>LR991058.1:24074865-28874865 GCA_905163555.1 Notocelia uddmanniana | reverse complement strand
CGCCATATTCTGGGTTGCGCATGCACAGGATAACAGCGGGGTTCACACCGCACTCTTGCGGAGGACATATTGCGGGGCAGGCGTCGTAGACCTCGTTTGGACGGTCACATATTAACGCTGAATCAAGCAAAATACATGATTTAAATATTAATTTACAATGCATGTGATCGAAAAGTGCATGCGGAAAGTACTACTTTTCCGTACTAGTGTTTTAGGGTTCCGTAGCCAAAATGGCGAAAGCCAAACCCTTATAGTTTCTTCATGTCGTTCCGTCCGTCCATATGTCACAGCCGATTTACTCGGAGACTATAAGCACTACAATTGTGAAATTTGATAGGAAGGCGTATTCTACGAGCATAAACCGCTACGGAAAAGTTATGAGAAATAATGAAAAAAAGGGGGGATGAAAAAAAATGACAATGCGCAAAGGCGTGCAGAGTATCTATGGATAGCCCTTTAAAAAGCCCCCGCCCCCCCTACCTTTCTAATTTCGAAAGTATCAAGTTTAAAATAGGGTCTTTCACTTTTTTTTTTTAAAAGTAAGTAGCTAATATTAATCGGTACAATCCAATAAACAAGTGGATATTTTATTTCTATTTTATACAAAAAAAGAAATTTCATTCAAAAATGTCTTATGTCATTTGTCAAATTTTGACAGTTTCCATATAAAACCGAGTGAGGTAAAATGCGATGAGTCAGTTTGTGAATAACACCCTTGGACACTTCAGTCAAGTGAGGTGGAAAAACAGACAAATAGTTTAATGTCATTAAGCTATAAGTATAGAACTGATAAACATCTCTTACGCTTTTCGCACTTCTTTTTCAGCACACATGTGCCTGTGGCATTACGGTAATAATTATTGGCGCATCGGCATCCCGGCTCGCAATCAGGGTCGCCTGGTTTCGGCGGCGCCTTACATTTGACGACTGCCTTGTTGACGTTGCACCGCTTTGGAGGGCAGGGGGCAGGGCACACGTCGTATACCTCGTTAGGCTTATCACATTTAGCTAAAACAATGTGAAAATAAATTGTAAATATTTTGACGATAATAAACGAAATTATAATTTTCAACCGGGGTGAAAAATTCATAAACTGTCAATGTAATTTGAAACGTTGGCGCCGTTTCAGAAGTGGTAGCAAATTCGCGGTAGATGTCGTTATAACCCTCCCTAAGGCTTAATTAGAAGAGTGAACTGAACGAAAGCTTCGTTTCCACGAGCGATACCCGCGGCAGCTCAGTTGGAAAGGGCAATGGGCGGTCATGGGTTCAAATCCCGCCCAGGGTTTTTTTTTAATAAAAATGGGATTGCTCTTGGCCAGCGTCTAGCCCGGGGGCAAAGATGAGGCCGACGATGAAGCGAGCTCACCCAGAAGATGCCTATTCACTCGTAAATATTTTTACAATTTTTCACTCTGGATGGAAGTGAAAATGAAGTTTTACAGATCCAGCGGTGTTTTATAAATTGTCATTGAGAGCAGTCGAGATGAGCCTACCACAGTTCCCTACAAGTGGAGAAATGCATAATTTTAATCTTCGAAATAAAAATAAATTGACACGAATACATTCTAACTTTATTTACTTCAATAATAGCTTTTATATCATTGCCATCAATTTTTTTATAAATTTGATGACGATATAAAACAGTGTAATAACTTCAGAACTTTTCACAAAAAAAGTAAAGGAATATTTCATTAATAGACCATTCTACAAAATTAAAGAATTTTTGCCAATGCACTTGATTTATAAACGTATGACTATATAAAATAAATGATACCAACAATCTATCTTCTTCTATACATATAATAAAGCTGAAGAGGGTCGAAAGTCTGTACATGGAAGATATTCGAAAAAAAGTTGGCTGGGGATACTTAGAATCGATAACAGAACACGTTCCAACAGTTTTTAGAATTTTTGTCTGTTTGTCTGTTTATCTGTTTATCTGTTTGTCTGTTTATATGAACGCGCATCACGTGCAAACGGCTAAACGGATTTTGATGAAATCTTTACTAATCTGTCGAGTAAATACCCGGTCAGGTTTTAGGCTATAAAAATTGTGCAGATTTGTGTTAAAAGGGGGTAAAAAGAGGGGTTGAATTTTGTATGGGAACTCCTGTAATCCATGAGTTACAGGTATAAAAATTGAAGTAAAAACAGCCTCATTCAAAATTTGTGAAATCTTAAGATAGAAAGTGAAAAAAAAAGTAAACGCAAGCGCTGCGCCGCGGCGCTGCCCAGTGTGCGCGCCAGCCACCACGGTCTTTTCAAAACATGCAATTACAATGTTACTTTTGCCGTTCACTTCATGTGCTCTCACTTTATACCATAATCCCTATACTTAATATTATAAATGCGAAAGTTTAGATGTTTGGATGTTTGTCACTGAATCACGCAAAAACGGCTGAACAGATTAAGATGATTTGTATGCTAATAGTATATAATCTGGAGATTATATACTATATATAATATGTATATATATTATAAGTGTACTTTTTTGTTCCGATGATCTTCCATCAAAGGGATATTAAATCGGGGATGCAAGTAAGGTCCATGAAACGGGGTGGTTTAATCCTCATACGCCATTCTACGATTTAAGTTTCAGCCAATTGTGAGTATGAAGGATGATTCACAGTAGACCGTTCCGTGTCCGGGCCGGCCCGTTTTCTGCTAGAGAAATACGCCGGCCGTTACGTTTGCTGTCATAGAAAACGGGCCGGCCCGGACACGGAACGGTCTACTGTGAATCATCCCTTACAGCGTGTCAAGAAATTAAACTTAAAGCATAGCATAATTGTAAACAAGTTGACGATTCATTATGTCAAAACCGAAGTATTATAATTCCTTCTGATTGTAAATATTTTACAAGTGGAAACGTCCACTTAACGGAATTATAATTAAATTTTTCATCATATAATTTTTCAATTTTTCATTTTCGATTTGAAATTAAAATTCCTTCTTATTGTTGACACTATTTTTGAGCACAACCTTTTCGCAATTAGTTCTACTTTGCGTGTACATCAAAATGCATTTGCGATACTTAGGCATTGTTTTTATTCATATGCTTAAATACAAAAACAGCTGTTTCAATGCACACTTTGTATCGTCGGTGTACCATAAAATTTTGTCGTGCGTTATTTTTTACGTAATTGTTGACCCTTCACACCATAAAAACTGTTTGATATAAGAGATCACTTGAGCTGGGCAGCCCAATCGTCAGCATAGAGAGTTGGAGCATCTTAGATGTACACTTAGAAGAGGGTCGAAAGTCTATACATGGAAGATATTCGAAAAAAAGTTGCTGGGGATATTTAGAATCGATAACAGAAATCGTTTCAACAGTTTTAAGAATTTGTGTCTGTTTGTCTGTCTGTTTATATGTCTAGGCATTACGTGAAAACGAACGAATGGAGTATAATTTAATCTCATTAATATGGCAACTGGATCTTCGGCGACGACTTATTTCGGCCTTCGGCCTCGCATGCCTTGCCACTCTCCTTCAACTTTTCAGTCATCAACCTTACATGAAGAATCTACTCTGTTGGGAGGCTCGGCCTTCAGCCTCGCGTGTCTCGCCTCTCTGCTTCAGGCCTTCGGCCCTCAGCCTTACATGAGAAGCCCGCTCTGTGTGATTATTCTCGCATGCCTTGCCGCTCTGCTTCCGGCCTTCGGTCATCACACTTACATGAAGAACTCGCTCTGTCGGGATAACGTTTTACGGCAGAACTGCGCAGCGAGACCTTTTATCATTGTACAATGTACATGTAATGTTTTTGACGATATTCATTCGTCTAGAATCGGTACATCTGATATTCCGAAATAAGCACTTAATCATTCATTTTGACAATAGGATTTCTAGGGAATGTCATATTGACTGTAATCATTTCTTAAGGTAAAGAAGGGTGAAATATTGTATCATCATCATCATCTGAGGCGTTATAGCCGCGGGTGGGCCCTAGGCTAGCCTGGTCAAGCAAATATCTCCTGTCCAATCTATTCGTGGCTTTCCTTCTCTAACATGTCACCCCTAAGTTCCTGGTGTAAGAAAGATTGTATGGGAAAACAAATCATTCTAAGGCGAGAACGAATTATACGCGGACGAAGTCGCGGGCAAAAGCTAGTATAATATTATAAGAATAGTTATTTGTTATACAAGGGTGCATAGTTGTATTTTACCCGCGAGTGTGGAATTGAAACACAAGCCAGCGAAAGGATTCTATAGTTGAACCACGAGCGAAGCGAGTGGTTCTAAAATTGAATCCGGAGCGTAGCGAGTGTTTCAACACACGAGAAGTAAAATACAACTTTGCACCCGTGTGTAACACAAAACTTTTCTCCTCACTATAGCGAGGAAAGTGCAACATGCAAAAAAACAGTTCCACAGCCATGATTTTCATTACTGGAATCACTGATATTTTTACGATATTACAACAAAAAACTCTGGAAGTTGTCTATAATATTTACGTGAGTCGGAGTCGGTGACAATTGACAAGTTGTGTATATTTTAGTTGACATTAACAATGATGACATTTCTGACGTTCTGCGTTTTGAAATTGCATCGACTCAACTTGTGCGCTTACAATTATACTCAATATCATTATTAAAAAAATGTTAGTTATAGAATTTTAAGGTTTACGACCTAAATCATTAAATAAAGCTAAATTTGGTATTTTTTATTAAATTCTCAAATCATTTATTTAATGATAATTGATATCAAACGAACCATTATTAGAAGCGTTTTACGTTTTGTTGTCTGTCAAAAGCTACTCAAACACGCTCCAAGGTCAAATTACTTTCCCCACTTGTGGATAAAATGCGTTTTTACCCGCTTGTTTCAAAGGATAAAAGACGGCTTTCCGAGCTAGTGAGGGGAAAATGATATTTATATTTAATAGGCTAAGAATAAGTAATGGTACATTACGATACAAGTGCAGAGAACAGAAAATTCGCAACGAGTGGAAAGTCGCAACGACCGAAGGGAGTGTTTTAAATCGACACGAGTTGCGAATTACCTATTCGCACGTGTATCGTACAACGTTTTACAGTACATATGGCTCTTTAAAGTTTCGACATATGCACGTAATCTGCTGATTACCGCACTCGTGCGGAAAAGTAGCACCATATGCCCTCCATCACGCAAAAATTACAACTGGAGCGGCAAAAGATGATGAATGATGAATATAAAAATACTGGTGCATAATAAACTTTAAAATGATATTGAACAATTTATGAAAAAACCATTTCAATTTAATCAGCTTTAGTAACTTTAAAATGGTTTTAAAGGCAAACCCATTACGAATCACGCACGCCTTGCTTAACACTGGATGTTGACAACAAAAAAGTGACGTTACCAAGCCAGATTAAACAAAGCTAAGCAGATACAGCTGTTCAAACTTATTTTATTCGATACGGCTCATTATTTTATTAGTTACACACCAGTTCGCTAAGCGATGGTAAAAAACACGTAAATTTAAGGGACTTGAGGATAAAAACAATAAATATTTTGCGTTAAACTGTTTTCAAAGGTGATAAAAATATGGTTGGTGAAATAATTGAAACGGATGTAGCGTACGATAATAAATCAGCAGTAGTAAAACAAAACAAAAAAAATGATAGAAGACAAGAATAACTTTCAACTTCATTTATACTTACTTGGGAAATGAAAGATTTTTTATGGAAAAGAGGCGAGAGCTAAAGCGCAAAATTATGCTTATGTAACTAATTAACAAATACGTAAATACGTTTCGTAAGACTTACGTGTACATTGGTCCTTTGGTACGCAAGTCCCGTTTGAGGCTCTTAAGTAACCTTTTACGCAGACGCATCCCTTAATGCAATATTTAGGGTCTAGTCTTACGCAAGGCACTGGTTTGCCGACCTGGCTGCAATTTCTGGCGTCACAGCCACCGTTGGTACAAGTAGAATATTCTTCGTTAGCTTGGCAGATTGGTGCTAAAATAGGGGTCTGTATTTTATAATAGTTAAAATATAATAAACTTAACGAAGGCATTGGATCGTGCATAGTAGCTAGGCATATTAATGATTTTATAAGTTAATTAAACATATACATACGTATAAGTTAATTAAATATATACATATATTCTGCAAGTACATCTCAAGAGTACTTTTATAATATTCTGGGTGAGCGTGAATTGTGATCCAT
Source organism: Notocelia uddmanniana (assembly GCA_905163555.1). Taxonomy (NCBI): domain Eukaryota; kingdom Metazoa; phylum Arthropoda; class Insecta; order Lepidoptera; family Tortricidae; genus Notocelia; species Notocelia uddmanniana. The sequence goes on along the minus strand of LR991058.1, from coordinate 28,868,706 downwards.
CTAAGACCTTAATTGTCTTAAATTTCCATCAGGTAAGACGAAAGTCAAACGCAATCCATTTTTATAAAAATATGTTTTTCTGGAAAAATGCCAAAATAAACCTAACAGTCTGTCATTTATGACATCAAAATGTGACAGCCTTAGCCTTATTTTACTTACAATAAGAATAAAATTTAGTGTTGACCAAAAATAGGACAATAACACAATATGGTACTTAATTTTTATAACGGTAGACCAACGGTAGACAATTACGTTGAAAGTTATGACATATTTCCTCCTAAATGTGTTCTCATCATTTTCCTTTTGTATCACAAAAATCGGCTTTTTACATGTATGCAACGAAATGAATAAATACTTACTGCAATCTTCTGGTTTGACGCAAGCTTTCACATTATTATCGTAGACGAAACCTTTCCTGCAGGTGCAACCGTTGAATATGCAGCCAATCGGGCATTGTTTTGGTGGGTTTTTGTAGGTGGAACAAGTACGGCCACAGTTACTGCCACATCCCTGCTGAGCGTTTTTATCGCCTCCACATGCTGTAAGAGGAGGACTAATGTTTTAGCAATGTTATTATATGAACATGGTCATACATTGAGTACAAAAGCGCCTGATGCCTCGTAAGCAAAAATTTAAAATTATCTGGTGTGACTTTATTACAAGTTAGGTCGAAAAGGAGAAGTTACTCTACGTATTAAACCGTACAAGTTTCCCTACATACAACATTGAAGCGTAATAGTTATCTCTTTTTGAAAAACATCGTGATGGGGGGCCAAATTTTGAAGATCAGGGAAATAAAATGGATTCAGATTGTTGAGCTATTGTTCCAAGTAGGTAGCATTTGACAAATAATTTTAAAGAAGTCTGCCTTTCACTAAAAGAGAGACATTCGGAGAAAGCCCAAGAAAAGCAAGGAATATCGTGTCACTGTAGATTATACAACCATAAACCGAACCTGTATGAATCCTCCATAATCTAGCATGTATATAGATATGCAGTGGTAACTGAGTGGTAGAAAAAATCTGATGTATCACCGTTACAGAAATTTAAACATGTACGTCTTAATGCTCATCATGTTTGATATCTATTGATTGTTGTTTATAATTATTACTCACATGGGCAATCCAATATCGGAATGCAAGTGCCATTATCTGCTCGCACGTAGCTGTTCTTACAAACGCATCCGGGCGTGCACTTCTTGTCGCAGTTCAGCGGAAAGCCGACTTCGGAGCATTGTCGGAGTGTGCATCCACCGGAGCAGTTGTAGTATTCTTCGTTTTTGCGGCATATTGGTGGGTAACCTACAACGGAGTATAAATAAGAAATACGCATCTTTTAGACGACCGAAACGATACCTAATAAATATATTATATATATTTTAATTAATACGTAAGTTTAACCTTTGTTGTAGTATACTACGAGGGTAAAACTGAAAGTTTCGGGAATAGAAGAAAATATGCAGTATAAGTGAGTTTATTTATTTTTATTGTTTTTCAAAATATTCTCCTTTGTATTTCATGCACTTATGCATGCGTTCAAACCAGTCCATAAAGCACTTTTTGAACTCTGAAGTAGGGGTCGACAAAATGGCTATTTTATAGGCCTCCACTGCTTCTTCTGGCGTCTGAAACCGCTGACCACGCAGTTTGTCCTTGATTCTGGGGAATGTAAAAAAGTCGTTGGGACTTAAGTCAGGGCTATATGGAGGGTGGTCCAATATTTCGACTTTTTCACCGACCGGGTACTCAGTTGTTGTCCGAGCGGTGTGTGGGCTGGCGTTGTCGTGGTGAAGGATGATGCGACGACTAGGGTTTGTTTTTCGGAGTTCAGCAAAGACGTTCGGCAAACAAATAGTGGTGTACCAATCAGCATTGACTGTTCTACGATCCTCAAGAGCCACAGTAGCTACGTGACCAGATTTAGAGATAAACGTAGCCACCATCTTCTTAGCCGTACTGCGAGAACGAACAACTTTTGTGGGTTTGAGCTCGTCTTCGAAGACCCATACTCGGGATTGGTTTTTAGTTTCAGGCTCATAAGCGTATATCCACGACTCGTCACCTGATACTATGCTAAAAACAGCATTTGAGCGTCCCTTGTTAAATCTTTTCAAAGTTTTGCGGCACCAATTGACACGGACTATTTTCTGCTCGTCAGACAATAGGTGAGGTATCCAACGGGAAAATAACTTTTTCACGCCTAATTCTTCTTTTAAAATAATTTGTATTTGACTCATTCCAATACCCAGGTGCTCTTGAATTTCCCGATATGTCACATGTCGGTCTTCATTTATCAGACGACGCACAACATCGACGTTTTCTTGCGTCGACTGCCGATTTTGGTCGACCTTCACGCACTTCGTCGGTGAGGGATACACGGCCACGTTGAAATTCTGAATACCACCTGTATATTGTAGTCTTTGAAGGAGCTTCAATATTAAAAGCAGCAACCATCCGCTCTTCACATTGTTTTTGTGTTAGTCCACTTTTAAAGTCATAATAAATCATAGCTCTGAAATTTTCACGGCACAATTCCATTTTAAGCAGTGACTCGACGACTTCAATAAACAATTGAAACCGAACCATACTTTTTTTTTTCTAAGTGGCCAGTGTGTTGAGATAAGGAAACTTCAAAGATTATAAAAAGGTATAATACATGTTAAAAATAAATTAATAAGTATTCGATTCCCGCCACTTTCAGTGCAAGCCTCGTATCAAAAATATATTTTACCTTTATGAATATAATTTATTTGAGACTCCAATTTAGATACACAAATGAAAATTACAAACAAGAAAAACAAAAACCACGTCTTGACTAGATAGTCAAGACGTGGTTTTTGTTTTTCTTGCGTATGATTTCGCCTCAATAACTGGTGTTAACAATCAGTTTATTTTAATTAAGATTTGTACATAAAGATAAGGCTTACCCGTACTTGTACATTGGTCCTTTGGTACGCAAGTCCCGTTTGAGGCTCTTAAGTACCCTTTTACGCAAACGCAGCCCTTAATGCATGATTTAGGGTCCAGTTTTACGCAAGGCACTGGTTTGCCGACCTGGCTGCAATTTCTGGCGTCACAGCCACCGTTGGTGCAAGAAGAATATTCTTCGTTAGCTTGGCAGGTTGGAGCTAAAATAATGAACTATATATACTATGATATGATAGTGAAGCTAAAATAGACTAATCAAAGGCAAAGGCATTTTATCAGTTTATTTATTTTATTTTAAATTAAGGCTAGGCAGCAATTTTATTTTGTTTCTTCCAGTACCTACATACTTTTACAGAATATACATACAACATATAAGAGTTTTATGACAACAAAATTATGACAACCTCAGGTTAATTTCAGCGAACGTGTTGACATTATTTCCTTACCAAAATGTATTCTTATTATACTCCGAACTCTAATTCAAGACCAATGTGGCTTGCCATTAGGTACAAAAAAATAATTTAACAATGGTATGTTTTTAATTATGAAAAAACTGCACTAATATTATGTATTTATCATTAGTCTTAAACTTATGATTTAAAGAAACAAGTTTTTGCTACTTATTTACGTAAATATAAGATGCTCGATTTAATATATATACGCAGCATATTTTTGGTAGAAAAACTTGTATTACTTCAGATATTAGCAACATTGAGGTCATTAATTTAGAGAATCGACAAAATACGAGTAGAGCTTGATCAAATGTATAGAGCATGATAATGATAATGTTGTTGGTGACAATGAATGAAAAATTGACGTAAATACGTTTATTTTAACCCTTCCTTTTCTTTCCTTAGACGGTTTAAAAATTTAATTATTAAATTTCATTCATTCTAACAAAACAATAGTACATATTTGACATGTATTCTGACATAAGACCAATTTAATTTGATATCATTACCTATCTTTTATATAAGATAAAAGTTTTGTAATGTGTGTACACCTGTCATCGTAATATTTAATGGGACCAGCTGTGTAGCAATAGCAATAAGAACTGCAAAACTAGAAAACTTAATTGATTGATCTGAGAAGTGGATGACTTGAGAATAAAATTTATATATATATAAAAGAATAAAATTTATATACGTTAAACGAAGTAGATATTACAGATTTGACATAATTTCGTTTTTTTCTACATACACACATACATGTAATCACGCCTGTTTTCCAGAAGGGTAGGCAGAGATCACGGATTTCCACTTGCTACGATCCTGACATACAACTTTCGCTTCATGAACTTTCATAACATTCTTCATGCATGCGCGCCGATATAATGAAAAAAAAAGACAGATTCTGTATCTTATTTTGAATACCTAATTTGAAGTTTGAATGGTCAACTTGACCAATAACAAAGAGTTTTCAAATTTTATCTTACTTTTCTTTAAGAATTTATATTATTATATATATAAAGCCGCAACTAGAAATAGATATGAAATGGTTGACTACATCTGAAATATTCACATAAAAATGTCAGAAGTAATTTTGACTTATTTGATAGTGACAGATAAAACATACATATCGTAGTTTTTTTGGTCTTGAATTAGAGTTCGCAGTTTAACTAATCACAACTCTTTTGTACATGGGGAATAGCTCGTTTTCATATGCATGCAGTACAATGAATGAACACTTACTGCAGTCTTCTGGCTTCACGCAGGCTTTCAAATTATTGTCGTAGACAAAACCTTTTCTGCAGTCGCAACCATTGACCATGCAGAAAAGCGGGCAAAATGGTGCTGGCTTATTGTAGGTGGAACAAGTATGCCCACAGTAATTGCTACATCCCTGCTGAGCGTTTTTATTGCCACCACATGCTATAAAATGACGACTGATTCATTAGTATTAAAATACAACAGTAGTACATGGTCAACTGGTCATACATTTAATATAATTAAAAGCGCCATAGGATTTTTTTAATCCAGGGGAAATCCTTTATGGATCCCACTCGGCCTGGGAGAAACCGAGTGGGTATGTCTGACTTGCACAGACTAAAACCCCTAAGTGTTCCAAAAATTGCATTTGGAAAGGGTCCCGGGAACGCTATAGCACAGCGCCTCAGGCCTGGTGAGCAGGCGTGACGTTATGACAAGTTACGCCAAACTGGAGAAGTAACTAGTCAGTCGTAGTAAACCGCACGGAGTTGCCTTCATACAACATGTAGCCATCGAATCGTGATAAATATAAAAAAAAAAAATATTTATCCAAAATTTACACAAATCGACCTAGTCCTAAACTAGGCAAAGCCTGTACTATGGGACCTAAACGACGATATAAGTACTTATTTTATATTATTTTTTGTTTTCATTTATTTATATGTCTATAAACAAATAGATACTTAAATAGGTACATAGAAAACATCCAAGATTCAGGAACCAATATTCGTGCTCACCACAAAATGCACTAACCGGGATTCGAACCCAGGCTCTCCGACTGCGTAGGCAGGGTCACTACCAACTAAGCCAAAATGGTCTTCAAAGTGGTGGTGTCGATATATACTTAAAGCTGAAGCTGCCTCCATAATGGCCGGATTACATAAAAAATGCAATGGTCATTGACGTGAAATGAAACAATGTATCACCTTCGCAGGATAAAAAGATCCTCTTTATAACTTTTATTATTTTAAATAGATTTCTGATGTTATTTATATTACTCACATGGGCAATCTAGTATTGGAATGCAAGTGCCGTTATCTGCTCGCACGTAGTTGTCCTTGCAAACGCACCCGGGCGTGCATTTCTCGTCGCAATTCACCGGGAAGCCGACTTCGGAGCATCGTCGGGGAGTGCATGCACCGGAGCAGTTATAGTATACTTCGTTCTTTCCACATATGGGTGGGAAACCTACAACGGAGCATGTAATAAGTAATACGAATTGTTTAAATCCCTTTGCGGTGCAGTGCGCAGAGCACTATCGCCGTGAGAAAATTCATCCTGAAGAACTCCTGCGGGGTTCGAAGCATCAAGTCATCTGTAGGTCTGTAGTGACAACTCAGTCGCCGATGCTGTCATGCTCTGTGACATATGTGTGAGTGATATCGATTGCCCGCAACTCCTATCGAAGCTACACTTTCGCGCTCCTTCTACTGGGACAAGGTGCAAACACCTATTGAGTCTCCCTAAAATTAAGACTAATGCCGGAAAACGTGCACCTATTTACAGACTTTGGAACCACTACAACAGATTTCTGAATTACATAGACCTTATGTCAAATTCTCGCGCCCAGTTCAAGGCAGCCATTTCAAATTTACACAATGGTTAACTCTTATTTACTTTACTCTTATGCGCTTATATCCATATTGTTGAATCCTGTTGATTACTATCATATTAAGCATTGCAAATCATGTGCACAATATTTGATTATTAAGTTATATATTTAAGTACAAACTTGGTAGTTACTATTCTAGTATTGGTATCTTGTGTCCATAGTGAGAAACGTTAAAGGAAGCATATCTACTTATTGACCTGATCTAAATCTGTTTGTGTCCTCTTCATGTATGTTTCTGAGTTATCTCCTGAGTAAATAAATAAATAACTCGTACGTAAGTTTGACCGTTATTAGTAGAAATTATGTCATAAAGTATATTTTCTCTCTTTTATTCTTATTTATTTGACACACTAATAAGACGCACAAAATAACATTACAATCTAGTAAAACAAAAACCACTTCACGACCAGCCTTTCCTTTAACAAAAAAGTGAACACCCTCTTAATTTTAATTGAGATTTGCAAATAATAAGACTTACTTGTACATTGGTCCTTTGGTACACAAGTCCCGTTTGAGGCTCTTAAGTAACCTTTTACGCAGACGCATCCCTTAATGCATGATTTAGGGTCTAGTTTTATGCAAGGCACTGGTTTGCCGACCTGGCTGCAATTTCTGGCGTCACAGCCACCGTTGGTGCAAGGTGAATATTCTTCGTTAGCTTGGCAGGTTGGTGCTAAAAAAATGATTTTTATTATAATACTGAAGCTACAATAGATTCGTCAAAGGCAAAGGCATTTTATCAGTTTATTAAATTATTGACACCTACATTTTTTTTGTGTATTATTACTCATAGTCATACTCATTTTATTGATAAAAAATAAAATTTGTATACGTCAAAATTTTGAATTAAATTATGAATAATTAAGGCTAGACAGGAATTTTATTTTGTTTCTTCCAGTACTTACATACTTTTATAGAATATATATACCAAAATCGAGAAAAAATACCAAAACAAAGCCAACAGTCAGTCATATACATACCGTAAAACGGGGTGAGTAGGTTTCGCAGGGAGAGGTGGGTTATGAATGGGGAGAGAAGGTTTCAGAGGGGTTGAGAAGGGATTTTAAGGCTACTGCTACAAAAACAATGTATTCCAATTTAAAATGGAGCTATAGTAATACGCATAATAAAAAAAACTTGGTCCAACAATCTTCCAAAATCACCTTTGTATGAAAATCCCTCTCACCCCAAATACGAGGCACTACGGGGTGAGATGAGTTTTCCTCTTTATCGTCAAAGTTATGAAATGGAACTACCCAAAATAAAATAAAAACTAAAATACAAACGTCCGGAACACTTATTATATACACTGTTCAGTTTTCATATGTACTTAAAAATAAAATGTTATCTAGGTTTGAATTTCAGTTTTGACCCTACTGACCCCATTTTATGGTACGAAAGAGTTTTATGACATAAAAACATGTCGACCTCAGGTCAATTTCAGCGAACATGTTGAAATTATTTCCTTACCAACGTATCCTCATTAGCTCATCACTTTTCTTTTATACGGGAAATAGCTCGTTTACATAATTATGCAGTAAAATTCATGAGTACTTACTGCAGTCTTCTGGTTTTACGCAGACTTTCAAATTATTGTCGTAGACAAATCCTTTTCTGCAGTCGCAACCGTTGACCATGCAGAAAAGCGGGCATGGTGTTGGTGGCTTATTGTAGGTGGAACAGGTATGCCCACAGTAATTGCTACATCCCTGCTGAGCGTTTTTATCGCCACCGCATGCTGTCAAAAGACGACTTATGCCTTAGCAAAGTAGTACAATTATAGTACATGGCCAATTGATTATATATTTAGTACAATAGTACTAATTCTATTGACAACTTTACGAATGGAGAAGCAGTTCGAGGCAAGTTGGCAAGTCAAACAAGAAATGTCGTGCCGGTTTTGAATTATATATGTATGCCGCAATACGTAATGCTGCGGCCGCCTCCATAATGCCTGGATGACATATAACGTGCATAAAGTGATCATTGACGTGAAATAAGCCAATGTATCATCGTCACAAGATATAAAAATACCTCTTTTTAATGAATAATATTTTCGTTTCCTGTTCTTATTTATATTACTTACATGGACAATCTAGTATTGGGATGCAAGTGCCGTTATCTGCTCGCACGTAGTTGTCCTTGCAAACGCACCCAGGCGTGCATTTCTCGTCGCAATTCACCGGGAAGCCGACTTCGGAGCATCGTCGGGGAGTGCATGCACCGGAGCAGTTATAGTATACTTCGTTTTTTCCACATATGGGTGGGTAACCTACAACGGAGCATGTAATAAGTAATACGAATTGTTTAGATCCCTTCGCGGCGCAGTGCGCAGAGCACTATCGCCGTGAGAACATTCATCCTGGAGAACTCCTGCGGGGTTTGAAGCACGTCATCTGCAGTGACAACTCATACGCAAGTTTGACCGTCTTTAGTAGTAAGTATATCATAAAGTATATTTTCTCTCTTTTGTTCTTATTTATTTGACAAACTAATAAGACGCACAAAATAATATTACAAACTAGTAAAACAAAAACCACTTCACGACCAGCCTTTCCTTTAACAAAATAGTGAACAACCGCTTAATTTTAATTGAGATTTGCAACTAAAAGACTTACTTGTACATTGGTCCTTTGGTACGCAAGTCCCGTTTGAGGCTCTTAAGTAACCTTTTACGCAGACACATCCCTTAATGCAGGATTTAGGGTCTAGTTTTATGCAAGGCACTGGTTTGCCGACCTGGCTGCAATTTCTGGCGTCACAGCCACCGTTGGTGCAAGGAGAATATTCTTCGTTGGCTTGGCAGATTGGTGCTAAAATGATGATAATGAAGCTACAATAGACACATAACGGGAATCGCAAAGGTATTAACAGAAAATATACTATATTCAGTCATTTACGAGTTTTATAGCGTTAAAATGTGACGGCCTCAGATCAACTTCGTAGAACGTTTAACCTCGTAAGCCCTGTGTTTTTTTTAATAGCGGTAGTGATATCTGCCGGATGTACTTTACCAAGTACTAACTAATAGTAGTGCTCCCGACCCAGGCATGACTTTTTCGATTTTGTATAAATTCTTACAATTTATTTTAATCAGTACGTCTATGGTTTTGAACGCATCCTTAATTTGTACTTGGTGAAGTACATTAGGCAGTCTGAAGTTCTATTGTTAATTTGTACTTGTACGTGGGGACTTACGAGGTTAAACGTTTATCACCTGTCTTTTATATCAGAGGAATAGCTCGTTTTCATATATGCAGTGAAATGAATGAATACTTACTGCATGCTTCTGGTTTGACACAGGCTTTCACATTATTGTCGTAGACAAAACCTTTCCTGCAGTTGCAACCATTGAATATGCAGCCAGGCGGGCATGGTGGTCGTGGCTTATTGTAGGTGGAACAGGTATTGCCACAGTTATTGCCACATCCCTGCTGAGCGTTTTTATCACCTCCACATGCTGTAAAAAGAGGACTTATGTAATATTCAAATACCTGATTTGGCGGGGTGGGACCGTTATGTGGTAATTTGTTCTTTCACATAATCTTACTAATGTCTCGCAGATATCCTTACTTGAATGGAAACTGTGACCTGTGACTAACCCGCGCGCGTTAGGAAGCACTTATTTAAATGTAGGCGCGCAGTAAAGAAACCGTACTGTCTCAAATGACAATTAACACTGACAGCTTACTATTATCGTGCCGCTTTTGCACCGCCAATTCAGAAAGTCACCTTAGCAGTCAGTGACACATCAATTTAGTTTAAAAGCGCTTCATTTTATCCGGTAAGCAAGAAATTAAAATTACGTTACAAGTTACGCCAAAATAGAGAAGTTACTGGAAAGTATTAGTATTGCCTGCGAAGTAGCAATCGAAGAAACATACCTGGTTATTCTCCTGTTGAAAAACATTGTGATTTGAATCGAAATGTTGGAGAGTAACGGATTAGGAAAACAACACGGATTAAGATCGTTGAACTACAAGGAGATTTTAGGAAGTTTTTTGACACGCATCACTAATGGAGAGAGGTACTTGGAGAATAAATAGAAAAAGCTATAAATGTCACTGTAGGATTATACAGCCATATAAGCAAAGCTGTGTCAGCCTCCATAATCCAGCGTGACTGCAATCGCGTAGTGGTAATTAACGTGAAGAAATTGTTAGTTTATCGCCATTGTAGGGACATTTAAGTTTACCTCCTATGTCAACTACTTTGGTATTTCGTTGTTCATAATGTTACTTACATGGGCAATCCGGTATCGGAATGCAATTGCCGTTATCTGCTCTCACGTAGCCGTTCTTACAAACGCATCCTGGCGTGCATTTTTTGTCGCAGTTCAGCGGGTAGCCGATTTCGGAGCATCGTCGGGGAATGCATCCACCGGAGCAGTTGTAGTATTCTTCGTTTTTCCCGCATATTGGTGGGTAACCTAAAGCAGAGTACTTGAAGGGTTACACGCGTTTTTTTGTTGCAATAAATGTTGCTTTTTGTATCTAATAGTGCAAGAGAAAGTGTATATTACAAACGATATATTAGCTTGGCTGGGCTAAGATTGCACTGAAATCGCTGACATAAAACCAAATTACACGTGATGATCACCTAATTTTAATCCATTCAACATTCATTTCATAAGCATCCACAACTTTCTCTTCACTAGGTTATTTATAATTATAACCAAGAAAAAAATAAATGTAACTATATGTAAGTACTACCTTACATATTACTAACTTTGTTTAGTACGTTTAATCATAATAGTACATTACGATACAAGTGCAGAGAACAGGAAATTCGCAACGAGTGGTGATAAATTGAAACACGACCGAAGGGAGTGTTTTAAATCGACACGAGTTGGGAATTACCTGTTCTCACGTGTATCGTACAAAGTTTTACAGATATGGCTCTTTAAAGTTTCGACATAAGCAAGTAATCCGCTGATTACCACACTCGTGCGGTAAAGTAGCACCATATGTACTGTGAAGTATGTTACGTACGTTTAATCATAAAGTTTTGTTTTTATATTTTTGATTTAATTCAAAATTACTTTTCAATAACTCTTCTTGCCTGATAGTTACGTCAGGACCTAAGATGTAGCTCACATGGTTCTTTAATAGTTAACTTATTCACTCGTAGTTTGAAGACACCTACATCATAATTATCTGGGAATACAAACGTTGGGAGCGAATTTGCTACGTGAAATTGTTGCGCTACTTACCACCACATCCTCTTCTCACATTTGCACTTGAGTCTTCACCATCAGTGTCGTCAGTCGGTTCAGTTTCTCCTGTAGGTGGAGTCTCCCCTGTCGGATTTGTCTCACCTGTGGGATTAGATTTTTTTAGTGGGGCCTATTATTTCAGTGGAATTTGTCTCCCCAGATCACTGGGGCAATACCAATTCATGAACGAGCGTGAGGACATAATATGTCCTCACGCTCGTTCAAAGCCATAATTAATTACCCGATGAATTGGTATTACCCCAGTGATCTATCCACAGTTATGTGAACACGCACGTTTGAACGGTTACCTACGAAAATCAACCCAATCACTACTCCTACTCAATCTTTCTCGAACCGAAGCCACGCAAAATCTTCAATATTAAGATCGGAGACCTTTTCTCTGTTTTGCAAATGAATGTATAGCCTGACCAGTGTCTATTTGGACCTGGCCATGTTGCGGATTTTTAGTGGTACTAATTAATTTTAATGGCAAAACCTACTCTTTGACAACAGACGTTAGAAGTTATCAAATGTCTTCGATGTAAACAAACTTACATCAAGACGAAATATGTCATGATTATAAAAATAAATATGCCGAAAATCATCCAAAACGTTGTCAGAAAGCTTATTGTGAATATTATTAATTATTTAAAACAATAGAAGGACGAAGGATTGACTAATATTCCAACACACAATTTTTGAAATTAGTTGTTGACATAACCGGTACTACTAGTACTGACATTTCATATTATAGTAAGGATTAATTGAATTGGTGGTTGGAGTTAACAAGTACACTTCTTTTCTTATTCAATGTATAGGTAACTACAATAAAAAAAATATAACAAGAAAATAACGTTACCGCCGTTTCCACCAATGGAAAAAAATAGCCAAGACCATGTCGAACCATGCTCAGTGTAGGGTTCCGTGTAGGGTTCAGTGTAGGGTAGTTGCCCAAAGAACTTAATAAATAAAATCAATAACAAGCAAAATAGAATACTTTCCCAACGTTTCATACGACTTTTACTAAGAAAGAAGATTTTATGATAATTTAAAAATAGCTTAACTGATCATGGCCGCTATAGTTTTCATTGAAAGTCTTTATTAAGCTTTTCTTATTTTCATATTTTTTGGACCCATAGTTCTAAAGTTAGAGGCGGGCGAGGGGGGGTAGTATGTTTTTTTTCTTTTGTAGTTGTTATTTTCGAAAATATTTACTTTATCAAAAAATGATTGATGAAGATCTTTATTCATTTTGAAAGACCTATCCAAACACCCCACACCATAGGGTTGAGGAAAATAAAATTCATCCGCACTACGGATAGGGGAGGGAGGCACCCTTAATTTTTTTTTTACGACTGTCAGCTTTATTGCTTTATATTATATCCATGCCAAAATGCAGTTTTCTAGCACTAACAACCACAGAGCAAGGCCTCGGGCAGATAGACGGACAGACAGAGAGACGGACATGGCGAAACTATAGTAGTATCCTAGTTGACTACGGAACCCTAAAAGACCCGATACAACATTTTAAAAAAGGTGGATGACTGAAAAAGCCAATACACACTGTCCCGACTATACAAATGACGTATGTATATTATTGCCATTTAACATGCTGTTTGCAGTGACATTATCTCAGATCCAAATAAGCACTGGTCAGGCTATACCCAACAAGCAAAATTATCCTGGAACGCGTACCGGTAAGGCTATTTGGACTTTTGAAGCTCCGATTATAGCATCAATATTTGCTACTGCGCTTTTAACAGCATAATTAAATGCTGTTTTTACTTAAGAACATTTAATTCTATAACTTCGCCTTATAACCGTTTACAAGAACATATTTGCTGGCCATTATAGGCATATTTCATCTTATGAAAGCACACCCCAAGAGTGATTGCACTTAGGAGTAATCACTCCTGTTACTAAGGCTTATAAGTGCTTATAAGAGAACATCTGCGGGTCGTTATAATTTTATGACTCCTATAAGAGCCAATGCGAGGAGTATATACACTGAGGAGTAATCACTCTATTTACTTAGACTTATAAGCGCTTATAAGAGAACATCTGCGGGCCGTTATAATCTTATGACTCATATAAGAGCCAATGCCAGGAGTATATACACTGAGGAGTAATCACTCTATTTACTTAGACTTATAAGCGCTTATAAGAGAATATCTGCGGGCCGTTACAATCTTATAACTCCTGTAAGAGCGAACTACAGGAGTATATACGCTGAGGAGTAATCACTCCGGTTCCATAGACTTAAAAGCGCTTACAAGATAACATCTGGGAGCCGTTATAAGTAAATATAAAGTTAAATTACTTGGATTAATTTACAGTTCTTGTTTAGTTTTACATTAGCCTAAAAGTGAGTAAGTTTCACATCGTAATTCTGCAAAAGTTAAGCAATTCGATAAAATGAACATCACGTCTATTAACTGCATTTATTAGGATACCTTTTCCTTTTTATATACTTGTCTTATGCCTTTATAAGCTCAGACTTATTTATAGTGGCTTTCCGTAGTAGTATTATAGTGTAACTAACTCCAAACGATCTCAGCCAAAACTTTTATAAGGCCACTTTTTTTTTATTTATTTTTATACCACGTCGGTGGCAAACAAGCGTACGGCCCGCCTGATGGTAAGCGGTCACCGCAGCCTATGGACGCCTGCAACTCCAGGGGTGTCACATGCGCGTTGCCGACCCTTTAAAAATTTATACACTCTTTTCTTGAAGTATCCCATACTGTAGTTCCTCGGGAAAACCTCGGCAGGGAGCTCATTCTACAACCGGAGCGTTCGAGGGAGGAAGTTCCTCTGAAACCGTACCGTACGCGACCATTTAGGTTCTAAGGTGTGAGGATGAATGCCCTGCCGACGGCGAGCAGTGCGATGATAGAAAGCGGCCGTGGGCATCATATCGAATAGTTCTTCGGAACACAACCCATTGTACAAGCGATAGAACACGCACAAGGAGGCAAAGTTTCTCCTTAAACTTAAAGGTTCAATATCGCTCGTGAGTTTGGGATCGTCCACGATTCGCACAGCACGTCTCTGAAGCGAGTCAAAAGGCCCAAGCTGGTATCCAGGTGCTCCCGCCCAGAGGTGACAGCAATACTCCATGTGGGGACGAACTTGCGACTTATATAATATAAGTCTCTGTCCCGGGGTGAAGTACCGCTTCGCTCTATTGAGCACACCTAGCTTTTTGGATGCCAGCTTGGCCTTGCCTTCTAAGTGGCTTCGAAATTGGACGTCGCTGGAAATGTCGACGCCAAGGATCCCAATACTCTCTGAGATGGAGAGGGTTGTGTCCTGGAACTGTGGGGCCACAGTGAACGGGGTTTTCTTAGCGGTGAACGCACATACTTGTGTCTTGGTGGGGTTGAACTGGACCAGATTATCCTGGCCCCACTCAGAGACTCTGACCAGAGTGCTCTCGATTTCGGACACAAGTTGTTCGTGACTCTCTAACACAGAGGCACGAGGAATGTTGGCACGGCCCGTATAGTAAGCGTCCCCGGTGCTGTCATCCGCATAACAATGGATGCTATCAATAGACAGCATGTCATTTATATGCAGCAAAAACAGCGTCGGGGATAGCACGGAACCTTGTGGGACGCCAGCGTTAATGTCCATGCTTTCGGAGCAACTGCCGTCTACTACGGCTTTTATGCGTCTGCCGGACAGAAAGCTGGCGATCCATCTGCACAAACCCTCGGGCAGTCCGTACGATGGTAGCTTCGACAGAAGACCTCGGTGCCAGACCCGATCGAACGCCTTCGCTATGTCTAAGCTGACCGCTAAATTT
The DNA here is from genome assembly GCA_905163555.1 of Notocelia uddmanniana. Classification (NCBI taxonomy): domain Eukaryota; kingdom Metazoa; phylum Arthropoda; class Insecta; order Lepidoptera; family Tortricidae; genus Notocelia; species Notocelia uddmanniana. The sequence goes on along the minus strand of LR991058.1, from coordinate 28,853,435 downwards.
TTAATAATACTAATTTAATAGGATACTAATTTTTTAAATGCAGCTGGCAAAGACCGAGACGTTAATAAGGGCGAGGGTTCTGGGCAAAATTGTAGATGTATTTTAGACCAAATTAGAATCAGATGAGAGATATGAAACTTGTGCTAGTGAAAAATCATTGCGAGTTTGAAAAGGATAATGAAGAAGAACTTTCAAATAACGATAAAAAAAATTAATTTCGCTATTCTATTAAACAATGGGTTATAGATCACAACTTCCGACATGTTGCAGTAAATTCATTACTTGAATTTTGAACATGAGAACAAACTACAAGCTGCCTAAAAATGCACGAATGTTACTCGATTCAAATAAAGAAAATCTACATGTTAGTGTTTCAGCTCCAGGATATTATTGGCACAATGGTCTAATCGTGTTTGAATAACATTTTTTAAAGTGTTTGGGTAATGAAATTTAAGTCCAATCGCGAATTATTAGGTACCTAATTGATTCAGTCAAAAGCAACACATCTATATATTTTTTTTTTAAAAACGCGGTGTAATTTTGGTACATCATGTCGGTTTCTTTTTTTAACCCCTGACGTAAAAAGAGGGTTGTTATAAGTTTGACCGCTATTGTGTGTATGTGTGTGTGTGTGTGTGTGTGTGTGTGTGTGTGTGTGTGTGTGTGTGTGTGTGTGTGTGTGTGTGTGTGCGTGTGTGTGTGTGCGTGTGCGTGTGCGTGCATGTGTGTGTGTGTGTGTGTGTGTGTGTGTGTGTGTGTGTGTGTGTCTTTATGTGGACTTTTCCGGACTAGTAAGGGCTTATAAATCCCTTATAGTTCTGATAAAACGATGGTCTTGGGATAATTATAAAACCATATTTTGCTTGTTGGGTACTATACCTACCTAAATTTGAAATAAACAGTTTAATATTTTTTTATTGTTTGTAGGTATACCGCGGCACTATATTGTATTAAACGAAGTGTCATTGGAAGTGGTAAAGGTCACGAATTAGGTATTATACAATTACAGTCATCCGCACAAGTAGCAACACATGTGATGTACTCAAAATGATCCTGACATGCACCTTTTGCCTTATATATACGACGTACGTCACGTATGTACGTGCGGACTTGCGTCATTTTGACGTTTTAACGCGTAGCTACTTCTGGCGGTGACTTTAAATACACCCCTGTTTTATTTACTTTGTGACTTCACTTTTCATTATGCATTATGCACTATGCAACACTTCTATTAATAATAAAATAAAATAAAAAGCATTTATTAATGTTCCATTCTAACGCAGTGTTGCATGCTTAACACTTACAAAATATTCTTTATTCAAATAGGCCTAGCAACAAGCACTTTCGAATCGTCACTTATAACATTTGTATTTAAGTTTCTCACTTATACTTAATATATTTTCCATCTATTGTTAAATGGTTAACTATTACTTCGGATCCCCTCATGGGTAAAGGCCTCCTCCATCTTTTGCCATGTTTCTCCATCTTGTTGTACGCAGGTTCCTATGCCAGCGATGAATCGGATATCGCTTGCCTATCACTAGAGCGGATGTTCTGGCCCTCTTTTCCCACTTCCTGGGTCTTTCAACTCTGTCACCTTTTTCACCCATCGCGAGTTATCGTAGCTTACGATACGTCCCGCCCTCCACTTCATCTTTCATCATGGATAGGGATGTTTGGCAGTGATAGCGTCCTGCACGGGTAATCTATCGCGAAAATATGTTTTCTACTGTAGCATTGTTATTTAAGTTATTTTGTAGTACCTGACACTGTAATTTTATATTTAACTATACAATGTATATTGTTTTGAAAAAATGACACCTCGCCGAGTTTCTTACGCCGGTTCTTCTCGTGGCAGAGGCATATTTTTCCGAACCGGTGGTAGTTTATCGACGTTCATAGGTGCATGAAATATGTCTAATTTGAAGAATAAACTACTTTTACTTTTTTTACTTTTCTGACTAGTTATGACACTTATGACATGTTGTAAAGCATATTATGCAATTTTTATAATATAGTGTATGCATTTTAGCTTCGTACTTTACTTAGACCAGTCCGCAAGCCTCAAGGTCTAAACGCGGTACTCGACTAAAAAAACGAATTATTGTATCATCATCATCATCATCATCATCATTTCAGCCGAATGACGTCCACTGCTTGACATAGGCCTCCCCCAAAAACTTCCACAATTATTTTATACTACGAAAATATATACAAGAATACTTAACCAAAATAATATAAAGAAAATTAAAACTAACTTAAATATAAAACGGGCCCTTGAGGCATTGTACCGAGGATGCTGGCGGCATTTCCTCGCTGTATCGCAATGCTGATACGTTGAGCGAGGAAACCGCCAGCTCTTCGGTCACCAGTTACGTCAACCAGACGCTTCGCAATTTCTGCAAATAACTTATGCGCGCTGGGACCCCATGGACCTAGAGTTGTATACTTACAATATTTTTTCTACGAGTCAAACACAATTAATTACGTAAGCGTGTAAGCGTAAAAAGTACGCCATGCTCGCTAACTACTTGTTCGTGCCGCTTGCGGCCGAAACGACGTGTTGTTGGTGCTCTGAGGCGACAACCTTTTTTGCGGACGTAGGGCGCCGTTTAAGGGATAGAGGTTTGGACCCCCGTGCCGGGTCATTCCTGGTGCAAAGACTTACGGTCGCCGTTCAGCGGGGCAATGCCAATAACGTGATGGGCACCTTTGCACCGGGTATGACTCGGGGTGGGTTGTTCGAGTAGGCTAGGTTTTATTTATGGTTTAGTTTAGTTTTAGTTTTTTAGCTTATAATTTGATCTTCTATATATTGTATTGTGCTTTTTGAAACTAACCAATTTTAATTGAATTTTTTTTTTTAATAATCCGAAGTATTTGAAGTAAGTAGTCCTGCGGAAATCTAAGTGGCTCCAAAGCTCTAAAGCAACAGTTCATTTTAAAATACATTTAAATATATTTTATCTACTCGTCGACATTAATGTTTGAATTAAGACTTCGTAAACCTAAAACTATACATAGTTATGTCTACTAACTAGCGGCTCTGTGAGCTGTACACTCGCATTTATATTAATTTCAAAATTTCTTCTTGCTTAGTCAAGGTTCTCGAGTGGCGATCACGTACCGGAAGGCGTAGCGTGGGCAGGCCCCCCACACGGTGGACTGATGACCTGGTAAGGGTCGCGGGTGTCCGCTGGATGCGGGTGGCGCAGGACCGGTCATTGTGGAAGTCTTTGGGGGAGGCCTATGTCCAGCAGTGGACGTCATTCGGCTGAATGATGATGATGATGATGATGATGAAGTAGTCCTGCGGAAACGTCAAACGTAGTGCATGCCTAAAGTTCGCTGAAATCTAGGCGCGCGCGCGTTCCACGGCAACACGTAAATGGTCAATTTCATTATTTTTCACTAACTAAAATTGTATTACAATACAATACAATACAATACAATACTCTTTATTGCACACCTCAATTAAAGGACACAGTACAGTACGTAATAACAATAAGTAGAGGCAAACAAAAGGCGGTCTTATCGCTAAAGAGCGATCTCTACCAGACAACCTTTGGGTAGCGGAAATCAAAGCAAATAATTACAATTCGCAGTAGGTGGTGCAGAAACAATTTATGAAACCTACTAATAATTACAACAGTTTTATACTATATTTATAATAATATACATATATAAAAATATATATATATATACATACATACATATATATATAAAAAATTCAAAAAAATTCAAAAATTCAAAAATTCAAAATTTCTTTATTTGCCAGAATATGGTAACAGAGTAAGATCTTAAAACTGGATTCGTTCATGCATATTCAACCTGCATGCAGGTGTGCAAATTATGACAATGTCAAGTCTAAAATTTAAATGTCAAGTATAAAGTTTTGTCATCACATTATCATATAATTATATCATTCTTAGTTAAAATTACCTATGTGTTATAACAGATTTCGGTATTGAGCCCTTGTATGTCTAGCACTGGTATCATATCGATTGGTAAAGTGACTAGGGTTTTCCTTAATAAAGAGACACGCGTCTCTTATATAGACGCATGGAAGCGGGAGTAAGTTAAACTTTTTAAATAGGGGTTTACAGCTTTGCAGAAACCACGCATTGTCCAAGGCCCTAACGCACCGTTTTTGGAGTCTAAATGCTCTATCCGAATCTACGGAATTTCCCCATAGTAATATTCCATAGTTTAAAACGGAGGAGACGTAGCCATGGTACGCTGTTAGTGCTGCATCTAGTGACACCGTTTGTCTCAATCTTCTGAGTGCAAAAACAAACCGTTCTAGTTTTTTGCAAACATTGTCAACATGAAGTTTCCAATTTAAATTTATGTCAATATCAAAACCCAAAAATTTTACATTATCAACTAATTCTACACTTAAATTGTCATAATTAATTTGAACAGGTCGCACGTTTGAATTATATGAACAGAATTGCATTGCTTTAGTTTTTGTTATGTTAATTTTCAATTTGTTACTTTCGAACCATTTTATTGCTTCTGCTAATGTAATGTTAACTTTTGATTCATATCTAGTATGACAATTGCCGTCACCATGTATTAAAAGTGTTGTGTCATCTGCGAAGATAATGCAATCCTGTCTTTGTTTTAGACAATTTGGAAAATCATTAATTGCTATTAAAAATAATAATGGTCCAAGTATGCTTCCTTGCGGAACGCCGGTTTTTTTAACTAATGGATCGGACCTATACTTTTCTTTGATGACGGTGTTATTATTTTTGCGAACAATTTTTTCAATTTCTGTATATTGTGTTCTTTCCTTTAGATAACTTTGTACCCAATCGTAGGCTTTACCTCTTATTCCATATACCTCTATTTTTTTCAAAAGAATTGAATGGTCGATAAAATCAAACGCTTTACTCAAGTCTAAATAAATAGCTGTGATTGGGTTTTTTCTATTTAAACACTCTGTGACAGTTTTTACTAAGGTCAACTCGGCTAGAGTAGTGGACTTCCCTTTGCGAAACCCAAACTGTTTTGAAGTTAAGATGTCATATTTATCCAGGAACTCGTTAATTCTACATAATACTGACTTCTGAAATACTTTCGACAAAATTGGAATTATTGTTATCGGTCTATAATTACCTGGATCTGTTTTGTCCCCCTTCTTGAAGAGTGGTTTTACTATAGAGAGCTTTAATTCAGTTGGAAAGACTCCGTCCATAAAGGATAAGTTGATTATGTATGATAAGGGGCGACAGATGATATGAGCACATGACTTAAGAACCATTGTTGAAATGTCGTCGTATCCAGTTGTTCTAGTATTATTTAAGGACATGAGTATTTTGAGGATTTCATGTTCGTCTGTAGGTTTCAAAAAGATCGAACGGGTGTTGTGTAATGTGTTCTCCAGTTTTGTAACTGGTGGGTTGGTTGGATTATTATTATCTGTTAGATTTATCAGGTAATTGTTGAATAAGTGACATATTTCGTTAGGATCTGTGTAGGATTTATTTTCAAAAATTAATTTGTCCATATCATGTTTGTGAAAATCGTTTGATAAAGTTGTTGAAATGGTTTTCCAGGTGGCTCTACATACATTTTTACTAAGTTTTATGAACTTATTGTTGCATATTTGTTGTGCTTTAAGAAGGCACGATTTAAATATCCGGTTATACTGCCTATATTTAATTTTATTTCTTGTATTATTAAAACCGGATGACCTAAATTTGTAATACAGTTTGCGTTTTGTTTTACTAGACTTTTTAATTCCATACGATATCCACTTGATGTTCCTAGGACGAGTGTTCCTTTTAACTTTAATAATGGGAAAGCATAATTTATAAAATAAAATGAAAATGTCATAGAAATGTTTGAACGCCTCTGAAGCCGTGCGTGAGGCAAAAACGTCGTAAAAAGATAACATAGAGATATAATCGCAAAATTTTTGTACGTTATCCTTGCTGTAGTCTCTTTTATATTCGAACCAATTGGAAATGGTCCTGTGTTTACTTGCTTTCACGTTTATAATCTGAGCTGTTTCATGATCTGATAGTCCTAAATGAACTATCTCTGAATCAATTTCCTTGATGTTGATGTTGCTGGCTATTTGGTCTATGCACGAGTTTTGTCTGGTCGGTATATTTATATGGATATTGAAATTAAAGTTGCGTAATACACATAATAAATCTTTAGTAGTTACGTTATCTTTCATTGTGTCTATATTCCAGTCACCACAAATTATATTTTTTTTTCGTTTGAATTTTTCCGTAACAAAATGTAGTAAGTTATCTAAACTACGCATAAATAATCCGATTACTGATTTTCCTTTATGTGGTATTCTGTAAATGCAAAAGACCAATGTATTCAGACCAGTTACTTCAATGCCACAACATTCGAAATTTAATTTCATTGATATCCCTGTTGGAATATTAAAAAGCCTGAATTCGATCAACTTGTGGACAAGTATGCAAGTGCCTCCTCTACTCTTTTCCCGACAGAATGAAGCTGCTAATTTATAGTTGTTCAGTTTAATATTGCCCTCTGATCCCCGTTTGACAAATGTTTCACTGAAACATATTATATCAACTTCGTTCCCATTGTTTGACATACCATTTAAAGCTATTTCAATTAAGTCTAATTTATTACAAAGTCCTTCTATGTTTTGATGGAGAATTCTAAATCTACTTTCAAATAGGCTAGGCTTCATATAATTGTCAGTTAATTTATGTCCATTAGGCACGAAAAAAATTAGTCAATAGTGTCTTATCTAATTTATGCTTATTTTCTTGTGTCAAATTAAGTTTGGACTCATCTGTAACATAGACGTCAATAGGAAAAGAGTTTAATAATTTCATTAAATCGTTAAATATTGTCATAAATCCTTTTTTGTTCACATCTCCAAGCCAAGAAAACATTTCATAGTCATACGACAAGTTCAAGTTAGAGTCTAAAATATAGCTATATTCATTTTTTAAATTTTGATTATATAGCAGGTTGTTAAATATTTCCACATGTTTGTTAAATAAACTAGAATAGTAGTTCAGTTTAAATGTTGGTGAACATATAACAATGTTAGTGTGTTGAACACAACTTATCTGTTCATGAATAAAGTATACTAAATTGTGATAATTTACACTTTTTTTAAAATCTTTATCACCGATGCAGATAACACAGAAGTCGTTGAGGGTAAAGTCTTTAAGTTTGTTTTGAAGTCCATAAAATAGCTCTTGCGTACCTGCACCGGGTGATAGATAGAGACACGCATTTTCACTGGGAAATGCCCGTTTCAGCGGCTGTATCATATGATTAGAGTAGTTACTGATAATGCATAATTTGGATTGTAGAAGTCTTGACTTTACTTTCTCTACAGTAGGTATGCTACTCGTATATAAGCGCGATTCTCCACTGAGATCGGATTTAGATTTTTCTCCTTTAAAGTGAATTAAATCACGCGACATTGATTCAATTCGCTCGTTGAGGGTTGACATTTGCTTCTTGTACACAATTAATTTATCTTCGAAGTCCTGAATTGTGTTTTTTAGGCTCAGTAGGCCCCCCTCATAGTCTGCAGGAATGGATGTGCAGGCGTTGGTTCTAGCTCTAGCGCCATCTGGTGACGAAGTTCTTGATGATGAGTTTAGTGGAGCAAAATTTGTACGCTTTCCTGTGCTGTGTAAGGAGTGCCTCTTTTTTTTACCCTTTAGAGAAATTGAGCCGATGTTTGATGATTGGCATAATTTTTTTAAAGTCTCGTTTTCTGTTTGTAGGCGATCGATTTTTCTTTTCAGCCCGTTGTTTTCGATACTTATCTCTTCAAGTTGGTGTTGAGTAGTGGCGAGGTCTGAGGAAAGCTGAATTATTTCGTCCTTCATTTCAAGTACCGTTAGGACATCATTTTCAGAGTAGTCTACGCTTTTGGACAATATTTCTTGTGGTAAAGTGTCATTTAAAGATAACTGTAGTCCAGCGGTTACCTGATGTGAGTCCGAGTTGGAAAGTGAGATTGAATTGGACTTCGAACAATTTTCAGCAATGATTCCATTTGTAACTTCCTGTGAATAGATTTCAGCCGGCAGCCTATTTATTTCCTCTGTATATAAGACAGAGTTTACCAGCGATTCGGAATCGTCAATCGTGTGTAAGTCCGAAATACATGCGGTGATTGCTTCCGGACAGTCTCCAGAAAGTTCAGGAGCTTCTGTAGCTTTCAGAGCCAGGGGCTCATGTTCTTTTGTACAGATAGTTGGTGAACTTGAAGCGGAATTATATCCAGGCTCATGTAGTGGTTTGATGATTTTTTTGTTCTTTCTTAATGTAATGTAGGCTGATGGCGAGATCGATTTGTTCGGCATGACGTGTCCTTTTCGAATACATATTTTACATCTCCAATTTGCCCTTTTTTGAGGTTCCATCATCTTATAGATTTTTTCAGGGTAACCATCACAATCAAAATGGTAAGTAAACCTGCATGCTGAGCACAGGGCACTTGTTTTTGCATCAGCTGGTTGTTTACATTTATGGCAAGTCATTCCTGACGGTCTGTTGTCAAGATTTATCGTCAGTTTGTTGGTTTTGTCCATTTTTTTACATTAACAATCACGCCCTCTAGCGGTGAGTAGCGGCGTTGTTAAACCACATACGATAGTCTTAATCCTATAAATTAACCAAGGAAGTATGCTTCGTTCGGTTGCTGAGATGCTAATTGTTGTAGCCAATGTTCTGTAGATGGCGCTGTAGGTATCGGTCGTAATTGTCGAGGTTTATATTTACGTTTTAAATGTTATAATTCTAAATGTACACTTAATGCACAAATAAAAATTGTCTGTTGCACTGTAATTTATGAGTTTCACTGTTAGTTCACTCAGTTGTGGCTGATAAAAGTCACAAAACTGTTAATTGTCCGTAGCCGTTATATTCTTTATTTTTAAAAATACACTTTTAATGTCGTATATCCGACGTGGCTTTCACTTTTCTTCGGTCCAACATTGTCTAATTTGTATATATTTGCACTTTTCACTGGTAACTATGCACTGTTTATAATGTTTATTTTTCTACGGACTCGATGTAAACAGTGGCGCGGTGGCGCCATCCGATAGTATTATAGTTTGTATTATAGTTGCCTAAAGTGTGGTCTTGTGAGTTCATAGAAAAAAAATATGTTATTGACCGAGCGAGCGAAGCGAGCAAAGTATCTCCGTTTCAGCTTTCGACAAAAAAAAAAAAAAAATATACATACATACATATATATATATATATAGTATTATAGTTTGTATTATAGTTGCCTAAAGTGTGGTCTTGTGAGTTCATAGAAAAAAAATATGTTATTGACCGAGCGAGCGAAGCGAGCGAAGTATCTCCGTTTCAGCTTTCGACAAAAACAAATCTTTCGTATGTCTGTCCGGATGTTATCCTCTATAGGTCACATTTCTCAACCGAAATTTTGTGAGCAGGTTCGATTATTATATATATTTTTTGAATGAGTCAGGGTTTAGTAATATAAAAATAAAAATAAAAATTGCGAGGTCTGCAGCTCACAGAGCGACTAGTTGTAGTTAGGTTTACGAAGTCTTAATTCAAACATTAATGTCGACGAGTAGATAAAATATATTTAAATGTATTTTAAAATGAACTGGTGCTTTAATGAGCTTTGGGGCCACTTAGATTTGTGTAACCTTGTTCCCCTAATTTCTATTTATCTACATTTAATCGACACATTTGAGAAAAATCGCAAGTCTTGGAAGAGGCCTTCACCTGAGAGGGGTTCCTGTTATGTATACCCTTATAAGTATTAAAACTAACATAAATATAAAGACATAAATAAATGTAAATATCTATATTTAATGGGAAATATTTTTTTTATAATTTACACGTTTACAAAAAAAACGTTACATTGTTTTGGAATAAGATGCATAATTGCAAACATAATATAATCATTATGTTAGTTTAAAAAGATAAAAACTTACCATAGCAAGATACAATGGAACCAGTCACGCAGGCCAACAGCAGAAATGTCTTCCACATCGTTGCTCCCAGTTAACTATGCAATGTTTTCTGAGGTACTCTGTTCTTTTATAATTAACCTTCATATAAAACTGCAATTGTGTCAACATATGGATTAACAGTTGTTTGTCTTACTGTGACTAATTGGACGTGTTTTGTTTAAAGCAAAAAAACAACTTTATAAAAATTCGACAACACGCATATGGATTCATAAGGAATGGAATCTAGACACGTGGCAGCGTGTCCAGTCAAGTTCACCCCAGGAACTGGTGGACCGCAGCCGTGTGTTATACTTATATTATACGAACCGTTTGGAGCCACTTTTGACCCCCCAATAACTCCAAATCTATCCAACATATAAAAATAAAATTTGGTACATGTATTAAGATCCTTTAGAACCACTAGAACCCCAAATTTCATAAATATGGGTTTAATAGTTATTGAGATATTTAATGCCAAAAAACGGCAGTTTTACCACTGACTGACTGACTGACTAGTAATCAAAAACCTAACCCACTTCCAGGTGACCTAGAAAGCTGAAATTTGGCATGCAGCTTGGTAATTGTGTGTGTACACCAGAAAAATCAGAAAACAGTGTTTTTTTTTATTAGTTTTATTATTATTATTATTTATGCTAGTTACCTCAGAACTCCGTTATTTATTAACCGATTTGGAAAATTCTTTTATTGTTTAAAACTGTATACATCAGGGGTAGTCCCATAGTTACTAAGTAAGAATCTGGTCCTGGAGAAATCGAGGGAACGATTTGGGTATTTTGTAAAGTAACTCGTGCATTCGCTTTTAAAAAGCACCATTTGGCCAAGATTGACAAAAAGTAATGATATCCCATCAAAAACATAAATGTGAAAAAGGGAGCCAAGTTCAATATTAAGAATATGCGATTGGTTGTCGTTTTCACCGACAAAAGAATTGAGATCTAAATGGGTGCCAATTTCCGTAGATTCTCTGAAATGGTGCCAAGTCCGGTACTACATTGTTAACAGTAAAATTAATTTACTGCGGCTTAATGCATTTTAAGCCTTAACTTGGTAGTTTTCTATGCAGTATGTTATAATACCATAAAAGCTGTTGGACATTTAAGAAAACTGTCCATTACAATACATTGTTTACAGTAAATTAATTTTACTGTAAACAATGTAGTGCCGGACTTGGCACCATTTCAGAGAATCTACGGAACTTGGCACCCTTTTAGATCTCAATTCTTTTGTCGGTGAAGACGACAACCAAGCATCGCATATTATTAATATTGAACTTGGCTCCCATTTTCACATTTATGTTTTTGATGGGATCTACTTACTATCGTTATTAATTATACACTAAGAACAGGTTATTTAGGGCAATTTTAACTATTTATGAACTTATTTTGCACGACATTCAAACGTTGAAATAAATGTTCAATTACAGGTTTATTTGCTATCGTGCAATTTCGCAGCACTAATCTTAACATTTGTGCTACTCTTTTAGCATATTGACATTCATTTGTAATTTTAGTGACATAACCTTAAAATTTAATGACATATTATCGTACGCCATTTATAGCATTGTGACGAACAACTGAACTTTTGTTATCTTTATGGCCACTCACTTTCAGACAATGAATTACATATTAATTTATTTTTATTTGTAATCAACATGTATATTATTAAATAAACTAAATTAAAACCTTACAAATCTAAGCCTAAGTCTAAAATTAGCCCCTGTGGCATGGTGCCGAGGATGCTGGCAGCATTTCCTCGCTGGATCGCAATACTTATGCGTTGGGCGAGGAAGCTGCCAGCTCTTTTGTCCCCGGTTACATCGACCAGCCGTTTAGCTAACTCTTGAAACAGTTTCTGTGCTGCAGGGCCCCACGGACCCAGAGTCTCGACTCTAAATTACATATTTATATTTTGTATTTGTAAAGAAAAACAAATGAATGATTCTTAAATGGTATCAACGATTCTATTTCAACAACAAGAGCCCAAGCTGTGAAATTATGATAGTGCACACTATTCTTAATCAATTTTATAATTATACCATTTAAGAATACTTCATTTGTTTTTCTTTGAGTACTGTTAGTATACTTTTTACGTCTATGGTTCTATATATATCTTCCAGTTGGTCGGTGCGGAGGTGTTACGATATAAGATAAGCGTCAACTTTCTATTGAGTCAGTACCCGTAAAGCGGATGCTCACATCAAACCAAAAACCTAATTTCGATCCCACCCCGCTAAGTCAGGAAGTCGCCTTAGGGTTTTAATTGAAATACTATATAGCATTTGGACATAGCAACTGGGAGCACGTCCGTTCAGGGCGGATGACAAGTGTTAAGTGTCACGTCGCCCCTAACTTCTTGCTCCCGCCGTTATACCGTTTAATCGTCGCAACGTTCATTTTTGCCGTCGCCATCGTCGTCACCCGAGTCGGTAGTGGGTGCTTTGGCAGTAGTAGAATCTGTTTCTATTATCACTGGTGTGGGTGGTGTACTCGCTGTTTCAGGTCCTGAAAGAAATCGTTGAATTGACTGTATATTTAGGTAATCTTGAGATTTAGTACAGTTCTTGGATCTTTTCATGTTGATTCGCTAGTTTCTGATATAATAAGTCAAAGCTACGTGTAAATATCAACCCAACACAGCTTTTGCTATTGCAAAAGCCGTGTTTGTAAAATAAATTTGGTGCCTTCTAACAAAATGTTATGTAGTTATTGCTAATTGCAACTTAAAAAAACCGGCCAGGTGCGAGTCGGACTCGCGCACGAAGGGTTCCGTACCAACACCTCCTAATCTACATTTAAAACTACTATACAATACATTTAATCAAAAAAGGTTGTATCTTCAAAAGGAAACTAACAGCACCTAGGCCCTTTTGTTTGAGAAAGACAGTTTTTCAGCAATAACTCAAAAAACGTTGAACTATTTAAACTATTTATGAAAGAATGTATTAATTTACATCATCTTGATTTTTTTCAGAATTTTATACTTCATAGTTTGGAAATTAGAGGAGGGAAAACATTTTACCACTTTGACAGCTAATATCTCGCCAACGGTTGACTTAAATGGAAAAGTTTTCTAGGAACTTCTATGTCATTTTTGAAGGCCTATCCATTAATAACACATACGCCTATGTGCATTAAAAAAAAAGAATGATCCCCCTGTTACATGTACTGCCCCCCCTAGTTTAATATTTTTTTCAAAATTTCACACCATATTTCTATAGCAGTTCATAGCATACACTTTCCTACCAAATTTTATAATTGTAGTGCTCATAGTCTCCGAGTAAATCGGCTGTGACATACGGACGGACAGACAGACAGACATGACGAATCCATAAGAGTTCGGTTTTTTGCCATTTGGCTACGGAACCCTAAAAAATATCTCTTGCGCAGTGTTGAGTTGAGAGTGAGGGATCTGCACATGATGTTAACACAACGAATTCTCAAGTCAATATAAAGGGTTGGCAACGCACTGGTGATTCTTGTGGAGTCGCAAGTGTCCATAGGCTACGGTACCTGCTTACCATCAGGCAAGCCGTAAGTTTGTTTGCCACCGTTGTTGTATAAAAAATCTCTAGAGGTCTTATAAGATGTCTATGAGTAGGTATACAAAATATACTAATAATTTTTCGCCTTATTATTCACGATACTGAGTTTCTTGCGGTGTCTATTTTTGCCGGACATATTACATTCCGAAATAGTACTTTAAGTTTTGTAAAATAGCTTTGGAGGTCTACTTCAATAAATAATTTTGATTTTATTCAATTCACAATAACATACATTTATCGTAACAACGGTTGAAACGTACCACACTGGGACGCTAATATGCAAATCCCATCAGAGTTCCTGTAGTATCCTTTTTTGCATTTGCATTGCGGTTCACAGGCAACAACTATGCCGATCCTGAAGGGTGGACACTTGGTGTTGTTGATGTAGTCGGTACAATTCTCTCCTGGGCAACCGGCTGGACAAGACTGGTACTCTTCATTAGGCCCGTCGCATTTGAATGGAGCTGAAATTTTATCAAAAATGTTTCCGTTTGAAAAATAAAATTAAATAAAAATAGCTGTTGGCAGAGAAAGTCTTCTGACCCAATCAGATATACTAATTAAGTTAGATGAGTATTATATAGCGGACTAAGCGTCCGCTTAAGTGGGTGGGGCATATGACGGAACCGTTGTCACGTTTTCATATGCTCTTCAAATAGGTCCTTGCGACCTTGGCTCAACTCCCCCTGGCGGAGATCGGTATAAGGTAAATTTTGTTCTCTGAAATGAGCTAACTGATGTCTCCAGATGTCCTAACTTCTCGGTATTCTGCAAGTATTACATTTGCGCAGTAGCAAACACGATGTGTAGAACTGGAGCAGTACTGCATTCGTACCGCTCTGTTTCCGCGCAACACGCGTCAGTAGCAGTGTTGTATAGTCGGACCGCAGTAAATAATCAGCTCTGACTAGAATGACAGTTCACACAGACAGCTTAGTGATACAGCGGATGTAGCCTTACACTGCTCGCTCCACCCTGCAGCATGCTTTTAATCTCCTGACTGAGGCCTCGTGTACTCGTACTAGGTACAAACAAAAAAATATATTCTACCTCTACATTTATCAAGGTTTAGTGATTTGACGTTTTTGAAGGTCAAGCGTCAGAAGATTAAATGGAGCGGTTATATTAGTTAACTAATGCAAAGTTAAGACTTAGTCCAGAAAAATTATACTCACGGCAATCATATGCTTTGATACATTTGCCAGTTTTGCGATCTCTGCGGTCTAGCAGGCCGCAAACACATCTTGGCTGGTCGCACACTATTCCCACTGGGCATGAGTGAGGAGAATCTCTATTTTTGGGACAATAATCTCCCTCGCATTTGACGGCTGGACAACGGGAGTACACCTCACCTTCGGGGCAAGGTGGTGTTGCTAGAAAAAATAGGTTATCACGTAATTTTTTTGATAATTATATGAGACTTGTTGTTATGTGAAAAAAATATTTACATTCAATTGGAATCATATTATCTCAAATTATAACCACATTATTATAATTATGATGCCTATGTAGCCAAAAGCCATACATATTGAGCATGATAACTATTGTACAAGTATCTTCTTGAATGGGTAAGATATTGTTTGCACAACTGTGTAATAATATCGTGTAACTAATGTAACTATGTATATTTAATTAATATCAAAGACGTAAGCAATATTAAATAAGTTTAACATTTTTATGGCGATTTTGATCATAAGAAAAACTATCTATACTAAATAAAATAAAGTTTTACAAAAGAACTCCGAATATATAGATGGGCCAGTTATTGTTTTATAAACTTATTTTAACAGATGTGTAAATATTTAATTTATATTAAAGACGCAATCAATATCAAACATGTTCACCATATTATGCCATTTTATTTGCAAGAAAAACGATGCTACTTTATACAAAATAAAACTAAATTTTAAGAACTAACTCGGAATCTATAGAATCGTCCTCTTAGTGGTATACCAAAAATGTCCGAAGATGTGTTTCTATCACAGATATCAGAGTAAAGCAGATAAGTGATATCTGACAGGTCTTTACCTGTCAGTGTCTCCGCTTTCATACCTGCAAATTGTACTGAACTGAGGTTTGTGAGGTTTTGACATTTTGGTGTGCGTTGAAATGGAGACAATTCGTTAGCAGCCGAAAATGATCGTACCGAAATGAAATAATGATCGTGTCCTGTTTTAACTCATCTTGGTTTACCATAAGGGTTCAAAGAGACAACTATATGAAACATCATCTTGCTTGGACACTACGGATGTGTTGGTGTTATTAATCTAAGTTTTTCATATATTTGATATCTAGCTTGAGAGGTGTGAAATATACGAAAATACACCCACCCTCACGCCATATCTGATGGATCTTCACCATTAGCCTGCCAACGCACTTTGCTAATCGGCTAGTCGTGATGCGGAGTGCCGTTGCGGCGAGGTTTTTATACAATACCGCATGTTTTGATCTACAACGCACTATGCGCACTGGCAGCAAACTGCATCGTGCGTTGTCAGCTTTAACTTGCATGATGTGGCAAATCGTAAATCTTCATAAATACTAAGTTCACTTCATATGATGACTGACTGATTTACAAGGCCGTTTTCTTGAAAGGAGCAGCTAATTCAAATGAAGTAGCTGCTCCTTTCAAGAATGATTAAATAATCACTCTGTTTTAGGCACTTTCCCAAAAAAAGTAAATATTGAACACTTATGGTGCGATTCTGTCTCTCTATTTGTATGTCATATCGCGAAATATCTCCGAAACTACTTACGCTATCAATTTGTGGAACAGTTATTAACAAGGTTTAAGTGATTTACGTAAAGAATACTTATACCTATTAAATATTTTTGAACTAGTGAGCCGTCTTTATTGGCCTGCTCATCAGTTTCCATCATTTAGGACTAGGGTGGATGTCTGATCAATTTCTCTGCCTGTCATTGAAAAAAAAAAACTTACGACATAGGCTCTCCGACACACAAACATTGCTCGCGTTCCTATAAAAGCCGGGGTTGCACCGGCAGCCAGTCCTGCATACAGCAGGCTGTAGGGGGCAGTGGAAGATCTTGCCAATGGTTTCGCAGGTCTGGTTTGAACAACCACTTATGCAGGTGTCGAAGAATTCGTTTTGCCCTGGACACTGATCATTTGACGATTCTGTTAAAAGGTAACATTTTTGTAAGATACAGCAATTTTAACGATCTTCATAGTCTAGAAGCAATTTTAACGATTACGTGCGATGGATATAGGAATGATTACAAGGGATTCTAACGAATAGGATCGAAGCAGTCTCATGAGAAGGATGATTCTTCTTAAACACACATAATACGAAATTTGTAACTGTATTTTTAGCACAGTCATCAACTACTCATTAAAATAATTTTAAATAATTAAACACGAAGGATGTAGTATAGCAATCTCTACTTCCTCTTTTTGTCTTCATCGGATCAGTCTAATATTGCATGTTCATTCTTCCATTTGAAATCAAATCGTTTAGATTTCGGGAAGTTGGTCATGACTTGCAAGATTAGACCTTATTGAACATGTCACACGCTGCAATTTAAAAAAAACGTAACGAAAAGGTCTCTCACGGCATTGATCCCTGGGAACACACTCGTTGCCAGCGTTCCGCGCGTATCCGTCAATGCACCTACAAGCTGGCTTGCACGTTGGATCGCCGTATTGAGGGCTCGGTGCACACAGTACAAGTGCTGGATCAACATCACAGCTGTCACCGGGGCATGGTGCTGGACATGAGTCGTATATCTCGTTTGGTCCGTCACAGGTTAAACCTGGGAATAAAGTAATTAATTAAATTACATCGTATTTTTGCTACTACTACCGGCCTCGATGCACCGCGTGCGGTATGCGAGGTTAAGTATTGTTGGCCGTGACGTCATTTCTTGGATGGGTGGCGCCTTTCACAGATTTATAACTAAGCGTTCCCGTGCTTAAGCCGTTAATCATGGCCAGAGGCCTTCGGACGGCTTGAGAAGTTGCACACCTTATCCCAATAAAGTCTTGTTTGCCTTTCGGTATGGAAGGTGAGATGGCAGTCGCTTACGTTACTAGTGCCTTCGCCTATGCCATTGTCGCAACAAAGACTTAACTACAACTTAACTGTGATACCTTCCGAGGGCAGTGGAAGGAGCACGTTGCACGTAAAACCGACTGGTAGTTGGGGTGGAATGGTTATCGAGTGGAGATTCTCTTAGGGGTAGGTAGTAGTCGTCCTTATCGTATGAGAAGAGAACAGTTTAGGTGACCTTAGCTTGAAAGTTTTGTGGCGAAACGAATGCGATGCGTAATAAAATATATTAGACGACACGGAAGATGCGTCATCTCGTACGTCAAAATGTGGTCAGTTCAATAAACCAATAATCAGTAAGTCAATTGAGTGACGTGATAGTCTACTCATAACTCACGTTGTTCGCATTGCTCCCTCAACACGCATGTACCAGTGGCGTTCTTCGCATAGCCTTCAGCGCACCGGCATCCGGGCTTGCATGCTGGATCTCCTGGCTTAGGCGGCGCAGCGCATCGAATGACGCTGTCATCTACATCACACCGTCGCGGCGGGCACGGCGCGGGGCAGACGTCATACACCTCGTTAATACCGCAGGTTACTATGTGAAATATATTTTTTAAATGACTGACAAATATGAACACAAAACTAACAGTAACATCAGTAACAAACGCTACAGTAAATTTCGATACAAGTGCGGAAAGTTTGTAATTTTGTACGAGCCCGAGGCGTCTTGGCCCGAGCCGCAGAGTGAGGGTCAAGACACGGGACGAGTGAAAAGGACATTTGCGAAAAAATTACAATGTAACAAAAATAAAACAGAAATTAAAGAGACAAATGTATCTAGACACGCGGCAGCGTGTCCAGCCAAGTTCACTCCACGAACTGGCGGACAGCAGCCGTATGTTATTTTACACGAACCGTTTGGAGCCACTTTTGACCCCCCAATAACTAAAATCAATAAAAAAAAAAAATTTGTTACATGAATTAAAATCCTTTAGAACAACTAGAACCCCAAATTTGGCAGTTTTCTCTGCAGTATGTTATAATTACCATAAAAGCTGTTGGATATTTAAGAAAACTGCCAAGTTAAAGCTCAAAATGCATTTAGCCGCAGTAAATTAGTTTGACTGTAAACAATGTAGTGCCGGACTTGGCACCATTTCAGAGAATCTACGGAACTTTGCAACCATTCAGATCTGAATTCTTTTGTCAGTGAAGACGACAACCTAGCATCGCATATTGTTAATATTGAACTTGGCTCCCTTTTTCATATTTATGTTTTTGATGGGATTTATATCACTAATTGACTAGTATCCCGGAGGCGGTCTCTAATACTCATCATTTTCATTCTCATGGTAATACTTAATCAGCCAACCACAACTATATAGAGATACTATGTAAAACCGTAACTTTATTAAAATTAATTTAGTGTTTTTTTTTTATATTAGATAAGCTTCTACACTATCAAAATAAATACTAAATGTATTGTTTCAATGCCAAACAACGTAATCAAAAAAGAACAAAGCGATTGAGCCAGGTCGAATCTATGGCTTGGAACAATAGAAAATTTAAAATAAATGGAGAAGTAAAAAGCACTACTGCAACTTTCCGCACGATAGCTACAAAAAATACCACTTTTTGAGCAACTGTATTAAAAATGTTTTTTTTTTTTATTGAGGCATATGCCCGTTATTCCAAGGTTCGTATGTTTAAAACTGACGAAAGTGTCATTGACCGAGTGAAACGAAGGACTCCGTTTCAGCTATAACAAAAATGATTTCGTATGTCCGGATTTCCGGTTGTTCTCCTCTATAGGTATCTACATGTTGCATTTGTCAGCCGATTCTTGTGAAATTTTTGAGCAGGTCCGATAACTAAGGTCCGATAACCACTATTACAAAATTAAACTTTGTAATTTAAGTTGCTGTGGTACTTACTGCAATCCTGTGGCAAGACGCACTTCTTAACTTTGCTATCGAACACATAGCCATCCTTGCAGTCGCAGCCGTTACGTTTGCAAGGAATACGGGGGCAATAAGGCCGTTTAGCTTTGTAGGTTGTACAGGTCCTCCCACAGTTGTACCCACATCCAGGTTTGGCGTTCGGATCACCGCCACACCCTGTTGTATTAGAAACGGATTTTAATAACCAGTGTTTTTATTCACATATTATAACTTGTATGTATATATTTTTTTATACCTCGTCGGTGGCAAACAAGCGGCCCGCCTGATGGTAAGCGGTCACCGCAGCCTATAGACGCAAACCCTAGGGGTGACACATGCGTGCATAGACATGCCTGCACGTGTGCATTTTGAGCCTTAACTTGGCAGTTTTCTATGATGTTATAATACCATGAAAGCTGTTGGATATTTAAAAAAACTGCCAAATTAAAGCTTAAAATGCATTAAGCCGGAGTAAATTAGTTTTACTTTAAACAATCTAGTGCCAGACTTGGCACCTTTTCAGATAATCTACGGAACTTGGCACCCATTTACCGCCTCTGCACCCACAAGTCAAAAAGTCGCCTGATTGACCGAGCAAGCGAAGCGTCTCCGTTTGAACTTTCGACAAAAAAAATTTCATATGTCTGTCTATCTGTCCAGTTCTCTTCCACAGGTCACATTACTGAACCGATTCTCGTGAAATTTTGTTAGCAGGTTCGATAATTATATTTTTTTTTGTCTAGTCAGTTTACGGAAATTTGAAAAAAAAAAAATATTACGAGGACTACAGCTCACATAGCCACTAGTGTACTTGCTACCCCCGCCGGCTCCACCTGCGTAATGGACCGAGCGAGCGAAGCATCTCCGTTTAAGCAAAAAATCTTTAGTATGTCTATCTGTCTGTCCGCATTTTCTCCTCTATAGGTCGCATTTCTCAACCGATTCTCGTGAAATTGTATGAGCAGCCTCGATAATTACAAAGAATTTTTTGTCGAGTCGGTTTTAGGAAATTTACAAATTTAAAAAAAGCGAGGAGTACCTGCTTACAGAGCTATTAGTTAAATACACGTAAAAGTTCAGTTACCGGTAGCAGGACATTTATCTTCAGGAATACAAGTCCCGTTATCAGCGCGTAGATATCCTGTGGCACAGATGCATCCCTTGGTGCAAGACTCGGGTGTCCTGTCTATGCATATCTGGGGCTGGCCAAGTTGGCTGCAGTTTCTGTGGCCACATCCTCCGTTTGTGCAATTTGAATATACTTCGTTGAGTCCACATGTTGGCGCTAGGAAATAATAACTGTATTTAGTGATGGACGGGGCCAAGGGAAAAGAAAGTAAGTAAGGGAATGTAGTTTAAAATTATATTTTCTGTGGACACTGCCAAAGGTAAAGACTATAGGCAAAGACAATTTTTTGGATTTACCCGTAATCCGCATAAACGGCGTCTCTTTTTTAGGGTTCCGTACCAAAAGGTTCAAAAGGAACTTATGGTGCGACTCTGTCTATTTGTTACATAGTTAAATATCTCATTCCACAGTAATTTCAATTGTCACTAAATAGTTGTAGTTAAACACTAACGTTTACAAAAAATATTAAAAATGGTAGTAGTAGTAGACAATATATTTTTATGTGGTTCAATTTGAGCACACACCGAAACTAAAAAATACTCACTGCAATCTTTAGGTAAAACACATTTTTTGACATTAGGGTCGAAGACAAAGCCGTCATTGCAATCGCATCCATTCAGGTCGCAGATCAAAATACAAGCTACGTTTTTGGTTTTGTAAGTAGAGCACGTTCTTCCACAGTTGACGCCGCAGCCGGGGTGCGCGTTTGGGTCATTACCGCAACCTAAACGGAAACAATCGAGTAGGTATAAACTACCTTATGACATTGTTAAAATGAGTGATCAGCTTGTTAAGTGGGTCATAGACATAATTTCATTCGCGTTATTCCTGTGGACACTGCCCAAGAAAACGGCTTTATAGCCTAAATTTTGAATGGAAACAATTTTTTTCCATAATTTTATACGATAAAAATATCTTACATAATACACGTCAAGCCTTAACTATTGACCACAGAAAGGGAATGTCAAATATAATTTGTCTAAATCGTGATCAATCTATTCGTTTAAATTGTCTTTTTTCACAATTCTTTAATTTTACTCAAGATTTATCGCTTTTTCCTCTTTAAAGATTTGTCAAAAAATATTTTTGTAAAAGTCGCCACCTTTACAAAAATATTTTTTAACGGTGATTACGTAACGTTTACGACCGTGGCTAAGGTAAGATCTCAATGTCGAATTCTTTACTAAAAATAAAAGCTCTACCTATCGCTACGTAATCAACTAGCTGCTTTTCGACTAGAAGCCCTATGATTTAACTTTTGCGAGTCAAAGAATGATTTAAATCCTCAGTGAGGTTAACAGAGAGGACAGATTAAAAATATAATAGAAGATGACATATGTATTAATCTGCATTGCACTGATCTTGTGGTACACACTACACAGGACTTGTTTGTTGAGCGGAAGTAGCCTGGTTGGCACACGCAGTATTTAATGCAGCTCTTAGATTATAGTCTCACGCAAGGCACTGATTTGTCAAACTAATTGCAGTTGCGGGCTTCAAAGCTCCCGTTGGTGCAGTTTGAGGACACTTCGTTAGGACGGCATTTATAGGCAGGCTTAGTCACTTAAATAAATATTCACTCGGGAAAGCTTAGGTAAAGCACGACATTACACTTAGGCGACTAACTGACTCGGTTGGGGTGGATTATTATTCAGTATTTTATTATCTGACGTGAGCTTCTTGATGACACAATGACAGTCTTGACGGGGTACTGTCAATATTACATTTTGTGCAGTACTAATATTATGCGCGGAAGCAGGGCAGTTACGGCATTACTATCGCCCCGCTTCCGCGCATCCTAAGTCTATCAGGAAGCAGCACTTGAATCTGTACCGTGCCTCCGCACACACATGTCAGACGTCACCTGAGGAAGTCAAGTGCTTGAAAGAGCTCAGTTACCAGTAGCAGGACATTTGTCTTGAGAAATACAAGTCCCGTTATCGGCGCGTAGATATCCTGAGGCACAGATGCATCCCTTGGTGCAAGACTCGGGTGTCCTGTCTATACATAACTGAGGCTGTCCGAGTTGGCTGCAGTTTCTGTGGCCACATCCTCCATTTGTGCAATTTGAATATACTTCGTTGAGTCCACATGTTGGCGCTAGAAAATAATAATTATATTTGACGACGGCGAGAGCTACAGTGAAAGATAGGAATTGAATAAAGTTTTAAGATGTCGCACTATCTACAGAGTTGTTTTTATCTTATGATATATATATATATATATATATATATATATATATACATATAGGTATATCGTCTCAAACATATTAAAATATAATAAAACGCGTCACTCACGGCTTAAAGGTCGAATATTGCTCGACATGTTTCAGACCAGTTCGCTAAAAGAACCGCCGCCGCGATAAGTAATCATAATGCCGCGGGTAATGATTAATGGCGGTAATCAATATGTCTCACGGGAGTTTTCTATATAAAATATCAAACACTTCGAACTTATTACACAGTAACTTCAATATATCACTAAATAAGTAGTTGTAGTTAAACACTTACTTTTACAATTTACAAATGGACAAGTAAAGTATTAAAAATAGTATTAGTAGTAGACACTATAATTTTTAAACGGTTCAATTTAGTGACGTAGCAAAACTAAAAAATACTTACAGCAATCTTTAGGTGAAACACATTTATTGACATTAGGGTCGAAGACAAAGCCGTCATTGCAATCGCATCCATTAAGGTCGCAGGTCAAAATGCAGGCCACATTTTTAGTTTTGTAAGTGGAACACGTCCTTCCACAGTTGACGCCGCAGCCGGGGTGCGCGTTTGGGTCATTACCGCAACCTGAGTAGAAACAATTAATTTGTTATAATTATAAATTACGTCATAACATTTTAAAATTAAGTGATAGCGATCTACTTATTCAATGGGTTATACACTTATTTAAGTTTGCGTATTTCCTGTGGACACAGAAAAATGAAAAAAAAAATTTTTCGGTTTTAGGAAAAACGCCAAAAAACTTTATTTTTGAATAAACCCTTAATTTTTTCTATACTTTTATGCAATAAAACCTTTTACATATACCTACACATAATCACACCACCACACCACAATTGTCCACAGGAAAGGGAATGTCGAAATATTTTTTAACCGACTTCAAGATTTCAAAGGAGGAGGTTATCAATTCGGTTGAATGTTTTTTTTTTGTTTTTTGTTTTGTTTTTTTTTTTATATTTGTTACTCCATAACTCCGTCATTTCTTAACCGATATGGAAAATTATTTTATTGATTGTAAGTATATATATCCAAGTTGGTCCCGTTTTTGTCAAAACGCAGTTCTGATGATGGGATTTATGAGGAATTGAGGGAACTCCTCAAATCTTAAAGGAAAACATATAGTGATTTATATGTTTTTATCAACAAGTCGAGCATTTTCATCCTAAAATGTGACATTTGATGAAGTGGAACTGCTGATGATGATCAGAACAGAACTCTTCAATTACGAAAAGTTCACGTATGGCGATTTGTCCTTCTAGCTGTGTTTGTTAAGCAAATTTTATTTTCACGATTATTTTTTGTCATGCTCGAGTTCTGATGATGGGATCCATTAGGAATCGAGGGAACTTCTCAAATGTGAAAGGCACACAAATGGTGATTTTTGTATTTTCATGAACTAATCAAGCATTTTCATTCATAAAAGTGACATTTGATGAAGTGGAACTGCTGATGATGATCAGAATGGAACTCTTCAACGACGCGTAGTTCATGTTTGGCGATTTGTTCACTTCGTTTTGTTTGTCAAGCAAGCTAGGTTTTCAGGACACATTTCGTCAAGCTTGAGTTTTGATGGAGGATTCCATGAGGAATTGAGGGAGATCAAATTTCAACCTAATGATGAGACATTTAAAACTAAATTAAAAAACCTATTAATAGAGAATTGCTATTACTCGGTGGACGAATTCCTCGATGACAATAGTTTACCTCGACAATAATCTACTATTTTGTAAGTCGTCGCCAGAGAGGTGATTACGTAACGTTTGCGAGCGTGGCTACACACACTGACAATTTTTTTTGATTTTATTTATTGTTTTATTGACCGAGCGAGCGAAGCGTCTCCGTTTCAGATTTCGATAAAAATTCTTTCGTATGTGTGTCCAGATGTTCTCCTCAACAGATCGCATTTCTCAACCGATTCTCGGGAATTTTTGTGACCAGGTTCGATAATTATATATAAAAATTTTGTCGAGTAGGTTTTTGAAAATTTTGAAATAATTATGAAAAACAAAAAGAGGTCTACAGGTCACAGAGCATTGATTGTGAAATAAAGTGTTTTTACTACTACTACTATAATTGTGGTCCACCTATTTGGCTGCCATTTGACTATACCGGGTGTGCAATCTAAATGGGTCAGTATGGAGAAGTCGGAAACTATGAGAGATAGCGAGATCTGTTCTTAGGAACACTGACGTCGATTTTAGATTTAATAATAATTACATTCAAACTTTTTTATTAACTCTCATACATAACCGGGAATCGAACCTGGTCAAAATCAATGTGTATAAATTTTAAATGAATTGGTACGCCCGCTGAACAAATGCGTTCTAATTTTAAATAAACGCTATTTGTAATGCATAATACCGATGCAGATAAGATATGCATAAGTGGTCTCTTCAGATAATTGATGATCGATTCATACAATTCACGACTTTTTGCAAATTAATAAAACTGTAGGCAATGTAGTCTAAGTTACTGTCAGTTGTGACAGCAAATAATAGCATCCCGCCCAGACGGGCCCGCAAAAGGTGTTCTGTCTAACTAATCCGATGTGTAACAGCAAGTAATAGCATCCCGCCCAGACGCGCCCGCAGAAGGTGTACTGTCTAACAAATCCTATATTTATCAGCAAATAGTATAGCATCCCGTCCAGACGCGCCCGCAGAAGGTGTACTGTCTAACAAATCCTATATTTATCAGCAAATAGTATAGCATCCCGTCCAGACGCGCCCGCAGAAGGTGTACTGTCTAACAAATCCTATATTTATCAGCAAATAGTATAGCATCCCGTCCAGACGCGCCCGCAGAAGGTGTACTGTCTAACAAATCCTATATTTATCAGCAAATAGTATAGCATCCCGCCCAGACGCGCCCGCAGAAGGTGTACTGTCTAACAAATCCTATATTTATCAGCAAATAGTATAGCATCCCGTCCAGACGCGCCCGCAGAAGGTGTACTGTCTAACAAATCCTATATTTATCAGCAAATAGTATAGCATCCCGCCCAGACGCGCCCGCAGAAGGTGTACTGTCTAACAAATCCTATATTTATCAGCAAATAGTATAGCATCCCGCCCAGACGCGCCCGCAGAAGGTGTACTGTCTAACAAATTCTATATTTATCAGCAAATAGTATAGCATCCCGCCCAGACGCGCCCGCAGAAGGTGTACTGTCTAACAAATCCTATATTTATCAGCAAATAGTATAGCATCCCGCCCAGACGCGCCCGCAGAAGGTGTACTGTCTAACAAATCCTATATTTATCAGCAAATAGTATAGCATCCCGCCCAGACGCGCCCGCAGAAGGTGTACTGTCTAACAAATTCTATATTTATCAGCAAATAGTATAGCATCCCGCCCAGACGCGCCCGCAGAAGGTGTACTGTCTAACAAATCCTATATTTATCAGCAAATAGTATAGCATCCCGCCCAGACGCGCCCGCAGAAGGTGTACTGTCTAACAAATCCTATATTTATCAGCAAATAGTATAGCATCCCGCCCAGACGCGCCCGCAGAAGGTGTACTGTCTAACAAATCCTATATTTATCAGCAAATAGTATAGCATTCCGTCCAGACGCGCCCGCAGAAGGTGTACTGTCTAACAAATCCTATATTTATCAGCAAATAGTATAGCATCCCGCCCAGACGCGCCCGCAGAAGGTGTACTGTCTAACAAATCCTATATTTATCAGCAAATAGTATAGCATCCCGTCCAGACGCGCCCGCAGAAGGTGTACTGTCTAACAAATCCTATATTTATCAGCAAATAGTATAGCATCCCGCCCAGACGCGCCCGCAGAAGGTGTACTGTCTAACAAATCCTATATTTATCAGCAAATAGTATAGCATCCCGCCCAGACGCGCCCGCAGAAGGTGTACTGTCTAACAAATCCTATATTTATCAGCAAATAGTATAGCATCCCGCCCAGACGCGCCCGCAGAAGGTGTACTGTCTAACAAATCCTATATTTATCAGCAAATAGTATAGCATCCCGCCCAGACGCGCCCGCAGAAGGTGTACTGTCTAACAAATCCTATATTTATCAGCAAATAGTATAGCATCCCGCCCAGACGCGCCCGCAGAAGGTGTACTGTCTAACAAATCCTATATTTATCAGCAAATAGTATAGCATCCCGCCCAGACGCGCCCGCAGAAGGTGTACTGTCTAACAAATCCTATATTTATCAGCAAATAATATAGCATTCCGTCCAGACGCGCCCGCAGAAGGTGTACTGTCTAACAAATCCTATATTTATCAGCAAATAGTATAGCATCCCGTCCAGACGCGCCCGCAGAAGGTGTACTGTCTAACAAATCCTATATTTATCAGCAAATAGTATAGCATCCCGCCCAGACGCGCCCGCAGAAGGTGTACTGTCTAACAAATCCTATATTTATCAGCAAATAGTATAGCATCCCGCCCAGACGCGCCCGCACAAGGTGTACTGTCTAACAAATCCTATATTTATCAGCAAATAGTATAGCATCCCGCCCAGACGCGCCCGCAGAAGGTGTACTGTCTAACAAATCCTATATTTATCAGCAAATAGTATAGCATCCCGCCCAGACGCGCCCGCAGAAGGTGTACTGTCTAACAAATCCTATATTTATCAGCAAAAAGTATATCATCCCGTCCAGACGCGCCCGCAGAAGGTGTACTGTCTAACAAATCCTATATTTATCAGCAAATAGTATGGCATCCCGTCCAGACGCGCCCGCAGAAGGTGTACTGTCTAACAAATTCTATATTTATCAGCAAATAGTATAGCATCCCGCCCAGACGCGCCCGCAGAAGGTGTACTGTCTAACAAATCCTATATTTATCAGCAAATAGTATAGCATTCCGTCCAGACGCGCCCGCAGAAGGTGTACTGTCTAACAAATCCTATATTTATCAGCAAATAGTATAGCATCCCGCCCAGACGCGCCCGCAGAAGGTGTACTGTCTAACAAATCCTATATTTATCAGCAAATAGTATAGCATTCCGTCCAGACGCGCCCGCAGAAGGTGTACTGTCTAACAAATCCTATATTTGTCAGCAAATAGTATAGCATCCCGTCCAGATGCGCCCGCAGAAGGTGTACTGTCTAACAAATCCTATATTTATCAGCAAATAGTATAGCATTCCGTCCAGACGCGCCCGCAGAAGGTGTACTGTCTAACAAATCCTATATTTGTCAGCAAATAGTATAGCATCCCGTCCAGATGCGCCCGCAGAAGGTGTACTGTCTAACAAATCCTATATTTATCAGCAAATAGTATAGCATTCCGTCCAGACGCGCCTACAGAAGGTTCTGTCTAACAAATTCGATTTTTAAGACGTCCGCAGCATATTTCGTGCCGTTTCGTTTCTAGCGCGATAGTGTATATCAACACCACGGAGTTGTTGTGTTCAAGTACTTATCTAAAATAATTGTCCTACAGTTTTTATAAAGCATTCTTAGTTGGTATTGGAAAGCTATCAGCTGTCAGTGTCAAATGTCCATCAAGTTTGTGCAGTACAGATTATTTGCTGCGCGCGTACTGCTTGCTCAGTGATGTGATGTCACACGTGCGAATGCGTGGCGGTAGGATTCCAGTACTGCATTCATACAACCCCGCCTCCAAGCAAAACATTACTACTGCGCACGTTTAATACTGACAGTATACTCGTAAGTGAAGATATTAAGACAATATCAGTGTGATATCGTATTAATTAAGGATAATACCGCATACAAATTCCGCACTGTGAAGTAAACTAACCGTCCGTCGGCCCATCTGTTTCTGGTCGACCGTCTCCTTTCCTCATAGTGAAGATCTTTCGTCCTTGTGGTTACGCCGTGTGGAGATCATAAGCATATACCGCCTTTAACGGTTGACAAACACAGGTATGTTCAAAGGTATGTTCTAGTTTTGCTTCTTATTCCATGGTAAATAAGGCGAGGAATGTATTGCGTATGTGCACGTCTGAAACGTCAAACGTCAGGGGTCCCGAGACAATGTCAAACTCAGAGATGTCAAGTTGTGACACATGAATATTTTATTTATTTTAGTAAACGTGAAAGACCCCTTACTGGAGATTTTACTGAAATAAATAAGAAAATAAATAAACAAATACAAACGAAACGAATCGTAGGAAACCGTTAAGAAACCAATAGAAATCGTGAAAGTAAATTTGACAGATGTCCCAGTTAAGTACACATTTCTGCCATGGTGTGCGCTACGATCGCCTAGCTTACCCCCACCACCTACTTCGCACATAGCCAATACATACTAATTTATATTTTTGACATCGACTGTATAAGTGACATATTTAAATACTAACATGCTACTAACCCTAAATCGACTCATACATTTAAGTCCACTAGTACTAGTACAAAATACATAATTATATTCTTTGTAATTTCTAAGAATACCCATTTAACATAATATCGTTACTACTTAACGTAAATGCGCGTTACCCATTGGTATTTAAATAAATAAATATTGGGGACATTTTAAAATTGGGGGAGGCCTATGTCCAGCAGTGGACGTTCTAGGGCTGATATGGTGGTGGTGGGGGGACATTTTATAACATAAAACAAATAAAAATAGAGAGGAATGGAAGAAGAAAACATGTTGCGCCGACCCTGCATAAGCGGGATAAGGGCAGGGAGATGATGGGGGGACATTTTTTGGACATAGGCCTCTCCCAATTTCATGGGGGGTAAATGTCATAATCACCACGCTTAGCATGGCAGTTTATTTCTTGTCTACACAAACATTTCTATCACGTCACTATCAAGCAGACCAAATATGAATACATGGGGCATATTAGCACACTAAGATCTCTATACAGGGTGTCCCAAGAAGTAGTGATATACTGAAGCTGGGAGGTAGAGGACCTAGAGGGCTATCTGAATCACCCCCATGTATGTTCCGCGATTTTTAGTATTTTCGGAGTTATGATATTATTTTTTTTCACCTATCGCCGCGTACGATGAGATTTTTATTTATGGTGACGTGAATTATTGCGGTAGATGCTTGATTTTTTTTGTGTGCTAAGCTGATAGATAGGCAAATTCAGTATGGTAACATTTACTATCGTTAGATCTTTGAATGGCATAAAAAAAATGCCAAGAAAGATAAAATTACAAGCTCCAAGACTAATTATAGATAAATTAGAAGCCAATCAACTTCGATTTTTAAAATTACTGGTTAACGATAAAACTAAGCTGAAATGTAAAGGTAACTATAAACAACTATTTAAGATCTGTAAAATATTGCCAGTAGGCCTTAAACATAAATATGTACTCGGTTCAAATAATCATAGCTGTCTGGCTTACTCAGTTTATTCATTATTAAAATACATAGTACCAAAGCTATTGTGACTGGAAAACTATTTGTTCCCAGAATAAATAACTACTATGGGGAGAGAACCTTAAGAAAACGTATCCCATACCTTCTTAATAGTTTACCAGAAGATATCAGGTGTTTGTTAAAAAAAACAAGAATAAGTTCAGGAGACTGCTAAGGAAGTATTACCTAGACTCTGGGTAATGATTCATAAGTAGGCTCTTGAACTTGCAATACCTATATCTCGTAATTGTATACCTACCTACCGTAAGCAATAAAAAAAACCGGCCAAGTGCGAGTCGGACTCGCGCACGAAGGGTTCCGTACCGCATGATCTATAAAGAGAATCCGACTCGCACTTGGCAGGTTTTTAATATTTGTTGTTATAGCGGCAACAGAAATTCATAAACGGCGAGTGAAAGCCATGAAAAAGGGCTAAAATATCACGTTTTTTGTGTGGCAGCACCCTTAATTATTATTAATACTTTGTTTTTAGTATTTTTAGTTATAGCGGCAACAAAATACACAATCTGTGAAAATTTGAACTGTCTAGCTATTACGGTTCTTGAGATACAGCCTGGTGACAGACGGACAGACGGACGAACGGACAGCGAAGTCTTAGTAATAGGGTCCCGTTTTTACCCTTTGGGTACGGAACCCTTAAAATGACTTAATAAGAGACTGCCGACCCCACAGTCAAACTGTTGCTACAGTTTTTAATATGTATAAGATAACACAGTTTTTAATAAAAAGTTTAAAATGAGCGCATTAGCTCACTGAACTGGCTGGGTCTTGTGATTTTGCTTTCTAGGATCTAAATGTACACTAGATAAGTAAGTAACTTTTGTATTATTATTATTAATAAAGACATTTAAAAAATATATATAAGTTCCTACCATTGTAAACATAAATAAATATATAAATAAAACAAATAAATAATAGGCCAATCAATTAAACAATTGAAAACGCACTTATCTTTATCATTACTATGATATTAAATTCGGAATCATACTATTCTGACGTTTTGTGTAGTGATGCGAGAGAAAGATTCAGGTTTCTAATGTAATGAGCTTGTGTTGTTTTAATGCGACCTCGAGAGCTCAGAATCTTATTCAAAAAACTTTCGAAGCTCCGTAAGCTACGAGGACATAGCTCCAAGTTATCACCAGAGACCGCCGTAATGCGACAGATAGATTTTAATATTCATGACATGCGTCAGAGCACATCAGATCATTAGAGAAATTACTAATGTGATAGACAGATGTAAACGCTCGCCATCATAACCGTCAAGCATCAGAAAAGTATGAATCCGGCTTAAAATCACCTGCGCTTTGAGTCTTCGACAAAGACGCTTCAGAAGAAGAGGATGCTGACTTAGACGATGATGACGACAATGACGATGACACGCTTGATCTTAAACAACTTGAAGATGAAGAACTTGAGGAACTTGAAGATGAAGATGAGAATTGGTCGGAAGACGACTTTACGAAGTCCGATCCAACGGTGTCGAAGTCATTTGAGTCTACAGTGAACAACAATTAAAATAATTCATGATTAGGTTCAAAAATTCTTTATAAAACTACAAAATTATGTATGTTAGTTTAAGTGTATACAAAAATTTAACCTCAAAAATAATACCAGTTAAAAATTACTTACCATCACAAGAGACGATTAACAGGCCAGCCACAAAGGCCGAGAGCAAGAACAGCTTCCACATCCTCGGATGCGGCTGGTAGTGCTGCTCCGACGACGCTACATACCTCTTTTATATCCTTAGTATTTGATATCGTGCACTTGTGTCAACAATTAAATCTTTAGTCATATGACTGTTACCGACTCAAGCTCTTTACTTTCCAAGCAAGTTTATTGTTTCAATCTTATCGTATGGAAGGAAGTTTTAAAGTAGAATGTATTTTTTATTTATGAATTTGTTTCCGTTTTGTCTACACGCACTACGTATTTAATAAAAATGGTTTCATTTGACTTTATAAGACGTTTCAAACCTACAAAGCATTTTATTTTACATTTCGAAATTCGATGAAATACTAAATCAAATAAATGAACTTTCTGCACCTTTACAAGTCAAAATCTAATAGCATTTCTAAAAGTAAGGATCACTGCCGATCTGTTAATTATATTGTAATAGACTCAGGAGACTACACCTTTCTTGGCAAATTCGGGCATAGATATATTTGTCTACTGTCTCATGTTAATGTTGTTCTCATGTCAAAATGTATTTGAGAAACTCTGACATATGAATTAGCCCTCAAGCCCTCGCGAAATAAATTTATTTGATTTAGTACCAAAAAAGTAATCAATTCTTATGGAATATCACAAGGAATCAAATTATAAGTTAGAGCTTTAAGTATGATGAGTAAAATGATGCCCGTAATTTTTTGCGTAAAAATGCCGTCTTCTTATTGCTTCCTAGTCAGTGTATCTTCTGGTGGTTCGGTTGTATGAATCAAAGATTTTTCTTCTTTTTGTATTTATTTCCTCACAAATGTGAAGAAAAACATTTTCCGCTTACGCTTCTCGTTAAAAAATGTACTATTGTCATGCCTGATCCATCCATCTTATTTCGAAAAATAAACTTTCATAAATGTTCCATTGATTACTTAAATATAAGTTTGTAGTTGTTAAGTATAATTCCGTTTGACGTAACGGGTGGAAAACCTACGAAACCTTTTTTTACTCGACAGTTTAAACTATATAATTTACAACGGCCTCACTAAGCCACATGAATATACATTTCAACATTGACACAATAAACAAATACCCGAGTACACATTTGACCGAAAGATATTTTGTCTCAGAGTTCATTACATTATTACAATTATTTTAAAATTGGATATGTAGAGAGTCTCCAGCGTTAACATAGAATAAAAAGATACCACTAGAATAAAATGATTTTAAATACAGATAAAAATATTTAAGCATAATAAATATGTATAGGTACTGTTTCATAATCGTGACAGCATAATTTAGTAATAATAAATTTTACTGAACTATAAAATGTTTTTGCAATTAAATTGTCTTACCGTGTGTTAAGAAGCGATCGTAAAAATTAAAGCAAATAAATAAATTGGCTCTCATAATATATGCTCCAAGGGGACCCGGTTACGAGTATGTTCTAAAATTTTGACCAAAACGAACAAACGAGTGCGGTGGAGATACTGCGATCGCCAACTCGCATGCCAATCGTGGCGGTTATGGCATTGACCCCCCATGAAATTGGGGGACGCCCATGTCCAGCAGTGGACGTCTCTCGGCTGATATGGTGGTAGTGGTGGCTCGAAGTTTTATTAAAATTACTTAATAAGGAAAGACCAAAAAAGAGTGTAAAAAAGGTTTTTTTAATACAACGTCGGTGGCAAACAAGCGTACGGCCTGATGGTAAGCGGTCATCGTAGCCTATGGACGACTGCAACTCCAGGGGAGTCAGATGCGCGTAGCCAACCCTTTAAAAAATATACACTCCTTTCTTTAAGAACCCCATACTGTACGAGTAGTCCCTCGGGAAAACCTCGGCAGGGAGCTCATTCCACAATCGGAGCGTCCTAATGAAGGCAATTTCTCTGAAACCATATCGTACGCGACCATTTACGTTCTAAGGTTTGAGGATGAATGCCCTGCCGAGGGCGAGCGGTGCGATGGTAGAAAGCGGCCGTAGGCATCATGTCGAACAGTTCTTCGGAGAACAACCCCTTTTACAAGCGATACAACACTCACAAGGAGGAAAAGTTTCTCCTTAAACTTAACGGTTCAATATCGCTCGTGAGTTTGGGATAGTCCACGATTCGCACAGTATGTCTCTGAAGCGAGTCAAAAGGCCCAAGGTGGTATCCAGGTGCTGCCGCCCAGAGGTGACAGCAATACTCCATGTGGAGATGGACTTGTGAATTATATAATAGAAGTCTCTGTCCCGGGGTGAAGTATCGCTTCGCTCTACTGAGCACACCTAGCTTTTTAGATGCCAGCTTTGCTTTCCCTTCTAAGTGGTTCCAAAACTGTACGTCGCATACTTGTGTCTTGGTGGGATTGAACTGGACCAGATTATCCTGACCCCACTCAGATACTCTGACTAGAGTGGTCTTGATTTCGGCCACAAGTTGTTCGTGACTCTCTAACATAGAGGCACGAGGAATTTTGACACGGCCCGTATAATAAGCATCCCCAGTGTTGTCATACGCGTAACAATGGACGCTGTCAATAAACAACATGTCATTGATATGCATCAAAAACTGCGTTGGGGATAGCACGGAGCCTTGTGGGACACCAGCGTTAATGTCCATGCTATGCAGTATAAATTAACTCATCACCATTGTAAGTCCAAAATGGGCAAGCTGTTGAGACTATATATCCAATGTCATCACCATCATAATGTACACAGCTATACAATAAAGATCATTTCTATTTCTATTACTCTCTCAGCTAGGACAAGTCCCCGAGTCTCTGATTATGGTTTACACACATCACCTGATTATGGGTGATCTAAACACGGACCTTTCCAAAGACACGCACGCATTGTCAGTCTGTCAGACACTGGGGCGCTAGTCGGGTAACCTCCACGAGTGTGTGGGCTCTTCCAGTTCCCCTGGACCCTCCCGGATCTGGGGGAAGGGGAAGGGTTCTGGCCGGTGCGCCCTGGAGGCAACGGTAAGTGATTCATCTTCGGAGGGATCGCTTACCAGTGCTACCAATAACCCGGAGACGGGGTCGCTCTGGGTGTTCCTCTGTTTAGCGGAGTACACTCCAGATGCGACCAATGGGGGGATGGGGTGTTCCGCATCAGGGTGTCGCATGACACCCCAGGTGCGGCGAGAGGGACAGGCCATGCCGTATGCCTGTGGAAAGAATTACGGACCCGTAACCCTGACTTCGGCAGAGGGCCGCTATAGTCGGGAGCGGGGGCTGTCACCGTCAGGCCGGGGCCGGGTGGTGGCTGCGAGGGAGAAAACCTCTATAAAAAGTTACAAGGGGACCTGAGGGAGTGAATCCGGGGTTTTCACCGCCACTAATGCTGTGCGATGGGCATACCCTGGTGTTTTAGACGGTAGTCCGGGCGGTTCCCGGGAGTCCGTCATACCTGTCCTAGTTCCCCGGCTAGGCGGGATGCGTAAATGCATTTCCCCAGGTAAAAAAAAAAAGTCTGTCAGACACTGTCAGCTTCTTTTTCCTTTCCCTGGCTTTGACTTCATATCATACCAGAACTTCTGACACGTGGCCAGATATTATTATTACGTCAACCCCTGGTCTTGTTGCGAAACATGGACAGTTTTCGGCCCCCGTAATTTCTCACCACGACCTCATTTATTTATTTGCTTCAGGCAACAAACATGTGCATATTATATTTAATATGCATGTGAAATTTCAATCATGAAGGTTTAATACTTGAAAAAATACAACTAAATCTAACGGCGGACGCTCCCTAAAACATGCCCGTATTGAGGCGCTGCTTTGCCGTTCAAGGCCCCGTGCAGAAAGGGTTAAGCTAAATTCAGTAAGCTACTCAGTTTGTCAGTAAAACAACATTATAGTACATTACGATACAAGTGCAGAGAACAGAAATTCGCAACGAGTGGTGATAAATTAAAACACGACCGAAGGGAGTGTTTTAAATCGACACGAGTTGCGAATTACCTATTCGCACGTGTATCGTACAACGTTTATATTATCGTACAATGGATCTTTAAAGTTTCGACATATGCATGTAATCTGCTGATTACCGCACTCGTGCGGTAAAGTAGCACCATATGTACTGTAATAGTACATTACCGAAGGTAGTGTTTTAAATCGACACGAGTTGCGAATTAACTGTTCGCACGTGTATCGTACAACGTTTTACAGTACATATGGTTCATTAAAGTTTCGACATATGCAAGTAATCTGCTGATTACCGCACTTGTGCGGTAATCTAGCACCATATGTACTGTAAATTTATTTATAAGGTTCAGTTTATTTTATTACCCCTGCGTTATGTCCTAAATACAGGTCTCTGTGCAATGCCAATTGTTCCTATAAGCAGGTTTCTTTTTCTTCTCTACACCGTTGCAACCTTGATAGACGAATCATTTGGAGTTGTCTGTGACGGATCCTTGCAGTAGGTTAAGAATTACGTGTGTCTGAATAGCGTAGTATGAATGTTAGTCTTTCAAGGACAATTTTTTATCTCGTAAACCGCTTTCAATAATATTTATTTTATTTTAAAGAACGTCTTCTTTTTCAAACGTATTTTTTTTTAATAATGATTAATTTACAAACCTAGTTTTGAATTTTTTTTTATGATAAAAAAAATCTAGATAGAGATACATTTACATTTTACCTGTAAAATGTATATTGATAAACTTTGGACAACATTTTCCTTCATAAATCGAAAATTATCCACCATAAAAAAAAGAAAAACGGTTTTAGAATATGCAATTCAAGCCCTTTCATATGACACACTGCAGGAGAATAAGGCAGCTTACCAACGTGGCAACGGCACGATTAGTTTACTTTGATTATTTTAATTACGATAAGACCATATTATGGATCAGCTGCAGATATTGAAGAATAATATAAGATTACTACTGCAAGTTAAACCTAGTTTAACCGAACTTTGGCAGTAGCTATCTGACGGATGCTTAAAATTTGACAGTTTGTGACAGTTTTATGATCCACCTGCGTGTCAACCCCACCTCGCTGAGCGGATTGTCTATTCTGCTCTGGAGGATCGTAGTGAACCCTAACCCTTACCGAACTGTTTAACGGAACGAAAGAATAGCACGGTACATAATAGGTACTAATTGAGACGTGTAAAACTTGACAGTTTAACAGTTTCATGATATGCGTATGCCATTTTGCTGATTAATGTCATAACAAATCACATTCACTGCCAGCCACGTCCCCCAGGAACAAACTTGCATAGAAGTGAACGCACCTGATTATGCGTCGAAGAAATGAACAGCGATATAATTTTGTAGTACTGCCACTTAAAATACTTGTGAAATGAATCATCGAACAAGATTATATTCGTTAAACAGTTTTTCTGCGAAGTAACAAAAAACTATTATTCCATGAAACACAATAACGCCAAACGAAACGAGAATAAGAAAACTAATATTCAATGAAACGATGTAAGATGACAAGTTTGTCGGCAAAACATCATCATCAGGCCTCACACATCTCAACAGATGATTTAACCAGCGTCTGCATGCGAGAGGCAACACCACTCGTGACTATATAAGCCAATCTGCTTAACACCGAAGTTGTACTTAAAGATAATTGGATACAGGTTTCATCAGTTGTTTCAACTGCCTGCATGATAAACAAATAATAATAATAATAATAAAGGCGTAGGGATGTGACGACCCCATCGCCCACTGGATTTCCAGTGCAGTCAGTCAACGTAGGGCAGCTTGTGGCAAGCTGTTAGGGAGCAGCGACCCTATGTACCTGAGTGCTCCTGGGGGTGTCCTGTGGGTTGGTTGTATGAACAGGCCCCCCGCCTCTGGCTTGCCTTAACCGGCTGTCCAGAGTGGAGTCGCTAGAGCTGTTGCTCGGGGGTGGATGTGGTCACCTAAGTGGCGAGTTGGCTATATGTTTAAAGTCCAGTGCCACCTCTCTACCCCCAGCCCTCTGCACCGATGTTGCCCTTAGGCCATTTTTAATGTCGCTATTTATAGGGCCCATCTAGCAGATGGCGAGTCACCGTCTGCCTGAGATAAAAATGTGAGACAGTTTTATTAGGCAGACGTCCGTTGTCTCACTCAATAGCCCAGCCATTAGTCCATCATATTCACCTAATAGTCCGGTTCGTTTAGATTCCATCAATCAGCAATAGTTCCTGTACACCCTGGCGGGCTCTGTCTCTGTGTGCGTCCCAAGACACGGGCAGGGACAGCATCCGCTCGGTGTACCCCTTGCATTTCATTAAATTGTCAAAAGGGCCTCTACGTGTTGGCTATGTGGTACTCAGTTGGTACTTCGGTACCTCGGTACTTCGGCTCCGCGCACGCCTTCCAAAGGTCCGGGACACCATTGTCCCGTGAATGGAAAAGACATATAATAATAATAATCTGGGATTAACATTTGCGACCACTATTGTGGCACG
Organism: Notocelia uddmanniana; assembly: GCA_905163555.1. NCBI lineage: Eukaryota > Metazoa > Arthropoda > Insecta > Lepidoptera > Tortricidae > Notocelia > Notocelia uddmanniana. Next base: position 28,815,185 of record LR991058.1, on the reverse strand, counting down.
CGAATTGAGGTACCGTAACATCGGTATTCTCTTGACGGTCATGCCGTTTAACACGCTTGTTCTAATTTTGTAGTCCAGATTTTGGAACCAGGTGTTAACGTGGACTTTGCGGCCTTTTGCGATAGTATTTCTTCACTCATCGCGATTCCCAGCAAGACTTCCCAAGTTCTAAAGAAAACACCGGCAAAACAATATACTACGAAGAGGAATGGTCACCATCAGGTGGTAGATACTATGTTTGAATTTTTTTACTAGTTTGTATAATTTGTTTATTTTTTAATATTGAGATGATGATTGATGTAGACAGTGTATCAAAAATACTGGCGTAGTTACCATTTTTTTTAAATTTATGTTATTTGAAGTTACGAATACGTAAAATAATAAGCTTCTATAAAATCAAAAGTTTATGATGATTAACGTCTTATAGTACTTCGTTAACTAATTGCCATGCAGTGTATGCAGAGGATGATGTAATAATAAAACAAAAAATTGACGATAAATTTATATTTCCGAAAATTTCAATTCGTAAAATTTTGAACAATATGTATGTTTTTTCTGCCAGTAAATACCTGTAAATAAAAATTATGATTATTTTACTAAACAGTCACGCAAATATACGTATAAAGCACACGAGTCTTATACGTATAACTATGAGTACACATGGATATCCGGGAAACTCTGACCTTCTTTTGCGTTGGGGGAATGCCTAGACGCACCGCTCGCCCGGATGAAGGGGGACCGGACGAGTGTGTGGGACTGGGACTCCTGGGCAGAAAGTCCAGACTACCCAATAAATCCCCAACGATTGTCCAACGATGTAGCTTATAGGGAGGGCCAAAGGTTCGCTTGACGCATTCTACTTTGACCCTCGCGACACGCCCGTTTAATGCGGGCCTGGCCAAAAAAAGAGCGTCCCGGGACAATTTCGGAGCGCTTTGATCCCGTGGACGGGAAACTCTGACCTAGGCTGAGCCTGTATCTTGGGACCTAACAGTACGCAACAGTTACAAATGAAGTATTTATAATATGTAGACTATTCTTTCTGTGTTTGTGCACACCTCTGGGCTGTGTTGAGGTGAGAGATGAAGCGGACCTTTCATGTTAAAAAAGAGTTGGTCGGATGAAATATATAAAGGATTAGAACCATTCCCCGTGTACCTATTCAAGAATAAGCAGTTGTTTATTAGGATAAGTAATAGTCAAACCTCAATTATGAAATACTCCGCTGAACATGGTTACTGATTGAACTCTCAAGAAGTACAGAAAAGAGTGGTCTGCTCTAAACACCTTAGGCAAAGGAGTTGGCGGGGCTGGTCTACCAGGCCTTCCAACTATACCTGAAACCAAAATTATCACTTAATCTCAGACTTAGATGTTTGTCCTATTTCTAAGCATTGATAAGGTAGGGCACTCATTACTCTCATATTTGAAGCAACCCCAATGGGTACGTAACTCCACTTAACAGAAAATCGCAGCCCTAATAACATCACTTCATGCTCCGTAGGTATCTAGTGTTCCTGGTGGTGGGTGAGGTCACTATAGTTCCCAAGAATGCGCTCTGTTGAGTAAGGGAACTGGTATTGTGTCTTACAGCTGCTGTACGTACAGCTCAGCAGTCAGCAGCAGAAATAGCTAAGCACTATAACACGTTCACAATTATCTATACAGAGCCTTATTCTCTTGACATTAGAGTTTGTGTGTAGCTCATTTTAAGCAGTAGGCCCTCGTAGCTACTTCTGCTGCTGACTGCACTCAACCAATTTTCAATTCATTAACGTCTTGTTAATGCCATTGTGATTCTTTTACAGTCGCAATCATCCGTCCATTGGCTATGACGGTTTCTGTTTACAATGGGTTAGGTCGGGCTTGTTTGCCACCGTTGTAGCATAACAATCTAATAGTTGGATCCTAAGGGACAGTGTAGTTTTTTCTGAAGTCACAATATTTACAATCATAAACCTGAAAAAACTCGGACGAGAAGAAAAGGAAGACCGAGGGCAAGTAATATGAACCGGATAAAGGACATCCTCCGTGTCCTGATGTAGATAGAGGTCATGTCGCACCACGGGGTCAAGAAGCTGGCCTCTGACCGGCAGAGATGGAGAGAACTGCATAAGAGCCCAGCCCAGCTTTTAAGGGAATTATTATGATGATGAAACATAAAATTACCATTTGCCGCTGCAGCTTCGGATCCTTCCTCGTCAACTTTGATCCACGCTTTCTGAATAGCACTAGAAATGCAAATTTTTTTTGGGTCCGCTAGAAGTCCTGTTAGCCCGGAATTCTCACAGTCAAACCAATTGATGATGCCGGCCTAATAATTAAAATAAAATAATTAGACAACATTGTAGAGAGTATCATCTTCCTTCCAGGGTTTTGGCCTCGTTTCATCCTAAAGGAAACCGGGGAACTCTTTGGTACAGTACGCATCAATAGTATTTGGTACAGTTAGCAAAAGCTCTTATTCCCTTTCAATAAAGACTTTTCAACTTTTTAAATGCATAGCTACTTTTGATGCCGACTGTACCTAGTCCTGAGATATGGTGAAGGCGCTTGAGAATATCACAACGTTAATATTAACAATTAAAGTCTTCTATTCTCATCATTTACAAGTTTACATCATTAGCATGTGATACCACTGGAATTACGGCGCTTACCATCAGAGGGGCCATCATCATGTATGCCACCGACGTGGTATTAAAATAGCCAAATTTACTAAAACTTTTTTTAATACCACGTCTTCTTAGTGTTGGACCAGACAACCAATGTAGTTAATGCAGAGCGCTGCATGTATCAGCTTTTGTATGCAACAGGCGAAATTCTCTTCTTGATGAACGCTCGCTTCATCCAGTTAATTTCGTAAGTTATCAAACTTACTCAAGCTTATCTGTAATTTTTTCATCAAATGACATTTATTCCAAATAATTTATGTCACGTAGTTTTAGGTACAATAAGATCTTACATGTAACATTCGTATCACTAAAACCTCCATACATGGCATGTGAAATTGAAGTGTACAGTAACTTACTTATAATTTAAAAACTCCTGTACACTATAAAAGCACTTTTCGGCCAGCCACCTTTTTAGAGATTGCTTAAATTTTACGAAGGATAGATCTTTTATTGTGTCAGGCAGCTTGTTAAATATTTTTATACACATTATATAACTATTCTTGGCAACTAGTGATAATTTTAACTGGGGAATAAACAATTTATTGCGATACTGCGAGCGTGTAGGATTTTAATTTTTTTTTTTTTAGTATATAAATATTTTTAAATTAACCTTACCCACGCTCAAAAAAGTTATGTTATGAGTATCCATCCTTTAGTAAATAATGAGTATATTAGGATAAATCTGTTGCAATAAAAATAATAAATGTTACCTTCATTAATAAGTCCTTTAAGTTTATTGTTGTGCTAATTTCAAAAGACGGTATATACAATATCACTCTCTGAGCGCCGAGGCTATCGGTGACTTTTTTCCAATTTTCTGGATTTTGCAGGTTTTTGGCCAACTCCATTGTTCCATTGTAGGTGTTTGGCAATACAAAAATCATTGAACTGTTTTTGCCTTTGTAAAATACTTGAACAGCCTAAAATAAATAAAAGTGAAAGCATCAACACAGCATTATGATAATGAATAATAAAACCACTGACTACCACTTTGGCTTAGTTGGTAGTGACCCTGCCTACGAAGCCGGAGGTGCCGGGTTCAAATACCGGTCAGGTCATTATTGTGTGGTGAGCACGAATATTTGTTCCTGAGTCCTGAATGTTTAAGTATCTATTTATCTACATAATTATATACCTCTATATCGTCGTCTAGTACCCATAGCATAGCCTTTGCTTAGTTTGGGACTAGGCCGATTTGTGTAAGATTGTCCCCCAATAAAAGGACACTAGTTTGCTTGGAATTGTTTTAATCATGAAAAGCAAGTAGAGGCCCACAAAGGTAGACTGATGACCTGTAAAAGACAACAGGAGTCCGCTTGATGCGGGTGCCTCGGGACCGGTTATTGTGGTGCTCTTTGCTGGCAGAAGCCTTTGTCCGGCATTTGACGTTCGGCTGATAAGATGATGATGATGATGAAATAGAAACATTATGTTCAAAATAAACTTGTAAAATTGTTAGAATGTTTTGCTCTATTGTACACGACGAGCAAAGGACAGGGACACCCATGCTTAGGGTTTAGGTCCCGGAGCATAGCGGGACTACAAACTATATATTGATGCTCATGAGAATTATCATATAAAATTGACATCGTATTGTTGTTGTCATCAATATCATTCAACATTTTGTCATCAATATTAATCACAAAATAATTAACAGTACCTACTTGCGTACAGATAGAAGGTTTTCCGTTAAACTGAATGAACCGAATCATGCTATCTTGTTCACGTACCGGAAGGCGCACCATGGGCATGCTCCCAACAAGATGATGACTTGGTGTGGGTCGCGGGAATCTGCTGGATGCGGGTCGTCCGGTCATTGTGGAACTCTTTGGGGGAGGCCGATGTCCAGCAGTGGGCGTTCTTCGGCTGGTATAATGATGATGCTATCCAGCACTACCGCATAGCAAGTACTCTGTTGTCTAGTTAGGGTAGTCTGGTTTGTACGTCAACGCCGTCATCTAGTCATGTGTTTACGCGTTCGGATGAATAACCATGAACGCGCTGCTGCCGCCATCCCCGCTACCCACGGCCGTACCCCGCGCCCCGCCACCTGCCGCCCGGGTGCGTGGCCCTGGTGGGGCGATCTTTCCTTCTGAGCGCAGCCGGCCGGCGCACGCGGCCCTTAGTTCATCTATGTAATTTAATCGCTCAAGTTTATATGTATGTTTGTATCGAATCTGGTGTCGCCATCATTGTACAAGAACCCCGAACCTTCGGCAACACAACCTATTTAATTATCCATAATTATAATAATAATAACATTACCTTGCAGTCAAGTGATGGAATCTCCCCGTATTCAAGGTCATTTAGCTCTTGGTTCATCAACTTTGTTTTTTTTGTTGTACCGTCGTTTAAGTAGAAGTCTTCGTCTTTCGTATTATCTTTGTTGAATTTATACAGCCATGTACCCTAAAGCAAACAACATAAAATAAAATCCCACTAATATTATAAATGCGAAAGTTTAGATGTTTGGATGTTTGTTGCTCAATCACGCAAAAACGGCTGAACAGATCAAGATGTTTTTTTGTATACTAACAGTATATAATCTGGATTCACTTACAGTATACTTTTTGTCCCCAATAATCACCCTCAAAGGGATGAAATCGGGGGTGCAAATATGGTCTATGAAACGAGGTGATTTAAATCATCATACGCCATTCTAAGCTTTGAGTTTCAGCCAGTTGGGAATATAACGGCGTGTCAATAAATTTAACTTAACCATAGCAGAATTTGACGTATTGTAAACAAGCTGACGTTTCGATATGTCAAAGCCGAAGTATCATACTCGTTGACGGTCATACAGGTGTACGCGCCGACCTCGGCACACTCTGACGACGAGGTGGAGGTGTATGAGGATATATCAAAAGTCATGCATAGTTCCAAAACCTACTTCACCGTTGTTATAAGGGATTTCAACACGAAACTGGGCAAGCGAGACGGCGAAGAGCTGAGAGTGGGGCAATTTGGAGTTGGAAGTCGGAAACACCGGGGCCAACTACTGGCTGGTTTCTTGGAGAAGGAGGGACTCTACATGATGAACTCCTTCTTCAAGAAACGCGAGCACAGGAAGTGGACCTGGATAAGTCCCGACGGTGTAACAAAAAACGAGATTGACTTCATCATGTCGACGAAGAGGCATATATTCAATGATGTCTCTGTGATCAGTACGGTTAAAACCGGAAGTGCTCATCGTCTGGTAAGAGGCATATTGAATATATGCGTCAAGCTAGAACGCTCTCGACTGATGAAGTCCACGCTCCGTCCAGCAGCAGTCCAAATCCACAACCCCGAGAGCTTTCAGCTGAACTCCAAAACCGTTTCGATTGTCTAGGCGGCGATGTGGACGAATTCAACGACGGGTTTGTGGAAGCTGTCCATAGCATTGGGTCTAAGTTCTTTAAGGCCCAGCGAACTCACAGAGCCAAAAGGCTCTCTATCTCCACTCAGAGGCTCATCGAGGAAAGGAATGATTCTGTAGTCTTCAGCCGATGCGACATTATACAGGCAGCTCAATAAACAGATCTCCAAGTCCCTTACTCGCGATCTGCGCCAATTCAATACAAATGGTATTGAGGAGGCCATCGAGCAGAATAAGGGCTCTAAAGTTTTTCAAGAGATCTGTCTATTGGGCAGAGCCAGCTCGCCAGATTAAAAACTGAAGATGGTAGAGTCGTTTCGTCCAAACCCGAGCTTCTGAATGAGATAGAGTGCTTTTATGGACAGCTATACACGTCAACTAGCAGACCCGAAGTTGGTCTGGCGGAAGACCGAAGAGCTAGATTAACCCGGCACTATACCGAAGATATCCCGGACATCAGCCTGTATGAGATTAGAATGGCTCTATTTTCTTTTTTTTTTTGTAAAAAATAATCATCAATATTTGGTATTTTGTTTTTTGACGTGAGCGTACTCACTTGACGAGATAGTGTCTGTATTACGTTAACGACGTATAACAATAGTGATGCTGCATTCGTATCGTCCCCTTAGTCTGTCAGGAAGCACTTATTTAAATGCAGAGGCGCACTAAAACGGTACTGAACTACTGACTCGACTGACAGTTGACACTGACAGCTGTCAGTTTCCTCATATTGTATCGAAAAACCAAAAATTCGCCTTACACTTAAGCTTGAAATGCACAAAGCACTGCGCAGTGTCGTTGCGTGGCGGAGGCGGCGTGTGTGACATATGAAGCATAATCGACAGTCAACAGTTTCAGAAAGATCAAAAATGCAAAACCGCCTCCTCCCCGAACCGCGCCGCGCTCGCTCTGTTCGTTTAATGCTAGCATCATACTTCGGGTATTTGCGGCAATATTCGTGTTGCACTCGGAACGCAGCCTGGAGTGTGGTTCCATTATCACGATTACGATCAATCCCCGTAAACGCTACGCACCGCATATTAATTAAGTACTCCACGGCTTTTTGTATTACATAGTTTTAAATCAATAAATAGGTTACCTTGAAATAAATGGCATTAACGAGTACAAGTTGTGTTGCGGCGTTCAGCATATCTGCTTGAATCAAACCTGTAATTCGATTGTTGGTTTTGCTTGCAACCTGAAATATAAATATAAATATAAATAAGTAGTGATCGAAGAGCCAACGATTTCCTCGCACAACGTATCAACATTTGTGATACAGCGAAATGCCGCCAGTATCCTCAGTTCAAATTTCTTATTATTCATGTTCAAATCAAATCTTGTAAATGCATTTCGAAGCTGTTATCCACAACCGATAGAGCTCAAGTTTTGCATACTTATGCAAGTTCTGTGACAACTCAACACTATGGTGTACGGTCGGCCCCACAAGGGGCTGAACACCTCTGTACCTTGTCGCTTTAACACCATGTTTTAACTGTGATACTAACGCTGGGTTGCACCAAACCGTCTGTAATCGTAAGCTGTGTTCGGTAAAATTTTAATGTATGCAAAGTTTGATGAGTTTCTATGGGGTGACAGCTGCCGGCGCCATATTTAACGTTGATCGGTCTGTGATCGTAAGTTGGTGCAACCCAGCCTACACGTCTAACGGGTGAAAGCGACAAAGCCCCAATGTGTAAATAGCCAACCTCTTAAATTCTATGATGATGATGATAATAATTACCAGCATTACCTAAAATATATCGATCCGGTGGAGTGATGACAGTATTTATTGAGTATGGTTATGAAATGTAATGTCACAGATGTCGGAATTCAAAGGGCGACATTTATTGACAAGTAGGGCGTTCCTATATCGATAAACTATAATAATAATAATCATTTATTGCAACCACGTACTTAAGTCAAAATACAATGGACCCAGGGAGGGTGTAGCAAGAATCATGTAATTTATAACTAGGTACATTTTCCTACCTCTTCTTGTTTTAACATTTGCAACATTAATGACAGTTTACATATTAAATATACACACATACATACATACTATTTAATAATAATAATACATATATTTAATATATTTACATATTATTTAATAATAATACGAGTACACTCGTATCTTCCGTTAACTCACATGGAATAGTAACACTTATCAATAAATTTCGAATTTCGATTATAAATTGTTCGTGGAGGCAGTGTCAGTAAATACAGTTTTAATTTTGTCACATATTTTTCGGGTTCGAATCCCGGTAAGGGCATTTGTTTCTGTGGCGAGCAGAGACATTTGTTCCTGAGACTTGGATGTTTTCTATGTATGTAAGTATATATCTATCAAATATATCGTCGTCTAGTACCCATAACACAAACCTTATTTGAGCTTACTATGGGACTAGTTCGATTTGAGTAAAAATTGTCCCCTAATATTTATTTTATAATTTATTTATTTTATAATTTATTTATTTTTATTGAATTCCGTTAATTGTGAGGGCACAATCCTGAGATAAATTAAAGTAATCTTCTCTAAGACACTAGTACCCCAATTTTTTTTTCTTAATCTTAATTATCTAAATTATCTTAAGTGCAGTATTTCTTTCCTATATGTTTTAGTGAAAGCTGTAAGGGGATAAGTGAAATGTTTACATCGCATGTTAGAAACCTTACCTCTTACTCGATTATTTCTGTATGCTTTCCAAATAAATAAATTCGTACCATTACGAAGATATTCAAGAATTCATTTTTGTTAATTAACAGCCCTGGTATAGTATAAAAGATCCTTAACAATTAAACAACGATGACGTGCGTGTCATTCGAATGTCATATTTGATATTAACTATTACTTAACTCCACGTTAACTCTTAAGGCCGTTTTGCATTCACCCTTGGTTATATATAACTTATAGAAAAAACAGATCCACTACAACAGCCGCATTTAAGACCTATGATTGTGTAACAACAGCTTTGGATGCAAAAGAGAAGGTAGCAGGGATATTCTGCGACCTATCTAAAGCGTTTGATGTGATTAGTCATGAATTATTATTAGAAAAGATAGGGCACTACGGAATCAAAAACAACGTTCATAGACTGTTCACATCATTCCTTAAAAATAGACGCCAGACGGTCGGGGTCCAAATTGAAGGCAAAACCATCAAATCAACAGAAGGCAGCCTAGAACTCGGGATTCCACAGGGATCAGCGCTTGGGAATACCCTGTTTTTGATGTACATAAACGACCTCCCCTCCTCTGTTACTGAAGGCATGATGGTTTTGTTTGCTGATGACACCACTGTGATAGTAAAGGCACCCACGTACTTTCAGCTCGAACAGATTATATCACAGACGTGTAGCCAACTTCATAAGTGGTTCTCAGTGAACGGTCTAATCCACAATGTCACGAAGTCTAATGTGATGTTGTTCTCAGCCGGAAGCACTACCAGCATCCCACTGATACAAAGTCCGATGCCGCGCTGTGACTCATGCAAGTTCCTCGGATTTACTATCGACGCCAGGTTGAAATGGAAAGAACACGTTGACAACTTGTGTGGAAGGCTGAGCAGTGCTGTATTTGCGCTGCGCAAACTGAAACCAATTGTCTCCAGTGACGCATTGCTTCAAATTTACTATGCCCATTTCTTTTCACTTATGTCATACGGTATAGTTTTGTATGGAAACTCGACCGACTCTGACAGAGTGTTTAAATTACAAAAGCAAGCTGTACGAATATTGGCGGGAGTAAATCGGAGGCACTCGTGTAGAAAAATATTTAAAACGTACAACTTGATGACCCACTACTCACTTTACGTATATGAGGTGGTTATGTTCACACGCGGTAATATTAATTCATTTAAACGGGCAAATATCCCTGGCAGAATCACCCGCCAAACGGGGCGACTACTGCCCGTGCGGCGTCGACTCGCGCTGCTCGACCAAAACCCACGAGTAGTGGGCCCGGCGTTCTATGAGCGCCTACCCACCAGTCTCAGAAATGAAACCTCTAACGATAAATTTGGGCACCGACTTAAGAATTTTTTATCTTCTAAACCGTTATATTACGTAAAGGAATATAACAAAGAATTATTTAATGAATTTAATGATTGATTATTATTTAACTATTATTATTGTGTTTTTATATTATTTTGACATTTACCATTTTTATTATTCTGTTGATATTCTGACATTGTACCTTTTTGACATTATTTAGTTTTATTATCCTTTTATTATTTTGATTTGACATTACCTAGGATATCCTAGTCATGTATACCTATTTTTAAGACATTTTTTATTTTATTTCATTCACATGTGACATTTCTTATTTTTCTATTATATTGTTTTTAAATTCTCAAATTATTATACCTATAGACGATCTTTTAGTGAATCCATTTTATTTTTGATGTTAAATAATAATGTTATTTTCTAAGAGAAATAAATGAATCTATCTATCTATAATTATTTATTTTGTATGAAAATGAAAAAAAAAAAATTTCTTGAATTTTGAAAAACTAAATATGTTACGTCGTTTTTATGGCTATACACGGGTATATGCTTGAAGGAACGAAAATCAATAAAAACACCCTGCTTATTTCTTATTTAGGTTCTCAATTATCGATGCTTTTCCCAAATACTAGTGGCCGCCCCCAGTTTTGTTGGTAAGTATTCTTTTGTATGTAGGTATGTATCATTTTCGAGACGATATTAAAATCAAATCACCACTAGGTGAGTAGGTACCATTGCACTATCATATAACAATCGAAAACTCGACTCAAATTCTAAACGTTTATTCAATAGTCAATGGTAATTCTGAAATAAATAATGATGTAGAGTGAAGTTTGACTTTAGATACCTTAATTTTAGTTTGCCAAATCTCCTTGTATTCGCAATTTTATATTGAAAACTCCCGTGTGTTTGAGACATGTTACAATAGAATTCGTGGTCCTTAATAATGAGTTCTTTTAGCACTAAAATCGGTTGGTCAGAAATATTTCGAGCGATATTCGACCTTAAAAACGTGAGTGACATTTTTCATTTTATTTTAATAAATTTAATATCCGTTTAAAATAAAGAATAAGAGAATAAGCTAATTATAATATGAAATTTTTATAAAAAAATAATTTATAGAAAGTATAAAAAAACCTACATAGCAAGTATTTTTCATACTTTCCATAAATTATATTTTACAAACCAAACTTGGTCCAAAACTGTTATATGGGATAACCATCAATAATTGAAAAATGAAAATAAAACAATGAAAAATATTTTAATTCTTTCTTCATGGGGCAGATACAAGGTCGTTTGAGACTGCCTATTAAGTAATTTTATAAACTTGTATCAGGAAATCTCGTTCTTACACTTCATTTTTGTGAACAGTATACGTTTAAAAATAAAATGTATTTTGTATAATTGAGTTTATCGATATAGGAACTCCCTACCTTTTATTCAAGTTTGGCTTCTGAATTCAGACGTCTTGATGTATGTATTCTACTCTTTATCTTGTCTTATAATTTTCCTATACTATTTTTTTACTTACCCACGCATTAATAATATCTGCTGCTTCAGCATTTTTGCTAAAATCTACTTCCTGGACCTCAGCATGAAAATCATCGACCGCATCTTTTTTTAAATCATCACTTAGTTGATAATTTTTATTAGAATATAGTTTGGCGGCAGTAGAAAAGTTAACGCTGGTTTCGCCCTCGTAGGAGGCGGCCAATGTTGGGAAGGTCTCACGAATCTGGAATGAGATGATCTAGTTATTTATGTAGGACAACACAAATAATAAATCGCCTGTGTAAGGTTAACGTATTTATGTACAGTATACAGATTTATAAAAGCATAAAATATGGTTAGTAATACGTATAAAGCTTAATAATTCTCGGCCATGTGGTTGAAACACGTGACCACCCCTCCACCTTCTTGGCCGCTATGGGGGCATTCTTGGAAGAACCTCGGTGACGAACAGACGTGCTCATTGAGCTGTTAGTGAAGGTGGAATAAGTATAAAAGTCGTATATTGTAAAATAGTGTATTGTTCTAGCAGGGTTTGGAACAGGTCAGTGTTGTATTCTCCTATTTAAGTATGATAATTTACGAGTGTTAAGACTAGTATCTATTGATGTGATTATAGATTCGGATTATGAGTTAAAGTCACTGTCGCAATAAATCCTATTTCAAAACCAATTATCGTTGTTTAACTTAATGATGTAGACCTCTTATACCTGTAACTCCTATTTTATCTTCTCGCTCGCTAGTGGTAGCTCAATATACTGGTGGTCTACTCTGAAATTCGAAATCCGAAATTCGTACGGTGCCGTCTCTTTCACTCATATAGTGTATGACATGAGAGTGAAAGGGACGGCATCATACGAAGTTCGTATTTCGAATTTCGGAGTAGACCCCTGTGTTTTTTAAATAGCTGCTAAAAGTGCTCGCGCAATGCGTCAAATTTAAAAATACTTTTGGCATATACCAAACGTTCGGTTTTGATATTGAGTTATCAATGTTTTTTTGAAGGAACCTAGAACCTAGATTGACTGATTGAGACTTGAGGTTCAAATTTTTAGCAGCCTTACTTGTTATTCATGTTTGAACTTTGCTATGTGACAGTAGGTATGGCCGTCACCGTACATATAGCCCTCTTATTCACAAACTGTCTCGTCCTGACCTGATCTTAACATTAAAACCGCTGTTTTACTATTTTTGTATTGTATTGTACTGTTTGTCTATTCAGAAGACAGACTAACAAATTTCTGATTAATATTATTAAACTATACGAAATGACTTACGTCTTGTTTATCCTGGATATTGAGTATGTTGATACACTGATCATACGCAGGTCCATTTGAGTACAAGCAGAGCTCACCTATTGGAGTGAGCATTGATATTGCCGACATTATAATATTATCTGAAGGTGCAGATTGCATGCGATTCTGAAATTATATAACTTTTTTATTTATTGAAGACCAATCAGGCTGTGGCCTGTAATAGGAACAATAAATTTAAAGGACGCTTCCTTAGAGCATCTGCAGTAACCTCTTGTGTCCAAAAAAAATATTTTTTCCAGTGGGAGAAATTTTGATCTAAAGTTATGACCTCCAAGTAATGGATCTTGGCACCCAGAGATTATAGCGCGGCAGTCAATGCTGATTTTGAGGTTGCTTCAAGTTATGACTCATTATCGTTGTCGCATTTTTGGTTTAAAAGGATATTTTTGGGATTTTTTAGTTTTTTTTTTAATTTTAGTGTTTTTTTAAATAAATAGTTATTAATATCACTCCAGTAGAGTAAAAAAGTACATACAAGCTACTTTTGCGAAAAAATTAATTCCAAAAAAACCTTTTTTTTTCAATTAAAACCATTTGGTAATAATTGCTGGAGAGCTCAATAGTGTACTGTTGAATTTTTTGCTCCTATTACAGGCCACACCCTGTATACTAAAAATGCTTCTAGTGTCTACTTTAGTCCATAATCATTTTATAAGCCATGTAAAATATTGATAAAATAATAAACAATACTAGTTTCGATAATCAAATGAAAAAATATACATGTGTGACAATACGCATTGTATATAAAACAGTAAAATTTATATATTTACTTGTTTAAATGATATCTTTAAAACATTGATTTTCTGACCTTTCCAGGATAAAAGTAGGCTTAAAAATTATCTTACTAATCAATCATACAAAAAATTTAACTCTTAAAATCGTTTTGTATCGAATATTCAAAATTTAGTTCTTTACATTACAAGTACGTTGACAAACAAAGATGGGTATATAACAAACAAAGATGGCCATACATAAAATATGATTTTTTTGGACATTAAACTTACGTATAAGCATTTCCCAGTAAATGATGTAATGCCGTCTAGTAATCCTGCCAGTCCAGTACCCCTGCTAGTTGTAGTGCCACTACTAGCGCTACTACTAGCGCTACTACTCCCGGTACCGGTACCACTGGTTGTAGATGGTACCGTTGTAGTCGCTAGTGATGTCGTTTTCGCGGGATCTGTACAACTACTTCGATCACTCATCGTCGTATAAAATATTGACGTGTATGAAAATGAAACTGAGAATATATTCCTGAGAATAAATCTCAATATAAACGGTAGACCTATCACGATGATCATTTTAAAAATGGTTTTACTCTCCTACTTATGAAAATCGTGCTTAGTTTTATATGAGAGAGATTTTTATTACAGCATAATTAAATTGACATGTGTTTTCGTAATGCATATAAAAATGTACCTATTACGTTTCCACAAAATTATAAACGCGAAAATAACTAAAGGTAATTAAATCAAAGACACAGAAATAGTATGAAACAAATATTAGCCATACAAAAGGCCAGGGAATCACAATAATCGACGTAAGTATAGAAGCTGAAAATGAGAAGATGATGTGCATACGGCAGATTTCTTTTGGAACACAAATGTTGCTAGCGTTTCTTAATGCTTGCTTGCTTAGTTTTATATGAAAGCGAATTTTCTAAAGCATAATTAAATTAACAGGTGTTTTCGTAATGCATATAAAAATGTACTTAATATTACGTTTCCACAAAATATCAACCGTGAAAATGACTAAAAGTAATTAAATCAAAGACATAGAAATAGTATGAAACAAATATTAGCCGTACAAAAGGCCAGGAAATCACAATAATCGACGTAAGTATAGAAGCTGAAAATGAGAAGATGATGTACATACAGCAGATTTCTTTTGGAACACAAATATTGCTAGCGTTCCTTAATGCTCCCGGCCGGCACCTGCATCCAGACTTGCACTGTCCCGCCGGCTGGTTGGGGCAATTGATCACCTTGCCGACGTCAGCGCAAGTCTGGTTGGAGCAGTCATCAATGCACTTCACCCACAATTCGTTCCAGCCGCACCTGGCTGTGGAATAAGAATTGAAATGAAATTATTTATTAATGTATGTGACAAATAACCCACACCCTTTTTCTGATAACCTATATTGTACTGTTACAGACCCGCCCCCTTCTACCATCGGACGACCAGGGATACGGCAAGGCGACATCGTATTACATTGGCAGTTCCAAAAACTCGCACGAAGCATTTCGCTTCCTCTTTTATTGTGAGAACAGACAAGCTGTGGAACTCCTTGCCGGAATCCTTGTTCCCTGAAAACTACAACCTTACGGTCTTCAAGACGAGAGTGAACCGGTTTTTACTAGGTAAGCGCGCCTTCCTAGACTACAATATCGCTTACCATCAGGTGATTTGTGGTCAAGATCAAACCTACCCAGAGTTAAAAAAAAAATCTTCCCTCGACCGGTCCCGTTGTGGAATGATCTGCCTGCCGAGGTTAGCCGAGGGACTGGAGTGTTTAAAGATTTACCCCCCTTGCGTTGCAAGCGTCCACATGCTACGGTGACCGGTTATATTAAATGATCCATACGCATGTTTCCCACAAACATAGTATAAAAAAAGATGATAAGGGCCCAATACTTTGTACAGGGGAGAAATTTTCAGGTTTCTTCGATAAACTAAAAAGTCCTTCAGGTAGAATCGGCATTGTATTCATCTAAAGGCCTGATTATAAATGTGTCACAGGGACAGAAAAGGGGAATTGCATACTGTTTAAATTTAATGGGCTGTGAGGGTAGTAGTAAATATCAAAATGTTATTAGAGGAACTCTATATACGTACGGCATTCGGCTTCCGGTATGCAGACGCCGTTCGAATTTCTATAATAATTAGGCTTGCATCGACATCCACGTTTGCATAGCCCTGTTATTTGCAATGGGCAGCCCGGCGGGGGTTGGTCGAGTTCGTTACAGGACTGGTTAGTGCAGCCCTGTATACACCCGTCCCAGTACTCGTAAGGTCCACAGGGGTTGGCCACATCTTTTAAACAAAATCATAGTTAATCATAGTTATTGTTTTAAACTTGCATAACATTCATTTAAATAATGATAATATTAAATTAGTAAACGGTACTTCATTGCGCGCGATATTAAGACACTTCCAAAACGTGAGATCCCAAAAAGTTAAACAAATTTTATCATATGAATATGAAATAACCTGCTGTTTAATAATAATTGTGTAAAATTAAAATTTAAGTGCTACAAACAATTAAGCAGTTATGTCTGCGGTATAGAAAGATATCAGCGTGTCAAAGTTTTTCTAAACTGTGTTTTTTTTTAAGCCAAAAGACAAACATGATTATTCCTATCCTACTCAAGTAGCTTAGGTATTTAAAATTAGGTATCATAGACGTCCATCTATGGATTTAGCCCTAGACCAACTAAAAAACTAAGACGCCTTCCTGATTTGACGGTACGCAGGCGGTAAGATATGGAAAAACTGTCAGCTGTCAGTGTCAACCGATACGAATGCAGTATAGCCTCACCTCTACACATCGTTTTAATTTTGCGCAAACGTAATACTGACAGTATTTCTTCAAGTGAGGCAATCTCACATCAGTAAACTTACGTCAAAGAAGGAAATACTAACCACATATCGATCACGCCCCGCCAAGTCAGGATGTCACCTTAGTTAACTGGCGAGGTGAGGTAAGATGAACATGACAGGGGAAAACGTAACCCTTAAGGAGCATAAAGGTATTAGATTTGTTGTTTCGTAAAACTGAACCATATCGCATTGAGATAGCGTTGAATCATGGTGCGAAATTCAGAAAATATTTACCTCTGCCTTACAAAGGGTTCGAGACATTGCTTGAACTTTAAAGTTGATTAATATTTATTAGTTTACGTGAGCTAAGGCCCTGTTAATCCTCCATCTCACCTCACTTAAAATAGTAAAGCAATATTAGGAAAATCTGGCTGAATGAAAAAAGATTGAATAGGCGTATGCCTAATTGTGGACGCATAATGTACTGACAAAGAAGCGAGAGAGTTGCAACAAATATTTTTATATTGTACGTACCGCATTCGCTTTCCAGAACACACACATTGTCTTTGTTCCTCCAGTATCCTCTCTCACATCTGCATCCACTATGGTACTCTTGATTTTCCGGACAGCTGTAAGTCTCTCCAATAGAAGCACATGTCTCATTACTACCACAACTGTATATGTAATCATCCCAATACTCATTTATTCCGCATTTCTTTGCTGTGAATAACAACATAATTTTATAAATTTAACTTTCGCGAGTAATGTTTAAAGAAAGAACGAAAAAAAAAAAATCTAGAACAAGACCATATTTAGTCGATAGTATTCGGGTCAGGCCCAGTTGTGGGAAACCAGTTCTGTGAAGCTATTCTAAGTTGACAGTCATTCAGATGTACTCTTTGAGATTGAGTAATAAGAAAGGTAATACACAAGAATACATGAATACATAATATAAAATTCCCCTTCAACGCTCATGTAGCAGGCTGGCGTCACACTCTCTCACCGCTGAGAGCATCATGTTGGAGGGAAGCGTAAATTGCCTTCCTGGCAGTGGCGATGCTCGCACGCAGCAGCGCGGACCAAGCAAGCGCGCGCCCCTCCGCGACCTATACCACTAAAACGGGACCTCACACTATACCATCTTCAGCGCAAAACTACCCCTGATGCCCCGCTCTATCAGCGCGTGCGTCACGACTCACGAGCTTTGCGGCGAGAGGCGGGGAGATCGGCAGTGTACGGTTTACCTGAGCCGCTGATTCTTCGCAGGCAGTTTTCTATTTCGTCGAGCACTATACATATGGAGTCGTGATCCAGAATGATTGTACATGGTCAAACATTCAACGTAGACAACATCACAGTTGGTATGAAGATTTAGAACTCATAAAAATTCTCTTTTTTTTTTCAAACTGTAATGGAAATAATATAACTTTTTTATACAACTTGGACACCCTACTTCATTGTCAACTCTCCATACTATCCAACAAAAAAAAATAGGGTACCCATGTTTTTTGGAGATTTTTGTATTTTTGTCGTCGAAATAAATTAAACCCGAAACGCGTTTGTTTCGTGTCACGTCATTTTTTTTTAATGGCTAACAGATACAAAGTCGGATAAACTGATTCATGATCACGACCCCGGAATCACTACATAATGTCACACCTCCAATATTTTTAATGTAGCCTTAAGTCGTATATCTAGGAGTTGAGAACCTAAATAGTATGGTACGGTTTCAGAGGATTTTTTTCCCGGTTGTCGAAAGAGTTCACGGCCGAGATGTAAAAAAAAAAACACCACTCTTTCTGTGATTCGCAGAAGTGGCTCGGTTATCGCGTTGTGAGGTTGTTTTACAACAGTTACAGCAGCCAAGGTTGTTACTCGTTTAGCGCCACCCAGGGGACACGTACAGGGTATTAGTGGCAATTCCTGCGGACGTGAATAACTTCATCCTATCTTTCTCCATCTTTCTGTGATAAAATGGATAAATGATTTTTCTAAAATATACACCGAATATCTCTTTACATCCTCCTCATAGTTTTAGTAGCAGGTATTTTATGTATTGTATATATGGTATATTGTACTTATGTTGTATTATATTAAGTATGTAGCATGGATCCTATAACTATTTTACGTATATATAATTATAGGCATATAAAACTACTAATAATTTGTCGGCTTTGTTCGTTTCTTTGTTCTAGTCTTGTCTCGCACCTACTATATTAATTGTTTGCCCTGAAGGTCGACTGGTAGAGAATGCCTTAATGGCATTAAGTTCGCCTTTTGTATCCGTAAATTGTTAGTGTGCAATAAAATTTAAATGAGTAAATAAATAAATACATCCTCATATCTAACCTAATGAAGTGCAAAATATTAATGCTTGTATATCTGTATCCTTTTTATTATACAAACTTCAAGATTTGTTGTGAGAATTATGAAAAACAAAAAAATGTAACCTTAATATTTTCCGAATTCTTTTAATAACTGTAGATATACAGGTACAACAGTCACTCAGCGCATATTATAAAAAGTCATGCAGTCGTTTTCTAAAAGGAATAGCCCAAGCCTAGCGTGTTTTGATAATGTTTTTTTTTACGTAACCGTTGACTGAAAGGTAATAGTGTACTATAATTTCGAATTAGCCCATGGTGCCCTTTCTTTTAATTTCCACTCGACAGGATTCTGAAGAAAAAACACTCTTTTCCAAAACGAAAAATTGATGATGTCGTAGCTCGTAAATGTGACCGATGTCCATCCAAGTATAAAATTCTTAAACACCAATTAAACATTGTTAAAAAACAATTCTTCATTCGCGACATTCCCTACATTAGTGTAAATGTTAAACAACTACCTACGGGGTTTGAAATTGGCCTTAAAGCTGCATGCCAATCTTTGATTGTAAGTACTCGTAATACATGGTTTTACTGGGGTATAAGGGCTTGTGAATATCAAAATGTAAGAAGAACTCTACGTACGGCATTCGGCTTCTGGTATGCAGACGCCGTCTGAATTTCTATAATAGTTGGGCTTGCAACGACATCCACTGTTGCATTTCCCTTCTGTTCGCGCTGGGCAGCTTGTTGCTGAGATGCCGACCTCATTGCAGGACTGGTTTGTGCAACCCTGTATACACGTCTCCCAGTACGCGTTCTGTCCGCAGGGGCTCTCCACTTCTTTAAAAAAATCACATTTAATTGATTATTATTATTAGTAAATGGGACCAAATTGCGAGTGTAGTTGATCGAATAAGAATAAATTAATTTTAACACCACCATCATCACCATATCAGCCAAAGGACGGCCACTGCTGAACATAGGCCTCTCCGAAATTCACGGGGGCTATATGCCATAATCGCCACGCTTGGCATGCGGGTTGGCGAACGCAGTATCGCAGTAGTAGTTTTAACAATGCCCGATTAATACTGGTTTAACTACTATTAATAGTATAAAATAATAATTTTGTAGTGGTATTCTGTGGTATATGTCAACGATTTTAAAATAAGATGTTAAGAAATTAATAAATATGACTGTGGGGTAGGTTCGAGTAAGCATGAAAAGACGTCTTTAATAGTACATTACACAACTAGAAAGGCTGAGATCGCAGATTTTGCGGCCCGAGCTGTAGGCCAGGGACGTATATATATGCGATCGAGGGCTTTATTTATTACCTCCCCTGTTGTGTACACCATGTTATTACTACACTTGGCCAGAAAGCGGCTTTTTCCGTACGCGTAGTTGCGAAAAAAGCCACTTTTTGGCCAGGTGTGGCATAAATACTGTAATAACTCCACACTTTTTAACCAACTTCAAGATTTCAAAAGAGGAGGTTATCAATTCGGTTGTATGATTTTTTTTTTTGTATGTTTTTTTTTATTTTTTTATTGTTTGTTACTCCGTAACTTCGTCATTTCTTAACCGATTTGAAAAATTATTTTTTTGATTGTATGTATATATATCCAAGTTGGTCCCGTTTTTGTCAAAAGGCAGTTTTGATGATGGGATCCATGAGGAATTGAAGGAACTCCTCAAATCTTTAAGGCAAACATATAGTGATTTTTGTGTTTTTATCAACAAGTCAAGCATTTGCATCCAAAAATGTGACATTGGATGAAGTGAAACTGCTGATGATGATCAGAACAGAACTCTTCAACGACGAAAAGTTCACGTTTGGCGATTTGTCCTCCTAGCTGTGTTTGTTAAGCAAGTTCTACTTTCACGATTAATTTTTGTCATGCTCGAGTTCTGATGATGGGATCCATGAGGAATTGAGGGAACTCCTCAAATCTTAAAGGCAAAGATATAGTGATTTTTGTGTTTTTATCAACAAATCGAGCATTATCATACAAAAATGTGACATTTGATGAAGTGGAACTGCTGATGATGATCAGAACAGAACTCTTCAACGACGAAAAGTTCACGTTTGGCGATTTGTCCTTCTAGCTGTGTTTGTTAAGCAAGTTCTATTTTCACGATTGATTTTTGTCATGCTCGAGTTCTGATGATGGGATCCATTAGGAATCGAGGAAACTCCTCAAATGTGAAAGGCACACAAATAGTGATTTTAGTATTTTCATGAACTAATCAAGCATTTTCATTCATAAAAGTGACATTTGATGAAGTGGAACTGCTGATGATGATCAGAACGGAACTCTTCAACGACGCGTAGTTCACGTTTGGCGATTTGTTCTCTTCGTTTTGTTTGTCAAGCAAGCAAGGTTTTTCCATGATTTCATGAGGAATTGAGGGTACTTAGTCTTCTACCATTATAAACATACTTATAGCCATTTTTGTATTTTATTGTATGGAATCTAAGAGTGCACCATCTAAGATTAATAATCTTTCACCGGACTCCCCCATTGAAGTCGGTTTTTTTTTCTTAAAAATTATTTTACTTCTAAATTTCCTTAGGTACTAACAATTCTCATACAACGCCCATTCACTAGCTATCAATTTAGCCCCTAACCAACCACTAAAGCCACGTTGACTGTACGGTAAGGTGGGGTCAGATGAATATTAAGGAAAACAAGAAACAACAAAAAAACAATTAACTCCTCTATCATCCTTGACAGTCTTTACAACTAGTTACCAAACACTGTATTATTTTGAAAAAATGATACCTCGCCGAGTTTTTTACGCCGGTTCTTTTCGTGGCAGAGGTTTATTTTGCCGAACCGGTGGTAGTTTATTGACATTCATAGATGCGTATAATATGCCTAAATTGAAGACTAAATAACTTTTATATATAACTAACTATTAGGGGAAAACTTATAATTTTTTCAACGACTTACCACCACATCCATCGCTTTCATTTGTATGTAGGCTATCAGTATCGTCAGTCGACTCAGTTTCGATTGTAGGCGTTGTCTCTTCAGTGGGATTTTCCTCATCCGTGGTATCGGGTTCTTGGATGGGCCCTGTCTCTTCATTGGGATTTGTCTCCCCAGAGGTTTTCGATGTCGCATCTATGTTTCATGACCAATAGAGTAATTATGTTTTTGAATGAGCGTCATCACATATAAACTGATATTTTCCAATATATAAAAAATTACATTGTCATGTTTTTACCAATATTATGTTACTTATTTAATAAATTAGTGGATCTGTGAGCTGTAGACATGCCAAATTATTTTCTTTTTAATTTCAAAAATTTGCTAAAACTGACTCGACAAAAAATTCTATATAATTATCGAACCTGCTCACAAAATTTCACGAGAATCGGTTGAGAAATGCGACCTATAGAGGAAAACATACGGACAGACAGACATACGAAATAGTTTTTGTCGAAAGCTGAAACGCAAACGGTTCGCTCGCTTTTCTTGCTCGGTCAATAAATAATAAAATAAATAATATGCTAACGCGCGCTCCAAAAGTTACGTAATTGTCCATAGTATATTATACGGGTGCCCTCTTTATCGCATAAAGTTTATTGTAAAATGTTCATTTGGCATAACACGAAGGGCATAACGCTGTTTAGCAGAAATGACACTATTCTAATGGTTCATGCTAGCTTAGTGTCATTATCAATAATACATTACTGGCACAATATCTTTTAGCCGTATATTTAGTTCCCTAAAACTCAATCCCACCTAAACATTTCATGTAAAATGTTGCCAAGAGGATCACATAAGGTTTTCCCTGTGAAAAAGATATCAGATCTCATGTAGAGCCAAGTTTCTGAATCTACACGGCCTAACTCTACCGACCCTAACTTCAACAAATTCTACATATCAGTAAATATGTTTGGCTTGGCTGCTTTTGTCGTCATTTGTCGTGCTGGGTACGGGTAGGGCACGGCGCAGGGTTCGGTACAGTGGAGCCATCCACTATTTCTAAGTTTAACTTTGTAATCTAAGTTGCTGTGGTACTTACTGCAATCCTGTGGCAAGACGCACTTATTAACATTGTCATCGAATACAAAGCCATCCTTGCATTCGCAGACGGTAGGTTTACAAGAAATACGGGGGCAAATCGGGAGTTTAGTCTTGTAGGTAGTACAAGTCGTCTTACAGAGCCCACATCCTGGCTGTGCATTTGGATCACCGCCACACCCTGTTAATATTGTATTGTATTAGAAATTTATTTGAATGATCATTGTTTTTGTTGACACATTAACCCTGCTACTTATGAATCGTTTATTTGCGAAAAAAAAAGTGATTAATAACGGGGCTTACTTCCATGGGAAAATAATACCTAATAAATAAACCTGACAAGTGCGTGTCGGACTACACACAAAGAAGGATTCCGTACCGACACCTCCTAATCTACATTTAAAACCACTATACATTACATTTAATCAAAAAAGGTGGTATCGTCAAAGGAAACTTACGGCACTTTCACATCATATTTCTATAGCGATTCATAACATACACCTTCACACCAAATTTCTTAATTTTAGTGGTCATAGTCTCCGAGTAAATAAATCAATAGATAGTTTTTTTTTATTCTGACATCGTTAGTTAGATATTCTTAATTAGAGACGCAAATCAGATGTCCAGCTGACGCGACAATACATATATGCTTGGGCTCGAGGTATAACTCGAGCACAAGTTTCTACCTCGTGCCGGAGTATGCTCGTCATGATATGTGTTTAAAGCGTCTCAAAAACCTTGATAAGTTCAGTTTTTCCCTAATGTGGGCATGGGCGTGTCCACCCATGCCCACATTAGGGGCTTGGCCCAAATTCTCTATGCTTGTGTTTACCGTTCGCACAGTGGAGACCAAGAGACATCAAGACTGTTCAGCTATCTCAGCGAGGCAGCCGATGAAGCTCGAGAAAGGTATCTTACGGCTGAACAGGTAAAGCACCACCAGGAATGGCTGTTCCCGCACCAAGTAACTGATCATGCTGGGAGAGAGGCACGCAATTTAGCGCTGACGCTTGATCTCACCCAGCTTGTCAGCTGTGCTAACAGGATACCAGATGTTGACTCTCACACGGCCAACTGCTTGGACTTTCTGCTAACTTCTAATTCAGACCAGTACTCGGTGGCGGTAACAGCCTCTTTAGGAACCTCCGATCACTGTCTGATGAAGGCTGTATCCGCATATTATTCCTCTCCGGATCAAAGCCCTAGCGGTGAAAGACGGATGTGGATGGCGATACGGGTTGGCAGACTGAGACGAGATGCGACATTCTTCACATCTTATCCTTGGCGTGCGACGTGCTTCTCTTCAGATTATTCGACGATATGTGCCTCCGCAGTAGCTGATGTCATACGGCAAAGTATGGAATATTTTATTCCATATGCCGATGTTCCAACAGGCTACAAAGCACGCCGGAACGTGCCGACGCACTTAAGCACAGCACTTAAGCGCAGTCAGCGTATCTGGCTTGGGCAGACGCTCGCAAGCGTAAAGCCTCGAACATGCGTCATCTGAAGAGAGAATTTAACAAAGCCGCCAAGTCGAGTAAGAAGCAGTTTCGTAGTGCGCGCGTCGACCACGTACGCCATATTGGGATCAAACTGGCCTCGTATCCTCCTGGAAGTAAGGCGTTCTGATCCCTGGCTAAAGCGATGGAAGGAAACTTATGTCGGCCCTCTTTAACACCTTTTTTTTAAATAAATTTAAATGTATTTTATATAAAATTGCGCCTCATCGAGGACTACGGGATTAGTTCGCTTTGTATAAGGTTGTGCCCCTAATATTATATTTATGTACAATTTAATACACTGCTTATATTTTTCACTGTATTGTTTAGGAGATGCATAATTGCAAACGTATAATCGTTTATGATGGAGACACGAATGGTGGTATGAAATATAATATGATATATAAAAACTTACCATCGCAAGAGACTATTGCAATGAGACCAGTCACGCAGGCGACAAGCACAAATGTCTTCCACATTGTTGCTTCCAGATGAATGCAATGTCGTCGAAGGTAATTCGCTCTTTTATAAATACACTGTTTGTAAAACTACAATTGTGCTAACATATAGAGTATCTGATATTTGTTCTACTGCGACTAATTAAATATGCTTTGTTTAAAACAAAAAAAACAACTTTATAAAAATTCGACAATACGTATAATCGGTCCGTATAGTATCCACCTAGGGTCGCTAGGCCACTTACGCGACCTGCGTCAGTCTGAAACCACCTGAAAAACTAAGTTTGTAAAGATATTAAAATTTTGACAGACCCTAAAGAAACAATAAGCCGTATTAAATATTTGATACTTATCGAAACATATGTAACTTAGAATAAGAACCGTTTATTCGTGAACAACAAACAAACTCACAACAACATAACATAGTACACAAACATGTTTGATATTGTATTGTCACGAAACGGTTCCATCTCAGCATAATGCGGGCATCACTGCCAGCGCTGATCTGCCGAAGGGACCGTCGAATGAATTCACGGTAGGCAACAATTTGGTTTTGCACCAAAAAAAAGAAGAAAATAATAATTACATATAGCCTGATCAGTGCCTATTTGGACCTGAGATAATGTCGCTGCAAACAGCATTTTATATGGCAATAAATATACATACGTCATGTATAGTCGGGACAGTGTGTATTGGCTTTTTTTGCGACGCATAGCAGTCGGATGCTACTGCAATGGTTAACTTTTGGCGTTGTATCTAGTCAGTGCCTGTCGAATACACTGAGCATACCTAGATAGGTGTTATCGAACGCGAGTGAGAGTCCATCGAACCCATGTGGTGTGTTACCATTAGCCCCAAAGACGTTAATTGTGCCATCCGTACGGCTCCGAAATGGAAAAGTCCGGGGCTGGAAGGAATACACAATTTCTTGTTGAAATGGTTTCGATGCTAACACAAATGCTTGGCACCACAGTTCTAGCAAGCCCTCGAGCTCGGTTTCCTGTCACCTCCCTTTACAGCTGGTGTAACCTCATTACTCGACAGTTTGGCAGCACCATGGAAGCGAAGAACTAACAGACTTATCACATGCTTGCTTACGCTTTACAAGTCCCTTATATCCATTTTGAGAGCAATAATTAACACGCACCTATATGCACACTTGTGCCTGCGCCTGTGTGTATGTATGTGTGTGCGTGTGTGTGTTACATCTATATGTACGGTCGGGTCACGTGGTACTAAAGAGCCCCTCCTCAGAGACATGACTATTTGCCAAAGAGTTTGGCGGGCCAAAGGGACCTTCTTTGAGGCCTAGATAATCAGAATGCCTTTGATTCATATTCATTTTCAAAATTCACAATACTATGTATTCTATAAAATCAACTCAATTATTGTCATAATGTATCATCGTAATTATAGAAGTCTACAGGTTTAAAAATTTGTCGTAGCTGTAGAATGTGTGCTCGAGAAGCCAATTCATTGCTGAGGAGGATCTTAAAGCTGTATAAAGTTGATGCAGCTTTAAGTCCCTTCTTAAGTGCTTGCATGAGGTCACTGCCTATGCAAGCTAATGCACCAACACCTATGCACTATGGTCCACTAACCATAGTCCTTCGTCATTGTCGACGATCCCAGTGTGACATACGATCTTGAACCGCTTAGTCTCAGGAGAGACATTTCCTACTATAACGAGATGTGCTTTGAAGAACTGTTTGACATACATACCCACTACTACCTTTCATCATCTCACCTCTCGCCATCTCCACACCTTGGAACCATTGCGTTCTCGTACAGTACTTTATACCGAGATCACTTAAGTAGGTTGTCAAATGAACTCCCTACCGAGGTATTCCCAATGGGTTTCAGCATGGTACTCTTACCAAAAAAGCCTGAAAAGGATTCCTACAGGTTGGCAACGCGCGTGTGACGCCTCTGGGCGTCTATAGGCGACGACGATTGGACAGCTTGTTTGCCGTCGACGTGGTGTAGAAAAAAAAAACAAATCACTTTGGTGTAGATACTCGAGCGGTCTTGCATGTACATGCATGAGAGCCGAAAGGCTGCTAGATCACTAAGTTGAATTGAAAAATGAGGCTATCATACAAGCTTAAAAGTGCTACATGTTGAGAACAAAGAAACGCGTAACTATCCCCAGCAGAACAATAAAAAGCTTTGCCTCAAGTTTCGTATCATCCTTGGATCTACCAGGCACCATATAATAGAATTCTTCTCTTCTTCTTCTTCTTTTTGATGGGAAAAGTCCCCTCCCCAAATTGCAATGAGTGTGGATCTGTTGAAGACGTAATACATGTACTGATGGAGTGTGTTCGGACCGAGCCTTTGAGAGCTGCCTGGTTCGAGAGGAATCAGTTAGACACGGGATTCCTAAATAGTATTCTGTCTGTTCCTATATCGGATGAAGCCGAAATTTTGTACAAATTGATAGAGGTAGCTTTAAGATCTAGAGTTTAAGTTTTTCTTTGATGTAATATTTTCTTTTTGTTGGCCTTACGGGGTGGTATGTTCGCCTGGCGACAAGCCCTATTTTATCAATAAATAAAACGAAGATTTATCAAATTCCATCACTGCGGTCGTAAGGGACATATTAAGAGGGATTGTTATTATTTCAAAAGGACGACTAACCAGATAATTACACCGGGCAGGACGAGAACAATCCAAACTGTTGATATAAATCAAGCATCGACTTCCGAAAAATTTACAGTCCCCATATGAAGTTTCGCTGTCGAATGTGGGCGGGAGCACTTGGATACCAGCTTGAGCCTTTTGACTTGCTGAAGACGTGATGTGCGAATCCTAGACGATCCCAAACTCACAAGCGATATTGAACCGTTAAGTCTAAGGAGAGATATCGCCAACTTGTGCGTGCTTGATTGTATAATGGGTTGTGCTTCGAAGAACTCTTCGACATAATGTCCACGGCTACTTTGCACCACCGTGCCGCTGGTTGTGGGCATTAATCCTCACGCCTCAGAACCTAAATGGTCTCGTACAGTACAGTTTCAAAGTAATATCCGCCATCGGAAGCTTCGGTTGTGGATTGAGCTCCATGGCGAGGTGTTCCCAAGGGACTACAGTACGGGGTCCTTCAAGGAAGGATTAGCAATGCGCATGTGGCCCTCCTTGACTTCTAGGTATCAGATATTTTTTAATCTGCTGCATATCCAGTTACGCCACAAATCAATTAGCATATGTTTAATAGTACATTACTACAGAGGCCGGGACGAAAGGGTTTGCCGGCCGAAGACGGATAAGTCTGAGGCGGGCAACCCCATATTTCCCGCCGGGGTATGTATAGTGCTTTTCTCAAACATGCAATGAAATAAACAACAAAAATAAACAAAGTTTTATTTTTAACACGCATAGTGGCAGAATGTCATGATGCCTGTGCTTCAAATTTATGTGGAATACGAGTAGAAATTAAAAAAAGAGGACTTTGCCGGCCTAGGCCTGCAAGATTTGTATAAAATTCCATTAAGGACCTCTTGTCCTAGCCGCACCTGAAACGTCATACTTCGCAGCCTATTATAAGGAACATAACATGAATATTTCATTGCATGTTTGAGAAAAGGTATTTTATCAGTTTGTTCATTAAGAAGTCTCAGTCAGGCAAAACGGCCCGTCTCGGAGGAATGCCCACACACAGAAGTTCTAAGCGGACTAAGTCGCAGAGAAAAGCTGGTAGATTATTATACATATGCTTCGATATCCCCAAATTATGAATCTTGCCAGCCCTCTAATTCTCTGTGACGAAAATTGACATGCAAATTTTGCGAGGTACGTACGATGTTATCACCACCCGTTGCTGTTGAACTAATAATTTATTTATAAATCTCATTCTGATATCTTGAATAGGATTACTATCACATTCGAGGTATAATAAAACAATAAATGTGATAAATTTGAAAAACATTTTACTAATTTCAAAACGATACGTAAGTTCCTTGTCCGTTGGCCGGGAATCTGGAAAGAAAACACATTTCAGGTTTACCTATAGTACTTGTAGGTACAAGCCTTAAGAGTGCGCAGTACGTTCGGTTCTCCATACAAACGTATTTACGATCTCATTGTAAAACGCCATGCTAGAATAACATGAAACTTTGTATACACAATGGGATCCGGCATATCTATGTCGGTAATTAGTTTCTGTTGCTTGAAATTATAATGGAGAAAAAATACAACGATTATTAAGGTTTTCATACAAGCCGTAAAATACTCATAAAACCGCTGTATTTTTTCTTTTACAATTTCTAGCAACAGAAACTAATTTCCGACCTAGATATGCCGGATCCCATTGCGCATACAAAGTTTCATGTTATTCTAGCATGGCGTTTAAAAATGAGAGCATAAATACGTTTGTATGGAGAACGGAGCGTACTGCGCCCTCTTAAAAGGAACGTCAAATTGCATGATATAATTATCAATGCGAGGTTTGGAACTCAAGCGTTTAAGGGTTCCAGCTTCCAGTACCTGGGTGACCGAGCTTTACTCGGCATCTTTCATAATTTTCCGGACAATACGAGTTTTCTCGAAGATGACACCTAGCTTATTTATATAGATTGTCCGCCTCCGTAAGTCCTCTTCGAAATCGTTAGAGCCGTTGCCGAGATCCCCGATATAAATAAATACATACAGGGTGTGATCATAAAACGTAGCCAGGCGATTATTCCTTAAATATAACAGATATTAGAAAACTTCAAATTGATATCGAAAGTGCGTTACCCAGTGAGTAAAATAACATTAATAACTTTTTTTAAATAAAAGCAGTAATAGGTATTAAAAATATTAAGTTTTAACACACCCATTCATTTAGTACGACGACTCAACCCTCAAAGAACGTCGGTGTCGTAAGAGATAAAACTGCTTGAGATTCATTATTTGCATGAATAAACTGTAATAAAATAATAAAAGTACCCTTTGAGAAATATTCATTGTAACATATCATTTGATAACGGTGAAATGACTAGACCGTATATTCTAGTCTTTTAAAGAATGGCGTACTAAATATATGGGAGCGTTTAAACTTAATATTTTTTAATATTACTACTTTTATTTAAAAAAGTTCTATATGTAATTTTACTCATTGGGTAACGCACTTTCGATATCAGTTTGAAGTTTTCTAATGTCTGTTATATTTACGGAATAATCGCCTGGCTATACTTAACGATTACACACTGTATATACAAGTACATATATACAATAATTACTTCTTGTTTAAAGATTTTAAATTAATTACTACAATAATAGCTCGTTTAAACATCTATACTTAATTAAATAAAGCTGAAGAGTTTGTTTGTTTGTTTGTTTGTTTGTTTGAACGCGCTAATCTCAGAAACTACTGGTTAGAATTGAAAAATTCTTTTTGTGTTGGTTAGTACATTTATCGAGGAAGGCTTTGGGCTATATAACATCACGCTGCGATCAATAGGAGCGAAGACGCGGACGAAGTCACAGGTAACAGTTAGTTTTAGATATAGTTGAACGAGCGAGCGGAGCGAGCGAAGTGTCCATTTCAGGACTGGCCAATTTTGCTTTTATCCAGATATTTATAACAGGGGCTAAAGACTGCATTTTTGAAACAATCCTCACGAAACTTGGCGTATATTATGTATTTCTCGATTTATTTTCGTTCGTAAATCAAATAAAAATAGTTTCGATGTATCATGTATAAAAAATTAGTAACACAGTTCTTGCATGAAAGCATTATCAAATTTTTACAAAATCGACTATTTAAAATAGTCGAGGAGAAGTAATTTCGATTATTTTATCTCTTCCATATTGCTTATCTCGAATGTGGTAATATTATATTTGTTGTAATATTTAAATTTGACGATCCGTAGCCGCACTATTTTGTTTGTACAACACTATTCACATAGACAAGATATCAGTGCTGACAACTTTTATACAAATGTCTTCTTTAAAAATCTCTCAAATAAATTGCGCGTTCTAAAACGAGAAACCATTTTTATTTTCATTAAATATATCAGGTTATGACCCAGTCCCTCTGATTTTTCCAAAAAGTGAAAGTAAAAACGATAAACTAATGGATAACGTTCAGTAGTACTCGCAATTCGGTGTATTATCAACGAAAATCGGCAAGCGGTCTCGTGCACAAGAAACCGTCATTTGTTTTGTGTGATTTCTGTTCTTCATCAGCAAAAATGTCTTCGAACAATACGATGGCACTGATTGAAAAGCTGACCGGAAGAGAAAATTATCCTACGTGGAAATTTGCCGTCCGAACTTACTTGGAACACGAGGATTTATGGTCTTGTGTAACCGCCGAAGAAAAAGTAGATGCCAAACTAGACACGAAAGCGAAATCAAAAATTATTTTACTCGTTCATCCCATCAATTACGTAAACATACAAGAAGCTAAAGGGGCAAAAGAAGTGTGGGATAACCTTGAAAAAGCTTTCGATGACAAAGGTTTGACACGCCGATTTGGTCTGTTGAGAGATCTGATAACCACAACGCTATCTAGCGTTGTGGTTATCAGTACCAGTATCTGTACCACCGTTGAAGACTACGTTAATAAAATAATGTCGACGGCACATAAGCTCAGATACATTGGCTTTGATGTAAACGATGAATGGCTAGGTTCGTTATTACTGGCTGGTTTACCCGAGATGTATCAACCAATGATTATCAAAGGGCGGACTGCGGATGCAATCGGGTGACAAAAGCATAAGATGGATAAGACTTTATTAAATTTTGAGCAATATTTATCTATACATTTTTATTAAAAATATATCATAAATTACAAAATATTTCTATCCTCCATAGAACAAAATGTGATTATGAAGAAAATACTGGCCACTTGTAAATTATCTCCTCTTGAGACTTTTAAGTGTTTATATCTATTACGTCTAGACTTGTCAATTACATTGACGTTTTCACTTGCGAGTTTATGCGTTTCCTTTAATATTTATATTAAAAATAATTATGGCAAATGAAATCACAATTCGTAAATGGATAGATAATAAGCCGGATCTAATTTATGATAATTCAAATGGCTCGATCTTTTGCACAAAGTGCCAAGTGAATTTATCTGCAAAGCGTAAAAGTGTGATTGACAGACACGTAAAATCTGGTGTTCATCGCCGTCAGGAATCCAGCACGAAAACTACGAAATGGAATCAAGAAGATTTTAATATTTTTTATCTGATAAACTTTCTAGTTTTGTGTAATATTCCGTGGAAACGGGTCAACAGTGCTGCATTTCGTCAGTTTTTTTGCTAAATATATTTGTTGCCAGTGTACATCGTACATTTTGCCAAAAGAGACTATTTTTCGTAAGAAATATTTAAATAAAGTTTTCAACCGTAAAATACAGGAAATTCATGAAAATATAAGTGAAAACAAATTATGGGTGTCGCTGGACGAAATCACAGATTTTTTAGGAAGATTCGTTGTAAATTGACTTGTGAAACCGCTGATCTCAAATATCGACACTCCCATCTACCTGTTAAGGTCATTGAAGTCACGAATGCTAACACGGTCTCAAAATTTGTAATTAAAACCTTTGAAGAAATATGGGGAGGTTTTTTTGGGACAAAAGTTGGTAACATATTAATGTTATGCAGTGATAGTGCATCTTATATGTTAAAGGCCGGAAGATCACTAAAAAAGGTTTTTCCCTATATGAAACATTTTACATATCTCGCTCATGCATTAAGTAGAGTTGCTGAGCACATCCGATCAGAATACTCAGATGTTGATAGTCTAATATCAAATGTCAAGAAAATATTTTTGAAATGCCCAAGGAGAGTAAATATTCTAAAATAAAAGTATCGGAATTTGCCATTACCGCCTAAGCCCGTCGTCACAAGATGGGGCACGTGGTTAGAAGCGTCTTTTTAATTTGTGACTTTTTACGACGAAATTAAATCTGTGATAAGTAGTTTCAACAGCAATGAGGCACTATCGATACGTAAAGTAAAGAAACTTATGCAAGACGACAGCTTAAAAAACAATTTATTATTTATGAAACAAAATTTTGAAATAATAACCAGAAACATAACGTTATTAGAAACACGCGGCTTAAAAATATCTAAAGCACTCCAATTACTGGACGAAGTAAGACTTTGCATGATGATGACATCTTCTGATTCTTTTTATAACAAAATGGAGTCAGTTATAGACAAAATTCCAGACTACGATTTTATAAGAAATTTGAGCGGTGGTATATGGATAACGTTACTGATAATAGTGAAGCGTCACTTTACGAATGCGCACCTCTTACATCGGTAGATGTAGAGAGGTCATTTTCTCTATATAAGTGGATAGTGAACCATAAAAGGAATGGACTGAAAATATGTAATATAGAAAAAATATGATCATTTACTACAACAAACAATAAAATTATTTAACTATTTTGCAACCATGTTCTCTTCTTTAAACCAATTGTAGTCATATCCATACTAAGTATATCGTTTGACATGACTTTGACGTTTATTGCATCCACTGTCCGCCCTTTGATGATTATGGCTCTCGAAAGCTCTGGTGTGGCAATCACAGCTGATTCTGTGAAAACTAAGCTTCTTCAAGATGTGAGGAACTCTGAGTCAACTGCGCTGTATGTAAATAGAGGCAAGGGAACTCTTTCGCAGGTGCTTTGTGTGTAACAAATATGGACATATAAGTAAATATTGTCGAAATAAGAAGGAGAAAGCACAGAAGTCCAATGACAGCACTGGTTATGTTGCTGTATTTTCTGCAACGATAAACAATGACAGTGGTTGGTTTATCGATTCAGGCGCATCTATGCATTTGACAATGCACCGAGACTGGCTGTATGATGAAATTACACCTCCGGTTAGTTCTATCAAGGTGGCAGATGACAAGAAATTGTTAGTGAAGGCATGTGGTACAGTGAATTTGAATGTGATCAACAAAGATGGCAAGCTGGATACCATTAAGGTACAGAATGTTCTTTATGTTCCTGGATTGGCCACTAATCTTCTTTCTGTCAGTCAAATTATAAAAAATGGCTGTCAAGTGGAATTTGACAAATAAGGTTGCAAGATTTTGAACAGAAATAATGAACAAGTGGCAGCTGCCAAAATGACAAACAATATGTACAGGCTCAATACACATAGTGTACCAGCATACATATCTGCTTCAAAGGATAATGATTTATACTTGTGGCATCAAAGAATGGCACATTTGAACTTTGAAGATTTGAATAAATTGTCACTATCAAATACTGCAGGAGTCAAGCTAGAAAACAAAGAGAAAGTGATATGTCTCTCATGTCTTGAAGGGAAATAGACCAGACTTCCTTTTCCTTCTGGAGGCACAAGAGCCAAAGCGAAGTTGGAACTTATACACTCGGACGTCTGTGGACCGATGGAGGTACCATCCCTGGGAGGAAGTCGTTATTTTGTCACCTTCGTGGATGATTTTACCAGGAAAGTATTTGTATACTTAATAAGTAATAAATCTGATGTCTTTGTGAAGTTTAAAGAGTTTAAAGCCTATGTTGAGAACCAGCTTGATCAATCTATAAAGATTCTAAGAACAGATAATGGCCGAGAGTACTTAAGTAATGAATTTATAGATTTCCTTAAGAAGTCAGGAATATTGCACCAAACTTCTGTCCCTTACACTAGTCAGCAGAATGGCTTGGCGGAAAGAATGAACCGCACGCTGCTAGAACGAGCAAGAAGTATGCTAATTAATGCAAAATTACAGAAACACTTTTGGGGAGAAGCTGTGTCAACTGCAGCTTACATCACCAACCGATGCCCGACAAGAGCATTAGCATACTCGACGCCTGAAGAGCAGTGGAGTGGTAAAAAGTCAGACATCACTCATATGCGAGTCTTCGGCTGTGAAGCTATGGTCCATACTCCGAAACAAAAGGCCAAGAAATGGGATGCAAAGGCAAGCAAAATGATATTTATTGGCTGTAGTGAACAGGCAAAAGGGTACCGGTGTTTTGATCCAAAAACAAAGAAAGTACTGATTAGTAGAGATGTGATCTTTCTTGAAAGTTCAGTCAAAAGGGAGTATACTGTGATGCCACTTTCAGAGTCTGTTCCAGAACAGGACTTACATGAAGACGGTCCTACCAGAAGTGACACCACTTTAGAAAGTGTGTCAGAAGAGAGTCAGTCAACAATAAAATATGACACAAGTGATGACTCCTTTTACTCAGAAGAAGGATCTTCATATGAACCTGACAAATCTATAGTTCAAAGTGAACCAACACATAATATGATGACAAGATCTAAACAGAAAAAGGCTGATGTGCAAGCAAATACTTATATATGCATTAATGAAGTTTCAGAGCGAGATGTCCCAGAAACATACAGTGAAGCAATATCTTCAGATAATGTGGATGCAGCTAAGTGGAAACAGTCAATTGAAGACAAGTTGAGAGCACATGAAGAAAATGAGACTTGGCACTTAATTGAGAAACCAGAAGTAGTGCGGTTAATTGGCTGTAAATGGGTCTTCAGAATAAAAGACGAACCATCTGGACCGCGGTACAAATCAAGACTATGTGCCAAAGGATGTGGTCAAAAACAAGGTGTTGACTACACTGAAGTGTACTCTCCCACAGTGAGGTATGACTCTGTGCGAATCTTACTTTCAGAGGCTGCGCAACATAACTTAGAAATTTTTCAGTTTGATATCAAGACTGCATTTCTGTATGGAGATGTGAAAGAGGACATCTACATGAAGCCACCTGAAGGCCTGGACGTGCCTTCCCATATGGTATGTAAACTTAATCGCTCACTTTATGGCTTAAAACAAGCACCTAGATGCTGGAATCATAAGTTTGATACTGTACTTAAGAAATTTGGTTTTAGAAATAGTCATGCAGATAAATGTGTTTACATTGGGAATGTAAATAACAACAAAGTGTACTTAATGTTGTATGTTGATGACGGGCTCTTGATGTCGAGTTCCAAAGAATCATTGAATCAAGTAATAAGTGAATTAAAAGGAAATTTTCAAATGACTATGTGATCCTAAGAATTATGTAGGATTACAGATTGAAAGAACTGATGGACGTATTTTTATCCACCAGTCTAAATACATTGATTAACATGCAAGATGCTAATGCCAATAACATTCCAATCGACCCTCATACTACCCTGGAGAAGAGCACTGAGGCACCAGATAAGAATATCCAGTACAGAGAAGCTGTCGGATCACTTATGCACGTGGCAGTGGTAAGCAGGCCTGACATCATGTATGGAGTAAGCCTGGTGAGTAGATATCTCAATTGTTATGACCACACGCATTGGAACGTTGTTAAGAAAATAATGAGGTATTTGAAAGAGACCAAAGATTATGGTCTATGTTATACATCATCACAGAGTAACAAACTTGCAGCATACAGTGATGCAGATTATGCTACAGATATAAGTACACGCAAATCTTTGACTGGATACGTGTTCATAAAAAATGGAGCTGCCGTCACATGGGCAACACAGCGTCAACAAAGCGTAGCACTGTCAACTACAGAGTCAGAATTTATGGCTGCATGTTCTGCGACAAAAGAAGCTATATGGCTAAAGAGATTATTAACCGACATCGGTGAATACAATCAAGACTCAATATGTCTGAACATAGACAATCAAAGTGCAATATGTCTAATAAAAAATGTTGACTATCACAAACGCTGTAAACACATTGATATACGGTACAATTTTATCAAAGAGAAGTACGCGGAGAAGGAAATAGACTTGAATTTTGTATGCTCTAAAGAGCAATATGCTGACATGTTTACGAAAGCTCTTCCTAGAGACCAGTTTCAGTATCTGAGAGATAAAATTGGTGTTCAGAAACTGAAATAGGATGAGTATATCCATCCTTATTGAAGTTTTTCCTTTAGGTGAGAGCTGGTTATACAGGATGATCTGTGTTGAAGTTTTAAGTCTTTAATTGTATAAATAAGGTTCAAATTTGGTGAGAGTGTTGTAATATTTAAATTTGACGATCCGTAGCAGCACTATTTTGTTTGTACAACACTATTCACATAGACAAGATATCAGTGCTGACAACTTTTATACAAATGTCTTCTTTAAAAATCTCTCAAATAAATTGCGCGTTCTAAAACGAGAAACCATTTTTATTTTCATTAAATATATCAATATTGTTGTGACATGCTGTCTTGTTGTACTGCGGCATTTTAAATATTTGCCCCTTTTCTATTCATACTCAGATTTACTTATCTCGAGTAAAGCCACTTAAGTAAATCTGAGTATGAATAACTCAAGCAAGTACTATCCTTGTAATAGGCATACTATGACTGATTGACGAGTTTTTTCGTCGTTTCCTTTCGGTAATAGCGTAGCAATAAACGCTAGTAGATTTTGACTTGTAAAAGTGCTATTGCGGCACACTTGCAGGATAAAGTTAAAATATTATATTTATTTAAATTTTACCAAAATCATAAAATGACTGCGCCTTCCAGTACGTGGTAGCTACTCGAGAACCTTTCCGCCCCAATGGCCATCGGTTCTACGTGCAATGTGCTCCACCTACTGCCACTTGAGTTTGACGATTTGAAGGATTACATCGGTTACTTTGGTTCTGTTACGAATGGCCTCATTCCTGATGCGATCACACAGAGAAACTCCCAGCATAGCCCTCTATATTTCTGTTTAGGTGACTTTGAGCATTCTTATGAGGCCGATAGTGAACGAACATGTTTCTGTGGGACATGTCATCATTGGCAAAATTCACTGGGCAGACTCTCGATTTGAGATACAGCGCAATATTGGATGAAAAGATGGAATGGGATTGGATATTGGATGGGGATGTAGGTCTTAAGCAGTAAATGTTACTATGAAACATGATAAAATGCATGGTTTTAATATTCTTTAACTAATCATTACATTTATTTAAATTTACTGCTTAAGACCTATAATCGATATCTAGAAAGAAAATAGTGTGAGGTTTATTTATCAATACGTCCGGGTTCGACTCCCGAGCTGATTATTTTTTAAATGTATGAATGCAGTTTTTCTTGTTACTAAAATCGATGACATGGTCCCTAAGAACAGATCTTCGTAAGTCTTTCAGACTTTCCCATACTGACCGATCTAAATGTTACGCCCTGTGTCTACAGTTTCAAGCATTGAGTGTCCGATTGTAACAGGAGTTGGTGCTACATGGCCATACGGCTATGTTACGGACGTATTACAATAATATATATACTTGATGCATCATAAATCAGGTACCTTTAGTTGGGGTTTACGATTGCGCCACTGAAGAGAACAGTTCCTCGGAAGTTAATGTAGTATAAGAAGCTGCGGTCACATCTAAATACAATATCTCTCGGAGGGGTAATAGCTGCTGTAGTTCCGACTACTATGGCTGAAAAAATAATAAACAAATTAAACCAAAAGTTATTAGGGTATGTGTTATCTTTACTAATATAAGAAAATTGGTGACCTTTTAAACTGGTATATTGGGAATGGAGATTAATTCCGAAACAACTCTTGAGGTAACAAAATTTCATGCGATGACATGTACAAATCAAAAGTTTATTTCATTAAGAAACGTACATTAAATAAGAATCGTTAAGAAAACAACACAAAAAATAAATGATACTTAGAAATATGTTAACCTAAGGAAGCTAAAAACTACTTATAGATAAAAAATGGGCTAAAGAAGGCTGGCGGCATTGCCTCGCTGAACTGCAATGTATTTTTTATCTTTGATCAAAAGGACATTTCGTGATTTCCAAGAAGGCAGCATCTTTAGCCAGCGTCCTCAATATGCGTCGTAAAGAAATGAAACTACATACAATTAACTGCATGAAAAAAAACGCAAGTTGTTGCATCTCATTATCGCGTATGGTGAAGATTTAGAAATCCAAAAGAAGCCGCTGGACCCATGTGGTCAGGCAGGTGACTTTCAAGCTGGAAGTTGTGGATTTGAACCCCTAGCTCTTATAGTCAAGGGCAAAAATATGTATACATTTTTGGACTTAATTTTAATGGAATGGTGAAAAAATTATACGTGCGTGTTGATGACCCTGACTGTACCACTAGGATGAGTAACTTTTCACTGAAAGAAAACAATGGTTAGGATTTGACTGGTTTATCAAATCCCAACAAGGTCTTGCTTTCCCCTCTAGGTTGGAAGGCCATAAAGCAGTCGCTTTCGTAAATTTAGTGCCTTCGCCAAATCTTGGGATTAGGTTCAGATTACAACTGGAAATCGCTAGGATGATTATGATGGGAAAAAGCATATAAACGTTTCTTAAAAAAGCACGTAAGTTACCATTAGCAGCAGCAGCTTCAGTACCAGTCTCATCTACTTTAAGGAACGCCTTCTGGATAGCTCTCGAAACGTAAGTGTCTTCTGGTTCCTTCAAAATTCCAGACAGACCGGAGTCTTTCGGGTCGAAAATCTTAGTAACACCCACCTAGAAAAAAATTAATATAAAAGATAACGACAATATTTTCAATAGAATGTTACAAAAATTGAGACCATATTTTACCAAAACAATATAATATTAAAACCTACCTGCATGCATACTCGTACCTAAATGCATCAAAATTCGGAATGAAAATCGAGCGAGAGAAATTTTTCTCTAATGTGCTACGGGAAATAGAAGTTAAGTTACTTATATATTTTGTAATTAATATGAATATTAAACATACCTTTTTAAGAATAGGAGCAAGATCAGTTGAAGTGTTAATTTCAAACCGTGGCATAAAAACTTTGACTTTGTTGCTTTTTATATTTGCTAAGACTTTGTTGAAATTTGTTGCATCCTGCAGCTTTTTGGCGATTCTTAATATGCCATCTTTTTCATTCGGCAAGACGATGACCATGCTAAAGTTCCTGCCTATGTAAAACATTTCAAGGATCTGAAACAAGGATTTTAGCTTTAGGCTACCTAACTTTAGTCTGCATGACATCTTTATACCACACAAGGTGAGCGATTACAACGCTGTCATCTGTACATTTAACATTTGAGTAGTCGTGCCTTAGTTTCAAACACTTAGGCTGGGTTGCACCAAACCGTCTGTAATCGTAGTCTGTGTTCGTTAAAATTTGAATGTATGGAAAGTTTGACAAGTTTCTATGGGATGACAGCTGCCGGCGCCATATTTAACGTTGATCAGTCTGTGGTCGTAAGTTTATTTATTTATTTATTTATTTATTTGGCTCACCAACAATTGTTTACACCGTAAATTACATATATAGCTTGCAATAACAGTTTTATGCTAAATGTAACAATCACTGACAGGTGAACACCACATGCATTTTACAAAAAAGGCAGTGAAAAAAACTAAAATTTAAAAGTTACAAAAATGCTTCTTCAAAACACCCATAATTTAAGCGCTCCGTTCAAAACAATAATAAGGGTTTATATTACGTTAGACTCTTGCGTTAAAGTTTTAAAATGAGTAACAAAAAGAAAGTGTAACAATTATGTACCTCTAACAGTTAAAGTGCATAATAAGCTGAAAACTAAACTGAACCGGACAGGCAATTGCGAACAGTTTTCTTAAATCTAACTATTGGGTCAAAGTGTATATCCGCTTCATGACAGCATGCATTCAAAATTTTGCATAATCTCGGGATAGGTGAGTTGCTGCCGAAAACGGTGCGTCTGAGCGGAGGACAGAGCGGAGTAATGGGGTTGCGGGGCATTCGGGACGGAGCTCGGAAACAAAATTGTTCCAGTAATTGCGGACAATCAATTTTATTCCTAACCAGCTTATATAGAAACATCGCGTCCGCTATCGTTCTACGTAGCTCCAATGACTCTATCCTAAAGTACTTTAATCGCTTGTTATAAGAGGCTGTTTTTTTGGCTATGCCAGCTGAAAAAGAAAGATGTTGCAGGAACCGCTTCTGCACTCGCTCAATACGCAATGAGTGAGTGGAGTAGTGTGGACGCCACACTACACTACAGTATTCTGTGATACTTCGCACAAAACTGTTGTAAAGAAGTATTTTGGTTTTACTCCGTCGAAATGTTTTTGTATTTCTTATGACAAATCCCAGCATCCTGGATGATCTCTTAACAACACTTTCGATATGAGGCACAAAAGTGAGTTTATGGTCAAAGACTACGCCTAAATCTCGTACTGTGTCAACCTCACCAATTGGGACATTTCCGATGAAATATTTAGAATTTACCATCATATGTTTTCTAGAAAATTTTATATATGCACATTTATTGGCGTTCAGGACCATTTCATTCTTACTGTACCACTCTGTGAGTTTATTAAGATCACTCTGTAACAATTGTACGTCTTTATCAGAAGCCACTATACGAACAAACTTTAGATCGTCGGCATACATAAAAATTCTTGAATAGCGTAAACAGTCCGGAATGTCGTTAACAAAAATATTAAACAGAACTGGGCCCAAATGCGACCCCTGTGGGACACCTGATGTTATGATATGGGACGAGGATTTAAAACCGTTGACCACTACAAAAAAAAATCTATCTGATAAGTATGAGTCAAACCATTGCAACAAAGAATCAAACCCATATGCCGATAATTTACGTAACAAAATCCTGTGAGAAACCCTATCAAATGCTTTGCTGAAGTCTGTGTATATGACATCTGCCTGACTGCCACTGTCAATTGCTTTAGACAAGACCTCAGCAAAGGTGACTAGATTAGTGGATGTAGATCTCGCACTCACAAAACCGTGCTGGAAGTTAGATAAGTAATATCTTAGATGTCTCTGAACATATGGACAGACAAGAGATTCAAAAATCTTTGCAAAGGACGACAGTATCGCTATAGGTCTATAATTTGAGACTGTATTATTATCTCCAGACTTGTACACAGGAACAATTTTTGCAGTTTTCCATTGTGATGGAAACACTCCACTTGATAGGGAATTATTATAGATTATACTCAATGGCCGAACTAACTCTGAAGCGCATGCGAAGATGAAAAATGGAGGGATTCCATCTGGTCCCGCTCCCTTTTGGCGATCTAAGTTTTTTAATTTAGTAATCAAAGATGTATCATCAATAAAAGGGAGCACTAGAGATAGGCTATTGTAATTGTAAGTAACATTTCTCAAATGACTCGAATCATACACACTTTGTCCGCTACTGTCTCTGACATAGACTGTGGAAAAATATTGGGCGAACAATTCACATACTTCCGTACTACAGGATGTCGTATTTGTACCATCTGTCATAGACAACGGGTATACACCTGACCCACCACGCTTGGCTTTTATATGAGTCCAAAACATTTTAGGGTTTTCATTTAGACCATTCTCGATTTTATTTAAGTAATCATTATATCTAGAGACTGTTAATTTTTTTAAGCGTTTACTAATTAAGTTGGTGCAACCCAGCGTTAGTCGCTGCTGGGTCAAGTGGATCCAGTAAATTTTATATGAAAAACATTGTAGACGGTTGAATGTGAACAATCGGTTCACATGTTGCTTATTCACAATTATTGGCAGCAAATCATTTTTAGCTAGCACATGCTTGTTTCTTCTTTTTAGGCTGTTGTTCATTTTTTGATTATGATTCTTCTTTTTTTTCTTTAATGATAAAGTTGTATAATTACCGTGCAGTTTGATTCGGGACTTTCTCCATAGTTGAAATATCCTTCTTGGTACATAAGCTTGGTTTTCTTTGTCTTACCGTCACTTAAGTAGAAATCTGCGTCTTGAGTGTTGTTTTTGTTGAAGGGATTTTGCCAATTGCCCTAGAACATTATTATAACCAGTCATAATTTATTATCTTTTCTAACATTCTATTTATAAGTACGTCTTTTGCTGAGCGCAGAGTTCCTCTCATGGTTGAGTTGAGAGTTAATGACTTAGGTATAGTACGAGTAGAACAATGCAAAAGGAGACTTAAGGTAGGGAATAAACTTCACATATCTAATAAACTTGTCGGATAATAGTTACCTGGAAATAAATAGCATTAACCAATACAAGGCGCGTTGCCCCTGATATATCGGATGGTGCAATCAAATCTTTGATACGATTATTAGTTTTGCTCTCAACCTGAAATTAGACGAATGGATATATATCAATTATTTTATGAATACTTCTGTACGTGTATATTGTAAGTAAGCTCGTCAACACTAGACAGATTTGAATGATTTTTTTTGTATCTGTTTGAATAGGTAACAGATAGTTTAAATTTGAAGTTGGGGCTAAAGTATGGGTTCTGCTATTTGGCAGGGGGAGGAATTACATTCAAACAATAATCATCATCCGATAGTAAATTTAAAAATAAAAGCTGTAAATTCATTTACCCATGTATTGATAGTGTCCGCAGCTTCAGTATTTTTACTGAAGTCAATTTCTTGGGCCTCAGCGTGTACCACGTCAACAGAGTCTTTTTTGAAATCGTCACTTAATGGAAATTGTTGATTAGAGTACACTTTAGCAGCCGTAGAAAAGTTCACACTGGTTTGGCCGTCGAAAGAGGCAGTCAAAGCAGGGAAGGTGCTGCGGATCTGCAAGTGAAAACATACATAATTAAACGATTTCATAAAAGGAGGAGTTTCTCAATTATTTGTTACGCGATTACTCCGTCATTTATTTACTGTAATACATGTAGTACTGTTGTCACCACGATCGGTTTTCATAATGCGAAAGCCATGAGAAATTGAGGGTATCCCTCAAAAAATTAAGAGAAACATATAACAATTATAGTAATTTCGACAACAAACCAAGCATTTACATTCAGAGAGTAGAATTTGGTGAACTGGAACTGATGAAGAAGTGGACTTTGGAATAAGATAATGAAAAGAATATGACTAAGTCAATTTAAGATAATTAAGCGAATGCGACTAAGGAAATTTAAACGGTCAACGTATAATGTTACCATCAATTTGCACTGATGATTGAAGCCGGAACTCTGTAATAAAACTATGTAGCTAAAGCGAGGTTGGGCGTATTGGATTAGTCACGAGAAGCACTCTCGCCAAAACAGAAAAAGGAAAACCGCCTCCATAAAAACTAAAAAGCAAAAAATAAACTAAGATCTCTAATCCAAACATGAGAGAAGAAATTTCTGTTTACGACTTCATTACAGAAAATATTCCTTACTCCAATCCTTAATTCTTAAAGTTGGACCTCTCGGATTCTGAAAGTTAGGTAGGTCCAACTTCGAGAAAGAGGTTAATCGTCGAATCCGACTCGGCTGGGCAGCGTTCGGGAAGCTACGGCACATCTTTTCGTCCAATATTCCGTGTCTCAAGACAAAAGTTTTTGACCAGTGTGTGTTGCCAGTGATGACATATGGCACTGAAACGTGGTCGCTTACTATGGGCCTCATAAGAAGGCTCAAAGTCACCCAAAGGGCAATGGAGAGAGCTATGTTGGGAGTTTCTCTGCGTGATCGCATCAGGAATGAGGCCATCCGCAGCAGAACCAAAGTGACCGATATA
This sequence comes from Notocelia uddmanniana, assembly GCA_905163555.1. Taxonomy (NCBI): domain Eukaryota; kingdom Metazoa; phylum Arthropoda; class Insecta; order Lepidoptera; family Tortricidae; genus Notocelia; species Notocelia uddmanniana. The sequence goes on along the minus strand of LR991058.1, from coordinate 28,771,080 downwards.
GCCCTCCGAATCGCTAAACTTAAGTGGCAGTGGGCGGGGCACATAGCACGTAGAACCGATGGCCGTTGGGGCGGAAAGGTTCTCGAGTGGCGGCCACGTACCGGAAGGCGTAGCGTGGGCAGGCCCCCCACACGGTGGACTGATGACCTGGTGAAGGTCGCGGGTGTCCGCTGGATGCGGGTGGCGCAGGATCGGTCATTGTGGAAATCTTTAGGGGAGGCCTAGGTCCAGCAGTGGACGTCTTTCGGCTGACATGATGATGAATCCTTAATTAAACACTAATTTAATAAAGACTAGTCAAGTTGTTACATGAAATATTTCAAAAATTTCCTTTAATTTTTTTTACAATTTACCTACTGTGTTTGTGTGACTGTGTTCGTTAACCCATTTTACTCAGTTTTTTTTTTATATTTGTTATCTAATTTGTTTATTATGAACCTACTGCCCGGCTTGCCCATTCTCCTGCAAGCAGGAAGACCGGTCGAGGCTAACCAAAAGGCATCAGACGTTGCTGGTTTTTGGGCCAAGGGCAGACGACCTCCATTTATAGTTGTTTTTTTATAGTAAATTAACACCTTTTTTAACGTTGGGGAAATGCGTTTACGCATCCCGTCCTGTTAGGGAGGACGGGTATGACGGACTAACCGCGGCTAGATAGCCTTGAACTACCGTCTAAAACCACCAACAAAGTCCGACCCCGCCATGTATTGGGGCACCGCAAGATCGCTCTAGGCATTCAACCGCGTACGTCCCGGCGGGCGGCCCACCGGCTAGTATGCTGCAGACAATATGAAGCGAGCGCCTCCAGTCTTGTGGAACAATGTTTACAGAGTATGTCCCGACTCCCTGTATGGTTCCACTACGGCGGATCAGATGCGCATAGCGTCTGGCTCTGCCTCCGCAAGAGGATCGTTCTCATGGGCCCGCTCCTCGGCGTCCTTCTGCGACATTACGTCGTCACAAAAATAGGCCATCGCTCTCCATGCCTCCTCACTGCCGAGTATGGCGTTGACGACACTGGCCAGCGAGAGGTTTGCGCCTATTACCGCCTGCAGGACCATCCTCTGAGGCACCCACGATAGTAAATTAACACCTACAATACCAGCTTCATTGGGTTTATACTTTACTTAGCAAATAAAAAAATCGTTGATCAACAACAAAACAAAAAAGGAAAAAAATAATATATTGGGGGACAATCTTACACAAATCGACCTAGTCCCAAACTAAGCAAAGCTTGTACTATGGGTACTAGACGACGACATTCATACTTATATAGATAAATACATACTTAAATAGAAAACATCCAAGACCCAAGAACAAAAGTGCTTCTATGTAATGTTTATACTTTACGTTGCAATGCAAGTAGTGTTAAATCATACCTCTTCTTTACTGGTAAGGTTGAGAATGCTTGTCAGCTGTTTCAATGACTCTCCGTTGGCGGAAAGCGCTAGCTGTGCCATCGGGGTGATCACCGAATATGCGGACGTAATGATGTTCTCTCCTGGACTAGCTTCCATGCGATACTGAAACATATGGATTCATCAGTAGAAGGACGCCCCCCCAAAATAACGTTTCATGGATACACGTCCATAATAATTTGTCTTTCGAGTTACGAGTAAAGGATGATTCACAGTAGACCGTTCCGTGTCCGGGCCGGCCCGTTTTCTATGACAGCAAACGCAACGGCCGGTGCTCTAGAAGAAAACGGGCCGGCCCGGACACGGAACGGCCTGCTGTGAATCATCCTTAACTTTGGCCATGCCCAAAGAAAGTTAACCACCACCACCATATCAGCCCTAGGACGTCCACTGCTGGACATAGGCCTCCCCCAATTTCATGGGGGGTAAATGCCATAATCGCCACGCTTGGCATGCGGGTTGGCGATCGCAGTATCTCCACCGTACTCTAGGAATGCTGCTGCCCATTCCCCGGTGGTCTTGGTCGTAGTTTAAGGACATACCCGGGTCAAAAGAAAGTTAGCAAAGACGCGGATTAAGAGCTCTGTTTCACTCTTTACCCTTATTCATTACCTATTGTCCCTTTTTCATAAATTACAAATGACTAAATGATAGTTTTTTAAAACACGAATTTTAACAAACTCTTGCTAATATGGGTTTCGACATCATTTATAAATAAGGACATTAAATTAATATTTAGAATGTCCTTACATTTTCCTGGGAATCATGCATTTGATTAGTGTAGTTACAATCCGGTTAACAGGTCTTTCATAATTTAAAGTATTTCACGTTTATCATGTATCTCATCATCATCCTATTTCAGTAAAGTTGCATCTTGATGAATACCGGGGTCCGCTTCCTACTTCCAAGAATTGGCGTAGGCACAAGTTTTTTCGGAAGTGACTACCATCTGACCCTCCAACTCAACGAGGAAGCTAGACTATATTGGGATTAGACTCATCAATTGAGTAGGTCACTTGAGTGATGACTTGGCTTAACGCCTGCTGTCATAGACAACTACCGCGATCAACGACCTAACCTGCCTTCCAGAGCACGGAACTGCTAAGTTACTAATCACTCAAAGCGGTCATCTCTCCAAGAGTTTGCTTAATATCGTCGTAAAGGCCGACGTTGCTTAATGTCGTCTCCCACCACTTTTTTGCTTACTGTTTAAGACTGCGCAGTACGTTTGGTTCTCCATACAAACGTATTTATGCTCTCATTTTAAAACGCCAGGCTATAATAAAATGAAACTCTGTATACACAACGGAATCCGGCATATCTAGGTCGGACCATAGTTTCTGTTGCTTGAAATTATTAATGGAGAAAAAATACAGCGATTATTAAGGTTTTCATACAAGCCGTAAAAAAACTCAAAAAGCCACTGTATACGCCCATTCTGTATACAAATTTTCATGTTATTCTAGCATGGCGTTTTAAAATGAGAGAGTAAATACGTTTGTATGGAGACCCGAGCCAGACCGAGCGTACTGCGTCCTCTTAACCTACGTGACTCATATTCAAGTCTTAATCCTAGTTTGAAATAGTTACAAATCTTACGTAAAGGAATTTCCCATTGAATCCAGTAATGCCAGCCTCAAGGCTATCACGTTTATTTCCGTTGTCGCCATCGTTGTCACCCGAGTCGGTAGTTGGTGGTTTGGTAGTTGTAGGATATGTTCTTATTGTCACTGGTGTGGGTGGGGTGGTCGTTGTTTTAGGTCCTGAAAACATTGTCTATTAATAGTTTCTTTAAAAGTTACTTTAATATTTGATATCTATGATAACTCGTAAAATACTTTATAATACTGATTAGGAACATACCACATTGTGACGCTAATATACAAATTCCATCAGAGTTCCTGTAGTACCCTTTTTTGCATCTGCACTGCGGGTTGCAGGCAACAACTATGCCGATTCTGAAGGGTGGACACTTGGTGTTGTTGATGTAGTCGGTGCAATTCTCTCCCGGGCAACCGGCTGGGCAAGACTGATACTCTTCATTAGGCCCGTCGCATTTAAATGGAGCTAAAATTGTTAACAATGTATAATATTCAAACCAATTTGCAAAATAAATATATCAAAACATAGCTGTTGGGCAGGCCCCCCACACGGTGGACTGATGACCTGGTGAAGGTCACGGGTGTCCGCTGGATGCGGGTGGCGCAGGACCAGTCATTGTGGAAGTCATTGGGGGAGGCCTATGTCCAGCAGTGGAGGTCTTTCGGCTGACATGGTGATGATGATGATAGCCGTTGGAAAAGAGTAGACGAAACAATCACATGCTATAAAGTTAGTTAGGTCTGAATACTCGCTTAAGCGGAGCGTGCCGCTGATCCCCCACGTTTTTGTGTTTTTTTTTTCATGAAAGGCTACTTCCTGAATTTGCAACCTTGGCTTGACCACCCTCGGTGGTGATTGGTATGCGTTATTTTGTCCTTTGACGTGAGCTTAATAATGTCACACAGATTTCCTTACTTGTCGGTATACTGTCAGTATTATCCTATGCAGAAGCTGGGTGGTACCGGTTCCTCTCAACATGGACCAGCCAGGAAGTAGCCTTAAAAATAGGCGCGCAGTAAAGAATCAGTTCTGACTTGAATGACAAATGTCACTGACAGCTAAATCGTACCGTATCCGCACAGACAACGTGGGCAGTTGAAAGTTGCTGTGGTTGGGCTTGACACTGCACGCTCTACAATGCTGCATACTATTAAATGAGATGGGCACCTATATCCAGTTACATTAAGTTAAAACTTAAACTAAGTATACTCACGACAATCATATGCTTTGATACATTTGCCAGTTTTGCGATCCCTGCGGTCTAGCAAGCCACAAACACATCTTGGCTTGTCGCACACTATTCCTACTGGGCATGTGTGAGGAGAATCCCTGTTTTTCGGGCAATAATCTCCTTCGCATTTGACGGTTGGACAGCGCGAGTACACCTCATCTTTGGGACAAGGTGGTGTTGCTAGAATAAAATTTGTTATCTTAATTTTGGTTATTTATTCAAGGCTGTATGAGTACTTGTGCTGTGTTTCTGGTAGTGAGTAAAGGATCTTGTCACTAGCTGTCAACACAACGAATCTTCAAATTAATAAAGGGTCGGTAACGCACTTATGATTCTTAATAGATTCTTAAGCGTCCAAAGCCTCTGTTTAAGTAGTATTAAATAAAACTCCGCCAACGCCCGACTGCATGCACTCAGTCCGAACATTCAAAACATGACTGTTGACTAGAGACTGATTTTACATACCAATAAAACTATAAACCGGCCTTTTCTTAAAAACAGCAGCTGATTACAAATTTTCTTTCTTCTTTGAATGTTCTTTTTTCAGTAATGAATATAAAATGTGATTAAAGAAGAGTTATGTGGTGTGAGTGAGTTACGTATATGTATTTGGATGGTAGTGAATAACTTTCCATTTTTTTTTCATTGTAGAAAATACTCACGGCACAGGCTCTCCGACACGCAAGCATTGCTCGCGTTCCTATAAAAGCCGGGTTTGCAGCGGCAGCCAGTTCTGCATACAGCAGGCTGTAGGGGGCAGTGGAAGATCTTGCCAATGGTTTCGCAGGTCTGGTTCGAACAACCACTTATGCAGGTGTCGAAGAATTCGTTTTGACCTGGACACTGGTCATTCGTCGATGCTGGTAAAAGATAATACCGTTTTTTGTAAAACATAGTGCATGATCTAGAAGCAACATAAAGAATTACGCGTGATGATAATAATAGGTTTGAGGAATACTTCAGATTCCATCAGAGCGGCAAGGCATGCGACTTTCAATCTGGAGGATGCAGTGTGTTCAAAACAAAATATTTTATGTGATTTAGGTTATATTTTATTTTAATTACATATGTTTTATTATATTAATACACATTTAAGATTAACGTGGGCGAAATTTTACGTAGAAAAAATTATAACTTAAATATTTATAACTTAGCATTGAAGGATATGACCATAGTCAGACGTCACAAGTAAAAAAAAATAAGAAGAAAACCTGTGTGGCGGTAAACGAATTAATCATCAAAATTATGTGGTGAGTAGCACTACACAGGACGAGTGAAACTGACTTTTCTACGTTTATATATGTATAGGTCGATTCACAAGAGCTGACGCGGAAAATGTATGAATCTGTGAATAATTTCATAGACATTCATCACCAGCTCTTGTGAATCTACCTATATCATACGATTTTTTTGGACATTTGCGAGGAATTGATAATAAAACAAAGAACAACATTGAACTATGACAAGGGTGGCAATATTAACAAAAAAAATATATAAAAGATAAAGACTGCAGGTCTTATTTGTATGTACTCGGGAAGCATACTCGTTTTATTCTGAAAAGATGGCAGACGAAAAAAGCAAAAATTATGAGTATAATTCGCAACTAATAACACTTACTTGTACATTGGTCCTTTGGTACGCAAGTCCCATTTGAGGCTCTTAAGTACCCTGTTACACAGACACATCCTTTAATGCAAGACTTAGGGTCTAGTTTTATGCAAGGCACTGGTCTGCCGATTTGGCTGCAATTCCTGGCGTCACAGTCACCGTTGGTACAAGAGGAGTATTCTTCGTTTGCCTGGCAGATTGGTGCTAAAACAATGAAGATTTTAGCACAGTGAGCAGCACCTGGCAGATTGGTGCCAAAAAAACATGTATACGTATAATAGCTAATATTCCAAAAAGAACGAGCTGCCGACCATACTTTGCGAGTCTGCAAATCTTAACACTCCCTTGTATATATATCTTAGAGATGGCAATGTTCGTAAGAAAGCATAAAGGTCTGTACAAAAATGTCGCAAGTGCCCGAAGGCAAGATAAACTAGTCCTTCCTCCAGAACCTAGACTACAAATGTTTAAGAGTAGCCCCTACTACCGGTCTGTTTTGATTTATAATAAGCTACCTAAGAACATAGTCAATGTAGAAAATGACAAAACTTTTCGTACTAATTTAAGAAACCTTCTATTTAAAAAATGTTACTTTACTGTCGAAGAGTTTATGAATGACACTATCTCAGTTTAATATGCATGTTTTAGATTTAATGAATTTGATATTATTATTTACTTATTTAATTAGTATAAATATTGTGAAATAGTTTATATAAATTTGCTATGTCCTACCAGGGCCCATGTGGCACTGTATTAATTTTTAAGACCTTATGTAAATACCATGGCTGCAATAAAGATGATATGATATGATAAAACAATGAAGATGTTAGCACAGTGAGCAGCACCTGGTAGATTGGTGCTAAACAATGAAGATGTTAGTATCTCACTGACAGAAATGCATGGCCCAAACCAGACCCCTAATTAGCATTAATTAATATTCATATATGTATATTTTCATTGTACCACGTCTAGTAAACTAGTAAACACATGTTGTCTTTTTAAACTATACATTATAATTATTCTTCCTCTTTTGTTTCCATACTCAGATTTATTTATATTAAATTTATATTAAGTAGGTTAAGTATTATCTGTTTGTCGAGTCTCTTTCGGCGTTTCTTCTCGGCAGTGGTCTTCTTTTGCAGAAACGCTAGTAGATTTTGACTTGTATAAGTGACATTGCGGCCTAGTTGCAGAATAAAGTTCATTTATTTCATTTAAAGTTCATTTATTTCATTTAAAGTTCATTTATTTCATTAGTGAAGCTGCAATAGACTCAACTCATTCTAAGATTAAATGTTTTTATTAGTTTATAAAAGCACCTAGATTCTTGTATTTTATTTTTTCTGCAAGTAGTCCTCAATAGCTCTTCCAAATTTGCATGTCTAAGTACCTACGTACTTTGATAGAAAATACTAACTCGACATTCAGTCGCTTATGACACCAAAATGTGACTACCTCAGACCAATTACGTAGAAAGCTTCGACATGTTTCCCTACCAATGTGCTCTGATCACTTTCCTTTTATATCAGGGGAATAGCTCGTTTACATGGATGCAGTGAAAATAATGAATACTTACTGCAATCTTCTGGCTTGACACAGGCTTTTAAATTATTGTCGTAGACAAAACCTTTCCTGCAGCTGCAACCATTGAATACGCAGAAAAGCGGGCAAGGTCTTGGTGGCTTATTGTAGGTGGAACATGTATTGCCACAGTAATTGCTACATCCCTGTTGAGCGTTTTTATCGCCACCACATGCTGTAAAAGGAGTACCGTAAAACGGGGTGAGTAGGTTTCGCGGGGAGAGTTGGGTTATAAATGGGGAGAGAAGGTTTGAGAGGGGGGTGAGAAGGGATTTTACGGCTACTGCTACAAAAATAATGTGCTACATTTTAAAATCGGGCTATAGGTAATACGCATGATAAAAAAAGATCGATCCAACAATCTCCCAAAATCACCTTTGTATGAAAAACCCTCTCACCCCAAAAAACGAGGCACTACGGGGTGAGGTGGGTTTTCTTCTTTATCGTCAAAGTTATGAAATGGAACTCCCCGAAATAAAATACAAACGTCCGAACCACTTATTATATACACCATTCAGTTTTCACATGTAAAAATAAAATTTTATCGAGGTTTGAAAGTCAAATTTCACCCAACTCACCCCATTTTCCGGTACTTTGGCCTTAAGCGACCCCCTGACTTGATGAAACGGGATCGCCAAGGGGTAGTTTGTTCTTTGATAGCTCACATCAAAGTCGCACAGATTTTAGTATTGGCGGGAGACAGACGCATCCCGCGCCTGTCACGAAACACTCATTTAAATGTAGGTGCATAGTAAAGACGCGGTAGTAAGTAACTCAGATCACGATGGACACTAACAGCTGACATCTTACTTATGTCGTACCGCGACCGCCTGGCCAAGTCAACAGGTTGCCTTAGTAATGTTGTTACACTCCAAGTTCACTCCCCATATAAGGTAAAAAATCTCTTCACCTTATTTCAAGTGGTAAGCAGGAATTTAAAATTATCTGGCGTGACTTTATAACAAGTTATGCCAAAATAGAGAAGTTACAGTTCGTATTAAACTGCACAAAGCTCTGCTCTCCTGCATATAACGTATAATCATCAAAGCGTGATAGTTATCTCATTTTTGAAATGTACTGTATCAGGAATATGGATTCAGATCATTGCGCGACTGTTCGGATTAGCGTTTGACAATTGTAATAAGTTGTCTGCCAAACGTTAATGATTAACATCTTTAAGTGGAGAACAGCATGAAAAATGTGTCAATATTAAATTTTGCAACCATAACCGAAACTACATAGGTCAGTCTCCATAATCCAGCGCCGTTAATAAGAGAACGCGCAGTGGACATCGACGTATAAAACGGGAATATATCACCGTTACAGGAAATTATATAAGTATTTAAGTCTTATGATTAATTGTTGTTTATATATTACTCACATGGGCAATTCAATATCGGAATGCAAGTGCCATTGTCTGCTTTCACGTAGTTGTCCTTACAAACGCACCCGGGCGTGCATTTCTCGTCACAGTTCAGCGGGAAGCCGATTTCGGAGCATCGTCGGGGTGTGCATACACCGGAGCAGTTGTAGTATACTTCGTTTTTGCCACATATTGGTGGGTAACCTAAAACGGAGCATTTAAATACATAAAAATATGGAAATTTTGATGCTTGGGATCTACCATATTTAAATATGTATGTGGTGCAAAAAAGCTTTAATCTTTTTTTAGGGCTCTTTTAAGGCCAAAATTAAAAGGCGTGGGGGATATTTATGGACATTTCCGAATTTTTTTTCTATTTTAATCAACCCTTGGCGACATATTAGCTATCAAAGTCGTAAAAAGTATCCCCCCTCTAATTTCCAAAACAAATTGTAAAATTATGAAAAAAAAATTGAGGTATAGGTAAATTAGTTTCGAGACGTTTTTGCATTTGTAGTTGTGACGTCTGTAGCCAGCGTCACACACACGTTGACGTGTGTCTTGCACGTCAACGTGTACGTGTGTCCCTGTAAATATACAAATACTACTGCAGATGTAAAGAGGTCTCGAAAGTAATTTACCTGTAAATTAATGAATACTTTCAACAATTTTTGGATTGAACAAAAAAGGTTTAACGGTTTTTGAGTAATTAATACGGTTCAACTAACTTCATATTATCAAGTTGACGACATATACGGCCTTCAATTTTGTATGAAATACCTTGACAGTTCTCCCGAGTTGTTCCGCCCGCAACATGATACTTTGAAGTCTGTTATAACGCACGTAATGACGAAGTTTAATTGCATGTTTGAGAAAAAGTAGTTTAAGTAGTCCCGCTTTAAAGTATCAGAATAAAAAATAAATAAAAAAACAAAAAATCCTTACCATCACAAGAGGCGGATGTCAGACCAGCCACATAGGGCAAGAGCAAAATAACCTTCCACATCGACGAAACCGGCAGCTAGTGCTGCTCGAACGTTGCTATTTCCCACTTTTATAACCTTCGTATTTGATGTCGTGCACTTGTGACAACAACCAAGTCGTTTCTCACATGAATATTACTTACTCAAGTGATTTTAGATTTTCTTTTATCACACATTTATTATATAGTCTTCCAATTCGCGATTCTACCTCTACACCGTGCACGGTATGCGGTGTCTACTCGGACGTCAAGTTTAGACTTTCTTTCAAACCGACTGTGAACTGTGTTCGGCTTGTTTTGGCGTTAGACAGAACCAGGTTGTTAAATAAGTTTCTGTCATAAATTTCATTTTTGGCACAAGCTTTTATTGCCGACTGTACTTTTTTCCACAATCATCAACTATCCATTGAGACGGTTGGAATGAGCCGGGTTTATCTTGTGTAGTTTAGGAATTGCTATGCTGGCCACCTTCTGTCTCCATCATCATATCAGCTCATTGGTGCCAAAATATTGTATTGTTATCGAACTTACATAAGTATACCAAATTTCAGCTCAATCTGAAATCGGGAAGTGAATCAAATTTAACTTGCAAGATTTGATTACAGACCGACAGACATTCTTCAGAGCTTTGCGTCATTAGCCATTGTTAAATAGTATTAAAAATGATTCACAGTAGGCCGTTCCGTGTCCGTGCCGGCCCGTTTTCTTCTAGAGAATACGCCGGCCGTTGCGTTTGCTGTCATAGAAAACGGGCCGGCCCGGACACGGAACGGTCTACTGTGAATCATCCTTTAGCTAACACTGAGGGTAACAATAATTTGATTGTAAATAAGTAATCCTAATTGGCTTTTGGAAAGAATCAGGCTTTATGTTATTTTGTTCACGAGAATTCAAATAACATATTCATTTATTCAGAAAGTAGATTTCAAGGGCTCTTTTGCATGACAATGTACAAATATATTTATAGTCGAATCATACAGACCCTGAATCCATTACCATAAAATTATTTGGCCAAGACCAATCCCATTTTTGATAAAAAAATAAACATTATAATTATTTCGGAGGTGTAAGGAGTCTCCGGTGACAGTAAAAATGAAAATATTACACTAGAATAATCTGTTTTTTTTTTAATAATTAAAGGTAACTAAAAATTGAGCGAAGAACTTCTTGACAAGCTGCCTGCTCAATAACTGTATTCGCTTTGTCTTTTGCCTGAGGAAATATGATCATGTCTCATTGTTCCGATCTCAGCTTGGCTGGCCCACGATCCGTCTACGACGTAACATCCGCATCCTTTGCACTGTCTTCTCCCATTCTCAAGGATCCACAATGTCCCGAATATCTGAAATCCCTCTTTAAATTTCTTGAGGAAACTCATGAACGCCATCTTCGTTCGTCGGGCAATCTCTCTCTGGCCATACCGCTTCACCGTTCTGGTTTTATGTCTAATTCTTTTTCCGTCCAGGCGGCTCGTCTATGGAACGGTCTTCCACCTAAAATTAAAAATATTCCCAGCAAATTTGCCTTCAAAAAAGCTGTACGCGTTTTTGTTGCTGGTAGTCTAAGGAATTCTTAGGGTACCTGTTTAATAGGTATTCGTTATTATATAAGTACCTTTATCTATAATTATGTATTTGTGTATGTCTATGTAATAGTTTAAATAATTATTTATGTAACTATATGACAGATGTATATATTTGAGTCAATATTTTGTATACAAGATTACCAAATTTGTTCTCTGGTATTTTATAGTTGCACCGCCTACAGTCTTTCTGTTTTGCCTAAAGGTTGGCTGGTGGAGAATGCCTCATGGCATTAAGTCCGCCTTTTGTACGTTAAGATTTCTTATTGTGCAATAAAGATTAAATAAATAAATAAAATATATCAAATTTTACTGTTATCATCATCCTCCTAGCCTTATTCCCAGTACAGTTGCATCCTGAAGGATGCCTGGGGTCCGCTACCTAATCCCAAGAATTGGCGTAGGCACTAGTTTTTACGGAATTTTACTGTTATATTAAATGGATTTATATTTTAGGTCGCGGGAGTCCACTCAATGCGCAGGACTGCTCATTGTGGCACTCTTTGCCTATCATAGGTTTCCTGGGCATAATGTCCAGCTGTGGACGTCCTTCAACTGATATGATGATGATAATGAGAAAATGGGCCCGAGTATGTCCTAAAACTACGACCAAGACCACCGGGGGATTGCCAGCAGCATGATGCCTGGAGTGCGGTGGATATACATTCATCATTCGCGTGCCCTTTTCCCATTTACTTTTGGTCGGCGCAGCATGTTTTTTTGTTCCATAACTCTCAGATACACTGCGATCGCCAATCCGCATGCCAAGCATGGCAATTATGGCAATGAAATTGGGGGAGGCCTATGTCCAGTAGAGGACGTCCTTCGGCTGATATGGTGGTTGGATGATAACATTTTGTTTACTATTAACTAGTCAAACTACTTAAAATGAAAGAAAATACAAAAACTGGCTTTCAAAATCCTTTTATTACCCATTTTATGCACCTAGTTTTATTGACATTACTGAAAAATAAAACAGACAAATACCGTATGTTTGCACACATGCAGAATCTTTATTGAATTTACTGAAAAACAAAAAGCGATTGTAGCTACGAGTGATAGCAAATATTATAATTGTAATAAGCATATTTTTGGGAAAGAAGATTTGACTATTGAGTTTGTTTTGGCGTTACTTCTCGACAGTGGCATACTTTTTACAAGCTTTAATTTAACTTGCACTGTTTATAAGTATGCAAGTAAAAATGTATGTGTGTACACAAAACTTGCAATAGTGTTTTTCAGCTATAAGATTAAAAGAGTAGTTAAAGACTGCAAAAATAAATAGGCAATAAAAACTTGTACCGAAAATGTAATTATTTTCTTAACAAAAAGTTATTCAATAATGCAAGGTAGTGGATTTTGACACATATTAGAGGAAATAAAACATAATAATTTTATGTTATTTTTGCATTTATTTAATATCAGATAATCTGATTTTTTTATTATTTAAGTATTTTTTCATCATGCTCTACTTAATGATGTTTTTAAAATTTGTTTTTTAATTTGATTTTTTATGTTAATTTTATAATTTAGATTAGAATAGAAAAACATTTATTGAACTACCAACATACAGCACCAAAGAGAAAACAAAAAAAAATCAAAACATGCAAGTAATAAGGAAAAAACAACACCTCGAAAATATAAATTACAAGCAAACAGACACAGAACAGAGAATTTTCTAACAACTTTTCACTGTTCATGCTTACCGGCAACCACTGGGAGCTGCAATACAGTGAAAACTAACGCAGTCTCCAGGGCTTCAATTGTATCGAATGTCTCTTTTTTGAACATTAAAAAATATTATTATTATATTTATTGGTTAGAACCGCTAATAAAAATGTGAATACTTTACTGGTTAATAATTGTTAATGACGCTATCATGAATAAAGCGCATCATAATTACTGGCATAATTTAATCAATTTGTGAATTCATGAGAAATTTTATTTGAAATTACAAGTACGTAAAAAAATTACCTCAGTTACAAGGCCCTACGATGCATGACGTTTTGTATTTACAAATTTAAAAAAACATATGATGACTTACAAACAACAGTTTCCAAGTATTAAATATCATTATTTATGTTTCACATTTAACCCATTAACGGCGGTTTTTTTTTCATGTGTCCGATTTTGATAATTTTTAGATATGTTATTACATTGGACTCTAGAAATAGAAATCTGAAATCAAAATTGAAATCCGATCAGTACTTTAAAAAAAAATGACTGATGCCGGACGGCATCGCTAGCTTTCTACCGTGTCTTTTCAAATAAAAGCCGTTTTGATACTATTTAGCATTTATTAAGGGAAAATTTTAGGAAAACATAAACATTTTACAATGCAGTAATTACGAATGAAATTTATAATTACATTAGACACCAATTCCTATGTCGCACTTGCAACTTTGCAATCTGGATTGGATTGCGTTTACACTGTTCTGAAGCGCAGCTACGACGTTTACCTTCGGGACATAGTACCATACCAAATAATGAGCAACACCGGCGATACAAATATCTTCGGCAACTCGTTTATCCACGTTCGCCCGACATTTTGTCTTTTGCCTTGCGGTCGGTTTTCATCAGTTTCGTCATCCGAAGAAGATTAATCTGAAGAAAAATCGAATGGCTGGCGCCGTCGTTTTACTTCCTGTATTTTTACTGCTGAGACTGCTTTGAGTTCCATTATTACTTCCCCTGCATAGTCGTCCACGTGAAATAGTCCGTTTGAGGCCATGAACCACATTCAATGACGAAGGTGCAGTTTCCAGTGGTGATGTACTACACCTGGATTGTAGCTGCCGAGCTCTCCGTAAGGTACTTACTGATCAAGATGACAAGATTACTTCACATCTTGCGTTGAGCTGTCGAAGGCTAAGATTATTTACTAAGGCTGCACCTCTTCATCACCTGAGTCGTCATCAGAACGAATATTCGGTTCAGGGGACTCCATAAATATGGTGAAGGCTTCATAATCAGTGAGAGAGAATTCCAAAATTGCTAATGATTCATGTAAAGTGCAGTTTCTAATAAATAAAGCAAACCATTCTTAACTACATTAACAGATAAGTACTTCAATTTCTATCAAAAAACGCATCAAAACATAAAAAATACAAAAATAATAGGTAACTTGAAAAGACGCGGTATCAGGCTACAGGTGCCATATGGCATCAGCTATAAAGATTCCCTTGTAGAATAAACGAAAAGAGTATCTACCTAATACTTTCTTTTAATATTAGTCCTGTAACATTTTTTGGCTCTGTTAAACACAATAACAACATCATTCACACGCAAAAACACAAAATTATAAAGCACATATTTGAAAGCGATGTCCATTTTTAGGGTTCCGTAGTCAACTAGGAACCCTTATAGTTTCGCCATGTCTGTCCGTCCGTCTGTCCGTCCGTCCGCGGATAATCTCAGTGACCGTTAGCACTAGAAAGCTGAAATTTGGTACTAATATGTATATCAATTACGCCGACAAAGTGGTAAAATAAAAAGTGGAAAAAAATATTTTATTAGGTACCTCCACTATACGTAAAGTGGGGAGTGATTTTTTTTTTTCATTTTAACCCTAACGTGTGATATATTGTTAGATAGGTATTTAAAAATAAATAGGGGTTTACTAAAATCATTTTTTGATATTGTTAATATTTTCGGAAATAATCGCTCCAGAAGTAAAAAAAAATGTGTCCCCCCCCCCTCTAACTTTTGAACCATAAGTTTTAAAAATATGAAAAAAATCTCAAAAGTAGAACTTTATAAAAACTTTGTAGGAAAATTATTTTGAACTTGATAGGTTGAATAGTTTTTGAAAAAATTACAAAAATAATTTCTGAACTAAGTTTGTAATTTAACCGTATAAACAGGTGTTTATTGTACCTGTCATTTCTACAAAATCACAATGAAATGACGTGCTTTTTAGGGTTTTGTGTTTCTGTACTTAATATGTCAACTTAATGTGACGGACGGAAAACTACGGAACCCTACACTGAGCGTGGCCCGACACGCTCTTGGCCGGTTTTTTGAGCATTTTTTTGCACGCTGATGTTTAAGACAATTCATCTCGCTAACCATGCATTTTAATTGACTATTTACCCTGTTCATCGAAAGACAGGTCCCTCCTAGACCGATTTGACCTATAACTTTTCAATCAACCACGATGGACGAAAAATTTTTCGCTGAAGTTTAAAGGTCTGAAAGGTGATGCCATATGGCACCACTAGCCGTTAATGGGTTAAAACATCATGCATAATTGATACCGTCAAAATAACATTGCCAAAAAACTAAAGGGTCTTATGATGGTTGCTATTTTAATAATAATAATAATCGACCTCGCTGCCGGCGGCACCCTAGGTTAGGTTTTTTATAATTTGTATGTATATTTTTATATTTTACTTGTATAAATTTATTGTAAAAAATCTAACCTAAGCAAAAGAAACAAATAAGGTGAATAAGAATCATTTAATTCGAGTAACATGGACTCATACTACAATTGTTAGTATTTAAGTTTTATTATCTTACTGCTTGTGTTAGAAAGCTTATCACTTATCGGCGTGGATAAGACATTCGTCACATTTTGACAAGTACGCCCAACCACAAAGACTGGCTTTAAAGAAAATTTGAAACTAAATCTCAACGGTCGCACAGTTAGGTTGGGTTGCACCATACCGTCTGTAATCAACAAGTTTCTATGGGATGACAGCTACCGTCGCCATATTTAAAGTTGATCGGTATGTGATCGTAAGTCGGTACAACCCAGCCTTAGTAATGCAAAGCCACTTCATGCAGTACGGCATCATGGTCAAGAGATTTCGAGTCGGATGACGAGGAAATTCCATAAAAAAAGACGCGATTCAACATTTAAACTAAAAAATTTAACCTTTCATTCAATGAATTATCTTTAAATGTAATGTCAGCCATCCCACGTGTCCCTTACAGTTGTATTTCTGAGGAAGAGGGTGAAGCTGGAGTGTAAAAAAAGAAGTCAAATGGATCAGTCATCATTGAGAAACGCTTATATAATGGGTTGTGCTCCTGAGAACTGTTCGACATGATGCCCACGGCCGCTTTCTACCATCGCACCGCTCGCCGTCGGCAGGCCATTCATTCTCACACCTTAGAACATAAATGGTCGCGTACGGTACGGCTTCAGAGGAATTTCCTCCCTCGGCTCCGATTGTGGAATGCCGAGGTTTTCCCGACGGACATTCTTAAAGGGTCGGCAACGCACATGTGACACCCCTAGGAGTTGCAAGCGTCCATAGGCTGCGTTGACCGCTTATCATCAGGCGGGCCGTACGCTTGTTTGCCACCAACCTGGTATAAAAACTCCATCTGAACATTTAAATAATAGTCAAGATATTGCGAATAATCAAAACAATTTACTGTTTCGTTTATTAGCCAGCAAAACAGGTGATTCGTATGAAGAAGCAGTAACCGACGTACGAGTATCATTGTAATCTCTGTTTGCTGATAGTAACCAAGTAGACCCAAGTAAAAGATTTACCGTGATATCAAAATTAGGTTCATCGAGATTGAGCCCGATAAACGTGGAAAACATGGGAATAATGAAACAGGAAAGGGGAAATATAGATGCTCTGGAGAAAGATGCTCGGAATATCATGGATGGAGTTTCACAACAACGTCAGCATCACCGAGTGTTTGTCAGCGGTGTAGTACAGTCGCGCATGACAGTCCGCATGACGCAGCGACATGCCTCTAGGCGGAATAACGACTCCATAAAGTGGAAGAAGTCAGATGGCGTGGCATATCACCTATGCGCTGTACAGACCAAGTGAAATTCGCTGTATGAAACCGCGTCTGACTGCGCCAGACAGTCGGCCAACAAGGAGAGGGCGATCCTGTGGAAGTTGTGTACATCAAAATCAATACAGAAAGTACAGTGCCCTATGGAACCTGTTGTTACTGTATAAAAACGATAATACTTAGGTAAATTCCATACAAACTCATTTTCGTGTTGACGTATTTTTACTAACTTGTTTTTGCTATTAACAAAGCATGTTTAATTAGCTGCAGTAATACAAACATCTGTTAATCCCTATGTTCAAACAACTACAGTTAAAGAATGGTTATAAAAGAGCGAAGTAACATCGACGACATTGTATATTTTCTTGGGTGCGACAATGTGGAAGACATTTCTGCTTTTCGCCTGCGTGGCTGGTTCCATTGCAATAGTCTCTTGCGATGGTAAGTTTTAACATTTTTATCTACATATGTATATTCGTGTCTTTAAAATAAAAATGAGTATATGTTTGCAATTATACATCTCATTCCAAAACAACGTAGCATAAAATTTAAGCAGTGTCAATAAATAAAAATAAAATAAGTAGCTTTTGCCTGCGACTATGTCCGCGTAGAACTCGTTATCGTCTTAGACAAATAATTTCAATAGTATTGCTTTCCCACACAATGTTTCTCATACCTTTTCACATCCTTAAACAAGAGCGTGTCGGGCCACGCTCAGTGTAGGGTTCCGTAGTTTTTGTAATTTTTTCAAAAAATATTCAACCTATCAAGTTCAAAATAATTTTCCTACAAAGTTTTTATAAAGTTCTACTTTTGAGATTTTTTTCATATTTTTAAAACTTATGGTTCAAAAGTTAGAGGGGGGGGACACATTTTTTTTTACTTCTGGAGCGATTATTTCCGAAAATATTAACATTATCAAAAAATGATTTTAGTAAACCCCTATTTATTTTTAAATACCTATCTAACAATATATCACACGTTAGGGTTAAAATGAAAAAAAAATCACTCCCCACTTTACGTACCCTAATAAAATATTTTTTTCCACTTTTTATTTTACCACTTTGTCGGCGTAATTGATATACATATTAGTACCAAATTTCAGCTTTCTAGTGCTAACGGTCACTGAGATTATCCGCGGACGGACGGACAGACGGACGGACAGACATGGCGAAACTATAAGGGTTCCTAGTTGACTACGGAACCCTAAAAATGATTGCATTCAATATGCGGGTATCAGCATCTTCCAGTCGCACGGGTTTTTCGAACTACCCGCACTTGGTCTTTATTAACCGCATTTACACTAGGGTTGTCGCTCGCCCGACAGAAAACACTAACAATTGTCGGCCTGTTTAGCCTAGTGTCACTGCCTCCGAAGCTAGAGGTCCCGGGTTCGAATCCCGGTAAGGGCATTTGTTTCTGTGGTGAGCAGAGACATTTGTTTCTGAGACTTGGATATTTTCTATGTATTTAAGTATATCTATTAAATAGTCGTCTACTACCCATAACACAAGCTTCATAGAGCTTACTATGGGACTAGTTCGATTTGTGTAAAAATTGTCTCGCAATATTTATTTAATCATTTATTTAATTCCTACGAACAGCTTTACGTAGTTTTCTCCTGTAGAAAGCACTTTCGGTTTATGAAGCTCCAAATCCAGTGGTTGATCCTGATTCCAGTAAATGCTCGGCTATGGCACTATATTAATCTGACGATTCCTTACAGCTGTGATGTGCTCCTTGACCCTTTCCGCAATGGTTTGTTTAGTCTCACCAATGTAGAAACTCCCACAACCGCAGTCAGTCTTGTAAACGTCAGGTGATTGATAGGGAGATTTTGGCGACCTTAAATACCCCACGACCTTTGATAACGACACGTACGAGTAATACACGGTTTTAATAGAGTACTTTTCTAGTTCTGTGCCGATTTTGTCTGTTACCCCTCTAACATACGGCATGTACGCTGGTTGCCTCGGGACATCAGGGTATTTTCCCCTAGGCTTCCTGGGTGGCAACCCAGACGGAGCAGATGGCAATCTGCCTACCTTGTACCTCCACCTAAGGACCTTCTCAATCTGTGCCTTCTCACTCTAAAAATTCAGGGTCACGTAAGTCCCGTGCTCTGTTCCGCAGAGAATTAACCACAGACTCAAGAGATGGTGATGGTAAATACGGGTTTTAGGTAATTTGTAAATTATTATATTTTACAGTTGAACAAAGCTGTTTAAGAAGATTGTATGATCAACTAAAAATAAGTTTCGATAACTCTTACAGATACACTTCTGCTCATAATTATTAAGGCAACCATACCTTTTTCCTTGAAAAGTGCGAGAGCGGTAGTGTATGTCCACAGGAACGGCGCGGACCTATATCTGTGTATGATCCCATTACCGGATCATTTTGAGTACATACTTCCCCCGTGCAACTACTTGTGCGGCTGCCTGTTCTTGAACTTTATAATACCTTTAAATTTCCATAATCTTTGACAAACTCTTTGACTGTTTGCCAAATGTTATGCCACTAATAACTAAATAGTACCGGAGTGCCAATGTACAGAATACAAATAATTGCGTAACTCTCATTTGTTGTAATGACAGTTGATATGTCTCGCTCGTTAGAAACGTAACATATTTACACTGCTGTTCATTAAATACAGATGCAGAAACAAACCCTACTGCGGAGACAAAACCCACTGAGGATACAGAGGCCATTCAAAAAACAAGCCCAACAGGGGAGACAGAGCTCACTGCTGAAACAAAACCCACGGAAACTGAACCGATAGACGACGACACTGATGGCACGAGGACAGATGGGAGTAAAAGATGCGGTTGTAAGTAGTTGTAAAAATAGATAAGTGAAATAAAAAAAGAGGAAATGTGGAATTAAATTCTGTAATATGTATTCCCTGACAAGTATGATCCAGCGTCGTCAAAGCAAGAGTGAATAGGCTATATATGAATATGAGTGAGCTATATCTTAGCTCCAGCCATCACTTATTATCCGGGAGAGACTACGATCATCACATTTTGAACATAAGACTTTATGACATAAAGCTTAGCTTCTTGCGCTTATATTTATTTATACTTAGATAAGTTTTTCTTTGATATAAATAATAGCCTAACGGAGAGCTACTTTTCTACGGAAACAGTGACGATGCTGGTGAACGATGACCATCAATTTTTATTTTGGTGTATAACACGATAAACAGCAACAGTATTAAAATACTCTGTTTTAGGTTACCCACCAATATGTGGGAAAAACGAAGTATACTACAATTGCTCCGGAATATGCACACCACGAAAATGCTCCGAAATCGGCTTCCCACTGAATTGTGACAAAAAGTGCACGCCTGGGTGCGTTTGTAAGGACAACTACGTGCGAGCAGATAACGGCAATTGCATCCCGATACCGGATTGCCCATGTGAGTAACATTTATAAACAACAATAGAAACCAAAGATGATAAACGTCATAAGACTTAGATTCTTAAATTCCAGTTCCTGTAACAGTGATATACTCGCTTTTTTTAACGTCAAAGAATACTGTGCACTTTGCAAAGTAAAACTGCTACTCGGAACAACAGCTCAATCTGAATCCATGTTGTTTCCCTGATCAGTACTCTTCAACTTTAGGCTTCCCATCACGTTTCCCAAAAGGAGATAGCCATCACGTTTCCATGGCTACATGTTTTATGCAGGCATTCTTGTGCGCTTTAATACGAATATCTTCCAGTTTTATTTTATTTTATATCACGTCGGTGGCAAACGACCCGCCTAATGATAAGCTTTTTTCACTTCTTTTTGAAGAGCTCCACATTGTAATCCCACTGGATAAGCACGGCAGGGAATTCATTCCACAGTCGGAGCGTTCGCTGGAGGAGGTGCCTCTTAAACCGTACGGTACGCGACCAGTTAGATTCTACTTAGTGTAGCCTTCGCTACACTAAAATCAAACTGTTATATTAGGATGAATGCCGAGCCGACGGCGAGCAGTGCGGTGCACGCATCTTCTCAATTGATGCGTAGTTTGCTGTTACGTCACGCCAATAGTAGTACAACAAGTGCATAAATAATAATATTAACCCATTTATTTCAGACTCAGAGAATCCATATTTGTTAGTATAAAACAAGCCTCCTCTACTTTATATCTGATAAATTTTCTGGGATAAAATAGATTGTATACACGAGTTATACACTCTGCTTTTTACTTCGATTTAGAGAAAATAGAACAAATAATGAATATAATTAAAGATATTTTATCAAATTATACTTCTGTGCTCGTCGACCGCGGTGGGGGCGCCGGGGCGGTCCGCGCGCGCCTGCACGCGGGGTGGTGCGCTGAGAGCGACTTTTACTTTATGCTCTAGAGCATAAAAAGCTACTTTATGTAGCCTATGCAGAGCATAAAGACGAACTTTTAGAGCATTAAAATAGTGAACAGAAAAATGAAGGGTTTTATTCTTATCTAATTTATCAATGTCCCTAATGTGGTTCAATCATGTAGTGAAGGTGACAGTAGTACTAACCATAAACACCTATTTTACAGCATGTGGTGGCGATAAAAACGCTCAGCAAGGCTGTAGCAATTACTGTGGTAATACTTGTTCCACCTACAATAAGCCACCATCAGGTTGCCCGCTTTTCTGCGTAGACAATGGTTGCCAGTGCAGGAAAGGTTTTGTATACGACAATAATGTACATGCCTGCGTCAAGCCAAAAGACTGCAGTAAGTATTCATTCATTTAACTGCAAACATGTAAACGACCCTTTACCCTGATACTTAACCACTCAAGTGCTCGCGTTAAAAAAAAAGGTGGTCTAAAGTGCTCAAGATTCACCGAGCATTAGCAGCGCATTGTCTTGTGTTGTTAATAAATCGGTTGCCTGGCTTCGACTTAACTTTATGCTATGATTCTTTTTATGTTATAAAGCTAAAGGAACAGGCAATTTGTTTATATAATTAATTACATAGGTCACCATAGTAAAATATTTTTTTAAAAAGTCACAAACTTTACATACCGTTTCGAATGAGATCTTTTGCAATAAATATATTTTTATTTTATAATCTAAATCGATAACATATGTAAATCTTATTTTTATTTAAAACTGTAATAGTTTACGCTTCGATTGATACCAAATAAAGTATATGATCCCGGGGAAATATTTTGCATAAAACCTTTTTCATTTGCAATGTTTACATTGTCAGTTTTTCAATTCGCCGCAAAACAGTGTAGTTTGTTTATGATTTTTGTATGAATAATTTAGGCAAACGAGTACAAAAATATTGTCAGACGTAGATAGAGACACTATTAATCTTCAAATAACAAGTGTCAATTTTGTCAAAATCGCAACAATTCCTGTCACAAATTATCAATAACAAAAAATAGCCTTACATACCTAACGTAATGAGTGCCGCTTTTGACGCCCGATTAAAAATAATTCCATACACTTCAAACCACATAAAACTCTTAACACATATACTACACATGTTACACTTCACAACTTAATAGATATTCGACCGATTACAACTCGATTTATATTTTTGTTCTCATTTCAAAAGTATACAAAAACCCACGCAAAGGTCCCGTCTCAAACTAACGGACATACTCCGGCGGACCTGCGCTGTCAAAATTTAATCATGGCGGCGATATAGGACGGGATACACTGGTGCGCAACGAAACCACAGTTCACGCAGTGATCGTCAATATTGAAATTACGAAATTTACATTTCTTATTAAATCAATTACGAATAGTTACAGATCCTTAACTTATGACTTAAACAATGCTAATACGAAATTAACAGCGGTACACTCATGGTGACTTTAATTATATATCCTTGAAGTAATAATAACGTTTGGCATTTTATTTTAAATATCATTGGCTGTCGTGATATAGAATAACTGACAAAGTAGAAAAGTTGGGTAACCCGCCGATATTTTCATTTCAAAGTTATATATCTCAACAATGGCTGAACCGATTTTGATAAAACATGTTTTACTAATATTATCGTTTCCCGAGAGAAAAGTTATGTTATTAACTTATTATAAATTCGAGGAGTTAAAAATGCAGTATTTTTTACATACACACCATAATAGTTGCAACTTTTTGGCTCGACATATCAGATCTCAATGACCTCGTGTTTACGTGTCTAGGCATTTATAGTTGCTTCAGTCATATTGATCCACGGCTATAAGATACTACTAAATTTCTCTTGGAAATCCTGCTCTGAAAAAAAGACAACCAAATAGGTTCACCAGTTTAAATAAAAGCTACGATGCCACAGACAGATATACACATTAAACTTATAACCCCCCTCTTTTGCGTTGCGTAGCATAGTAGTAGTAGGTACGGTACCAGAACTGACTATATTGTAATTTCATCATGTCAGCCGAAGGACGTCCACTGCTGGACATAGGACATATATTTATTTGGCACCCCAACAAGTTTTTTTTAACTCTAACAGGTTCTCATTGCTGAGGTGGTAAGTTTTATGTGATGTGGTATGTGTGTGGTACACGAGAGCAAAGTTACCTATATGCATATCGTGTATTCGAATCCCTTGATACGCTATAAAATCTATCATAGAATCACTTGCCCCGCTCCCTAATAGTGATTCGACTAAGGCATACTTCGCTACCTCGGGATTCGAAAAAAAAACGACTGCTCTCTTATTGCACAAATAATTATTGAATCCTTGCCTGACACATCCCATAGCCACTAACGAGTAAAATTACAATGAAAATTTAAGAAATTAAATTAAATTAATATTTGAAAAAAATACATCACAAGTAACAACAAAAATCATACACTTATTTTGTGAGGTAAGTATTTTTTATTGGTACGTGGTTTTCACTGCAAATTTTTGGGTGTTAAGTTAAGACGACTATACAATAGTTTATATGCGAGCTACAAATAACTGAGATAACGTTCAATACGAGTCATAATCAGAGGGCCTACTCCGAACTTCGAAAATCGAACTTCGTGTCGTGCCGTCCCTTTCACTCTTGTGTTATACACTATATGACGGAAAGGGACGGCACGATACGAAGTTCGATTTTCGAAGTTCGGAGTAGGCCCTCAGAACTGGTTTTTTGAAAAAAGAAAACCATACATTCTTATTTGAACCATTACATGGAATATGTGAATTTTATAAATTTATATGATCAGTTGAACAAGTAAAAGTGAACCCTACCTCTACTTCATACATTCATAAATAAAAGGTAAGCAGTTACATTGGTAATGGGCCGCCACTTAGTATGCGTAAAAGAACCTATCAAAAATGAATAAACTAAATTAAACCATTCTGCGACAATAGCCCAGTGTGCACCACGCCTTATGACATAATACGTGGATCCGACGCGAATCGGCGGAAGTGCCTTGTGCAACCACAGTTGCGTACAATAGTATTTATAGACGTCACAAGTTCATTCACCTAATCCTGCATAGAACATACCTAATTGTTCATTAAAAGTGGATTTATGTTGATTTTAATAGACGCATTTATTGATTTTAATAGCCTAGTACAGAAATATGGCATAATCACATAATTATGTACGATTTAAAATTAACCTCGCAAAATTTTCATCACTCAACGTACTTTGTTGGAAGAATTTATTACATTCCATTTTAATTAGTATCGAAATATATGCTTCGTCTTATGAAGCAGTAAACCAGGATTAATTTGGTATATAATACCAATTAAAAAATGCACAATTGATTGCTCACAGCATTTTTTAATCGCGAGCTCTCTCGCTGACGTACCGAACTTCGATGGTCATGAAAACAACTTTTATATTTTATAAAAATTGTTCCGTAGACTGCGGTTTTAATTTTTTTTTTATGTTGCCACATTCATACTCTACCTATATAACTCAATTAAAAAGCGTTCTTTGCATGTTCCGCATAGCAACAATTTAAAAACCGTTGGAACTCCAACTCGCAACTAGTGTTGCGAGAGCACTGTACGTTTTCCCAAGTCGCAACCCTAGTTGCGGAGAGCACGTGAGTGGATAATCAAAATTATAATTTCATTAAACCCCCGACCAATAGAAATAGCTAAGCACAATCCCACAAACAAGACCTCCGAGTTAAAAAAACCGCACTCAAATCCGTTCATACATTTGGTGCTTGCATTCCAGCTACGATGCAACAGACAGATACACACATACACAGATACACATGTAAACTTATAACACTCTTTTGCGTTGGGGGCCCACACATGAGTAAGGAAATATATTATGTCAACACGGTCTACGGAACTGATCTTAGGCCGTCATATTTCGATGTCATAAAACTCATAAAAGTAAGGCCGTAAAATTGGCCTTATGTAACACAACAGCAACCTGAAACTTTATGTTACCGAGTAACTTAAAAGCTCAACCTGAAAGGTGCAAACTCGCAGACACAAAGCTTGATTGTAATATAAAATTAGATTAATCGAATTTCCAAATACTTGTAAGAAAGAACTCAGAAATTTACCAACAAAAAGGTTCATATTTTGTGAACTAACCGTTATTTAAATTTAAACTTGAAAGTTTGAAGTTGTTGATGTGACGTAACTTAAAAATAAAATGGTAAGTTAAGGATGATTCACAGTAGACCGTTCCGTGTCCGGGCCGGCCCGTTTTCTATGACAGCAAACGCAACGGCCGGCGTATTTCTCTACAAGAAAACGGGCCGGCCCGGACACGGAACGGCCTACTGTGAATCATCCTTTAAGTAACATTAAAATGGTACAGGTGTATTCATGTTCCCTTACTCCTTACAGATAACCGTGGCTAGATAACTAGTGAACTGTGAAGTTTTTTTTCCTAGGAGATAACTAGTTATCTCCGAGGATTTTATATTCTTCGCAGATAACTTTTTTTCAACAGTTTTCTGTGAGGAAAATCCAATCCTTGTAGATAACTGGTTACCTCCAAGGATTTTATATTCTTCGCAGATAACTATTATTTTTTAAAATTTTCTGAGAGGAAATTGTATTCCTCGGAGTTAACTAGCTATCTCCAAGGAATTTAAGATCTTCGCAAATAACTGTCTTTTCGAATAGTTATCTCTGAGGAAATTTAAATTGCCCTACTTAGCATACTGTTTTGTAAACTCTATTTTTGTGGCATGCCTATAATAAATAGGTGGAAGAGTATATATAGAAAGAAACATATGTATAGCTCGTACAGGGCACCTAGCTATACTCTAACCTAAGTGTAGGTAGGTACCTATTTTGATAGAATATACAATTGTCTACAAAAAATGCCGAACTATAAGTCATTTATTTTTTTGATTTTTCAAGTACCTGCGTGTGTGTGTATGTACTTGAACAGAACAATCAAAATAATAAATATATATAAAGTTGGGTGTGCTTATAAACTGATACAATCCAACGTCTTTGTAATGCCTTTTACCATGAGTATATTGGTAGCTTCACTATCATAATATAAATAACCATTTCAGCACCAGTCTGCAAAGCTAACGAAGAATATTCTACTTGCACCAACGGTGGCTGCGACGCTAGAAATTGCAGCCAGATCGGCAAGCCAGTGCCTTGCGTAAAACTAGACCCTAATTCCTGCATAAAGGGATGCGTATGTGTAAAAGGGTACTTAAGAGACTCAAACGGGACATGCGTACCAAAGGACCAATGTACACGTAAGTCATTAATTGTAAATCTGAAGGGTAATTTTTGCCCTCTTCATCTCACGTTCTTTCCGAAAATTACTGGCCATCCCAACATTTTTTGTTGTTTTTGTGGTTCTGTAGCTAAAATGGAAAATACGGAACCGTTCTGAAAATTAGCTGCTGCTGTCAATAAAAAGGCCTTAATTGTAAAATCAGTATGCATTAACGGATAAAGATGTATGTTATATATACTTCTTTGCATGGATATCGAGACTACACACTATGTGTATCACAAAAATGTTATCTTTTTCTCAAAAATGTTTTACCAGTACCGCTGCAGTGTCCAGGGCAAAACGAATTCTTCGACACCTGCATAAGTGGTTGTTCGAACCAGACCTGCGAAACCATTGGCAAGATCTTCCACTGCCCCCTACTGCCTGCTGCGTGCAGGACTGGCTGCCGGTGCAAACCCGGCTTTTATAGAAACGCGAGCAATGTTTGCGTGTCGGAGAGCCAGTGCCGTAAGTTTTTTTTTCTTAATTAAAAGTCTCAATCAAAAATCGTCAAATTCCATTTTAATTAACTCATTTCCTCAAAGGTTAGAGAGATCCTCTTAAAGTGATAAGCTAGCCTTTGTATTTCTACTTTTAAAGCAATATAAGGTGCTTCCAGATTAGATGTTAATACTTTCAGAGCTGATAGCTAATGTACTCGTCCTTAGAAGTAGACTTAAGCATAAAAATAATTTAATATTTATTTTACTTTTTGGAGAAAATAAGGAAAACAACTGTGCCACGTAATAACACCCTGTTAATGAGATAATCAGTATTCAATTACTAAGACTACTTTGATTATCGTATAAAACCTTTTTACTGTCACTTAACTGGCCACTTCAACTAGCATCCAATCATCTAATCACTTGACAGAATGTGATAACTTCCTTGTAAAGTAAATGCACAGGATGACTATTTTTGGGACAATTTTTTGTTTATTTATTTTGTTCGGAAAATGAAAACAAAGAAAAACATACAAAAGGTTTCATAGTAAAATTATGAATAACAAAATAATAAAAAGACTACTTACTAGACTTATAAATAAACTACTTATATAGAAAAGGTTCTATTAATTTATATTTAAAGTAAACTATATTGATAAAATCAAACATCTCTTGAAGTATTGACATTTAGTTTGGAAGCACCTTATGTACAAGTTGTGGCCTGTAATAAAAGCAAAAAATTAAACGGTATGCTATTGAGATCTCCAATTGATAAAAAAAAGTTTTTTCTTTCACGCAAATGTAGCTTACATGTACTTATTTATTCCACTGGAGTAATATTAATAACTTTTTATTGGAAAAACACTAGAAATTCATTAAAAAAATTAAAAAATCCTAATAATATCCTTTTAAATCAAAAATGCAATAACGATTATGAGCCATAACTAGATGCTACCTCAAAATCAGCATTGACTGCCGCGCTATAATGTCGTGGTGCCAAGATCCATTACTTGGAGGTCATAACTTTAGATCAAATTTTCTCCCAATTGAAAAAATATATATGATTTTTCTTTTTCTCAACACAGCTCACCCTCAGCCACAGTTTGCGCTCGCTCGTTCGCTCTGGCAAACTGTGGCGAATGTCAAAAATTCAACAAGATAACTTTTTTTCTAGCAACACCACCTTGCCCCGAAGGCGAGTACTACTCCCGCTGTCCAACTGTCAAATGCGAAGGAGATTATTGTCCCAAAAATAGGGACTCTCCTCAGTCGTGCCCAGTGGGAATAATCTGCGACCCGCCAAGATGTGTCTGTGGCCTCCTAGACCGCAGAGATCGCAAAACTGGCAAATGTATAAAAGCATACGATTGTCGTGAGTATAATTTTATTGGATTGAGTCTCAACTTTGAATATACCTCCTGACTGCAGACCATCCAAAAACGATAAATAAACACAAACTTAATAAATATAGGTAAAAAATATTTTTTTTATATGTGCAGTCAGCTGCAATGAAACGTGACCCCCCTGCATAGATTTTTGTATGCAAGGAGGTCAGGTTTCTGTATCTAGTACACGGGGCCTCAGTCAGGAGGTTAAAAGCATGCAGCGGGGTGGAGCGTGCAGTATAAGGCTACTTCCGCTTTGTCAGTGCGGAGGCGGTACGATTATCAGTAAGCTGTCAATAGCAGTGTCAACTGTCATTCAAGTCAGAATTAACTCTTTACTGCGCGCTTACATTCTTAATGAGTGCTTCCCGCCAGGGGAGGTGGAGCTCAGGTTGCCGATTAAGGAAGTAGCCTTATTTCCATGAAATCGTGCCGTGGATTCCGCCGCATACTCTGCTCAGGCGAACGCTCAGAATATAAACTTAGTAACTGATTGGATCGGAGGAACTAAGGAAAAAGTCATCTCTCTGTCCACACCTATTTTTTTCACGCGCCGCTTAAGCGAGCGCTTAGACCATGAACTTAGTTATTTATTTATTTATTTAAACTTTATTGCACAAATAAATCGGTACAAATGGCGAACTTAATGCCTCAAAGCATTCTCTACCAGTCAACCAAGGGGCCAAACAGAAAATAGTGAAGGTACGTGCAAGAGACAAACTAGGTGAGAAAAACAAAAAAAATCCTAAGGTAGAGCTAATTACAAAAAAAGATGTTTAAACTACTTAACCAAATATATACCTGAATACATACATTATTAGTTACTAATTGGATTGGAGGAACTAAGGAATAAGTCATCTCCTTGCCACCAGTTTTTTTTTAATAATTTTTCCTAAATGTATTGTATCTTATAAACTGTTTATACAATTTTAGCACCATTCAAATGCGACGGCCCTAATGAAGAGTACCAGTCTTGCCCAGCTACTTGTCCGGGAGAGAATTGCACTGACTACATTAATAAAACCAAGTGTCCAATCTACAAAATCGGCAAAGTTGTTCCCTGTAAACCGCAGTGCAGATGTAAGAAAGGATACTACAGAAACTCTGATGGAATTTGCATATTAGCGTCCCAATGTGGTATGTTTTTTTTATCATTATTACGGGGAATTTTATAAGTTTTCATGTTTTATTAAAAACTCATTTCTTTATTGGCCTAAAAAGCCCTTTAAAAAGTATGAAGTTCTACTTCGGGAATTGCGATATTTGGCAAGAAGAGGCACCGAACCGCAAGAACCTCATCAGTCTTTGCAATGGCATTAAGTGTCATGAAAAATGATATCGAAAAATTAAACTATGTAATTCCCTTACCGGGATCCGAACCCGGTACCTCCAGCTTCGTAGGCACTACCGATTAGGCTTAAGGCCGATAACATTCAATCATATAACTATTTGTATATTCCATAAAGTAACCATTTTCTGAATATTTATTTAAGCCTATAAATGCGGACCCAACGAAGTGTTCTCGAACTGCACCAACGGGGGCTGTGAACCTCGCAATTGCAGTCAGGCTGGCAAACCAGTGCCTTGCGTGAAACTGGACCCTAAGAGCTGCATTAAAGGCTGTGTGTGCAAACCAGGCTACTTGCGCTCTGCGAACGGAACCTGTGTACCAAAGAATCAGTGCAATAAAGGTGAATGTTGTCATTCGGTATATTTCGTAACCCTTCCTCACTATAAACCTTACTGTTGATTTCAATCATACTTTGCCTGGCAAAATTTCAATTTGGCTTTCAGATGAATTTGCTTGTGTAGGTAACGTTTCAAACTTCCGTGAGGTAGATCTAACGGTCAGATTTTATTTCAAATTAGCAATTATTTACATAACGTTAATTTCAAATGGTTTCACGGATGTGGAGTTACGGGTTGTTTCAGCCAGCTCGGCCATTATGTATATCTACGCGCCACTAACGGGACATGTGTTCCTCAAGGATATAGTAATAAATGTCCTGCTACCGGTAACAAAGCTTTCTCAAGTATTTTACTACCTAGGGTGACTTCCTGACTTGTCGTTTATCGGTGCGGTAGCGGTATGATATCAGAAAGCCGCCAGCGTCAAAAGTCAATCGGTACAGATTTTATTATGCGCGCCTGCAGTTAAATGAATCCTTCCTGATTGGCGTGAAATGTGCGGAAGCAGGGCGATACGAATGCAGTACTGCCCTGCGATTGCGCAAACGTGATACTGTTTGTTTCAAGTCAAGTGAAGAATTTGGCGCCAAATCAGTAAGCTCACGACAAAATACCATAATACCGATCCCGACCCGCCCAGTCAGAGGGTCGCCTGAGTGTAAGGCTAAGGGAGTAAAGAAAGCAACTTTCTTCTTAGAAATCGAGCCGAATTATTTTACTTTTCAACTCGAATCTGTGGCTTGATATACTCGTATCTTTCATAGTTAGTAATCGATTAAAGCACCCTTTGACATGACACTTTCTAAACCGGCATTGCAACTATTGATTATTGACCTACCGCTTAACTGAGACGGCGCGGAAGCCTGTCCGCTACCTTTTGAAGTCACCCCTCTTGCCGCTCTCCCGTGGTGCCGGTCCCCAGGTGTTGTCTCAGTTTAACAGTAGACCTACGGTGCCGCTAAGCTTTGGGCACTTATAAATTATGAGTCATAATACGTCAACAAAACACTGCTCATTAAAATAATTTTCTAATCCAACAGGGTGTGGCGGTGATCCAAACGCTCAGCCGGGATGTGGGTACAACTGTGGGAAGACCTGTACCACTTACAAGGCTAAACACCCATTATGCCCCCGTATTCCTTGCAAACCAAACGGTTGTGACTGCAAGGATGGCTATGTATTCGATGGCAATGTTAAAAAATGCGTCTTGCCACAGGATTGCAGTAAGTACAACAGTCACTTAGTAATTACATAAATACATACGTACATAAACTCACGCCTATGTTCCCAAAAGGGGTAGGCATAGCACACGAAAATTAATTTCAGTGCCACTTTTAGCAATTTTACGAGTAGGTTTATTTATACATTGAGAAGATGTGATATTGCAGTGACAGTTGCTAGCCCATCGCCCACAACACACTTCAATCTGTTTCCCATTGTTGACTCTTACGACACCTAAGGGAAGAAGGGTTGCTATTCTAACCCCGCACCACTCGGGTGTTTACTAATTACAAAGTAAAATGTAGGACTAGCGGATGGTTACTCTGTTTCGAGCCTTCATTTGTCGAGCCTTACCCAGCACGACAAATGCGTAAGTAACTTATTTTTCTCAAACATGCAATGAAATATTGATGTTATGTTCCTTATAATAGGCTGCGAAGTATGACGTTTGAGGTGCGGCTAGGACAAGAGGTCGTTAATGCAATTTCATACAAATGTTGCAGGCCTAGGCCGGCAAAGTCCTCTTTTTTAATTTCCATTACACATAAATTTGTGGCACAGGCATCATGACATTCTGCCACTATACGTATTAAACATAAAACTGTGATTTTTTTTGTTGTTTATTTCATTGCATGTTTGAGAAAAGCACTATACATACCTCGGCGGGAAATATAGGGTTGCCGGCCTTAGACCTATCCGGCCTCGCTTCGCTCAGCCGTCTATATGTCTTCGACCGGCAACCCCTTTTGTCCCGGCCTCTGTAGTAATGTACTATTTCTCAAAAATTCAGCCAAAATTAAAAAAAAAACATTGCAGGCTCGCTCCTCGCGAATACAATGTTAGATATACTTGTAAATTGCTTTATTTGTCGAGTTGCACAAACTGCCATACATGCACAAACTGGCAATGGTCGTAAACATCCAATCCAAGTCGTATTTTTCTGTTCGAAACGCGATGTTTTTGTACGTGTCTGAAATAATTTGCGGTTTTGGTCGAAAAATACACTTCCATTTCTGTTAAAAAAAAACGGCGGGGTAGCATAAACATTTTGAATTTTTACGGTTACGTTAGTCAGAAGTTCATTGTAAATTGGGATTTTTTTTTCCCACTTTTGAGAAAAGCACTCAGCCTCGGCTGGATTGTCAATTGCAGGCTTCGTATTAATTAAACTGACTCCCAAGGTCGTACGTTTAAAACTAATACTCAGCCTGCAATTGCCTCCTTCCATTCCTCGACAATAATTCGCGTTAGGAAACAGCAACTGACATTCTTTGTAAGGGAAAATGATAATCTATATGTTCTAACGCTTGCACGAAAAACTACCACGCAACCACCACCACCATATCAGCTAAAGGAGGTCTCCCCCAAGTTCCGGGGAGTAATGCCATAATCGCCACGCTTGGCATGCGAGTTCGCGATCGCAGTATCTCCACCGCACTCCAGGGATACTGCTGCCCATCCCCCGGTGGTCTTGGTCGTAGTTTTAGGACATACCCGGGTTCACACCACGCAAGTTGACATTAAATTATTATTTTTCTAGTATAATTTGACTACCTTGGGTTGCCGAGCATATCATATGCACGTTTAGTTTATATTGATGTTTATAAAATACATACTATTAATTTTATAATTTTCATTCAAGTCACCTGCGGTATAAACGAGGTATACGATGTTTGTCCCGCGCCGTGCCCGCCGCGTCGGTGCGATGTGGATGACAGACTCATTAAATGCGCCGCGCCGCCGAAGCCAGGGGATCCAGAATGCAAGCCCGGATGCCGGTGCGCCGACGGCTACGCGAGAAACGCTACAGGCACTTGTGTGCTCAGGAAGCAATGCGAACAACGTAAGTTATGAGTAGTGTATAGTGTACTCAATTGACTCGTTGGCGTTTAACAAGAAGACCCTTCTTGCGTGTCGTTTCCTCATAAATTTTGATGTGAAAAGCAGCATAGTCGTTAAGCGTCGGTGTAGTCGGTCCTATATGACGCACCAAGATTTAAAAAAAACACGTTTCTTCTAATACCAGCCTACTAAAAGATGACGATGTCCCTGTAGGTAGTTTTGCATACAGATTACGATAGATCATTAAGCTTTTATAGCTACTACTTACAATTCCAATGCGCGATTTTTTCCACAGCTCTAACCTGTGACGGACCAAACGAAATATACAACTCATGTCCAGCACCATGCCCCGGTCAAAGCTGTAATGTTGACCCAGCACTTGTGCTGTGTGCGCCCAGCCCGCAATATGGCGATCCTGCGTGCAAGCCAGCTTGTAGGTGCATCGACGGTTACGCACGGAACGCTGCCAACGAGTGTGTTCCCAGAGATCAATGCCGTGAGTGACCATTTTTTAATTTTATCTTCCAGTGTGTATATGTTTGTTAAGATTGAATCTTATAAGTCATGACCAACATCCCGAAGTCCAATCAAGACGAAATTTTTATGTGGGTGATTATAAATATTTAGAGTATACCTCCATTGCATAATTTTACTCAACTCATGATAAGAATGAAGCGACTCCTTCAGGGAAGTGGAATTTCTCGCCAGCTCAAGCAAATCCGCTTCCACCAAATCATTTTATACTTGCGACCCACAGGGCGGCGTCCGATCGTTGGGACCAAGTATACGCTCTTTACCTATCAATCTTCTTCCATTCTCTCCACGGGGCCAAACCACGCCTTGTTGTAGAATGATTCCCCAACCACTGCACTTAACAAACGCTTTTACTTTTACGACTTTTAGACTATAAATGTGGACCTAATGAAGTGTTCTCGAACTGCACTAACGGGGGCTGTGAAGCCCGCAATTGCAGTCAGGCTGGCAAACCAGTGCCTTGCGTGAAACTGGACCCTAAGAGCTGCATTAAAGGCTGTGTGTGCAAACCAGGCTACTTGCGCTCCGCGAACGGAACCTGTGTACCACAGAATCAGTGCAATGAAGGTACGAGTAAATGTTATATTTCGTAACCCTTCCTCACTGTTAATTTCAATCATTATGTAGCGAACAAAAGTTATATCCAGCTTCCAGAGAAGTGTGTCGATAACGTTTTAAACGGACATGAGGTCGATCGAACTATCATTTTCAAAATATGAAATTAGCAATTATCAGGCAAAACATCACCAAAAACAAACAAAATTAATTTGATAATTTAAGTAGATAGATGATAGATGGTTTAACCTCTATTATCTAATTAAATTTGAGTAGCTTACGATTATGCGTTGTACGTGTTCGGAGGGTAAATGAGATATTATTTTTCCTGTGGTCAATAATTAAGGGCTGACATGGATATGTTAAATCTTTTTTTTTTCGAATAAAATTATGTAAGAGGTGACGTTGTTTATTCGGATAAACGGTCCGTTCAAAAAAATTGGCTTTACCCAGAGCTGTTGACTATGGCACTGTTTTGTTTGTTTGTTTAAACTCTTTATTGCACAAAACAAGTACATAAAAGAAAAATAAACTTAATTTTAGAATTTTGTACAAAGGCGAACTTATCCCTTTAAGGGATCTCTTCCAGCTAACCTTTGAGTAACTGAGAGGACATTTTATATGGCAGATATACTGAACAACATGTACAAGTGGCAGGATGGTATGAGAAAAAGCAATCGAACAAGCAATTATATTTAACACAACAAATATCGACATAAATAAATACATAGATAGATACATACAAACATCGTGTAAATGAATATATACTTATATAATATATAAATATATACATACATATACTTATAAATATAAATAAAAACCGCACATACCTCCCTACCTTCTGTCTAAGACTCAGAGAGCCACAACTTTGTCAAGTCCACACGAAGCTCCACATGAAGCGAACTTAAATCTGTGTATGACCTATTTAACAAATTGATCACTATCACTTATATATAATAATGTTATTAGGTAATTTATTACTACTCGATTGTTCCCATTCAGGTTGCGGTAATGACCCAAACGCTCACCCCGGCTGCGGCGTTAACTGTGGAAAAACGTGTTCCACTTACAAAACAAAAAATGTAGCCTGTATTTTGATCTGCAAGGTCAATGGATGCGATTGCAATGACGGCTTTGTCTTCGACCCTAATGTCAAGAAATGCGTTGTGCCTAAAGATTGCAGTAAGTATTTTTTTAGTCTCGGCCTCTGCCCAAATACCACAATTTAAATAAATAATACTACCACTTAAATTCACTTTTTGTCAGAAGATATGTTTATTTTATACAATAAAGAGTATATATTATAAACTACTACAACTAACTATATACTTAGCTAAATCTGGGATATAATTGATTTGTTTGTCATTGTACATTAAAACACATGGAATTTGAAGAATAAGACGCAGCAGTGTGATAACTGAAAATTATATTTATGTATTTGCTATCTTTCCCCGTGGCTCTGTCAGTCACTAAAAATATTTATTGTTTTCTAGCGCCCACATGTGGGCTTAACGAAGTATACTCGAGTTGCACAAACGGAGGATGTGGCCACAGAAACTGCAGCCAACTCGGCCAGCCTGAGTTATGCATAGACAGGACACCAGACTCTTGCACCAAGGGGTGCATTTGTGCTGCAGGATATCTACGCGCCGCTAACGGGACTTGTGTTCCTCAAGATAAATGTCCTACTACCGGTAATTGAGCTTTCTCAAGTACTTAACTACCTAGGGCGACTTCCTGACTTGTCGCTGGTCGGTGCGGAGGCGATATATTCAGGAAGCCGTCAGCGTCAAAAGTCAGCCTGGTCGGTACAGATTCTATTCTGCGCGCCTGCATTTGTGGAAGCAGGTCGATAAGGATGCAGTACTGCCCTGCTTTTATGATATTACTACTGCGCAAATGTAATAGCGATTGTTTCCTGTCAAGTGGGGAAATTGGTGCCACATTAGTAAGCTCACGTCAAAGTACAAAATACCACATGCCGATCCCTCCCCGTCAAGTCAGGAAGTCGCCTAGAAGTGTAAGGTTAGACCTTGTTTGAGGGGCAAGCAACTTGTTTATTAGAAACCAACTCGATTTACTTTACTTCGGTGGTCGGTTAGGTTCGGTTTCGGGTTTTCTTCGGTGGCTTGATATATCCTTTCATAGTAAATGAAGCACCGTTCCACGTGAAACCTTTTAAGGTGGCATTTGCCACTATTGACTCGATCTACCGCTTAAGACTTTCGCGGACAATAAGTCACACCTGTTTAATATTAAAAATTTGTGTGGAATATTTGAAACTGGTTGTAGCACTTTTGTGAGTATTGTGCTATCGACTACGATTTCTATGTGACTGTGAACACTACCATCATCATCCTAGCGTCATTCCCAGTACATTTGTGTCCTGAAGGATGCCTGGGGGACTACATAATCCCAAGAATTGGCGTAGGAACTAGTTTTGACTGTGAATACTATATCTAATGCTATATCATCGGCGTCCATAGGATGCATTTTTGTATGATCTTATGTTACTACGAATGTTACAGCATTGGACATTTTTTTGGTCTTTCATCGAACATGGCAGTCATGATGGACGCGTCAGCACGTCGCACGTCGAGTTCGGGCGATAACGTGGCCTCTGCCTGCGTGACGTTTCAACACACTTTCTTCTTTTTGGAAAGCATCTTCACCAAATTTGAAACACTTAATTTACACAGCATTAAGCCATAATGTCCGTCAGGCTGCAAGTAGTCAGATTAAGGGCCAACAGTGAACGATATTTACCCAAAATGAACATTACTATGTTTTATTTGCTAAAACATGAGTTTATGTCTTGATTTTAAGGTCCTTGCCTATAAAAATTGTGGTCGTGGAATAAACACTTAGTAAACATTCCAAACTATTCCAAGAAAAAACCATATCTAACTAAACAATTGAACAAATGTAACTTACGATGATGGAAACAATGCTTGAAAATAGCGTCGACGCGCGAAATTCACCGACTTCATTGATTTCCACTCAGCGGCGCATACGCCGGATGACTGAACAAACTATCACCCACGAATGCTATAGCAGTTGTGTGCGTAAAAAGGGGTACGATAGGTAACGACACATGATTGTTTGTTAGTGTGCGAAAACCATGTAACACGAAAGTAAGCGTTCCCTGATTGCAGATAATGTGACAGTAATGGTCTTCGTTGTTTGGTTTTAGTTTGTACCTCCGCCTTATATCAAACCGCGGCCTTAATAACACCACTACCTTATCTGGGGGTACAAGTATATGTGGTGTTTTATTCTTAATCGAGGAAAAGTTTGCTAGAGCTCCTGAGGATGCGGTGTTGGGAGTAAGAGAGCTACAATTCTCTCTAGCTTTCAACTCAAATCATCCTTAAATCAATATAGGGACATCAACATATTTTGTGATTCCTTAGAAATCACTAGCATCCTTACACTACAGAGTCTGTTTACCTTTTTGCTATCGTCGAAGTATTAAAAAAAACCTGTAAGTTGATTATATATTTTTAATTTTTTGAGAATATTAAAATAACGATGTCAGGATGCATGAAGTTCCACATGTGGAACACGAATACAAAAATCGCCGGAACTATCGTTTGTATTTTTTTTCCCCGTGGAAGTAAATCCCGTCTTGTACCACATATTTTATTCGCAAATATTCAATTAATTAGTTGTAGGGTTAATGTGCCAACAAAAACAATGGTCATTATAATACATATCTAATACAATACAATATCAACAGGATGTGGTGGTGATCCAAACGCACAGCCAGGATGTGGGCTCTGTAAGACGACTTGTGCTACCTACAAGACTAAACTCCCAATTATTTGCCCCACCATTTCTTGTAAACCTACCGCCTGCGACTGCAAGGATGGCTTTGTATTCGATGACAATGTTAAAAAGTGCGTCTTGCCACAGGATTGCAGTAAGTACCACAGCAACTTAGAGTACAAAGTTAAATTTAGAAATAGTGTATGGCTACCACTGTACCGAACCTGCGCCGTGCCCTACCCGTACCCAGCACGACAAATGACGACCAAAACAAAGACTTTTGTATAATTCGCCGCACTGTGTGTATGATATCTACCGCAAGCTGGCTTCACGATGCTAGTATTCGGGTTGGCTCCACCTCCTGGCTCTCCAAGCACCCCGACTGCGAACCTACATTCCCATCCGTATGTATATGTTGCCTTGGATTTTTGGGCTGGATGCTGGTGCCTGGCGGCAGAACGGCGTAAGTATTTGCAAAATGGGCAAACGAAATTCGCTTAATCTTATTATTTTAGTATTTGCGGTTAAGTAAGCGCGCAGTTAAGGTTCACATATAACTCTGCTAACTTCCTGTCTCATATGCGTTATAAGTTATAAGTTTGTCTATGTAGTTGTACATACATTCCAATCAATTGCTCAAAGGTTAGCTGGAAGAGATTCCTTCTGGAGACAAGTTCGCCTTTGTACTCTGACCTTGTGTGACATGTATATATTTTAAACTGGTACTGTGTACAATAAAGTGATTACATACATACGTACATATGCTACATTAGGAGGGACAAGCCACCGAGTCTCCTCCGTTAACCTGCTTTAACACGTCCTCCTCTCCAAGGTCAGCTCTTCAGAGTCCTTGCAGCTGAACTGCTGGCTGGCATCACCTAAACTGAACTGAAATGTGGATGTGATCTATGGTGCCATATTTTCCTCGAAATCCGGCATGCTCGGGGGGCTGACATATATCAAGCCTACGTGGGAGACGGTTCGTGATGACTCTCGGTCGATAGTTTCTTCAAAAGGGTTTTGTCACTCTTCTTAAAGAACATAACGATCACACTACCACTCCACGTCCGTCCCGTCCCGTCCCGTTTTTATCCAACTAATTTATGATCACTCATTGTTTCAGCACCCATTTGCAAAGTTCATGAAGAATATTCTCCCTGCATCAATGGCGGATGCGGCCCTAAAAATTGCAGCCAGGTTGGCCAGCCAAATATCTGCGTGGATCCTGTAACCTGTATCAAGGGATGTGTCTGCGTCAAAGGGTACTTGAGAGCTTCGAATGGGACTTGCGTGCCAACTGACAAATGCCCACGTAAGGAATTCACTTTCTTGGCCGAAAAAACATTTTTGTTTTAACCAGTGAATTATCAGTTAAAGTATATTTAATTAAGTTATTGCTTATATTTAATGTCAATTAGTACAAAAGCCATGCTCCTACTTTATATCCCTTTCTCTTTTAGTGCTATTCCGCTCCGAGTAATCTGTTCTTTGGTCACGATCGCTTCGCAAGTAGGTGCTCAGCAGGGGGATCCGTTGGGTCCTCTGGTGTTTTGCCTAGCGATGTAGAATTGTATAAAGTCGTTGCGGTCACCATTGAATGTGTGTACAAATCATTCAGACAAACATTATTAAAATAATTTATCTTAACAGCACCAGATTGCCCTCCTGGCGAAGTTTGGAGCACATGCCCCACTGTCAAATGTGACGGAGACAATTGTCCCGAAACCAGGGACTCGCCTCAGACCTGCCCGGTCGGTATCGTGTGTGACAAACCGCGGTGCGTCTGTGGCTACAACAGGAAGAGGGACAGGAAGACTGGCAAATGTATACCTATAACAGACTGCCGTAAGTGACAGACCATTTCTAGATTTAATTTTATTATAGTAATCTGGAGGTCGTGGGTTCAAACTTTGACTCGTCATTATCATCATCATCATCATATCAGCCGATGGACGATGGACTGTTGGACATAATCCTCCTCTAAAGAGTGCAACAATGACCGGTCCTGTGACACCCGCAACCAGCGGACTCTCGCGACCTTTAACATGTCATCAGTGCACCTTGTAAGGGCCTACCCACGCTGCGCGTTCCAGTACGTGGTCGCCACTCGACCTTTCTGCCCCAACGGCCAAGAGTTCTACGTACAAGGTGGAAACGTGTTCTGCCCACTGTCACTTTTAGCGATTCCGACGACTTTACTCGTACCACTAGATTATTCAAAAAAACTTATGTACCATATTTTTCGGTGACAGAAAACATCCCGCTGAAACCAGTCTAAGCCTAACAAGGTCTTGTTTTCCCTCCAGTTCAGATGACAGTCGCTTTCATACAACTAGTGGCTATGCCAAATATACGATTATGTGCCAAAGTGAAACTTTGTAGGATACAATTGGGAAAGCTATACGAGGATGGTAATGACTCTTTAAAGCACCCAAATACGCTTCACACTACTTTTGTTACATTGTGTATTTAAAGTGCGTTATGGTATTTAATTTCACATTCGCGATATTTACATTTGAAATTCGTTTGAATTATTTCAGAGATACCTGATTTAATAAATTTGTCCAAATCAGAGTCTACTAACTTAAGTAACCGTGGCATTTTACTCTCCTTCCTTCTTTTATTAAGTGATATGTGCAAGTTTGTGACATTTTCAAGCCCGTTTTTTTGACGGTGTCAAAAAGACGCTTTTTCCGTAACAATGCAATTAGTAAACGTCATTATCGGCATCGACAAAGAGTAACCTTTAGCTTGAGAGTGACATTTATTTAAGTTAATAATACGTTGTTTTAGCCCCATTCAAATGCGACTTAAATGAAGAGTATCAAGCTTGCTCACCGAGTTGTCCTGGGGAGAAGTGCTCCGACATCTACAACAAAATGACATGCCCACAATACGTAATTGGTACAATCGTCACCTGTCGGCCTGCGTGTAAATGTATCAAAGGCTACTCAAGGAATGACGATGGGAAGTGTATTCCAACTTGTGAATGTAAGTGTATGTTTTCTTAAAGAGTATGGTGCCCAAGGAATAATCCGGGGCAACATACTCTTCAAGGAAACTAAATCTGTGTTCCTGTGTTATTGAAAATGAACTTCTTGTAAATTCATTAATTTAACACTGACGTGTTTATATACAAATATAAGGTATCTCGGGAGGAAACCTATATTTTTTCCAGCGTTGCTTTCATCTGGCATATTTAAGGATGATTCACAGCAGGCCGTTCCGTGCACGGGCCGGCCCGTTTTCTATGTATGGCAGCAAGACGCTGGCGGTTGCGCGGCCAGGCCTCGTCTGGGCCCGGTGACGCGCGGAAGCATCCCAGCTCAGCCCATTTTATTCAACACAAACGTTTGACGACCGATCTAGCTACGGCCGAGGCTCGAAAGCAGTTAGAAGCCCGGAAACGGAACGGTCTAGTGGAATCATTCTTTATGATAAATGACAATGAAGCGAACGTTAAAATGAGCATTTAAGCTACTCATCATAAATCCAGGGACTTTCCTAGTTTCTGGAAGCTCATAAATAACAAACCTAGGAAATG
Source organism: Notocelia uddmanniana (assembly GCA_905163555.1). Classification (NCBI taxonomy): domain Eukaryota; kingdom Metazoa; phylum Arthropoda; class Insecta; order Lepidoptera; family Tortricidae; genus Notocelia; species Notocelia uddmanniana. The sequence continues at coordinate 28,729,304 of LR991058.1, read as the reverse complement.
TGCGCCTACTGAAATTGCTGAAAATTGTAAGGAGAGTTTTAGAATGCATAATTCGGGAAGGGCCGCAGCAAGTGCTCAGTGCTGAGGACTGTGTTGACTTGCAAGTGCATTTCACGATTAAACAGGTCACTAACGTGATCAGGTCAATGATGCGAGGCAAATCACCAGGCCACAATGGACTTAGTATTGAGCACCTTCAGCATGGAGGAACTCACCTGCCTCGTGTTCTGAAGATGCTCTTTAATCTTTTTCTGAGCCAAAGCTAGCTTATTACACGTAAAAAAAACGCCGGTCTATGCGTTATTTTAATTTGTCAAAGGCGTTTTACCTAGTGGTGTATGATATCCTCTAGCAGAAATTGAAATGCAAATTGAACTTGGCGCCTCATTTCCCGAACTCAACTGAAACGAGTTAACACGTTATAATCCTCTTCACGGGCTCTGGGAGCTCGTATCACGCCGTATCTTTTCTTTTCCCCGTCTGAGTGGCAACTTAATCCGAATGGCCTCCCACCAACCAGACCTCCTAACCTTACCTTTTTTCAACTGTCAGCTGTCAATCACAGGTTGGCTTTCAGTCAACAGATCGCAAACAAACCTAATCCCTTATTTATCAATTTCGACGATGCATGTATCTAAAACGACGACGATGTATGGACCCCGGTATGTCTTGGATCAGGGTATGTCCTAAAACTAGGACCAAGACCACCGAGAGGATGTGGAGACAAATATTAAATTTATTTTTTTGTCAACAGGTAAGAAGCGATAGGCAACAAGCACCAAGAGCGAAATTTATCTGTTTCACGATGGTTTCACGCCACTCCCACAAAATTCAATTTAAAAACAAAACACAAACGAATTATCTTTCAATATAACAAAAATGAGCATTTAAAATAACAATTTAAGGACTTTCAATACAATTTAATTCATTTCACTATAGGTACGTCTCAAAAGTTCTAAATTTCAAATTAATTAGTTAATTTAGTCTCAATATACGATTTCCAGCTAACATGGTCACTAAGTTACAAGGGACGCACGGGCCTGTTCAAAACGGGATATTTACCATATAAATTAATATTGTTGAGTTTCCGATATCAGAGTTTGAGTTGAGGGTAGATCGTATGAAGTGTGGATAGACCAGAAATAAAATTCGCAGCACGCCAGTTAATCCTTGAAAATGGTGCTTGCAACAGCGCCGAAATATCGGAAACTCAACAATATTAATATACATGGTAAATATCCCGTTTTGAACAGTAATTCTAGTTATTTAGTCTCAAAACTTACTTATATGTTATGAGGATAGCTAATTTTCGTGACTTAGTAGCCAAATTGAATATAACGAATAGAAAGTTCTCAATTTAGTGTTTTTTTAAGTGCTGAAATAAAAATTCCCATTAAACATATTTTTACCCAGCAAATGTTTTATTTTATTCGATCATGCATGTATGTTTGTGCTTCTATTTTGTTTTCCATTGATGTTTAGCGTCCCGATTTCAACACCATAATAAAGTATCGATAGTACAAAGAATTTAACTATTCTCCATACTACTTTTAAGATAATGTCTGAATTTGTATACAATTTTTGTGTTTTTATGAAAGATAGTAAGCCCGGAGGCTATTTATACACTGACTAATTTCTTGTACTGGATCCCAGTGTTCACATCCAGAAGCCTAGAGGTACAGTCGGCATCAAAAGTAGCTACGCATTTGTAAAGTTGATCAGTGTGTCTTGTCGTACTAACACGTATCATAATCCAAACGTACCAAAAATACTAATCTTGACACCTGAATTTTCAAATCCATGCTGTCACCCGCGTTTATAGGCTATGGTGCGAGAACTCTGCGGGCATACGAGGATATAAATAGAGATACTACACCATTAACATAGTTGTAAGATATTGCCGCAGATGGTCGGCGATTGTCTCATGGCTATTTTTATTTTATTTCATTTTTTTTTACTTGTCTAATATTAAAACCTTTGCGACATTAGTGTCTATCACAGTTCTAAATTTGGCTACACTATGTTGTATAGGTGTCGAACTTCTTCGCTTCAATTATTCATACAACTCAAAGAACTTTTTCAAAATAAACCTTCTTCAAGGAAGAAGTTAGTTTCTCTCAAATGCAGGAAACTTTCATAGGGGTTCTTAATCGATAAACATAAACACTAACTGGAAGTGCCTGCCCACATTGATGTACTATTATAGAACTAGATTCACAATCAGCCCACAAAAATGTCCCCCGTGAAAGTACCGCCCGCACGACTCGGGCGGTACTTTCCTGTTTAGTCGTGTTTGGACCGCGGACAGTGACAGTTGTCTGCTGTGAAAAACTGCTTTAATAGCTACAAAAAAACAAGGGAAAAGACGGAATATTCTTCTTTAGGTTAGTTATTTTGATAACGTTACAAAATTTAAGTGAAATCCTGGTAAATTCATGGTTTTGAGTAAATAATTTTATTAGTTCAAATGAAAGATTATCAAGGAACAAAAATGTAAGGAGTCGCTATTAGGTCAATATTTTTTTAAATTAAATTTATAAGGAATAAATTTGTGTTTTTTTTATGTTTTAATTCAAGATTTCCACAACATCCTCAGTGACGTTCAGAATGGACCGCTATTTTAGCGTAAAATAAACGTGACACACTCTATAAACCAAGCCACACTAGTGTTGTGTGTTTGGCCTATTTCCCTATTTCCGACATATACAGGACCAATAAAGGCTTAAATCGACTAACTGCAACTGCTAAACCTGTCTGGAACGTAAGTCCGTTCGTTCCCGACTCAAACTACATATTTCAGCGTGAAAAATCATGCAGAGGAAAACATTTTCATATAGTTATATGAATTGATGTAATAAAAATCAATTTAACGTTAATATATTTAAATAATTTATCTTTCAAGTTTATAGTCGGTATCTTTGTTTTATAGATGTCAGAGATAGATGACGATGACTTGCAAAGCAAAAGTTGTAAAACTACAAATGCTGCTCCAATGGCAGAAGTCAGTACTTTTGAAATAACTACCTATAGTCTTGCTCAAGAGTTTCATGAAGGTAAACATCTTAATGTCTAACACAGAAAAATAACAATCACAGAATGTGTGTGAATGTTGTAATGGAATGTTTCATTCATATTTTTTTTGTTCAATAAATTATTAATATAAAAATAATTTAAATAACCAAAGCGACTCCATTAGGTACTTTCACTGTTCACTTTTGACATTTATAAAGTAAACATTGGTAGCCAGTATACGACAGTGGCATTTTACTAAAAAGTTTTTACCATGTTGGTTATGTTTGCAAATTTGACACTTGACGGTAATGTCTGTAAGTTCTTTTTTGTATGAAGTTTTTATCTCGACTCGGACTATAAAGAAGCGTTATTATCGGCTATTGGAATGTAACTGTCAGTGTCATCTTGCGCCACATTTTTAGTTATTTATGTTCGGCATTGTGTGTCTATTTCTATATCTTATGTCAATGCCTGCCCATTTAATTTTATTACCAAATGAAGCTGTTTTGTTATTGTATAGAAAATATCAATGGTATGTAAAAATGTATTATAATTGATAACAAATGCAAATCTTTATACAAAAAGGGAAAACGAAATGAAATAGGCAACTATAGACCGATTGCACTGATCCCAGTCCAATCCTTTCAAAAATCTTTGATTGGGTGATATTTGAAAGGCTAAGCAACTTTGTAGATAAATTCTCTCTCTTAAGAGGAGTCTCTTCGGTCCATTCTCCATACAAACGTAGTCCCAGTCTCGTTTGAAAACTTAGCAACAGAATTAGATGAAAATTTGTAAGTATGGACTAGACGTAATTATCTATGACTGTGGTTTTTCAAATACCAGAATTACAGGAGCTCAAAAGTCGACAAAAAAGGGGCCAACTTTGCACGAGAATTACAGACTAATAAAGCATTTTTACAAAAATCTAAAAAATTAAGTAACATAGAAAATATATTAAACATAACAGCGGTCTCGGCGCTGAATACCTGTTTCACCCCTTTCGGTGTCGAGACTCTCGGTCCGTGGGGTCCTGGGGCTTTAAGTCTCTTCAAGGAATTATCGAAGAGGCTTATTGATGCCACAGGTAACCGAAGAGCTGGCAGCTACCTCGGTCAAAGAATTAGCTTGGCTATTCAGAAAGAAAATGCTGCCAGTATCTTCGGCACAATGCCGCGTGGGCCATTTTTAGATTTAATTTAGTTTTGTTCCAGTTTTGTAATTAGTTTTAATGTTATTGTAATTAGTTTTATTTTTGGTAATTAATCTGTTCTTATGTAACGTTCTAAATATACCTACTCTTAGTTATAAATATCTTGAATGTAAAATATCATTGTAGTTTGTGTTATACTTTTCGTATAATATGAGTACAACGAAACGCTAAATTCAATCGCCCAAATCTTGGAAAGGCTACAGCTATCTCGATACAAATTAGCGGGGAACGGAGAAGCGGAAGGGGAGGTGCAGCGCAGCGCCGCGCCGTCTTCTCTCTGACATTACGCGATATGAATTTTGAGTTTTTGACACTGTCATAGAAAATTGTAATTGCCTTACGCGTGATGTAACGCTCGAATATATTAGAAATGGGTAAGTTTACGGAAATGACAAAATAAGTCTACACTTGCATTTTGTCTCAACTAAAAATGGTTTACTATGCTTTGGTGGAATCAAAGATTAGATATAGCATCAAATTTTGGGGCAACAGCTAGGTACCGCTTACAACATCCAGGCCGCCTTTATTTCTCAGAAACGAGCGATCAGAACAACGGCCAGAATAACTCAGACCATCATGCAAAACTTATTTTTCTGAGCTAGATATCCTTACAGTCCCTAGTTTATATTTTCTTATAAAATTAGGGTTCCCTACCCAAAGGATAAAAACGGGAACCTATTACTAAGACGTCGCTGTCCGTCTGTCACCAGGCTGTATCTCAAGAACCGTAATAGCCAGACAGTTGAAATTTTCACAGATTGTGTATTTCTGTTGCTGCTATAACAACAAATACTAAAAACAAAACAATAATAATAATTAAGGGGGGCACCCATACAAAAAACATAATATTTTAGCCCTTTTTCATGGCTACAACTCGCCGAGTTAGATCTCAAGAACCGTAATAGCTACACAGTTGAAATTTGCACAGATTATGTATTTTTATTGTGGCTACAAAAACAAATACTAAAATCAAAATAATAATAATAATTAAGGGGGGCTCTCAAAAGAGTAGTTGTTGGCGTTTTTTGCTGTATCTCATGAACCGTAATAGCAAGGAGGTTAAAATTTTCACAGATGTTGAATTTTTATTGCCACAATAATAACAAATACTAAAAATAATGGCACCAGCTTTTAGCCTTTTTTCTGGTACGGAACCCTTCCGAGTCCTACGCGAGTCCGACTCGCACTTGGTCGGTTTTTATTCAAAATCAAAATAAAATGACTTAATTAAGCACGTAAACAATATTGAAACAGTAGAAGAAAGGGATAAGTGCTTGGCAACAAGAAGGATGGACTTACCACAAACAATACATGCTAAGCTCAAACTTGTCAAGCACTCTCCGGGCTATCAGGCAATTGTTCTTTTTAACAGGCTATGCTCCGAATTGAAGTCTATTACGAGTTTATATATATATTTAAAAATAAACTAAAACTAGTTGTAAAAAGTATTTGCTGAATAAATATTTCTATTCGGTGGAGGACTGTTGTAAGCATAACGTTCAGTAGATTCAACCAATGTAATGGTTCCTCTACATGATGGCCCATCCTATGGCCAACGCCACTACACAATGGCGACATTCAGTTCTACATTATGGCCCATCCTATGGCCCAGTGCTATGGCCATGCGATGGTTGAACGCCACTACGCGATGGCGACATTAAGTTTTTATGTTGGGGTTCCATATTACATGACTACTTTATTGTTTCGTGTTGAAGCCACGTACACGTCATTTTCGATTAAAAAATAATACACAGCACAAACGTCCACACTCAACCGCGGTCGACCGCGCACTGCGGAATGGGCCCCGTGTGGCTGCGTACCGCCATCGCTGGCCCACTCTTTTAGATGTGCGGCCGAAAAGCCGACACCGCGGCCATCCCATCGCCGTCCCGCCGCGCCATAAGCCATCCGACACCACTACCCTCTCTACACGTTGGCCCAGCAGGATGGGCCATCATGTAGAGGAGCCATAAGGAATTAATTTTTTCTCTTAGATTAGGTTTTTACAATATTTCTATAAAAAGTAAAATATAAAACAATATTTATAAAACATAAAATCATTATAAAAACCTATACCTAGGGTGCCGCCGGCAGCGAGGCAGGGCCTAAGCTACCGGTGGTTAGGGCGACAGAGAGAGGAACCTCCTGACTATTCTGCATCTGATCCTTCTGTATCTGACCCTTGACCCAGCCATCTAACGAAAGTGTTGAGATGTTGGTCGAGACTCTTCGCTATTAGACCGTTCACAGAGACGACTATCGGGACAATAATCGTTGAATCAACATCCCACATGGCAGTTACCTCATGTGCCAAGTCTAGGTACTTGCTGACTTTGTCCTTCTCAGCTTTCACGAGGTTCTCGTCATGGGGGATGGTGATATCAACGAGTACTGCCTGGCGCTTCAATCGATCCGTCAGCACGATATCAGGCTTGTTGGCTGCAATAGTCCTGTCCGTGATGACAGATCGATCCCAATAGAGCGTTGCACGAACATTTTCGAGAACTGGCGCAGGTGTGTACTTATAATACGGCACTTCGAATTATTATTATTAATTATTGTTTTTTTTTAAATATACAATTGACATTGATAATTATTATACTGCAGTTATTTGTATTTTATCGAATTTTTTTTTGAGAGATAAGCATTTATTATAATAATAAATATTTATAAATTACAATTTGTACAGTGCTTAATTAAATATATCTATAAATAAAATCTAATGTTAAACTTTAAAATTAAAATCTAACCTAAATCTAAATTATAAATAAAAGATTTCTCTTAATTCAACTCCAGCCGGGAGCGTGCCTAGAACGCTGGCAGCGTTGCCACGCTGTATGGCAACGCTGAGCCACTGGGCCAGATATGAACCAGCCCTCTGGTCACGCGTTACGTCTACTAAACGCTTAGCGCATTCAGAAAAGATTCTGAATGCACTCTCACCCCAGGGCCCCAGGGTCTCAACCCCAAACGGCTCGAAAAGGTGGTTATTTGGAGCTGCGTATTTGCGCCGCTTGAGAAGCTCGGCCGAATTGGCAGCAGAGCCAGCCTTGGTAGCGGTGCCGTGGAGATGAGATAGAGCCAGGGTGTCCGCACAGGTTGCGTCCTAGACAAGGGGCCGTCCCAGCCTCCAGGGCACAAGGGTCATGCCGTCGGGCCTCTTGCCGTCGTCGCGAGCAAGTCCAGTCGGCTCTAGAATAGCTGGTGCGCCAGCGCTAGCAAGTGCCATTAATCGAATTATTTATTAGTTATTGTTAAATTTTTAATATGTTAATTTTGGTAAATGTAATTTTACGCTATTTAACATTAATAGAATGAATTAAATTGTATAGATGTTATTTTTTTTATTGTAAATAGCATTTAGCATAAAAAGTAGTATTCACAGTTCAAACACAATGTATATTTTCTAATGAATTAATGACTATTATAACTAAGAGTTTTGTGATAATTTATATCCAAAAAAAACAGGCTCCAATATTGTACTTCGCTATTTCACACATGACAATTTTACTTACCCTTCCCACTTCAACACCTGTACCTAATGCTTTCCGATAGCAAATGAGGTGGTAACTAGAAATCCCAACCAAGTCACTTTATATGGGCCGATGATATTTGAGGAGTTCCGTCGATTCCTCAGGCGACCCATACTGACCCTCAGTTCCTCATCATAAGTTCCACTTTGAAGTGTGTATTTGTCAACGAAATTTCATCGGACTCTGTAAAGTGCCTACATCATTGAGGAGTTCCCTATGACAACTGTGGTCATCATCACCAGTTCCGCTTCACCAAATTTGTGGTTTCCGAGAGCCAATGCTTGGTGAACTACAGAAAATACCGAAATTGGCATATTTATGCCAACGCATACGTGCCTATGAAATTCGAGGAGTTCCCTCGATTCCTCCTAGATCCTATGCAGTATGTTATAATACCATGAAAGCTGTTGGATATTTAAGAAAACTGCAAAGTTAAAGCTCAAAATGCACTAAGCCACAATAAATTAGTTTTACTGGAAATAATCTGTGCTAGACTTGGCACCTTTTCAGCAAATCTACAGAACTTGGCACCCATTTAGATCTCAATTCTTTTGTCGGTGAAGACGACAACCACGCGTCGCATATTTTTAATATTGAACTTGGCTCCAATTTTTACATTGATGGGTTTGATGGGATATCATTCCTTTTTGTCAAACTTCACCAAATGGTACTTTTCAAGAGCGAATGCACGAGTTATCATACAAAATACCCAAATCGCCAACCTAAAATATTTGAAGCGGTCCCTTGATTTCTCTAGGACTCTTTTATCAGATTCTGACCTGATGACAATAAGACCATCCAGGCAGTATACCGTTCCAAACAAAAAGAGATTTTTCCAAATCGGTTAATAAATGACGGAGTTCTGAGGTAACAAGCATAAATAATAATAATAAAATTAATTTATTATACACTAGTAGCTTAGGCCCCGCCTCGATGCCGGCGGCACCCTAGGTTAGGTTTTTATATTTTGTACGTGTATTGTTATATTTTACTTTTTATAAATTTGTTGTAAAAAGCCTAACTTATGTCTATAAATAAATAAGGTGAATAAAAAAAACTGTTTTCTGATTTTTGTATGTGTACACATACAATTACCAAGCTGGATGCCAAATTTCACTTTTCTAGTTCTCCTGGAAGTGGGTTAGGGTTTCGATTACTAGTCAGTCAGTCAGTGGTAAAATGCCATTTTTGGACTTTAATACCTCAATAACTATTTCACCTATATATTTATGACATTTGGGATTATAGTTGTTGTTCTTAACGATCTTAATATACAGGTTGTTTTTATTAAATTCCGTCAATTGCGAGGGTACAATCCTGAGATGAAATAAATTTATCTTCTCTAAGACACTAGTACCCCAATTCGTACTATTTCGAAGATATTCAAGATTTGATTTTCGTTAATTAACACCCCTAGTATAGTATAAAACTTCCTTAAAAAATACGCAATGTTGACGTGCGTGTCATTCGAATTCCGAATTGTTATACTCGACATTTATTTTTGATTAACTCCGCATTAACTCTTTACTTTCATTCACCCTTGGTGATATAACTAATGTTTTTGTATAAAAATTAAAAAAAGATAATTTTCTTGAATTTTGAAAAACTTAATATACTACGTCGTTTCTATGGCTATACACGGCTATACAGGCCCTTTTGTCCTGCGAGAGTAGGTATTTAGCGCTGTTCTGGCGGTGCGTGAACAAGCCCGCGCGGCCGAAGCGACTGTGAACTCGGATGACCCCACTAGCTTCATACTGGTCACAGTATAGAAATATAACTGTATTTTGACTTAAGAAATGCAATAATTATGATTAAACTTTAGTATGTAGGTAATTCATATCATTTTTCAATAAATAGGTAGTAAATAAATAATTGAAAGTCGAACTTACGGTAGGATCCATTATAATGAAAAAAATAAAATATGACGCTTTTTCATATGTTATCACTTGCACTTCTTTTTGACCATGTCGCGGCGACATGCGCCACGCCCCCGCTTCACATCTATTTCTTTCTATGATCTGAGTCTCCAATAAAATACCTTAAATACATTTTGCATTTAATATAATGTAGATCAATATGGCCCTTTACAGCGTGTAATTTAAATGAATATTTTCGAAGATATTACTGATTTAAAATGCAGGAATATAGCGGTTGCGGCGGTACCGGCCGGGTTGTATATAGAGACATTCTGTAGTATAATTAGTATCAGCATTGCACCCGTGCGAAGCCGGGGCGGGTCGCTAGTATACCATAATCAACTGCAATTTCGAGTATAAAGTGTCCGATTGTAACGACAGTTGGTGCTACATGGGCATTTGATGATCTTCATCTTGTACATATTCAGCTTAAGACCAACTCTCTCGGAGGTTTTACCGAGGTCATTGAGCATGGTACTTAAATCCTGTATTGTCTCAGCCAAGACTACTATATCGTCAGCAAACCGAAGGTTAGTGATGTACTCGCCGTTTATGTTGATGCCTAGGCTTCGCCAGTCCAAAGTCTTGAAAACATCCTCCAGTGCAGCGGAGAACAGTTTGGGAGAAATAGCATCTCCCTGCCTGACTCGCGGCTACAACGGAATAGGTATCGAGTTCTTGTCCTGGAGTCGGACTCACATAGTGGCGTTGTCGTACAAACACTTCAGTACTTCGATAATAGCGGTAGTCTATTTGGCACCGCCTGGAGAGATTGTAGTACAGCCCAGGTTTCAACCGAATCGAAGGCTACAGCTCACAGAGCCACTAGTTTTAAGCTTTATTGTAACAGCTAACATTTTATGAGCCACGACTCACGAGTTTAGAAAAAACGTTAATTTAATTTAATAAAATACAGACATAATTTTTTTTGGTGGGTTAATTTATTCGTCAAAAGTTATTAGCTCTCAAAGCATAAAAAACATTGCGATTTTACTTTTTTACTCTTTATGCGAAAGATTAACGTATTCTTTTAAAATAAATACCAGAAATGATTTTACATAAATATGATAAAAGAATCGATATGGTATATGAAATGATACTAAACTTGCCACGGTAGCTACCTGGAAATGGGTTAATCTTTTAAAAGAAGATTAGCTAGAAAGATTGATAGTGTATACATTTTAAAAGGGTCGGCAACGCGCATGTGACACCTTTGGAGTTGCAGGCGTCCATAGGCTGCGGTGACCGCTTACCATCAGGCGGGCCGTACGCTTGTTTGCCACTGACGTGGTATTAAAAAAAGACGGCCGGAATTAATGTGGTGAAGCTCATAGCTTAAAAAAAATATTCAAGTGCAAAGCAGTAGATCTCTTACTATATCTACAATTTCTGGTAATAAACATTGCATTTATAATTTGACCAACTTTGGTTCCATTTCTGCAGGGGTTCAGTTCAGTTGTTATACTGTCATTTTTATACTGTGGCACTATGACCATAATTTATTTGTTAATAATTACGACTTTTTTCATTTGGGTTTTTATAGCCCTTCTTAAATAATTTGCAACAATTATATAAATTCGTCAAAAACTGCTTGTTTGGTACACGAAACTGTCGCGGATAAAACTGACACAGGTCCGTTGTCCGTAAGCGCCAGCGCGCGACTGATCGGGCCTGCCGAGCCTCCGCGCTCGCGCATTTTGTAGGTATTTAAACATATTAATTAATACAATCATTTTATCTATTTCAATCCTGCAAAAATGTCTACAAATACTGAATGGATTTAGTTTAATTCAAAAACTTTATTTAAAACATCAATAGTTTAGTCGTCAGATTGTAAATGCTTTACAAAAAGGAGTAACTTTGGGGTATCTTTCTATCGAGCGAAGTTCATTAGATCGTGTAACTGGGTGCAACTTTGACTAGACTAGATCCTTATGTAAAACGTATAATTTTTTCAAAGTTTTAAAACCCTTTTTCTACGTTTCAGATTGTTTTTAGAAAACTCGAAAACGCTAACTCGCTTGACCACCTCCCCTTAAATAGATTTGGAGTTATTGAGGGGTCAAAAGTGGCTCCAAACGGTTCGTCTAAAATAACACACGGCTGCCGCTCGCCGGTTCCTGGGGTGAATTTGGCTAGAATCCTACTTATGTAACAGATCCCAATATTCAGAAATTATTATTGAACAAAAAAACACTTTAGATCATTACAAATCAGGACATACGCTACCTTCTACACTCTTTTTGTTACAGCGACTCTCCAATTTTAAAACCTAATTATGTAACGTTGCCTAATATAATTTTTCTAGGACAGCGAAATGATTTAAATAAAAAATCAATATGGTGGCAGAATATGGACCTTGACGTGGCCCTCTATAAAAAAAACAGTTGTATAATAATGTATGGAAATCCATTTTATTTTTCCCAAACTTAGAGCATAAATGCTCTAAGTTCCCGCTAGTCATATAACGGTACAGTACAGACTTGCATTTGCTAAAAAAAATACTGCTGTCAGTCACTTAATCGAAATTGTAATGCTGGAGTAAAAAATAGATTTACAATGATAACTGAAAGCGCCATTAATATACATTTTTTTGTTCTCTGTGTCTATGTCGCCAGACACAATGAGCAAATATTAGTCTACAATTCTACATACTATATGCCGAGAAATGTAGAAAGTCTCTGCGCCCATTATATAACGATTATTTTGGAGATGTAAGGAGTCTCTGGTGAAAAAATAATATAACAATTTAAAACTAGTATAATCTTAGTTTTGTGATATGAAAAGTAAATTAAACATAAACATAATGATATGATCGTGATTTCGTGACATAACTTGATGTAATAAATAACGGTACAGTCGTGGAGGTGATGCGAATATTTAGTTTCTGATCTGAAGTAAGTAACGAAACAGCCAAGCCATACATACTCGTATTTACTGATATGAAGAATTTGTTGAAGTTAGGGTCGGTAGAGTTAGGCCGTGTAGATTCAGAAGCTTGGCTCTACATGAGATCTGATATCTTTTTCACAGGGCAAACCTTATGTGGTCGTCTTGGCAACATTTTACATGAAATGTTTTTGGTGGGATTTCAGTTCTTTTTGTAAGGCGGAGGTTCTTGTAAGTACTTATTAATAGGTTTTTTAGTTACTGTCTACAGTCCCGTGTAAACTTTCATGTCCTAATTCATAAAATTGGTGAAAGTCTCATATAAACTTCCACCCCCCATTTTAGGGGATGAGGGCTAAAGTTATGTTTTTTTTTGTTGGTTGTATACTAAACTTAGATTACATACCAAATTTCAGCTTTTTAGCACTTCAGGAAGTAGCCAAACATTTTGATGATCATCAGCAATCATCAGTGTGTCAGTGAGTGTGTCAGTGACGAAATCGGTGTATTTTAGATATCAATAAAATCTGAAGTATTAGAGCTAATAAATTGAGACTTTGTATGTTTAATTAGTCTATTATTGAGATCATATCCTGAGAATATGAACTATATCAGTATCGGAAACCAACTTTATGAGGGTTCAAAAAACGACGAAGCACTTTGAGAAAAGGTAGGTAGTGCCCTTGCGCTTCGCTTGGCTCGTCTTGGCGGGGGCACTACCGTGCCCCCAGATTTTACTGAAATAAAGATTAAAATTAAGCAATTAACTAGTCAAAATACTAAAATTTCAAGAAAATACAAACGTTGGTTTTCAAATGCCTATTATTACTCATATTATGCACGTGGTTTTAGAAACAAATACCGTAGGTATGTGTGCACACGTGCAGAACTAACTGAAAAACAAAAATCGATTGTAGCTAATACCAAATAATATTATTGTAACAAGCATGTTATTGAAAAAAAAGGATTGAGTGTTGAATTTTTTCCGCGTTTCTTCTTCAGAATAGTCTTGATTTCAATTTAACTTGCACTGTTCGGATGTCTGTAAGTATGTAAGGTGTCTTCAAAATTTGCAATAGTGTTTTCAGCTACTTGCATGTATCTGATGGAGCTAACTAGAATGGTGACAATGCAATTACTATGGTGCACTCACGGACTTTAATTGTTGAGCCATTTAGAGCTTACTTTATACTGGGCACAATAATTAGCTGTAATGTGTCCAATTTAAAGTGAGCTCTAAATGGCTCTACAAGTCCGTGACCGTACTACCGACGGTAACCGATGGTGTGGTCGTAACAACTCCTAAACTACACAAGATACGCCCATATCGTGTGATAGGCTCATTGAAAACCTCTCAACGAGTAGTTAAATAATATCTCTCCCACGATGACTTAATTCGAAATATAATTGGTTCATAGAATACACTGTGGGTTAAAAAATTTCATTCGCACTTTACGCGTAGTAGAGTACCCAATCTTTTATTTATTTGTCAGAATGACTATTATCGTAAAAGACGATATAACATCGCACGTTCTCGTACTGAACTGTAATCAATGTACAGTCGACTGTAAAAATATGAATTCATATTTACACTTTCATCATCATATCAGCCGAAAGACGTCCACTGCTGGACATAGGCCTCCCCAAAAGACTTCAGAAATACGTCCCTCGCCTGCAGCTCGGGCCGCAAAATCTGCAATCTCAGCCTTTCTTTGCTTTACCACCCTAGTTGTGTAATGTACTATTAACCCACGCTCACAGTGTTATCGTTACTATTTATGAATATTATGATGTATTGCTAGTGGGATTAGAAATAAGTTTAAGTAATTCTCGTACTTATACATAGCAACAGAGTCTTATTACTAAACATTTATTTGAACGTTTACATAAAATGCAAAATCAATTCAGAAATAACACTGCCCTAATGAACCTGTTCTGAATCTTAATATATATTAGTACATTACGATACAAGTGCAGAAAACAGGAAATTCGCAACGAGTGGTGATAAATTGAAACACGACCGAAGGGAGTGTTTTAAAACGACACGAGTTACGAATTACCTGTTCGCACGTGTATCGTACAACGTTTTACAGTACATATGGCTCTTTAAAGTTTCGACATATGCACGTAATCTGCTGATTACCGCACTCGTGCGGTAATATAGCACCATATGTACTGTAAATATATTAAACTACACACGAATCTATACTAATATTATAAAGCTGAAGAGTTTGTTTGTTTGTTTGAACGCGCTAATCTCAGGAACTACTGGTTCGAATTGAAAAATTCTTATTGTGTTGGATAGTCCATTTATCGAGGAAGGCTTTAGGCTATAACATCACGCTGCGACCAATAGGAGCGAAGACGCGGACAAAGTCGTGGGCAACACCTAGTCCATGTTATGCGTGTTGTCGTATTTTTATTAGATTTTTTTTTTGCTATTAACAAAGCATGTTTAATGAGCTAAAGTAGGACAAACAAATGTTAATCCTTTTGTTCAAACATTTGCGTTTTATAGAAAGGTATAAAAGAGCGAGGTACCATATACAATATTACATAGTTTCCCGGTAAATACAATGTGGAAGACATTTGTGCTTTTGACCTGCGTGGTTGCAATAGTCTCTTGCAATGGTAAGTGTTTATCTATCCATACCTATTATATTCGTGCCACCAAAATATAAATGATTATATGTTTGCAATTATACAGTTCTTTCCAAAACAACATAGCGTCAAATGAAAACAACATAGTGCCAATGAATCATCATCATCATCATAATCATCATATCAGCCGAAAGAGGTGCACTGCTGGACATAGGCCTCCCCTAAAGAGTGCCACAATAACCGGTCCTGCGCTGCCCGCATCCAGCGGACTCCCGCGACCTTTACCAGGTCACCAGTCCACCTTGCCACGCTACGCCTACCCACGCTGCGCCTTCCAGTACGTTGTCTCCACTCGAGAACATTTCCGCATTCCCACGCCACTCAGGTTTAGCGATTCGGAGGGCTATATCGGTTATTTGGTTCTACTGCGGATAACCTCGTTTTTGATGCGATCGCGCAGAGAAACTCCCAGAAAGTGGGCTACCACTCCATTGACTCTTTTTCTTATCTTATTCTTTTTTTCTTTCTTCTTCTTTGGGTGACTGTGAGCCTTCTTTTGAGGCCCATAGTAAGCGACCAAGTTTCAGTACCATATGTCATCACAAAAAATTAATGTTACTGTATATAAATATCAGGGAGACAATTTTAACCAAATCGAGTTCGAGTTTTACACGAATCGAGTTATTGGGTTAACTACGGGGCTAACTAGCCGCCATATAAGGTGCCAATATTTTTTTAAATGTCTAAAATGTTTTTTAAATATCTTGCCCATTCTACCTTAATGTGCATATATACTGCTGACTTTAAAGCAACATTCTTAAGTATAATATTAGACAAAAATCTACAATGGAGTCCCAATATTGACTTCGTGGAGTCGTTTTGGCTCATAAACTAAGTTCGGCCGCATATGCCATTAGAAAATTTAAACTAATTATTGACGTATGTTGAAACAGCTCGCTTAGTTTATCATAGTTTTATGTCGTACAGTATTCTGATTTGGAGTAAAGTAGCTGACATACAGACAATACTTGTGTTAAAAAAGAGTAATTCGCTCCGTATATAATTTAGACTCACGTGAATCAAAGAGAACTTTTTAAAGAAGTTATCATTTTTTGTACCGTCAAAATACATTTATGTAAATATTATTTAAGTATGTCATTAAGAACCTATAGGTAGACTCGTTCTGTATAAATTCTGATATTCATTATTTTAATATAGAAATAAAATTACATCTAGATATAGAAATAAAATTCCCACTAAAATATTTCGTGTTCGCAAAGTATACAAGTATTTTTTCGGTCAATGTATCAGATTTAATTATAGTTTACCTGATAAAATTTCTAAATTACCCTTTCCAACTCTAAAAAATACTTAAAAAAATCATTGGTGTCAAAGGCTTAGTACAGAGTTGAACACTATCAGACAGACAGTCTTAATGAATGGCCCAAACCAGAGATCAACTCGTAAATAGCATTAATATGCATATAAAGTATATTTAAATTGTACCACGTCTAGGAAATTAGTAAACACAGTTCTTGCTATCGAACGACTTAAGTTATTGTCTAGTGGAAGTTATTTTCATGGTTGTATCTTTTATTTCCATTATTGGTTGTATCTCGAATTTTGTAATTCAGTTTCGACATGATGTCTTTTTAAACTACGCATTGTAAATATTTTCCTCTTTTTGTATTAAATTTATAGTCAGATTTACTTAGGTATCTACATTAAGTAGTTTAAGTATAATCATTGTAATAAGCATATTTTTGGGACAAATTTACTGACTGTCGAGCTTTTTTCGGCATTTCTCCTCAGCAGTGGTCATTTTTATCTGAAACGCTAGTAGATTTTGACTTGTAATAGTGCCATTGCGGATTGCGGCCTCCTTGCAAAATAAAGTTCATTTATTACATTTATTAGTACAGTTTCGTAAAAAATAATAAAGTCACATCTTGCCATTTTACAATTATTTATTGACACGGGTTACATTCGTTTTCAGGGTCCCCGAACATATTTATTTATTTGACAGTAGTAAACATATAGGTAATCAGCATATATCTTGCCTTGTATTTTTTGTTTGAATAAAATTGGAAACAAAGGAATGAGAAACCAGACAGTCAGATATTTTCTAAACTTAGTTCCAAATATATTTAGAACTTCCCATTGACCTATGAACTTGAAATTTGATGATAGCGTTTATTATTACTTTTTTTACCAACAAACACCAATATATTGATAAATCGCATTAGTTGTACGGAACCCTCGGTGCGCGAGTCCACACGCACTTGGCTGGTTTTTCTATCATTAAACATAGTGGACTTCAGCATCAAAGCATGGTGCATTTCTACGTCTGATTTATTAGAGTGTAGTATAATGACGCGTACTGTGTTCTAATTAAACTGCTAAGATACTGCAGCGCATCGAGCATGTTTGCTGAGGCCGAAGTTGTCACGTATGCCCCTCTACCCCCTCTACCGCCTTTTCTACATTTATATAAAAGCCCCACTAAGCTACCGAAAGCTCACAAAACTGACTACGGTTACTAGTGTCGCTTTGAGAAAAACGAACTTTATGAAAATGTTAGGCCTTGTGATCGTCTATGGTAGAACCATTTAGTATTGGGAACCGTAAGCAACCCTAGAACTTTAATGTGGGACTGGTAGAATCATTGGACTCCTCAGCTTTACTAATACTCGCGGCTTAACCTGTCTGCTCTCACGCCACTCACAGTTGACCTAAACTCTACCTAAGATTGGACTGCACCTGGCAGCCCGTCCAATTATAAATCATACATTAAACTCTACCAACTAGGGTTATACTTAAAATTATCCTTCTTGGCGGATGCCTAAAGATTAGCCTGCCTGTTCTAGTTCGCATTATATCTTTATAGTGTGAAACAAAATGATTTTTAAGAAAAAAAAACTGACTTCAATGGGGGAGGCCGGTGAGAGATTATTATACTTAGATGGTCCATTCTTAGATTCCATACAATGAAATAAAATTGGCTTGGTTATGTTTATAATGGTAGAAGACTAAGTACCCTCATCCTCATGGAATCTCATTCCTCGTGGAATCCTCCATCAGAACTCAAGCTTGACAAAAATGTGTCTTGAAAACCTAGCTTGCTTGATAAACATAACGAAGAGAACAAATCGCCAAACGTGAACTATGCGTCGTTGAAGAGTCCCGGTCTGATCATCATCAGCAGTTCCACTTCATCCAATGTAATTCTTTGGATGAAAATGCTTGATTAGTTTATGAAAATATTAAAATCACTATATGTGTGCTTTTCACATTTGAGCAGTTCCCTCAATTCCTCATGAATCCCATCGTCGGAACTCGAGCATGACAAAAATTAATCGTGAAAATAGAACTTGCTTAACAAACACAGCTAGGAGGAAAAATCGCCAAACGTGAACTTTTCGTCGTTGAAGAGTTCTGTTCTGATCATCATCAGCAGTTCCACTTCATTAAATGTCACATTTTTGTATGAAAATGCCTGATTTGTTGATAAAAACACAAAAATCACTTTATGTTTGCGTTTAAGATTTGAGGAGTTCCCTGAATTTCTTATGGATCCCATAATCAGAACTGCGTTTTGCTAAAAACGGGATCAAATTGGATATATATACTTACAATCAAAAAATAATTTTCAAAATCGGTTCAGACATGACGGAGTTATGGAGTAACAAACATTAAAAAACAATAAAAAGAATAAAACATGCAACCGAATTGAGAACCTCCTCTTTTTAAATCCTGAAGTCGGTTAAAATGCTAAGTAGCACAAACTATGTGGCTTCTCTCTCTCTTCTCTGTTATATATTATTTTTGGTAATTATCCCCACCCATACCTGTAAAAGCCTCTATTTGTCAATTGTTGACGTGTTCGTATCGTCGAAGGAGACAAATCTCCCACCACAGCACTTTGGGTCCGTGAATCAAAGATAAAACTGTATCGTGATCAACAGATAGACAGTTGAAAGTTTAAAAAGTGCGTAAGCAGACTTACTTATATACATAATTGCATAATTCAGCGATGTTAGGGTTCCATGTCATTTAAGTTGAAATGTTGGGCCAGGACCAGTCGCGGGCGTCCTCAGAACACTCTATCAAAGTTTCATTGCATTCTGATCAATGGTTGGTGGTTTCGAAAACCGCATAGGGAAGAAACATACAACATTTATTTTTATTTATATAGAAGATAGACAAATTATAATATTATTTAGTTTGTTTAAATTATTAAATGTTTATCTTGTCTTTGTATGTACCAAATTATAATAGTTTTAGCACTAGTAGATTTTGTCTTGTAAAAGTGCCATTGCGGCCTACTTGCAGAATAAAGTTCGTTTATTCCATTCATTTCATTTTTTTTAATTAACGTCTGGTTCATAAGTAACTAGGCTTTCACAATTTATAATTGATGTACTGTCAGCAAATAGAATCATTGGATAATTTAAGTCCTTCGGTAGATCATTAATATAAATGTGGCCAAAGTATACTGCCCTGCGGGACACCGTGTGTAATATACTGATCTTTAGAATAATGTTTACATTCTCTTTTAGCCTTTTTTTAGCAGAGGCTCTCCATTGCGATTCAACGCGGGAACGCGGCGAGCGTATTGGGCACCTTTGCCCCTTGGTCCTGCACAATTTCTCGCCAGCTCTAGCAAATCCGCGTCCACCAAATCCTTTGATACTTGGGGCGACTCATAAGGCGTCGTCCGACCTGTGGGCCCAACTTTGCTTTCTTCACCTATCTATATTTTGCCCATTCTCTCGACCCGTCGAGACCTGGCCAAGCCGTTGCACTTTACTAAAGATATTACTTTTTCAACTTTTAGACTATAAATGTGGACCCAATGAAGTGTTCTCGAACTGCACCAACGGGGGCTGTGAACCTCGCAATTGCAGTCAGGCTGGCAAACCAGTGCCTTGCGTGAAACTGGACCCTAAGAGCTGCATTAAAGGCTGTGTGTGCAAACCAGGCTACTTGCGCTCCGCGAACGGAACCTGTGTACCACAGAATCAGTGCAATGAAGGTAAATATGTTGTCTTGCGGTATATTGGAATGAATGAATGAATGAATAAAATTTATTTTGGATCAACAACAATACCTAAAAACAGTTTACAAAAATCATAGATCAAAAAGGTATATCTTGTGGATCAGTTGTCTTAAGAAAGGAGTCCACTCAGCATGAGTCGAGGCAGGAGGCTAGGGGCGTCGTGGTAGAATGTTCGCGATCCCATGGCGCCCCCATTCACGGCCAAGAGGGGAAATGCCGGTGTGGTTTTAGTGGGTAGGCTTCTCCCCTCCATTTCGCTCAGAAATGGTGCGGGAGAAGAGAGTCCCACATAATTGCCCATCAAGTTTCCCAGCCTGGGGGTATGAGTAAAGCATTTCCACATCGTTAACAAAAAAAAGGAGGCCTCGACGCTGATTTTCAGTAGGTCCTATATGGTAGTAACCTAAAACTAAAACTAAGAAATTGCTTAACTTTACGGGCTTATAACTTATTTCTTTGTTGAGTTTGTAGAATCAAAATTATTTATCGCTGCAATAACCAAACCAGAAATTGAATTCTTGACGTAATACTAAAATATGGCTAACACACGTGATTATACGTGTGCATTTTATGTGTGTATAGATACTTACTCCAAATTTGCTAGGATTTCGTAACCCTTCTTTAATATTAACCTCACTGTGAATTACCATCATTTATTGGCTCGCTAAATTTAAATTTGGCTTCCAGACGAATGTGTAGGTAACGATTCAAAGGGTCGTTTGTGAGATAGATCTAACGGTATTTTTTTTATTTGATACTAGCAATTACCTACTAACGTTCGTTTCAAACAGTTTCACGGGTATAGACTTGGAGATCGTTTGAAACGGTGGATGTGGCCACAAAAACTGCAGCCTACTCGGCCAGCCTCAATTATGAAAAGACAGGACACCAGTGTCATGCACCAAGAGGTGCATGGCTCAGGATATCTACGCACCGATAATAGGACTTGTGTTCCCCAAGATATATGTCCTGCTATCAGTAACTAAGCTTTCTCAAGTACTTAACTACCTAGTTGAGTACTCGAGAAAGCTCAGTTACCGGTTGCAGGCGAAATCAAACCAAAGGCGACTTTTGCGGAACTGTCGGTGCAGAGGCGGTACGGTATCAGAAAGCTGTCAGCGTCAAATGTCAGGCGGAGAGGTACAGATTCTATGCTGCGCGCCTACATTTAAATGAGTGTTTCCTGAATCGGGTGGAATATGCAAAAGCGAGGCGACACGAAAGCAGTGCTGCCTGCTCCTGATGTGCATAATATTACTACTGCACAAATATATTACTGATTGTATCCAGTCAAGTGCGGAAATCGGTGAGACATCAAACACAACAAAATAACACATACCGATCTCGCCCCGCCAAGTTACGAGTCGCCTTAATGTAAAGTTAGAATTTTGTTTAGGTAAAGGAGGAAGCAATTTTTTTCAAAAATGACTAATGTTTTTAATGTTTGTATTAAGACTTCGTAAACCAAACTGTAATCACATACTTTTTCTCTATGGAACTCAAAGGACAACACTACTCATCATCCTCCTAGCGTTATTCCCAGTACAATTGCATCCTGAAGAATGCCTGGGGTCCGCTACCTAATCCCAAGAATTGGCGTAGGCACTAGTTTTTACGGAAGCGACTGCCATCTGACCTTTCAACCCGAGGGGGAAACTAGACCTTATTGGGACTAGGCTTGTCAAGTGAGTGGGCAACTTGACTGTTAGAAGTTCTCATTGCTGCACATTGCTTAACCTCGCATACCGCACGCGGTACGCGGGCGCCGCTGGGCCACGAAAGGACAATCAACCAATCAAATATATTTATTTGCAAAAATACAGTGGTAGGTTGTTACATTAAATAAAGTTCAGTGTATTTTGCTTGCAAGCAAGCGTGCAAATATTATCAGTAATATAATTCTAATGATAGAACTTAAATGAAATAGACGCATCACGTGTCGCTGTTAGTGAACTATAATTAAATATACCAGTCAAGTGTCGGCGTGAAACTCGCGCGAGCACGCAAAGATATCGACAAACACTGACCCGTTGGGCTTGCACTTCGTGTCCGCAGGATAGTTTGTTGAATTATTCCGGTTTCTTTAATTAACTTTGGTTGAATCGTAGATAAAGTATTGAATGTTTAGAATAGTTTTATAATGAGCTTTTTAAGTCTCGTCCTTTAATTAGACCACTGGGCTAGCGTCGTGGTCTTAACGCGGTACTCGATTGAAAAAGCATGCATTATATATGAATCGATTGTATAAACTACCTACTTTTATTGTTAGTAAGCAATTAAATCACTGTTCCACATGAAACCTATTGACTATCGATCTCGTATACTGCTCAACTGAATCGGCGTGGAAGGGTAGCTGCTTGTCTGCTACCCTTTTGGAAACGTCAAAGTTGCTCCGGTCCCGTCACAGGCGCTGTCTCAGTTCAAAGGTAATAAGGTTATCGGCCCGTTTAGCCTAGTTGGTAGTGAATCTGTCCCGGTTTCGAACCCCGGTCAGGGCATTAGGTATTTGTGCATTTAGCACGGATATTTGTTCCTGGGTCTCAGATGATTTTAATGTATATAAGTATGTATTTATCTAAATATATAAGTATGTATATCGTGGTCTAGTACCCATAGTACAAGCTTTGCTTAGTTTGGGACCAGGTCGATTTGTGTAAGATTGTCCCCCAATATTTATTTTATTTGTTATTACAGTATATGTCAACAAAATCACTGCTCACTGAAATAAATTTCTAATCGAACAGGGTGTGGCGGTGATCCAAACGCTAAACCAGGATGTGGGTACTACTGTGGGAAGACTTGTACCACCTACGAGACTTTACTCCCAATTTGCCCCCGTATTCCTTGTAAACCTAACGGCTGCGACTGCAAGGATGGCTATGTATACGATGGCAATGTTAAAAAGTGCGTCTTGCCAAAGGATTGCAGTAAGTACCTCAACTCAGTTGTTGACAAATGCGTAACTTATTTAATTCGCGTTAAGAGACAGCGACTGCAGCAGCAACGTTTTTTGCAAGGAAAAAAGATAATTGTTTTGTTCCAACGCTCGTTCAAACGTGTATTTACTAAACTTAAGAAGATGACCTGGTGTATATAATATTATAGGTTTTAAGAGTGAATAGTCTATTACTGAATCAGTGAGCAACATCTTAGGCCTTGTCATCGCTTTCCATCAGGTGAGACTAAGACCTATCGCTGGTCAGACTATCATAAAAAAAAATACAACCCAAAACCAAGCCCAGAACTCTAAACGTCAAACTGGTAAACATCAAAATAACATCAGGAATGGCAATGAATCGAAATAATATAATTTTTCATTAGTAAGTGTTGCGTAAACAATATTTTAGAACATAAATTTTGCCGGAGGCAGCCGTCGTAGACCTTCATTTTATTAATCTCAAAAAAGAAGTATGCAAATAAGATGACCTGTTGTATGTAAACTATGGAATAGATAAAAATCTAAATGACATCTTCCATATTAAAAATGACCCTGCAGCACTGTTATTCAAGTAGTCTGCACTACGCTTCACCTCACCTCACACTAGGCGAACCAATGCGTCACATCTCTGATTAAGTGTTGTTAATTATTAGTCTCGGTGTCAAGATATACTATGGGTGAGCGCGGTGACGTGAACATTATAATTATAAACAGCATAGTATACTGATTCACTGCGCTCTACCACCCCAGCCCCGAGAGCGGCCCAAATGCCTATGCGCCGATGCCTATTGCGTGCCTTGGCAGCAATACGAACAACCAAAGACTAACTATCGTAAATGGAACGAGAAGCAGATATTGTTTCCGATCAGTTAAATCAAAAGGGACTGTCATCAAACTGTTAAGACAATTTATTTTCCACTGTAAAATGTGGACCATATTAGAGATATAACTGAAACTGAACCCAAAAATGTCATTTCCTAGAACTTAATAATACGTCTTTTAAATTTTCTTTCACTAGCGATTGGAACCTTGGTTTGCTGGGGTATCATATTATGCACGTTTAATTTACATTCATGTGTATAAAATACCTACTATTAATGTTATTATTTTCCTTGATAGTCATCTGCGGTATAAACGAGGTATACGATGTTTGTCCCGCGCCGTGCCCGCCGCGTCGGTGCGATGTGGATGACAGAGTCATTAAATGCGCCGCGCCGCCGAAGCCAGGGGATCCACAATGCAAGCCCGGATGCCGGTGCGCCGACGGCTACGCGAGAAACGCTACGGGCACATGTGTGCTCAGGAAGCAATGCGAACAACGTAAGTTATGAGTAGTCCATAATGTGACTCAATTGACTGACAAATTTTTGGTTTAATGAGCTCTACTCGTTGACGTTGTACAAGGCTAAGCGTCTTGCGTGTCGTTTCCTTATATATTTAGATATAATAATGGGTTGTCAGCATAGTTGTTAAACGTCGGTGTAGTTGGTGACGCGCCAAGAGTATTACCGAGATTTTACAAAATCACTTTTCTTTATATACCAGCCTACGGAACAATGATGATGTCTCTGTAGGTACGGCTTACTTTACATGACACTTATTGTTAGACCTTAGCTGCAACGCTCGTCATAGATTAGAAGTATTAGAACAGATCATTAAGTTCCTATCGCTAATCGAATATCAATGTTGTTTCCCCAGCTCTAACTTGTGACCGACCAAACGAAATATACGACTCATGTCCAGCGCCATGCCCCGGTGACAGCTGTGATGTTAACCCAGCACTTGTACTGTGTGCACCGAGCCCTCAATACGGCGATCCTACGTGCAAGCCAGCTTGTAGGTGCATTGACGGTTACGCACGGAACGCTGCTAAAAAGTGTGTTCCCAGAGATCAATGCCGTGAGTGACTATTTTTGATTTTGACGACCGCTTTGGCTTAGTTGGTAACCCTGCCTACGAAAATGGAGGTTCCGGGTTCGAATCCTTTTTTTTAACCTGGAGAAATGCATTGACGCATCCCGCCTAGCCAGGGAAGTAGGGCGGGTATGACGGACTCCCGGGGGGAACCGCCCGGACTACCATCTAAAACCACCAGGGTCTGCCCGTCACACAGCATAAGTGGCGGAGGCAGACTTTCGATTTAGATTTGACGTGGGAATGCGGCTATCGTAATGGGCACCTTTGTGCCTTGAATGAAACGGGACGGGTTGTTTGACTAATAATAATTTGTATGTGTGTGAATAGACTCTCATTTTAACGTTATTTTACTATTTTGGTTGTTTTTGTGTACTTATATATTTGTAAAATAAACTTTAATTAGATTACATGCAAAAACCGGCCAAGAGCGTGTCGGATCACGCACAAAGAAGGGTTCCGTACCGACACCTACAAGTCCACAAATAAAACCACTATACAATACATTGAATCGAAAAAGGTCTTATCTTCACAGAGAACCCACGGCACTTACGTCCTTTTGTTTGGTTAAGACAGTTTTTCGGCGATAACTCAAAAACTATTAGATATATCAACCGAAAATCCGATACGGAATTTTTAATCTACATCTCGATTTTTTTCAGAGTGTTATAATACATAGTTTGGAAATTAGACGGGGGAGACACACTTATTGCGATTTTTATAGCTAATATCTTACCAACGGTTGACACTTAAGTGGACAAGTTTTTTAGAAAACTCTAGTATATCATTTCTAAAGGCCTATCCATAGACCATAGACACAACACACGCCTATGTGCATTGTAAAAAAAAATATCCCCCGGTTACATACGTATGGAGCGCCCCCCCCCCCCCCTAATTTAATATTTTTTTCCTATTTTTGCATCATTTATAGCGGTTTACAAAATACACCTTCTTACCAAATTTAAAAATTGTAGTGCTTATATTCTCCGAGTAAATCGGCTGTGACATACGGACGGACGGACGGACCGACAGACAGGACGAAACTATAAGGGTTCCGTATCAGCCATTTTGGCTACGGAACCCTAAGAAGGACTCGCTTAATTAATTTCTAAGCTGTTTTAACGGAGTTTATTTTCGCACACTGTAGCATCTCTATGCTACAGCATATCGAAGCATAGAGAAGCATAGAGAAGCAAGTCGAAGCATCTATGCATCTCTAAGAGATGCTATAGTATCCGATAATAAACTTCGTTAAAACAGCTTAAAAATTTATTAAGAGACTCCTTGTTAGGGTTCTGTCAATAACTCTGTATTGAAATCAGTATGCGTACCTATATACCAGTTTTACACCGTTGATACATTTTTTTTCTTTGCTAGCTATCTCTTTTTTTTAATACCACGTCGGTGGCAAACAAGCGTACGGCCCCCCTGATAATGGGTAAGCGGTCACCGCAACCTATGGACGCCTGCAACTCCAGGGGTGTCACATGCCCGTTGCCGACCCTTTAAGAATTTATAAACTCCTTTCCTGAAGAACCCTATACTGTAGTCCGTCGGGAAAACTTCGGCAGGGAGCTCATTCCACAATCGGAGCGTCCGAGGGAGGAAATTCCTCTGAAACCATGCCGTACGCGACCATTATCTGTCATTCGAACATGCCACTTTACTCGGTCCTGTGAAATTTCTCGCCAGCTCAAGCAAATCCGCTTCCACCAAATGCTTTCATATTTGGGGCGACCCACAGGGCAGTCGTCCGATCTGTGGGCCCAAGTATGTTCTCTTCGCCTATCAAAATCCTCACATTCTCTCGACGGGGCCGGCTAGCAAAGCCATCCCGATTCACTTTACTAAAGGAATTACTTTTACGACTTTTAGACTATAAATGTGGACCCAATGAAGTGTTCTCGAACTGCACCAACGGGGACTGTGAAGCCCGGAACTACAGTCAGGCTGGCAAACCAGTGCCTTGCGTGAAACTGGACCCTAAGAGCTGCATTAAAGGCTGTGTGTGCCAACCAGGCTACTTGCGCTCCGCGAACGGAACTTGTGTACCAAAGAATCAGTGCAATGAAGGTAAATGTTATCATCATCATCATGTCAGCCGAAAGACATTAACTGCTGGACATAGGCCTCCCCCAAAGACTTACACAATGACCGGTCCTGCGCCGCTCGCAACCAGTAAATGTTATATTTCGATATATTTCGTAACCCTTCCTCACTATTAACCTCACTGTTTGGAGCGCTCGTGGCCCATCGGCGCCCTCGTACCGGGTGCGGCATTCGAGATTAAGCAACGTGGGAGCAGGTCAGTTCTTGGATGGGTGACCGCTTTGAGTGGTTACTAACTGAGCGCTCCCGTGTTTTGGAAGGCACGTTTAGCCGTTGATCCCGGTTGCTGTCTACGACAGCAGTCGTTAAGCCAGGTTAGAGGCCTTCGGGCGGCTTGAGAACTTTCTAACAGTCAAGTTGCCCACTAACTTGACAAGGGGCGTCGAAGTTGCACTACATCCGTAGGGAGTGCCCACCGTTACCCTACACGTGACCCCTGGGTGGTGCTAAAAGTGCAACAAAAACTGGCAACCATACTTGCCTGCTGGGAGACATCACGGTTCGAAAATAAATGCCATACGAGTATTATTATTTTTTACCTCACTGCTAATTTAAATCATTATTTAGCGAACAAAAGTTAAATCCAACTTCCAGAGAAGTGTGTAGATAAAGTTACAAACGGCCGTGAGGTCGATTAAACCATCATTTTCTAAATGTGAAATCACCAATTATCAGGCTCGTATAAATAATCACCAAAAACAAACACAAATTTGAGGAGCTAACGATTCTGCGTCATACTTGTTCGGCCATCAGAGGGTAGATGAGATATTCTCTTTCATGTGGTCAATATTTAAGGGCTAACATGGATATCTTAAATGTTTTTTTCCACATTATTGGTCCACCTAAGAATTAGGCTTTACCTGTCCCTGTTAACTTTGTAGTGTCCACAGTCCACATGATAGACGCGAACTTTAATATATTTGTATGACCCATATATAAGTTAATCACTATCACATATATATTTAAAACCGGCCAAGTGCGAGTCGGACTCGCGCACGAAGGGTTCCGTCCCAACACCTCCTAATCTACATTTAAAACCACTATACCATACATTTAATCAAAAAAGGTCGTTTCTTCATAGGAAACTTACGGCACTTAGGCCCTTTTGTTTGGGCAAGACAGTTTTTCAGCAAAAATTCAAAAACCGTTAAACCTATCTTCTTCAAACAAAAAATCGTTGAAAGTATTTATTAATTTACATCATCTTGATTTTTTCCAGAATTTTAAACTTCATAGTTTGGAAATTAGAGGGGGGGGGGGAACACTTTTACCACTTCGACAGCTAATATCTCGCCAACGGTTGAATTAAATGGAAAAGTTTTTTAAGAACCTCTATGTCATTTTTGAAGGCCTATCTAAAAATACCCCACACGCCTATGTACATTTAAAAATAAATTTTGACCCCCCTGTTACATCTATGAGGTGCCCCCCAGTATAATATTTTTTTCAAAGTTTCACATCGTATTTCTATAGCAGTTAATAGAATACACCTTTCTAATAAATTTCATAATTATAGTGATCGTTAGTCTCCGAGTAAATCGGGTGTGACATACGGACGGACAGACAGACAGACATGACGAATCCATAAGGGTTCCGTTTTTTGCCATTTGGCTACGGAACCCTAAAAATGTTATATAGGTAAGGTAATTTATTACTACTCGTTTGTTTCCATTCAGGTTGCGGTAATGACCCAAACTCGCACCCCGGTTGTGGCGTCAACTGTGGAAGGACGTGTTCCACTTACAAAATCAAAAATGTAGCCTGTATTTTGATCTGCTACCTCAATGGATGCGATTGCAATGACGGCTTTGTCTTCGACCCTAATGTCAAGAAATGCGTTTTGCCTAAAGATTGCAGTAAGTATTGTTTTTAGACTTGGTCTGTGTCCATATTTAACAATTTAAATATATTATCATTTCTTTTACTACCACATACACACCCACACCACATACCACATTCACTTTTTGTAAGATGTGTTTATTTTATACAATAAAGAGTTTAAGTTCTACAACTAAGTACTATACTTAGTCGGGCCATAAGTTCAGCCCCAAATGTTTTCCGTTTAAAAAAAAAACAGTTTTTTTTGTTGTTAAACCATGTATGCCTGCATGTTGTATATATATGTAGATGGCTTGGAATCTTGCTAAAAACCGTTTAGATTATGATTTAATTTATTTAATAATATTACCGCAATTAATAAGTATTTCTCGTTAATTTCGAAATTTTAGACCATTTACCGTCAAAAATACGCGGGAGAGCGTATATTTAGTAACTATGGGATAAAATTGATTTGTTTGACATTGTACATTAAAACATGAAATTTGAAGATTAATCATAAGAAATGGAGGTAATGGATAGTGTGACAACTATAATAGTACATTACGATACAATTGCAGAGAACAGGAAATTCGCAACGAGTGGTAATAAATTGAAACACGATCGAAGGTAGTGTTTTAAATCGACACGAGTTGCGAATTACCTGTTCGCACGTGTATCGTACAACGTTTTACAGTACTTATATATATGGCTCTTTATAGTTTCGACATGATATACAGTCCGAGTCACTTGAATAGCCTCACCAGTGAATAAAATATAAATCCTGTTCTTTATTGATTACTGCCCGTGATCTGCGCCAATTCAATACAAATCGTATTGAGGAGGCCATCGAGCAGAAAAGGGCTCTAAAGTTTTTTCAAGAGATCTGTCTATTGGGCAGAGCCAGCTTGCCAGATTAAAAACTGAAGATGGTAGAATCGTTTCGTCCAAACCTGAGCTTCTGAATGAGATAAGAGTGCTTTTATGGACAGCTATACACGTCAACTAGCAGACCCGAAGTTGGTCTGGCGGAAGACCGAAGAGCTAGATTAACCCAGCACTATACCGAAGATATCCCGGACATCAGCCTGTACGAGATTAGAATGGCTCTTAAACAGCTTAAGAACAATAAGGCACCCGGTGAAGACGGAATTACAGCGGAACTCCTGAAGGCGAGTGGAAAACCGGTCCTTAGGGCCCTTCAGAAGTTGTTCAATTCCGTCTTACTAGAAGGGAAAACTCCAAAGGCATGGAACAGAGGTGTGGTGGTCCTGACTGGTGATAAGTTAAAACACGACCGAAGGGATCTTATTTATGTACTTATTATTTTTCCTTGTAGCTCCGTCAGTCACCAAAAATATTTATTGTTTTCTAGCGCCCACATGTGGACTTAACGAAGTATACTCGAGTTGCATAAACGGAGGATGTGGCCACAGAAACTGCAGCCAACTTGGCCAGCCTGAGTTATGTATCGACATAACACCAGAGTCTTGCATCAAGGGGTGCATCTGTGCTTCAGGATATCTACGTGCCGCTAACGGGACTTGTATTCCTCAAGATAAATGTCCTCCTACCGGTAACTACACTTTCTTAATTACTCAACTAACTAGGGTGACTTCCTGACTTGTCGCTTGTGTGTATCGAGGTTGTACTATATCAGAAATCTGTCCGCTGACAGCGTCAAATGTCAACCGAGTGTCACTATTACAACCCGGCAGTGTGACTATTAACTGGATCTACCGCTTAAGACGTTTGCGGACAGTAAGTCACACTTGTTTGACATTAAAAATTGTGTGGAATATTTGGAACAGGTTATACTTAGCAGTTTCGTCATAATGCTATCGTAGTGTATGCCTAGTTATGTACCATCGGCGTCCATATGATGCATTTTTATATGACGTTATGTCAGTAGGAACTCTATTGGCTATGTGCGAAGTAGGTGGTGGGGGTAAGCTAGACGATTGTAGCGCACACCATGGCAGAAATGTGCACTTACCGGGGACCACTGTCAAATTTACTTTCACGTTTTCTATTGGTTTCTTAACGGTTTCCTACGATTCCTTTTGTTTGTATGTATTTATTTACCTTCTTATTTCAGTAAAATTTCCAATACGGGGTCTTTCTCGTTTACTAAAGTAAATAAAATATTCATGTGTCATTATTTGACATCTCTCAGTTTTCACATTGTCTCGGGACCTTTGACGTTTGACGTTTCAGACGTGCACATAGCCAATATCATTGGACATTTTTGGGGTCTTTCGTCGAACGGGCTACAATGTTGGTGATGGCGGTTATTGCACAGGCGGAGGTGACGTCTGTACGCTGCCCTCATGAAACAATTAATTACACAAACAAAATTAATTTTTGCGTTTATCAGAGACGTTATGACATTAATGTCGTATTACTGTCATAAAGTCTAGCTTCGGAATCAGTGTCACTACCAATTAGGCTAAACAGATCGTCAACTATGATAAAACTGCTACGAGTATAACCAGTTCCTTAACCTTACGGTCTTATTTATTCTATTCGAACGTCTTCATTGTTTGGTTTCGGTTTCGTCGGAGTACCTTAACCTTATATTAGACAGCGGCCTTAATAATACCACTACTTTTTCTGGGCGTACGAATATGTGGAGCTTTATTCCTAGTCGAGGAAAAGTTTGCCAGAGTTCCCGAGGATACGGTGTTGAGAGTAAGAGAGCTACACTAGTCAACACCAAGAATACTGAAATCAATATAGGGAGAGTAACATATTATTTGATTTCTTAGAAGTCTCTAGCGTCCTAAAGCTACAGTGTCTGCTTACCTTCAGGAAGGTCATATGCTTGTTTGCCATTGACATAGTATTAAAAAAACCTGTAGATAAAGTTTTATTTATGTTGGTTATGTATTTTTAATTTTTTGAGAATATCAAAATAACGATGTCAGGATGCATGGAGTTCCACATGTGGAACACGGATAAAAAAATCCAACAAAAATATTGTTACCACTACTATAGTAACTAGATTTTTGTTATCATTGTTCTACAACTATTTATTGTTATTATTTTTACCTGAAAGTAAACCCCGTTATATATCATATTATAGACATTTTTACCGCAAATAAAAAAAAGTCTTAATTTGTAGGGTCAATGTGTCAACAAAAACAATGGTCATTAAAATAAATTTCTAATACAATACAATATCAACAGGGTGTGGCGGTGATCCAAATGCACAGCCAGGATGTGGGTACAACTGTGGGAAGACTTGTAGCACCTACAAGGTTAAATTCCCAATTTGCCCCCGTATAGTGTGCAAACCTATCGGCTGCGACTGCAAGGACGGCTTTGTATTCGATGACAATGTTAAAAAGTGCGTCTTGCCACAGGATTGCAGTAAGTATCACAGCAACTTAAATTACAAAGTTTAATTTAGTAATAGTGGTTGGCTATACCGTACCGAACCTGCGCCGTGCCCTAGCCGTACCCGGCACGACAAATGACGGCAAAAACAAAGACTTTTGTATAATTTGCCGCACTGTGTGTATGCTGTCTACCCCAAGCTGGCTTCACGATGCTAGTATTCGGGTCGGCTCCACTTCCCGGCTTTCCAAGCATAACGAATGTGAACCTACATTTCCATTCGTATGTACATAGTGCTCTGGGTTTTTAAGCTGGATGCTGCTGCCTGGCGGCCTGGTAGCGTAAATTGGTGCAAAATGGGCAAGCGAAATTCGCTTACTCTGATTATTTT
This sequence comes from Notocelia uddmanniana, assembly GCA_905163555.1. NCBI lineage: Eukaryota > Metazoa > Arthropoda > Insecta > Lepidoptera > Tortricidae > Notocelia > Notocelia uddmanniana. The sequence continues at coordinate 28,696,572 of LR991058.1, read as the reverse complement.
AGTGCTTGTGGTTAGGTATTTATTCAACTAAGTTATAATCACTCATTGTTTCAGCACCCATTTGCGAAGTTAATGAAGAATATTCTCCCTGCATCAATGGTGGATGCGGCCCTAAAAATTGCAGCCAAGTTGGCCAGCCAAATATATGCGTGGATCCTGTAACTTGTATCAAGGGATGTGTCTGCGTCAAAGGGTACTTGAGAGCTTCAAATGGGACTTGCGTGCCAACTGACCAATGCCCACGTAAGGACTTCACGTACAGGCTACTTGCTGCGCTACGCGGCGCGCCATTTCTCAGTCGACTATGAACGGTGGCAGCGGAGGCGGAAACGTCGTGATCGCCTAACATGTCACGAGGCGTGTAGCGTAGAATTTAGTAACTTTTGCCCAACCAGAGTATTTTCTACGACAAGACAAAACTTAAGCTAGGCAAGGCTTAGGGCTGTTTGGTGGAATACTCAAGCGAATGTTCCCCATACAGCCAGCTATTGTAATATTTGTGCTTGACCAGTAGGTGCGGGCTGAAAGACAGCGCTGTGCAGCCAACCAGGCTTGCAGCAAATGCTGAGCCCGAGCCTATTGTCGCGCTTAGTTTTTGTTTCGTATTTTGTATTGCTTATCTGCATTTTTTTTATTTCATTTTTGATTTAGGGCAATCTTTTCTTATAGCGACCATAAATATTTTTTTTTATTATATCATTTTACGTCTTGACATAGTAAGGCAAAACCTGTATGCAGTATCTTCTCCTTTCCCGTCAGCATACTATCGTTACCCAGATTTCCTTACGTATAGGTATACTAATAGGCTCAACTAATGTTTCCTACTAAAGTAAAATAGTTTGTACGGAACCCTCTCCACGCAAGTTTAAATAGCACTTGTATCGTTTTTGTTCAACTAAGCTATAATCACTCATTGTTTCAGCAGCCATCTGCAAAGTTAATGAAGAATTATCTACCTGCATCAATGGCGGATGCGATCTTAGAAATTGCAGCCAGGTTGGCCAGCCAACTATCTGCGTAGATCCTGTAACCTGTATCGTGGGATGTGTCTGCATCAAAGGGTACTTGAGAGCTTCGAATGGGACTTGCGTGCCAATTGACCAATGCCCAGGTAAGGACTTCAAGTACAGGCAACTAGCTGCGCTACGCGCCGCTCATTTTCTCAGGCGACTATGAGCGGTGGAAGTGGAGGCGGAAACGCTATGGTCGCGTAAAATGTCACGAAGCGTGTAGCGGAGAATGTAGTAACTTTTGCCCAACCCTAATGTTTTCTAAGAGAAGTCAAGGCTTAGGCTGTTTGGTGGGGTTCTCAAGCGAATTCAAATCCCAGTATCACCATATCAGCAGAAGGACGTCTACTGCTGGATATAAGCCTCCCCCATGCAATTTCATGGGAGGTAAATGCCATAATTACCATAGTTGGCATGCGCATTGGCGATCACAGTATCTCCACCGCACTCTTTGGGATGCTGCTACCCTTTCCCGGTGGTCTTGGTCGTAGGTTTAGGACATACCCTGGTCTGGACTTTACCGGCCACTGAAACAATTTTATTTCAAGTATTGAAGGGGAGGTTCCTGCCTCGCTTGCCGTATATGATACACCTGTCAAAATTTGACATTTGCCAGTTTCCAAATTAAAAACGGGTGAGGTGTTAGCTGAGAGGTGAAGACGAGTTGGAATCTGAATAACAGCACTGTGCAGTACTCGTTGGATCCATCTGTTATTGTTTGGTCTAGCGACCAGCCCATTTTCACTTCAGTCATGCGATCATTTCAAGAGGTACGCTAATTTTTGACCTGGATCGTATTCGCTTACCCCCTTCTCTGTTAACTAAAAGTTGTTCTGTCCCTTTCTCACAAACATAAATGTCAAAGTGACAGATAAGGACAAACCATCTTTAGCGGCTTGTTAACTAATAGAGGCTTGATGAACGTTTATGAATAAGGGGGTTAGTCTTAATGCGCTCCTTTATTATCCTAATTGCGGCAGCCGTATGGGTAGTTAACACTTTGGAATTCATAACTTTCTTCTTAACATAGGTCGGGAAGTTACTTTTAAATATAGCTTTAAAAGATATTTTCCAGCTAAGAGTTATTTGTATTGCTAATTCTTTTGTGGTTATCTTTAAAATCATATATATATTTTTGGTGAGTGGATATAGTAAATATATTCGCTCGAATGAGGGATCAAAGTCTTACTTTACTTCCCTCATAGAAGGTGTGAAAAGCAATATATTGACGACCTGTTTAGCCTAGTTGGTAGTGACACTGCCTCCGAAGCTAGGGGTTCCGGGTTCGAATCCCGGCCAGGGCATTATTTGTGCATTTAGCACGGATTTTGTTCTTGGGTCTTGGATGTTCTCTATGTATTTATCTATATAAGTATTATATCGTCGCCTGGTACCCATAGTACAAGCTTTGCTTAGTTTGGGACTAGGTCGATTTGTGTAAGATTGTCCCAAAAAAAAAAATGTGCCACTCGGTAGCAGAAATCTTTTTAAGACATTTTATGTTTTAGCAGCGGGCTTCATAGGCGGCATGTGTCACACGGTTGCAAAATTATTTCCATCTTCGGCGTAAACATTTGAATCCCTCGCTACGCACAAGACTCTATTTTAGAAAGTCTCGCTACGCTCAGAATTCTATTTTTAAAATTTTGCTCCGTTGAGACACAATCTACATTAGTAGCATATCAATGTAACATTGCAATTGTAACACAATGATACATTTCTCACATACTTTATTATTATTATTAATTATAATTTACTTTCGTTTATTTCATTTACAGTCCCTTCGAATGGCACGTGTGTCAACACGAGAAGTGATGTCAGCGCTGACTCCCAGTGCAATATGTCAACGCTGACCGATTGTAGTGTGAACAACAGTGACGTCACAACTACTACCTGTACAAACAGCCAGTACAACGGCGTTGATATTACTGACTCGACAACTACTGGCACTACTCTCACAGGACCGGGATGCTCAGTTACCTCTTGCACTATTACTGGAGGGATACCTGCCCCATCTGCTGCGTGTGTCATCTCTGGATGCATCGTGGGTGCCGCTTAGCTTGAAGTAGTTCACAACGACTTCGCCACCACACAGCTTACGCACACACGCTTCAACTTCGAGGATTGAGCGTTATCGTATACCATCTAAATGGCTTTTATATCGATTAGATAAGTAGATGTCGTTTTAACCTTACTGTTAATGCATACATAAATAAAAACAAACCAAACCCAGCGTTAACTTTTTTTTTAATAAACTTTAATCCATTACTAAATTGTGTTGTTTTATTCATTTTGCATCATGGTCGAATAAGTAAAAACACGTGTGGCTTTACTACTAAGTTAAAATTTTATGTGATAGATAAATAAATGGTTAGTATAATATTTTTTTATGGATACTTAATTAATTTACAAACTCGTGCCTGTGTTACCAAAATGGGCAAGCAAAGCACATGAATTATAATTTTAGCGCCACGTAAAGTTGAATAATAAAAATAAAGCTAGTTGTAGGTGCCGCCGTAGCCTATGAACGCTTTTGACTGAACAGGGGCCTCAAATCACTTCTTTGATTTGAGTATTTGTTGCCTCGGCTGCTGGAGATAAAAGCAGGCCCTCCACTATCGATACTTAAACGCATCCTGGGAAGCTGCTAGACAGCAAAAATAGTGGTCTTATTGTCCTCTATCTTACAGAAGATCACAGCCAGAATACCTACCAATTTTCAAAAAATGTATTGACACTGAAGCTGGATGAAACAATGTATCCATACATATATTAATAATATCCAAGTCTAAACTGCCTTTTTTAAATTTTTAAGAATTTTTTGTATTTTGACAAACATAAACACTAGTTTTTATTCTGGGGCTCACATTAAATGGGCCTCTCACGTGTCTGCCTTGGCAAATAGTCTGAGTTCTGCCTGCTCTACCTGCCTGGTGATGATAAGAAGAATCACACAATTCACTGACGTGAAGACTGCTCGCCTGGTTCATACCGCCTTCCCCCTACTTCCATCGGACATCCAAAGTACGGCTGGCTACCATCCTTACCTGGTCGAAATTCCTCTAACTCGAACCAAGCGCTTTGCATCATCTTTCATAATGCGCACTTCTAAGGTTTGGAATTCTCTGCCGGCGTTTGTATTTCAGAGTTCATATAACCTAGACATTTTTAAGGCACGAGTGAATAGGCATCTTCTGGGTGAGCTCGCTTCATCGTCGGCCTCATCTTTGCCCCCTGGGTAGATACTGGCCAAGAGCCATCCCATTTTTAATAAAAAAAAGTTATTGCCACAGTATTATGTCACATGGCATATTGATCCGGGGCAAAGGCAGCTGATACAGAAAATTTATTTCAAAAGAGAGCGATCAGATCTATTTCTAACCTAGGCTCTCGAAAAGCGCTGAGATTCACAGTTGCTTTACAGTATATATTGGATTAGTATAATTATGTAGTTAAGGATTCCGTACGTTATAATATAAGGATCTGGGAAGTTTAAAGAAGTGCATGTCTGACACATTTTTATGCACACTCATGTCCTTGAGACCTGGTCACCAGATGTGGCTTCGCAACAAAGATTATTGTATTCAAGCCACATGAAGTAAATGAAAAAAGAACTATACATCTGTGTTATATCAAGTGTGTTTTTAGGGTTCCGGAGTCAACTAGGAACCCTTATAGTTTCGCCATGTTCGTCTGTCCGTCTGTCTGTCCGAGGCTTTGCTCTGTGATTGTTAGTGTCAGAAAGCTGCAAATTGGTATGAATATATAAATCAATAAATCTGACAAAGTCGTAAAAAAAATGAAATATCCTTTTAAGTAAACTTAATAAAGCCTATCAACAAAAACTATAGAGGACATGATCAGTTAAGCCGTGTTTGAGTTATCGTAAAGTCTTCCCTTCTTAGTAAAAGACGTATGAAACGCTGCGAAGGTATTCCCTTTTGTTGTTATTGTTTTTTTTTTTTATAAGTTCTTTGGGCAACTACGGAACCCGAGCATGGCCCAACATGCTCTTGGCCGATTTTTTTAATATTTAATTTGCATCCTACTCGTACACGCTAGCTTTTGTGTTTGTTTGCTCGTATGTTTGGCACGTAAGATCGTAAGGCTTTGGATCTGGGAAGTTTAAAGTTGTGCATGTGCATGTGTGCCATATTCTTAGTCACACTCGCGGCCTTGAGACCAGGTTACCAGATGTGGCTTCGGAACAACGACTATTGTTTTCAAGCCACATGACGTAAAAAAAAAAAAACTGTGCATCTGGGTTATTTCAAGTGTTTTTTTTATTAGCATGATACAACATGCTACATTTTGTGTTTGGTTGCTCGTAAATGGTAAAATGGCTTTGGATTCAATCATCATCATTCAGCCGAATGACGTCCACTGCTGGACATAGGCCTTCCCCAAAGACTTCCACGATTACCGGTCCTGCGCCAACCGCATCCAGCGGACACACGCGACCCTTATCAGGTCATCAGTACACCGTGTAGGGGGCCTGCCCACGCTAGGTACGTGGTCACCACTCGATAACCTTTCCGCCCCAACAGCCATCGGCTCTACGTGCTATGTGACCCGCCCACTGCCACTTAAGTTTAGCGATTCGAAGGGCTAACCGGTCACTTTGGTTCTGCTGCGGATAATTTAATTCCTGATAAGATCACGCAGAGATACTCCCAGCATAGCCCTCTTCATTGCTCTTTGGGTGACTTTGAGCCTTTTTATGAGGCCCATAGTTTCAGTACACTATGTCATCACTGACAACACACACTGGTCAAAGACTTTTATCTTGCGACACTACGGAATATTGGACAAAAATATGTACCGTAGAGTGTATTGAGAGTTATAGTAGAAGGAAAAAAGAGGGCAAACGGGAAAGAAGAAGAAGGAGGATAAACTGCCTCGACAACATAAAAAAAAAATGGTTGTTTGTAAAGTAGGTTTACGATCGAGATGTTTACGCGTGATAACGTCTTACTTCACTTGCACTTCACTTATACCTGCGATCGCGCTCGTGAGGTTTTGGTGTGACACAAGTTTCTGAACATGTCACCCGACTAAAACGATTTTAAAGACGTTATCACGTCAAAAATGGACAGGTATCAAGGACGCGGCCACGATTGCTAGGCTGGTCCGAATCCCGATCAGGGCATTATTTGTGCATTTATCACTAATATTGTTTCTGGGTCTTGGATGTTTCCTATGTATTTATCTTCATATAAGTATGTATATCGACGTGTAATACCCATACCCTGTATTAAGCTTAAATTACCCACTTCGGTACTGCTTCATAAAAATAAAACATTTTTTTGGACAATCTTTATTATGCGGTTGAAAACGCTAAATATCAATGGAAGTCAAAATAGAAGCATTCTTAAAAAAATATTCTTATACGGGTCTAACGCGAAATTTATTTACTTACCTAAATTACCGACGACGACGACGACGGTAATTAAGATAAATAAATATATTTCGCGTTATACCCGTATACAAGTATTATAAGAATATGTAGAAAGCGCGAGAGTTTAACTTACTTATTTACTCCGCAGCGACCCAAAGTGTGTCTTGGCCTCCAATACGATTGCACGCCATCGCCACCGATCCTGATCCTGCATCATTTCCTTCCACGAGTCAATTGAAGCTCACATAAATCGATCTCCACAGCATCAGCCCAACGGTATCTAGAGCGGCCGACCGGGCGTTTCCCACTCGGTTTGCCCAGGTAGGCTATTTTGACGGCACGGTCGTCACCCATTCGCTCTAGATGACCAAGCCAACGAAGTCGATACGCTTTCGTTACTTCGATGACATTCGGTACCGCGACAAGATCTTCAATTTCGGCATTTTTTCGAATTCTCCAACTGCCATCGGGTCTCTGGAGTGGGAGTGGGTGGGGTGGGTGGGATTTTACGGAGGATTTTTCTTTCAGCAACCAGGAGCTTATTCTCTTCCTTAAGTGTCAGTTTCCAGGCTATCCATCCGTATGTTAAAATTGGGCGTATTACGGTCTTGTAGATGCGGATCTTAGTGCTTCTGCTGAGAAGCCTAGGCACTAGCACTTTATGCACTTCATCTTAAGGCGCTTTGGACGCGGGCATCTATGTATTTCTTCACCCCGAGTATTGGCGTCAGTGACAGTAAAGCCCAGGTATTTAAAATGAGGTAGAGTTTAAAATGTATTAAAATAGATGCATTTGAACTGTGGCTGTACAGGCGTATGGCTAACAGTTTCATGGACGACAAGATGAACAAACATAGAGCCATGGTGGAATGAAATAATAAATTTGCCGGGTAAAAATATGTTTAATTGGGTATTTTGAATTTGAGCATTTAAAAACACTAAATTGAAGACTTTCAAATCGTAATATTAAATTCGGCCACTAAGTCACGGAAAATTGGCTACCCTCATAATTTATGAGTGACTTTTGAGACGTAGTGTAACGAATTAAATTGTATTGCAAGTCCTTAAATCTGTTATTTTAAATGCTCATTTTGGTTACTCGTACACTGAGAAAAAGCTTCAATTGCATTTTATTTTTAAATTGAATTTTGTGGGAGAGGCGTAGGACAGACAAATCTTGCTAGGTACTTGCTGCCTATGGCTTCTTCACGGGGGTACCAGCGTCACCTGTTGACATAAATGTTAATTTTATCCTCTTTAAACCAAGACCAAAGATCAGTGACAATAATCAAATAAATAAATGGTACAAATATAATTTTAAAACCCGACCACTTTGCACCACTTACTTATCAGCGTATTGATGAGGTTTTTAGGAGTAAAAAATTATGTAAACCTGTAATATTCTTTATTTTATATTTTTTGCCAACCATAACAAATACTTTTGTTTGTTCGGTAAAAATACGTCTCAAAACGAGCAGGCAACATATCTATTAATGTTATCACTTTTTAAAAGAAGCGGCGAGCTATAAAATACAAAAAATATGCCGAATATAGATTACTTCAAATGTCATTTTATATTTATTAAGCTTCCTCCCGAGATACCTTGTATTTGTATTCTGAACACGTCAATGTTAAATAAATTAATGTATTAGAATTTCATTTTCAATAAGACAGGAACACACACATTAATTTAAACTAACGTGGGACATATTAACACTCAAAAAAGGAATAACGGTTGAAACTCGCTTGGAAAGTCTCTATTTGCGACATGTTTCGGACTGCAAATGGAGTATTCAATTTGAGTGTTGTCACGATTGCCGATAGATGCGGTTTTGCCACGAAATATTTTGTGCCACGAAAGATCCGTGAGGCTATTCAAATTGGACGTCATCCTAGTTTTAAATAAATAAATGAAATAAATAAACGTCTTCATTTTGCAAGTAGGCCGCAATGGCATTTTTACAAGTCAATAAACTACTAGCGTTTCTGAAGAAGAAGACCACTTTCGAGAAGAAACGCCAGGACAAACTCGAGTCAGTCAAATTTATCCAAAATTTTCTTATTACAATAATAATACCTTATCTACTTAAAATTAGTAAACCTGAGTATGAATACAAAAATGTTGAAAAATATTTATAACTAGCTTTTGCCCGCGACTTCGTCCACGTAGAATTTGTTCTCGCCTTAGAATTATTTGTATTCCCATACAATTTTTCTCAAGCTGAGGGTGTATTCTCTAGAAATCCTATTGTCAAAACGAATGAATAAGTGCTTATTTCGGAAAATCAAAATACCGATTCTAGAAGAATGAATCCCGTCAAAAAAAGTAACAATTATAATGATAGAAGTCTCGCTACGCAGTTCTGCCGTAGTCCCAACAGAGCGAGTTATTCATGTAAGTATTATGGCCAAAGGCCCTAAGCAAACCGGCAAGACATGCGGGCCTATCATTCCAACAGAGCAGGCTCCTTATGCAAGGCTGAGGGCCGAAGGTCCAAAATAGAGCGACAAGGCACGCGAGACCGAAGGCCAAGCATCCCAACAGAGCGGGTTCTTAACGTAATGATGATGGCAACAAATGCGAGACCGAAAGCCGATCATTCACACACAGCGGCCTCCTTATTTATGGCTGAGGGCTGAACAGAGCGGACTTTTCATATAAGGCTGAGGGCTGAAGGCCCGATGGGCGTGCCAAGTCAAGCCAAGAGTGTTATACACGATAATGAAGGCGTGGTGGAGGGCGGCAAGGCACGCGAGGCTGACGCCAGAGCGTAGTTATACACACTATGTATAGGTTATTTGGGACGACATCATGTGTCTAGCTTTCTATCTTTATTTTACTATTTATGTGGTGTAAGTGACTGAATATTAAGTAATCGGCAAAAGTAATAGGGTTACAAACTTACACATGTAGATTTTATATCTAGGAAACGGGACCGAAATTATTAATTATTTGGTTGGTCACAGTTAGGTACTTATTCATATTCATATTCATTTATTCATTGCACCATGTTGTATACATAAGGTCTTATATAGGTTAATTATAATCCAAGACATGAACCCTGTCAGGGCACAGCAATGTTATTCTTACAGCTAACATGCAATAATAATCGTATCAAACTTGTACAAGAAAATACTAGGTTCCGAGACAATTAATTTAGGCTTAAACAGTACAAGTATTTTAATCAGTTTAATTATATGTATAATAGTATTTTGTAATATTTTATAATATACTTAAAGGGCTAAACTCTAATAGCTTTTAAATTTTGAAGAGACCGTGGCGGCTGGCGCGCACACTACACAGCGTCCCGGCGCAGCGCTAGCGTTTACTTCTTTTTTTCAGTTTTTATCTTAAGATTTCACAAATTTTTAATGTGAATGTTTTTTCTTTGTCGTCTAGGATGTTCTTACCAATTTTCAAACCTATAACTCATGGAGTTCCGATACAAAATTCAACCCCTATTTTTACCCCCTTTTAACCCAAATCTGCGCAATTTTTATAGCCTAAAACCTGACCGGGGATTTTCTTGACAGATTAGTAAAGTTTTGATCAAAATCCGTTCAGCCGTTTTCACGTGATGCGCGGTCAAGTAAACAGACAAACAGATAAACGGATAAAAATTCTAAATACTGTTGTAACGTGTTCTGTTATCGATTCTAAGTATCCCCAGTAATTTTTTTTCGTATATCTTCCATTTACAGACTTTCGAACTTCTTCAGCTTTATTATATGTACTTATAGTGTATAGGTACTTGCGTAGTTAACATGTTGAAATCGTGACAGTGGCTTGGTTTTGCTGCCAGCGTGGAAGCCTGTTGTTCCTGGTTTTAAGTTTATGTGTAATGATAACCGTGAAGACACGGTGAGTTCGGTGTGCCAGTCAACGGTCAATTTGGACAAATTGTCGGCCTGTTTAGCCTAGTTGGTAGTGAAACTGCCTAGAGGTCCCGGTTTCGAATCGCAGTAAGGAAATTTGTTTTTGTGGTGAGCTAATACATTTGTTCCGGATGCTCTGATGTTTTCTATGTTTTTTTAGTATATTCAATTCAATTCAATTAGCCTTTATTTGACAATCATATCATATATCTATTATTAAATATCTATTATTAAATATTATCGTCGTCTAGTATCCATAACACAAGCTTCATTGAGCTTACTATGAGACTAGTTAGATTTGTTCAAAAAATTGTCCCCTTATATTTATTTCTTATATATTTTAATTTGGTGCAACAGCAAACATCAATTCCAATGCAAGACCGCACCGCCCCGCCCCAACCCGCCTCCAGCCGCGAGCCCTCTTAAGCTGAGGAAGAACTGTGATTGTTGTTTAAAACTTGTCGCAAATAGTGTCCATCAAATTGCTGAGTTTCAAACGTTATTCTTTTGTAAGTTTTGTACAAAAACAGGTCAATGGTTTCCTTAAGGGGTAGTGAACGGTGCCCAGGAATAGACTTACATTCACAAGCTGGAACACACTTCCCATCGGCATTCCTGAAATAGCCTTTGATACATTTACAAGCAGGCCGACAGTTGACGATTATACCGATTCTGTAGGGCGGACATGTCGTCTTGTTGATGTAGTCGGAGCACTTCTCCCCAGGACAACTCGATGAGCAAGCTTGATACTCTTCATTAGAGTCGCATTTGAATGGGGCTAAAACAACGTACTATTAGATTAAATAAATGTCACCCTCAAGCTAAAGGCTCCTCTTTGTCGATGCCGATAAGGACCTTTACTAATTGCATTGTTACGGAAGAAGCGTCTTTTTGACACCGAAAAAAACAGCAGGCTTGAAAATGACACAAACAGACAAAATACATGTCACTTATTCAAGAAAGGATGAAGAGTAATATGCCGCAGTTACTGAGAGTATTTGGAGAAATTTAATATATTTCGGGTATCTCTGAAAAAGAAATAAATTGAACAAATTTCAAATACAAAATCGTTACTTTGAAATAACAATGTAAAGCATTTTATATAGATAGATGCATTTATTATATATATAGATATAGATGCATATACTTATATATAGATAGATGCATTTATTTCTTTATAAGATTACATTATAAATTACAATTGTATGTTAATTTACATGAAATAATTATTATGATGGTCAAAACCAAATAGATATAGGTAGGTACATATGTCAACAACTTATAAATTTAATTTAATAGAATAATGAAATCGGTAATACACGTTACGTCCGTCAGTAATACAATGAAACAAAAGTAGTGTGAAACATACTCGGATACTTTAAAGAGGTTATCATCTTCATCCTACAAGAGCTTTACCAATTGTATCCTACAAAGGTTCACTTACTATGAACTAGTTGTATGGAAGCGATTTTCACCTGGACTTCTAACACAGAGGGAAAACAAGACCTTGCTGGGATTAGACCGCTTTCATCATGATGTTTTCTGTCACCGAATAGCATGGTACATAAGATTTTTTGAATAACCTAGTGGTACGAGTAAAGAGGTCCGAATCTCTAAACTGAAGTGGCAGTGGGCGGGGCACATTGCACGTAGAACAGATGGCCGTTGGGGCGGAAAGGTCGAGTGGTGACCACGTACTGGAAGGTGCAGCGTGGGTAGGCCACTCACAAGGTTAACTGATGACATGGTAATGGTCGCGAGAGTCCGCTGGATGCGGGTGGTGCAGGACCCGTCATTGTTGCACACTTAAGGGGAGGCTTATGTCCAGCAGTGGACGTTCATTGGCTGATATGATGACGATGATGATGACGAGTCAAAGTTCACACCCACAACCTTCAGATTTAAGGTAGCCTTACCCCTTTGAGATGATAATAAAATTAAATCTAGAAATGGCCAGTCACTTACGGCATTCAGGTATTGGTATACATTTGCCAGTCTTCCTGTCTCTCTTCCTGTTGTAGCCGCAGACGCAGCGCGGTTTGTCACACACGATACCGACTGGGCAGGTCTGAGGCGAGTCCCTGGTTTTGGGACAATTGTCTCCGTCACATTTGACTGTGGGGCATGTGCTCCAAACTTCGCCAGGAGGACAATCTGGTGCTGTTACAAAAAAAAGTGCTTTGTGTAAGTGCTATCATAAATTGAAGTAAGAATGTTAGAAAAAACCGAGTGCTAGGCCGTAGTTGCACCTTATATCGAAGTAAAGTGTAGGTGTAATCTCGCATTTAGAGATGCGGTATAGGTGCGATATTAGTAAACTTATAGCTATTTATCTCAACTGCCAGCTGACGCGGTACCATTATTTGCAAGAATATGTAAATAAAATAAGTGCTGTACTAACTTTCTATTATATACAGGTGCTGCATACCTATTACCTATTCGTAAGTTAACGTGGCGACGTCAGCTGCTGATGCTGTTGGAAATGGAGAATATACCGCATACAGGTTGCACCTTGATAAGTCAGATAGTAGCCCAAGCCCTCGCGTAGACAAGGCTGGGGTTTGGCAAAACTTACTCTGTTTTCCACTACAAGCCTAGTGACATGAGAGGAGAGAGCGGTCTTACCTGGGCATCGGTTAGTTGGCACACAAGTGCTATTCGAAACTCTCAAGTACCCTTTGATGCAGACGCATCCCTTGATACAGGTTATAGGATCTATGCAGATTTTTGGCTGACCAGCCTGGCTGCAATTTCTAGGATCGCATCCACCATTGATACAGGTAGAATAATCTTCATTAACTTTGCAGTAGGGTGTTGAAACAATGAGGAGTGGATTCATATACTTTTACTTTGATTGGAAATTACTAGAAACTCCACTGATTAAAAACAAGAAATTAGTTTTTAAGGTAATTTTTGTTTAATGTTTTAGCTTTAACAACTAGAATTATGTGAATGTTATTCTTATTGCCAGGACCACAACTTACTGGGTTTTTCCGTGGGTTTCGTGATGGGGGCAGCGGTGGTGGTTGGTGGCTCTGAAGAATAAAAAAAAACGATTATAGGTATCTAAGACCGCCTAATATTTACTTTAAGTTGTATTGTGGTCTTTTTTAATTACAATTCCAAATAATTAAATGTATCGCAGAGTTTCGTATGTTGCTAACTGCAAGCGTCATGGCTTGCCGTGACATTATGCTGAGTGGGGCCCTTTTTAGCGTCGTTTGTTGTTCTTTTTTCATAAAAATGTAATTATTACGCTGTGTATAGACGTTAATAAATGTATTTTCTTTCTTTCTTTCAAAAGCTATCAGTGGCTTATATATCGGTTACTAAGTTAATGCATTGATGGACAGTAGATGCCTATAGGCGTAATTCTATTGTTATTTCTATTGTGTCTGGAATAGTGTCCATCAAAGTGTTAAGATTACACAATAATTACAATATTCACAATGCGTATTCATGAATATCACATGACATATAATTTTTAATAACTATTTTATTTTATTTAATAAATTAAAAAAATATTAAATTTTTAATTGCTTTAGGTTTGGATAGGTGTGGCTTTAAAAAGATATCTAACGTTATCTGAAGCTAACAATAGTCTTTTGTAATATACGAGTGTATGTATATGTAGTAAATGTACCATAAGCGAACTACTCATCAGCATATAAACCCCTGAGGTTTCCGCTGGTGAATCATGTACTACTTTTGTATCATATATTTTGGCCAATAAATAAAAAAAAGAGATCTCATATGTATTTTGGGAGGCTATTTATTATTTTTGGAAGCAAATAAATGTTCGTTCTCATGTCGCATACATTTTTGATTTGTGGTAACATAAATCCATGCCCATTGGGTAAACTTTTTACTTACTGTTAAGTTGGTAATCATCAACATGTTAATGTTATTTTATTCTTGTTTTAGTAACGACAGTTTGAGTATGACTTTTTGAGGTATGCAATAAATAGGTAAGTATATATAGGTAATTAGTGTAATATGTATTACATTGTATTTTATTTTATTATATTACTAGCTTTTGCCCGCGACTTCGTCTACGTAGAACTCATTCTCGCTTTAGAATTGTTTCTTTTCCCATAAATCTTTCACCCTTCTTTACACCCCCTTAAGAAATGATTACATTCAATAAGACATGTTCTTTACCGCGCACGGCAAATTTTAATAGGGATCCTTTTTTCAAAACGAATCAACATATCAGCCGAAAGACGTCAACTGCTGGCCATAAGCCTCCCCCAAAGAGTGACACAATGGCCGTTCCTTTGCGACCTTTACCAGGTCATAAGTCCACCTTGTGGGGGGCCTACCCACGCCGCGCCTTCCGGTACGTAGTCGCCACTCGAGAACCTTTCCTGCCCAACGGCCAACGGTTCTAAAAAAAAGTAAAGTAAAAGTAAAAGTAGTTTATTCTTCAAATTAGGCATATTACATGCACCTATGAACGTCAATAAACTACCACCGGTTCGGAAAAATATACCTCTGCCACGAGAAGAACCGGCGTAAGAAACTCGGCGAGGTGTCATTTTTTCAAAACAATATACATGCAATATGTTCTACGTGCAATATGCCCCACCCACTGCCACTTAAGTTTAGCGGTTCGGAGGGCTATGTCGGTTACTTTGGTTCTACTTCGGATGGCCTCATTTCTGATGCGATCACGCAGAGATACTCCTAGCATAGCCCTCTCCATTGCTCTTTGGGTGACTTTGAGTCTTCTTATGAGGCCCATAGTAACCGACCACGTTTCCGTGCCATATGTCATCACTGGCAACACAAACTGGTCAAGAGCCTCGTCTTGAGACACTGCTGAATATTGGACGAAAAGATGTGCCGAACCCCTTTCTCGAAGTTCGACCTAACTAACTGGACGGTCTGTCCTAGGTATATATAATCGTCTACAACTTCGAGTAAAAGCTTATTTCAGAATATCAAATGTACCGAATCTAGACGAATGAAGCCCGTAAAAATATTACATGTACAATGATAAAAGTCTTGCTACGCAGTTCTTCCGTAAAACAGAGCGAGTTCTTCATGTAAGTATGATGGCCGAAGGCCTGAAGCAGGGAGGCGAGACACACGAAGCCGAAGGCCGAGCTTCCCAACAGAGTGGATTTTTTATGTAAAGTTGATGACTAACGGGCCGAAACGGAGTGGCAAGGCATGCGAGGCCGAAGGCCGAGCATTCACATAAAGCGGGATCCTTATAATTATAAGGCTGAGGGCTAAAGGCCCGGAGCCGTGTCGAGCGACCCAACAGAGCGGGCTCCTTATGTAGGGCCGAAGGCCTTAAGCAGAGTGGCAATGCACGCGAGGCCAAAGGCCGAGAGTCCCAACAGAGCGGGCTCCTTATGTGGGGCCGAAGGCCTGATGCAGAGGGGCAAGGCATGCGAGTCCAAAGGCAGACAAAGAGCGGGCTCCTCATGCCCTCATGCCGGTTCGCTCATGTAAGGCTGAGGGCCGAAGGCCCGAAGCAGAGCGGCAATGCACGGGAGGCTGAAGGCTGAGAGTCACAATGCTTAGACATATAAACAGATAGACAAACACACACGAATTCTCAAAACTGTTGAAATGTGTTCTGTTTTGTTGCCAAGGGCCCTCCAATCGCTCCATTGATTTATTCAATATCTTCAATGTACAGATTTTCGACCCTCTACAGCTTTATTATATGTACGGATGAGCATAGATCCAGGGGGCTTTCAGGTCGAAGTAGGAATTTTCTTATGGCAATGTTAGTTTAACTTGTTTGTACCAGATGTCACTTGGTGTTATCTCTATCGCACTTGCATATTGAAGTGACAGAGATGCAGCGGTCGTGCGGTTAGTTCTTACTAAATACACAACGGCGCTACGATCTATGTGGAATACTTCACTGGTCTTTCACTCTATCTCAGTGTATATATATTGTACTTCGTGCATAGATCTAAGGTGCTTCAACTCTCAATGTTGACGATTGGGCTGCCCAGCCCAAGTGATCTCTTATATCAAACGGTTATTATGGTGTGAAGGGTCACCATTACGTAAAAAATAATACACGACAAAATTAAATTATACACCGACTATACAAAGACTGTGATTTGACATTTTTTTTCATTTGACAAAGAATTTTGATTTACACGCAATAATATACCTAATTGCTAAGAGGTTATGCTCAAAAATAGCGTCATCAATCAGAAGGAATTATGATACTTCGGCTTTGATATATCGAAACGTCAGCTTGTTTACAATATGTCAAATTCTGCTATGGTTAAGTTAAATTTATTGACACGCCGTAATATTCCCAATTGGCTGAAACTTAAAGCTTAGAATGGCGTATGAGGATTTAAATCACCCCGTTTCATAGACCATATTTGCACCCCCGATTTCATTTCTTTGAGGGTGATTACCGGGGACAAAAAGTAGACTATAAGTGAATCCAGATTATATACTGTTAATATACAAAAATCATCTTAATCTGTTGAGCCGTTTTTGCGTGATTAAGCAACAAACATCCAAACATCTAAACTTTCGCATTTATAATATTATAGTGGGATTAGTGGGATTACAAAGTTATATATGTAGTTTTTGAATAATGGAATAAATCATAATAGTGTTCAAACCGTGGTGGCTGGCGCGCACACTGGGCAGCGCCGCGGCGCAGCACTTGCGTTTACAATTTTTGTTTAGTTTCTATCTTAAGATTTCACAAATTTTGAATGAGGATGTTTTTCCTTTGTCGTCAAGTATATGCTTACCAATTTTCATACCTGTAACTCATGGATTATAGGAGTTCCCATACAAAATTAAACCCCCTCCCACCCCTTTAACCCCTTTTAACCCATATGTGCACAATTTTTATAGCCTAAAACCTGACCGGGTACTTACTGGACAGATTAGTAAAGTTTTCATCAAAATCCGTTCAGCCGTTTTCACGTGATGCGCGTTCATATAAACAGACAAACAGATAAACAGAAAAACAGACAAAAATTCTTAAAACTTTTGGAACGTGTTCTGTTATCGATTCTAAGTATCCCCAGCCAACTTTTTTTCTAATATCTTCCATGTTCAGACTTTCGACCCTCTTCAGCTTTATTATATGTATAGATGATAAGGGTCGCGGGTGTCCGCTGGATGCTGGTGGCGCAGGACCGGTCATTGTTGAAGTCTTTGGGGGAGGCAGATAGGCCTCCCCCAAAGACCAGCAGTGGACGTCATTCGGCTGAAAAGATGATGATGATGATAACATAATATTTGTCGGCTTGTTTAGCCTAGTTGGTAGTGTCATTGCCTCCGAAGCTAGAGGTCCCGGGTTCGATTCCCGGTAAGGGCATTTGTTTCTGTGGTAAGCAGAGATATTTGTTCCTGAGACTTGGATGTTTTCTATGTATTTAAGTATATATCTATTAAATATATCGTCGTCTAGTACCCATAACACAAAAAGCCTTATTGAGCTTACTGTGGGACTAGTTCGATTTGTGTAAAAAATGTCCCCTAATATTTATTATTATTTATTTATTATTTATTTATAATAGTCTGGAATTTTAACAACTATCAAAATTGTTATATACAATTATTGAGTATCGTTGAATAATTTGATAGTGCTGTGATATAAATATCCTACAAGAGATATATATATCAATTCCGCGTTCAAAACTTACACGTAGCATTACTAAAAAAAAATTTTTTGTTTACCGGAGCATTCAATTGTTTAATCATTTACCTGATTTTGTTCATACTAAGTGACATTAAACTTAAACATACTTTAACTGATAATGCACTGGTTAGTATAAAAGAGTTTCTCCGGCCAAGTACCATCGCCAACACTGTTAACTGACTGTTCGTGCACTTTATTGTCATTGTAATAAGGGTCACGAATGGTCAGTTAACCGTGTTGATGTTTGTACGTGAAGTCCTTACGTGGGCATTGGTCTGTTGGCACGCAAGTCCCATTCGAAGCTCTCAAGTACCCCTTGACGCAGACACATCCCTTAATACAGGTTATAGGATCTATGCATATTTCTGGCTGGCCAACCTGGCTGCAATTTCTACGATCGCATCCACCATTGATGCAAGAAGAATATTCTTCATTAACTTTGCAAATGCGTGCTGAAACAATGAGTAATTATTACTTAGAGAATTCTCTTGTAATGGAAGACCAAAGAGTAAGTAGAACCAAAGAATAGATAGGTGAAGATAGAATGAGCTTACCGAAATACTAGTTAGATACGGCTCTAAATCGAATCTAAAAGACCCAATGCAGAGATAAGTGTCATAAATAAATTAAAAAAACTAGTTGTTAGAAAGGAGAATAATAAAATAAGAGTAAAATTTGATAGTTTAATTGTATGTACATTGTGTCATGATTGGAATTTGAATGCTATATATTGTTGTTTTTGATTTTTTATTTTACAAGCTATTAATTTTTTTTTAAATTTTATATAATCTAGTTTAAATAATTATACTGTTTAAAAATTGTATTGACCTGTAAAATAGCTTTACAAAATAAATGAGTATGAGAATATAGACTCACTGCAATCCTGTAGTCTAACACAAGATTTGACATTAGAATCGTACGCAAACCCATCCCTGCAATCGCAACCGTTTTCTACGCAAGCAAACGAGCAAGCTGCTGGTTTCGGGTTGTAAGAAGTGCAAGTTTTTCCACAGTTGTTGCCACAGCCGGATACGGCATTTTTATCTCCGCCACACGCTGAAAAAAAAACGATAAGAATTTCAGTAGAAGTCAGTACCTACTTATATTGACAGAAGTGTGTGTGCAACAAAAGTCAGTCGTTTGTCAGATAAAATATTAAGACGGTAGTAAACAAGCTTAAGAGCTGCCCGATATTAAACAGACACCGTACCTTATGGATGTCTGCGACTCCAGAACAGTTATAGTGCTCCCACACTGGCTATTATAAATGTTATATGACATAGTGTAACAGGGAGAAGGCTATGTAACACTATGATGTTGAAGAAAACCAGTTCCTGTTGTTATATACCATTTATGACAGCCAGTGTGGGAGCAAGCATTTTTTTAATGTCACATGTCATCAAATAATATTTTTTACAATAATAATTTAACTTAATTTAAATATCTGTGTTAAATAATTTAATGTAATTTTACCTCGCCTGGAATAAAATTATTTTATTATTATAAAAGTTTCATTAATTAATTAGTGTTTATTATTAGAGAATAAAGGGATGCGGTTTTCTGTAAAACGGATATAATTCCTTTGCTTAACTACTAGAATTATGAGCAAGATGCCCAGCCTCTAGATGAACTTATCAATGTAAAATATAATTTTATATTAAACAGTAACGCTGTAAGCCAAATTTCTAGATTACAAATTAAAGGAAAAATTTGTTTATATATACGCGGCCAATCGCTAACGAGCTATCAGAACCAATCAAGCTCAAGCACGAAATCCTTCACTAATTACATTCGAAATTTGAAATTAAAGGGAATAATTAAAAAAAATTAAAGCTTTGACACACGAATTTTCAATTTTTCCCTTTGATTTGAAATTTATAATGTTAAATGTGTATCAATTTGAATTTATTATGGCTATCTTTCACTAATACGCATCAAACCAACTTTTTTTGCTAATCATTTTTTGAAACCAGCAAGCCAGGTAACAGCTGGGTAATATAGTTCTTATATCCACTAAAAATTCCACGGTACACGGTGGCCATCTGCGATTCCATGAGGAGAACGTCGGGATCTTAATTTAAACGCACTGAAGTAGTGAAGATTAACTGAGGATAGTTACTTACATGGACAGTTATTGATGGGAATACAAACGCCGCTGTCATCTCGAAGATAGCCGTCCTTGCAGATACATCCAGGCTTGCAATTTTTACAATCTAAGGGGAAGCCGAGCTCCGAGCACATGTACGGTCCGCAGTTGTTATTGTATGAGCAATTGTTGTACACCTCGTATTTACCACATCTGGGTGTGAGTTCTGTGAAAACGTAAGTTTTATATTTCCATAATTCTTCAATGATTAATATATATGTCATCAACCTCCAAGCGTTTGCCAAATTATATTCTAAAAGAATACGAAGTTCGCTATGGCATCTAATCCTATGATTTAGAGTAGAAACTAGTTTTGAAAGCGACTACCGTCCGATGTTTTTGGTATAAGACCAATTTTCGCACAGGAAATTGGTCTAATACCAGTAAGACCAATTTCCTCGCAATTTGCATTCACCGAAAAGCTACTGCTACATACAATTTTATTTTATTTGAGATTAAAGTAATTACTTGAGAAAAAGTGATTAGCACTCGGTCCCAGTTGCATCATTTGCAAAGCGAAGGTGTAAACAAATTTGAGATATGAAAAATAATTGCATTAATTATTATTGCACGGCGCGACATGTAGAGTGACTTTGACGTTTTTTCTTTCGCCACCCATAATCGCCTAACCTGAACAGCCGTGCGGCCTGTAGCGCAGCATGTAGCCTGTACGTGATTGCTTTACTTCGCATCCACCATTGATGCAGGAAGATTATTTTTCATTAACTTTGAAGTAGGGTTCTGAATTAATGGGTGATTAGAACTTATATCTGTGAACTTATACTTACTATTACTTTGATCGGAAATTATATGAAAACCGCTGCTTCAAAAAAAATTAAAATGTTTTAAAGGTCGTTTTTGTTTCAAATTTTCGGTTTAACAACTTGTACTGTTGTTAATGTTATTTTTACAGCCGGTACCACAACTTACTTGGTTTGTCCGTGGGTTTCGTGATGGGTGCAGCGGTGGTGGTTGGTGGCTCTAGAGAATAAAGAAAATACTGTGAATATCTAAGACCTTCTCTACTTTAACCTGAATTGTGTTATTTATTTTGAGGGGTGCAATAGGTAAGTAGTCTTTCTATTAAAATATATTTAACTGTATTATACAATGCATATGAGAACATCATAGTTTTGATTTTATACAACCATCAAAACTGTTGTAAACAACTTATCGAGAATCGTTGAAAAGTATAAGTAACCTTATCAATTTTTATTTTATTTACCAGAGTAATAAATTGTATAATCCTTTACCTGACTTTGTTACATAACTAAATGATATAAACAATAACTTAGACATACTTTAACTGATAATGCAATTTTTAGTATAAAAGAGTTTCTCCGGCCAAGTACGTAAACTCCTTACGTGGGCATTGGTTAGTTGGCACGCAAGTCCCATTTGTAGCTCTCAAATACCCTTTGACGCAGACACATCCCTTGATACAGATTATAGGATCTATGCAGATTTTTGACTGGCCAACCTCGCTGCAATTTCTAGGGTAGCATCCACCGTTGATGCAAGAAGAATATTCTTCATTAACTTTGCAAATGGGTGCTGAAACAATGACTGATTATAACTTCATTATAAATGACGCAGAGAATTATATCGTACTCGTAGCTATAGGTGCTCTTTTTTTAATGTAAGACCAAACGATAAGCAGATTATCTAGGTGGAGAGAGAATGGGCTGTTCGAGAGATTGGTTAGATATGGCTCTAAATCGAGTCTAGTAAAAATGGAGACCCAACAGCGAGATAAGTGTCAAATAAAAAAAAATTGTTCTTATAAAAGTGAAAATAGACTCACTGCAATCCTGTAGTCTAACGCAAGATTTGATATTAGAATCGTACGCAAATCCATCTCTGCAATCGCAACCGTTTTCTACGCAAGCAAACGAGCAAGCTACTGGTTTGGGGTTGTATGAAGTGCAAGTTTTTCCACAGTTGTTGCCACAGCCGGATACGGCATTTTTATCTCCGCCACATGCTGAAAAAAAAACGACAAGAATTTCAGTAGAAGCAAGTACCCACTTATATTGAGAGAAGTGTGTGTGTGTGTGTCAATAAATGTCAGTCGTTTGACAGGTAAAATGATTTTTTAATATGTTTTATACTAAGATGGTAGTAATCAAGCTTAAGGGCTGCCTGATAGTAAACAGACACCGTAGCTTATGGATGTCTGCGACTCCAGAACAGTTATAGTGCTCCCACACTGGGTATTATAAATGTTATGTGACGTAGTGTAACACGGAGAAGGCTATGTAACACTATGATGTTGAAGAAAACCAGTTCCTGTTGTTATATACCATTTATGAAAGCCAGTGTGGGAGCAAGCATTTTTTTAATGTCCCATGACATCAAATAATATTTTTTGCAATAATAATTTAACTTAATTTAAATATCTGCGTAAAATAATTTAATGTAATTTAAAATTATGGACCTCGCCTGGAATATAATTATTTTATTATTATAAAAGTTTCATTAATTAATTAGTGTTTATGAGAATAAAGGGATGCGGTTTTCTGTAAAACGGATATAATTCCTTTGCTTAACTACTAGAATTATGAGCAAGATGACAGTATCCCGTGCCCAGCCTCTAGATGAACTTATCAATGCAAAATATAATTTAATATTAAACAAACAAAAAGAAAACAAAAACAATTATTAAACAGTAACCCTGTAAGCCAAAATTATAAATTACAAATTATAGGTTTTTTTTTTTTTTTTGTTCGGAGCAGGATTTAAGCCTGCGACATCTGGCATACGAGGCCAATCGCTCTAACGAGCTATCAGAACCAATCAAGCTCAGGTACGAAATTCTTCACTAATTACATTCGAAATTTGAAATTAAAAGGAATAACTGAAATTTTTAAAGCTTCGACACAGCAATTTTCAATTTTTCCCTTTAATTTAAAATTTACAATGTTAAATACACATTTAAATACACATTTAATTGATACACATCAATTAGAATTTCTTATGGCTATCTTTCACTAAGACGCATCAAACCAACTTTTTTTGCTGACCTTCTTTTGAAACCAGCAAGCCAGCTAATCAGTCACCAGGGAACAGCTGGGTAATGTAGTTCTTATACCCACTAAAAATTCCTTGGTACACGGTGGCCATCTGCGATTCCATGAGGAGAACGTCGGGATCTTAATTTAAACGCACTGAAGTAGTGAAGGTTAACTGAGGATAGTTACTTACATGGACAGTTATTGATGGGAATACAAACGCCGCTGTCATCTCGAAGATAGCCGTCCTTGCAGATACATCCAGGCTTGCAATTTTTACAATCTAAGGGGAAGCCGAGCTCCGAGCACATGTACGGTCCGCAGTTGTTATTGTATGAGCAATTGTTGTACACCTCCTTTTTACCACATCTGAGTGTGAGTTCTGTGAAAACGTGTGTTTTATATTTCAATAATTTTTCAATGATTAATATATATGTCATCAAACTCCAAGCGTATGCCAAATTATATTCTAAAAGAATACGAAGTTCGCTATGGCATCTAATCCTATGATTTAGAGTAGGAAATAGTTTCGAAAGCGACTACCGTCCGACCTTTCACCCAAAGGGACCACTAGATGTTTTTGTTATAAGACCAATTTTTGCACAGGAAATTGGTCTAATACCAGTAAGACCAATTTCCTCGCAATTTGTATTCACCGAAAAGCTACTGCTACATACAATTTTATTTTATTTGAGATTAAAGTAATTACTTGAGAAAAAGTGATTAGCACTCGGTCCCAGTTGCATCATTTGCAAAGCGAAGGTGTAAACAAATTTGAGATATGAAAAATAATTGCATTAATTATAATCGCACGGCGCGACATGTAGAGTGACTTTGAAGTTTTTTCTTTCGCCACCCATAATCGCCTAACCTGAACAGCCGTGCGGCCTGTAGCGCAGCATGTAGCCTGTACGTGATTGCTTTACTTCGCATCCACCATTGATGCAGGAAGGTTATTTTTCATTAACTTTGAAGTAGGGTTCTGAATTAATGGGTGATTAGAACTTATATCTGTGAACTTATACTTACTATTACTTTGATCGGAAATTATATGAAAACCGCTGCTTCAAAAAAAATGAAAATGTTTTAAAGGTCGTTTTTGTTTCAGATTTTCGCTTTAACAACTTGTACTGTTGTTAATGTTATTTTTACAGCCGGTACCACAACTTACTTGGTTTGTCCGTGGGTTTCGTGATGGGTGCAGCGGTGGTGGTTGGTGGCTCTAGAGAATAAAAAAATACTGTAAGTATCTAAGACCTTCTCTACTTTAACCTGAACTGTGTTCTTTTTTTGAGGTGTGCAATAGGTAAGTAGGATTTGCATTAAATAATATTCAACTAAATTATACAATGCATATGAGAACATCATAGTTTTGATTTTATGCAACCATCAAAACTGTTGTAAACAACTTATCGAGTATCGTTGAAAAGTATAAGTAACCTTATCTATTTTTATTTTATTTACCAGAGCATTAAATTGTATAATTCATTACCTGACTTTGTTACATTACTAAGTGATATTAAATATAAACAATAACTGAAACATACTTTAACTGATAATGCAATTTTTAGTATAAAAGAGTTTCTCCGGCCAAGTACGTAAACTCCTTACGTGGGCATTGGTTAGTTGGCACGCAAGTCCCATTTGAAGCTCTCAAATACCCTTTGACGCAGACACATCCCTTGATACAGGTTATAGGATCTATGCAGATTTTTGACTGGCCAACCTCGCTGCAATTTCTAGGGTAGCATCCACCGTTGATGCAAGAAGAATATTCTTCATTGACTTTGCAAATGGGTGCTGAAACAATGACCGATTATAACTTCATTATAAATGACGTCGAGAATTACATCGTAGTTATAGGTCATATATTTTTAATGTAAAACCAAACGGTAAGCAGATTACCTTGGCAGAGATAGTATGAACTAATCGAAAGACTGGTTAGATATGGCTCTAAATCGAGTGTAGCTAAAAAGGAACCCAACAGCGAGATAAGTGTCAAATAAAAAAGAAAAGTTCTTATAAAGGAGAAAATAGACTCACTGCAATCCTGTGGTCTAACACAAGATTTGACATTAGAATCGTACGCAAATCCATCTCTGCAATCGCAACCGTTTTCTACGCAAGCAAACGAGCAAGCTGCTGGGTTGGGGTTGTATGAAGTGCAAGTTTTTCCACAGTTGTTGCCACAGCCGGATACGGCATTTTTATCTCCGCCACATGCTGAAAAAAAAAACGATAAGAATTTCAGTAGAAGCAAGTACCTTCTTATATTGAGAGAAGTGTGTGTATGTCAACAAAAGGCAGTCGTTTGACAGATAAAATGATTTTTAATATGTTTTTATACTCAGACGGTAGTAAACAAGCTTAAGGGCTGCCTGATAGTAAACAGACACCGTAGCTTATGGATGTCTGCGACGCCAGAACAGTTATGGTGCTCCCACGCTGGCTGTTATAAATGTTTCACAACATAAGTGTTGTAACAAGGACAAGGCTATGTAACACTATGATGTTGAAAAAAGCCAATTCCTGTTATATACCATTTATGGCAACCAGTGTGGGAGCGATATTACAAATATTTTTTTAATGTCATTATGTCATCAATTATAATTTTTTGCCTTAAGGCGAAGGAGTAGGAAAGCTCTTTCCATACAAACTTTATGTACGTTTTTCGTCGTTTGTGTTTGCGCTACAGTTATTAGTTTTTGTCAATATGCTTATTTTTCTGTTAGCTTCTAGTTTTATTCTAGTTTTTTATTCTAGTTTTTTATTTTTATTTTTGTATTTTTTTGTTGAGAATGCCTTGCCGTAGTACCCTTCGCCTTAATAATTTAACATAATTTAAATATCCGCGTTAAATATTTTAATGTAATTTCAAATTATGGACCTCGTCTGGAATAAAATTATTTTATTTTAATAGAAGTGTCATTAATAAAGTAGTGTTTATGACGATATAGGGATGCGGCTTTCTATAAAACGGATGTATTTCCATTGCTTAGCTACTAGAATTATGAGCAACATGGCAGTATCCCGTGCCTAGCTTCTAGATGAACTTATAAATGTAAAATATATTTTGATATTAAAACTTTGATGGACACTATTCCAGACACAATAGAAATAAAAATAGAATTACGCCTATAGGTGTCTACTGCCCATCAATGTATTAAGCAGTAATGCTGTAAACCAAAATTCTAAATTGCAAATAAAAGGAAAAAATTGAAAAACTTAGTGTTCGGGACAGGATTGAAGCCTGCGACATCTGACATACGCGGCCAATCGCTCTAACGACTGAGTTATCAGAACCAATCAAGCTCAGGTACGAAATCCTTCACTAATTAAATTCTTAATTTGAAATTAAAGGGTAAAACTTAAAAGTTTAGAGCTCCGACACTTCAATTTTCAATTTTTCCTTTTAATTTTAAACTCTTAGGGCTCACTTTCACCAATACGCATCAAACCTACTTTTTTAACCGACTTCAAGATTTCAAAAGAGGAGGTTATCAATTCGGTTGTATGTTTTTTTTTTTTTTTGTTTTTTTTTTTTTATGTTTGTTACTCCATAACTCCGTCATTTCTTAACCGATTTGAAAAATTATTTTTTTGATTGTATGTATATACAGGATGGCCCATTCAAATCGGTCAGTATGGGAAAGTCTGAAACTATTGGCTATGTGCACGTCTGAAACGTCAAACGTCAAAGGTCCCGAGACAATGTCAAAACTGAGAGATGTCAAATAATGACACATGAATATTTTATTTACTTTAGTAAACGAGAAAGACCCCGTATTGGAAATTTTATTGAAATAAATAAGAGAATAAATTAATAGATACAAACGAAACGAATCCTAGGAAACCGTTAAGAAACCAATAGAAAACGTGAAAGTAAATTTGACAGTGGTCCCCGGTAAGTACACATTTCTGCCATGATGCGCGCTACGATCGCCTAGCTTACCCCCACCACCTACTTCGCACATAGCCAATAAGACATACGAAGATTTGTTCTTAGGAACCATGTCACCGATGTTGATAAAAAGAAAAACTGCATTCATACATTTGAAAAAAAAAACACTGTACCCAGCTAGGGAATCGAACCCGGTTGTTTTGAAAAATAAACTTACACTATTTCTATTCAGATATCGTTTGTGTAGGTCTTAAGCAGTAAATGTCTCTAAGAAACATAATGTCTAAAATGAATAAAATGCATTTTTTTCACATACTTTAATTTATCATAGTAGGTGTTCAAAGTGACCACCGTTACAATATTCAACAAGTTCAGGCATGTAAAATTGTGTCTATGGTTGTTTGTACCTCTCTACTTGTAAAATCGGTGACATGGTTCCTAAGAACAAATCTTCGTATGTCTTATAGTTTTAGACTTTCCCATACTGACCGATTTGAATGGGCCACCCTGTATATCCAAGTTGGTCCCGTTTTTGTCAAAAGTCAGTTCTGATGATGGGATCCATGAGGAATTGAAGGAACTTCTCAAATCTTTAAGGCAAACATATAGTGATTTTTGTGTTTTTATCAACAAGTCAAGCGTTTGCATCCAAAAATGTGACATTGGATGAAGTGGAACTGCTGATGATGATCAGAACAGAACTCTTCAACGACGAAAAGTTCACGTTTGGCGATTTGTCCTTCTAGCTGTGTTTGTTAAGCAAGTTCTATTTTCACGATTAATTTTTGTCATGCTCGAGTTCTGATGATGGGGTCCATGAGGAATTGAGGGAACTCCTCAAATCTTAAATGCAAACATATAATGATTTTTGTGTTTTTATCAACAAATCGCGCATTACCATACAAAAATGTGACATTTGATGAAGTGGAACTGCTGATGATGATCAGAACAGAACTCTTCAACGACGAAAAGTTCACGTTTGGCGATTTGTCCTTCTAGCTGTGTTTGTTAAGCAAGTTCTATTTTCACGATTGATTTTTGTCATGCTCGAGTTCTGATGATGGGATCCATTAGGAATCGAGGGAACTCCTCAAATGTGAAAGGCACACAAATAGTGATTTTAGTATTTTCATGAACTAATCAAGCATTTTCATTCATAAAAGTGACATTTGATGAAGTGGAACTGCTGATGATGATCAGAACGGAACTCTTCAACGACGCGTAGTTCACGTTTGGCGATTTGTTCTCATCGTTTTGTTTGTCAAGCAAGCAAGGTTTTTCCATGATTTCATGAGGAATTGAGGGTACTTAGTCTTCTACCATTATAAACATACTTATAGCCATTTTAGTATTTTATTGTATGGAATCTAAGAGTGCACCATCTAAGATTAATAATCTTTCACCGGACTCCCCCATTGAAGTCGGTTTTTTTTTCTTAAAAATTATTGCTAATCTATTATGAAACCAACAAGCCAGGTAATCAGTCAACGGGGAACAGCTGGGTTATGTAGTTTTTTTAGGGTTCCGTAGTCAACTAGGAACCCTTATAGTTTCGCCATGTCTGTCCGTCCGTCTGTCCGTCCGTCTGTCCGTCCGTCCGCGGATAATCTCAGTGACCGTTAGCACTAGAAAGCTGAAATTTGGTACTAATATGTATATCAATTACGCCGACAAAGTGGTAAAATAAAAAGTGGAAAAAAATATTTTATTAGGGTACCTCCCCTATACGTAAAGTGGGGAGTGATTCTTTTTTTCATGTTAACCCTAACGTGTGATATATTGTTAGATAGGTATTTAAAAATAAATAGGGGTTTACTACAATATTTTTGATAATGTTAATATTTTCGGAAATGATCGCTCCAGAAGTAAAAAAAAATGTGTCCCCCCCCCCTCTAACTTTTGAACCATAAGTTTTAAAAATATGAAAAAAATTCAAAAGTAGAACTTTATAAAAACTTTGTAGGAAAATTATTTTTAACTTGATAGGTTGAATAGTTTTTGAAAAATTTACAAAAATAATTTCTGAACTAAGTTTGTAATTTAACCGTATAAACAGGTGTTTATTGTACCTGTCATTTCTACAAAATCACAATGAAATGACGTGCTTTCAAATAAAGTAAAACCTGTGGGCCCGTTTTTAGGGTTTTGTGTTTCTGTACTTAATATGTCAACTTAATGTGACGGACGGAAAACTACGGAACCCTACACTGAGCGTGGCCCAACACGCTCTTGGCCGGTTTTTTACTCACTAAAAACTCCACGGTACACGGTGGCCAACTGCGATTCCATGCGGAGAACGTCGGGATCTTAATTTAAACGCATTGATGTAGTGAAGAACATTAACTCGGGATAGCTACTTACATGGACAGTTATTGATTGGAATACAAACGCCGCTGTCATCTCGAAGATAGCCGTCCTTGCAGATACATCCAGGCTTGCAATTTTTACAATCTAAGGGGAAGCCGAGCTCCGAGCACAGGTACGGTCGGCAGTTGTTATTGTATGAGCAATTGTTGTATACCTCGTTTTTACCACATCTGGGTGTGAGTTCTGTAAAAATGTATGTTTTATATTTCAATAATTCTTCAATAATTAAAATATATGTCATCAACCTCCGAGCTTATTCCAAATTATATTCTAAAAGAATACGAAGTTCGCTATGGCATCTAATCCTAAGATTTGGAGTAGGCACTAGTTTCGGAAGCGACTACCGTCCGATCTTTCACCCAAAGGGACAACTAGATGTTTTTGGTACTAGACCAATTTCCTCGCGATTTTCATTCACCGAAAAGCCACTGTTACATACAATTTCATTTTATTTGAAATTAAAGTAATTACTTGAGAAAAAGTGATTAGCACTCGGTCCTAGTTGCATCATTTGCAAAGCGAAGGTGTAAACAAATTTGAGGTACTTATGAAAAATAATAATAATTGCGCGGCGCGCCATGTAGGATGACCGTGCCATTTTTTTTTCCGCCACCCATAATCGCCTAATCCGAACAGCCGAGCGGCTTGTAGCGTACTTGTACGTGATTGCTTTACTTGGGCATTGATCAGATTGGAACGCAAGTCCCATTCAAAGTTCTCAAGTACCCATTGACGCAGACACATGCCCTGATACAAGTTACAGGATCCATGCAGATTCTTGGCTGGCCAACCTGGCTGCAATTTCTAGGATCGCATCCACCATTGATGCAGGAAGAATATTTTTCATTAACTTTGAAGTAGGATTAATGGGCTGAATTAATGGGTGATTAGAACTTATATCTGTGAACTTATACTTACTATTACTTTGATCGGAAATTATATAAAAACCGCTGCTTCAAATCAATAAAATGTTTTAAAGGTTGTTTTTGTTTCAAATTTTCGCTTTTGCAAAGTGTACTATTATTACTACTACAATTTTAGATTAGATATGTATGTTGCCCTATGTGGAACTATATATTGCCGTGCCCTAACAGGGCGTCACATGAACAGCTTATATTTAAGAAACCTGTATCTCTATGTGATATGCAATAAATGATTTCAGTTTCAATTTCAATGTTATTTTTACAGCCGGTACCAGAACTTACTGAGTTTGTCCGTGGGTTTCGTGATAGGTGCAGCGGTGGTGGTTGGTGGCTCTAGCGAATAAAAAAAAATACAGTAAGTATCTAAGACCTCCTCTACTTTAACCTGAATTGTGTTCTTTTTTTGAGGTGTGCAATAGGTAAGTAGTATTTGTATCAAATAATATTCAACTATATTATACAGTGCATATGAGAACATCACAATCTTGATTTTATACAACTATCAAAGCTGTTGTAAACAACTTATCGAGTATCGTTGAAAAGTATACCTAAGTAACCTTATCTATTATTATTTTGTTTACCAGAGCATTAAATGGTATAATCCTTTAACTGACTTTGTTACATTACTAAGTGATATTAAATATAAACAATAACTTAAAAATACTTTAACTGATAATGCAATTTTTAGTTTAAAAGAGTTTCTCCGGCCAAGTACGTAAACTCCTTACCTGGGCATTGGTTAGTTGGCACGCAAGTCCCATTTGAAGCTCTCAAATACCCTTTGACACAGACACATCCCTTGATACAGGTTACAGGATCTATGCAGATTCTTGGCTGGCCAACCTGGCTGCAATTTCTAGGATCGCATCCGCCATTGATGCAAGAAGAATATTCTTCATTAACTTTGCAAATGGGTGCTGAAACAATGACTGATTATAACTTCATTATAAATGACGCCGAGAATTATATCGTAGTTATAGGTCATATCTTTTTAATGTAAAACGAAACGGTAAGCACCTAGGTGGAGACAGTATGAGCTAATCGAAAGACTGGTTAGATATGGCTCTAAATCGAGTATAGCAAAAAAGGAACCCAAAAGTGACATAAGTTTCAAATAAAAAAAAAAGTTCTTATAAAGGAGAAAATAGACTCACTGCAATCCTGTAGTCTAACGCAAGATTTGACATTAGAATCGTACGCAAATCCATCTCTACAATCGCAACCGTTTTCTACGCAAGCAAACGAGCAAGCTGCTGGTTTGGGGTTGTATGAAGTGCAAGTTTTGCCGCAGTTGTTGCCACAGCCGGATACAGCATTTTTATCTCCGCCACATGCTAAAAAAAACGATAAGAATTTCAGTAGAAGCAAGTGCCTACTTATATTGAGAGAAGTGTGTGTGTGTGTGTCGACAAAAGTCAGTCGCTCGACAGATAAATCTTTTTTTTATACTGAGACGGTAGTAAACAAGCTTAAGGGCTGCCTGATGGTAAACAGACACCGTAGCTTATGGATGTCTGTGACTCCAGAACAGTTACGTTGCTCTTACACTACCTGTTATAAATGTTATATGACATAGCGTAACAAGAACAAAGCTATGTAACACTATGATGTTGAAGAAAACCAGTTCCTGTTATATACCATTTATAACAGCCAATGTGGGAGCACCACTACAATAATATTTTAAATATCATATGTCATCTATTAATATTTTTTGCTTAAATATTTTAACTGAATCTAAATATCTGTGTTAAATAATTTAATGTAATTTCAAATTATGGACCTTGTCTGGAAAACATTATTTTAAAGAAGTATCATTAATTAGTAGTGTTTATGTATAGGGATGCGGTTTTCTGTAAAACTGATGTATTTCCTTTGTTTACCTACTAGAATTATGAGCAAGATGATAGTATCCTGTGGCCAGCCTCTAGATGAATTTATCAATGTTAAATATAATTATTTAATAAGCAGTAACGCTGTAAAACAAAATTCTGAATTTTAAATTAAAGGTTTGAAAAATTTATAAATTTAGTGTTCGGATCAGGATTTAAACCTGCGACATCTGGCATACGCGGCTAATGACGCTAATGACTGAGCTATTAGAACAAATCAAGCTCAGCCACGAAATCTTTCACTTATTAAAATTCTAAATTTGAAATTAAAGAGGATAACTGTAAAATTTAAAGACATTTCCATTTTCTATTTTTCTCTTTAATTTGAAATTTATAATATTAAATATGTGTCAATTTGAAACTCTTAGAGCTCACTTACACCAATACGCATAAAAAAAACCAGCGAGCCAGGTAATCAGTCAACGGGGAACAGCTGGGTTATCTAGTTTTCCTACCCACTAAAAACTCCACGGTACACGGTGGCCATCTGCGATTCCATACGGAGAACTTCAGGATCTCAATGTAAACGCACTAAAGTAGTGAACATTAACTGAGGATATGTACTTACATGGACAGTTATTGATTGGAATACAAACGCCGCTGTTATCGCGAAGATAGCCGTCCTTGCAGATACATCCAGGCTTGCAATTTTTACAATCTAAGGGGAAGCCGAGCTCCGAGCACAGGTACGGTCCGCAGTTGTTATTGTATGAGCAGTTGTTGTACACCTCGTTTTTACCACATCTAGGTGTGAAATCTGTGAAAACGTATGTTTCATATCTTAGCAGTGCCCTTCAATAATTAAAATAAATGTCAACAACCTCCGCTTACCAACGCCAGCACAACAACTGAGTGATTCCGTAGGTTCCGTTGAAGGCGCAGCGGTCGTGGATGGTAGCTCTGTGGAAATGAAAATACAAGATGTAGGTATGCAAAAACGATGAAACCTGCATTTTCAAACAAGCAACAAAACGATTAGATATTCTTTCAGAGTTTTCGGTGAGTAATTAACAGAATCGCTAAACTGGACCGATGGCCGTTGGGGTGGAAAGGGAGTGGCGACCACGTTCCGGAAGGCGTAGTGGGCAGGTTCCTCACAAGGTAGACGGATGACCTGGTAAGTCAGTAAAGTCGCGGGTGTCCGCTGGATGCGGCTGGCGCAGGACCGGTCATTGCGGAACGGAAAAACATTTGGGGAGGCCTATGACCAGCAGTGGACGTCCTTCGGCTGACATGATGATTATAATGATGACGTACAGAAGGTCCTCTTTCAGAGATTACCTATGTTTGACAGCTAGAAATAATTAAATCCTGCGATGAAGCTCTACCAGATAGCTCTTATACCAGATAGCGCGTGCCTTATTGCCTAGTTAGGGTAGTCTAGTAATACCTCTGCCACACTATGCTCCTCGCACTGCCGTATCTACCTACAAACTGGTCTATTCGCGCAATTAATCGCCACACTATGTCTCTGCCCCCTTTCCTCGCTACTTTCCGTGCCACTCGACGAGTGTGTGACACGTACCTGTTTACACTCCCAAAAAAACGAGGCTATCCTATCACTGTCCATTGCAGCGATGTCACCCGCATCCGGGTGAATTATCTCCCTGGTGTTGTGTGAGGGCAGAGTGTAGCCGAAGTGGGAAGAATCATCATCATCAGTCGTTCCCTCAATACTGAGGATCGTGACATCATGTACTTTTATTGCTGACCAGACTTCTCCATAGGCACCTATCACCTTATGCATGGCCTTGTGCAGATAAAAACAGATCAACAGAAGAATAACAGAGCTGGTAATATTTACTCACTGCATTTTTTACTTGGAATACATTCACCAGTAGCATCATCCCGTAAGTAACTATCGATACAAATGCAGGCAGGTTTACCGGGGCACCTGCCCTCGGGGCCCAGTACTGGACAAGGAACTGGCAATCCGCGCTGGGAACAGTTTCGTGGAATACACATGGTGTCTGGACATGCTACGTATCTTTCATTGGTACCACACTTTTCTGGAAGTAAACGATCGGTGGTTTTAACATTTTATTACTTAAACATAAGACCTGCTCAATCCTGTTTCACATTAAGAAGAAGATTGCAGTAGTAGTTCCTAGATTATATAGAATACTAGCTTTTGCCCGCGACTTCGTCTGCGTAGAACTCATTCTTGCTTTGGAATTATTTGTTTTCCCATACATCTTTCACCCTTCTTTACATCCCTTAAGAAATGATTACATTGAGTATGAAATGTTCTTTACCGCGCTCGGAAAATTTTAATAGTAATCGTTTTTTCAAAACGAATCATCATCATCATCATATCAGCCGAAAAACGTCCACTGCTGGACATAAGCCTCCCCCAAAGAGTGACACAATGACCGTTCCTTTGCCATCCCCATCCAGCGGACACCTGCGACCTTCACCAGGTCATTAGTCTACCTTGTGGGGGGGGCCTACCCACGCTGCGCCTTCTGGTACCTACTCGCCACTCGAAAACCTTTCCTCCCCAACGGCCAACGGTTCTATGTGCTATATACCCCGCCCACTGCCACTTAAGTTTAGCGGTTCGGTGGGCTATGTTGGTTACTTTGGTTCTACTGCGGATGGCCTCACTTCTGATGCGATCACGCAGAGATACTCCCAGCATAGCCCTCTCCATTGTTCTTTGGGTGACTTTGAACCTTCTTATGAGGCCCATAGTAAGCGACTACGTTTCAGTGCCATATGTCGTCACTGGCAACACACACTGATCAAAGAGCCTTGTCTTGAGACACTGCGGAATATTGGACGAAAAGATGTGCCGTAGCTTCTCGAACGCTGCCCAGCCGAGTCGGATTTGACGATTTACCCCTTTCTCGAAGTTGGCCCTTCACTAACTGGGTACCTTGGACCTAACTGGACAACCTGTCCTAGGTATATAATCGTCTGACAACTTCAAGTAAAAGTGTCCGTTTGTAACGGGAGTTGGTGCTACGTGCTCGTGCTTTCAAAACGAATGATTAAGCTTAGTTATATCAAATGTACCGATTCTAGACGAATGAGGCCCGTAAAATATTGCATGTACAATGATAAAAGTCTCGCTACGCAGTTCTTCCGTAAAACGTCCCAACAGAGCGGGTTTTTCATGTAAGCATGATGGCCGAAGGCCGTAAGCAGAGAGGCAAAACATGCAAGGCGAAAGGCCGAGTATTCACACAAAACGGGCTTCTTATGTAAGGTTGAGGGCCCAAGGCCTGAAGTAGGGAGGCGAGAAACGCGAGGCCGAAGGCCGAGTTTCTCAACAGACTGGATTCTTTATGTAAAGTTGATGACTAACAGGCCGAAACAGAGTGGCAATGCATGCGAGGCCGAAGGCCGAGCATTCAAATAGAGCGGGCTCCTTATATAAGAATGAGGGCTGAAGGCTCGGAGCCGTGTGGCACGCATGTAGGGCCGAGGGCCTGAAGCAGAGTGGCAATTCACGCAAGGCCGAAGGCCGAGAATCCCAACAGAGCGGGCTCCTTATGTAGGGCCGAAGGACTGATGCAGAGGGGCAAGGCATGCGAGTCCAAAGGCAGATCATTCACACACAGCGGGCTCCTGATGCCGATCATTCACACAGAGTAAAGTGTAAGGCTGAGGGCCGAAGGCCCGAAGCAGAGCGGCAATGCACGTGAGGCTGAAGGCCGAGAGTCACAATGCCTAGACATATAAACCGATAGACAAACACACACGAATTATTAAAACTGTTGAAATGTGTTCTGTTTCGATGCTAAGGGCCCTCCAATCGCTCCATTGATTTAGCCAATATCTTCAATGTACAGATTTTCGACCTTCTACAGCTGTATTATATGTATATGGATAAGCATAAATCCAGGGGCCTTTCAACTCGAAGTACGAATTTTTCTATGGAAATTTTAGTTTAACTTGTTTGTACCAGATGTCACTGGGTGCTATCTCTATCGCACTTGCATATTGAAGTGACTGGGATGCAGCGGTTGTGCGGTTAGTTCTTACTAAATACACAACGGCGCTACGATCTATGTGGAGTATTTCACTGGTATCTCTATCTCAGTATATAGATTGTAATTTGTGCATAGATCTAAGGTGCTTCAACCGTCAATGTTGACGATTGAGCTGCCCAGCCCAAGTGATCTCTTATATCAAACAGTTATTATAGTGTGAAGGGTCACCAATTACGTAAACAATAATACACGACAAATTAAATTGTACACTGACGATACAAAGACTGCATTGAAGCAGCTGTTTTTGTATTTAAGCATATGAAAACAAACAAATCCAAAGTATCGCAAATTTATTTTGATTTACACGCAATAATAGACCTAATTGCTAAAAGGTTATGCTCAAAAATAACGTCATCAATCAGAAGGAATTATGATATTTCGGCTTTGACATATCGAAAAGTCAGCTTGTTTACAATACGTTAAATTCTGCTATCGCTTACGTTAAAATTATTGACACGCCGTTATACTCCCAATTGGCTGAAACTTAAAGCTTATAATGGCTTATGAGGATTTAAATCACCCCGTTTCATAGACCATATTTGCACCCCCGATTTCATCCCTTTGAGGGTGATTATCGGGACAAAAAGTATACTATAAGTGAATCCAGATTACATACTGTTAGTATACAAAAAATCATTTTGATCTGTTCAGCCGTTTTTGCGTGATTGAGCAACAAACATCCAAACATCCAAACATCCAAACATCTAAACTTTCGCATTTATAATATTAGTGGGATAAATAAAAAATTAAAACATTTTCTTGAAAAAAAATTGCGAACCGAGTTTATCGGCGAATGCTGATCTCATAAGCTTCGTGTGTGTGTTGTTCATATTTCAAGCAAATAAATGTCTTTGTCTTTATGTGTCACAGTCCCAGCTGTTCCATGGAACTACAACTAAGATACTTCTAGAATTTACCCGATACGAATATGTGCGGTGGAGATACTGCGATCGCCAGGCATGGCGATTATGGCATTTACCTCCCATTTACATTTCATGAAATTCGGGGAGGCCTATGTCTACCAGCGGACGTCCTTCAGCTTATATAGTGGAGGTGGTGGGAATATGTAACAACACTCAGAATAATATGACTAAGTAAAGTACTTACCATAATCGCAAGAGCCCACATCGAAATTACCAAGGCAGGCCAAGAAAAATAATACCTTCCACATTGTCGCTCTTTATCGGTCTGCAGTTTAACAAGAGTGAAAAACTCTTTTATAATCTTTTTACAAGCAAAGAAGGACACTTGTGTACACAATAGTCGTAATGTACTTTTAATTGCTTTGAGTTAATTTATGTTAACAAATAAGGACTTGTATATTTTATATTGTCGCTACCAGTACGTATTTAAATGTTTAAGGCATTTTTATGAGAATTTTACTTAAATCTACTATCTATCTTTATATATATAATTCTTCTGTACGTGTGTTTGTCACCTAACTCCTCCTAAACGGCTGGACCGATTTGGATGAAATTTTGTGTGTATATTTGAGTGGATTACTGGTTGGTTTGAAATACAATTGGACCCGTTAGGTGGCGTCATTATCGCGTTTTCATGAAAAAACGAGTCTGCAGAACAATTCTGTAGTATAGATGGCGTTGTTATCAATTCTTATATTATATTGTAACGTTGCACCGTGTAGCACTGCGCGTTACAATATTTAAGTTTATCCTATACAAATATTTACGTGTTTATTATGTACGGAACTGCGTTGTTTGAGCTGAACGCTAATGGTTTTATCTGCGGCGGCGTTGCTATGCATCGATAGCTCGCGGACTCCTAATAAACGAAGATGCGCGAACGCCGCCGAGATGCGGCAATCGGTTTTTCCTCGCAACACACCAATCGCAGCTCTCAAACGCGAAGCACGTCTCGCTCGTAACAAGAAAAAAACCGTTATAAGATTGCGTAGCGACATAATAAAGCTGAAGAGGGTCGAAAATCTGTACATGGAAAATATTCGAAAAATGTTGGCTGGGGAATTGGGGACACTTAGAATCGATAACAGAACACGTTCTTACGGTTTTTAGAATTTTCGTCTGTTTGTCTGTTTATCTGTTTGTCTGTTTATATGAACGCGCATCACGTGAAAACGGCTGAACGGATTTTGAAGAAAACTTTACTAATCTGTCGAGTAAATACCCGGTCAGGTTTTAGGCTATAAAAATTGTGTATATTATACTCGGATCGATAACGGTAACAGCGACGTTTAAAATGAATAATATGTTGAAAGATAAAACATCCGATGTACTTTTAAAATAACAAAGCCTTAATTTTGTACTCAAGCAGTAACGCTGCTAACGAAAATTTCAAATTAAAGGGATTTTATTTTAAAAAGGCAATAAAAATAATGAAAAAAGGGGGCCTAAAGCGTTGTAAGAGCTAGCTAGTGAAGGATTTCGTGGACGAGCTTGGTTGTTCCGATAGGCTAGAGTGATTGGCCGCGTTTGCCAGATATCGCAGGTTCGAATCCTGCTCGGAGCATTAAATTTTTCAATTTTTAACAAAGCCTTTTTAAATCTAAAAGAATAAGAATTCGGAATGCCAATAGTTAATGGTCAATATTCAAATTTGTCATTAAATGGGTCAAAAATATTTTTTCTAAAATTTTGCATGACGTTAAATAGAAACAAATAAATATTATTGAACAATTTTTTACACAATTCGAACTTGTCTAATTGTAAGCTCAATAAGGCTTACGTTGTTTGTATAGATAATGGTTTAAATGTGTTGGGTTGTTTTAAAGAAGTTATTTTACGATGTTTCATAAAATCACGAAACTCACCGCATTCAACCCTGTTATAAAATGAAGCGGCTGCCAGGTTAGGCGCTACGAATTCTATTAGACATTTAACAGCATGAACAGAGACTTCCTAGAGATCACTAGTTTTAGGATTCATTAAATTAAACATATTTACTAAATGTGAGGAAACATATTCAAAATGAAAATCTTTATTATATTCTGGGGCGTTGCCTTTTAACAATGCTACGACAGACGAATGTATTGAACTTAATTATTTTGACCGAGGCCACAACACTGCTTTGCGTCAGCGTCACCCGTTGAATCAGCGAGACCTGTTGACAAAATGATATTTTTTATTTGTTTCCACATCCTCCTCAGTTTCATGTCATGAAGCAACCACATGAGTTAAATAAGCAAAACCCGACTACTTTTCACCACTTAATTATGCATGCGTATTCATGACGTTTAAAGGAGTAGAACATGTTATGTGAACCTAAACCTCTATACTCGTAGGTCAAATCCTGTTATGTTTGCCAACCATAACAAATAAATTACTTTTGATTGCAAAATAAAAATATGTTTGCCTTTAAACGAGCTGCCAACGTTTGTTAATGTTATATATATTTATTAGAAGAGGCAGTGTATAAAATATATACAAAAATCTTGTGCCGAATAGAGCTTCCATACTTTAAACGACATTTTTTTTTAAATGCTGAGTGGGTATAATTCTAAAGACACCTTCTGTTTGAAAATGAATTTATAAGAAGCTCATTTTCAATAACACATAAACACAGAATAAATAGTTCCCTTGACTTGAAGACTCACATTCAGAAGCTGGAATACACTTCCCATCGGCATTCCTGTAGTAGCCTTTGATGCATTTACACGCAGGCCGACAGTTGACGATAATACCGATTCTGTAGGGCGGGCATTTCGTCTTGTTGATGTAGTCGGAACAGTTTTCCCCAAGACAACTCGATGGGCAAGCTTGGTACTCTTCATTGCAGTTGCATTTAAATGGAGCTAAAAATGGAATATAGACTTAAATAAATGTTTTTCTCAAGCTTAACGTCAAAAAGGGCAAGCTTAGAATAGTTACATATCAGTTAATGAAAGAGAGAAAAATAAAGAGAGAGAGGAGTTTCTCTATGTAGAGTAAAAAAGCCGCAGGTACTTTAGTAGAATTTGACTTCAACAAATATATTTAATCGGTTTTTGACAAATATTTAGTAAAAACCAAAAAATTTGAATAGGTACCTAATTAAAAATATAAATGTCGTTAATGTGAAATATTAAGAGGTACAATGAAACACGATCTATAATAAACGAGTCTAAGTTAGTTTAAAAGATACACACAGGTGTTTTTTAAATGACGTGCACGAATATTTGTTCCTGAGTCTTGGGTGTTTTCTACGTATTTAAGTATATATAGATATATCGTCGTCTAATACTATAGCACAAGCTTTGCTTAGTTTGAGACTAGGTCGAATTGTGTAAGATTGTCCCCAAGTATTTATTTATTTTATTTTCGCTGAAAAGCATACATAATTTTTTTTAATACACTAGTGGTGCAAGATCGCACCCATTACCTCTAGATTAAAAAAGCATGCAGCTTTGAAGATAAGATTATAAAATTAAATCTAGAAATGATCTGTCACTTACAGCAGTCAGTTATTAGTATACATTTGCCAGTTTTCCTGTCCCTCTTCCTGTTGTAGCCGCAAACGCACCTCGGTTTGTCACAAACTATACCACCCGGGCAGGTCTGAGGCGAGTCCCTGGTTTTAGCACAATTATCACCATCACATTTGACCGTGGGACATGTGCTCCAAACTTCGCCAAGAGGACAATCTGGTGCTGTTAAGATAATTTTTTATAATAATGTTTGTCTTAACAATTTAGTATCTCAATTTGAAGGAAGAATATGAGCAAAATCGACCCGTGCTCGGCCGGAGTTGCACCTTATGTCTTAGTAAAGTGTATGGATACATTGTTTATTAGGGTTGTTGATTTGCATCAGTATATTGACAGGTTAACATTTAAGTAATATACAACAGTACAACACTCATTTAAAATATATTAGGCGTTTTATACCATTTCTCCCAATGGCCGCTGAGGCAGAAAGGTTCTAGAGTGGCGACCACGCATCGGAAGACGCAGCATGGGAAGACCCCAACAAAGTGGACTGACGATCTGGTAAAGATCGCGGGAAACCGTTGGATGAGGGCGGCGCAAGACGGGTAATTGTGGAGTCTGGAGATCCTTGGGGAGACATTTATCCAGCAGTGAACGTCTTTCAGCTTAAATCTTCCACATTTAACGATGCGTGATAGGTGCGATGTCAGTAAACTAATAGCTGTTTAAAATAACAGCTGTGCCGGTACATTTCTTTAAATGAGTATATATGTATAAAAGACTATTAGATGCCTTTATTTAAAATGAGTGCTGCACTGCAGTTTATTGTTCAAATAATAACCTGTGAGTATATCGATATGTTAGGAAATATTGCAGACTTCAGTAAGCTGTTGGGAAATAAGAATATATCGCAATAAGTTTACACCTTGCTGATTC
The DNA here is from genome assembly GCA_905163555.1 of Notocelia uddmanniana. NCBI lineage: Eukaryota > Metazoa > Arthropoda > Insecta > Lepidoptera > Tortricidae > Notocelia > Notocelia uddmanniana. Next base: position 28,655,091 of record LR991058.1, on the reverse strand, counting down.
AGAAAGTAGCCTAAGGTTGTAGTAGACAGCACTGAGATTTAGCAAAAGTAACTACAATATCCACTACATGCCTTGAGGCGTGTTAGGCGACCATGACGTTTTACCTCCGCTGTCCATAATAGTCACTTGAACGGTCGCGTGGCGTGTATTCCAGCATGTAGCCTGTACAAGAACGCGGTCTTACCTGGGCATTGGCTAGTTGGCACGCAAGCCCCGTTTGAAGCTCTCATGTACCCTTTGACGCAGACACATCCCTTTATACAAGTTACAAGATCTACGCATATATTTTGCTGGCCAACCTGACTGCAATTTTTAAGACCGCATCCACCATTGATGCAGGAAGAATATTCTTCATTTACTTTGCAAGTGGGTGCTCAAACAATGAACAATTTACCCAAATGATGCTACCGTAGTACCGTAGCTGTTAGTGATTTGTTTATAACAGAAGACCTAACGGTAGACCGATTAACTGAAGATAGGATGAGTATTTCTAAAGACTGGTTAGATACGTCTCTAAATCAAGTCTAGCAGAAAGATGACCCAGCAGCGATACGAGTCATAAAATGAACACAGTTCAATCTTAGAAATATAAAAATATACTCACTGCAATCCTGTGGTCTAACGCAAGATTTTACATTAGGATCGTACACAAATCCATCTCTGCAATCGCACCCATTAAGTTTACATGCAAGCGTGCAAAATGCAGGCTTCATTTTGTATGTAGCGCAAGTTTTTCCACAGTTGTTCCCACAACCAGACTGGGCATTTTTATCTCCGCCGCATGCTGAAAAAAAAGACAAGAATTTCAGCAGAAACAGTTTTATTAATGAGAGCTTAGTGTGTCTGGGGAAAGGATAATAAATGTCATATTAGAGATAATAAATATCAGTGGTTTGACAGGTTGGTTCGATCTGTAAAGAATATTATATTGATTTATTTTTAACACTACGAAGGCGGCAAACAAGCTTTCGGGCTATCTGATGGTAACCGTTGGCGCTGCTGCCTTTTTTTACTTGAGGATTCAATGTATATACAAGCGACACATGCAGGTCCCTCACTTTCCCCTATATTTGTCAGACTAATCACAACTCAGGCGGCTTTTCTCACAACTACGAACACACAGATACAGATACAGATCAATTATTAGTAGTGTCATAATGAATTTTGTTTTCTGTAAGGTACTTTTTTAGTTGTGTTACTTTTGTTGCACTGTTTTTAAGTACAACAAACTGGCAACCGTACTTGCCTTCTCGAAGATCTCACGGTTCGAAAATAATATGCCATAAGATTATAATTATATAGTTGTGTTACTTCAAATATAAGCGAGATAATGCCGGATCTCGCTATGTGCACTTATCAATGTTAAAATTATAAATTAAAAAGAGTTCCCAATTTCACCGATCTTATTGTCACCTCATATTTGCCAACCTTTTTTGAAAACCTTCGAGCCAGGCATCCAGTCGCCCGGGGACAACTGGAATAAGTATTATTACTACTCACAAAATCTCCACTGTGGTTATTCTGCGCTTCCATGCGGAGAACTTTGGGATCTCATAATAAATGCACTGAATTAAACATGATCTCTAAATACTTACATGGACAGTTATTGATTGGAATACAAACGCCTTTGTCATCGCGAACATAACCATCCTTGCAGATGCATCCAGGCTTGCATTTCTTGTCGCAATTCAAAGGGAAGCCAAGTTCCGAGCAGAGGTACGGTCGGCAGCCAGTGCATGAGCAGTTTTTGTACACCTCGTTTTTACCACATTTGGGTGGGAGTTCTGTGAAAACGTATGTTTCATGTATTCTCTGTGCCTTTATATAATAAAATGGCATCTTTAACCACCAAGCTTTTTTTAAAGTTATATTTTTAAAGAATCCGAAGTTCGCTATGGCAACTCATTCCCAGATTTCGGGTAGGCACTAATTACGAAAGCGACTGCCATCTCACCCTTCAACCCTGAGGGAAAACGAGACTATGTTAAAATCAAACCGATTTTTCACTTAGTCTTCATTAACCAAAAAGCTATTGTTATATACCAAAATAATTAGTAACTAAATTGACGTAAGAAAATGATAAAAAGTGCCTGGTGCTCGGGCCTAGTTGAATCCTATGGAAAGTGATGTCAGTAATACAGTCAGAGAGGATTCGCCTCCATACATGACCTCGCAAAAGGTGGGGATGATAAAGTTTTGATTTATATTAGTAGAAAAAACAGAGGTATGGCTGATATTAATAAACGTTGCACTACACGCGGCGCGACATGTGTGATGATGTTGTGAATTATGTAATATTAGGCATATATATGCATTGCAATAAGTATATCTATTAGAGATATTAGTTGAAATATACATTTGTTCAAGTCCTGTTGACTTATCATTTAAAGTTGGAATCTCCTACATTTTGTGTATGCCATACAATTAAAGAAATTTGAGTCGATTATGTCGCTTCCTCCTCCGCCGCCCATAATCGCCTGAAAAGTCGCGCAGCGTGAAGCGCAGCATATTGTCTATACGTGAACGCCTTACGTGGACATTTGTCTTTCGGCACACAAGTCCCATTCGAAGCTCTCAAGTACCCTTTGACGCAGACACATCCCTTGATACAAATTACAGGATCTATGCAGATATTTGGCTGGCCAATCTGGGTGCAATTTTTAGGACCGCATCCACCGTTGATGCAGGAAGAATATTCTTCATTTACTTTGCAGGTGGGTGCTGAAACAATGAGTGTTTACAATACCCCACAAATACACTTTACTAAATTAGATTAACTATCGTTTATTTCGAACACTGGACCCATAAATTGTTAGTAACAATGTCTTTACTTCTATTAGGTACTTTAGCTAAAGTTAGCTTTTATTGTACACTTAACATAATACATACATACATACATACATACATACATACATATAATCACGCCTGTTTCCCATAGGGGTAGGCAGAGATCACGGATTTCCACTTGCTACGATCCTGACATACAACTTTCGCTTCATGAACTTTCATAACATTCTTCATGCATGCGCGCCGATTTAGGGTACTCCTGACCTGGCCTTTCTGCAGAATGTCTCCGATTTGGTCGGAGTACGTTCGCCGAGGTCTTCCCCTTCCAACTTTTCCATCCACTCTTCCTTCATACACTCGTTTTGTCAATCTTCTTTCATCCATCCTCTCTACATGTCCAAACCATCTTAGCATACCTTTCTCAATTTTCGTCACTATATCTTCATTCACTCCACACCTCCGTCTTATAACGGTGTTTCTCACTCTATCTCTCAAAGTAACGCTACACATACTTCTCAGCGCTCTCATTTCCACTGCATTCACTCGACTCTGATGTTTCTTCTGCCACACCCAACTTTCACTACCATACATTAGTGTCGGCACCAACACTCCTCTATGCACGGCCAGCCGCGCCTTTTCTGACACTTTCTGGCTACTCATAAAGGCGTGAAGTGCCCCATTCACTCGATTCCCAGCTATCACTCTCCTTTCAATATCTCCTTCATGCTTACCGTCTCTCGTGAACAAAGTCCCCAAATACACAAACCCATCCACTTGCTCCAACCTCTCTCCATCTACAGCAATTTCACAAACTGTCATACACTCATCTCTTTCAAATACCATCACTTTCGTCTTGCTTACATTCATTTTCATTCCTTTTCTCGCAAATAATCTGTGCATGCTAGTTACCATCTTCTGTAGCTTCTCAGCCGATGACGCTAATAAAACCTGGTCATCGGCGTAGAGTAGACATTTGATAAGCAACCCATTCATTTCCAACCCACATTCATCGTCTTTCAAATCTTGCAAACAACTGTCCAGAAATAGGTTAAACAGCCACGGTGACGCTACACATCCCTGTCTAACACCCTTTTCGATGCTAAACCATTCAGTGTAGGACCCGTTTACTCTCACGCAAGCAGAGGAATCCTCGTAGAGAGATTTCAGAGCTTGAATGAGATGGTCGCTCACTCCATATCCGGACAGTACCGACCAAAGTTCATTCCTCACCACTCTGTCATAGGCCTTCTCCAAATTCACGAACGCGCAATAGACCTTTTGACCTTGGGCCAAATATTTTTCGGCTATGCATCGTAAAGAGAAGACCTGATCCGTACATCCCATACCTTTCCTAAATCCCGCTTGTACATCCCATATTTTCTCATCGGTTTCTTGCATTACCCTTTCAATCAACACTTTCGCATATAATTTGCCAACGATGCTGAGTAAGCTAATGCCCCTGTAGTTCTTGCAGTCAAGTTGTGAGCCCTTTCCCTTGTACAGTGGCACGATGACCGCCTTGCACCAATCTTTTGGAACTATGCTGGTATTAAAACATAAGTTGAAAAGGCGATACAACTGACTTGCTACGACGCCTTGCCCAGCCTTCAGCATCTCGACTGAAATTCTATCATACCCCGCTGCCTTTCCTGGTTTCATTCCTTTCAAAGCTTTTACAATTTCATCCATACTAATACTCGTACTACACTCCTCATGTGGCAGTGCATTATCATTCACTCCTGACGTATTTTCCTCTTCTCTCTCAAACAAACCTTCAAAATATTCCTTCCATCTCCCTAATATGCATTCCTCATCATTCAATAAACTTCCATGCTGGTCTCTAATCGAGGTTAGCTCTTAGGTCTGAGTTTTACCTCTGGCTAGTCGAATGGCTTTCCAGAAAAACTTTATGTTTGCCCGGAAATCCTGAGACAACCTCTGATCCATCTCATCATTCTGTTCATCTTTCTTTCTTTAAACTACCTCCTTTACCAGAACATTCAACCTTTTATAGTTACTTTTCCTTTCACTCACGTCTTCAAGCGTGGCTTTTTGACTTCTTTGGTCAGCTCTTATCGCCAACCAATCTAGCCACGCTTTCTTCTTCTCACTTACTGCCTTTTGTACCTCTTTATCCCACCATACATTCTTCTTCTTCTTCCCTTTGCTCCTTTCTTTCACACCACATACATCCCTGGCTGTACTTACAAGCTTATCTTTAAAACCATTCCATAGTTGATCAATCTCGCATATATCATCTATCTCTCTAAGATTTTCCTTTAGTTTATGAATATACTCATCAGCCACACTTTCCTCTTGCAAATTTTCTACTTTTATTCTCTCCAGAACACTAGTGAATATACGAGGTCGATGCCGCCATCCTTGAAACAGCCCTTTCATTCGGCTCATCACCAGGAAGTGGTCTGTATTTATTCCGGCCCCGCGATACACCCTAGTGTCCAGAACATTCTTCCTCAATCTTTCGTCCACTATCACAAAATCAATCATACTCTTTCTTACGTTCTCCGCCTCACGCGTGTACAAATGAATGCATTTGTGGGCAAACATTGTATTTGTCACAAAAAGATTTCTCTCGAGGCAAATATCTAACAAACTCTCACCATTCTCATTCACTCTCTCGTCACCGTGAGTACCCAGAACCTTTTCAAATCCATCTCGCTTTACCCCTACCCATGCATTAAAATCACCTAACATAATCAACCCTTCATTATCCTTACATCTACTTGTGACATCCCTTAATTCCTCCCAGAACTGTTTTCCCTCTTCCTGGGTCGACTGTGATGTTCTCGTACCCAGGTTTACAGGGGCATATACCCCAACAACAAAGATACGAGTCAGTCCTAATTTCATTCTGACCCATATTAATCTGGGACTCACGCATTCAAATTCATTCACACACTTGGCAATCCTAGCTGAAAGTATGACACCAACCCCCTGACATGCTCTGTCTGAAACGGTCACTCCAGACCAGTACGCTGTATAGGGTCCATGTTTCGTGGTGTCACACCCTTTCCGTTTTGTCTCATTTACACAAAGAACATCAATCCTCTTTTTATCCATCATCTGCCTTACTTCATTCATTTTTCCTTCCATTCCTCCTCCAACATTCAACGTAGCAAAACGGCACTCCGTGAGCCGCTTTTCGCCCCCACTAGAAACGTGACGTGACGGGTGGCGGACCGCGTCGCCGCCATGCGGATGATTTTTATTTTTCCAATCTCCATAGCGTTCCCACGAGTAAATAGGTAACTAAAGGTCCATCACAGCAGAGCCCTATACTGTGGTAAGGTGGATTACCACTGTGCCCTGTGACCACCAACACAGGCACCCTCCGTTCGACACCAGACTCCCCTCTGGCCATGCATCCCTTGGCACGGGTCGGCTAACACCTTGGATTAGGAGTTTTATATTGGGGTTTTCCTTCCCCTAGACAGGTTGCAGGCCAATGCTAACGAGGCCCATCTCCCCGGGTTGTATTTCGGAGTTACCTTCTCCTAGACAGGTTGCAGCCCAATGCTAACGAGGCCCATCTCCCCGATATTAACATAATAAAACATCATAATATGCAATAATAATAAACAAAGATACAGGGAGACAATGGTAAAACAACGGGCGGTCTTATCGCTAAAGAGCAATCTCTTCCAGACAACCTTTAACTTTTGGACAAATGAGATATAAAATGCAGTAGTAAATAACAAGACCACACAAAACTCTACTATATAAAATATACATATACGTTACACATACATATAATATACATACACAATAATATATACATCAAATTAACAGTGCCAGGCATATCAATGAGAGGTAAAACAGAAAAATAATTTTAACTAAAATTAAGCAGTACTAAGAAGGAGGAGATAAATAATGTTCTTTATATTGCGATTTAAAACCGCAATCTATTTAGCGCGTCTTAAATCAATAGGGAAGAAGTTCCAGAGCCGAGCAGCCTGGAATGTGAATGAACAATTATAAAATTTGGAAGAGGACGATGCTACTGTTAGGAGCAAGTTTTGAGCGGACCTAAATCCTAATGGACCTAAAATAACTGAAACGCTCTTATAGCACATTTCTTTTTTTTGGTGATAACAACTTCATTAAAAATTAAGACATAGAATTTTATCGGACCTGTAATTAATGACCTCTTTGTAATAAAAAAACAAATGAAGCACCCATTTGGTGAAGTTAGGATGACTTTATTAAAACAATGGTTAAATAGGGACCTAAATCGAGCCCTGCAGAAATAGGCAGTGTCATAAAAGGTCAGTTATTTATTACTATTATAACTATTAATTTTTAATTTTAATTGTGTGACATGACTTTATTTATTTTGAATTATTAATAATTTTTGATGTTATCCTTTATTTGTATTATGTTAATTTTTGCACGCCTGCTCGCGGGCTGATACTATCAATGTACCCAAATTTAAATGTAAGCAAATAAATATTTCTGATTCTGATTCTGATTGACTTAGGTCCTAGAAAGGAGAAAATTAACTTACTGCAATCCTTTGGTCTAACGCAAGATTTCACATTAGGATCGTACACAAATCCATCTCTGCAATCGCAGCCGTTAAGTTTACAACCAAGCGGGCAAATTGCTGGTTTCATTTTGTATGTAGCGCAAGTTTTTCCACAGTTGTTACCACAGCCGGACTGGGCATTCTTATCTCCGCCACATGCTGGAAATAAAAAGATAAGAATTTCAGTAGGAACAGTAGTAGTAATGAGAGCTTAGTGTGTCTGGGGAAACGATTAAAAGTTTAATAGTTTTTTTTATTAATTAATTTATTAACAAAATTTAAGAGTAGATAAAAATTAACCCATTGTACTAGATAACAACCCGCAGCAACGCGGGTCTTAACATGCAATTGTCGTGGTGATTCTGTGTTTGTTTAACGTTAGGGATAACAAAAGAGGATTTTTTAAATAAATTACTAATTTTGGTACTTCCCACCTCAGATCCTTTGACCGGTGGCTCTGTCAAATTATGACTATTAAGTGTCACTTTTTGGTTCCTTTGCAAAGACTGAGGGTCCTAGCAGTTTCTAAAATAACCAAAATTCCTTAAAATCACTTGTTTTTTTTTTATTTAACCGCAAAATCTAAGCTTGACGTGCTTAATCCTAAAACTTTGACTTTTGTCTTTTTTTTCCAACTCGTAGCCAAGTGAGGATGTTGATTTTTTTAACAACTGCGCCGTTTGTTGATTATGTTACAAAAAGAAACGTTAAAAAAAGTTCTATATTTTCTTTAAATAAATAAACTGCTTCACTTCGGAATATGTTAACAAAAGTAAAAAAAAAAACATAACTCGAAAACTACGGAAAATCGGCTAACATATATGGGGTATATATATTCTGAAAGCCCACGACGTGAGGAATCTAAAATAAAATTTGTACGTCAAGGTTTGGACCACCCTGTATTAATCTTTTTTCTAATACTACGAAGGTGGCAAACAAGCTTTCAGGCTGTGTGTTGGTAACTTTTGGCGCTGTTGACCTTTTCTTTTTGATTTGAGAATTCAATGTATTGGCAGCTCGGCTAGAGGCAAATGCAGGTCCCTCATTTTCAACAGCGCAAACTAAACTAACCACAGTTCAGACGGCTATATTCACCACTACGATCACAATACCACATTCAGATCAATTATTAGTAGTGTCATAATAAGAGTTGTTTTCTGTAAGGCGGGGGTATTTCCTCAGTTGTCATACTACAAATATAAGCGAGATAACAATAACGTAACCCCATGCCGGATCTCTCTTTTATGAACATATCCATGTTAAATTTATCAATTTAAAAGAGTCAGGGCTCACATTCATCGATCTTTTTGTCAACTCATTTTTGACAACCTTTTTTGAAAACCTGCGACCCAGGCATCCAGTCGCCTGGGGACAGCTGGAATGAGTATTATTACTAGCTGTTAACAATCCACGGTGGCAAATGCACCGATATAAACATGAGCTCTGAATACTTACATGGACAGTTATTGATTGGAATACAAACGCCTTTATCATCGCGAACATAACCATCCTTGCAGATGCATCCAGGCTTGCATTTCTTGTCGCAATTCAAAGGGAAGCCAAGTTCCGAGCAGAGGTACGGTCGGCAGCTAGTGTCTGAGCAGTTGTTGTACACCTCGTTTTTAACACATTTGGGTGGGAGTTCTGTGGAAACGTATGTATTATGTATTCTCTGTGCCTATATATAATAAAAAGGCATATTTAACTTCCAAGCGTTTTCTAAGCTATATCCTTAAAGAATTCAAAGTTGGCTATGGCATCTTGGTCCACGATTTGGGTTAGGCATTAGAGTGATTACAAAAGCGACTGCCATCTGAACCTTCAACCCTGAGGGAAAACTAGACTTTGTTAAAATCAGACCGATTTTTCACTTAATAGTCTTCATTAACCAAAAAGCTACTGTTACATATCAAAATAATTAGTAACTAAAATTGACGTAAGGCTATGATAAAAAGTGCCTGGTGCTCGGGCCTAGTTGAATCCTATGGAAAGTGATGTCAGTAATACATTCCGAGAGGATTCGCCTCCATACATGACCTCGCAAAAGGTGGGGATGATAAAGTTCTGATTTATATTAGTAGAAAAAACAGAGGTATGGCTGATATTAATAAACGTTGCACTACACGCGGCGCGACATGTGTGATGATGTTGACTTATGTAATATTAGGCATATATATGCATTGCAATAAGTATATCTATTAGAGATATTAGTTGAAATATACATTTCTTAAAGTCCTGTTGACATATCATTTAAAGTTGTAATCTCCTACATTTTGTGTATGCCATACAATTCAAGAAATTTGAGTCGATTATGTCGCTTCCTCCTCCGCCGCCCATAATCGCCTGAAAAGTCGCGCAGCGTGAAGCGCAGCATATTGTCTATACGTAAACGCCTTACGTGGACATTTGTCTTTCGGCACACAAGTCCCATTCGAAGCTCTCAAGTACCCTTTGACGCAGACACATCCCTTGATACAAATTACATGATCTATGCAGATATTTGGCTGGCCTATCTGGGTGCAATTTTTAGGACCGCATCCACCGTTGATGCAGGAAGAATATTCTTCATTTACTTTGCAGGTGGGTGCTGAAACAATGAGTGATTACAATACCCCACAAATACACTTTTCTAAATTAGATTAACTATCGTTTATTTCGAACACTGGATCCATAAATTGTTAGTAACAATGTCTCTACTTCTATAAGGTACTTTAGCTAAAGTTAGCTTTTATTGTACACCTAACATAATAAAACATCATAATATGCAATAATAATAAACAAAGATACAGGGAGACAATGGTTAAACAACAGGCGGTCTTATCGCTAAAGAGCAATCTCTTCCAGACAACCTTTAACTTTTGGACAAATGAGATATAAAATGCAGTAGTAAATAACAAGACCACACAAAACTCTACAATATAAAATATACATATACGTTACACATACATATAATATACATACACAATAATATATACATAAAATTAACAGTGCCAGGCATATCAATGAGAGGTAAAACAGAAAAATAATTTAACTAAAATTAAGCAGTACTAAGGAGGATATAAATAATGTTCTTTAAATTGCGATTTAAAAACGCAATCTATTTAGCGCGTCTTAAATCAATAGGGAAGAAGTTCCAGAGCCGAGCAGCCTGGAATGTGAATGAACAATTATAAAATTTGGAAGAGGACGATGCTACTGTTAGGAGCAAGTTTTGAGCGGACCTAAATCCTAATTGACCTAAAATAACTGAATCGCTCTTATAGCACTTTTCTTTTTTCTTTGGTGATAACAACTTCATTAAAAATTAAGACATAGTATTTTAATGGACCTGTAATTAGTGACCTCTTTGTAATAAAAAAACAAATGAAGCACCAATTTGGTGAAGATAAGATGACTTTGTCAAAACACTGGTTAATTTGATACCTAAATCGAGCCCTGCAGAAATAGACGCGGCAGTGTCATAAAAAGTCAATTAGTTAATGCTATTATAACTATTAATTTTTAATTTAAATTATGTGACATGAATTTATTTCTTTTGAATTATTAATTATTTTTGATGTTATCCTTTATTTGTATTATGTTAATTATTTGCACGCCTGCTCGCGGGCTGATACAATGTACCCAAATTTAAATGTAAGCAAATAAATATTTCTGATTCTGATTGACTTAGGTCCTAGAAAGGAGAAAATTAACTTACTGCAATCCTTTGGTCTAACGCAAGATTTCACATTAGGATCGTACACAAATCCATCTCTGCAATCGCAGCCGTTAAGTTTACAACCAAGCGGGCAAATTGCTGGTTTCATTTTGTATGTAGCGCAAGTTTTTCCACAGTTGTTACCACAGCCGGACTGGGCATTCTTATCTCCGCCACATGCTGGAAATAAAAAGATAAGAATTTCAGTAGAAACAGTACTTGTAATGAGAGCTTAGTGTGTCTGGGGAAAAGATTAAAAGTTTAATAGTTTTTTTTTATTAATTAATTAATTAACAAAATTTAAGAGTAGATAAAAATGAACCCATTGTACTAGATAACAACCCGTAGCGACGCGGGTCTTAACATGCAATTGTCGTGGTGATTCTGTGTTTGTTTGACGTTAGGAATACCAAAAGAGGATTTTTTAAATATATACTAATTTTGGAACTTCCCACCTCAGATCCGTTGACCGGCGACTCTGTCAAATTATGACTATTAAGTGTCCCTTTTTGGTTCCTTTGAAAAGACTGAGGGTCTAGCAGTTTCTAAAATAACCGAAATTCCTTATAATTAATTGTGTTTCTTTATTTAACCGCAAAATCGAAGCTTGTCGTGCTTAAACCTAAAACTTTGACTTTTTTCCAACTCGTAGCCAAGTGAGGATGATCATTTTTTTAACAACTGCGCCGTTTTTAAACATTATGTTAAAAGAAACTGAAAAAAATTCCATAGTTTTTTTTTAAATAAATAAATTGGTTCACTTCGGAATTTCTTAACAAAAGCAAAAAAAACATAACTCGAAAACTACGAAAAATCGGCTAACATACATGGGGTATATTCTGATAGCCCACGACGTGAGGAATCTAAAATAAAATTTGTACGTCAAGGTTTGGACCACCCTGTATTGATCTTTTTTCTAATACTACGAAGGTGGCAAACAAGCTTTCAGGCTGTGTGTTGGTAACTTTTGGCGCTGTTGACCTTTTCTTTTTGATTTGAGAATTCAATGTATTGGCAGCTCGGCTAGAGCCAAATGCAGGTCCCTCATTTTCAACAGCGCAAACTAAACTAACCACAGATCAGACGGCTATATTCACCACTACGATAGCAATACCACATTCAGATCAATTATTAGTAGTGTCATAATAAGAGTTGTTTTCTGTAAGGCGGGGGTATTTACTTAGAAGTCATACTTCAAATATAAGCAAGATAACAATAACATATACCCATGCCGGATTTCTCTTTTATGAACATATCCATGTTAAATTTTTCAATTTTAAAGAGTCAGGGCTCACTTTCATTTTTTGTCAACTCATTTTTGCCAACCTTTTTTGAAAACCTGCGACCCAGGCATCCAGTCGCCTGGGGACAGCGGAATAAGTATTATTACTACCCATTAAAAATCCATGGTGGAAAATGTACCGATGTAAACATGAGCTCTGAATACTTACATGGACAGTTATTGATTGGAATACAAACGCCTTTGTCATCGCGAACATAACCATCCTTGCAGATGCATCCGGGCTTGCATTTCTTGTCGCAATTCAAAGGGAAGCCAAGTTCCGAGCAGAGGTACGGTCGGCAGCCAGTGTCTGAGCAGTTGTTGTACACCTCGTTTTTACCACATTTGGGTGGGAGTTCTGTGAAAGCGTATGTTTTATGTATTCTTTGTGCCTTTATTATAATACAAAGGTATCTTTAAAAGCGCAGCATTTTGACTGTACGTGAACGCCTTACGTGGACATTTGTCTTTCGGCACACAAGTCCCATTCGAAGCTCTCAAGTACCCGTTGACGCAGACACATCCCTTGATACAGATTACAGGATCTATGCAGATATTTGGCTGGCCAATCTGGGTGCAATTTTTAGGACCGCATCCACCGTTGATGCAGGAAGAATACTCTTCATTTACTTTACAGGTGGGTGCTGAAATAATGAGTGATTAGAATACTTTACAATTCATATTTATTTAATAAGATTAAAATATCGTTTATTTCGGACACTGGACCCATAATTTGTTAGTAACAATGTGTTTACTTCTACTACTTTAGTTAAAGTTATCTTTTATTGTACGCCTTACATAGTAAAACATCATAATATGCAATAATAATAAACAAAGATACAGGGTTTCAACGGTAAAACAACAGGCGGTCTTATCGCTAAAGAGCAATCTGTTCCAGACAACCTTTAATTTATGGACATATGAGTTATAAAACGAAGTAGTAAATTACAAAACCAAACAGAACTCCACATTATAAAATATGCATATACAATAATACATGTAATGTACCTAAACAATATTTATATATAAAAATTAACAGTGTCAGGCATGAAAATAAAGGCTAAAACAGACAAATAATTTTTACTAAAATTAAGCAGGGGGAGATAAATAATGCTCTTTAATGCTCTCTAAGAAATCACCGGGCTGCGACCACATACGCATGTCCGACTTGAAAATAATCTCGGATAAAGCTAGTCCATTGATTGCTAAATTAATAAATTTGTCGGTAAGTAAAAGTAGGTTTCCGAAGGGTCTAAAACAAGCAATAATCCGGCCTACGAGTATTTGCAAAAAAGGTAGTCTTAAATGTTTTCCAACTATAGACCGATAGCCACACTATCTAGCGTAGATAAGGTCTTTGAAAAATGCGTTATTGAGCAGCTTGGTTATTACCTTTGCATAAATGGAGTAATAAACAAATGTCAACATGGAATTCAAAAGGGTAAAAGTACAGACACCTTATTAGTAAACTTTACAGACGAAATAAACTCTCATTTAGCAGGTAAAAAAGTAGCTATAGCAATATTATTCGATTTTACTAAATCATTTGACACCCTAAAAACTGATAGCCATGAGCGAGTGACTGCGGCACTGTTCGACGCACATGTTCGCCAACGATCTGTGCGTTTTGCGCGCCGCCTCTGCCGACGCGTTGCCTGAAGCTTGCCGCTTGGTTCAGCAGGACTTGGACGCCGTGGTTCGGTGGTCCCATGACAGTTATCACACTGAATGCTGACAAAACTAGGCTCCTAATTATTCGCTCTCCTCACCTGCAGCTCACTAGTATACCATCTCCCATAATAGCTCATGACTTCAATTGTTTCCATGACAACCAAGCCCTCTGCCGCTGCCAACCCATTTTACAGGTCAACTCTGTAACTTACATTGGTCTGAAAGTGGATGAAAACTTTTCTTGGTCCCATCATGTAGATTACATTTGTAATAAACTGTGAATATTTCTTGGCAAGTTCTACTACTTACTTTTTAAAGTTCCGTTAAATACTTTGAAATACCTGTACAATTCACTAGTAAAATCTATTATAGGATACGCCCTAAGCTGTTACGGCCTAACTTTTAGGACAAATTTAAGTAAAATAGAAAGAATGCAATTAAGATTTTTAAAACTTCTAGTCAACAAAAAGACTAATAATAAATGTAAGACAGATTACAATAAATTTTTAAAAATATAGCGGATTCTCCCAGTAAGCCTTAAGCATAAATTCATCATAGCACTTAATCACCAGGCAGTCGAGAACATAGCCTACCTCATATATGCCACACTTACAGCATCAGGTCGGTAGCTGCGGGCAAGTACGATATACCGAGGGTAACCAACTACTACAGCGACAGATGCCTGTGGAAACGCCTACCCTACATTTTAAACTGTGTGCCGGGAGATATCAGACTGGAGACCAATAGAGCAACATTTAAAAGAAAATAATTTAGTTATTTTTTAAATATCATAGTAGAGAATAGAGTCTAAATTATATGCAAATAGTAATAGGTTGTAATAGATGTTATATTATATATGTGTAGTAATAGTAGTCAGCGAAGAGACTCAGATCCCACAGTCAAACTGTGTAAACCGTTTTGTGGGACATACACCAAATGTAAAATTGTATTTTTTTTTAATTAATAAATATATAAATTAAATCAGTAGGGAGGGACTTCCAGAGTCGAACAGCCTGGAATGTGAATGAACAATTATAAAATTTGGAAAGGGGACCATAATACTGTTAAGAGCAAGTTCTAAGTGGAACTAAATCCTAATGGACCTAAAATCACACCACAGCTTCCAAGTGGCTATAGGGGAGAGGCTGGACAACCCATTCTTTCGTCATTGGGTGTCATTTGCATTTTCCCAAGTACACATACTATAAATAAGTTTTAAATGTACTAGGGTTAAGATAAACTAACATAGATATGTAAGCACCATTGTTACTAACGAATATGGACCATGTGTCTGAAATAAAGTGAATTATTATTATCATTTAAATAACTGAAACGCTCTTAAAGCACTTTTCTTTTTTCTTTGGTGATAATAATTTTATTAAAAATTAACGCATAAAACTTTGTAATAAAAAACAAATGAAGCACCCATTTTGTGAAGATAGGATGACTTTGTTAAAACACTTTCAGAAATAGACGCGGCAGTGTCATAAAAATTGAAATAGGTCCTAGAAAGGAGAAAATTAACTTACTGCAATCCTGTGGTCTTACGCAAGATTTCACATAAGGATCGTACACAAATCCATCTCTGCAATCGCAGCCGTTAAGTTTACAACCAAGCGGGCAAATTGCTGGTTTCATTTTGTATGTAGCGCAAGTTTTTCCACAGTTGTTACCACAGCCGGACTGGGCATTCTTATCTCCGCCACATGCTGGAAATAAAAAGATAAGAATTTCAGTAGGAACAGTACTTGTAATGAGAGCTTAGTGTGTCTGGGAAAAAGATTAAAAGTTTAGTAGTTTTTTTTATTAATTAATTTATTAACAAAATTTAAGAGTAGATAAAATCTAACCCATTGTACTAGATAACAACCCGCAGCGACGCGGGTCTCAACATGCAATTACGAGTATCGTGGTGATTCTGTGTTTTTTAAATATATACTAATTTTGGAACTTCCCACCTCAGATCCTTTGACCGGCGGCTCTGTCAAATTATGACTATTGAGTGTCACTTTTTTGTTCCTTTGAAAAGACTGAGGGTCTAGCAGTTTCTAAAATAACCAAAATTCCTTAAAATCACTTGTTTTTTTATTTAACCGCAAAATCTAAGCTTGACGTGCTTAAACCTAAAACTTTGACTTTTGTCTTTTTTTCCAACTCGTAGCCAAGTGAGGATGTTGATTTTTTTTACAAAAATGATGTTACAAAAAGAAACTTTAAAAAAAGTTCTATATTTTCTTTAAATAAATAACTGCTTCACTTCGGAATTTCTTAACAAAAGTAAAAAAATGAAACATAACTCGAAAACTACGAAAAATCGGCTAACATACATGGGGTATATTCTGAAAGCCCACGACGTGAGGAATCTAAAATAAAAATTGTACGTCAAGGTTTGGACAACCCTGTATTAATCTTTTTTTCTAATACTACGAAGGTGGCAAACAAGCTTTCAGGCTGTGTGTTGGTAACTTTTGGCGCTGTTGACCTTTTCTTTTTGATTTGAGAATTCAATGTATTGGCAGCTCGGCTAGAGCCAAATGCAGGTCCCTCATTTTCAACAGCGCAAACTAAACTAACCACAGATCAGACGGCTATATTCACCACTATGATAGCAATACCACATTCAGATCAATTATTAGTAGTGTCATAATAAGAGTTGTTTTCTGTAAGGCGGGGGTATTTCCTTAGATGTCATACTTCAAATATAAGCAAGATAACAATAACATATCCCCATGCCGGATCTCTCTTTTATGAACATATCCATGTTAAATTTATCAATTTAAAAGAGTCAGGGCTCACTTTCATTTTTTGTCAACTTATTTTTGCCAACCTTTTTTGAAAACCTGCGACCCAGGCATCCAGTCTCCTGGGGACAGCGGAATAAGTATTATTACTACCCGTTACAAGACAAAAGACAAAAGTCTTTGACCAGCGTGTGTTGCCAGTGATGAAAGATTCTCGAGTGGCGACCACGTACCGAAAGGCGTAGCGTGGGCAGGCCCCCCACACGGTGGACTGATGACCTGGTGAAGGTCGCGGGTGTCCGCTGGATGCGGGTGGCGCAGGACCGGTCATTGTGAAAGTCTTTGGGGGAGGCCTATGTCCAGCAGTGGACGTCTTTCGGCTGACATGATGACTACCCATTAAAAATCCATGGTGGAAAATGTACCGATGTAAACATGAGCTCTGAATACTTACATGGACAGTTATTGATTGGAATACAAACGCCTTTGTCATCGCGAACATAACCATCCTTGCAGATGCATCCAGGCTTGCATTTCTTGTCGCAATTCAAAGGGAAGCCAAGTTCCGAGCAGAGGTACGGTCGGCAGCCAGTGTATGAGCAGTTGTTGTACACCTCGTTTTTACCACATTTGGGTGGGAGTTCTGTGAAAACGTATGTTTTATGTATTCTTTGTGCCTCTATTACAATAAAAATTGCATCTTTAAAAGCGCAGCAATTTGTCTGTACGTGAACGCCTTACGTGGACATTTGTCTTTCGGAACACAAGTCCCATTCGAAGCTCTCAAGTACCCGTTGACGCAGACACATCCCTTGATACAGATTACAGGATCTATGCAGATATTTGGCTGGCCAATCTGGGTGCAATTTTTAGGACCGCATCCACCGTTGATGCAGGAAGAATACTCTTCATTTACTTTACAGGTGGGTGCTGAAATAATGAGTGATTAGAATACTTTACAATTCATATTAATTTAATAAGATTAAAATATAGTTTATTTCGGACACTGGACCCATAATTTGTTAGTAACAATGTGTTTACTTCTTCTACTTTAGCTAAAGTTAGCTTTTATTGTACACCTTACATAATAAAACATCATAATATGCAAGAATAATAAACAAAGATACAGGGAGTCAACGGTAAAACAACAGGCGGTCTTATCGCTAAAGAACAATCTGTTCCAGACAACCTTTAGCTTATGGACATATGAGTTATAAAACGAAGTAGTAAATTACAAAACCGAACAGAACTCTACATTATAAAATATACATATACAATACACATACATGTAATGTACCTAAATAATAATTATATATAAAAATTAACAGTGTCAGGCATGTAAATTAAGGCTAAAACAGACAAATAATTTTAACTAAAATTAAGCAGGGGGAGATAAATAATGCTCTTTAATTCTCTCTAAGAAATCACCGGGCTGCGACCACATACGCATGTCCGACTTGAAAATAATCTCGGATAAAGCTAGTCCAGTGATAGCTAAATTAATAAATTTTACAGTAAGTAAAAGTAGGTTTCCGAAGGGTCTAAAACAAGCAATAATCCGGCCTATTCACCAAAAAGGTAGTCTTAAATGTTTTCCAACTACAGACCGATAGCCACACTATCTAGCGTAGATAAGGTCTTTGAAAAATGCGTTATTGAGTAGCTTGGTTATTACCTTAGGCAAAAATGGAGTAATAAACAAATGTCAACATGGAATTCAAAAGGGTAAAAGTACAGACACCTTATTAGTAAACTTTACAGACGATATAAACTCTCATTTAGCAGGTAAAAAAAGTAGCTATAGCAATATTATTCGATTTTACTAAATCATTTGACACCCTAGACACTGATAGCCATGAGCGAGTGACTGCGGCACTGTTCGACGCACATGTTTGCCGACGATCTGTGCGTTTTGCGCGCCACCTCTGCCGACGCGTTGCCTGAAGCTTGCCGCTTGGTTCAGCAGGATGTGGAGGCCGTGGTTCGGTGGTCCCATGACAATATTATCACACTGAATGCTGACAAAACTAGGCTCCTAATTATTCGCTCTCCTCACCTGCAGCTCACTGATATACCATCTCCCATAATAGCTCATGACTTCAATTGTTTCCATGACAACCAAGCCCTCTGCCGCTGCCAACCCATTTTACAGGTCAACTCTGTAACTTACCTTGGTCTGAAAGTGGATGAAAACTTTTCTTGGTCCCATCATGTAGATTACATTTGTAATCAATTGTGAATATTTCTTGGCAAGTTCTACTACTTACTTTTTAAAGTTCCGTTAAATACTTTAAAATACCTGTACAATTCACTATTAGAATCTATTATAGGATACGCCCTAAGCAGTTACGGCCTAACGTTTAAGACAAATTTAAGTAAAATAGAAATAATGCAATTAAGATTTTTAAAACTTCTAGTCAAAAAAAAGACTAAAAATAAATGTAAGACAGATTACAATAAACTTTTAAAAATATACCAGATTCTCCCAGTAAGCCTTAAAAATAAATTCATCATAGCACTTAACCACCAGGCAGTCGAGAACATAGCCTACCTCATATATGCCACACTTACGGCATCAGGTCGGTAGCTGCGGTCAAGTACGATATACCGAGGGTAACCAACTACTACGGCGACAGATGCCTGTGGAAACGCCTACCCTACATTTTAAACTGCGTGCCGGGAGTATCAGACTGGAGACCAATAGAGCAACATTTAAAAGAAAATAATTTAGTTATTTTTTAAATAGCATAGTAGAGAATAGAGTCTAAATTATATGCAAATAGTAATAGGTTGTAATAGATGTTATATTATATATGTGTAGTAATAGTAGTCAGCGAAGAGACTCAGATCCCACAGTCAAACTGTGTAAACCGTTTTGTGGGACATACACCAAATGTAAAATTGTATTTTTTTTTATTTAATAAATATATAAATTAAATCAGTAGGGAGGGACTTCCAGAGTCGAACAGCCTGGAATGTGAATGAACAATTATAAAATTTGGAAAGGGGACGATGCTACTGTTAAGAGCAAGTTTTGAGCGGAACTAAATCCTAATGGAACTATTTAAAATCACACCACAGCTTCCAAGTGGCTATAGGGGAGAGGCTGGACAACCCATTCTTTCGTCATTGGGTGTCATTTGCATTTTCCTAAGTAAAAATACTATAAATAAGTTTTAAATATACTAGGGTTAAGATAAACTAACATAGATATGTAAGCACCATTGTTACTAACGACTATGGACCATGTGTCTGAAATAAAGTGAATTATTATTATTATTAAAAAACTGAAACGCTCTTAAAGCACTTTTCTTTTTTCTTTGGTGATAATAATTTTATTAAAAATTAACGCATAAAACTTTGTAATAAAAAACAAATGAAGCACCCATTTGTTAAAACACTTGCAGAAATAGACGCGGCAGTGTCATAAAAATTGAAATAGGTCCTAGAAAGGAGAAAATTAACTTACTGCAATCCTGTGGTCTAACGCAAGATTTCACATTAGGATCGTACACAAATCCATCTCTGCAATCGCAGCCGTTAAGTTTACAACCAAGCGGGCAAATTGCTGGTTTCACTTTGTATGTAGCGCAAGTTTTTCCACAGTTGTTACCACAGCCGGACTGGGCATTCTTATCTCCGCCACATGCTGGAAATAAAAAGATAAGAATTTCAGTAGGAACAGTACTTGTAATGAGAGCTTAGTGTGTCTGGGGAAAAGATTAAAAGTTTAGTAGTTTTTTTTATTAATTAATTTATTAACAGAATTTAAGAGTAGATAAAATCTAACCCATTGTACTAGATAACAACCCGCAGCGACGCGGGTCTCAACATGCAATTATCGTGGTGATTCTGTGTTTGTTTAACGTCAGGAATAACAAAAGAGGATTTTTTAAATATATACTAATTTTGGAACTTCCCACCTCAGATCCGTTGACCGGCGACTCTGTCAAATTATGACTATTAAGTGTCACTTTTTTGTTCCTTCGAAAAGACTGAGGGTCTAGCAGTTTCTAAAATAACCAAAATTCCTTACAATCACTTGTGTTTTTTTATTTAACCGCAAAATCGAAGCTTTTCGTGCTTAAACCTAAAACTTTGACTTTTTCCAACTCGTAGCCAATTGAGGATGATGATTTTTTAAACAACTGCGCCGTTTTTTATGCATTATGTTACAAAAAGAAACTTTGAAAAAAGTTCCATAGTTTTTTTTAATAAATAAATTGATTCACTTCGGAATTTCTTAACAAAAGCAAAAAAAACAACTCGAAAACTACGAAAAATCGGCTAACATACATGGGGTATATTCTGATAGCCCACGACGTGAGAAATCTAAAATAAAATTTGTACGTCAAGGTTTGGACCACTCTGTATTAATCTTTTTTCTAATACTACGAAGGTGGCAAACAAGCTTTCAGGCTGTGTCTTGGTAACTTTTGGTGCTGTTGACCTTTTCTTTTTGATTTGAGAATTCAATGTATTGGCAGCTCGGCTAGAGCCAAATGCAGGTCCCTCATTTTCAACAGCGCAAACTAAACTAACCACAGATCAGACGGCTATATTCACCACTACGATAGCAATACCACATTCAGATCAATTATTAGTAGTGTCATAATAAGAGTTGTTTTCTGTAAGGCGGGGGTATTTACTTAGAAGTCATACTTCAAATATAAGCAAGATAACAATAACATATACCCATGCCGGATTTCTCTTTTATGAACATATCCATGTTAAATTTTTCAATTTTAAAGAGTCAGGGCTCACATTCATCGATCTTTTTGTCAACTCATTTTTGACAACCTTTTTTGAAAACCTGCGACCCAGGCATCCAGTCGCCTGGGGACAGCTGGAATGAGTATTATTACTACCTGTTAAAAATCCACGGTGGCAAATGCACCGATATAAACATGAGCTCTGAATACTTACATGGACAGTTATTGATTGGAATACAAACGCCTTTGTCATCGCGAATATAACCATCCTTGCAGATGCATCCAGGCTTGCATTTCTTGTCGCAATTCAAGGGGAAGCCAAGTTCCGAGCAGAGGTACGGTCGGCAGCCAGTGTCTGAGCAGTTTTTGTACACCTCGTTTTTACCACATTTGGGTGGGAGTTCTATGGAAACGTATGTATTATGTATTAACTTCCAAGCGTTTTCTAAGCTATATCCTTAAAGAATCCAAAGTTGGCTATAGCATCTTGGTCCACGATTTGGGTTAGGCATTAGTTACAAAAGCGACTGCCATCTGAACCTTCAACCCTGAGGGAAAACTAGACTTTGTTAAAATCAGACCGATTTTTCACTAAATAGTCTTCATTAACCAAAAAGCTACTGTTACATATCAAAATAATTAGTAACTAAAATTGACGTAAGGCTATGATAGAAAGTGCCTGGTGCTCGGGCCTAGTTGAATCCTATGGAAAGTGATGTCAGTAATACAGTCCGAGAGGATTCGCCTCCATACATGACCTCGCAAAAGGTGGGGATGATAAAGTTTTGATTTATATTATTAGAAAAAACAGAGGTATGGCTGATATTAATAAACGTTGCACTACACGCGGCGCGACATGTGTGATGATGTTGACTTATGTAATATTAGGCATATATATGCATTGCAATAATTATATCTATTAGATACATTAGTTGAAATATTCATTTCTTAAAGTCCTGTTGACTTATCATTTAAAGTTGTAATCTCCTACATTTTGTGTATGCCATATGATTAAAGAAATTTGAGCTGATTATGTCGCTTCCTCCTCCGCCGCCCATAATCGCCTGAAAAGTCGCGCAGCGTGAAGCGCAGCATATTGTCTATACGTGAACACCTTACGTGGACATTTGTCTTTCGGCACACAAGTCCCATTCGAAGCTCTCAAGTACCCTTTGACGCAGACACATCCCTTGATACAAATTACAGGATCTATGCAGATATTTGGCTGGCCAATCTGGGTGCAATTTTTAGGACCGCATCCACCGTTGATGCAGGAAGAATATTCTTCATTTACTTTGCAGGTGGGTGCTGAAACAATGAGTGTTTACAATACCCCACAAATACACTTTACTAAATTAGATTAACTATCGTTTATTTCGAACACTGGACCCATAAATTGTTAGTAACAATGTCTTTACTTCTATTAGGTACTTTAGCTAAAGTTAGCTTTTATTGTACACTTAACATAATAAAACATCATAATATGCAATAATAATAAACAAAGATACAGGGAGACAATGGTAAAACAACGGGCGGTCTTATCGCTAAAGAGCAATCTCTTCCAGACAACCTTTAACTTTTGGACAAATGAGATATAAAATGCAGTAGTAAATAACAAGACCACACAAAACTCTACTATATAAAATATACATATACGTTACACATACATATAATATACATACACAATAATATATACATCAAATTAACAGTGCCAGGCATATCAATTAGAGGTAAAACAGAAAAATAATTTAACTTAAATTAAGCAGTAATAAGAAGGGGGAGATAAATAATGCTCTTTAAATTGCGATTTAAAAACGCAATCTATTTAGCGCGTCTTAAATCAATAGGGAAGGAGTTCCAGAGCCGAGCAGCCTGGAATGTCAATGAACAATTATAAAATTCGGAAGAGGACGATGCTAATGTTAGGAGCAAGTTTTGAGCCGACCTAAATCCTAATGGACCTAAAATAACTGAAACGCTCTCTACTAGCTATAGCTCTTTTATTTTTTCTTTGGTGATAATAACTTAATTAATTATTAACGCATAAAATTCTATCGTAACTGTAAGTGACCTGTTTGCAATAAAAAAACAAATGAAGCACCCATTTGGTGAAGATAGGATTACCTTGTCAAAACACTGGTTAAATAGGGACCTAAATCGAGCCCTGCAGAAATAGACGCGGCAGTGTTATAAAAATTTAAATAGGTCCTTAAAAGGAGAAAATTAGCTTACTGCAATCCTGTGGTCTAACGCAAGATTTCACATTAGGATCGTACACAAATCCATCTCTGCAGTCGCAGCCGTTAAGTTTACAAGCAAGCGAGCAAATTGCTGGTTTCATTTTGTATGTAGCGCAAGTTTTTCCACAATTGTTCCCACAGCCGGACTGGGCATTCTTATCTCCGCCACATGCTAGAAACCAAAAGATAAGAATTTCAGTAGAAGCATGTGGAGATAATAGGCTTGGTGCTAAAAAAACAATTTTCAGGGGTTTGGTTGCTCGGTTTGATCTGTTAAAACATTATTATAAATTTATTATTAATACTGCGAAGGCGGTGCGTGATGGTAAACAGACACCGTAGCATTATAGATGCTTGTGACTCCATATAGTTACAAGCTTACTGCTGACGCTTTTTGATTTGATTTGAGGACTCTGGCATCCTCAGCTCTAGCAGCCTTCATCACCAAGAACACGACACCACATACAACGCATATAAATAATAGGGGTGTCATTATATGTAGTGGAATCTGGAGGTATTTTCTTACTTGGGCTACTCCAAATATCAAAGAAATGATATTCCCCCTTGCCCAACATCTGTATGTGAACTAATTAATATTAAATTTATTGGACTGACGGCTCACTTTTATCGAACATTTATTTTCCTTTAAACAAAGACGGAGGATAACAGAAGGATAACCCGAGTTTATGCAAGACACGCATTCTAACGAATAGTATAATTAAGCTTGTTTTTCATGAAGAACTCCTGCGAGCCAGCTGTTCAGAGACAGCTGTGACAATTCCGCGTCCCACAATGAATATTTTTCTTACAAATTGTCATGATACAGGCTAATCGTCATCAAGACCAATAAAAAGAATACTCCACGGCGGCCAACTGCGCTCCCATGAGAAATTCTTCGGGGACTCAAAATAAAGCGCGGAAATAGTGAAAATAAGCCTAGGATACTTACATGGACAGTTATTGATTGGGATACAAACGCCGTTGTCATCGCGAACATAGCCGTTTTTACAGATGCATCCAGGCTTGCATTTCTTGTCACAATTCAAGGGGAAGCCAAGCTGCGAGCATAGCTGCGGTCGGCAGCCAGTGTCTGAGCAGTTGTTGTACACTTCGTTTTTACCACATTTGGGTGGGTGCACTGCGAAAATGTATGTTTTATGTCTGATATGCTGGAAAAAAGTTAGTCCTTATGTATTCTCCTAGCGTTTTTATGATTACTTCCTAAAGGACCCCGCAGTTCACCAAGTCAATAACTATTATTATTATTTGTATCTCCGTTCTTCATCTCTCGGGACTTTACAGCCCGGTCATTTGGTAGGCGTGCGTGGGGATATATATCCAACACGTAGAGGCCTTTGAGAAACCAAGTTTGATGTAACAATACACCTATTAGGATCCAATCACGGGTACAACATTAGATACCCGTGAACCGGTCCCAACAGGCGTTTGGGCTATTGTATGTTAAGAGAAAGAGAGTGAACTGGGCTATGGTGATGAAGTTTGGATGGCTAACAAGATTGGGCTATTGCAAAGAGTTCCGGACAGCTGCCATAAAACATTGTAATTACAAGGTTATTGAAGCAGGCGGTGACTAGCCGCTCATATGATGGGCCCCTGCAAACGCCGTCGTAAAGACGGCCAGGAGCAATACCGGTGTGAGCGGCTCAGTGGTGTCGAGAGGTGTGCTGCGCTTTCTTCGAAGTTACTCGCGGCGTTATTAACACTTCCACTTTCGGAGCATATTGCTCTAACGACTTCTGTCTGGACGGCCAATGAAGGCAAGCTAGAGCTGAGAGTTCTGCGGGCCCCCTTGGGGTTCCACTCCAACCGACGAAGACACGCCGGAGACAGAGGCCCTGAGCGACTCTCGGGAGCACTCGGGTCCGTGGGGTCGTTACTCCCCAACAGCTCGTTACAAGCTGCCCTGCGGGCTTATTATTATTATTGTATCTAAAGAGATACTATAATAATAATAAGCCCACAATTTAAAAAGTCCGCTCACGGGACAATGGACAATTTATTATTATTCTCTTTATTTATCTTACAACTTAAGTTAGGTTTTTTTACAAAACATTTATAAAAGTAAAATATAAAAATACACGTACAAAATATAAAAGCATTATAAAAAACCTAACCTAGAGTGCCGCCCGCAGCGAAGCCCCTTAGCTACCGGTGGTTAGGGCGACAGAGAGAGGAACCTCCTGACTATCTGCGCCGTATCCAGGAGTACCGCCTTCTGTATCTGACCCTTGACCCAACCATCTAGCGAGAGTCTTTTAAAATTGTTGGTCGAGACTCTTCGCAATTAGACCGTTCGCAGAGACGACTATTGTGACAATGATCGTCGAATCAACATCCCACATGGCGGTTAACTCGTGTGCCAGGTCTAGGTACTTGCTAGCCTTGTCCTTCTCGGCCTTCACGAGGTTCTCATCTTGGGGGATGGTGATGGCCTGGCGCTTCAATCGATCTGTCAGCACGATATCAGGTTTGTTGGCTATAATAGTCCTATCCGTGATGACATATCGATCCCAATAGAGCGTGGCACGACCATTTTCGAGAACTGGCGCAGGTGTGTACTTATAGTACGGCACTTCGAAGTCCACAAGACCGTACAGAAGAGCAAGCTGCTGGTGAATAATCTTGGCTACCAAGTTATGTCTGTGCAAGTACTCGCCGTTAGCAAGATGATCACAACCGGAAATGATATGCCTGAGTGACTCTCCGGGACGGCGGCATGCCCGACAAATGTCGACCGTGCCGTCCTTCAGGATATATTTCCGGTAGTTGTTCGTAATGATAACTTCGTCCGCAATTGCACTGACAGTCTCCGTAAAATCCCCGAAACGTAGCCAGTTCACCGACGCGAGCAGGTCTACGTCGGGCCCCGTAAGAGCCTTGTAGATTCGCCCATGTAGCTCCTTACTCTTCCATACCACCTTGCGGTCCTCGGTACTTTAAGTCAACGCCAGTTCTCGTTATTATTAATCCATGGATTTGGCGTAGGTGGTTTGTTTTACAAAAATAACTGCCTTCTGAACTTCCAAATGAGAGGAAAAATTAAACCTTGTTTGGATTAGACCGGTTTCGTCGCGACAGTTTTTCATTGACCAAAAAGCTACTATTTAACATCAAATAATAATTAGTACACAAGTATTTTTGAAAAACTTAGAAAATAATAAGATTATGGTCCTTCCGTCAAGATTCATTGAAATTCTCATTTCTTACCACTCGGCTACAGTTGTATAGAATTCAAATTATTATGTGTTCTATTTTTTCTTACTAAATTTCGCCGGCGACATCTTTTGCGCAATCTTCTACTCCCTAGAGATATTCAGGCTTCAGACAATTTGTTTAAGAATTTTCATAACAATCTGTTTTGGCGTTTTTGCGTGATTGAGCAACAAACATCCAAACATCTAATATGTCGCATTTACAATATTTGAATGATAATATTGATAAAACTAGCGTCATGAACTTTACTGTTTCATACTATTTACGAGTTACGAGTTATACTTAGATGGTGCACTCTTAGATTCCATGCAATGAAATAAAAATGGCTATAAGTATGTTTATAATGGTAGAAGACTAAGTACCCTCAACTCCTCATGGAATCCTCCACCAGAGCTCAAGCTTTACAAAAATGTGTCTTGAAAACCTAGCTTGCTTGACAAACATAACGAAGAGAACAAATCGCCAAACATGAACTATGCGTCGCTGAAGAGTTCCATTTGATTTGATTTGATTTGACTTCATCAAATGTCACTTATTTAAACGTATATGCTTGATTTGTTTATGAAAATACTAAAATTACTATATGCATGCCTGTTACATTTAAGGAGTTCCCTCGAATCCTCATGGATCCCATCATCAGAACTCGAGTTTGACAAAATGATTGTCTTGAAAATCTAACTTGCTTAACAAACACATCAAAGAGGACAATTCGCCAAACGTGAACTATGCGTCGTTGACGAGTTCCGTTCTGATCATCATCAGCAGTTCCACTTCATCAAATGTCACTTTTTTTAATGAAAATTCTTCATTAGGTACTTCATGAAAATACTAAAATCACTGTATGTGTGCCTTTCTTATTTAAGGAGTTCCCTCGATTCCTCATGGATCCGATCATCAGAACTAGAGCATGACAAAAAAATATCGTGAGAATAGAACTTGCTTAACAAACACAGCTAGGAGGACAAATAGGTGAACGTGAACTTTTCGTCGTTGAAGAGTTCTGTTCTGATCAATATCAGCAGTTCCACTTATTGAAATGTCACATTTTTGTATGAAAATGCTTTATTTGACATACAACCGAAATTGAAAACCTCATTTTTTGATATCTTGAAGTCTGTTAATATAACAATTGAGCAATGATCGAGGTAATTGTCGCTATGAGCTGGACAGAGGCCTTGGGTTAAAATCTCGATTGTGTTGAATACATTTTTTAAAATTTTCATTAACATAATGTATAAAATTTGATGATTTCATACACCTACATACATAAACTCCCGCCTTTATTCCCAAAAGAGGTAGGTGGAGCACACGAAAATGATTTTCATTGCCACTTTTAGCAATTGTGGTTTATAGATGCAGACAATGTGATATTGCAGTGATAGGTTGCTATCCTATCGCCCACAACACACTTTAACCTGGTTCCCATAGTCTCCTCCTACTACACTCAAGGGAAGAAAGGGGGTGGTGCTATTCTAACCCGGCACCACACGGGGAACACAAGACATTTTATTGATGATTAATAAATAATAGTAAATAAATAAATAAGTAGATATTGGGGGACAATCTTGCACAAATCGACCTAGTCCCAAACTAATCAAAGCTTGTACAATGGGTACTAGGCGACGATATACATACTTAGATAGATAAATACATACTTAAATACATAGAGAACATCCGAGACCCAAGAACAAAATACGTGCTAAATGCACAAATAATGCCCTGGCCGGGATTCGAACCCGGGACCTCTAGCTTCGGAGGCAGTGTCACTACCAACTAGGCTAAACAGGTCGTCAGAGAAGTTGATTAAATCAATAAAATGTCTAAGGCCCTGGTCTCCTATTTTATGCTATACGCGACGTCTGACTTCAGCGTCAACATTTATATGGACGCAAGACGCTGACGTCAACGTTTGAAAGAGACCACTTCAGTACATTTCTATAGTAAGCATTGTGACGCTGAAGTCAGACGTCGCGTATAGCATAAAATAGGAGACCAGGGCCTAAGTAATTTTCTGTTAGGGTTTTAGACTTGAACATTAGTGAATTTATTCTTACCGCCGCAACCACAACTGGGTGATTTCGTGGGTTCCGTGGTGGGTGCAGCAGTCGTGGCTGGTGGGTCTATAGAAATGAAAATAAAAATTAAAAGTGTGATTTTTTAACAAGCAATAAAATTAATGAGTGTTCTTTATTTCTAGTTTTTGGTGAGTAATTTGGTAGAAGCCTGAAAAAAAGAAGTCTAACCAGCTCGATGGGGTAATTGATGATAATAATTTAAGACGATCCCTGGTCACTTCGGGATAAGATTAGGTGAAAACCGGGACGAGAGACGTACTTCCTTAGTCCACTATCTGGACGACTACGGGTTAATATTAAAGATGTTGGGGGCCTACCCACGCTGATCAAGATCGCAGGAAACCATTGGACGGCGCGAGACTGGTCATTTTGGAGAGCCATGGGAGAGGCCTTTGGCCGACAGTCGACACTTCCACTTCTATTTCGACTGAAATGATGATGATGAATAATAATGAAGATGATGAGTTTGTTAGTCCTAATAGGATTCTCATGACATCCATTTGATATCCTAGTATCCTTATCTGTCATTAAAACAATATGACATAATGATAAAAAAATTAGGTACGCATGGTCGGCCCTCTATAAAACAAAACCGATATTTGATAGCTAGAAATTATCGAATCGTGCTATTAAGCTCTTCCATAGCCTTTGTTTCTTCTATCTACCACCACCATCATATCAGCCCAAGGAGGACCACTGCTGGACATAGGCCTCCCCCATTTTCATGGCGGGTAAATGTGCCAAGACCATCGAGTGTGGTGGTGATACTGCGATCATCATCCGCATGTCTACTAACCGTTCGCTTCAAATTGGCTATTTATTCCCATCCTGGTACCTATACCGTTTCCCGCTCATGTCCCGCTCAGCTTTGAGGGGTGATAGCGAAGGTAAACACGACATTGAGGGAGCTAATATCACGAAGCAAACGCCTAGTACTCAGGGTATTCTCGTTGGCGCGCCAATGCCTTCACCTTTACACAACCAAGTTAAACGATGATGTCACTATCCAGCGATTCGACAGCACAGCAACGGCAGACGCGTTAAAATGTATCAACTTCGGTGTCTGAGACCAGAATGTAGCCGAAGTGCCAGGCCTGTTAATGGGTACTCACTGCATTTTTTACTTGGAATACATTCACCAGTTGTGTCATCACGTAAGTAATTTTCGACACAAATGCAGGCAGGTTTGCCGGGGCACCTGCCCTCGGGGCCCAGTACTGGGCAAGGAACTGGAAATCCGCGCTGGGAACAGTTTCGTGGAATACACATTGTATCTGGGCATGCTACGTATCGCTCGTTGGTACCGCATTTTTCTGGAAGTAAACGATCGGTGGTTTCAACTCTCAACTAAATAATTGACAAGCTAAATCCCTTTCTTAATTTTTATAAAAAAAAATATTTTTGTAAAAAGTACATTGATTGACTGTGTAGACTTTTAGGCGCATTCTGACAACCATGAGGACTTTGGTTCGTTTTAAATGCCATGCAAAATAGCTATTGCAAATGTTTGCCAGCCAGCCCACCCGAATTTCACCAAACACCATAATCCGAGAAAAGGCGCCGCTAAAATGGTGCATTTTCGTGGTTAATGTGTATGTAATTCTAACTAATAAGATAATGACAGTTACATTTTTTATCTCAGTCCCAGTTTTTCAAATGTACTAGAATTATGGAACATACAAAATATATCAGGATCGAGAAAAGGTATGTAGTGTAGTGCCCCGCTTTTGTTCGTCTTGGCGGCCCCCAGATACGAATAGAAAAAATACAAATTGTGCCGAACTGTGTGTGTTGAACTTACTATCATCGCAGGAGGTGATCACAATGAAACTAACAGCGCAGGCCAAGAAAAATAATACCTTCCACATTGCCGCTTTTTACCCGTCTGCTATTTGTTAAAAGTCCAGAACTCTTTTATAATCTTTTTACAAAACAGTACACTTGTGTACATACTAATGTACTATTGCATTGCATTGAATTAATTATATTAACAAATAAGGCCTTATTTAAATAGACGACATCAGTATTTAAATGTCAATAGCTTAAATTTATTACTTATGGAACTTTTATAATACTTGCTATCTATCGACCGGATGTAACCGAAATCGTATACTATGGGAACCGAGTAAGGTCACCATGGGTATTGAATTTCGATTCTGAAATTCACTTCCTTTCTAGGGTTCTGTAGTAAACAAGGTACCTTTATAATTTCGCCATGTCATCATAATGGGTACTACGTTACATCTGTGGTATTCCTGGCTAAGAAAGGTAAGGTACAGACAAGGAATATCATTCCGCTTATATTTGGGGCAGTACAACTGGGGAAGTACGAGGGTGGTTTGAGAAGTAACTTGGTTTGATATGAAAAAAAAAAATTTGAGCGATTGTATATATTTTATTTTTCGACATAGTCCCCTCGAAGCTCGACGCACTTGTCCCAACGTTTCTGCAACTTCTCGATGCCTTCACGAAAATGCGTTTCTTCGAGGTCCTCGAAATACGCGTTTACCTCCTGTATCACATCTTCGTTGGAGTTAAACTTTTTCCCCGATAAAAAGATTTTGAGTTTGGGGAATAGGTGATAGTCCGACGGGGCCAAATCCGGGGAATAAGCGGGGTGAGGAAGGAGTTCAAACCGTAATTCCGACAATTTTTGTGCAGCGACACGACTTGAATGCACCGGTGCGTTGTCATGGTGAAACATTACTTTCTTTCTTGCCAAACCTGGCCGTTTCTCGGCTATCGCCGCATGCAATTGGTCCAACAGTGATGCATAGTATGCCCCAGTAATGGTTTTTCCCTTCGCAAAGTAATCAATTAAGAGAATCCCCTTTGCATCCCAAAAAACGGATGCCATCACTTTTCCAGCTGATGGAATGACCTTGGCTTTCTTTGGAGTTGGCTCACCACGACCAACCCATTGTCTGGACTGTTGTTTCGTCTCCGGAATATAGTGATGAATCCAGGTTTCATCCATTGTCACAAAACGGCGAATAAAGTCTGTTGGATTTCTTTCAAAGACCTGGAGATTATCCGCAGATGTTCGCATACGAACACGCATTTGTTCTGGAGTGAGCAGCCGCGGCACCCACCTTGCACACAGCTTTTTCATGTGCAGTTCGTTGTGCAAAATAAAATGCACCCGCTCAGAAGAGATGTTTGTGGCTTCAGCTAATTCGCGTACCTTCAATCTTCTGTCGGTTAAAACCAAATCATGGATTTTATCGACTATTTCGGGTACAACCGCCGTTTTTGGGGCTCCAGGACGAGGTGCATCATCAATGCTTGTCCTGCCTCGCTTGAACTCATTCACCCAAAGTCGAACTGTCTCATAGGAAGGACACGAGCTACCCAATGTAGGTAAAATCCTTTCATGGATTTCTTTTGCAGTTTTACCTTCCAAAAAAAAGAACTGAATTACACCACGAATTCCTATTTTCTCCATTTTGCCGCGCTACTCCGATCACTTTTGTTTAAACTACTGTCAAATCTAAAATTCCCGCCAAAAATGACATTTGGCCACAGATAAATTATCTTGATTAAATAATCTTTGTGAATAGTTATATAGATTACACTAACGCCATCTATCGGTATCCGAAACAAGTTACTTATCTAACCACCCTCGTACCATTTTATAAAAAAAAACCTGTAGAATTAGTGGTACTAGTTAATATGATATAGAATTAATATTATAGAATTGATTATATACAATACATAACATACATTTTTGACATGTAATTTTAATATTATGAATAAATGAAAAAAAAATGAAAAATAAAATAACCTCTTGTGTCCAAAAAGAAATATAACTTTTTAATTGGGAGAAACTTGTTCGGCAATCGCAAGCGTCCATAGGCTATGGTGTCTGCTTACTATGAGGCAAGCCGTATGTTTATTTGCCACCGTTCTAGTATAAAAACAAACTTATTTACCATATTTGCGGGGACAAACACTTTGCACCGAAACAATTAAGAAAAATGCAATAATATTGACATACCTTCTTGTTTGTTTAGTTCTTTCAATAACAAATAAGCAATTATTTTGTTTTCGGTAAAGTGGAACTTAACATATTTTCATAATAAGATTTTTCTGTAATACCTATGTATATACTCGTAAAACCATAAAACTGTTTATTCGCATTCGACTTAAGTAGACCCAAATCAAGGAAAGCTAATACTATGGGTACAAGACAAAAATAAAGAATGGGTTAGAGTAAAATCATAAAAACCGGTCAAGTGCGAATCCCACTGGTGCACTGAGGGTTCCGTAAACGATTGTGTACCCGTCCCGAAAAAATTGAATGCCATGGGTAGAGCGCCATCTATCGGAGCAATACACCAGCTTAAACTATACTAATAATATAAAGCTGAAGAGTTTGTTTGGTTGTTTGTTTGAACGCGCTAATATCAGGAACTACTGGTTCGAATTGAAAAATTCTTTTTGTGTTGGATAGTCCATTTATCGAGGAAGGCTTTAAGTTATATAAGATCACGCTGTGACCAATAAGAGCGAATACGCGGACGAAGTCGTGGGCAACAGCTTGTTAAGAAATATTTTTTGATGAAACTTATTTATTTATTTATCGTAAGCCAATAATTTCGAACCGTCTTTTGAAGATCTCATGACCGAAAAGACAGTACGGTTGCCAGTTTGTAGCACTTTCAGTACCACCCAGGGGTCATGTGCTGGGTAACAGTGGGTACTCTCTTCTGACGTGGTGCAACTTCGACCCCCACCCCCGTCAAGTGAGAGGGCAACTTGACTGATGATAAAAAATAATCTTGATAGAGTTATAATTATATTTTCCTGTAATATTTATATGGACATTTATTTATTTTCTCAACTTCGTTCTAAAGAAACATCACATAAGTACATTATAAAATAAACTTAATTAAACCCTTATAAATCTAAAAATTGAGGCTAAAGTTGGCCCCTGTGGCATGGTGAGGAGGATACAGGCAGTATTTCCTCGCTGGATATACTTGGGGTTTGAGTAAGGAAGCAGCCAGCCTCTTTTATCCCCTGTTACGTCGACCAGTCGTTTAGCCAACTCTCGAAAGAGTTTCTGTGCTGCAGGGCCCCACGGACGAATAATCTGGACTCCAAATGCAACGAAGTTGGCGTCGAGACCCCTCTTCATCTTCATCTTAGTTTTTTCTCTTCATCTTTTGAGGGCCTCAGCTGCCTCCGCCGCCGCAGGATGATTCTTTATCACATGAGCCGATTTCAATTTTTTTTTATTTAAATGAAAGTACTTTAATCATAAAAAATATCATAGAAGTTTACAAAACGATTACACGGAAATAATCTCAAGAAATGGCGTACTGACATTGACTCAAACGACTTTTAAATACAAAATAATGGCAATTCATCATCATCATCACCATATCAGCCGCAAGACGTCCTTAGCTGAACAAAAGCCTCTCCAAGGATCTCAACAATGACCGGTCCGGCACCGCCCTCATCCAATGGCTTCCCGCGATCTTGACCAGACCCCACCGCCCACACTGCATCTTTCGGTACGCGGTCGTCAATGGCGAGTATCGAAGCAAAATCTTGTTAATATTTTACCATATTTATAAGGCCATTGGATTGTTTAAGGATCTAATATTACCTAAAACTGACCATAACAGGGGACTACCTACGTCAACGTGTGAGATATTTAAAGTTGGTACTTTTATGTCATGAATTTCATGAAATGGTCTCCACTTATTCGTCCACCGCATTACAAGCAATTCATAATGTAACAAATAAAACTTAAGCACTTGTGGTATAACAAGGCACTGCAGTATAGTCGAAAACTTGATTCAAAAAGCGCGTGCTTGAATCAGATATAGCAAAATGAACCCAAAGTCCTCTTTACACTACACGACATGAAAAATATAAGCCTATCATAAAAAAAAAAAACAACTGCAGATATTGTTATTTTTCATACAAATAATATTTCGTTGATACCTTGGAAGACGGGCCGTGCGCTGGTATGGGGCGCCACCTGTACAGACATCCTGACAGCGTCATACCTACCAGCAACTACCAAAAGTGCAGGGGCGGCGGTAAACGCCCGGGAACGCCTCAAGGTCTCAAAATACAGCTGTCTCAGCTGTCGAGATACTAGGTCCTTGGGGTAAGGGTGCGCTGGAGCTCCAGAGGGAAATCAGCAGAAGGTTGAGGGAGGCAACTGGCAACGCTCGCGCCGGCGGCTTTCTCGCGCAAAGAATCGCAATAGCAGTTCAGCGCGGGAATGCTGCCTGCGTGTTGGGCACCCTGCCATGAGGCCCATATTTAATTAATTATTTTATTTATTTTCTAAGTTTAAGGTTTAGTGTTAGTTATTTTAATTTAATAGTAGTTTTATTATAGGTATATGTTTTTGTTTTAGTCCTTAGTCTTTTATATGAATAATTTCTATAATATGTCGAGTATTTGCATCTATTCAAAACTACATATGTGTACCTAGAACTAAAGATTAACAACTGAGGTGAGTGAACGTCGTAATACTTGAAACCTTGATTCCCAATTGTTGACACCACTTATTATTCTCAATTGTTATGTATTGAAATAGAGTTAGCTTTCGTAACTACCAGTTGTCAGAGAGCAATGTATTTACTTTTCTTGACCGCGTGTCTCAAAAAGTAAGAAAATAATTAGTAGCCGTTCCGTGTCCGCCCCGTATCCGTATCAACTAAAACCCGCCATTGATCTGAAGGGGCGTTGCTCACATTCGCTACAAAACGCCCTACAACATCATTTCTGTACCCATTATACTGTCGTTTTAACCTAAAACGACGTATCTCCATACTAAATTTTGGGCGTTCCCGGCTTTTTTACTCTTAATGGTAGCTTATAAATGAACTGTAGGAAATGAGAAAATAGGTAAAACCAATCAAGCTTGAAAAATTGTATACTTACATCGTTTTGATTTGATTACGTCAAACAGATGACAAATTGCTTTTGTTTGTTATCGGGACAATTAATGGAGTGGCCACTATTTTTAAAATACATAAACACCATGTTGTTCGTGTAGATTATACCACTACTTTTGCTAATGTAGGTATATGTTGTTGTATTCCTGGTGGTGAGTAAGGTCGCCAGAGCTGCCGAGGATGCGCTGTGATGAGAGTGAGCTGCATTTGTTTCTAGATGTTAGTGCAAGGAATCTTATAATCAAAAAAGGATCGACAGCATACCTATGATTGTTCTAGTCGCAATCGTCCATTGGTTTCAGTGTCTGACTACCAGACAGAGTTTAAGTGGCACGAATAAAATTGTCATTGGGACTTCTCGACGATATTGATTTATCGATAAATTGTAGGTACTTCCTGTCGGTAGGTCGGGTCTGTATACTGTTATAATATGCAAGTTGCATATTATAACAGTGCGAGTATATAGTCCGTAAAATAGGCAAATAATAGAAATCTAGTTGACAAATTTGGTCTATCTTCAACAGTTTAAATCTTTAAAAAGCTCCAATTTATAATATTATTATAGTTTCATTCTGTAAAATCGATAGTAAGAGTAAGTGGTCAGCATAATTTCTACTTGGCCCGGGTGAACTCAAAATTTACAATAAAACGTCACTTCCAAATATGTAACAAGTTTAACAATTATCGATAAATTTTATGTTGGAAGGAAGTCCCTTGTCATTCTTGCCATAAAAACTTCTAGGTCTGTTAATTACCAAAAATCAGGCTGTATGCTCGTTTGCCACCGGCGTAGTATTAAAATTTACTGAAGCAATGCATAGAATACCGCTAAAAATAAGTGAAAATATAGGTACCTAACAATTAAATGCAGACGGACTTAGTGTAGAACACAGACATAATTATTTGAGGAAGTTGTTGAGAAACATATATGCCTCGGTAATTTGGGCATGTACCAAATTAATAAAAAAATCAAAAACAAATGAAGATGGTTGAGAAACGCGTCATATTCGTGAACTGCAGGGTAATTAGCAATTACGCAAAGGTATTGAGAGTGAGAGTGCGCGGCTTGCTGATAAAGACTTTTTCATCACACTTATCACAAATCTAGTAGGCCGCAAGCCGCAAGAAAACTGCTTTGTGATCTCGGCGGCCATGCACTGATACTGGAGGTGAAGTTGTCAATTTCTTCAATTTTGATTAGTGCTCAGGTTATTACCTCGGAAGTAAGAAAATAGCAAACTCGAGTCTTCAAAAGCCCTCCGCCTTCGGCGTCGGGCTTCTGATAGACTCTCGTTTGCTGTTTTCTACATGTACAAATACTGTGTCAATTTATGAAGCCTGTAGTGAATAATATTTGACATGTTTATTGTGTATGACGATGTATGATCAATGCAAATAAATGATATGATATGATATATGATTCAATATCGTTTAAAGATTGTAAAATTCGTTCCAATCCGATGCGTTGAGAGCCGTTTGGTGGAAATTATCCTTAAATGGTATTTTCCATAGTAAACATTACAGTTAGATTTACTTATCATAAGTTTGTAAAATTACGTGACTACCCTGGTGGTGTTGTTTGTTGTGTCCGGTATGTTCATCTTTAAAAGGACTTAGCTTTTAGTGGATTGACATGGGATCGTACTAACTATCCTCATTTGATTTTATTATTTAGACTGACGCGACGCTCAGAGACTTTGTACATCTTTCTGTGAATATCTATATGATTTAATTATTTAATAATAATAATAAATATTGCGGGGAAATCTTACACAAATCGATCTAGTCCCAAACTAAGCAAAGCTAGTACTTGTACCAGAAGACAATACATAAATAAATACATAGGAAACATCCAAGGCTCGGGAACAATATTCGTAATAAATGCACAAATAATGCCCCGACCGGGATTCGAACCCGGGACCTCCGACTTCATAGCTACCAACTAAGCCAAAGTCATTGTCATAAACAATCACAATTATAATTTAAATCACTTTTGGACATTCCAAAAATCTTCTTGAATCTCTGAAGTCTGATGCCTGTGATCTTAATTTTTTTTGTAATGTACGGGTAATTTGGTATAAATACCTTGTTATAAGTTTTCATAGGAGGCAACTACCCAATTAGTAAAACTTCTAGAAGTTTGCTACAGTAATTTCTAAAACAAGTTGATGACTTTAAGTACTAGACCCAAATAACTTAAGACTTTAACAAAAGGGACTTTTATTATTTAAGTCTTACAAAACTTTAGCGACATGTAAAAAAGTAAAAAGTAAAAGTAGTTTATTCTTCAAATTCGGCATATTACATGCACCTATGAACGTCAATAAACTACCACCGGTTCGGAAAAATATACCTCCCAAAATAACTTTTATAAAGTTATTGAGGAAGTCTTTGGGGGAGGCCTATGTCCAGCAGTGGACGTCATTCGGCTGACATGATGATGATGATCATTATGTAATATTGGACCCGGGTATGTCTTAAACGGCCAAGATCACCCGGAGGATGGGTAGCACCTTATGCAGAATGTCATTGTGGCTCTCTTTATGGAGGCCAACGAGTATGTCCAGCAGTGGACGTCCTTCGGTTTACATGCATTATGTAAAATTGTAACCGTGTTCGAGCAAATAAACAATTTTTAATTAAGTTTTTTGATGTTTTATAACCTTTACGAGTAAAAACGTTCTACAATAACAATCTCCTGTCGTAAAAGCATAGCTTACTTTTAGAACATTACCTGAAAAATTCAGAATTTATTGTTGCTTTTGGCGTTGTGCGCAAGTTTTTTGATGTTGCTTTATATTTACACTATGCTATATGATATAGAAAACGTTATGAAGTACAACTAGATCATGCTTTGCAATTTGAATATCGATTTACACTGGATTAGAGACTGAATGTTCATTTTCGAAACATAATATACCTACCTAAAGGTTGTCGGAAAGAATTGATTTGATCTTTAGCGATAAGCCTTTTGCCTACTACTACCTACGAGTAAATGTGACTGTTTTGTTTCTGTTTGTAATAGTGCAATAAAGAGTATATATTTGTATTGTTATGCTCTGTGCTGTGTACGTGCTATCGGCCAACGCTACGAGTTCAAACTTTCTCAACAAAATCGTTTGCAGGCTGGCCGACCTGGCCGTTTCTGTTGGTAGACAATTCAAATAGAGAACGCTGTGAAGCGCATTCAAAACTAATCTTACATGTTTGAACCCGTTGCATTGGGCGATAGTACGTGGGCTTCCTGTAGGTAGCCTGGTTTAGAAGTAAACTCTGTCATTAATTTTCTACTGCATTATTAGCGGTGATCGACGAGGGCTGCAGTTAGACGGATCGCCTGCAGTGGGGCAATGTACAGTTAATTACATACCGTTTTGAAACTCCGGTGATAAATGTTTCTAATAAAATAATACCAACACGCCTTTTCTATGCGTCGACAATACTCTGCTAATCATTGTTCATGCAGAACATATTAATTGCAATTTTCATAATATTATTCGCATACTTATTGAACCTTGTCTAATAGCACAGAATAATAGGATAGAGGACTCATGTTACAAATTATGACATAATCTGACATAGTCTAAATCAGATAAGAGAAAAGATTCTAAAACAGTATAATATTTCAAGACTAAACGACAAATTACTAATTTTTTCAACACAGCGGGCTACTCAACGTTGACGTCACATTAGAGTGACTATTAGTATTGATCGTTTTCAGTGTTCGGCAGCTATGTTGTACTTTGACTCCTATTTTTGTCTTTTCTGTTGCTTTAATTGTATTTCGTTCCATACAAACATTTTATTTTATTTTATTCTAGTCTAATAAAACCGATGTCTTAAAGCAAATCATAGCATAGCATCTTTTGTTCCTAGAACGATCGCGCATGTAACACCTCGGAGGTGGGGTAAGGCCGCGCCTGCTAATAGTTGATTACATTTGAACTGTCAATTGTTTCACGCCGCGACTGCAATATGCACGAAATTGTTTTCAATTCTTGTCGTTGTACGTGCAATAACTGTCCAACTTCAATCCCATTTAGACAGCGATTGCATATCACAATAAAGGTTAGGTACTGATTTCTGGCAGTCTACGGACTCTGATTATTGCGCGGTTAAATTTTACCCTTCGCATGCTTGGTCCTGGATGCGTCCCGAGGGTTACAAAGGGTTTAAATGAGTGCTTATTCCTGACTAGCTCGGGATGGTTGGAAGCGGGGTGACAAAGCAGTACGGTCCTGCTCCGCGCGTATTCTGTCAAGTCAGACGCGGCTCACTCCGTGACGTCATCGCGCCGTGTCGGCCGCCCGCCCGAGAGGGCTTCTTTAATAGTTGCCGCGCACTGCCAAGGACGGAACGCATGCACTCGCGTGCGATAGAAAGAGATGGCCACGCTTATGCACGTTTTGCATACGTAAACGGGGGATTTGTTTAACAGTGGGCCTTCTGTACATAATTGAATTTAAACTTTCGTGAGTCATTTCAAAATTATATTACGCAAACGGTTAGAACTCACGTATAAATTGTCACTCCGGGTGACATGTTTCGAACTCTTCGGGAGTTCTTCCTCAGGACGAGTGCACCTGCGACGAGCGCGCCTCGCACACTGACAGTCTCCCCGCCGCCCGCCGCAAAGCTCGCGTCGCACGCGCCGTCAGGGTGGGGGTAGGGGGGCCGTTCTGTGCTGCAGGCGTTGTTTGAGGTCGTGGTAGGAGATCATCCTCCCCGATCAAGGGCAAGCACACTGAACTCACTGTGTCCACGCGATTGTCATAACACACTTTTCGCTCTATAAGAGGAATAACAGGTTTCCATGCTGGCGGTAACACCCAGCCCCCGTCACGATTAAAGTTAGGGCGGCGCCCAATTTCAATCGCCTCTCGAATCATGCGTGGTACATAACACTTTTCCCGTACCAGAATCCTCGCCTTGTCGAATCGAATGAAATGGGACGCACCTGTATCGCAGCCATGCTCCGCTATTGCGGATTTTCTAGTATCCCTGTTCTTCACGCTACGTATATGTTCCGACAATCTCGTAGAAACGTTCCGTCCGGTTTCTCCTATGTATACCTTACCGCAATCACAGGGTATCTCATATACTCCCGGGTTACCGAGGGGCTCCTGGTCCTTAGGAGAGCGCAGCACCTGCCTGACCTTGGTATGGGGTCGGAAAATTGTCCTAATGCTCAACCTCCGGCGTAATAGGCGTCCAATTTTATCCGTTACCCCCTTAATATATGGCAAGTACGCAGGTGCCCTCTCCGCCCTGTGTACCTGCTGCAGGTTGTATGTACTTGCCGCTCGCTGACTCTGCCTCCAACTATACCCATTCCTTTCTAACACCTGTTTTACATGCTGCAGCTCATCTTGCACGTACTGCGGGTCACAGAGCCGTAGAGCCCTGTTAATGAGCGCTCGTGGAACCGAGAACAGATGTGCGGGGTGATGATGTGAGTCCGCCTGCAGGTATCGATCTGTGTGTGTGGGTTTCCTGTAAACTTTATGGGACAATCGCCCGCGCTGATCCCGTTGTATCAAGACATCCAGAAACGGGAGTGCGCCATTGCACTCCTTCTCAATGGTAAACTTTATCTTGGCATGTCTACCGTTAAGATAGTCCAGTAACTTATCCACATCACTACGCAACACCACAGCAAATACATCGTCCACATATCGCCACCAGAACCTGGGTCTGTGAGGACAGCCCTCCAATGCCTTCCCCTCGAAATCCTCCATGAAGATGTTGGCCACCACAGGTGCTATCGGAGAACCCATTGCCACACCTTCAATTTGGCGATAATATTCACCTCGCCATACAAAATATCCACTCGTTAGGCAAAACTCGATTAGACTCATGTACTCGGTAGGTAAGTCGTTACGTGTGGCCATTTGTTTTATTATACCTATTGTTTCCGATACCGGTACATTCGTAAATAGAGATGCCACATCGAAGCTTACCATCAACTCGTCCTCGTGTAACGTAACCCCCTCAAGTAAGTGTACGAAATGCGTGGAGTCCCGTACAAAGCTGGACGTGTTACCTGTAAGAGGTTGTAGCATATCCGACACGAAACGGGAAGCCTTGTATGTGGGTGAATCTATCTGACTCACAATGGGTCTCAGGGGCCAATCAGTCTTGTGAATCTTAGGCAACCCGTAAATCTTCGGGCAGGTGGGGTTCAATTGTCGCAGCCTTTTAGCCTGGTCCTTGACAGGTAAGTTGCTAGCTATTTTATTTAGCCTAGTCGCTACACGCGCCGTAGGATCATATGGAACTTTCTCGTAAGTGTTTGAGTCGTCTACTAGCTGCGTAACTTTTTCCTCGTAGGCTATCCTATCCACGACCACTGTAGCATTCCCCTTGTCAGCCGGCAACACCAGAATGTCATCATTCCTGCGCAGTGCTGAAAGCGCCTGTCTCTCTTGCTTACTGGTATTGGGCTTGGGCAGTTTACTTCGTCGCAACAATGACGAGACATCCTGCCTAAGGCATTCAGCATCTCTGTGTGGCACTCTGTTGCGTACAATTGTATCCTCCACGCTCGCGACGATGGACTCAACAGGTAGAGAGGTTGGAGTTAAAGCGAAGTTTAAACCCCTCGACAACACGCTACACATGTCAACCGATAGCGACTGATGCGAAAGATTTATCACACTCCTATTACTAGATTCACTAGTGTGCGACACAATATTGCTACTTTGCGCATTGCTCTGTGTGTTTATCAGGCGCTTGAATGTATTGTGGTGTGTATTTATTGTTACTTACCTGTCAAGGACCAGGCTAAAAGGCTGCGACAATTGAACCCCACCTGCCCGAAGATTTACGGGTTGCCTAAGATTCACAAGACTGATTGGCCCCTGAGACCCATAGTGAGTCAGATAGATTCACCCACATACAAGGCTTCCCGTTTCGTGTCGGATATGCTACAACCTCTTACAGGTAACACGTCCAGCTTTGTACGGGACTCCACGCATTTCGTACACTTACTTGAGGGGGTTACGTTACACGAGGACGAGTTGATGGTAAGCTTCGATGTGGCATCTCTATTTACGAATGTACCGGTATCGGAAACAATAGGTATAATAAAACAAATGGCCACACGTAACGACTTACCTACCGAGTACATGAGTCTAATCGAGTTTTGCCTAACGAGTGGATATTTTGTATGGCGAGGTGAATATTATCGCCAAATTGAAGGTGTGGCAATGGGTTCTCCGATAGCACCTGTGGTGGCCAACATCTTCATGGAGGATTTCGAGGGGAAGGCATTGGAGGGCTGTCCTCACAGACCCAGGTTCTGGTGGCGATATGTGGACGATGTATTTGCTGTGGTGTTGCGTAGTGATGTGGATAAGTTACTGGACTATCTTAACGGTAGACATGCCAAGATAAAGTTTACCATTGAGAAGGAGTGCAATGGCGCACTCCCGTTTCTGGATGTCTTGATACAACGGGATCAGCGCGGGCGATTGTCCCATAAAGTTTACAGGAAACCCACACACACAGATCGATACCTGCAGGCGGACTCACATCATCACCCCGCACATCTGTTCTCGGTTCCACGAGCGCTCATTAACAGGGCTCTACGGCTCTGTGACCCGCAGTACGTGCAAGATGAGCTGCAGCATGTAAAACAGGTGTTAGAAAGGAATGGGTATAGTTGGAGGCAGAGTCAGCGAGCGGCAAGTACATACAACCTGCAGCAGGTACACAGGGCGGAGAGGGCACCTGCGTACTTGCCATATATTAAGGGGGTAACGGATAAAATTGGACGCCTATTACGCCGGAGGTTGAGCATTAGGACAATTTTCCGACCCCATACCAAGGTCAGGCAGGTGCTGCGCTCTCCTAAGGACCAGGAGCCCCTCGGTAACCCGGGAGTATATGAGATACCCTGTGATTGCGGTAAGGTATACATAGGAGAAACCGGACGGAACGTTTCTACGAGATTGTCGGAACATATACGTAGCGTGAAGAACAGGGATACTAGAAAATCCGCAATAGCGGAGCATGGCTGCGATACAGGTGCGTCCCATTTCATTCGATTCGACAAGGCGAGGATTCTGGTACGGGAAAAGTGTTATGTACCACGCATGATTCGAGAGGCGATTGAAATTGGGCGCCGCCCTAACTTTAATCGTGACGGGGGCTGGGTGTTACCGCCAGCATGGAAACCTGTTATTCCTCTTATAGAGCGAAAAGTGTGTTATGACAATCGCGTGGACACAGTGAGTTCAGTGTGCTTGCCCTTGATCGGGGAGGATGATCTCCTACCACGACCTCAAACAACGCCTGCAGCACAGAAAGGCCCCCCTACCCCCACCCTGACGGCGCGTGCGACGCGA
Source organism: Notocelia uddmanniana (assembly GCA_905163555.1). Taxonomy (NCBI): domain Eukaryota; kingdom Metazoa; phylum Arthropoda; class Insecta; order Lepidoptera; family Tortricidae; genus Notocelia; species Notocelia uddmanniana. The sequence goes on along the minus strand of LR991058.1, from coordinate 28,610,835 downwards.
GCTTTGCGGCGGGCGGCGGGGAGACTGTCAGTGTGCGAGGCGCGCTCGTCGCAGGTGCACTCGTCCTGAGGAAGAACTCCCGAAGAGTTCGAAACATGTCGCCCGGAGTGACAATTTATACGTGAGTTCTAACCGTTTGCGTAATATAATTCTGTACATAATCCTATTACTTATTCTGTGGTAATACGAACTTTACTGTATCCCGTTAAGTGAGGAAAATGCGACGTCAGTAAGCTCGCTTCAAAGGAAATAACTGACAACTTAAAAGAGTTCAAAATCCCTGACATTTTCATTTCAAGTTCAATATCTAAAAAACGAAACGAACACGAACGACGAAACATGTCTAAGAACTATCGCTGAAAAGCCTGCTTCGCTATCGCTGAAATATTATTGGATAAATTCGATAACTCCATAAAATAACAAGAGAATAAATAAATAACAGCAGATTACAAAATGTTTGTGTTAGGTATATATTTGGCCTGCGCAAATACGACCTCATCTCCAATTCCGTTCTCAGCTCGGCTGCCGATCCGTCAGCATAGAGATGTGCACATCCTGTCGTTGCTTTTTAACGTACTGTACAATTCTACTTCCCCGCCTTACTTGACTGAGAGATTTGCGTATATGGCTGACATCAGCGGTCACCGCTTAAGGTTTAGTGCTAACCTCACTCTTGCAATGCCATAAGACGCGTACATATTCAAGGTCTTTCACGGTACGAGCGTTTAAGTTCTGGAACGGATTACAGTTGCCGTTTAGTTAGACAGTCCCAGTCTGTGGCATCACGCATCACTCAAGGATAAGTTGAAAAAGTTCTGGCTCTCCAATGACTTGTGATTTGGCTTGATACTGATGAAGTATATATTTATGTATTATGTATATATGTATTATTTTTACTCGGTAGTATATATATATATATATATATATATATACGTTTTTGTACACGTGTTAGTTTGTCTATCTTTTGGTTCCTGTGTCAATCAATTGCTCAAAGGTTAACTGGAAGAGATCCCTTAAAGGGATAAGTTCGCCTTTGTACCGATATAACCGAATTTGTCTGTATTTCTACCTGTGTTTTGTGTACAATAAAGTATTTACACACATACATACATACATACATACATACATACATACAGCTGTAAGTTAGTCTAGTTTGTTAACTTCACATTGTATTAAAGACTAATCTCAGTCACAGTGCCTATGGCCACATACATATGTATTGTAAAGAGCTGTTAGTTTAATTATGCAAAACATAGTATTAAAAACATGCTAATTTGTAAGCGCCACTGTACTCCTGAAATGCTGAAAATATGTTATTTTGGAAGGGTTTGTAAATGAGTTAATTAATGTTTATGCAGACACAAAACCCACAGAAAAACTTTTATGCACAAAAAAAATGGGCTACGTCGGGCCGGTGGTACAGTGCAAATTTTGTACTACATATTATAAAACGAGCGAGCTCATCGCCAACAAACTGCTCCGTAGTTTGGCGAAATTATGTAGTTAAGGTACACGCATTTTGTATTTTCATGTTACTAATAAAAATAAAAACCGCATTCAAATCAGTGTCCCGTTAAAGAACTACGATATCACAGACAGACACACATACAAAGACGTTCCACATGTTAAACTTATAACAACCCTCTTTTGCGTTTCGCATAGGGAGTTAAAAATACCATTTATTTACTGAGTTATAACAAATAAGACAATTAAATAACCGACTTTACACTGCTCGTAAGAAGATTAAAATCTTTTGGCAATTTTATGAAAAGTCGGACAATTTAAAATAATTCCAACTACTTATACATGCCTTAAAAAAAAAAAACTACTTATACCGATTGCGCACCGCTAATGTCAATAAAGACGATTTCTTATTGCGTCCGCATGGAAAATGCACCTTATTGTGCCGCCAAAAGGTACCTTTTTGCTTGAAAACACAAAATATCATCATCACGCTATAGCGTATTTTTATGTTTGTTGTACAGTCAACCGCAAATGTAGATGATCATTTTTGTACTTTGTCGCACTAACGTGACAATACTGCCACAGTTGGGATGCGTCAAAGTGACAAGGTACTAAAATGATCATCTACTTTTGCTGTTGACTGTACCAACCTACGTGTGCAAATCCGACTTGACCGATTTTAAAGAAATAAAACGCACTAGCCTCAATCCCCGTCATAATAAGTTTTAATTGTGAAGCCCGATAAGGCAACGTGCACAAATTACGCCCATAAATTCAGGCGCATTTGCATGAGAACTGAGTGCACGTACTCGGGCCTTAATGGTTCAACTATTTAAATGTCTTACCCCGTATCTTTATTCAATTTCATAACACACAGAGCAGAGAAGAGTTACGATTTTAAGTTCCTGTGAACGTTATGGTGCTCACGTAGTTTTGCAGTGAAATTTTGATAATGCCGGTTGAGTTGTGAGGTGAACTAACTGCTTAAAAACTTAGCGGAGAGTGAAAAAGTATATAAGGACATTTTGCTGTCGTAGAAAAATTATTGTATGCCACGTTACATAATTAGGTCTTAAAATTCTCGAATCATTAACAACAAAACTCGCTATGCTCGTTTTGTAACATCGACTCTCGAATTTTAAGAACCCTTAACATAAGTAATAAGGGTTCTTAGAATTCAAGAGTTGCATAAAATACTGTATTGAGTAACGATCCTGCATTTGTTGTTTTGACTGCTAGGGACCAACGCAGGTTCTTCTCTCTCAACACAGGCACATCCTAAGGAGCTCCATCATGCTCACTTACCACGAGGAACACAACAACACACACCTAAAACGCAAATAGTGGTGCTATAATAGCTGCGGTTTTCTGTAATGGATCCTTTTTCAATTGGTGTGTTCCAAATATGAGCGAGATTACTTTTCGCTCTGCCCTATTTCTCTAGGCTTTACATAAAAAAATCTAATAAGTTAATAATGTTATTTCTACTACATTTGCGTAACAACTTTACAGGATGAGCCAGCGAAATCGGATCATCGATCAGACGCAACATAAAGCGTCTCTTGTATTTTATCCGTTCAATCAGTACCAGCTACTTGAATGATTGATTTTTAAAAGTCCGTGCCTGCGTGCAACTGGTACCATTTACCTATATTTGCCCTGTCCGCGAGCCTTTCAATGGATCCTGATAAAACTGTACTGGTTTTGACTTTGATGTGTTTGCTGCTATAACATGCAAAGGAAACTGCCAAGATGCAAGACTGTTCGAGTGACACGATGAAAATAAATGCAAAGACTCTATTGTTTTGGAGTCGGCGTAATCGATATCGATGAAGAGGACTATATACAGAGTGTAGCAATAATAGTGGCGGTCCATTTATGGTGTTTATTGGTATCGATTTCTGGCAAGAAATAAGTATGTTGTACAGGGATTTAAAAAAAGTTACCAAGTTTACCAACTGCTTATCTTAAGGTGCTTTTAGGTGAATCCAGTTACTGGCGTCATGTAAATGACACTGCTTGTGAAGTTGGTGGTCCTGCGGGCCTATGATGGTTGCCATTTTGTCACTTATCGTAGTGGATAAGACATTCGTCACTTTCTCACAAGTATGCGAGTGCGAGAGTGACGGGCGTCTTATCCACGACGATAAGTGACAAAATGGCAACCATCATAGGCCAGCTGGATTCAAATCCCGATCAAGGCATTCATTTATTTGATGAACACGAACATTTGTTCGTAAGTCTTGGATGTTGTCTATGAATTTTAGTATTTATCTACGTGTATATGTATGTATATCATCATCTAGTACCTAAAGTACAAGCTTTGATTAGTTTAGGACTAAGTCGATTTGTGTATAATATATATCAAATATCAATCATATATCAAATGATTATTCTGGGCTCTTTTACAAGTCATATAGCAAATTAATACAATATGGAATTTTGACATACTGCGATCGCCAACCCGCTTGCCTAGCGTGGCGATTATGGCATTTACCCACCATGAAATAGGGGGAGGCCTATGTCCAGCAGTGGACGTCCTTGGGCTGATATGGTGGTGGTGGCGGTGGTATTTATACGCTCCTTTACTTAGAACATCGCAAGCGAAACAGATTGTGGAACATTTGTTCTCTAATTAGTAAATCCGTGGCATAATAAATGAAACTCGTCAGCCTTGGCTTTAAAAGTTTGAACATTACTATCATCATCATCAGCACAGGCTTTCTCTCATAGATAAGAGAGAACGATCAGGGCAGAGAGATTCGCAAATGATATTTATTTACACTTTGTTTTGGAGCCTTTTTAGAAAAGCATATTTCAAAATTATTAATGACAAAGTTTTATAATTTGTTTGTTGACAATTGGCAATCTCCGCGGCTCATAGCAAATACCTCCGACCAATTAATTAATTCTAAAGTAGACCAGGAACGTTTTTTGTTGTTGTTATTCATAATACGCCTAGATATAGATACACACTGTGCGGGCGACTTGTTTACGAGTGTTATCTTTTATGCCGAGTGATCACTCGTAGAAAAAGTATTGTATTCATAAACTTATGAACTAGACTTATGAACTGTACTTTGCTGCTACACCTCCAGGGAGGTTCCAGAATGTGAGGGTTAAGGGGCTTCTGGTCGCTGTAGACAAGTAGGGGTTTTTCCGGTGCCATGCTTTATACCTTCTACCATCTCTATCACAAATTGGGAGACCTAAACCTTCTCGAGCATTTGGGCAAACGCTCTGATGCGCAAAAAGCTCCGTATCTGGAGTAGGCCACACTTACGTCTCAATCTTCCCGTAGCCCGATATGTACTGTTTTGAGGTGGCGCAGCATATGTCTACTTTTTGTGAAGATGTCGCACAAACAACAACACTGCGGTCCTCCTTTTGGCAGTTTTGGCCTTCCCTGTCTTTTTGCCTTCAATTGGATGTTCCTGCTCTTTCCCTGTCCAACAACTGTCCTGTCAAGTGTGTTGTCTTTCCGTCCACTGCTGCAGGGGAACAGAAGAAATGATCTAAACTTATGAACTAGATTATTGTACCTCCAGGGAGTTTTCTGAATGTGAGAGTAAAGGGATTCTGGTCGTTGAATTCGAGGTAGGGGTTTTTTCGGCAACGGCAAGTTCATCTATCTATGCTTTACACCTTATACCATCTCGATCAAAAATTGGGCAGGCTTAAAACTTCTCGGGCATCTGGCTAAACGCTCTGGTATGCAAAAAGCTGCGTGCTTGGAGTAGGCCACACTTACGTATCAATCTTCTCGTGGCCCGATATGTACTGTTTTCAGGTGTCCCGATATGTACTGTTTGCGAGTTTACCTCTTGTGGCGTAGCCGCAGAAACAACACTGCTGTCCCACTTTTGGCAGGTTTGGCCTTCCCTGACTTTTTGCCTTACGATTCAATGCTCCTGCTCTTGCCCTGTTCATTGGCGGTATGCCAACCTCATTCACTTCCCTGGTGGCTTCGGTGGGGGCCATCAAGATGATTCAGTATTTCCCCCCATGAAGGGCGTATTTGCGGTGACGGGTTATATTTGTCAAAAAACTGCTTTGTTACAGCCGCTGTGGCAACGCATTTGTATCTCTCACGTCACCTTTGCAGTGTTTCCCCTCTAATGGAGCGTTGAGCGTATGACAGAGGGAATTTGTCTTAAACCGGAGCCGCTTTGCTCCTGAGGGCCGCCGACTTTACAAGTTCATCTGCCCTCTTGTTTCCTGCCAAGCCAGCATGTGCTTTAATCCTTACAACTGGATCAGGCTACCGCTCTCCTCTCCTGCTTCATGTTTTCCCGCATTTCAACTGCAATTGGGTTCAGAGTATCAGGATCGCTAATTGCCTGTAAGGCTGGTCTTGAATCACTTCAAATATTCACAGATTTTTTTACTTTTTTGTCGTGAGTTATGTGGCACGATGAAGGGCCACCCAGCCTGGTATAAAATGCGTTAGCAATGGTTTTTTAGTCGAAATTTAGGCCTTCCAAGATGGTCAGTGCTGCTCCTACTTTGCCCTCAATTTTCCTTCCATCTGTAAATATGTTAGTTATTGTTGTTTGAGATGCCACCCCGGAGATCTCCTCCTGGGTGTTAATCATTTCGAACTTTAATCGTTTTCGTTGTACAAGGTAGGGGAAATTTGATGGAAAAGATTTCTTTTGGAGAGTCCTACCAGGGATCTCTCTTAGCGGTTTGGCCTTTTTTATTTCAAAAACTTTTTCTGCTCCTGCACCCTGAGGTCTAAAGAGATGACGCGGCCATGGATAGCGCTCAAGATCAAGGACACTATCATGTGCACTATTGATATTTTAATTGAAAAGGCTCTTGTGATTCTGTCCAATCTCTTTTGTGCATATGCCCTATTTGCCAGTTTGCCACCCCCATGCTCTAGCCGCGTACAGTATAGTTGGTTCAATGACAGTGTAGTATATCGTTTTTGTGCTTTCCGGGTTCAAGCCCCATTGAGCTTTGGCCATCCTGAATAGTATCTTGTAAAGATTTAAAGTCTAATTTGTAACATTGTCTATATCAGGACCAAACCCCAGGTTACTGTCTATTGTTAGTCAAAAGAATTCCATTGCATTCGTTATTTGGATTAGAGGGCCCCTCATCTTGTAGGCTAGAGTATAATACTTCATTTTTTTGGTATGGTGGTTAGCTGCGGTTTATGAGGGGCAAACTATAGCTTATTTTTGAAACCCCATTCGGCTACCGTGCTTAGAGTTTAATTTACTTTTAAGTTTAGTTCTATGGTGGTTAGCACATGCTATGATCAAGATATCATCAGCAAAAGCCTGTAATTGAATCCCCTCCCTCTCTGTCTCACTGAGCATGGGGTCCAATTGGAAGTTTCAAATAAGATAAAAATAAATAAAAATAAAAATCATTTAATTTGGTTATCACTGACCCATAAAAGACATTAAAAATTACAAAGTAAGGGGCCTCCAATTGTTGTAATGATGTTGTTGTTTACACACGAAATTTTAGTTTCTTTTGGCTCTAGATACTTTTTTGAAAGTCTTGCCTAAGTTTCTATGATGGATTTAGCCATAGTTTAGGTAATACCTATGGTAACAATATTTGCAAGCGAGTCGACGATACGACCTGTGCTTGCTCTAGCAGCGATCTAAGCGCGGTACTCGACTAATAAATCAAACATTGTATAACGACTGCATAAACTACTAATTGAATAGTTTTTAGACAGCTCTCAATCCTACCAGCGTAAAGAAAATAACGAATCCAGTTGCAGTAAGGATAAGTAATGTTTTGGGTCACGCAAAAACTAAATTCTGTGGTAAATAGTAAATAGCTTATACACTTGCACGTAAGCTATAGTTTTATTACATATATTTATAGAAGCTAAGACGCCTTTATGAGTAAATATATACTTTTAGGAAGATAGTTTCCGGCTTTTAATTCATCAACAATTTTCTTCAGTTATGACCCAAAAGTTATCCCTATAAATTGTATGACAAATTATGGGAATTAACAGTCCCACCAAAAATTAGGCTTCAACAATTAATAATAAATAGACATTACGGAACCACCTAGGTAGCCCCACAGTAATCCTATACCAGGGAAGACTTAAATCTCGATGACCCTTTTGCACTTACATAAATAAAAACATAAATTACAGTTGATACAAAAAAAAAACAAAGGAACACAACAAGACAAACCTTGTAAAAAGAGTTTTATTTTATCATTAAACTTACATTCAAACGGCCTTCTCGTAAATCAAGCTTGACCCAAAAGCAAATATTTTCATACAAATGTCGGATAGCCTATCCGGCAAATGAACGTACGACAATAAGTTATGATGATTAATGTGACCGGTGTATATGAAGTTCTGTTTCATGCTGTAAAAACGGTCTCGTGACGGCTGCCGTTAATTACGGTATACGGGACAAGATAGAACGAGTGTGCATGGAAAAATAATGGCAAGAATTGTTGTTTATAATTAGACTAGCCTGTGGCTTGTGTTTTGTTTCAATATCCCCTGGGCTATAGGGGCACCCGCCCATTATATTAAAAAAAAATAAGGTAAGATATGTCCATCCTTATAGCACGTAGAACTGGCCGTTGTGGCGGAAACCTCGAATGGCGACCACGTACCGGAAGGCGTAGTCTGTTAAAGGTCACGGAAGTCCGCTATATGCTGGTGGCGCAGGACCGGCCATTGTGGAACTCTTCGCGGGAGACCTATGTCCAGCCCTAAATTCTATATAATTATCGAACTTGCTCACAAAATTTCACGAGAATCGGTTGAGAAATGCGACCTGTAGAGGAGAACATCCGGACAGACAGACAGACTAAAGAAATATTTTTTGCCGAAAGCTGAAACGGAGACGCTTCGCTCGCTCGGTCAATTATACTACTGAAACCTATGCCCGGTTTTTAATTTTTTGTTCGTATTGAATTTAAACGCTGTTTATAATTACGTACATTACAAATAATCAGCATTTAGAGGAAAGTTTATGCCTTCACGTAGACGAACTTTCTCCCGGGCTTGATGGCTAAAATTTTAACAATATTTAAAAAAAGTTTGCTTTCTCAAAGTTGCCGGCGACGATGTCGGCCGTTGCCGTAAATTTGTCCAATGTTACCACGGCAAATCAAATCACTGACCTCGCCAGTCTTGTTAGAGGTCCTATTGGACGGGTATTGAACACTGGAACATTTGAGTATCTTGGTTTTTAACCGACTTCAAGATTTCAAAAGAGGAGGTTATCAATTCGGTTGTTTTTTTTTATGTTTGTTGCTCCATAACTCCGTCATTTCATAACCGATTTGAAAAACTCTTTTTTTGATTGTAAGTATATATGTCCAAGTTGGTCCCGTTTTTGTCAAAACGCAGTTCTGATGATGGGATCCATGAGAAATTGAGGGAACTCCTCAAATCTTAAAGGAAAACATATAGTGATTTTTGTGTTTTTATCAACAAATCGAGCATTATCATACAAAAATGTGACATTTGATGAAGTGGAACTGCTGATGATGATCAGAACAGAACTCTTCAACGAAGAAAAGTTCACGTTTGGCGATTTGTCCTTCTAGCTGTGTTTGTTAAGCAAGTTCTATTTTAACGATTGATTTTTGTCATGCTCGAGTTCTGATAATGGGATCCATTAGGAATCGAGGGAACTCTTCAAATGTGAAAGGCACACAAATAGTAATTTTAGTATTTTCATGAACTAATCAAGCATTTTCATTCATAAAAGTGACATTTGATGAAGTGGAACTGCTGATGATGATTAGAACGGAACTCTTCAACGACGCGCAGTTCACGTTTGGCGATTTGTTCTCTTCGTTTTGTTTGTCAAGCAAGCAAGGTTTTTCCATGATTCCATGAGGAATTGAGGGTACTTAGTCTTCTACCATTATAAACATACTTATAGCCATTTTTATTTTATTGTAAGGAATCTAAGAGTGCACCATCTAAGTATAATAATCTTTCACCGGCCTCCCCCAATGAAGTCGGTTTTTTTTTTCTTAAAAATTATGTTTTAATACCTTCTAACATAATATTGGTCTTTAGTGCCGCAGCTATCAGGGAGACATAAAAAGAACCGATTTCCTTCTGGACCCTTCTGGGTGTTTATGAAACGTTTTCAAGCATACATTAGGTGGAGTTTGTCGAGTCATATTAGAAATGACAGTTACTTAAATTATTAACCGACTTCAAAACAGGAGTAGGTTCTCCATTCGTCTGCATTTCTTTTATGTTTGTTACCTCAGAACTTTCGACTGGGTGAACCGATTTTAATGATTCTTTTATATTTGAAAGCTGGTGCCTTCCGTGTGGTCTCCTATTTGGTCCAGTTCTGTCAACGGCGTTCATGAGAAAAAGTCTTAAATTTGCATTAATTATGTGCACGATAAATGGACAAATAACGCAATTGAAATCGGGGTTTTTTGTTAAAATTATTATAACCTAACGTATCTGTTTGACACGTTAAGTAAGATACAGAATCAATGAAGAAGATTTAACAAAAGATGAAGTCCTATTTTGAAAGAAACAGTATCTTCGTTTACAAATTATTCTCTTATTTAGTCACCTTTTGTTAGACATGAAAATGTGTAGTACAAAATTAAACGTATCCAAAACAACCGATAAGTTACCAAGTCTCGAGTGCTTGTCAATAACACGACGACTTAAGGTTATAAAGGATCCATCCATCTGTTCCATTATACCCTTAGGAACAAGAAACTACGTATCGCTGCATAAAATATCCATTAGAGCAAACAATGGCAGTTTATGATATCGTGTTCGCGTTTGCGGGATGTAACAGATTTGGGCGGTTTGATTGCTTCTTTTGTCTTTATTTGATGTAGGTTTTATTGAATACTAATTACTTTCAGCTAGAGGTCTGGATCATACACAATTAGCATTGTTATTTAAACCCATTTCGAGGTATAGGGTTATTAAACAATTTTAGCTATTTATCCCGACAAAATAATCAATAATTGAAGATATTTTCACAAACTATACATGACATTAGTTGTACCTTACTCGCTACCAGTATTGACCTTGCCATCTGTTCATTTAAATATAACACCTCCTATCTGTGGTAGATGACCAATAGTCATTGCCAAACGTCACGTTTGTTAACCGCCGTGAACGTAGACATTCAAATAAATGTTCTTGCATTTGAGATGCACATGACACCCATAAAATAAGCCATTCAGAATTCAAGAAAAATAGATGATGAATAGTTAAAAAAGTTTCTAATAAAGAAATGACTTGTTAGAAAAATGGTGAACATTTTCTAATGTAGCTGTCCAACCCGCGTGATTTTGGATTATATCTAAAAAAGCTCTGCTAAAGCGTTGTGCCTTATTTCTTAATTTTATTTCAACTCTTCTCACTATAACCATACTTCTAACTTATCACTTTTTCCATTACCATCGGATTTCACTATCTTTAAATTGTGATTTACGATTCCTCGCATATCACCCCTTTACCTCCGTAAGCGCTCCTCAAACTTTTATCGTTCGCTCCTTAAATCGACAGACTGTAATGTAATTTGTTCAACTGTGGCCCGTCCCAGGAGATATCGCATCAGAACATAGAAGTTATGGCTCCGCAGTTTGCCCTAAAGTTAGCTATACACTGCCGAACATGCTTAAATAACCCTTACACACGACTATTACACTGCGTCCCATGTTACTTGCTAGTTTCTGCACATTCGTCTCGCTGTAAAAACGGAGGATTTTGGCGTTTCCGCTTTGCGTCGCTCACGCGTCTTGTTCGTATGTCTATACTCAGCTTTAAAAGAAAGCGTATCGAAGTAGATTTACTAGATTTAGCTTTATATGGCTTGGTTTCGATGGCGAACTAACAGGCTCGTCTTATCGGACTCATCTCTTGTGTTGAGGATATATATTACGCTAAAAGGCTGCCAAGTCGGACTGGAATGTGTCGTTTGCAAGATTTAAGAGTGGATTATTTGAAAGAAAATAAAGAAGATCACGATTTTTCGTGGCGTGTCAGTTTTTGAAGGATGTCGGGGGAATGACAAGGTGGATTTGAGATTCTAAGTGGTTTGGTGTATTATTTGTGTATTTTAATCAATATCTCTTTAGTTCATTGTCGTATTGATATCTGCTGTGTCAAACATTAAAGTTTCCTTTAATTTTAAAAGATGCTAAAGTCAAGTAATGAAATTTTTTTTGTTACAAGTAAACAACTCATTAGTTTATTGTAATTAATTAGTTAATTTTTAAGAGTAAATTATACTCAGCGGAATAAATGGCCCATATTCGTTCGATTCTGATACATTTTGTTTGTGCCAAATTTCCTGCCGCTTAGTATATTTAGTAGCCTTATTAGCGTAGATAAATCCATATAATGTATACCAAACTGAGAAATTTAATTAATTGTTTACATGAAGGAGAGAAGGCTCACGATCAAATGATGTTTTACAAAAGTAAAAAAACAAACCCTGGAACTTGCTAAAGAAAATACAAATTTGACATGGTTTTAAAAACCCTTATCAACTTATTATTGTACCCTTATTATTAAAAACCCTTATTAACTTATTATTGTACCATTATTATTAAAAACCCTTATTAATTTATTATTGGACCCTTATTATTAAAAACCCTTATTAACTTATTATTAAACCCTTATTAACTTATTATTGTACTCTTATTATTAAAAACTCTTATTAACTTATTATTAAACCCTTATTAACTTATTATTGTACCCTTATTATTAAAAACCCTTACTAACTTATTATTGTACCCTTATTATTAAAAACCCTTATTAACTTATTATTTTATCCTTATTATTACCTCTAGTATCTTATGCAACAGTTTAAAAGGGTCTCTTAAAATTCGAGAGTCGCTGTTACAAATCCAGCGAAGCAAGTTTTGTTATTAAAGACTCGAGAATGTTAAGATCTAATTGTACAATGTTGCATACAATATTTTTTCTACGGCTGCAAAATAATTTGATTTAAATTAAAAATCGATATGGTGGCAGAATACGAGCATTGACGTGTGCCTCTTTTAAAAATAAACACAGTTATATAATAATGTAAGGATATCCATTTTGATTGTCCCACCAGTCATACATATAATGACTTGTCTATGGTACGAGTATAGACTTGCATTTGTATAAAGAGTTTATTGTTTTACTACTGCTATCAGTCATTTAATTGAGGGATAACAATACTGGAAAGAAAAATACTATATAGAATTTCACTGATACAGGCTACATCATTAAGTAAGTCTTATTATAGCAACCAAATATAATATTTCTAACTGATTCAATAATTAATTTGTGAACCAATTATTGTATCATTGTTCTCCTAAAGATTTTGCATTAAGCAAGGATTATTTACAGCAATTATCTAGAGCCATAGGACGCGAAGTTGATAGACCCTTCTAATAGTTTTCTCAGTTACATTATCAACCGTTTTCTCTCAGGATTAATTGCCCATGGAACCATTTAAGGGATGTACTGTCACAGATACAGATGGGATGACAGCCGAATCTATCAAACACGCCACCCGGCTAATAGTCTATTAAGGTTAATCGAATCATGGTAATTGCTTTGAAACATATTGTTACCTTTATGAATATGTATTAAGCTAAAAAAAATCCTTATTTTACATAACACTAAGGTCGAGCTCCGAAGGGAACGACAAGTTTATTTGTTTTTATCAATTCAGTGTCATTTTGTGTGATGGCTAAATCTATCTAACAGATCATCGCAAGGTAAGACAAGAATTTTGTAAACTGTGGTAACAGTTACTTAAATGAAATTAATATAAATAAATAAATTGATTTGCAAAGAAAGCCGCTGACAGACGCGCATATCCATTCTAGTTCGTTGCTGGTTTAAGAAATTAAAATGACAATACAATACAATACTCTTTATTGCACACCTCAATTAAAGGACACAGTACAGTACGTAATAATAATAAGTAGAGGCAAACAAAAGGCGGTCTTATCGCTAAAGAGCGATCTCTACCAGACAACCTTGACATTTTGTATGTTAGAACATTGTAAGGTATGAATTACTTGATTCCTTTACGGCTAAATTGTTAGAACGTAGATTGGAACGACGTTAAGGACTGAATTGTTTACGCAAAAATGCCGCTTACGTTCGCGCATCGTTCGTTGCTAGTTTAAGAAAAAAGCATTTTGTATGTACGCACATTCTAAGACATGAATTACTTGATTTTTTTAAGCAAAATTGCAGGAATGTAGCTTGAAACGACGTTGAGTGCTGACATTTTGTCCTTTTGTTTTGACCTGTAATAATAGTTTCTTAAAATAAATAAATTGATTTTTTTATAGTTTGGTGCTAATTTAAGAAATTAAAATGACATTTTGTATGTACGTACATTGTAAGACATGAATGACTTGATTCATTTTTGCACATATGGTTAAAAGGTAAATTTGTACGACGTTCTGAGCTGAAATCGTTTCTGTAAGAAAGCCGCTGACGTACGCGCATATACAGGGTGTGGCCTGTAATAGGAGCAATAAATTTAAAGGACGCTTCTTTAGAGCATCTGCAGTAACCTCTTGTGTCCAAAAAAAGAAATCTTTATTCAATTGGGAGACATTTTGATCTAAAGTTATGACCTCCAAGTAATGGATCTTGGCACCGAGATTATAGCGCGGCAGTCAATGCTGATTTTGAGGTTAATTCAAGTTATGACTCATAATCGTTGTCGCATTTTTGGTTTAAAAGAATATTTTTGGAATTTTTTTTATACATTTTTAGGGTTTTTTTGAATAAATTGTTATTAATATCACTCCAGTTAAGTAGAGTAAAAAAGTACATATTAAGCTACATTTGTGAAAAAAAAAAACAAAAAAGAAACGTTTGTTATTTTTCCATTGCTGGGGAGCTCAATTAAATAGTGTACCGTTTAATTTTTCGCTCCTGTTACAGGTCACACCCTGTATATCACATTTTCATTATAGTTTGTTGCTACTTACAAAAAAAGAACATTTTGTATGTAAGTAAATTGTAAGACATGAATTACTTGATTCCTTTAGGCACATATTGTTAGAATGTAGATTGGGACGACGTTGAGGGCTGAAATTGTTTCCACATAAAGCCCGCTGACAGCCGCGCAGCTGCGGCCTGACAACGGTCGCCCTGGGCGACAGTAATCTATTACGCGGCTCACGCCCACCCTGTTTATGGAGCTAAGTGGAGATTCGCAGTTCTCAATTGTTTTACAATTATATTCAACTTTAGAGTAAGAGTTATGAGCGAATCGCCTAACGTGGTACGGGCATGTAATGAGGGATCCCTCGGCTGGTCTCGGAGCGACTTAGAGTACTCGGTCTAAACGCGGTATTCGACAAAAAAAGCATACAATTATATAACGATTGCATAATAGTACATTACGATACGAGTGCAGTAAACAGGAAATTCGTAACGAGTGATGATAAATTGAAACACGACCGAAGGGAGTGTTTTAAATCGACACGAGTTGCGAATTACCTGTTCGAACGTGTATCGTACAACGTTTTACAGTACATATGGCTCTTTAAAGTTTCGACATATGCACGTAATCTGTCGTCCCGCGACGCGGGGCTGGCGGGCGCCGAGCGCCGCGTCTATGTCAACGAGCGGTTGACGCGCGCCAACCGCCTCCTGTTCCACCGCGTGCGCGAGGAGTGCCGCAAGCGACAGTGGAGGTACTCGTGGACCAAGCGGGGCCGAGTCTACGCCAGGCAGGCTGATGGCTCGCAGGCATACTGCCTCCGGTCCGAGGAGGATCTGCTGCGTGTTTTTGGGGATGGCCCTGTTTGAGGTCATTCTATATCTATTATATTTTTCTAATAGCATTGTTTTAGTTTTTAGTGTTACATTCCAGCATATTTCTCAAGTAAATTTTGATACCAATGAATGCCACTTGTGTCTAATCATATTTGCAGGCTTTGTTATATTTGTTTATACCTATCGTTTTTTCTTTCACCATTTGTATTTTTTCTTCGTATTGAGGTATGGTTAATAAAATGCTTAGAATAGGTTTGTATAATGCAGGTTCTCTTGGCACAAACCATGACAGCTTCATAGCGGCAACTACTCGGCAGGATGTTGATGTGTTGGCGGTCAATGAAACGTGGCTTAAGGACGGAGAAGAAGGAAAGGCGCCAGTACTTCCGGGCTGGAAGCTACGTCATATACCTAGACCAATGGGCACACGAACGCGTGGGGGAGGCGTAGGCTTTTATATAAAACGTGGTGTCAATGCTCGTACCTGGCCTCACCCGGTCGATCCTCTACACAGATCAGTTGAGCAAATGTGGGTCACTTTGACCCTGAACGGAAAAAAGTTGATAATAGGTACAGCGTATCGACCACCGTGGATGGATATCGACCTTTTCTTTGATGCAATTTATGATACCATTAGTTCTATTCCTGATTATGACAATTTGATAGTTTTAGGTGATTTTAATATAAATTTATTAACAAATACTGACATGAAGGTTACAAAAATAAGTAATTTTTAACATGTTTTGGGTTAACTCAGCTAGTATCTCAGCCTACGCATTTCACAGATAGCACTCAGACTTTAATCGACCTAGTGTGCACGGACCTGCGGGCAAAGAATGTGACCGTTGAACATGTGGGTTCGCTTTACGGACACTGCCTCGTAGTTTGCGAATTTAATTTTAAAATTGACAAACCTAAGCCCTACTGCATAACCTATAGGCCTCTCAGTAATATTCACCATGACAATTTAGATATGGACTTGCAGTGTGTGGGGTGGGACTCAATGTCGAGGTTAGACAATGTTAATGACATTGTCACTGACTTTACCCAACATATGACTCTGTTATTCGACCTCCATGCGCCTATAAAGACAATCATAGTTAAGGGACATTCTTACCCTTGGATTACAGACACTGTAAAGCTAATGATGCGATTGCGAGACAATGCTGCGGCTGACTTCCATAAATGTCAGAGTGATAGTAAAAAACTTTATTATAAAGACCTGAAATCTACAGTAAACAAGGCTATATATCACGAAAAATCTGCCTACTTTAAACAAAACATTAATAACAAGTTACATGACCCTAAGTCCTTATGGAAAAACCTCAAATCAACTATATTATCTAAAAAAAACATAGATCTACCCACTTTATTTAATGACCCTACTATCATAAACAAACATTTTTTAACCTTGCCAGGTACTTCAGAAGTGCCCATATCATACTTGTCATTCTTTGAGTTCCATAGGTATTCTGAGTCTGTTTTTCACTTGGAACCAACCACCTCAAATGAAATTATTAAAATTATTAGGGGACTAAAATCGAATGCCGAAGGGTGTGATGGTATTAATTTGAATATGATCTTATTGACGTTCCCACATACTATAGACATAATTACAAAACTAATAAATACCTCTATTATTACATCTACATTTCCAGATCTGTGGAAATTGGCAATTGTACGCCCGCTCCCTAAGAACTCAAATCCATCCGAGCTAAAAGATCTTAGGCCAATAAGTATATTACCGTGCCTTTCCAAGATACTTGAAAAGACAGTCTGCAAACAATTAACTGACTATATTGAGAGCAACAATATTTTACCTGATGTACAGTCGGGTTTCAGAAAAGGGCGTAGCACGGTGACTGCCTTACTTGATCTTACCGACAACATTTTGTGTGCTCAGGATAGGGGGATGTGCACACTACTGGTTCTTCTAGATTTTTCTAGAGCTTTTGACTGCCTGGATATTAATATATTACTGTCTAAGCTAAGTTACTATGGATTTGATAATAGTACACTGAGGTGGTTTGATAGTTACCTTACTAATCGGTTTCAATATGTAAAACTGACCCTTAATGATGGTTGCACACTAACATCCGACAGGATCGGCCTCACTAGAGGAGTACCACAGGGGTCTGTGATCGGGCCAATCCTGTTTATTTTATATTCCGCTGACATTGGGTCACACATCACACATTGTAAGTTCCATATTTATGCAGATGATGTTCAGGTGTATATTTCATGTAAGCCTTCTGACATTGATAATGCAATTAAAAAACTAAATTCCGATCTTACTAGAATAACTTCCTGGGCTACTAGTAATTGCTTGCTGCTAAACCCTAGCAAAACAAAGTATCTAATATTTGGCAGTAAACAGCAGCTAACCAGTATCCGGCCCACGCTAGATGTCACCTTGATGAATGAACCTGTCGAGCGTGTATATGAGGCTCGCAACTTGGGGCTTCTGGTAGATTGTGGGCTTCGTTATGAGAAGCATGTGATAAATGCTGTTAGGAGTTGCTTCTACAAACTTAAGGTCCTATACAAAATTCGGCCATATGTCAATGAAAATTTGCGCATCAATCTGGTGGAGTCACTAGTTCTATCCAAATTGAATTATATGGACTTAGTGTTTGGACCGTGTCTTCTTGCCAAAACCAAAAGGCTCATTCAACGTGTCCAAAATGCTTGTGCTCGCTTCTGCTTTAGCATTCCGCCAAGGGCCCACGTCACACCATACTTGAACAAACACAACATTCTTAAGATGCAACATCGGCGAAAGCTCCACTTGGCATGTTTGCTCTTTGGTGTACTCAAGTACAAGTCCCCCAGGTATCTTTTTGAAAAGCTGTCTAGCAACCGGTCTCGTGGTGCCCGGCAGTGCGCGTTACAACTGTTGACACCTCGTCACGCATCGGCGGCCTTTCGAGGAAGTTTCCGTTATGTAGCGACCAAGTGCTGGAATATTATTCCTCCGCCAATTAGAGACCTGGAAAATGTTCACAGTTTTAAAATAAACCTTAAAAAGTACCTGTTTGAGCATCAGCTAAACCAAGAAACTTGCAGATTGGACACAAGTTGTATTTAGGTTATAAAATTGCTCACCGCTGTGATATGTCCCATCGGCATTGCTATACATGTGTTCTGGAATACCAACCAATAGGTTTCAGACCAAATTTAGTTATAAGTTTGCTTCCTTATCGTTTATGTTGTAAAAAATACAACCCCTATTTATATTAAAATTGTCACTTAAGCTTTCAGTCGAGCACGGCACATAATTGTTTGTGTTTACTTATGGTTTACAATTAGCATATAAAATTGTATGTTTCTTGTATAATGTAGACGCTTGGAATGGAAATAATGTTAAATTATAGCATTCTGGTTTCTTTCTTTTTGGCAATTGCTGTATTTGCTGTCTACTGTCTTCAGTTTCATTTAGTTGCCGCCTGCCACTGCCACTGTCAAAGGCGCTAGTTGCGATGTAAAAGATATTGCAGCATGAATTGGCTGCGTTCAAAGATATTTTAATCGGGCCCTTTACACGATTGATATTATCATAATAATGGGATGTCAATATTGTAGCGGTATTTAAAATTGGATGTGAGTTTGCTGCAATATTTGTCAATTCTTGCGTGATATGTGTCGTGATATTATGAGTGTACCGCGTGATAGTGATCGTCGTGTAAATGGCCGCACCTTTGACGTATTTTATATTCTATTTAAATTGTTAACCTTTGTTTTGTTCTTTTTTGTCACTCGTTCTGCCTGTCTAAACTTTAATTGACTATTTTTATGTTATTTTTATTATATATTTTTGTTCTTTTTTTGGTGCAATACCAACGTGTTGCCCACCGTGATTTCACTCGACGGTCCCATCGGAAGACCAGCGCTGGCAGCAATGCCCGCATTTTGCTGAGATGGGACCGTTTCGTGACAACACATTTCAGTTGTACTGTACTGTTATGATATTATTGTGGTCACGAATAAACGGTTTATTATTATTATTATTATTAATCTGCTTATTACCGCACTCGTGCGGTAATATAACACCATATGTAAGGGAGTGTTTTAAATCGACTCGAGTTGCAAATTACCTGTTCGCACGTGTATCGTACAACGTTTTACAGTACATATGGCTCTTTAAAGTTTCGACACATGCACGTAATCTGCTGATTACCGCACTCGTGCGGTAATATAACACCATATGTACTGTAATAGTACATTACGATACAAGTGCAGTTAACAGGAAATTCGTAACGAGTGGTGATAAATTGAAACACGACCGAAGGGAGTGTTTTAAATCGACACGAGTTGCGAATTACCTGTTCGCACGTGTATCGTACAACGTTTTACAGTACATATGGCTCTTTGAAGTTTCGACATATGCACGTAATCTGCTGAATACCGCACTCGTGCGGTAATATAGCACCATATGTACTGTAAAATACTATTTGAACAAAACGCACAGAGCGACGTTGCGTGGCGGGGCGGTTTTGCTGAAAAGCAAACTCGGCCCGGGGCACATCGCGCCAAAAAAAACCCACGGTATTCGGTAGCGCGATAGAGCAAAGGTGGCGTGTGTGACATTTGAAGCATAAGCGACAGTCGACAGTTTGGGAAAGATCGAAAATGCAAAATCGCCTCCTACTACATTCTTACGTTTCCTACCTATTATCGTCACTATTTAAATAGAATAACCATTGATGTAAAATAAATGCAAACATAATAGTAGGTATAATGCCTTTAGTATTTATTTGATAATAACCGATACCATCACTTTTTGTTGGGTGTAACGTCAGCTTTGTTGGCAGCTAACTCATACAAGCTATCGACAAAGAAGTATCCACTTCAAAAACCCTTACATAGCTGAATAAGCTAGAATAATATATAGTTGTTTTAGTTGGCACAAGTATAAAAGCGAAGTGACAGCGGAACTAGGTGAGAGTTATCTGCAATGCAGCCGGGTGAGCTAATTAGGCAGTTAACTGTTATCTACTTTGGTATTCAATATTAGAATTTTCTTTCTAGAAATATATTCTTTGCTTTGCGCTTCTTTAGCGGAACTCAGAAGAATATTTTGTTTTAGAAATGTATCGAAGTTCCCTCCCTTATATGAGAGGAGGCCTATGACGTATCTATATACGTATGTATGTTAATACTTTATTGTAAGTACACAAAGCAGAGGTAAAAGTACAGGAAAATTCGGTTATATCGGTACAAAGGCGAACTTATCTCTTTATGGGATCTCTTCCAGTTAATCTTATATACGTCCCACAGCTGGGCAAAGATCTCCTCCATTGACGATGATTATGAGAAATGTATCATAGAAATTCCGCAAAGTAACGACTGATATTGTCATTATTTGAATAACTATTTTAATTTCAGTAAATCAACCTATTTATTATGTATTATTATTATTATTATTTTTTTGTTAAAATGTATCACACACAAGTTGGCTTTGTTTTTGTATTGTTTGTGAATACATGTCATTGGATATTGTTTTAGGTGTATAAGTTTTGTATTTTTTTTATATTGCATTGCTGTTGATGCCCGAAATAAAGTATACATATAAAATAAATCGATTTCTTAAGGCTTGACCGTCGGAATATTTTTTTCTTGCATTCTAGCTAGTGTTGGCTTCATATTACTTTTTTGGCAACACGGATCATCATTTCAAAAAAAGTAAGAAAACCCAATTCTTATATTCACATGTAGATTACACAATTTCATATTCATCCTTTAATAATACAGATAGGTACCTAGTGAAATGGTTACAAGTCAAACATAAGGGTGAATTGATGAATAAAAATCTGTACTTTATATTTACTTTTTTAGGATCGCAAGTGTCAGCTGGATGCGGGTGGCGCAGGACCGGTCATTGTGGAAGTTTTTGGGGGAGGCCTAATCTCCAGCAGTGGAAGTCCTTCGGCTGACATGGTTATGATAATATTTATTACTATGGGTTTTGAAAATAACCGCGTTACTCTTTTGAGATGCAGATTATGATGTATTTTTTTTCTGATAATGATTAAAAAATGGAAAATTCACTGCAAAATATGGTTACGAAATTATGTACTTACCTGTTGTACTTGGTTGCTACTTGATTGGTCCTTGGATGAGCCTCGTCCTTGAGTTCTTAGAGGAGATACATTGACGAAATGCCGCAAGCATCTTCGAGAATGAGAGGTGTACAAATCTGCGAAACCCCTAAATATCTTAAGATTTGCGTAGGTAAGTCGTATTAATTTCTGAGCCATTTCACCACAATGGTTCTGTAAGGCTCATGAGTCCATTATTATATGTTTTTTTGACTCGGTTTATGGACTTTTTTTAATTAATAAAAGAAACTGGTGATAATTATATCACCAGTTTCTATTAACGTGAATTTGGGTGGACACGCTGGCGCTAGAATAATTAAAAAAAAATCCATAAACCGATTATACAGAAATTATTAATATTAATTATTAATATCGAATCTGTGCACAAAATTTCACGAGAATCGGTTAAAAATGCGACTTGTAAAGGAGGCCGGAAATCCGGAAACACATTCAAAATAATTTTTGCCGAACTCGTTGGTTTATGTTAAAACGATACAATTTGATTTGACATGCATGACTTAGTCATAAATAAATAAATATGAGGATGTCCCCTATTATTTTTAAGGTTCCGTATCTCGAAAGGAAAAAACGAAATCCTTATAGGATCACTTTGTTGTCTGTCCGTCCGTCCATCTGTCTGTCTGTCAAGACCCTTTTTCCCAGGAACGCGTGTAGTTTATAAAATACTCAAGTCTACTGTCGCTCAGAGCTGTGAAAAAATCAAACTTCTAAGCCAACGCAATCAAAATATACAGCCGTTATGCCGCAAATTTTCGATACTCGCAAGGGAATCAAAACCTACAGGGTACTTCCCGTGAACTCAGAATCTTGAAATTTGGTACGAAGCAACGTCTTATAGCACAGATAAAGGAAAAATTGTGAAAACCGTAAATTTTTAGTTACATCATAAAATAAAAATACTTTTTACGGAACCCTCGGTGCGCGAGTCCGACTCGCACTCGGGCTCGGGCTCTCTTAAAAATGGGATTGCTCTTGGCCAGCATCTAGGCAGGGGGCAAAGATGAGGCCGACGATGAAGCGAGCTCACCCATACGATGCTTATTCATAAGTGCAGGAGTGTGCGTAAGGTTGACCTAAATGCCATTTCCCCTTAGATTAATAATACCAACAGATCAGATTAGTGTTAACCAAGATGATTTTTTATATAATTATCTCTTTGAATCCTTATGGTTACCCAAAATAAGTTAGAACAGGATAGATAGTACGACCATTTTCAGCTGTTAAGGAATTGTCTCCATTTAAAAGCACACCAAAATGTAAAATTCCATATAATCCAAAACGTAACAAACGTCAGGCAGTTTAGTAAAATTTGCAGTTATGAAAGCGGAGACACTGACAGATGAAGACCTGTTAGTTGTCACTTATCTGTCTCTCTCAAACTTACTGATTTGTGCATTAGTGAGAATGGATGTACAAAAATAGTTCAACGTGAATGAGTGGATCTGATTTATCTCATATCTGTGCATTTCCCACTCTAAAAATTACCCATTACGTAACACATCTAACTAGCGTTAGTTTGATGCGTTACGTAATGAAATGGCAATAAAGCATAAACCAACGGGGCGGGAATAAAATCTGCATTGCAGCTGTTTCATTGGTCTAATTGGTGGCTCCGTTCGGTCATTACTCTGAACTTACTTAACTCGCAGACACAACTTAGTTTTTGAAGTTGTGGGGTACATTATTATTTATTTAGTTATAAATTAGTATATTAGGCATTAGGGTTGATCTGAAACATGGAAATGTTTGGTCTCCTTTATTAGATACAGTCAGCAAAGAAAATGGTACTTTATGACTCTACTAGCTCTTGCCCGCGACTTCGTCCGCGTCTTCGCTCCTATTGGTCGCAGCGTGATGTTATATAGCCTAAAACCTTCCTCGATAAATGGACTATCCAACAAAAAAGAATTTTCCAATTAGAACCAGTAGTTCCTGAGTTTAGCGCGTTCAAACAAACAAACTCTTAAGCTTTATAATATTAGTATAGATTATTACAGGCATTAGTGTCCCACAGCTGGGCAAAGAACACCCTCATTTTTTCCACGTATCCCTTTCTTGGGCAGTATGGTACTTTATGACTCTATTATAGGTAAAAAACTTTAGAAAAGGACCTGTTGTGTGTATTTGTGACGTGTTCGAACAGACATTTGTTTTGTTGGTGTTAAAAAAATTAAATATGTAATGTCTATTCGAGCACGTCACGACTTCCAACTACGAACTAGTCCATTTTGTCCTACGATTTTGTTCACATCGTAGGACAAAACGGACAATAAAATCCACCACCACCACCATATCAGCCAAAGAACGTCCACTGCTGGACATAGGCCCCATATTCACAGGGGGCATATGCCATAATCGCCACGCTTGGCATGCGGGTTGGCGATCGCAGTATCTCCACCGCACTCCAGGGATGCTGCTGCCCATCCCCCGGTGGTCTTGGTCGTAGTTTTAGGATATACCCGGGTCCAATCAATAAAATCCGTTTTCTTCTAAAATGTGAACAAACCGGACACGAAAATCTGTTTAGTCCTACGCGTTGAACACGACGGACTAAAAATACAACAGGTCCTTTTCTTTTGTTTTTTTAACTATATTAGTGTATAAACGTAGACCACTTTCCTTGACTTGCTGTGCCTAATAAACCGAACTAAATAGTTACCCAATATTTTACGCAACACAAAATAAGTCGCACTTTATGTCATCGCTGAGGAAGTTATCTTTTCTGTACTTTATACAAGGTGTTAATAATGGTGGCGATCCATTTAAGTCTTTAATTCTTTATTTATGTACATTGTGAAAAGCTGATTTACGATAAAACTAATACTTTTTATTTTTTATATATTCAAAATTATCCATTAATAAATAATAATAATAATAACTATGCTGGAACAACGACCCAAAATGAGTCTTCGCCTCCGAGACAAGAGCACGCCACTTTTCTCGGTCCAGAACTATATCTCGCCAGCTTGCACCGCGCGAGTGGGCGTGCGAGTGGGAGTGGGAGTGCTTGTCCATGCGAGTGGGGGAGTTGGCAAACACCTTCGAATTTCTTCGCGGATGTATATAGGTTTCTTCACGATGTAATTCACCGTTAAAGTAACAGTAATATCCATTAATGATATGCCTTACATAAATTTCGCTAAATACTAACAGAGCTGGCACGATAACCCAAATTGAATCTTGGCCTCTGACACAAGAGTAAGTCCGCGTCTACCAAATCCACCATATCAGCCCTAGGACATCCACTGCTGGACGTATGCCTCCCCCAATTTCATGGGGGATAAATGCCATAATCGCCACGCTTGGCATGCGGGTTGGCGATCGCAGTATCTCCACCGCACTCTAGGAATGCTGCTGCCCATTATATATCGTCACTATACATATATCGTCATCTAGTACCCATAGTACAAGCTTGGCTTAGTTTGGGACTAGGTCGATTTGTGTAAGATTGTCCCCCAATAAAAAATAAAAAAAAAATTCCCAATAGGTAAACACATATTTAACAATAATTTTATTTTACCTGTTGGCTATAATAATAATAACACAACTCTAGCAGTAATATTTACAGTCTATATTTGCTATTTATTATCAATAACTTGCTAATTAGCTTACATAAGCTTATGAAATCCATTTAAACATCGTTACAGAAAGATTAATGAAACAACATCTAAAACGTTGTTGACGTCCAAACACTGGGAAAAACTTTGTGGTTCGTATCTCCTTTTATTATTACGAAACTTTTTTCCCGGAGGCTCTTCAACTGGGGAAATATTACGCGATGACATTTATATTATTTTGTTTCGGAGTCAAGATCCGTTAGCAAGTATAAATACGGGGTGGACAAAGGAAAATTGCCTTTTTAACTGAACCTCTTTTGAATGGCGTTGTTAAATCTGTTTAAAATCTTTTATGGTATCGATGTTTATTAAATATTTATATTCTTTTAAAAACCTTTCATTTAACACAGTTCATGACCAATGGGGAAAAAGCATTAAGCAAGCGTAGAGCAGAGCTTTCTTCGAAAACAGGCATCCATAGAAATCGATAAACGCATCGAAAATGCCTAGAAGAGCTTCTGGTCCATGAAGATGCTACTTAAGGGTGACCTCGTTGACAAGTGTCCATCCTGCCAAGCGGGCGATGGAGTGCAGTATACTAGGTGTTCGCTGAATTGATCGAATTAGAAACTCGGTACTGGGCTCCAAAACACAAGTTTTATATTATGTGAGTGTCAAGACCGCTTAACTGAAGTGGGACTGGGCTGGACATGTCTGCCGTATGCATCCGGACAGATGGGCCAAAAAAGGTACGGAGTGGACCCCTCGAGACGCCTACTGGAGCAGAGGCAGACTAAGAAGGATATGACGGGTCGACTTTTTTTTTTATTATTAAAAATGGGATTGCTCTTGGCCAGCATCTAGCCAGGGGGCAAAGATGAGGCGACGATGAAGCGAGCTCACCCAGAAGATGCCTATTCACTCGTGCCTTAAAAAGGTCCAGGTTATATGAACTCGGAAATACAGACGCCGGCAGAGAATTCCAAACCTTAGAAGTGCGCGTTATAAAAGAAGATGCAAAACGCTTGGTTCGAATTAGAGGAATTTCGACCAGGTAAGGATGGTAGCCAGCCGTACGTCTGGATGTCCGATGGAAGAAGGGCGAAGGCGGTATGAGCTCATGGAGCTCCTGAGCACACTCACCGAAGTACAGTCTGTAGAAGACGCACAGACATGCTACTGTGCGTCGATGTGCTAAGCTCTGCAGCTTATTTCCCACTACCGTACTGCCGCCAATGAGCCCCCTGGCTCTGCGGTCCACCGAGTCGAGTGCGGCAAGTTGGTACTTAGCCGAGCCATCCCAAAGGTGACTACAATACTCCATGCAAGACCGGACTTGGGCTTTATATAAAGATAGAAGCTGCCCAGGTGTGAAGTATCGCTTGACCTTATTTAGGATGCTCAGCTTTTTGGCCGCTGTTCCGGCTTTGGACTCGATGGTAGTGCCGAAGTTAAGGTTTGAGCTTAACGTCATGCCAAGCAGCTCGAGATCGTTGGCTACAGACACGGTTGTACCTCGGAAAGTAGGAGCCAGATTGAATGAGCTCCTTTTTGCGGTAAACAAACACGCTTGCGTTTTGGTGGCGTTGAAACTAACCAGATTGTTATCGGGGTGATTGGGAGACAAGACTTAAGGTTGAGTTAATTCGCTCTACCATTGTCTCTCTCTCAGACTGAACGCATTTTGCTTTACGGCCGTATGATGGTTGCCATTTTATCACTTATCCTTTTGGATAAAACGCCCGTCACTCTTGCATCCATATACTTGTCAGAACGTGACGAATGTCTTATCCACGACGATAACTAATAAAATGGCAACCATCATTCGCCTGCTGATTGGTTGGAGCACGCAAGCAATAGCGCCAAGTGGAGAACAATAGGGGAGGCCTTTCCCCAGCAGTGGAACACCTAAATAGGCTGTTAACACAAAACTTTTTACGAGTAATATTAGTTTGTTAAATATTTTTTGATATATTATATTAATTGAACGTGAAAGCTACCATGATCATTCAATTATATGAAACACAGACCAAATACCTTTTAATTTAGCTTTAAGATTATGTAACATTGCAAGTAAAACATGTATCGATATTGTAAGACGCTTACAGGACTTCTTCTTCTTCTTCTTCTTCTTCAGCATATTTGCGTCCACTGCTGGACATATGCCTCCTCCATGGATTTCCAATGACTTCTAGACGTAGCAGTTCTGGTCCAGGTTGGCCCTGCCGTTTTTTTGATGTCGTCAGACCATCTGGCTTGTGGCCTTCCCACGCTACGACTTGCCGCTCGAGGTCTCCAGGACAGCACCCGTTGGCTCCATCGGTCATCGTCTCTTCGGCAGATATGACCGGCCCATTGCCATTTTAATTTTGCGACCCTCTTGCCGATATCGGTGACTTTGGTGCGTTGGCGAATGACGTCGTTCCGCACTCTGTCTCGCAGAGAGATTCCGAGCATTGAGCGTTCCATAGCTCGCTGTGCCACTTTAAGCCGGCGAACCTTCCCGGCAGTCAGCGTCCATGTTTCGCAAGCGTACGTCATCACTGGGAGAACACATTGGTTGTAGACCCTAGTTTTTAGCGACTGAGGAATCTTTGACTTAAAAACGTCGTCGAGCTTGCCGAATGCGCCCCATCCTAGTTGGATTCGTCTACTGATTTCAGGGTCTAAGGAATTTCTCTACAGTGTGATTTTTTGAACTAAGTAGACATACAAGTTTACTCTTTCGATCGTCTTGCCGTCTAATGAAATGTTCGATTCGTATGTGGTGCTCATCCATTTTGTCTTCTCCATGTTCATTTTCAAGCCAACTTGCATCGACGCCTAGCTTAGATCACTGAGCATTCTTTTGAGATCTTCAAGCGTTTCTGCGAGTAGGACGATGTCGTCAGCAAACCTTAGGTGGCTTAGACGCTGTCCATCTATATTGATGCCTGTATCCTCCCAACATAGATTTTTAAAGACGTCTTCGAGTGCATTCGTAAATAGCTTCGGGGATATGACGTCCCCTTGGCGTACTCCTCTTTTAAGTGGTATGGTCGTTTTGGAGCCTTGAACTTGCACTGTCATTGTCGCTGAGCGGTAGAGGTTTCTTTAACAACTGGATGTATCTATAGTCTATTCGGCAGCGCTTTAAAGCTACCATGATCATTCAATTATTTGAAACAAAGACCAAATACCTTTTAATTTAGCTTTAAGATTATGTAACATTGCAAGTAAAACATATATCGATATTGTAAGACGCTCACAGGACTATAAGAATTAATTAGTTACCAATTACAAAGTAATCATTAAGTTAAAATTTCTTTTGAGTCAATAAATTTCTTTAACCCGAAAGAAAACTAGAAAGAAATAAGGACAAAAAACGATTCTCGATACAGAAAACTCCTGTGAGTTTCAGACATATTAAAATATAATGAAAGATGTCACTCACGTCTTTAAGGTCGAATTTTGCTCGACATGTTTCAGACCGGTTCGCGGTCCCTAATCATGAGCACTTATCGCGGCGGCGGTTCTTTTAGTATGCATATTTTAATATGTGCAACAGACAAAGGAAGTATAGAAAATTTACTTAAGAATTTACTGTGCAACAGACAAAGGAAATATAGAAAGGAAATATAGGTTGTACTGGTACAAAGATGAGTTATTCCAGTGAGGGATATCATCTATAATATTTAGTATGTATGTTTCGGTAAGGAGGCTATTGAAGCAATTTGCAATAATATGCAAAACCTTTTGATTCATGGATGTACAAGTATTTCGTCTTACGGAAATACATAGCTAGTACGAGGGGTGATCCATAAGTTTTGATAATCGGTATGAACCACTCCGTTAATGATATTCTTTTAATGTGGGCTATACCATGACACTAATCAACATTATATTAGAGTAAAAATATATAAACATTATTCATTTATTTTTCTGTAATTGCTGAACAAAAAACATCTGAATTGAAAACATAACAAGATGGCGGATATAAGAGTTGGTTTTGTAATTATTTGGAGCGGTGTGGAAAAAGTAGTAATGAAGAATATTGTAATTTAAAAGAAAACCTTGGTTTATCATTATGATTTAAAGGATAAGCAAGTTATCTGTGCAATGGTTTTTTTTATCTCCAGCTATGTCACCAAAATTAGGGTGTATTTTTCGACTTCTTCCTTGACTATTGAGGCCTACCAATGAAAACTACGAAATTAGCTTTCACCAATTGAGCTCAAATATTATTGGATAGTTGTATAACATTATTCTATCAGAGTTGTGTTAATATAAGTTGTGTTAAAATATTATATAAGTAAATAAGCTGAAGAAAAAAATCACGAATTTTCGGGAGAAATTGTACTTCAGAGCCTTCTAATTGACAAAGGTGCTGCTCTTCGAGTACAGATCAGAACTGATAACCGTTCCCATTATTTTTTAGCCCTAACTTTCGACTACTACTTCTCATTCACTTATGTTCAAAACCAACTACATGAAAATCAAGAGCTGGTGATGACTTAGTGAAGGTATAAAATTTGACCTCAAAAAGTAAAATTATTTTTATTGGGGTAAAATAAAACAATTGAATGACGTTAATAAGTATTTGAAAATAAAGAAAGTGTGCATATTGTTTTAAAAATATAACGATTTACATATCTCCCATATTTAATACTGATTATCAAAACTTATGGATCACCCCTCGTATGTAAGTCTATACCTGGAGCGCTCGTGGCCCAGTGGCACCCGCGTACTGCGTGCGGTATGCGAGGTTAAGCAATGTCGGGCGAGGTCAGTCCTTGGATGGGGTGACCGCTTTGAGTGGTTACTAACTGAGCGCTCCCTTGCTTGATTTGCCGTTGATCCCGGTTGCTGTCTATGATAGCAATCATTAAGCCAAGTAAGAGGCCTCAGGGCGGCTTGAGAACTTCTAACAGTCAAGTTGCCCACTCACTTGACAAGCCTATTCCCAATAAGGTCGGTTTCCCCCTCGGGTTGGAAAGTCAGATGGCAGTCGCTTCCGTAAAAACTAGTGCCTACGCCAATTCTTGGGATTAGGTAGCGGACCCCAGGCATTCTTCAGGATGCATCTGTACTGGGAATAACGCTAGGAGGATGATGAGGATGATGATGTGAGTCTATGCCTACAACGGATTGAAAATCAAATTAGAAAAAAACCCAAGTCTTTTCCTTCATATATTATCATTAATTAAATGTTACAGTTTTTAAACCAAAAAGGAAACCCTCATATCACTGAAGTTTTTAGTTGAAGTAATGTTTTTTAATATTAAAATACACATGACGGTTGTGACAAATAGTCATTTACGTTTTTGGCAGGACCTATTGTCACTTTTCATTAGCTGCTATCAAGGAACTATCGAATGACTTGTTTTATTAAAAACTAACTAGTGATTGACGCTTATCTTATCTGACGGTTGACACAGTGCCTTAAATAAGGCTCACTGCTATATTTCCTTAGACTACAAACTTGGGTCAGAGTATTAAATAAAGAGAAACTGACTATCGAATAAAGATCCTGAAATAGGCCGATAAGAATCTGTAAGAGGTCGATCCTCATCAGAGAAATAAATGTACCTATAGTTTATTTAGACTGCGATACCAATCCAGATAACTGAAATGTATTATGCTATTTTCTCGCGGCCCAACTAAGCTATTCACAACTTGTTCCGCCTCGCTCAACGCTGACCAGTATATTTTGATGCTTCGAATTGTATCAATAAATCGCAATCAGAGGTTTGAATTTGCTACTTGTCAATTTTAACCCCCGACGCAAAAAGAGAGGGTTGTTATAAGTTTAACGTGTCTGTCTGTGTATCTGTCTGTGGTATCGTAGCTTCCAAACGGATGAACCGATCTTCGTTTAGTTTATTTTGTGTCATACCTGGATAATTTCATCTCGAGTGTTCTTAGCCATGTCTCATGAAAATCTGTTAAATCGTTTTTGAGATATTGAGCTTTGAAATGAAAATGGGTTTTTGAACTTTCCTAAGTTGTAGTTATGTATGGTGCCATTTGAAACAGTTTAAAAAAAATCTAATGTGTGTAATATATGGGACCAATTAACGGGTATTTTTTTAGAATACAAATTTAAAATGAAATAAAACACGTAAAAGCAATTTTTATTGACATGGTATTGGTTTAATTAAAAATATATTATTATGCCATTAATGCTTAAAATTTATTTCGGGCATATGGGCGCCACACTGGATCGAATGTAGCGTATTCTGCAAGTCCAATGTTCGACCAGTTTTTCTATCAACTGGGGCCTTATAGCGGCAATGACGCGGTGAATGTTGGTATCTAAGTGGTCCAATGTCTGTGGTTTATCTGCGTAGACGTGTAACTTCACATATCCACAAATAAAGTAATCCAATAGGTTCGAGATCACACGACCGTGGAGGCCTGGAGGGCCTACTTCACACTTCGTGTCATTCCGTCCCTTTCACTCTCGTGTTATACACTATATGACGCAAAGGGACGGCATAAATAAATAAATAAATATTGGGGATTATTTTTTTCAAATAATAAAATATCCCGCAAACAGTGAAACTGACAATCGCTAGAAACAGTGTTACCAATTTAAAAACCAAACCTCTAAAAAACACCCCTTTCAATTAGAGCACAACAAAAGGCATACAATAAGGGACCAACATATGGGTTCGTCTTTTTCCCCCTTATTGATAAACGTCCATCAAGCCTCTATTAGTTAACAAGCCGCTAAAGTTGGTTTGTCCTTATCTGTCACTTTGACATTTATGTTTGTGAGAAAAGGACAAAACAACTTTTAGTTAACAGAGGTTTGTTAAGTTTTATGAATAAGGGGGCTTGACTCCAAATTATGACTTCACAAATATATTCACACCAACCGTTGTAAAAATAAATAAATTTCTGTCGTGGTCGAGATATACTGCATTACACAGTATTAAAAAAAATTTTTTTTTCTAAGTTTAATCTACTTATTGAACGATTTAATCTTAATTTTTCAAATCTTCAATATCTCATGAGACTTTTTTATGATTTTGATATGCTTTTCAATCTAACAAATTATTTTGCTTAAGTATAGTGGTTAATAACATGTGGAAAGTATACAATGACATTTGTCCACCCAAAGACAGAATATAGATGTTGTGAATAACAGCACAGGTTATCAGACGCTATAGATTGTCTGAAGTGAATGGGACGTGAAATAAAATCAATGTACCGTATTGAAGTTCCTGTATTGTGTGAGTTCACTAAGGCTCGGATAAGCGTTGAACCATATTCAGTCATGAAGCTACCTGCTTTGTAAGTTTTATGGCGGGTTAAGATCAGATATGCATCATAAACGAACGGGATTTCGCGAGACAATACTTATAAAAAACCTAAATGTCATTGGGACCCCTCCTGCCCACACTTTAGGAAGGAGGAAACAAGCAAACGTGGAAAAATATTTAAATCGATTTCGACAAAGATAAGATACAGGTAATGGTCACGCCCAGGACGGTTTTAAAAGGAATCTCCTTCCCCGAAAGCGAACCGCGGCAGGAAGTTCATTCCACAGCCTGCGGGCGTATGATGATTCCCATTTTATCACTTATCGTCGTGGAATAAGATGCCCGTCACTCGTGATGAATGTCATATCCACGACGATAAGTGATAAAATGGCAACCATCATATACCCAGTGGAGCTGTTTTTGAAATTTTAAGGCGATAAAGAATCCTACGCGAATATAATAGCGGGCAAAAACTAGTTTTACCATAAAGTGTGCGAAGCATAATCATTTTGGTGACCAAAACATACGTGAGCGGATAACCGAATTCAACGTTCTAATTTTAAATTATATTCCATCGAATAAGCACGAAATTTCGAGTTGGTCACATAATGCATCAAAATACTCGAATGCCTAATTGTGAGAGTCGCTTTAGAGCCGTGAATACGGAAACTAAATAAACTAGCCCATTCTGAATTGAATTAATTATGAAATTCGCATTTGCATCGCATTTATTTTGAGTAAACTGGAACTATATTTTATTTAACAGTTTGGTGACAAAAACTCGGTTTGTGAGCTATTTTGCGATTCATTTTACTAGTTTTTATGAACAGTCGACGTCTGATATATATGTTTACACTGTTGCACCTTAATGCCATGGTAATAAGGCGATAATTGTATCCATATCTTTGATGTCGACTGGACGAATAAACGAATTATGTTTCTTAACGTTAACGATCCTTTATCGAACGACAACCGTTATCTCAACGTAATATTGAAGAAATTTTGATGAAAAAATATTAGAAGGTACTATAACACTGGGACAGAGAACACTGAAAATATCCAGCTACGGCCTGCAATGCTGAAAAAGCATTGCTTTATATAAAATGTCGTGGTAATATGGTCATTAACATTAGATTACATGGTACATCATGGAGGTGGGTGGTGTTGTGGGAACTCACAAAAAACAATATATATGGTAAATATCTCGTTTTTACTGTGATTTTAACATGGTTTACGTTGCCGAAAACTTTGAGTCTAACTTTTTTTTTGTCACCATCATCAATTCATCATTCATCCTAGAGTGAACTGTACAGAGTTGCATCCTGGAGACTAAATATATTAGACCAAACATAGATGGAATTGACTCAGAGATTGGTCAGTAAAAAAACTAACGGCTGACCGCGGTTTGAATTCTTACTCCTGTTTCGTCGAATCTGGCTAAACTAATTAATGAATTTAATGTTTTGCTAACTCTTTGTTCCACTCAGGTATGAGCTGGGGTCATCTATAAGTGGCTAAGCATCTTAGTTAGATTTTTGTACTTAAGAAATATGTTTTATTTAGATGTATTATCAACAGGTGGTCCTTACATAAATAGGAATGTCCGTGATCCGCTATCTCATCCCAAGAATTGGCGTAAGAAGCGTAGAACTTGTATAGAACCTGTATGCGGTATTTTCTACTTTCCCGATAGCATAAAGACGTCGCCTACATTGCCTTGGTTATCAGTATACCGTCAGCAGTGTTACGTTGCTCAGAAGCGCATCAACGCATCCCACGCCTATCAGAAAGCTCTCATTTAAATGTGCGCAGTAAAGATTCAGTACCGACTCGGCTGATAGTTGTCACTGGCAGCCTGACAATATGACAATATCGCACCGTCCCCGTAACGCCGAATGCGGAAGTACCCTTATTCAGTCCAATATGTGCATACTCAGAAACAAAATGACAAGTCACGTGCTAAATCATAAATTGTTGTCACTCACACAGCAAGCCCGGGGGCAGTCGCCTAAGTACCTCTTTGTTCAACCCCAAATTTGAATATATGGAGCAGTAGTGAGCCGGGTTCTCCCATGGGCGAAGCGCGCGATTTCGCAGAACTTGGCTCATAAATCCACGCCTTACATGATACTCGTTTGCATAATACAAGACTTAGTTGGCTTTGTTCTTCGAGTTTGATAGGTTGGCCGCAACATGCGTTTGCTACTTGATGTTACTTGCTGACGGCGGGCAGAAACTGTTACTCGCCGAGCGGAAATATTCTAATTTTAACGTTGGAACATGGTTTAGGGCGACGGGTGATAACGTTTTTCAGTTTGCGTAAGTTATAAAAATGTCAGTTGACACGTTGCTTAATAAACTAGCTGATTACGTAATCTTTTTAAACGTTAAATTTTAGCGGCAGCTGTCATTTTATCGAAACTCCATACAATAAGATTTTACTTAACGAACGCCACTTACTAATAGACGAAACCCAGTCTTAGCTGTGTGATCGCATAAATTTATCGCATTAATTTATGCGGAAACGAAGTATAGACAATCACTCGTTCAGGGAGCGGAGGTGTAATTAGAAAACATTATATATATTGTGGCAAACAAGGTTACGGCCTACCTGATGGTAAGCAGACACCGTAATCTACGGACGCTTGCGACTCCACAAGAATCACAGGCGCTTTACTGACTTTTGAGGATTCGTTGAGTTGGCAGCTAGAGATATTATGCAGAACATTATGAGAAAATAAAATCTTAATTTCAAAATGGTGGGTATACTAACAACCTCCAAACTCTGCACCACCTACTGCATATATTATTATTATTATTTTTCCCGCTACCCAAAGTTTGTCTGGAAGAGATCGCTCTTTAGCGCTAACACCGCCTGTTGTCTACCTCGAACTACATATTGCTGTTTCATTTGTGTGAGGTGTGCAATAAAGAGTATTTGTATTGTATTGTATTGCAAACCTTAAGGCTGCCACACACGTTACTAGAAACCGTTATGAACCGACTGTAGCGTTTAAACTGCACTGATAAAACGTAACGTTGAATTTGACCACACGTGTGTGGCCCACTTACAATTATCAGCCCAGTTTCCTACGATTCCGTTTCATCTATTCAAATTTTCATAAAGTTCCGTACGACGGTACAGATTAAAAAAATCGTATAATTTTACAGTTTTTTATCACGCACACGTTTCGATTTTCGGTGTCGTTTAAAGTCGGATCGTAACGATTTGTAGTAGCGTGTGTCCACGCCAACTATTTCGGTGTACGATTTTAATCAGGCGATCTAGTTACAATCTTACGTACTCGATGAATTTTTCGCGACTAATGTTAGGGACTTTGTTAGTAGAATATTAGTAAAGGGGATGAATCTGTGAAACTAATTAGGTCTATTCTGCCAGTAGTTTGAGTAAATTTGTAGTCGAACTTTGGTTATGAAGTTTAGTATTGGCGTCAAAAAAACCTCCAAAACCAATCAATTTTATATCATCATCATCATCATCATCAGCCCACAGTCGTCCACTGCTGGACATAGGCCTTCCCCAATTCGGGCCACCACACCCGGTCCTCAGCTCTCCGCATCCAACCGCTTCCCGCCACTCTCTTTAGGTCGATTTTATATTGCCTGCTTTAATTTCTAAAAAAGTTACTGTCACAGGTTTCCTTTTTAGATTCGCTCTTAAGATAAGTACGAAAACCTTTGTTCGAGGTGCAGCTCATGCCTAGTTATTTTTATTTGAATATTTTACACTATATTATTCATGTGTTCTTATTCAGTTTGGACACTATTATTTCCAATATTAAATCCTTAATAAGGCTGCAGTTTGATAGGTTTGACGCGTGAATGCATTATTAATAATTTAACAATGTCGAATTGTTTTCATTCTGATGAGGCGTGTCAAAAGTTTCAGCACAGCTTAAACAAACGGGCGTGCGAAGGTTTCTGAATGGTATGTCGCATTCTGAAACTTTATCCTCTAAATTAGCGTAAATATTCTATAAACAATACAATATATATGACATCTGCACCTCAATTTCCAATATGCCATTTTAGGGTTTAATCTTTTGTCAATTGGTGCTAAAATCGCGGGTAACATAAAGGGATGTTGGACATTTTGGTTACCAGATACAGAAATGTCGCGCTTACCCTTGTCATCCTACAATTCTCCTAAGATATGACACTCAAAAGCATTGCCAAATTTAGTAACATCTGCTATGAAACTATACAATTATTGTTATGCTATGGGAAACAGTCCCACTGGATTATCGGATTAATGGTTTCTGTTGGTTGGAGTGTTTATGCTTATTGTTTTGATTAGTCGCCCTGCTGTTATAAAATTTTTAGGCATTAAAGACAAAAAAGTGGCTGCTGTTTTGCAAAACAAAGTAAGGCATTTTTATTAAATGTTCCGGAGAAGAAAAATAGTGTTTTTGTTGTATAAAATGCTCCACGATAAAGTCCAAAAAGTCAAATTAACTTATAATTATTGACTTTCACAGAACAAAGTAATTCGTAATACCATTTCGTAAATGTTTCGTTACAAATTAAAAACCTCGTGTTTACTGTCTTTTGAAGCATTTGCTGCTTTTTAATGTTGTTTTTCCAATAACCTCGTATGTAAAGTATTGCTTTATTTACTGTGAGGTATTTTCCGGATAGCTGTTTCTTTTTCAAAACGATGAATTATTTTTTATCTTTTTTTTGAATCGCCATATTAAATTAAGTTACACTTTAGTAGTATCTCCTTTTTGCAAAAATATCGTTACTCTGTTTTGTTATGGGGCAGCCGAAAGGTTGGTATATGGAATATTATACTGTATCTTGCTATACGGCGGGTTTTGATTGTGTCATATAAAATATATAGAAAGTGACACTTCAAATAATAAATGGACACTTTAGTTAGTTCTTATGATTGAAATCATTAAAAATCCCATGAAAAAAGCAGTGTGAAATAGAGATTTACTTTTTTCACAGAAGTTTTAACTATTTAGTCATGTCAAACTAGCTACAAACTAGTAACTACTTTAAGCAAAGGTTTTAATTTAATTCCAGTTTCTGATTTCCAAGAAAATAAATTCAGTCCACAGACTCGATGAGCCTTTCATCTCCGGTCTTATTTCACTCAATCTACCACAATTTCTAATCAATCACACAAAAGCCTATTAAGTATCTTCCCCTATTAATGTAATGATTTTGCGGAAGCCTCTGTAATCTCCCTATACAGTCATTTCCCCCTTTGTTACCGGTAAATGAAGTATGGCTGGGCTTATTAATATCACAGTATATTTAATGGTCGCGAGGCTTTTATAAAGAAGCCGAGGTAAAATATTAATTACGGTCGAATGATCGATCTGTGTCTCCTTGTGGTGATGTTGGACTTAGAGGTTTTAAGTTAATGATTTTGTTAATTTGTATGTAAAGAGGCAAATTCAATTCACATAATATCTTTTGTGTTCCACAGAATTGATTGATCTGTATGATGTACTTTAGTTCTTCACAATAGCATTTCACCACTTTCGTAATATTTCACACTGCTCTTACTTATGTACTGATTAACGACTACACTGAAAAGTGCTAAACTATTCTGCATAACGAATCTGGTGAATTGCTATAATTCTGAAGAAATGCGAAAAGGAACGCTTTGTATTATAACATGGATTTGTATAGAATTGCGAATTACTGAAAAAAAAAACTACTACTACACCAGTTGCTTTTTGGGTGTGTGGTGTTGTGTTCCTAGTGGTGAGTAAGGTCGCCAGAGCTCCCGAGGATGCGTTGTGATGAGTGGGACCTGCATATCTCTCTCCAATTTCCAACGAAATCTCCAGTCAATAAACAGCCGGCACCGCCATTGTGATGCTGCCGGAGGCGCATGCATCCAAAGACTAGTATTTTCTTACAATCAGGCGGGCTGCATACTTATTTACCACCAACGTAGTATAATCGTAGGGGTCCATAGGCTACGGTTACCTTCAGGCAGGCCGTAAGCTAGTTTGCCGCCGTCGTAGTATTAAAAAAAAAAACATAAAATTACATTCTTTTCCTGAAAACACTAATACTCGTGCGACACTAGAACCCATCATGAAAATAAATCATAAATCAGTGACAATACACCGAATCTTGATCCGGACGCGTCACGCGTTCAACATATAATATTTTATTCATGACACCTCATCGTTCATACGTGCAATAACAGTTTCTGTTGTACCAATGCGAAGGGAAAGCGGGGAATAAATCCAATTTGTACCGGCATATATCATGGTCAGAGCGCGGAGGATTTATTCACAATATCATCGGGTTTTTGTAAACTGGCACAAGTACGAGAATTGGCACCAGGCCCACTTCAATCCAATCGCGATGCAGCGGTAATGAAATAGGGCGGGTTCGTGGTGTTTCCGTGATGCTCGTGACATGGCCTTTTTTCATTGAGATAATCTTCAAACCAGTTGTTGACAGTTGAACTCATCACATCGCGAGACTGTATGTGTGCGAACGCCTGTTACGACGACTGCCGTGTCGTTCCCACACAAATCAAACCTGCATAGTTACAAGCGCATAGACACAATAAATATACAGCGGCGCGCCAAGATAAGTTACTTTAATTTTTTTAGTTACTAGATGAGAACTATCTATACCCATTAGACTACTGCTATTTTTAATCATTATAAACTCCACGTTAATTACGACGGTGGTAAATGACAATCGGTCTACCTGATGGTAAGCAGACAATAGCCTATAGATACTTGCGACTACAGAAGAGTTCTGTGACAATTCGATGTCTTGCCAGCTAGAGATAAATGAGGGACCCCAATCTCAACACAGGCGACATAACTCATTACAAACCATGTTTTGTAAAGCAGGAGGGTCAAATTAAAGGGAATAATTGAAAAATTTAATGCTCCGAGCTGGATTCGAACCTGCGACATCTGGCATACGCGGCCAATCGCTCTAGCCTCTGAGCTATCGGAACAACCAAGCTCGTACACGAAATCCTTCAATAGTTCCCTCTTACAACGCCTTAGCAATCCTGCTCGGAGCATTAAATTTTTCAATTTTTCCCTTTAATTTGTAATTTTCGTTGGCAGCGTTACTGCTTTAGTACAAAATTAATAAAGCAGGAGGGTGACTACGTACGTTTCATAACGAAATCATCCTGTAACTGACGTGTAACATGCTCGTAAGAGTGCCTTTCTGCCACATATGTAATATGCTACGTTGGAATGGATGCGTTTAAATCCACCAACCATATTCATTAGTCCACATAGC
This sequence comes from Notocelia uddmanniana, assembly GCA_905163555.1. NCBI lineage: Eukaryota > Metazoa > Arthropoda > Insecta > Lepidoptera > Tortricidae > Notocelia > Notocelia uddmanniana. Next base: position 28,571,435 of record LR991058.1, on the reverse strand, counting down.
ATAGCCGCTACTGCAGCGCATCGGGTATGTTCTGTCAGGCGCGCATGGGCGGCTTTCACGCCATCATGCGTAAGCGCACCGCGTCCATGGCGTGCAGAGCGAGGGACAGCGGCAACAGCCTCCTGGCAGTGATCGGGAACAGGATTGATGGTCCTTTTGTGAGGCACTGGTTGTCGCTTTATGCACCAGCGCCGCATATACGTAATGGGGACAGGACATATTAACATCTAAATAATTATACTTATAAATAAAAAAATACTCTACCTTGGAATCTGCGTACGATTTTGTCCCGGTTGCCATTGAGACGGCAGGACCGTGGGCGAGGCTCTCAGGCTTTTTAAAGCCCTTAGTAAAAGGCTGAGAGAGAGAAGTAATGACCCCCGCTCTGGGTCGTGGCTGGTCCAACAGGTCTCCATTGCTGTGCAGCGTGGAAACGCTGCGAGCATTTTGGGGACCTTTAGATCGGGCACGACGCAGAGTGGGGTAAAGTCTTTTTTTTTGTCTTGTTTTATTATTATTGTTTCTAGTATTTAGTTAACTGTTTTTTCTTTTCTTTTTGTGTTCCTTGTTTTATTTCTCTTATTGTAAATATAATTTAGTTTATCTTTTTAAACTATTCAACAAATATAAATAATGTATTAATAATTGATATAAGTTTGATTTTTTTTTATTAATTTGATTTGATTTATATATATATATTGATAGTTTTTGTTTTTAACACTCCATTTTAACTATAATTTTGAGAAGTTAATAAAGTAAGCCTTTACTAACAAGAAGTGGATCCCAGTTGTCTGAAAATAAATATATGAATATGAATAGCACTGTTGGAAACGGGTTTTTGTAGCGTAGTTTGCATATCCTCGTAGCTTAGCTGCATAGCACATCTCTGGTTTAAAGGTACCCTAATATAGCTGATTTGAGGATCACCTGTAATAATCATAATATGAGTAATAAGCCAACCGGGTGAATGTCTGTAATTTTGAAAAGTTTGGTTCGAAAGTAAATGTATGTCATCATCATCCTCCTAGCGTTACTCCCAGTACCCGGAAGAAAATGTCTGTACGCAAAGTAAATATTTTATCTAATACTACTCACAGCCGGTATTGGTTTACGTTTTAACAAAAGTTAACTCTGGTGAAAAACAATGACAAAAAAACCGGCCAAGTGCGAGTTGGACTCGCCCACGAAGGGTTCCGTACCATTATCTATAAAAACGGCAATAAAATCACGTTCGTTATATGGGAGCCCTTAAATATTTATTGTATTCTATTTTTTAGTATTTGTTGTTATAGCGGCAACAGTAATACATAATTTGTGAAAATTTCAACTGTCAAGCTATTGCGGTTCTTGAGATACAGCCTGGTGACAGACAGACAGACGGACAGAGAGCGAAGTCTTAGTTAATAGGGTCGTATTTAAACGCTTAATATTCCGTCATATCATGAGCAGTCGTCAAATACCCTGAATACTACTTACTGCAGCTCAACCCTTGAATTCAATCAGATACAAATGCAGTAGCAGCCCTTAAACCCCATCAGATACAAATTTCGTAATTAGTGTCATGCAAGTGTTGTTGAATTCTCACCTTTTTTGTTTCGGGCGAGTTTTTAATGTTGTAAGTCAGGTAGAATTAAAAATTTAATAAAGTGAGTTTAACTTTAAGTAATATTCATGTTGTTCGTGTTGTGTTGGTTGTTGTGTTGTGTTGTGTTATTTTCGTGTTCGCAAAGTATACAAGTCTTTTTTCAGTAAATGTATCCGTTTTTATAATAAGTTACCTGATGAAATTTCTAGTCTACTCTTACCGGCCTTAAAAATTACTTGAAAAAATCGTTTATATCGTATTGATGTCTAAAAGTTGAGGGATATCTAACTCACAACAGTGCATGGCCCAAACCAGAGACCTAAATAGCATTAATTATCATATATGTATATTTTCATTGTATCACGTCTAGCATGGTCTAAAGAAACAAGGTCTACGTCAACGTCGTGTTACCACTATATAGTAACAAAACGACCCATGAAGGATTTTTCTGCCGTAATCATGCAAAATATATTATTTACGCATTACAACTGTCATTTGTTTGTTTCAGGAAACAAAATAAGTCAAGTTAAGCATGAATTATCGTATTAATTTAATAAAACACTCACAGGTACACATGGGGGTCTGGTAGTGTCATAATACAACACTGGCAATACATCAACTCACACTTACGCTGGCAGAACCATGAATATAAGTGATGACGTAGGCTTGTGTCACCCACACTACTGAATTTCCCCGGAGTGCTATACCTTGTATTCTTGTCTCATGACGTCTAGGAAATTAGTTAACAACTGTTCTTGCTAGATAGCATATCAAACGATTTCATTTGTTGTCTAGTGGAATTAACTTCCATGATCGTATCACTTATTTCCATTATTGCGTATCTCCAATTGGGTAATACTGTTACGACATGTCGTCGTGTTGAACTATATTTTCCACTTTTTGTATCCATACTCAGATTTCATTTTATTAAGTAGGTTAAGTGTTATCGTTGTAATAAGCATATTTTAGGGAGAAAATTAGTGACTTTCGAGTTTGTTTCGGCGTTTCTTCTCGGCAGTGCTCTTCTTTTTCATAAATACTAGTTGTAGATTTGTGTAAGATTGTCCCCAAATATTTATTATTATTTTATTCAGATTTTGACTTGTACAAATGCTATTGCGGCCTACTTTCAGAACAAAGTTCATTTATTTATACTATATATAACTTAAGAATATGTTTAAAAATACGTGTAGGTAATGTACTTACCTGCTTGACTTAAAATTATAAAACCATATATTACCTACCCTGTTTGATACATTTTTGTGTGTTTTACCTATTTTTAACCGACTTCAAAATTTCAAAAGAGGAGGTTATCAATTCGGTTGTATGTTTCTGATGATGGGATCCATGAGGAATTGAGGGAACTCCTCAAATCTTTAGGGAAAACATATGGTGATTTTTGTGTTTATATCAACAAGTCAAGCATTTGCATCCAAAAATGTGACATTGGATGAAGTGGAACTGCTGATGATGATCAGAACAGAACTCTTCAACGACGAAAAGTTCACGTTTGGCGATTTGTCCTCCTAGCTGTGTTTGTTAAGCAAGTTCTATTTTCACGATAAATTTTTGTCATGCTCGAGTTCTGATGATGGGATCCATGAGGAGTTGAGGGAACTCCTCAAATCTTAAAGGCAAACATATAGTGATTTTTGTGTTTTTATCAACAAATCGAGCATTATCATACAAAAATGTGACATTTGATGAAGTGGAACTGCTGATGATGATCAGAACAGAACTCTTCAACGATGAAAAGTTCACGTTTGGCGATTTGTCCTTCTAGCTGTGTTTGTTAAGCAAGTTCTATTTTCACGATTGATTTTTGTCATGCTCAAGTTCTGATCCCTTAGGAATCGAGGGAACTCCTCAAATGTGAAAGGCACACAGATGGTGATTTTAGTATTTTCATGAACTAATCAAGCATTTTCATTCATAAAAGTGACATTTGATGAAGTGGAACTGCTGATGATGATCAGAACGGAACTCTTCAACGACGCGTAGTTCACGTTTGGCGATTTGTTCTCTTCGGTTTGTTTGTCAAGCAAACCAGGTTTTTCCATGATTCCATGAGGAATTGAGGGTACTTAGTCTTCTACCATTATAAACATACTTATAGCCATTTTTGTATTTTATTGTATGGAATCTAAAAGTGCACCATCTAAGATTAATAATTTTTCACCGGACTCCCCCATTGAAGTCGGTTTTTTTTTCTTAAAAATTATTTCATTTCTAGCTCCCACAAAATTTGATAGGCTCTAATTATTATATTCTTTTTCCGTGCAAGCATTGCACGTCCATCCGGATAGTTACTGCTGGTTTTCCTTGGTAAATACGAACTAGGTCTACTTGAATTTAAACTTCTTTGAGTCATGTTTAAAACTGTACTACTAAAACGATTAAAACCCCCTAAATTGTCACTTCGCGTGACATGTTTCCAACTGTTCGGGAGATTTTCTTCAGAATAAGTGCGTAAGCGGCCAAGGTGCACTGTAAAACTACCGATCTCTCCGCCCCTGATGCAAATCTCGTGAATCTCGTGATAGGGCGGGGGCGAGGGAGAAAACCTCTATAAAAAGTTACAAGGGGACCTGAGGGAGTGAATTCGGGGATTTTCACTCTCTCCTGGGGTGGAGGTCCTTTGGTCGGCAAGTGTGTGGTGTCGCCCTGCACGCTTGCCGTCGGGTGGGGGGCGGAAGCCTCCACCGAGAGGGGTCAGCTTCGGCTGTCGCAGCAGGCGGTGTTCGCGGTTGTGTGCCTTGGCGATCCCGTGTCACCACCACTAATGCTGTGTGATGGGCATACCCTGGTGGTTTTAGACGGTAGTCCGGGCGATTCCCGGGAGTCCGTCATACCTGTCCTAGTTCCCCGGCTAGGCGGGATGCGTAAAGGCATTTCCCCAGGTAAAAAAAAATAGATATACAAATAAAAATACTACTAAATATCCTTTACATTCACCAACCCATCCGCAGGTTCGCTAATCGGTACCTTTACCATGGTAAAGGTCAGGTTCATATATTTAATCAGTATCTGGACGACCGAGCTTTGCTCGGCATCTTTTGTGCTTTCCTGAGAATATTTCCCTGAGAGGAGACGACTAAATTGATTATTCACCCGCGTAAACCCCTGAATTGTAAATTACATTGAAATCGTTACAGCTGTTTCCGAGATCTCCCAAAATAAATAAATAAACATATGTTACAAGAAGAAGAAAGATCTCAGACGCCTATATAAATATATCGAGTACATAATATCATTTACATGATTATAAGCATAATATTTATGCGTTTTAACTAAAGCCCGATAACGAATAAGTAATAATTTTGAACATTGATATCAGAATCTCTATGGTTTTTTGTCGCACCCGCCGCGACAGAAATTATTGTGCTTTTGCGTTTGAAAAAAAACACAACATACGGATTTGGGATGAATAAGTACATAACCATGTATTTTATTACACCCCTCATGACGAGCCTAAAAAAACAGTACACATGCTAATATACAATTCAACTCAGAACCTTGCGACACGTCATCGCTCCGCCTACAAAAATAGGCTCGTTTTCAATGGGATAAAAAAGTGCTGCTTTACGTGTGCGGCCCCCATTCATTATTTACCATTGGCGACAATGCTTCCAAAGTTAAACCGGTGTAAGTCTGGCCTATGCTAACGCGTAGACATGACGAATTTCGGGGTCCATATATACTATATAGGTTTCTGGCGACCCTTGCGTTAAATAAATGGTCACTCTGATAAAAGAATAATTTAGAATTAGGTCCTCGAAATGTAATCAAGCAAACTCGTAATACACATTAACAAAAAGTAATTATCTGCATCAAGATTCCGCGTTGTATAAATTTTCGTGTGTTAATAAAGTACGAAAATTTGTTCGTATGCAAATTATTCAGGTGAATTATCGTCAAATGTCTGAAATAACGATTTATATGCAGTACCACAGAGTTATTGAAATATATGTCCCCGAAGACAATGCTTCGATACTCGGTTTTATTGTAAGCGAGTTTAAACTTTATGCGAATGAGTTTTAGTCCAATTTTGGTTGAAGATAATTTCAATGGCAAAATAACAAAAATAGATATTACGGCGAATCCCAAATAAAACGCAAAACAAAATAGGCAGTCTCGCATTGGGGCATAAATTTTGTAAACGGTGTTTTCATAGTGAAATGCGTTGGGGCATTCATTAGAGTCGGTAAACCGAGTATATTTTAGACGGAAAACCAACATACACAAGTACCATTAGTACAGGTTAATATCGCCATGATTTTAAATTAAATAGAACCTATGGTTTTAGAGTAAAACCATTTTATGAATTAACGCATCTTTCCTAATATAAATACTCGTAGACTTTTTTTCGATATGTGACTATAATCGGATTAATCGGTGATGGAATCAGGATTAAAATATGTAAACAAGTGGTTTGCCAATAAAGAATAAATACACAAGCAGTGAATAACAGAAAACCATTAAAATACTTGATGAAAATTATCGCGTTTAGAAATGAAATAAAATAGTAACCATACTTTAAATAAAAAAACCGGCCAAGTGCGAGTCGGACTCGCGCACGAAGGGTTCCGTACCAGAAAAAAAACGCCAACAACTACTCTGTTGTATGGGAGCCCCCCTTAATTATTATTATTATTTTGTTTTTAGGAAATTTCAACTGTCTAGCTATTACGGTTCTTGAGATACAGCCTGGTGACAGACGGACGGACGGACGGACAGCGAAGTCTTAGTAATAGGGTCCCGTTTTTACCCTTTGGGTACGGAACCCTTAAAAAACATTATGATTGCATAGCGAATAAGTATTCATTAAAAAAGCAAATTATGTATGCGAAATGTGGAAAGTTGGTTACTAAGTCAAAATTATGAGAGTACCTACTGCGTCCGATACACAAACACACACACTTACTTCTTTTCCTTTTTTTATTAGGGTTCCAAAGCCAACTAGGAAACCTTATACTTTCGCCATGTCCGTCTGCCTGTCTATCTGTCTGTCGGTCTGTCTTTCCGAGGCTTTGCTCTGTGATCTTTAGTGCTAGAAAGCTGCAATTTGGCATGGATATATAAATAAGTGGACCCGGGTATGTCCTATAACTACGACCAAGACCACCGGGGGATGGGCAGCCAGCATCCCTGAAGTGCGGTGAAGATACAGTATCTAACTGCGATCGCCAACCCGCATGCCAAGCGTGGCGATTATGGCATATACCCCCCGTGAATTTGGGGAAGGCCTATGTCCAGCAGTGGACGTCCTTTGGCTGATATGGTGGATATAAATAAATAAATTAGACAGTGATAAAGCACTCTTTTCAATTTCTGCACTACCGGTAAACTGTTGTGAGTTATGAATTTCCTGCTACCCAAAGGTTGTCTGGAAGATATCGCTCATAAGCGATAAGACCGCCTGTTTTTGCATTGTACTAGTCTAAGGTTTTTGTTTATACTGTTATCACTTTGTAGTGCGCAATAAAGTATATTTATATTTATTATTATTATTATTTGTTTCTCCTTCGAGATTCACGGGCCATTACATACCGGTCTTTTGATAGGCTTGCGTGGGGACACAGATCCAACACGTAGAGGCCCTTTGGAGAGTTTTACTATGTAATACACCTGCTACAACCCATTCACGGGTACATCAATAGATACCCGTGAACCGGTCCCAGCAGGCGTTGGGACTATTGTAAATAAAATGAAAAGATTACTGGGCTATGGTGTTGAAGTTTGGCTGGTCAAGAGATTGGGCTATTACTAAGGTTCCGGACACCTGCCATAACAATGCTTACACCGTTATCGAGGCAGGTGGTGACTCGCCGCTGCCTAGATGGGCCCCTGAAACTGCCGTCGTAAAGACGGCCAGGAGCAACATCGGTGTGAGCGGCTCAGGGTGTGGAGAGGTGTGCACCGCTTTCTACCCAGTGGCTGTTACTCGTAACAGCCACCGTGCCCACTCGCGACTTATGCAAGTTTCACTTCCACCCTGCGAGCATAGAGCTCTGACGACTCCTCTCTGGACGGCCAATGAAGGCAAGCCAGAGCCGAGAGTCCTGCGGGTCCCCTTGGGGTTCCACTCCGACCGACGTAGACACGCCGGAGAGAAAAAACTATTAAGCGACCCTACATGTAAAGTGGGGATGATTTTTTTTGGCTTCAACCCTGTGGTGTGTTGTGTTGTTTTTTAATTATAATTATGGAACCCTCGGTGCGCGAGCCCGTTATGCATTTGGCCGGTTTTCTTTTCTCGGCAACGAACTTTTATCTTGTAAGTCGACCTAGTTTATACATGACCACTTGTCAAAGAACAAACTCTACTGAATTGGAGATTGTGAGTGAACAAATTATGTACATTTTTTATTATAGGTAAACAGTCTGTATTGTATATCAATCAATAAAAAATCATTGTGTATTAATAAAAAATCAAGCAAGCTTCTTATCGATTATTTGTTTAAAGTCTTCAAGTCCTTTTGTGTTGTATTTCTCAACGTAAGGTAGTTTTTCCATTTCGTCCATCCACGCGCGCGCTTTCGTATATCTGTCAATAAATTAAGAATGTTTATTTAATCAGCCTCAAAAATATATAATTTCATACCGGAGAGCCTAAAGGAATTAAATATGCCAATGTTTAAAAATAAATTAAAACTAAAACTTTCAGAGCGAGCTTGTTATAGCATTGAAGAATTTTTATTAAACAGAAGTTTCAGAAATATGTAGTAAAAATGTACCTAATTTCTTTGTCATGTTTAAGCATAACTAGCGCATGTTCATAAAGATTAGAACTGTGTCGTTATTTTAAGATTTATTATTTGTACACCTTGAAGGTAGATCACAGCGTATTGTATATTTTATTCTATTGTCTTCTATTATTGTAACCTGTGTATCACAAATAAATACTTACTTACTTACTTAAAAAAAAAACATTATTGCTTCTTCATATGGCGTTGCAGAATTGGTCCGACCAGTAAACAGCACCAAGTCAGTATGGATTCTAAACTGCGCGCCTACATTTCAATCAGTGCGAGATGCGCGACTATTGGCGCGAGATGCGCGGCAGTGGTAATAGACGCAGCAGGCGCACTGCCCGGCATACGAACAATAAACAAAAAAAAAAAAAATGTTTTTAATACCATGTTGGTGGCAAACAAGCGTACAGCCCGCCCGATGTTAAGCGATCACCGTAGCTTATTGATATACAGGGTGTGGCCTGTAATAGGAGCAATAAATTTAAAGGACGCTTCTTTAGAGCATCTGAGTAACCTCTTGTGTCCAAAAAATTTTTTTTCTTTTTTTCAATTGGGAAATTTTAGATCTAAAGTTATGACCTCCAAGTAATGGATCTTGGCTCCCAGAGATTATAGCGCAGCAATCAATGTTGATTTTGAGGTTTCTTCAAGTTGTGACTCATAATCGTTGTCGCATTTTTGGTTTAAAAGGATATCTTTGGATTTTTTTTTATAAATGGTAGTGTTTTTTGAATAAATAGTTATTATTATCACTCCAGTAGAGTAAAAAAGTACATATTGGCTACCTTTGAAAAAAAAAACCAGAAAACTCCTTTTAATTTAATTAAAACCATTGGGAAATAATTGCTGGAGAGCTCAATAGTGTACCGTTTAATTTTTTTCTCCTATTACAGGCCACACCCTGTATTATAACACTAACAAGTACGGAAAGCTCATCAGCGAGGTCGAGACAGGCTCACGGTGGAATGTCATACTACTCAACTGGGAATTACCTCCACCTTACCGAAGACCGCAGCCATCACTAGAATAACTACTACAAAATATGTAGGTAGGGTATGTTCGCCTGAACTCCCGATGATGCGTTGTTTTAAAATTGAGGGACATTTTAATAGTAGCAATGGCAAATATGGACTTGTTCTGGAATGAAACTTTGCCTCCTTGTGCGTGTTCTATCGCTTGTACCTCTAATGGGTGATTCAGGAGACGTGAGCAGGACCAACACTACATACATAGTAAATGGCAATGAATCGTTCACCATTGTATTTAAGTGAAACACCTATACCTTTTTCCTGTATTTTAATTTTTGTTAAGTTTAATTCTCTACAATCATGGTCACCCTACAACAACTGGTTTATAAATATTAAACCTCTAACTGTTTTGAAAGCACTTTAATTATGAAGAAAGTAAATTGTCACATTGAGTGAGATACGATATTTCAAAAGTAATCGGACTCAGATGACATTAAATTTGAAACGTATCACTTGACTAAAGTATTCTGATTGTAGAGTGACCATGAATTTCGTAAATAATTTATAACATTTTGTTTTCAACACCAAAGGTAAATGAACGTTAATTTCACTAATAGTGGTACGAAGGAGTAGCTTATGATCTACTAATTCGGTTGTGCTCCGAAGAACTGTTCGATATGATGCCCACGGCTGCTTTCTATCATCGCACTGCTCGCCGTGGACAGGGCATTCATCCTCACACCTTAGAAACTAAATATTCGCGTACGGTACGGTTTCAGAGGAACTTCCTCCCGCGGACGCTCCGGTTGTAGAATGAGCTCCCTACAGTATGGGATTCTTTAAGAGAAGAGTGTATACATTTTTAAAGGGTCGGCAACGCGCATGTGGAGGAGTTGCAGGCGTCCATAGGCTGCGGTGACCTCTTACCACCAGGCGGGCCGTACGCTTGATTGCCACCGACGTGGTATAAAAAATACATTTAATTTTATTTTTATTTTTCAGCTTTCAACACAACGAGTTTTCAAAGCAAACATCGGCAATATGCTTGTTTACCGCCATAATAGTACAAAAATTCATTCTAAATGTATTTGAACGAGCCCAGTAATAAAATGCCTATACTGGTATCAGAATACACAACTTTTATATTATCCAAATATTGCATTTTTGATTATAATACGTACTGATAAGGACGTGTTTGTGACTAGTCGTTATTTAACGAATAGGTATTTTAGTGTACCATAGAGAAAAGGAAAAAGGGCAGAGGCAAATGCAACACTGTCAGTAGTAGCATGTGTATGTAGTATGTGTAGTAAGAGTATAATATGTACTGTATACCGATAGTTTAAATTTTTTCCTTTGCAACTTTTATTAAAATCGGTTTAGACCAATCGTTGGCTGGTAGAGAATGCCATTTGGCATTAAGCCTGTCATTTGTACACACTAAATTTTGTGCAATAAACTTTAAATAAATAAATAAGTAAGGAAATTTAGACGACGTCAGTATGCTCTCGGGAAAATACTAAATTCCGCATACATGTACGTATGTATTGCTTTATTGTACATAAAACACGGTAAAATTACAAACAAACAAAAATTGGAAGTACAGGGGCGAGCAATCATGGGATATTGGGCAATCATGAAACACTAATTTAAATAAGCACGCAGTTAATAATCTGTGCCGACTCGGCTGCCAGCTGACAGATCAGTGATATCGTACCGATCGCATGCAGAAATATCCTTGAATTGTACTTACTTTTGTACGTCCAGATTCAAAAGATAATCGAGGCTTGTAACAGTGGCGTAAGCCGCAATGTCAGCAATAGTGATGTGGTCTCCAGCTAAATAGTTGTTTCGAGAGAAGAATTGTTCGGTGAATTCATACGCCTCTTCGACTGCGTTAAGATTCTTTTGCGATATTTCCTTCCGTCCTTCAAAAATTAGGGGAATCTGGAAGTTTTAAGGTTTGTTAATATAGAATAATTTTTAAGAAAAAAAAACCGACTTCAATGGGGGAGGCCGGTAAAAGATTATTATACTTAGATGGTGCACTCTTAGATAGATATACAATAAAATAAAAATGGCTATAATGTACGTTTATAATGGTAGAAGACTAAGTACCCTCAATTCCTCATGGAATCATGAAAAAACCTTGCTTGCTTGACAAACAAAACGAAGAGAAAAAATCGCCAAACGTGAACTACGCGTCGTTGAAGAGTTCCGTTCTGATCATCATCAGCAGTTCCACTTCATCAAATGTCACTTTTATGAATGAAAATACTTGATTAGTTCATGAAAATATTAAAATCACTATTTGTGTGCCTTTCATATTTGAGGAGTTCCCTCAATTCCTAATGGATCCCATCATCAGACCTCGAGCATGACAAAAATCAATCGTAAAAATAGAACTTGCTTAACAAACACAGCTAGAAGGACAAATCGCCAAACGTGAACTTTTCGTCGTTGAAGAGTTCTATTCTGATCATCATCAGCAGTTCCACTTCATCAAATGTCACATTTTTGTATGATAATGCTCGATTTGTTGATAAAAACCCAAACATTACTATATGTTTGCCTTTAAGATTTGAGGAGTTCCCTCAATTCCTCATGGATCCCATCATCAAAAATTGAGCATGACAAAAATTTATCGTGAAAGTAGAACTTGCTTAACAAACGCAGCTAGGAGGACAAATCGCCAAACGTGAACTTTTCGTCGTTGAAGAGTTCTGTTCTGATCACCATCAGCAGTTCCACTTCATCAAATGTCACATTTTTGTATGAAAATGCTCGATTTGTTGATAAAAACACAAAAATCACTATATTTTTGCCTTTAAGATTTGAGGATTTTCCTCAATTCCTCATAGATCCCATTATCAGAAATCAAGCATGACAAAAATTAATCGTGAAAATAGAACTTGCTTAACAAACACAGCTAGGAGGACAAATCGCCAAACGTGAACTTTTTGTCGTTGAAGAGTTCTGTTCTGATCATCATCAGCAGTTCCACTTCATCCAATGTCACATTTTTTGGTGAAAATGCTTGACTTGTTGATAAAAACACAAAAATTACTATATGTTTGCCTTGAAGATTTGAGGAGTTCCCTCAATTTCTCATGGATCCCATCATCAGAACTGCGTTTTGAAAAAACGGGACCAACTTGGATATATATATTTACAATCAAAAAAAGAATTTTCCAAATCGGTTAAGAAAAGACGGAGTTATGGACTAACAAACATTAAAAAAAAAAAAAAAACACAACCGAATTGATAACCTCCTCTTTTGAAATTTTGAAGTCGGTTAAAAAGGGAAGGACACAGACAGGGCACAGATAGGGGACCTGTCACTGCAATATCACATTTTCTCCATCTATAAACCTACAATTGCTAAAAGTGGCACTGAAATTAACTTCGTGTGCTCTGCCTACCCCTTTTTGGAATATAGGCGTGAGTTTATGTTATGTCATGTTATGTAGATAGTTATATAATGTGTATAGAAATATTTAACAAGCTGCCTGCCACAATAAAAGATCTATCCTTCGTAAAATTTAAGCAAGCTCTAAAAAGGTGGCTGGCCGAAAAGTGCTTTTATACGAGTAGTGTACAGGAGTTTTTAGATTATAAGTAAGTTAGTGTACACTTCAATTTCACATGCCATGTATGGTAGGTTTTAGTGATACGAATGTTACTTGTAAGATCTTATTGTACCTAAAACAACGTGAAATAAATTATTTGGATTTTGGAATTGGTAGATAAAGAATAGAACACGAACATAAGGTAAATGCACCAACTTTAACTCTTAAGACTGCGCAGTACGTTCGGTTCTCCATACAAACGTATTTATGCTCTCATTTTAAAACGCATGGCTAGAATAACATGAAACTTTGTATACACAATGGGATCCGGCATATCTAGGTCGGACCATAGTTTCTGTTGCTTGAAATTATAATGGAGAAAAAATACACCGATTATTAAGGTTTTCATTCTTTATCTCATTTTTTTTCTTTTACAATTTCTAGCAACAGAAACTATGGTCCGACCTAGATATGCCGGATCCCATTGTGTATACAAATTTTCATGTTATTCTAGCATGGCGTTTTAAAATGAGAGGGTAAATACGTTTGTATGGAGAACTGAGCCAGACCGAGCGTACTGCGCCCTCTTAACAATTGACACCAGTTCACCTCCATTGTTATGAGTTTCAAGCCCCAAGTGCAAGGAAAAAAAAAAACAATAGCTTCCTAATGTGTTTATAAGTTGGCAAAAAAGGTAACGTAATAATAGTTGGAAAAATATGTAGGCTAGGTTCTGTTAGGTCACTTGTCCCACCTCTCAAACTACCCAGAAATACAGGGTGACATCGGAGACGTAATCAGAAGCTAATTTTTCAGACTCTACACATGATCGCGTTTTAAATGCAATAGTTGTTACATCGAATAAAACAAGTTTATTTTTTCAAACTTTTACTAGAAAAATAATAACGCCATACTTACATCATGGTCACCCTATCACTTTTGACACACGTTGTATGAGGGATGACAAGATGTCGTGTGGTGTAGGGTGACCAAGTTGTAGGTAACATTTTTTTTTCTGTTAATAATTTGAGAAATATTAGTCAATATTGCAAGTATGTAACTGTGATTTCATCTTTATTGAGTTTGTCTTTCAATACTTCATCGAGTCAAATTGTTTCTGATCACGTCTCCGATGTCACCCTGTATAATTCGTCGATACGCTTTATCATGGTAAAAATGCCCACGGGAAAATAAAAATATGCAGAGACTGTTGATTTATTGTTCAAAAATTACCATATCCTGTAAATAAAAAGTAACTGATTTGATTACCTTCTGGAAGGAATGAATGAGACTGATTGATTGAGCGAGTGATTGAATTGATTCATTCTATGTTCATGTGGCGGCTGGCCAGATATAACCAATAACCCCGCGCGCTGCAGACGCAGTCGGTCAAACTTCACCTGATGGCTGCGCGCCGCGCCCGGCAACTGCGTATGAGTCACCTCGGGGCCGGTTGTGCGAGCAAGATAGACGGCGCGCACGCGTCGCCCGCCAGTGCTATCACATCCGCGACGGCGAATGCATGTCTCTTCGACTATCGAGCCTATGCTTACGCGAGTGCAGTGCAATTGCTTAATTTGACATTAATTTCGCTTCCTATCGTATTTCATTCTTCTATACTAGACTGTGTTTTCTATCTTCTTGTGCTTGTGCCTATCTCTGTGTTGGAACTTTAATTATAAACGTAGTGTGTCTATAACGGACTTATTATTTAAACACTAGTAGGCACCCTACATTGGTGACCCCGAACATTGAACTATAACGCAAGTGAATAGCTACAAGTGGCAGATAACATGGCAGATGAAGGAGCTAACAACCGCGACGGTGCTGGTGTTCCGCAGGCTAACGATTTGGAGCATAACGGCTCCGTGTTTAAAGTTTCTGTGCGTGCGCCGCCATTTTGGCCAGAAGAGCCAGCTTTGTGGTTCAGACAGATGGAGGCTCAATTTTTTTTATCCGGCATAACAAATGACCAAACAAAATTTAACTATGTTATTTCGCAGTTGGAACACCAATATGTTGTGGAGGTCAAGGACATAATTATCGATCCTCCGACGGATAATAAATATGACAAGCTAAAAAATGAGCTCATATCGAGATTATCGGCGTCACAAGAAAAAAGATTATTACAATTGATGAAACACGAAGAGTTGGGGGAAAGAAAACCATCGCAGTTCCTAAGACATCTTCGTACGTTAGCTGGAAAATGTGTAACCGAAGACTTTTTGAAAACTGTGTGGTCTAGTCGTTTACCTAGCAGCTTGCAAACAGTCATTGCATCACAAACAAAAGCTACATTAGACGATTTGGCTGAATTAGCGGACAAAGTACATGACATTGTACCCCAAGCACCCCAAGTTTATGCGGTAGGCGGAGGCGATTACGCCATGGAAATGGCAAAGCAAATAGCGGACCTAACAAAGGAAATAGCTTCATTAAAGGCCCAATTCGGTAGCCAAGCACATGGCTCAAGGTCAAGCACTCAGAATAGTTACCGCGCTAGGGATAGGTCTACATCTAATAGTCGACGACGGGACCGTTCGACCTCAAGGCGCTGGGATCCATCAATGTGCTGGTATCACAACAGGTTTGGTGACCTGGCGACACGCTGTACCAGACCTTGCACTCATCCGGCGGCGGAAAACTTCAACGGCAGCCGGAAGTAGCGGCCAACGACTGCCACTCTAAACCGGGCCGCCTATTTGTAGTGGACAACACCTCCAAGGTACTATTCCTAGTTGACACAGGATCTGACTTGTGCGTGTACCCTCGCACAGCGCTTAGAGGCTCACGTAAAAAGACTAATTACGAGTTATTCGCAGCAAATGGCACAATAATACCTACATATGGCTCGGTTCACCTCCAACTCAATTTAGGACTGCGCCGAGCATTCGACTGGAACTTTGTGGTTGCCGATGTTTCAAAACCGATCATAGGGGTTGACTTTCTGTCTCATTATAATATAATGGTTGATTGCAGAAACCAACGCCTGATCGACAACCATACCACGCTCACCGTTAACGCCCCAGCGCAGCCAGCAGTAGAGACCATTTCTTCAGTGAAGGTGATGACGGGAGACTCCGTGTACCTTGAGATATTACGCCAGTACCCAGCCATCACCCGACCAGCAGGTACCCTTACAGTGCCCAAACATAATACAGTGCACCATATACGCACCACACCTGGACCACCCGTGTCAAGTAGACCTCGACGCCTCCCACCGGATCGCCTCAAGATAGCTCAGAAAGAGTTCGAAGTCATGCTTCAAAATGGAACAGCAGTTAGATCTGAGAGTCCATGGTCGTCTCCGCTTCATTTAGCTCCTAAGAAGGATGAAGGTTGGCGGCCATGCGGTGATTATCGCGCCCTGAATGCGCGTACCATCCCAGATAGGTACCCAATAAGGCACATACAGGACTTCACGCAGCAGCTAGCGGGAAGCAAAGTTTTCTCCAAGGTAGATCTTGTAAAGGCCTATAACCAGATTCCGGTCTACCCAGCTGATATCCCCAAGAATGCCATAATCACACCATTTGGCCTATTCCAGTTCCCATACATGACGTTTGGTCTCCGAAACGCAGCACAGACGTTTCAGCGTTTTATGGACGAAGCACTAAGAGGCCTGGACTGCTGCTACGGATACTTGGACGACATCTTGATCTTTTCCACAAGCGAAGAGGAGCATCAAAAACACCTGCATGAGCTATTCCAGCGACTGACAGACTACGGGGTTATCATAAATGCAGCAAAATGTGAGTTTGGCGTGCCATCAATCACCTTTCTCGGTCATGAAGTGTCACCAGAGGGCATTCGGCCACTCCAGTCCAAGGTACAGGCGATTCTGGACTACCCAGTTCCCAAGAACGTCAGAGAACTCCGCAGATTTCTTGGGATGTTCAACTTCTACCGAAGATTTGTACCAGATGCGTCAGTTATGCAATCACAGCTGAACGTCGTTTTAAGTGGGCCAAAGAAGAAGGCAACACAGGAGATTCAGATGACGCCAGATTTGTTGGAAGCATTCACAGCATGCAAAGAAGGTCTATCCAAAGCCGCCATTCTAGCTCATCCACAGGCGGATGTCGAGCTGGCCATCCACACTGATGCCTCAGACGTCTCGATTGGCGCAGTGCTGCAACAGCGAGCCTCACAAGGGTCATGGGAACCCCTCGCTTTCTTCTCTCGACGCCTTAAGCCATCACAGAAAAAGTACAGTCCGTATGATAGGGAGCTGCTGGCTATATACGACGCAATAAGACATTTCCGTCACATGGTCGAAGCCAGACCATTCGTCATCTTTACGGACCACAAGCCTCTGACGTTTGCGTTCACTTCATCGAGAGATAAATGTTCCCCAAGACAATTTCGGTACTTAGATTTTATCTCCCAATTCAGTACCGACATACGTTATGTATTGGGGAAGGATAATGTCGTAGCAGATGCACTTTCCAGAGTGGAGGCGATAGGTGTACCCATTGATTACGAAGCCTTAACACGATTACAAAAGGAAGACCTTGAATTAAAAGACCTGCTACAGAATGGGTCAGGGCTTAATTTAAAGAAGATCCAATTACCAGGAACACAAGCACAACTATACTGTGACGTCTCTACTGGAAGCGCAAGGCCATACGTCACTAATGATTTTCGACGACCAGTGTTCAATGCCATGCACAGACTGAGCCATCCAGGTGTCAAAGCAACCGTCAGAATGGTGGCACAAAGATTCGTTTGGCCAGGGATAAATAGAGATTGCCGCCAATGGGCGAGAGAATGCGCAGATTGTCAGAGAAACAAAATCTCGCGCCATACAAGCTCCCCCATAACTCCCTTTCCTACGCCATCTCGAAGATTTTCCCATGTTCATATGGACATCGTCGGACCATTACCATACTCTGGTGGTTTCAGGTACTGCCTCACGCTCATTGATCGCTTCACTCGTTGGCCCGAGGCATACCCTTTGCCTAACATCACGGCGGAGAGCTGCGCCCGAGCCTTTGTCTCGGGCTGGGTAGCTCGCTTTGGTTGCCCTGAAAAGATCACCACTGACAGAGGTGCACAATTCCAGTCCGAGTTGTTCCACGCCTTATCAGCCATCCTCGGTTCCGAGCACCGCCCCACCACTTCTTACCATCCAGTTAGCAACGGGATGGTCGAAAGACAGCATCGCCAATTGAAGGCAGCTATAATGTGCCACACGAACACTCACTGGACTGAGGTACTACCTTTAGTGCTGCTGGGCATCCGCAGCGCATGGAAGGACGATTTGCAGTCTTCGGCAGCAGAACTCGTGTATGGAGAGCCGCTGCGCCTGCCCGGTGAGTTCTTTTCGCCAACAGGGGACACTACTACAGTCGACTATGCTGATTTCGCAGCCAGACTTAGGCACCATATCTCTAAGCTGCAACCCACACCAGGCACCCGGCACTCATACAAACCCTTCTTCATCCCAAAAGACCTCAGCAGCGCAGACTATGTGTTTCTTCGACAGGGGCCTGCCAAGAGATCTTTAGATTCCCCATACACAGGCCCATATAAAGTGCTGCAACGAGGAACCAAAACATTTAAAATCGACATCAAAGGTAAAGAGAACACTGTTACGATTGACAGATTGAAACCAGCACATATGGCCAGGGCAGATGACTCAAGTGGTTCCGGCTCCATCAAGTCTTCGATTAACACACCGCCACCGCCGCCAGCTGAACCTGCTATCACCAGAAGGACGCGCAGTGGTAGATCGGTGCGATTTCCGAATTACTATCGACCGTAGCAGTCAACGGTCTCGGTGGGGGAGTGTGTGGCGGCTGGCCAGATATAACCAATAACCCCGCGCGCTGCAGACGCAGTCGGTCAAACTTCACCTGATGGCTGCGCGCCGCGCCCGGCAACTGCGTATGAGTCACCTCGGGGCCGGTTGTGCGAGCAAGATAGACGGCGCGCACGCGTCGCCCGCCAGTGCTATCACATCCGCGACGGCGAATGCATGTCTCTTCGACTATCGAGCCTATGCTTACGCGAGTGCAGTGCAATTGCTTAATTTGACATTAATTTCGCTTCCTATCGTATTTCATTCTTCTATACTAGACTGTGTTTTCTATCTTCTTGTGCTTGTGCCTATCTCTGTGTTGGAACTTTAATTATAAACGTAGTGTGTCTATAACGGACTTATTATTTAAACACTAGTAGGCACCCTACATTCACTTGCTTTATAATAAGTTACTCGGTCGCCATGCCCTCACTCTTGTTCGAGACCGTAATCAAATAGACGTGCTCTAAACTTACCAGTGTAAAATTAAATTTAAAATTACAAATAAAAAGTGACTAACTATTATTCAGTATTTAATTCAATATATATCCTGGTGTCCCTTACCAAATCCTATAGGTTGTGGGCCCAGTCTTTCGCATTTCACGGTTTAAAATTATAAATCATTTGAAAACAAAAAACACGTGGTCATAATGGATAACCTAAAATCAAAACGAAATATCAAACCATTCAACGGCGAAAAATATAGTGTTTGGAAATTTAGAGTTTGTGCTTTGTTAAGTGAACTGGAAGTATTAAAAGTAGTCGACGAAGATTTTTTGATGCACACCGCGGATTGGCAAAAGAACAACCGGATAGCTGAAAATATTATAGTCGAATATCTAGCCGATTCTTATCTCGGCTTCGCGTGCGACGAGTCTACCGCCAGAGAAATAAAAACGACAGTGCAGATACATAAAAAAAAAAGATTAATAATATTTTGTCATTCGACTAATTTACAAAGCAAAATATTTGCGAAACGTATATGTATTTGTCAAATAGTCATTTATATAATGTGATGTTTGATATAATGAGTTGTTTCTGAAATGATTACTTTTACAAGGAGTTTTTGTCAAATGATCATTTGTCAAACAATGGAGGATTTTTGTAAATCAATTAAAACTGCTGAAAAACAAACCGTGATGTTCCGCATCCTTGGGAACAAAATGGTGCCGTTGAAGAAGAGGATTTGGTTGACGAGAGCCCTCTGTTTAGGGTTTTTTGGATAGAACGTATCGTCGTTGCCGTAGACATCTGCGAGGTACATCAAAATTGCGTGGCTGAAATAAATAGCCAAATTAGACTTCAATTTATGTGGGTGGTGGTTACAACACATTATACAATAAATGGTTTTTCTTCCACAATTGTTACAATCCTATTTAACCTAACCTATTGTGCTCTATATGATCTTTTAAAGTTCTAAATAGTTAACGGTAATATAGTACGTGATATGAAATGTTACAAAACCACCAATAATTATGAAGTGACACGCGTGATACAACGTGATCAATTGATCATGCCTTGTTTGCCCGCTTTACCCACAAACGAGACTTGAGACACCATCGGCGCACTTTTGCGCTTCATACTTTCGTGTATGACTTTTACTAGACTTGTCTTATGGGGACAAACTTTTTATATCATGATCAAAAGTAACGCCTGATTCCGAGCAAGAAAAACCAAAAATAATTACCTATCGAGTATAAACAAGCCATCATCTTCCAAAACAGGTACGGTATGTAAAGGATTTTTCTGAAATCATGAGAGAAAAATATATTAATTAAACGTTTAATAACACATAAATTCTACAAACATTAAATGCTAAAACTAAGTTTAAATTAAAATTAACTAGCTTAATCGTACAACCCACCCTGAGTCACACCTGGTGCAAAGCTGACCATCACCCTGGCGGCATTGTCTCGTTGAATGGCGCCCACCAGCCTTTGCTCCCGGAATGACCCAGAACGAGGAACCCTCACTCTTAAAAAAAGTTTTGGGCTCACTCAGATCACCAAAAACCCGCCGTTTTGAACGCAACCAGCAAGAACAAGTAGTTATCAAGCACTGCGTAATTCTTCCGCTTAGGTACTGCCACCAGCTCAACCGCTGCTCCTGATGCTTGCATGGTACGGTCAAGGTAAGAAGGAACAATTTAGTGCTGACGCACGCAGCATCCCATAACAGGCAATTTTTCTTTTCCCAGGGCACCAGGATCAAGCAATCTGGCTTCTTGTGCCATCCGCCCGGCTAAGACATGGAGGCCCTAATACGCATGGAACACCCGCCCTTCGGACAATATCATTGATGACATGGTGGCACAGGAATCTCTCTGCACATACTCGTAGACAAAAATCTAAAGCGTGTTGACCGTTTCTCTCCACCATATTGCTGCAGATACCAAATTTCACAAAAATTGCGATGGCCACCCGTAAGGAGTTATTATCAAAGAGGGTGCCCAAATGCGGAGACGGGAGGGCATGTAGCTGCAGACTTCTGCCCGGTAGTGCTATGATTATTTGGTGTTAAGTCTCGTTAGTCTGAGGTCCAATCGATATAATATCGTCATTATAGTCACCTTACCTTCAAAAATTCGGGTCTTAAATGCTCATCTTCCAGCACGTTTATATCAATCATTTCAACGGGAACATTATAAAGTTCACACACCATCATGCAAGACCGCGTAACGGGACTGGCGTCCAGTTTGTACAATTTAACCATCTGTGAACAGAACATGTCATGACACAAAGGTTTGGATTAGCATAGCCTTCATCTCGTGGGTATAGTAAGCGACTACTGTAGAAATAGGGTTGAAATGTGTTTTGGGCTTGCTCATCCGCTACCAACCTACTCACTACTATATTTGTGACGATGTGTGTATCGGAACGGTACACACAAAAATTCTGGCTTATAACAATTCAAAAATAGAGCACAAAAAATTATACAAGATTTCGTACCAAGAACATCTTCTAGAAGCACAAGCAGTTTGACAATTTATAAAGCATGATTGTCTAATTTCTATACAATTTACTACAGTTCGTTCTGGTGATTTTTGTGCAGTGAAGTTGTTAACCCAGTTATCGTTTTCAGTACACATTTTTATATATTCTGCAAAAGCACAATTATTGTAAGTTCCTGTATATTTTTTTATGTTTCTTATATTCATACTCTTACCCCATTATGACCATAGGCTAAACGCAATCTATATTTTTACAGGTGCCTTATCTTTTTAATAATAAATACCCTTCTGCCCTGCTGTCCTGTTTTCCTTCTACCAACCGAACCTATCCTGTTGAGGGAACCCTGAACCCTCACAATATTATATTTTTTCATCCTAAAAACTTCAATAATTGCTCAAATTGACACTTAGGCTTGTGCGCAAAATGAATGTAGGATTGGGTTCCCTGGTACTCAAGAGCACCTCTCCATTATTATTTTGCGAACAAATTCTTTGGGACAAAGAGATCATCTTGGTCATTGATTGAATAAAAGAAGGCAAGAGAAGATCTCAGACATGTTTGAAGTTAATGGGAGGCAGTCTGACCAAGGTGCTTAAAATATCTGAATTATGACTACTTTAATCGAATAGTCTTTGCCTACGAAGCTGGTTGTGTAGCTGTCTACCTATTTCAGTATTTATTTATTTATAATTATAGGTATTAAAATCGTCTTCTAGTACCCATAGTACGTACGTACGAGTTTTGCTTATTTTGGGACTAGGTCAAGTTGTGTAAGATTGAATTAACAAACGGAAATAAAGAAGGAAATGACTGTATAGGGAGATTACAGAGGCTTCCGCAATTTTTTTATGTGTGTACGACTCTATTATGTTGGTGTTAGAATACACATGTTCAGTTGTTCAGATATTTTGATCACCTTGACTATTACGTATCATTTTGACTAAATTAAATACAATGAAAAGATAAGGTTTGTCAGGGTACTTACGTTTGATCACAAAGAATGTGTGTATGCCAAGTGGGCTATAATAACGTTTGGATAGTTAATTATCGATAAGTAAGTGCAGTTGCTGTCATTATATAAGAAAGGATGTAAGTGATATACGTTGTAAGAGTCGATGCGTCTGTTTGCTAGACGCTTCACCGTTTTTGTGCAGCGTCCACGACTGAAGTCTTATCTCCGTCGGAAAGTATCGGGCGATTTTTTGTGTGAGTGTTAGTATTTTTGCACTGAGTGCTGTATGACATAATAATATTATCAATATATATTATATTTGTCATAGGTTATCTTGATGTTTTGCGAGCTCTGCGCTGTTTGCCAGAAAAAAGTATGGTACATTAAACATTAATATCCGTTTCGCCGTGACGTGAAACTTGACCGCCGGTGTCTCTCAGAATATCTAAATTAAACATAGATATTCTGTGAGGTATTTAGCAGCCCTATCGGCTTATCTCTTTTTATAGAAGCTTGTACAAATTGAATGCTTATGTACAAGTAATATAGGGCGTAAAAGGCGGAGGTCAAGGGTCAATCTCAGTATTAGCCTTTATTCTTAAATAAGGGGACTCTTTATCATCAAAACATTACCTTCCAATCAAGGTAAATACTATGTGAATTTCTGTCTTATTTCGCTTGGGTCTCGGCCATCTGGACAGACGTTTGCAAGTTTCCCTTGCAGATTTCCTTCACTGCATCGGTCCAACGGGTATACGCGATCTTCCCCGAGTTCTTGTTCCTTTCACGTGCACCACAACGACAAGTTTTGTCCAGTCTATTATAGGCCCCATCTCGCCACGTATCCGAAGTACTGGAGTAGTTGATGCATACATACTTATATGTAGTGACAAGGCGAGACTTAATTCTCAATTCTGTACAGGTCTCTGTACACACATATGAGACTCGCTCGCGAGTTTCATTATATTGCAATGTAGTGAAACTCGTATACGAATTTCGTTCGTGTGTAAATTAGGGCTTAAGACGATGTGTTAGTGCGACGTACAGTCCAAGAAATGGGTAGCAAACATTTTACGCCAGCACCAAATTTTGAATGCGTACATTCTGCTGCAAAGCACACAGAAATATTGAGAAGATCAGGGTTCGCATCATCTTAACCTACTATGCCACAGCTACAGTTTACTTTGTGAGTACCCTGTCTGTTAAAGTACTGTTCTCTTTAGCCACTCAACTCTTTTCCCAATTATCTTAGGCTACTTTCTGAATTCGATGAGTGCAACCTATTTGCGGTATCCTCTATTTTTATACGGTATTATTTCCTTACTTGTACAGTATAATGTCTTATATAATGACTCAGCATTACTGCATCGGTACTTTCCCGCTTACAAATCACTCATTTAGACGTAAACATCCATAGGCTACGGTGTCTGCTTACTATCAGGCGGGCCGTACCTATGCTTGTTTGACACTGCCGTAGTATAATTTATTTTCATAAATAAATGAACGCCTATTGAATAATTACGTTTTCCGACCAGTATCTATGACTCGTTGTTGAAAGAACATTAGTGATACGTATTTCAGTGGCTGATATGTCTTTCTTGGTTGAAAATTTGCTGTTACTGTGCTACTTGTGTGACAGAGTCGAATCTTATTGTGACTTGCATGTTTGTGGAGTATTTTTATTTACTGTTATTTGGCAAAAATGGCAAATCGTTTGAGCACTAACATAATCGACCCGGAGACATATACATGTCTAGGGCTTTGAAAAATAGGTAATAGGCAAAATTGTCTATTACTGTCCACCACTCAATAACTGGCCATTTCGCAAATATGCACAAAAACAGATATGTTTAAATTTTGATTAAGTCGAAATTACCAAGCAAAATTTTTGATATTATTACAGGAAAAATACTAAAGTTTGTACGGTTACCCACGGTTTGCGAGTCAGACTCGCACTTGTCCGGTTTTTTTGATGAGAAAATTGGTAGGCTTATACGCGGATTTGCTACCTGTAACAATCAAAATATTAGTAGGTATACATGGTAACACCTCAA
This sequence comes from Notocelia uddmanniana, assembly GCA_905163555.1. Taxonomy (NCBI): domain Eukaryota; kingdom Metazoa; phylum Arthropoda; class Insecta; order Lepidoptera; family Tortricidae; genus Notocelia; species Notocelia uddmanniana. Next base: position 28,546,798 of record LR991058.1, on the reverse strand, counting down.
GAGGATTGCTTTTCTCAACCAAAACCTCTTTAACGGTGTCCCCAAGATCAGGAAACATCACAGTAAATCATACTTAAGCTAATTTATATAATTACACTTGGCAAAGTAATGTGAACGTGCCACTTTGAAACGGCAAATGTTCCAAGTTACGTATTTTAAGTAAGTAAGAAGTCATTTGGAGGCTGTTTTAATTTTAATATTACTTCGTTACTTACTACAATGATGATCATCAAAGAAATATTCTTGAAAAGTTAAGCCAGGGATTCAACAAGTGATATTTTCCTGCCTTAAGTAACTACCTGATTTGGCAGTGTGGAATCTATATGTGGCATTTTGTTTTTTGGTGTGAGATTTAGTCACTTGACGGATACTTTGGGATTATGTTGTGGGATGACAACAACCGTCACCATATTTAAGGTTGATCGGTTTATGTAAGACAAGACTTCCGAAATCACAAGACAGACTAAGTTAAATTCGTATTTGTAATATCAGGATGGATAATCTACGAAGAGAGAATTACCTTGCGAGGTCTCCATATATATTCCGTACACCATCCGTTGTGCCAAGTTCGCTCATGTCTGTGCTCACTACAAAGTTTCCGACGTTTGCATATAGCGCCGAATTAGATAAAGTTATAAACTTTGATAGCTTCGGTTACGCAGTTATACCTATTGTGTTCTCCCAATAAAGGCTTAAATTGCTTGAAATTTATAAGCACTTGGGATCTTTTGAATACAGGATACCATGTGCACGAAGTTGGACGTTAGAGCAATCTGAGGAACATACCAACGCGACTGTAACGGCCTCAAAAATGAGTTTCTGTAGTTCGAGTGGATTGTGTTGAAGTGAGTAAAGCGTTTATGCGAAGTACTTTGACGTTAACTATTTACTTTAAGAAGTGGACAGGAAATTAAAAAATTGTCGTCTGGTCAACCGTTCGTGTCAGAAAACGGTGGACAATGGAGCAGGTCCAAAAAATATAAAGTAGCATGGAATGAAACTGTACGGTAATTATAGTAAGGCCTCTGTGACATAGGAGACTCGCATGTGGGTTTATTACATTGCGGGTTAAGGATGATTCACAGTAGACATGTTTTCTATAACAGCAAGACGCCGGCCGTTGCACAGCCGCGCCGCGTCCGGGTCCGATGACGCTCGAAAAAGCCCGGCTCAGCCTCTTTTTAGTCAACACAAACGTTTGACGGCCGATCAGCTATGGCCGAGGCTCGGAAGCAGTTCGGTTTCGGCCCACCCCGGAAACGGAATGGTCTAGTAGGAGTAATCCTATACCGTGGTATAATGACTTCGATCGATTTGTCAAAACGCGCAATGTTCACTACATTATTCTAACTCGCATACGAGTTTCAAACGTGTGTTAATAAGGCTGTAGTTAGAAGTCAATGGCTAATTCTTTACTGATTTGTGGATTTGTCGGATGATTATCCATCGTAGCCGAGCGATGCCTACCGATTTTTAATCTGAAGGGTCTAAACCCCCTCTCTTTAGGTTTTAACTCCGGGGCGTAATATCAACAAGGTCTCTGGGTTGGAAGGTCAAATGGGATTCGCTTTCGTAAAACTAATGCCTGAAATAAATCTAATTGTCTTTATATAAAAAATAATCTTTCACATACAATGATCAAAATGTAAAAAAGCCTAAATTTACACACAACCTGAATAATGCATTATAACTAGTTACTCAGTTTTTACCAAGGACTCCTTTCAGGGGGCTCAGAAAAGTTTACGAGTGTTAAGTAAACACCACGGGATTAGACTCGGCCTTACTAACACAGATATAAATACGAATAGCAAGTCTCTTCGAGACAAGGCGGAATAGGCTATTACCGAATCAGTGATCTAGCCTTTGGTCTTTTCATCAGGTGCTATGATCAATTGCTGGTGACAAGTTTTTAAAATGGTACTGCATTCATATTTTGGACTTAATCATATCAGCCGATGGTCGTCCACTGCTGGACATGGCCTCCCCTAAAAAGTACGACAGTTACCAGTCCTGCGCCCCCCACATTCAACGGACTCTTGCGACCTTTACCAGGTCATGAGTATACCTTGTGGCGGGACCTTGAGATCACCACTCAAGAAGCTTTCCGGCCGGTCATCGGTTCTACGGGCAATGTGCCCCGCCCACTGCCACTTTATTTAATCGTATGGCATTTACTTACGAACCGTGAGATCTTAGAGAAGACAAATACGGTTGCCAGTTTCTGTTGTACTTTTTGCACTGTCACTTAAATTTAGCGATTCAGAGGGCATCGGCAGCAGGCATAGCGATCAGCAGAGCAATCGGATTTTGGACTTAGTTTCATGTTTTTCATCTTGGGCACCCTAAAAGTGAAAAGGTTCTTCTCTTCATAAACTTACGTCATGTTATTGTCCTCGGCAAGCAGGAAGCACTTACCTACGGAAATGTTACAGTAAACAATCTTTAATGACTCGGTACGGCTTAATAATAACGCACCGATTCTGTACCGCCAAATGACAAATAACCCAGCATTAAAGAAGTCATAAAGTAACTTTTCATATTGCTGAGTGAAATTTTGTTATACTACCTAGGACGTTTAGTTGGTATAAACAATACTTTTAACTTCTTTGCACTTTATTAACGTCCAGTTTATAAAGCTCCCTTGGACAAAATGTTAGACCGACTTTTCGTAATTCAGTACATGTTTGACAATACTTACCGACGGCAGGTATAACGGAGCTTTATAAAATAGAGCCTAGGTTTAAAACTACCCAAATAAACTTATTTTCCTGTTATATTTTCCAAAGGCCCTTCTAGCTCTTCTAACATCGCCCCGGGCCGGTGTTGTTAGCAAACTTCCCAAGATAAATTGAATATAAAGCAGACGCTCGCGTGTGCGTTGCTTATCAATCATCCAAGATGATATGTGCCGTCCTGCCCTAGTGTATTCAAACAATATACACGGGAAATTTCTTTCGGCCCCTCTTTCTTTTGTTCGTGGGCTTGTTAATGCTTTACAGTACCGTTATTACTTATAGTTCCTTAGATAAGAAGTCAATTATATTAGTCATTGCAGTATATTTTGTAAAGCCACGATAAGAGGAGTGAGGCACGCGAGTTTCAATCTGGTGAAACCAGTCATTTACCGTCCTGTCTGAAATGGGTGACTTTCAACTCTTGGCTAACAATCTACTATTACATGGACCAGTTAACCAGCCAGCCCTGGCGCGCATCGCGTACTGGCACCAGGGACTAGATTTATCTAAAAGTGCCTTAATTTTTGATTGAAAAAAACTCAATTCAGTAAACCACCGAAACGGGTCTAACAGCACTCGATTTCAATTGATCAAAGAAAAAGCCTGAGAAAATAGACGGAAAGACAAGGTAATGTAGGTACATTATAAGTAGGTACTTATAAGGTTTCTCACGGTAAGTACCGATATTAATTTCCCGAAAAACATTATTTGCACGAATGTGTGTTTTGCGCGGCTTCTTTCCTTATACATGAATGATTTGACTCGGTAATGAAAGTACCCGCAGCCAGTTTGACCTAACTCGAGTTTAAGCCTAGGTTGCACCGATTTACGATCCCAGACTGATCAACGTTAAAGTTAAATGTGGCGCCAGCGCCTGTCATCCCGTAGAAACTTGTCAAACTTTCCATATGTAAGTACATTCAAATTTTAACGAACACAGCTTATGGTTACAAACGGTTTGGTGCAACCCAGCCTAAAAGCCAGTATTTTTATTAGTAGAAATATTCATCATCGAAGCGCTGAGTCTGGCGGCGAGATCAGCGCACAAAATTATTTCGCACAACACAAGAGGCTACTTCGTGGTAGGTGCAATATCCTCAAGATGTCAGTGTAGCTGAATAGGTACCTACAGATTCTACCACTGCTTGCTTATATTAAGGCGATGCCCTAACTTGGCGGGATAGGATCGATATAATGCTATCTTATTCTTTGACGTGAGCTTACTGATGTTGCAGAGATTCCTTTAATTGACGAGATACTTCCAGCATTACATTTGCAGAGTAGTTATATCATCCGCATACGTATCGCATCCCGCGCCAGACAGTAGGGTTGCAATAAAAAGCGGTACGAACTCGACTGGCATTTAACAGTGTTGACACTGACAGCTAAAAGGTTTCTCATATCGTACCGCCTCCGCATCGAACAAATCAGGAAGTCCCCCAACTCATACCGTGCAAAGCTCGACACTTGATACTGGCAGAATTGTGCTTAAGTTGCACGGTAGCCACAAACAATAGAGTGAAGTGAAGTGAAATCAGGAAGTCGGCTAAGGCGACTCACTGACGGTGATCTTAATGATGTGAGATTTCCTCGCTTGACGAAATACTGTCAGTAGGACGTTTGCGCTGAGGTGGAGTAGTACTGCATTCGTATCGGTTGACACTGACAGCTGACAGTTGTCTCATATTGTAACACCTCCGCATTGGCAAACCAGGAAGTCGCTGTAGGTTACTTCCTTACTTCCGCATTGGGCGGTGCGGGGTAGATGCGATAACAATAAGCTGTCGTTATCAACTATAGCCGAGTCGGTCCTCTTTGGCGCAGAATTCATGGAAGCGGGACAGTACGTATACATTTCTGAATTCATATCATCTCATCCTGTATCTCCTCTTAAAAAACATGTATAAACCTGCGACAAGGCAAAAATTTATTATTTATAGCCAGGAGCAATCGCTCCTTCTCCTGATTTCGTCCTCACACGTACGAGTACTGATACGAACATTAAATCCGCCCAATACTTGTATCCTGATTCAAAGTCGAGCTGCGCTGCGTTCTGGAGTGTGCACATAATTTTTCACTTCACTTAACTTAGGAACAACTTATCACGGGCCTTTTGAGTTTCTGCTGTTGTCGTTTGTGTTTTCTAGTGTCTCAGACGCTCGAATTTATTCTTTGTACGTCTCAAAACGACTCCGTGCCACCGTAAACTTGCCGACTTTGTTCGCAAAACCATAAAATATAAATTTTTGTACCTTTATTATTCTTCGCGTGTCCTCGCAGGTAACGGGCGGACTGAAGAATTTGACATAAAAATGTTAAACGCGCAAGTTTAGCTCTAAGAATTTGAATGGAGTTGGTTTTTATTATGCTTGGTCCATCTTCAGTAACTCTATCTAGGTATTACGACTCGTTTTTCCAGAACTAGGCGAATTTTTGACATGGCGTGGCGGAACGGGATTTCACGTCGTGACGGGATACTTTTAGTATTACCACAAAGTAAAATATATAAGGTGTTAATTTATTAGTTGCAGATATTTTAACAGATGATACTTTAGTTTAAAACAATTCACTTTAAATAGAAACTAAGAAACGTTTTCATATATATTTTTTTGTTTTCATTTACCGAACAAAAAATGAATTTGTAATTTCTTCTGAAAATAATCACCATGTGCCTGTTAAGATGTTTAACACTATCTGTCATGTCACTCATGTCAACAATTGTTTGTCTTAAATGTCATTATGGTTCGGACTTTATTCCGAACCATAATGACAATATCATATGTTAGAATATCTGCAACTAATAAATTAACACCTTATATATTGTACTTTGTGGTAATACTCAAAGTATCCCGTCACAACGTGGACTACAAATGTAAAATGTAATGTAGGATGGAAATTGGGGCTGTCGTGTTAAAACTAGTCAAGAAAATCCACCCATTAGGATAGTTAACTAATACTAGCCTTTGATAGGTGAGTTAAAGTAATTTTAAAAGCAAGCATGAAGAAAAGAAGGCATTTCAAAATAAGTAAAATTGATTTGCAAACGACACAATCGACACAAAACGACAAAATAACATGACATTAACAATCAAGTATTTGATTTATCGACGTGAAGTGGCCAGTTACAGTTAAGTGGTACGTAAAAGAGGTACTAGAATCTGTTTAATGAGTTCTCATTTAATAATCACATTAACGGGGTGTTTTTACGTAAAAAATTAGTTTTTCAGTTTTCTCCAAAAAACATAGTAAAAGCTATAATGGTTCATACTTAAATATACTCCAGGGACCGAGTACTATCAGCTGTAAGAATATCTGCAGCTAATAAATTAACACCTTATATAAGTATATATAGGTATACTGAGATAGAGATACCAGGAAAAAATAAACAGTGATAGGTTTTTTTAATATGTCGATATAACCTTGTATCTTCTACAAATCTGATTTTATTTATATTTTTAACCGACTTCAAGATTTCAAAAGAGGAGGTTATCAATTCGGTGGTATGTTTTTTTTTACACATAGATCGTAGCGCCGTTGTGTATTTAGTAAGAACAAACCGCACAAACGCTGCATCTCTGTCACTTCAATATGCAAGTGCGATAGAGATAGCACCCAGTGAAATCTGGTACAAACAACAACATTTCCATATCAACATCGTACAAGGCAGGGGCAGTAAAGGGAACGTACATTTCTATCCCTTATTGTCATTGTGACAAGAGCGAAAAAGGTACGTGTTTCAATTTCCTTAACTTTACGTATACACAATATAAATGCTCCATCACAGCACATATAAACAAACATCCACTTAATATTCAAAGGCCCACTCAAACCCCTTCACTCAAGATTGTCAGCCGACCCTCAGCAATGAAGTGGTTGCCGTAACCACCAAATTGACCAAAACCCGCGTAAGCATTGCTCACAATCACAGTGATTGTGCGAGCCGGGTTATTCAAAACGCTAAAATTAACTTTCGACGAACCAGTCTAAGTCAGACCTCAGATTACGCGTTGTTATTACAAGTGCTGACCGGTGTTTACGTAACGTTTTCGAACGCAAATGCAACAAAAAGCGTTCGCTGAAATGGAATTAACTCAGTGATTGGTCTATACAAATCTGGCGATTCACCGCGGTTTGAAATCTTATTTCATTTTGGTCGATGTTGGCGTAACTAAATTATTCATTAATTTAATATGTTTTGGTAAATCTTTGTTCCACACAAGTGTGTGTGGCGGCTGGCCAGATATAACCAATAACCCCGCGCGCTGCAGACGCAGTCGGTCAAACTTCACCTGATGGCTGCGCGCCGCGCCCGGCAACTGCGTATGAGTCACCTCGGGGCCGGTTATGCGAGCAAGATAGACGGCGCGCACGCGTCGCCCGCAGTGCTATCACATCCGCGACGGCGAATGCATGTCTCTTCGACTATCGAGCCTATGCTTACGCGAGTGCAGTGCAATTGCTTAATTTGACATTAATTTCGCTTCCTATCGTATTTCATTCTTCTATACTAGACTGTGTTTTCTATCTTCTTGTGCTTGTGCCTATCTCTGTGTTGGAACTTTAATTATAAACGTAGTGTGTCTATAACGGACTTATTATTTAAACACTAGTAGGCACCCTACATTGGTGACCCCGAACATTGAACTATAACGCAAGTGAATAGCTACAAGTGGCAGATAACATGGCAGATGAAGGAGCTAACAACCGCGACGGTGCTGGTGTTCCGCAGGCTAACGATTTGGAGCATAACGGCTCCGTGTTTAAAGTTTCTGTGCGTGCGCCGCCATTTTGGCCAGAAGAGCCAGCTTTGTGGTTCAGACAGATGGAGGCTCAATTTTTTTTATCCGGCATAACAAATGACCAAACAAAATTTAACTATGTTATTTCGCAGTTGGAACACCAATATGTTGTGGAGGTCAAGGACATAATTATCGATCCTCCGACGGATAATAAATATGACAAGCTAAAAAATGAGCTCATATCGAGATTATCGGCGTCACAAGAAAAAAGATTATTACAATTGATGAAACACGAAGAGTTGGGGGAAAGAAAACCATCGCAGTTCCTAAGACATCTTCGTACGTTAGCTGGAAAATGTGTAACCGAAGACTTTTTGAAAACTGTGTGGTCTAGTCGTTTACCTAGCAGCTTGCAAACAGTCATTGCATCACAAACAAAAGCTACATTAGACGATTTGGCTGAATTAGCGGACAAAGTACATGACATTGTACCCCAAGCACCCCAAGTTTATGCGGTAGGCGGAGGCGATTACGCCATGGAAATGGCAAAGCAAATAGCGGACCTAACAAAGGAAATAGCTTCATTAAAGGCCCAATTCGGTAGCCAAGCACATGGCTCAAGGTCAAGCACTCAGAATAGTTACCGCGCTAGGGATAGGTCTACATCTAATAGTCGACGACGGGACCGTTCGACCTCAAGGCGCTGGGATCCATCAATGTGCTGGTATCACAACAGGTTTGGTGACCTGGCGACACGCTGTACCAGACCTTGCACTCATCCGGCGGCGGAAAACTTCAACGGCAGCCGGAAGTAGCGGCCAACGACTGCCACTCTAAACCGGGCCGCCTATTTGTAGTGGACAACACCTCCAAGGTACTATTCCTAGTTGACACAGGATCTGACTTGTGCGTGTACCCTCGCACAGCGCTTAGAGGCTCACGTAAAAAGACTAATTACGAGTTATTCGCAGCAAATGGCACAATAATACCTACATATGGCTCGGTTCACCTCCAACTCAATTTAGGACTGCGCCGAGCATTCGACTGGAACTTTGTGGTTGCCGATGTTTCAAAACCGATCATAGGGGTTGACTTTCTGTCTCATTATAATATAATGGTTGATTGCAGCAACCAACGCCTGATCGACAACCATACCACGCTCACCGTTAACGCCCCAGCGCAGCCAGCAGTAGAGACCATTTCTTCAGTGAAGGTGATGACGGGAGACTCCGTGTACCTTGAGATATTACGCCAGTACCCAGCCATCACCCGACCAGCAGGTACCCTTACAGTGCCCAAACATAATACAGTGCACCATATACGCACCACACCTGGACCACCCGTGTCAAGTAGACCTCGACGCCTCCCACCGGATCGCCTCAAGATAGCTCAGAAAGAGTTCGAAGTCATGCTTCAAAATGGAACAGCAGTTAGATCTGAGAGTCCATGGTCGTCTCCGCTTCATTTAGCTCCTAAGAAGGATGAAGGTTGGCGGCCATGCGGTGATTATCGCGCCCTGAATGCGCGTACCATCCCAGATAGGTACCCAATAAGGCACATAAAGGACTTCACGCAGCAGCTAGCGGGAAGCAAAGTTTTCTCCAAGGTAGATCTTGTAAAGGCCTATAACCAGATTCCGGTCTACCCAGCTGATATCCCCAAGAATGCCATAATCACACCATTTGGCCTATTCCAGTTCCCATACATGACGTTTGGTCTCCGAAACGCAGCGCAGACGTTTCAGCGTTTTATGGACGAAGCACTAAGAGGCCTGGACTGCTGCTACGGATACTTGGACGACATCTTGATCTTTTCCACAAGCGAAGAGGAGCATCAAAAACACCTGCATGAGCTATTCCAGCGACTGACAGACTACGGGGTTATCATAAATGCAGCAAAATGTGAGTTTGGCGTGCCATCAATCACCTTTCTCGGTCATGAAGTGTCACCAGAGGGCATTCGGCCACTCCAGTCCAAGGTACAGGCGATTCTGGACTACCCAGTTCCCAAGAACGTCAGAGAACTCCGCAGATTTCTTGGGATGTTCAACTTCTACCGAAGATTTGTACCAGATGCGTCAGTTATGCAATCACAGCTGAACGTCGTTTTAAGTGGGCCAAAGAAGAAGGCAACACAGGAGATTCAGATGACGCCAGATTTGTTGGAAGCATTCACAGCATGCAAAGAAGGTCTATCCAAAGCCGCCATTCTAGCTCATCTACAGGCGGATGTCGAGCTGGCCATCCACACTGATGCCTCAGACGTCTCGATTGGCGCAGTGCTGCAACAGCGAGCCTCACAAGGGTCATGGGAACCCCTCGCTTTCTTCTCTCGACGCCTTAAGCCATCACAGAAAAAGTACAGTCCGTATGATAGGGAGCTGCTGGCTATATACGACGCAATAAGACATTTCCGTCACATGGTCGAAGCCAGACCATTCGTCATCTTTACGGACCACAAGCCTCTGACGTTTGCGTTCACTTCATCGAGAGATAAATGTTCCCTAAGACAATTTCGGTACTTAGATTTTATCTCCCAATTCAGTACCGACATACGTTATGTATTGGGGAAGGATAATGTCGTAGCAGATGCACTTTCCAGAGTGGAGGCGATAGGTGTACCCATTGATTACGAAGCCTTAACACGATTACAAAAGGAAGACCTTGAATTAAAAGACCTGCTACAGAATGGGTCAGGGCTTAATTTAAAGAAGATCCAATTACCAGGAACACAAGCACAACTATACTGTGACGTCTCTACTGGAAGCGCAAGGCCATACGTCACTAATGATTTTCGACGACCAGTGTTCAATGCCATGCACAGACTGAGCCATCCAGGTGTCAAAGCAACCGTCAGAATGGTGGCACAAAGATTCGTTTGGCCAGGGATAAATAGAGATTGCCGCCAATGGGCGAGAGAATGCGCAGATTGTCAGAGAAACAAAATCTCGCGCCATACAAACTCCCCCATAACTCCCTTTCCTACGCCATCTCGAAGATTTTCCCATGTTCATATGGACATCGTCGGACCATTACCATACTCTGGTGGTTTCAGGTACTGCCTCACGCTCATTGATCGCTTCACTCGTTGGCCCGAGGCATACCCATTGCCTAACATCACGGCGGAGAGCTGCGCCCGAGCCTTTGTCTCGGGCTGGGTAGCTCGCTTTGGTTGCCCTGAAAAGATCACCACTGACAGAGGTGCACAATTCCAGTCCGAGTTGTTGCACGCCTTATCAGCCATCCTCGGTTCCGAGCACCGCCCCACCACTTCTTACCATCCAGTTAGCAACGGGATGGTCGAAAGACAGCATCGCCAATTGAAGGCAGCTATAATGTGCCACACCAACACTCACTGGACTGAGGTCCTACCTTTAGTGCTGCTGGGCATCCGCAGCGCATGGAAGGACGATTTGCAGTCTTCGGCAGCAGAACTCGTGTATGGAGAGCCGCTGCGCCTGCCCGGTGAGTTCTTTTCGCCAACAGGGGACACTACTACAGTCGACTATGCTGATTTCGCAGCCAGACTTAGGCACCATATCTCTAAGCTGCAACCCACACCAGGCACCCGGCACTCATACAAACCCTTCTTCATCCCAAAAGACCTCAGCAGCGCAGACTATGTGTTTCTTCGACAGGGGCCTGCCAAGAGATCTTTAGATTCTCCATACACAGGCCCATATAAAGTGCTGCAACGAGGAACCAAAACATTTAAAATCGACATCAAAGGTAAAGAGAACACTGTTACGATTGACAGATTGAAACCAGCACATATGGCCAGGGCAGATGACTCAAGTGGTTCCGGCTCCATCAAGTCTTCGATTAACACACCGCCACCGCCGCCAGCTGAACCTGCTATCACCAGAAGGACGCGCAGTGGTAGATCGGTGCGATTTCCGAATTACTATCGACCGTAGCAGTCAACGGTCTCGGTGGGGGAGTGTGTGGCGGCTGGCCAGATATAACCAATAACCCCGCGCGCTGCAGACGCAGTCGGTCAAACTTCACCTGATGGCTGCGCGCCGCGCCCGGCAACTGCGTATGAGTCACCTCGGGGCCGGTTGTGCGAGCAAGATAGACGGCGCGCACGCGTCGCCCGCAGTGCTATCACATCCGCGACGGCGAATGCATGTCTCTTCGACTATCGAGCCTATGCTTACGCGAGTGCAGTGCAATTGCTTAATTTGACATTAATTTCGCTTCCTATCGTATTTCATTCTTCTATACTAGACTGTGTTTTCTATCTTCTTGTGCTTGTGCCTATCTCTGTGTTGGAACTTTAATTATAAACGTAGTGTGTCTATAACGGACTTATTATTTAAACACTAGTAGGCACCCTACAGTGAGCTGTGGTCACCTAAGTGGTCACGCGCAATGTGTAGGGTTCCGTAGCTGTCCACTCGTGACATTATGCGGATTTAAAATGTCGAAAACTTATAATATTTACTTTATATTTGACACATACACTTTACTAACAACATAATATCTTTTATTTTAAATTTAATAAAATAAAAAACTGCAAGTACCGAACAACAAAGTTTCGCCAAACTGCGAAGCAGTTTGTTGGCGTTGCGTTTCCTAAAATATTACTATAAAGCAGGTATAACTATACCTACAAAACTGCACTGCGGTCCCATCTAAGTAATCAATGGAAAATGTATGAAAGTTTGCTTTTACAAGTACATGTTACACAAACAAATAACTTAATAAAAAAAATCGTATTATTTTTAACGAGCTATCTAACGCGATGGGTGTAAAAAGTAAAAAAAAAATGCATCCCTACTTTCCTGTATAGGAGGTACCATATTCTTTTTTTTTCAAAATTGTATTCTTTACTCGTTGCTTGTTTGCCATAATCATGGTATACTAAAATAAAATTGAGGCTAGGTGAAACAACTTGTGAATACCATAGCAGGAGACATGATGACGTCATTAATCTTTCCATAATGGCCGCCGAATGCGGACGCTCTCTCGTCACGGGACATTTGCTAAAGCGACTCGGTTACATTAGATGCGTACCTGAATACTGACTGGTTGGACAAATTCACTTTAGTACAATGGAAAGGGAACATTTCTGATATACCTTTTCCTGATTTCTAGGGTTGCCTTTATGTAAACGCTCATCGCCGTAGATAATCTATCCGCTGGTTGATTTTAGGAAAGGTACGGAGGCATTAAAATACATATTTGATAAAAGTTTGTTCATTTCTCATACTAGAAAAATATGTCATACAGGGCTTATCAAACGGAGCTATACAAATAGATTTTGCCTATGGAAAGATATGAATACATATTCATGATATACTACTACCTCCAGATTAGAGTTCGTGGGGCTACAGCGGCTTCTTATAAGAGAATCACTAAACACAATAACGTCATCCATTACATCAACGGACATGTGTTGTGTGTCGGGGGAGTGACAACCCTAGTGTAAATATGATTAGTAAAGACCAAGTGCGGGTAGTTAGAAAAACCCGTGCGGCTAGAAGATGTTCATAAAAGCTCAAATCAGTCAGCTTGTGACCACGGATGTTGTGATACATTAGAAATGTCGGGAAAACCTAAAAAAAGGTGTAAATTTCAGTTGAACCTGATTAAGTCCCGTTTACTAATAATAATGTATGTAAACACATGATTATATTGGTTGTAATACCGTGCATCGTCGAATCAAAATCAAATATTTTTTCACCTCAGCGGCTCAAAAATGGCGGTTTTGTTGCGTGAAACCAGTGAGTAAAATGCAATTTTGCTGCGAGCGTGAAAACTACTTTTCCGGCTTGAAACCAGTGAGCAAAATGCAATTTTGCTCCAAGCGTGAAAAAAAAATACTTTTTAATTTTTCATATCGTAGGTTAGTTTAAGTAACTTCATTCTCTCCTATCACTTTTCCTTTGCGATATATGTTCTCACCGCTGAGGTAAAAAGTTGTATGTATCACACGAGAGTAAAGATGTTTGCATCTCGTGTCTTTGAGTCCCTCGCTACGCTCAAGATTCTAATTTTGAATCACGAGCGTAGCGAGTATTATAGAATCTTTCGCTTCATGTGCACTTTATACCATAATCCCACTACTTAATATTATAAATGCGAAAGTTTAGATGTCTGGATGTTTGTCACTGAATCACGCAAAAACGGCTGAACAGATTAAGATGATTTGTATGCTAATAGTATATAATCTGGATTCACTTATATATATTATAAGTGTACTTTTTTCCCGATGATCTTCCATCAAAGGGATATTAAATCGGGGATGCACGTAAGGTCCATGAAACGGGGTGGTTTAATCCTCATACGCCATTCTACGATTTAAGTTTCAGCCATTTGGGAGTATAACAGCGTGTCAAGAAATTTAACTTAAAGCATGGCAGAATTGTAAACAAGTTGACGATTCATTATGTCAAAACCGAAGTATCGTAATTCCTTCTGATTGTTGACGCTATTTTTGAGCACAAACTTTTCGCAATTAGTTCTACTTTGCGTGTACATCAAAATGCATTTGCGATACTTTGGCATTGTTTTTATTCATATGCTTATATACAAAAACAGCTGTTTCAATGCACACTTTATATCGTCGGTGTACCATTTAATTTTGTCGTGCGTTATTTTTTACGTAATTGTTGACCCTTCAAACCATAAAAACGGTTTGATATAAGAGATCACTTGAGCTGGGCAGCCCAATCGTCGGCATAGACAGTTGGAGCATCTTAGATGGAGATGGATGGATAGATGGAGAGAAGAGGGTCGAAAGTCTGTACATGGAAGATATTCGAAAAAAAGTTGGCTGGGGATACTTAGAATCGATAACAGAAATCGTTTCAACAGTTGTAAGAATTTGTGTCTGTTTATATGTCTAGGCATCACGTGAAAACGAACGGAGTATAATTTACCCTCATTAATATGGCAACTGGATCTTCGGCGACGACATAGCTCGGCCTTCAGCCTCGCATGCCTTGCCACTCTCCTTCGGCTTTTCAGTCATCAACCTTACATGAAGAAAAAATTTTTTTTATGACATAGGTGGCAAACGAGCAGACGAATCGCCTGATGGTAAGCGATTAGCGCCGCCCGTGGACACTCGCAACACCAGAGGGGTTGTAAGTGCGTTGCCGGCCTTTAAGATGGGAGTACGCTCTTTTCTTGAAGGTTTGAAGGTCGAATCGGTCCGGAAATACCGCAGGCGACAGTTCATTCCACAGTTTAGCTGTGCGAGGCAAGAAATTTCTGGAGAAACGCACAGTTGAGGACTGCCAACCATCTAAGTGGTGAGGATGGAAATTTTGTCGCGTTGGGCGATGGCGGAAGGAAGCGGCAGGGATTAATCCGAACAATTCCTCGGTGCACTCCCCGTAATACATGCGGTAGAAAATGCAGAGCGAGGCTACATTTCTACGCAGCGCCAAGGAATCAAGCCGTTCCGAAACCCGCTGGCAGCTGACAATTCGAGTCGCTCTCCGTTGGATGCGGTCCAGAGGGAGAAGCTGGTACTGTGGTGCCCCTGCCCAAAGATGAGAACAGTATTCCATATGTGGGCGGACCTGTGCCTTATAAAGCTGTAGGCGATGGGCCGGCGTGAAATACTGTCTCGATCTGTTTAGCACACCGAGCTTTTTCGAGGCTAATTTGGCCTTACCCTCTAAATGACCGCGGAACTGGACTTCACTCGAGATGTCGACGCCAAGGATCTCGATATTGGCTGTGGCAGTTAGGGGAGTGCTCTCGAAACGTGGTGATGCGACAAACGCAAGCTTTTTCGCAGTAAACGCGCAAACCTGCGTCTTTGTAGGGTTAAAGCGGACCAGATTAAGTCAACCCCATTCTGAGACTTCATCCAGGGAAGTCTCAATCTGAGACACAAGTTTGTTTCGGCTCTCAGTGACGTTTTCCCGAGGAATATTGGCGCGACCGGTGTAAGAGGCATCACACGTACTATCATCCGCATAACAGTGAATGCCGTTGATTTGCAGCATGTCATTGATATAATAATAATAATAATAAAATAAAAGATATGCAGAAGGAATAGCGTGGGTGATAGCACACAGCCTTGAGGGACACCAGCATTCACAGACATGGCGTCAGAGCATACACCGTCAACTACGACCTTTATGCTTCTGTCTGCTAGAAAGCTGCTGACCCATTCACATAATTTCTCGGGAAGCCCATAGGATGGAAGCTTCGAGAGAAGTGCTTTGTGCCAAACGCGATCAAAGGCCTTTGCTACATCCAAACTAACAGCCAATGCTTCACCCTTTGTCTCGATTGCCTGTGCCCAACGATGTGTCAGGTAAACCAGTAGATCACCAGCCGAGCGGCCCCTACGGAAACCGTATTGTCGGTCACTAAGTAACTGGTGGTCATCCAGGTACCGAAAGAGCTGGCAGTTGATAATGGTCTCCATTATCTTCGAGAAAAGGGAAGTTATAGGTATTGGCCTGTAGTTGGACGGATTTGAGCGATCGCCTTTTTTAGGGATGGGGTGCACCAAAGCTGACTTCCATGAGGTCGGGACTATGGCAGAAGAGTAAGAAAGCCGAAAAAGACGCGTTAAAACTGGTGCCAAATCAGGAGCACACATCTTCAGCACAATGGCAGAGATTCCATCGGGCCCACTAAATTTATGAGCGTCGAGGGAAAGAAGAGCTTTACGCACTGAGTTCTGGTGGAAGCGAACATCCGGCATACAGCTCCCGCACCGCGGAATGGTCGGCGGCGCGTGGCCCCCGTCATCCAAAGTCGAGTTGGACGCAAAGAGTTTATATGTTCCGAAATAAGCACTTAATCATTCGTTTTGACAATAGGATTTATGGGGAATGTCATATTGACTGTAATCATTTCTTAAGGGCACCCCCTTAAAGAAGGGTGAAAGATTGTATCATCATCATCATCATCTGAGGCGTTATAGCCGCGGGTGGGCCCTAGGCTAGCCTGGTCAAGCAAATATCTCGTGTCCGATCCGGCTTTCCTTCTCCAACATGTCACCCCTAAGTTTCTGGTGTCCACCTGAGCTTGAGAAAGATTGTATGGGAAAACAAATCATTCTAAGACGAGAACGAATTATACGCGGACGAAGTCGCGGGCAAAAGCTAGTAAGTAATAAAACAGCACTAATTTAATATTGTTAGAATTGATTCAATTCCTGTTCACTTCCTTAAAATAGACAAGCGATAAGCAAATGGATATATCGACACATGATCAAACAAGCTCACAGTAAAATGTCAAACGTGTAGGGTTCCGTAGTTGCCCAATGAACTTATTTAAAAAAGTCAATAACAAGCAGAAGGGAATACCTTCGCAGCGTTTCATACATCTTTTACTAAGAAGGGAAGACTTTACGATAACTCAAATGATCATCATGTCGGCTATAGTTTTCGTTGAAATTCTTTATTAAGCTTTACTTTCATCATTTTTTCAATTTTTGGATCAATAGTTTAAAAGTTTGAGGAGGGGAGGGGAGACAATTCTTTTTCTTTTGGAGTGAATATTTTTGAAAACATTCACTTTATCAATAAGTGTTTACTGAAGACCTGTATATTTTTTGAAAGACCTATCCAACAACATCCCACACCATAGGTCGGGGCAAAAAAAAAAATGCTTCCCCAATTTTGGTGTAGGGGAGGCTCCCATAAAAAAGATTTTTTTAGATTTTATTTTACCACTGTCAGATTTATTGATTTATATATCTATACCAAATTGCAGCTTTCTAGCACTAACAATCACTGAGCAAAGTCTCGGACAAACAGACAGACAGACAAGACAGACCGACAAACAGACGGATATGGCGAAACTATAAGGGTTCCTAGTTGACTACGGAACCCTAAAAAGCGGCGAAGTGCGTGTCGGATCACGCACAATGAAGAGATCCGTACCTAGTTCTACTGATCCTAATTTAAAACCACTATCCTGTACTGTGAATTGGAAAAGCTCGTAACTTCATAGGAAACTCACGGCACTTTCTTCAGCAGTTCAATCGGCAGTTTCTTTTGTCGAGGTTTTTAGAAATAATTTATAAATTGGTGGACCTATCTTGTTGAAAACATGTTGTTTCAAATATTTAATAAGCACTTAGGCTACGATTTTTTCCCCCCAAAATTTACCTGTTGAATGACGTGCCCGACGCGCGACGAGCCATATACGTGTACTCGTATATTCACATAATACACCTGCATTGAAATTTTATTTTAATACACCTTATAGTTTTTGAGCTTTTTAAAGCATGTGTAAGGACAGACAGACACACAGGCAGGCAGACAGATCAGCAGACATACAGAAATGACAATACAATAAAAAAAATATTGGGGGACAATCTTACACAAATCGACCTAGTCCCAAACTAAGCAAAGCTTGTACTATGGGTACTAGACGACGATATAAATACTTATACAGATAAATACATACTTAAATACATAGAAAACATCCAAGACCCAAGAACAAATACCCGTGAAAAATGCACAAATAAATGCCCGGGCCGGGATTCGAACCCGGGACCTCTAGCTTCGGAGGCAGATTCACTACCAACTAGGCTAAACAGGTCGTCAAATAAGGATTCCGTTTTGCCCTTTTTGCTTCGGAACCTTAAAAATCTAAGGTCAGGTCAAATTCAATCTTATGTCAATGTCATCTCAACCGAGACCAATTGCCGAACCGGGTGCCACCCAATCCATCCATGCTCCACGACACAGAAAACGGCAAGTAGATTATTAGGGTTTTGTCTTCTTGCTGTCTAATCTCGTGGGAAGAATACTTGCCAGATTTAGGTAAAATATTATAAGTAGATTGTTATATCATCCCTTTAGGTATCTTTTGACTTAAAATGACCAAAAAATATTAAACTTTACTTACCTACTAAACATAAAATCATTGTAAAAACCAAACCGAGGGTGCCGTCGGCAACGAGACGGCGTTTGCCGATGTTAATGTAAGCGGGTGTATTTTTAGTTTGATAATATTTTATGTTTGTTAGATTTCTGATGCCACGGGCATGTTGGTTGGATATTGAAGTCAATTTATCACGGTGTTGTTCGATCAGTACCTACTAGTACCTAGCTTCAGCGATATACGCGCTCTCGTATATGCAAACAAGTATACATTTTTTTAATTCTATATATCCAGTTCCAAGAAAAAAAGTGTCCCTGATTTTACTTTGTAGTATTTCCAGTGCGTCAACACCAATAAAAAAAATCAAAAAAAAGTGTGACGATCCTGAACCGAATACTCAGGACACTTTTTGTCTTGTACGAGGGCCGTTACTAACGATTTCGACGATCAAGAGCCAAAAATTTATTTTGTTAAATGCTCACACCCGTTCCCTTCAACATCTTCACTACGTAAACTTCGGGGATAAAGTGGTGTAGAAACAGGAGCGACTCGTAGTTATCGGGCGGTGGACAAAGGTGAGAAATAATGAAGAAGTTCTTGACAATTGACTCCCTTTACTGAATTACAGTTTACATGGTAGGTATAATATAATAAAGCACGCGTATGCGTTCGATAGCTGTTGTATTGAGAGTGGGGGCGCGGTCCTGTCCGCGCTTGCTGGTTGCTGACGCATGTGAGTGTGTGTGTGCCTATGTATTCATAGCACACATACGCTGGGCGTTAACAAGTGGGGAAGGGGTTAACCTTGGGCCGGTTATAAAAAAATTTAACAAGATCACAAAACCAAGTGTCAGCCCTTACGCCAGTAGGAGAATGATACTTAACACGTTCCCTGTCCGAAGGCCCCCGATGTGGGGACATGAAGCTTTTTTTCAGGAGTCCGTGTCCCCACTGTGGGTCCACGGGTTGTTCACGGC
Source organism: Notocelia uddmanniana (assembly GCA_905163555.1). Classification (NCBI taxonomy): domain Eukaryota; kingdom Metazoa; phylum Arthropoda; class Insecta; order Lepidoptera; family Tortricidae; genus Notocelia; species Notocelia uddmanniana. The sequence goes on along the minus strand of LR991058.1, from coordinate 28,527,536 downwards.
TACGAACTACAACTGTCACTTGGACTTGTGACATTGAAGGATAATTTTGTATGGGGACAGGGAACGTGTTAAGTTACGTAACGTTAGTAACGTCGATGCAGCCCATGATATGGTCACTGAAGACCCCTTAAAAGATATTGTCATGTATGGAGTGTCAATGTGGCAGCGGTCTTAAGAGAAATTACGGGTTTACGAATAGTCTGTGATATCTTTGTTACATACTTCCATCCTAGTTAAACATGTTCGATGCGAAAGGACACGATTATCTCTAAGAACCGAAGTACATTTGCAGGAACTAGCATGCAATTTTCATTTACATTGCGGGACTGCGGGCTACCGAGGTGAGGCGAGTACGATCAAACCCAGCAGTGTAATGAAAACTTTAAATAACACGTTGCACGCTCGCGTGAGAGATACAACAGTTAATTCTTCGGGAATTTCCTTTCATGTCGACATATTAAGGACCTAGGAATAGACCAGTTATACACCGTAGCATACAATACTTTTTGACGACCCATTTCAAGAACAGTAACTATTTAGACTTCATGCACGCCGGTAAAAGTACAGGAGTAGAAAAACCTAATTAATACGCGGTTAACTTACGTATAATATTATTGAAATGGATTTTTTATGTATGAACGAGATATAAAGCGAATTGTGACCACGCCATGTGCGAATTACTAACCCAGCCTACTGAATGAACGGATTTCTATATGCAAAATGCATTGCGCGAATGCTAATCCACAGGAAATATTTCGCAGGCGAATGGAAAAGAGATTGAATGCTTGTTTGAACAATAAATACATGGTGCCGTTAAAATAATTGAAGTACCACACTTCGTGAGTGCTCGGGTTTTATACTGAACCTTGTAATTCATTTTCAGTTTTGTGTGTACATACGATCCGCAGAATGATACTGAGCCTGTAAATATCATCGAACCGTTTCAATTGGCCATCATTGTGACGGAGCGTTCGTGGCCCAGCGGCGCCCGCGAACCGCGTGCGGTATGTGAGGTTAAGCAATGTGGGCGCAGGTCAGTTCTTGGATGGGTGACCGCTTTGAGTGGTTACTAACTGAGCGCTCCCGTGCTTTGGAAGGCACGTTAAGCCGTTGATCTCGGCTGTTGTCTATGATAGCAGTCGTTAAGCCAAGTTAGAGGCCTTCTGGCGGCTTGAGAACTTCTAACAGTCAAGTTGCTTGTTGAGCTTGACAAAGGGGGTCGAAGTTGCACCACGTCCGTAGGGAGCACCCACTACACGTGACCCCTGGGTGATGCTACAAGTGCAATAAAAACTGGCAATCGTACTTGTCTTCTCGAAGATCTCACGGTTCGAAAATAAATGCCGTACGATTATTATTATTATCATTGTGACAAATTATATTACATCATCAAATTACCTTTCATACATTTTTGTTACTATGATTTAGTTTTATGCTAGGGTAAGGTTCTATTATACTATATTATAAAAGTGATACCTACAATACCGTATCACAAGAAAGAAAATGGCCGAATTAATATGAGATCAAACAACATCCCTTCTCCAAACGTTACAAGTACGAGTATATCCTTAAAAGCTATTGTGCTGAAGCTAAAGTTCCGTGTATCTGATTAAGTATATAAAGTTAAGTGAAAAAGTTACGTCTGTCTTTATTATGGCACAAATAAAGTTTGCAGCTCATACAATTGAAATGGAACTTCACTTGGTAAGTTCGTTTAATTTCTAATTGTATTTCACTGCATAGTCTCTCGATGATTGACTTGGTAGATGTTTAGAGTGCAGTGTCGTAAAATAATAGGCACAATTATAATCAACTTCTATTTTCAACACTTACAAAATTATGAACACTATTGTCTTCAGACTAACATTGACTTAAATGTTAGGATATAATTAAATATTTGGTACCAGTAACAATATGAAAATTACTTGTATGTAATTGTTTAAAACAAAGAATATAATCTCTTACTCAAATGAGCTAAATATTAATGAAAAATCTTCATTTGCTACCACATCTCTATTATAAAACTGAGCAAAAACCCTGGAGGAGTTACTCCAACCAGCAGTTCTCCGAATAGTGTCCAAGCTGACACCTAAGCGCTTAGCCGCAGAACTAGCCGCATGCCTAGTGCTATGTGCTGAGAAAATTGTTACATCAATACCACTGTTCTCTAGAGTAGACTTGATCCAACGGCTAAGCGTTTGAGAGGTAACTGCTTTGTGCGGTTTCTTATATGCTATAAATAGATTTTGACATTCTCTAATACTATTTGTTCTATCTATGTAATTAAGTAAGGCACTAGCTGGACAAATCTTAGTGTTATTGGTAAAGAAAGGTAATACCGGACTGGGTTGTACACTGCCCACACGTGATGTCTTTATATGATCTGGTATTTTAATATATATTTTATCCGACAGAGTTTTAATATTTGCAATTTTTATGAGTGAAAAAGTCTGTACTCTATGAGCAGTTATGATTGCCAATAGTGTTATTAGTTTCTTAGAGAGTTCTTCTAGAGATAAAATACTATTTTCTCCTCTTTGTGAAAAATAACTAAGAACCGTAGATGGGTCCCAAGTAATGTCATATTTGGGACGTGGGAGTCGGAGCCTAAACACGCCCTTAATAAAGCGAGAAATTCTGTCATCATCAGTTACCTTCGGCCCTACTAAAAAAGATAAAGCCGATCTACAACAATTAATAGAGCTGTAGACAGCACCCTTGTCATATAATTTCATCAGAAATGATAAAATGTGCGGAACAGAGGCTTGTAGATAATCTATGTTTAATTGAATGCAATGGTCATACCACAGTCGAAGGTAGGTATTATACTGTTTGATGGTACTGTCGGACAGGGACGCCAACATGACGCTCATCGGGGCTGCCGACACGCCTCGGCGAGATAGCGCTTCCCGCACAAGCGCGCGGCAACCAGGATAAGACGTTGGCGGAATTGATGGTTGCTGGAATATGATTTTAGTAGTTTATTACAAGGACCGAAACGCAACGGTTCTGAAATATTGAGTTTTTTAAACAATGGGTACCACGGCTGTGTAGGCCAGTCTGGTACTACGACGATACCCTCTGACTGCTCAGAAATTATTTTTTGCAGTACTTTTGTTATTAGTACAAAAGGAGGAAAAGCGTAAAAATAATATGGTTTCCATGACAATGTAAATGCATCAATTTTGAAGGCATCAGAATCATTTTTCCATGCTACATACAAATCACATTTCCTAATGGCACGACTTGCAAATAAGTCTATTTGTGGAACACCAAAAGCAAACACAATAGCACTGAAATATTTGTCATTCAATTCACATTCAATATCAGAATGTGACTTCCTAGATTCAGTGTCTGCAATAACATTATGTGCAGATTGTATATATGAAGCAAATATGTGCAGATTGTGGTTTTCACAATATGTCCATATTTGTTTAGCAATCAAATTCAAATGGGCATATTGTATACCCCCCATGCGGTTAATATACGAAATAGCTGTAGTGTTCTCGATGCGAAGAAGAATTTCACAATCATGAAGACCATTAGTAAATGTCTTAAGCGCAAGAAAAGCAGCGGCCAGCTCCAAGTAATTTATGTGCTGTTGACGTTCTGTCTCGTTCCACAACCCTGCAGCTCTTTCGTTTCCGCATGAAGCACCCCATCCGGTCAGAGATGAGTCTGAGAATATTTCAACAACAAAGTTATTACACTTTATAGTACTATATGCAGTGTCAATATGTGAAAGCCACCACTGAAATTCAGGAATTAGCTTGTTTGATATAGGCATGATGCTGTCATAATCATCATTAAATTTGGTTAAATAGATGAACTTTTGTCTTTCAAATTCTTCAGTATGCAAGAAACCATAATCAATAGCCGGACAAGCTGAAACAAGTAACCCTGTTAATTGTGCAAGTTCTCTAATTTTGCAAAATTTCAGAGAAACAAATTTTTGTATTGTGCATTTAATTTTTTCTCGTTTTTCAGTAGGTAAGGAAACTATATATTTCTGAGAATGAAACAGAAACCCTAGGAATTTTACACATTGGCTTGGTGATAATGAACTCTTCTCATAATTAACAAGAAAACCTAAATTTGATAATATCTTAATGGTTTCTTGGACATTTTTATAACATTCTGAATAGGACCGCCCACAGCACCAAATATCATCTAGATATATGACAGATATAAAACCCCTTGACCTCAAATAATGCATTACAGGTTTCAGAAGCTTAGTAAAGGCATAAGGTGCTATATTCGCCCCGAAAGCCAGTACTTGGAATTCATACATATTTTGTTTCCATAGAAAACGCAGATACTTTTTGTGACTGTTATGCACTGGTATTAAAAAATAAGCATCTTTGAGGTCAATAGTACACATGTAACAATCTTGAGACATAAGCCTGATAACTGAACGGGTATCTTCAAGCTTAAAATGGGCAGTTTCTATAAACTTATTTAGATTCTTGAGATTTAATATGAATCTACTATCGCCATTTGGCTTTGGTACAGTGAAAATCTTAGATAGATACTGTCCTTCACAGGGTTTACAAGAAACAATGGCCCCTATTTCAAGTAACTTATTTATACAGCAACCTATTTCTTTACATTCACTATTTGAAAAAAAATCATTTTTGGGTATGATTATTTGTGATGGTGTTTGAATAAATGGGAATTTATACCCGCATATCCAGCTTAGAATCCTAGGGTCAGAAGTGATCTGAGCCTATTGGTCCTTATAGTGTATGAGGCGACCACAATACTGCTTACTAACCTGGTTTGTCAGTTGCGACTGTTGTTCGCTCGAGGAGGAGCCTTGTTCTGCCAATACTTCTGTGGCAGTGGTGCCGGCTGAGTTCGAGGCCCCGGCCTCTTGTATGTCTGATGATAACGACGAGGCCCGGCTTGGTATGGTAGGCTCCGGGGTTGGTAACCGGCTGGGCCTCTGAAGTTTAAAGGCTTTCTTGATTGCTGCTGTTGCTGCTGCGGTTTCTTAGTTTTAGCACCACTGAATTCTTGGCCAGATTTTTTAATAGCTTTTGATGCCTTCAGTTTATCAGCAAATGCTTCTCCAAAAAGCCACTCATCCACCTCTGCATCTTTTATAGAGTCACGAATAGACTGATCCAAACCTTGCAACACAAAGTTTCTTCTTGTTGTTGATTCTTGATGTTGAAGATCACATAACAAGCGGGCTGCATCACTAATGTAATTGATGGTTTGTATTTGCATGTCATCTTTGTTCATATTTACTAGCTTTCCAAATGCCATGGCTAGTGCGGTAAGAGCACAGCCAAGTTGGTTTTGCTTACCAGTCATGGCTCTGTCTCTCTTCACAGCAATATCTGATATTGCTACCTGAGCCTCCAAATTTAGTTTTGGAGCATCTACTGTCCTACAATTTTCAGGAGGTAAATATTTGTCCTTAAGCTCCAGTCTTTTCTCTTTAGAGAGGCCATTTTTAATAGTATCTGACCATCTAGTGGCCAGTTCTCTATGTATTGCAGGCCCAAATTTTTTATTTGGTGGTGCATCACCAAGTAACGTGAGTATATCCTCGTCCAGGTGTTCTGCTGGAAGATAATTACAGTTTGAAACAATAAAACAAAGCTCTGAGATTCTTCTAAGTAGGTTGAATTTCCGCCCTCTTGTTTAGAGTAGATAAATGTTAGCAGATAATTTGGTTTCCTAAATAGGTGACACTGCCAACCTTTTCTACTCCAGTAGAGTAGATACATTTAAAAAGGTTAATACCCATTTACTTTAGGCTAACGGCTATGTAAGTAGAGCTAAATAGCATCTTATGTGTTTCATGCAATATTGCATTAGTTGATAACCTAAATAGGTGACAACTAATATACTGCTCAATAGCAGACATGGTTTATGAGAGTTAATACTCCCTAGTTTTTACTTTGTATGAGTTGATCTCCTAAATAGGTGACAATTCATACACACTTTTGCGTCAACACAATGGCGCGAATTCCTACAGCAACGATGGAGAAATAATAGTAATAATAATAGAATATACCTATTTATACCAAAAAAACAAACGAATTTACCTTCTATTTCCTGTTGTTCGGCAGGAATCTGAGTTTCTTCAGTATCATTCCACGGCACAAAATCACTTAATTCCTTTGAGGAATGTGCTTTTGGCGTCTGTGACGGCGCCGGCGACGGTCTTTGTTCCGGCGGCGGCGGCGGCGAAGGCGTGGTGTAACGCAATCTCTCCAAGCGCTCTTGGTATTTTTTGATCTTCCGGTGCAGTTCCTCTGGATCTCTATCTCTCTTCCGTTTTTTGGTCATTTTATGAAATATTTACCACTTGACTTAATAAATATATGAATTATTTCCAATAAAGGCGTGAATCGAGCTTGACGAGAAAACGCTAATGACAAGATGGCGTCGCTAGGGGTGGGGTGAAGTTTGTTTTTAGGCGTTTTTTTTTTGCTATTAAAACTCGTGCGTGATTAGGGCTGGCGGATGTGTATACTACCAAGTCAATCATCGAGAGACTATGCAGTGAAATACAATTATATACATATGTCAAAGAACAAAAATCGTGAAATCGTGCGTAGCCTAAGACGGGAATCGAACCCGCACCACTGGTCGCAAGCCAGCGCCCTTACCTCTGGGCAAAAAAGGCTAGTAAACTTTAAACTTATTATACTAGTCGGAAAAATATTATTTTCTTCAACATGCAATGAAATATTGATGTTATGTTCCTTCTAATAGGCTGCGAAGTATGACATTTCAGATGCGGCTAGGACAAGAGGTCGTTAACGGAATTTTGTACAAATGTTAGAGGCCTAGGCCGGAGAAGTCCTCTTTTTTAATTTCCATACCACATAAATTAGTGGCACAGGCATCATGACATTCTGCCACCATGCGTATTAAAACTAAAAATGGGATTTTTTTGTTGTATATTTCAATGCATGTTTGAGAAAAGCACTATACATACCTCGGCGGGAAATATGGGGTTGCCTGCCTCAGACCTATCCGGCCTCGCTATATCCGGGCTCGTCTATATGTCTTCGGCCGGCAACCCCTTTCGTCCCGGCCTCTGTAGTAATGTACTCTTTGTCGAGTCAGCTTACATTTATGTATCTGTATAAACCTTATTATTTGGAGACATAAAAGTTGTTTCTCACTGTCTTTGGTAATGCTTTAGATTGTCCGGCCGGCGGATTCCGGAATTCTGGCTGTGCTCTAGAGAACATGACCTTTATTTCCTCTACAGAAAATGTTCTCACTTGGAGAGAATAATCGATGTAAATTATAATCGATTCTACTAAATGTACTTACTCTCAAATAGCAATATAAGTACTTAGTTAGAGTCTGCAAGTATTTTTAACATGCTTGCCCATTATGTGTCTGACTGAAGTTATCCTTTACCGACAAACTTGCGTTATTTCAAGAGAAGAAATTGCATTTGAAGTTTCTCGAAGTCAAAACAACTGCCGGCATTCACTGACAACTTTAAGTAAATAGCGGAAAGTAACTGTGAGTGAATTTACATTAAAGAATACCTATTTTAAGGCCTTATTTATTTACAAGATAATAATATTATTATATACATCTTATATTATACATTATTATGTTACGAGTGCATCAAATGGTTGCCTATAAATAGGCTCAGCAGCAGTATTAACGTCACGCGACAGGGTATGCCAATAGCCCGACAAGGGTGGAGAACTTTAGGAAAGAAAGCAAATTCCAAGTTCCGAAGTTACTAACTAGTAATAATCATCATCGGATTATCTCGCTAATCATCTCTATAAACACTTCATGACGTATACAGACATATATTTTTATCAAGCATGTTTCCTTGAGCCTGTGAGATTGTGGCTTCGAAAGTTTGAAAGTGTATGTGTAGAGGTATTCTCTGGAACTACTATTTCTTAACATTTATTACTATTACCATTATATAGAATGGACTTTCAAGCTAGACATAAGCTATTTTTGGGGTTCCGTAGTCAAATTGGCGGAAACAAAACCCTCCTAGTTTCGTCATGTCTGACGTCCGTTCGTCCGTATGTCACAGCTGATTTACTCTGAGAATATTTATAAGCACTATAATTATAAATTTTGCAAGGAAGGTGTAATCTGAAAAGCGCTACAGAAAAGTTATGTAAAAACTTTTGCATTTAGGTCAACAACCGTTGGTGAGATATTAGCTGTCAAAGTAGTAAAAAGTGTCTACCCTTCCGTGATTTAAACTACTTCTGAAAAAAAAATCAAGGTGTTACGATTACGAAATGCTTTCAAAGAAATTTGGTTTCAAAGATTATGCTGAATCAAATCACCGTAGCGATTTATGAGTTATCGCTGAAAAACTGTCTTGCCCAAACAAAAATACGTAAATGCCGTGGGTACCGAATGACGACACGACCTTTTTTGATTCAATGTATTGTATAGTGGATTAGTAGATGTCGGTACGGAGCCCTTCTTTGTGCGTGCTCCGACACGCACTTAACCGGTTTTTTATCCCATGGCTCCATTATCTTTGCAATACGCGGGCAGTTAATAACCTTGAACATCATCCCACGTCCCACTGCCGTGCAAAGTCTTGCTCACATAGACGAGAGGGGACTAGCAACAGTCTCCTGAAGTATTTACATACACTTTTTAATTTCTTCGCAGATGCATGCAAGATTCCTCACGGTGTTTTTCTGAATCGGAAGCCCAACGGTAAAGATCATATTATATTTATTCCGAAGACAAGTTCCGAAAACCAAGTACTAACGAGGTTTTCGCCCCAGCTCGTGAACTTGAATCCCGATTCAAAACAAAAACTTCCGCTTTATAGCCGTATGCTTGAACAACTAGGCTATCAAGCAACAAGGCTTTAAACTTGTTTTTAGCTGGTAATAAAATAAAGTAACATTTTTGTTCGAGTACTCGCTAACTCTCACATTTACTTAATAGGATCTTGATAGTAGATTGGAACACGAAAGAGGATTTCTTGAGATAACTTGATTTATTTAACTTGATATGAATATCGAACGTGAAGTGAAGTGAGTTGATTTATTACCTAATTATGAAATATACAAAGAAAATGCTGATGGTGGAAATATATACCTATATACTATGACGCACGCGCGATGTACTTGTACAATTTTATAATACAGCATGTTGACTATACCAATGCCGCGCAAATGCCTGTCCCCATGATCTCCATGAGACCCTCCGTACTGTCTACTTCTTCCTCCTTGTTACTGAGAAATGTATCAAGGTTATCCTGCCATCCCCAAATAAAGTAACAAAATACTTATAATTTTAGGGTCCATATTGGTCCTCATACAACTTTATGGTAATTTTTTCTTGCAATAGATTCCGTCTTGTGATTGTAATTCATCAAAGAACGATTCGTCACTTTTTTTTTCATATTTTTACTAAGGTAAGGTAGGTATTCCGGAAATATTTACTTATAATAATATCGTTACTGAAATTATGTTAGTACCTATTCATAATGATGTTCGCAGTTCGAACCTACCATACGTTTTCGTTAGCAGTTCGGTTCTGTGAGGACTAAGTAATCTAACCGGAACAATATTTTTGGTAGCAGTTTAGATCTGTAATGGTCGCAATATTAACCTAACCTGACTTACTTTTCTGGTGTTATGTTGAAAAAGTATGTATATTAACATCAATAGTATGGATAGAGATACCAGACAATTAATGACATCATGAATATAAATTGTTGAGAGTAACAATGTTTTTAACTTAAATTAATCATGAATAATGATTGTACGAAATACATTTTCGGAATTATACTTATTTAATTAGCAATTTTATACCTGTGATATTTAACCTCTAATGGAGGGCACCCCATTTTTAAGCTAAAACCGTGTTATATGTATATGTATACAGATGTTTTAAAGCGTTTTCTTTCGTTCGCTTTTTACGATATTGGTTTGGAGTGAAATATCGCCATCCTTAACTTATTTATCTTCGGCTGCTAGGTTTCGCGACGTGCGTGCACTGCCAAGAGTACCCGGAATATCTACTGAATTTAAAACGAAATAATCTAACGAACTCCTCTAAGCCGTTTGCGCGATTACTCACCATCTTAAAGAAGAAGGTAGCAACTTCGTCTGGGATTGGAACACAGTTAGTACATTTTTTCGCAAGTGGCGGTGGATAAATGGAATGAGGTTTTTTATACATCTGGTAAAGAATACAAACTAAAGACAGTAAAGTGCATAAGTAAGGTAATAATGTGTGTGGTAAGTAATAATGAAGTATGATTATATATAATTATATCAAAACTAGCTTTAACTCGCGACTTAGACAGCGTAGAACTTGTTATATGAATAATTGCTATTCAATTAAATAACTAAGGCTTAGGGCAGCAGAACCTAAGTGTTCCGAAAAATTCTGGGACCAGTGAAAAGAGACGATGGGAGTCAGAGGATCCTTAAAAATGCCGGAATTGAAGAGCTGCTGACTGAACTAAATATTATAGGTAAAAGCAAAGCGCATCTTCTTCGCTGGCTTTGCCATCTTGAGAGGACGGGTAAAGATCGACAGGTGAAAAGAGCATATTTGGGCCTACCGACCGGACGGCGCTGCGTCCTGTGGGTCGCCCAAAGTATCATTGGAAGGATTTGGTGGACGCGGACCTGCGTGGTCTCGGAGCCGGTGCAAGCTGGCGAGAAATAGCGCAGGATCGAGAAAAGTGGCGGGCTCTTGTCTTTGTCTCGAAGGCCAAGGCCCATTTTGGGTCGTTGTGCCAGCCTAGTTAGTTTAATTTAGGCTTTGGCTTTGTTATCGGTCTTCTGTTACTTCTGTCTCCTTAAAGCACAATTTCCGAGATAAATACTACCATATTATGTATTCAAGCGAAAAAGGTGGTAAGGCTAGATCTCCGTCAGAGATGCGCTGTGTTGAGAGTGAGCGACCTGCATTTGTCTCTAGCTGTTACTAGAACGAGCATTCAAATGAAAACAAGTAAACACAGCTCGAATGGTTTACTTTAGCTATTTTCACAACCTAATGTCATATGGCATCCTCTTGTGGGGGCACGCTTCAGATGCGAATCTTGCATAAGCGGGCTGAGCTGTTTACAAACCAGTAGTGAGAGTTTCACAGAGAGACGAATTAGGAGAATTTGGTATCCAATTTGGTATGGCTTATGTCCAGCAGTGGACGTCCTAGGGCTGATATGGTGGTGGTGGTGGTGGTGGTGGTGGTGGTATCCATACTTCGGCGTTTTATTATTTTTTATTGTTATTATTATTTATGCTAGTTAGCTCAGAACTCTGTTATTTATTAACCGATATTGAAAATTCTTTTTTGTTTCAAAATTTCAAAATATTTATTATATGATATGGTGGTGGTGGTGGTGGTATCCATACTTCGGCGTTTTATTATTTTTTATTGTTATTATTATTTATGCTAGTTAGCTCAGAACTCTGTTATTTATTAACCGATATTGAAAATTCTTTTTTTGTTTCAAAATTTCATAATATTTATTTGGTATCATGCTGGTCGTAACAAATGAATGTGGCCGATCCCTCCAGGTAACTATGATAATACTTGTGTTAGGAGAAGCCGCTCCTCCCATCCGGAGTTATATACAGTCTGGTTGATACACAAGGCTTAGAATAATTGTTACATGACACATTAATTTCGAATAAAGTAAAACAACAATACTAGTAAAAGCTCTACAGAAAACATTAATACAATGTTATATACACACAGAGAAATAAACAACTATTATCATTAATAAAATGTAAAATTTTATTTTATTTTTTAAAAACTTAAACAATTGACAGAACACTACAAATAAAAACAACAACTTTTTAAGAGAAAATGCGACATACATAATAGAAATACAAGAAATAAAAATGAGTAATTCGTCCATTGGTCAATGTGTACGTTATTATAATTAGTTTTCATCAGACATTCAATCATAATATTATTAATATTCCTATCATAATATTATTTATAATCCATCGGACATTCGATATTGTAGATATTCTTAGTAATAGTTTGGAGACGGGATTTTTTATATTTTGTACTTTCAATCTCAATTGCTTTGTAAACGATCCAACTAGCAATACAAACAAATTGAGTATTTGTATAGACAACATCACACGAGTGAGAACGCGAAATTGATCTTGCCATATCGGCATAGTCCGCTTACACTATGCTAGTTTCCCAGTCCCTGCCCGAAAATCTAATGATAAAATATACAGATAGGCCAGATATCTCAGTTTATTTAATATAACCGTGCCTCTAACGTAGAAAATATATTGTGGCTTCCTGTATATGTAAATGATGCCGATAGGGGTCACCATATTTCATGATAGAGTTGCGTCTCTTTTTGACAAATATGTTCCAATTAGAATAAAAAGGCCAGATCATGATTCGTGGATTTAAATAATCGGTTAATGAATATGTACCCAATGTAATTTAATGTATGTTAAATGTTTATTGCCTATTATTATTGAAAGAAAGCCATAAAGAAATTGTGGAATCCAATTAGGAATAATAAATGCTATGATGAAGGCATCAGTATAATAATTATGTTTATTTTCAAATCGTATGCTAGTTTGCTATCGCAATAGTATAAATAACCAACCAAATTAATTTCAACTGAAAACCGTCTGTTCCACCATCAAAAACGATTTATTCCTAAATCTGCTATGAATATCGTATAACGCGCCAAATATCCGGCTAACGCTCTTAATACATACAGAATTTCATAAACCTTTTTATATGTCAACCTCTGACGTTTCACGGAAACATCTCAATGAACTCGACGTAGATTAACGGAGACATAATGGACTGCATCGCCCCGAGTGGCTTCGCGAGTGAGGTGAAATATTAGCGCACTTTCGGGGCTTTTACGCATATTATTTATTCAAAGTAAGAATAGAGGATACTTCCAAGCTGCCTTGAGGAAGACAACGTGCAAAGTTCAGATGAAACTTTTAAGCTGGATTATGTCTTCTTGGCTTTTCTTGTCTGTGTAATAAATAATTGTTTCCCGGTGTATTGGTGTCATACTGTAATGTCGTGTTTACATATTTTAATAAATAAATCAATAAGTGACAAGTAATCTAATGTGACATGTATATTGTTTTAATCTGTTATTGTGTACCATAAAGTGCTTACATACGTACATCATACAAGTAGTAGTAGAGGGAAGTGACTTATTAAGAAAATATTTTTTGTCAAAAGACGTTTAAATTAAAATAAAGTATGTGAATGATATACATTATTCTACAAATTACGAAGATACGTATAAATCAGTACACACATTTTCACGACGAAATCAGCAACTTACTCATTTTTCCTAAATAATATACATGTAAAAAAGTTAGGTATACCTAATGCTGTGTCAGTTAGTAGGAGCGGAGCTGCTTTGTGCGGTCGTTAGCGATGTCTGATTTTGTTTCTCATATTTGCCTTTTGCTGTGCTCTTATTGCGGTTGGTCCGATACAAATAATTGATTCTCTCTAAAAACTGGTTCAAATGGCATCACAAATAAATAATAAGGAAAGTAGCGAAGTGACGTTGCCTCAAAGTCATACCTGAGGAGTAGTTAAGTTACTGTAAATATTTTTACAAGCGGAATTCTAATTTACAACCGGAGTGAAAAATTGATCACCCTGGGCGGGTTCGAACTCACAACCTCTGGAATCCGTCAATAAGTCGTGGGTTCAAGTGTAATTAAGTTACGTTTCAAACGTATACAGGGTGTGGCCTGTAATAGGAGCAAAAAATTAAACGGTACATTATTGAGCTCTCCAGCAATTATTTCCAAATGATTTTAATTAAAAAAAGTTTTTTTTTGGATTTTTTTTTTCGCAAATGTAGCTTATGTGTATTTTTTTTTACTCTACTGGAGTGATATGAGGATCATTTATTTATGTACAACGAAAATATATACAAGAATACTTAACCAAAATAATATAAAGAAAATTAAAACTAACTTAAATCTAAAACGGGCCCTTGAGGCATTGTACCGAGGATGCTGGCGGCATTTCCTCGCTGTATCGCAATGCTGATACGTTGAGCGAGGAAACCGCCAGCTCTTCGGTCACCAGTTACGTCAACCAGACGCTTCGCAATTTCTGCAAATAACTTATGCGCGCTGGGACCCCACGGACCTAGAGTTTCGACGCCAAAAGGTACAAACATGTACTCTCTGCCGAGGCCCTTGTATTTATTACGCTTTAGAATTTCGGCGTTTTCCGCCGCTGCACCCGCTTTTACTGTAGTCCGTTGGAGGTGAGACGGTGCCAGTGTGTCTACACAGGTAGCATCCCACACCAACATCCGTCCCACGCTCCAAGGAACTAAAGACACCCCATCAGGTCTCTTACCATCGTCCCTGACCATGCCAGTCGGCTCAAGAAGAGCAGGCACATTGACGGTGGCAAGAGACCGGCGGATTATATCATTAAGCGTCGCATGTCTCGAAAAACGGCCTGCACTTTTTTGACAACACAATCCATGGTGTCCCAGTCGGTCCACGTCCGTGCCACAAGAGCATATATGTGGGGTACATACCGCGACCCCGAGTCGCAGTCCAGTCGCCAATCTAAGCGAGGTCGGATCCAGGAAGGTACCGGTATTTGGCGAGGGATGGGCATGTAGCCAGTAACCAGCCTCCCGGGTTCCGACCGCCAAAAGTCTCGCACGATCTGGACCTGCACTGCTGTTTAGAAGAATATTATAATTTAAATCACAGTAAATATTATCCCAGCTCCTTTGTGATTTTGGGTTGTATGGAAATTTTTTACCTGGGCAAGCAACTTTAAAAGCATTTTTGGCACCCTCCAAGCCCGCAATCTCACAGTATGTAGGCAAAGCCCTTAGGATATTTCCTATGAGACCAGACGTGCTATGGGTGGATGCCAAAAAGGCTGGGGATGCCACACTGGACACTTTGCGGATTCCTAAGCCACCGTATCGAATAGGAAGGGACGCTTGAGACCAGGAAGGCTCAGTTAGCTGAATATTTAGAATCATTTCTAAACTAGTTTTGATTAAGTCATCCATTCGTGACAAAAGATTTTGATGTTTCCAGAAAGGACAGCAACGGAGCACATATGTAAATTTAGGGACAAAAAGACAAAACTTAAGAATGATTAGCGCATAATGTGGGCTAATTTCGAGTAAACGATTCGCGTGGCTTTGGAATTTAGAAATAGTGTCAGAAATATAACCGGGAAAGGATTCTTCAAAAATAGGAGAACCCAGGAGGCAAAGTGAAAATTTGTCGACTATTCTGATACCAGGAGCCAGATGAACAAATTTTTGTATTAAATCGACCAAACTATAAGAAGTCTTTTGAATAAAGAGTGATATTAATAACAATTTAATCAAAAAACACAAAAAATTATAAAAAAAAAAAATCTCTAAAATATTCTTTCAAACCAAAAATGCGACAACGATTATGAGTCATAACTTGAAGTAACCTCAAAATCAGCATTGACTGCCGCGCTATAATCTCTGGGTGCCAAGATCCATTACTTGGAGGTCGTAACTTTAGATCAAAATTTCTCCCAATTGATAAAAGATAAAAAAGTTTTGGACACAAGAGTTTACTGCAAATGCTCTAAGGAAGCGTCCTTTAAATTTATTGCTCCTATTACAGGCCACACCCTGTATAAGGTAGATATGTCGTTTTATATAGGAAAATGAGAGATTTAACGTAGCATACGCAAAAAATCGTTACGTAATCGGCTACCGGATAGAAATTTTCATTTAAATATGTACCAATAACGGATGGTTACGTACATATCTTCTATATATCTACGCACATAAATATCGTAAATGTAAATATAGGGGGATAATTGTACAAAAACCTAGTCCCAAACTAAGCAAAGCTTGTACTATGGGTACTAGACGACGATATACATACTTATATAGTTAAGTAAATATTTAAAATACATCTCATAGAAAACATCTAAGACTCAAGAACAAATAATCCTGTTCACCGCACAAATACCTTGAACGGGCATTCGGGATTCGAAACCGGGACCTCCGACTTCGTAGGCAGGGTCACTACCAACTAAGCCAAAGTCTTCGTGGACGTCAACTGTCAGGTTAGATGTAACTTAAACATCACTTCAGTTACTCGTAACTTTAACTCTTTGACACAGTAGACGCCAGTTTCTTTTTTATGTGGCGCCAAATATATGAAATGCCAATATATTTTGTTCGGATAAAGCTGATGATGGCGTGACCTGTATAAATGCTTTAAGCCTTAACTAAAAATGCCCTGATGGTAAGCATTGATGAAGATTACGAATGATGTTGCGAGTGGATCGTAGGCTCTTATAGGAATACATTTATTTATGTACCAAGAAAATGTATACAAGAATACTTAACCAAAATAACTTAAAAATGAATATATATAAAATAAAAACTAACTTAAATCTGAAACAAGGCCTTGAGGCATGGTACCGAGGATGCTGGTAATATTTCCTCGCTGTCGCTCGCCAACTCTTCGGTCACCAGTTACGTCAACCAGCTTCGCAATTTCTGCAAATAACTTGTACGCGCTGGGACCCCATGGACTTAGAGTTTCAACGCCAAAAGGTACAAAATTGTACCTTCTACTAGGCTCTCTATCAAGAATATAGGCAAACATAACATATTCACATGTTCAATTTTCACATATACTGCGGCTGAGAGTACCTGCATACACTCGACGTATAAAGATAATAATTTCCTGAGGCGTTGTTAGGCTAAGTACGGTACGTTACGTAACATTCGAGTAACGCACATTTTACCCTAGTATGTTAATATTGGCTTTGCCTTTTGGTGACTAGTGTTTGTAATTGTTGAAAAATATACCGTGCTTTTATATAGAAACTTATGAATATTTATAAAAAAAATATTTGATACAAAGATCATAAAATGTAGAATCAATACGCGTTATCCAGTGGAATTGACTAGACATTTCCAGTAGGCGAGAGGATCCTGAGAAACTTCTATTGCTACTTAAATTGAAAACTCCTTTGAGTTCCAGACTTATTTGTTAGTCTGTCCATGCTTGCAAGAGAATAATAATTACCTAAATATCTGTTGGAGTTTGTCAAGAGATATCATATTGTTATAGATTGATTTATTATTGACTATTAGAGATCTTATATATCTTACCTGCAACAGACAGACTTCGCAAACAAGCATGAATAAGGTTCGTGGATCGACTTGATTCAAGTCGATCCACGAACCTTATTCATGCTCGTATGTTATACGATATTCAATCTCAACAACTCGAGTACCTAACCTAATATTTAGTTTTGTTACTTTTATAGCATAATGTGGCTAACACTCCTCTCTGCACATTCGCACCACCACCATATCAGCCAAAGGACGTCCACTGCTGGACAAAGGCCTCCCCCAAATTTACGGAGGGTATATGCCATAACCCCGTGACCCGGACCCGTGGAGCCGGGTATGTCCTAAAACTACGACCAAGACCACCGGGGGAAGGGCAGCAGCATCCCTGGAGTGCGGTGGAGATGCTGCGATCGCCAACCCGCATGCCAAGCGTGGCGATTATGGCATTGACCCCCCATGAAATTGGGGGAGGCCTGGGTCCAGCAGTGGACGTCCTCCGGCTGATATGGTGGTGGTGGATATGCCATAATCGCCACGCTTGACACGCGGGTTGGCGATCGCAGTATCTCCACCGCACTCCAGAGATACAGCTGCCCATCCCCCGGTGGTCTTGGTCGTAGTTTTAGGACATACCCGGGTCCACTCGTCCCGTCCGGGTTCACATTTGCACAGCCAAACGTTATTGCGACACTTTCTGGCTCGTCGCCGATATTCGGATTATGCAGCACAACCCTAGGGTTCGAAGCTCACTAAATCGAAGGTCTCAGTGGTTGCTCAAAGCAGAGCGTTAGGATTCCGGGGATGGCGATTTCGTATGATTAACATGAACGCTGCTTAGCTCCGCTGTACGCTTAAGACGGAGAATAATGAATGACAATTTGACCGACGGTCTGGCAGCCGGATTGGCCTAGTTCGCATTGACTCTGCTTACGAAGCTGCTTTTGGGTTTAATTTCGTGTAGTTTTGGATTTGTTGGATACTTACGAGGATGCAGGGTGGGGAGGCAATGTTTTGACGAAGCATGTTGCTGATACTTTTTTGTTAATTTAAGTTATAGAGTACAATTTAAGTTATAGAGTACAATTTAAGTTATAGAGTACAATTTAAGTTATAGAGTACAATTTTGACGATGCTTGTGCAGATAATACTTGTGTAGTGTAAGTTGACAAAGCATGTAGTGGATTATTATTTGCCTGAATGTAAAAAAATATTTAAGATACATATTAAAATATAAGGCAACGGGTCCGTCACGTCTTGAAGGTCAAATATCGCTCGACATTTTTCAGACCGGTTGGTGGTCCTTAATCATGTGTACCTATCGCGGCGGCTGTTTATTTAGCACTCCGTGCCCTGCCCGCTCTACTGGTGGCGGCGGATGCGAGAATATACCCTCGTTTTCTACAAACAATTTTCAATGCCGAGTTACACACGTCACTTACAACGTCCCATGCTAAATATTCGTCCACACTCTTCACAGATGTAGTATTTAAGTGCTTACGAGTATAGTTAAGTATATAATTATTATCATCATCTAACACGCAAACGTAGCCATTCCTTAGTTGACTAGTAGGTAATCCCAGCGCTATATCAGCTGCATTATAGAGGGACCTATTGAACGGATTGCCTGTTTTCTAATTTTAAATATACGATGTTTTGGTAAAACCTTCATCGATTTACCTAATAATCGAACTTAATCTGTATAACTTTCATCATTAATTCGCTTATGACATTCCGATCAACGATGTCCCTTGATGTTCGCGTTATCGTTGAACAAGCATATATTTATACACGCTTACTCGTTCAAATATCATTTAGTCCATAACCTTAGTAACCTTAGTTTCATTGACCACCATGTCAAAGGTCATTTAGTACACACATAATAACACACATAATAAGTTATACATACATAATACATACATAATAAGTTATAGTTACAGGCACAAAGGTGAACTTATCTCTACCAGTTAAGCTTTGAGCAATTAATGGAGTGAATTGAGTGTAAGCTAGTTTAATATCCATGCATTATTTCCCCTTTAACACAACGCATTAAATTCAAAAGATATACTCCTAACCGGAACATTATTATTTCATTACAAAGGCTGGCTGCAATTTAAACGCAATAACTTTTCTCACATACTCGGTATAAATGCCCAGTTTAAATTCCGCAGCCACCAGTCACGTACGTCTTAACGTCTCTCTCCCCCAGATTTATAGGACACCATGTATTTATCAACGCGTACTTAGGTATCTAAGTTATCTGTAATACTTGTGTTAATTTGTAGATGGCTTAAAACAGCTCTAGGTTTAGTACAAATTATGTAAAAAATATATGTTGCAGTACGTTCGCTGGGTTTAATGGCTAATGTAAATAGTAAACAATAAACAAGTTATTTTATTTGCGAGTTCGTCTCAAGTTTGTTTTGCACTCGCAATGATACACCGAAACGAACAAGATACCCACAAAAATATGAACACGACATATTGTAAATGTTTTAAAGTGCAAGTTCGAATATTTTTGGGCACCCTGAAAAGAGATATATTTGATGGGGACCCTGAAAAGAGATATATTTGACAGCAATAAATAAACTGATAACTGAAACACTGCTACTACTTATTTACTTATTTTTTTAAGAAGCGCAGAAACGCCTGTATATTTTAAAATAATGCTCAGTGATCTAAGCCAGGCGCCGATGCGAGTCGGCTTGAAAATGAACATGGAGAAGACAAAGTGGATGACTACCACATAGGTATCGAACATATTAATATTAGACGGCAAGATCGAAAGAGTAACCGAATATGTCTACTTAGGTCAGAAAACACTGGAGAGAGATAACTTAGATCCAGAACTCTCAGCTAGGTTGGGACGCATTTGGCAAGCTCGACGACGTTTTAAGGTCAACTATTCCCCAGTCGCTAAAAACTAGGATCTGCGACCAGTGTGTTCTCCTAGTGATGGCGTACGCTTGCATCACCGGTTTACTACACTTCGTGCTATGGAATGGACCGCTTAATGCATGGAATCTCTCTGCGAGTGCGGAGCGAGGAGGCAACGCACCCAAGTCACCGCCATCGGCAAAAGGGTCACAAAAGTTAATTAAGACGGTGGCCAAAAGCATGGTCGTAAGCAGACAACGTATAGACAGCTGCCGAGAAACGTGACCCCCCTCCCCCTCGCCCTCGCATATAAGTTTGTATGTAGGGAAGGTCAGGTTTCTCTGTAGCTGACTGTACTTAGATAGACGCAGGCGACTCCAGAGGAGCTGAGTACTATTAATAAGGTATTTATTTATGCTCTATGTAGCTCATTAAATCTACGCTTACTACTTACGTACTAGGGCTCATTTTCTCTCGTCTCAGGAGCCACAAGCGGGGGTCTTTTTCCCCCTTTATACAAAAACCAGGATAGAAAGAGCTCTCCGCAAGTGGATGCAGGCTCTTAAGATTAGTGAAATTAATACTGAAAAAGCGCTTTTCCGAGAATATAGTAGTTTCCGAGTATTGTGCAAAACTGACATGTAAAATTATTGAATTTTATGAATAAATTGATTAATTGATTGATTGATTATATGTATACTTTTGTTTCTTATACTAGAATAAACGTTAATAAGCAAATTTTACGAAGCTTCTGTTGAGCTTTAATATTCCGGGCTATTATTTTTATATAATATGCACATTCATACTTTGTTAAAATGATTATTTTAGGAAAGAAACATAAAATTTTATTGTAATAATTGTAATAAGGGCTTACATGTTTATAAAATGTATCTACATTTACTCGATCTAAAACACTCTTGTATTACCGAGACAAATAAAAATGAAATTCCAGACAAAAGAGTCCACTACATACAACTTAGTAAAGTTCATAATTTCAACAAAAAAATCTTTTTTCGTGTATTCAAAAATACAAGTCAGACGTTTTATCACCGTCGCTTTTAACATAAAAATGCTTTAGACAATTTTTCAACGAGGCGAACCCATGAATTTCAAATACGTTTATACAGATAAGGGCTATTGTTGATATAAAATACGATTACGCAGGTGAACCACGCGACCCCCGCAGTAAAAATTACAGCGCAAGAAAGGGTACTATTCGAATTAACATTGCTTTCAATCGGGATTGTATTTGTCGTGCACGAACGCTCGCTCTCATGTGCACGTAACTAATTTAGGGTAATTTTATAATATGCGCGAACTTTTATTGGCATATTTATAAACAGTAAACGTACGGTTCCAAAAAAAGCTATATATGGGACATTAAACAATAATACACCTATAACATGCATGCCTTAATTAGTATTAGTTTTTTAAACTAAGGCGGAAATAAACATTCCAGAAAAAATATTATGACAAACTATGCAACTACGTAAAAAGGTGTTGTCAAAGATAAGACAAGACGAACGAGCATTTTGCTGACTCAACTTCATCCTTAATACTAGTGTTATTTTATTGGAGATTGACGAGAGACATTATCCTGTTTGGATTAATTTTATTGTTATTGACGCTTAGAGACCTTATACATCTCTGAGAATATTAAATTACTTAAGTTCTATTTTCATTTACTACTTATTTTAATTTAGACGCTTAGAGACCATGTACATCTCTAAGGACTTAGGAATAATGGACGCTCAGAGACCATATACATCTCTGAGATATTAAATTTATTGTATATACTTTTGTGTATTCGGACAGAAACCGTATATATACGTCACAATTTTATATATAATGTATTGTAAGTTTATTTTAATTGAATATTGTGAGTTTGTTAGTCACTATAGTTTTGAAATCATTATTATTATTGTCTACTTTTTTTTAGTCCTGCAATTCTGTTTTGAAAACATAATTATTATCATTGTCAATTTATTTAATTGTATAATTCATGTGTTGACTTGTAAAAGTGCCCTTGTGGCCTATTTGCAGAATAAAAATGTTGATTTTGATTTTTTGATTTCATCATCATGTCAGGATGTCTGCTAGTTTTTTCGTCAAAATCTAACAGTGCTTAATATTCAAAATATCCCTCCTCAAATTTCATTTGAAGGTGATAGCTATCATATAGTATGCCTAATCTTCTTGTCATTTTGACTAAGCTCAGCTCCTGTACCCCTCTCTAAATTATCGCACGAGGAACGAAAGAGCGTGTGATGAATACTTTTTAAACAACTGTCATTAAATTATGAACCTTCTTGCTTAGACGTTAAAGTCAGTTTTTGAACGTAATAATTTAATGCAATTCTGTCAATTCAAACAATTTTAAGAATATCGTGATTTTAATTTTCTTGTAGGCAAACATCGGTTTTATTAGGTGAATATACTGTTGCTTTGCATCCGATAGTTATTAAGATGTTGGTAGTGAGCAATATTAAACTGATTTCGATTCAATGAATCAAGTCGGATAGTACCCAAGGAGGTACAAATCATGACAATACAAATTTTCTGTATTAATGACGATGCCGTTTTTACTTTTACGACAGTGTTTTCTTTTTATTCCTCTGTCAGGGACAGCGACTTGTAAGAATCTGCACTTTAAATTAGCTTTTCGTTTTTCATGATTTATCTGCAACCACAGATTCCTCTGTCATGTTTTAATAGATGCTAGTAGTACAAGCTATGCTGTAAGCTTTTATTTTGACTGCATGGGTTGCCGTTATCGAAATCGAGAAGGAGGGCTGTATCTCTATAATTTACCGTTCAATTATTAAAGGCCACATACTCGTATTGTTTATGATAAAGTAATCTACGGCTATTTCATTATCAGTAATCTGTTTGGTGTCAATTTCAACTGCCGGTCAAGTCAGTACATATTCTTTAATAGATTAGAAACGGGGCGATACAAATACAGTAGGTACTCTGCTTCTGTGCATTATAATACTATTGTCTATATTAAAATGTCGTATTG
Organism: Notocelia uddmanniana; assembly: GCA_905163555.1. Taxonomy (NCBI): domain Eukaryota; kingdom Metazoa; phylum Arthropoda; class Insecta; order Lepidoptera; family Tortricidae; genus Notocelia; species Notocelia uddmanniana. The sequence continues at coordinate 28,504,551 of LR991058.1, read as the reverse complement.
ACAGCATTTTTTTTCATTTTTTTCCTTATTTACGAAACAAACGGTCACAAACAGAGGAAAATAGTACTTATATTGTATACAAATAAACCTGTAGTTCTATAAATTATCTACGTAACAAAATTGATAGAAATGTCGAAACAGGGTGCATAAGTAATGCACCCTGTAGCATACATACCGACATGCAAGGAAATATATAATACCGCATACAGATTCCGCACCACAAATTGCGAAAGTGGCCTGACAATGCAGTTTGAAGCACCTGTCTGCAACTTATAAGTGATAGCTATGAAATTAAGATGAATCCCAGCAATTTTAACTCTAAGACGACTTGGAAACATTTGGCAACGAGCGAAATGGGGAATTCCTTTCAAATTAAGCTGGCCGCTTTGTGCCTTTGTTCTGAACTGGATTATAAATAAATTTTATATAATATTATCTTCAAATTTTAATAATGTTCGTAAGTTTGTTAATATTGTAGTTTTGAAATGATTATTATTATTGTCAGTTTTTTAAATTGCATAACCAAATTTCATTATTATTGACTTGTAAAAGTGCCCTTGTGGCCTATTTGCGGAATACATGTTTGAATTTGAATTTGAATATAGTGTCTTAGTAAAGTTAAATACGAAATTATCATTATAAATAGGTGGTAGGTAGGTTTAGTAGTTGTCTGCATAGCGCGTAAGCCTTGAATGAACTCCATATGGACGTATACTTTAACTAGCGATAATTGCCAGTGTTTTTTGCATTAACACCTTCTTGCGCCACCTTCCCTAACAGATGGTCGAGGGAGGCGATGGCTGAGATACGTGTTATACTCGTGATCGGGTGCTGTTTATGGAGTCCGGTCTGTTCATGCTTGCAAGGGCATAGTAAATACCTTAATACTAGTGTTATTTTATTATAGATTGACGAGAGACTCAATCCTGTTCTGGATTAATTTTAATTGTTATTGACGCTTAGAGACCTTATACATCACTAACAATATTAAATTTACTTATTTTAATTTTGGCGCTTAGAGACCATTTACATCTCTAAGGACTTTGAGATAATTGTTATTAATCGTATTTAGACGCTCAGATACCATATACATTTAATTTTATATACTTTTTGTTTATTCGGATACATGGCGCATTCAATACGTCCTTAATATTTGTAAATTTATTTTCATTGAATTGTTAATCAGTATATTTTTTTAATCATTATCATTAAGTAAAATTGTCAGTTTTTTTAAATTGTGTCCTAATTGCAGAATAAATAATAATAATAAATAAACAATATAACAATTAAGTAATTCTTGATTAAATTTGGTCATTATTTTTAATTGAGTTGTCTCGTGCAGAGATGTAATGTAACTTTGTATGTATACCATTTGTGTGACATTAATGTCATTGATATATATGACTTTGTTAACTTGTTACTGATACATTGATTGCGGCATTAATTTGTAAGGAAAATAAATAAATTAAAGATAAAAATCTCAAGCTCTCGTTCCACTCAAATGCTCAAAAGTGCACGTACCTTTTAATTTTGACATTGAAAATGTTTTTTCGTTCGCTCCAGTATAGGGTCCCATTTCACGAAATAGTGCGATCCCCTTATATTTCAGAGAGTTGTGAAGGTATGATATTCAAACTAGGCTCAAAAGACGCGTATTTACGAGATGTGTAAGATGCAAAGAGAATTATTTGAGAAAGTCCAGAACGAAAAAAGTTTTGGCCGAAATAGTGAAAAAAAAAAACAATTTCCTCCGATTTTTTCATTTTGGCACTCGATATTTTGGAAAGGAAGAATGATATCAAAATTTTGATCAAAACTCCTTTGGACAATTTAGTCGGCTACAATTTGAGCCTAAAACAAAGACGATCGGGTCAAGTGTTTGCGCTGTAGCCTAACCTTTTTGAAAGAAGTCAAAAAGTCAGAACGACTATTAGTAGGTAATATATATTTTTTTAAATCAACACAATTGTACAATTGTAGTTAGTTTTAGTTTTATATTTAAAATTGTTTAAATTAAAAATGTATTGTTTCTATAATAAATTATTATTAATTATAGTTCGAGACAACAATAGCACATTATTGCAGTGGCCGGGAAATAGCAATTCGTGGATAAGTCAATGATGTTTTGGAAGACCAATATCTTCCAAAACCTTGGAAAATAAAATAGTTGATTGAGATTGCATAAAACAAGCCATTTTATCGACCCGAGCCGCAGGCAAGGGTCGATATAAAGTAGAGGGTAAAATAAGTTTTATACATGAGTTATACATCTGCTTTTCACTTCGATTGCGAGAAAATTAAACAAATAATCAAGGTTATGATATCATATAATTTATCCTTCTCCTGGGGCCTAGGGTGTCATGTTGAATTCGACTTTGAAAATTCTTGTTATAGTTATAGTCGGAGTTTGGAGGTCGAGTTAATTTGAAGTCGCCGTTATCTTGCGTGAATATTAGTAAAGTGGCAAATGCCTTTATATGTGGTTACCGTAACTTGGCTGCGCTTTAAAAAATTGCCAATTTAATAGGAATTTTGTATGTGAGCTATGTTTATATATTATATATCAACCAAATTGGCATAACGTTAGCAAATGTAATGCATTTTTTTATTTTGTTGAGTTCATTTTCAATGTACCTTGATGGTCGTGTAGTGCACGAGATCTGTGAATTTTTAACTTAATATTTTTTCCACTTGGTTTTTTTTATTACAACTTAATAGTGTATCCGATTTTTCATTTCACTATGTAATTAACATATTTTCAAAGAGAACAAAAAAAAATATTGATTGCAATAAATTAGTAGTAGTGTCAGGTTCAGTCATACACACGATTTCGAACAGAACTTTCCAATTACGCTAAAAAGGTATTTTTTTTTTAATAAAACGCCCATTTATTTCCTCATATATTACGCATTGCAACACATTAAAAAGGCTAAATTACATAAATGATGATGATGTGATAACCAAAAGATAAAATTTCTTTATTCATAATGCTATACTTTAGACTTAATTGCGGATAAACATTCGGCTATTAAATTCGTTGACTACCTTTTAATGTAACTATTATTATGAAGTTAATAATTATTTTACAATTTAAGCTATAAATTGTTAGGATATTTGATCCTAATTGCTGTCTTTGAAACAAATCTCTCATTATTACGCTCTTATATACGTACGTTCGGTGTGATTTGAGTCTGTGTCATAAATAATGGTATAACATACCTACTATATCAGTGATAGCTGATAATTAAAACAGATGGAAGAACCTTTGTATGATAAACAAATATTTTCCTCACGCTTTTTGATATCGTCATTCAACTCAAATTGAGATACCAACTCAATAGGTATGATCAAATCGTAAGACGGATTAGTTACTATTGTTTTCCGCTTTAGCGGAGTTAAATCTCGGATCAGCCGAGGCAATTCTATTAGTACTAAAGCCGATAAACGTTGTGCACAAACGAATATACCTTTGTCAGCCATCCTCCTCCTAGTGTTCCACTTGTATCTAAAAGGAGCCCGGACTTTAGTTTGGCACCCAATTTCAATATTAGGCAGTAGGCATATTTAATGATTTCTTTGGAGCTTAAAAAAAGGTACACTTTTACTCATACTCGTTTATTGAATTATCAGTACAATATATAACAAAAATATTTATAACAATAGTACATTGCTTAACGAGGGGCGTAAGTGGAAATTTCTTACTTCCCGAGGTAATGACAATGTTTTCATCACATTTGCGAGGAAATAAATAACTCCGAAACTAATCAAAATTGAAGAATTCGACCACTTCATCTCTAGTATCAAGGCATCGTTGCTGAGAGGAGCGCGCAGCGCGCAGCTTCAATATTGCAACCAATCACAAAACAGTATTCTTGCGGCGCTGCCTACTAGATTTGGCAGCTTCAATATTTCAACCAATCAAAGAGCAGTATTCTTGTGAAGCGTGGCCAACTAGATTTTTTAAACCAATCAGATCACAGAGAAACTCATAACTCCCTAGGGAGTTATGAAAATCCCCCCCACGGGAGCTAAATCAGCTATAACTACTCTATACGCCTGCATACAATAAGACCCTTTACCTACCTACCTTTTAAAAAATATTAAATGTCAGCTAGAACGATAATTATTATTTAAATTCCATTAAATTTAGTTTAACATTATTAATCAATTACTGTGTTTAAGATTATACAATTCGTTTTAGATTATAAAACGTCATGTCCAACAAATAATTTTTTATTTGTTAGTGAAATACATTCCTCCATTATAATTGCGTAAGTATACAGGGAGGAACAGTACCACGGACTTTTCTGAAAGTATGTTGTCATTTAGGTGATATACAAGCGACTTGTAATCATTACAAACTTGTTTAGAAATAAAAAAATAATCATGAAAATAATGGATTTTAATATTAGTAACAACCCTATTGCTTTAACATTAGCATTTAAGTATTTATATTTTGCCACATAGCTTTCTTACAAGATAGGGTTGAAACATGCTGTTTATTTGATGTTAAAAAAGCTATAACTCCAAAACGGTTACATACTATATTATTATAAATATAGCTTTTTAGCAAAAGTGCCAAGGCTTAACTCCTATTCCCTGTTTACAGGAAAGTCCATCGTTCTGTTCCACCCAGTATACATGTCAGTAAGTACATTTCCACTTATCAGTTGCACAGATAAAGAAGTCACACAGATATGTGTAATGTACTTAACTAAATTAAACTTAGTTTATTGAAATTTCTTCGTGTAATACGTTTACCCTCGCGGCCGCAAGTAGTGTACTGCAGTGACTAGCTATGTTGCGAAGTTGTTTGTTGTTTTACGAAAGCGACTGCCATCTGACCTTCTAACCTAGAAGAGAAACTGGATCTTGTTGGGTCACCAAAAAACTACTGTTAAATATCAAATGATACTACGTTTCATTTCATTTCATTTCATTTCACACTCAGCTGCAGAGAAACCTGACCCCTCTTGCATACAAACTTCTATGCAGGGGGGTCACGTTTCTCTGCAGGTGACTGTACATATGATAGCACGTAGAACCGATAGCCGTTGGGGCGGAAAGGTTCTCGAGTGGCGGACACATGCCGGAAGGCGTAGTGTGAGCAGACCCCCATAAGGTGAATTGATGCCCTGGTTAAAGTCGCGGCAGTCCGCTGGATGCGGGTGACGCAGGCCCGGTCATTGCGGCATTCTTTGGGGAGGCCTATATCCAGCAGTAGACGTCCTTCGGCTGATATGATGCTGATGATGATGACTACTATATAAGTTTTTTTGAAAAGCCCATTGTTACGAGCCGGATGCCCACGAAAGTCGCGCACCGCGCCGATCGGCTACAGCGACTACTCTTTATAGAACATGTTCCGTGATATATTATTTTTAGATAGGTGTCAGTGGTTTTCAAAATGGCCGGTCATGATTGATACGCCCGCATGCCCCGTCCGCCCTTCCACAATTTATCTTCTGAATTTTTTACAACGCGAAACTTGGTAATGGACAGGAGGCGTATTTACAAAACTACAATATTAATACACTGTCAGTTTGTGATGTTATTTATATGTATCTAACTTTTTAAGTTTTATTGTGAATAGATATTTGTACTTACATTTAATTTGGTCCCTATTTCAACTAAAAAAATGTTTTCCCATAACACATCTCATGTCTTTATTGATTTTATGTTGCGCATTTTTCACACACTATTATTAGGAAATTGTATATCTTTTTGTTTTTCTTCTTCCCAACCAAGGATGTGCTTTATCCGAAACGTCGAGTGACCTCAAAGAAGTAAATAATTTAATACACGATTAAGCCAGGTTTTCTACGAGTAAAAATAACATCAAACGTCTGACCACAACTTTACAATGGCTACTTATCGAAAAAGAGTGGCTCAGTAATAATTATAAATCAAAAAATTTAAAAAATAATAGAACATTGAAATTTCCTACTTAGCATTGAACAAATATAACAAACACCTTTGTGCTAACATAACAATCTTCAAAAAAAGGTTATTTATCTATTTTAAAAATACGAATTACTTACGAACATTTACCGTTACTAAACTGGCCTATGTCCAGCAGTGGACGTCCTTGGGCTGATATGGTAGTGGTGCACTGAGAAAAAAAGTTGATTAATTAAATCAAAATTTTGATAGTGATAACAAAGTAACTTGATGTATAGCGAGCAGATTAAGTCGGCTAATTGCAGCAATCAAGTTGAAATTATTGGAATTCGTAATAAAGTAACTTTATAATTCCAGCCATGGTTTGAATGTACGAAATATATTTATTGACTAATATAATCAAGGAATATGCAATAGATGCCATCAACGTCTTTACAGACCCAATTATTGGAAGTGTTTAAGGTAATCAAGTAAAATAAACAAATTGATAAATGTATGTTATACCCTGTATTAAGCTACTTAAATAGTGTTATTAAGGCCCAATAATTGATGCAATAAACAACCGCATTGATTCAATCAAGTTGAATGCTTGATGCAAAAAACTAATATAATTGATTAAATGTATGTATATCATACCCAGTATTAAGTTTCTTAGTGTTATAATCAAGTAGGTTTATCGTGTCAATTAAGTAATAGTTTGGTTTAATAAACGTACTTTGATCAGATTTATAAAAAAATCGTTTAATGTATTCATGTTGTCTGTTTGATATTATCAAGTCTCCTTTGTGAAATATATATAGTTCACGATTAAATTAATATATCACTTTATTGCTATGATTATTAAACCTAATGGAATGGTAGAAGGGATTACCCTTCCTCCCTCCCTTTTTTTAATATTAGTTCAATCCAAGCACTGGCCTTATTTATTTCAATCAATTTCTGTTAGTATGTTTAACCAGCTCTATAGTATTGATAACCACGATGCATTCTCTAATAGCGAGACGCTTGTTTCTTCTTTCGATAATTGTCATTGTTTCGTAAGTTATCGAAAGAAGCAAACGTTTCGATGATAGAAAATGCATCTGAGCTTGCCATACTGCACTGACTCTGGCAATAATGGCAAGTGGCTATACAAATATATACAAAACACAATAATACAATTGATTTGAATAACAATATTTAATTTTGGAATGAAAAATTTAGGCAGCTTGGATATCCCATAACTTGTGTGGCATAAATGAATGAAGTCACTTTTAAACCATATTTGTTTTATTATAGACATTTTACGCCTAGGTACATTAAGTTCAAAATTTAAAACGTTACTTATGGGGTATTTAACAGTAGTTCCCACCCTGGGATATTCTTCTCAGCTAGTGGGAATTGCTATAAAAAAAAAATATTTCTACACAATAATATGATGATAAGACAGAAGTAAGTTTGAGTAACGCGAATTACATTAATTTATTGATAACTGCTGTATACACCTGAAATTTCGTAGTGAATATTGAGATAATCTGATGACCAGTGATCACATATTAATTAATCTGTCAACAACTGCTTAAGACATCATTCGTCCTAAGCAGTTATCGAAAAACTAGCTGTTGCCCGCGACTTCGTCCGCGTCTTCATTCCTATTGGACGCAGCGTGATGTTATATAGCCAAGCCTTCCTCTATAAATGGACTATCCAAAACAAAAATATTTTTTACGAAAATAAAAGTAGTTTTTCCAATTGTTTCACAATAACATCCTAATAAATACACAAGCATTAGCAAATACACAATTATGTACACACTGTGCCAGGCCTCACTTACAACTTACAAGATACAACACAAAACGTATTTATTTTGATTTTCCCTTTCACTGCTGTAGCAAAACGTCAAATATGGTCAGTGTGCAACTTGAAAAGAAACCAGTATATCAGTTTACTATTTTGTGGGGCGATCCGACAAAGTTATTGTTGTATGTGGCAAAAAAGAACTATATAGTTCGTCCGTACCGGTATATCGACAGTGGCGCCTTTTGCACACGCAATATTAAATTGGTGGATTGTTGTAATGTTTATCGGCAATAAGTTTACTTGATATCTTTAGTCAAGTACATTGTTCAATTTTATTACGTACAAACCTAATAGAAATAAGTCGATTGTATGATTAAATCTCTTTTATGTTTGATGTAATCAGTTGCTTTTAAATTAATTAATGATTTAACACGATTCGTGTGGTTAAGTTTAATGATAGTATTAGTAAAATATACTTAATAGGTTCAAACAATTTCATAATTCCATGTGTCAAGTGAATGATTAAATGAAAAGTCAATTAATAAGCTGATCAAATATAATAATATGTAACTTCATTAAACCTTTCGATCATTTGAAATTTTTTGTACTTACAAAGTATAATTTATGAATTGTATTAATGAAATAATTAAAACAATTATATTTTTTCTAATCAAGCAAAAAGTCAGCTTGATTGGATCACTTTTTTTTCAGTGTGGTGGATTTACCGTTAGGTTAAAGTTTCATTAGATATACATAATAAATCATAATTTTCAGGCCATAATCACTTACAAGCATTGGCCTATCCAAAAATAAGTTTTACAACGAAGTTTACGACAACCTAATATCTATATAACAATATATTAATGTAAGCAGCTACGTTAAATTGATTAGCAGAAGATAATACGAAGACTAAAGACAAATATAGTGAAATTAATTTCAAAATACAATAATTTGAAAATAACTCCAAATCATTTACAAGGACTGTTTTTAATTCTTTTCATATCAAAGCCATCGAATTCCAATAAGATTTCCTAAATTGCTGGCTAGAAAACTTCCACAAGAGCGCTTTAACAAAATAACGACGGAACTTCCAAATAGCCCAGAAATCGCTACAAGCAACATTATACTTAGCCTTATACGCATGCAGTGAAACTATTTGCTTTGTACCGAACTTGGCTCCCTGAATTGCACATAATGCACTTAACTGTGACGGTAAGAGTATGCTAAACTTTAAACAAGATTCTTGGAATGTTTGTAAAGCGAGCCGAGTTTGAATTTATTCCAGTCCTGGAGTGCTATCTCTTGAGACTTGTTATGACAACACTTATTACTCTTTGGTGAGGCTAAGTAACCCGAGGAGGCTAAGTATGAACAAGCTAATGTGTACGTACATAACTTCATTTTGTGAATAAACATATAAATTATATAACACAGCTAAGTTACACCAAAATTTTAACTATGTGAAACAATCGTTTAGGTTGCTTAGTGTGAAGTAGACTAAGTAAAGTAACTGGTTATTGCTTCTCACTCTTCGTAACTGTTACTCACAGAAGTAGTGGCTTTAGTAAAAGTATTAGAAACACTTTATTATGTTTTGATGTGCTCTATCGCTCTATAAGATTAGAACTTTCAGAAAGATATTATTTAATATGAGTATATTTTCGTTTTATTCTTTTCTATTCTCTTGTAATCAACCTTTCAGTAACGTTCTAGTTATAAACTTATTAGCAATATAATTGTTTATCAGCTTGAATGCTTTCGTTTTCAATAAAAATAAATGATCTATAACTAGAATATTATGTTTACACTAAAACTCGAGGGTCGCAATAACAAAACGAGCGCAGCGGGTTCTCTTACTAAAGGCTCGAGAATTTTAAGACCTAATGTAACGTTGCAGACAATATTTTTTCTGAGACCGCAAAATACTTTGAACTAAATAAAAAAATCGATATTGTGGCAGACTAGGGGCATTGACGTGTGCCCCTTCTAAACAAAATTTTAACTGTAAACCACCTGCAAGTGTATGGAAATCCATTTTGATTTTATAATTATTGTATACGTATAGACTTGCATTTGTATGAAAAAAATATGTTTTAATACTGGTGTCAGTCATTTTATTGAGGGATTATATAATGCTAAAATAGAAAAAAAATATTTGTTCTGTTTGCGGTCACTATATTTTGCACGTCCTCGTACAATCGTACGCAGAACAGCTTCACGCAAATAGACACTCAGACCGGGTAGTAAATATGATATTCTGATTTACATAGTTTTCCTGGCGTTAAGACGGCGCAGTACGATCGGTGTGGATCGGTTCTCCATACAAACGTATTTAGGCTCTCATTTTAAAACGCAATGCTAGAATAACATGAAACTTTGTATACACAATGGGATCCGGCATACCTAGGTCGGAAATTAGTTTCTGTTGCTAGAAATTGAAAAAGAAAAAAAATACAGCGGTTTTTTGAGTTTTTGACGGCTTGTATGAAAACCTGTATCGCTGTATTTTTTCGCCATTATAATTTCAAGCAACAGAAACTAATTTCCGCCCTAAACAAGCTGGATCCCATTGTGTATACAAAGTTTTATGTTATTCTAGCATGACGTTTTAAAATGAGAGCATAAATACGTTTGTATGGAGAACCAAACGTACTGCGCCCTCTTAAGTGCAGCCGCCGTAACTTTAACTCCTGATGATGAATCCTTTCATTTATCTCTAGCTCTCGACGCATCGAACCCTCACCTTCTGGAGGCTTAAGCAAAGGTTACAGTGTCTACTTGCTACCAGGCACCCCGTATGTTGGCCACTGTTGTAGTATAAAGTATATAATGTTTGAAAAGGTTCTAAACTCGAGCCTTACACGAACAAAACTAGTGAACATACATTATCTTTTAAGCGCCTCATTTCCTGTTGACTCCCAGAATTTTCCGTTACAAACGAGAGATAAAACTCGCCACCGCCCGTTTGCGGAATACAAAGCTGAATGTGGACACAAGCTCGACTGTTTGTTCAGAGTTTGTGTGAAACACTTTGATTCGATGCATTTTGTTAACTCAATTGCGTGGGCTTTGCAGTGTTTCGGATATTTTGTTGAAAATAATAAAAAAATCTTATTTCATTTATTCAGCAAGTAGGTTTCAAGGGATTCTTACATGTAACAATTTTACAAATGCATTTATGTACGATTTCCTTAACCTCAATAATACACTCAATGGCAAAAAAGTTGCCCAAATTAGGTTCAGTGTTCATACATTTTGCTACGATTTTGAGCAACATTTTCTGCCACTGAGTATACACTGAATGACATGACGGTAACAAGCAAGCATACGTCCTGCCTAGTGATTAGCCAAACAACGTAGCCTATGGGCGCGTGCAACTTTAGAGCGCTGCCGGTCCTTTAGTGATTTACTCCACTCGGCTCTACTTCAAAACGATAGTTGTAAACTAAATCGAGCCCCTAGTGGGAGCAAGTCGTTCGATCCATAAATAGGCACGCCAAGTAACTAAGACAGTTAGTTTCAAAACACCCGAGTTTGTTCGAAAGACAGCCCTGAATCGACCGTTATTTCAAAGTAGTGTGAGCTGTTAGCAAGTAATCCACAGGTTTGAAGTAGAATGTTAAGTTGTATTTAAGTATTTGAAGTATCACATTAGTGTAGTTAGAGACCAAAGAAAAGAATGCCAGATACTACAGTCCTTGCATAGGTAATTCTTTCGCTTCGATCACACTCATACATATCTTCTTACAGAGCCGGTAGCGCTCACTTCTGACCTTTTAAGAAATAGTATTATGTTTGTCAGAAGAATGTACGTCCAAGAGATGGACGAACTGTTCATTTACAAACTGACTTGCCCTCACCTCTCACCTCACACCTCGCCCGTTTTTATATGGAAAGTGTCAAAATTGACGACTGACGAATGATATATGACAGTTTCCATACAAAAACGGGTAAGGCGTGAGGTGACAGGTGTGAACGAGTCGGTTTGGGAATAAGCGGGCTGGAGGTAACGTAGATAAACATTATTTCGCGCCAAATTGATATTATACAGGCTGTGGCCTGTTATAGGAGCAAAAAATTAAACGGCACATTATTGAACTCTCAAGCAATAACTTTCAAATGGTTTCAATTGAAAAAAAATTTTTTTTTTTAAATAAAAATATGCAAATATAGCTTACGTGTACCTTTTTAATCTACTGGAGTGATATTAATAACTATTTATTTTAAAAACATATTTTTTTTTATAGAATAGAATAGAATAGAAATGTTTATTTGCAAGAATACGTAGGTATAAGATGTTTTATATTATAGTGTAGTTACAGTATTCAGCCGAAACAGCATGCAAATGTTCAGGAATGTTATTTATTTATTATTATTATTATTTATCACAATTTAATTTCCATGTATTCCTTTACGGAGTAAAAACAATGTTCTTGTAGCCATATAGTTATTTTTTTCTTAAATTCTAGACCATGCAATAACTTGATGCTGTCAGGAAGCTTATTAAAAATTTCTATGCAAATGTTGCAGGCGTTCCGTTTGTATATATCCGCTCGGCAAGGAGGTTGATATAGAAGATTCCTGTACTGTCTTCTTTGTTTTCCTTTAAACACATCTGACCGTGGTTTAAAATATTCCATATGAGTTTTCACAAATATGCAAACCTTTTTGATATACATGCATGCTAGAGGTAAAATATTGTATTTTTTAAAGATGGGCCTGCAGCTATCTGTAATCCACGCATTTGTAATTGCACGTAAGCACTTTTTCTGAAGTTGAAAAGCCCTATCAATATGCACAGCGTTTCCCCATATTAGAAGACAGTAGTTTAACGTAGACGACACATATCCGTAGTATGCTGTAATGGCCGCCTCTGTAGAGACAGTTTTTCCCAATTTTCTTAAGGCGTATACAAACCTATCCAACTTTGAACAAATTGAATCAATATGGTTTTTCCAGTGTAAATGATTATCTATGTTTAAGCCTAAGAACTTTGTACAACTGGTCTCTTCTACGGGTATGTCATTGTACTTAATATTTATTTTTCTTGCATTCGATTTATAGGATCGAAATTGCATACATTTTGTCTTAGTGAGATTAATTTTAAGATTATTGTTATTTGTCCATGTATATATGTCAGACAAGGCACTGTTAATCATTGTTTCATAAATACTTTCATTTTCTCCTTTAACAATAATTGTGGTGTCATCCGCGAATAGGATGCATTTTTGCGTTGTTGCCTGTGGTAGATCGTTTATGTATAATAGAAATAGTAAGGGTCCTAAATTACTTCCTTGGGGAATTACTTCCTGACTGATTTAACCGAAATTGTGATCTATAAGTTTTCTTAACAAGGGTATTACCTATTGGGACTATTCTCGTAATTTCAGTGCATTGTTTCCTATTTGACAGATAACTTTGGAACCATTCACATGCCTTACCTCGAATACCATAGGATTCTAGTTTTGAAAGAAGTAATGAATGGTCCACAAAGTCGAATGCCTTACTCATGTCTAAGAATATAGACATTATTGGTATTTTTGCATTTAAGGCTTCTGTGATGTGCTTAACAAAATCAAAACAAGCTAACTCCGTTGAGAGGCCCTTCCGGAAACCATACTGTTCCGGTTGTAATATGTTGTTTTTCGTTAAATAGTCAGTTAATCTATTATACATAGCTTTTTCCACTATCTTAGAAAGTATAGGAACGATCGTGATAGGCCGGTAACAGTTTGGATCTTTGCGGTCACCCGACTTAAATAAAGGTTTAACAATAGACAATTTAAGTTGTTCGGGGAACAACCCTTGACTGAGTGACAGGTTAATTATATGTGTTAATGGGCAACTTAAGGCCAAGGCATTCGACTTTAATAGATTAGTAGGTATATGATCATAACCACACGTTTTTGTATTATTTAATTCCATGATCAATTTATAGACCTCCGTCTCAGTTACAGGTTTTATAAAAATTGTATGAGGCCAATGTCCTAAATTTAAATTGGAATTATTGCTCATTGGAATATTAGTATTAGTTATGTCAATAAAGTAATCATTCAATATTTTGCATATATCCTGTGGATTTTGATATGTTATGTCATTAAAGTTTATATAGTCAATTGTGCTACTATCAGTGTCTTTACCAGTAGCCTTGGATATTACATTCCACGTAGCTTTACATTTATTTTTATTTGTCAGTATATATTTATTGTTACCTAATTTCCGAGAAGTAGTGACACATTTCCTTAAGATTTAACTATAACGACTCAGTTTGATTCTATTTGTATCTTTGTTTATAGCATTATTTTGAAGTTGTATGCACATTCTTCGTTTCGCATGACATGATTTGCGAATGCCTTTAGTAAGCCACTTAATATTACGGCTACGAATGCTGACTTTAACCTTGATTAACGGAAAACACAAGTTAAAAAATAAACAGACCACTTCATAGAAAACAGAAAAAGCGCTACTGATGTTATCATTTACATCAGAGAAAGAAAGGGCTTCTATACACTCACAAAATTTCCTAACATTATCATCATTGAATTTATATTTTATATCCCAAAAATATGTTTTTTAACCAAAAATGCAACAATGAGTATGAGTCATAACTATGTATATCCTACCTGAAATTCAGCAGTGACTGCCGCGCTATAATCACGTAGTGCCAAGATCCATAACTTGGAGGTCATAACTTTAGATCAAAATTTCTCCCAATTGAAAAAAGTTTTTTTTTGTCACAAGAGGTACTGCAGGTGCCCTAAGGAAGCATCCTTTAATTGTTTTGCTCCTATCACAAGCCACACCCTGTAAAATTGACACTACCACCACCATTATACACTGACATTACCATTGTTATCGCTAAAATATCAAAATACTAAGAAAAATTAATAAATTAAAAAAAACCACAAATATAATTATTAATTGTTAAGATTATATTTCACACAATTCTGTGAAATAACATAATTCCGACACAGAATTGATTCATTAACTCTGAAAGCAGTACAACCATACGATCGCCATTTTTGCATTACACAAATGAAGCCAACAAATATATTGCTGCCTATAATTGGGTGCAGCAAGACCCATTTAAAGGTTTTAAATTAAATTTATATTATGGTACTTACGTGGAATTACGAGGCTGCAGTGCGGCGGTAATCTGTGAGTTGTCAGCGCGTTCGTTCTTATTAACGGCTTATTGCGGTGAACTATTCACTAATGGTTTAAACGTCTAGTTTGCTCTGATTTACCTTAGGTCTTAGAAACTTAGGGAAGATTACTTTAGCTTTCGTTAGGGAAATTGTAGAGGTGTGTGCGTACAGTCAACAGCAAAAGTAGATGATCATTTTAGTACTTTGTCGCACTAACGTAACAGTACTGCGACAGTTGGGATGCGTCAAAGTAGTGAAAGTGACAAGGTACTAAAATGATCATCTACTTTTGCTGTTTACTGTACTAGGTACTCATTATTGAATGTATTTTTTCTGAGTAGGTAATTGGAAGATCTGGGCAATATTCATCACGGCGGGGGTATAGTTTAACAATAGTTTGGGCTGAGTTAGGTGTGTGACGTCACAGGCGGAGCGTCATACCGGTCAACGTCATTACCTAGACGAGATCGAGAGATAGAACAGCACATTTTCAGACTTTTATAATTAAGAAAATCCCAATACCAGGTCGCTAGAATGCATGCGCAGGCGGGTAGAATATTGTTTTGAAGGCCACTTCCTGACTTGACGATGCGGAATCAGCATGTGCTATTTCCTCCTTGCACTGGAGCTAACTGATGTCGCACAGTATTTTTTTCAATTGGCGGGATACTGTTAGTATTACATTTGCACGTATTCCGCGTAGTGAGGAAGCACTCATTCAAGGTGACTTTCTGATTTGTGAGGTCGGAGGCGGTACGATATGAGAAAACTTTTAGTTGCCAGTGACAAAATAAGCCGAGTCAGTACCGCTTCTTACTGCGCCCATACATTTGAATCAGTGCTTCCTGACCGGCGCGGGAAGCGGTACGATACGAAGTGACTTCCTCACTACCTTACCTATGTTAAGGCGACTGTCGTTTTAATGTAAGCGTGCGGTAACGAAGCGGTACTCGACTGAAAGTTGACAGCTTACAGGATGGACCTGATACCAATCAGGATGTCGCCGTAAGTAGGTACATCCAAATATTTCTACCAAATATTATATCACCATCATCATCATCATGTCAGCCGAAGGACGTCCACTGCTGGACATAGGCCTCCCCCAAAGGCTTCCACAATGACAAACATTATATACGTTTTTAATAAATATTCACACATATCGACCTGGTCGCAAACTATGCCAAGTTTTCACCAAATATATTTGCACTATACGATGATATACATACTTATATCTTTGACATCCATGACAATTCTTGCAATCATTACTCAAAGAGTACATCTCAACGTCTCAATATAGATTGAGTAAATATTAAAATAGATACGAAACATCCAAGACACAGGAACATATATTCTTCCTCATCAAACTTATAAATGCCCTGACCAGTATTCGAACCCGGGACCTCCAGCTTCGTAGGCACGGCCATTACCAACTAAGCCAAAGTGGTAGTCGTAATAAATACAAAAAAACCGGCCAAGTGCGTGTCGGATCACGCACAAAGAAGGGTTCCGTACCGACACCTCCTAATCTACATTTAAAACCACTATACAATATATTGAATCGAAAAGGTCGTATATTTATAGGAAACTGACGGCACTTACGCCATTTTGTTTGGCCAAGATAGTTTTTCAGCAATAACTCAAACATCGTTAGATCTACCTTGTTCAAATCAAAAGTCATTGAAAGTGTTTATCAATGTACATAATCTTGATTTTTTTTTTATTTTCAACTTCATAGTTTGGAAATAAGAGGGGGGGGGGGGACACTTTTTACGATCTTGACAGCTAATATCTCACCAACGGTTGACTTGAATGGAAAAGGTTTCTTAGAATCCTCTATGTCATTTTTGACGGCCTATCCAACGTGCATTGAAAAAAAAATTGACCCCCTTGTTACATGTATAGGGTGCACCCCCAATTTAATATTTTTTTCGTATTTCACGTCATATTTCTGTAGCGGTTCATAGCATACACCTTCCTACCTTTCATAATAATTGTAGTGCTCATAGTCTCCGAGTAAATCGGCTATGACATACGGACGGACGGATGGACAGACATGACGAATCTATAAGGGTTCCGTTTTCGTCATTTTGGCTACGGGACCCTAAAAAGCTTTTATGATATTTTGTAATAGAGCCCAACCACTTGAGTAGGTAATATTAACTTAATTTTCTTGGTGTTCTTTAACCTACTTAAAACTGTATTTTATTTCACAACACAAACGTAGAACAAATTGTGCCGAGTCAGGAGCCACGGCTGAATTATCGGCACCTCCGTTCCGGCTCATTTGCCCGCGTCTGCGATTTACTTTGTTCCTAGCTCTCAATAGTAACGATCATTTCCGAGGTAAATCTTAGGCGGCGAAATTAAAGGCGTATCTTTGATTTTCAGCACCTTTTAAACGAAGATTTCATTCTAATCACATTCATAAAAACGCTTTATATCTAAATGTCGTCTTTTTGCAACTTTCTTGCAAGTTGATTTCAACAGTTAGCTGACCTCAGCACCAGCGTCGAGCAGCAGCTTCGAGGCACCAGCTGAGGATACTTACAACCACCTCTAACACTAAAAAGAGAGAGACAGTTTTTTGGCACCTGTGCTTCTATTTTCTTTACGGCTTTTGCCGGCTGTCCCGACTGTCTGTGGGTGGTCGCCAAGATGTGGCCATATTACAGAAGGAACGGAGAGAGGGAGAGAGAGAGAGAGAGAGAAAGAGACAGCTCTCATACAGTTGGCTACACGCTACCTACTACAACACGGAGGCCATTGCCATGCACCAAGGCAACACACTATACAAATTATCTTTCAATCAAGATATAGTAACGATGAATTCCGAGGTATGCCTTAGGCAGCGGAATTAAAAGCTTTTCGTTGATTTTCAGCACATTTTGGAAGAATATTTCCTTAAAATTTAATAAATACAATCTTCACTCTGGAAAAGCAGAAAATGCTTTCTGAAATTAGATATCATCCAAACATACAATTCCTTTTTATAATTTAATTTATTTATGTCAAACATTAACCCAGTTTTACAAAAGATTTGAACCTAATACTGCGAATTTCAATTGCCAATAAAAATAGATTTCAAAGGTGGCCACTATCACGCTATCTTGTTCACACTGCCTTACAGTGCCTATACTCGTACTATTATCTCGTATTCATTTTAGAATCTATTCGCATAAAATAATATGACTCCTACTTACCTTTTCTTTGTCTGACAAAGTCGTACATTGTATCTATTTATTCACTACAAAAAAATGTTCAGCTAAATGAGGTTGACAGAACGTCTTTGTTTCAATAAAGGCACGAATTCTTAAAGAGACATTTTCCACTAACAAACCCGCATACGTTCAACGCACGCGTGGATTTCCTTTGTCCAATCCACCAAGGGTTAATTTCCTGTCTTTTGCTCGGAATAAGCGATTTTACCTTTCTTTCCTCACTACTTTCAAGTTTGAATCTATTGGAATGATTTAACTGTGCTAAAAATACTTTATGTTATACCTAGTAAGTCACATTTTGTACTGTCGTAATTCATAACTTTCATCAAACTAAATTCAACTAAGATTCCGATATATTTTTTTATACTTGTCACTTTAATGTTAGTATTTGTGAGAAATTTACAAAATATAGCTATAATATTAGAAGGAAAATATTACACAAACAGAAGTAACGCCACAGTAAGCTCAATAAGGCTTATGTTCTGGGTACTAGATATTATATTTAACAGAGACCAGCTATGTCTTTTCATTAAGGGGGTAACTTTGTAAGTTATCTGTCTATTTATGAGTCTGAAACTAAACGACCATAAATTTAAGACTGGGTTGCACCAAACTGACTGTAATCGTAAGCTGTGTTCGTTTTTTTTTTAATTATTCACTTTAGATATAAACACACATCTTTTTACAAGCATGCCACTATTGAAAACCTCTAGGCTTTATGTAATAGTTGGCGAGATCGCGCTGTCCGATCCGCGTTAACTTATAATATTATTACACGCTTGGTTGTGATTTTCAGTACACTTAAATTAATCTATAAACATCACATCTATGTATCAGTTTTATACATTAATATAGACTTAAGTAGTATTTTTTTAGTATTGGCATACATTTGCCGTGGTTTCCAACGATTTTGATTAGATCACACAGTAAGTCTTTAGGCAAGGTATTTAATATACAGGGTGTCCCAAAAACCAACGCCAAAACGAAAAAGGGAGATAGTACAACCCATAAGCATTCAGATTAAGCAAATATGACCTTAATGAAAAGTTCATGGTTTTCGAGATATTGGCCGTTTTAAAAAACTAGTGACTTTTGATACCCTGCGTCACTGTATCCATTGCCATCACTGCAAATTTAAGTATTTTGTAAATCGGTTTTTTGCAGGATGTTACCAAAAACATACCCTATCGAATGTCATTTAAATTTATTACATGCCATGGTGCTATAGTGGTAAAAATAATAATCAAAAAATAAATCAATCAATTTTATTAATTTAATCTGCGGGTTTGATCGAGTTTAATTTCAAAAAAGTATACTAAACTAATTTGGCACAAAATGTTAAAAAATTGCAATTTTACTGCAGTTTTCAAAATGGTACTGCATATTCTAATGTACCCAGTAGTTTACGAGATAATACTTTTTTACACCAGAAGGAGCTTAAACTCCAATTATTCCATAGTTTGCAACCAGAGCTCCTACCAGGTTCAGAGGTTGAATTTCGAACATATCCGATTTGAAGATTACTTCATTTGAAAATGGAACACAATTCAAAATTCGAACTCAATTCGGTTTTCTGGTTACATCAAATTTTAGCTATTTCAGTACACTTCGTTAATCCGTTTGATGTGCATCATTTGGCTCGATTTCTTATTTTCTTAAATGGGCTTGCTTTACCAGGACTTAAGTATTGCCTAGTGATTTCGATTTTGTCTAACTAATGAACTTTGCTTTGTTTATCTTGGATTCGTGTTTGCTTTGTGATTTGGATTTTAACTAGAAAAATTAACTTTCTGTGCATCTCGAACTCGTGTTCTGCCTAGTAATTTTATTTCATTTAGTTGAGACTAAGTGTAGTGTGTTTGTTACATAAATTATGCCAGTGAATTATACTCCTCAAGAATATGCAAACATGCATTTCATCTATGGGGAATGTCGGGGTAACTCTAGTGCTGCAGCTAGACTTTATCGCGAAAGATATCCAAATTTAAGGCATCCGGACCATCGAGTATTTCGAAATGTTCATCTCGCATACTCACAAGGCGTTTTGCCTGGTAATCGTGGCGGAGTAGGACGACCTAGAGCAGATTACGATGAAGATGTTTTGCAAGAGATTCAAAATGACCCATCTACTTCGACATGTAACATTGAACGTAGCATAGGGGTATCAAAATCTGCTGCCAATAGAATATTACTTGGTTATGGATATCATCCATACCACATACAACGTGTTCAAGCATTGCTGCCCCGTGATTACCCACTTCGAGTACAGTTTTGCCAGACAATGCTGCAGAAACACAGAGAGGATCCAAATTTCATAAACATGGTTTTATGGTCAGATGAAAGCACTTTTAAAAGAGATGGATTCATGAACATGCACAATTTACACAGTTATGCATTAGAAAACCCTCATTTAATGAGGGAAGATCTGTCGCAGTACCAATTTAAAGTGAACCTTTGGACTGGAATATTAGATGGAAAAATAATAGGCCCATTTGAATTACCAGAAACACTAAATGGCCAAAATTATCTACATTTCTTAGAGAATGAGTTGCCAAATCTTCTTGAGGACGTGCCTTTAGCTACACGAAGGTCAATGTGGCTGCAAAATGACGGCTGTCCAGCACATTATGCTCGGCAAGTACGAGAACATTTAAACCAAACTTATCCACAGAGATGGATCGGGCGTCGTGGTCCTATTTTGTGGCCTCCTCGATCTCCAGACCTAAATCCTCTGGATTTCTATTACTGGGGTTACATCAAAGAAAAAGTGTACAATAATCCGATTAACAGTATAGCGGAGCTGAGACAACGCATTTACGCAGAGGCACAAAACGACGTCACAAGAAGTGCACGTCGCATCAGTCGAGCATTTTTAAGGAGATGCCGAGCTTGTATTCAAGTAAATGGCCGACAATTTGAACATTTGATTTAAATAAATAAAGCAGCGGGCCTATGATGCTAACCATTTTATCACATATCGTTGTTGATAAGACATCCGTCACTCTTGCACTCACATACTTGTTAGAACGTGACAAATGTCTTATCCACAACGATAAGTGATAAAATGGCTAGCATCATAGGCCCCCTGGTAACGTTTTTTTTTCATTATTTTTATTCACTTTAAAGGTAAATGACAACCAGAATTATTTTTGTATGAAAGATTAATTAAACTAAGTAACTAAGGCTCCTTAGGGGGCACGACCAGTAGTAATAACGTTAAGAGGATACAAATGAATTTAACTAAATGTACTGAAGTTACTAAACTAATCCTAAACCGACTTGAACTTAAATATTGAATGATGTTCCAATTTCAAATCGATTTTTTATTCGAATTTCAATTTCTGATCCTCGTAGGTGGTAGGGGCTTCAAAGTATGGAATAATTGCAGTTTAAGCTCCTTCTGGTGTAAAATAGTATTATCTCGTAAACTACTGGGTACATTAGAATATGCAGTACCATTTTGAAAACTGCAATAAAATTGCATTTTTTTAACATTTTGTGCCAAATTAGTTTAGTATACTTTTTTGAAATTAAACTCGATCAAACCCGCAGATTAAATTAATAAAATTGATTGATTTATTTTTTGATTATTATTTTTACCACTATAGCACCATGGCATGTAATAAATTTAAATGACATTCGATAGGGTATGTTTTTGGTAACATCCTGCAAAAAACCGATTTACAAAATACTTAAATTTGCAGTGATGGCAATGGATACAGTGACGCAGGGTATCAAAAGTCACTAGTTTTTTAAAACGGCCAATATCTCGAAAACCATGAACTTTTCATTAAGGTCATATTTGCTTAATCTGAATGCTTATGGGTTGTACTATCTCCCTTTTTCGTTTTGGCGTTGGTTTTTGGGATTGATTCAGTTACTCTCTTACCGTATACATTGTTACTTTTGGGAGTTGTATATGAAGGTAGATAATCTAAGGTAAGTACTTTACTGGAGCGAGTATTTTTATCTAATGTAGGTATGATTTTGATTGTTAAAATGTGAATGTATAGAAAGTTTGACAAGTTTATATGGGATGACAGCTGCCGGCGCCATATTTAACGTTGGTCGGTCTGTGGTCGTAAGTCGGTGCAACCCAGCATAATGTCTGAAAGTTTGGTACCAATTTTCAATAACAATTTCATTGTTAATAATATTAAAATACTATGTCAACGATATTAAAATGAAGTTTTTATCTACTTGTAATACGCTACTGATTCTAAACTATAAATAACATTTCAACGGTACTTAAGAGAAAATAATAACAAAAAATCATTCATAATTTTTGTAATAATGATACTTTTAGACAATAAAACTTATGTAATGACAAAAACTGATTATCACGTTGACGCTAGCGACGAGCACGACATACCAACCAAACAGCCCGGTCAGGACTTTATATTAAATTGCCGCGCAGCAATTGTTTTATCTGTCCATTGCACGTTCGAGACGTGC
Source organism: Notocelia uddmanniana (assembly GCA_905163555.1). Lineage (NCBI taxonomy): Eukaryota > Metazoa > Arthropoda > Insecta > Lepidoptera > Tortricidae > Notocelia > Notocelia uddmanniana. Next base: position 28,482,050 of record LR991058.1, on the reverse strand, counting down.
AACGCACTGTAGTTAGTTGGGATCACACGCAGTGTGTAATTCGACTACTCGATGTAGTGGAGGAGCCGTAACATTAGCTAGCGAGCGAGACAGAATTATGACGGCTACATTTGCTATAAGTGAGGTGGAGCGTAGAATGTGCCGGAAGCGGTTTACTCGGCGGTGGCTAAACACAAACAAGATAGAACACGATCCGGCGCACAAGTGACACTACACGTCTTCGCGACACGAGCCTCGTAAATGAAGCATGTTTTTTTTGTCTCGCAGTACTTGGGGACAGCGCATACATTTACATGTCGGAGTGAATGAGGGGCGTGAAGCACGTTCCCACTAGAAATACGATTTTCAAGTGCGTTTAAGTGGTGATGCTACTAAATATATTGCAATGGAGTTTTACATAAAGTCATGAAAATATCCGCTTAAATAAATACGTTCTTGTTTCCCGTATGTGATTCTGACTCAATAGTGTAGCGTTTATTGTGACATCCTTTAACTAAATATTCATGTATTTAATAAATAAAACCGGCCAAGTGCGAGTCCGACTCATGCACCAAGGGTTCCGTACAACGATATTGTACCCGTCTCAAACATATTAATTCAGGAAAAATCTTAACAGCCACGATGTAGCAATTGAACGCCAGGGGTACAGCGCCAGCTATTGTTAAAATTTGTTACTAAATTGTAACTGAATAGCGTAGTTTGTAGGTTGGCTTTTTAAGGATAATTCATTATCACGTGAACAGATTTCAAAATTGGTTTTTTATTCGGTAGAAGATGGATATACATTTTAGATTTGATTTTTTATAACTTATCTTACACAACAGTATACCTATACTTGGCAGAGACTTTGTTATTTTTCATTACGTAAGGCCTTAATGTTTACCTTTTGTATATTTTTGGTACATTTCTCAAAAGTTATCATGTTAAGTTATCATGTGTTGTTGTGTGTTCACTTATCATGTTTGTTTACTTTTTTCTCCGCTACCCAAAGGTTGTCTGGAAGTAATCGCTCATTTAGCGATAAGACCGCCTGTTGTTTACCTCTGCTTGTATCTTTATGCTGTTTCTATCTGTAATTCTTTTTTGAGGTGTGCAATAAAGCATATTGTATTGTATTGTATTGTTATCCACCAATCTAGCAAAATTAAAACATTTGAGAGATTTACAAGCAGAAATAAATTCTCATGAACACTTAAGTTTATTTAAAACTCATTTTAAAAGCAATACTGCGAAAGAACTTCTTTAATCCACTGGGATCGGAAAAGTACGAAGGACTTAATCCACTCCTAACCGACAAGGACTAGAAAATAAACAAGAAAATAAAGTAGACTATATCTGGCTTAGATACAAGTCTTGCTATTTGCAGCTTGTTTTACCCCATCTCGTCACTCAGTCCCAGTATATTACTATACTTTTTATTTTGACGCCAGGATTCGTAATGACACCGCAAGATCGGCGGTTTAAAGCTGACTTGGATACATTTGCAGGAACTTGCATGTCATTAAATTGCAGGCTTTGAGCGTGTTCGTCTTGCCTCGGTAGCCCACAGTCCCGGAATGTAATGAAAATTGCATACAAGTTGTTGCAAATCTTAATCGGCCTTTACTGGAGCCAATTTTTTATGTCACTTAGGTTGTGAACAACTGAACAGGCGTACCGCCCGCTTGATGTTATGCAGTTAGCAACTCCAGGGGTGTCAAATGCGCATTGTCAGCCGCCTTAAGAATCTCTTCCTGGTCGTAACCTCAGGCCTGAGCGGCGTGACTGCTATGGGTGATGACGCTTTCCACCACTGCTCTCCAGGCCGCGCGGTCTTGAGCCTTTTGTACAATCGCCTGTAATGTGGACCCGGTAACTTCTTGGACCGCATCCGTCCATCTCCGTGGTGCATGTCCTCTGCACCCCTACCTGCCCCTACCTGCGCCTTAAGAATGTATACACGCTTTCTTTAAGAGTGCTATACTGTAGACACCTACTGTCGCGTACGGTATTTCCGGACCAATACGACCTTCAAACCTTTAAGAAAAGAGCGTACTCCCATCTTAAAGGCCGGCAACGCACTTACAACCCCTCTGGTGTTGCGGGTGTCCATGGGTAGCGATAATTGTTCAGGCAAGCATCAGGCGATTCGTCTGCTCGTTTGCCTCCTATTTCATAAAAAAAGATGTTCTGACATCATTAAGAAGTCAGTTGGGGGCGTACACCGTACGATCCACATTGGCTTATTACCGTCTGTTTGGAGTTGGAGTAGATGTAGTCACGTTCCTCATTGCTCAGAAGAATACTATATATACACTTTCAAGAAAACATCTTCAAGTTTACTCCAGCCGGAGCGATTACGGGACAAAGTTCCTATGAAACCGTACCGTACGCGACCATTTAGGTATACACAAATGACGATATCGCATGTGAGTTTGACTACATTTCGATATTTGATACATCGATATGACTGATCCTATTTATCATTATCCTTGACAACTCACAATGTAACGAAACTTGCATGCAATTCTAGCAAAATGGTTTTACGGCAAACACACTATTAATACTTGACACGTGTCGACACCCCATGTGCACCATGCATGTATCTATATTACCAACATGCCACCGTGATGCCACGACACGGTTGCGATTTCTGATGAAGGGTTTTGTTGGGTAGCGTGGCGTTTCAATTACGAGTATGTGTTTTCTTCTACACTGGTTTTCCTGAGGTGAGATGAGATGTAGCGTTGTGAATAACAGCCGCGCTGTCCGATTACTACAGATTAAGTGGTTCCTTTATGTCTTGAAGGTTCAGAGGTAATCTACTGCATACATATAGTTTTAGCACAACTGGCTGTATTCTAATGTAGAACAAAATGTAAGCCGCGGGCCCGAATAACCCGAAAGATTTTAACCACATATTTTTGACCACACTACTAGTAAATAATGTTAATATCAATATGGGTCCAATAATTTGTTTTAATTACTATTTCAGTACAAAATAAATCAAATCTTCTTCTTCTGCTTCTTTGTGAACAAATATGTATTTACGTGACTTTCTCAAAACAAATGTGTTAAACTTGAGATTTTTCAATTTGTGATTTGTTTTGAGTAATTAATATCCCTTAAATTATGGGTTTTTGGACTATATGGTATACCACATTATGCTGTCTATGATAGCAGTCGTTAAGCCAAGTTAGAGGCCTCCGGGCGGCTTGAGAACTTCTAACAGTCAAGTTGCCCACTCACTTGACAAGCCTAATCCCAATAAGATCTAGTTTCCTCCTCGGGTTGGAAGGTCAGATGGCAGTCGCTTCCGTAAAAACTAGTGCCTACGCCAATTCTTGGGATTAGGAAGCGGCCCCCAGGCATTCTTCAGGATGCAACTGTACTGGGAATAACGCTAGGAGGATGATGATGGTATACCACATAATATACTCTAATTAAGCTCTAGAATCTTTCGGGTTAAAAGGGCCCATTTCATGACGATCTCCAAATGCAAATCCAAAACTACTTTTGTTTTGACAGCAAACAAGATCCATTTTTTAACAATAGGGATTTTATCCTGCATTCTATCCTTGAGTAAGGGTCATATTTGTTTAGTTTGCTATTTCATGAACGTTTCGGAACTAAACACAAATACAGCGTATATAGGTTATAGGTTTACGCGGGCTGGTTTTCCGCAACTCGACGTCATATGCGCCTATTTTGCGTGATGAAAAAAAATACAGCGTAAGCTCGTCATGTTTCTAACCAAAATTAAAACGTTTCCTCTACAGGTCGCATTTATCAACCAAGTAGGTTCTGTAATAATTATGGTTATCACTGTTGATTAACTTTTTGGATCTTTTTTCCGACGAGAAAGACGTAATGTCTGTAAGAATGTTTGGAAATCCAATGCGCTTGACAAACGCGCGAGGCTGCATAATGGCCTGTGTGTGTTGACAGATACTTTAGACTTTAGAATGATATAATACTTAAGTATACTATCATACTTTTAACTGTGATAATAAAAGTGAGTTGAAACTAACCTCGATGCTGGAGTTATTTCTTGTGTACAGTTAGATAATAAAGTTTATTTCTATTTCACGTTCCAGAAAGTTTCTCGTTTTTCTTGTTACTCAATAACAACTCGGCAAATCACATCTAAAGTTTGAACAGATACGTGCAAAATTGCAAATTATTGATTTTGAAGATTTATTTATTATACAGGGTGTGGCCTGTAATAGGAGCAATAAATTAAACGGTACACTATTGAGCTCTCCAGCAATTATTTCCAAATGGTATTAATTGAAAAAAAAAAAACGTTTGCATGACATTACAGAAATCCAAAATGAAGATGCTGAAGGTGTGTATGTATGTATTTTTGTACCTACTTATGGCAACCTCTTGATTTATCGGAACGGAGTCGGTACGATATAAGAAAACAGACAGAAAATGTATAGTCGGTCGGTATCACTTTTTACCGCGCTTTAGCTGATAATTAAAAAGTCATTACCTTAATATGTGTCTTCCTAGTAAAAACTCGTGTGTTTTCACTATCTACTCATTGAAAAATACAAAATTCAAATCGGAAAACAACATCGTCATCGTGAAAGATTGGACGGAAAGACAAATGAGAACAACCAACACACACCATTGTAGCGTGTATTGTTCGCAAAGAGACGAGAAATGTTCCCTTTTTTCTATTTTATTGGTCTATTTGTGGCAAGCTCGGCGTGTCTCTGCAACCCTCCATTACCTACTGCTCCTAATTAGGGTCGACCACACGACTAATTGAATAAAAACATTGCATAATTAATGAAGGGAGCGGTGCGTCGGCGTTCGGATACCGCTGGGAAGCGCTTTGGGTTTTACTGTCAAGAATTGTATTGTTATAGCTTTAAAAATTCAAGTGGGTTCTTTTCTAACATTATTAATGAAATATTCATATGAAAATTTGGTGCATTGTTAGTGACCGAGTGAAACGCGGTCTCCATTTCAGCTTCGGCAAAACGGCCGACGGATTTCCAGCTGTTCTCCTTATCTCAATTGATTCTCGTGAAATTTTGTGAGCAGGTTTGATTATTTTACAGATTTTTTTTCTGATCAACGTGATCTAGCGGTATCCCAGTGTGGTAACTGTGTTGCATCCTGAAGGATACCCAAAGTGCGTTACCTAATCCCAAGAATTGGCGTGTAGGCACTTAGTTTTTACGGAAGCGACTGTTATCTGAAGTAGGGAGGAACCAATGCATTACTGAATCCGTGCCTGCCTGCCTATATGCAACATATTCTAATACTATATGAGGAAATCTGTGGGCGTATGATGGTTGCCATTTTATCATTTGTCGTCGTGGATAAGACACCCCTCACTCGCGCACTTGCATACTCGAGAACGTGACGAAAATATTTTGTCCAAGACGATAAGTGATAAGATGGCAACCATCATACGCCCGCTGGACAACATCAATAAACAGGACATGGTTATGCGGCGAGTGCGTGCAAGCGGGATGTAATGATTTGGAGTGTCTACCTGTCAAACATGGGTTTTGCCTAGCATGCATGGGTTTTGACGGCCTATTTAGCCTAGTTGGTAATGACTCTGCCTCCGAAGCTAGAGGTCCCGGGTTCGAATCCCGGCCAGGGCATTTATTTGTGCATTTATCACGGGTATTTGTTTTTGGGTCTTGGATGTTTTCTATGTATTTAAGTATGTATTTATCTATATAAGTATGTATATCGTCGTCTAGTACCCATAGTACAAGCTTTGCTTAGTTTGGGACTAGGTCGATTTGTGTAAGATTGTCCCCAATATTTATTTATTTATTTATTTTATGAAGCAGACATTTTGTTGGCAGCTTTTATGAGTTACTCGAAGCAAGAATGGTCGAAGCTATGGAATTCGGAAATGGCGGGAAAGCAGATCATTCCAAATTAAAGGGTCAAATCTCCCAAGAAGACACTGGCCACGGGTGATGCGCTATCTACAATTATCGTTGCGGTTGGGTGGACTCACCAACTTGTGCCTGCGGTGCTGACGCATAGACCATCCGGCACATCATCAAGGATTGCCCCATAACGCGCTACACAGGTGGCCCTTCTGAAGACCTGTTCACCCTTAGCGACGAAGGCATCAAGTGGCTGACCGGCCTCAACATAAATTTATAAATAATATATTTTGTTGCTGTTTTAATGCCATACGATTAAATAAATAAATTTGTTGCTTGCCCTACATTCACCGTTTTCAATTTTAGTTCCGTTAGCGTTAGTACGCTAGGTGGCGCTACAATAAAAGTAACGGTACGGCATATTATACTCAGGTTTATTTTACACAGGCTGCTTTATTTAGTGACGAACATAAATAGGTAGGCAACGTAAATAATGTAATAATATACATATCCCCGATACAATCCGATGTTTTTTTAGACACGACCTTCTGCACGTAAATAGGTACAACAGTTTATTTTGTGGCGTAAGTGGGTATGGTTCCAGCCTAATCCAGGGAATCATTAAAAATAAAGTACATAATGGACATTTAAAACTTCCGTTTGTTTAGGATACGGTTATTTTAGTGACATACTTAAACTAACTAATCATCCTTTGTAAATAAGTAAGCCCGTAAATTAATGGAGTTTCAGGACTCGGAAGGTTTTAGAATTAATTGTTTCACCTTCCATATTGACTTAGGCCATTAGGGTCTGCGCAAGGTAAAATATCTGTCAAAAACCGGCCAAGTGCGTTTCGGGCTACGCACAACGTAGGGTTTCGTAGTTGCCCCACACGTTACATTATGAGGATTTAAAACCCCAAAAACTGATATTTACTACATATATTTTTGTCACAACTTACAAAATCAATCAATGCAATGTTATTGAAGATTACTTTTCCAGGTTAATTGTACTTAAGTTCGGTTATGACTTATTCATTAACTAGTAATAATGTCTATTCTTAAAATTATTCGCTTAGAGACCATTTTCATCTCTAAGGACTTTGAAATTATTGTTATTAATCGTATCTGGACGCTCAGAGCCCATATACATCTCTGAGATATTACATTAATTTTATATACTTTTTGTTTATTCGGACACAGATCGTATTCAATATACGTCCTTAATATTTGTAAATTTATTTTCATTGAATTATATACATCAATCATTATTATACAGTAAGATTGTCAGTTTTTTAAATTATATAAATTCACGCTTTGACATGTAAAAGTGCCCTTGTGGCCTATTTGCAGAATTTGATTTGGTTCGTATACCGAAAAATATACGTTTCGACACGGGTTGCACCGGTCATGGTCGCGACAGAACTGACGTCCTAGCAAGTTGTCAACGGAGATATGGATACACAACATTTTAACTACCCCACAATTGTTTACAAAAATGTGAAGGATAGAACTGAGAAAAGTTATCTAACCGCTCATTATGCTACTGTTTTTTTACAATTTTATATAGGTACATATACTTACATACTGTCCATAACTATTTTCGTCTTAATATGCACATACAATAATACCGTTTCCTTTCCTGAAAATAAAAACAAAGGCTTAAAAAGCCCAACAAATACAACCGCAGCGTTATATATGAAACTCCTCGCTTCATTAACTAATAAAATACGGCCCGTTATTTAAAGTTGAAAACGTGGGCCATAATGAATTAGTATACTTCTGGGCACCGGTCGTTTGCGAAAAGTTGATGTGCTTAAACAAATGCCTGCCCAAAACAGGGGGCCCCTGTAATCATACGTTTAATGGTTTCCATAATGACCTCGTAAAGTAGTAACTGCCACAAGCCCTTTCATAAATACTCAACTTCCTTTTCGCGGGTCGGGAAATTTTCATTTTTGCCAAAGTTGAATTTATATCAAGATGATAAAGTGCCTGGCGTAAACAAAGTTTATTAAGCGTTACCCAAATGGTTGAAATGTGCCCCTATTTAACTTGAGTAATGTTATTTTTGATTGGCAATAAAATATGTTCACAAATATTTCACGGAAACCTAATATAATGACGTTGAAATCGTAATCAGCCCATTTTTGTACAATTACTCGCTATGTATAAATTATTAGCATTTATTAGCAAAAAGAGAAAGTAGTAAGGTAATTGTAATTTAGACACATTAATAATAATATGCTCCTATGCATGTTCATAAAGTACCACTGGTTCGGAAAAAAAAACCTCTGCTACGAGAAGAACCGGCGTAAGAAACTTGATTACTCATTAAAGTGATGGTCTCATTATTTGGTCAGGAAGTAATGAATTTGGTTAAAGTAGGTACACGTTTAAGTACTTAGATCCATAACTTTGCTCGCAACATATAAGTAGAGTTTCTCGCAACTTGTGGAATAGACATAATTAATCATCTGCATTTGCTGTATGCTATGTTATTTACTAAGCTCAACCCAAAAAAGTTTATACTAGAGAGACGGAAAAAGGTTGATGCGTACGGGACGTTTAAACTTTTAAAGCTATGATGACAATGATTTTAAATGGTGCTTATAAATCATCATCATTATCATCATCCACGTATCATTCATTGAACGGGAAGTAGTCCCTACGCTGGTAGAGTGCCACAAACATTCATGTTTGAATTACATCGAAGATCTATTGAGGTTTCCTTACTATTTTTTCTTACACCGAAAGCTAACGGTATATAACGAACGATTTTTCGTACAGTTAACACCAATATGAATACATTTTTTACCTTATTCCATTGAAATAAGGTTCGAAAACGCATACGTATTTATGCCTTCGACTGACAAGTTTGAAAAACTCATTGGTACGAGCAGGAAATCGAACTCACAGCCACTTTTATACTATAACTCGCATGACAGCCTCCTCCTTAAACCATACTATGGGTTTCGTACCGTACCGTAGTTTATAAATACAAGTATAAAATTGACCGAGTGAAATGAAGATTTTCGGTTCAGCTTCGACAAAAATGATTTCGTATGTGCGGATGTTCTCCTCTATATACAGGTCGCATTTATCAACCAATTCTCGTCAAATTTCGTGAGCAGGTTCGATAATTTAAAGTATTTTAATTCCGTGTCAGTTTTTGGAATCGAACCTGGATCCAACATCTTCAGGAGCGTCGGTCATTCGTTCGTACTTTGATATAGTAATTATACTAGTTATTTTCTTTAAAATTTACAGACAAATAAATTTTTATTACATACCTGAATTACCACTGCTGGTCTAGCAGTTGACGTATTGTGGCTGACATTATGATGACCTAAATTACAGATTATAGTTTGTTACAATTTTTAAGTAGCTTAATTATCAGAGCTTCAGGCTCTCAAAAATTACCAGACTTCGCGGAGAATTCGCCCAAACATGCCAACGCAAACTTATTGAATGCTGAAGATAACCAAATTAAGGCCTGACTTGCGTCACATACAAGGCTGGGCCGTCATCAGTTTATGTAGGTGGCTCGCGGACAGTTAACAACGTTTGTGCATTTGGCAGGCGGCGTGTCAGGCTACAGCCCACACGGACGATCGGGGTCATCCATCAACCCTTGCATGCTTGGATTATTAGCAATTTATTTTTGTTTATAGACCGATACCGTACCCGCTTATCCAGTGAAAAGTGTAACTTTTATTTGTCTCCGAATTCGGGAACTGTAGGATTTAGCTACTCCAAATCGTAAGTCTTGGGTTTTTCACTCAAAGCTGTACAATTTTTAAGTGGAGACTTCTTTGTTAGCTATAGCTGCCCTTCAGTCGTTTTCAATTTCAGTTCCGTTACAAATGCTAGATAGCGCAATAAAGCAAAAATGGTGATAATACCAAAACTACTAAATACTAAAGCATACTATTTATTTATGTATGGTTTTATTTTACATTGATGGTTCCAGCAATCCGTTAAAATTTTGGTCCGCCTGCCGATACTTTGCCTGCTAACGTGTTCTGCCCAACTTCACTTAAGTCTAGTGATAAATTATTTACCGGATTATCTCATTAGCACGATCTATTAGGAGATTTGATGTGTTCATAAGTTGCGCTATCGTTGTCAGCAGAGGTCTAAGTGTCATCTACAACAGGTTCATAATACTAATATTATTGTCTCAGACGTGATTATACACACAAACATTTACACTATACAGTCTATACTTATTCATAACATGAGACACTTCGTTCCCGACCAACAGCGAGCAATGGATTTATGATGTTGTAAGGGTCTGCCTGAAAACCAGCGTTGTAGTGAAGTTGCTGCAACATTATGCTGAGGCAAGCCCCTTTTTAACATCACAAGCATAAAAACATGTTTATTTTAAATTGATATGTTAAGTCTAACCTTAAGATATACATTGTTAAGACTATTGTTAAGACATGCCTTGTGATGTTGAATAAAATATTTCTATGTCTTCTATGTCTATTATTTTATAGGTACGCCACAATGTATAGACATCGGCAGTCATATACTTATCTCTCAAACTACTCAATTTCACCATTCCTATTTGAATTGGAAATTTCCCAGCATTGATGAAGTTTCTCAACCATAAAGCGAGGGGTAAGAATGAGACGGATGGTAAATCACCGCTAGGCAGGTCGTTTGAGCCCATAACAATAATGAGGAGAGCCTGTTTAGTGCTGCGTCGATTTTCCCCTTTGCGTTACTCTTGTCACGGTACACAGAACGTACAACAGTGGCAATACGTTACTTTAACGTATTATACGACTGTAAATTCATATGTTTATATTTTTGATAAGTATATGGAAAAACTGTCACCTCTGGTTTCTTTCTTATCGCGGTTAGGTTAAGTTGACGATAAGAGTGCCGTTAGAAAAATTACTGCTTTGAATGACTGAATTTTTTTTATATATTTTTTTTTAAATATGATAGACCCAGTAATCTACGGAAAAAAATATTTTATAATTCTCTTAGACACTGAACGTCTATTTAGGTATTATTTCTTTACCTGACGTAATCAGAATTCGTCTTTGTTGAAATCGATATACAGAGACTTTTTGCCTCAGACAAATTGGTGTAAAGGTACATATACAGATTTTTGCCGTACTGTTCGCAAACTATGTGCTTTGGCATCATACCTATAGTGGCTCCATTTGGGCGGTATTGTGTTGTAACACGTAAGCAAAATATCGCACTTGCAATAATACCGGTACAGAAACTCTGAGACTAAGTAAAAAATAATCAGAAAATATAAATACATACCAGCTTTTAACTGTATTTAGTTAATGTACGTATAAATTATAGATTGCCGAGGGTCACAATTTTTTAAGTACTATTCACTCTTTTCTGTAGTTTTTAATTTTAAATATTTTAAACTTTTAAATTGTATTACTCGACAGTAGTGTTAAGCATTACTTTAGTGTTAATATATTTATTTTACCGAAAAAATAACATATAACAAGCAAGAAAAATTGTAAAAAAATGCTACTTAAGTCGCCTCCGTAAGTTATGATACCCAGAAGACTGGCAGCGTTACCTCTTTGGTTGGCCAGGCTAATTCCCTAGCCGAAGTGTGAGATACGATTGACGTGCACGTGCATAGCGAAGGTAAATATAGTAAGTAAGTAAAATGATCAAATTGTATTAGATGCCAGCCTCCCGGTCACCCGAGGTCTATGAGGCAAAATATTAATTAGTATATCAACTTTATTTTAGTTATCATATAATTTAAATACAAATCAAAGAAGGAGGAGCGTTCGCGGCGCCAGCGTGTCGCGTGCGATATGCGAGGTTAAGAAATATCGGGCGGGGTTAGTCCTTGGATGGGTGACCGCTTTGAGTGGTTACTAAATGAACACTCCCGTGCTTTGGACGGTACGGTAAGCCGTTGATCCTGGCTGCTGTCTATGATAGCAGTTGTTTAACCAAGTTAGAGGCGGCTTGAGACCTTCTAACAGTCAAGTTGCCCACTCACTTGACAAGCCTAATCCCAATAAGGTCTAGTTTCCACCATGGGTTGGAAGGTCAGATGGCAGTCGATTTCGTAAAAACTAGTTCCTACGCCAATTCCTGGGATTAGGTAGCGAACCCCAGGCATATTCGGGATACAGCTGTGCTAGGAGTGCTAGGATAATGATGAAATCAAAGAAGTAAAATTACATTTCGTTTCAAATTACATTTGCTAAATATTTTGGTTACCTATAATATAATTTGAATACAAATCAAAGAAGTTGTAGCGGATCAACATGCGAATGAAATCGCTATCGCTTATGAGCTTGGGCAACCGCAGATCGCGCCACCACCTCGCCTGATCTATTGTTCCGCGACCGGTCTGCGCACACGCCGCTCCCGCGCCCCTCACCTGTAAGAACGTTGGATTTCGCCCGGCGCGGCCCGCTCAATGCGATTCGTACCCTTGCCTAGCTTACACGCGCGCTTTGCATTGTATAGCTGCATTTGTTTTCATTGCTTTAGGTTAAATTAAAGTCAATTTAAATTGTGCTGCGCATTTTTCTATTCGCAAGTGATCGCATTCGCTCCACCCGTCACCTGACGCAACCTAACTGGGTTCGATTCCCGGTTACGCTCAACCTACATTGGTGACATCCCGACTATGGACAACATGCCTGGTGGTTCCGGAGAGCGGGGAGCGCAAAACAACGGCACTGGCGATAATCAAGAATTTGCAGATGCGTTAAGTGGTGTAAACAAGCCAGAAGCTGGTCCAAGCACAAGCGGTAGCGGAGCAAGTGACGTGTTTCGTGTTGGCGTACGTATTCCACCATTCTGGCCTGAGGAACCCGAGGTATGGTTTGCACAGGTGGAAAGTCAATTTGAGCTGTCGAATGTTACGAGCGACGCCACTAAATTTAATTTCGTTGCATCCCAGTTGGACCAGGAGTATGCCAGGACGATGAAGGATATTTTGATCAACCCACCCAGAACAGGCAGGTACGATAAATTTAAGAGTGAGCTCATCAAGCGGATTTCAGCGACCCGCGAGAAGAAGACACTGCAGTTAATGCAGCACGAAGAGCTGGGTGACCGTAAACCTACCCAGTTCCTGCGTCACTTACGCGATTTAGCAGGACCCAACATTCCTGACGAATTTATTCGTACAATCTGGGCGAGCCGCCTCCCACCTAATGTGCAAACCATTGTCGCTTCACAGCATAACCAGAACCTGAGCGACGTGGCAGAACTAGCCGACCGGGTCAATGACGTCACTTTATCCGCGCATGTCGCTGGAGTTGCTGGTGTCCCTACCCACTACACCAACCCCGCACCGTCGTGCTCTGCATTGGAAGCCAGAGTGGCTGAGCTCACACGGCAGGTGGAAACCTTATTGCGAAACCAAGGTACTTACTCCCGCTCTCGTTCCCACAGTCGAGGCCGCTTTCATCGACGTGGTTCCAGATCGAAATCACGGTCACGCCAGAGATCCCGTGAACGCCCGGAAGGACATCCGCATTGTTGGTACCACTACCAATTCGGGAACAACGCGAAGAATTGCAAGGCACCGTGCGACTTCAAGCCATCGTTAAACTAGAGAGGCAGCATTTGGTGGCCGCAAATGCTTGCCCCGTTTCTTCAGGCCGCCTGTTCGTGACAGACCGTAAGTCGAAGATCCAGTATCTCATCGACACAGGTTCAGACCTGTGTGTGTATCCGCGGTCATCCGTCCGGGCGCCTCCGAAGACCAAGACGAAGTACCTACTTTTTGCTGCAAATGGTACACCCATTCCAACCTACGGCCATCTCAACCTCCGGTTAGATCTGGGGTTACGACGAGCATTCGAATGGCGCTTCACCATAGCGGACGTTTCCAAGCCGATCATTGGCGTCGACTTTTTAAGCCACTATAACTTACTAGTCGACTGCCACAATCATCGGTTAGTTGACGGCGTCACATCTCTCGCCCTCGTCGTGCCGCATCAAATAGCGCCTGAAGGTATCTCGTCGGTGCATACAACAGTCGATGACTCCACTTACCACCGACTGCTCCGAGAGTACCCAGAAGTAACTCGCCCAGCTGGTAAGCCCATTACTCCTAAGCATTCCACAGTGCACCACATAAGGACCACTCCTGGCCCACCGGTTTCCAGCCGTCCACGTCGCCTAGATCCGCAAAGACTACAGATTGCCAGGAAAGAGTTCGATGACATGTTACAGAGCGGAACGACACGGAGGTCAGAAAGTGCCTGGGCTTCTCCACTACATCTGGCACGTAAAAAGAACGACGGCTGGAGACCGTGTGGAGATTACCGAGCACTGAATGCAAGGACTATCCCAGACAGCTATCCAGTCAGGCACATTCAGGACTTTGCTTACCAGCTGGCGGGTAAGAACATTTTCAGCACAGTCGATCTTATCAAGGCTTATAATCAGATTCCTGTACATCCCGATGACATCGCTAAAACAGCAATCACCACACCCTTTGGTCTCTTTGAATTTCCGTACATGAACTTTGGGTTACGGAACGCGGCTCAAACCTTTCAGCGCTTCATCGACGAGGTGCTGAGAGACTTCGACTTCTGTTATGGGTATATAGATGACATACTGGTTCACTCGGAGTCGGAAGCACAGCATGAGCAGCACCTGAGACAACTCTTCGAGCGCCTGCAGAAGTACGGCGTCCTTATCAACACTGCCAAATGTGTTTTTGGACGTCCTGAGGTATCATTTTTGGGCTACACGGTATCTGCTGCGGGGGTCAGACCATTGGACTCTAAGGTGACGGCCATCAACGAATACCCAGTGCCCAAGACGGTTAAGGAGTTGAGGCGTTTTCTAGGGATGATGAATTTCTACCGACGGTTTCTCCCTGGGGCAGCATTACTCCAGGCCCCCCTCAACGCACTTTTGGCAGGTCCGAAAACCAAGGGTTCACATCCCATTGAACCCACACCAGATTTCCTGGAGAACTTCGAAAAGTGTAAGACCAGTCTCTCACAAGCCACACTTTTAGCTCAGCCGGACATACAAGCCGAACTGGCCATACAAACAGACGCTTCGGACGCCGCTATGGGAGCTGTGTTACAGCAGAAGAAAGGAGATAGATGGGAGCCTCTGGCCTTCTTTTCCCGAAAGTTCAGTCCATCGCAGAAGAAGTACAGTCCATACGATCGCGAGTTGTTGGCGATATACGAAGCGATACGCTACTTCAGGCACATGGTAGAGGCTCGCGTGTTCGTTATATATACGGACCACAAGCCTCTCACGTTCGCGTTTACCACACGTCGAGATAACTGCTCTCCTCGCCAATTCAGGTACCTTGACTTCATCAGTCAATTCACTACAAACATCCGATACATCGCGGGGAGAGACAACACGGTTGCGGACGCATTATCCCGCATCGAAGAAGTACACAGCTCAACTTCTGTTCTCGACTACCAGGCTCTAGCTCAAGAACAAGAGGCAGACGCGGAGTTGCAGGAGTTGCTACAGAACGGGTCAACCTTGAAGCTCGAGAAGGTACAGACGCAATTTACGAACTCCCCCATTTATTGCGACATCTCCACTTCAGACCCGAGACCATTCGTCACTACCACATTTCGCCGTACTGTGTTTGACGCTCTGCACAACCTTAGCCACCCAGGGGTCAAACCTACAGTTCGTCTCGTGACACAAAGGTTCGTGTGGCCCGGGGTGAGAAGAGACTGTCGGCGATGGGCCAAGACATGTCTCCAATGCCAACGTAATAAGGTGCATAGGCACACGTCCGCACCTCTAGCAGAGTTCAAGCCACCTTCAGCGCGTTTTAGACACGTGCATCTTGATTTGGTCGGACCCTTACCCATGTCTCATAATTACAGGTACTGCCTCACCGCCATCGACAGATTTACCCGCTGGCCTGAGGCGTACCCCCTGTCCGACATCACTGCTGACACCTGCGCTGCTGCTTTCGTGTCAGGTTGGGTGGCTCGCTTTGGCTGTCCTGAACACATCACCACGGACCGCGGACGCCAGTTCGAGTCACAGCTTTTCAAGGCCATGGCGAAGCTGACAGGCTCCACCCATCACACGACCACGGCTTATCATCCCCAGGCTAACGGGATCCTGGAGAGGGTTCATAGGCAGCTGAAGGCTGCTATCGCGTGCCACAACAACGCGCAATGGACGGAAGCACTCCCCCTAGTACTCCTCGGAATCCGCAGCGCCTGGAAGGAGGACTTACAGGCCTCAGCAGCTGAACTAGTCTACGGCGAGCCACTCCGTTTGCCTGGGCAGTTCTTCAAGCCAATTGACCAACCAGTAGACGTCACCGATTTTGCGAGTCGGCTACGGAATCACATGAGTAAGCTAGCTCCTCAGCCTACGACATGGCATTCGAACAGACCTTTTTACTTGCCCAAGGATCTCCAAACAAGCACTCATGTATTTCTGAGACAAGGTCCAGCACGCCATCCTCTGCAGGCCGCCTACACTGGTCCCCACAGAGTACTGAGACGTCGGGACAAGGCATACGACATCGACGTGTCAGGGAAGGAGATCACAGTGACCGTCGATCGACTGAAACCAGCCTACGTCTTAAGAGAGGAAGTTCCAGCAGTTCCACCACCAACCCAGGATACCATCATCGAGTTGGTGCCAGAGAAGAAGACGAAGAGCGGACGAGTCGTTCGATTCCCCGACTACTATCGACCGTAGTCACGGTCTCAGCAGGGGAGAACTTGTAGCGGATCAACATGCGAATGAAATCGCTATCGCTTATGAGCTTGGGCAACCGCAGATCGCGCCACCACCTCGCCTGATCTATTGTTCCGCGACCGGTCTGCGCACACGCCGCTCCCGCGCCCCTCACCTGTAAGAACGTTGGATTTCGCCCGGCGCGGCCCGCTCAATGCGATTCGTACCCTTGCCTAGCTTACACGCGCGCTTTGCATTGTATAGCTGCATTTGTTTTCATTGCTTTAGGTTAAATTAAAGTCAATTTAAATTGTGCTGCGCATTTTTCTATTCGCAAGTGATCGCATTCGCTCCACCCGTCACCTGACGCAACCTAACTGGGTTCGATTCCCGGTTACGCTCAACCTACAAAGTAAAACTAATATTGCGCCGCATAGGTTCCTGGTTCCGATTACCTCATATTATCTAATGTAGGGTAAGTGTTACTAATGTCTGTCCAGGAGGAAATTCCAGTACAGATGTAGTGGTTATGTAACAAATGAGAAAACTTGTTCTGTGAGTTGTTGGCATTAATGTGTTCGCATAAACTGTTAGTGGCGGGTCAGAGTGGAAGCAGAGTTAAGCTCGAAAGAGTGTATCTTTGTAGTGAATCCGTGGCGCTTACGTCGTTGCTGACATAACGATTCGTAGCTAGTGGAAGCTACAAATTTATATGATACTCGTACTAGGTAAGTTGAGGCTATTCTAATACACATATTTATAAGAAGAATTCTCTTTTCTGTTGGGTGTGTTGAGTCGACAATGGAAATCGGGTTGTGTTGTGGATGAGGGGCTGACAAGCTTTCACTGCAATATCATATTTTCTCCAACTTTAACTAGTGGCGCGCCAAGGCTACGTCGTGGCGTTTTTCGCCTTGTATCGAAAATCGCACCCAGAGTTAATGTGTAGGCGTCGTCATGGCCAATGGTAGCAATGGGTTAAACCTACAATTAGTATCATTGATAATTTAATTTCACGCTGCTCCCTTGGCAGAAAGGCCGTGATGCTACAAATTAGCATGCACATTTGCGGCATCCCATTTAGACACACCACTAATTCAGCAAGTTCAGCGGCAGTGAATTAAAACATGCAAAATACTCTGCCTTGGAGTCTGCGTTCGACTTCGTCCCGTTACCGTTGGGACATCAGGGCCATGGGGCGGTGAGACTTTCGGGCTTTTTAAAGCCTTTGGTAAAAGGCTGAGGAAGAGGAGTAATGACCCCCAAACTGGGTCATGGATAGTCCAACAGGTATCCATTGCTGCCCAGCGTAGGAACGCCGCTTGCATTTTGGGAACCTCTGGATCAGGCACGTGGCAGAGCGTAGTATACCTATACTAAACATATTTGTTATTATTATTATTTTTGGTCTTAGGTATTTATTTAAGTTTTTTTTTTTATTTCATGTTTTGTTTCTGGTAATGGCATTTGTTTCTGTGGTAAGCAGAAACAGAAACATTTGTTCCTGAGACTCGGATGTTTTCTACGATTGACGATGATATATATATCTATTAAATATATCGTCGTCAAGTACCCATAACACAAGCCGCCTCATTGAGATTATGGGACTAATTCGATTTATGGGAAAAAATGTTCCGTAATATTAATTTATTTTCCTTAGGGGCTAAATGTATTACTTTAGTCCCGCTTGATAAGTCTAATATGACACAGTTTTCGGTTACGAGAAGTGCAAATATTATTGAGTACGTATATTTCATGTGCACCCTTTTGGAATACGGGCGGGCGCAATCGGTAGGTATGTATGATGTGTGCATAATATTGTAATAGAAGTAATGCACGGTACACGTAGTATTTTGTTCCTGGTGATGAGTTAGTTTGCCAGAGCTCCGGGGAATACGCTTTGTTGAGTTTGGTTATAGCAAAATTAATAAAGGATTGTTAAGGCGAAGGGGTGGGCAAGCTCTTTCCATACAAACTTTGTGCAAGTTTTTCTTCTTGCACACCAGTTACTATTATTGGTCCATATTATGCTTATTTTTTTGTTAGCTTGATGCTTGATGTCTTGATGATTTTCTTAATAATGCAAAATGTCAACATCAAGTTCTGCGTATATCCAATATGTATTAATAACAAATAAAATTAAATGCTGAAGTGCCAAAACTAACTCAAAAAACTTGCACAACCTTTGTATGGAGAATGGCTTGCCCTACCCTGCGCCTTAACGAGCTTGTGATATTTCGAGTCGCAAATAGTGATTGCGATCCGGTATGATTTTCAATCCGGCCGGATCCTGTCGGATTTAGCTCGAAGTTTGGCAACTTGGTATATTGAAGATTGTCATGTTTGGAGGCCTAAAAAGCGGGTCTAGCAAAATATATTGGATATTGTTTTGCATTGAGAAGATTAATGACAAGCATATAACGTCGAGTCAGTTACACCATGCATAACTCGAGAATGGATGGGCAGATTTTTATGATCCTTATTTGATTTTTGTTTTTTTTTAGCTGCAAATAGCAGAATAGCTATTAAAATACTGGTAAAATATATGGAAAAAATATATATTTTCTCTTACATTTTGTATGTGTCTTGGATGTTCTCTATGTATTTAAGTATGTATTTATCTATATAAGTATGTATGTACCCATAGTACAAGCTTTGTTTAGTTTGGGACTAGGTCGATTTGTTCCCCAATATTTTTTTTATTTTTTATTTTGTACGGAACGGGTTGGCGAGTTTGCCGGAACAGCTAGTTTAAAATAAATTGAATATATTTATAATATATTATATAAGATGATTTTTGCGGATCTGCTTAGACAACCAGTGGGTTCGATCGTTAATCATTATCTGCATGCCCCCCCTCCCCCGTGTAAAAAAATTGTCGCCTAATATTTATTTTTTTATATTGCTGAGCTGAGGTATGATGGCAAACCCTCTTCAAGTTCCAAAATCGGTTTGGTTCCAGTAAATATGGCCGGCATCTATCAAATCATACCAAATCCGACCGGATTACTGGCTCTGCCGGACCGGATTGCAATCCCTAGTCACAAATGTCCTTAGGATGCGGTGTAAGCCTATCGTAAGGTACACCGTATGCTTGTTTGCCACTAAGCGGTAACAACTGTGGACAACCCGTCAAAGTAATGGTATTTATTTTAAAGATTGACTAGTTTGGAAGCATTTGATTGCAACACTAACATTCACCGATACTATCAATAGTCGTAGAACAAAGCACCCAAAATACAAATAAAACTAACATATTCCGCTGTCACTTAACTCTCCGTCATGGGAATATTACGCAGTCGACGTAGTAAAAGCCTCTTAAATAAAGAGGCCGTAAAATAATATGGACGTAAAAGGAAGTAATAATACAACTTTCATAACATCAATGGGTTTATTTCGAAATCGGAACGAGGCGACCGTCACGTAGCGTCCTCCGTCAACCGAAACAATTTCGCTAACATAAAACATGCGATGACGATAAAAGCTATAAAACCAGTAATATCCAATGAACCTTGTATTAAAGATTGGATGAGAAGAGTTTAGATGTTTTTCTCAAACATGCAATGAAATATTGATGTTAAGTTCCTTATTAGGCTGCGAAGTATGACGTTTCAGGTGCGGCTAGGACAAGGGGTCGTTATTGAATTTCATACAAATCTTGCAGGCCTAGGCCGGCAAAGTCCTCGTTTTTATCTTCCATTCCACATAAATTTGTGGCACAGGCAATATGACATTCTGCCACTATGCGTATTAAAAATAAAACTTTGATTTTTTGTTGTTTATTTCATTGCATGTTTGAGAAAAGCACCATACATACCTCGGCGGGAAATATGGGGTTGCCCGCCTCAGACCTATCCGGCCTCGCCACGCTCGGCCGTCTATATGTCTTCGGCCGGCAACCCCTTTCGTCCCGGCCTCTGTAGTTATGTACTTTTAAAGGGTTTGCGACGGTAGGTATCTCAGAGTAATTAATATTACTTACTCGTACTTACCATGATTGTATCTCTTAATTTCCATTATTGCTTATCTCCGATTTGGTAATACAGTTTCGACATGTTGTCGTGTTGAGCTACGTAGTGAAAATATTTTTCCTCTTTTTGTATCCATACTCAGATTTACTTATTTATTTATTTATTTACTTAAAAGATACGGCCGAGAGAAGCGAGGCCGGATAGGTCTGAGGCGGGCAACCCCTTATTTCCCGCCGAGGTATGTGTAGTGCTTTTCTCAAACATGCAATGAAATAAACTATTAAAAAAAACTATTTTATTTTTAATACGCATAGTGGCAGAATGTCATGATGCCTGTGCCACATATTTATGTGGAATGGAAATTAAAAAAGAGGACTTTGCCGGCCTAGGCCTGCAAGATTTGTATAAAATTCCATTAACGACCTCTTGTCCTAGCCGCACCTGAAACGTCATACTTCGCAGCCTATTATAAGAAACATAACATCAATATTTAATTGCATGTTTGAGAAAAGTTCTTTTATTTCATTTAATTATACGTGCAGAAGGTCTTTTATCGAACATAACGGATGTTTTTTTATACAGCTGCTACGGCCCGGTTGATGGTAAGCGGTCAACGCAGCATGAACGCCTGCAACACTAGGGGCATCACGTGGCGTGTCCTTTAAAAATATTACACATCTTTCTTGAGGAACCCCATACTGTAGACTCTCGGGGAAACCTCAGCAGGGAAATGATTCTACAACCGGGGCGTCCGAGGGAGAAAATTCCTCTTAAACCGTACCGTACGCGACCATTTAGGTTTTAAATTAACCTTCTTCGAAGTATCTGTCGTATTTCCTTTTTAGGTGATATTTCATCTCAATACTTCATGCTACTATTATTATGTAGTTATATCAAGTCAACATCGCGGGAAACCATTTATTTGATGAGGGCGACGCAAGACCGGTCATTGTGGGACCTTGGGGAGGCCTTTGTACAGTTAGTAATCATCTTTCAGCTGATATGATCATGATGATGATGATGATGTAGATAGATGTAGTATGCTCAAAATAAAGGGTAACTTTTGTTTGCGTCAATAAGGCGACATTATCTCAAGGATGGAATTAGAAGTCGTTGTTACGTTGTTGACATTGACACCAAAGGCCCTTTTGTTTAACATTCTCACACATAAGGTCCTTCGATGTTCCTTTACATTTTGGTTCAGCGCTTTATTTTATTTATTTAATCATTCTATAATTATATACAATTGCTTATATAAAGTACATCACGAAACCGTGTAGGTTTGTCTTGATGTACGTAGATTCCACCGCAACATATCGTAGTGTTCATAACAAATGATTAAGAGTAGCTACCTACATGCAAAATACATAATATTGTATAAAATAAAAAGGTGTTTTGTAAGCTGTATTGCGGTAACAGACGAACAAACATACTTAAAATATTTGAAAGCACGGAGTCTAACATGAGATTTTTTTTAACACCGACATTTTGACAAGTATTGCACTGGTCTTGGTCGCGAAGTCGTGTCGAAAAGTCGGTAGGAAAGGCAAATAAATATCGTGTTAGATCGGGTGTTTACTAATCTTTTTCAGTATGTGTACAAAACGCGAGAGTTTTAAGTGTTATATAGATAAACAGTCTTAGTGTTAGGCGCTAATAAAACATGAAAGAATTTATTTATAAATGCACTGTATTTTACTGTTTATCATTTTACATAAAGTACTTCCATCCCACGCTGTGCTTAGGCGAAAGGTTTATACTATCTTAGCTATTTGACAGGTGTCAACTACATACAGGGTGATTCGGGAGACGTGAGTAAGCTCAACACTACGGATTCAGTAGATCATAAGCTACTGCTTCGTACCGCTATTAGTGAAATTAACGTTCTTTGGTGTTGAAAACAAAATGTTTCAAATTATTTACGAAATTCATGGTCAATCTACAATCAGAATACTTCAGTCAAGTGATACGTTTCAAATTGAATGTCATCAGAGTCCAATAACTTTTGAAATATCGTATCTCACTCAATGTGACAATTTACTTTCTTCTTTAAGTGCTGTCATAACAGTTAGAGGTTTAATCTTTATAAACCAGTTGTTGTAGGGTGGCCATGATTGTAGAGAATAAAACTTTAACTTATCAAAAATTAAAATACAGGAAAAAGGTATGGGTGTTTCACTTAAATACAATGGTGAACGATTCATTGCCTCCTGTCTCCTGAATCACCCTGTATTCTAATTACTGATGTACACTTTGTACAGTCTAGTACACTTGGAGTTCTTTGGAGTGGAGACATAAACCAATCTCAACAACATCTCACTTTCCGTATATTTCTGATGAACTAGGCTTCTTGGGCGGCCTAAACGTTTTATAAACGTTTTTATATTCACAAAAAAATCTATTATTTTTCCCCGAGCCCATATTCATTTTTGTACATTATCTGTACGTATCCAAACGAGGTATATTCCATTACAATAAAACAGAGCTAATCCAATAACTTCTGTTTTCACACTCGACTGAATGAGTGAATCTTCCGTGTGAAATCAGGAAAGTATCACTGAAACGTGCTCGAATCAGTGGTTCAGAAATCTGTTTTCCGTCACTAGACCTCCCTATTCAACCTTATTTAAGAATATACGCCGAATTGATTCGATGAAAAGGAATGAGGATTATGGACTCTAACAGTAAATGCTTGACTCGAATTTTGTTCTACAAGTTTGTTGTTGCACAATTTAGGGTCGTTCGGGGGTTTGAAACTCTATGGAAGAATATTTTTTTATACCATGTCGGTGTCAAACAAGCGTACGGCGTCTGATGGTAAGCGGTCACCGCAGCCTATGGACGTCTGCAACTCCAGGGGCGTCACATGCGCATTGTCGATCCTTTAAAAATTATATACTCATTTCTTGAACAACCCCATACTGTAGTCCCTCGGGTACTACAGTATGGGGGTGGCAGAATATTTATGGCCTTAACAGCAATATTTTATTTTTTTACACAAATACGGTGATAAACAAGCTCACGATCTGCGTGTTGGTAAGCAGAAACCATAGCTTATGGACGCTTACAACTTCAGAAGAATAAAAAGGGCGTTTTCGACCCCTTATTGATATAAAAAAAAAATAATATTAGGGGACATTTTTTGTACACAAATCGAACTAGTCCCACAGTAAGCTCAATAAGGCTTGTGTTACGGGTACTAGACGACGATATATTTAATAGATAAATATGTATATATACTTAAATAAATAGAAAACATCCAAGTCTCAGGAACAAATGTCTCTGCTCACCACAGAAACATGCCCTTACCAGGATTCGAACCCGGGACCTCTAGCTTCGGAGGCAGTGACACTACCAACTAGGCTAACCAGGCCGACAAATATATGCGGCAGGCTGATATTTGTAGTATTTTTTTTTGTTGACATCCAGAGTCATATGCAGGTCCCTCACTCCAAACACACTGTATCTTCGGGTGCTCAGGCGACCTTGCTCACCATCAGAAACACATACATTTGCATAACGTAGCTGCTATACCGACTAGTTGAACCATTAGTAATTTCATAAAATCCAATTACAACATTGAAGTGTTTGTTTAGACGAATTTAAATGGAGAACTAAGAGACTTTAACAAGTGCCGTTTATCTGTGAAATGCAAATCTCTCTTTTAAAAGAGGTTTAAAAGAGAATTATTTTTGTATTATGAAAGTTATCCAATCATGTAAGGCAATTACAAAAGTAAAGCCAAAGATACTATGCCTCGTGTAAAAAATAATCGTGTTCGTATGTTCCTTGATTGTGGAGAAAAATTTAAAGCCTTGCCGCCAATATTTTCAATTGGTCTTCTTAACTTAGTCCCCTTTTCCTATGAATGAAAAAATGATTTTGATTAATTGATGTTTGTTATCTATGTTCATAATATAATCCCCTTATAGTACAGATGAAATTGCGAGTTTTTACGAATATTAGGTAGTATCGAATAATTTTACTAAAAAATATTCGATAGTACCACATTCAGATTTGACAAATTGGAACGTGAAACGTATGTACTTGATAAAACTCTGGATCCATTTTGCAACAAATAACATTGTGTCACTTTGACAATCAATGTGGTTCTTAGCTAAAAACGTTGTAATAAAATGAAGCCAGTATTAGCTTCTATTGCTGAAAAGTTGTAAAAGCACACATTGAAACTTGAAGCACAAAGTTAGGTGAAGGGAACTTGGTCTTGGTAACTTCGTTTTCTTAAATAGAATATATACATAATCTAAATTGAAATTTAAAACAAAGCTAAGAACCATCTCGACATACAGATTGCAAACACACTCAGATTGTTTTACCCGTTTGTGAGTTGAGATGCCATAAAGATACACAAAGATACACAATATGTTAAATTTACGACACCTCTCGGTGTAGTCGGAGTTTCAAAATAAACACATCTTAGCCTCATTTGGCATTATTTTGGAAACAATTAGCCAAATAATAAGCTCCTTGAAGAACGTTTGTAGGAGATGAATATCAACTTAGAGTGTACATAAGCTAAATTTGGATTTTGTCTGACGTGTGTCGGTAATCCTATATACATAAATTGGTTACATAAATATTAAACGAACACATTCAATTCAACTCCGAATAGAATGTTGAAAAGTTGGCGAACTCTTACACGGCTGACGGTTCAACTTAGGTGTGCACTCTTATATCGGGCCGGGCTGCGGAATATTAAAAGCAGGTTGTGCCACTATTTCCAATAGCTCTTACTACCTTTCACTTTTGAGAAGCAACGATATTGCCGGCAAAGTAATCAGCGGAACAGCGGAAACAAAACACAAACGACTCAGCTCGGTTACTTTAAACTTCCTTGGTCTCGGTGAATGAAAAACGAATGTAATGTTGCAGAGTTGTGCATAGCATGTCATGGATTATGAGTAAGGCATTTGCGTTTGTTAATAGATATGTGATAAGCATTATCAATTTTTCTTATTTTACTTTCTAAGGCTAGTTGCCATAGTTACCTACATCTTCCTTTTGTGGTTATAGGTTTTATCCAATGAATATAGAATTTTGTTGTCATTTGAAACAAATTTCGTATGGTTCATCTTCTAAGCATGTTTGACGTTCATGTTAAGAAACTCCGTCATATTTTCATTTGATTGTCCTGTCTAACGGGATAAAATAACAAGAAAAATAGCCGATTGACCCATTTATTCTGCACATAGGCCTCAAGGGCTGTTAAACATGTCCGTTTACTAGCATATTTACAAAGACACAAATGGTAACATTAAGTGACATGAACGTACATTGCAACATCGGCACAATAAATAAATACCTGGGTACATATTTACCTAGAGATTTCCATGCTCATTACATTACCATTATTTTAATCTCTACTCGTAGCTTGAATATGTAGACTCCGGGGTCAAATAAAAAGATTACAATAATCGAGTTGTAAAAAAATATTACTTGTTTCTTGGAGGAAACGGATTCCAAACGTCAAAATATATTAATATTTAGGTAACGTTTCATTTTCCTATAACTAAAAAAGTGGTGAAACGTTTTAAACCGATTTCAATAGCAGGATTTCAGTCAGTCTTATGATGTCAGTCGGTATCCTATGATGGACATAATATATATATTACATACCGCAAGTCTAACCATGTTTGTTATATTAGGAGTACGTAGGTGAACTAGCTAGTAGTCTACAAAATCAAACCTGACGCTAGTTACAAACTGTGGTTAGTATCGCCTCCAAAGCTACTATTTAGAGGAGTAACGTTGCCGCCTAACGGCCAATTCGCGGTAAACTAAAGCTAAGTTAGACTTTGTTTATGTTGCTAACAGTTTACAAGATCCAGGAAACCCAGTTTAATTGTTGACAGTGAATGTGCTTCAGGGTAAAGAGGGAGCAGAAAGTGAATTCAAATAGTTTAGGCTTGGCGTACTTCAGTTCACATAAAGTAGCTGTAATAAATAAATAAATATTGGGGGACAATCTTACACAAATCGAACTAGTCCTAAACTAACCAAGGCTTGTACTGTGGGTGCTAGACAACGATATGCATACATACTTATATAGATGAATACATACTTAAATACATAGAAAAAATCCAAGAGCCAAGAACAAATATCCGTGCTAAATGCACAAATAATGCCCTGGCCGGGATTCGAACCCGGGACCTCTAGCTTCGGAGGCAGTGTCACTACCAACTAGGCTAAACAAGTCGTCTATAAATAAGTAGTTTAATCCACGAAAATACACCCAACACAAACATTACAGCTATAATACCTTCCCTATATTTATCCCATTTTTGTTTGTCTTTCCTTCTCTTTATTATTATGTATCACGAATAAACGTTTTGAATTTTAATTTAGATAGGGATAAGGAATAGAACTCATTAAATTAAGCTTTTTCCGTGACGTTGTCCGGGTAAAAGTACTAGTTATGGCCTTAGAGACATATAGTATATATATTTCTACCTCGTACTTTGTATTAGGGTTTTGATATGTTTTCTTGTAAAATTACGCATTATAAATATTTTCTCGTTTTTCGCATTCATATTCAGGTTTACTTATTTTATCTGGGAAATGAAATTATTTTATTCCTAACAATTGTTACAGAGCACGAATATAACATGTACACATTTTGCTTATTAATTAAATATTCATAAGCTATAAAATTACATATTTATAAATTATAAAAAAATATAATAGCCAATTTATTTAATAAAATTTAATGGATGAAAGAAGATTGACAAAACGAGTGTATGAAGGAAGAGTGGATGGAAAAGTTGGAAGGGGGAGACCTCTGCGAACGTACTCCGACCAAATCGGAGACATTCTGCAGAAAGGCCAGGTCAAGAGTACCCTAAATCGGCGCGCATGCATGAAGAATGTTATGAGAGTTCATGAAGCGAAAGTTGTATGTCGGGATCGTAGCAAGTGGAAATCCGTGATCTCTGCCTACCCCTCTGGGAAACAGGCGTGATTATTTTTGTATGTATGTATGAATGTATTTAATAAAGTGACTTAATAAGTCACAAATGTCACAATATAAGAATCTGTGTCGTCGGTTACAAAACTCACTGTAATCGTAAAACATTTGTGGCCATTTTTTGACGTGATAACGTCTTTAAAATCGTTTTAGTCGGGTGACATGTTCAGAAACTTGTGTCACACCAAAACCTCACGAGCGCGATCGCAGGTATAAGTGAAGTGCAAGTGAAGTAAGACGTTATCACGTAAACATCTCGACCGTAAACCTACTTTACAAACAACCAATTTTTTTAGTCTTCCATCGAACATCGGGGTGGAAAGTCAGTGGAAACTGCATCTATTGTGTCTTTGGGCTAACGGTTAAAAACGCCAGGTCCCGAGTAGCACAGACAAACTTCTGTTTTAGCGAGTTTGTGCTTGTTCACGACTAGGCGGTCTGCGTGTTCATTGCTGCGCTGCGGGTAACTCGCGTTGGACCCTTGGCGCTTAAACAGGTAGAGGATTTTGTGCATGAACTGTGCCACTTGGGGAATGTATAAGCATGGCAGGGGCAGAATGTATAATTCTTTAAAGAACTAGGGTTCTTTACAGAATTCGACATCCTGGGGCGTCATCCGGAGCGCCGGCCATCGCCCGCAAGGCTCTGTCTGCATTGAGAACACGCGGCGTCACTGCGAGGATTGCCTAGCTCTGTCCCGTACGAGAACAGCGAGGATAAGTTAGGTATTTTCATTGAATATAATATGCATATTTTTACTGACTGATCAACTGTTGAGTTTATTTTGGCGTTCTTTTCGACAGTGGTCACGTTTCAGAAACGCTTGTAGATTTTGACCTGTAAGCGCCATTGCGGCTCACTTGCAGAATAAATTGCATTTATATATTTAATTTAAGTGCTATTTAATTATTTTAGACGCAGATTTAACTATCGTTATCCCATGCAGACTTTCAACACTCATTTCACTCCCTTCAAGAATCTTTAATTTGCGTCTCGTTTGATGAAGACTTTTTTTTATACTACGTCGGTGGCAAACAAGCGTACGGCCCGCCAGACTTTTACTCTCTTCTCATTGATGAATAAAGCCAATAAAGGTAGACAAAGCGATTGCGATTTTTCTGCATGTAGAAGCGTCCATAGGCTATGGTGTGTGTTCATCAGATGGGCCATTACTTATTATTATTATGCTTGTTTGCCAGCGTAGTTTTAGGTATAAAAAATACAGCCCATTTGTAACGGTCAAATCTCATTTTTTCTTTTTTTATACTATGATTACCTCAAGAACCCCTGGAACTTGCCTGTTCAATCAGCTGAGTAGATATTTTATTGCAGTTGTGAGGCATTGTGAGTTAGTTACAGTTTTCCCCTAAGCCTGCGACCTTTATCCGTCTCCTTCTAATTTCCCTCGGGCCCCGCTTGACCGCGGGCTGGAAGGTCACATCAAACTACATTGATTGGAATATAGTTGCTTACGCTAAGGTGGGCATTAGTTTGATATTTTGATGTTTTATGTTTCTCCGTCTCATCTATAGAACACAATAACCTCTGCTATTGTGTTCCATAGAACCAGAGAAATGTATACATATGTTACCGAAAAAAGCTAATACCGTTAAATCATAATCTATCTAGTGAGATTGTTAACTGTTGAAAGATTGTTTATTCTTTCGTCCGGCGAGTCGACGAAGCCCCGCTCGGCGGGGCTTCTCTTTCTGCTCTGAGGGACACAAGGTAACGAACGAACCTACCTAAGTAGCAAGTTTCACGTCGGAAGATTGTGGGCCGTAATATACTGCTTACAATTTTAAATATTATTTTGAAGTAGTAAATAATCTTTTGATAAATAACAATCTCGCAGGTCTCGCTAGATAATCTAACGGTAATAAATGTAAATGCAATTTACGGTGACTTAATTATATGTCCACTTAAGGATGATTCCCATTAGACCGTTCCGTGTCCGGACCGGCCGTTACGGCGCTGCTTCCGATCTTCGGCCGTAGCTAGATCGGCCGTCAAACGTTTGCGTTGACTAAAAAGTGACCGCTTCCGAGCATCACCGGGCCTGAACGCGGGCCGGCCCAGATACGGAACGGCCTACTGCGAATCATTATTTAAGAGACTACGACTGAACGCAGCCTTAGTTTCTCTGTCTATAACCGCAGTAATGTACCGCAGCCGGTACTTTAACATTTTTAGGCGACTTCCTTATTTGTCAGTGTTGAGGCGATACAATCTCAGACAGCTGTCAACTGTCAGTGAAGTCAGTAACGCACGCTTACATTTAAATGAGCGGGTCCTGACCTGCGCGGGATACGCGGAAGCAGGGCAATACGATGCACATGAATTACTAAGTGAAAGTGTATAATAAACTACCCGAAACCATAAAGAGTAAACCAAAAGATAACATATTTGTCAACAAATTGAAGCAAATTTTAATAAATAAAGCCTCTTTAATAAATTACTATACGTGTAATTGGAATTTTGGAAAATTGGAGCCAAATTTTAATAAATTACTCCTTAAACGAAACTCACACACGCACTTACTTACGCAGATACAATACACACACACGCTCACACACACAACACACACACGCATGCAACAATGAAATAATAATAATTAAATGAGATAAGAAATTGTTATATTTATACTAGAATACTTGCTTAATTGTGCATTAGTTATAAAATTGCTATGCCCTTGCAGGGTACATGTTTAATACATAAACTTAGTGTTACACCATGTGACTTTAACAACATGTATGCAATAAAAGAATTGAATTTAATTGAATTGACAGTAGTAATATCATGTGCGGAAGCGGTACGGTGCAAATGTAATACTCACAGTTTATTGTTAAGTGAGGAAATATATTTAAAATAAAAAGAAAACCACATGTACCAATACTGATACCGCCCCGCCAAGTTAGGAATTCACCTTAGTCGCGGGACAGAATTTGTATGCAGTATTTTCTACTTTACCGACAGCTTACTGTTAGCCCTAGATTTCGTTGATTGTCGGTATACTGTTTATTGACACACTAGTGGCTCAGCTCTGTGAGCTGTACACCGTGATACAGTGCAAACTAGTACGGGAGTCAGTTGACACTTACTTTTTGGTTTTCACCATAATATATATAAAAAACACTATTTTTAGTAGAAATCTGTACATTTACTTGATAAATGAAATATCTTTATTTTTTATTTACCTCATTTTTTTTAATATGAAAAACTTTCCAAAAAATTATTCGTCAAAATATCTTTAAAATTATTGTACCTGATCACGACATTTTTTCTCGAGAATCGGTTGAGAAATGTGACCTTTAGAAGATAACAACTGGAAATCCGGACATTCCGTATGTCCGGAATCATTTTAGTCGTAGCTGAAACGGACACCTTCGTTCATCAAATTTATATAAAAAATATAGCTACATAATTCTGAAAGCACTAATAATCCTCAATACTCTGTAGGTCAGTGATTCCCATTTCGTGCTTCAGTTCAGCGCCTAGAGAGGAAGCAAGCGGCACTCCCATCCAACGCCGTATTTATTTGCGACCGTTGTTGCAAGCAGTGTAGAGCCCGTATCGGTCTGTTCAGCCACAAGAAAAGATGTGACAAAGCAGCTGTAGCAAACATCTGAAAAGATGAAGACACCAATGATGATGATGAATTGAAAATGTAGCGATCTTAAGTATTTTCTACAAGAAACTCTCTATCGGAGACATTCTGCAGAAAGGCCAGGTCAAGAGTACACTAAATCGGCGCGCATGCATGAAGAATCTTATGAGGGTTCATGAAGCGAAAGTTGTATGTCAGGACCGTAGGAAATGGAAATCTGTGATCTCTGCCTAACTCTCTGGAAAAAAATGCATGATTATATGAATGTATGTATTTATAACTCTCTATCGACCGGATATTTAAAGGTTTGCGAAGGCATTGTCCCCATGTAATTTAGCATTCCAGTCCACAAAAGCGATGAACTAAAAGTATAATGCTATTCTACTCTTACTTTTGCAAATAAAAAGTGCCGCAACGACGCACGATGTTAAATAGATATAAGGCTTTTCGCTTCAGAAAGCCTGTATTCGTGATTCTCTGAATAAACAA
Organism: Notocelia uddmanniana; assembly: GCA_905163555.1. NCBI lineage: Eukaryota > Metazoa > Arthropoda > Insecta > Lepidoptera > Tortricidae > Notocelia > Notocelia uddmanniana. The sequence goes on along the minus strand of LR991058.1, from coordinate 28,450,491 downwards.
ATTCAGTGATTCGCTTTAGGTTGTCGTGTTTAATATCGTGAGGCAAAAATAAATATGAATTTCCATGGGCGCCGGTGGTCACGCACAAGGCTTTGTGCATTCTTTTTATTACTTTAAAGAGTTTAAAGAATTCCTGGGTCTTTTACGTCAAGTAGTGAATATGTCGGGAGAGCAAAGTTTCTAAATTAAAACGAATTATTGAAAGTAAATGTACAATTAAAAAGTTGTAAATGGCCGAGGGTAAGCGAAACTATCTTATAATGAGACGAGCAATTCTTCAATGCTCTAACCAAGTTAAAAACAGTATTTTTAATAGACAACTGCTTGAGTGAAAATTTAATTAAAATAATGATTCCGCTAGATTCAACGTTTAATTAACGATACTAACCTTTGTTGTGATTGTTAAATAAATAAATGAAATTAATGAACTTTATTCTGGAAGAAGGCCGCAATGGTACTATTACAAGTTAAAAAACTTCAAGCGTTCCTAAAAAGGAAGACCACTGCCAAGAAGAAACGCCGGAACAAACTCGACAGTCACTTTTTTTAAGGGATATGTGGATGAACGATTTCTTGTTTATGGAATAATGTATTATCTCATTAAGACTTTCACTTTTACTGTCTCTTAAAAAACGTTATTTGTTTAAAGTCAGAATCACTTAATATTTTTTATAAGTTCTCTGAGGGATTCTTGTTAATTAAAGTTCAGACGGTACGCAAAGTCAAAAATAGATTTGCTATACATTTTTAGATCCTATTGCAATGCAATAAAGTCCAAATATCACCTTGCTTCTTTTACAACACATTTCGAAGGCAGATAATAAAATATTTCCCTGGGGAATGTTTAGCTAAATAAGTTATATATTTGGTAATTATGACAAAATAGTATTCCTGCTTTCGGAATACTAAATAACATATTTCATTTAAGGCTTCGTTTGATGCGTAGATTAAAATAATTTCGCGGAAAGTAGACTGCCGAAGATTTATCATTTACTTATACATACAAAATATTTGCCAGAATTTAAAGGTGGCGACTAACATGAGATGTATGCACGATTACCATGGAAGGTTTGGCGTGTGAGTACCGAACGCAAAGCGTCCGCGCGCTCTACTCAGCTGTCGGTTTTTGGTAAAACCCTTTGAACGTTACCTAGGTTATACATTACTTAAATACAGGCTGATTCCGTGGATCAAGAATAAGTTTTACGACTTGGTATCGGTTAGCATTTTCAAAAAAGTTGTAGTGACACGAAACAAACGTATTTCTTTTTTAATTTATTTTGATGACAAAAATACAAACTCAAAAAAACATGGTTATCCTTCTCTCTTTGACGGATAGTATAGAGAGTTGACAGTGGGGTAGGGTGACCAAGTTGTATGAAAAAGTATTATTTCCCATTAGAATTTGAAGAAAAAGAGATTTTTTTGTGTTATAAACCGTCATACCAACTGTGATGTTGTCTACTTTGAATTCTTGACCATGTACAATCATTCCGGATCACGACCCCAAAATCACCCTGTATATCGCTGATAGCGCGAACACCATTTTGGCATCTTTCTAACTCTCGGTATGGAGGCGGTACGATATCAGATAGCTATCAGCTGTCAATGTCAACTGTCAGTTCCGTTTCTTTACTGTACGTCTACATACGTTTAAACGAGTGCTTCCAGATCAACATGAAATGCTCGAAATCGGGGTGATCAGAACGCAATAGTGATCAGAAAGCAATACTGTGTATTGAACTAAAATGTTGGCTATTTCGTCACTTATTTATGTAGGTTTGGAATTTATCACGGTTGTTTATTTGCGACTTTGCGTACAACGAAACTGACCGTACGGCGGATCATGGTTGAGAGGTTTGCCATGCATTCTGACGTGTTGTGTTCTGTCAAAATAAAGTGAAAAGATGGCGTCTTCTCGGCGCCTGCACTAATTTTTCATTATAGCTGATGATATAAGGCAGGGAACTAATAAAAAGTTCATCCGGAAACGGACGTTAGTGCTCAATTGAAATGCCGTGAGCGTGTACACAAACTTAAATTCAATGAGCTATTATATCGTTGTCTAACGTTCTTTTGCCACTGTGCCATCAAAAATTAAAAAGATAAGGCCGAGTGCAGATTAGATATATTTGTTACGGTCAATATTTTTTGTTTGAGAGTTGGCGGTCTGAACCCCTAGTAGGCTGGATACCGATGTATGATTTTAAATCTGTAGGTACGATTAGAGGACTTCCTGACTTGACGGGACGGAATCGGTATATGGTAGTTTGTTGTTTGACGTGAGCATACTGATGTCGTAAATTATTTCTCTTAGTAGGATATAGTTAGTACCGTAAACTGGGGTTACTTTAATTCAAGGGGTGACCTTGATCAAACCGGTTTTTCTCATAAATTATTGGTTTTATTTTCCTGTCACCTGTGACAGTGAAATTATTAGTACATTATATTGGTGTTTGCTTAATTAAATTTACCGAATTGCCAATATTATTGCTTTCATCCACATCAGCTCTAGGACGTCCACTGCTGGACATAGGCCTCCCCCAATTTCATGGAGGGTAAATGCCATAATCGCCACGCTTGGCATGCGGGTTGGCGATCGCAGTATCTCCACCGCACTCTAGGAATGCTGCTGCCCATTCCCCGGTGGTCTTGGTCGTAGTTTAAGGACATACCCGGGTCCCTTGCTTTCATGTTACACCCTAAATGATGAAAGTAGCCCCACTTTTTCCTAAAGTAACCCCACCCCAGTCGACCGGTATTACACATGTAGTAATATCATGTGCGGAAGCGGGTCAATACAGGCGGTAACCTCCGCACCGCAAGTCAAGAGATCCACCACCACCACAAACATAGCTGAAGGACGTCCACTGCTGTCCATAGGCCTCCCCCAGTTTCATGGGGGTAAATGCCATAATCACCACACTTGGCATACGAGTTAGCGATCGCAGTATCCACCGCACTCCTGGGATGCTAATGCCCATCCCCCCGTGGTCTTGGTCGCAGTTTTAGGACATACCAGGGTCCCCTTAGTCAGTCAGGAGGTCGTCTTAGATATATTTCATAATTAATTAAAAGTACTTTCCGCCACGCCGTGTGAAGACGCCCGTCCTAGGCGTTCCGCTCGAGGCGATGAAACCTGATATCCCTAATTTAATCTTAGATAAAACCTCAGCGGTTCTCCTTATAAAACCGATTTAAACGGAACAATAGCTTTGTGAGGGTCTTGAAGTTCATGACTTCTTGTTATAACGAGAAATATGGCGCAAATATCAACAAACTAGTACCTGTGTATACAGGGTGTCCTACGAATATGCGACATGAAGAGAAAGTACCTTTAATATAGAGAATAGGAGATTTTGTTCTACGGTGACATTATTTTATTTCTAAAAATAAGTAGTACCGTAATATGAAATATCTCCTTTAGTAATCTTTAAATAAAGGAACATCGTGAAATGTTTGATTCTAGTTTTATGGTTGATTCGAGCTCTCGATTAGTCAAGGATTTCTCAAAATAATCTATGAATGCAGCATTACTTATTTTCAAAAGCTTAATATCTGAACAGAAAAATGGCTGAACAGATTTTCATGAAACATGGCTAAGAACACTCAGGACAGGATAAAATTATCTATGATACAAAAAAAAGTAAACGAAAATCAGTTCATCCGTTTGGGAGCTACGATACCACAGACAGATACACCGACACACAGCAACACAGGCAGTTAAAAAGTAAAATAATGTCTTTTGTGTTATAGATTCTTCAATATTAAGGGCACTTTGCCTTCATGTCAGCAGGAACTACTCGTAACATTGGTGGATCTATATTTAATATTATATCACAAAATATCCACTTCCTTTAGAAAGTGATTGTAATGTGTAACAATGAAATAGTTTCTTTATTGTTGCGGCAGGTAGGTCTCATGGGAAATTAACGATAGATTGCAACGTCAAAGAGTCGATCACATATTGTACTCTATCTTCAAGCGTTCTCGGAGGGTCGCACGTATTATATTACATTGAATTGACATAGTTCTTTGAAACCGAAATATAACCGATATTTGAAAATTTCCTGGAGCCTAATGGTGCTCCCTCACTGGCTGTTATAAATGTTATATAACGGCAACTATCTTTCTTCAACATCATATTGTTACATAGCCTTATTCTTGTTACAGTATTATATATGTATAACATTTTTTAACAAAGTTAAAAAATAAAAAAAGTCTTAAAAGTGTAAAACATACCGATCGGCCAGGAAATCGAAAACGCTCTGTTGCATGTCTTTCCAGTGAAACGTGTCTTTTAAATCTAGACACGCGGCAGCATGTCCAGCCAAGTTCACCCAGGAACTGGCGGACAGCAGCCGTGTGTTATTTTACAAGAACCGTTTGAAGCCACTTTTGACCCCCCCAATAATTCCAAATCAATCAAACATAAAAAAAAATTGGTACATTTATTAAGATCCTCAGCAGTGGACGTCATTCGGCTGACATGATGATTAAGATCCTTTAGAACAACTAGAACCCCAAATTTAATAAACATAGGTTCAATGGTTATTGAGATATTCAATTCCAAAAAAACGGCATTTTTACCACTGACTGACTAGTAATCAAAAACTACTTAATGCATTTTGAGCCTTAACTTGGCAGTTTTCTATGCAGTATATGTTATAATACTATAAAAGCTGTTGGATGCTTAAGAAAATTGCCAAGTTAAAGCTCACAATGCATTAAACCGCAGTAAATTAGTTTCACTGTAAACAATATAGTTACTTGACGGACTTGGCACCATTTCAGAAAATCTACGGAACTTGGCACCCATTAAGATCTCAATTCTTTTGTCGGTGAAGACGGCAACCAAGCATCGCCTATTCTTAATACTGAACATGGCTCCCATTTTCACATTTATGTTTTTAATGGGATTTCCTAATATCCATAACTAAAGGGTGGTTTTGCCTTGGTTAATTCTTTCCTAAGAAAGGATTACTCATTGCTTTGAACTGAACTCGAAGTTGGTGTAATCCCATACATATTGAGCGTGTGCACTCATAGTTTTCCTTAATCCACGAGTACTCAGCCTTGAAGTTACGGTAGCTTCAAAGCAATGAGTTTTTTGGAACTTAGGCGCCTTCCTGATTTGTCGATGTGGAGATGGTACGATATGAGAAAACTGTCAGCTGTCAGCGTCAACCGATACGAATGCAGTACTGCCCCACTTCTGCGCATGGTATTACTACTGCGCAAACGTAATACTGACGGTATTTCGTCAAGTGAGGAAATCTCACATCAGTAAACTCACGTCAAAGAACAAAATACCTATCACATATCACCCCCGCTCCGCCAATTCAGGAAGTCGCCTTAAGGATGATTCACAGTAGGCCGTTCCGTGTCCGGGCCGGCCCGTTTTCTTCTAGAGAGATACGCCGGCCGTTGCGTTTGCTGTCATAGAAATCGGGCCGGCCCGGACACGGAACGGTCTACTGTGAATCATCCTTTATGTACGGATTTTCATTTGAATTTTATCGTTAGCTTTTGGTGAAGAAAATAATCGCGAGGAAACCTGTATAAAATATGTAGGGGGCCTTACCTACATCTGCGAGGAAGTTCAATGGTGTACGTGAAGTCCCCAAACCGCACCGGGCCAGCGTGGTGCCTACTGCCCGTTCCCACTCACCTTTAAGAGGCCTGTGTCCAGCACTGGGACAAAAATATATAAAAAAAATTGCCGCCATAAGAAAAGATAGAACAAAAAAATAAAATAAAAAATAACAAGTAGGTAGGTATATAGACTGGTGTTGATTCTGCCATGTCTCTACGAGCGGTATCCACCATGACAGGTACTGCTACAAGACTACAGTCATTCCGGACTCGGGACCATGTTACGTGTAACGTGGTCCCGAAAGTAAAATCTTTTACTGTACATATGGTGCTACTTTACCGCACGAGTGCGGTAATCAGCAGATTACGTGCATATGTCGAAACTTTAAAGAGCCATATGTACTGTAAAACGTTATACGATACACGTGCGAACAGGTAATTCGCAACTCGTGTCGATTTAAAACACTTCCTTCGGTCGTGTTTCAATTTATCACCACTCGTTGCGAATTTCCTATTCTCTGTACTTGTATCATAATGTACTATTACACAATCAATACTCAGTCATTTTCGTACAAAGATGGCGTTTATGCTGTTGTATTTTGGTCTAAAAACGACTATTCTATTCTATTACGTTAACCCCGATTCTGCAACAAAGCCCATTCGTTATACGTAAACAAATGAAGCAATATGGCTTATAGTGCAGTTAACTTGTCACTAAACTGTTTGCCGGCTCCCTAAGTTACTTTAATGAACGTAACAAGGAAACAGTATTAGACCAAGTAAGGTAATTGCAAGAACAACACTATTTTACTTCGCACTTCGCGTTGATATTGTTACGTGCTTCCAACGGGTCCGTAGAAAAAGTTTAAAGGTAACGTTGAATAAACTGAAACTAAATTATGTTACGCATCTAAATACTTGTGCAAAATTAATAAATATTCGTATACTTAATCACTCATTAAGTGGCAAGCAAATACATTTTTTCAAATAATATTTGAATTTCAATTATTACCAAGTGGAAATACGCCTATGGAAACTCTTACGACAGCTCATTTGGTTCAGAAACACAGGCTTGACTGCGCCGTTATTAGTGATCTAAATGTCTTTTGAGCCTGCAAATTATTTGTATGATCCAATATAACATTCTTCCGTTCGGAGTTGAGACCCTCGGTCCGCGGGGTCCCAGGGCCCATGACCTCTTCAAAGAAGTGACTAAGAGGTGAGTGGACACCACTGGTGACCAAATGGCTGGCAGCTTCCTCACCGAACGCATCAGCATTACTATACAGTAAAGTAAAGTAAAAAAGTAAAAAAAATGTTTATTGCCTCGAACTTAAACAAACAATAATAATAATAATTTGATACAAACAATGCAAATAAATATCCAGGCAATGGGCACCAGTCTCAGCGTTTGCTGAACATAAGTCTATCCAGCGCTGATTTTCAGACTGATCCCTATTATAAACTAAAGTAAAACTAAACTAAAACTAAACACTAACCAGGTCGGCCACGTTTGCAAGCTTTGCTCGCGTGAGTGTGTGTGTGTGTGTGTGTGTGTGTGTGTGTGTGCGCGTGTGTACGTGTGTGTGCGTGTGTTGCGTTACCTTATATGCGGGTGTACTATTACCAAAGAAACATGAAAAAAAAAACCTGACAGTTGTCTTTATTTATGATATTACTTATTTATTTATTTATTTGGGTGATCTATATTTTGTAATTCCAGAAAGTGTGCTTTAACAAGTTTTTTGAATTTTAGTAAAGATGCTGGCAGTAGGGAAATACTGCCAGCATCTTTGGCACTATACCGTGGGGTAACCCCTTATTTTAGATTATTTATATTTAAGTTTTTGGCATGCAAAGGTTATTTTATTATTTTTAGACATTAAGTTTGTTTCTGAATTTCAAGGTCTAAAATTAAATAACGCATTAAAATGAGTCAAGCTATTTGCTTATTACAAATGTTGAATTAATTCCGAATTTACCGTGACAATTTAAACTAATTCAATATGTTAGGTGCCTTCTTGGGGTGAACTGTGTTTTCAAATTCGGCACCTCGCAGGCTTCATATCATGTTATCAAATGCTTATTTGAAAACACACTCGCACATCTCTCATCATCATCATGTCAGCCGAAAGACGTCCAATGCTGGACATAGGCCTCCCCCAAAGACTTCCACAATAACCGGTCCTGCGCCACCCGCATCCAGCGGACACCCGTGACCTTCACCAGGTCATCGGTCCACCGTGTGGGGGGCCTGCCCACGCTACGCCTTCCGGTACGTGGTCGCCACTCGAGAACCTTTCCGCCCCAACGGTCATCGGTTCTACGTGCTATGTGCCCCGCCCACTGCCACTTAAGTTTAGCAATTCGGAGATCTCTGCTCCCTTTAAATTCTCTGGCATTTTCCAACGATGTGCAAAAGAAAGAAAAGTAACGCATTTTGCAGTATGAAAAAGACACGGCTTTTTATTTCATACAGTAGTACAAATGCTCTCTTGTACTTCAGCCACAATTTCGCTAGCGCAGTAGCTCCATAAAAACGTGGTGGGACGGTAATTGGGTTATGACCGCGTGTGACCAGCCATTGCTCGGGGGACAACCCTTTATTACCCAAGATGTATTGTCGGCCGGGGAAGCCCTTGCAACCGGTTGAAACTTGTTTGATGCTGCTTGTTTTTATGGCTTCTTGGGGTAAACTTGGAGTTTAGGTTTAAATGACGCCCACAATAAAGTTGTGGGGAAATAAAATTCACAGATATTCTTCATGTTTAAATAAATTAATATTGGGGGACAAATCTTACACAAATCGAGCTAGTATCAAACTAAGCAAAGCTTGTACGATGGGTACTAGGCGACGATAAATAAAAATAAATAAGTAAATATTAGGAGTCATTTTTTTTACACAAATTGAACTAGCCCCACAGTAAGCTCAATAAGGCTTGTGTTATGGGTACTAGACGACGATATATTCAATAAATATATACTTAAATACATAGAAAACATCCAAGTCTCAGGAACAAATGTCTCTGCTCACCACGGAAACAAATGCCCTTACCGGGAATCGATCCAGGGACCTCTAGCTTCGGAGGCAGTGACACTACCAACTAGGCTAAATAGGATAACGATATTAATACTTATATAGATAAATGAATACTTAAATACTTACATAGAAAACATCCAAGACTCGGGAACAAATATTCGTGCTCATCACACAAATAAATGCCCTAACCGGGATTCGAACCCGGGGATTCTTAGGCAGGGTCACTACTAACTAAGCCAAAGTAGTCGTAAAAGTGTTTTCAAACAGACATGGCAATGTGATTTGTACAAAAAAAAATGAATAAAAATAATGAACATACTAGAAAATGCTATAGCTTGAATGCGTGTTATTCACAGTACTGATATAAGGCATTTTATAGGTCAAACAGTAATTCGCATTAAAGTTAGCATTAATATTACAAAACTCCAGATTAACAAAACCTAATGTCATTAAATGAAAACACAAGATACTTAGGAGAATTTCCATTAAAAATTAAGTAAAGTAAAAGATATACGAATAAACAAAGAGTTTATATGATGGTAGGTAGTATATAATGGTATCTGAGCTTGTAATTAGGAATAAAATGTATTATTCTATTTTATTTTTATAGATGCCGTGGCCTATAAAATTAAGCGTCAAAACAAAAATAACCCTAATTTATTATTGTTTGAGATGAACAAGGTTTCAAAGCGTCAAGAACAATAAAAAATGCTATAGCTTGCCCGTGCGTGAAATTGTTACAGAACTATATTTCCTTACCCTACTTTAAAAACAGCCAATTTTCTCGTTCCTAACACATTGTACACGCATCTTAATCTATACTTTGCGCTCGTAGTTTAGAATCCACCTTCATTTCTGCACTTAGCCAACAAAGCTCGAGCCTGTATTTTTTATCGATTTCTCATGTTGCGTTAAAAGGGCTCATTTGGTTTTATTGTATGAAATGGATGGAAGTATAATTTGCATGAGCCGCTGGTCACGCACGGGGGTTGCCTTTTTATTGTTCGGGGCATACGCCTTGAACGGCGTCTTGAAACAAAAGGTCACAAGTCCCTAGAATAACTACATAACATACTGTGTTTTGGGTGGGACAGTTCAAACGTTCCTTTAATGTTGAGGGTGGGAACCTACCTGGACAACCTTAGAATGCTGACATAAGTACTTTAGTGGCGCGAGTGAGCAATTGTTTAAACACTGACCCTTGATGTTGCGTTCCTTTGATGTACGAGAGTTCATTTTTCTTTAACGTAAAGCACGTAATAATTGGGGTACCAGCAAAACTAGTTTTTTCGCAGACTTTTCTAAATTAAACAAATGATTTCGTTACGTTGGGCTACAGCCGTGGACACTACTGCACGGCTAGCAGAAGACGGCGTCTCCTTTCGTTTGTACTCATTATATAGGGACTGATAGTCTTTCTCGCGCGCGAGATAGCTCGTGCGCCGTCTTGTGCTAGCTGTGCTATGGACAATTCCCTCTCATATATGAGAAGAAGCATGTGCCCAGCATTGGGATATATATAGGCTGATGATGATAAAAACTTCGGTGGGAAGTAACTTAAAGTACTTTGTACTTTAAGGGGAGAATACCCTAATTTAAAAATGTATAGGTAACCTTGTCTTGTGCTATATGTACACCAAATGACAAAATTCGTGTGCACGGTCACTCCGAGAAGTAGCCTTATTACTTAACTAGCTGTTTCCCGCGACTTCGTCCGCGTCTTCGCTCCTATTGGTCGCAGCGTGATGTTATATAGCCTAAAGCCTTCCTCGATAAATGGACTATCCAACACAAAAATAATTTTTCAATTCGAACCAGTACTTCCTGAGATTAGCGCGTTCAAAGAAACAAACAAACTCTTCAGCTTTATAATATTAGTAAAGATACGTGTAATATGTCGTGTAAGAATTTTTTTTTTTTTATACTACGTCGGTGGCAAACAAGCGTACGGCCCGCCTGATGGTAAGCGGTCACCGCAGCCTATGGACGCCTGCAACTCCTAGGGGTGTCACATGCGCGTTGCCGACCCTTTAAGAATTTATACACTCCTTTCTTGAAGAACCCCATACTGTAGTCCGACGGGAAAACCTCGGCAGGGAGCTCATTCCACAATCGGAGCGTCCGAGGGAGGAAATTCCTCTGAAAGCGCACCGTACGAATATGGACTAAAAATAACTTAGGACTAATATTATATTTAAAAAAAAGATTTTACTACAGTAAGGCGCCTTTCTGACTTGTGTGTATTACTGACAATATTTCGTGAACTGAGGAAATCTCACATCAGCAAGCTTACGTCAAAGAGCAAAATACCTATGACATATCGATCCCGCCCCGCCAAGCAGGAAGTCGCCTAACGGTGTCCGAGTCTTAATGCTGAAGATGCTGGTTGCTCACTGTATTGAAATATTGATACGTTGAGCGAGGAAGTAATAATAATCTTTTTAATATTGACAATACACTCAAGTCCTGTTTACATTTCTGTCAGTGTTCACACATAACATCCGTGCATCGTTCCAAAATTTTAATTTATTCATTTCTTAGCAAGGTACTCTTTATAGACATCATATGATACAGTTCGTTATACAAGACTATCTATATAGCATTATATCTTAAGTGCACACAAGCTATCAATAAGTTTGCGTAATTATATAATAAGCCATTTGACTAATCGTTTTATGACGGTGCCATTTGAATAGTTTTTAGACAGGATCAAATGTTTGTACGGGGCCAACTACAAACAGAGCAACAAAACAAACGTAAAAAAAAAAGTTAAAGTACAACACAGCTGCCAAGCACTGCAAACGCTCCATACTAATTGCCAGCTAAATGACGTCACCGCTTTGTAATCTCGTACTACCGTTGTAAGGAAAAACTAGTGGTTTGCTCTTTTGGTCGTGAATTTAGACACATAGTTCTAGTGCAATTTCTTTCGTAACACGAGCATTCTGTAGGTAGCTTTTAATTTGCTTTTGGACTATAACTATATTTTCAAATATTTGTTGTCCCATATAAATAATAATTAATCCTAGCCACACTATTTATCATGTGTTACACTGTTGAGACGAATTAAATGGTATTTACCTGACGAAGCGTGCAAAATAAATAAACAAATAAATATATAAAGGGATTTTTTTTACACAAATCGAACTAGTCCTATAGTAAGCTCAATAAGGCTTGTGTAATAGGTACTAGACGACGATATATTTAAGACGATATATTTATATTGATTTTATTTTAGATTTTAGATTTTTTTAATAAGTAGATAATGTCATAGACATAGAAAACAGAAAGAGATTATAAATAGTAAAATAATGTATTTGTCGGTCTAGCCGAAGGCTTGGGCAATAAGTATATTCTCTAAAGCTTTTTCAATAATAAAAATTACCCGTGGCGTTTACTAACTTTTACGTCCCCCTTTAGACAGGAAGTGATTTTCCGCAGCAGGTTTAAACTATCGCTTTAAGGCCAGAGGTAAAGTATTATACACCTGGCCAGAGGTAACATATCTCTCCCTTTTGCAGTAGAGTAAAGACTCCGGCACATTTCAGCCGACCTTGTAATAAACACAAAACGAGCAACCAAATCTTAAACGGTTATTACAGGAAAAAACCTTACAAGCTAAGAATCATTCCTCAAAAGGGAAAATAAAAGTGATTTAACGATTCCCGACCCCAACGTAAGCCGGCCTAAGCTGATTACTCTGTTCACTGACCTTTTGACACGGCTCAAACAACCCGCTTTACCTCGAAATCCGCGAAAAATCATCGGTAATTAAAGGTTTGAACCAAGAATAGGTAATTGATATGGTTGGTATTTAACTAGTTTGGATTTTATAATTGAATCTCAAAGTTCTGATTAAAACTCCTGTATAAATTGGGAAATTTGAAAATAAAGTTTTCATAATGCCTATAATTTTTTGTGGACCCCCGGATTCCTAGAAAACGCTAGGATTAACTATGTTAATCGGTATAATCAGGAAAATGAAAATTTTGAGATTTCTTTAATACGTACGTGTAATAATAATTGTCTGATTATGTTGGTCGTTTAAGAACCATTTCCAGTTTGTAACTGTTGGTTTTCAGATTTTTAACCCTTTATTAGGCTAAGGGAATTCCTATACCCACACCAACCAAGTACTTAAACATGTTTGAGTAGGACAAGACTGTCATTCAATTGCCACTAAAATTCGGTATTTTAGTAAAGATACATTGCAGCAGCATATAGGTACCAGATATAAAATAAGACAAAAACAAATTATGTAAAGAGTATTTACGAAATGGCTTACTGAGTCATTAATTAATAATAATTTTCAGTACTAATTTATTCAATTTAGGTATTATGTAATTATTTTTTCTCACACATGCAATGAAATATTGATGTTATGTTCCTTATAAGCTGCGAAGTATGATATTTCTGGTGCGACTTCGACAAGAGGTCCTTAATGGAACTTCATACAAATCTTGCAAGCCTAGGACGGCAAAGTCCTCTTTTTTAATTTCCATTCCACATAAATTTCTAGCACAGGCATCATGACATTCTGCCACTATGCGTATTAAAAATAAAACTTTGATTTTTTTGTTGTTTATTTCATTGCATATTTGAGAAAAGCACTATAAATACCTCGGCGGGAAATATGGGTTGCCCGCCTCAGACCTATCCGTCTCGTCTATATGTCTTCGGCCGGCAACCCCTTTCGTCCCGGCCTCTGTAGTAATGTACTATTTTAAACAATGTGTTAGTATCTAATTTTTGCTTAGGTTGGGTACCATGGGTACACTGTCTATTAGTCAATCATGCTTTATTCAATGCAATTTAGGCTTGCTAAAACATCCAATCAAAATAATAATTACTAAATTCTGAAAGTTCTTGCTCGTTGCTCTGACGGCAAACACAAAATCATGAAAATAAATTTTCTTAAAAAAAAAAAGATTTTTATCCTAGTTTAATTTTGTGTTTTGGGAGTGCTCCCTAAATTTGGTTTTTGTTTTCCAACTCAGATATTTGTCAAGCGATCTGCATCACAGAGAAAAGAGGAATAAACAGAAATAAATGTCATTTAAATAAAATATTTAACCATCTTTATATATTTTTTTAAGGCCATGGAAAAAATCAACACACAGAGAAAAAGCATTTCTCAAAATTTCAAATGTGTTTATGTTTGTTTGTGGCTACACAAATGGCTGGTAACTATGTCATTGGAGTTTTTGAACATCAAGCTAACTAACAGATAACAATTACTCAACATAATTATTCTAGCTGGGGCGCCAGTCATCTACCAAACACCCTGTATAATGTAATTATTAAAAAAAACTTTTCTCTATAGGATGTTGTTACCAAGAATACAAAAAAATCTGACGCCCCTGAATACTTTTAAATTCCCGAATCATGCGGCCAAAGCATTCATGAATCACGCTTCCCCAAATAGCATTATTGCGAGCAATTTTCTTTGGCAGTAAGTGTAATAACAGTAAAATGTATAGTTTCCTGGGCGGGAAGGCTTCGCATGTCAGGCGCTATAATCAAATTCAAGTACTTTCCAGTACCCATTAAGGTGACCTATGCAAATGAGAAACATGAGGACATAAAGGGTTTTTAAGTCAGCGGTTAAGAATAGCAAGCGGTTCTTGTTTTCATCTCAGCTCATTTTTTTGGTGAAATGCGGTGTTTTTGAGCCGCTGTGTGGACGCACATTACACAATTTCGACTTGGCAAAGATCATTTACCTTTTCAGGGTTCCGTACCAAAATGGTAAAAAAGGAACTCGTATGTTGCCGCTCTCTCTGACATAGCTAAACGTAGTGGCGCACGTCTACAGATTCCCAATTCTACAGATTCTTATGTTTACATATTCCCAATTTTACAGATTCTCAAGGTTACAGATTCCCAATTCTACAGATTTTCATGTTTACATGTTCCCATTTCTACAGATTCTTGTGTTTACATGTTCCCAATTTTACAGATTCTAAAGTTTACAGATTATCAATTCTACAGATTTATAATTCTAAAAAAGTCCTACAATAGGTGATCTAAAACGGCCCCAGGTTTAGGTAGGTTAGGTTCGTTAGGTTTCTTCAGATGCCCGTAGGGCAAACTGCATAGAAATAGGAGCCCCTGTAGAATTGGAAATCTGCAGAATTCAGAATCTGAAGAAGTCGGAATCTGAAGAATTCGAAATCTATAAAATTGGAAATCTGCAAAATTGGGAATCCGTAGAATTGGGAATCTGTAGAATTGGGAACAAACTTTGCTAAATATCTCTAGAACTCATTATGCTATCGATTTACAATTTGGAATAGTTACCAATAGAATTTGAACTAAGTGGTACAGACAGTTGTTTTGAATATTAATTTGTGTTAAAATCAAACGAAACAAAACAAACACACCTCTAATAATAAACTTGTATAATCTCGCCACAGCTTATGAAGCTTCGCATAAAACTTACACACTGAACGTATATTCTGGATTTCGCCCTCGTTTGAATCAAATGCGCGGTGGCAGCGAGTGTGGAGTGAATTCATTATCGCGGTCGGGCAGTCGTTAGTGGTTTACGAGCCTGTTCACAAACTCACTCAAATAATGCTCCCCAAGGTGCTTTGACGCGCTTTAAAACACACCAGCACACTACTTTAAAACGATGTATCTGCATGTCGTGGGCTGTGAGCGCAGCGACGTTTTTAATAGATACCGGAACAGTACTATGCGGGATAAATGCTTGTGGGTTTGCTGACGATTATACGAACTATGCATAACTCTGCTGTTATGCCGGCCCGTGTGTATATGTAAGACCGCGGTGTCCGCGGGCTGGCAGCGGAGCGGCCAGCGGGCGTTCCAACATTTGACTCGATAAGTATCTAAATTTTCGGAAAAAAGTGACTACAGTTGGTAAGTAGAATAGCGTCAAGTAAAGACGGAGGGGGTTGAACATTTTGGAGTCCATACCCAAATCTGTCATTACCGTGATGGTATGTTTCAAAGATTCATTTAGAGAAAGAGTAATTTCACCTACAGGAAATTAAGTCCACTAAAATTGGAATCAAATTCTGTGATGGTCTGGTTTACGATTGTACCTAGTCTGTTTCAAAGACTATGATAATCGGGACTGTAATAATGATCTAGTTTCAAGTCGTGGTGGTATTTTCTTTTATTAAAAATGGGATTGCTCTTAGCCAGCATCTAGCCGGGGGGCAAAAATGAGGCCGACGATGAAGCGAGCTCACCCAGAATATGCCTATTCACTCGTGCCTTAAAAAGGTCCAGGTTATTATGAACTCAGAAATACAGACGCCGGTAGAGAATTTCAAACCTTAGAAATGCGCATTATGAAGGATGATGCATAGGGCTTGGTTCGAATTAGAGGAATTTCGACCAGGTAAGGATGGTAGCCAGCCGTACGTCTGGATGTCCGATGGAAGAAGGGGGAAGGCGGTCAAGTTTCATACTGTGATTGTCTGATTCCTAACTGTGACTCTCTGCGCACATCGTCACTCCATCTAGTCTCGGTCTCCCTGCACAACTACGAATTTCTAAAGTCAATATAAAATTATAACAGATTTGTACATTATACTATTTTCAAACAGCCTATGTAATCTCTGCTGCACTCGTGCCAACATTTTAAATACATTATCGCCACAATTGCTCGTCCTCGTCATCAGCAAAAATTTTAGTAAGATAAAAACGTAACGTAATTAATCCCCTCTGATGAACCTGTTACGTTTTACCGTGAACTTGTTACAGTCCGCCCCCGCGCTCCGGAAAACGTGACACTAAATTCACGAGCCGTTGAAAGGACACCCGTGTTTATTGCAGAAAGTGGATTAACGAAGGCTACTTATAAAGTGCTAATTGAATTAAAATTACCTAATCTGTAACGCGAGAATCCGGTTTAGAGACCATGTTGGTATACTAGTTAATGCCTGCGAATTCGTCCGCCTAGAACTCACTATCGGCTAAGATAAATAAATGCATTTTTTTTAATAGCAGCATAATTATTATTTTTACACAACTACTTGCCAAAAAGCGCGTTTTTCCGCACGCTGCGCGTTCGGAAGCGTTTGTCCAAGTGGTGACGTAAAATTGTGTACAAAACACGGGTCGTAAAACAGAAAGCCCTCTCTCGCATATTTATGACCCTCGCCTGCGGCTCGGGCCTCAAACATCTGCGATGTCGGCCTTTCTTTGTTTTACAACCCTTGTATCGTAAATAGTTTAAAAAGCAGGCTTAATATTTTCTTTTAGATACAAATTTTCACCCAATTTAAAGGCGATTTTTGGGAAAAAATTATCCTTTGTCCTTCTTCGGGTCTCAAGCTCAATGCAAAATTTCATCCGTGGTTTAAGTCTGAAAGGTAACATTACAGATATACAGACAGACAGAGTTATAATAAACAGAGAATGGATAAAAAACGTTGAGAACTTAATATATTGCCATCATCCCGCTGGTCATTCATAAAAAGGATCAATTTGCTTGCGTCGGTGTAAACTGAGCAAACGAGTTAAAATAAACGCACGAAACATTGAAATGCCAAACTTAGTTCTCAGATTGACCCCCAAGAGGCATTTAAAATGCATTCATTGTTTTGCCCAGTACTAAGACTTATTATATAAATAATGTTTTTCAATAAAGTTGTATTACGTTTAGTGTACCACCATCTAGCAGACTACCACTATATCAGCCGAAGGACGTCCATTGCTGCACATAGGACTCCCCCAATTTTATGGGGGGGGGGGGGGGGGGCTGCCCATCCCACGGTGGTCTTGGTCGTAGTTTTAGGACATACCCGGGTCCGGCACAAGTCATTGTGTGATTAAAACACACCTCAACAAAAATTTGTACCTATTGTATCGTATACTATTAAACGAGCAATATACGAGTATGTGTATTAATTTGTAATTTAGTTTTCAAAACGGCTACAAAGAATTCGATAAAATTAAAAATATCGGGGTTTACGGGAACGAAAAATCGATCTAGCTTTCATCTTCGCGAGAACTCGTATTTTCCTTGAGAACAAAAAAGATGCCGAGTGTAGCTCGGTCACCCAGTTTAAGTCATAATTGTCATAAAACACGACGTACTGTCGAAACGTAATTTCACCGAGAGCTTGTCGCTTGTTTTAAAAGTGCTTAGCTTTACATTATAAATAAAAATACTTGCATGACTTTTTCCTGTAATCTTATACGTATATAATGAGGTTGCTGGTAATAAAACTGCTTTAACCGTTTAACCTGACGTCGCCTTAACGCCCGGGTACCTGACAAGCATTTTTACCCTAATACGATTAGTACGCAGGTCGTCGTGTCTAATATGAGCTTCATTTTTAAGCCTGTTAGGCTAATAACATATTAACAGTAACCATTTTGGGCCATGTTTATTTTTTCGTGCCTTTTGCGTGTATAAAACGAGTCAAGGGTAAATGTCCCGATATGTGTCAACTTAGGAATCTTGACTATACATAGGCTTATCGAGATTGACTATGTAATGGTGTATTTGGCTAATAAATCAGTAGAAAAATTCTTACTCCATACATTTATTTATATTTATACTACGACGGTGGCAAACAAGCTTACGGCCTGCCTGATGGTAAGCAGACACCGTACCCTATGGACACTTGCGACTCCAGAGGAATCACAAGTGCGTTACCGATCCTTTATTGAGTTGAGGATGCGCTTTGTTGAGAGTTAGGGACCCGCAGATGTCTCCAGCTGCTTGTGTCATTGCTTCTATTGCTTCAAAATTCGGAACTCTTAATCTCAATTATGTCTGAGATCTTGTACAAACATCATCACATCATATCGACCAAAAGATGTCCACTGCTGGGCATAGGCCTCCCCTAAAGAGTGCCACATTAACCGATCTTGCGCCACCCGCATCCAGCGGACTGTACAAACATAGATTAGAACAATATCGACAGACGAATTTTTCATCGACAATAACGGTATTAAATCATTTCAACTGTTTGGGAGCTACGATTCCGCAGATAGATATATATTAGACGACCGCGTTGGCTTAGTTGGTAGTGACCCTGCCTTCGAAGCCAGAGGTCCCGGGTTCAAATCCCGGTCAGGGCATTATTTATGTAGTTTTATTACCGGTCATTGTGGAAGTCTTTGGGGGAGGCCTAGGACGTCTTTCGGCTGACATGATGATGATGATGATTATTTAAGTCTTGGATGTTTCCTATGTTTAGTTTATTTATTTATTTATTATGAAACAAACAGTCATACAAAGATATTGCTAATAGTTATCATTAATAATATGCAGACCTATACTTTCAGATTCTATTCAAGAGCAAAAAATATTTTATAAAAACAATTAAATTTTCAAGGTGTCTTAACACGAGAATATAATATGTTGAATGATGGCGACCCAAACAAATCATGGATATACCCTACTATGAGTACAAGTATAAACACATGGCTGACTAGGCAAAGCTCCTAAGATACCTAGAAGAACACGATTTGATCAGCGACCGTCAGTATGGCTTTCGCCACGGTCGCTCGACTGGTGACCTTCTAGTGTATCTTACTCACCGGTGGGCTTCTGCCATTGAGAGTCAGGGTGAGGCTTTAGCGGTCAGCTTGGACATAGCGAAGGCGTTCGATCGGGTCTGGCACCGAGGTCTTCTGTCGAAGCTACCATCCTATGGACTGCCTGAGGGTTTGTGCAAGTGGGTTGCCAGCTTTCTGTCCGGCAGATGCATAAGAGCCGTAGTAGATGGCAGTTGCTCCAAAAGCATGGACATTATCGCTGGCGTCCCACAAGGCTCCGTGCTATCCCCGACGCTGTTTTGGCTGCATATCAATGACATGCTATCTATTGACGGCATCCATTGTTATGCGGATGACTGCACCGGGGATGCTTATTACACGGGCCGTGCCAACATTCCTCGTTCCTGTGTATTAGAGAGTCGTGAACAACTTGTATCCGAAATTGAGAGCACTCTAGTCAGAGTCTCTGAGTGGGGCCAGGATAATCTGGTCCAGTTCAACCCCACCAAGACACAAGTATGCGCGTTCACTGCTAAAAAAACCCCATTCACTGTAGCCCCGCGGTTCCAAGACGCAACCCTCTCCATCTCAGAGACTATTGGGATCCTTGGTGTCGATATTTCCAGCGACGTCCAGTTTCGGAGCCATTTAGAAGGCAAAGCCAAGCTGGCATCTAAAAAGCTAGGTGTTCTCAATAGAACGAAGCTATACTTCACCCCGGGACAGAGACTTCTTTTATACAAGTCGCAAGTCCGTCCCCATATGGAGTATTGCTGTCACCTCTGGGCGGGAGCACCTGGATACCAGCTTGGGCCTTTTGACTCGCTCCAGAGACGTGCTGTGCGAATCGTGGACGATCCCAAGCTCACGACCGATATTGAGCCGTTGAGTTTAAGGAGAAATTTTGCCTCCTTGTGCGTGTTCTATCGCCTATATAATGGGTTGTGCTCCGAAGAACTGTTCGACATGATGCCTACGGCCGCTTTCTACCATCGCACCGCTCGCCGTCGGCAGGGCATTCATCCTCACACCTTGGAACCTGAATGGTCGCGTACGTTGCGCTTTCAGAGGAATTTCCTCCCTCGGACGCTCCGATTGTGGAATGAGCTCCCTGCCGAGGTTTTCCCGTCGGACTACAGTATGGGGTTCTTCAAGAAAGAAGTGTATAAATTCTTAAAGGGTCGGCAACGCGCATGTGACACCCCTAGGAGTTGCAGGCGTCCATAGGCTGCGGTGACCGCTTACCATCAGGCGGGCCGTACGCTTGTTTGCCACCGACGTAGTATAAAAAAAAAAAAAAAGGCTAAACTTGCTCTTGAATAATCTACTACAACATATAACAAACTTCGTTTGCATCAATGGTTAAGAACTTCTTCCGAATTAAAAAAAAATCTAATCTAAAATTGATCTTTCGTCAGTAGCACGGTTTCACATGTTGAGATGTAAACTCGCTGAATTTCTAGAGCTTTCCGTATATTTTCTGCCGTCAATCTTTAATTACGGAGGGTAGGCGTCGCGAAATGGCACCTCAGTCATTATCGATGCCGTGCGCCGGCCCATAAACAAAATGTTTTATGCAAATCGTGTTATACTTACGTTGCATGTTCAAATTAGTCACATGTAGCGCAAAACACCTTGAGGGAAATAATGGTACTGAGATTGTACTTAATGTTGGTATTTTATAAAACGCCTAGTGATTGCAATATGGCCGCATCTCTAAAGTAATATAGGTTTAAAATGTCGCCGTAGGAAAAAAAAATCTACTAGTCTCAGAATTTGTTTCTTTTAAAACCTTCTCAAAATGCGTTATTTGAACCTACTGTACGGTAAAGTAAACTAAAGGTAGTTATTTTTGGTCCCTTATGACTAGTAATAGGACGGAATAAGGTACGTGTATTTATTTGACTGGTCCATATTAGGCATACCTACATTTAATCATTTCCAGAAAGTTTTACTCAAGTTTAAAAAAGAGATATGCGTTGTCATTAGCAACTAACCCTAACTTGAATGTGATTAAAATAAAGACAAATCTGATCATAATTTTCAGAAAGTCAACTAAATAATTTCATAATAACGCAAGAATGGTTGAATGTATTTTTTTAAACATAATAAAGTTTGTACAGAAAATATGTTCTGGTTCATTTTTTGCGTAAATACGTATGTATACTAAGCATATTTTTACTACTTCTTATAACAATGCAAATAAATAATTTCTGATTTCAAATAAAAATAACTTAATGGTTGTATTTACATAAAACAGATCTGGGATAGTTAAATATTATTGTATTTTATCTCTTACTGGCCACCTCAGCACCATACCGGCTTTATTATTGAAGAAAATGAGACCAAATCTTCCCCTTAAACTTCACAGTTTTTTATACAAACTTTATCTAGACTTTTACAAAAGCAACAAAAAGATTATTCAATGAGGTATAGCCGTTATAAAGCTAAGTGCATAGGTACATTTCGCAAACATTAATCATCATTCATACTTAGATATAAAATCGCAAATACATCTTAGTAAGTTAGTGAAAGGCGAAGATAAAACGTAAATAAACGGAAAAATTTAAAATATCAAATAAAACATCTTCGATTCCCTACAAAAAATACGGTTAGATGTGCCATACGTACGTTAGAAAAACTACGTTCTAAACGTGCTACCAACACCGATGACACCACGCTTCACTCGCATGCAAATAGCCCAGATTTTGTTATCTGTCCTAGGGAAGCGGAAAAGCCTGGTGACTGTTTTCGGGCGTCTATTTTAAATGCGCCCAATAAAATGCTGTCCATTTTTTAACTCAGGATAGGTCCACCGTGAATTAATGGCTAGTTTCGGACATCCAATATACTTCGTTTTACGCTGAATCGAAATTCCCAAAGGAAAATATACTGTGCCATTGCGGCTTTTCATTTGATTTACATAGATAATAACGTAACGTGCCAAACTGAATAAATCTAAATGTCATCTTTAGTATGGAAAAATAAAATTAAAAATTTTGAAAAACACCCGACAGATTAACCTAATTCAAAAATTATAAAATAAAGTAAATGTGAATCCCCCGACTGGGTATTTACGAAGTAAGTACATGGAGATAATAAATAGATTTCAAAAACGGTTGTATGGTCGCGAGGTACAGTTACAAAGCCAGAAAAATCCGTCGGGGGCTGCCATTGCCTGCCCTGAAATGAAGTAAGATTACGAAGTCCGAAGTCCGTGTTATAGGTACTTCAATTTAAGTTGCTGTATGTAATGTACCTCGAGCTTTTTACTATTATTAATATTTTAATGAAATTAGGAACAGACATGGCAATGGCAGCCCCCGACGGATTTTTCTGGCTTTGTAACTGTACCTCGCGACCATACAACCGTTTTTGAAATCTATTTATTATCTCCATGTACTTACTTCGTAAATACCCAGTCGGGGGATTCACATTTACTTTATTTTATAATTTTTGAATTAGGTTAATCCGTCGTGGGTTTTTCAAAATTTTTAATTTTGTTTTATTTTATTATTTTAAGAGAGCAATGTCTATACGTTCCTCACTCAAACGTTCCAGTTGTAGAATGAGCTCCCTCCTGAGGTTTTCCCAAGGGATTATATTATAGTATAGGGCTATTCAAGAAAGGAGTGTATACATGTTTAAAGAGTCAGCAACGCGCATTGAAACCCCTGGAGTTGCAAACATACGCCTACGCGTATATGCGTATATGCTGCGGTAACCGCTAACCATCAAGCGGACTGTATGCTTGTATGCCATCGACGTGGTAGAAAAACAATGGTTGTTTCTCACTTAACGCTATATATTCCGGAAACAAGCACGGTAGGCCGAAGGACTCTCGACGCCAGCCCGAGACCTGAAGGGCAAGCCCAAATAGATCCTTCCTATCGAGTGTTTTACAAGAGAACCTGGAAGACGAAGGCTCGGAGCGTCCTTTGAGAGAGTTCTCTCCGCAAGCCAGAGGGCCGAAGACCCAAAGGGCGAGCCACCACTATCCACCTGTGTCTTTACAATTAAATTTGAGGGCCAAAAGCGCAAAGGTGAGTGGCAAGGCACGCAAGACCAAAAGCTGAGCTCCGCGCAGGTGAGAAGGCCCGAAGTGCCTAAAAGCCTCAGCGCGAAGGGTCACGCTCTGTACGCGAGCCTACACGGGACTCTCGTGCACTATCCTATCGCTAAATGTTCAAAGTAGAGCCGATCCGAGTTCTGCGTGGGGCCGAAGGTCCTAAGCTTCTCTTCAGACCGCGCACTACGAGTATATGCGAGCCCACGTAGACACTCACATCCTCCTTTCTCTATCACAAGCACATCAAATTTAATATCACTAACTTGAATCATTCATTCTAAATTTCGACAAACTTTTACTTTTTTACGAATATATAGCAAAAAATCTTAATCGGTTTAGCCGATTTGGAGAATCTGCGCCTATTGCCCTTAATTTATCCTTTTTTTACCTGGGGAAATGCATTTACGCATCCCACCTGGCCGGGGAACTAGGACGGGTATGACGGACTCCCGGGAACCGCCGGGACTACCGTCTAAAACCATCAGGGTATGCCCATCACGCAGCATTAGTGGCGGTGACACGGGATCGCCAAGGCACACAACTGCGAACACCGCCTGCTGCAACAGCCGAAGCTGTTCCCTCACTGCTGAGGCAAGCGTCTCCCACCCGTCGGCAAGCGTGCAGGGCGACACCACACACTTGCCGACCAAAGGACCTCCACGCTGGGAGAGAGTGAAAAACCCCGGATTCACCCCCTCAGGTCCCCTTGTGACTTTTTAAAGAGGTTTTCTCCCTCGCAGTCACCACCCGGCCCCGGCCTGACGGTGTCAGCCCCCGCTTCCGACCATAGCGGCCCCCTGCCGAAGCTAGGGTTACGAGTCCGTAGTTATTTTTACAGGCATACGGCATGGCCTGTCCCTCTCGCCGCACCTGGGGAGTCTTGCGAATGCGGAACCCCCCATCCCCCCATTGGTCGCATCTGGAGTGTCCTCCGCTAAACAGAGGAAAACCCAGAGCGACCCCGTCTCCGGGTTATTTGTAGCACCGGTAAACGATCCCTCCGAAAATGAATCACTTACCGTTGCCTCCAGGGCGCACCGGCCAGAACCCTTCCCCTTCCCCCAGACCCGCGAGGGAAGAGCCCAGACACTCGTGGAGGTTACCCGACTAGCGCCCCCCCTTAATTTACCCTAAATTTTTATACCTTATCCTTTCCGTCGTGGGTAACCAACCACCATATTAATTGCGCTCTGCTCTGCATATAATTTAGAGAACCCGTTTTGGAATAAATGTGCTTTTCAGAGTTCTGTAGCCCCGAAACAACGTAATCGGGTCCCGTCGGGTCGTTTAGTAATAGGGTCCCGTTTTTACAACGTGTAAAAGCGAGACCCTATTACTAAGACTTCGCTGTCTGTCACCAGGCTGTATCTCAAGAACCGCGATAGTTAGACAGTTGAAATTTTCACAGATTATGTATTTCTGTTGCCGCTATAACAACAAATATTAAAAACATATGGATAATGGTACGGAACCCTTCGTGCGCGACGGTCCCACTCGTACTAAGCCAGTTTTATAACATAACACGATAGTTTTATCGCCGATAAGTTCTAACTACACAATAATACCTACTTTAACCGAAACCATAATATTTAGATAAGCAGACCTGTTTGGGGGACATATGACTTAAGCCTACTCTTCCGTGGCGGGTATAAAGAGCAAAAATTCTACTCTTAGCAGTTCATGAGTAGTTATAGGTAGAGTAGAATAAATAAATAAATAAAATAAATAATATTGGGGGACAATCTTACACAAATCGACCTAGTCCCAAACTAAGCAAAGCTTGTACTATAGGTACTAGACGACGATATACATATTAAATATAATGAAACGGGTCACTCACGTCTTAAAGGTCGAATATCGCTCGACATGTTTCAGACCGGTTCGCGGTCCTTAATCATGAGCACCTATCGCGGCGGCGGTTTTCTTAGCACTGCGTGCCCGTGCCCTGTCCGCTCGGTTGCTCGGCGCGGGTGGAGGCGGCGGCGGCGAGAATCTACCCTCGTTTTCTTCACAATTGTTCAATGCCGAACTACACACAACACTCACAACGTCATATGCTAAAGCCTCGTCCACACTCTTCACAGACGTAGTATTCAACACTGTTTTCCAGCTGGGTGGTACAACCCATCCACAATCACGATTAAAATTTGGAAAACGACCAATTTCGATAGCCTCCCGCACTTTGCGTGGTACAAAAAACTTTTCCCTCGCTAATACGGTTACCTTATCGAACCGAATATAATGTGATGGGCCCGAATCCAGTGAATGCTCCGCAACTGCAGATCCCCGAGCATCACGTTTTTTTATACTGCGTATGTGTTCAGACAATCTAGTGGAAATGTTCCGGCCTGTCTCTCCTATGTAATTCTTGCCACAGGAGCATGGAATCATGTAAACACCAGGGGTGTTCAAGGGCTCCCTATTTATACATACTTATATAGATAAATACATACTTAAATACATAGAAAACATCCAAGACCCAAGAACAAATATCCGTGAAAAATGCACAAATAAATGCCCTGGCCGGGATTCGAACCCGGGACCTCTAGCTTTGGAGGCAGAGTCACTACCAACTAGGCTAAACAGGTCGTCAATGAAAAGAGCCCAAACATGGCCAAATACCTATATGCCTTCGAAAGGTTCTGTGTGATGTTATTTTACTCCATCATCAGACCCTCAGAAGTTCATTTACAATCGCTGCTAAGCAAACATAAACAAAAGGGCCCAAAAACGAACAGTAAGTAATCGAACCCCTGTACAGTTCCCTACTATGTTTTTTGCTCCATCATCTGATCCTCAGAGTTCAAGTACATGTACTCTTTACCCAGCACTATCGAAATCATCCACGGTGGTGAAGTTGTTCCGGAGAAAATGCGCTCAAACCAGCACAAACGCACTTTCAAGCAAAAAATGTTTACTGCAGTGCCCCCTGGCGAGTTATGGTCGTAACAATTATTATGGGGTTCGTCCCGAATGAACCACGAACCCATTGCAGAAAACCGTATCCAATTCGGTCAAGCCGTTTTGGAGATATTGAGGTGCACACACAAACAAACAAACAAAAAAACAAACAAACAACCTCTCACCCTAAACGCATATACCTTCTCCGTTCCGTCGCGGGTAAAAAGGGCCCAAAAACGAACAGTAAGTAATCGAACCCCTGTACAGTTCCCTACTATGTTTTTTGCTCCATCATCTGATCCTCAGAGTTCAAGTACATCTACTCTTTACCCAGCACTATCGAAATCATCCACGGTGCTGAAGTTGTTCCGGAGAAAATGCGCTCAAACCAGCACAAACGCACTTTCAAGCAAAAAATGTTTACTGCAGCGCCCCCTGGCGAGTTATGGTCATAACAATTATTATGGGGTTCGTCCCGAATGAACCACGAACCCATTGCAGAAAACCGTTTCCAATTCGGTCAAGCCGTTTTGGAGATATTGAGGTGCACACACAAACAAACAAACAAACAAACAACCTCTCACCCTAAACGCATATACCTTCTCCGTTCCGTCGCGGGTAAAAATGACAAAGATCAACCGTACGCATGCTCGTGCCGTTAAACAATCATATTTCCATTTGCTTCGTTTCTCTGTGCTCAGTATTGAAATTCATTATGTGTGTCTTATCGGGATTCAATTTAAATCCATTAATTATCAACCACTTTTATAGTGTAGATAGAACTGTACATAGTTTATCATCAGTTTCGTCACTTACGACAATTGTTGTGTCATCTGCATATAAAATGAGTTCTCCGTCTATGTGTTGTTGTGTTATATCATTTAGAAATTTAAAGATTAGTTCTGTTTAACCAAGAGACGAACCTTGCGGTACTCCTATCGCCACTAGTTGCGGTTCTGATCAATAGCTATAACAGTATTTAACAGCATAAAAAGTTAAAACAGTTGCTACAGTGGCACTCAAGGTTTTTTTTTAAATTTAATAACATTTTGTGTTAATTTGTATATTTTGGTTTGATTCCCTTATTTTTCTTTGTAATATTATAAGCCTAATTCCGCAACTGTCCGAGTAACAAAACCTCGTAGGTAATGTAAGAATATCTCGGCGCTAGGTAAATAACAATATGCCCCAAAGCCCAGGGCGATAGTAAATATTTTTTATTCTGTTCCAGTGAGCATCGCAACTCTTTATTACTTGACCGCTTTATTTTACGCTGTGGATCAAGAAAGGCTTAAGCCACATTGTTTTACTATTAAGATACTACCAGTTGTTTATACATACAATATACAGGACCGTTTCGTTGCGTAACTTTTGATGATAATAATAATATTTATTTATTGAATCTTTACTGCACAAAACAAGAATGAATAAATGGCGGATTTGATGATTTGTGGTATTCTCTACCAGTAAACCATATGGCTAAACAGAAACACTGATATTGTTTATGCTTAAATGTCATCAGTCCACCTGATTGTTACCCCCGCTGCACCTTCCGGTACGCGGTTGCCGCTCGAGAACCTTTCCGCCCCAACGGCCATCGGTTCAATATGCCCCGCCTACTGCCAATTAACATTAGCTAATCGGATAGCTAATATACAACCTAATTAGGTAAGGTAGTAATTACTAACGACTCGATGGACCTCCGTTGTCTGAGTAAATAAATTATTATTATTATTATATACGTTACTTTGTCTAACAGAAGATGTATTTCGGCTGATATGGTGATATAATGATCAGCTCTATTATGGCCTATAGTGGCTACCTACTCTACTGGCCTATAGTATAATCTAATACACAACGCTGCGCTGCTGCGCTGTATAAGATACACGTACAGCTAAACTGCGGAATGAACCTGTCGCCTGCGGTATTTCCGGACCGTTACGATCTTCAAATCTTCAAGAAAAGAGCATACTCCCATCTTAAAGGCCGGCAACGCATTTACAACCCCTCTGGTGTTGCGGATGTCCATGGGCGGCGCTAATCGCTCACCATCAGGCAATTCGTCAGGTCCTTCGCTTCCTATTTCATAAAAAATGTAGCTACTACGCTAGGATCGCAGTTCCAAAAGTCGTGTTAACATCAAAACAAACTCTCATGATGATGTAGGTGTATACGTGAACATGAGACTGCATGCAGCAATGACAAGTTACCTTCCAAATAAAGCCTGCGATGATCACTTATATACTTTTAATTGTATGGCATATACAAAGTATAGTACATTACAATTTACAACTATTATAACTATCTTTAGTCAACATCCAGATTGCGCCGCCAGTTAAGAGCGTGCGTATCACATTTATATAAATAGGTCCACTGAGTAGTTGGGCCCTGTATCTGGAACAAATATTTAAAAGGACGCTTCCTTAGAGTATCTAGACTGGATGTACAACATTTTTTATATATTTTTTTCATTTTCGAAGAAGTTTTAATCTGAAGTTATCATATAAGCTATCTTTGAAGATTTTTTATTAACTGGCAATGAGACCACTTGGAAATACTTTTTGCTGACCCGCTTAATAGTCCATTGTTTAATGCTTTGCTGCTGTTACAGGGCCCACCCTGTTACCTGAGACCACATGTAGAAAGTTTATATACGCTGATGATCGCGCTAGTAACTCAGAGCCGGGGGCTCGATGAACTGCAGTAAATCCTGACAGAGGATCTCAAAATAAGCTCGATTTTCTTATCCGCGTGGAGACTCATACTTAGTCCTAGTTAAGAAAGAGGATCTTAACAAAAAGCTTGCCGATTGCCAGTTATACTTCAGGGTGTGAATCCCAAATAAAATTCTCATCACATAAAAAAAAAACAATTTATTTCAAGAATAGAATGTCAACAAAAGTGTATTGTATAGGTATGTTAATGTTACATTTGTTAAAAGATACTAAAGTACAAATATTTAATATTTTTTAACAAATATTGATTTTAGTGACAAGATACTATTAAAAATCAGTTGACAATTATGGTACGCGTAATGGTTTACCTTTTGGAATAAGTTCAAAACAAATGACCGGGGAGCGAAACTTTGGTGACGATGACAGACGTATGACGTCAAGCAACATACAGTGTTTTTATCTGGATTATTGAAGGAATCGATTTTGATGATGAAAGGTTAACTTACAACAATAATTTAGTTCTAGTTGCGATTACAGGCATTATGTACAGTATATGTATGTAGGGATGTATTTAAATTAGAAGATGCGATGTTGTGTTTGAATTCTAAGCGTTCTGCTTATTTTTCGACAACCCACGAAATATAATTTGTGTTTTTTACAATTAATTACTTAGTAAAATATTATTTTCTTATTGTCTTTGTTTTTTAATATTTACATTATTTTAAATATAAAAAGTAGTTTCTTTATTTATAAAAAAAAATACATTACCATTATTACATTATTAATAATTATTGGAGTGTCGCAATGTTGTTTATATAAAATCAACCTATATGTGAATTTGCGTCATAATGATGTCACCGGCACCAAAGTTTCGCTCCCTGCAAATGACTACCTATAGCATTTTAACCTCCAAATTGAGTTATAAAGCGTGCGTGAAAACTTGAAACTTAGGTTACCCGGCCTATTCGTCGTTTAATGCGAGACAAATAACTTCCGGCACGGCAACGTTCGGGAACCGCTCGCATTCCTGATGATTTTTTACATAAATACCGTCTTAGGCAGCGACGGAAAAATATTTGTGTTCGACATCTGTTTACAAAAGGTCTACCTGGATCTCTATTCGTCAGGAATTGTTCGATATTGCTTGCCCATTCAGACTACCCACTTTAGGAACGCATTTTTGACGTATTGGTTACAGACGTTATTGTATACTGACCATTGTTATTTGAATGAGTATATAAATATTCACATATGACCCCGCACTTCCACAATATAAAAGTTGTGAGCGATGGGATGGAAGGATATATTGAATTAGATATTATTAAAGGTGAAAGTTTGAATAATACTCGAAGCACGACTGCACGAGATTTTTGTTTTTGTAATGTATGTTAATAAGTATGTATATCGTCGTCTAGTACCCATAGTACAAGCTTTGCTTAGTTTGGGACTAGGTCGATTTGTGTAAGATTGTCCCCCCATATTTATTAATTTTATTTATTTTTTATTTATTTAAATAAATACGCTCCCGATACTTTTATAACATTCGTGAACGAACCAGTTACAGAACGAACGATTGAATGATGTCACTTTAGTAGTCGGCGGTTAAGAAGTCAATCATGACACCTGTCATTTCCATACAATTAATAACCTAAAAGTCACTTTGAGGTTATAAACTCTATGGAAATGATATGCCGTCCACTATAAGACAGTATATTTTGCATTATATAAGCACATACAAAAAAGGTGTTCCACACCTTATAGTGAAGTTAAGTATTAACACTGGGAAACTCAAAATAACCTTCTATTTATAGACTAGTGAAGGCGAAAAAGTCGTTCTTGGGAAATTGTAACAAGTTCCACGGTGGTAGTTTATTGACATTCATAGGTGCATGTAATATGCCTAATTTGAAGAATAAACTACTTTTACTTTTACAATTAAATTCCTAAATACATCACCGAACTTAGCAATTCAAAATTCAAATCTGTAGTAAAACGAAAACTTATTTAAAAAGCATAACGATTACATCATGGATAGTGATGTTTGGCAGTGATAGCGTCCTGCACGGCTAATCTATCGCGAAAATAGGTTTTCTACTGTAACATTGTAGTTGTGTGGTAGCTGACACTGAAATTTTATATTTAACTATATAATGTATATTGTTTTGAAAAGATGACACCTCGTCGAGTTTCTTACGCAGGTTCTTCTCGTGGCAGAGGTTTATTTTTCCGAACAGGTGGTAGTTTATTCACGTTCATAGGTGCATGTAATATGCCTAATTTGCTGAATAAATTAGTTTTACTTTTTTTCTCAAGTGATGTTATTCAAAACATTTGACGTAAATTGAAATAAATTTTATTATAACTTTCTTATTACTAATTATGTTTATCAACGATAAACACACGATTAAATTACAGCGGTCACTATTCTTGGACCCGGGTATGTCCTAAAACTAAGACCAAGACCACCGGGGAATGGGCAGCAGCATTCCTTGAGTGCGGTGGAGATACTGCGATCGCCAACCCGCATGCCAAGCGTGGCGATTATGGCATTTACCCCCCCCCCCCCCCATGAAATTGGGGGAGGCCTATGTCCAGCAGTGGACGTCCTAGGGCTGATATGGCGGTGGTGGTGGGCCACTATTCTAAATTTTCTTTTTGTTGTCATGTACGTATACAATATTTAGTAAACTATGTGTGAGTGAGACGCGATGTTTGAGATGGGATTGAAATGAAATGAATTAATATTCGCAACTAAAAGCGCCGTATCTCTCTATTTGTCAAATTTGTTTGGCAATATTTGAGTTGATGCTCACTCGTTCGGAATACTCGCATTGTTTGAGCCGAAATAAATGAAAATGGATGAGTGAAATCTGCTTTTCATATGATAGTTAAACTGGCACCGACAGCTGTCCGGTTTAGTTTTTTGTAATTAACTGCAACTCAGAGTTTCTGAATGCACTTTTGATCTATTTCAGTAGTATTCACCATTTTTCGTGGTCCTATCTTCCTTTATATATAGTAAAATATATATAAAGGGGTCGCGACCAACAGGTTGAGTACTCCAGAGTCAACGTCAAATAATTCAACGTTAAATTACCATTACCAAACGAGATTTTACATGTACTAAATTGAATAAGAACGACGAGGAGACATATAATTTGTTTTTCATCATCATAATCATCAGCCATTTGATATGACTTTTCGTCCAAATTAAAGAGGTTCTTTTTAATAAGCCGTCAGCCGTTTAAGACAAGTTTCGAATTGGGCTGCATAAAAAGCTCTACCGTCCCTCTTGATGGCATGAGTATAAGCAAGGGGCTTTCAATGGGTGGAGCACGTTGCGTTTTAAACCCACCGCTTGCAAACTCCGGGGTGAACAGGCAGGCGAGGGCCGGCGCCGCGCGAGCATGTGTGTGTCGTGTCGCGAACCGTCTCCGCCGCCGACTTGAATACGACGAACCGCGCGTAAAAAACTCCTATTCATAATGTGGATGTCTTTAAAGAGAATTAAATATAAACAAGTCACTAATTGTATAAAAACGTTGTTGTTGGAAAAGGCAATCATATTAATTTGGACATTTCCAAGTTAAAACCATTTTACATTTATTTTCTCCTATTTCTTCTGTGGTTTATAAACCCACGACTAAATTGTAAATGAATAATTTGTGTCCTTCCCTATATGTTTTTATGTAAGTAAATGCAGGAGGGGCCTGCCCACGCTACGCCTTCCGGTACGTGGTCGCCATTCGAGAACCTTCCCGCCCCAACGGCCATCGGTGCACACGGTGGACTGATGACCTGGTAAGGGTCGCGGGTGTCCGCTGGATGCGGGTGGCGCAGGACCGGTCGTTGTGGAAGTCTTTGGGGGAGGCCTATGTCCAGCAGTGGACGTCATTCGGCTGAAATGATGATGATGATGATGAAATGCAGGAGCAGGACATTAACAAATACTTTGTACCTTTCTAATATAAAAGAACGTATCCTCATAAGAAATACTGTTCAAAATAAATTTTCTAAAAAGGGTATCTTAATAGAACCATAGGTATACTTTATTAACTTACTTTTTGTGTTACTCACTAACAAATTAAAGTTACAAGAGTTAAATGGAATTTCTGACCTCGAGATCAGTTTTATTTTTGGTATTATTCATAATGACACTGACATACATTTGAAGTAATATGTACCTAATTAATTAATATCGGTTAACTTTTACTGCACCAATATCTGGTGAACTAGAACATGTTTTGCCCTTATTAATGTATTCTTGGAGTGACAACAAATACAAGTTATGCGATAGACAGAGATGCACAGAGTAGGCACGTTTCTTATGCCTAAACGCCGTTTTTGTTAGGAAGTGAAATTTCTGTACTTGTACGATTACTTATTCTGTGGTATAAGATCTCTATAGTAATCGTTATTCTAAGATAAATATTTCGCCACGCGTCTTTTAATTATGTCAGTCGGAGAGCGCTTGCTTCCGTGCCGGCCGTCCTTGAGCTGAACGTGAACAGTATCGGACGATGGCAAGCGACTCGACGGTATGTTACTCTTTCCGTGGAAGTTGGGGAGGACGTTTCTGTGGGATGCCACCTGCGTTGCCACGCTCGCGCCATCTCACATACAGGCTACCTCTGTCAAGGCACGGGGCTGCGGTCACAACGGCGCAAAAATGCTGCCCTCAGTGCGGGTTAAATGTTTGTACCGTTTGGGGTTGAAAGTTTGGGTTCGTGGAGGGCCAGCGCGAAATACCTTTTAAGGATGATTCACAGTACTACAGATGATCTACTCGTCCGGGCCGGCCCGTTTTCTTCTAGAGAAATACGCCGGCCGTTGCGTTTGCTGTCATAGAAAACGGGCCGGCCCGGACACGGAACGGTCTACTGTGAATCATCCTTTAAAGGAGATCTCTCAGCGATACCTTGGGTGACCATCAGAAGGCGGGCAGCAATTTTGGGCACACATTAAACCCGGCCATCCAAATTGGTAACGCTACCAGTCTTCTTGGCACTATAACTTACGAAGGCGACTTGAGGAGCATTATTTATTAAAGTTTATTTTAAGTTTTGTTTTTGTGTTATAGTCTCAGTAAAATGTATATTTAATAACTAGCTTTTGCCCGCGACTTCCTCTGCGTAGAACTCATTCTTGCTTTGGAATTATTTGTTTTCCCATACATCTTTCACCCTTCTTTACATCCCTTAAGAAATGATTACATTGAATATGAAATGTTCTTTACCGCGCTCGGAAAATTTTAATAGTAATCGTTTTTTCAAAACGAATCATCATCATCATCATATCAGCCGAAAAACGTCCACTGCTGGACATAAGCCTCCCCCAAAGAGTGACACAATGACCGTTCCTTTGCCATCCCCATCCAGCGGACACCTGCGACCTTCACCAGGTCATTAGTCTACCTTGTGGGGGCGCCTACCCACGCTGCGCCTTCTGGTACCTACTCGCCACTCGAAAACCTTTCCTCCCCAACGGCCAACGGTTCTATGTGCTATATACCCCGCCCACTGCCACTTAAGTTTAGCGGTTTGGTGGGCTATGATGGTTACTTTGGTTCTACTGCGGATGGCCTCACTTCTGATGCGATCACGCAGAGATACTCCCAGCATAGCCCTCTCCATTGTTCTTTGGGTGACTTTGAACCTTCTTATGAGGCCCATAGTAAGCGACTACGTTTCAGTGCCATATGTCGTCACTGGCAACACATACTGATCAAAGAGCCTTGTCTTGAGACACTGCGGAATATTGGACGAAAAGATGTGCCGTAGCTTCTCGAACGCTGCCCAGCCGAGTCGGATTTGACGATTTACCCCTTTCTCGAAGTTGGCCCTTCACTAACTGGGTACCTTGGACCTAACTGGACAGTCTGTCCTAGGTATATAATCGTCTGACAACTTCAAGTAAAAGTGTCCGTTTGTAACGGGAGTTGGTGCTACGTGCTCGTGCTTTCAAAACGAATGATTAAGCTTAGTTATATCAAATGTACCGATTCTAGACGAATGAGGCCCGTAAAATATTGCATGTACAATGATAAAAGTCTCGCTACGCAGTTCTTCCGTAAAACGTCCCAACAGAGCGGGTTCTTCATGTAAGCATGATGGCCGAAGGCCGTAAGCAGAGAGGCAAAACATGCAAGGCGAAAGGCCGAGTATTCACACAAAACGGGCTTCTTATGTAAGGTTGAGGGCCCAAGGCCTGAAGCAGGGAGACGAGAAACGCGAGGCCGAAGGCCGAGTTTCTCAACAGACTGGATTCTTTATGTAAAGTTGATGACTAACGGGCCGAAACAGAGTGGCAATGCATGCGAGGCCGAAGGCCGAGCATTCAAATAGAGCGGGCTCCTTATATAAGAATGAGGGCTGAAGGCTCGGAGCCGTGTGGCACGCATGTAGGGCCGAAGGCCTGAAGCAGAGTGGCAATTCACGCAAGGCCGAAGGCCGAGAATCCCAACAGAGCGGGCTCCTTATGTAGGGCCGAAGGACTGATGCAGAGGGGCAAGGCATGCGAGTCCAAAGGCAGATCATTCACACACAGCGGGCTCCTGATGCCGATCATTCACACAGAGTAAAGTGTAAGGCTGAGGGCCGAAGGCCCGAAGCAGAGCGGCAATGCACGTGAGGCTGAAGGCCGAGAGTCACAATGCCTAGACATATAAACCGATAGACAAACACACACGAATTATTAAAACTGTTGAAATGTGTTCTGTTTCGATGCTAAGGGCCCTCCAATCGCTCCATTGATTTAGCCAATATCTTCAATGTACAGATTTTCGACCTTCTACAGCTGTATTATATGTATATGGATAAGCATAAATCCAGGGGCCTTTCAACTCGAAGTACGAATTTTTCTATGGAAATTTTAGTTTAACTTGTTTGTACCAGATGTCACTGGGTGCTATCTCTATCGCACTTGCATATTGAAGTGACTGGGATGCAGCGGTTGTGCGGTTAGTTCTTACTAAATACACAACGGCGCTACGATCTATGTGGAGTATTTCACTGGTATCTCTATCTCAGTATATAGATTGTAATTTGTGCATAGATCTAAGGTGCTTCAACCGTCAATGTTGACGATTGAGCTGCCCAGCCCAAGTGATCTCTTATATCAAACAGTTATTATAGTGTGAAGGGTCACCAATTACGTAAACAATAATACACGACAAAATTAAATTGTACACTGACGATACAAAGACTGCATTGAAGCAGCTGTTTTTGTATTTAAGCATATGAAAACAAACAAATCCAAAGTATCGCAAATTTATTTTGATTTACACGCAATAATAGACCTAATTGCTAAAAGGTTATGCTCAAAAATAACGTCATCAATCAGAACGAATTATGATATTTCGGCTTTGACATATCGAAAAGTCAGCTTGTTTACAATACGTCAAATTCTGCTATCGCTTACGTTAAAATTATTGACACGCCGTTATACTCCCAATTGGCTGAAAGTTAAAGCTTATAATGGCTTATGAGGATTTAAATCACCCCGTTTCATAGACCATATTTGCACCCCCGATTTCATCTCTTTGAGGGTGATTATCGGGACAAAAAGTATACTATAAGTGAATCCAGATTACATACTGTTAGTATACAAAAAATCATTTTGATCTGTTCAGCCGTTTTTGCGTGATTGAGCAACAAACATCCAAACATCCAAACATCTAAACTTTCGCATTTATATTATTAGTGGGATGTATAATTTCTAAAACTAATTGGTAGCTAGGCGTCGAAGCTTAGCACTCTCACATTTTTGTACAACCTTATACGTGGCATCCAGGCAGATGGGAAGCAATTGGCTAAGGGTGGTATTCCACTCATCCAATATCTTTGTCCAATTTCTTTGTCCAATCTTTGACTTTGACATAGGCCCATTGCACTCATCCAATATCTTTGTCCAAGTTTTTTTTTTTCATGCGTAGCCACCACCACCACCACCACCATATCAGCCAAAGAACGTCCACTGCTGGACATAGGCCTCCCCCATATTCACGGGGGGTATATGCCATAATCGCCACGCTTGGCATGCGGGTTGGCGATCGCAGTATCTCCACCGCACTCCAGGGACACACACTCATGCGTAGCCATATTGATTTAACTGTCATCGGAATCTTTGATCAAATGTCACGGTCCCATCCAAGTTGGATGAAATCATCCAATTTCTTTGATCAAATGTATATTGGACAAAGATATTGGATGAGTTTAATACGGGGTGGTATTCTACTCATCCAATATCTTTATCCAAGTTTTTTTTTCATGCGTAGCAAATGTCGGGGTCCCATCCAAGTTGGATGAAATCATCCAATTTATTTGATCAAATGTATATTGGACTAAGATATTGGATGAGTGGAATACCTCCCTTGGTTAAGTCTCGCAAGGCTACAATTGGGCTGTTTTCCCACGCAACAATACAGACTACCCACGATCATGCCTGCATTCGTTAGGAGAACCTATTAATACTCGTATGTTTACAAATAAAGAAATTTGAAAATTCGACGATCTCACCTATTTGGATTATTTTGTCAGTATTTTTCGTTTTTGGATAGCGTAGTTTTTTCCGACCAAAATTATTTCCCGGAAGGTGTTTGCTGAAACATTCTTTCTTCATTTTTAGTACGTTAGCAGAATTTCGGCCTTTTCAGCAACTTCATTTCTCGCCGAAAATGCTTGAAATAGGCAACGAAAAGAATTCTCGGATTACACAATTATATTATTATATAAAAGGAACAATGGCCAGGGGGACTAACGACATCGCGACCCCAATTATTTTTATAACAATGCCGGTTTTGTAAACCGGATTCAGTAGGTCCTGAAATTTGCATGACATTGCCTGGCCAAAAATACGATTTGTTCTGCAGTACCTTACATCGCTAAAAAGTCACGCATGGATACTACATTCATAGCGATATACGTCGTTTTGTAGTTAAATGGTTCGGTCGAGTGGTCTGAGCTCTTGTTAATTCCGTGTATGGGTATTATCCACTTAACGGCACGAGCGTACTTGAGCGTAAATGAATTAGAAGGGAAAATGCTAGAATGTAAAAAGCTTAACATGGAGGAATTGGAGGAGTGCTCGCAAATCCTACTTACATCGACCTCACAAACTGTGAAACCGAAGAAATGGAAGGATATTCTACAAATGGTGTAGAAACACGCCTGTGTACCTAAAATGGGTAGGCAGAGTACATATTTAACTTTACAAACTTAAAATTTGGTGGCATTTTCACGCCTGTATAACGCCAAAAAAGGGGTAGCTAGAGCACAGTTCCTAATACCTTTCTTGTCACATGACTTTCATACTTCCGCATAACATGCCAATACCACCGTATACGATGAGTTCTCAAGTTAACATCTAAGGGTGCTACTCTCAGGCCTCCTCTTATACAGATGTTTTAATTGAATTCCGTTAATTGCGAGGGCACATTCCTGAGATGAAATAAAGTAATCATCTCTAAGACACTAGTATCCCAATTCGTACCGTTTCTAAGATATTCAAGAATTCATTTTTGTTAATTAACACCTCTAGTATAATATAAAAGATCCTTAACAATTAAACAATGTTGACGTGCGTGTCATTCGAATTCCAAATATTGTCATACTTGACATAACTTTTGCTTAACTCCACGTTAACTTTTAAGGCCATTTTGCACTAACCCCTGGCGATATAATTAATAATATAATGTATAATTAATAAATAATAAAAATGAATAAATATTTTTTTCTTGAATTTCGAAAAACCTTGCAGTCGAGTGTGGACGTTCGTGCTGTGTTTTTTTTTTAAATCGAAAATGACACCGTGGCCTCAACACGAAACAATAAAGTTTTTGGAATTAAATCGGGGAGAAAGCGTAATATGGAACCCCAAACATAAAAACCATAAGGATGAAAATCGGCCAAGAGCATGTCGGGCCATGCTCTGCTCAGTGTAGGTTTCAGTAGTTGCCCAATGAACTTACTTTAAAAAAATCAACAACAAGCATAATGAAATACTTTCGCAGTGTTTCATACGTCTTTTACTAAGAAGGGAAGACTTTTTACGATAACTCAAAGCTGCTTAACTGATCATATCCGCTATAGTTTTCATTGAAAGTCTTTATTAAGTTTTACTTTCATGATTTTTTTCATATCTCTTGGACCCAAGTTCAAAAGTTAGAGAGGGACAAAGGTTTTTTTTTCTTTTGGAGTGAATATTTCCTAAAATATTCACTATATCAATAAATGTCCGATGAATGCCTTTATTAATTTTGGACGACCTATCCAACAACATCCCACACCATAAGGTTGAAGCAAACTAAAAAAATCATCACCGCTTTACGTGTAGGGGAGGTATCCTTTAAAAAATGTTTTTTTAGATTATATTTTACGACTTTGTCAGTTTTATTGATTTATACATCCACACCAAATTGCAGCTTTCTAACACTCACAATCACAGAGCAAAGCCTCGGACAGACAGACGTACAGACAGACATACAGACAGTCAGACAGACGGACATGGCGAAACTATAAGAGTTCCTAGTTAACTACGGAACCCTAAAAAGAACGCTAACGCTTCGACGTCCATCTCGCAAAACGATTCGATCATGTGATTGACGAACTGAATGTCGCCATCGTGTAGTGACGTTTAACCATCGCATGGCCATAGGATGGGCCATCATGTAGAGGAGCCATTATGATATTCCGTACATAAGTTCGAAAAACTCATTGATACGTACTGGGATTCAAAAGTGCGACCGCAGCTTGAAACCGTATGCTTGTACCACCAGGTTACTGTAGCTTCCCTTATGTAGTGAACCTAACCTAACCCTAACCTAAGGCGACGTCCTGATTCGTCAGAGCGGAATCGATATGTTAGTTCTTTTACGTGAGCTTACTGATATCGTAGAGATTTTCTCACTTGACGAGATCCTGTCAGTATTACGTTTGCGCAGTAGTAATATCATGCTCAGAAGCGGGGCTCTGCATTCGTAGCTACTTCAGCGCATCCCACGCCAGTCAGAAAGCACTCATTTAGGCGACTTCCTGACTTGGCAGGGCGATATCGATATGTGGTAGGTAGTTTGTTCTTTGACGTAAGCTTGCTGATGTGACCATACCTCACTTGACGAAATACTGTCAGTATTACATTTGCGCAGTAGTAAATTTAATACCATGCGCTGAAGCGGGGCAGTACTTTATTCGTGTCGGTTGACACTGGCAGCTGACGCTTTTTTCAAATTGTACCACCCCTGCGTCTACAAATCAGGAAGTCTTCTTAAATATAGAAGCGCAGTAACAATCAGAACTGAGTAGACTGAGAGTTGACACTGCACATGAGAGTTTTCTCATATCCAACCGCCTCCTATCGTACAAATCAGTAAGCTGAATAAAATTCCATAATTCTAAACTCAGTAGCTAATAAAAGGAGTATACTTTGTATGAAAATTTTAAACTACATCTACCTAGTTATTCTGTTCTTGAGTGTAGTTTTTGGCTTTAGAGTTTCATACGCACCTACAGTAGTGATGTATAAGCATTTATCATCCCTTTCCATTCTGCCGAAAAGCGCTCACTAAACGCACACCTAACCGCTGTATCTCCTCACTACATAAATCAAACATAAATAAAGGACCTCATAAGCTGTCACCGTAATGCCATTCAAGCCGGGCCGCGGCTCGTAATATCGCAGAATAAATCACGGTGGGCTAAAATATGCCTCAATACCCTATGTTGAATATAAAATCAATTCCAACCGTTTAGTTGTAAAGAGCACAATTTGCAAATCCATTGCGATTTGCATAAAATAATAATAAATGTGTTGACAAAATATTGAAACAAATAGTTATGAGTCTCGATTAGTTTTGAAGCTAAAAACTTTTATGTTACGATGGCCTATAGTGATTTCTGTTTAAATATCGTTTCTGATCCACTGTAGCCAATGACTGGTAACAGCCAGTCAGCTGAGTTACAACTTCAAACAAATCTATTCTTATTATTAAGACGGCGCAGTACGATCGGTGTGGATCGGTTCTCCATACAAACGTATTTAGGCTCTTATTTTAAAACGCCATGCTAGAATAACATGAAACTTTGTATACACAATGGGATCCGGCATACCTAGGTTGAAAATTAGTTTCTGTTGCTAGAAATTGTAAAAGAAAAAAATACAGCGGTTTTTTGAGTTTTTTACGGCTTGTATGAAAACCTTAATAATCGCTGTATTTTTTCGCCATTATAATTTCAAGCAACAGAAACTAATTTCCGCCATAGACAAGCTGAATCCCATTGTGTATACAAAGTTTCATGTTATTCTAGCATGGCGTTTAAAAATGAGAGCATAAATACGTTTGTATGGAGAACCAAACGTACTGCGCCCTCTTAAGTTCTCATTCATTAAAAAAAAAACTTAGCTCCAAAAAGGTCTAATTTCTCCTTTACATGGCCAGCACTAGATGACGCGCTATATCGCCGCGACTCTCCGTCTCTGTTTAATTAGTACACGCAGAAACAGTCGGGTAGTTTATCTCGCGGTGAGATAGCTCGCCTTCTTGTTTTAGCAGTGCTACTCGTAGGTACCGACCTAGCACGGCTAAAACAAGAAGGCGAGCTATCTCGCCGCGACCAACCAACCAACGTACCGACGTCAGAGGCAGTCGCTGCCGCAATAATTGGTGGCTACACTAATATTTGTAGTTAGAACTCAGGAAGCTGGCGGACTCTGGGCTTTTTGAAGATGCATTCGGGACGTTTAAATCTGGTAATTGCAAAGTTTACGACAGCACTTCGGTTACTTCCTGACGTTGTGGGGCGCAACCTGTACAAAGTCTATTCTACTTTCTCGACAGTAAACTGAGACGTCGCCTATATTTTTTTTACTTACCTGTATACTGTCAATACAAATACACTTAATTGCACACCTCAAAAAAGGACACAGTACATAGAACTTAAATAAGAGGTCAACTACAGGCGGTCTAATCGCCAAAAAGAGTAGTTATTATATTACGCATTCCGCGCCAATCAGAAAGCACTCAAAATTTAAGTGCGCAGTAAAAACAATGTAACGATTCAGCTGACAATTGACACTGACAGGTAATTTACTGATATCGCACCGACTCCGTACTGTCGATATACGAAAGTGGCCTTTATAACCAGAAATATCATTGTTTATAACGAATATTTAATGTACAAGTAAATGGATGATGCCAACATATCCTTAAAACCACGATCCATTTTGCTGTACTATAATTTATAATGCAATACTAATTGAAGTCCTTAAAATGAAATCCGCGGCAGTCCAAACAAGGGCGGACAAAAACTCGATTACCCGCATGTTCGTATAAAAAGGTTTAAACATAATTACATTTTTCATCCGGGGGGCGTTTTTGGGGCCCATCGGGGGTAAAACAACCTTTTTATAACACCATGTTATGCTCTTTTGTCAACAACATCAACTGTTGTGTTTTTACACGATTTCCCAAAGAAAGGAGTGTAATTAGTAGCATTGTGTTAACACACGTGTTGAGAGCACGTGAGTAAAGAACGTGCAAAATGTGTTGCAATTTTGTCGTTTCAAATTTAGCGTTGTTAAGAGGAGACGAGGTAATTTATAGACTATTGACACTTAAAAAAATTAAAAAAAAAATTAACATCGGCGAAAAAATGACGTTTGTATAAAAAAAGCCTTCCTATTCTGACGTCTGAGCTACATTACTAAAGTCTCGTTAAAATCCATTCAGTATCTTTGCGATTAAGAACATACTACATCGGCACAGATTTTCACCTTCAATATTATTAGGACAAGGATGGCCACTGGCTAGTATGGAACATACAGCTTAGCTATAGGTAGAAATGAATCCAGTTTAAGCGGATTAGGAGTTCAGACAGAAATAAGGCTATACAGGGGTGACATCGGAGACGTGATCAGAAACTATTTGACTCGATGAAGTATTGAAAGACGAACTCAATAAAGATGATATCACAGTTACTACTTTTAATATTGACTATTATTCCTCAAATTATTAACAGAAAAAATAATGTTTAATACTGCTTGGTCACCCTACACCACACGACGTCGTGTCATCCCTCATACAACGTGTGTCAAAAGTGATACGATTAATGATAGTAATAATTAAAAAAAAAAAAAACTTCTTTTATTCGATGTAACAACTATTGCATTGAAAAGGCGATCATGTGTAGAGTCTGAAAAATTAGCTTCTGATCACGTCTCCGATGTCACCCTGTATATGTGTATGACACATTTATTCAATAGAATCCTCCCCTTGTTAGATTCCCTCTCGTTCTAAATCCGCCAAACTGCAAAATGGCCGGATCACGGCAACGCGTACGAAATATTCGCGAAAGTTGCGCTCAATACTATTTACTCTGTGATATCCTCCCTCCTGGAAATCTCTTAGACGCGATCATAAATCGCTTCGGTGACATAATAGCGTGAAGGGAGCCGCCTGGATTTATGCATCTTTGATTTAGTTAGGAGGTGAGGGTTTGTCATTCGGGAATGCTTAACAGGAAAATATGGTACGCGTGAACGTTGTGATATTAAAGGAGAATTCACTCGGCTTGTTAAATGCGAGCACCTATGACGTAGGCACCTATTCCTATAGAAAAGATGTAGTACAAGGTGTTTTGAGAGGAATTCAAATCATTTTACTCGTGGAATATACCCGTACGTGTCAAACTTACGCTACGTATTTTAAGAATCCGCAGTAAGCTCGGTTCTCCATACAAAAGTAGTTTCGCTCTCATTTTAAAATGGCATGCAGGAATCATTTGAAACTTTGTTGCTTGAAATTATAATGGAGAAAAAATACAGCGATTATAAAGGTTTTTCATACAAGACATAAAAAAAATTTAAAAAACTCGTTGTATTTTTTTTCCGTTCCAATTTCTAGCATCAGTAACTTAATTTCCGACCTAGATATGGCGGATACCATTGTGTATACAAAGTATATGTTATTTTCAGCATGTCGTTTTAAATGAGAACGGAACTACGGTTGTATG
The DNA here is from genome assembly GCA_905163555.1 of Notocelia uddmanniana. NCBI lineage: Eukaryota > Metazoa > Arthropoda > Insecta > Lepidoptera > Tortricidae > Notocelia > Notocelia uddmanniana. Next base: position 28,406,721 of record LR991058.1, on the reverse strand, counting down.
GAGAATCCAGTTCGGTCGAGCGTACTGGGGACTCTTAAACTCTTATTTTTTTGGGGAAGGGCATTTTATAAATATTATTTACTTTTACGCATGCTCCAAAACGTTACTTGATATCTCTGATGTCCATGATTTAGAAAGAAAATAATATGCTTTACAGGTTGTAACAAAAAAGCCGTGGATCTGTTTAAAGCGTTAATTGCTATCAAATAGTGACTAGAAATAAGTAGGATTTTATATATGTTTTTTGTATTTCGAAAATTTTGGTGAAGTTCCCGATACCAAAAATCAAAAAAAAGCCCAAACAATATTAAGTGTGTTAGTTATTTCTAGTCAAAACACAGCACCAATTAATGAATAGGAAATAGGATCCACGCCATTTTTGTAACAACTTGTATACAATGTACATACTTAGTTGTTTATGTCTGGTAGTTAGGTAATATCCTGTCTCTTGTACAAAAGATAACAGTAAAAAACGTTGCCAGCTTATAGGCCATATTTTTACTAGGCATATAATAATAATTTATTTGGTTTGTATAAGGTTCAAATAACATTTTCATATTTCTTACAAGCTCATAAATACGCTGGTAAAATCAATAGGGTTCGTCCTGAGAGTGTGCGTATTTCATTAAACAAAATTTGATATTATCTATTGTTCATTACCCATACAGGAATGGTTTTGTACAAACGGAGTTATTGAAATATAATGACAAGGACGAAAACGCGTGGAAAATAGCTTCGGCCGAATTTCCGCTTTGAATGCTCGATTGATCAAAAGTTATTGGCCTCATAATAACAGGGAAATTATTCCACGCGTGCTTCGCCTTGGAGTGATATCGTAAACGTCGCCTTTGCCTGCTTACTTTTCGATTTTTGCAGGTTAAAGTAAACGTAAGCAGACAAGTACGGTAAAGAAAGGTTAGGTGTTTTATAGCAATCACTTTTTAACCTAGTGTAAGAAAAAATGTACTTACTAGCTTCCTACAAACACCCAACTTCTACTACAACGACCTGAAGGGATCTGGGCCTCCGAACGCTTTCCTGTGCATAGCCGTGTCGTCGAATCGACAACGGCCTGAAGCTCAGTTAGGTCCCTCTAGACTTCGTTGCCCCATCAGTACCTAGGGTACCCAACAAGGGTCGCGAGTAAGTTCTCTAGACTACACGATCATCCGTCACACATTTAAACCTACGTGTTTGAGTCCATCGGAGTATTGGGATTTCATAGAATAGAATAGAATAGAATAGAAGAATAAATAGAATAGAATAGAATAATATTTATTGTTTAACTGTGTCAGTACAAGGATGATCAATAGTAAATGGTTTCAACAGTTGCCTTTTGCGGGCGTACAATATTTTGATTCGGTGGTATATTGTATTTAACAATTGTACTTAAGTGCTAACATGCAAAGTACTCATTAAGATTGTACAACACTTTATTGATAAGCCAATTTTTTAGCTTCTGCTTAAAAATAGTGCCTTCAAGAGACTTTTTCGTCTCCTATGATCGTCGGGCTCGAAAAGTTGATCTTCAAGTATAGGTCCCAGTAGGTTTTTTGCGGTAGATTTACTGTTCCGCCAGCAGCAACGCAAATGTATATCACTACCCGTATATTAATATAGACATTATGGCAGCTTTATATATGCAAGAAAAAATGTTACAAAAAAATAAATTGCGAGGACAATCCTACACAAATTGACCTAGTCCCAAATTAAGCAAAGGCGTGTTTATAAATCAATACATAAAAAATATATGGGAAACATCCAAAACTCAATAAAAAAAAGTCTTTACAGTACATATGGTGCTATATTACCGCACGAGTGCGGTAATCAGCAGATTACGTGCATATGTCGAAACTTTAAAGAGCCATATGTACTGTAAAACGTTGTACGATACACGTGAGAACAGGTAATTCGCAACTCGTGTCGATTTAAAACACTCCCTTCGGTCGTGTTTCAATTTATCACCACTCGTTGCGAATTTCCTGTTTTCTGCACTTGTATCGTAATGTACTATTACCATAAAAGATCTCACTTTGTAGTGCGCAATAAAGTATATTTATTATTATTCCTCTTTATTCATTTTTTCTTCGCTTAGATTAGGTTTTTAAAATATTTTTATAAAAAGTAAAATATAAAACAATATTTACATAACATAAAATCATTATAAAAACCTAACCTAGGGTGTCACCGGCAGCGAGGCAGGGCCTAAGCTACCGGTGGTTAGGGCGACAGAGAGAGGAACCTCCTGACTATTCGCGCCGTGTCCAGGAGTACCGCCTTCTGTATCTGACCCTTGACCCAGCCATCTAACGAGAGTCTCTTGAGATGTTGGTCGAGACTCTTCGCTATTAGACCGTTCACAGATACGACTATCGACTATTATTATTATTATTATAATCAAAATATTATTTGCTGCTATACAACAATAAATATGGATTTAGCAATGTTTGCTAAAATGAAATGCTAAGAATATATGTATAGGGTTCTAAGACGATGGAGTGTATACGTTTTAGTTTAAAGGGTCTGCAATGCGCATGTGATACCCCTGGAGTTTCAGGTGTCCATAGGCTGCGGTGACCGTTTACCATCAAGCGGGCCATACTGTAGTTTGCCAATCACGTGGTATATATTTTTTCTTTTTACGTTATCTTTTTTTTAATACCACTAGTTTTTAAGATCAGTCGGTCGGTACAAGAGTAGGGCCAGCCCGAGGGTAAGCGGTCACCGCAGCCTATAGACGCCTGCAAATCCAGGGGTGTCACGTGAGTGTTGCCGACTCTTTTACAACTATATAATGGCAGTACATAAATCGTTGTACATTCTCACGAGTGTTTCCTAAGGTAGGCAGAAAGTTTCAGTATCAGTCCTAGAAATAATAGGTATGTATGTATTTCAGTACAATTTGTACGAATTTGTCACTCTTTCGCAGCTGCGAAAATGTTTAAAAGTAAGTACCTTTACTATATAATTGTTATACGATTTTAAAAACATAGTCATTACTCATTAACAGGGATCGGAATTCTCGTAGCACTTTATGTTTAAAGAACTTTATTTCTCAAAGAAATTTAACATTTCACTTAAGAGAACTTAACTTAAAATACAAAATTATATAGGTAAGCACCGCAAGGCACTGGTACAAAGTACAACTTAACTAAAACTCAGAAATAAAGACTTTTGAGCTGTCATAGGGACTTCTCATTTATCGACTTCCGATTTACAAATATATGTCGATAAATACAGAATATTAAAAGTGTAAAGAAAACAACAGACAGTCTTATCGCGAATGAGCGATCTCTTCGAGATAACCTTTGGATACCAACTTTTTGGAAATTTTAAATAGGAATTACTATATAATATTTTATTGTTCCTTATAAATAATTCGTGGATTTCTTATTACGAGGCATTAATTTTAGTATTTTTTTCAAAACAAGAATTGCCATCGTGCCTTATGATATCATGTTATGTAGGTATTGGCCATAAATCTGATGACCTATGATTAGAAGTTTTATAGACATATGCAAAGAAACAAACACAAACAATGAACTGAACTAATTCAATGTGAAATTGTTAAGTATTAACTTTTCATTGTTTACATCGCATATTTCTATTTCACATTTTCAACTACTCATGTTATCTGAAAGAGATCGCTCTTTAGCGATAAGACCGCCTGTTGTTTACCTCTACTGTTAATCTTAATCAAAATGTTGTGTTCTATAACGCATCGATGTAATATGTAGATCGTAAGTCGATAAATGAGTAGTCCCTATGACAGCTCAAAAGTGCTACGAGAAATCCGACCCCTGCTCATTAACATTGGAACTACTGTTAAAAACGTTTTTTTATACCACGTCGGTGGCAAACAAGCGTACGGCCCTCCTGATGGTAAGCGGTCGCCGCAGCCTATGGACGCCTGCAACTCCTAGGGGTGTCACATGCGCGTTGCCGACCCTAATGATAAAATTTACCATGTATATTTATTTAAAAATGACGCTTGCAACAGTGCCGAAATATCGGGTAGTCACAAAAACAAATATGGTAAAATCTCGTTTTTATCGTGTGGTGCCGGGTTAGAATAGCACCTTCTTTCTTACCTTGGGTGTCGTAAGAGTCGACTATGGGAACCAGGTTGAAGTGTGTTGTCGGCGATGAGCTACCAACCTATCACTGCAATATCACATTTTCTCCATCTATAAACCTGCAATTGCTAAAAGTGGCACAGGAAGTTAATTTTCAAGTGCTCTGCCTACCCCTTTTGGGAATATAGGCGTGGTACTTTTTGATAGCTGTGTAAGGTAATAATAATAATAATAAATATAAGGGGACATTTCTCACACAAATCGAACTAGTCCCACGGTAAGCTCAATAAAGCTTGTGTCATGGGTACTAGACGACGATATATTTAATAGATATATACTTAAATACATAGAAAACATCCAAGTCTCAGGAACAAATGTCTCTGCTCACCACAGAAACAAATGCCCTTACCGGGAATCGAACCCGGGACCTCTAGCTTCGGAGGCAATGACACTACCAACTAGGCTAAACAGGCCTACAAAAAAGTCAGCAAGGTCAAGTAAGGTGCTGGCTGCTAGATGATGAATAAGGAACGTTCGAATGGAGTTCGGATTAGTTTGGAAAAAGCGAACGAGTTGACGGATGACGGAGTGTGTTAGACGATCGCAACGAAGCAAGACGTGGTGATCTTTATTTCATAAAATAAAAAAGACGTATTCAAGACAGAATTTTACTTATTTCAACGTGGACCCAGTGCAGGGTCCTACATGTATGTATGTTTATCTCGTTTTTAACACTAAGTCTAATTATACAATTTGTTTTTCGCAAGATGTATCTAGATAAAATAACTTCTATACCGATTTTGTAATGAACAACAGTCGGGTAATCACTAACCATGAAACTTTTCGGACGTATGACAGGTTAATCTAATAGTACATTACTACAGAGGCCGGGACGGAAGGGGTTGCCGGCCGAAGACATATATAGACGGCCGAGCGTAGCGAGGTCGGATAGGTCTGAGGCGGGCAACCCCTTATTTCCCGCCGAGGTATGTATAGTGCTTTTCTCAAACATGCATTGAAATAAACAACAAAAAAAATCAAAGTTTTATTTTTAATACGCATAGTGGCAGAATGTCATGGTGCCTGTGCCACAATTTATGTGGAATGGAAATTAAAAAAGAGGACTTTGCCGGCCTAGGCCTGCAAGATTTATATGAAATTCCATTAACGACCTCTTGTCCTAGCCGCACCTGAAACGTCATACTTCGCAGCCTATTATAAGGAACATAATATCAATATTTCATAGCATGTTTGAGAAAATGTAATTTTTATTATGGCAATTTACATTTACTTTACACACGCTCAAAAACGTTACGTAATTACCCCGCAAGTTACCTACATCAATTAACATTATCTTGATTGGTAGATTAGGTACCCTAAAGTTTCAAAAATATTTATAGGCGACAGACGAATGCACACGAACTGCCAAAACATTCCGACTTTACCATGAATCATTGCAACTTGTTCAATGTTTTACACAACCTACATTCGTCTGGCTGACTAATCTACCTACACCAACATATCTACTTGATCAATTTATCTAAATAAATGAAATTCCAAACAAATAATGTTTTCAAAGAAAAGTTTTACTGAAAAAAAAACAACTTTATACAATTTAGTAAGAATTTATAATGATGTCTGGAAAGTTTAGGTTTTAACATAAACAAATTGTGACTGTGTTAAGTAAGTTAGTTTCCGAATTACCTTTCATATTATTACATCGCAACAGTTTGCAACAATGCCAAACCTACATACATAACTATAGTCATACTTATAAAAAACCCGGCACCGGGTATTTCCTAAAACTACGACCAAGACCACGGGGGATAGGCAGCAGCGTCCCTGGAGTGCGGTGGAGGTAATACGATCGCCAACCCACATGCCGAGCGTGGCTATTATGGCATATATTTGAAGGATCGAAGACAATATGTGCAGCTTTCAGGCTATCAATCTGAAGAATACTTCACTAGATCTGGGGTGAGTCAGGGCAGTACGCTCGGCCCCACCCTATTTCTGGTGATGATCAATGACTTGCCTTCGGTTGTTAGTAATGTCAAATGCTTATTATTTGCTGATGATTTGAAGTTATTCTATGCTATTAACGTATCTACCGATTGTAACGTGTTGCAGTGTGATATAGATGCAGTCATAAATTGGAGCCATACGAATCGCTTGTCCTTCAATGGTGAGAAGTGCAAAATAATGACTTTTAGTAGGAGCAAAAATACTCTTAACTATACATATCAGCTTGGTGATGGAGCGATCAGTCGCGTTGAGGTTATCCGCGACCTAGGTCTAGTGTTGGACACTAAATTAGACTTTCATACCCATATACAAGGCATAGTAAAGAATGCCAACAAAACATTAGGATTCGTAATGCGTACCGCGCCTCAGTTTGCTAGCACGACAGTACCGATCATATTATATTATGCGTACGTACGTAGCAAGTTAGAATATAATTCTATCATATGGGATCCAGCCGAAGAGAATTACACGCTGTTACTTGAAAGAGTACAACGGAAATTTGCTCGATACATGTACAAAAAGCAGTATGGATACTATCCTTTTCTGTACCCATCACTCTTTGTAGCAGGTATGGTCGGACTCGAAACTCTTCATTTTAGGAGGAAGTTGCATCTTGCCGTCCATTACAGTCTTCTGATTAGAGGTCAAATTGACAATCCGGTAGCGTTGGAAGGTATTCGACTTTTCGTCCCTGAGCAATACGCGCGCGCGGGTCGCCGCCACCGTCCGCTGTTCGCGGCGCCGGCGGCGGCGGCGGGCCCGCGCACGCGGCGCGCTGCTAACGCGCCCGGCGCCCGTGCGCCGGCGCTACTCAATCAACTCGTGCAGAGGCAGGATGCCGACGTGTTCGCCGATAACTGGCGCACCCTGCTCACTAAAATTTATGAATTGTGCAATATGTATTATTAGTACTTAGATAATTTATATATTAATTTTGTACGGTTACCACTAATGTTGTAAATCCTAGCATTGTAGGCGCTTTGGTACTTACTGTAAGCCTATAAATGTATGTTTTAAGTAAATAAATAAATATACCCCCCGTGAATTTAGGGGAGGCCAGCAGTTGACGTCCTTTGGCTGATATGGTGGTGGAGGTTGTGTCTATAAACAAAAAACAGTCCAAGGAGAGTAGGCAGAAGCCGTGGGATACATTTTCAGTGGCACATCTAGCAGTTATTGTAGGTTTAAAGAATAGCCCCATTATTCATTATACGGATACGAGGTGCAGAGCAGTGGATGGCGAGCTGGAGAAGTGGTGGCAAAGACTGGAGAATGTTGGTATAAAAATAAGCAGACCCAAAATAGAAAATACACAATCTTGTTCTGTGACTTTGGCGGTCTCTCCGGTTTTACTCCGATACAACTAAGACACGGGCCACACTGCTCCGTTGCGTTGCGTTGCGTTGCATTTATGAATAGGTTCCCACGGTTTCGTTATCCTGATTCTATTCATAATATTTCATAAACGCAACGCAACTCAATGCAACGGAGCAGTGTGGCCGGCTCTAACCATTAACATTTATTCTTTTAGATAGATAGATAGATACAAACTTTATTCAACCACAATACAAAAAAACATATTCTCAAAGATAAAGTTTTGAGATTAATAAAATTCTTTAACCACAATATATTAATCCGGCCTAAGTGAAGAAATGAAATCTCATTCAAACTTCAACTCGTATTGTCTTTACAATAGATAAGTTGCCCATTAAACTCGAAATGTTCAATTCTCCTCATTCAGCAGTCACAATGAAGCCACAAATTTTTAACTAAGCAGTTTATCTCTCACAAAAACCTGTTAACAGAGACTTTCGCAATTCCCAGGCTAACTCCACAAATGTTTCAAATTGCAGTAATTCGAAACAAAGCTAAATAGGTACGTCAGAAGATTTATTGCGACACTGCTTTCTAATTATAAACCGTATATTCTATAAACAGAAAGCAAAAGATTTACAACGACGAAAACCGCCTAAGGACATTCAAAATCCCTTTGTGAAGCGAGGGATCTATGTGACGTAACGTAATGGGATGAAATTGCATTATTATTTAACCATAGCGCTTGCTTTGCGGTGCGTCGAGCCTTCCTACTGAGTAAGGCTACTTACGAACGATGGTCGGTACCTAAGCGGTATCTTGTACATTGACGTGAGCTTACTGATTGGATACTTACCACATGTTAGCAAAGTCTTATTATACGGATAGGAAACCATCAAAATATCGCAATAAATTTCAATTTTTTTAATTTAAAAAGTAATCAGAGTTCAAAAATTCGAAATTCTACGGCTTGTTTGTATCCGCCAATAGTAAATTAAAAGATATTAAAAGAAGCCTTATGAAAACACAAAAAACAATGGCATGACACTATGTAACTAAACGCAGTATTTCACGACCATAACAGCAATTTACATATTTTACAGTACATATGGTGCTACTTTACCGCACGTATGCGGTAATCAGCAGATTACGTGCATATGTCGAAACTTTAAAGAGCCATATGTACTGTAAAACATTGTACGATACACGTGCGAATAGGTAATTCGCAACTCGTGTCGATTTAAAACACTCCCTTCAGTCGTGTTTTAATTTATCACCACTCGTTGCGAATTTCCTGTTGCTTGCACTTGTATCGTAATGTACTATTAAAGTACATATGGTGCTGCACGAGTGCGGTAATCGGCAGATTACATGCATATGTCGAAACTTTAAAGAGCCATATGTACTGTAAAACGTTGTACGATACACATGCGAATAGGTATACGCAACTCGTGTCAATTCAAACGACGTCGGTCTTGGGTTGTGATGTGCCAGCTTTCACATTCTGAATGGCAATATAAAAAAATAGTCAAATAGCCAATTGTCACAGTAAGCAGTGGCGCAGTACTACATTTGTAATGCCCTGTTCCTGGTTAGTCAGACTCGAATGACAGTTGACTAGTATACCGACTCCACACAAAATGCGACCTCGGTACGAATGCGCGCTACAAATTATTAAATTCCGCTTTGTTGGTAAGGTGAAATGGATCCTCTGAAGTGAGGAAAGATATGGGAGAGGGTCTCCAAACTCGACGTCTAAAAGTCAATGAGTTGACTGTTTGTTTTGATGAATGGAGTATGAGGGCTTGGTAGTTGACATAATGGGATGCGAATTGTATTCACGTCAAATGATGGGAAATTTTCACCAGTAACGAGAACTACGTCTTATATTACTGTTTTTGTTAATGATGTTTGGATACCTTCTTCATCTCTAAGGAAATTAGCTCTTTTGCTGATTCAGCATTGTTCCATATAATGGTCCGCCTATCAACGTACTGACTATTACCGAACGTATTATGTAAATACTTTATTGTACACCACGATACAGGTTACAAATACGGACAAAACAGATTATAGATATGTACAAAGGCGAACTTATCCCTATACAGGCTCATTTTTTTATTAAAATAAAAACAGCAAGTACCTATCAACAAAGTTCCTTTCTTCTCAACAAAGCTTTAAGTTAACCTTAGAGCAATTAAATGGATAACAGGAACCAAACGACAGAAACCTGTACAAAGATGTATTTAAAATAAATATTTATTTTAACTACTAGACGGCTAAACGTGTTTTTTAATGCTCCTGCAGTTACTTAATGATTGCTGACGACTCCCGAGCCGCGGAGTACTTACGAAACGAAACGTACGTATGTTTGATCTGTCGTCTTTAGTGTGAAATATGACAGATTAAGAGCAATCTTACGTTTTGAAAACATCACCTATCACCCTGTAGATGTGTCAGTCGGTCACCTATGACTGAAAGGCCGGCCATGCCATTAACTTAGATGTCACTAAAAGCAGCTCCTGAACGTCACTCGTCGTTCACTTTTTAAGTATGCAGATTATCAAGTTTCTCAGAAAACTGACTAACAAGTGCCATAACTAGCTTTGAGCGCGTTCCCCGTTTTAAAACTTTGGTTTCATACTAGCGGTTCTAATCGAATTATACAGAATTCACAGTAGCGGTGTTTCAAACAGTTATGAAACTAAAACTACATAATCCTGAAATATTCATTTGTATAATTTCATTTCTTAGTAATGCAATTTACCAGCTATTGTTGCTGATTTTTTCTGGATGTATTTTTAAGATATACCTTAACTTGTTTATTGGGGTGGCCATGTCTATTAGAAACTAGCACTAGCTATATATAGACATGAAATACTTAGGGGAAATACTTAGGGGAGGCCTTTGTCCAGCAGTGGACGTCTTTCGGCTGATATGATGATCATGATGATGAATGAAATAATCTTTCAGTTTACCAATTTATCGAACTACTACTTCATACTATACAAATAGTGCGTTGGTTTGCGACCATTTCGATAAATTGGTGAACTGAAAGATTATTTCATTCATCATCATGATCATCATATCAGCCGAAAGACGTCCACTGCTGGACAAAGGCCTACCCTAAGTATTTCCACAATGACCGGTCCGGCACTATCTTTATCCAACATCTTCCCGCGATCTTGACACGATCGTCAGTCCACCTTCTTGAGGGCCTTCTCACGTTGCATCTTCAGGTGCATGGTCACTACTCAAGAACCTTTCTGCCCCAGCGGCCATCGGTTCTACGAGCAATGTGCTCCGCCCACTGCCACGTGAGTTATGCAACTCTCTGAGCTATGTCAACAACCCTGGTTCTCCTACGAATCTCCCCATTTCGGATTCGATCTCGTAGGGAAACTCCGAGCATAGCTAGCGAGCTATCGCGTAGTTTACCAAATACTAATACACACCGGGCGCGGTGTGCTTAAGTATTTGGTTGATAACAACCGTCCAGCGATTAATGGAACTAAAATTGAAAAGGTTGAGTGTACGGCAGCTAACTCATACAAGTGGCCAACAAAGAAGTATCCGGCCCGCTTCAGAAATGGTAACTGTGTTGTCGCGCCAATGAAACTATAACTTGACAACAGAGCACGTGCTTTGCGGCAGAGCTGTATAGCATGATTCGGTGTTTGCTAGCTGTGGAACATCGTCGTTTTTAGGGTTCCGTAGTCAACTAAGAACCCTTATAGTTTCGCCATGTCTGTCCGTCCGTCTGTCCGTCCGTCCGCGGATAATCTCAGTGACCGTTAGCACTAGAAAGCTGAAATTTGGTACTAATATGTATATCAATTACGCCGACAAAGTGGTAAAATAAAAAGTGGAAAAAAATATTTTATTAGGGTACCTCCCCTATACGTAAAGTGGGGAGTGATTTTTTTTTTTTTCATTTTAACCCTAACGTATGATATATTGTTAGATAGGTATTTAAAAATAAATAGGGGTTTACTAAAATCATTTTTTGATAATGTTAATATTTTCGGAAATAATCGCTCCAGAAGTAAAAAAAATGTGTTTCCCCCCTCTAACTTTTGAACCATAAGTTTTAAAAATATGCAAAAAATCTCAAAAGTAGAACTTTATAAAAACTTTGTAGGAAAATTATTTTGAACTTGATAGGTTGAATAGTATTTGAAAAAATTACATAAAATGTGACGGACGGAAAACTACGGAACCCTACACTGAGCGTGGCCCGACACGCTCTTGGCCGGTTTTTTGTTCAATAGAAAAACTTCTGTACTTAAGAGTCCGTTTACGGTGTTGACTCGAAATTTCTAAATATTGGTTGCAGAGAGCTAGCTTACGAGCACCTAAGTGTTTGAGTCAATCCATTTTGAGATACGTTGGATATATGTACATTTATATATTTTGCGATTGATTTTGCGTATTTTTTTTATTGCCAGCTTAAGTCACAATTTTGGTAATATTAGTTACTATAATTATTTATTAAAAAAATGTTTAATTTAGCTAAAATATTAGCAAATCTTAGTTTGATTTTTCTAAAATTAGTTTCCGTTAGGTATGTCTCTTTTGAAACAGAAAAAATCGAAAGTCGAAAGAAGTGCTCCATTTATTCCCTAGAAAACTAGCAATTCAATACATATTATTACTTTGCATACTGGCTTGATGTCATATATGTTTTTAGATGCCCCTTTTGACCTTTTTCACTACATATTATCAAAATAGTCGTTGCATTAAGGCAGATAATTCAGAATCAAATTAAAATATCAAAAATTGGCACAGTTATTTCGTCAAACGTCAAACAAACTATCATTATACTGCATTAAAACTAAAGATACAACGTTCCTAAGTTTAACAAAATAGCGAAAAACGATTATATGGACTCTTAAGTATTGATATTGTGGACGACAATAGAGAGATCTCTCTGGGACCGAAGTCCGTTGAGAGTTAGTTGGAAGTTATATTTATGCAAGTGATTTTAGAAACTTCGATAGCGCGTTGCAGATCATGTCAGATATGGCAGATGACAGTAGTGACGCCACATCAGCCCCCCTTTCAGACGGAGGAGTCAGCGACGACGTAGATAGAGAGTGCTCAGAGTCAACGTGCTGGCGAGCGAGGCTCAGAGCCAGGGTGACGAGCGGATGAGGAGAGAAGTCGTGTCGCTGGGAGCGGAGTGTACCAGGCATGAATAGAAAGCAAGCTAGGTGGCACACTCAGAGGGAGAGAGAGAGAGAGGAAGAGAGTTTGATGCGAGGCGGCGTCAGGGATCTTCAGAGTTGCACTTTAGTCCATTGTCGGGGTCACCACTGTGGACGACAATAGAGAGATCTCTCTGGGACCGAAGTCCGATGAGAGTTAGTTGGAAGTTATATTTATGCAAGTGATTTTAGAAACTTCGATAGCGCGTTGCAGATCATGTCAGATTTGGCAGATGACAGTAGTGATGCCACAATATTTATTGTGTCTCAGACAGTTTGAAATACAAGAACAAGATCATATTTCACACATACTCGTACGACTTGACAATGAACTTACACGACTGATTAAATCATTTGGTTTAATTGGACTAAGTTACCCCGCCGTCGCAAAGTTAACCGAGTGAATGAACTCTTCGGGGGCGTAAATCAATGCCACTCAATTAAATCAGGTCACGTGTTCAGTGATCTTCTGATATCTTCTGATATTTTACTTATCTTTAAAGACTATCATTTTGCACCAAATAAGAAGATACTTTATTTCTAATATTGACGTACAATCTGCTGCAAAAAAAAACTGACACCCCCTGCATACAAATTTCTATGGAGAGGGAGTCACATTTCTCTTCAGCTGACTGTACATGTTAAGTTCCATTCCAGTAAAGTAAACTTTTACCTGGGTGTTCGAAAATGAAGCAAAAGAGGTTTTTACTTCACCACCGGTATTTATGTTCTATAAAGGAAATTCAAATAGTATATTTTTTCGCTCTTGTATGTGACTATTAAATTATTCAATAATTTAAACTTTAATAATAAATAAATATTAGGGGACATTTTTTACACAAATCGAACTAGTCCCACGGTAAGCTCAATAAGGCTTGTGTTATGGGTACTAGACGACGATATATTTAATAGATATATACTTAAATACATAGAAAACATCCAAGTCTCAGGAACAAATCTCTCTGCTCACCACAGAAACAAATGCCCTTACCGGGATTCGAACCCGGAACCTCTAGCTTCGGAGGCAATGGCACTACGAACTAGGCTAAACAGGCCGGCAACTTTATTGCACAGAATACAAAAAAAGTACATTGGCAGACTTAATGCCTTAAGACATTCTCTACCAGTCAACCATAGGGTTAAACTGAAACAATAGTGGTGCAGGATCATAAACTCTGAGACGTGAAGGGAAACAGAAATCTTCTTATATTTCACTCATATAATGGTTAAACGCATAATGTAATAATAAATTCTTCTGGGTGAGCTCGCTTCATTGTCAGCCTCACCTTTGCCCCCTGGCTAGATGCTGGCCAAGAGTTATCCCATTTTTAATAAAAAAAAGTGTGTATACATACATATCTACATATTATACGTATCCGTACAAATATTTCATGAGAGTTATCAGTCTTAAAGTCTTAAGAATAGATTCTAATGCGCTTAGAGTCACACTAATTACTTAAAATTTATTTCTTTTTCTTAGGTTAGGTTTTTTACAATAAATTTATACAAGTAAAATATAAAAATATACATACAAATTATAAAAGCATTATAAAAAACCTAACCTAGGGTGCCGCCGGCAGCGAGGCGAGCCTAAGGCTACCGGTGGTTAGGGCGACAGAGAGAGGAACCTCCGGACTATCCGCGCCGTGTCCAGGAGACCGCCTTCTGTATTTGACCCTTGACCCAGCCATCTAACGAGAGTCTCTTGAGATGTTGGTCGAGACTCTTCGCTATTAGACCGTTCACAGAGACGACTATCGGGACAATAATCGTTGAATCACCATCCCACATGGCGGTTACCTCATGTGCCAAGTCTAGGTACTTGCTGACTTTACTTATTACTATTAACATTATTATTATTGTACGTCTTTTCCATATCTCGGGACCATGGGGTCCCGGACCTTTGAAAGGCGTGCGTGGGACTGAAGCCAACAGCGCAGAGGCCCTTTAAAACAAAAATAATCTAAAAGTAAGGGATACACATGGCGGATCCCATCTCCGAGGGCACAATGTGATACATCTGGAGATGGTCCCCGCCAGGTGCAAAAACTGGACTGGTGGAGTGTAGCACTTTAAAAAGTAAAAGTAAAAGTAGTTTATTCTTCAAATTAGGCATATTACATGCACCTATGGACGTCAATAAACTACCACCGGTTCGGAAAAATAAACCTCTGCCACGAGAAGAACCGGCGTAAGAAACTCGGCGAGGTGTCATTTTTTCAAAACAATATACATTGTATAGTTAAATATAAAATACAGTCTCAGTTACTACAAAAATAACAAGCTACAGTAGAAAACCTATTTTCGCGATAGATTAGCCGTGCAGGACACTATCACTGCCAAACATCCCTGTCCATGATGTAATCGTTTACCTTATTGGCTATGTGCACGTCTGAAACGTCAAACGTCAAAGGTCCCGAGACAATGTCAAAACTCAGAGATGTCAAATAATAACACATGAATATTTTATTTACTTCAGTTAACGAGAAAGACCCCATATTGGAAATTTAACTGAAATAAATAAGATAATAAATAAATATATACAAACGAAACGAATCGTAGGAAACCGTTAAGAAACCAATAGAAAACGTGAAAGTAAATTTGACAGATAGTCCCCGGTAAATGCACATTTATGCCATGGTGTGCGCTACGATCCCCTAGCTTACCCCCACCACCTACTTCGCACATAGCCAATTTAATACAATTTCCCAAGAACGACTTTTTCGCCTTTACTAGTCTATAGAAGGTTATTTTCAGTTTCCCAGTGTTTCTGGTGGCTATTGGTTTATTATCAGCGTTCGTTGGGAAATTGCACAAATTCTTCCTAACATACATTATTATTTCAAATACGTATAGGAACAGCAGGGTTAGAATATCTATTTCTTTGAAAAAATCTCTTAATAAGTCACGCGACCCCAAGTTACTAATTGCCCGGATAGCCCTTTTTTGCAAAATAAAAACAGTTTCAATATCTGCAGCTGATCCCCACAAGATAAGACCATAAGTAATTATACTATTAAAATAAGCAAAGTAAACTAACCGTGCCGTTGCCACATTGGTAAGCTGCCTTATTCTCCTGACTGCAAATGCAGCAGAGCTCAACCTACTTCCTATCGCTGTTATATGGGAACCCCACTGCAACTTTGGCTGCGATGGGAACTAAGGTCATAGGGATATTGAGTTGAATATTGGATGGGCTGGATAATGGGTTATGGGACTTGACTAGCGGACACCTGCCGTGACAGTTAGTCTCAGAATTGTAAAAAGGCAGGTGGTGACTTGCCTACTCGCCGAGTGGGCCCCACATAACAGTCGCACGCACAGGGCGACAATGAAGCAACATCTCTCTGAGCGGCTGTGAGGTTGTCTAAAGGTGAGTCTGCGGTAGCCAGATCCCGGTAATCCGTTCAGCAGGCCGCCGGCGTTATGACATTTTGCACTTCCAACCTGGAGCATAGGTTCCGCTTTTGCGACTCCACTCTGGCCGGCCGGTGAAGGCCAGCACAGAGGCGAGGGCCGGATAAACGGGCCCTCCGGAATAGGGGTCCGCGGTGTCGCCACTCACCGTCAGCTCGCCACAAGCTGAGCCGCGGGCTTATTATTATTCACCTTATTTATTTTTTCGTCTTAAGTTAGATTTCTTACAATAAATTTATACAAGTAAGTACAATATAAAAATATACATACAAAATATAAAAGCATTATAAAAAACCTAACCTAGGGTGCCGCCGGCAGCGAGGCTAGCCTAAGCTACCGGTGGTTAGGGCGACAGAGAGAGGAACCTCCGGACTATCCGCGCCGTGTCCAGGAGTACCGCCTTCTGTATTTGACCCTTGACCCAGCCATCTAACGAGAGTCTCTTGAGATGTTGGTCGAGACTCTTCGCTATTATTTAGACCGTTCACAGAGACGACTATCGGGACAATAATCGTTGAATCAACATCCCACATGGCGGTTACCTCATGTGCCAAGTCTAGGTACTTGCTGACTTTGTCCTTCTCAGCTTTCACGAGGTTCTCGTCATGGGGGATGGTGATGTCAACGATCACTGCCTGGCGCTTCAATCGATCTGTCAGCACGATATCAGGCTTGTTGGCTACAATAGTCCTGTCCGTGATGACAGATCGATCCCAATAGAGCGTTGCACGACCATTTTAGAGAACTGGCGCAGGTGTGTACTTATAATACGGCACTTCGAAGTCTACAAGACCGTATAAAAGAGCAATCTGCTGGTGAATAATCCTGGCCACCAAGTTATGTCTGTGCAAGTACTCGCCGTTAGCAAGATGACCACAACCAGAAATAATATGCCTGAGTGACTCTCCAGGACGGCGGCATGCCCGACAAATGTCGACCGTACCGTCCTTCAGGATATATTTCCGGTAGTTGTTCGTCATGATAACCTCGTCCGCAATTGCACAGACAAAACCTTCAGTTTCCCCAAAAAGATCCCCAAAACGTAGCCAGTTCACCGATGCGAGCAGGTCTACGTCGGGCCCCGTAAGGGCCTTGTAGAACCGCCCATGTAGCTCCTTACTCTTCCATACCGCCCTGCGGTCCTCGGTGCTTAGTACTTTAAATCTGCGCCAGTTCTCGTTTGCCATGAAGAGCGGGGTGAAAGATGCGTCTGCTGCCACTACGTCACCGCGCCCGCTACGTAGCCGCGCCCTCCAAGCTTCCGCGGGATGTACAGTCTCATAACAGAAGATCGTGGGTGTAGCATACGGTGCGCAGTGAGCAGTACACGTACCCTTCGATCCAGGAAATCGAGCTCAGTCTGAGTCCACCTTAATATGCCAAAGGAGTATGTGAGCAACGGCATCACCCAGGCGTTGAAGGCGCGAACCTTATTGCCGCCCGACAAAAAACTATTGAGTACTTTTGTCAGGCGACAGAAGAAGCGCTCCCTCACCGCCCGTTTGATGTCTCCACCCTCGATACCCAAAGACTGTGACATACCAAGATACTTATAGGTTTCTGCTTCGGAGAGAGATCTGAGAGCGATTGTCTCAGAAATATGTAAATTTGTGGAATTTACAACTTTCCCCCGCTGTACATGCATGACCGCACACTTATCGACACCAAATTCCATTTTGATGGCACTACTGAAGACCTCTGTGGTTTTCAGTAGCTCCAAGAGGTCATGTTTATTTGGTGCAAATAGTTTAAGGTCGTCCATGTAGAGCAGATGAGAAATGACCTCACCTCCGTAGCTGACAACCTAGTCCTGAATCCTTGAGCAGGGTACTGAGCGGATTCAGCGCCAGGCAAAACGGGTAAACGGGCCCTCCGGAATAGGGGTCCGCGGTGTCGCCACTCACCTTCAGCTCGCCACAAGCTGAGCCGCGGGCTTATTATTATTATTATTATTATTATAACAAACAACATGTCACCGTGGAAAATTTCTTAAAAAAAGTTGTCAGTGACTTCTTTGCTTTTGGATTAACGAAAACCTTAACTTGGCGTTGAGACACTTGGGCCGTGGGGAAGGGGCGCGCATGAGCTCCACAAGGCGCTCTTAGGCTGAGTTGCCCCAACTTACGATCACAGACCGATCAACGTTCAATATGGCGCCGGCAGCTGTTATCCCATAGACTTGTCAAACTTTCCATACATTCAGATTTTAACAAACACAGCTTACGATTACAGACAGTTTGGTGCAACCCAACCTTACTAATTCTATCGTAATTCAGCGCAGGTATGCTGCCTGCGTGTTGGGCACTTTACCAAGGGGACCTGGCTTTGATAATGATTTTTAATGTTTCGTTTTAGTTACTTAAGGTATATGAGTTAGTATTACTTTTTTATTTTTCCTTTCAAAATGTATATTATTTTGTTTTAGTTTATGAGTTATTGACATAAACTAAAACAAAATTGACAAACAATAAAGACTTTATTGACCTGGAATATGTATGAATACTTATTTTTTCTCACTACACGCTTGGGCTGGTTGAAGCTATAATGCTATGAGTGGTGAAATTTCCTATCCAGGACTATTCCTCTCTCATACCTTGGTTGATGTTTAATTGAGGAGCTCCATGAGCTCATACCTTCTTCCCCCTTCTTCCATCGGACTTCCAGACGTACGGCTGGCTACCATCCTTACCTGGTTGAAATTCCTCTAATTCGAACCAAGCGCTTTGCTTCTTCTTTTATAATGCGCACTTCTAAGGTTTGGAATTCTCTGCCAGCGTCTGTATTTCCGAGTTCATATAACCTAGACCTTTTTAAGGCAAGAGTGATTAGGCATCTTCTGGGTGAGCTCGCTTCATCGTCGGCCTCATCTTTGCCCCCGGCTAGATGCTGGCCAAGAGCAATCCCATTTGTAATAAAAAAAATGTAATACCGTCAAGAAAATCTGGTCAACCAATACGCTTGTTTCCGAAAACTCTCATGATTTTTCAGACATAAAGTTAATATTATTATCGGCTGGTACTTTATATAAAACTGATTTGTACATTATGTCCACATCATAGGAGATTTTCGTCATTGTGTCTTATACTCCATTCTGCCCTGCACTACCATTCGTTCGACCGATTGGTCCCTACGCCTATAATTTACCTTCTTAATCTCTATAGGTGCTTTCCAGTTATCTCCAAGTTTCCACGCTCCTTTGTAGACGTACCTACAATATCTCGATAAACGTGGTAACGGCCAAACAGCAGTCATTAGGTGAATAAATATAATTCGTACCCCTTATGGGTCCTAATCTCGCTCCTTTGTAACGGAACGCAAACTGTAGGTGTTTATGATTTTATGACGCTCCTCCATTTCGGGATATGGCATCGTACAATAACGATAAAGTGAAACGAGCACCTATGCGTGGAAAAAATGTCCTACACGTTCCAGTTATAAACGGTAGGGCTAATGTTGGCAACATAAGTGCTTGATAAAACGTGCTGTTTATTATAAATGAATTACATATCATATGCATTACACTGCGCTGTGGCATACTTCATTTAATGGTTTACATGTATATCTTCTTGATGTACCAGAAACCACAAATTTTAGAGAGTTAAAAACATAAAAACTCAAGAACGAAAAGTGGATAAAATACGAACTATAGTTATAATTAATTCCAAGTAAATTCTTTACTTCAGAGGTATGTTAAGGTCTCTTTTTCGAAATTAACACAACAATCGTCTATATGACGTCATAAGGCTGAATTGTAACAGCCACAACGCACGAAAAGAATAGCAGAACACTTTTTTCAAATCCGTCGTATTATTTAATAGAACGTCTGTATATTTTTTTCGCTGAGACGGGTTATTAGTCACTTATATACTTTTAGAATTAGGAAGTCTTGAAATTAATTTTCTTATATAAAATTGCGATATTTACATCACACAAATCAAAGTAACTGATTATGACGAAAACATTTCAGAAACTTAATTCAAATTTAACATGTTGGTAACGATTCCTTTACAAATGTTTCTACAGCTGAAATATTTCAGTTTAAGAAAATTATGATTTATTTCAAAAATTGCCCATCACTGCTTCTAACCACTTTCAGTTGCAAAGTTGGTGAAAAAAAAGCGGCATAATTTAACTTGTAGAAATGTTTGAGATTTATTCTAAATTGCAGTGCCCTACAGCTTTTCATGGCTGAATGTACAGAATGTACCATCTTGTAATTACCGTGAAATGGGGTGAGTTGGGTCGAAATCGAAGTTCAAACCTGGATAAAAGTTTATTTTTATATGTGACACATTATATATACAAAAAAAGTGTTCCGGAGGTATGAATTTTAGTTTGTCAATGATAATTTGTTGTTTCATTGCATAGTTTCAACGAAAAATACATAATAGTAGGCAAACCCAGCTCACCCCGTAGTTGGGGTTATAAGGGCTAGCAATGGGGCCAGATGGGAAAATCGCTATGGTTGACACTTTCGGATTAAGACAATATCTTGACAAGTCAAGCTATCAAAACCACCACCAACTCCCCCCTCTATCATCCCGGTACACCCCGTTTGTAACACCAACTCTCTTCATTCATGACCCAACTGTCCCCGTTGTCGACCCAACTCACCCCTCAGTACATCCCTGCTCTCCCCGTAAAAGTCCTCAAATGCGGTCGAATCGTTATCTATGTTAAAACCATTATAAATAAAGAACATATAACTTATGTTTTTCTGTAAAATAATTTAACCTTAAAGTGAATCTAAGCAAAACAAAACTCATTCAGTTTAGAAATTATAAAACTCCCCCTGTCACCTTGAATGTTATCACTGTGTAAGCAGGTATCACTGTAGAGGAGGTCAATAACATAAAGTTTCTAGGTGTCAATATAGATACCCACTTAAATTGGAAGTCGCATATAGAACATATAAACAAGAAAATGTCAAAATCTTGTTATGCACTGTCAATACTTTCAGAAACTTGCTCCGAAGGTATAGTAGTGAATGCTTATTACGGAAGTGTCTACCCGCTTCTTAGTTACGGTGTAATGTACTGGGGTAATTCGGTTAAGGTGGATGGCACTTTTAGGCTGCAAAAGAGATGCTTACGGACAATATTTCGTATGGGCATTAAAGACTCTCTGAAATGTATTTCGTGAAAAACGTTTTCTTACATTAACAAGTATCTACATCCTAGAGCTATGCTTATTTATAAGAAACCAGTCACAATACTTCACAACAATAGCCTCCCTTAAATCAAATGTACGGGATCAGTATAAATATAATATGTATCTACCAAAAGCAAATAACGCTATATATAAAAAGAGCAGCTTTGTAATGGCAATTCGTGTGTACAACCAACTTCCACTAGATTTGAAGTCTCTTGAAGGCACTATTTTTAAGCAGAAGCTAAAAAATTGGCTTATCAATAAAGTGTTGTACAATCTTAATGAGTACTTTGCATGTTAGCACTTAAGTACAATTGTTAAATACAATATACCACCTAATTAAAATATTGTACGCCCGCAAAAGGCAACTGTTGAAACCATTTACTATTGATCATCCTTGTACTGACACAGTTAAACAATAAATATTATTCTATTCTATTCTATTCTGTTTCCAATAAGCCATGTAACTATACATATAAATGATATCCTAAAGGTGGATGAACACTTACTTTGGCAAACATCACATAAAAACAAAGTTAAATTCAACTAAAAATCCGCCGCTTCCGAGAATCAGCTTCAACAGTGAATTTGTGTTTCAAAATTGTTTGATTTGGCAGCTTAGTGTTGGGAAAAGAAGAAAAAATATGTCTAAAAAAATTTTCCAATTACTTTTAGAGCAATACGAGCCCGAAAATTAAAGTAGCTACTGAAAAAAGAACCAAACCCTCCCCACCCTATTCCCCACCCCACCCCACTCCATTTTACAGTACCCGTGACAGCTATAAAGACATTGATTACTGAATTTAGTGTAATATTAGACTCATTAGGATCCTCTAAATAAGTAAATATTTGTTCTGTCAAAAAATTTTTATCGCCCATACGCAAAAGTTTGTAATCGAAGTAAAATTTGATCGAGACTTAAGTCACATTTTTAAGACCTTTAGATAAATTTTTCTAAGTAGTTAACTCACACTCAAGACAGACAAAGAAAGATAAGCGGAAAAGTAACAAACTTGTTTAGTTTAATTTTGTACTTGCTATGCCACAATTTGTGGTTTCCTTGAGCCGATGCTTGGTTACCTACAGAAAATACCGAAATCGGCATATGCGTGCCTATCAAACACAAGGAGTACCCTCGATTTCACCTAGATCCCATCATCAGACCTTCACCAAATTTATATGGGACCAATTTCGGGGTACCTGCTTTGAAACAAAAAAAGAATTATCAAAATCGGCCTATGTGGTCAAGAGTTATCGGGGAACATACTAACATAAAAAAAGAACAAGCAAACATGCAGACGAACTGAGTACCTCCTTCCTTCTATTGGAGTCGATAAAAAAATAAGTGAAAACTATTAAATTTTGTCTTTTAATACAAAAAGCAGCGAAACATTTGATTAATTCAGACGCTTTAAAGTGGGTTTACTTTAATTAGTAAAAGAAGTAAATATTAACAAAGTTCAGTAAACTAGGTCATAAATCTTGACTCCTTATCTAAAAATATTTTACGCAAATTAATTACGGTAATAAATAACTGAAGTTCGATTTTGAAAATGAGGAAATATTTTGCTTCTAAAATCATCTCTATACTTTTATTTATTTAACAACACGGTAAAATATTGAAAATTTCAATCAACTTTTAAATCTTGGAATACGAATAGTATAATAGTAATGATCACTGCATCAGTTAGCGATCACTTAGTAGAATAGAAAAACTGAAAAGATGTTTTCTCGGTTTACTTAAATGTAAAAATCTACGTAGATTTTTACGTAAAGAATATATTTTATTTTGAGTCTTTATTATGTAATTTATCTTACATCTGAATATTAATAAAATACTAAAAAAAATGTAATACTGATATAGATTCACCAATTCGGCATCGCAGTAATATTTCAGATTTCAGTCTTTCAAATTCTGAATAAACAATAACCATATTTAAGTATTTTGGCGAAGACAAAACCTAATATCGTGATTTAGAAAGAAAATTAAGGTACATTTAATCACAGATACAAGAGATACACATACATATACATGACAAAAATTATAATAACAGAAGAGAAACATACACACATAAAACATAAAATGTGTGTCCCCGCAGTGAAAAGGACCCAGGCTCAGCATTATCACTTCACCCGTACTTGGCGGCGTAAAAATTCAAGTAGAATGATTTATTAATCATGCAATGTATTCAATAGTAAACTTCAACGATTATAGCGTGATACATAAGTTATATTGACATCGCCCATAAGGTCATGAGAACGTAACGGGCGGCCGCGCGGGGCGGGTACTCAACCGAATGCCCAAGGCAAGTTAGTCAAGCTCAGTCGCGAGCTAACCGCCGCTCACTCTGGACGTATGTCATGCGCGCTCTTCGAACCAAAATTACGCGTCGTCGAAAAAATCAACGAATTATTCAGTGATGAGTGTGCTTTGCTTTTAAACAGATGTGATGTGATGAAACTTTTGCAACTCCGTGAGGATGTTTGTCTTAGCGGTTCTCAGCTTGCTTATACAAGGTAATCAACGTTTTCCTGAAAACAATCTGAAGTTTTGGTTTTATTATGAATTTGTTTATACAAATGAAGCCACGTTCGTATACATGCGGGGGTGATTTTTATAACAGATAAGTTATAGAATTATTTTTAATGAGATGAAAAAATAATCTGGGTATAATAAATACGTTTTAAAGTCAGCCCCATGTTGGGCGCCAATTTAAAGTTTTAGTAAAGATAGCTTCTGCCCGTGACTCCGTCTACGTAGAATTCAAATTTGCAAACGCCTATAAAAATCGAATGTGGATTAAAAAAACTCAAATCTACTAAAGCAATAAGATTAGGCAGCATCAGGTGCAGCATCTATTATTATTATCCCATATAATTTACTCTCCTTTTTAACACCTTTTTGATATGATTTCCGGAACAAAAGCTATCCTATGTCCTTGCTGTGGTCTCAAATAAAAATCATATATTTTTTTGTGATTGACTGACCAGCTATATGCCCTACTCGTCGTCTTACCTGAAATAGTTGTAATAATAGTAGTCATTTAAATGTAAATCATCTAAAGATTTAACAGATTTACTTCCGCATTTATATTACTAAAATAGATCGTCTGTTTGGCGTAAACAAAAATGCTTTATAAGCGGCATATTATAAAAACAATACGTCACACCAAATTAATGACCGACAAGATATCCTGATGATATAAAACAAAATATATGCAAACTACAAATGGTTAAAAATGTCCCAATATAATAGGACCGAAACTATACAATAAGCTGCTAGCAGAGATAAAAACTGAGCCTAAAATTAACACATTCCGTCGCAAAGTTAAACAGCTGCTACTTGATAAGACACTATATAGCGTTAAGGAATACCTGAATAACGAGTACTAATATATTCATGTATGACCTTAAGCTGAACGAATTATCTTTTAAATCGATTAATAACTAATTAAATGGTATATGAATTAAAATTTAATCAAATAATTATTTATAAACTCTTTTGAAATATATTATAAATTATAATCTATAAAATAATGTTTGATAATTGAAAATAAGGTATAATAGTTTGAAATAATGTATAATAGTTTAAAATAATGTATAATCGTTTGAAGTCTTGACGATCTCAGTACGTATGCATATTTTTGTTTGTATTTAATGAAAACTGTCATGCTATTGAGAAATAAAATAATCTGAATCTGAATCTGAATGGATAGTTTCGTTGTTTACTATTTATATGAAATCTCATTTTCCTTGTGACTCGTTACACAGCTTAAGAAATCAAAGTAACATTCGTTAATACGAATTCATTATTCATTTTCGAAAACCTGCAAATGTGTTTAAACTTTTCCTCTGCGAGGAAATTAACGCTACGTGCTAGATCGTTCAGATTTTCTCGCGATACTCCTTGGCACGAGCCCAGTAACTTTGTTATTACCAACAAAGCTGTCTGTAGGAAACATCTATATCAGGTTAACCAAATCTGGTTTGAGTACGTGGAACTTTTTATGCATTAGAAAATCGTTTCTTACTAGTTATTGTTAATAAATAATTTATACCAAAAAAATAAAAACTCCAATTTTGCACTTGCTATGCCACAATTTATGGTTTCCGTGAGCCAATGCTTGGTGACCCACAGAAAATACCGAAATCGGCATACGCGTGCCTATCAAATTCGAGGAATTCCCTCGATTCCTCCTAGATCCCGTCATCAGACCTTCACCAAATTTATATGCGACCAATGTCGGGATAACTGCTTTGAAACAAATAAGAATTATCCAAATCGGCCAACGTGGTCAAGAGTTATCGGGGAACATACATACATAAAAAAGAACATGCAGACGAACTGAGTATCTTCTATTGAAGTCGGTAATAATAAAATAAATAAGAAAAACGTTCAACTATGCATACAAATATTTCCATACAACAAAACAGTACGTATTAATATGCGCAGAAGTAAGGAAGACGAAACAGTTATTTATTTTGCACACACAAAAAAGAACATGGAGATACAATATAGAACGACGTCCACATAAATACCTAAATTACCTAAATAATATAAAGCATTACGATAAGATCCCGCCTCAGCATAACAACGACACAAGTGCCAGCAACGATCTTCATCTTGATAAAAAAAATACAAGTATGGCACAAAACGGTAAACCTTACTTCAACTTATTTTTAACCTCCAACGCAACGCAAAAGAGGGATATTATTATATTTCTGCTTAAAAGGATTTTAATGACATAGAGATATGACTACCCTAACTAAGAGACGTTGCAAAACTCCGACATATTTATTTCAAACTCAATATCTCAAAAACGGCATAAACGATTTTTAATAAAACATTTGGAGGACTTTCTCTAGAAAACTTGCCTCCAAATAAAAAAACACATAATAATCGGTTTACCCATTTAGGAGCTACGATGCCACAGACAGACATACGCACGCAGCGGTAGGCGGTATAACACTCCTCCTTTTCCGTTGGAGTTCACAAAAACACGCTGTTTGACCATATAAAACGTGTAAATAATTTCACTAGTTACAATTTCCTTGCAAAATGTATACTTATACAGGCTGATTCGGGAGACGTGAGCAAGATCAACACTACGAATTCAGTAGATCATAAGCTACTGCTTTGTGCCCTATTAGTGAAATAAACGTTCATTTATCTTTGGTGTTGCAAAAAAAATGTTTTAAATTATTTACAAAATTCATGGTCACTCTACAATCAGAATACTTCAGTCAAGTGATATGTGACGTGTCAAATTGAATGTCACTTGAGTCCGATTACTTTTGAAATATCGTATCTCACTCAATGTGACAATTTACTTTCTTCGTAATTAAAGTGCTGTCATAACAGAGGTTTAATCTTTATAAACCAGTTGTTGTAGGGTGACCATGATTGTAGAAAAATAAACTTTAACTTAACAAAAATTGGACCCGGGTATGTCCTAAAACTACGACCAAGACCACCGGGGAATGGGCAGCAGCATTCCTTGAGTGCGGTGGAGATACTGCGATCGCCAACCCGCATGCCCAGCGTGGCGATTATGGCATTTACCCCCCATGAAATTGGGGGAGGCCTATGTCCAGCAGTGGACGTCCTAGGGCTGATATGGTGGTGGTGGTGGTAACAAAAATTAGAGGAAAAAGGTATGGGTGTTTCACATACACTTTTTAAGGCACGAGTGAATAGGCATCTTCTGGGTGAGCTCGCTTCATCGTCGGCCTCATCTTTGCCCCCGGCTAGATGCTGGCCAAGAGCAATCCCATTTGTAATAAAAAAAAAAACAATGGTGAACGATTCATTGCCATTTACTATGTATGTAGTGTTGGTCCTGCTCACGTCTCCTGAATCACCCTGTATAGCTTTTTACTCTTTTCATCAAGAGGGGGAATTAGGTTAACAGGAAACCAGGAATCGGAAACCGGTATTCTCTCCATACAAAAATACCGGTTATTTTTTCGTTCTTTCGTCTGTTATTTCATGTTCAATCAGGCAATCTAGTTATAGGAAGTAACCTAAATACATTATTAATTTCTACATCATCATATTCATCATTCTAGCGTTATTCCCAGTACAGTACCTGTCTGGGGTCTGCTTCCTAATCCCTAGTTTAGTTTAGTTTAGTTTAGTTTATTTATCTCCATTATACAATTACATTATAAAACATATTCGCTTATATTGCTAGTCGTATATCGATCGTCAGTACATTGAAATTTAAATGTAAAATAATAATAGTAACATAAAGGTATATACTAAATATATACCTGCATTTACCAATAATCAATTTAAAGAATAATAATAGAAAATAATACAATGGAAAGATGTCAGTTAATAAAGATTAAAAAGATACACTAAACTAATATACATAAAAATTAAGTTATACCATGTCAAGGTACCAATCATAACAATGTCAGTTGAATAAATTATATCAAAACTAATATACTAAAATAATTAAATTTGGAAATGATACCAGAAAAGTATCAATTCACTAATGTCAGAACTTATAACTAAAAACAATGTTAAATCTTATTATTAACAATAAGAAGAATGGTAATGACTACAATACATAATAAATGTCAATTCAATAGTAATTATTACAATAAAATTGACGAAATGCTATTTAAGAATTACAATATATTCATTTACAGAGTAAATAGAACTGGCGTAGGCACTAGTTTTTACGAAAGCGACTGCCATCTGACCTTCCAACCCAAGGGGGAAACTAGACCTTATTGGGCTTGTCAAGTGAGTGGGCAACTTGACTGTTGGAAGTTCTCAAGCCGCCAGAAGGCCTCTCACTTGCCTTAACGACTGCTATAATAGACAGTAGCCGGAATCAATGGCTTAACGTGCCTTCCAAAGCGCAGGAGCGCTCAACTAGTAACCACTCAAATTGGTCACCCATCCAAGCAATGATCCCGCGCGACATTGCTTAACCACGCATGTCTCAAGCGGTACGCTCATTATCAATTCCTACATAAAGAGCATTAAGTAATAAAAATTATTTGCCTATTTCAGGATTTTGAGAATAACCGATTTCGATCCCTACAGAAAACATCTCAATTGAACTAGTTAGATAGTTCCAATTAGGTTGTTTTATGAGCACTGTACGATACCTAATATATAAATATAATACATATTTATGTTAGCTATTTTATAATCCATACAATGAATAAACGCTGATATGTCAAAAATAACGTTGGACTAGAAAGCACCACCAGTGCCATTATGATACTAGTGGAAGTCTACTAACGGTTTTTAAGAAATAAAGTGACAGACGTCAAGCAAGATGGGACGAAAGATGGATGGATACTTGAACTGTACTTTGAGAACATGAATAAATAAATATCTGCAATAACAAGAATAAGTTTTTACTATTATTTATTAGGTATCATCTATTGTACGACGGCGCAGGAAAACAACGAATACATTGAAGTTAAATCAAAAAATGTATATTCTTATACTCGTAGAACAAAATTATTATTCATCCGACTCGTCTTTCATACTGAATCATAGGTCAACTCATTTGTCATTCGTAAACAATTCAAACTTCATTCGATTGTTCATTCGTCGTTAACCTTTAGTACTATACAAACCCATCAAAGTACCAATCCACGTTTGAGACATAAAATTCCCAACTACCATTGAAGTGGGCTGTGAGCGATGGACCTGTCACTACAATTTTTTTCCATCTATAAATCTACAATTGCTAAAGGTGTCACTGAAAATGAAGTTTCATGTACTCTGCCCATCCCTATAAGTAATACAGGCGTGAGTTTATGAATGTATGTAGATGCTTACTTAGAGAAAATAAAGTTCTTTAACGATAAATCTAATCTCTCACTTCTCGTCAATGTGTCACAAAAAAGTCATCGTATCTCGGATTGTGTAAAATTTAACTATTTTTCCATTGGTCACGACAAATCTCAAGTTATGACGCGCCATGGGCTTTAGTGAATCATTAAAATAATAATGTAAAAAATAAAAAATAAAATATTTTGGGGCAGTTTTTTACATAAATCGAACTAGTCCCACAGTAAGCTCAATAACGCTCAGTATTATACCAGACGACGATATACAGGGTGGGAAGGAGTATACCCACAAACTTTAACCATAGATTCCTGGTGGTATTACGAGTAAATAATGTTATATCAACATGGATCCTAAACTGCCTCATTCACTTACTTAATATCAGGAACAAAAATAATAATTAACGATGGTACTTTCTTGTGAACGAAACCTTAGTCCAACTTCACACTTCACGAATGATTCCTGACGTTTTAAATTTTTGATTAATGGCCAGTACGGCCAGTACGTTATTTACCAAAAAAAGTTTGCACACTTGCAGACTCGTTGGTAGAGAACAGAAGTAAAACTAAAGACCTAGCTAGTAATAATCACGGCTGTTTATCTACGTAGAACGAAACGTGTATTATAGCCGCCATATTGTGTCAAAAAGATTTTGACGACTTACCGAGCTGTGATTGGCTACTGCCGTGACTGATGTTTGGCTTATTGGACGTCAAAACAAAGTGACAAATCAAAATGGCGTCTCCTCGGAATTTCGTCTGGTAGTCTCAGACCATTTTTTTAATTTTTGCATCTGTTGTTATTCAATTTGTACTAATGACTTCTTTATTATGAGGTTAACAAACGAAACAGTGTGTAGCTAATCGAAAATTCATGTAGAAACGCGTAATAACCATTGTTTGGACAACAAATAGAAGTTATAGAAGAAAGTGAAGTGCGTCGTATGTGGCATGGCATGCAAGTTTTCATTTTGCAAAATGTACGAGTGTTGTGGTTGTATAACGTAGAACTCTGTGAAAGGACGAAGATATATCGTTTTCCCGGATATGAGATAAGGTACATTAGAAAATAAAACTGTTGATAAGTAAAATGTTGTTTAATTTCATTTAATTAAGATATGGCACAAAATAGTTCCCGGTATTCCAATTGAACACCATTTTCATTTTACATCGGACGTTGGTGTTTAATTGAAAATGCCGTGAGCTTCTACACAAAATTAAATTTAAATACATACATACATACATACATAAACTCACGCCGTTATCCCATGGGGTAGGCAGAGACCAAAGAACGCCAAATACTACGGTCCTTACATACTTCTTTCGCTTCAATCACATCCATACATCTTCTCATACATGCTCGTCGGTTGCGGGTACTTCTGACCTGGCCCTTTTTCAGTATCGCCGAAATTTGATCTAGATAACCTCGCCTTGGTCGTCCCCTTCCGATCCTACCACTCATCTCCTGAGCGTAAATCCTCTTAGTCATTCTACTTTCACTCATTCTCTAAATGAGCTATATATATTAATCGTTGGATGTTCACAGTAAGTTCCATTGCCACAGTGCCATTAAATAAAAAAAAAACGTCAAAAATCTACCAGCGGGTACAGATTAAATATAGTTGCTTACGGTCTATATTTTTGGTTCGTGAGTTGGCGGTCTGAACCCTTACTAGTCTGTGGTAATAATAAGTTGATCACTTTTGAGTATTACTGATATTGATTAGAGACATCTTACGCAAAAGTAAGTGTCTAATTGTATCTTAGTTTGTTACACAGCAATTGCTATCTACCATTAGACATAACCTTCATTTCTCTCAATACCTAAAAAAAATTTTTTGCTGTTTAAACTCAACTTTTATTAAAAAATATTCTTAGTCAAAATTATGGCAGATGTCAGGTAAGACTGATATTACCACTTCCGTATTGGGTGTGTGCTTGTGTGTGTGGTGACGTCACATGATTAAGGCGTGTTACCCTCGAGATTTATTAACTTGTTAATTACTGAATAAAATTAATATCTTGAAAATTAGGCTTTATCCAGCAATGTTTATATTACTTTTTTGTCCAAATAGGCACCAGAATCGATGGTTAAAATCTGTCGGTATACTCATTCCCGCCGTGTATAAGATATATTTAATAGATATATACTTAAATACATATAAAACATCCACGTAGATAAGCAGTTGAGATTGTTCTTGAGTCGCAAGCGTCCAGAGGCTACGGTGTCTGCATACCAGTGGGCAGGTGGTATGCTTGTTTTTAACGTCAAAGTAATGTATCCATGTACTTTGAATCCTAATTTGTCCTATGGCAAATGCATGGCAAGAAAAAGTTAAGTTAACCGTGATTTAAGATTGTTTTCCATTAGGCCGTTTACCTTTCACCATGGTCACGAAACCCTCAAAACTATACAGGGTGACATCGGAGACGTGATCAAAAGCTAATTTTTCAGACTCTACACATGATCGCCTTTTCAATGCAATAGTTGTTACATCGAATAAAACAAGTTTATTTTTTAAAATATTTACTAGAAAAATAATAACGCCATACTTAAATCATGGTCATCCTATCACTTTTGACACACGTTGTATGAGGGATGACACGATGTCGTGGGGTGTAGGGTAACCAAGCAGTATTAAACATTATTTTTTCTGTTAATAATTTCAACTGTTCTCCGTTGAAAGGGCTACAAATAACGTTTTCTATAACAACCCTATTACACGCATGCAACGGTTGTATGATGATCTGCTCAAAAGCAACCCTCATTTGGACATGTTTACTTATAAGTTGGGAGATCTACTTGGCACCGCCAACAAGACATTTCACATTTGACAGTACTGCCTGTATACATATTTAGTCTTAAGTGTAAAATAATGTAGAATCACTCTTTTCTCTCTGATGTTGTAAATCTGATGTTATATTTTATTGTATTACCGTTACTTACCTACATTTTCTAACTAATTTTTCATTTCATTTAGTTCACGCATGTTAGTTCATAAGTGGTTGCCATGTACTTTACAGATACTCTCTGATGTTGTGCATAGTTGTAATTGAGCTATGGACTAATATATGTCACAACATTGAATTCTATCGTAATGTTTAAATTTATAGCTTGTAACTATGCCTTTTGAAATAAATAAATAAATATCATCTTTATTGAGTTGGTCTTTCAATACTTCATCGAGTCAAATAATTTCTGATCACGTCTCCGATGTCACCCTGTATAGAAGCCTATTTATCGTAAATATGCCAACCAATAATACGTCTATTTCGCTTTTGCGCTATCTTTCTTGTCCATGAAATACCTACTTAACGAACTTGTATAGTATTGTCTATGTTCAGCCACAGATCAAAGAATACTAGTAGTTAACCACTGATACGAACAGTGAGGTTATCACTGAATGCATAGATAACGCGAGGCACCTTACGAAATTAATGATAAGTAGAAAAACTTAAAACGAGCCAATTATATGATAAAATATTTATTTGAGATGAAAATAAAATCTTAGGTAAGTACTTAGATAGTTGTGTTGTTGTTGTGTTGTAGTTGTGTTGTTGTTGTACTTTTTGTAAATGTTTTTTGTTTCTGTATTTATTGGCTGTGTTTACTTAAAGGTAAGTTTACCTACATTTAAGGGTTATTTTTATCATAGTTTTTAATAGTCACGTTTTTAAATTTGTTGTTAATCTCCTTATCTATTTATATTACACTATAAATACAATACAATAGCAATAAAATGCAAAATAGCAATACAATAGCAATGAAAGAAACCGATGAGAAAATATGGGATGTACAAGCGGGATTTAGGAAAGGTATGGGATGTACGGATCAGGTCTTCTCGTTACGATGCATAGCCGAAAAATATTTGGCCCAAGGTCAAAAGGTCTATTGCGGGTTCGTGGATTTGGAGAAGGCCTATGACAGAGTGGTGAGGAATGAACTTTGGTCGGTACTGTCCGGATATGGAGTGAGCGACCATCTCATTCAAGCTCTGAAATCTCTCTACGACGATTCCTCTGCTTGCGTGAGAGTAAACGGGTCCTACACTGAATGGTTTAGCATCGAAAAGGGTGTTAGACAGGGATGTGTAGCGTCACCGTGGCTGTTTAATCTATTTCTGGACAGTTGTTTGCAAGATTTGAAAGACGATGAATGTGGGTTGGAAATGAATGGGTTGCTTATCAAATGTCTACTCTACGCCGATGACCAGGTTTTATTAGCGTCATCGGCTGAGAAGCTACGGAAGATGGTAACTAGCATGCACGGATTATTTGCGAGAAAAGGAATGAAAATGAATGTAAGCAAGACGAAAGTGATGGTATTTGAAAGAGATGAGTGTATGACAGTTTGTGAAATTGCTGTAGATGGAGAGAGGTTGGAGCAAGTGGATGGGTTTGTGTATTTGGGGACTTTGTTCACGAGAGACGGTAAGCATGAAGGAGATATTGAAAGGAGAGTGATAGCTGGGAATCGAGTGAATGGGGCACTTCACGCCTTTATGAGTAGCCAGAAAGTGTCAGAAAAGGCGCGGCTGGCCGTGCATAGAGGAGTGTTGGTGCCGACGCTAATGTATGGTAGCGAAAGTTGGGTGTGGCAGAAGAAACATCAGAGTCGAGTGAATGCAGTGGAAATGAGAGCGCTGAGAAGTATGTGTAGCGTTACTTTGAGATATAGAGTGAGAAACACCGTTATAAGACGGAGGTGTGGAGTGAATGAAGACATAGTGACGAAAATTGAGAAAGGTATGCTAAGATGGTTTGGACATGTAGAGAGGATGGATGAAAGAAGATTGACAAAACGAGTGTATGAAGGAAGAGTGGATGGAAAAGTTGGAAGGGGAAGACCTCGGCGAACGTACTCCGACCAAATCGGAGACATTCTGCAGAAAGGCCAGGTCAGGAGTACCCTAAATCGGCGCGCATGCATGAAGAATGTTATGAAAGTTCATGAAGCGAAAGTTGTATGTCAGGATCGTAGCAAGTGGAAATCCGTGATCTCTGCCTACCCCTCTGGGAAACAGGCGTGATTATATGTATGTATGTATGTATGTACAATAGCAATACTCTTTATTGCACATCTTAAATAAAGGTAACAGTACAGTATAATATATATTATATTATTATTTATTTACAACTGCTTAGTTATTTAGTTTTTTTTTAAAGGTACAATTGACATGATTATAATGTGATCCGTTTACAACAGTAGAAGCTTATTACTTTAGGGAGGTACAAAATTGCATAGCCGTTGGCTATCCTTTTGATTTTTCGTCGATTATTTAAATATTATGCAGACCCGCATTGCCAGTAATTCGCCATTGTAATCTCTGTATAGCCTGCTCCTCAAAACTTATTGGATGTTGAAGTTGACTTAAGTAGCTTCTTTCGGCTTAAACTATGAGGGAAGCTAAATAGAGCGCATAAACAGGCGCTTCGTAAATATTTAAACTTACTCAAAACTGTTGCGTCGATGTGAAATGTATGTATATATTTTTCTCCGTATTACAATGGAGTGACACGCAAGGTATTAACATAGATCGAGATATTGGCCTATTTATCCTAGTTACTAGTGACTCTGCCTCCGAAGCTAGAGGCCCCGGGTTCGAATCCCGGCCAGGGCATTTATTTGTGCATTTTTCACGGATATTTGTTCTTGGGTCTTGGATGTTGTCTATGTATTTAAGTATGTATTTATCTATATAAGTTAGTATCGTCGTCTAGTGCCCATAGTACAAGCTTTGTTTAGTTTGGGATTAGGTCGATTTGTGTAAGATTGTCCCCCAATATTTGTTTATTTATTTATTTATTTATTTATAGATACATTTTTTTCCCACAGTCAGGTGTATTAAAAATCAGTTAGTCAAATAAATTAATTAATTTATTATTTATTTCGTTGCTTGCCTGCCTATGGATACCTTTTATTATCTCTTATAGATAAGAGTTATTAAACAAAAGATACACGTCACAGAGAAATGCTGCGCTGGGCTGGAGATGTGACGAGATAGATTTAGAGGAAACTTTAAAGTTGCAAAATCGGGGACAAGTTAAGAAAGAATTGTCTAAGGTGGTACGGGCACATAATGAGGCGCAAAGAGGAAAATATGACCGGGTTGTGATGAATATAGATGAGGAGAAAAGAGGGGCCGTTAAAGACCAGCAACCCCCTGGAAGAGCACTATTGAAAAAGATCTCATGGCTTTAGAAGTGGAAAAAACGACATAATAAAAAACAGAATTTTGTGGCTAAAATGTACAAAGAGGGCTGACCCGAATTTTTTTTCGAGCAGTTGGTAATTAATGTTAATCATACTATCCTGGTTGCAGTGTAAACCAAAAAATATCGTTACACGTGGTATACTTTTCCTATAGTGCCTTACAAATTAGATTAGAAGTAATTTTTAATGAGGTTCTTTCACTTTCAAAGTTACGAAAGTTTCTGCGAAGCAAAAGGATGTGTTGGGCCCTACCAATATAACGTAAATTGGTATTGCTCATCGATGAAATAAAAAAAAGAATCCAATGGCTTGCGAGTTACAAAAAGAATATTAATACACGATACATTTTTTTTAATAATTAAATGGTTAATTATATTTATGTAAAGTAAAGTAAAGTAAAATTTTATTTCCAAAAAATGCAAAGTCGATGACTCCACACTAGGCTAGGCCTGTATCGTGGAAGTCAAAGGTAAACCACACGCATAGAATTGATCGAATAAAGTGCGGTCTGTCTGTGTGTGTGTGTGTGTGTGTGTGTGTGTGTGTGTGTGTGTGTGTGTGTGCGCGTGTGTGTGTGTGTGTGTGTGTCTGCGCGCGCTCTATAGGTATGCTTGTGTTAATGTGTGTAAAATGATGCGTTACATTTAATGATTGTCATAAATTAGAGGTACAGTGTTGTTGAAATTTGTAATATTATCCTTAATTGCATTTGTCCATACCAACTCCGTTAACACCACTACGCTGCACCGAAAATGCTACAAAAGTTACGATCACTGGTTATGACATGCAATTATTTTCATAATAGTTTACACTTTAAGATCTTAAAATATACAATACAATACAATTACTCTTTAATAAAAAAAACTTACTTTTTAATATAAATTTTTATAGAACACTTGATTATTACTTGTAAACTTCGTACATAGGTAATCAATTAGTGAAGACCCCTGATACGTACCGAAACATAAGTGTCATTATTTTAAAACTCGTAAAAGACGTGGAGCTAAACATTTCGCTGCTTTTTTACTGCTCAAGTTTTATATCAATATGATTCGCTCTAGGTATATATCGAGTTATTGTTTTTTGGAATTAAAAATAAAAATAAATTCTTGCATAAAACGCAGATACCAGACGAGTGTTTATTCCTGTTTTCCAAATGGAAACTGTTGTTTAATCAACCCTTCCAAACACCATTGTTATTGAACGGGTTATATTTACCTATTCGGAATTATAAAATGCGAACTCGATCTTTATCTTTAAAATTATCTTATAGAGATATTAGATAATATTTAATTTTACGAAAATTGAAGCAGAAATCAAACGTTTTAAGAGTTCTCTTCATTTCACCTTCTTTCTTTTGGTGCATCTTAGTTTACGTTTGTCGGTGTTTTTAATTTTAAGTATGAATAAATAAATAAAAAATAAATAATCCCTCCCTTATTTTATAATTTACGTAAGTACTTGAATGATATACTGGTAATCTCCAATATATTATACCATACAATCTCCCCTGCCGAGAAAGAAAACCAAAGCGGAACGGATCACCGAATATAATAATAATACTACCGAATATATATATGTAAGGTCAAATCCATTCCTTGAAGCTGTCAAAAATCACAAAAACTACAGACCCATTTTAGTGTAAACGTTTAACAAAAATATTACAACTACGTTTGTTTAAAGCACCCGGTCAGAATATCTGTGCACCTCGCTGGAATGCCGCCGCCCGCGCTCGCCGATATGACGTCACGAGGTCAGGTGCACAGATATTGTGACCGGGTTGTAACTCCAAACAAAACATTGTTTATAAAACATTAAAATAGTAAATGCCCGCGGTTGTAGCGCATGAATTTCAGAAAGGTTGAACATTTTTAGGGTTCCGTAGCCAAATTGGCTAAAACAGAACCCTTAAAGATTCGTCGTGTCTGTCCGTCCGTCCGTCCGTATAACACAGCCGATTCACTCGGAGACTATGAGTACTACAATTATGAAATTTGGTAAGAAGGTGTATGAACTATGAACCACTACAGAAATATGATGTGAAATATAAAAAATAAAATATTAAACTGGGGGGCACCCCATATATGTAATAGAGGTGTCAATTTTTTTTATCTATGCACATAGGCGTGTGGGGTATCAATGGATAGGCCTTCAAAAATGACATAAATGTTTCTACAAAACTTTTCCATTTAAGTCAACCGTTGGTGAGATATTAGCTGTCAAAGTCGTAAAAAGTATGCCCCCCCCCCCCCTCTAATTTCCAAACGATGTAGTTTAAAATTCTGAAAAAATCAAGATGATGTAGAATTATAAATACTTTCAACGATTTTTGGTTTAAACAGGTTTAACGGTTTTGGAGTTACTGTTATTGCTGAAAAACTGTCATGCCCAAACAAAAGGGTGTAAGTGCCTTGACTTCCCAATGAAGATACGACTTTTTTTGATTTACTGTATTGTGTAGTGGTTTTAAACGTAGATTAGGCGGTGTCGGTACGGAACCCTTCTTTGTGCGTGATCCGACACGCACTTGGCCGGTTTTCCAACAAAATTTTTTATTTTTTTTTATTGTAATGGGAAACAAACAGCATACATTACACAAATGTATAGGAAAACAACTTAGTTTATACATAGGCCAAAACAGTTTCCACCAAGAGTTATAACATTTTTGCTCTGAGTACAAACGATGCAGCAAACACAAATAACAAAACCTTTGACATTTTGTTAAAATCGAAAAAGAATTAAAAAATAAATATATATATATATATATAATGTGGAGAAAAGAAAAAAGAACAAAAGTTAATTACAATTACTTAGAGTACACTAGCGCATTTTCCAGTTTAAATATTTTACAAACATTTAATATGAGTAGACTTATGTTTTAATTAACAATTACTTTCATTTCAGAAACAAACTTGTTATGGTTTAATTGGAACATATCTAAATGTGAATACTTTTTATTATAAAAATTGCATGCTCTTGCTAAATATTTATTCTTAACGTATCTTTTACGACTAAATGGAATGGAAAATAAATCAGTAGACCGAGTCCGGAAGCTAGGACAACGGAACGACACTTTATCTACAAGATATTGGGAATCGACTAAATTATTTACCAATTTGAATAAAAACGTAACATCCCTTTTTTCTCTTCGCACCTGAAGACTTTCGATATTGTCACAGACAAAGGAATTGAATTTATATTTAAGGTGTTTAAGGAACTTTTTTTGTATACGCTCTAATGAATTTACATGTACTGAATAAAGTGGACTCCATACAGTGGATGCATATTCTAAATGTGACCTAACAAATGCATTATAAAGAAGCAACAATGTGTTGGGATTTTTAAAATCTTTACTTTGACGAAGAATAAATCCAAGCATTCTATAAGCTTTAGATGTAATTTTATCAATGTGAGATGTTAACTGAATTTCACTATCAATATATACTCCTAGATCCTTAACCTCATATACTCTCTTAAGGGTTTGGCTACCTAATATGTAATTAAAATATATAGGTTGTTGTTTCCGCGTGAAGGTGATTACGGAACATTTTTCTGTATTCAAGTAAAGTTTATTATTAAGACAATAGGTATCTAGCCTATTCAGATCCTCCTGTAATTTGATACAGTCGCCTTCAGATTTAACAACAGTAAAAATCTTAGTATCATCCGCGTATAGCAGGATGTTAGAGTGTGAAAAACAGGTGATGACATCATTAACATACATATTGAACAATAATGGCCCCAAATGAGAACCCTGGGGGACCCCTGACGTGATCGGGACGAAAGAAGATGTAAAACCTTTAACTGTCACAGCTTGAGTCCTATCCCGTAAATAAGAAGTAAGCCAGCGTAGCAGATCGCCGTGAATGCCAAGATGTTCTACCTTTTTCAGCAACATGGAGTGAGAGATTTTGTCAAACGCCTTAGAATAATCAGTATAAATGGCATCAACTTGACAGTTTCCGTCACGATACAATCAATAAATTCGCACAAGTTTGACTCAGTAGACCGCTTATTAATAAAACCATGCTGCTGAGTTAATAAAATTGGTCTAACTATTGGGAATAAAGTATCATAAATAATCTTTTCAAGTAATTTGGGAAGTACCGATATTTTTGATATGCCACGATAATTTTCAATATCTTGTTTTTTGCCTTTTTTAAATATAGGTACTACAATTGATTGTTTCCAAACTTTGGGTAGCAATCCTGATTTTAAAGAACAGTTAAATAATAGAAATACCGGCAATGCTAAGGTACTACTGCAACGCTTTAGGAATATAGGATGTATGCCATCAGGGCCACTCCCTTTCGATTCGTTTAAAGTTTTAAGGTACTTCTCAACTAATGGCAATGTAATTTCAATACTATTAATAATGTTTATCGAGGGGTTACATTCCGAATTAAGCGAGGATGAAGTGTTTCCTATGGGTTCAAAAACTGATTGAAAAAAATCGTTAAACAAGTTAGCCAAGCTGTGTCCATCACGTGCTATCCTATCATTTAAATATAGAGTGTCAGGAAAACCAGTGTTATTTCTATCAGTTTTTGACTTTATGAACGTCCAAAATGACTTGGAATTAAATCTGATGTTATTTTCAGTTCTAGATATAAATAAGTTATAGCACGATATTTCCATGGCTTTCATTTTAAAACGAAGACTAGCAAAAGCATCATAGTCAGATGGTCTATTATAAATTTTCCATTTTTTATGAATTCTATTCTTTTTCCTTATTAACCTGATAAGAGAATAGGAGAACCATATGGGATATTTACTGTTGTTGTTGGAGATAGTTTTAGAGGGAACGCATTCATTTATAATCCTATTAACTATTGAGTAAAAACAATCCACAGCGCTTTCAATGTTTTTAGTGTCTAAATGTGATTCCCAATCAACTCTGCTTAAATTAGAATTAATTATATCGTAATCAGCTGCATAGAAACGGCGAATAATTCGTGATGCAGGTTTTAAGTGACTCTCAATCGAACCTATATCAGTCGTTACACAGAAGACTGGGTGATGAGTGTCAATCGGCACTAAAGGGTCTACAATCGTGACCTGGCAATTTCGGTTAGAAAGAACCAAATCTAACTGTCTATCATTTTTATTAGGTACATGATTATACTGTTGCCAGTTACAAAAGTGCATAAATGCGGATAATTGCATTGTAAGAGTATTACAATTAGGGTTGTCTAATTTAAGGGCTTGTGAGCAACGATCAGTACGAATCCAGACTGCATCTGTAATATTAAAGTCACCTATGACTAAAAATACATCATCGGGATAATCTGTATGTAAATTAGATAAATACTCAAAGAATGATAACTGAGAGTCTGTTTGTTCTCTTCCTTGAGGAAAGTAGCATGTAAATAATCTGAGCCTTGTGGTCGAAGGACCCAGAGTAAGTGGAACATTGAGAGAAGTTATGTCGGCGTCCGGGAGGTTGACAACAGGCCCCGCGGCGCGTACGTCCGCGCGAAGCTCGCGGCGCACAGCAATAAGCGTGCCACCACCTCTCGTTACCCCCATTCTTTCACAATCTCGATCGGTCCTATACACAATGTATCGAGAATCAAATAATTCTGAATCAAAAATGCCGGGCAACAGCCAAGTTTCAGAAATACAGATAAAATCATAATTTGAATTTAATACATTTCGTAAAAATATTGACGTTTTGGTACGGAGCCCACGAGCATTCTGATAATAAAAACTATGTGACATCAATAACTAAATACCTAATATATTTCATATGTATAATACTTTGTGTAATAATATTAATTAGAAGTGTGATTTTTGTGTATAAAAAGGTTTGTTTGATTTCCTTATCGAGGTCTAAATTAATTCTTGCAATACAAGCATAAGCAATATAAGCATGCACCAAATATATTTTCTTCATATTAGGAAAAAAACATAAAAAAATTAAATTCGTATATAAGTTGTTTCTGCAGTGAAAGAGGCGAATAACAATATCCGTGTAAGTAAGCCATAACGTCTTTAGATCTAAAGAATAAATTGTACGTTTCACACTCATGTTATTTTGTTTAAAGCGTCTTCGGAAGTGATGTATAAAATGGGTGAATTGTCAGTTTTTCGGACCATCACAGTACAGTTTTGCACCCAACACCACTTATATCCCTTTTGAGCTTTTCTGTGTTTAGCCTCCTTAAGCAAATATTTATTATAACCAGATAAATGATCGTTGATGTATACTCGGTTATGGTTGTTGGTAAATCCCAGATCAGATGCTTTCAAGTTTTTTAATTTGCGTAGAGATGAGATGAAATCGTCTTTCTTGTAGCGAGCTTGTAGCTTAACGATGATAGGCTTTGGCCTCTTGCTGTCCCTGTCATTCTTCACGGCGACGCGGGTCACAAAGTCTATATCAGTCGCAACATTTAGTGGATATCCACTTACACCTGCCAAAGAACTTAAAATTGAATAAAGATTTTCGCCGCTGGTTTCAGGAACCCCGTTAATTTGGATATTGGATCGCCTGACCCACTGCTCATTCCTACGCATATCTGCCATTACCTCGTTTACAACTGTTCTTATATCGTTGATCTCGGCTTTACATTTTTCTAGTCCCGACACTCTGGACTCGATGGTATCAAGTCGTCCAGCCATTTCGTCCAGTCTCGAGTCCAAACTATGCTTCATCTCCGTCACATCCGACTTCACCTGGTTAATATCTGCCTGTATTGATTGGATGGCTGAAAATTGTGATTGCAGTTCAGATACTTTGAGGAGGATACTGTTTAGTAACTCCGCGTGCTGCGTAGACAGGGAAGAAGTGTGTTTCTGTGGGCTCAAAGTATTTGGAGGAGTGTACAGGCCAGCACTATTGTCATTATGAGTATCCACAGGCAGTCTGGACTCGTCTAATGTGGCATCACACGACATCACGGAGTCATCCAGTGTCACTCGAGATATTGACGCCTGTACTGGAGTGATGTTATTTCTTCGACGGCGACAATTAACCGAGGAGCAGAACGAGCACGTCCATGAAGTGGCAATATTTGCTATGACTTCCTTGGTAAGATTCAAACAATGTAAATGATAGGACCCACCACATTCTGTGCAAATCAACAACTGGTCCGTCTCAATGGCTTGATTACAGGCTACACAAAGCATCTTGTAATATCGACCTTATGTATAGTGCAATAAGATTAAAGATTCGGTTGTAGGGGCGGTAGTGCCGGTAGCTATGACTAATTTCAGCCGCACGCCTTCATCAACCTGTGGCTCCGCGGTAAAACGCCGGACACGGACGCAACGAGCGCCGGTTCGAAACCCACCTGGCACGAAAATAATGCAAAAAGATGAATTCACCAAGAAATATTTGAATTTCCGCCACTTGCACCAGCCAACACTTAGCACTTCGCGCCCTCAACACACTTCCACAGTAGAGCGAGAAGTCCGACACATCGCAATATGGCCGCCAGCTGAAATGGAGGAGTCCCCAGGCCAGACAAGGAGGCACCGATAAATTAACGACTTCAGAATATAATAAAAGAATTTTAAAATCGAGATCACTAAATTCAACAAATACACGTCCACTCAGAGCAAAATAACGAAGTTAACTGAAATACAGAAACTTAAATGAAACGGTTGAAAAACTGCACACAAAAGGTGGCTACGAGGCGGGCCGCTAGTTTAAAATATAGATACATGAACTATAAACTTATTAATTGGGAAGCAAAAGCTCAAATATTTTATTTGTAATTATTCTAATTTCAATGCATTTAGGCTAACTAAAACTGTGATGTTAATACACAAATGCCAAGTCTCGCATAAGTTAGATTTTGAGGGGTGGTATGAAAATCCGTGATATTTTGAGCGGAAATAATTTCACCGTCCCGTGGGATGGACGGGTCGCCATACTAAAGCTTTAGTTGAGCCTGCACAAAATAGACTGCGGTTTAATTTAGAATTTGAACAAAACCAGTTTTATACGTTTATTAAGTGTATTGAACTCTGGATCAACATTCAGTGCTGAATGCACTTATAATATAAGTATTTGAGGTTAAAACTACAATTATTACAACACACAAGCCTTTTTTTGTTTCACAATTTTACACAATCGCAATTCGACACATTCGTTATTCTTCACAAACCCCATTTTTACAAGAATGCATTTTATCCTATTCAAAATTGACGACCATCGAACATAAAATCAGGATATTCAGGACCAACTTAGTAGATTTTATAACATATTATTTATTTCTATCCTTTTTTATCCCTTTTATGATATTTAGGATATCAAAAATATTATTTATTCAAATAGGCCTAGCAATAAGCACTTTCGAATCGGCAGTTAAAACAATTAAGCTAATTATTTAGAGCAATTTATTATAAAACTATCTTGGCTTAGTGATCCAAAACGGGTCTTGGCCTCCGAAACGAGAGCACGCCACTTATCCCGATCCCGCACCACTGCTTGCCAATCTTTGACCTGCAGAT
Source organism: Notocelia uddmanniana (assembly GCA_905163555.1). Classification (NCBI taxonomy): domain Eukaryota; kingdom Metazoa; phylum Arthropoda; class Insecta; order Lepidoptera; family Tortricidae; genus Notocelia; species Notocelia uddmanniana. The sequence goes on along the minus strand of LR991058.1, from coordinate 28,363,039 downwards.
GACGCAGATCCACCTCCACTGTGTCTTCCCAGCGATACCTGGGACGCCTGAATTTATTATAAATAAATAAATTACTATAGGTATGTCATAAAGTCATAATTAAGAAATTATTATGTACAAGAATGTGTCGATTGTATAACGAAACTGCTGCCGAGAATCCATCATTAAGACATCATTTTTTAACAACAGCATACCCTCGTTCAAAAATAAAATTCAGAATGTTATATGTAAGCTTAAGTAACTGTTCGTATCCTCCTTAACGTTTTAACGACTCATTGCTATACTGTTTAACTACATCTTACATACATACATACCAGCAGATCATTATGTTCACAAATATCTAGAGTTATGGTCCGGTTCAAATTGTTAATCCTTAGCTTATAAGTCTATAAATGGCTGTAACTTGTTTTGTGAGCCTAATAAATAAAATAAAAATAAATAAAACATCGTTAATTTAAAAATATGAACGTCAAAAGATTAGAAAAATAATGTATATGTCGCAAAGATATGATCAAATTACGCAGAATGTTAAAATGGTGATTTTATCCATTTCCTAGAAATGCTAACAGAGGAATAACAGAATAATAACAAAGGACAGATAAATATTTGTAAAATCCAATTTATTTAACTCTTACAATTTATTTAACTCTTACAATGTATTTTATTTAACTCTTACAATTCTAATCCAATTCCTGTAGATGAGAAAATCCGGACAGACAGACGGACATCCATACGAAAGAATTTTTGTCGAAAGCTGAAACGGACAAGCTTCGCTCGCTCGGTCAATAAGACCAATTGTAACTACTGTATTCTGTCAATTAAATAAATTGAATTCGAGTTATCTAGTGATTTGGTCAAGTCCTGAGTCTGTTAAGAGAATTCATAAATATTTATAACGGGGACTAATTAGTAGACAATTAATTTTTTTTATTGATAAAGGGAAACACATTTAAAAATATAACACAGAGCCAACACAGTTTCCACTAATGAGTAATATATCATTTTAGTTGCTCAGACAAGACTTGTTTACGTATATGTAATTCTGTTCGATTTTACTATAATTATTCTTATACAATTATTTTACTAAGATAGATAATAAAAAAAGGTAATAAAACATTTTGTATCTCTCTATACCTTGTCTTATAAAATTAAATAAAGGAAAATATAAGTACCATGCGCAATTTACTTTTACAGAAGTAAGCTCTAGCAATTAATGTAGTATCACTATTATAATAAATCATAAATTAAATAACAAATACGTTATTTTATTCGTAATTGCAGAAACAAATTTTTGTACCGACGGAATAAAAAACAAGTCAATAAACAAAGCGTTGTAATATATTTAGTTTAAACATTAAAATGTCACAATTAAAATTAAAAAAGTAGCACAGCTATTCTCTTTTTATTAAAAAAAATTATAATTTAACAAAATTATATCGTACACGGACTCGACACGGACGGTGTGCTCGTGGGCCAGCGGCGCCCCGTGCGAGGTTAAGCAATGTCGGGCGGGGTCAGTCCTTGGATAGATGACCGCTTTGAGTGGTTACCAAACGAGCGCTCCCATGCTTTGGAAGGCACGTTAAGCCGTTGACCCCGGCTGATGTCTATGATAGCAGTCGTTAAGCCAATTTAGAGGCCGGGTCGGGTGGCTTGAGAACTTCTAACAGCCAAGTTGCCCACTCACTTTGACAAGCCTAATTAATCCCAATAAGGTTTAGTTTCCCCTTGGGTTGAAAGGTCAGATAGCAGTCGCTTTCTTAATAACTACAACTTAGAAAAGTTGTAAAACCCCCGATGTTTTCATTTCAAAGCTCAATATCTCAAAAACGGCTAAAGAGATTTTCATGAAACATGGCTAAGAACACTCGGGATAAAACTATCTATGACACAAAAAAACTAAACGGAAATCGGTTCATCCGCTTGAAAGCTACGATACCACATACAGAAACACAGATACACAGATACACAGACACACAGATACACAGACAGACACGTTTAACTCATAACACCCTTCTTTTTGCGTTGGGGGTTAAAAACTAGTGACTGCGCCAATTCTTGGGATCAATGGACTCAATGTCAAAGAAAAATTATAAGGATGAGATTTGATCAAATCTCTCAGTGATATGATCAATTCACGTATTCAAGCTGGATGTTAAAATGGCTACCTACTCCATTTCATGATTTCCCTAGAAAAATCCAGTGATTTCATCAAATGCCTGGGTCGATTTAATACCTAACAAGCCTATTTCATCAACTCACTAACGTAGTTTAGGGATTTGATCAAAGATATCAAGTAACCTATGAAGATACGACCTTTATTGATTCCATGTAATGTATAGCGGTTTTAAAAGTGGACTAGTAGGTTTCGTTACGGAAACCTTCTTTATGCGTGAACCGACATGCACTTAGCCGATTTTTAACTGAATTCATACCCGTCCTAGTGTATCTTTCCACCAAATGTCGCAAGATTAAATTAAATTTTAAGTAATTAAATTGCTGCGCCCTACCAGGGCCCATACAAATCCAAATGTACCTATTTATATCATCTGTACAAACTATGGTTGCAATAAATGCTATGACTATGACTTTGATATTTTAGCAATGTCTCAAACTACAATAAAGTATCTCACGGTAAATTATTATTGGGCAACCTGGTAAAATAAAAACAAAGCACCAGCAACAACTGTTATAAGTTTTGTCTACAGCAAAATAAGAGAACCGCAATAATTTCTATCACGCGCCTTTACCGAGCACGGAGCAGCTACGAGAGCGGAATTCAGTAGGTAATAATACAATTTCTCATTGTATCCTTACTGTCGATATAAAAATAAATATTGAGTCTTAGTTATGTGACATTTACGTTCGCAATGCTCCGCTGAAGCAATTTGAACAAGCTATGCATCAGAACCAACTGCATAATCACGTTTATGCAATTTTAAACCTAGTGACTAACCCGGGTATGTCCTAAAACTACGACCAAGACGACCGGGGGATGGGCAGCAGCATCGCTGGAGTGTGGTGGAGATACTGCGATCGCCAATACACATGCCAAGCGTAGCGATTATGGCGTTTACCCCATTATGTCCAGCAGTGGACGTCCTTCGGCTGATGTGTGAGTTTGAGTTTGAAAGTCTGAGTTTAATTTCCAACAGTAGTGAAAAAAAGGCTAAGCGGACGATTTTCTCGGACGCGGGTATGTCCTAAAGTTGCGACCAAGGCCACCGTGGGATAGGCAGCAGCATCCCTCGAGTGCGGTGGAGATACTGCGATATGCCAAGCGTGGCGATTATAGCATTTACCTCCCATTGAATTGGGGGAGCCCTATGTCCAGCAATGGACGCCCTTGGGCTGATATGGTGGACGATTTCGCTTGTAAAAATATTTACCGTACCATACACTTGTCGCTCTTCTAAAACAAGGTCTATGTTGTTTGACTCAAACAACATAGACCTTATTTTAAATCAAACGTTTGACTACAGACTTCGGAACGTAAAACAATGTAAACATACTTTAATGGGTATTTAAAAAAGACTCAGAGAAAATGATTTCTAGGAAAATTTAACTCACTTTACTATATCGTTGGTGTTGGGACTGTCTCTTTCTGTTGTCTGCTGTATTTTATGATAAGAAAACTCGCATATCAATTCTTTCTTTGCTAACTTAGTCGTGAATAATTAAATGGTAGGTACCTACCTGGTCCCTTGAGGCTTGCTCGTTCTGCCTTGGGACTGGCACACTATATTATATTATACAACGGCTGCAGTGTACAATGTGATATATATTTGGAGTGGTTTCAGTGTGTTTTATTTATATATTTTCTTCATTAGATGCACGATTCAGCTAAGACGTTTTTCGGTTTTGTGACAATGACAGTACCTAAGTTTATTCACCTCTCGCCGGCTAGGTTTTTGTTTCGCGCAAGGAAGTTACAAGAAAATGAAATAAGTTACGGCGTAACCAGTAACTAAGTTTGTCAGCCTGTTTAGCTTAGTTGGTAGTGACACTGCCCCCGAAGCCAGAGGTCCCGTGTTTGAATCCTGGTAAGGGCATTTGTTTCTGTGGTGAGCAGAGACATTTGTTCCTAAGGCTTGGGTGTTTTCTATGTATTTAAGTATTTATCTATTAAATTAAATATACCGTCGTCTAGTATTCATAACACAAGCCTTATTGATATATATTTATTATTAAATTTCTTTTGGTTTTGGGTCTATTGTATACTGTACTTTATATGTACGTAAATCCCATTATATCTTTTCTTTCTGTCAATTCGCTCTACAAAAATGGGCAGTTAGAAATATGTATGTTAGAAACGTTAGGTATCCACAGCCCATGTTTGAGAAGTACAGAAAACGTTCCCAGACCAAATTTCCAAGTAAATTCAGCGTTGAATCGTAATGAAATATTAAATATCAGTACCTGCGCGAGACCCGTCTAGTGGAATTCCCTGTCCAATATTTTAATCCAGCTGTTGTCGCACTCGCATAGAATGAAAATAGAAAATCCCTCGCAACGCTAGATGTCTGGGGACCGTGCCGCGGTTGCACAAGAATCGTCGCCAATACTTTATAGCGTAGCTTCTCGTTTTCCTCCATATTATTATTAATGTTGCACATTCAGCTTCAGAATTAGCTACGCATATGAAGAAGTCAAACGCTCAATAATCGAACAAGTATGTGTCGGGCCACGCGCAAAGTACGGGTCCGTAGTTGTACATTATGCGGACTTAAAAGTACACAACTTATATATTTGAAACTAGCTGGTGCCCGCGACTTCGTCTGCGCAGGATTATTATTTGGATATATCACATAATGTCTTTATAAATTATAGCCTATGTGTTATTCTGATGTATAAGCTATATTATCGTAGTTTCATTAAAATCCATTCCGTAGTTTTTACGTGAAAGATTAAAAAACATCCATCCATACTTACAAACTTTCGCGTTTATAATATGTAGTAGGATGTGTTTGATTTTTATTGTTTTACTTTTATTGACATTGTGCTATTTTTATTGTTATCTCCCGTGTTTTGACGATCAGGATACCAATTCATATATTTTTTGTATGTTTATATTATTTTTGTATTGTGTGTTTTTTGTATCTATATATGGTGAGATAACTTATCTAATCAAATCAACATGACCAACAACACTAAGTAATCAATGGAAATTTTGAGTTTTTTTAACGCTTTAATGTAACTGTTATACGGGTAAAACTGAAAGTTTCGGGAATAGAAGAAAATATGCAGTATAAGTGAGTTTATTTATTTTTATTGTTTTTCAAAATATTCTCCTTTGTATTTCATGCACTTATGCATGCGTTCAAACCAGTCCATAAAGCACTTTTTGAACTCTGAAGTAGGGGTCGACAAAATGGCTATTTTATAGGCCTCCACTGCTTCTTCTGGCGTCTGAAACCGCTGACCACGCAGTTTGTCCTTGATTCTGGGGAATGTAAAAAAGTCGTTGGGACTTAAGTCAGGGCTATATGGAGGGTGGTCCAATATTTCGACTTTTTCACCGTCCAGGTACTCAGTTGTTGTCCGAGCGGTGTGTGGGCTGGCGTTGTCGTGGTGAAGGATGATGCGACGACTAGGGTTTGTTTTTCGGAGTTCAGCAAAGACGTTCGGCAAACAAATAGTGGTGTACCAATCAGCATTGACTGTTCTACGATCCTCAAGTGCCACAGTAGCTACGTGACCAGATTTAGAGATAAACGTAGCCACCATCTTCTTAGCCGTACTGCGAGAACGAACAACTTTTGTGGGTTTGAGCTCGTCTTCGAAGACCCATACTCGGGATTGGTTTTTAGTTTCAGGCTCATAAGCGTATATCCACGACTCGTCACCTGATACTATGCTAAAAACAGCATTTGAGCGTCCCTTGTTAAATCTTTTCAAAGTTTTGCGGCACCAATTGACACGGACTATTTTCTGCTCGTCAGACAATAGGTGAGGTATCCAACGGGAAAATAACTTTTTCACGCCTAATTCTTCTTTTAAATAATTTGTATTTGACTCATTCCAATACCCAGGTGCTCTTGAATTTCCCGATATGTCACATGTCGGTCTTCATTTATCAGACGACGCACAACATCGACGTTTTCTTGCGTGACTGCCGATTTTGGTCGACCTTCACGCACTTCGTCGGTGAGGGATACACGGCCACGTTGAAATTCTGAATACCACCTGTATATTGTAGTCTTTGAAGGAGCTTCAATATTAAAAGCAGCAACCATCCGCTCTTCACATTGTTTTTGTGTTAGTCCACTTTTAAAGTCATAATAAATCATAGCTCTGAAATTTTCACGGCACAATTCCATTTTAAGCAGTGACTCGACGACTTCAATAAACAATTGAAACCGAACCATACTTTTTTTTTTCTAAGTGGCCAGTGTGTTGAGATAAGGAAACTTCAGAGATTATAAAAAGGTATAATACATGTTAAAAATAAATTAATAAGTATTCGATTCCCGCCACTTTCAGTGCAAGCCTCGTACAAAATACGATGACTCAAGGAAAACGTTGTAGTGTAAGAAACGTTCATTAAGAAAATTAGCATTTAAATCGTTGCGTTACAAAAAGATTTCAACGAGTAGGTAACCACGGTGCTAATTACTTAATGCGAAATTTCTGTTCAGGGTTTCAGCTGAACATTTAGATTCATTGTATTTGCCTGAAGCAACACCAGATGGGCTAGATTATCCTGGGAATGAATATCGATACCTATATACTCGCCAACTTATTTTCAAACTAATACAGCGTGTATTATCGATACGAGCGCATTCTGTATATAGGCACTAAAAACCATAGTGTCATATGCCGCTTCTACATAGTTATAACACTTTTTGCGTGATGAAGTTTTCCCAGAGCTATGGAAAATAACTCGTGTAGTCCCAGTTCCTAAAGGGGGAGGAAGCCAGGGGGTTGATGGATATAGGCCGGTTGCAGTGTTGTCAACGCCCGCTAAAGCTTTTGAGTCACCACTACAAAATATTATGTACAAGCAGTTACAGCGCCAGCTTTCGGACGCGCAACACGGGTTTCGGCCGGGTTGTAGTACAAAACAAACTTGCTCAGTTACGTGTCCCAGGTTATGCCAGTGGTGGATAGTGGGGGGCAGGTTGACGCCGCCTATTTTGATTTTCAAAAAGCTTTCGACGTCGTGGATAACGACATCCTGCTACAAAAGTTGGCTGGCGTCGGCTTGACTCCTCTTATTAAAATTCTTTGCGAGTTACATGACTGACAGGCGTCAGTATGTAGAGTACGCGGGGTACAGGTCGGGTCCTTATTTTGTGAGGTCTGGTGTAAGTCAAGCAAGTAATCTTGGCCCTTTAGAATTTATTATTATGGTAAATGACTTGCCCCAGATTATCAGACATTCAGGATGCTTACTGTTTGCGGGTGATTTAAAAATATTTTTACCCATAAACAACGCTGCAGATTGCGCCAGATTCCAGAGCGATATAGACAGGGTAGTTTTATGGAGTGAAAGTAACAAGTTGCATTTTAACTCATCCAAGTGCGTGACTATTACTTTTTCTCGTGCGCACACTCCTATCTATCACGACTACTATTTGCACGCCGAAAAGTTAAAAAGGGTTACAGAAGTAAAAGATTTAGGTTTAGATTCTACATCTGATTTGAGATTTCGCGATCATATTAAACATATTTGTATAAAAGCTTACAGAATGCGTGGTTTTGTACTGCGAAGATCTAATAGCTTTACGAACATGCGAGCAGTTGCGGCCTTATATAATGCTCTCGTCCGCAGCAGCCTCGAATGTAACGCGGCCATTTGGGCTCCGTATGAGGCGAAGTACCAGTTAATGGTCGAACGCATACAAAATAAATTTATTAGTTTTTCGTATTTGCGACAATATGGAGTATATCCTTTTTACCCTCTTATGTATCGACGTTGTTTGTCCTGGGCATGGTGGGTTGGTGGGGTACAATGAGTTGCAGGTGCGCAGAGAGCTGTGTCTGGCGACATACTTGTTTCGGTTGCTAAGGGGGAAAGCCTACAACAGTCAAGTGTTGAGCTGTGTGAGCCTGTACGTGCCCGACAGTTACGTGTGGCGGCGGCGCCGGCCGCGGCTGCTGGCCGAGCGGCGCGGACGCACCAACCTGCTCGGCAAGCTGCCGCTGACGCGCGCTGTGCGGACCCTTAACCTAGTAGCCGAGAACATTGATTTGTTTTGGTGTTCTCTGACTGAATTCACAAAGTCCACATTGTTCACATTATGTTATATGTGCCATAACTTAATATAATTTGCGCCAAAGTGGGGGCATGATTGAGACTTTTAAAATTCTAAACGGCTATTACGACTGTCAAGAACTGACCGACTTGTTCACTCGACATCTAAACACGCGCACAAGAGGACTCAATTATAAACTAACAACAACAAGACATAATACAAATATCGGCAAAAACTTTATTGCGAACCGAATTGTTAATACTTGGAACAAATTACCCTCCCAGGTTGTGAACTCCAACAGTGTTAATCAGTTTAAAAATAGACTTGACAAACTATCTAAAGCAGTGAATTATATTAGTGCTTAGTGAACTATGATTTAGACTTACCAGCGCGAGCTGCCTGTCTAAAATGATATAATAATAATTATAATTTGTTAGATGTTAATAGTTACACTATTGTCTTAGGTTAAGTATCTGTAAAGATAGTTGTAAGTGTGGAAATAAAATAAAATAAAATAAATAATTTATTCAAAAGTATTACCTTTTTTCCTTATAAATTAATTCAGCACGCAATGGATCACTACATGATCACTACTTATTTAAACAAGACCCAAGACTAGATCTGCATCTGGCTTGTGCGAAAATAGTTAAGCAATACATTGCTGCTCCAAAAAAAGAACAAAACTTAATAAAGCTCTCCTAAAACTAAATTTTAAATTTATTGCAATATTGCTTTATAGCCTAAATAGCCTAGTAAGTAGTCTAGTTTTAAATTGAGGCTTTATCAAAAATACACACTGTACACAATGTGTGTCTGCCATACTTTTCTTTTTCATTTTCATGCAATGATTGATGGTAGTAAGATGGAGTAGCCTATTGATTAGAGGTTATTTGAACTTAGTTAGTTCCCTTCTTTCGCAGACAGAAATTTCACAGAATTTTGTTTCGCAGAAAATGTTTCTAATAATATTTTGTCCTTATATTTTTATTTCGAATATTATTTTTCCAACTACTATTTACTTGAATGAAACATATTTCGCAGAAAAAATATTCATTGAATTTTATCATTCCATTTTTTTATTTAACAAACTTATTAAACAGTAGAATTTCATTTTGTGTTTGCTTGTTTCGCAGACAGAAATTTCATAGATTCAAGATTTTGAATACTTTTATTTCAAATAAGAAACACAACAATGAGTTTTAATTAAAAAAAACATGAAATAGAAGAATTATGTTTTGACGAACATTGTTTTTTGTTCGCTGTTTTTAGGGTTCCGTAGCCAAACTCTTATAGTTTCGTCATGTCCGTCTGTCTGTCTGTAACCTGTGTCGTGTCTTTTTAAAGCACGAGTGAATAGGCATCTTCTGGGTGAGCTCGCTTCATCGTCGGCCTCATCTTTGGCCCCTGGCTAGATGCTGGCCATTTTTAATAAAAATGTTTTTTAAGAAAAAAAATCCGACTTCAATGGGGGAGGCTGGTGAAAGATTATTATACTTAGATGGTGCACTCTTAGATTCCATACAATAAAATAAAAATGGCTATAAGTATGTTTATAATGGTAGAAGACTAAGTACCCTCAATTCCTCATGGAATCATGGAAAAACCTTGCTTGCTTGACGTACAAAACGAAGAGCACAAATCGCCAAACGTGAACTACGCGTCGTTGAAGAGTTCCGTTCTGATCATCATCAGCAGTTCCACTTCATCAAATGTCACTTTTATGAATGAAAATGCTTGATTAGTTCATGAAAATGTGTGCCTTTCACATTTGAGGAGTTCCCTCGATTCCTAATGGATCCCATCATCAGAACTCGAGAATGACAAAAATCAATCGAGAAAATAAAACTTGCTTAACAAACACAGCTAGAGGGACAAATCGCCAAACGTGAACTTTTCGTCGTTGAAGAGTTCTGTTCTGATCATCATCAGCAGTTCCACTTCATCAAATGTCACATTTTTGTATGATAATGCTCGATTTGTGGATAAAAACACTAAAATCACTATATGTTTGCCTTTAAGATTTGAGGAGTTCCCTCAATTCCTCATGGATCCCATCATCAGAAATGCGTTTTGACAAAAACGGGACCAACTTGGATATAAATATACTTACAATCAAAAAAAGAACTTTTCAAATCGGTTAAGAAATGACGGAGTTATAGAGTAACAAACATTAAAAAAAAAACACAACCAAATTGATAACCTCCTCTTTTGAAATCTTGAAGTTGGTTTAAAAAATGCATGTCACAGACATTTTAAGTTAGGTGAAAATTCTTGATAATGCCATTCGGACTAAAATAGTTGACTAAGTGAACGTTCTGGATTGTGAATTTATAGTTTACAACATTGGCTAGTGAAATTAGTTCTGAAATTATTAGGGCTAACGGAGGGGAACTACAAATCATACCTGCTAAATAGTTCGACTTTTACCCAGGGACAGGTAGGCTCGTTAGTTAGCTTGTGACCCTCAGATCAAAAATAGGAGCCCCGCTTAGCGGGGCTCCGTCGAATTGTTTGCGGGTTGTAGATAGAATTACAATTATAATAAACGATCCTTTACTAAGCAACATATATCTGCGAGAAAGTCCGACTTTCACCTAGCATAAGAAAATGTCTAAAATTTACATTTCTGCACACTAAATATTCTGCGAATCTATTGATCTATGAAATGACAGTAAATATGAGAATCATTTTCCTTGGAAACAAAATTCAATGAACCTGTTGTCATATGAATACATGTTGCATGAACTAAATAATATGTGGAAAAACAATATATTATTTAAAATTCTATGACATGAAAATCGAAATATAAAGTTGTATTTTTAACCAAAATCTATGATTTAAATTTCTAACGAGACCATTCTGAGAAATGATTACTCTATGAAATGATAATATGACAATAATTTTATACGAACCAAAAATCTATAAAACTGTAGTCTACGAAACAACGTACTACCCTGATGTAAACTGTTGGCAATTTAAATTTTGTAACGAAATAAATTTAGTCGGAATTTAACCTCATATGTTTAGGAAGAATCTATGTTTTCATACCCTTCAAAAAATATTCTATGCCTTTAACACTCATTTATTTATACGTATGGCATTCAATTCACAACAGTCGTAAGGTCATAAATCAATAAGCAATAGTAAATATACATCCAAATATGGTTGTACGTTGTTTCGTAGACTATAGTTTTATAGATTTTTGGTTTTGGTTTGGTGGAAATTAAATGAAAAGTGCAAATGCCAGCGCTTAGTGTTCTATTAACTATTAACGTCATCTTACGCATTTCACCTAGTGCTGATTTAGAATATTAAGTTGTGCTGTTAATTCATATAATTATGATTTGTTTATATACATATATACATGCAAATTGCCAATGAAACTACCATTCCTTTTAAGAAAAAGCCTGTATTCTGGTAACACTCTGTATCATAATGCACTTTTAATCTAACATTACAGACGGACGTTAAAAATAGAGATTTTTCTTTAAATATATAATGAAACTTCAAAAAAAAACTCATCCAGCTTGAAGTCCGGACAGCGGTAATGAAAAACAAATTTCTCCAACTCGTGACTGAGCGGTTTGTGCAAATTTAATCTCCTCTATCTACGTTTATTTCCCCGGAGGTCTCCGCAAACTGGACTGTACAACAATTATTTAAGACAAGCACCTAATATAGGGGTGAAACCTTGTTTAAACCTTGGCAAACTTCTGCTTAATCTGTGAAGTTGTCGGCCAAGTTGACGAAGCCAGCTAACTTGACTGTTTTAAGCTGGCTGTTAGCGGTGTTCTAGGAACAAGCTTCGGACCTTGCCTATTATTGCTGTGATGGTCTGTTGGTCACTAATTGCTACGAGGTAAACGGATCTGTGAACTAATTACGTGTCTAAGCAAGGATGTTCCCGCACAAAGTAGAGAGGACATGCTGCCTACACGTAAGCATATAAAGTCAATTCAATGCAATTCAATTTATTTGCAACCATGTACAATACAATAAAGACATGCAACTTTTTTTGTATTGTAATTAATTTAATTTAAATACAATTCATAAAATATACGCTAAGATAAAAACATTTCCCAAGTATAAAAAAAACTTAACCTGAAATAGAAAATTAATAAAAAGATAATAGTAAAAAAGGTTAAATTATTAGGCAAAGACACTTCGTAGACGTCAGTTTAGTAAAAATAAATGATTAAAAATTCTGTATAATTCATCTAGAAAGGTTATTTAATTTAATTCATATGCATATCCACCACCACCATATCAGCCAAAGAACGTCCACTGCTGGACATAGGCCTCCCCCATATTCACGGGGGGTATATGCCATAATCGCCACGCTTGGCATGCGGGTCATATGCATATAAAAATGGTAAAAACAATTTGATTAGTTAGGTCATTCTGATCAATTAATTTTGTAATACAATTTGGTTAAAATAATTCCATAAAATAAATGTGTAAAATAATTTGATATAAAAAAATGGTAAAAATATTCTATAAACTACAATAAATTAAAATATATACATGGGGTGAGTAAGTCATTTGACTAGAAATAATTTGACTAGGAATAGACCCGCGGTAGCAGTTGTCTGATTTTTAATTATTTTACAGTACATATTGTGCTACTTTACCGCACGAGTGCGGTAATCAGCAGATTACGTGCATATGTCGAAACTTTAAAGAACCATATGTACTGTAAAATGTTGTACGATACACGTGCAAACAGGTAATTCGCAACTCGTGTCGATTTAAAACACTCCCTTCGGTCGTGTTTCAATTTATCACTACTCGTTGCGAATTTCCTGTTCTCTGCACTTATATCGTAATGTAATATATTGAGGATTTAGATATTCACAAACAGCATAATATGCTTTCACTATCAAATACATTTTAAGGGTTATAAATGTTATAATGATTTTTTTGAAGTTCTTTTCATTTTTAATCTCTCGTGGCAAATTATAATAAAGCCGTTTGGACATTGAATAAGGTCCATTGATACGTAATTTTAAATTCAAAGATATTTGTAGTAAATTATTCTTATAACGTGATTCGTAACGACGAGGCCTATCTCCGAGCGTAAAGTAAAATTCTTGGTTTTTTTCTTACGAATTACATGACACAAATATGTATAAAGACGGGAGGGTTAAAATTCTCAGATTTTGGAAATGAGGTTTACAAGTACCAGTTTGCTTGATGTTTGCCGTTATTCTCACACATTTTTTTGCAATATAAATATTTCTTGTACGTTTGTGCTATTCCCCCACAAAGTTACTCCGTAGCTAAGCCGTGCATGTGCAAATGCATAATATGCTACTATGGCCGTCTGAATATCAGTTGACTTTTTTAGTTCCCTTAAGGCGTATATGAATTGGCTTATTTTTGTTTTTATGTACTTCCAGTTAATATTTTAATCTTTGGTTATTCCAAGAAATGAAAATTGTTCTACATACTCGTGTTCTAGTTTAATATTATTAAAAGAACAAAATTTCTAAGTTATGATTGTGCATCCAACTTACTACATTAGACATTATGTCGCTAAGTTTTTCATGAAGACTTTCATTATTCTTACACGAGAATAATAAGGAACAATCATCAGCAAATATGATACAAGGCTCTTTGAATATTTTCGGAAGATCATAATATATATATATAATAAATAGAACGCAACCTAGAACGCTTCCCTGTGGAATCTAATCCGTCACAGGTCGAACTTCCGACTTGACAGTGCAATTTTTTCCTGATAATTCATTAACGTGTTCGATCTCTACATATTGATGTCTATTTTCCAGATAAGATTGGAACCATTTATGAGCTGTACCGCGAATAGTAGTGATGAGCTTATGGTATAGTCGACAGCAAAAGTAGACGAGAAGGACTATATAGCGACAAAGTACTAAAACGATCATCTACATGTGCTGTTGCTGCTTGCACGCCAAATTTGACCTTTTTTTTATCCATACTTCCATTCTATAAATGTTGTAACTTTGATACCTCTTCACGCTTAAACCGCTAAAACAATTAAATAAATGTTAAAACAATTTAATATCAATTATTTCTCGAAGGCGATTACGAGTTCCATACTATTAATACTAATATAATAAATGCGAAAGTCTGTCTGTCACCTCTTCACACTTAACCCGCTAAACCGATTTAGCTGAAATTTGGTATAGAAATAGTTTGAGTCACAAGAAAGGAAGTAGGATAGTTTTTATTCCGGAAATCATTGCTTAGCGGGTGAAAAGGGGGGTAGTAGTTTGTATGAGCGAGCGATATTTAAGCCTGCGCCCACAAAAAGTTAATAGCAATTATTTATATTATATAACGAGGTGCACTCGCACGGAGTCGTGGGCAAAAGCTAGTGTTTTTTTTAATACCGCGTCGGTGGCAAACAAGTGTACGGACCGTGGTACGCAGTCACCGCAGCCTTTGGACGCCTGCAACACCAGGGGTGTCACATGCGCGATAAAAAGTCCATAAAGTATATAGTAATTTATAAAATGTATTTCCATTGTTCCAGAATCGCTACTTCTCCGGATGGTACGCGTGTCCGTGCCCTCGTACCGAGTACGCGGGCAGCCGGCGCAGTTAGACTGCGACTATGATTTAGGCGACGACGCTTTGTACTCAGTCAAGTGGTACCGGGACAATGAGGAGTTCTACCGGTACATGCCGAAGTTCGACCCGCCGAAACACGCGTATAAAATAGAAGGAATTAAAGTAGATGTAAGTATTTGCTATAATTATATGATTCATATAATTAGTTCATTACTATGGAGGCCGGGAAACGAAGCTACGCTCGGCCGTGTACATCTACTTGTCCTGCAGCCCGTTTCTCGCCGAGATTTGTATACTTCGTGCTTTTCTCGAACATATGCAATGAAATGAAAACATACACCACTCAAAAAACTTAACAGACGCCATGCATGACATTTAAATAAAATAAAAAAATACTTCCCGGTCTAGGCCTTCAATTTTGTATGAAATTCCTTTACAGTTATCCCGAGTTCCGCCTGCAACGTGATACTTTGAAGCCTATTATAACGCACGTAATGACGAAATATTCCTATTGACTTTTAATTAATTTCGGTTGACACCTAGAAAAAGTACCTATCGTTTACAATAGTTATACATATAAAGTTAAAAAGCTAACTTTATATGTATAACAATTAAAAGTCTAAAAATATATACTCTACTAAAAATTATAATTTTTATAACGATTTCATAAACTATGATAAACTACTATTGTGGTATGGTTTAATTGACGACCTGTTTAGCCTAGTTGGTAGTGACACTGCCTCCGAAGCTAGAGGTCCCGGGTTCGAATCCCGGCCAGGGCATTATTTGTGCATTTAGCACGGATTTTGTTCTTGGGTCTTGGATGTTTTCTATGTATTTAAGTATATATTTATCTATATAAGTATGTATATCGTCGCCTAGTACCCATAGTACAAGCTTTGCTTAGTTTGGGACTAGGTCGATTTGTGTAAGATTGTGCCCCCAATTCGGTACACCATAAAAACACATAAGTGAATCGCATTAAATAACACACCCGTCTGTTCATACCGTGACTTTATTCTGTTAAACGGCACTGTTAGAATTATTTATACCGGTACATGCCCCAGTTAGATCCAACACAATTTACAACAGAAGGTAATAAAGAAGATGTATTTTTTACAGAGTGATAAATAACTTGGACGATGGTGCACATTACTGGGTCAAGTGCTTAAGCTGTTACGGGCGAACAAAGAATTGTAGGGGATATTTTATAAAGAACCGTTTAACTCGCACTAGAGACAGTTAATTAGGTAACGTACGTTTATTGCTAAAAATAAGATATCTAACTTAATTATTCATTTTCGTATCCTTTAACTAGTACTAGCTAAGTTTGTATTGATCTTAGTGTAAATATTTACAAGAGATATGCGAGGATGTGTTTGAATAATGATACCTAGTTGATACCTAGCTGCCATTTGCGAGATGTAAAATGAATGAAGACACGTAAGGACGTGTTTTTATTCCACAGCTGTGGAAAATCAATTATTTGGATGAATCTACTTATTAGTGTCCTCATGTTTCGTACTATTTGCAGTTTAAAAGGAAGTTACAAGAAAACACGATCTCTGCTGTTGTTACTTGTTGCATTCATTAGCTACATTACAGGATGAAACTACATGACAACGGTACTAAAAATATTCATTTACCTTCATTTTCACTGGTTGTCCAGCGAACTTAAGTGCCCCCCGAATTTATACGAAAATAGTGGTATGTCACCTGGACAGCCATGTTTTTTCCCAGAATTTGTATTTTTGCAGGATGCTACACATATATGTTCAGATAGACTGTTTATCTGGCTATAAGAATACATAATTTCTTGGTAAAAAAATGAAGAAAAAGCTGAGGGACAAGAAAAAGTTGATTGACCCATTTATCCAAATTGGTGTTTAATTGTGTATTTGCTTCCCAATACAAGGTACAGCCCGGCACGATGCATTTTACGAGTAATTTAACTACAATCCCAACACACAAACACAAAACCCAAAATGTTTAACTCATTTTTTTATCAAAGACCATTATTATCGAGTGTTGCATTTGGAAAAAGAAACTAATTAACTCTTTAAAAATCTTGCCGTTGTACGTGTCTTTGTCTCTTTATCGATATTTTATTCTTTCCATGAAAATATCTCGGTTTCAAAACTCATAACAAATGTGGTCAATGTGTTGTAATACATTGCTTATCCTCATTATAATAATATAGCTTTCAAAAACAAAAAAGCATTTTCAAACTCCGTCCACAAATTAACGATGTAAATTCTGAAGAATACAGCGAAAAAAGGCCGAATGAAAAGCTCGCAGTATTGAAAATCTGTTGAACATAATTATGTACGTACTTGTACCTAATAATCTCACAAGAACTCTACAATATCGAGAGTTATCTGAAGATATCAGCATTTCAAAAACATAATTCTCTAATGTATTGGGGCAACAATAGTGTACGTCGTTTGGGAAATATTGTGAAAAGATCGAAAAAGAAATGAGCCAAAAGCCAGACAATAGATAAGGATCTACTATTCAGCCACTGTCATCCCGACCACTGCTGCTATGCTGAATGAGATTACTTTTATAAGAAAGGATTTCTATACCCGATTCTTGAAGTTGGCAATCTCGTTATTTTATTTATTTGAAATAGACAAACATAATTTATATTGAAACTCATTCACTACGGACTCTTGGATGAACTAACTTTTAGAGCTTATGATTAAATTGACTTAAAAGACTGGGAAATATTTTCAATTTCGATTTTAATTTTCTCTAAGTAAATTGCTCGTTCTCCACTTATATTTTTTGTTCTGGCAGTTAATATCGAAAAGTGGTTCAATACTATACGAAATCAATTGTAAAAATATGCTAATAATGACTTTAAAAGATTGTATTAGCCAAAAGAGCACTTTTACGTGGCATGCTGCATGGCATATGGCGCCGTCGGCAGCTGTCATCATAAAAATAATTACCTATAGAAATAATTATAGTCAAAGGACCACTGGCAACTTTGTACGTATAAATTCTGGCCCTAAAACCAACAAAACTGAGAGTTAGGTCATCGGACATGTTTTTAAATCTTTTTCGTACTATAGGCACCAAATTGAAATCCATTGCGGACTGAGATATTCCTATTTCAGAGAGAGTGAATAAGATCTAATAGTAGATTTAGAGACCTTAATAATTAAATAACTATCAGCTTCGTTGGTTTCAACGGAAGTAGGCAGCTAAAGATTATTGGTGGTTGGAAACAGCTAAACCGTTGTCAAGCCCGGCGACTCTACGAGCCATTTAAGCATTATTTCAAAAACGAACGTTTGCTAATATAATGTTTGCCTTAACGAATGCAACTTAGATTATTATGATACTCTTTGTATTGAAACATAAATAACTCCCATTACTGTTAACAAGATAAATTGATTCTCTTCGTATTTTCATCGTCTATGTTCAATTTAATTTTGATTTCCTTTGTGGACATTATTCTTGGTGAGCAGTAAGAATATTTGTATTCTATTCTATTTCATCTTAATTAGCTATTTTTAGACCGTCAGTTTTTTCCAACTTGACTCGAAACGAAAGGATGTTTTTATTTGATTCAATTCGTTCCAATCATTATATATTTTTAATAACAATCACGAAAACCGAAGACAATATTACTGCCAGCTGCAGACCACTGCTGGACATATAGTAAGACATCCCTCAAAGAGTACCACAACTACCACAATTTAGTATTATATCCTACCCATATTTTGTAATTTGTTTAGGTAGCAAAGTCAGATGACCGCAAAGTGATCCTCCATCAAGTGATGCTAAAGACTTCGGGTCTGTACCGGTGCGAGGTCTCCGCTGAAGCACCTAGCTTCTCCTCAGCAGCTGGAGAAGGAAAACTAGAAGTTATATGTAAGTATATTTGCAATATCCTGGCGATAATTGTTCTTTATTTTTCGTGTGAAAAGCGGTGAACCTTTTTAATAATAATAATATTATATCATCATCATCATATCAGCCGAAAGAAGTCCACTGCTGGACATAGGCCTCTCCCAAAGAGTGCCACAATGACCGATCCTGCGACACCCGCATCCAGTATATTACCTATATATGTATAAAGAGCTTTCTTGATTTGATGTGGTTTTATAACCAAAACTTAGTTCGTTTAATGGATATTCCATTGATTTATATTAATTAGAAAGAAAGAAAGAAAGAAATACATTTATTCGTAGCACATCACACAAATATATACAAACGGAGTAATACAATACACATAAAAACATAGACAATAAAAAAATAAAAATAAAACAATAAAAATAAGAAAGCGCCACGAATTGGTCCCGACTCAGCATAGTGCCAACCTTACGGTCAACGCTGGTCTTCCGTCGGGGCCAACTGGTGAGATCACGGCGTATAACAAACTTAAAAATAAAACTATACTCTTAATTAACACGCATTGAAATAAAGAAATACAAAAAGCAATAACAAACATTTTAAAGAAACCATTTTTGCATGGGCTGTGGCAATTACAAAAGTTAAATTAACAATACATAATATATTGATTAACCAGGTCAAGACTTAATGTGTAGTCCCGGTAAAATGTGTTCAACGTTTAAGTTTAAATGCGCAAAGCTAATTATTTGGACTGCGGCCTAGTAATAAAACACAGACCATGCAGGCAATCCTAGGATGTGGCGAGCAGATTAATTCTAGGATGCATACAAAATTGGGCATGTTACTTGCCCGTAGATTAAAGGTTTTTCCTTCATAAAAATGAGTATTTGTGTTGTTACCATTTTTATCACTGTGTTAATACAAAAAAGAATTCTAAACAATAATACTTTATTTCAGATATTTCATCCACATGTTGTTAATACATTTCAAAATAACAAATACTTATCAGCTAGGGTTAGTAGACGTATACATACATACATTGCTAGTTACATGCTCCATCTGCTGTCGTGTGTTTTTGAGCAATAAAGCCTGTTCCCGTGCCCAGGCAATGCATCATGTAACCTGGCAACTAACGTCTTCAGGATTCCATTCCCACTGTCACTTAACCACCGCATTAGTGACGCTGTCCTGTTGCGAATTATAGCGCAAACATTTCGGACGCACTGCAATATTCTTCATAATTCATATTGATAAATAAAAATTAGAGAAATAAACTGACCAAAATCACACCTGTTTTTCCACTTTTAACCATTTTCCTACTGCATTTTCATCTAAAAATATTAAATGTACACGAACTTTGTTTTCTTACTTTGTGGAAAATCCGTTTTGAAAAAAAAAAACTAGTTTTATGTCAATTTTCGCAAGTTTCCGCGCGCGGGCGACGAACATAAAAAAAGCAAAGAAAAGGGGATGGAATACCCTTAATTGTGAAACAACCTGTTTACAGACCCTGTACTTTTATGCAATGTACTTCGTTCTCCAATGCTTTAAATTAACAATGGACATTTATTGACATATTCAGCTTGATAAATAAGTACATGATGCCTGATAATTTGTTCGAAATAACAACGGCACATTTAAAGTAACAGACAATTTTTGTCATAGATTTACCTCGGGAGGGACCTAAAATAACTGGAAATGAAGAAGAGAATAGAAGAGGGGATTCCTTATTTCTAAACTGCACATCGGGAAGATCATATCCAGCAGCTGTTCTCAGTTGGGACATCGACGGAGAGAAGGTGAATATAACAAAAAACTAAATTTGTTCTAAGTCAAAATCCCATAATATATAAATGCACAATTCTTTTTACTCCGGGTAGGTTTGCACTTGACCACAAATCACCTGATGGTTAGCGGTGTTGCGGTCTAGGATGGAGCGCACTTACCTAGTAAAAACCGGTTCACTCTCGTCTTGAAGACCGTCGTTTTATCATCGGATTTCACTTTAGAATTACTATTAAAACAGGGAAGTCATGAAAACTAATAATCATGGTCATTACCTCGATTTTAATAGAGATTTTAATTATACATCCACCAACTCTCTCTATAAGTATCATCAATAGACAAAAATTGCTTCAATACTAAGGATTTCGACATCATGACCTACTTTTTTTATTCATCATCATCATTTATTTAAGAACTGGGCTCTTGTCGGTGGAGCAATCTCCATGTGTTTCTTTCCTCAGCCTTCCTTTTAACAGCCTGATACGAGACGACGATTACTTTTTCCTTAATTTGGTCAATATATGTTCTTCTTAGTCGGGAGAGGGATCTCTTCCGCACTCCTTCCACTTTCCTTTCCACTATAGTTTTAAAATATTCATCGTGTCGTAACAGGTGTCCAAGCATCTTTCCTCTTCTGTTCTTAATAGTTTCTAGCATGGACCTCTTTTCCTCGACAATGTTAAGGACTTCCTCGTTAGATTTTTTATTATGTTATAATGCCATGACTTTGGAGTCACTATCATGCAATTATTTTCGATGCAATTTGTGATACCATACCAGAAGCTTGCTGTTGGGCTATTTGCTCTTGAGGTATGTGGTGCTGTATTCCTGCTGGTGCGTAAGGTCACCCAGAGCTCCCGAGGATGCACTATAAAGGAAGACGAGTGGAGGAAGTCGAATCCTAAAGTCATTAAAGGTTGGCAACGTACTTGTGATTCTTCCGGAGTCACCACCGTTCCTATAGGTGGTACGGTGTCTGCTTACCATAAGTCAGGCCGTAAGCAAATTTTTGCCGCCACCTTTTGGTATAAAAACTTTACCTACAATAAGCTGGCAGTCTTACTATTCCAGTAATTTCTCTGTCTTACCAGCAGCTCAAGAGACAAACATGGAATGGCAAATACATATTACACGGTCAAGATCTCGACTCCAAAAAACTGTGATGATGACTGTATTAAGAAGTCTCTTACGAGTAATCTGCCCTCAACTGTGTCTGTACGAAACAACTGAATCTTTAGGTGACAGACCCGGAGCTCCTAGTGGAGTACCCTCCGACGCTCCACGCGCACGGCTTGATGTCGTCGGCGCTGGGTCTGCGGGTACCAGTCGGGCGGACGATGCAGGTGCGGTGCACCGCGCGGGTCGCTCCGGCCTGGCGGGAGGGCAGCGAGGCTGTGGTCGGGAACAGCCAGCTCGCTGATAGCAAGGAAGCTATGTTGCTTGGTGAGTTACATCTGCTTCTTCTTAGTCGTATCTGCATTGCTGAGAGTATTAACTATCACAGTCTCGTACTACCTTCCTCCTGACACTCCTGTTTTGTGCAATTCGTAAGCAAGCATGGAGCGTGGGTCTGGAGGTGAGTTACATATGAACGCACACAAAGTCCGAAGAGCAATTTATCCGATTGCGTCACTGCTCCGAGAAATTACTATCCAAATAATATTTATTTTTTATGTTTCTTAGGGTTTGTTCTGTTTGTATTGTGCATGCATGGTGTACGGTTGCTTATTTCGTTCTACCTAACTTCCACGCAATGTCTCAAAGGTTAGGTGGAAGATATCCCATATAGGGGTTTGCCTATATATTTTTACTTGTATTTAACTCAATACAATTCAATACCTATACATATTATTTTGCGTTAAATGAAAATTTTGACATTTTTCCTAATTTATACCGTTTCTTATCCATGTTATCGAAAGACCATGCGTCAAAATGGACCAAAAACCAACAGACCTGAGAGTTAGGTCATTAAACAGGTTGTTAAATCTACTATAAGCTTATATTCACTCTCACTAAGGAATAAATTGAGCCAAAATGGTCCTAAAAACAGCAAAGCTGAGAATTAGGTCAATAAATAGATTTTTAAATCTACTATTAGCATCGTATTGGTACTTAGATTAAGATATGAATATCTCAGTTCTGCAATGGAACTGAACTTGGTCCTCATAGTTGCCCATGGTCCTGTGTAGAATTATTATACCTCTATACCAGTCATAATAGTCCTAATTTAGGTAGAATTACTTCTATAAATGATATATTAAATCTTGAAATCTAAAGAATTACCTGTATACAAAGTTCAAAAAAGCTTGTTGTAGTGATACAAATTGTACTCAGAACACTTCTGACATGACAAATTTTGAAGATCATTACTTCTTAAAAAACTTCGATCAGCCGAAAAATTCAAAGCGCCCGATTCACGACGCCGGCAATTTAACGAAATAAATTAAACCTAAGTAAGTTTCGACATAGATTACGCTAAAGACACTAAGCGCGTTTTGTTCGGCACTTTGTGAGAAAGTAATTTCGGCCCGGACGAATAACGCGGGGTGACGGAAATGGAGCCCAGCTGTGTCAACTTTGCAAAATTGTATCGACGCGATTACGGTACTGCTTACTGTCTTAAGCGGGAAAATGAGTGATCTTATTAAACTATAGTAAAATCCGGCATACATCCTGTTTTAAAAATACTATCTGTACTACGTAGGTATACGAGTATGTATGACATTGAGTGTAACTGTAGAAGGTATAATATATGTGTGATATTTTCGGTGTAGACTTCAGTATTTAGACAACCACTTTAAAATAGTTTAAAAAGACATTGTTTGCTACTATCTTGATTTCAACTACCCTGTCACCAAAATATGTGTGATGAGCATGAATTTTGTTCTTCGATGAGTATATTGTATACCTACTTATTGATTTAAGTATTAAGGATATAAGATACTAGCTGTTGCCCGCGATTTCGTCCGCGTCTTCGCTCCTATTGGTCGCACAGCGTGATGTTGTATAGCCTAAAGCCTTCCTCGATAAATGGACTATCCAACACAAAAAGACTTTTTCGATTCGAACCAGTAGTTCCTGAGATTAGCGCTTTCAAACAAACTCTTCAGCTTTTTAATATTAGTATAGATTTTAACAGATGATTATTTAGTAGTTTTGATTTGTGTGTCCCTAAATCAATAAAGGGTGGGTAACGCGCTTGTGATCCTTCTAGAGTTGTGGGTATAAGACTCCGATATATTAAATAGATATGAATACTTAATTTGTCCATAGAAAACATCTAGGACTAAGAAATAAATGTTCATGCTCTTCCAGGACTGTCAGTTACGTTGGGTCACAAGGTAACCACTAAATAGATCTTCAAAGTTTATGGCCTTTGCACCCACACCGGAATGGAACAAGAACTTATATAAAGGGAGGTCGTATCCCTAGGTTGTGTGTTTGTTTGTGTAAGCACATCATTGATAAGTTTTTCTTGCGCATGTAACTAAACAAAGCTTGTTTTTACAGTGAAGAGCTCCAGCGACGTGTCGTCATTGAGTGTAATCCTGTTAACACTATCATTGGGCCTCCTCGTCGCCCCCACGCAGCCCGGAACGTGATGAATTATCTCCAGACTTATATTAACAAACGTGATTTAGGCGTAACATTCCGAGATTACTTCCTTAGCAAATAGACTGTGAAGTAGAAACGTCGTTGTACGAGTATACAACTTTTGTAAAATTGAATAAGAGACCTTGGCATAGATTTTCAAATATTAGTGAGCATACTCGCTCTATGAAAAATATGTTCATTGTAAGGTTATTTTAAGTCCACAGCTTTACTGAATATTCCTTACCTGCATTTATACTGTTTATTCCGTGCTGCGACTACGACGATTACGCCTGAACAATAACATTATTTTGGTTGCGTGTTTTGCTATCACAGTTTCACGTATATTATCCTAAAATGTGGCCTTAATTTTCAAATGTTCAATGTTCATGCCATTCATTGGTAAAGGATGGCTTTTAATTGTCGCAGACATAGATTTACAGAAACATTTTCACTATTTTATTTCGTGTGATATGTTTCGGACTATACTCACTCAACGTGAAAATTAAAACCCGTTTATTACTGACCGTAACACCGTGACAGCAGACATTTGAAACGTGTCGCCTATAGTTAAAAAAACATAATTAGTGAAGTACATGATGATGTAAATTTCTCTCAATCGATCTCACAGTCTATTAGGTTCCAGGAAGATCTAAAAGTGCTTGCAATTCACAAGAACTTGTCCTAGTTTTGCTGATTGAAGACGTAGTAAAAGCTTCATTTCTACGAAGGAATATTAAATTCACGGAAGCACAGAATACTAACCAACTACAGATTGATTTGTAAAGGTTTGGTTTTGTTTCATTTGCTGTTTATTAGGCTATATAATATACTTAATAATACAAATACAATATTATAAGCAAGTTCTTCTGAATTGTAAACTACATTAGACGATTAATTAGTAGTGCTAGTGTAAACATAGATAAAATCTTATTTTAAAAGGAAGGAAGGTGAAACAGTGTTTTACATATTAATATCTGTATAAATCAAATTGCTTAGAAAATGAAGTTGGTCTTTTTTACAATGATGTCTTCGATACATATCTATTACTATAAGTAAATTAGGAGGTATTTTTTCCTTTTAATCGTTATCATGTTGTATTTTAAAGTTTGATTTCGTTTTCTGTTCAATGTGTTACAGAGAATAAATATAACTTGGACTATGAAATGGCGTTAATTTATCTTCATTTATTTCAATTTAACAAGATACTCAGTAGTGAACGTCTATAGTTTATTTTATATGTTAAGTTTTAAATACTTTAGATGTATAATAAACTTATTCATAACTTCAACATGATTATTTTTAAATTAATGTTGGTAATTTGTACGTTTGAGAATACTATTATCAGTTTTGTACAGAATTTATATATTTTTTCTTAGTTATTATGAATCAAATTATATACTCGTAAAACTCTACTTTTTTTCAACCACCATTTAAAAACATTATTAAAATATCGAACATAATCGATTTCTTTATCCTCATAATAATAAGTCCCTTCATACCCAGTCGTATTTGTACGATGGAAGTCAAAGAAATGTATACACCTTTTTCCCTTGCAATAAGGCCAAAACCGTATACTACTTCAAAAAAATTCAATTAAAAAAAAAAACATTTTCCATTTAAGATTAATAGTTAAGTAATTGTTGTGTAATTATTTTTTAGTTTTTACTGATATATAATTTTTGTTAAATTTATTTCTTAAGTATTTTCTTAAAATTAAAACATTATAGTATCAGGTAATGCGCAACGCAGGCTTCGTCAAATACTATTAAAAAACTCTTAATTTTTTTATCTCTTTACCGTCGACGTACAAGTTCAAATACACCACCACCACCACCACCATATCAGCCCTAGGACGTCCACTGCTGGACATAGGCCTCCCCCAATTTCATGGGGGGTAAATGCCATAATCGCCACGCTTGGCATGCGGGTTGGCGATCGCGATTCAAATACACATCGAGTCATAAACTTTGATCTTTTAATTTTAAGGAAAAAACGATGTTTAAATTCAAGATCACAAAATACAATCCGGGACGCGGACATTCAAAATTATGAACGATATTGTTTTCTATATAACTCATTATCCTTAAATGTTAGAAATAAAAAAGAGAGTTTTCTCCATTAAAACAATAGTTTTTCTTTAACAATTGCTTTTAAGGCACCCTATATATTTTGTCTTAAATATATTATCTGTAACCCGTGATACTTAAAATTATTTGATTTGACCGAATTGTATTAAATTGGTCCGTTCAAAAAACGGCTTTACTGTCCAAGTGTGAAGGTTCAAAATGTAATGACAGTTTTTTTTTTTTTTGACATTTTAAATAAGTTCAACTATACAAGTTACAATTATACATATCTACACTGGCAACACAGGTCAAATTGCCAGTCGTTATTGGCCAAGCGCATATCAAACGCGTCAGTATTGCCAGACTAACAAAATTTTTACTTGTACATAGCTCCGTGAAACCTGTGTAAATAATATTAATTGCAGATTGTAAATACTATTTTAGCAATGCCTTCTTAGAAACGTGGTAATATACGAAAATTAGTACAGTCAGCATTTTTAATAACTTTACACTTTTCAATTTCATCTTTCAGAGATACGTACCCTCTCATTTTAACCTTACATCCCGACCACGTCTTAGCACGAATTAGCTCGGCAAACGGTTTCATTTGTTCATCGCACGGTTGAGACGCGCAACGCGCAATAGCGAACTTTACACGTAGAGTTCGGACCGAGGGAAACGCCTCGCGCCATTCCAACCCTCGTTGCCAACCGTACGTGTAAATGCACGCGGCGCGCGGCGGTTGACAGTTCAATGCGTGAGATCGAACCGTACGCATCTGACTAAAGTTTTGCGCGCGCATCTCGTATAAACGCAAAAAGCAATGGCGGTTTGGAGCGTGGAAAACCTTTGTAAATATGGCCTTTACGCAAGTTCGGACTGTGCATCTGGGACTGCGTTCCGAACCGAGGATAGTACCGTCGGTCCATCCGTGCCAAATTAGCGCATGACAGTTTGATCCGTGATAAGAAGCGACGGATGGATCGACTTCGGAACTCGGTTCAGAACGCAGTCCCAGATGCGCAGTCCGAACTTACGTGTAAAGGCCACTAATGTATTACGAAAACCGGTGCCTCTCCAGCGCCGCTCGAAGTCGTGATCTGGCCTTTAGGTTGAATTCCACGATTGATATGCAAGCAAGCCTGGCCACTAGGTGTCACGTGTGTGGAAAGACATCCTCAGATGCTGGATCGCCTCTATCCCGCTTACATCCTGAAAGGAAATCGAAGTGAATATTTTTATGGTAAGGCAACTTCATGACTGGGCGGCGCGAGATCAATGTGCGGCATTTAATTTTGTGAGGTGAGCTTACTGATATCGGTGTGATGTCCTTATTTGGCGGAATACTGACAGTATTACGTCTGAGCAGTAGTAATGTCATGCGTGGAAGCGGGGCAATACTGCATTCGTATCGCCCCGCTTCAGTCAGAAAGCTCTCATTTTAGGTGCGCGTCTTAGTAAGTGTAAATATTAGGATGATGCTTCAAAGATGACATTTTCAAAACTGTGTTGAAATAAAATTAGATGAGGCATTACTGTGTTAATTTTATAAAAAACTGTATTTTGTAAAAAAAAAACTACTTAATTGTACTTGACTGACTGCTTACAAGATAATTGAATAATAAGTAACATTGCCCGTAGAAGAATAATGTATGTGACTTATTATTATACCAATGGATATAGTTTAGCAACATTGATAGGGTATTCTCGATAGTAAAAATAAGTTGATAAATAGTTTATACAAAATTAACAGTTGTGTTGGTTATTTTTGCTGTCCCGTCTTGTTACCAATAAAACATAATATTGATATCAAAACTGTTGCCGTTTAAAAAGTATATAATGATTTCTGTGTATAGAAATAATACTTAAATATTGAAACAGAACCTAAAAGCAATATCACAAAAATTGGTAACTTTGGGTAAAGAAATTGAAAAAATCGTTTATATATCTTGACTTTGTATAATTGAAACTTGTGTCTGTTCTAATTTTTGTTATTTTTTACTAAAAAAAAAGTTATTATAGGTATGAACTGTTGTATCGAACATTTTAATATCCACAGTGATAAAATGGTTTATGTAGAATGTAAGAATTTAAGTAAAGGGTAAACTAAATAATTGTTTGTACTTAGGCCGTGGTCTGGGCACTAGCGAGCGGGGAGCTACGCCAAGCGGGTTCTTAGGTTGAACTCGATCAGTGTGAATGGAACTGCCGCTCGTCGCCCCGCTGCCCGCTAGCACCGGGCCGCAGCCTTACTTCTTATCATTTTAAGAATACGTTGCTGATTTCCATTCTCAAATGTAAATAAAACTGTTCCAAGTCACTTTGCGCTTTTGTTGTTAATCTAAGGTAATGAGTACGTCGGCATGTTTTATGTTACAATAAACAACATCTGTTGAATTCTGTCGTTTTAATTATCGGGGGAACGTAGGTGGTTCGGTTGATTTACCAAGCGGATCAATTCTACACAGTTGCGTACCCGGCTTGCGAAAATGACTAGGTTCTTGCCATCGTAACTTACCTTACGTAGCGCGCGCACCGCCGCCACTTCGTGCATGACGACGAGCTCGGGGCGGCCGAAGCGCGCGTCGAGCGCGGCCAGCACCATGAGATAATGTCAGTCTTTCAAGTGGAGTATCAAGCGGAGATCTGAGTTCAAACCACGAGTACGAAAACGAAGGCCTAAGTCCGTACCCAAATGATAATCTGAAAGATAATGTATACAGTTCAAGTGACGAATATCTCTGTGATTCTGTAAGCCACGACTTTTGTTGCGAAAGTCAATACGTAAGTCCTGACATTATGAAAAAGATACGAGAGTGTGGTACTTCTGTTATATACTTACTACGGAGGAAAAGTGCTAAATTCAAAACCGGGCTCAACGGTCAGTCCAATGACTAACGTAACTATAGAAGAAATAAAAGAATTGCAGAAAAATTGCAGTAGAGACTGTTTGTTATTCCTGTCAGACAAAATGCCGGGCAAACAAATCCTCATGCTTGGCAACCGATAAACACAAACAAGTCGTAACGGACAAACAAAGCTCTAATGCGTCATCGGATTCTGGCAACCCAGATGCCAGCAAACGTTCAGATAGTTTTCCTGGTTTTAATAGATTGACAGTGAGACTGTACTGGACGTACTGGTTAACGAGTGGAATTTTAACATCACCATTCTGTGCATTACTCTTTACCAACTAAGCTGTCGTGGTCCCTCGTAAGGTCGTTGGGTTTTATTTTTGTCCAATCCACTTAAAGGTCTAAAACGAACAATATAGCTTTTGTATACTAAAACGGCAAAACACCAAAATGATCATATATTGTAAAATTTCGTAACAGCCGCCTAGAAAGTGCAACTGATTATTGACTCTATTTTCGTAAGCTAGTATTAGCTACGAAGCTACGAAATCTACCGTGGAATTATGACAATTTCTTAATTGGCATTAACGACAGTCGTTATTTATTGGCTATGTGCACGTCTGAAACGTCAAACATGAAAGGTCCCGAGACAATGTCAAAACTCAGAGATGTCAAATAATGACACATGAATATTTTATTTACTTTAGTAAACGAGAAAGACCCCGTATTGGAAATTTTACTGAAATAAATAAGACAATAAATAAATACATACAAACGAAACGAATCGTAGGAAACCGTTAAGAAACCAATAGAAAACGTGAAAGTAAATTTGACAGGGGTCCACGGTAAGTACACATTTCTGCCATGGTGTGCGCTATGATCGCCTAGCTTACCCCCACCACCTACTTCGCACATAGCCAATACGACTAATGCACAGGTATAACACAGCAGTAATAATACAAAATTATAAATTACAATTGAATTGTGAATTTAAATGTCAACCTTATAGAAGTGTGACTTTGAAATTCACAACTCTCCCTCGCCCCAAGCTTCGAGGTATTCCCACTGGGCTACGACATGGGACTCTTCAAAAAAGGCGTGAAAAGTTTTATTACGGGTCGGAAACGGCCGTGTGACGCCTATGGTGTTGCAAGCGTCCATAGGCGACGATGACCACTTACCAGCAAGTGGGCCGTCAGGTTGTTTGTCAACGTCATGGTATAAAAAAAAAGAAATGCTACCTTAATTTCCATACGAGTCATACGAGTAGTTGCCAACCAATAGTGCCTAGTATACTAAAAATCTGCGCTTTAATAATAAAAAATAAAATTTAATACAGGATACCATAATATTTAGTATTTTTCACTAGAAATGCAATTATACGCACCTATATAGTAATCCAGGGAAAGGCACTACCCCCGAAGTGGAGCAAAACAAACAAACAAAGGCACGGCCGTATCAACCTTTTCTCAAAGCGGTTCAAGACATTTTTTAGACCCCCTCTGTAACTTAGTTGTAAATAACTAGTACCTTTATTATGCCGAGTTTCTTACGCCGGTTCTTCTCGTGGCAGAGGTTTATTTTTCCGAACCGGTGGTAGTTTATTGACGTTCATAGGTGCATGTAATATGCCTAATTTGAAGAATAAACTACTTTTACTTTTACTTTTATGCCTGTATTTTGAGTGGCCATTAGAATATTGAGTATTACTAGGTGTATTCCCAAATTACATTCAATTTGAACCAATAGTTTAAGAACAATCTCAAGTCAAAGTTTCTTAATTCGCGCCAGTAAGTTGTGTTAAGCGATTTTTGCTGGTTATAGATTTTCAGCCAACTTTGACGTATCACGATGTGGAAACTATGCAATTAACTGGCAAGCGTACTTGTCTTCTCGAAGATCTGACTGTTCGAATATAAATGCCATACTTATTATTTTTAAGGGGATATATCTCGCACCACTGTGAATGTTGCATGTTTGTAGTTAATTTAGTAATAAAATTATCTCGTTGTTGTCCATTTTTGTCCTACCTTGTATATTCTTTCTGCAAATTTAAGAAATCTGTAAAATGGGACTACTTTCAACAGGTGAAGCCGGTTGACCACAGCTAGCTAAAACCTTATTATTATAAGTTATGCCGTATTGTCCATGCATCAAAATTCTAGATTGAAGTCACTAATCTATTCAATTGTAGCCAACCCATTAAGACAGTCAGGGATTTGTCCCAGTGGTCAGCAATTTAACCATGGTGTTTAATTAGCTGCACAAATAACCACAATGTGATTTGATCCTCCGTCTTTTGACACCTAGGTATCAAGCTTGCCTGTCAAATATATGAAAACACAGTTCATCCCTGGACTTTCACCCTAACAGAGGCCTTGACACATCAGAACATTCAGTGACATAGACAAGACAACAAAGCCTTGTCGTAATCCGGAACAAATAAAGGGTGAACGGCACGCTCGCGAAATGTCGACCACAAATTACATAAACCAAGTATATAACGCTTTTCCACATACATCTCAGATTACCGACTTTCTATATATACTCGTATAATTCATAATATATTAATTCAATTGTATCTTCGTAAGATTGACATAGGTCTTACCAGATAATGATTACAGCATGTTGTCTTATTGAACTACGAGTTGTAAATATTTTTCCTATTAAATCGACCTGTTTAGCCTAGCTGGTAGTGACTCTGCCTCAGCTAGCTAGAGGTCCCGGCCTAGGCATTTATTTGTGCATTTTTCACGGATACGGATACGGATACGGTTCTTGGGTCTTGGATGTTTTCTATGTATTTAGGTATGTATTTATCTATATAAGTATGTATATCGTCGTCTAATACCCATAGTACAAGCTTTGCTTAGTTTGGGACTAGGTCGATTTGTGTAAGATTGTCCCTCAATATTTATTTATTTAGATAAATAAACTTGGCCGGTTTTTACCATTGAAATAAAGCATATTTTTGCGAGAAAATGACTGACTGACGAGTTTGTTCCGAAGTTTCTTCTCGGCAGTGGCCTTCTTTTTCAAAAACGCTGATAGATTTAGTGATCAAAATGTAAACAACTGAGTTGCCACCATAAACATCATTAACGTATGCAGTGGATAATTGAAAATCATTGGAATACTTGAAAAAAATTAATGCGTTCCAAATTTAAGCGAAATAAATTTGAATTATTACAAAAAATAACCACTCTGAATTAAATAGCGTTTTTTAACAACGTACGTTGTATTGGTGTTGTTTTAATAAAATATCTGGAGATATGATCTATGCTACTGGTAATGACAAGAGGTTTTAAAAAGGAAAGTCATGTCAGATTGACAGTTGTTTGTTTACATTTTTGATCTCTAATTCCATCTCAGACTTTAGTAGAATTTGCTATTGCGGCCTACTTGAAGAAAAAAGTTTATTTACAGTACATATGGTGCTATTTTACCGCATGAGTGCGGTAATCAGCAGATTACGGGCATATTTCGAAACTTTAAAGATCCATATGTACTGTAAAACGTACGATACACATGCAAATAGGTAATTCGCAGCTCGTGTCGATTTAAAACACTCCCTTCGGTCGTGTTTTAATTTATCACCACTCTTTGCAAATTTCCTATACTCCGCAATTGTATCGTAATGTATTATTACAGTACATATGGTGCTACTTTACCGCACGAGTGCGGTAATCAGCAGATTACGTGCGTATATCGAAACTTTAAAGAGCCATATGAAACTAGTACGTAGTTAGTTACGTGCGTATGTACTGTGAAACGTTGTACGATACACGTGCGAATAGATAATTCGCAACGCGTGTCGATTTAAAACACTTCCTTCGGTCGTGTTTTAATTTATCACCACTCGTTGCGAATTTCCTGTTCTCTGCACTTGTATCGTAATGTACTATTATTTCATATTTATCGCAACATGAAACATAGGTCATAACAATAATTGTAACTTATTAAGAGGGCGCAGTACGCTCGGTTCTCCATACAAACGTATTTAGGCTCTCATTTTAAAACGCCATGCTAGAATAACATGATACTTTGTATACACAATGGGATCCGGCATATCTAGGTTGGAAATTAGTTTCTGTTGCTAGAAATTGTAAAAGAAAAAGAATACAGCGGTTTTTCGAGTTTTTTACGGCTTGTATGAAAACCTTAATAATCGCTGTATTTTTTCTCCATTATAATTTCAAGCAACATAAACTAATTTCCGACCTAGATATACCGGATCCCATTGTGTATAAAAAGTTTCATGTTATTCTAGCATGGCGTTGTAAAA
Organism: Notocelia uddmanniana; assembly: GCA_905163555.1. NCBI lineage: Eukaryota > Metazoa > Arthropoda > Insecta > Lepidoptera > Tortricidae > Notocelia > Notocelia uddmanniana. Next base: position 28,329,837 of record LR991058.1, on the reverse strand, counting down.
TGAGAGCCTAAATACGTTTGTATGGAGAACCGAGCGTACTGCGCCCTCTTAAGTTCGTGAATATTATTTAACGTCATAAAGATTAATCATTATTTGTGACTATTACATGGGTAGTGCTATTGAAAAATATGAAAAACATAGTAGAGTTATATTTTTTTATACAATGACGGTAGCAAACAAGCACATGGCGTGCATAAATATACAGGGTATGTATTGCCTGTAATAGGAGCAATAAATTAAACCGTCCACTATTTAGCTCTCCAGCAATTATTTCCAAATGGTTTTAATTGAAAAATAAATATTTTTTTGGAACTTTTTTTCGCAAATGTCTCTTATATGTACTTTTTTACACTACTGGAGTGATATTCATAACTATTTATTCAAAAAACACTAAAAACATTTAAAAAAATATTAAAAAATCCCATAAATATACTTTTGAACAAAAAATGCGACAACGATTATGAGTCATAACTTGAAGCAACCTTAAATTCAGTATTGACTGCCGCGCTAATAATCTCTGGGTGCCAAGATCCATTACTTGGAGGTCATAACTTTAGATCAAAATTTCTCCCAATTGAAAAAAGATTCTTTTTTTGACTCAAGAGATTACTGCAGATGCTCTAATGAACCGTCCTTTAAATTTATTGCTCCTATTACAGGTAACACCCTGTATAGATACTTATGAATGACCATAAGGTTTAAAGATCAGAGTAAAGCAGATCCGCTCATTTTAGGTTGAACGATTTCTGTACATCTGATCTATTCTCACTAATACACATATCAGTAAATTTGAGAGAGACGCATAAGTGATATCTGACAGGTTTTCACCTGTCATTGTCTCCAGTTTCATAACTGCTAATTGTACTGAAAACTGACGTCTGTGACGTTTTGTTTGATATGGGATTAGAAATTTTGGTGTGCTTTTAAATGGAGACAGTTCCTCAATAGCCGAAAATAATCGTACTATCTATACCGTTCTAAAACTCATCGTGGTTAACCATAAAGATTTAGAGAGGTAACTTTATGAAAAATTAAATCATCTTGCTTAACACTACGGATTTGTTGGTACGAGTATTATTAATTCAATCCGCAGACAAACTGCAGTGCAGATTTATTTATTTATTTGGTTTACCAACAACAAAATTGTTTACACTACTATAAATACATAGTTACATGCAACACTGGTTATAAGTTAAGTGTAACAATTACTTATAGATAAACACAGCATGCATTAATCATTTTAAAAGTAAAAAGTTCTGCAAATAAAATTATCTATATTTTTAGTTCTTAAACTAAAAATATTTTGGAGCACTTTTTTTTTAAATACACTTAATGAATCAAAGTGTATATCCGTTTCTTTAATGCAGATTTACGGATCTTATGTTTAAAGATGTTTGTTATTGCATTCTAATCCCACTAATATTATAAATGCGAAAGTTTAGATGTTTGGATGTTTGTTGCTCAATCACGCAAAACGGCTGAACAGATCAAGATGATTTTTTGTATACTAACAGTATATAATCTGGATTCACTTATAGTATACTTTTTGTCCCCGATAATCACCCTCAAAGGATGAAATCGGGGGTGCAAATATGGTCTATGAAACGGGGTGATTTAAATCCTCATACGCCATTCTAAGCTTTAAGTTTCAGCCAATTGGGAATATAACGGCGTGTCAATAAATTTAACTTATCCATAGCAGAATTTGACGTATTTTAAACAAGCTGACGTTTCGATATGTCAAAGCCGAAGTATCATAATTCCTTCTGATTGATGACGCTATTTTTGAGCATAACCTCTTAGCAATTAGGTATATTAAATATTAGGTAAATCAAAATAAATTAGCGATATTTTGGAATTGTTTGTCTTTATATGCTTAAATACAAAAACAGCTGCCTCAATGCAGTCTTTGTATCGTCGGTTAATTGTGTCGTTTACGTAATTGGTGACCCTTCACACTATAATAACTGTTTGATATAAGAGATCACTTGGACTGGGCAGCCCAATCGTCAACAATGACAGTTGAAGCATCTTAGATCTATGCACAAAGTATATATACTGAGATAGAGATACCAGTGAAATACTCCACATAGATTGTAGCGCCGTTGTGTATTTAGTAAGAACTAACCGCACGACGCTGCATCTCTGTCACTTCAATATGCAAGTGCGATAGAGATAGCACCCAGTGACATCTGGTACAAACAAGTTAAACTAACATTGCCATAGCAAAATTCGTACTTCGAGCTGAAAAGCTCCTGGATCTATGCTCAAAACAGAACACATTTCAACAGTTTTAAGAATTCGTGTCTGTTTGTCTAAGCATTGTGACTCTCGGCCTTCAGCCTTCCGTGCATTGCTGCTCTGCTTCGGGCCTTCAGCCCTCAGCCTTACATGAGCGGACCGCTCTCTGTTGGCTACCTTGCCACTCTGTGTGAATGATCGGCATGAGTAGCCTGCTCTGTGTCTGTCTTTGGACTCGCATGCCTTGCCCCTCTGCATCAGGCCTTCGGGCCTACATAAGGAGCCCGCTCTGTTAGGTCGCTCCGTGCCACACGGCTCCGGGCCTTTAGCCCTCAGCCTTATAATTATAAGTATCCCGCTTTATGTGAATGGTCGGCCTTTGGACTCGCATGCCTTGCCACTCCATTTAAGCCCGTTAGTCATCAACTTTACATAAAAAAATCCACTCTGTTGGGGAGCTCGGCCTTCGGCTTCGCGTGTCTCGCCTCCGTGCTTCAGGCCTTCGGCCCTCAACCTTACATAAGAAGCCCGCTCTGTGTGAATACTCGGCCTTCGGCCATCATATTTACATGAAGAACCCGGTCTGTTGGGACGTTTTACGGAAGAACTGCGTAGCGAGACTTTTATCGTTGTACATGTAATATTTTTACGCGCTTCTTTCGTCTCGAATCGGTACATTTGATATTCTGAAATAAGCTTAATCATTCGTTTTGAAAGCACGAGCACGTACTCGTAGCAGCAACTCCCGTTACAATCGGACACTTTCACTCGAAGTTGTAGACGATTATATATACCTAGGACACACTGTCCAGTTAGTTAGGTCCAACTTCGAGAAAGGGGTTCATCGTAGAATCCAACTCGGCTGGGCAGCGTTCGGAAAGCTACGGCACATCTTTTCGTCCAATATTCCGCAGTGTCTCAAGACGAGGCTCTTTGACCAGTGTGTGTTGCCAGTGATGACATATGGCACGGAAACGTGGTCGCTTACTATAGGCCTCATTAGAAGGTCACCCAAAGAGCAATGGAGAGTGCTATGCTAGGAGTATCTCTGCGTGATCGCATCAGAAATGAGGCCATCCGCAGTAGAACCAAAGTAACCGACATAGCCCTCCGAACCGCTAAACTTAAGTGGCAGTGGGTGGGGCAATTTGCACGTAGAACCGTTGGCCGTTGGGGAGGAAAGGTTCTCGAGTGGCGACTACGCACCAGAAGGCGCGGCGTGGGTAGGCCATCACAAGGTGGACTGATGACCTGTACCTCTAGTATAAGTTTTTTCGAAACATAAACTCAAACGAACGCGTTTGCGTTTAGTCTCAATTTGTATGGTAACTTGAACAGCGCCTCTGGTGGTAACTATTAGAAACTAAAACAGCGAGTATAAACGTTTATTGCTAACTTATGAACGCGCGTATTTCAAACTCAGTGAGCGCGTTTGAAAATCGAATGGTATTTTCTTTGTTTATGCGAGTATAAGTTATTATTTTGACATTCGTAAGCGTTTAGTAACGTGAACTTTTTAGTTAAGTTACTCACTTGGTGTTTGGCTAGTGAGAGCCCGATGAGAGGGTGTATTTAAGAGTTGGAATTTGTTTTTTATAGGGATTATTGCGAGAATTGTGCGTAAAACATATTTGCTTGGAATATGTTTGTGAGTGCTCAAACCCAGAATCAACGTAAGCATCTTCGCCGAAAACGTAAAGCTTTACGGGTACTATCCGATCCTGTAAAAGATCTAAGTGATGTCGAATTTCGGTAATAATACCGCTTAACCATAGAATTATTAGCATTCCTTTATCGTCAAGAATTCGCAAATTGAAAGGAACTCTGCTAGTACCTAAGCTTGCAATAATAGGTTTGTGATTACGATCATACAATGTCTGTCATATGCTCACAGTGTTACCGAGTTACTTAAATATAATATCGAATTTTTGTATTTGTTAACTGCACTATTTTTCTATGCATGTGGATCATATCAGCGTCCTGTAAGTGGGGTTCAAAATGTATGTCAAAAATTATGCAGAACCTACTCACAACCAGAGGAAGTAACCCAAGCCCTGATTCATCCAGAATGTTAAATAAATATATAAGTTTTCCAAAAACTCTTACTTTCCGGTTATTTTATTATACTTGTAAAAATACAAATGTCAAAGCCATATTTTTTGTGATGCGTGTTGATACACATTTTAATTTTCAGATTTTATAGTATGGTATACCAAGCATTGTAGGATGTGTGGATGGCAACCTCTTTAAAATATTTACAACATCACTGAAAATAGAACACCTTTTTACTGTACAAAACATTAATTCAATGTTCAAATGGTAAGTATTACAAAGAAGAAATCCATGTAAAATCATATTATTAGATAATAGAATTTTGTATTTACTTTAAACCAACAATGAAATTGTCCTTTAATCAGGAAGGAATATCATTAATTATATCTCCCTGTTCTTTGATAAAATCGAATTTATAATTACTATGTTTACCATCAACTATGCTATATTTAAATTAAGCTAAACAATGCTAACTAAACTACATGAATCCACTTAAACCCATAGGCAAACAACACACAAAAATACACAGAAGCCTAACAAACTTATAGGTGTTGTATTTAGATCCAACTCAAAATTAATGATACCAATTTTTTTTAGATTTGGTATGAATGTTAACCCAAAATTTGGAGGTGCAAGTTGATATAAAGGATTTAAGATTAATTTTGGTACTAAATTTTACCGAGTATTGATTTTTAATTTTAGGAGATTCTGGCTACCCGCAGCTCAAAGCATCCCTGGTTAATGACTCCTTTTTTGGTGGTGATTACTGGTTTTCCGGCTCCCCAGATTATTAAATGCCCGGGGTCCACTACCTCATCCCAAGAACTGGTATAGGCCCTAGTTTCAATATCAACCAAATATGTTATTCTTAAATTAAATAAAACAACTTTGAAACATACATATGTAATTTTAATTCTTTATAATTATATCTTATGAATAGACACTGAAGTTATTCAATACATATCAGTCATCTAGAGATCATTATCATTGATAATAGACCTGTATGTTATTTAGCACAATAGCATAGGAATATTGTGCTAGAGACTGAAGTTATATTGGCCAATAGAAACCAAACAACATACCTATAACTTAAAAATCAAAGTTGAAGCTAAACTTTGATTCCTTAACTTATAAGATAAAATATTAAAGTTCATTGTGACATCATGTTGAACCCATCTTTACTGACTTCAATAGAAGGAAGGAGGTATTCAGTTCGTCTGCATGTTTGCTTGTTATATCATTCAATGGTGTAGAGTGAGACACACTACCCAAGCGGCTAAAATTAATAAGTCAGGTTGAGGAACTGTTGGAGACCCGGCACATAACTCAAGCCTTACTGAGTTGTAAAAGTGAGCCCTCTGTATAATGGGCATCTAAGCAGCTACAGGCATATACCCAGTGTTGGAGAAGCAGGTTTATCACTTATCACACTCCTAGCAGGTCTGTGTTCTGAATTACTGAAGAACTTAGACAAATGATAGTTGCTTATGGTTATTCCTCAACATCTTCTTCGTGTTTTTCGTTTTATTTCACCGGTTGGATCGCTATTCGAGAGGCCTTTCATCCTTTCATCCTGCCGTGAGCGTCCTTGGTGGGTTTATTTGTATTATCATATCTGAAAATGAATAAACACCATTTAATTCAAGTATTCCGAGTGACTCATTTTAGTTTAAAACGATTTCAAGTACATACTTAGACTTGAACTCTAATAAGTTTTTATTGCACATAATAACTAAATTTAGACAGCGTCATAATAACTACAGCATACTTACTTTTCCACAATCAACATTTCGAACTGGGTCGAATATGTTCTCATATTGTTTTAATTATTTTCATTTCAGTCTTTTAAGCTAAGCTTAATTTTACTTCTTCATTAACTAGTAATTTGATAAACGCTGCTCGCGCGTTTTCGCAACATTTACTTGACAGTTGCTTGAAATCTTACATCCTTTTCACTCTTGCACTTAGACACGAAACAACATGATAACAGATATAACCCGAACGAATTATGTAGTGCTCTCATGAGCTTAATACGTCTAAATGAATGGTACTTCGTAATTTCATCGCGTATCGATCCAAGGCAGCCAACATCCGAAACAAAAGTAAACTAAAAACATTGCGACTAAACGCAAATCGAATCGAAACTTTCGTTCTGAAACATACTCGCATGTTTTCACAAAACGGATCGCCAGTAGTATGCTCGTTTAACGTGATCGAATAGTATTCGATTGTTTTGCTTAAAACTTATACTAAGCATACTGGTAACGGTCGCAGGTGTCCGCTGGATGCGGATGGCAAAGGAACGGCCATTGTATCACTCTTTGGGGGAGGCTAATGTCTTTCGGCTGATATGTTGATTCGTTTTGAAAAAAGGATCCCTATTAAAATTTGCCGTGGGCGGTAAAGAGCATGTTATATTGAATGTAATCATTTCTTAAGGGGGTGTAAAGAAGGGTGAAAGATTTATGGGAAAACAAATAATTCTAAAGCGAGAATGAGTCCTACGTAGACGAAGTCGCGGGCAAAAAAGCTAGTACTTTTAATCCCACTAATATTATAAATGCGAAAGTTTAGATGTTTGGATGTTTGGATGTTTGGATGTTTGTTGCTCAATCACGCAAAAACGGCTGAACAGATCAAAATGATTTTTTGTATACTAACAGTATGTAATCTGGATTCACTTATAGTATACTTTTTGTCCCGATAATCACCCTCAAAGGGATGAAATCGGGGGTGCAAATATGGTCTATGAAACGGGGTGATTTAAATCCTCATAAGCCATTATAAGCTTTAAGTTTCAGCCAATTGGGAGTATAACGGCGTGTCAATAATTTTAACGTAAGCGATAGCAGAATTTGACGTATTGTAAACAAGCTGACTTTTCGATATGTCAAAGCCGAAATATCATAATTCCTTCTGATTGATGACGTTATTTTTGAGCATAACCTTTTAGCAATTAGGTCTATTATTGCGTGTAAATCAAAATAAATTTGCGATACTTTGGATTTGTTTGTTTTCATATGCTTAAATACAAAAACAGCTGCTTCAATGCAGTCTTTGTATCGTCAGTGTACAATTTAATTTTGTCGTGTATTATTGTTTACGTAATTGGTGACCCTTCACACTATAATAACTGTTTGATATAAGAGATCACTTGGGCTGGGCAGCTCAATCGTCAACATTGACGGTTGAAGCACCTTAGATCTATGCACAAATTACAATCTATATACTGAGATAGAGATACCAGTGAAATACTCCACATAGATCGTAGCGCCGTTGTGTATTTAGTAAGAACTAACCGCACAACCGCTGCATCCCAGTCACTTCAATATGCAAGTGCGATAGAGATAGCACCCAGTGACATCTGGTACAAACAAGTTAAACTAAAATTTCCATAGAAAAATTCGTACTTCGAGTTGAAAGGCCCCTGGATTTATGCTTATCCGTATACATATAATACAGCTGTAGAAGGTCGAAAATCTGTACATTGAAGATATTGGCTAAATCAATGGAGCGATTGGAGGGCCCTTAGCATCGAAACAGAACACATTTCAACAGTTTTAATAATTCGTGTGTGTTTGTCTATCGGTTTATATGTCTAGGCATTGTGACTCTCGGCCTTCAGCCTCACGTGCATTGCCGCTCTGCTTCGGGCCTTCGGCCCTCAGCCTTACACTTTACTCTGTGTGAATGATCGGCATCAGGAGCCCGCTGTGTGTGAATGATCTGCCTTTGGACTCGCATGCCTTGCCCCTCTGCATCAGTCCTTCGGCCCTACATAAGGAGCCCGCTCTGTTGGGATTCTCGGCCTTCGGCCTTGCGTGAATTGCCGCTCTGCTTCAGGCCTTCGGCCCTACATGCGTGCCACATGGCTCCGAGCCTTCAGCCCTCATTCTTATATAAGGAGCCCGCTCTATTTGAATGCTCGGCCTTCGGCCTCGCATGCATTGCCACTCTGTTTCGGCCCGTTAGTCATCAACTTTACATAAAGAATCCAGTCTGTTGAGAAACTCGGCCTTCGGCCTCGCGTTTCTCGCCTCCCTGCTTCAGGCCTTGGGCCCTCAACCTTACATAAGAAGCCCGTTTTGTGTGAATACTCGGCCTTTCGCCTTGCATGTTTTGCCTCTCTGCTTACGGCCTTCGGCCATCATGCTTACATGAAGAACCCGCTCTGTTGGGACGTTTTACGGAAGAACTGCGTAGCGAGACTTTTATCATTGTACATGCAATATTTTACGGGCCTCATTCGTCTAGAATCGGTACATTTGATATAACTAAGCTTAATCATTCGTTTTGAAAGCACGAGCACGTAGCACCAACTCCCGTTACAAACGGACACTTTTACTTGAAGTTGTCAGACGATTATATACCTAGGACAGACTGTCCAGTTAGGTCCAAGGTACCCAGTTAGTGAAGGGCCACCTTCGAGAAAGGGGTAAATCGTCAAATCCGACTCGGCTGGGCAGCGTTCGAGAAGCTACGGCACATCTTTTCGTCCAATATTCCGCAGTGTCTCAAGACAAGGCTCTTTGATCAGTGTGTGTTGCCAGTGACGACATATGGCACTGAAACGTGGTCGCTTACTATGGGCCTCATAAGAAGGTTCAAAGTCACCCAAAGAACAATGGAGAGGGCTATGCTGGGAGTATCTCTGCGTGATCGCATCAGAAGTGAGGCCATCCGCAGTAGAACCAAAGTAACCAACATAGCCCACCGAACCGCTAAACTTAAGTGGCAGTGGGCGGGGTATATAGCACATAGAACCGTTGGCCGTTGGGGAGGAAAGGTTTTCGAGTGGCGAGTAGGTACCAGAAGGCGCAGCGTGGGTAGGCCCCCCCACAAGGTAGACTAATGACCTGGTGAAGGTCGCAGGTGTCCGCTGGATGGGGATGGCAAAGGAACGGTCATTGTGTCACTCTTTGGGGGAGGCTTATGTCCAGCAGTGGACGTCTTTCGGCTGATATGATGATGATGATGATTCGTTTTGAAAAAACGATTACTATTAAAATTTTCCGAGCGCGGTAAAGAACATTTCATATTCAATGTAATCATTTCTTAAGGGATGTAAAGAAGGGTGAAAGATGTATGGGAAAACAAATAATTCCAAAGCAAGAATGAGTTCTACGCAGACGAAGTCGCGGGTAAAAGCTAGTAAATAATAATGTAAGTGTTTAACGGAACCTTATAAAACTGAACTCCCGAAATACCAAGCGATATTTGTTTTTAGGGTTCCGTACCTAAAGGGTAAAAACGGGACCCTATTACTAAGACTTCGCTGGCCGTCCGTCCACCCGTCTGTCACCAGGCTGTATCTCATGAACCGTAATTGCAATTAACAATTGAAATTTCCACAGATTATGTATTTTTATTGTGGCTACAACAACAAATACTAAAATCAAAATAATAAAAATAATTAAGGGGGGCTCCCATACATTAGAGTAGTTGTTGGCGTTTTTTTTTCTGGTACGCAACCCTTCGTGCGCGAGTCCGACTCGCACTTGGCCGGTTTTTTTATCTTTCAGCAGACTAAGTATCTGTATTACTTCTGCACGGCTGAGTAAACAGCGGACTAGGAGAATCCTTGTGAAGGTACAAAGTACAATTCATCCTGACCATTTCGTACAAATCGTCAAAGCTTTCTTACGCTTTTGTCAGCTCTCTACCTACATGTTACGCGATTCTCGGACCGTAAAGTGTGCACTTGAACGGACTTACTGTTAAATAAACGTAAGGTATTTTTTAAAAATACAGTTTTTCGCTTACGATTATGGTTATTCTTTTATGATTTCTGTTGAACTTATCCTTACGTTCTAGAACATAAATATGGACTAAGTTATATATTAATGTAACCTTTTGTGACATGTAATATTGATAATATTATGAATAAACAGTATGAGTATGAGTATGAGTATGCACTATTTTCTCACAGTTGGTTCAATGTCTTAGTTTTATATTTTTATAGCGGCTTTTATATTTTTAATAGATTGACGATAATGGACGATATTTTTTTATTTTACATAACATCAATTGTTTTGAAAATCAAATCGGTTATGTCTCAATTAAGAGGGGCAGCTCATATACATAACTGACAACGACAGCAGCCCTCTTACCTCACACCTCACCCGTTTGTTTAATGAAAACTGTCAAATGTCGTTTGTCAGCTTCCATATAAAAACGGGTGAGGTGTGAGGTGAGGGTGACTCGGTTAGTGAATAGCACCCCAGGCCAGTTTTGCCACTATACCACTGTCTGTACTGCTTACCATCAGGCCGTACGCTTGTTTGTCACCCGTCGGAGGCAAACAAGCGTACTGCCTGATGGTAAGCAGTCACCGTAAAAGCTAGAATCGGTGCTCATACACCCCCGGGGTGTAAATTCATCGGGATGCGGCTGACACCGCCAGACAGTGACATCAACGTTCAATTAGTTGCAAACTCGTTACTAGGTGATGCGTTGAAGCGTAAACCAGGGGTCTACTACGAAATTCGAAATCCAAACTTCGTATGGTGCCGTCCTTTTTACTCATATAAATATCTGGGCATTACACTTGACCAGAAAATGACCTGGAACCCGCATGTAAACGGAGTTTTGCAGAAGGCTAAATCAGCCCTGGCTATTTGCTGTCGTTTAGCGGGTAACAGATGGGGACTAAAACCCAAAATCGCCCTTTGGCTATACACGTCCATAGTGAGGCCGATGGTGTCTTACGCCTCCGTGGTCTGGTATAGGAAAACGACACAGAAAACAGTAATAAGCAAACTGAGTAGTCTACAAAGGACTGCCTGCATTATAGTCACCATGTCAACCTCTCCAACAGCGGCTCTCGAAGCCATGCTGAACCTGCCGCCCCTCAACCTCTATTTGGAACAGGAGGCGAGGTCCAGCATGCTCAGAGTAGCGATCGCAAAGAAAGGGAACTGGCTATCTACAGCCTTGAGATCACTCAAGGACTCAGTGCACGAAATTCCGGTTTTAGGGATGCCTTTAGACACAATGCCCCCAAAACACTGTACACAGAAATTCTACTCTGTGGAACTCCTGAAGAGAGGAACTCCAGAGAAGACTGGTCAAACGGTCTAATAGATTGGAAACTTGGTAGCCTAAAGTGGTACACCGACGGCTCCAAATCCGGATCTGAGGTAGGATGTGGAATATATGGAGAATCGCCCAGAAGGGATATTAGCCTGAATCTGGGAAAGTACTCCTCCATATTCCAAGCAGAGGTATACGCCATCCTGGAATGCGCGACAACCAACCTGCAAAGCAACTACCTCAACAATACTATCTATATCCACTCGGATAGCCGGGCAGCGCTCTTGGCCCTCAGCTCTGACGTCATAACGTCAAGGCTGGTCGAGAACTGCCGGGAGGTACTAAATAATCTGGGAGTGAAAAACAAGGTTATTTTACGTTGGGTCCCAGGGCATGCAGGCATCGAGGGAAATGAAAGAGCCGACGAGCTTGCACGAGCGGGGGCGAAGGGGACGCACTGCGGGCCAGAACCGTTTTGTGGCGTCCCCAAAAGCCTAACCAAGCTCACCCTGAAGACCTATTGCTTCTACAAAACCATTCAGGCCTGGAGAGCAACACCCGGGCTGAATCATTCCAAAGCGCTGATTAAAGCCTTTAGCAAAAAGGCGTCATCCGATGCCTTGGCGCTAAGCAGGAACCGTCTACGCATGCTGGTAAGGGTGCTTACAGGGCACTGCTGCCTAAACAAGCACATGCATACGTTGGGACTGAGTGACACAAGGCGGTGCAGACTCTGCCTCGAAGCGGAGGAGACGCCTGCACACATCCTAACTGATTGCCCTTGCCTGATGCGCAGCCGTAGTTCTATACTGGGCAGACACGTCATGTGCCCAGAAGAGATAAAGTCTCTCGAGTTCAGCAAAATCCTGCAGTTTTTCGAATTTGCAGGGCTGGACCGAGATTTGTAGTAGGTGGCGATCACAATAGATCAGAGATGGTCGCAGTGATACGAGGGCTCAGCAGCCCGGAATAGCCACAAGCTGAATAATAATAATAATAATAATACTCAAAAAAAAAAAAACCCGCTGACACTGACGGGTGCCTCGTTTCTTTATTTTATTTGTATATTTTTATTTTTAGCCCTTTTTATGCTGTAATTACAGTTTTCGACAGTTTTTGTGTAAAATAACAACTCTGCAATACCGTATTATCAAAATAATACGATGAAATACACTTTCAGTACGCACAAAAGGAAAAGCTTAACTGTCAATGAAAATGTCAAACAGCGTAAGCTATAAAAAGAATATAAATTACAATGAAAAATGAATACGAGACTACGATCAAGAGCGGAACAACGCGCACGTCTACCATCTCCGCCTGCGCCGTCCAGCTCCTCGCCCTCGTCGTCAGATGACGAGTTTGCCACGGCACCTGACAGCAGCGAGTCGAGCAGTGACGAGCGCGGGCCGTCGCCACCGCCGCCACAAACATCAGCGCGACGAGGAAGGCGACCGCTGCCGGCACGCTTGGGGCCTACGGGGCATTCCGCTCCACCCACGGCTCCCGCTGCCGGTGGTGTAGTGCGCCGCATGCGATGGACTCAAGAAATGAACGAGAACTGCATGCGAGCGTACTTTGGGGCGACAGAGGGGGAAACTAACCTATCCGCGTATCGTGTCCGGATGCTTCCTCTGTTCCAGGCTCTTGAACCGACCATCACCGTGTCTGCACAACGCCTATCGGATCAGGTGCGAGTCATTCAACGAAATAAGCGGTTGGATGACTTGACGCTTGATCGGCTCCGCCTGGAAGCACTCTCTGCTCGTGCAGCCCCCACTTCGGCGCGGGACCTACCCGCCACGTCGCCGGCTCCGGTGCCCGCTCCCAACACGGCACCGGGGGCGCCGCGGGTCGATCCCAGTGCCGACGGGGACTGTGCGGATCAGAGTGTGAGTACCCAGGCCCATGAGCAACTGAGGAGGGCTCTGGATGAGGCGATTACGCGGTATCGCTCCACACCCAATTCTAGGCCGCGACTACCACGCTTGCCCGTAAATAGACGCAATCTAGCGCTAATGGGAGCCCTAAACGATCTCCTAGACCCGTATTTGCGGGCTAGCGATGATTTGATTGATACACACTCAATTATGTACTGCGGGGCCATCGCGGCGTGCCGTGTTGCTCGCGTCAAGTTTCCGGACGCTGACCGTGCAACTAGGACCGCCGGGGGTGTCCCTGCCTGGCAAGTACGAATTGAGCGGCGTATCAATACGTTTAGGACTCTCATCGCAAAGCTGATCTGCTTCAGGGGGGGCAATAACCGCCCCCGAGTCATGCGTTTCGTGAACCAGGCCTTCGCGGGGACTGGTGTCAGACCCCGTGACTACATGGCCTGTGTCACGGAACACATTGACTTTCTGAAGCAGAAAGTCTATGCATGGGCAAGCCGTATTCGCCGCTACAGAGAGCGTGTGGACCGATACCAGCAGAATCGCCTTTTCCAGAGTGACCAAAGGAAGGTATACCGGAAGTGGGAGGGAACCGACCATCGTGTGTGCGACGGTCAGCGACCGGATGCTACTGCCATGGTTAACTTTTGGCGTAGTATCTGGTCGGTGCCTGTCGAACACACTGAGGGTGCCTGGATCGGTGTTGTCGAACGTGACTGTGAATCCATCGAACCCATGGGGTCTGTTACCATCAGCCCCGAAGACGTAAGTTGTGCCATCCGTACGGCTCCGAACTGGAAAAGTCCGGGACCGGATGGATTGCACAACTTCTGGCTGAAGTGGTTTCGATGTTCACACGAACGTTTGGCAACACAGTTCCAGCAAGCCCTCGAGCTCGGTTCCCTACCTCCTCCCTTAACAACTGGTGTTACCTCCCTGCTCTACAAGTCCGGTAGTACCACGGAAGCGAAGAACTACAGACCCATCACATGCTTGCCTACGCTGTACAAGCTCCTTACATCCATTTTGAGGGCAAAAATTAACACGCACTGTAAATGCTTTCTTAGCCCTTCCTAATTAAAATATTATTCAAATAATTATGTAATGAATTGGCGATAAATAAATTATTGTGATCGTCTAGTTCAAATAATTACGGTTAGAACCCTTCACGTTGTGTTAAAATCATAATATAAAATAAACTGTTTAAATTAATAAAAACATAATTTTGTTTGTAATAAAATAAAACACAGTAAACGCAGTTATTAAAATGCCGCAAAATCACGAAATAAAACGTGTACAAAATTATTGACAATAATCAATTTCGACACATGAAAAACATGACCGGGAATTGATTAAATTATCCGCAAATGATATTAAACGAAAGAAAATATAAAATATCCGCAATAAGATAAACATGGAAATTTATATCAAATAATCTGCATTCGTGAAAAGCAAAAAAAGTCTATCTACATAAGTGAACATGCGACTCACCCGTTTCAGGATCAGCTCGAACAAACAAAATCGATTTAATTACAATAAGGTACAATTATTATTATCACTAATTACATACATTTATTTCTAACTTAATATTACTAATTTTATATTGTAATGCGAACTCCAACACGGTGTATAACAACGATGACCTGAAAAACCCGACTACGAGGGGACCTTGAGAATTTAGACCTTAGGTCTTGAAAATGGGACCTAGTCCTAGGCTATGTCTTTGATATTAAGGGGGCTCACCTTCACACCTACACCCCCGCCATCTCGCAAAACCTTGATGAGTTCAACCTATCAATCCTGATCTACTGTTAAATTCAAACCTTCCCACCTACACATTCCTCATCAATCTGTCACACTTTAAAAAATGTACTTTACGCAGAATGCCAAATAATTTATTTATTTTACTTAATTTACGCTAAGCTTTACGCGCTGCTGAATTTACGCTTCCCTACTTCGTCATGCAGCCGCGATTTATCTGTAACAAAGATAGTGATTGTTGTCGAATGTGTACAAGGTACTCTGAATATTATTTATGCTCTATAACATCCACTGTACTGCCTATCCCTTAAATTGGATAGCATTGTCACTCTACTTCCACTAATTGACGCAGATGCCAAAGGTCCGTATAATCGAGCGAGTACGTCCCAGAATAGACAGAGCGAAATGTTACAGAACACATAAATAACTCAGGCCTTGGTTGTATACCTAGTGTGTAATGTTACGGACCCTAGCTTCTAAAGGACTAACGCGTTAGAACCTTTAGGTAAGGCCTCTGATTCAGCTACATCAATAACCCAGGACCTAGTGTCAGCCAAGTTACCTTCTGCCGAGTGTACCTAAATGCATGTATAAAAATAGACTAAACGTGTAGTGTGTCAGCTTGTGTATGTAAGTGTAATGTGGTGAGTACGCGAATGTGTGTTCATTGTATCCAGGCTATGCCACGGATTACAATGTGTGTGTATGTAATAGTTTTTTATTGTAAGTTCACTATCCTGTCACAAATAATAGAATCAAAAGCAATCAAATGCGTGATATTACAAAGTTTCAAAAGTGTTGGAAAGAGCTAGTGAACGTAAGAGATGTATGTGATAATAACTCTCTCCTAAAAATCATTTACTTTGCAATATCAACATTTAATTCATGCAGTTTTATTTAAAAGAATGCATATAAAAACAAGAGCTAAGTATTTTGATTCCACTTTCATTCAAGTACATACTAAAATATAATATGAAGATAGAGTTAATTTTTGACCCTAGTGGTCCCTAATAAATCTTCTCTGGAACACTCGATCAGCCCCAGTGATTATGCAGAAATTACCTAACACACCCTTGTAAATTGGAACAAAACTACATAGAAAGTCCCACCAACAATTTTGTGGCTGATTAGCTATTGAACCCTAATACTAGCTATCAAAACACTCGAGTTCACCCGACGCGACGAGATACCTAAAGGGATAAAAAATATATACATTATATTGTACTACCTTAGCACTGACTCTAATTAGAAAAATACAAAATAACACACTTATAATTATTAACAAATAAAATAAAATCACTTAAAGTCTTTACACACTGGGTTCAATGTCAACTGTCACTATAAAATTCCCTACTTATTAAAATCACTTATCTGTTCACTAAGAAGAAATGTCTAAAATATCTATAAATAGCACTATAAAATTACATTACAGGACCACTATTTTAAACTAACAACCGCAAAGCGTTCACTCTAGATATTAAATATTTATCAATAAATTATTTAATTAAAAAGGGAATTCTTTAAAATTATCGACCTTTTCGTAAGGGACCCGAACCTCGACTGCCTGAACTATTTTAACACCATATCCCACATGAATTCCTACGCATTCTCAAATGAAGCAATTAGTCTATAATGCATATGAACTTACGTCATTTTAATTCAAAAACTATACACGTAATCAATAATATAGCTAATAGACGCAAGTGCTATATTATTACAGTTAATTTAAGCTCTTTTGTTTTTAAAGTTATTGTATTTTTTTCAAGTACAGCCATCCACTTGAAGTCTGCGCCCAGCTAGCAACTCGAGACGTCAACACACTCCAGATTAAAGAAGTACCATAAATTTAGAAATTTATGACTGTATTTTGAATAGGTTAGATTTCAAAGAAAACTTGTCGTGGGAACATTTTTTAGGCATTCGTGTTTAAATTTCTAATTACCTATTATTTATATAGGATAATTATTTGCAAACTGTGACCACTGTGGTTACAGCACATTGTTACGAACAACATTTTGGCCCCTGCTCAAAATGGATGTAGGGTTGGGTCGCGTGGTACTAAAGAGCTCCTCCTCATAGACATGACCATTTGCCAACGAGTACGGCGGAACAGAGGGACCCTCTCGGCCTCCTGGATTGACTATAGGAAGGCCTATGATTCGGTGCCTCATTCATGGCTGAGGAGGATCTTAGAGCTGTATAAAGTTGATGCAGCTTTAAGATCCTTCTTAAGTGCTTGCATGGGGCAGTGGACCACAGTCCTTCGTCAACCGGGTGGAGGAGATGGCCCTTCTGGCCCGCAGGACTCCATCAGGATTGAGCGAGGCATTTTCCAGGGTGACAGTCTGAGTCCCTTGTGGTTCTGCCTAGCGCTGAATCCGCTCAGCACTCTGCTGCAGGATTCGGGGCTAGGTTGCCAGCTTCGGAGAGGGGGTGAGGTCATTTCTCATCTGCTATACATGGATGACCTTAAGCTATTTGCACCAAATAGACAGGACCTGTTGGAGCTACTGAAAACGACAGAAGTTTTCAGTAGCGCCATCAAAATGGAATTTGGTGTAGATAAGTGTGCGGTCATGCATGTACAGCGGGGGAAAGTTGTAAATTCAACAAATTTACAACTTTCTGAGACAATGTCGCTCAGATCTCTCTCCGAAGCAGAAACCTATAAATATCTTGGTATGTCACAGGCTTTGGGTATTGAGGGTGAGGGCATAAAGCAGGCGGTGAAGGAGCGCTTTTTCTGTCGCCTGACAAAAGTACTTAATAGTTTTTTGTCGGGTGGCAATAAGGCGCGCGCCTTCAACGCCTGGGTTATGCCCTTGCTCACATACTCCTTTGGCATACTAAGGTGGACTCAGACTGAGCTGGATGCCCTGGATCGAAGGGTGCGTGTACTGCTCACTGCACACCGCATGTTGCACCCACGTTCGTCTGTTATGAGACTGTACATCCCGCGGAAGTGTGGAGGTCGTGGCTTTTTAAATGCCAAAGACCTCCACAACCGCGAGGTGTGCAGTCTCAGGGATTATTTCCTAAACAGCGAATGTGGGATGCATCGAGACGTAGTGGCAGTAGACGCATCTTTCACCCCGCTCTCCATGGCAAACGAGAACTGCCGCAGATTTAAAGTACTGAGCACCGAGGACCGCAGGGCGGAATGGAAGAGTAAGGAGCTACACGGGTGGTTCTACAGGGCCCTTACGGGGCCCGACGTAGACCTGCTCGCGTCGGTGAACTGGCTACGTTTCGGGGATCTCTTCGGGGAAACCGAAGGTTTTGTCTGTGCAATTGCGGACGAAGTTATCATGACGAACAACTACCGGAAATATATCCTGAAGGACGGTACGGTCGACATTTGTCGGGCATGCCGCCGTCCCGGAGAGTCACTCAGGCATATCATTTCCGGTTGTAGTCATCTTGCTAACGGCGAGTACTTGCACAGGCATAACTTGGTAGCCAGAATTATTCACCAGCAACTTGCTCTTTCATACGGTCTTGTGGACTTCGAAGTGCCGTACTATAAATACTTACCTGCGCCAGTTCTCGAAAATGGTCGTGCTACGCTCTATTGGGATCGATCTATCATCACGGATCGGACTATTGTAGCCAATAAGCCCGACATCGTGCTGATAGATCGATCGAAGCGCCAGGCAGTGCTCGTCGACATCACCATCCCCCATGACGAGAACCTCGTGAAGGCCGAGAAGGACAAAGTCAGCAAGTACCTAGACTTGGCACACGAGGTAACCGCCATGTGGGATGTTGATTCGACGATCATTGTCCCGATAGTCGTTTCTGCGAACGGTCTAATAGCGAAGAGTCTCGACCAACATCTCAAGAGACTCTCGCTAGATGGCTGGGTCAAGGGTCAAATACAGAAGGCGGTACTCCTGGACACGGCGCGGATAGTCCGGAGGTTCCTCTCTCTGTCGCCCTAACCACCGGTGGCTTAGGCCCTGCCTCGCTGCCGGCGGCACCCTAGGTTAGGTTTTTATAATGTTTTTATATTTTGTAAGTGTATTTTTATATTTTACCTTTTGTAAATCCATTGTACAAACCTAACCTAAGACGAAAAATAAATAAAGGAATAATACTCATATAGTGTATGATAGGAAAGTGAAAAGGACGGCACCAAACGAAGTGGGATTTCGAATTTTGGAGAAGATCCCCAGACAACAAATTAACGACACGCGGTCCTTAATATCTAGTCCAGCTGAGCGAAGTGAAGCTTATTCTTAGGCGATTTCCTGACTTGTCGATGCGGGGGCGGTACGATATGAGAAAACTGTCAGCTGTCAGTTTCAACCGATACTAATGCAGTACTGCCCCACTTCTGCGCATGGTATTACTACTGCGCAAACGTATTACTGACAGTATTTCTTCAAGTGAGGAAATCTGACATCGGTAAATTCACGTCAAAGAGCAAAATACCTATGACATATCGCTCCCGCCCCGCCAAATCAGGAAGTCGCTTTAGGCGATAGATGTATTTCGTTCGAGTTCGTACTCCTCCTAGACGCTTCAACCCATCACGCTCCACATTTTCCATGTCTATAGGTGATATCATGAGTATCATGACGATGGTTTAGATTTTAAAAAATGAAAATCGGCCATACCACGGAGGAATAATCACCGAAAACTGAATTTCCGTATATTGCAACGTAAAAAGTCGTGCACACGCAAAATGATGTAAACGATGGAAAATAGAGGGAGTTTGAGACCGGTAGAGGCCCTCAGCTCAACATTTGCAACAACCAAACTGCAATGCATACCTAGTATATATGTATTAAGTAACGAGTATTGGTTAGAAACTAGTCGAGCGACCGTGAAGAAAAGACGTGAGTTTTTTAAATATTTTAATAAAGTCTGAAACTCACGGGAGTCTTCTTTATAAAATACTAGCTTTTGCCCGCGACTTTGTCCGCGTAGAACTCGTACAAAATAACTACTACTAGCTTTGGACACTTCGAAATTGTCTGCCTTTCACTATAAAACTTGTTTGTTTGCTGTCATTTTAGGAATACAGACTTAAATATATGTTTTTAGAATACAAACGCAGTTATTACACAGTACGATATCACTAAATCTACATGCAATTAGCACCCTGTGGTTCCAAATCACACTCTGTCGCGCCTGACATCAACCATTCCGTTGGAACGTCCATAATATCACGTGCAAAGAATAATTTGCAAACGTGCTCTGACTGAGGGTTACAGAAATAATTATACACGCCAGCGCTCATTGAGCCCCGCTCTTCCTTAGTTCTAATAAAACTGATTATTAAAATGTGAGGGGCGGTGAAAAATTAAGGGTCTTAAGCCACTGGTCGTTTTATACACGCATCGCGATGTAGTGTCAAGGGACACGCAGAGGCGTAGGCTATTACGTGTTAAGCATGAAAACGCTGTACAAATAAATTATCTGTCATAATATTGTTCTTATTTCGATGACGGAATGAATAAGGTGATATGTTTGCTGCGTAACGGAACCACTTATGACATTTATTCACTAAGATACAATTTTGGCGTACCCAAATAATCTGTCATCCATACCCCGTAGGGACATATTAAGTTACTGGGTAGAATGAATAAACATTCCTACATTTGAACCCTATTGAAAGTGATATTAATATACTCGGTCACCCAAATAACGCTTGGAAAGTGATTTCTTCGCAATTTCGTGTCATAAAACTATTTTCGATTTAAGTAGACCTTACACTAAAAGTTACTCAACAAAAGTGCTTAAGCTGACGCCCTCTGTAAAAGCCACTCACGACGAAATTACAAAATAATTAGTCGGCAACAAAGGGCCACTAAAGCATCGTTTCGAAATAATTACGGTTATTTACTACGTCTATAATTTATTTCGCTTAGGACCCGGATTTGGTGCCCGTGAACGTTAAAGTTGCTATTTATCATACCTTCTTTAGCATACTGCGCCCCTAAGGTCGTGTTTACTAGAAAGGCGGGGCGATATGTGGTGTATGATAACGCTGACGACGGAACAGAACATTATTTCTTCAAAGCTTAGAAAAACCGCTTTAGAGCCGAATGCCATCTACCACCGAAAGTATCACGTAGGCCATATTTTATAGAATTTAAAATATTAATAATTTATTTAATTTACCCGACAATAGTATGTGAAATTGGTAAATTCAAGACCTATGTGAAAGAATATTTGATCAAAAAGGCTTACTTTTCCTGTAATGAATTTCTGACAGACAAATTGGAATAGTTTTGTGACATCTTATTATAAATAACATATTTTTTGACTAAGCATCAACCTAATGTAATGGCATTCAATAAACTAGTAACTTGACATTTGTAATTATATTTTAGGATTGACATAGGTAAACAAATTTTAAATTAGTACATGCCTATTCATTACCATATCATAACTGGTTGATTGCATGTATATCTCTTTAGAGCAATGGAGATGGCTATGTTGGGAGTTTCTCTGCTAAATCGCATCAGGAATGAGGTCATCCGCAGCAGAACCAAAGTGACCGATATAGCCTTTCGAATCGCTAAACTTAAGTGGCAGTGGGCGGGGCACATAGCACGTAGAACCGATGGCCGTTGGGGCGGAAAGGTTCTCGAGTGGCGACCACGTACCGGAAGGCGTAGCTAGGACAGGCCCCCCACACGGTGGACTGATGACCTGGTAAGGATCGCGGGTGTCCGCTGGATGCGGGTGGCGCAGGACCGGTCACTGTGGAAGTCTTTAGGGGAGGCCTATGTCCAGCAGTGGACGTCATTCGGCTGACATGATGATGATATCTTTTTATGCCTATGGGTACGACATAGTGAATACCGATTTTACGACGATCTGCAATATTAGGTTGTGTACACCTATTATCGACGAATAAAGTATTTGTATATTTCGAGAGGTAGGCCACAGCGGATCATCTCGGTCATATTTGGAGCATCGTAACTGAAGAAAGTATCTACGTCTTACAGACATCCACAACTAAAAAAACACCATTACTTGGTCTGTAGGTGTATGGTGTGTTGACAGCTAGATAATATACAGGGTGGGCCTTGTAACCACACCACCACCACATCAGCCCAAGGACGTCCACTGCTGGACATAGGCCTCCTCCAATATCACGGGGGGTATATGCCATAATCGCCACGCTTGGCATGCGGGTTGGCGATCGCAGTATCTCCACCGCACTCGAAGGATGCAGCTGCCCATCCCCCGGTGGTCTTGGTCGTAGTTTTAGGACATACCCGGGTCCAGGACATACCCGGGTCCTTGTAACAGGAGCAAATATTTAAAAGGACGCTTCTTTAGAACATCAACAATAACTCCTTGTGCCCTATTTTTTTTTATTCCGAGACTTTTTGACGTAAAGTAAGTGCCTCCGAGTAAGGGATCTTGACACCACGAGATTCACATCGGTCAACGCAGTGTTTGAGCCTTTTCAGGTACTTAGTAACAAGTTATGGGGCTTTTTTTTTTGAATAAAAAATAAATATTAGGGGACTATTTTTACACAAATCGAACTAGTCCCACAGTAAGCTCAATAAGGTTTGTGTTATGGGTACTAGACGACGATATATTTAATAGATATATACTTAAATACATAGTAAATGTCTCTGTTCACCACAGAAACAAAGGCCCTTACCGGGAATCGAACCCGGGACCTCTAGCTTCGGAGGCAATGACATTGCTTTGGCATTTTTTGTTTTCAGTTTTAAACATGAGTTCATTGAGTTTTTAAAATGAATTGTCATTAATATCACTTCATAAAAGTAATAAAAATACACGTAAGCTGTCTTTAAAGGAAACATTTTTTTTCTACTGAGACCACTTGGAAATAATTTCTGGCCCGCTAAAAAGTCCACCGTTAAATTTTTTGCTCCTGTTACAGGGCCCATCCTGTATATGGATATCCCTCGCTCTCAACACAATGGTGAAGAATGTAAAACTATTGACTGTTATTATCATCCTGTTCTACAGGATGAATCGGGACACGTGAGCACGATCAACACTACGGATTCAGTAGATCGTAAGCTACTGCTTCATACCACTATCAGTGAAATTAACGTTCATTTATCTTTGGTGTTGAAAACAAAAAAGTTTTAATTATTTACGAAATGCATGATTACTTCACTCAAAATATTTTAGTTAATTGATACGTGTAAAATTTTATGTCATATGAGTCTGATTACTTTAAAATATCGTTTCTCACTCAATATGATTGAATAATTTCTTCATAGTCATTAATCAAAGTGCTGTCGTAACAGTTAGATATGCAAATATAGAGTTGATATAAATTTTCGACGTTTTCTATGCGTATAATGTCCCCGGTGTACAGCTACGGAACCCTACATTGCACGTGGCCCGACACCCACTTGGCCGCTTTTTTCTTAGAAATTACGCATTAAATGCATTACGCATTGACTATATTTTGTGACCTAAGCACGAATATTTAGTTTCAAGTATTTTTTTTTATGACTTAGGAGGCAAACGAGCAGACGAATCGCCTGATGGTAAGCGATTAGCGCCGCCCATGGACACTCGCAACACCAGAGGGGTTGTAAGTGCGTTGCCGGCCTTTAAGATGGGAGTACGCCCTTTTCTTGAAAATTTGAAGTCTTGGATGTTTTCTATATATTTAAGTATTTATCGATGTATACCTCATAAGTGTGTAACATCGTCGCCTATTATCCATAGTACAAGCTTTATTTAGTTTGAGATTAGACCTATTTGTGGAAGGTTGTCGATAAATACATTTTTATATATTTTTTATATAATTATACAGGGATCACATAACGAAAACGCACGAAACATGCCATCAATATCACTGCTAGATATTAATTACTCGGTATATTGTAATTATGAAGCAATAATTACGCGGGCCTATTAATAATACACGGTGTAGTATATTAATTTACTACATATTAGTATGGTTATTGTATAAATAATGCGTGTATTCCATGTTCATGTACGTTTTAAGGGCGTTATTACAACCTATAGCACGTAGTATAATACTATGATAATATTTAATTGCTCGTTCAATCTTACCATTGCCACCAAGCAATGATTGCATTATCTCCTGATTGGTTGATGCGGAGGCGGTACGATATGTGAGAAAACTATCAAAAACATAAATGTGAAAACAGGAGCCAAGTTCAATATTAACAATATTCGATGCTTGGTTGTCGTCTTCACCGACAAAAAAATTGAGATCTAAATGTGTGCCAAGTTCCGTAGATTCTCTGAAATGATGCCAAATGCGGCACTACACTGTTTACAGTAAAACTAATTTACTGCGGCTTAATGCATTTTGAGCTTTAACTAACACATACGTAAATAACGTAATATAACACACGGCTGCTGTCCGCCAGTTCCTGAGGTGAACTTGGCTGGACACGCTGCCGCGTGTCTAGAACAGCTGTCAGTGTCAACCGATACGAATGCAGTAATGTCTCACTTCTGCGCATAGTATTACTACTGCGCAAACGTAATACTGACGGTATTTCGTCAAGTGAAGAAATCTCACATCAGTAAACTCACGTCAGAGAACAAAAAATGTATCATATATTTATTATTTATTTATTTATTATTAAAACTTTTAAAAAACACATTTAAATTTGTCGGTCTGTTAAGCCTAGTTGGTAGTGCCATTGCCTCCGAAGCTAGAGGTCCCGGGTTCGATTCCCGGTAAGGGCATTTGTTTCTGTGGTGAGCAGAGACATTTGTTCCTGAGACTTGGATGTTTTCTATGTATTTAAGTATATATCTATTAAATACGTGGTCTAGTACACATAACACAAGCCTTGTTGAGCTTACTGTGGGACTAGTTCGATCTGTGTAAAAATGTCCCCTAATATTTATTTATTTATTTATTATTAAAGTTAGTTAACTGCACCATTCAACCAAAGTTTGGTTTGTCTCGATGCACCATTCCACAACAGCTAAAATAACTAGTATAATAAGAGTGTTATATTTAACTATAGGTATTAATTTCGATCCCGCCCCTCCAAATCAGATTTTTTTAAGAAATCCAATTGTTTAAGACAAAAGTAGTGATAGATTTCTTACGAAAGCATCGACCTAGATACAAGAACTTTCGCAACGTTAATATCATTTAGATTTTATTGCTACAAACTGATAACATCAGGGACCGATTTAGGGCGATCTTATGTCTCACTTTTTACTCTTACTTTATTCAAATTGACGAGGGCTGCGTGGAAGGTCTGATAGGCCCAAGTTTAGGGAGTATATAAGCCGGTTATATAAAGTGTGAGATAGGGCAAGCTGAGGACCGGATATTCAGATTATCTGATTATCACGTCAGTTGTGTTTTGTCACGCAATATTGGCCTCAGATAAGCTCAACTAAAGTTTGTACGGTTTTTTGGGCATATTGAGGATGAAAATTCGTGGTTCACTTTATGATCCCAATCCCAACGGAAGACCAGTCCTGGCGGTCACGCCTCAGCTACATGCTGAGTTGAGACCATTTCGTGACATTTTTATTATTTTTATTTTTTGTATCTCCCTGTTTGTCACGAATAAATAGTTTTCTATTTGTATTTCTATTTCAAATATTGAAATAATTATGACGGAAATTATATAACCCAAAAAGAATCGATAATATTTATTTATTTATTTTATAATATTAGAAAATATGAGCGCCGTTATCGCATGTTACAAAAAAATTGTGCAAATTTAATTTCTGCTGCATTTGTTTCTGGATTTCAACTCAAATCCTCAGACCAATAAAAGGTCGTCAATGTGCTTGTGATTCTTCTGAAGTCGCAAGCGTCCATGAGCTGCGGTGTCTTCTTGCCATCAGGCGGGTCGTATGCTTGTATGCCACCGTCGTATTTAAAAAAAAACTGGGCCTATGCCCAGCAAAGGCATACTCAATATGCTTAGAAAAAGTAAACCACTTCTTCTAAAGATCGATTTAACACTTACGATTAGCATTCGAATTTGCACGCGCCAGCTTCCTGATTCTGCCCAATGTTCTCAATTAAGAACATTTTTCTTTTAGTGGGTCCTGCCCAACACAACTTTTGTCTAAATTGAGCAAGACGAGGATAGAAGACAATTTTCAAGGATTAGTCTTTATGGAACGAATTTCAATATTTGTTTGATAACCCGCTGTTTCCGATGCCAAGCGGGCTAAGAAATAGCCGATATCCCAGTGCTTACTAAAGAGATGTTTTGCTCCCCTATTTGGAGACACAATATGAAACCCGGGCCGGCCCACAAAAGAATGTAATTCCTTGCAGATGTCGTCCTACAAAGAACTGAATATTATTGGAGAGTACGGTTTCGTTCGATAGCCCGAGATTACAATGTGTGATTTTTCCCTTATGTTACATCGTCACTTACATAATGCACGCTGATTCGACCCAAAATCGAGATAGCCCAAATAAATAAACCAAGATATTACTGAGATTAATATATTATTCCGCACAAGAAACGCTCTGTTTCTTGTGCGGAATAACAGAATAATTCGAATCAATTTAACTATTTCCTTTAATTCTATTAAACTGACCTTGATTTTACATTTCAATATACAAATAAAATAAGCTGCTCTCCAAAATATACATAGCTGATGTAGGCAAAAAAACGGCTAGGCTCAAATGCGACTGGGCCGGTTAGGTCACGTTTATTGCACGCATCGGGACAGGTGAGGTTTAATTTAATCGTATGGCGTTTCATGAAGTAGGAATATTCATTATTTATACAGTATATATAAAAAAGTGGCTTATATATCCACATCCAGGTTGCACAACCAATCCACAACCTCTGGTGTTAAATTATAGAGGTCCTCCGGGTCGCCCCGATAACATCTTTTAGGACATCGCTTCACGATATGGTCTATGGTTTGATCTTCAATGCCGCAGTCACATAATGGGCTATCTGTCCATCCCCATTTGTGCATTAGGTAATTGCACCTGGCGTGCCCAGTGCGGATTCTGTTCAGACGGCACCACTGTTTCCTTGAGGACAGGTGAGCTAATGACATCCCATTATCAGACCTTCACCAAATTAATATTGGACAAAAAAAGAATTATCAAAATGTCATCATCATCATCATCATGTCAGTCGAAAGACGTCCACTGCTGGACATATGCCTCCCCTAAATAAAGACTTCCACAATGACCGGTCCTGCACCACCCAAATCCAGCGGACACCCGCGACCCTTACAAGGTCATCAGTCTACCGTGTGGGGGGCCTGCCCACGCTACGCCTTCCGGTACGTGGTCGTCACTCGAGAACCTTTCCGCCCCAACGGCCATCGGTTCTACGTTCTATGTGTCCCGCCCACTGCCACTTAAGTTTAGCGATTCGAAGGGCTGTATCGGTCACCTTTGTTCTGCAGCGGATAACTTCATTCCTGATGCGATCACGCAGAGATACTCTCAGCATAGCCCTCTCCATTGCTCTTTGGGTTACTTTGAGCCTTCTTATGAGGCCCATAGTAAGCGACCACGTTTCAGTACCATATGTCATCACTGGCAACACACACGAAAAGACGAAAGTCTTTGACCAGTATCAAAATATACATAAAAAAAAACAAGCAAACATGCCGACGAACTGAGAACCTCCTTCCTTCTATTGAAATCGGTAAAAATACACTACGTTAATAAAAACGTACCTACAGTTGCCATCAAATAAATCAGCACTGGTCAAGGTGGTAAAAATAAATAAACAAGAACATTTGGGCATGCACTCTAACACCTTTATTAATGTTTAGATTTTGTGAGCACGTCAAACGCTCCGATATATCTGATCGTGATTGTACAGTATAATAGTTGAGGCTTTTTTTGCTACGGGCGTGATGGTTGCTGTTTTATTACTTGTCGTCGTGGATAAGACACCCGCCACTGTCGCACTCATATGTCAGAACGAGACGAATATCTTATTCACCACGATAAGTGATAGAATGGCAACCATCAATACCCCTCCTGGCTGATATTTTATGAAACAGTTACTGTTTTTTGAATCTACAGAATTACTCAAATAATCTTAAGTAACAATATTTACGTTTTTTATACGTACCGGAAGGCGCAGCGTGGGCAGGCCCCCCACAGGGTGGACTGATGACCCGGTAAGGGTGTCCGCTGGATGCGTGTGGCGCAGGATCGGTCATTGTGGAAGTCTTTGGGGGAGGCCTATGTCCAGCAGCGGACGTCATTCGGCTGAAATGATGATGATGATGATTTAATTGCTCGTTCAATCTTCCCATTGCCACCAAGCAATATTTACATTACCTCCTGATTGGTTGATGCGGATGTGAGAAAACTATCAGCTGTCAGTGTCAACCGATACGAATGCAGTACTGTCTCACTTCTGCGCATAGTATTACTACTTCGGCTGATATGATGATGATGATGATACAATATTTCACTTGGAAACAGAAGCAGTATTCGACTTGTCTTTAAGAGCTTGAAAGATATCAATCTTGTGACAGTTTACAGAGATATTTACCTACATAGGATGTCGCAAATTTTGTTATGTGCCTACATTGACTTTAAATGTTCTCATGTCATGTGTCGCTCCCATGCTAAAGTAACGAAACTGCTTTTTTGTCAAAATTGAGTTATTGATGTAGAAGTGTACGAATTATGACAACGCACAATGTCACAAATTTTCAGGCTTCTATCTTTTAAGCTTCCCAAGTTACCTTTGTACCAATCTGCATTTATACATTTTTTGTCCCATGGTAAACTTGCGATGTGTAGATAAGGTGATTTGTCTTGGCAGATAAAGTTATGACGCCGGTGGACAGTTAACGAATCTGCCATTTGCGTAAATTTTCTTTGGTGGGAATTATTATTAACAGGTACGATTAGCCTATAGCTAATTTGCGAATCTGACAGATACGGCAGTTTACTGTGGTCGCGTATATTCCTCATACATATTAGTCAACTATAGCATATTTGCAAATCTGCACATTCGTTAATTTACCGTGGTGGCAACTATTTACTCAACTACATAAGTAGACTACAGCAAATTTGCGAATCTGGCAGATACGGTAGTTTACTGTGGTGGCATTTATTCCTCATCTATATTAGTAAACTATATCATATTTGCTAATCTACAGATACGTCAGTTTATTGTGGTGGCATTTAATGCTTATTTACATTCATAACCCTTTACATAATTACGAACCCACCGATTCGTTAATTTACTATGGTGGCAAATAAAACCTAGCTACCAAGCTAGCCATAGCAAGTTTGTGAATCTGGCATATCTGTTAATTTATTATGGCGACTATTCTTACCACATCACATAAATAAGTCTATTAAACTTTGCGAATTTTGATAATCAACATTACGAATTGGTAATTCAAAAACAAATGATAAAATGTTTTGTTGTTTGGCTGAAATGTTAATTTCCTTTGCCTATTTGTGTTTTATAAACTTTCATCCTGACACTACCAGAAAAGTAGTTTATCGTTGTAATGTTCAAGTTGTTGTTGAGCTTATTTTTTGCATTTTGTGGAAACAGGTGTGTTTTAAATATGAAAAGAAACAAGAAAATGATCCTTAAAGTTTTTGAAGATGAAGAATGTGATGAATCATCGAAGAGTAAGTATCTTAGTCCACTTTTTTATAGCTAAACTACCTAATTATAAACAAATACAAGAACTTGATAAGACCTTTATTGTATTTAGGTGTTCACTTAAGCTAATAGTAAATATTAAATTCCAGGGAGCAAACAATGAAAGTCGAATAATCAATAATGGGACATTTCTATTCTTTAATGCTGTAATGTAATAATTTTTAGTTTTATCCCGTACGGACTGTATGAATATGAAATAAACCAGTTGAAGAGCATTTAAATTAGCCAAAATTTATCTAAACAGAACTATAACTTATAAACTACTTAACACGAAAAAAAAAACTGAATCTAATCGTTTGCCCTTGGGAATTTTAATCTCTTTTGTTTTGGTAATTACGGTAGTAGTCATTTGATTTTCGTACATAAAATTAATAACTCTTTTATCAGTGCAAAAACAAATGACAGCAACCATTTTTTATAATGGGTCTTAATCTACATTGCACTTTAGAAACCTACAGCAATAGAAATCGCAACCATGGCAAATTTGCGAATATGCAATTTTGGTGAACTTGAAATATGATCCTAAATGTTAATACTTTAAAGCATGTTTTAAAATGTGTAGAGTATGCATATTCGCAAGTTTGCTTTGGTTGCTAAACAGATAAAGCTTATGTCATAATCATTCATTAAATCTGTTTATTATGCGTGTGGGCATTTTTATTAATTAGTGTATTAGGTAATTAGTGTGTGTGTGTGTGTGTGTTAAATAAAAATTAAGTGTCAGTTCTGTGACGACAATTAAGCATAGAATTTATGTAATAATTTACTTGAATACATTTAAATAACGTTTTTATGCGTTTCTTTTCGATTAAGAAATTCTAAATTGAAAAGAAAAAGTCACCTTTTATACTAATTGAATCCGTAATTGTCGTCACAAAATTGACACTGAGTTTATTTTTATATAACAACTCACGCTAGTTGGGTAAACGGATTATTGAAATTTCCCGTATAATTAATTTTATTTCCCTCAATAATTAAACTCGCTTTCAATAAACATAATAATATGACCAATTAGATTTTTACAATTCCTTTTTTTGAAAGCAAGGAGAAATATTGTATGAAATAAAGTTGATTAGTATGCAAATAGTCAACTTTAAATTGTATTTATTTTGTGTTTTTTTTTCAGCTTCATCAAAATCATCACCAACTCAGCAGTTCCTATCAATGGATGCTTTAAACGACTTTCAAAATAAAGTTTCACAGAGGAAAACAACATGTAAAAATTATGTGCAAATTGGGATTCCACATGACAGTCCAGGATTAGATAATGAAAGTGTTCCAACTCCGACATCAACAATAAAAGATTGTGATCTCGCCCTAGCAACCCCTGAAGCACCGATATACTCACCAATAACCCCAATAGACAAATATACCTTTTTGTCTGGAAATAAAACAGCAAGTTCTATAGGCAAAAACACTTTTCAGTCCATAAATTATGAAAATGCAAGCCCTGACTCAATTCAGGACTCCGAAATATCTACGGCAACATCTGACGGACCGATGAACTTTCCGGTGATTTCAGAGGAAGAAAATATAATTATTGGCGATAGTAGTGAAAATAATTCACCAGTACGATCGATATCAATATCACCTGATCACCTAAACGTGTTTGAATCGCTATCGAAATCTAATGCTTTTGAATTCGGAGACTTAAGTGATGACAGTGTTAAAGATCCCGATTTTGCTCCGGAAGATGGTTCAGATGACAGTTTCTCTGATGATTCTACTCGTGTTTCTTCTAGTGTTTTTACTGTAGCCGATGTTCATATCGAAAAACCCACATCTTCCTTTCATTTTCTTCCATTAAAACAGAAAGGACAATTACAAATTAATAAAAATGATGCTTCGTCACATGTACCAATGCACGGTGACTGCATTGAGGTTTTTACAGAAATTGGATCCGAAAGTCGAGAAATATTAGGCCATTCCCATCCGGAGTTGCATGCGTTTGTCCCGAATGCACGCAAAAGAAGAGCTTCAGAAAATGATTTGTTACAAATTGAAAAATCTGTAAAAAAAGTAAGAAGGAGTGCTTCGCTGTCAGGTCTTATTCTGCCAATCGAACAAAATGAACCCATTTCTCCAAAAAAAAAGGATTCGTTCTGATCCCTCAAAGTGGAAACGTTATGTACAAAGAGAGAAACGTGCCAGAGGTGAAGCATATAAGACCGTTAGTGGTAAAGACGTTGCAGCAAGACCGATAAAAGAACCTAGGTGTGTGACGAAACCAAAACATAAATGTAATGAAAACGTGCCAAAATCGTTAAGAGAAACTGTTTACAAATCTTTCAGGTCTCTGAAATCATTAGATGATCAACGCCACTTTATAGCTCTACACGTACAAAGAGGCCAAAAAAAACGATCAACAACGGATGGTCCTTCGCGTAAAGAATGTACTAACCATTATTCATTCACAATAGGCGAAAATACGAAGGTCCACGTATGCAGAGAGTTTTTTTTGGATACTCTGAACATAACAGAAGGCATGGTTAGAGGAACATTGAAAAAGATTTCCTCAGAAGGTGTTCTCGAACAAGACAACAGAGGCCGAAAATCCCCACCTAACAAACTCTCCGCTGACAGGTTGAATGATATAAAGTCACATATATTTTCGTTTCCCACCATGGACTCACATTATTGCAGAAGTACCACAGAATACAAATATTTAGAGGCTTCGCTCAATATACAAACAATGCATATACTTTATAAAAAGCAATGTGTAGAGAAAGAACTTATTCCAGCATGTTTAGAAACGTACAGAAACATTTTCAGATCTTATAAATTAAAGTTTCATGTGCCAAAAAAAGATCTATGCAAAACATGCATAGCTTTTAAAAATGGCGAAACCAGTTCTGACGATCATGCCAAACACCTGAAACGAAGAGACGACTCTTATCGGCGTCGGGACGCCGATAAAAACGCTGCAAATAATGATGTGAAAACTTTGGCATTTAACTTTGACTTAGAAGCTGTTCTTCATACACCTAAAGGACCAGCAGGTCCTTTCTTTTATGTTCGAAAGCTGGCAGTCTATAACTTGACTTTTTATAAGTTTGGTAACCAAGAGGTAGATTGTTATACTTGGGATGAAACTGAAGGTAATCGTGGCAGTATCGAGATTGCGACCTGCGTATACAAATACATTGTCAATAACGAAGGTATCACACATGTTAGAATGATGTCGGATAACTGTGGTGGACAACAGAAAAATTACGCCTTCTGTTGCATGCTCTTACACCTTGTCTCGACGCACCAAACGATTGAAGTAGTAGATCATGTTTTTTATGAATCTGGACATAGCCACATGGAGTGCGACTCCGTTCACTCCAAAATTGAACAAAAGGCAAAAAATATACCAATTTATACACCTGATGGATGGACTCAAGTAATGAGATCGGCTAGAATGAATCCCCGTCCATTTAAAGTAAATATCTTGGGCCATGACGAGTTTCTGAACTTCAACTCTAACGAAGTAAAATTTGCAGTAGAGGCTACGAAACGGCTTCGAAAAAAGAAAAAAAACAAAAGTAATGAAACAGAAGAGAACGGGTCTCAAGATGAGACAGAAGAAAAAGTAAAAACTAATTTCAGTAAGGCAGTGTGGATTCAGTATAGAAAAGAGAGCCCCAAGTCAATCTTTATAAAGACTGACTATAATGACACACAATTCACAGAACTCAAATTAAAACCTAAAAGAGGAAAAAGTGCTGCAATATTACCAGCTCGTGCTTATGCAACAAAAATACCCATTTCAAAGGCAAAAAAACGGGACCTCATGAAACTTTGTCATGATAATGAGATACCTAGGTACTATCACTCTTATTATGAGAGTTTTCCAGATTCTGAAGAAGTAATAGATCGCTTACCGGAACCCGATATCGAAGAATGTTAGTTTTTATAGATATAACTTTGATAAATGTATCTTATATTGTTTTTTGTTTTGTTCATTATTTAAGTTCATTTTTTTTAGCTGAGAATTTGTAAAGCTGTTGATGATAAATAAAAAATACACAAGTTTCTCTTTGTTTTTTTTATTAACAAGCACTGTAAAATTCATTTTAGGTTCACACTAAAAGGATCCTGTGGTACCTATCTTAACAGTTTAAATCGTCTACACTTCCACTTGTGTGTGTAACAAATATTAGTAATCCATTTAATAGTTGATTGGCCTAACACATTGGAAGTAATCAAATATAGATGATTTAAACTGCTTAGTTAGTAACAACAATGATATTTTACCCATATACATTATACATAAGCTCTCGTAGTGGTTATAAGTATTTCGCATTAAATTGGCATGATATTATACAAAAATATTTTTGTTGGAACCAAAAATTTATACAGATTCGCAAATCTATTACTTAATACAAAATGGATAAGAAGGCATTCTAATTCAAATACACCATAGTAAACACACGAAACTGTCATTTTCGTAACTTTACCTCAGTTTAAATAGATTAAAACGATTTTTAATTTGCGAAACTGGTACTTTCGTGAGTTTTCTATGGTGGAAATTCTTACCTTTTTTTTGCTATGTATGGAGGTGCAAAATTGCGAATGTGCCGTAACTTCTAATTCCAATAAAATAAAGTATATCTGGCAAATTAATCATGTACTACATGCATTTTGAATACACTACGTGTATACTATATCAATACAACTTCAACGACCACTTAAATAAAACCAAATTAATTTTTTTTGTAATTTCAAATCGCTCCCCAGAAAAATGTGTTTTTTGCAGTTTTGTTACTTTAGCATGGGAGCGACGAATTTGTCTATTCTTATTTCATTAAGCTTTTGCAGCAGTTTTTGACCTGGAGACGTTTAGGGAATAGACCAGACCAATTTTCCCTAAAGCGGCTACAGTTCTCCATCATATTATAGTAATATTTAATTATTATAAGAAACATTTCACCATATTTACAAAAAAAAACAAATTTAATTCCGCCATTAAAATAAGGGCAAAGACCTAATGGTTTGATTCTGAGCGCGTTCTATAACAAATTATAGAACTCGGAAAATTATCCTAAAGGCGGTAAAAAATGTAGTAGCAATAAATGTCGCCGTTAGTCTGTAACGAAGAGGCTTGGCCGGTATTTTAATGTTCGCTTTGTCCAATGCGAATGTCATAGACGCATACCCTAGTCAACGGGGAATAATTTTGAACAATTACGGTTCTGAATGAAATGTTACGGGTAACTTGCTGCTCGAACGGCATCTTTGCTGATTAATCATAATCATAATCATAATCAAACTTTTATTTGCCATAGAACACATAAGTTCATGCAAATATAGTTATAACGTAACATTACAGAATTAAAAAAAAAACAATACATTATTTAAAATACAAAAAAAAATGTCAGATGCAGATTACAGGTCCAAATAAAATAATAAGAATAATATATTTGTAAGGTCATGTACATATTTTGTCAAAAAATCTCTTATAATATTCATTAATTGAATAGAATGGACGGGTCAGAAAATATTCCTTCACTTTTTTATCAAATAATTTTAATTCCCTTATATTTTTCATGTCATCAGGAAGTAGGTGGTACACTTTAATGGCAGTATTATTTAAACTTTTGTCAAAATGGACATAATGTGCATTATTTAATTTAAATCTGTATCTTTGTCTAAGATTATGATTCTTAGTCTGACAACGTAAGGATGGTATGCTGATGACGTAATGGTAGGCTGACAACGTAAGGATGCAACCGCTCACCACGTCTGGACGTACGGTGATGGAATGGGGAGGGTGGAACTAAGTAATGTATTTTTTTTTTTTATCTGTTTTTAAGGAGCTTTTTCGTTTAACGAAAATGTCGCTCCATACGTCCGCTGTTGGATATGCCATAATACAATTATTCTAGACATATTTTATAATTCTTATATAATAGGATAGCTTCAGCTGACTCCGGCTGAGCCAGGACCACATTGCACAATCCAGTGTGGTAGGTTGAGCGAAGAGGCTCCCCTCTTACACATTCCATCAGAATGTGGTACACGTCATCTATTACCCCACAGTCAGAATAGAGAGGATTGGTAGTTTTCCCCATAAGGAATTTAAATTTATTAGTGGGAACATGTCCAGAGCGGAGTCTCATCGCTATAATTATGTCTTGTCGAGACAGCGAACACTGAGATATCCAAGGAGACTGGAACGGCTCTGATACATTTTTCTTGGGAACGTTTATCGAAAAACTCTTTCCATAGATTAATACAAAGCCTCCTGACCTTTCCTAAAGCTTCTGTGTAAAAAGGCACCGCTTGTAGAGTTATACCTTCAGTAGTCATGTAATTCCTGTGCACACTCTCCAAAATGTATCCGATAGAACACAGAAAAACAAGCGACTCGACGATGGTGTTCCAAGCTCTGTAACTTAGATTCAACCGCTGGATCATCCTCAAAACGTCTACGAGCACGGCGCTGGACAGAAGTATCGATTATTCACTGCCGTAAGCCCCAAAATTCTAAAATTCATTTAAATCGTTAAAGCCGTTTCCTAAATCTAGGTAAAAGTTTTTTACCATAATAAGCTAATTTTTTTACCATTTTTTTTATCCTTGGTTGACTGAGGTAGTCTACGGGTAGGAACTGTTCGCGTGCCAGCGCTGCGTGACGATTGCCCATCGATCACTGCTCTTAGGAGAGACACGAACGACAGTTTTTTTTACGCAAAGTTCTTGAAAAATGGCGGACCACTTCGTTTATTTAGGCTTAGTGGTGTATTAATACTATAGGTTTTAATATAATTTATATACCGAGCAACTTGCCCATCATCATCATTGGCCTTTTCATCTTTTCACATATTATTTACAGCTGCTGTTTCAGGAGCCACATCTTTTCTTGTGGCTGAACAGACCGATACGGGCTCTACATTTCTTGCCACAACGGTCGCAAATAAATACGCAACTTGATATGACAACTTTATTTAGTGGAGAAAATATGCGATCCAGGTACCCAGACATCGGGGAAGGACTAGGATATGTGGTATTTCTATCCACTAAAAACTACACAGTGACCGCCATCTGCACTCTAATGCTGAGGAATCCAGGATCTCAGAACTTAACGCACTGTTTACTTGTGACATATTACTGTAAATTTTACTATAGAATTTTGTACTTTTTGGTACCAGATATAATTATCAATTTGACACCTTGTAATATTGTAAGCAATCGCCGTGGGTCTCCTGAAGTCGCAAACGTTCATAGGCTAACCGCTTACCATCAGGCGGGCTATACGCTTGTTTGCCACCGACTCCGTTTAAAAATAACACCGAATGGATGAGTCAAAAGAAGAACGCATTGTTCCATATTTGGACCAGCTCAATAGGGAAGTAGTCGCCATTAAATATATCGGAGCGATCAAAGTGGTCACAAGTATCTGAACACGTATTGCTAATATGGCAATAGAGTCCATATACAGTTTTTGGAAGTGTTGACTTGAGTGTAATGTAGGTGCGCAGTAATATCTGCCTGGCATTTGACAGACGGCTAACAGTTTTCGGATTCGCACCGAGTGCCCTTAGGGTTTTAAAAAGTAAACAAGTCCGTATTTCAATATTGTTTCTATTGTGTTTATTAAATATGCCAATGGGGTTGCATGTGATAGTATCATTTCGGCGATTTCAGCGAAGGATTAAAACCAATTCAGCTGAAACAAAATATTCAGCAGTAAAAATCATGATGCAAAATGCTGCAAGCTATTGCAAGGAAATAGAAAATTGAATAGAGAAGAAAATGTATTAAGTTGTATGATTTTCTACTAGAGTGATATTGAATTTTATGTCAATGTCATAAAAACCTTGAAAGGGCAAAACTTTTCTTATCAAAGTCGGTGGAGTTAAATCTATATTTTCTAAATGAATGTCCCTCTTTTAATAGTATTGTATCTTCGTGTTAGTATCCAAGTATTCGCATTCTTATATATATAGAAATGCATTCAGTTTGAGATTGGTTAAAATTACGATTAACCACGTCACAACGGTATATTTTCGATGTAATTTTATTACTAATATCTTAAACGTAATTACCGTTGTCTAGTACCCATGACGCTTCCTTGAGGCACATGTTGTTGTATAAACGGTAGTGAGTAAGGTCGCCAGAGCTCCCGAGAATGCGGTCTGTTAACGGCGGGGGACCTGCATATCGAATCGTCAAAACAACGAATCTTTAAGTCAGTAAGTAAAATGATGTTTTATGTAATTACGCAGGATTACAGTCCGCGCTTCCCATTAGTTTCATAAATCAAGCAATGTCTTAAAAACCTATTTATAATATTATAAGGTATATGTTTCCCCCATTAAATCCACGAATAATCCGTTACTGTCAATATTTCAATAGCTGCCTGGAACATGTAACAGCCAATTAAAATGGTATTACAGCTACAAAAATATTTCACAGTTTGTGAATAATTATTCTCAAAGGCTATATGAATGGAGGTACATGAGCCACTAAGATGGGTAATTTCGACGACTCGGCAAATCTCTTGCGAATGGGGATCACACGATCATTAAGATCGGGAGACTGCGTCGCCATTCACGGTTATTCCGTGAGCCTTTTGTAATCTCCCCTAATTAATAGGCTTAATATTTCATACACTCAGGATGCTTCCTAATTTTCCCCAAGATATAATGCGTGAGGCATCACGGCTGACGGGTATTTCGGTAACATCAGTCAAGATTAAGAAAAAGTAATAATAAGGCTGCTTTAAAAGCTTAATCTTGCTCCAGTACTTGTGGTAGCTCGTTTACATAAAACACCTTAAATTGAACTTTTCATTTTAATTAGAGCAACAATTTCAAGCACACTGCGGATATCCTTCGGAATTAATTAGCAAGCTGAATGAGGAACTATGTTCATTTGCAATAATATTTCACTGTGTACTCCAATCTTGAGTAAACGTTTTCTTAATAAATAAAACTATTTAAATGTTTATGTTAACCAAACGTAGCTACCTACTTGTTGCGTTTTCTGTTATATCGACTTCTTGGTAAAATAGTAAGCCATTGAAAATATAATGATGTTACACATATAAGTACCTACAAAAACGAGCAAACCTCTTAATTAGAATGTGTAACACTTTTAGTATTCCATACCACAATAGTCCAACGGAACACATATGTACGATGACACGGTGTCCTATCCATCGGACTCGGGCAGTTTCCATTAAAAACCGATTGTAATAAAAAGCTGTGGTACAGATATTATTATTATTTTTTATTCTTCAAATTAGACATATTACATGCACCTATGGACGTCAATTAACTACCACCGGTTCGGAAAAATAAGCCTCTGCCACGAGAAGAACGGGCGTAAGAAACTCGGCGAGATGTCATTTTTTCAAAACAATATACATTGTATAGTTAATTATAAAATTACAGTCTCAGTTACTACAAAATAACAATGCTACAGTAGAACACCCATTTTCGCGATAGATTAGCTGTGCAGCACACTATCACTGTCAAACATCCCTATCCGTGATGTAATCGTTTACTTTATAATATGCTGTTGAAATAAGTTTGTTTTACTACAGATTTGAATTTAGAATTGTTAAGTTCAGTAATGTGTTTTGGAATTTTATTGTAGAATTTAATACAATTTCCCAAGAATTACTTTTTCGCCTATATAATATGCAATCGATGGCCCTTATTTATTACGTAAGTGAAACTAACGCTCTATGTAAGGGTTTCGGGAATAATAAGCGGTGGATGTTAGTATCAAGTAAGAAAAAAAATGCGTCTTGACAACTCAATTTATGTCACCTGACAATAAAAAATCACCGTACAAGTAAATATCCATACCTACAAGTAAATGTGTATACTGAATACTATTATTACTTCACGGTGACAAATGTCAATTTGTGTGAAATATTGGTTTGTAAATTTGAGCTCACAAGGGGCTTCATATTCTTGTGCCTTGTTGCTTGAAGGTCACATTAAACAGTCATTTTAAATCCCAACCTGTAAAAGCGTCAAAGTTCCAAAGTGTTCCGCTACATTATATTTATGATCTCGATTGTACGTGTACATAAACAAGACCTTATAGTACGGATAGCGGGGTTAAAAGTACCAGGGGTAAGTTGTATCGATGAGAATAAGAACGCGAGTATAAAACGGAGCGATTTGTATGATGTTATTTGCGAAAGTTATGAGCCGCTATAGTTGCTTTCATTATAGTATGATAAGCAACTGAAAAAAAGCAAAATGACGGTATAATTTACACCACGTAAATTATAACAGGGATTTTTTTGTTTGTTGATGAATTGTTTAATCACATATTTTTACGAACTGCTTAATATTTTAAGCGTGTGTAAACTAAGACTTCTTTTTTGAGAATTAGTTTGTATTTAAAACGACGAAGCAACTAGCGGGGTTAGTTGGTCTCATGAAAAATATTTTGGTTAGTAAACTGTTTAACGGTTCACAAAACAATATGACTATTCGGAAAAGTATGCGTAAACACCATTTTTATAGGTCATTTGTATTTTCTGGAAATCAGCACGTTTATCCGCGCTCTCCCCACCTCAATGTAACCCTGGTATCTGGTATCTGTAACAAATGAATGATGTTGCTATTTTATTCAAAATTATTTGGATGACCAAAAAATACAGCAGGTTTTTATTCATTAAATCGTTGAAGGCCAATCGATCGACCCTCTTAATTCTTTCTTATCTTATCTGCAGTCATGCTGGGCCCTCGTCGCGTGTCTGAATTACACTCCGTCGATAACGTAGCGAAGGATTTCAAGGTATTTAAGATAAGTCACTCGGTGGCAATAATAAAACTTATGATCGCATTTTATTGTGTTGACAAATAATGCATTCTCAAGTCGATTGTTTATGTTTATCTGCTACAAATAATATATACATATATAAGTTCAGTAACGTCGGGAAATTACGAAAACTGATTTAAAGTTAGGTTGCCAGCACTTGACTGATATTGTTAAAATTTATACTCACCATGATATAGTATTGTTTCCAGACGATACCTCTCTTACATTCAAAGTAAAATCTAATCAATAATACTTTATTTCGGACATATTCTAGTATCCATATCGGGTTAGTAAAGCAAAAACTTGTATCTGTGTTAAAGACTATTGCTAATATTTAAACACAAAATTAAATAACAAAAAAAGACAAAAAACAGGCACAAAACCGGTGTGGCACAGATCACAACACCTAAACAATGTTTATTTTAAAGAATAATAATAGCATCAATAAATTGCTCTAAATAATTATGTAATATATATCTTAATACATGTTATAACTGACGATTCGAAAGTGTTTGTTGCTAGGCCTATTTGAATAAAGAATATTTTGATTTGATTTGAATTGATTTTCCTACGAACATAATTATGTCATCTTGTCTGCAAGTAGAACTAAAAATTAAAAATGGTTTCACAACATCTATAGATACACGTCGCAACATAAAATTAAAAAAACAGTTAAAATAAGTGGTATACCCCACGTGATGGGTTGACAATGTATTGAATAATCGGGTAATCGTCACATAACTTTTGGGACTGACATACTCGTACTTTAAGTATGCTCAGTTACATTCAATAATGTAACATTGACTTTTATATAAGAAAAGTGTTAAAATGCTGCTATGAGCTTCTTCTTGAGAAATTTCCGATTTCTGACCAATGTTGTGTAACGGCCTGAGTCTACGAGAGCCAAATCTCTTTATCTGCAGTGAAACTTGTATCGGCTCGCATGAAAAATGCATCCCATTCCAAA
This sequence comes from Notocelia uddmanniana, assembly GCA_905163555.1. Classification (NCBI taxonomy): domain Eukaryota; kingdom Metazoa; phylum Arthropoda; class Insecta; order Lepidoptera; family Tortricidae; genus Notocelia; species Notocelia uddmanniana. Next base: position 28,288,522 of record LR991058.1, on the reverse strand, counting down.
ATCGATAGGAATAGCACTATTAGCTGCAGAATCCGGGTTATAACTGAACTCGTTGTACTTCAGTTTAAATGTTTAATATTGCGAGAAATGTTTTAAAGCACCCATATATATACAACCGCATGTAAACAAAATTAAAAAGGTACAGTCACGTTCGTTAATTTGTGACCCATTTCGCAAAAAAAATCTTTAACTTTCTATACGGTTTGACAGGGTTGTCAACCTTAAGGGGGTCCCAAATTAAAGTTCGTGACTGTACTACATACATCCATTATTATCTCTTTCTATCACTAACGTTTGAGTAATAAACCGCAGCCTATTTACGCCTGCAACTCCAGGGGCGTCAAACGCGTGTTGCTGATCCTTAAAAAAATTTACACTCCTTTCTTGAAGAAAGCCAAACGTTTTCTCTCAGGAAAACCAGGGCAAGGAGCTCATTCCACAACCAGAGCGTCCGAGGGAGGAAATTCCTCTGAAACCTTTCCGTACGCGACCATGTAGGTTCTATGGTGTGAGGATGAATGCCCTGCCGACGGCGAGCGGTGCGATATTTACATATCTTTATTTACTCCTGTGAAAATTGATACGCGGCTGACCACCTTACGATGCTGAAGCTTAAACAAATGATAAAGCTGTTAAACCAAACTTAGTTGGAGTCGACGAATAGGCCAAAAACCTCACATTAATCATACTATCCGCCACTGTGTTGTAGTTACAGGGTAATAACAATCGGAAGCCAGAACGGCGGGCCACTATTGCCTTCCCGGGCAAACAGAGATGCAATAAACCCTACCAAGACGACTGTACGCCCCACTATCTTTAATAGTGCTTTTATCCATCGGGCTACACATGTCGCTTTGAGCGCGTGGCGTTTTATTTAGAGCCTGCTTTCTTGTTTGTACAGTAAATGGCACAAAGGTTGTTTGAATTAGTACGTATTTCATTTTGAATTCTATTTACACTATAATTTATTTAGGAAATTACAACCAGGTCAGTAGAAAACCGAAAGTATCCTCATAAACTTGCGTACATAAATAGATTTACATAAATATATATAAAAAATCTTATATATGTTTCACCGGTAACGGCATGTATAACATTCCTTGCAAATTGAGGGTAAGAGCATTATATAATAGATTTAGGCTTAGTTTCACCCAGCCCGTAAAACACAGCTTGCGCGAGTCGTATACCTACTCGTACTAGCGCAATCTGACTAAAAGGGTAATTTAAATTAGTCATTCTTAACTACCAATTACTACTTACACGAGAAATCAGTATTTTTTACCGTCTGCGCAACGCAAAGGAGGGTAATGTGTTTTAACACTCTATGTATGTATGTTTGTTCCTTTGTAGCACTCTAGAGACCGAACGTGTCAGCCGATTTTGATGATTCTTACGTTAATCGATTCGTCTTAATTGTCCAAATGTCACCAAATACATTTTTTACGCAGTCAGGTTTTATTTTTTAAATTTTGCTTGTTTTAACAAAAACTAAAACCGAAGTAAAAATAAAAGAATAAGTTTGTAACTAAGTTATACATACAATATGTACAATTATTATAAATATTTTTACAAGCGGAAACGATCACTTAGCGGAATAATAATTTCCAATCGAAATGAAACATTTAAAAATTGATAAATGCTCGATAAATTTTAATATTGCATTGTCACTGATATTTACATATAATTACGTCACGTATTAGCTCAATCGGAAATTGAGCAGTGGGTCAAAAGCTTATGTTTGTTTCTAAGATTTGACCCCACACAAACAAATAAAAAAATGTACTGACACGGCAAGTTAAAAAAAAAGATTGCAAAAAGCACTTAACGTACGTATGTTACATTTTTGCATTGTCTGAATATGCTGTATGCGGTCTTCAAGACGAGAGTGACCCGGTTTTTACTAGGTATATTAAGCGCGCTCCATCCTAGACCACAATATCGCTTACCATCAGGTGATTTGTGGTCAAGCGCAAACCTATCCGGAATAAAAAAAGTTTCGATTGCCAGAGGTTGCTGTTCCTATTCTAAAAGTGATTAGCAAACTATAAATAATGTATATAGTCGTCCAATACGCATGTTATAAGTCTGCTACAGCTTAATTGGCGATTATTTAGATTATCTTAAGGTTATCCTATGATAATAAAAATTAAAATAAAGCTAAAAATCAAATTTAAATAATACGGCGGTTTTGCGTACGAAGATGACTCTTTGTTGCATGCAACCATCCACCAGCTAAGCGTTCTCATTGTCGCCACCATTTTGACATTTTAAAATTTACCAATAACGTTTATTTGTTTTGGGAAATAGAAAATCGGCTGATATTTTAGCCAGTTCTTATTGGTACCACACCGCGCATGTATATTTGGAATAAATGCCCCGCTTTTGTAGTAAATGGGATTTTGTAGGAAGCTCGCGTCCTATGCTTTTTTTCTTTCAATGGACCATCGCAATGCAAGTTAAATAAAAGCTTGTAAAAAAGCAAGAGAGCGCCGTTACTCAGTCAGATAAGTAAATAATCCTCCTAGTTTGTAAAGAAATCTATTTAAATCGTCAACTTCCAATAATTCAATATCCTGGAAAATATGCAAACGCAATTTTAAAAATATCTCATCGAATACCGTTCCAGATCTCATTACATTTTCTAGATTATTTATTCAATTAACGTCAATAGACAAGACGAAACCATTTAAGTTCAATAAAACTCTTTTGATACGCTCAATTGCTTTAATGAGGATAATCTTATACTTAAGATCAATGTCCCAATATTGTGTGGCTTCCACTTCTTCGAATGAAAATAAAAGGAACCTAAAGCAGCATTTTATGGTTATTTTCCATTTCTTTCTTGTTTTTACTAAATGCGAAATGCTTTAAATACCCCATTCGTGATAAATGGGTAGCGCAGTACGTAAGTGTTATGACGTAAATAAAAACTATATTATATTTCTTTTTTTTGTAGAGACATCTTGCGAATTTCTCACTATCGTTATGTAAGTTGAACATCATCCTGAGCATTGGGAGGAGTTAGCCTCAAAAATACCATCTTGGCGTTTTACCATCTTTCACGGTATCAAATCATATGAGGCAATTAAAAACTGTTTCGGTTTGGCACAGCTAAACGCCACCTTCCTCATCTTCAGAGCAGTTTAACTGGGAAGACAGCTTCTTCTAAAGAGGACTGCGCACATAACACCACTATTTCCTTTGTAGGTAAGTACTTTATAGTCATGTGGACAACTACAGTCATGTGAACATTCAGTTCATGGTGGACAATGTTGTGTTGAGAGCGACGGACCTGCATTTATCTATTCCTGTCAATACGCTGAATTTCCATCAATACAGTGGCTCTGTGTATATTTTGCAAATTTAAAAGTTTCCAAAAACGGACTCGACAAAAAAAATCTATATAATTATCGAGCTTGCTCACGAAAAATTACGAAAATTGGATGAGAAATAGGACCTGTAGAGGAAAACAAACCTAAATCCGCCCGCAGAAACATACAACATCATTGAAAATAAACACTTTTAATAATATTTTTAAAAACTGACTCAAAAAAAATAGAAATGGTGAACCTGCTTACAAAATTTAACGAGAATCGGTTGAAAAATGTGAGCCGCAGGAAAACAATCGGAAATCCGGACATATACGACATATACTGTTTGGCAGTGATAGTGTCCTGCACGGCTAATCTATCGCAAAAATAGGTTTTCTACTGTAGCATTGTTATTTTGCAGTAGCTGACACTGTAATTTTATATTTACTTAAATATAGGTTAGGTTAAATATAGGTTCAAAACAATATACATTGTATAAGTATACAATGTACATTGTATAAGTAGACATTGTATAAGTATACAATGTATATTGTTTTGAAAAAAAAATGAGTGTTTAACACTCGCCGAGTTTCTTACGCCGGTTCTTCTCGGGGCAGAGGTTTATTTTTCCAAACCGGTGGTAGTTTATTAACTTTCATATAAATTCTAATATGCCTAATTTGAAGAATAAATAAGTTCTCTTGTAAAGTTAAATGCCTGCACCTGATGTTTCTGTTTAGCCCAATGGTTGACTGGTAGAGAATGCCTTATGGCATTAAGTCCGCCATTTGTACATATTTCTTGTATTGTGCAATAAAGTTTAAATAAATAAATAAATAAATAAACTACTTTTACTTTTTTACTTAAATACGAAATCTTTTTTGTCGAAGCTGAAGCGGTCAATATATAAACACCGACGCGATGCGCTTATGACACATCTGGAGGCGCAAGTGTTCATAAATCACATCTTCTCACAACCACTCCGTATGTATCTAGCCATCTATCGTGATTTTTAAAAATTGGCCACGAGCATGTCGGGCCACGCTCAGTGTAGGGTTCCGTAGTCCCGCTCAATGAACTTTATTTAAAAAAATACTTTACCGAACCGAATAACTTCGCAGTGTTTCATAATATGTTTCACTAAGAAGGGAAGACTTAGTACAAGTAAGATAACTAAAAAAAACTGTACTGAACCCGCTACAGTTTTCATTGGAAGTCCTAAATAATTAAGCTTTACTTTCATGTTTTTTTTTCATATTTTTTGTACCCATAGTTCAAAAGTTAGGGGGGGTGGGGGAAGGAACGCATTTTTTTTCCTTTAGACTGATTATTTCCGGAAATATTTACATTATGAGAAAATGCTTCATGGAGACCTCTATATATACCAAAATAATTGAAACAAAAAAAAGGGAGAGGGTTGAAGCAAAAAACAAAAAACATCACATCACCACTTTACGCGTAGGGGAGGTAACTTAAAAAACAATTTTTTTAAATCACTTTGACAGATGTATTGCTTTACTATATATCCAAAACGCAGCTTTCTAGCACTAGCTAGAAGCTTAGTACAATTACAAAGCAAAATCTCGGACAGACAGACATGGCGAAATTATAAGGGTTCCTAGTTGACTACGGAACCCTAAAAAGACCTGTAATAGGAATCCTTCCGACGTGTTCTCGTCGTACGGAATCGTCTTTACTCTGTAATAGTGGGTGTTAGTGTCCGAGCGGGCTTCTTGTCGTATATTAATGAAGTAGCATGCAATCTCAGGCGATATCTTAATAATTTATGGCCCTGCCAGGTGTCGCCATGAAGACGAATTTACATAACGGGTAGGGGCACACATAAATTTATAGCCACGCGTATTTCGTTGGCTTTGAAGTCGGTCAAGCGTGAGGTGCGTTTACGTTGAGAGTTCAGCAGGTACTTATAGTGCTTCTATTTTATTAATGAACGTTAATCTTTGTTTTTGACGACCAATTTTGCAATGTTCTTATTTGAGTAAAACTATACAAGGATCATCGCTATCTTTGTAGATAGATTTGTTTCACTGTATGACTTTGTATTGGGCGTATGTTAATGCGTCAGAAGTGAGCGATATCACATTGAAGAGTTCAGCGGGCCTATGATGGTTGCCATTTTATTACTTATCGTCGTGGACAAGACATCCGTCCCGTTCTGACCAGTATGCGAGTGCGAGAGTGACGGGCGTCTTATCCACGTCGATTTTTACCACATTTATTTTTCGAACCGTGAGATCTTCGAGAAGACAAGTACGGTTGCCAGTTTTGTTGCACTTTTAGCACCACCCAGGGGTCACGTGTAGGGTAACGGTGGGTACTCCCTACGGACGTGGTGCAACTTCGACCCCCCTTTGTCAAGTAAGTGGGTAACTTGACTGTTAGAAGTTCTCAAGCCGCCCGACGGCCTCTAACTTGGCTTAACGACTGCTGTCATAGACAGCAGCCGGGATCAACGCCTAAACGTGCCTTCCAAAGCACGGGAGCGGTCAGTTAGTAACCACTCAAAGCGGTCACCCATCCAAGAACTGACCTGTGCCCACATTGCTTAACCTCGCATACCGCACGCGGTTTGCGGGCGCCGCTGGGCCACGAGCGCGAGCGCTCCACAAAATAGCAACCCTCATATGTCCTGTGTTTAAACATAGGCAGACATTATTTGTGATCTTATTAACATCGGACCCGGGTATGTCCTAAAACTACGACCAAGACCACCGGGGAATGGGCAGCAGCATTCCTAGAGTGCGGTGGAGATACTGCGATCGCCAACCCGCATGCCAAGCGTGGCGATTATGGCATTTACCCCCCCCCCCCATGTAATTAGGGGAGGCAGCAGTGAACGTCCTAGGGCTGATATGGTGGTGGTGGTATTAACATCGGTACTATATTTGTATTTTTTTGTTTACCCAAGTGGATATATTAAATATAATTTACAAAGTCTTAATTTTAAACTGGGAAACAGTAAAAATATTGTATGCACCTAATTTGACGGTTTTTGTTTCTGCACAGTCGACATCCAAATACGTACACATAATATATGCACTGTTTTCCTTCTAGCAAAAGAATATATTGCAAAAGTGTAAACATATTTTTGACGTGAACTGTACTCGCATCTATTCATCTCGCAGTATTGGTCATTTTAATGAACAATACTGCTCGTTAAATAGTAAAAAATCATTAAAATTACAAATCCACCACCACCACCACATCAGCCCTAGGACGTCCACTGCTGGACATAGGCCTCCCCCAATTTCATGGGGGGTAAATGCCATAATCGCCACGCTTGGCATGCGGGTTGCGGGTTGCGGGTTGCCGGGGAATGGGCAGCAGCATTCTTAGAGTGCGGTGGAGATACTGCGATCGCCAAATTACAAATAAAACTTATAAAATACACATTCTAAAAGTAAACTAAGCGAGACATTGCCAAAAAACTTTTACATTTAACTAGTATTTATGCTCTGTACTTACTTAATATACGTAGTCAATTAACCCAGGCAATCACTCTGTAATTAAAGCTTATTGAACCATTTAGGTACCAATTTACGTACTGAAATAGCCTTCGAGTTGTATAAAGTAATTAAAATAACATTAATTGACAAGCATGGTTTATCAACAAAGGGGAACAGAAAAAAATGACCTATATCTACTTAATGTAATTAAACTGATAACAATATAAATATTTGTCGGCCTGTTTAGCCTAGTTGGTAGTGACACTTTCTCCGAAGCTTGAATCGGTTCGAATCCCGGTAAGGGCATTTGTTTCTGTGGTGAGCAGAAACATTTGTTCCTGAGACTTGGATGTTTTCTATGTATTTAAGTATATATCTATAAAATATATCGTCGTCTAGTACCCATAACACAAGCCTTATTGAGCTTACTATGGGACTAGTTCGATTTGTGTAAAAAAATGTCCCTTTACATATTTATTATTATATAATCGTTTTATGTGTATTACATAAAAAAAGTTAATGCCTAATAACATTAAGGAATACGATCCAATGCTACACAAAAGTAGCAGGATAGCATTTGGAAAACGACCCCCAAAACCTGGAGTTTTTAGTAACTATATAATAATATGTTTGTAACTATAATGAATCATTGCAAAAAATAAGAGCTCCATATTTTTGAATATAAAATTAAACAACCTGTATACCCATTTTCTAATAAAAATTTTATTCCTGCAAAATTATATTGATATCAACGTTACGTATTTATTGCATATTTTTTTGCTTGGTAAACTTCGGAGACAAGGGGGTGTACCTATTTATACAGTTTCCTTCATAAATCGAAATTTATCCTGGGTTAGCTTATTTGTAACTATTTATCACTATTTTTTGTAAATATCGCATAACATCCAAGTTTTATCTGTTTAGCGAAGGTATCACACTTTTAAAAGTGAGATATGTGTAAGGAAACTCATATACTTTAGTAGATTTACCAAGATACCAATAATTATGCTGTATGTTCGGGACTGTTTCTGTTTTAACTGGTTAAAAATAAATATTGGAGGACAATCTTACACAAATCGACCTAGTTGAAAAAGTTCTGGCTCTCCAATGACTTGTGATTTGGTTTGATACTGATTATATATTTATATTTATGTACTATGTATATATTTATTTATTATTTTTATTAGTCGGTAGTATATGTATATATAGTATTATTTTGTAGTATATAAGCAATAGCTATATATATAAATACGTTTTTGTACACGTGTTAGTTTGTCTATCTTTTGGTTCCTGTGTCACTCAATTGCTCAAAGGTTAACTGGAAGAGATCCCTTAAAGGGATAAGTTCGCCTTTGTACCGATATAACCGAATTTGTCTGTATTTCTACCTGTGTTTTGTGTACAATAAAGTATTTACATACATACATACATACATACCTAGTCCCAAACTAAACAAAGCTTATCCTAGATAGGGGTACTAAACGACGATATACATACTTATATTAATAAATACATAGAAAACATCTAAAACAAATAATGCCCTGACCGGGATTCAAAACAGGGAGCTCCGTTTTCGTAAGCAGCATTCACTGAACACACATCATAATCACAAAATGTGAAAATTGTGAAATGAGTATTCCATACGGAACCCTAAAAACGATGAATAACTGATAATAAGTTCGTTCAAGCCCTCCAGGGAGATCCCGATATAAATTATGAATTTATTGTCGAATCGGTAATTACGAGGGACGTAAGCACGGGAACCCAAAGCTGCTTTTATTTATAGTATTTCATTGCAGTTAATTATATGTGATAAGATAACTCAACCAAATCGTGTTCATAGCGTTTTCCCGGTTGTGGCATAGAGAAGCCCCGGGTTTATTTCAGAATTTAATCCCAAGATTCGGCGTAGGCAATTAGTTTCACAAAAGCGACTGTTATCTGGACCCGGGCATGTCCTAAAACTACGACCAAGACCACCGTGGGATGGGCAGCAGCATCCCTAGAGTGCGGTTGAGATACTGCGATTGCCAACCCGCATGCCAAGCGTGGCGATTATGGTATTAATCCCCCATTAAATTGGGGAAGGCTTATGTCAAGTAGCAGTGGACGTCCTTGGGCTGATATGGCGGTGGACTGTTATCTGAAGTTCTAGCTCAGAAGGAAATCAAAATTTTGTTGGGATTAAACCGGTTTCATTTACAGAAAATTTACTCTTTAATAACAAATCATATTCCCGACATTAGTTTTTTGACTGCCTATTTAGCTGTACCAGTGCTGGATAAAGGTCTTTCGGTCTTTTTTCCAGTCCAGGCAAGCAATAGGGGGGGGGGGGTGATTTATTTTGAACCAAAGAAAGCAGTGGTTGAGCTAGGGTTCGAACCCACGACCTGCAGATTGGAAGTGCCTTCGCTACAGTGGCTTTGTCTATAAAAAATCTATTTACATATACAAGTCTAATATGACGAGTATGTAGCCAACGTAGCAGATCTATTCAGATGGACTGTTTGTGGCTGATGGTGAAAAGGGTTGTGTGAAATGTTGTCCACCGAAATTGCATCAACAATAATAAGACGTTATTAGTTACTGACATACACAGCAATCAAGCCTTCAATACATTTACTAACGATTGGCTATGTTAGCAACAGAACCCGCTTTCTTTTTACCCACGACGGAACGGAGAAGGTATATGCGTTTAGGGTGAGAGGTTGTTTGTTTGTTTGTTTGTTTGTGTGTGCACCTCAATATCTCCAAAACGGCTTGACCGAATTGGATACGGTTTTCTGCAATGGGTTCGTGGTTCATTCGGGACGAACCCCATTATAATTGTTACGACCATAACTCGCCAGGGGGCGCTGCAGTAAACATTTTTTGCTTGAAAGTGCGTTTGTGCTGGTTTGAGCGCATTTTCTCCGGAACAACTTCACCACCGTGGATGATTTCGATAGTGCTGGGTAAAGAGTACATGTACTTGAACTCTGAGGATCTGATAATAGAGCAAAAAACATAGTAGGGATTTGTACAGGGGTTCGATTACTTACTGTTCGTTTTGGGCCCTTTTGTTTATGTTTGCTTAGCAGCGATTGTAAATGAACTTCTGAGGGTCTGATGATGGAGTAAAATAACATCACACAGAACCTTTCGAAGGCATATAGGTATTTGGCCGTGTTTGGGCTCTTTTCATTGACGACCTGTTTAGCCTAGTTGGTAGTGACTCTGCCTCCAAAGCTAGAGGTCCCGGGTTCGAATCCCGGACAGGGCATTTATTTGTGCATTTTTCACGGATATTTGTTCTTGGGTCTTGGATGTTTTCTATGTATTTAAGTATGTATTTATCTATATAAGTATGTATATCGTCGTCTAGTACCCATAGTACAAGCTTTGCTTAGTTTGGGACTAGGTCGATTTGTGTAAGATTGCCCCCCAATATTATTTATTTTATTTATTTTTCATTGAGTTTGCTGAGTAGTTTCTGCACATGGTATGTTAAGGGTCTGATGATGGATCAGAACAATATTGCAGGGAATCTTATTAAGGTGATCATTTAGTGAACCGTGTTTCGATTGTTTGGCTGGTATGAATTGAGAAATCTCTTCACATGAACTGCTGAAGGCCTGATTATGGAGCAAATCAGCACCATAGGGAAGTTTGCGAGAGCACATATATATGCATTAACGTGTCGTGTTTCTTTTGATAGTGTTTTCTGAGTAGCTTCTGTGTATGAACTGCTGAGAGCTGTAGGTATGATAAAACAGAATAACATAGTAAGGAACTTTGTAAATCCTCATGGATAGAATACCGTGATATAGCTCTTTAAAAAGTGATGACTGAGTAAGTGATAGTAACTTCTCTACCTATAACTAAGAATTTTTGCTCTTTATACCCGCCACGGAAGAGTAGGCTTAAGTCATATGTCCCCCGAACAGGTCTGCTTATCTAAATATTATGGTTTCGGTTAAAGTAGATATTATTGTGTAGTTAGAACTTATCGGCGATACACGACGTGAATATGCCATGGGACACACTACGCATGGATAAAACTATCGTGTTATGTTATAAAACTGGCTTAGTGCGAGTGGGACCGTCGCGCACGAAGGGTTCCGTACCATTATCCACATGTTTTTAATATTTGTTGTTATAGCGGCAACAGAAATACATAATCTGTGAAAATTTCAACTGTCTAACTATCGCGGTTCTTGAGATACAGCCCGGTGACAGACAGCGAAGTCTTAGTAATAGGGTCTCGCTTTTACACGTTGTAAAAACGGGACCCTATTACTAAACGACCCGACGGGACCCGATTACGTTGTTTCGGGGCTACAGAACTCTGAAAAGCACATTTATTCCAAAACGGGTTCACTAAATTATATGCAGAGCAGAGGGCAATTAATATGGTGGTTGGTTACCCACGACGGAAAGGATAAGGTATAAAAATTTAGGGTAAATTAAGGGGGGGGCGCTAGTCGGGTAACCTCCACGAGTGTCTGGGCTCTTCCCTCGCGGGTCTGGGGGAAGGGGAAGGGTTCTGGCCGGTGCGCCCTGGAGGCAACGGTAAGTGATTCATTTTCGGAGGGATCGTTTACCGGTGCTACCAATAACCCAGAGACGGGGTCGCTCTGGGTTTTCCTCTGTTTAGCGGAGGACACTCCAGATGCGACCAATGGGGGGATGGGGGGTTCCGCATTCGCAAGACTCCCCAGGTGCGGCGAGAGGGACAGGCCATGCCGTATGCCTGTAAAAATAAATACGGACTCGTAACCCTAGCTTCGGCAGAGGGCCGCTATGGTCGGGAGCGGGGGCTGACACCGTCAGGCCGGGGCCGGGTGGTGACTGCGAGGGAGAAAACCTCTTTAAAAAGTCACAAGGGGACCTGAGGGGGTGAATCCGGGGTTTTTCACTCTCTCCCAGCGTGGAGGTCCTTTGGTCGGCAAGTGTGTGGTGTCGCCCTGCACGCTTGCCGACGGGTGGGAGACGCTTGCCTCAGCAGTGAGGGAACAGCTTCGGCTGTTGCAGCAGGCGGTGTTCGCAGTTGTGTGCCTTGACGATCCCGTGTCACCGCCACTAATGCTGCGTGATGGGCATACCCTGGTGGTTTTAGACGGTAGTCCGGACGGTTCCCGGGAGTCCGTCATACCCGTCCTAGTTCCCCGGCTAGGCGGGATGCGTAAATGCATTTCCCCAGGTAAAAAAAGGATAAATTAAGGGCAATAGGCGCAGATTCTCCAAATCGGCTAAACCGATTAAGATTTTTTGCTATATATTCGTAAAAAAGTAAAAGTTTGTCGAAATTTAGAATGAATGATCCAAGTTAGTGATATTAAATTTGATGTGCTTGTGATAGAGGAAGGAGGATATGAGTGTCTACGTGGGCTCGCATATACTCGTAGTGCGCGGTCTGAAGAGAAGCTTAGGACCTTCGGCCCCACGCAGAACTCGGATCGGCTCTACTTTGAACATTTAGCGATAGGATAGTGCACGAGAGTCCCGTGTAGGCTCGCGTACAGAGCGTGACCCTTCGCGCTGAGGCTTTTAGGCACTTCGGGCCTTCTCACCTGCGCGGAGCTCAGCTTTTGGTCTTGCGTGCCTTGCCACTCACCTTTGCGCTTTTGGCCCTCAAATTTAATTGTAAAGACACAGGTGGATAGTGGTGGCTCGCCCTTTGGGTCTTCGGCCCTCTGGCTTGCGGAGAGAACTCTCTCAAAGGACGCTCCGAGCCTTCGTCTTCCAGGTTCTCTTCTAAAACACTCGATAGGAAGGATCTACTTGGGCTTGCCCTTCAGGTCTCTAGCTGACGTCGAGAGTGCTTTCTAATGGGACGCTTTGGGCATATGTCCCTACGCTGAGCTCTGCCTTCGGCCTACCGTGCTTGTTTCCGGAATATATAGCGTTAAGTGAGAAACAACCATTGTTTTTCTACCACGTCGATGGCATACAAGCATGCAGTCCGCTTGATGGTTAGCGGTTACCGCAGCCTAGGGATGTTTGCAACTCCAGGGGTTTCAATGCGCGTTGCTGACTCTTTAAACATGTATACACTCCTTTCTTGAATAGCCCTATACTATAACATAATCCCTTGGGAAAACCTCAGGAGGGAGCTCATTCTACAACTGGAACGTTTGAGTGAGGAACGTATAGACATTGCTCTCTAAAAATAATAAAATAAAACAAAATTAAAAATTTTGAAAAACCCACGACGGATTAACCTAATTCAAAAATTATAAAATAAAGTAAATGTGAATCCCCCGACTGGGTATTTACGAAGTAAGTACATGGAGATAATAAATAGATTTCAAAAACGGTTGTATGGTCGCGAGGTACAGTTACAAAGCCAGAAAAATCCGTCGGGGTCTGCCATTGCCATGTCTGTTCCTAATTTCATTAAAATATTAATAATAGTAAAGCTCGAGGTACATTACATACAGCAACTTACATTGAAGTACCTATAACACGGACTTCGTAATCTTACTTCATTTCAGGGCAGGCAATGGCAGCCCCCGACGGATTTTTCTGGCTTTGTAACTGTACCTCGCGACCATACAACCGTTTTTGAAATCTATTTATTATCTCCATGTACTTACTTCGTAAATACCCAGTCGGGGGATTCACATTTACTTTATTTTATAATTTTTGAATGAGGTTAATCCGTCGTGGGTTTTTCAAAATTTTTAATTTTGTTTTATTCAAATATACAAATTACAACAAAATGAGCAATTGTATTGTACATGGTTTAAGTTTGTCTATCTTATTCTACCTACCTTCCACTCAATTGCTCAAAGGTTAGCTGGAAGAGATCCCTTATAGGGGTAAGCTCGCCTTTGTACTTTAACGCTTTGTGACCTCTTTATGTTTCAACCTGTAATTGTGTACAATAAAGTGCTTACATACATACATACATACATACATACAACAAAATTTCTGACAGCAAAATCTATAGGACTATCAAATCTGCTCACAGAATAAGGCGGACTTAATGTCATGAGGCGTTGTTCACCAGTCAACCTTAAGGCGAAGCAGAAAAAATTGTAGGAGGTGCAACTGAACGGCAGCGATCTGCATTTGTTTCTACCTATCATCGAATTCTCAAATCAGTAAAGGAATAGGCGTCGACGGTATTAAAAAAACCTTTTTTTCAATCAAGATTGGAAATATTCGCTACAGTAGCTCACAGTGTACCAAATTAAAATGTTTTTTCAGGCTTACCACGGCTATTAATCTGAAACCTTTTTCAGGTTCAAGTCTCAGAAGTTTCAAGATTAATGTTAGAAGAGTGCCTTGAGTAAATCAATCAAGAAAAACTGCAAAAAAACAGCGCAGACTGAGTGACTTAGGTTTTAAGGTACCAATTGTAATATAGAACTGCAAATAGTAGTATTAATACTTTCAGTGCCCGGAATCCGCTCCGTGAGTGTTTCTCTCGTTTGCGCCTCCTCTACTACGAATTGTCGCATGTTATCGGCTACGAAACGAGTGTAGCGCTACAAAATCGTTGAGTGAAAGTCTTAACACTTTCAGTACCGGGAACCCTCTCCGTGGACGCTCCTTTCGTAGGCTCTTCCTCTACTACGAGTTGTTGCATGTTATCTGCTACGATCGTAGCACTACGAATTTGTAGCACTGAGTGTTAACCGTTTCAAGGCCCATGACGATATGCGTCATACTTCAAAGTACGATATCCACTTAAAGGGGAAAAAATGTTCTTGCGGATGGCGTAGACCATGTAGATTTGGTGGGAATCGAATGAGTTAACATCTACAATCGAAATGTAACTGTAATGTACGGCAACCGTTTACCATCAAACGAGCCGTAGGCTTGTTTGCCACTGCTCCCGATTTAATATAAAAAAATTAACAGCCAAGTGCGAATCAGGACTCGGCAATTAGTGTTCCATACTCTAAGTCGGGCCAAGGTATGTCCTAAAACTACGATCCCCCGGGGATGGGCAGCAGCATCCCTGGAGTGCTTGGAGATACTGCGATCGCCAACCCGCATGCCAAGCGTGGCGATTATGGCATTCACCCCCATAAAAAATACAAGCAAACGACGGCCACGCGGTTTTTTGAATATCGTTAAGTTTTTGTTAAACTCTAGTCTGCTTACAAAATCGCAAAGTATTTTTTCATCGAAGTGTCCAATCTACCGGCAAAAGCCGGGCTCTTATGAGAATAGAATGAAGATGAATTTCAATTTAAATAATACGCAGAAATGGTGCAAAGGATTAAAATCATAAGCATCTTAGTCTCAGTTCCGCGTACAACTAACTAGACGATTCTATTTCGTTCTTCATTAAATTACCAGTCCCAACTAACAAATTCAATATTGCTAAAACCCGTTATTATAACTAGATACAGTAATGTAAAAACCGGGTTACTTTAGGGCCAAACGGAGAGATCCCTTAGGGAGACTGTGTCTTTGTGAAATATGACTCCGCCGGCGATACATTTTGCTTAGGGCACCTTTCATTACTTGGCACGGAATCCAGATAATATTGCTACAGGAAACTTGTGGCGTGTAGGATATTGGAGCCTGATACATTGTTTAAAATGTCACATTACATAGCGTACGTGGCGTTATAAACTGTTTTATATTTATATCTCGGTTATTAAATCCAGTGTGACTGGAAATTATGAGCGTTTTGAAGTAGGCAAAATACTTCATTGAAACATATTCCCAAAAAGGAATAGGGCTCATGGACTAACGGAGCCCGCGTAGCGCATGCGGTATACGAAGTTAAACAACGTTGGCCGAGGTCAAATATTAGATTGGCGACCGCTTGGAGTCGTTTCTACCTGAGCACTCCCGTGATTTGGAAGACACTTCAAGCCGTTGATCCCAGCTGCTGTCTATGACAGCAATCGTTAAGCCAAGTCAGAGGACTTCGAGCGGCTTGAGAACTTCTTACAGAAGTCTTCTTTTAGTTGCCTGGTCACTTGATAAGCCTAAGCCTGAAACTAAATTAGAAAATAAAATAAAAAAGTTTCCAAAGAGCAGCAGAACGTCTCAAATATATTTTCTTATTAAAGAGTTCAATAGTTTTGAGGTTATTTAAGAAAATACACGAAAATTTACCATAGTTTCTCCAATTTCTCTCCAAATTCTCCAAAACTACTATGCGAAACATTTTGAAAAAAAAGTACTAGGCTAGAAAGCTTTCGAAATTTGTCCAAAAGATCCCATACCTGAAAAGTGTTGCATCTTGTTTCCTCTTACGCCGAAAACATAAGCATGTCTCTTATAGGGAGGGCGTGGTTTACAAAATTAAAGCTTCCCCTAAAAGAGTAGCGGAAGAGGTATGATCTCCCATCCTTTGACGCCTGCATTCTTCCGCGACACGACCACCGACCCGCCACAGCAGCCACTATCGGCTCAAACGGCTACAACGGATGCCCCACGCCACAGCTGAGACCCACCTCATCATCAAGACGGCGACAGGAACAAGGGAATTGCAAATTACATCACCATCCTGCAAGAGATCTTGAGCGCGATCCAGACCGGCAACAACCCCGTCCCCATCATCCCCAGGGGACTAGCCGACCTGTCAGGTATCAGGACCGTATCAGGACGGCTAACCTACGGACAGAAGGAAGTACCTAGTGCGGTCGGCTTGAGTGTCAATAACTGGGTCCCGGCAGGGCTTGATCTCGCCGACGGACGAATCGGATGATCCCACCACCGGACCTGACGAGCTAAGCTCAACCCAACCCCTAGTCCGTAGTTACGGACGGTACCCGATCCCGCTAAAACTTGCTCAGTCACGCATAGCTTACCCGGACCCCACAATGACTCGAACGGGGGCACCGCGTTGGTGCCTACACTGAGTAAAAATGTAGGCTTATAGTTAAACTTCGTGCTATTTTGTATGCCCACGAAACTGACCCCCGCAATGCACGCGAATTGGAGTACGCGAGCCATTATTAATCTAATTACTTCGCTAGCGATCGTAACTAGCGAATAGTTAGCCATGTTATTTGATCAGACTGGTTTGAACTTTAGGCAAAGCTTAATTACAAGTTTGAGTAGACGTCCATTTTTATCCAGTTATCAGAACAGTTTTTCATTCATATTAAATTATTACTATCGAAATCGTTTATGACAACATTTGTACAAATACTCTTAGTACTGGTACCATGGACCCGGGTATGTCCTAAAACTATGACCAAGACCATAAGAGGCCTACGTCCAGCAGTGGGCGTCTTTTGGCTGATATGGCGGTGGTGGTACAGTTAAGAGCAAATGTAGATTATTATTTTAGTACTTTGTTGTACTATGGAGAAGTCTGGTCAGCAATAAAAGGACATGATGTCACGATCCTCAGCATTGAGGAAACGACTGATGATGATGATGATGATGTACAAAAGTAACAATATTGTGACAGTTGGGATGCGTCAATTATTTATTTATTTATAGAAAGAAATAAACAGATAAAATTTAATTTTCATTAAAGTAGTCCTTTTAAATCAAGATTACAATTCATTTCAATTGACTCAAGAGTCATCAAACAATTTCTTGAACTCTTCAAACTTAGCACATTTTACTTCCTTGATACGAACGTTTAATATCCATTTCTTATCACAAGAACGAGTTTTCATTTTGAAAGTTTTGACAGATATGGGAAGCGTCCATCAAGTGTCAGTGTAAATATGTTTTGCGTTCTGATATTTCCCGTATTTCGTGTTTTGATTTATACTAAGTCGTTTGAGTTTCATTTAATTTCCATTTAGGTACCTACTTCATTATTAATAAATTATCTTTTGTTTAGGCATAAATCAACATACTATGCCGCCATTTTGACGAAATTATTTTATTTTGACGCACAGATATCAGAGTAAAGCAGATCCGCTCATTTAATTTGAACGATTTCTGTACATTTCATCTATTCTCACTAATGCACAAATCAGAAAGTTTGAGAGAGACAGACAAGTGACATCTGACACATCTTCACCTGTCAGTGTCTTCGTCTTCGTAACTGAAAAATGTACTGAACTGACGTTGTGGTGTGTTAAGTTTATATGGGATTTAACATCCTGTTGTGCTTTCAAATCGAGACATTTCGTTCACAGCCGAAAATACTCATCACTATTTCAATTCATCTTGGCGCACCATAAGGATTAAACGAAACAACTATATGAAAAGTCATCTGGCGCATACTGCGCTTAATTTGGAAGACATCAGAGATCTTGGTTGAGTAGCAAATACCGTATATATTCAACCCCGCCAGGTCAAGAAGAAGGCTAAATGTGGATATGTTTTCAAACCAGGACACTTCTTGACTATAAATACGAGGTTTTGTACCACTGTTGTACGGTTCAGTGCATTGTAAAGGACGCTCAAGTGGGAAGTGAATCTTAGCTTGAATCTTACGCACGAGTGATTGTTATTTTTCTTTCCAATTTTCAACTAAAGAAACAGAATGAGCATGAAGGATACAGAACGAAATATAATAAAAACCCATTATTAATGATCCATTGAGACGCAGTGTTACACGCGTAACACTTACAAAATTACTCTACTTTTATGTATAAGTATTTTACAATTTATACTTTTTTTCCTCTCCTCTTTCTTAGGGTTCCGTACCCAAAGGGTAAAAACGGGACCCTATTATTAAGACTTCGCTGTCCGTCCGTCTGTCTGTCACCAGGCTGTATCTCAAGAACCGTAATACATTTGAAATTTTCACAGATTGTGTATTTCTGTTGCCGTTATAACAACAAATACAAAAAACAAAATAATAATAATAATGAAGGGGGGCTCCCATACAAAAAACGTGATATTTTAGCCCTTTTTCATGGCTACCACTCGCCGAGCTAGATCTCAAGAACCTTAACAGCTAGACAATTGAAATTTGCACAGATTATGTATTTTTATTGTGGCAACAACAACAAATACTACAATCAAAATAATAATAATAATTAAGGGGGGCTCCCATATAAAAGAGTATTTGTTGGCGTTTTTTTTTCTGGTACGGAACCCTTCATGCGCGAGTCCGACTCGCACCCGGCCGGTTTTTTTTTGTTTTTTGTTAACTATGAGTAAGATTCCCTCACGGGTGAAGGCCTCCTCCAGCTTTTTCCCAAGGATACAGGATAGACCCGGGCGTTTTGAGTCAAAATTGTGCCTATTACTTCTATTCTCGATATTTGGAGTTATTATCAGCTTTTCCTGTTCAGAAGCAGTGTATTTATTGACTCCGTCATTAAAAAAGTGTCCTAACATCCTTTAAATGAAATAAAAAATTAAGATTTCCGCTTTCTGACGGTCGTGCAAAATGTTTTAAAAAACCGGCCAAGTGCGGGTCGGACTCGCGCACGAAGGTTTCCGTACCAGAAAAAAACGCCAACAACTACTCTGTTGTATGGGAGCCCCCTTAATTATTATTATTATTTTGATTTTAGTATTTTTTGTTGTAGCCACAATAAAAATACATAATCTGTGCAAATTTCAACTGTCTAGCTGTTAAGGTTCTTGAGATCTAGCTCGGCGAGTGGTAGCCATGAAAAAGGGCTAAAATATCACGTTTTTTGTATGGGAGCCCACCTTAATTATTATTATTATTTTGTTTTTAGTATTTTTTGTTATAGCGGCAACAGAAATACACAATCTGTGAAAATCACAGACGGACGGACGGACGGACAGCGAAGTCTTGGTAATAGGGTCCCGTTTTTACCCTTTGTTTTAAAAACTTCACAGGGTAGGATGAAAATTTGGAGACATTTTTAGTTAAGCCTTGTTTGTCTGTCTGT
Organism: Notocelia uddmanniana; assembly: GCA_905163555.1. Taxonomy (NCBI): domain Eukaryota; kingdom Metazoa; phylum Arthropoda; class Insecta; order Lepidoptera; family Tortricidae; genus Notocelia; species Notocelia uddmanniana. The sequence goes on along the minus strand of LR991058.1, from coordinate 28,269,007 downwards.
CCAAGCCTTAGCTCTGTGATTGTTAGTGCTTGTAAATTTGGTATGGATATATGAACCAATAAAACTGACAAAGTTAACAAGTCTTTTTAAGGGTACCTCCCCTACACGTAAAGTGGGGATGATTTTTTTTTGCTTCAATCCTATGGTGTGGGTTGTTGTTAGATAGTTCTTCCAAATTAAATACAGGTCTTCGTAAAACATTTTTGATTAAGTGAACATTATCGGAAATAATCACTTCAAAACAAAAAAAAACCATAAACTATCGGTCCAAAAAATATGTAAACAAATCGTGAAAGTACGAGTATATGATAAAATATATGATGATGATGAAAGCTTAATAAATACTTTCAACGAAAACTATAGCAGACTAGACCAATTAAGCTGTTTTTAAATTATCGTAAAAAGTCTTCCCTCCTTAGTAAAAGACGTGTGAAATGCTGCGAAGGTATTCCCTTTTGTTTGGTATTGTTTTAAAGTTAGTTCATTGGGTAACTACGAAACCCTACACTGAGCATGGCCCAACATGCTCTTGACCGATTTTATTATAAAACGGCGGTGGCAAGCAATTTCATGGTTTGCCTGATGGTAAGCAGCTTCCGTAGCGTGGGCAGGCCCCCACACGGTGGACCGATGACCTGGTGAAGGTCGCGGGTATCCGCTGGATGCGGGTGGCGCAGGACCGGTCATTGTGGAAGTCTTTGGGGGAGGCCTATGTCCAGCAGTGGACGTCTTTCGGCTGACATGATGAAGCAGCTTCCGTAGCCTATGGACACTTGATCTCCCGAAAAATCACAAGCGCGTTGCCGACGCCTTATTGACTTGAGGATTCGCGTAAGACGACTCGAACAAAGAATGGTAGTTTTATATATTTACAAATAAAGAAGAAACCATTAAGATAACTCCTTGTTTTCCTGCACAGCCTTCACATATTATGTGTGTAGGAGGGCTTAGGTTATGTCTCTCTCTGTTACTTAACTGATGTTTTATGTCCAAGGTTGGGAGACGGTTTTCCTTAAACAATTTGATTTTGCTGTAGACCACCAAAATTACCCTAAACGTATGCGTAGTTAATGTAACGAAGGCCCGACTCAAACAGATTTTTATCAAAGTATATTTCTTTCCAAGTCAGTGTTAAAAAGTCATTAAAGGTAACAAATTTTACAACACCCAGTGACAAAACAAGTAAATTTTTAACAAAAAAACACCGATTCCCAACCTTGCCAGACCCCATCCTCTTGGTATATAATTTAGGGAGTTCCTTATTTTTTACCTTACCCCATCCTCTTGGTATATAATTTGAGGAGTTCCTTCGATTTTTCCAAGATCCCGTCATCAGATCCAAACTTGGTGACAATAGGACCAACTAAAAAACACACCCTTTCAAACAAAAAAAAATTGTTATCGGTCCACTAGTCTCCGAGTAATCGGTAAACATACATAAAAAAAATATTCTGACGAATATTGAACCTCCTCCTTTGTTTGAAGTCGGTTAATATACGAACGTGACTTTAGTTGAATTAAAATGTGACGATAAAGCGTTGACAAAGATAGCGTATTTTATGTAGTGAAGGCCCAACTCAAACTGATTTTTATCACACTTTTGCCAAGTCAGTGTAAAAAAGTAATTAAATACAAATACAAAATACAAAAATACAAAATAATTTATTTACCAAAAAAGCAATACAGTTGTTACATTATCAGTGGCCCTTACACTAGGTCGAGCCTGTATCGTGAGGGCCGACAGAAAACAGTTAGAGATTGTACAATTAGATGGTGCGTATACAGATAACCTGAAGGATCGAAAAATAAAATAAAATACAAGGGGCATTCCTCTAAACATAATTTAAGACTATCCAATCCATATTTACAAGCTGTGGATGTGTGTGTGTATGTGTGTGTGTGTGTGTGTGTGTGTGTGTGTGTGTGTGTGTGTGTGTGTGTGTGTGTGTGTGTGTGCGTGTGTGTGTGCGTGTGTGTTGTGTGCGTGTGTGTTGTGAGTGTGTGTGTTTGTTTGTGTATGTGTGTGTGCGTGCGAGAGTGCGTAAACGTGTGAGTGTGTGCAGCAAACGGTATTATTACCAGTTAACGCAAGGGTATTAAAAAATCTTCAGTGGCCCTGTAAGAGAGCGTGAGAAGCCATTTCTTTACTTTAGTCTGTAATTCTTGAACACTCATTAATTTAACATCCAAAGCTTTTGCTATTCGGTTGTATATAAATGGGTGCGAATATTGAGGGAAGCGTCGGGCATAGGGAGTTCTTGCCGCACCTTGAGGAACACGGAAAAGTCTTTTGCTTTGCAGTGCTGCAAGGTTTGAGGCATTTAACGTGTAGCGGTGCATTTTTACAGCTATTCTGTAAATAAATAATTGGCGAACAGAAAGTGTCTGGGTTTCAGACAAAAGTTGAGCTGTCGGATATTGAAAGGGTTTCCGTATCATTGTTTTTAGTACCGATCTCTGTGCTCTTTCTAAAGCGAGCAAAGTCGTGATTCCAGCTCCACCCCAAACCGAAATGCAGTATTCCAAGATAGGCTTGCACAGTGCGTTGTAAACCAGCTGAAGGACCCGTCTATCAGCAGAGTTGCGAAGCAGGCGCATAACAAAGATAAGTTTCCTGACACGATGTGATAGGGAAGTGATGTGCTGTTTAAAAGAGAAGTTTTGATCTATTTCTACTCCCAGGTATCGTATAGATTCTGTGCGATCAATAGGTGTCCATAAGTTCGATGGAGGCGTTGGGTGCACATTTGCATTACAATTAATAGTTAGTTTTGTGGCTACATCCGGTGCAGAAGCTTTTGTTTTATGGAAGCAAATGAATTTTGTTTTCTTCAGATTGAGGGAGAGAAGATTATTATCGAACCAGTGCTGAATTAAACCCAACATCATATTCTGTACAACACTAAGTGACAGAATAAACGAACGTGACTTTAGTTGAATAAAAAAGTATTGACAAGAGCGTCAGATTGTACAGATATTTTTATCATTTTGATAATATAGGCACATTAATGTATTATATGACGACCTGTTTAGCCTAGTTGGTAGTGACTCTGCCTCCGAAGCTAGAGGTACCGGGTTCGAATCCCGGCCAGGGCATTTATTTGTGCATTTTTCACGGATATTTGTTCTTGGGTCTTGGATGTTTTCTATGTATTTAAGTATGTATTTATCTATATAAGTATGTATATCGTCGTTTAGTACCCATAGTACAAGCTTTGCTTAGTTTGGGACTAGTCGATTTGTGTAAGATTGTCCCCCAATATTATTATTAACTCTGTATTTATTTTCGTACTTAAGCTAGGTTTTTTACAATAATTTTATAAAAGTAAAATATATAAACATACATACAAAATATAAAAGCATTATAAAAAACCTAACCTAGGGTGCCGCCGGCAGCGAGGCAGGGCCTAAGCTACCGGTGGTTAGGGCGACAGATAAAGGAACCTCCGGACTATCCGCGCCGTGTCCAGGAGTACCGCCTTCTGTATCTGACCCTTGACCCAGCCATTTAACGAGAGTCTCTTGAGATGTTGTCGAGACTCTTCGCTATTAGACCGTTCGCGGAGACGACTATCGGGACAATGATTGTTGAATCAACATCCCACATGGCGGTTACCTCGTGTGCCAGGTCTAGGTACTTGCTAGATTTGTCCTTCTCAGCCTTCACGAGGTTCTCGTCATGGGGGATGGTGATGTCAACGAGTACTGCCTGGCGCTTCAATCGATCTGTCAGCACGATATCAGGCTTGTTGGCTATAATAGTCCTGTCTGTGATGACAGATTGATCCCAATAGAGCGTTGCACGACCATTCTCGAGAACTGGCGCAGGTGTGTACTTATAGTACGGAACTTCGAAATCCACAAGACCGTATAGAAGAGCAAGCTGCTGGTGAATAATCCTGGCCACCAAGTTATGTCTGTGCAAGTACTCGCCGTTAGCAAGATGACTACAACCGGAAATAATATGCCTGAGTGACTCTCCGGGACGGCGGCATGCCCGACAAATGTCGACCGTACCATACTTCAGGATATATTTCCGGTAGTTGTTCGTCATGATAACCTCGTCCGCAATTGCACAGACAAAACCTTCAGTTTCCCCAAAAAGATCCCCAAAACGTAGCCAGTTCACCGATGCGAGCAGGTCTACGTCGGGACTCGTAAGGGCCTTGTAGAACCGCCCGTGTAGCTCCTTACTCTTCCACACCGCCCTGCGATCCCCGGCGCTCAGCACTTTAAGTCTGCGCCAGTTCTCTTTTGCCATGGAGAGCAGGGTGAGGAGTGTGTCTACTGCCACCACATCACGATGGATCCCACACTCGCTGTTTAAGAAATAATCTCTGAGACTGCACACCTCGCGGTTGTGAAGGTCTTTGGCATTTAAGAAGCCACGACCTCCAAGCTTCCGCGGGATGTACAGTCTCATAACAGTCGAGCGCGGGTGTAGCATACAGTGCGTAGTGAGCAGTACATGCACCCTTCGATCCAGGAAATCGAGCTCAGTCTGAGTCCATCTTAATATGCCAAAGGAGTATGTGAGCAAGGGCATCACCCAGGCGTTGAAGGCGCGCACCTTATTGCCGCCCGACAAAAGACTCTTTATTATTATTATTATTTCATCAGTACTTGAATATGTTTATCCATACATAAGCCGTTTTATGAACCAAGAAAGTACCGTGAGCCGCAAACAGCTCCTAGTTAAAACCATTATCACGAAAAAAACTAAAGCCAGCGGACGGCGAGAAAAACTCGTTTTTCCCCAAACGTCTATTACCGTGTATTCAGGTACTTAACGTAACATATACATACGTACTGTGTTGACATAAGAAAACCCATTACCGAAGCGGCACATCAGATTTACGACTGTTTGCTACCAAAGCCGGGGACTTCTAACTTGTGTTTTTCCCTGTATGCTCGAATCCGAGTTTTTAATTAAAGTTAGCAGTGTTTTATACACACGAGGGAGCCGTGGACTCACCTGATTACGACTTTTAATGCGTATCTATCCACGTTTTATATGTTACGGGAGGCATTTCATAAGTGACTTTCGGGTGTAGTCAGATTAAAGTGCTACTTTCGACTTGACTTTGTGGATTGGAATCAATTTGTTGCTGGATGTTTGTTTGTTGTAACTAAGTATAGTAACTTTTCAAATCATACGGAGTGCCTCATGGTATGTAGGCAGCATAGCGTTTGAACGCTTGTGCCTCCGGAAGAATCTCGTAAATAAGCAAAAATTGAGCGTTCCCTCTTACCTCCGAAACTAATAGGCCTAAAATTTTGAAAAGAAAAAAAAACCGTAATATTGTTGATTACCTTACATCATCCTCCTAGCGTGATTCCCAGTACAGTTGCATCCTGAAGGATGCCAGGGGTCTGCTACCTAATCACAAGAGTTGGCGTGGGCACTAATTTTTACGGAAGTGACTGCCATCTGACCTTCCAACCCGAGCGGTAAACTAGACCTTATTGGGATCAGGCTTGTCAAGTGAGTGGGCAATTTGACTGTTAGAAGTTCTGAAACCGCCCGGAGGCCCCTAACTTGGCTTAACGACTGCTATCATAGACAGCAACCGGGATCAACGGCTTAACGTGCCTTCCAAATCACAGGAGCGCTCAGTTAGCAACCACATAAAGCGGTCACCCATCCAAGGACTGACCTCGCCCGACATTGCTTATCCTCGCATACCGCACGCGGTACGCGGGCGCCGCTGGGCCACGAACCTATACATTACAGGAAAACCAAAGATAAGAAATCTGTGGTATTTAAAGAAATATAGATACGGAACCCTCTTCATGTGAGCTTAACTCACACTTGTCCGGGTTTTTTTACAATCACACGGCTCCTTTCTATCCAGGACCTACCTTTGTCGATTTGTGAAATATATGGTTTCACACTTTTTTGTTATAAGCTGAAAAAACGGTTAAATAGGTACAACATAACCGATTCAAATAAAAAAAAATACAGCAGTCAAAAAAAAAACAGATAGAGACAATAATTGGCTTTAATCAATCCAGATACAAATATTAAAGTAAATATTTCGTTTGCATTTCATTGTTTTAACGCTGAATATTTAAATGGAAACCAACGATTATTTCATTTAAATTGTAAATACAGGAATAATAATTTCATTAGCAGTGATTTTTATTGGTTTATAATACCCGGTGTCAAGTATTGATGTGAAAGGCAGTAAGTACGAATATGACATTCAAAAAATCAAAATCAAATATTCATTCTACAAATAGGCCACAAGGGCACTTTAACAAGTCAAAGCGTGAATTAATACAATTAAAAAAAAACTGATATTTGCCAAAAATATAGTGAACTTACCGTGCCCGTGGCTCCGTCCCGGGATATTTATGCAGAACGAATCCTCAAATCTATAAAGAGTCCGCAAATCATTTATAACGTTTTCGACTTCTCGTGCTTAGCAAAGCCCTAAATGAGGCTGACTTTAAGCCTTCTTATGAGGCCCTTAGTAAGCGACCACGTTTCAATGCCTATGTCATCACTGGCAACAGACACTGGAACTGTCCGTAGGCTGTAGTTTCTGCTTACCGCGGCCCAAGCATGATAAAATAATACAAGGTAAGGTTTGACACTCCGGGGAAAAATCGTTGTGTGAGTGACACAAGCCTACGTCAAAAGTAAAAGTAGTTTATTCTTCAAATTAGGCATATTACTTGCACCTATGATCTGTCATCATAGATGACGTTCTATGATGACAGATCGTAACATTTAGCTGTTTTGAACTACCTTACAGCCCTGGGCTCCACGGAAGACCAGCGCTGTGGCATTGCTTGATGCCAGAGCATTATGCTGAGTGGTGTCCACTTGCGGCCTCTATAGCACCACCACTATCTGGTAGTGTTTTTTCTTTTGTATTCTTGTTACAGCTTTAGTTCTATTTAAGTAGATTTAAGATTAAAGATTTTCTGTTAAAGTTTTGATGTGGTGTAATTTTGGCTTGCAATAAATTATTTTCTTTCTTTCTTTCTTTCATCACTGCTATCGAGCCTATCGGTTGTTGGCGGTCGTAGTGTGAGTTCGTGTGTGTATAGGCTTTACAGTGACGTAAATAGACTTGTGTCACGATCCGGAGTAGCAGACCTTGTTTCCTTAGAACACCTATGCTCTACCCTAGACCCTAGTCAAGCATACTAGTTTGTCACCGTCGTTGTATAAAAAAGTCGTGATGTGACAAACATTCAGTTTCCCCTACTGTATATAGTGTACGTTGTATTGCACATTGGGTGACACGAGGTTAATATTTCATAAAATATAACTTTGCTGTAAGTGTGTGTTAATTGTAACACATTAATTCCCGCTCCACTGTCACCGCAAATATTCGCATGTTTGTTTCATAAAACGTCGAAACTGCTCCCATTCGGTTGCGGAAGCCCGCACATAATGAAGTTCTGAGGCCCAATTCTGCTCATCTCCTTCACTTCCTAATTGGATTTCAATATGTTCCGCGAACGAACTATCAGGTTAGCTCGGAGCGTGTAAAAGTGAGCACGAAACAATGTTTATTGGGATCGGAAGCGGTGAATAAAAATAGACTTCTCGAACATTCTCAAGTGTATTATGTATTATCTCCCTAAACAGTACAATTTCATGTCTTAATTGCCTGTGAACTGGATTTGTGTTTATCTTAATCCAGTGTGCTTTGTATACCGTTACGTTGATAAATACGAAAACATTATCCATACTAATTGACCGAGCGAGCGAAGCGTCTCCGTTTCAGCTTTCGACAAAAATTCTTTCGTATGTCTGTCTGTCCAGATGTTCTCCTCTACATGTCGCATTTCTCAACCAATTCTCGTGAAATTTTGTGAGCAGGGTCGATAATTATATAGAATTTTATGGGTGAGTCAGTTTTTGGAATTTATGAATTTTTTTATGGCTCACAGAGCCACTAGTATTTTAAATGCGAAAGTAAATCTGTCTGTCAGTCTACCTACCTTTTCAAGCTTAATCAGCTGAACGAATTTAAATTTATTCTGGTATGGAGATGATCCCGGAAAAGACATAAATTATTTGTATCCTGTAAATAATGTCTAAGGGGTAAAAGGGAATAAATAATTATTAATGTGTCAGGCAATAAGTATGGATATTATGTTAAACTGATATTTGAGTAAAAAATAGGGTGAATTTACTGTGCCCATGGCTCGGCAAGGGAGAGCCATAATTGATCTAGCAAAACGTAGCGTCTTCGTTTTAGCTTGGACAAAAATGCTTTCATATGTCGTCCGGATTTTTAACTGTTCTCCTCTGCAGGTCGCATATCTCAACCGATTCTTGTGAAAATTTGTGAGCAGGTTCGATAATATGGAATGGCTCCGCTATTTAAAAAAACAAAAACAAACTAGACAAAATAAAACGGGCCAAGTGCGTGTTGGGCAACGCACAATGAAGGGTTCCATACCTACTAATATTACTCACATCACATTTAAAAACAGTACCCTGTACTCTTTGAATTAAAAAAGATCGTATTTTTATAAGAATCTTACGGCACTTAGTTTTTTGTTGGAGGTTTTCCGCGATAATTCAACAACCGTTAGACTTCTTATAGGTTTTCCAGTTTTTAATTGGTATTGAACTATTTTTTGTATTTTTTTCAAAATGTTTCGGAGGTTATTTCATAGTTATAAAAATAAAACATACCTATTTGGGATGCTCACAATAAGACCTTTTATTTGAAAGTGCCCCATGTTTTAAATTGTATTATGTTACACGTTCTTTGAGTCGCCGACTTGCTTGGGTGGATTCGGAGCAAACTGGCTGTGACAGCCGGACGGACAGACAGACGCACGAGTGATCCTATAAGGGTTCCGTTTTCGTCCTATCGAGGTACAGAACCTTAAAATCCATATTATTCTCACAGTCACCATTTTAGACTGCTTCTATAATTATTCAATAAAAAAATATTTTTGTAAGGCCGTGACGAGTTATATGCGAACGAATTACGAACCACATAAAAATACAATTTATTTTTACACGACCCGTATTTTACTATCTAGGTAATTTGATATCAATCAGTCTTTTACAGCGTTCTTTGTAAATTGACTAATAAACAAAATAAATTGATGGTTGCGTGTTACAAATAAGAAATAGCACTCCAGGAAACGTTAATTTTCGTTAGTAGCTGTTTGTTTACCTGTATTATGATGGTAACGAAACACGCTATGTAAGATCTACTTGTAAAAACTATTTAATCTCACAATATTGTATTCAGGGTCATACAGGAAACCAATTCATATTTAGATTCCATTTAGTCGAAGCAAAATTTTGGCCTGAAAACCCATACGAGGCCTTAACGTGTCCACTAGCGCTACTCGTAAATAATTGTGATTATTTTTTAATGATACATATTGAAAGTCGGCCAAGTGCATGTCGGGCCATGCTCAGTGTAGGGTCCCGTAGTTGCCCAATGAAATTACTTTAAAAAATCAACAACAAGCAAAAGAGAATGCTTGTCGAGGGAAATATAGACTCGTTCCAGTATATGCGCGTAAGAACAGCATCCTTGATGCGCTGTCTTACAAACAGCACCAGCAATAGTTTGCTGGCTATTGTAGCTGGAAGGGTGGACGGATCCTTTTTTGAACACTGGACACGAATGCACATCAGCATGTGTCCATTGTTCAAATAAATTACCGAATTATTTTTAATTTAATAATAGTTTTAGAAATAAATACTTAATACTAACATAATCTTAAGTCAAACGCCACTTGTACTAACAACATATATGGATGTAAGTGATCCGAAAGAAAGATTACCACTTTCGCAGCGTTTCATACGTCTTTTACTAAAAAGGGAAGACTTTTGACGATAACTCAAAAACAGCTCAATTGATCATGCCCGCTATAGTTTTCGTTTAAAGTTTTTATTAAGATTTACTTTCATGCTTTATTCATATTTTTTGGACGTAGTTCAAAAGTTTGAGGGGAAAATTCCCCCGGTCACATTTTTTTTCCTTTGGGATGTACATTTGAGAAAATATTCACTTCACTTTGGAAGCATAGATCGACGTTATCACGCCAGTGGACACGTTAAATCCCTCTTAATTATAATTAGGTTCACAAGGAAAGACACAAATTAAAATATGTTTATGACTTATCACTGATTCAATTATAATGGACTGATGCGATAAAATGATGACCTCCTTGAGCTCCTTGCTTTGAGTCCTGATGATGACTTAAAGCAAGGAGCTCAAGGAGGATGATGAATGATGTATTTTTGTTGCCGCTTTAACAACGAATACTAAAAACAAGATAAAATAAATATTTCAGGAGCTGCCATACAAAAAAAATCTTAAAAAGTTGCTCGTTGCCTTCTACAGGAGCTGGGTCTCAAAATGTATGGGAAGACTAAAATCCAACTCGCACTTGACCAAAATTCTATTTGATATTGTTTACAGTTTTTATTATTGTTAAAAATAAGTGAAAAAATATTATTATTTAAATTAAATTAATTAAAAACGGTTATAATATAGTGTCTAATTCTAATGCAGTATAGATAATAGTACGAAACCCTTTGTGCGGGAGATTGCAAGACAAGAAGTGGTTCCCTTGGCATAGTTTCAGGTCCTCCTATTGGATTGGTATTACAACCACGATATAACACCCGTAAATACGACGATGACAGCTAAGTGACAGCTAGTTGTCACCAAACCCTAGCGGCTTATTTAAAAGTACTACATAACACAAAATATTAGCATTCTCCATATCAACCGCCATCAATCTAATACGATAATCACCAAAAGCAATCCCGAGTACTCAGAGCACTGGAATCCAATACATCCTCGGACAGTGGAGAAGCGCTCTCGAATATCACTGTACCAAACAGCATCGTCTCGTCAAACGAAGCGGATCAATCGAGACCACAGTATTATGCACAGAATGGACCAATTACGGCGATTGTACTGCTGGTATTAAGCATAATCCCGTAAGTTTTCGAATACGTATTAGAATGTTATAACGGCCATGTTTTGAATGTGATGGTTGACATGTAAGATCAGTCAGGGAAAATGCATTATCCCGTATACTGCGCGCGAAGTATATCTAAATATTGGTATTATTATGAAGGGCGTACGACGTACGTTCATCCTCGTAATCACCCTGCAGGTCAATTTGACTGAACTTTTTTTCAATATATATCGCGCAAGCATCCCACACTTTTTTAATAATTTATGTTTTCTTCTTTGCTATTTGAGTAAAAATTCTATCCCAAAATTAAAAACATTATGAAAATATATTACGGTAGTTGTGGTCGACATGAGGTTGGTTTTTCTCAAACATATCAGACATATCTGCCATTTACGTTGAAACTAAATAAGGTCAACAGGTAAAACAAATGCAAAATGATTGGTATATTTTAGCGGGCCTTGTCCTGTCAGCTATTTGTACAGCTCACACCATTATCCAGATTTCCTGGAGCTATATTCAATAAATACTCCTTCTCATATAATGTGCACTTAGCAGATAAATCACAATAACAACACGCGGCAAATTTCAAAAGTTTGTGATTTATCATAAGCCCGATTTCCATTCGGCAAACGGTCGGTCCATTATTCTCAGTCAAAGACAGGTTGGGGTGCGAAAAAATACCTGAATCGTCGTAAGCAAAATTCATAAACATCGAGGGTTTGTACCTTGCTGATATAATCCGAGATAGTCAGTGCAGGACAAATAACAAAGCATTCTCGAACATTCCTTTCACGATTTTTTGCCATATCTAACGACTGAATCGTCAAAATTTACGCTTGAACAATTTAGACTCTTGACTCACAAAAGGTCCGATTCAGAATATTTGATTTCAGTTAATGTATATACAAATAAAGTCATAAGTAGATATGTACTAAAATACATTTTGAAAATAGTTTCCTTATACTATTCGGGCATATATAGCAATATACGTATGTCGTATGTCAGTCCACAGTAAGTATGTGCGAACCAAAATGTAGGTTTTTTTTAGAACACTTGACAGAATATATTGTTCACTAATGGAGAACAAGACAGAACCTTGTAACCAGCCAGCAACACAGCAGTCATAAAACAGCAGCTACTTAAATTATGAGGTATAAAATATGCGTTACCTTTGGGAAATCTTTGTGCCGGATGTAGACTCACAAACCATCACGTAATAGAGGCCTTCCGGGGAACTACGCTTTGTTCCCGTCACACAAGAATATTAATTATAGGTGAAAAACTTAAGAAAATGACCTATTGTATGTAGTTGTAGCGTGTTCGAATAGACATTACATATTTAAAATGTGCAACACAAACAAAACAAACTCCTATTCGAAAACGTCACAACTACATACAACAGGTCATTTTCTTAAGTTTTTCACCTATACGATAGTTTGAATGTTTTGATTAATATCTGAAAGAAAGCTAATAACAATGAACAGAGAAGTAGAACACAGAGGAATATCACTTTGGTTATATTTGGAGCAACGAGCAACCCAACTGGGGAAGTACCTCCACCTTGCATCAGACTGCAGCCATAATTAATAACACCACGACTTACTCTGCAGGCACATGTCGTTGTGTTACTAGTGGTGAGTAACGTCAACTGAGCTCCTGAGGACGCGCTGTGTTGAGAAAATCTACATGTTACCTTTCGCTGTTGACACACTAAATTATAAAATCGATTAAGGATGCAGTGTAACGTATTTGTAACTACTGTAGAATCGAGGGCATCTTGCTTATCAGACAGGCCGTGTTCTTCTTTGCCAATGTGGTATAAAAATAGGTGAAGTAAGAGTCTGTGGCGTACGCGGAATCTTCCGTACAGATGTTGTTTTTGTTAATTAATAGATATGACATGGTAGAAGGAGCGTTCGTGGCCCAGCGGCGCCCGCGTACCGCGTGCGGTATGCGAGGTTAAGCAATATCAGGCGAGGTCAGTCCTTGGATGGGTGACCGCTTTGAGTGGTTACTAACTGAGCGCTCCCGTGCTTTGGAAGTCACGTTAAGCCGTTGATCCCGGTTGCTGTCTATGATAGCAGTCATTAAGCCAAGTTAGAGGCCTCCGGGCGGCTTGAGAACCTCTAACAGTCAAGTTGCCCACTCGCTTGACAAGCCTAATCCCAATATGGTCTAGTTTCCCCCTCGGGTTGGAAGGTCAGATGGCAGTTGCTTCCGTAAAAACTAGTGCCTACGCCAATTGTTGGGATTAGGTAGCGGACCCCAGGCATCCTTCAGGATGCAACTGTACTGGGAATAACGCTAGGAGGATGATGATGAATAGATATGACGTGGTTCTAATTTTACTGTAATAAAATACTTATAATCACAACGTGTAGTAAATACCTATCATACGTGATCATTTAAAAATGTTATTAGCCTCATGTGTCCCACCGGTGGGCAAAGGCCTCCCTAAAATGTTTACGGCGTCCCTAGATTAAGACGACTTCCTGACATTGGGGCGGGATCGATAAGTATCGATATATGGCATTTTATTCTCAAACGTCAACTTTTTTTATTTTTTATTATTAAAAATGGGATTGCTCATGGCCAGCATCTAGCCAGGGGGCAAAGATGATGCCGACGATGAAGCGAGCTCACCCAGAAGATGCCTATTCACTCGTGCCTTAAAGTTACTGATGTCGCAGAGATTGACTTGACCAGATACTGTCTGTAATACGTTTGCGCAGTGGTAATATCATGCATGGAAGCGGAGCAATAGTATTGCATTAATGCCGCTTCAGGATGTCGCCTTAACCTGCTAGTTGCTAGTGTGAATCGAAGAAGTGACACTGACCATTTTCGTATCACAGTGGCATACAAGCTTGGCGCCTGCCTGATGGTAAACGGTTACCGTAACATATAGACGCTTGCAGCTCGAGGGGCATCACATGCGCGTTGTCGAACTTTTTTAAATTTAACTCTAACTCATTTTTTTGTAGAGCCGCATACATACTTTAGTCTCTCGGAGAAAGGAAGCTTATTCCACACTTCTACATAACCGTATCGTAATTAATATTTTGATTGATATCAAGCTATCTATTATGAACACAACAAAGTCGTTATGTATTTTTGTATCTCAAAAAACTTTGAAAAGGGTTATCATTTTTATTGCGTATAATTATTCAGGTTAATTTGATCTGTAGATAAAAGTTCCATGCTTTGTGAGTCTACAGCTCCAAAGTGCACCATTTCTCAACCTTCCAAGCAAAGTTTGAAAAGAATTCTTTATCAAGTAATTATGAAAGGTGGGGCAGTTAAAACAAACTTAACAAACGTCATGAATAACATCAACAGCTGCTTATTGCTGAAATTTACGAGGCAAGTTCCTGACTTCGGCCGAAACTCTTTACTGAATACACAAACAAAGGATTATAGCATAGCTTCGTAAATGTAATTATTTCTTGTTTTAATATCCTGTTTAAGAAGTGGGCGAGTTGATTCTTATTGACTATTAATTTATTTTCATTATACTTGCTTGTAAACGGTGCCATTATAAGCAGGCATACTGAGTTACAATAGCCTATATTACGCCTACAGGCATAATGCGTACATCCCTTTCTTACACATTTAATTTTCGCATACTGTCTCATTCATGCATTTGCCGACCTTGCGATGTCTGCAAATGCATGTTATTCGACGCGTCGAATGGCGCCATTATTTATATATTATTTTTTGCTTTACTGTTTATTTATTTCCTTCTAGTGTGATGAAAAACATTGTGTGTATTACGCGCGGAAAGAGTGGTTTTATAAACTCGAGTCATTAAAACCCTCCGCCTAATACCTTTCTTACCGCCCTTAATGCACAATGTATGTACTATTATTTAAGAGGTAAGGCACACCGGAATGTCATCTCGCTCATACTTGGAGCAGCTCAACTGGGGAAGTACCTGCACTTTACAGAAGACCGCTGCCATAATTCCATTACTAAGGTAAATATCTTACAGATCTACACTAACCCAATACGTATATGGCACTTTCAATCTTATGTCATTATGACAGATGTGATCAACTCATACTTATTTCTGTCGTCTTTTGGGCATTAGGGTGTCAAAGATTGTAAGAATGTGGGTTGTATTCCTGGTTGTGGGCAGTGGGCAGGACACATAGCACGTTGAACCGATGGCCGTTGAAGCGGAAAGGTTCTCGAGTGGCGACCACGTACTGGAAGGCGTAGCGTGGGCAGTCCCCCCACACGGTGGACTGATGACCTGGTAAGGGTCGTGGGTGTCCGCTGGATGCCGGTGGCGCACGACCAGTCATTGTAGAAGTCTTCAGGGGAGGCTTATGTCCAGTAGTGGACGTCTTTCAGCTGACATGATGATTCCTGACTGTGGGGGTCCCGATGTAGTGTGTATATGAACACATGCATTTGTGTGCGTTTACATGAGCAAATATTAGAATTGATTCATATTATATTTCATTGCACATTTTATTACCAATAAACCGTGTAATACGGTACTCGATACTAATTAATAGCCATAAAAATAGTGCATTAAGTTTTACCTATAATGTCTAATGACAAGTGTCATAGACCATATATTTAAGACGATGTATCCTTTGAATAGAAGAAGGAAGAAAGAAGAAGAAGTCTTTGGGGGAGACCTATGTCCAGCAATGGACGTCATTCGGCTGACATGATGATGATTATGATGATACTTTGAATAAAGAGCTAGTATTCACCCGACTTCTGAGTTGTCAATTACAAACCCTTAACGTTATACACTTCACTGAGCTCATGATCTCTCTCTCTCTCTCTCGTCTTGTATCTTATCTCTCGGTACTCAGGACCGCGATGGTTCTAATAACCCTAAAAAGGTCGTATCTTTATAGGGAACTCTCGGCACTTACGCCCTTTTGTTCGGGCAAGACGGTTTTTCAGAAGTAACTCAAAAACAATTTTAAATCATTTATTTATGTACAACGAAAATATATACAAGAATACTTAACCAAAATAATATAAATAAAATTAAAACTAACTTAAATCTAAAACGGGCCCTTAAGGCATTGTACCGAGTATGCTGGCGGCATTTCCTCGCTGTATCGCAATACTGATACGTTGAGCGAGGAAGCCGCCAGCTCTTCGGTCACCAGTTACGTCTACTAGAAACTTTGCAATTTCTGCAAAAAAACCATAAGATCTATCTTGTTTAAACCGAAAATTGTAGAAAAGATTTATTTATGTACATAATCTTGATTTTTTCAGAATTTAACTTCATAGTTTGTAAATTAGAGCGGGGGACACTTTTTACGACTTTGACAGCTAATATCTCATTAATGGCTGACTTAAATGGATTTTTTTACTAGAAACCTCGATGTCATTTTTGAAGGCCTATCTATACCCCACTCGCCTATGTATATTGAAGAAAAAAAATTGACCCCCCTGTTACATGTATAGAGTTCCACAGCAGTTTAATATTTTTTTCGTAATTTCACATCATATAGAAATATTGATTGACAAAACATTTACAACAAAAAATCAAGTCATTGGGTCATGAGCTAGGAGTCCCTGTGTTACAGGACCCGGTAGAATAACAAGCATTTAAATCGAGACATGCAATTGTACAGAGCTAATATTTAAACAATATTTCTCAAAAACAATGTGTTTAAATTTTAGCTTTAACTAATTTTGTTCAGGTATGTACTCGCAGAGTGTGCAGTGTAGTTTACGTATCGAATAAAGGGACTTGGTCTTAAAATAAATGAATATTATTATAGAAAAATAAAATATATAGAAATAGAAATAGAAAAGCTTTATTCATGGCAAACAGACAAAATGTTAAAAAAGTTTTACAATTTTCAAAGTTTACCATGAAATGGTCCCGCCTCAGCATGGTGCTGACTCAGGAGTCAGCGCTGGTCTTCCGGCAGGACCATTGATGGGTCACGATCTGTGCGGCACGGATATGATATGATGTAATGTAATTAGCGCCGGGTTTTACATTATATAAAAAATACATTAAATAATAGATGACAGTTGCCTATTGTAGAACGGAAAGGAGCAGTTCTGTCTCACGGTAATCATGTTGCCTAAGCCACTTCAAATATTTCTATAGCGGTTCGTAGCATACACCTTTCTACCAAATTTCATAACTGTAGTGCTCATAGTCTCCGAGTAAATCGGCTATGACATACGTGCGGACGGACAGACATGACTAATCCATAAGACTTCCGTTTTCGCCATTTTGGCAACGAAAAGAGTTCCAGCACCATAACGCAAGTTTTTGAAAGTAAATCTTAATGTTATTTTCCCTACCCTGCTGGTTACCATTTCACCAAAACCCTTGATTTTATTGGCAGTCAAGACTATCAGGAGTTATTATTACTAGGCCTTCTTTCAGTAGAATTGCTTAAAACAAAATCCTTTATACGTTTTATCTTCGTCTTATACCACTTATGCTGTTTACTTGCGTCAGAATATGGTTGTATTTTTATAATTTAAAATTCAATTGTTCCCTAAAACTACGACCGAGACCACTGGGTGATAGGCACCATCCCTGGAGATGCATACTATGCGTATGCCAAGCGCGGTGATTATGGCATTTACTCTCCATGGAAAAGACCGATAATAATTGCACTCTTTGGTCTATGTCCAGCAGTGGACGTCCTTTGGCTGATATATGATGATGATGAAAATTTAATTTTGGTCATCTGTCACTTAACTGTACAAAAGAATTCTGATCTAACCAAAGTTTCCGTTTATCGAAGCCTATTTCTATTGATTAATCAGTTTCTTTAAACATAACCTACCAACGAGACTTTCGCAATCACAAGAAATTATTCGTACTTTCATAAATCTGGGTATTAAAAATGAATAAAATACTTTCGTAAATTGAAGCAGACATAAGTGGAATCAACCTTTACTTTATTAAGTAGCTTTGTACATGAATATTCAACTGTCACATCGCTTCATCGTCTGTAATTTATGCGCCCATCAAACAAACATTAAATGACGTTAACACCCGTATATGTCTAAGGTGAACATTTCTCTAACAAATTTATAGACGACCCTACAAATTATCAACCTTCTATCATTTTCCAAGATAACACTTTAAACTCTCGCACTTTGTACACATTCTTTAATAATCGTATACGAGACTAACGCGTTTTTCTTTATTTACCCTAATTACCGACGTTTCGACACGAGTTGCACCGGTCATGGTCGCGACAGAATTTTACAAGATGTATGTATGTATCTGTAAAGTCAAGTGTATGTTAAGTCACCCAAAGAGCAATGGAGAGAGCTATGTTAGGAGTTTCTCTGCGTGATCGCATCAGGAATGAGGCCATCCGCAGCAGAACATAAGTGACCGATATAGCCCTCCGAATTGCTAAACTTAAGTCGCAGTGGGCGGGGCACATAGCACGTAGAACCGATGGCCGTTGGGGCGGAAAGGTTCTCGAGTGGCGACCACGTACCGGAAGGCGTAGCGTGGGCAGGCCCCCCACACGGTGGACCGATGACCTGGTGAAGGTCGCGGGTCTCCGCTGGATGCGGGTGGCGCAGGACCGGTCATTGTGGAAGTCTTTGGGGGAGGCCTATGTCCAGCAGTGGACGTCTTTCGGCTGACATGATGATGATGATGATGATGATGTATCTGGAACGAGCCCGTTACCGTGTTTCACTTTGGCGTCTAATATCAAGATTTGGAGTAGGTTCAGTTTTACAAAAGCGACTGCAATCTGACCTTTGAATTAAAAAAAAAAACCATTGTTGGGATTATAGAATATGGAGCAGATTCAGGTTATAGATACATATACAAATACAAAATTCTTTATTTCAAAAAATACACGTACATATTATGTGGTCTAAGGGATGGAGCCGCCCTGTAAGCAAAAAATTGCCTGTGTTGGGAGGCACCGCTCTTCCTCAGAGAAAACAAGGTAAAAACTTATGTACTTACCACTCTAACTCTATGATGTCTCAGTAACCATGATTCCTTATAGTAGTAGGCTAGTACTTATGTGACTGCTGTTTTGTTTTGCTTACAGAAAACCGCAGCCATAGAACTTGTAACACCAGTACTTGCTCCTCAGGTAATGCGACAAACGCAACCTTTTTTGCGGTAAACGCGCAATCCTGTGTCTTTGTAGCGTTGAGACGGACCAGATTACGTCAACCCCATTCTGAGACTTCATCCAGGGAAGTTTCAATTTAAGATACAAGTTTTTTTCGACTCTCAGTGACATTTTCCCGAGAAATATTGGCGCGGCCGGTACATACATAACACGTACTATCATCCGCATAAAAGTGAATGCCGCTGATTTACAGCGTGTCATCAATATGCAGAAGGAATAGCGCGGGTTTAGCATACAGCCTTAAGGGACACCAGCATTCACAGACATGGAGTTAAAGCATACACCGTCAACTACGACTACAACTGTTCTGTTAATTTGATCTGCTAATTAGACGAAAATAATTTTACGGCTATGAAGCTAGCCTCCCGCCACGGCCTGTTTAGCCTAGTTGGTAGTGTCATTGCCTCCGAAGCTAGAGGTCTCGGGTTCGATTCCCGGTAAGGGCATTTGTTTCTGTGGTGTGCAGAGACATTTGTTCCTGAGACTTGGACGTTTTGTATGTATCTAAGTATATATCTATTAAATATATCGTCGTCTAGTACCCATAACACAAGCCTTATTGAGCTTACTATGGGACTAGTTCGATTTGTGTAAACATTGTCCCCTAATATTTATTTATTTATTTATTTATTTAAGCTAAATATCAAAAGATAGTACATACATATTTGAATGCTCAGTTATACAAGCTGGGATTTGGACTTTGAACCCACCTCCAGATTTTAAGTTGCATGCTTTACCGCTCGGCCACATTGCCTTAATAGACCTTACACAAAAGGAGTTATTCACAGTCCGTAAACTTTCTGACAAAGCTAGTTTCCAGTCCATGTAACGATATCTAATTATATCTTCAGGCTTCAGGTGATCACAATGTCTGCCCATGAATAGAGCTTCCGGCGATATGCCGTTCTATTTCCGGCTCCGTTAAGTGGCCGGAAATGAATTCAAAACACCCTGCATTTGCATCCGATCTTGCAAGAGCTGTGTAAATAGTTCTTGTGTATACCAGACCCGCGAACAAGGATTGTATATAAGCTCTTAAGCATGTGAGACCCGTGAACAATATTGGAGGCTTTTGACTATTGTGAAACAATACAATACAAAACATGCTTTACTGATCACTAAAAATATAAAAAAAATAACGAGCTTGAGATAAATATCAGCTGAATATTGGTGGTAATATCATTAAGCAGCAATCCCTTCCAGACAGACAGATTTGGAAATAGTGTAAAACATACATTGTGACTTGCCCGGAAAAGGCATAAGGGATGCAGGTTGGAGTCCTGACGGGTCGATATGTATTAGTATGTTGTCTTACCTTTGTTTCAATATTAACAAAGTAGTGGAGTATTCCACTTGAAACAATTATATGCGCATCATGATTATAAAATATTATTTTTTAGGGTCCCGTACCCAAAGGGTAAAATGGAACCCTACTACTAAAACTCCGCTGTCCGTCCATCTGTCTGTCCGTCTGTCTGTCCGTCTGTCTCCAGGCTGTATCTCAAGAATCGTGATAGTTAGACAGTTGAAATTTTCATAGATCATGTATTTATGTTGCCGCTATAACAACAAATACTAAATACAAAATAAAAGAAATATTTAAGGGAGCTCCCATATAAAAAAAACTTTTAAAAGTGGCTTGTTGTGTTATCAGGTGCTGAGTCTTAAAATGTATGGAAAAACTAAAATCCGACTCGCACTTGACCAAAAATTTACTTGATAGTATTTATTTTAACGTTCTTATTACTGATAAATAGATAAAAATATAATATTATTTAAATCAGATAAAAAAAACCGAAAAGTGCGTGTTGGGTCACGCACTTTATCTTCATAGGGAAGTCACGGCACTTACGCCCTTTTGTTTGGGCAAGACAGTTTTTCAGCAATAACTCAAAAACCGTTAAACCTATCTTGTTGGAACGAAAATTGTTAAAAGTATTTATAATTGTACATCATGTTGATTTTTTTCAGATATTTTTTTTTTAGGGTTTTTTTTTTAATTCATAGTTTGGAAATTAGAGGGGGGGACACTTTTTACGACTTTGACAGCTAATATCTCAACAACGGTTGACTTAAATAGTTTTTTTTTTAGAAACCTCTATTTCATTTTTAAGGCCTATCCATTGAAACCCCACACGTCTAAGTGATTGAAAAAAAATTTTGGTTGCCCCTGTTACATTTATGGGGTTTTTTTATTATTATTATTAATATTTTTTTCGTAATTTCACATCATATTTCTGTAGCGGTTCATAGCATACACCTTTCTACCAAATTTCATAATTGTAGTGCTCATAGTCTCCGAGTAAATCGGCTGTGACATACGGACGGACGGACGGACGGACAGACACGAGTAATCTATAAGGGTTCCGTTTTAGACATTTTGGCTACGGAACCCTAAAAAGGTTAGCATAAAGTGTCTTTTGTATAGATAATACGGAACCCTTCGTACGCGATTAAAGGTTTAAGTTCAAATAAAAATCTATCTCACTGAAACATTACAGCCGCGATCAAATATAATATCGGTACTCCTCATAAAGCGAATAAAAGCTGGGCATACACTCTAGCCAATTCTTAGTGAATTTATGTCGATTCAGTTCATGGAAATCCTGATAATAAGGCGACGTTCAGATATTTTTGAGCACTTTGTGTGTCGATATAATTATTAAATGGCGATGGTACTCATAAAATTAAAACGAAGGTAAGAGAAACACTTCTAAATCAATAACATAAATATGATGGTTACAGAATTCTTTATATGTGGATAGCAAGAGGTAGAAAACCGAGTGTCGATTATTTAGTTCCACTTCCTGGCAGTGCGCCATGGTTAATATGATTAGGTTCGCTTTGATTCACTGCAGTTTTCGTGTAAAATGAATCGGAAAAGTTTTCAAGCAATTTCCAGAAAAATGTTTCTTTCTTGTTTGATTTTACAAGTATTCTCTTTTAATTAATTTATCGATTAAGCAATAATAGCGGATTTGATCCTACTGACTTCGGGTAGTATTTATCTAATCGTTCTAAACTAAATACTTTTCTAATTTATTTATTTATTTAACAAGGACAACTTAGATCCAATCGGTGTTAGTTATGCTTAGCCTATGTTAGTATACAATTGAAAAAAGAGATTTGGTCCTCTGACTGAGATTATACATCAGAGGACAATCTAACTTATTTGCTATCGTATTTAGAATGCTGTTGTTACTGCCGCGCACCCTGACCATTATCGAGGCAGTTTTCTTGCGCCAGACGGCGTCAAAACCATCTGTGCGCGCCTCGGCAAACATGGCTGACGCGCTGCAGAAACTTGGCAGTCTCAACAGCACCCTAAACGCATTATTGTACTGAATGCGAAGGGCTCTCCGAGTGTAACTGACCCACAGACTAGAGGTGTACATTGATGTGCAGTAAGCCTTAAAAAGCGTGATTTTAACCACATCTGTACACCGAGAAAATCTGCGAGCCAGCACATTCGCTCGAACTGACAATGCCTTGCAGCTTTCTAATATAAGTTTTCCCCAATTTAGTTATTATGCCTACTTACTGTAATATTTATTTGTTTTAAACCATACCATACGTTATTGAAGTTTTTTTAATACGATATTCTTGGATTTTCCACCTATGCAATTAACCTAACCTTTTGGTTAGATGCATAGGTGATGGTATAGTTCCATCTATTGATGGCAAACTAGGCATCTTCTGGGAGAGCTTGCTTCATCGTCGGCCTCATCTTTGCCCCTGGCTAGATGCTGGCCAAGAGCAATCCGATTTTTTAATAATAATAAAAAAATCTAAAATGACCTTTAAAATACCAACTCCACATTTATCTCATTTTATCCTTGTCAACTTATATTGCACTTAAACCGCTTTATAAATCATTAATACGCTGATTAACATGGGCCTACTGTTAAGAGTTTACAT
Organism: Notocelia uddmanniana; assembly: GCA_905163555.1. NCBI lineage: Eukaryota > Metazoa > Arthropoda > Insecta > Lepidoptera > Tortricidae > Notocelia > Notocelia uddmanniana. The sequence continues at coordinate 28,246,037 of LR991058.1, read as the reverse complement.
TTAGAAATTGTTACGTTGCCGCGACCAATATATGATTATATTTTGCTAGTTGGGATATACAAGTAAAAGTTTGATAGAGAAGGATAGATTTGTATGTTAGAATCATCATTTTAGGTAATTCTTGGTTTGTATTATAAAGCAGCCCAGGGTCTGCTTTTGCACATACTCCTAAGATTTGGCATAGGCACTAATTTTAGCTTTCCAAACCAGAAAACTATACTTTGTTGGTTTACAATTTTTTCCCTCACCACAAATCGTAAGTTTTTTAAAAAACTCTGTAGTCGCGCTGGGATGCAAACCCACAACCTCAAGATTTTACGTCGTGTGCCTAACTAATTGGCTACAGTGATGTGGTGTCGTGTGAGCACGCTTTGCTCAAATAAATGACTTTACTAGCCATGTTTGCAACATTGACGATCTCTTAATTCCCTTCAAATTGCGTTCGTGCTTATTCCACCGTTAGCTGTCATAAAGTCATCCAGCACTTTGCGGTTATTTTGTCCGAGGCCTTTTACGGCTGAAGTTTTTACACACCGTAATCCGTGCAATTTGCTTTACTCCCTTGGGATAAACATGTGTCCTTATACGTGACGTTATCAACGAAGCTGCGGTGTGGAATGTATGTACGGATTTAATTAGAATTTGTAGGTAACAAAGCCCTTGTAGGTACTGAATATGTCGCAAATTATTACATCTCAAGTGCTACTTACCTGAGCAGCAATTTCATTATTAAACTAATCTTAATGTCAACGACATAATTTGGACTGGCTTTTCCCTGTGATTTCGTCCGTGCAGGCCTCGTTATCGACTTAGAGAAATAAATCCTATTACAAATTATTTAAGAGTGCGCAGTACGCTCGTTCTCGATACAAACGTATTTACGCTCTCATTTTAAAACCCCATGCTAGAATAACATGAAATTTTGTATACACAATGGGATCCGGCATATATAGGTCGGAAATTTGTTTCTGTTGCTTGAATTTATAATGGAGAAAAATACAGCGATTATTAAGGTTTTCATACAAGCCGTAAAAAACTCAAAACCCGCTGTATTTTTTTTTCTTTTACAATTTCAAGCAACAGGAATTAATTTCCGACCTAGATATGCCGGATCCCATTGTTTATACAAAGTTTCATGTTATTCTAGCATGGCGTTTTAAAATGAGAGGGTAAATACGTTTGTATGGAGAACCGAGCGTACTGCGCTCTCTTAAGGCGTAGGCTTAACAAACTCTCTCTTATACTAATTTTCAGCAATTAATGGTGACTTGACGGGGTGGAATCGATATGTGGTATTTTGTTCTTTGACGTGAGCTTATTGATGTCGCAGAGATTTCCTTAATTAACGCAATACTGGCAGTATTACTTTTATGCAGTAGTAATAATACATCATGCGCGAAAGCAGGTCAAATCGCACTGCTTCCATGCATCCCGCACCAGATAGGAAGCACTCACGGGGCCAGGCTGAAAATCAGCGCTGGATATGACCATCACACTCCAGCACAAGCTGAGACTGGTGCCCATTGCCCACAACAATCACAAATTTTTGCTCCTTTAGTTATGTAAGATTTTATATGTACAATTTTTACTTTTGTTTTTTTTTTTTCTTTTAACATTCTCCTTTTTTTTTATTGTAAATTATACGTTTTTCTTTTCATCTCTGTTTTGTATGTAATGTAAATGTAAGATTTAAGTTTGTGGCAATAAAGCTTTTTATTATTTTTTTTTATTTTTTTTATTTATATGCAAATGTAGGTGTGCAATAAAAAGCGTTACTGACCAGACTGATAGTTGACACTGACAGCTGCTTATACCGTACCGCCTCCGTTCCGACAAATCAGGAAGTTGTCTAAACGTGAAAAGCTAAAGACAGACGGACATTCTCACAGACAGAGTTATTTTCGCATTTATAATGACCGAGAGAAACGAAGTTCTCGTTTTCGGCTTCGGATAAAATGCTTTCGTATGACCGGATTTCCGGCTTTTCCTCTCTACAGGTCGCATTTTCTAACCGATTCTCGTGAATTTTCTGAGCAGTTTGATGGTTATAGAACCATATAGGTGGATATTTTAGTCTAGTCATTTATTTGAAATTTTAATATGAAAATAAGAAACGCAAGGTAAATAGCTCGCACAGCCACTAGTAATTAAATAACTATGGATTGAACGGGTATTCTATAAATTTCTACATCATCATTAGTATTGGGATTAATATGTTGGAACAGTTTTGTACGTAAATGATTGATTTAAAAAATAAACGAATCCATTAATATTTTCTAGGGTCAAGCAGAAGAAGACCTAGACTAACTTATTTAAACGAAGTAAAAGAGAAAGTTGGAGCCGCGTCGTATCGGGAGGTGAAGACTTGCGGAAAATAGAAGAATGGCGACTACTCCACCAGAGCGTGGCTCTTAAGTTTGATGATGATGATGAGGGTCATGTATATTTTAGGTCAAACAAAGCGAGTTGTGAGTGGGTTGTTTTATCACAATACAAAATCCGTAAGGTATAATAATATAAGATACGAAATTATTTTAATGCATTGTCTTTGTATTGGGTGGCAGTCTCTTTCATGCTCGATGGATTCTACCCAGTTATACTAAAGTTAGAGCTGTGAAAATAATAAACTGTCATTTTCAACTTGAAACTGACAGTGGATATGTCTTAAAGTTATTTCGAACAACTACGCAATCACGCTGCTACTGTGCAATCCAATTGTTAATAATGCCTCAATGCACACTAACTTTTCCCATTACTTCCACCATTAATACGTTTTTACAATTTTTTTTATTAATACCACGTCGGTGGCAAACAAGCGTACGGCCCACCTGATGGTAAGGGGTCACCGCAGCCAATGGACGCCTGCAACTCCTAGGGGTGTCACATGCGCGTTGCCGACCCTTTAAAAATGTATACACTCATTTCTTGAAGAACCCTATACTGTAGTTCCTCTGGAAAACCTCGGCAGGGAGCTCATTCCACAACCGGAGCATCCGAGGCAGGAAGTTCCTCTGAAACCGTACCGTACGCGACCATTTAGGTTCTAAGGTGTGAGGATAAATGCCCAGCCGACGGCGAGCAGTGCGATGATAGAAAGCATAGCAGCAGAGGCATAATCAGACCCTTTGATTTTACACTACTCAGAATCCTATTTCTTTTTTTGTCTTTTTTGTTTGTGATAATGCCCATGCCAACTTAATCAAGAGATTCATTGAGGAATCACTGTTTCCCGAGTTGCAGGCTCTGATGTATTAGTTCTGGAAGCAGGGGCTTACTCTTGATGAAACTGTCTCAAATCTAAATGGACACTGTAGACCATCACTCTAGATATACAATGAAATGTATTCATTACTTTTAAAGTTAATAAAGATTTTATTAATAAATATAAATAAATAAATTTTGGGGGACAATCTTACACAAATCGACCTAGTCCCAAACTAAGGAAAGCTTGTACTGTGGGTACTAGACGATGATATACATACTTATATAGATAAATACATACTTAAATACATAGAAAACATCCAAGACCCAAGAACAAATATCCGTGCTAAATGCACAAATAATTCCCTGACCGGGATTCGAAACCGGGACCTCTAGCTTCGGAGGCAGCGTCACTACCAACTAGGCTAAACAGGTCGTCATTATTCTATTTTTATTAATATTACACTACTATTTTCATGCTAATGCGTTCCTCGCACTCTTTCTGACACATCAACCCGGTACTCGTTGAAACGAGTGCGTAGTGCGTAACACTTTGTTATCAAATTGCTAGAAAATTAGATTGTTAAATGTAAGTGGAACAGTAACCCCTCGTTCTCTACTAGGACGGAGTTAAATTAATTACTATGGGGCAATGCCACGCTAAGCAAACTAGGTCTTCATGGCGACTTGAACAATAAATTCCAAGGCGAACATTATCGTGCGGTTCGCTGCTTTAAAATGTTTTACAGAAGATGCACTTTTATTTACCACTCAATTAGACGTTTTACAAGTATATACCGTTTCAAATATCAAACCTTTCGGCTGCTGTATCTGTATTAAACGGGCCATACTCAAGCGAGTATGAAAATAAATTATTAAAAAGGATTTCGTCAGTGTGCCGTAGTCAAGTTGATTATAAGAACACTATAAACCTGTCCATTAGGATTAGCCGCCTAGAAACACCCGTTTCAATATAAAAGATACCGTTATGAATATAACTCTAGACTTAAATCTGTTTGGATGGGCATCCAAGCCTTCCTGATTCCATATCACGGTTCCACATAAGCAGATTAGAGCCGTGTTTGAGGCGAGCGGGCAAATATCGTACTCTTTAATCGCTCAACGTCCCTTTTCCTCATTGTGGATTGGAATGAGATAGACCACTGGTTGGACGTAGGTTGCGTGGCCGATTCGATTCAACGGACCGCAAATTTGTCGGAACTAGCAATGAAATCGGATTACTACAGACGGTGCCAAGGGAGCGCTAACGAGGGCGCCATTACCAGACGTCAGGCGTCTTCAAACAGGAATTAAACTGGCCGAACGGTATTGCTGGCGTCTTTTATTCTGCGTTCTCAGTCAATTTTAACTCCTGCTGTTTCCAATTTAAAACATTTCTCGACACTTAATAATGTAGTCAAAGTCAGGAAAAAATCCAGTTGTCTTTTTATAATTCTACGATCACAAAAAAACTGACACCCACCTGGTAATAAGCGGAAGCCGTAGTCTATGAACGCTTTCGACTCCCGAGAAATCACAAACGTGTTTCTTATTGTGTTCAAAGCACAAGCAGATGGTGTTTTTGTAAACATAAGATTTTTTTTATTGTTACATATCTAACCCTTAGTCAGGTAGTGATCCCAAACCGACCACATTACAATTATTTTTTTCGAGACGAGCAGATGTGATATAAGTAACCCAAAATGTCATTATTGTATTGTCTATAAAATAGGTGATTTCCGAACGAAAACAAAGTGAGTGTATCGCAATAGCTACTTATGATACAAGGGTTGTAAAACAAAGAAAGGCCGATATCGCAGGTTTTTGAGGCCCGAGCCGCAGGCGAGGGTCATAAATATGCGAGAGAGGGCTTTCTGTTTTAGGATCCGTGTTTTGTACACAATTTTACGCCACCACTTGGCCAAAAAGTGGGTATTTCCGGACGCACAGCGTGCGGAAAAACGTGCTTTATGGCAAGGTGTGGTGTAAAGTATTTTTGTGACGTTTCGGTTGTCAAATTAAATGGCGATGCGAGCAGAGCAACGGCGATGTTGTGCATTTTTCTGCGGTTCTCAGGTTTAGAAATTGAATTATGCCGAAAATAAATTCGGAAAGTGCTGTGTATTCACTTTTGGGTACCGTAAAATGGGGTGAGTTGGGTGAAATTTGACCCTCAAACCTCGATAAAATTTTATTTTTACATGGGAAAACTGAATGGTGTATATAATGAGTGGTTCGGAACTTTTTTATTTTAGTTTGTTTTTTATTTTGGGTTCATTATTAATGGAACTCCATTTCGTAACTTTGACGATAAAGAGGAAAACCCACCTCACCCCGTAGTGCCTCGTATTTGGGGTGAGAGGGTTTTTCATACAAAGGTGATTTTGGCAGATTGTTGGATTGTTTTTTTTATTATGCGTATTACTATAGCCCCGTTTTAAATTGGATTACATTATTTTTGTATGAGTTAATGTGCGTGTAATATGTGATAATTTATTACAGTTGACGGCCTGTTTAGCCTAGTTGGTAGTGACTCTGCCTCCGAAGCTAGAGGTCTCGGGTTCGAATCCCGGCCAGGGCATATATTTGTACATTTATCACGGATATTTGTTCTTGGGTCTTGGATGTTTTCTATGTATTTAAGTATGTATTTATTTATTTATTTTATTTTATTTCTTTATTTTTTAATTATGTTAACATGACATTACAGATTGGTATCTAATGCGTCATGCAACTAAAATTTAACATTTTCATAAAAACAAACAATAGGACATAATAATAATAACAAAATACCATACAATAACGAACACAATATAAAAAACAATATATTACCTTACACTCGAGGGCCTGGCATCCATCGCCTCACAGAACTTCAAACATTCATTTCTCACACTTGCCCATCGCCATGCAGTCAGATCGCACTCCGGACGCCACGCGCTGACGCCAAGAGCGCATTTAGTAGTGAGAGAGCGCGAGGCAGTGGGGATTTTTTACGCGACACAGTCCGAGCAGCCGGCACAGCAAGAAGAACGCGTTGCCGAGGCCTGAGAGCTATTTTGGGGACGTCTGGCACAAACAGTCGCACTAGGCGGCTTACTAGTTCAGGACAATCCGACTCGCCGCGAAGGACTCGACACGCAGTAACTAGTAAAGTAAAGATTTATCTATATAAGTATGTATATCGTCGACTAGTACCCATAGTACAAGCTTTGCTTAGTTTGGGACTAGATCGATTTGTGTAAGATTGTCCCCCAATAGTTATAGTTATAGTTTTAGATATTTTTTTCAATAATTCACGCTAAACTCTTGTGGTCCCTATTTGATCTCTGCCCGTTTGAACTACAGTATTTGTCGTCTGTATGTGGCCACTGCCCTGCAGAGTATTTACACGACTTTTAATGGCAAGACTGTTACTGTAAGTAACAACTGTAAAAACTAAGAGCCCATATATGATTTTTGATTAAAGATACCCTGAAACTCGACGCTCAAATCGGTATAACTAGCGTATTTTGCCTTTTGCCTGTATGAAAATTATAGAAACTATTTTTTTTGTTTTTTTATGCCAACAATTTATTGTAAACTAGCTTTTTCCCGCGATTCCGTCCGCTTGGAGCTCGTTATCGCATTAGAGAAATAATTTCTAGTAAATTATTGTAGGCAAAGGCGTAATTATCGCTCTCCCATATAAATTTGCACCCGCCTTTTCGCCCCCTTAGGAGTGATATCCGGGATTAAACTATACTATGTCCTTTTCCGGGACTCAAACTACCTTCGTACCAAATTTCATCAAAATCGATTTAGCAGTTTAATCGTGAAGAGGTAACAGATAAACAAACAGAAAGGCAGACACACTTTCGCATTTATAATATTAGTGTGGATTAGTATGGATACGTAGCTAACCCTTAAAAGTTGTGCATATTGCTAACAGGGCAGTGGCTACATATGGACCACGTGCACTTTCGGTAAAGTGCAGTGGGCATATGGGTACCGCAGGGTTTTTTTTCGAAAATAATTATGATAAAAATAAAATAGGAAATTACTTTTTTTTTAATGCTATTATCTACCATTATCAGTATTCAAAAGTAGATAAATCGCTAGGCCTTGTTAAAGGCTACTTCCCGTATGTGCAGTATATAAAACAAAATTAAAAATTTGTTAAATCTACGACGCATATAAATCTAGTAGAAAATAATAAAATGAAAAATTGAGAAAGCTCGGAGCGCCTGGAGCAAAACCTCTTATGATTATATTAATGAATCAGCAGAGCTATCACACATATCGCATCGCTTACACCTACTCTTCCGTTTCAAGTACCGGCCACCGATGCGGGTATAAAGAGTTCTGCTTTTAGCAGTTCCTGTGGAGAAGTTACTCAGTAAACACTTTTACAAGAGGTGTATCATGGAATACTATCTATGAACCTTCACAAAGTTCCTTACTACGTTAAAGCTCTCAGCAGTTCATGCACAGAAGCTACTCAAAATACTCTATCAAAAGATTTACAACACGGTAAAGCACATATGTGCCAGCGCAAAGTTCCCTAGGGTGCTGTTTTGCTCCATGATCAGGCCTTCCGCAGTTCAGTCGTAAAGGCTCCTCAATAAATAAATTCAAAAGAGTCGAAACATGCTTCTCTAAATAGTTACCATTACAAAATTCCCTACACTCTTGTTCTGATCCATCATCAGACCCTCAACATATCATGTAAAGGTGATACTCAGCAAACACGATGAATAGAGCCCAAACACAGTCAAGTAGCTGCCTTCGAAAGGTTCTGTGTGATGTTGTTTTACTCCATTACAACCCGGATGAACCACAAACCCATTTCAGAAAACCGTATTTAAATCCCCCAACCCGGGACCCGTACATGTCCTAAAACTACGACCAAGACCCTCGTGGGATGGGCAGCAGCATCCCTCGAGTGCGGTGGCGATACTGCGTGCGCCAACCCGCATGTCAAGCGTGGCGATTAAGGCATTTACCCCCATGAAACCCAATTTCATATATTCTAGGCCTATGTCCAGCAGTGGACGTTCTTGGGCTCATATGGTGGTGGCGGTATTTAAATCGGTCAAGCCGTTTTGGAGATATTGAATTACACACAGAAATAACCTCTCACCCTAAACGCATTTACCTTCTCCATTCCGTTGTGGGTAGAAATAAGACAATAAAAAGGCCTTAAGTCTCATAATTTTAAATTATTTAAGAATTTGGCTCAGAACTTTCTTTTAGACAAATGTTATTATAATACTAGTAATTATTTGAATGATCTCTTTTAAATTCATCTAAGCAGACATCATATAAATAATTATGTCGGCCTGCTTAGCCTAGTTGGTAGTGACACTGCCTCCGAAGCAAGAGGTCCCGGGTTCGAATCCCGGCCAGGGCATTATTTGTGCATTTAACACGGATATTTGTTCTTGGCTCTTGGATTTTTTCTATGTAAGTATGTATATCGTCGTCTAGTACCCATAGTAAAAGCTTTGCTTAGTTTGGGACTAGGTTTATTTGTGTAAGATTGTCCCCCAATATTTATTTATTTATTATTATATATTATTGAGAGGCTTGCTCAGATGAGTATTAAGGATGACACGTGTATATATTTTCGAATTATAAATCTGTTTAGATGTAGTTGTACCTTACTATGCACATTTATTTTTTAAGGCTTGGAGATGCTTATATATTCATATACTCGACTGTACACCAGAAAAGGCAGACTCTACTAAACTAATTGAAAGTCCTACTGTAAATGCAAATTTTAACCAATTTCCCATATACATAATTATATTCCCATATACATGAAATCATTTCAAATCATTTTATTACTTTTTATTTCATTTCAAAACATTTTTTTATACCACGTTGGTGGCAAACAAGCGTACGGCCCGCCTGATGGTAAGCGGTCACCGCAGCCTATGGACGCCTGCAACTCCTAGGGGTGTCACATGCGCGTTGCCGACCCTTTAAGAATTTATACACTCCTTCCTTGAAGATCCCCATACTGTAGTCCGTCGGGAAAACCTCGGCAGGGAGCTCATTCCACAATCGGAGCGTCCGAGGGAGGAAATTCCTCTGAAACCGTACCGTACGCGACCATTTAGGTTCTAAGGTGTGAGGATGAATGCCCTGCCGACGGCGAGCGGTGCGATGGTAGAAAGCGGCCGTAGGCATCATGTCGAACAGTTCTTCGGAGCACAACCCATTATATAAGCGATAGAACACGCACATGGATGTGTTCACAAAAAAGACTTAATAGGAATACTAGAAATCTTTCCAACCCAATCAATGTTGGACCTAATTTATTACTTGTTTGTTTTTATTTCTAGTTTATCGTTACCGTTAAACCCTGTATCACAAAAAGACTCATCGAATAATTGATAGAGTCTATTATAAGAACGCTTGTACAAACTGCTAAATAAGTAATGGCTTAATTACTGCAGTACATTACGATACAAGGGTTGTAAAACAAAGAAAGGCCGAAATCGCAGATGTTTGAGGCCCGAGCCACAGGCGAGGGTCATAAATATGCGATAGCGGGCTTTCTGTTTTACGACCCGTGTTTTGTACACAATTTTACGTCATCACTTGGCAAAAAGTGGGTCATCACTTGGCAAAAAGTGGATTTTTCCGGACGCGCAGCGTGCGAAAAGACGCGCTTTTTGGCAAGGTGTGGTGTAAAGTATCTTAATTTAAATTTGATCCAATAGTTTGCAAGATGGTGGAACCGATTTCTACGTATGACGTTATAATATTGATAAGATATGCACTTATTTATTTTGATAATGATAAATATACGAAAAACGAAAACCTAATAAATAATAACTAATATTATACCTAATAATAAACCCAAAAACTAAATACACCATTTTAAATAAAATACGCCGTCTACAGGTCTAGATAATAGGTTTGCCTACGGCACGGTGTCCAATAAAGAATATCATAAGATTTTTTACAGTACATATGGTGCTACATTACCGCACGAGTGCGGTAATCAGCAGATTACGTGCATATGTCGAAACTTTAAAGAGCCATATGTACTGTAAAACGTTGTACGATACACGTGCGAACAGGTAATTCGCAACTCGTGTCGCTTTAAAACACTCCCTTCGGTCGTGTTTCAATTTATCACCACTCGTTGCGAATTTCCTGTTCTCTGCACTTGCATCGTAATGTACTATTACAGTACATATGGTGCAACTTTAGCGCACGAGAGCGGTAATCAGCAGATTACGGGCCTATGTCGAAACATTAAAGAGCCATATGCATTGTAAAACGTTCGTTCGTGGCCCAGCGGCGCCCGCGTACCGCGTGCGGTATGCGAGGTTAAGCAATGTCGGGTGAGGTCAGTCCTTGGATGGGTGACCGCTTTGAGTGGTTACTAACTGAGCGCTCCCGTGCTTTGGAAGGCACGTTAAGCCGTTGATCCCGGTTGCTGTCTATGATAGCAGTCGTTAAGCCAAGTTAGAGGCCTCCGGGCGGCTTGAGAACTTCTAACAGTCAAGTTGCCCACTCACTTGACAAGCCTAATCCCAATAAGGTCTAGTTACCCCCTCGGGTTCGAAGGTCAGATGGCAGTCGCTTCCGTAAAAACTAGTGCCTACGCCAATTCTTGGTATTAGGTAGCGGACCCCAGGCATCCTTCAGGATGCAACTGTACTGGGAATAACGCTAGGAGGATGATGATGTATTGTAAAACGTTGTACGATACACGTGCGAATAGGTAATTCGCAACTCGTGTCGATTTAAAACACTCCCTTCGGTCGTGTTTTAATTTATCACCACTCGTTGCGAATTTCCTATTCTCCGCACTTGTATCGTAATGTACTATTACATAATAACGTAAGTCGTAAACGCTAATTCAATCGACCAAAATCGTTTTCGTTGGTCGCGCGGCTTTTTTGTTAGTGTTTGAAACAGCTTGCGATTTTCGATGGAAAAATAGCTTGCTATCAAAAAAAGAGGGCGGGGAAAGCATTGTTTTTTCTCGTTTCAGGATTATGTTTAATGAAGCTTAATTCTAATTGAGACTCAATTACTTTTTTTCCGACTTTCGAGAAAAAACAATATTTTAACCTCGGCTGGAATTACCTGATTCGTATTAATTAAAGAGTCGGCAACGCGCATGTGACACCACTAGAGTTGAAAGCGTCCATAGGCTGCGGTGACAACTTACCATCAAGCGGGCCATACGCATGTTTGCCACCAATCGATCAATTTATTCATAAAATACAATAATTTTACAAGTCAGTTTTGAACAATTTATTATCCTAAACGTGGTTTTAAAAAAAATTAAACGGACTCCCCGTTTAAAACGAGTACTCAGCTCGCCATTGCCTTCTACCAATCCACGCTGCGACAATAATGATTTGTGTAAGATTCTCCCCCAATAAACACATACAGGGTGTGGCCTGTAATAGGAGCAATAAATTTAAAGGACGCTTCCTTAGAGCATCTCCAGTAACCTCTTGTGTCCAAAAAAACATATCTTTTTCAATTGGGAGATATTTTGATCTTAAATTATGACCTTCCAAGTAATGGATCTTGGCACCCAGAGATTATAGCGCGGCAGTCAATGCAAATTTTGAGGTTACTTCAAGTTATGACCCCTAATCGTTGTCGCATTTTTGGTTTAAAAGGATATTTTTGGGATTTTTCTAGAAATTTTTAGATTTTTTTGAATAAATAGTTATTAATATCACTCCAATAGAGTAAAAATGTACAAGCTACTTACTATTCTGAAAAAAAAACCAAAAAAAACTTTTTTTAAAACCATTTGGAAATAATTGCTGGAGAGCTCAATATAGTGTACCGTTTAATTTTTGCTCCTACTACAGGTCACACCCTGTATATTATGTAATGTAGTATTATAATTCTCTGGTCTACATATAAAGCAATGTAATTACCGTCCTGCTTTATATATACTCGTATGGAATTTTGAAGGACAGTGCGGGGCTTAATGACAGTTATAGGGATAATGGTGAGAACCAAAGCACGTTATTGTCATCATTATCGTCTAAGTGTTTCGGCTTGATTGATTAATGGGAGGTCTAGGCCCGATCGATGAGGCGTCAATGCTTTGATAATGATCACGAGATCTATTTTTGTTCGATGAATTTAGTTAATCATTGTCACATTGTTACGTTAACTGTGTAGTTTAGGTTTATTATTTTTAGGTATTTAACAATAGATCGATAATATAAGGTCAATAGGCTTACGCATGTATGATTTTTTTTTATCAGATAGAATTATATATTTTTTTATTGGGGGACAATCTTACACAAATCGACCTAGTCCCAAACTAAGCAAAGCTTGTACTAGGGGTACTAGACGACGATATACATACTTATATAGATAAATACATACTTAAATAAATAGAAAACATCCAAGACCCAAGAACAAATATCCGTGAAAAATGCACAAATAACTGCCCTGGCCGGGATTCGAGCCCGGGACCTCTAGCTTCGGAGGCAGAGTCACTATCAACTAGGCAAAACAGGCCGTCAAAGATTATAAGAGTAAACTTTTTTATGTTATGTGTGATTACCACAAAGGAGCGCGAAGACTGGGGCACCGATTTTTTTGGGTCTCGGCGCCTCATACAAATACTCGTAGGTCTCCAGCAAGGGTGAATACTTAAATTCATATTAGTAGTTGCTGCTATGACATAATGAGAGGCATAAACATGAGTGTGGTTTTATTGAACGAGCTGCAGATGAGTTTTAATAATAGGATCACTCAAGACCGCAGTTGTGATGGAAAATTAAAAATAATGGGTATTCTTTTTTTTTGTATTTTTTTTTTGTGGATAATGTAAGTGTGAATAAAATTAGCTATGCGGACGATATGGTGTTGGTCAGTCCGTCATTTTATGGGTTACAAAAATTTGTGAATGCATGTGTCAAGATATGCGGGGAAGGATGGCTTGAGGTTCAATGTAAAAAAACAAAATTAAAAATTTTGAGAAACCCACGACGGATTAACCTAATTCAAAAATTATAAAATAAAGTAAATGTGAATCCCCCGACTGGGTATTTACGAAGTAAGTACATGGAGATAATAAATAGATTTCAAAAACGGTTGTATGGTCGCGAGGTACAGTTACAAAGCCAGAAAAATCCGTCGGGGGCTGCCATTGCCTGCCCTGAAATGAAGTAAGATTACGAAGTCCGTGTTATAGGTACTTCAATTTAAGTTGCTGTATGTAATGTACCTCGAGCTTTACTATTATTAATATTTTAATGAAATTAGGAACAGACATGGCAATGGCAGCCCCCGACGGATTTTTCTGGCTTTGTAACTGTACCTCGCGACCATACAACCGTTTTTTAAATCTATTTATTATCTCCATGTACTTACTTCGTAAATACCCAGTCGGGGGATTCACATTTACTTTATTTTATAATTTTTGAATTAGGTTAATCCGTCGTGGGTTTCTCAAAATTTTTAATTTTGTTTTATTTTATTATTTTTAGATAGCAATGTCTATACGTTCCTCACTCAAACGTTCCAGTTGTAGAATGAGCTCCCTCCTGAGGTTTTCCCAAGGGATTATATTATAGTATAGGGCTATTCAAGAAAGGAGTGTATACATGTTTAAAGAGTCAGCAACGCGCATTGAAACCCCTGGAGTTGCAAACATCCATAGGCTGCGGTAACCGCTAACCATCAAGCGGACTGTATGCTTGTATGCCATCGACGTGGTAGAAAAATAATGGTTGTTTCTCACTTAACGCTATATATTCCGGAAACAAGCACGGTAGGCCGAAGGCAGAGCTCAGCGTAGGGACATATGCCCAAAGTGTCCCATTAGAAAGCACTCTCGACGCCAGCCCGAGACCTGAAGGGCAAGCCCAAGTAGATCCTTCCTATCGAGTGTTTTACAAGAGAACCTGGAAGACGAAGGCTCGGAGCGTCCTTTGAGAGAGTTCTCTCCGCAAGCCAGAGGGCCGAAGACCCAAAGGGCGAGCCACCACTATCCACCTGTGTCTTTACAATTAAATTTGAGGGCCCAAAGCGCAAAGGTGAGTGGCAAGGCACGCAAGACCAAAAGCTGAGCTCCGCGCAGGTGAGAAGGCCCGAAGTGCCTAAAAGCCTCAGCGCGAAGGGTCACGCTCTGTACGCGAGCCTACACGGGACTCTCGTGCACTATCCTATCGCTAAATGTTCAAAGTAGAGCCGATCCGAGTTCTGCGTGGGGCCGAAGGTCCTAAGCTTCTCTTCAGACCGCGCACTACGAGTATATGCGAGCCCACGTAGACACTCACATCCTCCTTCCTCTATCACAAGCACATCAAATTTAATATCACTAACTTGGATCATTCATTCTAAATTTCGACAAACTTTTACTTTTTTACGAATATATAGCAAAAAATCTTAATCGGTTTAGCCGATTTGGAGAATCTGCGCCTATTGCCCTTAATTTATCCTTTTTTTACCTGGGGAAATGCATTTACGCATCCCGCCTAGCCGGGGAACTAGGACGGGTATGACGGACTCCCGGGAACCGCCCGGACTACCGTCAAAAACCACCAGGGTATGCCCATCACGCAGCATTAGTGGCGGTGACACGGGATCGCCAAGGCACACAACTGCGAACACCGCCTGCTGCAACAGCCGAACCTGTTCCCTCACTGCTGAGGCAAGCGTCTCCCACCCGTCGGCAAGCGTGCAGGGCGACACCACACACTTGCCGACCAAAGGACCTCCACGCTGGGAGAGAGTGAAAAACCCCGGATTCACCCCCTCAGGTCCCCTTGTGACTTTTAAAAGAGGTTTTCTCCCTCGCAGTCACCACCCGGCCCCGGCCTGACGGTGTCAGCCCCCGCTCCCGACCATAGCGGCCCTCTGCCGAAGCAAGGGTTACGGGTCCGTAGTTATTTTTACAGGCATACGGCATGGCCTGTCCCTCTCGCCGCACCTGGGGAGTCTTGCGAATGCGGAACCCCCATCCCCCCATTGGTCGCATCTGGAGTGTCCTCCGCTAAACAGAGGAAAACCCAGAGCGACCCCGTCTCCGGGTTATTGGTAGCACCGGTAAACGATCCCTCCGAAAATGAATCACTTACCGTTGCCTCCAGGGCGAACCGGCCAGAACCCTTCCCCCAGACCCGCGAGGGAAGAGCCCAGACACTCGTGGAGGTTACCCGACTAGCGCCCCCCCTTAATTTACCCTAAATTTTTATACCTTATCCTTTCCGTCGTGGGTAACCAACCACCATATTAATTGCGCTCTGCTCTGCATATAATTTAGTGAACCCGTTTTGGAATAAATGTGCTTTTCAGAGTTCTGTAGCCCCGAAACAACGTAATCGGGTCCCGTCGGGTCGTTTAGTAATAGGGTCCCGTTTTTACAACGTGTAAAAGCGAGACCCTATTACTAAGACTTCGCTGTCTGTCACCAGGCTGTATCTCAAGAACCGCGATAGTTAGACAGTTGAAATATTCACAGATTATGTATTTCTGTTGCCGCTATAACAACAAATATTAAAAACATATGGATAATGGTACGGAACCCTTCGTGCGCGACGGTCCCACTCGCACTAAGCCAGTTTTATAACATAACACGATAGTTTTATCCATGCGTAGTGTGTCCCATGGCATATTCACGTCGTGTATCGCCGATAAGTTCTAACTACACAATAATACCTACTTTAACCGAAACCATAATATTTAGCTAAGCAGACCTGTTTGGGGGACATATGACTTACGCCTACTCTTCCGTGGCGGGTATAAAGAGCAAAAATTCTACTCTTAGCAGTTCATGAGTAGTTATAGGTAGAGAAGTTACTATCACTTACCAGTCATCACTTTTTAAAGAGCTATATCACGGTATTCTATCCATGAGGATTCACAAAGTTCCTTACTATGTTATTCTGTTTCATCATACCTACAGCTCTCAGCAGTTCATACACAGAAGCTACTCAGAATACACTATCAAAAGAAACACGACACGTTAATGCATATATATGTGCTCTCGCAAACTTCCCTATGGTGCTGATTTGCTCCATAATCAGGCCTTCAGCAGTTCATGTGAAGAGGTTTCTCAATTCATACCAGCCAAACAATCGAAACACGGTTCACTAAATGATCACCTTAATAAGATTCCCTGCAATATTGTTCTGATCCATCATCAGACCCTTAACATACCATGTGTAGAAACTACTCAGCAAACTCAATGAAAAGAGCCCAAACACGGCCAAATACCTATATGCCTTCGAAAGGTTCTGTGTGATGTTATTTTACTCCATCATCAGACCCTCAGAAGTTCATTTACAATCGCTGCTAAGCAAACATAAACAAAAGGGCCCAAAAACGAACAGTAAGTAATCGAACCCCTGTACAGTTCCCTACTATGTTTTTTGCTCCATCATCTGATCCTCAGAGTTCAAGTACATGTACTCTTTACCCAGCACTATCGAAATCATCCACGGTGGTGAAGTTGTTCCGGAGAAAATGCGCTCAAACCAGCACAAACGCACTTTCAAGCAAAAAATGTTTACTGCAGCGCCCCCTGGCGAGTTATGGTCGTAACAATTATTATGGGGTTCGTCCCGAATGAACCACGAACCCATTGCAGAAAACCGTATCCAATTCGGTCAAGCCGTTTTGGAGATATTGAGGTGCACACACAAACAAACAAACAAACAAACAACCTCTCACCCTAAACGCATATACCTTCTCCGTTCCGTCGTGGGTAAAAAGAGTGAGTTCATGATCTTCAAAAATAAAAATAGAGTGCCATATTACATTCCATCGCTACTTTTAAACAATGTGCCAATAAAGCAGGTGTCACAGTTCAAATATTTGGGTCATATATTGAACGATGATCTCAAAGATGATAAGGACCTAGAGTGTGAGCGAAGGTCATTGTCAGTGCGTGGCAACATGCTGGCACATAGATTTATTCGCTGTTCTGTGCCAGTAAAGTAATCTTTTTTTAGAGCCTATTGCCAAAGTTTTTATACAAGTGGTTTATGGGTAAGTTTCACGCAGCGAGCGTATATAGTGCACTAAAAGTGCAAAACAATAATGTTTTCAGGGCCTTGTTTCGACTTCCCCTCTTTTGTAGTGCATCAGGAATGTTCGCGGACGCAGCCGTGGACGAATTCTATGCAATAATGCACAAAACGTCTATGTTCATTATAAGGGGGAGTGGGAACCTGATCCTGCAAATGATCGCAGACAGGGTGGACTCTACCGTCCTCGCCCGCTTCATGGATCTCCATGTGAGGGGGGATCAATGAAGGCAGTTGTCTTTTTTGTGTGACACCAATTTGTTTATTACGTATGTAAATAACATAGATTATAAGTGGCTTGTTATTAACAAAATATGGACTTGACTTTTGAAATAAATGATTTTTATTTTTATTTTGTTTATTTTTTATTCTGCGCGTATAATCGTGAGTTTCTGGCCCGCTTTTACTATGGTACCAAACAAATTTATAATCGTCTGAAGTTATAGTTATTCGAATTTACTTTAACTTAATACGAACTTGCAAACGAACATGATTTTCGTGACACATTGTAGTTAAAATAAAAATATACTCTCGAAAAGAGTTGCGTCTAAGCTATTAACATTGAAATGTCTAGACGGTGCACTGAAATCATCAATGGACTGTGAACACATTGATCAAATCAAAATAAAATATTACTTAGTACACCAAATTACATAAATGTAACTAGTTCCATAGTAAGCTCAACAAGACTTATCTGGAGTCGGATTTTTAATATTACTTCTTTAAACATCTCCTTGTTTAAATATTCAATCTAAACTAATAAATTTTATTTAATTACTAGCTGTACCCTGCAACTTTGTTGATTATCTAACAGCAATTATTTCTCTAAGGCGATACAGGTGAAAAACTTAAGTAAGTCACCTGTTGTATGTAGTTGTAGCGTGTTCGAATAGACATTACATATTTAAAATGTGCAACACAAACAAAACAAACTCCTATTCGAACACGTCACAACTACATACAACAGGTGACTTACTTAAGTATTTCACCTATAACATGTTTTACGCAGACGAAACAAGGAACCCTTATAGTTTCGTTATGGACGTCCGTCCGCCCGTACGTACGTCCATTGGTCTGTCGTGGCTTAGCTCAATAAAGGTTACTACTATTATAAAGCTGTAATATGGTATGATTATATATATTAACCACGTCAAAAAACGGTAGAATAAAGTTTGGTGAAACAAAATTTTTGGATACCTCCCCCAGGCTCTTTTTTTTTATTAAAAATGGGATTACGTTTAACCCTAGTCTATCCTGATGAAAAGTTTGAAGTATTTATATTTTACACAGAAGAGTAAGATATAAATACTTCAAAACATGGATATTATCCAAGACTCAAACAAATATTAAAATTAATTCATCAGACAAATATTTTCCCGAATTTAAACCCAGAAGCTTCAGTTTCGCAGGCAGGTTCAATTGGCTATATAGCAGTCCTCAAACAATTACTCAAGTTTAAAACTCCAATATCGAAGCAAAAACAAAAGCCGCTCAAAATTCATTAACTGGCAATAAATTACGTATGTAATCAAAGCCCCAGTTAATTGACAATCATCGCCCTCCAGACGGCTCGGGGCGCGATTTGCTAATCACGAAATATAAGTTTGTCGCCTCGCAGTCGGAATTATCCATTTTGTTAATTGAAGCGTCAGAGCTAGTCACGCGAGACACCGATTAAGGCACAACAGCTTGTCAGGCTGACATGAATTGAGTGGGTCTAGCACGAATTCCTAATGACGGATGGTGCGATCTGAATAGGTGTGGTGTGTCTAAAGAAATGTCGTTGGTATTTTACTTTTTGACTGGCACTGTTGTGTTAACCTTGATGATTTGAAAGAAATAAAACGACGCGTAAAGACTATAATCAAAACAGAAACTAATAGAACGTTGAAATGATTACATTTGTAGCACTGAACCTTGCATTGCGATTGAAGTGAAAGCTGGACAAATTGAGTAAGGCATGTTAACAAAAATGCATCCAGATTATCGAGAACTGTTGAGACGCTTTGTTTAAAAGGATGTATAAAGACGAGGATGTAAATGTAAAGAGATAACAGAGGAAGAAGAAGACGGGCTGGATCGTTGCTATTTATTTGCACATATATTAAGCTGGAGTAAATAATGCTGGCAAATGCTGAACCAACGATAAAACTTAGGTAACTTTACAAGAAGTCAAAAACACATTTGCAATATCTAAAACATATCTTTGACATTGAATTTCCGTACTCTCGTTCTAAGACAATATAAAAGAACAATTTATTAGGGAATAAATGTAAATTCAACATTATAAATTTATAAAGAATTTGTTGCTGAAAGTGACCTTATAAATTTTTGCTATAGGAATTTCTCTTTACCCGTAGAACGATTTTTCATTGAAGGGACCACTTAGCAGCACCACACTCTAGGTTCATTTGTCTGACCTGCCACCGTTAAAAGCTGCATTGTCACCGTAAAATTGAGACCATTTTGTAAAGTATTTCGTTTTAATTTAAATAAAAGCAGCTATGAAAATTGTCCGTATTGAATCGTACAGGTATTGTCCGACACGAAATCATGTTGTAATAAATAAAAACATCCGGCTATGGAGTAGCGAAATGACTGTCTCTTTTTTCGGATATGAGATTATGTTAAAACTATAGGATTATTATGTGAACGAGAAAATCGGTAGTAAAACGATTCTACCGTCAAATTCATAAAAATCTTTTATTCCCCTTGCGGTGTTAAACTAGGACCAACCTCTGTTATGATGTAAATAAATACTTAATTTTACAAAAGACAGATTATACAGGCACGAAGGCTTTATCACTGTAAGGGATATCTTCTGAAAGACAATCCTGGAAATAGATTTAACAGTATTGTAGGCGAACGGTGAGCCTACCTATACAATACTGCTAATACCGACGATTGCTAAAATAGACACCGATTTTTTTTCTCTGCTTACCCTGTACGCCTTGTATACAGACGTGAGTTTACTTTATTCATCGAAATAACCAAAAGTACACCTCACGCATCACTCGACGCGGCTGCCAGTCGCGTACTATGCGCTGAAAACTGATGCAGACACGTTGTAAATTAGTGCATTCGACCATGGGTTAAACCCGTCCGTTAGCTGCCACGCCATTTGCTCTCCGATAATTCCGCCGCACATTCCGTTTATGCGTAAACTTTATTCATTAATCTCCAAAGTATGCCATACATCGAACATATCAACGGTTGTTGAATGAAATTTGTCAATATGAGTTCTGATTAACACAGTCCTATATTCGATACTTTCGATTGCTACGAAACATCATACCTACACATATATGTATTCTCCTCCCAAGTAGTGTGAATGCCTATGGTTTACATCTTCGATCATGAATAGTTGTAAATTGCAACCTAACACTCCAATAGCAAATTTTCTCCATCTTTAAACATAAGTACAATTTATCTTCATCTTAAAATAAAAGTGACACTGGATGAAGAATTCAATTCCACTGCTTCCCTATTTTGGGAATATAGAAAAAAGTTTGTTTGTATGTCAATTTGCAATCATCAGTGTTATTCAAATGCGGATTGTCTGCAGCTTTTTTATGTGACTTCTCATTGTGCTCAATTGTATGTTATATTTATATACTTTCATTGTTTATTTTTGATACCACCACGCTAACATTTTAACTCATAACTTCAAAAGCCATTGCCAACTTACCAGGCATCACGCGACAAATAAAACTTTTCATCGGAAAATCAAATTACGGCCGCCTAGTAGGAAACTAGTTTTTGACAGGAAGTACACCACAATCATTGAGAGTGCAGTGCGCGCGACAGTGCAGTCGGTTATTTCTAAAGACGTTCTCTCAAAGCTTTCTGCCGTAGCGAATCTTAGGATCTGTTTTATTTCATTTTAAATTTAGAGTACTTTCTCATGTGATTGTTGTCGCTTGAGTAAAAGGCGCTGTTTAAGGTGGCAAAGGTGGAAACGGGGGAAAATTCGTGTCTGTCGGACTTTCTAGACATCACGACTCGTGGCAACTAGATTTATATAAAAAACTGGCCAAGAGTGACTGTGTGGTGATTCGTATAGATTGACATTAATGTAATGTAATAATATAAAATAAATAAATATCAAAATCATATCAGCCAAACAACGTCCATAGCTGGACATAGGCCTCCCCCAAAGACTTCCACAACGACCGGTCCTGCGCCACCCGCATCTAGCGGACACCCGCGACCATTACCAGGTCGTCAGTCCACCGTGTGGGGGCCTGGCCACGCTACGCCGTCCGGTACGTGGTCGCCACTAGAGAACCTTTCCGTTCCAACGGCCATCAATGGCTTCTTAGCTGTGACTGTATTTTTTTTAATAAATTATATATAAGTACTACTAACATGTTTTTTTTTGCAACCGTTTGTCCGGCAGCCCCAGTTCATTACATCAGTTTTAGTACGGAAAAACTTCGTGCAAATGTCACGTCGTTTTTATTATTGAACCCTTAGAATTTTTTTTTTATAATTTTCAAATATCATTGCATTTTTGACAAAAGTTAAATATAGGTATGCATGGGCGGGAATGGAAATTCATAGACGCATATCTATTAACAGACTCCGCTTCGCGTCGTCCTTCAAGATCAAATTTCCCTCGCGTTGCAATTTTCCGGCGTCTGCAATAATGTGAGTGTGTGCCATTGATGTCGTCGGCACCCTGAACAATTTAAATCTGCGGGGTGAATTACGCAACGTTTTTAAGGGCCCACGCACGCTCGACTAAACTCGATTCTTCATACAAACGTAGTTTCGTTCTCATTTTAAAACGCCGAGCTGAAATAACATGAAACTTTGTATACACAATGGGATCCGCCATATCTAGGCCGGAAATTAGTTTCTGTTGCTATAAATTGTAAGAGAAAAAAACACAGCGAGTTTTGAAGTTTTTTAGGTCTTGTATGAAAACCTTAATAATTGCTGTATTTTTGTTCATAATAATTTCAAGCAACAGAAACGGATTTCAAAACAAAAAAATGTAATAGAAAAAAAATACAGCGAGTTTTGAGTTCCAAAGAATTAGTTAGGTCTAGACCTAGAGTAGACCTGCCAGATGTCACTTGTTTGTCTCTCTCAAACTTTTTGATTTGTGCATTAGTTAGAATAGATCAGATGTACAGAAATCATTCAACTTAAATAAGCGGGTCTGCTTACTCTGATATCTGTGATGTGGAGCCGGAACGATATGAGAAAACTGTCAGTTCTCAGTGTCAAGCGCTACGAATGCACTACTGCCCCACTTTTGCGCATGGTATTGCTACTGCGCAAACGTAACACTGACAGTATTTCGTCAAGTGAGAAAATCGCACTTTACTATCGTCATCGCATATCTCTCCCGCCCGGCCGAGTCAGGTAGTCGCCTACGATGATCTAAATGTCATTTTTATTTGAGTATCTCCTATAATAAATAATTAGGTATATTAAGTTGATCTACCTAACATAATAACACATAAAGAAATGAACTAGCTGAAAAAACAATTCATACATTATTTAATTGTGGTACTCAACGTAACCTATCGGGAAACGATCGTAAGTATGAACATATTTATGAAAATTGTTACATAACAAATTGTCGCAGCATAACGGATCGTGAAAATTGCCAGATCACACACAACTTTAGACCCCTCCAGTTGATCCGGGCACGTTCCCTCTGTCTCTATGTTGACTATAAGCAGGAAATAGGACCGACCAGCGAAATGGCGTCACGATCCGTTTTGGTCATGAATGTAAATTAATCTCTAAGGCCGTACGCCAATAGTCGTGACGCCTTGTGCCGTTGAATACCTAATACTAGTTTGTGGTTAGGAATCCGAGGTGCAAGATAAATCGCTTTGCATTTGCGTTTGACTCTGAATACTGTTACTGGCGTTGACGTTCATTTATGCTGAAATGCTCTGATACCTGGGTATTAGAGCATTTAAATGTCAGATTCGTGTGATGGTAAGTTTCATTCGAAAGCTTCTTATCTAGTAACTCATTATAAATAATGAGCAGGCTTTTCGTGGAATACTTGCCTAATTATAATGTTTTTTTAGTTTAATGTAGAATCTAGACTCTTTTTTGCGAAAGGTATTCAATAGACTTAAAAACTGGCATATGAATGATCAAAATACTTGAATACAGAAGGTATCTAAAAGAAATTTATGCAAATATTCTTATTACTGGCACGGTTTTTGACGTGCCCGTTTGGTATGCTTTGGCAATTTTAAACCGTTAATGCACACGGAGACATATATGTATGGCAGATTTAATTTAAGACCTTATTGACATTGTGCCAAGGTTCAAACAAATAATTTTGTAGATCATATGATAAAGGGATAGAAGAAGGGGGACACTCGCGTTTTAAAGGTATCCGCTGCAGGACTGCTAAACGTGCCACCGTGCACCGCCAGGACAAAAGCCCATGATTACGAACCGCGTAACAGTTTGAAACTTGTCGAGCAAAAAGCAACCTTAATTATTTATGGGAGTTTTTTTATATAAAACTGTTATAATTAATGTTAAAAACGGGATATTTACCATGTATATTACGAGGGGTGATCAATAAGTTTTGATAATCAGTATTAAATATGGAAGATAGTTATGTAAATCGTTATATTTTAATTACAATATGCACACTTTCTATATTTTCAAATACTTATTAAGGTCATTCAGTTGTTTTATTTTACCCCAATAAAAACAATTTTACTTTTTGAGGTCAAATTTTATACCTTCACTAAGTCATCACCAGCTCGTGAATTTCATGTAGTTGGTTTTGAACATAATGTGAATGAGAAGTAGTAGTCGAAAGTTAGGGCTAAATAACAATGGGAACGGTTATCAGTTCTGATCTTTACTCAAAGAGCAGCACTCTTGTCAATTAGTATGATTAATATTATTGAGTTTTCTATATTTCGGCGCTGTTGCAAGCACCATTTTCAGGGATAAACCATACAAGGATATTTGCATATCTAGACACGCGGCAGCGTGTCCAGCCAAGTTCATCCCAGGAACTGGCGGACAGCAGCCGTGTGTTATATTACACGAACCGTTTGGAGCCACTTTTGACACCCCAATAACTCCAAATCTATCTAACAGAAAAACATGAAATTTGGTGCATATATTAAGATCCATTAGAACAACTAGAACCCCAAATTTCATAAATATAGGTTAAAATGTTATTTAGATAATAAATTCCAAAAAACGGCATTTTTACCACTGACTGACTGACTGACTGACTGACTGACTGACTAACTGACTGACTGACTGACTGACTGACTAACTAGTAATCAAAAACCTAACCCACTTCCAGATGACCTAGAAAGCTGAAATTTGGCATGCAGCTTGGTATATACAGCAGGAAAAATCAGAAAACAGTTATTTTATTATTAGTTTTATTATTATTATTATTTGTGCTAGTTACCACAGAACTCCGTCATTTATTAATCGATTTGGAAAATTCTTTTTTTGTTTAAAACGGTATACTTTTGGGGTGGTCCCATTGTACAAAAAGTAATGATATCCCATCAAAAACATAAATGTGAAAATGGCAGCCAAGTTCACCGACAAAAGAATTGAGATCTAAATGGGTGCCAAGTTCCGTAGATTATCTGAAAAGTTGCCAAGTTTGGCACTAGATTGTTTACAGTAAAACTAATTTACTGCGGCTTAATACATTTTGAGCTTTGAACTTGGCTGCCATTTTCACATTTATGTTTTTGATGGGATAGGAAGCTCAATAATCATAATATACATGGTAAATATCCCGTTTCTGATATTAATTCGAATGTCAATGACCATGTTAGCTTGAAATCTTATAAAATTGTTATAATTATTGAAGTTGTCATAACGTACCTAATTTTTTTTTTCAAGACTATTGTTTACCTTTTTTTGGGCGAGATTGATATTCGTACCTATGCCAAAATACAATTTTCCAGTAGTAACGGTTTCTGAGCTAAGCCGCGGACGGAAGTGAACAAGGAACCCATATAGTTTTATATGGGTTCCTTAACATAAACCCTTATAGTTTTATAAGGATTCCTTGTATCACTACGGAACCCACCATATCAGCCCAAGGATGACCCGTGCTGGACATAAGTCTCCCCCAAGTCCATGGGGGTAAATGCCATAATCGCCACGCTTGGCATGCGGGTTGGTGAGCGCAGCATCTCTACCGCACTCCAGGGATGCTGCTGCCCATCATATGGTGGTCTTGGTCGAAGTTTTAGGACATACACGGGTCAAACCCCCTACCTATAGGTGTAGCCTAATACACCTACAGGTAATTTAAAAATAAACAAAAGGATCCGATGGAATAAACAGTATTTACAAAACGTTTTTGATATTGCGATTGTGTTGAAAGACTTTGTACAAGTGCAGGAAAGTAATAAGTAAACGAGCTCCAACTACACCGCTGCAAACCACGGTTCACCGGTCCATCGCAACTCGTTGTGAACTGAAAGTTTCTCCTTTTCGAACTAGTTGAAATTTGTTTGCGATTGATCCAAAGTTGGCACAATAGTTGACGACATATTGGCTTTAGCAAATATATTTATTTTTATAAATATATTTATAATTACTTTAATTAATGCTCCCTGCCGAGGAATGACAGTATGGGGTTGTTCAAGAATTGGGTGTATTTTTATGATTGACTAATATAAATATAAAGAGCGCTCGTGGCCCAGCGGCACCCGCCTACCGCGTGCGGTATGCGAGGTTAAGCAGTGTGGGCGCAGGTCAGTTCTTGGATGGGTGACCGCTTCAAGTGGTTACTAACTGAGCGCTCTCGTGCTTTGGAAGGCACGTTAAGCCGTTGATCCCGGCTGCTGTCTACGACAGCAGTCGTTAAGCCAAGTTAGAGGCCTTCGGGCGGCTTGAGAACTTCTAACAGTCAAGTTGCCCACTCACTTGACAAAGGGGGGTCGAAGTTGCACCACGTCCGTAGGGAGTACTCACCGTTACCCTACACGTGACCCCTGGGTGGTGCTAAAAGTGCACCAAAAACTGGCAACCGTACTTGTCTTCTCGAAGATCTCACGGTTCGTAAATAAATGCCATACGATTAAATTAAATAAATTGACTGATCAGCGATTGGCCCTAGTCTCACCTGATGGAAAGCGATAACGAGGCCTAAGATGTTGCTCACTGGTACAGTACTCACTCTTGCCTTGAAGAGATCCAGATTGCATGTATCTGGAAATAGACGACGGCAGCAAATTTCACTCCTTCGCTGTTCGCATTAGGAAAGAAGAAGCGAATCGCTAAGACATACATTTTAAAGGGTCGGCAACGCGCGTGACCCCTCCTGGAGTTGCAGGCGTCTATCAAGTGGGACGTACGCTTGTTTGCCACAGATGTGGTATTAGTAATATTTAATTAATAAATATTAAGTTAATTAATTTTGTACGTAAAAAAGGTACCGTAAAAAACGCTGCTAACGAAAATTTCAAGTTAAAGGGAAAAATTGAAAAATGTAATAGGCAAATAGGATTTGAACCTGCGACATCTGGCATACGCGGCCAATCGCTCTAGCCTCTGCTCTGAGCTATCGGAACAACCAAGCTCGTCCACGAAATCCTTCAATAGTTCCCTCTTACAACGCCTTAGGGAGGCGTACAGCGACAAGCGATTAAGTTAATTAATTGGGTGAGAGGAGTGGCGGTAAAAAGATAGGCAACAACTGCAGAAACAGAGGGATTCCAACAAAGACTCATCATTATCCTAGCGTTATACCCGTGCAGTGGCATCCTGAAGGATGCCCGAGGTCCGCTATCTAATCCCAAGAATTGGCGTAGGCAACAAAGACTTAAAGAGGTCGGCGGTTAAGAAGTCAATCCTGACATCTGTGATTTCCATACAGTTTTTATAAACTAATCGGCAATAGAGTAGTTGGCGGTTAAGAAGTCTTATTTATATATGTAAGTATTATAACCTCAAAGTTCTTTTAGGTTATCCTAAAAGTCACTTTGAGGTTATAAAATGTATAAGTATGGAAATGACAGGTGTCAGGATTGACTTCTTAACCGCCGACTTCTCTATAGGGTTACAACAAAGTCTATCAGAAAAAAATAAGCCATTCCCGACTTGTCAGTGCAGCATCAGTATTCTGTCAGCTGTCGGTCCGAACTGTCAGTCCAATAAGTACAGATTATTTATCGCAAGCCTAATTTAAAATGAGAATTTAAACGTTCACTCTACGCCAATAAGGCCACGATTCCAATTATCATAATGGCACAAAGTGACATCCCTAAAATACACTTAACCTCTTTAATTAGGTACGACATTATGTGCAATACTCGTTTAGTTTACAGTACATTTTAATTTGCAAACGCGATCACATTGTAAATAAAGTTTAGAGCTTCCGCTGCTGAATGAATGAAATTTACATCTAATTTATTTGCTGCATTTATTTCCTATTTTAAAATTGAATAAAAAATATTAGCTCTTCACAAACATTTCGATACTGAACCTAGTTTCTGAATTATTTATTAGCACATAGGTTTATTGTCCTCTAAATAAAATAGCACCTGAAAGACATGGTGTCTTCAATAGGTAACGAATAATTAGAAGAGATAGTTATGTCGACCTGTTTAGCCTAGTTGGTAGGAATATTGCCTCCGAAGCTAAAGGTCCCGGGGTCGAATCCCAGTAATAGCATTTGCTTCTGTGGTGAGCAGAAACATTTCTTCCTGAAACATGGATGTTTTCTATGTATTTAAGTATTTATCTATTAAATATACAATATCGTCGTAGAGTATCCATAACACAAACCTTATTGAGCTTACTATGGGACAGATGGGACTAGTTCGATTTGTGTATAAATTATCTCCTAATATTAAATAAAATATAATATTGGAACAATTAGTAATTACTTATTAGTGGTTTAGCAATTACTTACGTACCTATGACTTCTTAACGTCTGACGCGGAAAGCGTAAGGGGTGTTATAGATTAACACTTTAATTGCCAGCGGTTTCGTAAATCTACGCTCGAAGCCGATAACATGCGAAAAACTGTATGTAGCGGAAAGCGCCTACGAGATGAGCGCCCACCTAGCGGGTTCCTGGTACTTAATGAATGAATAAATGAATTTATTTGTTTCAGACAAGAGTCCATAGAAATAGTAGGTACATAAATTAAAATAAAATAAAAAAATATATTAAATTAAACAGAATAATTAACTGAATAATTGAATTAAGAAACAGACTTATAAAATTAAGTTAAAGTGCATGTGTATGTGTGTGTCTGTCTGTGGCATCGTAGCTCTTAAATGGGTGAATAGATTTGAATGCGGTTTCTTTATGTGAAAGCAGGTTTTCCAGCAATGATTCTTAGATATACTTTATCAAAATGGGGTAAGTCAATCGTTTTTGAGATATTGAACGTTGAAATGAAAATGCCGGGGTTTTTTAATTTTTTTTAATTTGTCAGTAATTTTTCTTTATTTATATTGCTTATTTAATAGTTTTCAATTATACAGGGTGATTTCTGGGTGATCCAAAACCACTTTTTCTGACTCTTCAAATGATCCTCATTATCATGCAGTAGTATTTGATTAAAAAATAAATAGTTTCTTTTTTCTTAATTTTTACGTAAAATTAATCTTATACTAATCATGGTTACCCTATGACTTTTGGCATACGCTGTATGGAAAGCGACAAGACGTCACATTGAGTAGGGTGACCAAACTGTATTCAATTTTTTTTTATTTGTCATCTGAAAAATAATCAACATTATTGATGATAAACAATAATTAACGACACCATTAGGCTCATTTTTGAATTCTGTATGATGTCTTGCTCTCTTGCTCCTCGACCCAGAAATAACCAAAGGCAAAGGCAAAATTCCACTATATGTAACTACCGTTATTGAAGTCTATACTGTAGCAAAATACCGGTAATACTACAGTTCAATCATAGAATTTTCACCCTTTCGCATAAGGAAATAAAGATCTTATGACACGCAGCGTTGAATGTCAGGAGTACGTGAGTGAAATGCAAACATACGAGTCAAAATCGTAAAAGCGCTTTTCACGTAATAAAATGCTACCTAAATCGTGTTGATCCAAACTCTCTCTTTTGCGCTAACGCTGAGCCAAGGATATAAGAGCAAGATATACTGATATTGAAATAGAATTGAAATGAAATTGATAGTTGGAAAATTGTAGCACAGTTAGCTCTGCCGTGGGACATGTTTCGTCGCTTTATGCTGAAAAGGCGATACATTTGAGGTTCGACGTTCTGAGAAAAAATTGCATGACTTACCCCACCCAAAGAAAATGGCTGACAGGGGCGCCGATCGAATTTAGTATAAGTAATTTGTCACCCACAACTTCAGACGTTTGAAGATTTGAATTTATTTATTGTTGTCTAGTTTCCACAAGCTTTAGGAATTACGTTTTACTAGTCCCAAAATATATTTTTCAAGTGTTAATGTACTTAATAGTGATTGCTTTTATTTATGTACCAAGTAAATATATACAAGTTTACTCATACTTAACAAAAAGTACATTGTAAAATGTACTTTTATATAAGCCATCCCACGAGCTTGTTACTCTCCTGAACGAAGTGAGGGAAAATAGTTCGAATGGTAATGTGCCTTTTAGAGCAGAGTTACCTATATACCCTACTTTTCACTTTGTTTGCAAAAAAAAATAGGCAGTGTCACTATCAACTAGCCTCAACAAACAGGTTTACATTAGGAGGAAGATCATCGTTTATAAAACCGGCACAGGATATAGATAAATCATTCTCTTGACATTTTCCCGGTTGCGTCCTTTAGCCCGGAGTCCGTTTGGCACCTAATCTCTCGATTTGGCATAGGCACAATTTTTTACGAATACGACTGCCATCTGATCTTCTCCCAGAGGGAAAGCTAGACCTTGTTGGGATGAGTCCGGCTTTTAACCCCCGACGCAAAAAGAGAGGGGTTAACGTGTCTATCTGTGTATCTGTCTGTGGTATCGTTACTCCCAAACAGATGAACTGATTTTCGTTTAGTTTTTTTGTGTCATAGATAATTATATCTCGAGTGTTCTTAGCTATGTTTCATGAAAATCTGTTTAGCCGTTTTAGATGTATTGAGCTTTGAAATGAAAATGTCGGGGGTTTTTCAACTTTTCTAAGTTGTAGTTATTTAATACCTCGTCAATGGCAAACAAGCGTACGGCCCGCCTGAAAGTTAGCGGTCATCGCAGCCTATGGACGCCCGCAACTCCTAGGGTGTCACATGCGCGTTGCCGACCGTTTAAAAATTATACACTCCTTTCTTGAAGGACCCCATACTGTAGTCCCGCGGGAAAACCTTGGCAGGGAGCTCATTGCTGCACCGGAGCATCTTACTCGTATTAGCGAGCTACTTGCGTATATTTAGTCCCCCAGGTGGTGCCGGTTTAGAATAACACCATCCCCTTTCTTCCCTTGGGTGTTGTAAGGTTCGACTATGGGAACCAGGTTGAAATATTTTGTGGGCGATGGGCGAGCAACCTGTCACTGCTATATCACATTTTTTTCTCATCTATAAACCTGCAATAGTTAGCAGTGCAGCAGCTACTGCAGGTTTAAAGATGAAAATAAAATGTGCCACTGAAAAGTAATTTTCTTGAGCTCTGCCTACCTCTTTTGGGAATATAGGCGTGAGTTTATTTATGTATATATTTAGTATATAAGGAAGATATTAAAAAAAATGAAGGACAATGTTACACAAATCGAACTAGTCCCATAGTAAGCTCAATAAGGTTTGTGTTTGGGTACTAGTCGAAGATACATTTCATAGATATAAATATATATAAAACATTTAAGTCTCAGAACAAATGTCTGTAGCATACCTTGTGTTCTTAAGAGCATCTGCTCGCCCTCGCATGCAGGTTGCGGCAATGCGCTTTTTCTCGTTCGTTACCTTGTTTCTTTTGCTAAACATTTCACTTGAATCACTGTAACGATAGGAAAATATTGTTTCTTTGATTACTTTTGAAAATTTCAATGTTTCCGGCACTGCCTATGTTATGGGACACACTAAACACGCCAGAAACTTCCCTTGTCTGATATAGCTTTATATTTTCAATTATTTTGTTGTTTTCATACTTATAATTATCCTAGAATTTAATACTTTTGACATGTTTACTTATCGACCGTCATAGCAACGGACATTGTCAAAACTCATTTATAGCTAAGATTGTAATCATTTTACGTCTAAATTGTATACTGGTATCCTGCAAATTTTGAAATTGTAAATTTAGAACTATGGATTCTCGAACAACGGCAAGAAATAGTATAAAAGCCGAACATTGCCTAGGACAAGGCAGTTTCTCGCCGACTTTTCATCAGTCAAGTCGCAATTGGTCAGTGCAGGGCCAAGCCAGGCCCTGCACTTCAAGAAGACCTCGTGCTCACGTACTTACTTCGACGTAAACCCTCTTTCTCCTACTAAAAACAAACGCCGAGCCATTCTTCCCGAGCCACCGTGCTCGAGTCTCCGTACCTACTTACTCGAGTCTCCGTGCCTACTTACTCGAGCCGTCGTACCTACTTACTCGAGCCGTCGTGCCAACAAACTCGAGCCGTCGTGCCAATTAACTAACTCGAGCCGTCGTGCCAACTAACTCGAGCCGTCGTGCCAACTAACTCGAGCCGTTGTGCCAACTAACTCGAGCCGTCGTATCAACTTACCCAAGCCGACGCGCCAACTTACTCAAGCCGACGCGCCAACCTACTCGAGTCGCCGTACCAATCTGCTCGACGCGCCGAGTCTTCTGTCTAGAGGCTCCAAATTTTTGAGCTACCTACTTAAGATTTACAGTATTTGACCTTTTAATCTTCCATAGTTATTTTTTTATATATATCTAAAATCTGTGAGTGCCTTAATAACAATAAATGTCCAAATAAAAGCTTACCCCGACACTTCTTTTAAAAAAAAAATCTGCTTACCTCGCCTTTCAATTCACTTGAAAGGCGACGTAACGTGACATGTCTACAAAATAACCTGCTGTTTATCAAATTAAAATGACAAACTTATCTTAACGCTTGTAACTCATTCGCTTATCCAAAAGTATCCAAACAAATTAAATTTAAATTTTCGCGAGACATGTTTAAAATTATGCTACTGAAAACTCAGGAATTCGACTACGGCGACATATTTTGTACATTTTGGGATTTCTTCAGGATGGGTAATATCGCGAAAGTATCTTTTTCCGCTCTGACCCGTAATGATATATTATGTTACCGTATAATATAGTTAAATTTATTAATAATATATCTAGATAGATTGTAATCTACTAAAAATAATACGTTAAATTATAAGCAGCAGTTACGGTTTCACAATCTTTCAATGTGAAACTTTCAACTTAGGTAGGTTCGTTCGTTACATTATTATTACTTTTATTTCTGTAGATAAATTATAATGTCATTGTATTTGCAATTTTACGATAACATTCATACAGGATGTAACAAAAATGCCATGGATTTTTCTGACTCAAAATTAGACAAAGCCAAAACAAAAAAAATTGAGCCAAAAAAAATTTTTTTTTCTTACCTCGTCAGGGGCACACTACGTACGGTCCGCCTGATCGTATGCGGTCACTGCAGCCTATGGACGCCTGCAACTCCAGGGGAGTCACATACGCGTCGCCGACCCTTTAAAAATTTATACACCCCTTTCTTGAAGAATCCCATACTGTAGTTCCTCGGTAAACCCTCGGCGTAGCTCATTCCACAACCGGAGCGTCCGAGGGAGTTAGTTCCTCTGAAACCGTACCATACGCGACCATTTAGGTTAGATTTAGTACTTAGGTCACCTACATATTTCGAGTCAGAATGTGATACCCGAAACCAAAATCACAATTCATTTCGGAATGGAGTCAATATCCAAAAATAAAATAATAAAGGTCGTCGGCATAGAAAAAAGGAAGAAGATGCCCGCTCCGAATCGTTTCTGGTGTAAAAGTTGTCCATAGCTATCCAACGACGTGAGAATACTGTTAGCGTTATGGGCACTTTTCCACCGGGAACGGCAAGAGATCCATTGTGTAGTTAGTTACTAATTAGTTAGTTTTGTTATTTGAATTTGTATTACTATAAATCTCATTTTCTTAGTAGATTATTATCAAACTTTTTTTCTTTGCACCTTTCATAAATCTCTGTTTAACCCAATGGTGGGCTGGTAGAGAGTGCCATTTGGCATTAAGCCCGCCATTTGTACAATTACATTTTGTGCAATAAAGTTTAAATAAAAAAATACCGGCCCAGTTCGAGTCGGACTCGCGCACCGAGGGTTCCGTAAAAAAATATTTTTATTTCATGATGTAACTAAAAATTTACGGCTTTCGCAATTTTTCCTTTATTTGTGCTATAGGACGTGCTTCGTATTAAATTTCAAGATTCTGAGTTCACGGGAAGTACCCTGTAGGTTTTGATTCCCTTGCGAGTGTCGAAAATTTGCGGAAAATTGCGGCATATACGGCTGTATCTTTTGATTGCGTTGGCTGAGAAGTTTGATTTTTCACATTCCAAGAGACAGTTAGACCTGAGTATTTGATATAAATTCCAGCTTGATACCTCCACACGCGTTCCTGAGAAAAAGGGTCTTGACAGACAGACAAACGGACGGATGGACGGACAACAAAGTGATCCTATCAGGGTTCCGTTTTTTCCTTTCGACGTACCTCGAATATATATATATATATATATATATATATATATATATATATAAAACAAACCCCTTAATATATATAAATAAATTTTGTTGATATTTTAGTTTACCTAATAAACCTAGGTACAGTACATACAGAAGTAACTTAACAAGTTAAGAATTACCCAGTTTAATAGTGTTTGTAGTCGTGTAATACTATGTGTGTGTACGAGTGAACGTGTATTTACCTAATTACTTCCAACTATGTACTCAAACATATGATACCTTCTCGAACACATATTTATGAAAAGTAACACGAACTACACGCTCCTCTAATCCAAATAAGCGCCTTTACAATAATCATCCCATTACCAGAAACTGTTAATGGATCAAATCTATCTCTACACTACGACTAGATTCAATTCATATTTGCTGTAATAAACTCGCTAATCCTGCCTTTGTAAGCTTCTAATCTATACATTAAGACTAATTATGCTTTCAATGAAGCACCCAATTGACGATGTTGTATAGCTTGATAATTTGGCTTGTAAATGTTATGATCGTGATATTCCTGATAATTAATCTATAGAAAATATTTTAGCCCTCTATTGCATCAGGTTGACTTCTGACGCCTGACAACGATAAATGAGTACTTTCCACATTTCTAAATTGGTACCAAGGCGTCACTGAATAAGCTGACAATTAATGAAAGACAATCTTAATCATAAAAAGATAATTATGAGGCTTCAAAGATGCACCCAATTCTAAATGAAAGATATCTATAAAATTCTTATAATATAATACGTATATGTTCTGTTACAAATAAATTGTATAATGACTTTCAAACATTTAAATATGCACTAATTCACGACAAAAAAGCAATTTACTTTTTCCTACAGCATAAGTATTGAGTGCCTTATGATGTCATATGGCATGTGGCTATCACTATGAGTTATTTTTGCAGGAGCCAGTTTTGACGTTCATCTTTTCATTTCGTTCTGCTCTGATTAGGGTTGCAATCCGGATCTGGATAACTCTGCACTAGTTGGATGTGGTTTTTTTTTATGATAGACTGATCAGCGATTGGCCTTAGTCTCACCTGATGGAAAGCGATGACAAGGACTAAGATGTTGCTCACTGATTCAGTAATAGCCTATTCACTCTTTTCTTGAAGAGACCCAGATTGTATGTATCTGGAAATACAGACGGTGGCAGTAAATTCTAGTCCTTAGCTGTTCGCATTAAGAAAGAAGAAGCATATCGGTTTGTGCGAATAAATGGTAGGCTGACAACGTAAGGATGCAACCGCTCACCGCGATTGCAAACAGAGCACACACACAGGACAGTACCGGTATTAATATTGAAATAAACATACACTCAATTATAAATATTCTACTGTTTTAAAATAAAACGCACTCGTTAAAATCACAATAAAAAAATTAAGTGCAAAATTATAAGGGTTAAAATCAATTCCGATGCCATCAATATTCCATTTCCTGGTCGTTATGACGGCATACTAACAAAGAGATTTATTGAATAAATTATCCTTTATTAAAATACGGTTAAGCTGTCTACTTCGGACACAGTATTCGTTATTCGTTCATCGGATTTTTAAGTGCCGGTTTGTGCACAATTCCGTTTGTTTGGTTGTATATTGAAGTATTCACTGAAAAAATAATATTTTAAGATTGTTAATGGACGAACCTGCACCAACGCAGCGA
Source organism: Notocelia uddmanniana (assembly GCA_905163555.1). NCBI lineage: Eukaryota > Metazoa > Arthropoda > Insecta > Lepidoptera > Tortricidae > Notocelia > Notocelia uddmanniana. The sequence goes on along the minus strand of LR991058.1, from coordinate 28,210,478 downwards.
AGGGTAGAAAACGTTGAGAAAAAGTTTATTAAATTCCTGTGTTAATTATTATTTCTAATAAAGAGGCTGAAACAGTTAGGTTTTCGCTCTAGTTCCGAACGTCGCTCAGGTTCATGGCAGTTAATTTTGTAAAACTAGTACAGTCACAGACTATTATTTATGAGTTCCTTAATTTTGTTGCCATTACCATGCCACCATGGCAACTATTGTTTAAACATCACCATCACCAAACCGAACCAAACCTCAGTCAAGATAGTGAATAAGAAGGCTGGACTCTTTACGAAGGTCTCCCGACTAGATACGATAAATGGGAAGTGGATTGGCTTTGACAATTTACTCACTCAAGACATCAAACGCACGACGCAAGACGCAAAGCACAAAGCAGATCCGTTCATTTTAGTTGAAAGATTTCTATACATCTGATCTATTCTCACTAATGTTTACCTTTGTACAATTATCATTATTATTTTTTGGTCTTATCGGTACAAAAAAGATACAAAGCACCGGGAAAGCATGATGCTGATCATATTTTTTATTATACTTTTATTTGTAACATTTAGTAATTTATGAAACTTTAGATCTAGAATAATATTACTCACATAGCTAGATAAATCAGATGTTTTTTAAGACCGTTTGTTCCTAAATAAAGTAATAATAATAATAATGCACAAATCGATAAGTTTGAGAGAGACAGATAAGTTATAAATCTAATTGGTGTTCACCTGTCAGTGTCTCCGCTTTCATAATTGAAAATGATTGACATTTTGGTGTGCTTTTAAATGGAGACAATTCATTAACAGGCGAAAATTATCCTTCTATTCGTGCCATTCTAACTCATCCTGGTTAACCATAAGGAGTCAAAGAGACCACTATATGAAAAATCATCTTGATGGTCTTGATGATTACGGATCTGTTGGTATTATTAATCTAAGATCAAACGTCAGATAAAAGGTCTGATTTAATATTAAACCTTCCTCTCAATTGCATACTATTTAACTTACGATTCCGTTTCATAAAGAGTAGCAGATTTGACTTGTTATCCTATTGGCCGGAAAGAACGTAAACATGTTATTGCACGGCTAGCACAAGACAGCGCACGAGCTATATCGCGCGCGAGATAGACTATCCGTCTCTTTCTAATGGGTACACACGGAAAGAGACGGATAGTCTATCTCGCGCGCCGTCTTGTGCTAGCCGTGTGGGTGGTACTAAGTGGTGTTACTAAGTGGTGGTACTCCTTAGTAACTTATAAACGTTTTACAGTGCGCATCTTTGTAACGCTAGAATTTCTGTTATTTACCGGGGTTGATTAGGCATGTGTTCTTTTCTGTCAAATAATTTGAATGAAAAATAGTGATCTGCCACCTAGATACGATAACGACTTTATCAGAAAAAGCGATGACGGGGACAAATTCACCAATGGTTAATTAACTAAAGGTTATGTCAGCCAAGTCCTAAATTATCAAGCCTATTTTAACTCAAATGTGTTGTCTCTCTTTATCACAAACATAAATATCAAACTGACAGATAAATATTAAAGAAAACTACCACCTATTCCAACTGTTAACGTTATCTAACCAATTGAATGAGACGAAGGAAGACTTAAAAACTTACTGTAATCCTTAAAGTATACGGAATATGGAAAAACACTATATATAGCCTTTGTTGATTACTCTAAGGCATTTGACCCCATATATCACCTACCTTTTTGGAAAGCGCTAGCAGAACAAGGAGTGGAAACTGCCTACATAAATATACTAAACTAGCATTTGCCCGCGGCTTCGCCCGCGTACTAAGCGAAATTTTTAACCGTCTACAAAAAACAGGTTCGTATGTTTGTCCACGATTATCTCGCGTTTGGCTGAACCGATTTAGATGCGGTCTCCAGAAAAGTAGTTGTTACATTCTGGGGTTTCGCTATACGAAGTTTGGTGATTGTGATTCATTAACAGATGAACAGATAAAAAGTTAGTATACATTCTGAGAACCGGCAAACTGTTGAATTTCATTTGATTTTGGCAAAAATAAGGATCTAAAACTATTATCATACATTTCCGAGAGGCCGAAGGGGAAAGGGCCGATGAAATAAAAGCATGTCTGAAATGGCTCTTAGTAAAAGTATCTGTGTACTACAGTAACACCAATAGGTCTGTAAACGACCTAACAGCGCGCAGCGGCCATAAACTCTGGTTCTTTGAAGTACAGAAATACGGCTAATTCAATATCATGTGTAACATTTATTTTTCCTACAATTAAATTTATTAGGTAGGTTTTGCCAGTTACCATTGGAGCATCCAAAAAGAAAATTTGGCCTCACTTCCATTCGCACTCCTTACTGTCAGTCCGTCTGTTACAACCAAGTTGCTTTTACTGGACCTATTGAATTGCAATTTGGCACAAACTATCAAGAATTTAGAGCGCTCGTGGCCCAACGGCACCCGCCTACCGCGTGCGGTGTGCGAGGTTAAGCAATGTGGGCGCAGGTCAGTTCTTGGATGGGTGACCGCTTTGAGTGGTTACTAACTGACTCTCGTGCTTTGAAAGGCACGCTAAGCCGTTGATCCCGGCTGCAATCGTTAAGCCAAGTCAGAGGCCTTCGAGCGGCTTGCGAACTTCTAACAGTCAAGTTGCCCACTCACTTGACAAAGGGGGGTCGAAGTTGCACCGCGTCCGTAGGGAGTACCCACCGTTACCATACACAGAACCCCTGGGTGGTGCTAAAAGTGCAACAAAAACTGGCAACCGTACTAGTCTTCTCGAAAATCTCACGGTTCGTAAATAAATGCCATACGATTAAAAAAGAATTGAAGGTTGATTTAAATGGAAAAAATATCGAAACCTCTATGTCGTTTTTAAAAGCAAATCCAGATACCCTACACGCCTATATAGTAATATTAAACTTTTTTGCATATAGGTATGAATGGAGTGCCAAATTTTACCTCAGATTCGCATTAAGAGACCTCTCGGATGCGCAGATATCGATTTTGAACGAAATCGGGACAAAAAAAAAAGAAAATCAATATGGCCACCACTTTCACAAATTTTACCCCGGATTCGTATTAAGAGACCTCTCGGACACTCAGATATCGATTTTGAACGAAATCGGGACGAAAATGAAGAAAATCAATATGGCCGCCACTTTTTTCTAATTTTACCTCAAATTCATATTAGATGACCTCTAGGACGCTCAGATATCGATTTTGAACGAAATCGGGTTGGAAATGAAGAAAATCAATATGGCTGCCACTTTTTCCAAATTTTACCTCGGATTCATATTAAGACACCTCTCGGACGCTCAGATATCGATTTTGAACGAAATCGGGACAATAAAAAAAGAAAATCAATATGGCCGCCACTTTCACAAATTTTACCCCGGATTCGTATTAAGAGACCTCTCGGACACTCAGATATCGATTTTGAACGAAATCGGGACGAAAGAGAAGAAAATCAATATGGCCGCCACTTTTTTCTAATTTTACCTCAAATTAATATTAGGTGACCTCTAGGACGCTCAGATATCGATTTTGAACGAAATCGGGTTGGAAATGAAGAAAATCAATATGGCTGCCACTTTTTCCAAATTTTACCTCGGGTTCATATTAAAACACCTCTCGGACGCTCAGATATCGATTTTGAACGAAATCGGGACGGAAATGAAGAAAATCAATATGCCGCCACTTTTTCCAAATTTTACCTAGGATTCGTATTAAAAATTCTCTCGGACGCTCAGATATCGATTTTGAACGAAATCTGGACGGAAATGATAAAAATGAATATGGCCGCCACTTTTTCTATTTTATACCTTGGATTCGTATTACGAGACCTCTCGGACGCTCATATATCGATTTTGAACACAATCGGGACGAAAATGAAAAAAATCAATATGGCCGCCACTTTTTTCGAATTTTACCTCAAATTCGTATTAGGGGAGCTCTAGGACGCTCAGATATCGATTTTGAACGAAATCGGTTTGGAAATGAAGAAAATCAATATGGCTGCCACTTTTTCCAAATTTTACCTCGGCTTCATAATAAGAGACCTCTCGGACGCTCAGATATCGATTTTGAACGAAATCGGGACGGAAATGAACAAAATCAATATGGCTGCCACTTTTTCCAAATTTTACCTCGGCTTCATAATAAGAGACCTCTCGGACGCTCAGATATCGATTTTGAACGAAATCGGTTTGGAAATGAAGAAAATCAATATGGCTGCCACTTTTTCCAAATTTTACCTCGGCTTCATAATAAGAGACCTCTCGGACGCTCAGATATCGATTTTGAACGAAATCGGGACGGAAATGAACAAAATCAATATGCCGCCACTTTTTCCAAATTTTACCTCGGATTCGTATTAAGAATTCTCTCGGACGCTCAGATATCGATTTTGAACGAAATCTAGACGGAAATGATAAAAATGAATATGGCCGCCACTTTTTCTAAATTATACCTCGGATTCGTATTACGAGACCTTTTGGACGCTCAGATATCGATTTTGAACGAAATCGGGACGAAAAAAAAGAAAATCAATATGGCCGCCACTTTCACAAATTTTACCTCGGATTCGTATTGAGAGACCTCTCGGGCGCTCAGATATCGATTTTGATCAAAATCGGGACGAAAAAAAAAGAATTCAATGACTGCGACTTTTTCCATATTTTACCTCGGAGTCGTATTAGGGACCTCTCGGACGCTCAGATATCGATTTTGAACGAAATCGGGACTAAAAAAAAGAAAATCAATATGGCCGCCACTTTCACAAATTTTACCTCAGATTCCTATTAAGAGTCCTCTCAGACGCTCAAATATCGATTTATGTCGAAATCGTATCGGACGGCACTGATTAATAAAACCATCTACAATACATAGAATCAAAACAGGTCGTATCTTCATAGGGAACTCACGGCACTTCATGCACCTTAAGACCTTATAAGGAACTTACATGCCAAATTTGGTATCTCTCGAACCACCAGTTTGCGCTGTGCGGTGATATGTCAGTCTCTCAGTCAGTCAGTTATTTCTTGATATTTGGCACAATTTTTCAAAAGTTTTCATGACCACAATATTAAATTTCAAAACCGATGCCATTTTCGTAATTAACGTCCCATAAAACCATAAAAACGACACCCATATTAATATTTAGACATTTCATCCCCCTCGGACCCCAACAGAGGGGATGGTATTTCACGTCCTCCACGTGGGATTTTAAAATCATTGTTGTTTTCGTAATCAGCGACCCAATAAACCATGGAAACAACACCCATATCGATTTTCAGAATTTGTCACCAGATTTCCCCCTTTTAGGGGTTGATTTCTCAAAAAACCTGAAACACATGTTTACTCATTTATCGTTAGAAATACTCCTGTGAAGTTTCGAATAAAATAATCCAGCTAATCTTGATTCCCCATACAATCTTCGGACCCCCATTTCACCCCCTTAGGCGTTGAATTTTGAAAAATCTTTTCTTAATGCACCTCAAGACCTTATATGGAACCTACATACTCAATTTGGAATCTCTAGAACCACCAGTTTGCGCTGTGCGGTGATATGTCAGTCACTCAGTCAGTCAGTTATTTCTTGAAATTTGGCACAATTTTTCAAAAAATTTCATGTCCACAATATTAAATTACAAAACCGATGCCATTTTCGTAATTAACGTCCCAAAAAACCATAAAAACGATACCCATATTAATATTTAGACATTTCATCCCCCTCGCACCCCAACAGAGGGGATGGTATTTCACGTCCTCCACGTGAGATTTTAAAATCATTGTTGTTTCCGTTATCAGCGACCCGGTATATCATAAAAACAATACCCATGTCGATTTTCAGAATTTGTTACCAGATTTCCCCCTTTTAGGGGTTGATTTCTCAAAAAACCTGAAACACATATTTACTCATTTATCGTTAGAAATACTCCTGTGAAGTTTCGAATAAAATGGTCCAACTAATCTTGTTTCCCCATACAAACTTCGAACCCCCATTTCACCCCCTTAGGGGTTGAATTTTGAAAAATCCTTTCTTAGTGCACCCCTAGACCTTATAAGGAACCTACGTGCCAAATTTGGAATCTCTAGGACCAGCGGTTTGGGCTGTGCGTTGATATGTCAGTCAGTCAGTCAGTCAGTCAGTCAGTCAGTCAGTCAGTCAGTCAGTTTCTTCTTTTATATATTTAGAAGAAGAAGAGATTTACAGCACCAGCAAATCCATTGTGAAACTGGAGAAAAAAGGAGAACCGTTTTCTATACATAGAGGAGTAAAACAAGGAGACCCCATATCCCCAAACCTGTTTACAGCTCTTTTGGAATCAATATTTAGAAAATTAGATTGGGATACAAGAGGGATAAACATTAATGGTGAATAGCTCAACAATCTTCGATTCGCTGATGATATAGTTCTGATGGCAAATAACCACGAACATATAATTTATATGCTGGATACCTAAGACAAAGAAAGCAAGAAATGTGGTTTACAAATAAACAAACAAAAGACTTTCGCCATGACAAATGGTGATAAAATACCAATCTTAACAGAATCTAGTAGAATAGAATATGTGGATAGTTATGCTTATTTAGGGAAAGTGATATCATTCACCCAACAAACATCTAGCGAAGTCGAGCGAAGGATAAAAATCGCATGGAATAAATACTGGTCCTTAAAATTTATCTTTAAGTCAAAACTCCCAATCCACCTAAACAGGAAAGCTTTGGATTCAATAGTTCTACCAACTCTATTGGCACTTACCAAAGACGTCGTCCAGAAGACAAATGTATTCCAAAGGGCGACCGAGAGAAGCATGCTGAATATCAGACTGAGCGACAGAAAAAGGAATAGTGAAATAAGGAAAATAACAAAAGTCACAGATGCCGCAGAACTAGCTTGTCGGTTAAAATGTAAATGGGCTGGTCATGTCACAAGAACAACCGATGGTAGGTGGAGCGAGAGGTTTCGCTGCACAGCTTAGTAGTCTGCATGCTGCGCAGGGAGAGATCCTGGAACGCAGTCGCAAATTTCTGCGAAAGTGTGATGACGCGAAAAGAGGAAGCGGAGCGGGAGCGCAAAGAGAGAGCCGATGCACACCCGCTCCGACGCAGACGGGGGGGAAGAAGGCGACAACAATTCATCAATTGCCTGATTCCCCAGTAGGACCATGGGTTGGGGACCCACACAACTAGGCCTTACACGTCTGGGGGAGGGATTGGAGCGTTACCAATCCTTCCCTCCATAGGCGAGAGGGTGTTCCCGGTCCACTGGCCGGGGCAGCCGGGGGGGCATCGTGGTAGAATGCTAGCGATCCCATGGTGCCCCCCTACACGGCAGAGCGGGATAACACCGCAGAGGTTTTAGTGGGTATTCCCTTTCTCGGATAGGGTGAGTCCCACATACCCCCCAACGGGCCGTCCCCACAGTCCCACGGGGGAATGCATAAACGCATTTCCTCTGCGATAAAAAAAAAAAAAAAAAAGGTGGAGCGAGAGGATCCTATATTGGCACCCACGAGATGCTAAACGCCCGCGTGGACGCCCGCGGCGGCGGTGGGCTGATGATATTGTTCAAATAGCCGGAGCGTCATGGACCCGCACAGCCAAGGACAGGGTACACTGGAAGGAGCTGGAGGAGGCCTTTGCCCATAAATGGGTACCTCACTTGTGACCATAACAAAATGCAATAATAATAGTGAAACATTGTCAACCTGAAAAGTGAGAAATAAAGGCTTATTATTATTATCATTATACGGGTAAAACTGAAAGTTTCGGGAATAGAAGAAAATATGCAGTATAAGTGAGTTTATTTATTTTTATTGTTTTTCAAAATATTCTCCTTTGTATTTCATGCACTTATGCATGCGTTCAAACCAGTCCATAAAGCACTTTTTGAACTCTGAAGTAGGGGTCGACAAAATGGCTATTTTATAGGCCTCCACTGCTTCTTCTGGCGTCTGAAACCGCTGACCACGCAGTTTGTCCTTGATTCTGGGGAATGTAAAAAAGTCGTTGGGACTTAAGTCAGGGCTATATGGAGGGTGGTCCAATATTTCGACTTTTTCACCGTCCAGGTACTCAGTTGTTGTCCGAGCGGTGTGTGGGCTGGCGTTGTCGTGGTGAAGGATGATGCGACGACTAGGGTTTGTTTTTCGGAGTTCAGCAAAGACGTTCGGCAAACAAATAGTGGTGTACCAATCAGCATTGACTGTTCTACGATCCTCAAGAACCACAGTAGCTACGTGACCAGATTTAGAGATAAACGTAGCCACCATCTTCTTAGCCGTACTGCGAGAACGAACAACTTTTGTGGGTTTGAGCTCGTCTTCGAAGACCCATACTCGGGATTGGTTTTTAGTTTCAGGCTCATAAGCGTATATCCACGACTCGTCACCTGATACTATGCTAAAAACAGCATTTGAGCGTCCCTTGTTAAATCTTTTCAAAGTTTTGCGGCACCAATTGACACGGACTATTTTCTGCTCGTCAGACAATAGGTGAGGTATCCAACGGGAAAATAACTTTTTCACGCCTAATTCTTCTTTTAAAATAATTTGTATTTGACTCATTCCAATACCCAGGTGCTCTTGAATTTCCCGATATGTCACATGTCGGTCTTCATTTATCAGACGACGCACAACATCGACGTTTTCTTGCGTGACTGCCGATTTTGGTCGACCTTCACGCACTTCGTCGGTGAGGGATACACGGCCACGTTGAAATTCTGAATACCACCTGTATATTGTAGTCTTTGAAGGAGCTTCAATATTAAAAGCAGCAACCATCCGCTCTTCACATTGTTTTTGTGTTAGTCCACTTTTAAAGTCATAATAAATCATAGCTCTGAAATTTACACGGCACAATTCCATTTTAAGCAGTGACTCGACGACTTCAATAAACAATTGAAACCGAACCATACTTTTTTTTTTCTAAGTGGCCAGTGTGTTGAGATAAGAAAACTTCAGAGATTATAAAAAGGTATAATACATGTTAAAAATAAATTAATAAGTATTCGATTCCCGCCACTTTCAGTGCAAGCCTCGTAGTATAGTACCCATGTAGCGATACAACACTATATGTGTTTTCCGTTTTGTATCAAAAACTACGTCCAAACAGAGTTGCCTATCTCAAATGTTAATGACAACTACCCTTTGTGAAATTAGATTTATTTGAGCACGTCTCTTGCTCCTATAAATTATGTATTACGGTTTACGGTTGGTTTAGGTGGAACCGGCGTTGAACAAATGTTTATATTTCGGGGGGACGAATCACTTGGGTTATAAGTGGGTTGAAACGGGCACCTGATGTTTACTAGGACATGAAAATTTGCATACACTTGCACTAGAGAACTCACCTTCGGGCTGTGTTGTCGCACTGGCGTCTTGGGCGGCATTCCGCAAAAGCTTCTCAGATGCATTTGATTTCTACCTATACAGGCTGGAAAGAAAAAAAGGCGCCCTGGAGGGAAACTACTTTAAAACGTTGAGATAACTCAATTTACTGAAAGGAAACATTATTTTATTTCTCCTAAGCAATAAAACTGCATTCACAGATTTTTGAAAAAGATACCTTTATTTTAATACTAATTGTGCAAAATGTCTTTATTTTTTTTTGGGCTCTCTTGTATCCTAGACTAGGTCTGTCTGTAATAAGTTTTTGTTCCTTGATAAAAATATGATCTATTGGCATCAATTGGCATCAAAAATGCTATTTTATGCTATCTACTTACTTGCTTAAAAAAATACTGTGAATTCAGTTTTAATGCTTAGGTGAAATAAAATAATGTTTCCTTTCAGCAAATTGAGCGTTTTCTCTCTCATCTCAGCGTCTTAAGGTAGTTTCCCTCCAGGGCCCGACTTATCTTTCCACACTGTATAAATGCAATTTTTGCAGTCATGTCGTGTAAGGAGTTCAAGAAGGTGCCCTCGGACAGAGTGCGACCAACAAGTCTCTTAAATTCGTGATGAAATGCAAGATAGCACGTTCTGACAGGCGCGCCCTACAACGCGTGCGGCACCGCGGTGCTTACGCCTGTGCGTGAATGCAGGAAGCCTTAAGAAATCAATCTGATTTTACATGTTTGTTAGATACATTTAATTTATCTCTCGCACTTTGTTTTATGCCTCAGAGCACTACAAGCTCGTCTTTGCAAGTTCTTCTTAAGGTAAGATTTTTTTTATTGCAAAACCCATCACATTATTGTTAGATTTCTCGTTAAAAAAGTGAGCTTTCCTAAACTAGTTTTTGATTAAACTATTCGTTTGCATGATGTTTAAAGTGCTATTTTTTGTTGCAGTCAGTTATCCTTTAGATATGCTGTTAGTTATGTCAATTGTAGAACAAACATAAGTTTACGACGTTTAAAATGATCAATGTAGGGTTCCGTAGTTCCCGACCGTCATATAGGTCTGTGGTCCTAGATATCCGAACTATGGTCCAAATTAAAAATCTTAACAGCGCGAAGTAGAATTTCAACGTCCGCGGTACAGCGCCATCTATTAGCAAATTCGGTTACTAATTTGCACAAAATAGATATGGGGTATGTATGTATGTATGTTGATCGTTTTTCAGGGGTAATTCGTTATTATATAAACTGATTTCAATTATATGTTTGAAAGAAAATACTTATAGGTAGATTTCATAGGTACGTAAAAAATAAAAATGCACGCAATGGCGGTTAAATTAAAAATTGAGTTTAGAAACATTTTAACATCTCAGGAGACCCCAAGGCCGGCGTTTACCTCTCACAGAGAATTTCTCTAGCGATACAGAGAGGTAACGCGGCCAGCGTTATGGGGACCATGCCGCAGGCGGACCTTTTAGAAGGCGTATTCTTTTTATAGTTGGGGTTTTTAGTTTTAAGTTATCTAATGTTTATTTTTATTTATTATTCATTTTGTAGGTTATTGTGTTATCAATACATACAAACTATTTAATATTGTTTAGAAATATTTTTTTAAAAACTGCTCCACCGAAAAGAAGTTTAAAATAATTTTCTTGTAAAGCTTTACAGGTTTTTTTTTTCATATTTTTAGGACGCGTTGATTTCATAAAAATAAACGTACACGGAAACACGATCTTTTTTAAAAATCCCCGTGTTATAAAGTTAAATTTCAATATGAACGCAAAGGTAACGATAATACCCATGTTCAAAACAATTTCACCCTCAATATAACATGTTACCGTAGTTTTACCTTCGCGTTCAAATTCTCTCATAAATTTCCAGCATTATATTATAAAATTAAGGGCTTCATGCAAACTAAAAGGATAGGTACTCAATTTAGCTAAATGATTACGGTCACGATTTATTTACCAATATGATTATATCCCTGGCTCTGTAAGTAGAATATAGCTTGTGAGGTGAAAAAAGTACATGTTCATAAGGCTAATTCTTGATTTGGCAGGGCGCAACCTATTATGCGGTATATTCTGTTTCCCCCAGAGCATACTGGCGTTGTATAGATTTTCTTCATCATCATCTCTATAGAGCGCTCGTGGCCCAGCGGCACCCGCCTACCGCGTGCGGTATGCGAGGTTAAGCAATGTGGGCGCAGGTCAGTTCTTGGATGGGTGAGCGCTTTGAGTGGTTACTAACTGAGCGCTCTCGTGCTTTGGAAGGCACGTTAAGCCGTTGATCCCGGCTGCTGTCTCGACAGCAGTCGTTAAGCCAAGTTAGAGGCCTTCGGGCGGCTTGAGAACTTCTAACAGTCAAGTTGCCCAGTCACTTGACAAAGGGGGGTCGAAGTTGCACCACGTCCATAGGAAGTACCCACCGTTACCCTACACGTGACCCCTGGGTGGTGCTAAAAGTGCAACAAAAACTGGCAACCGTACTTGTCTTCTCGAAGATCTCACGGTTCGTAAATAAATGCCATACGATTAATTTAAAAAAATCATCATCTGATGATGAACCAACCAGCGGAAGGAATTCCACTGCTGGACATAGTCCTCCCCCAAAGAGTTCCACAATGACCGGTCCTGCGCCATCCGCATCCAGCGGACTCCCGGGAGCTTTTCCAGGTCAAGTAATCCTTGAGAGGGGTCTGTCAACGCTGCGCCTTCTGGTACGTGTTTGGAATTCGAGAACCTTTCCGCCACAACGGTTATCGGTTTTAGGTGCTATGTGCCCCGCCCACTACCACTTCAGTTCAGCGATTCGGAAGGCAATACCGGTTACTTTGGTTCTGCTGTGCAGATTTCCGTACTTATCGGTTTGTCGGCCTGTTTGGCCTAGTTGGTAGTGTCACTGCCTCCGAAGCTAGAGGTCCCGGGTTCGAATCCCGGTAAGGGCATTTGTTTCTGTGGTGAGCAGAGACATTTGTTTCTGAGACTTGGATGATTTCTATGTATTTAAGTATATGTATATTAAATATATCGTCGTTTAATACCTATAACACAAGCCTTACTGAGCTTACTTTTGTGTATTATATTTGTGTAAAAAATTGTCCCCTAATATTTATTTTATTATTTATTTATTTACTGGTATACTGTCAACTGCATACATGTATTTTGTGTTCATTTTGTTAAAAATATCGATTTAAAGTGACGAATCAGTTAATTTAACCCATGAAAATGTTATTCAAGAAACATAAGATGCCGCAGCCCCATGCCGCCTAACCTAATTCAAAATGCAAAAACCTAAATGCTTACAATATTTTTTGCGGTGGAATATTAAAACATATTTCAGATTTCAGATTTCATTTATTCACCATAAAGTAATGTGGTTATTACATGGTATGTCAGAATTACAGATTCATTCTAAAAAATATATATTTATCATACTAAAATTATATATTTTTTTTTTTCTCATTAATTATTGGAAATCGTTGATGCCAATGCTAACACTTAAAAATTCTGATACAGAGTAAAATGCATGTTTTCTGAAATACAGAGATATCTTTTTCTTAAAGCTAATATAGGGCAATTCAGTAATTTGAAGAGGCAGTTTGTTAAATATTTTAATTTTCAAGAAAATACCCTGTTTCTGTGTTTTCCTAAGTCTACATTTTGGTAACAGCAATTTATTCTTAGAACGAGTGTTATAGTTATGAATATCCGACACTTTAAGCAACGAATCAGTTTGCTTATGTATGTCCAATAGGGAGTTATAAACGAACAATGAAATGACTGTCATTATGCCTAGTGCCTCAAAGTGAGGTCTCGCTGAGTCACGTCGGTTTACTCCACTCATGATCCGAATTGAACGCTTTTGAAGCACTAATATTTTATTTATATTTGATGCATTTCCCCAGATCGTAATGGCATAGTTTAGTAAGGAGTGAATATATGCGTAGTATACAGTTATTAATGTTTTTATATTTATCAAAGATTTTAGCTTTAGTAATGCAAAATTTGCCGAAGAGATTTTACTACTAAGTTTATCTAGGTGTTCTGTATGTGTCAATTTACTGTCAACTATATATCCTAAAAATTTAGTTGATTCCTGATAATTTATCTCTGACGTTTCTTCTACTTTTTTTGATTTTGATTTGTACTTTATTGTGATGGTTTTGTCGGTATTTAATACAATTCCGTTTGATTCGAACCATTGTTGAAGAGTATGTTTGATTTGCACCAATTCAGCTTCCATGACGTTCATGTTCTTATGTCTTATTCCAACATGCGTGTCATCAGCAAAAAGACTAACTTGCGCCCAATTTGGCACGTTGGATGGCAAATCATTTACATATATAAGAAATAGCACAGGGCCTAAAATAGAACCCTGTGGTACTCCAATACCGTTATGTTTAATGTTGGATTTACTTGATCCAATTTGCACAACTTGACTTCGGTTTTTCAAGTATGATGCCATCATTCTTAATGCATTCTGATCAAATCTGTAATACTCTAGTTTTTTTAGCAGTATATCATGCCTTAGACAATCAAATGCCTTAGACAGGTCACAGAATATACTTGCACATTGCTGTGACCTATCCAAGGATTCGAGTATGAAGTCGACTACCCTTCTAATGGCTAACCCTGTAGATTTTTCATTTCTGAATCCATACTGAGAGGATGTGAATAAATCGTTTTCTTCAAAGAATGACACTATTCTTAATTTGAGAGCCATCTCCAGTACTTTTGAGAATACAGGTAAAATGCAGACCGGTCTATAGTTGTTTGGATCTGAGGTATCTCCTTTTTTATGTACAGGCACCACTCTGGCCAGTTTAAATATATCTGGAAATACTCCTTCCTCAATGCAACTGTTTATACTGTCAAGAAGCAGTTCCATAATGTTGTCATTAAAACATAGTATTTTGAGGAACCTCGTATCCATTTGGGATAAATCTTTGGACTTTTTAGTTTTTAACTTTTCAATGATTGTCCTTAGCTCTTTGGATGTTACTGGATTAAATTCCATTTCTCTAGTCGGTACTTTAGATTTCCTTAGATATGTCATACATTTGTCCGGTGATGTTTTTAAATGTCCACTTATCCTGTAGGCAATAGATGTAAAGAAGTTATTGAAGATATTAGCCATTTCTTCGTTATTAGTTGTATACGAATTCTCAGCTCTCATTAATTTCTCTGGTATAACCGTAGCTTTGTTTGGTCCACACATCGCTTCTTCGTTAATTATTTTCCACGACTCTTTGATCTTGTTTTCTGATTTCTGTATCCTTTCAGAATTGCCCAGTTTTTTTGCATATAACATGACTTTTTTGAGATGTTTTTTGTAAGTCTTTATTCTCATTTTTCTCTCTTCGGTAGGTAAACATTCTTGAAGCAGCTCCATTTTATTGAGGTTATCTTTTGAAGTTGTTATACCTTTTGTAACCCATGACGTAGATCGTTTCGTATTTTTTACTATTTTCTCTGGAAATGCAATATTATAATAATGAACGATTCCCATGATTAAAGTATCGACTTTATTCTTGGCACAATCAGTATTTTGTACTGCGTCCTTTAAATCAGTATCTTTATTAAACATATAGTGAAAATATTCACAGTTATTATCGTTAAATACGCGGGTTAATCGAGGTTTGGTATCAAGTTTTTTAAGTCCCGAATACTTTACTTTTAACTCAATTGCCCTATGGTCTGATATCTTGTATTTCAGGACTTTGCCTTCAATTATCTTAGCACTAAAGTTAACAAAAAAATTATCTATACATGTCTTTGAATGGTTGGTTAACCTCGTTGGTTTTCTTAGTACAGTTTTAAACCCAAAAGATGTTAAGATGTTTTTAAAGCTGCGCACGGATTGACAATTTTTAAGAAAGTCCAGATTAAAGTCACCAGTGACAACTATTTGTTTCTTTTCTCGTTGAGTTTTTGCTAAGACTTTTGAAATAGTTTCCTCAAATATCTTTATATCGTAATTAGCACGATAGACAGTTACAATAATCATTTTTGGTGACTTCAATTCTATTGCTGTTAGCTCACAATGTTTTTCTGTTGATAATTTATTTATATCGTTTCTTACCCTGTATCTGATATGTTTTCTTACTAATATGGCAACACCTCCATGTTTATTCTTAGTTCTACAAAACAAGGAAGCGACTTCGAAATTATCAATATTTACTATTCTGGTTTGCAAATCTGTTAACCAGGTTTCTGTAACACAAAGTATATCACAATCCGTATTAATCGCTAGGAGTTCAAGTTCTTCTAACTTATTTCTAATACACTGGACGTTGGAATGAACTATAACTATACTATTCCGTCTAGACTTTTGTTCTTCGGAAAATCCAGCGGCTGGATACAGTGGATACCCCTAGTACATCCGTGGGTCTCAGGCCTAATGAAGGTAAGTGACGAAGTTGCGCTGAAATGACGTAAAACACCACTCAGCCCTTCTGTCATGGTCCTTTGCCTCCCAGTCTCTTCTCTGTGTCGCTGGTCCCATTCTATGTTTAGTTCGTAGTATTTAATATTCTCATTTATGTTCGCTATATAATGCAACCTTTGATTTAATCTAAATATTTTGCTGTCGTGTTTTCCGTCATATATCACACTTGAGACTATTAGGTTGAAATTGACTTCACGCTGTCTGTCTATAATTTTCTCTAGTTCCTTCAGATATTCGACTGAGTCACTTATGGTCTTGTACTCTCCTATTAGTATGACCACATAATCACTCTCATTAAAGCGAGGAATTTGATCTTGCAGTCTATGAGTGATATAGGTGCTTGAGGCATGAGGATAGCAAAAGTTTGTACATGTCAGTGATAGTTTGTTCCTTAGATGCTTGCTTATATCACGGCCTATTTTGTCGGAAAATATATAACAATTCGAATTTTGTAACTCATTTTTAACTATTCGTTCGTTAATTTCACTTTCACTCCTAGTTTTGCTAAGCATATTTGGTGGCTGAGAGGCAAAACTGGGACTGGTTTGTGTCTCTGGGACTTTTTTACTTCTTCTACTTGAGCTTGATATGACAGATTCGCAAACTTTTTTTTCCACTTCATTATTATTATTATTATTATTTTTATTTACGTGTATATTTTCTTTTGACAGCTTCTGAATTTCCTTTTGTAGCTTCTTGATAACTTCCTGTTTTCTTCTAATTTTCTTAGCCATGGATTTATTTTTGTATATTTTGCATCCCTCCCTTTGGTTTGTTAGGTCAAAATCATTTATTTTCAAATGTGCTTGGTTTTTTACTTCTGTTGCTTCCATATACTTTTTATGTAATTGGTCATACTCCTGTTGTATTTTATTATATATACATACTAAACATATTTGCGTTTCTAAAACGATAAAACCAGGTAAAACGATGGCATTAAGTCCAAATTGATAGTATTCTATGTCAAGAAGTTGTTAATTATGAAACTCCAGATAATAAGTACGTATCGAGCAACGGAAATTATTAGAGGTATAATTATTATACCTCTAACCTACCTATTATTCTAAATTAACTTTTCAATGATATATAATTTATTTATTCTTTTTGTAACGTCATGCATACATAAAAAGGTGTTGCATCATGTATTGTAACAACTTACATAACAATTTTCCTGACAGTACATTTACATTTAAGACGTACTTCAAATAAGTAAGGTGATTCAGTTAGTTACTTCCACTATATTAGCGGAAGGACGTCCACTGCTGGACATAGGCCTCCTCCAATTACATGAGGGGTAAAAGTAAAATTAGTTTATTCTTCAAATTAGGCATATTACATGTACGAGTAAACTACCACCGGTTCGGAAAAATAAACCTCTGCCACGAGAAGAACCGGCGTAAGATACTCGTCGAGGTGACATTTTTTCAAAACAATATACATTGTATAGTTAAATATAAAATTACAGTTCAATTCAAATTCAAATCATTTAGTGACATAAATACAAAGCAGTATAAACCAACAAATAAATACCTGGGCACACTTTCGATGAACTTATCCTATAATACAGAGATGTAAAGAGTCTCTATGGTCAAAAATATTATAGATAAAAGCGGAGGTGTAAAGAGTCCCTATAGTCAAAACATTAGGTTTTAGAGATGTAAAAGGTCTCTAAAGGTCAAAATAAAAAAGTGGATATCAGAAATAACAATTTCGTATAAATGGTAAATCCCATAAAACACCACATGCCACACTTGGCAAGCGGGTTGACGATCGCAGTATATCCACCGCGCTCCAGGGATGCTGCTGCCCATCCCCCGGTGGTCTTGGTCGTAGTTTTAGGACATACCCGGGTCCATGATACCCGGGTCCGGGATCATGATAGCAATTCGTATAATTTTGTCTTTATTAAAAGGAAATAAGAGCTTTGACCCCTTCATATGCGTAGCTACTTTTGATGCTGACTGTACAATATAATACAAAACAAATACTCGTTATTGCTCACCTCAATAAATTAGAATATTTATACAGAGTATAAAACCAGACAACCTTTGGGTTTTTTTATCTACATTGAATTTCATCGAGGAATGCGTTCAACGAGTAAAAAGCAATTTTCTATTAATAAGTGTTTTCTTTGTCTTAAATACCACATTATTAGGTTAAAATTTGATTTAATCCGGGACATGGTTAAAGATCAGAATTAATTTATACTGCGGACCTTTTTTGTACATGGCTAAATTGGATTTAGGCAATGATAATTAATTGTAGTTTTAAAAGTGACAGGTTTTACTAGAAATCGTTCAGTGTGATTGCGAACAAAGAGTTCAGCTTCCAGTATACATAAAGAGGGTAGATTATTTATTTCCCCGCACAATAGTAAAACCAATACGCGCGCGTAAATATGATTTTCGACATCACCAACTTTCCGCACTTATTGTTGCATAAAATAACTATTTCAGGATGTTCCCGCCCGCCCTTAGGGCACCCAACTGGCGGAAAGTCGGGCAGAATTAAATAACTAGAAATAAGTGACGATATTTTACTCATACTTATATAAATTTATTCATAAATTTAATTTACACGTTAACTATGTTTTAAGCTACATTAATTAATTCATAAGTCGCATTGTTAAAAAAAGACATTTAAAATTATAAAATAAAATATTTAGAATAAATATATAGCTCATCAAAAAGAGCTTATTTTTTAAAGAATATTAAGCCATCTCATGTTTTCTTAGACATGCTCGAAAATTCTATATTTACCTTACGTTTGCTATACCTAATAGACCGCGAAATACAGCGTTCCGAGCTGCACGAAGTTAAAGGTCAGTCACGGGATTTGTATTAGAGTTTTCTGGCAAATAGGCACATTGCAGGCGCATCCGCAGCCAGAACTATATTCGCACATACCTCGGCCGGCACAGGGATAGCCTGCCTCGTTTGCTCTCAGCCATCGCCAGCTCATCCCGTGCTTCCTGAGACTGTCTGGACAATTTCTCACGACACTATTACTCAGATATCCCAGTTACCATGAAATTAGTGAAATGAATATTTATTTATTAATTGTATAAAATCTCAGTTAGTGAAAAATAACTTCTGAAAAGTAAAAAACGTGTCGCCGGTAATGATAATTAAGTAATACGTGGGTACAAAAGTGTAATATTTAGTTCTGACATGACTCGCAATAGTTTTAATTCAAGGTAAAAAGCGTTTGATTATAAATTATGAAATTGAATTTTGATATCCATTTGAAAATAGAGTTCGACCCGAATCAACCGAAGTAAATAACATGGACCTTACAAATGACGTATAGGAGCCCGCTTCTAATTACATTGTACAATTCAATTTACCTTCGGGCCCAGCTCTGTCTGATAATTCAAGATTCCTCTCAAATTGTTGATTGAGCCGTCAAGGAACTACGAGGTTTGTTCTGGCCCACGCAATTGTGTTACTTTTGAATTAGATTCCCGGTGCTCTGATAACAAACATTAAAGGGAAATTGAGTTATTAAATGAAAATGAAGGCCGAAAATAATAACGTAGATCGAGATGTTTGATAGCGGAGATCAAAGTGATTAAACCAAGGCTATGTATTTATTACAGCCGGCAATAGCTTTCGGTGATATTGTGGGTTATTTTAAGATGAAAGCGCTATGATACCCATTCAATAAATTGGGTTTCCCTCCTTTGTTTTCGGAGGAGGGAAACCTAATCATAATCAAACCCCCAACCCAAAACTATTTTTTATGTAAAACTGATTATATCATTAATATTAATACTACTACTACTATTAATTGACTTTACGATGAGTGAAAAGTATCGCTCGTAATGACAATTAAAAGTATAATCCTCAGTTTCATATTTTCATGAAATCGGGGGTGAAAGTTGACAACGCGCGGATAAATGCATTTGGAGATTGAAATCTAGAAATCTCTGGCTAGTTTACCGACGTCACAATTCTCATAACCACCACCACCGCCATATTAGCCCTAGGACGTCCACTGCTGGACATAGGCCTCCCCCAATTTCATGGGGGGTAAATGCCATAATCGCCACGCTTGGCATGCGGGTTGGCGATCGCAGTATCTCCACCGCACTCTAGGAATGCTGCTGCCCATTCCCCGATGGTCTTGGTCGTAGTTTAAGGACATACCCGGGTCCACACTTTAACTACGTTCAGCGTCACCAGTCAGCTGAGTCTGTAGTTATTGTTTGGTGACTGGCGCGGAATTAGCGGACGCGGAGCGGTACTGATGCATTACTTTCCCGCTTCTGCGCATGATATTACTACCGCACGTATGTAATACAACTGGCAGTATGCCAACAAGTGAGGAAATTTGTGCACACGCAGAAGAGCAATCCCACAAAGTCAGGCGCCATATACCGATCCCGCGCCACCAACTCAGAAAGTCACCTATTAAAAGAGGCTGATGTATAAAGTGCACTTTTTTAGTATTCGGCGTTTATTTCACAAAAATATTTCATTTTTAAACCAACATTTATTAAATTTCCGGATTATTTTTTTTTAATTTTGCTTGAATTAATCCGGTTAGCAATAATATCTTAGTTCTTTGCTATGTTGTGTTAAGGCCGACCAGCAGAAAGAGGAACACGCGCTGCTAGTGGCAGGACGGAAGGTCTATCGCAAAATTCTGGGACCCACTCGTAGAGAGGACGGCACGGAGATTTCGTAAAAATCAGGAGGTCGAAGATCTAAAGTAAAGTCGATAGCTCGGGCATGTAGTCCGAATGCGTGATGACCGTGCAGTCCGGAGAGCGTACTCGGGCCGTCCAGCTGGTCGAAGACCCGTTGGGCGTCCTAGGTGCTGATGGGGCGAGGAAGTGCAGAGGGACCTGACTGAGCTCCAAGCCGTCGTCGACTGGACGGAAACAGCCATGGACAGGGAAGCCTGGCGGTCTCTGGTGTCGGAAGCCAAGATCCACTTCGGGTCATTGCTCCACAGCAGTAGTAATAGTAGTAGTCTTTGCTATGTTTCTTTTTGTTTTCAAATATTTAATTTTCTTATTTAACAGGTTATGTCCTGACTTGTTCGAAATGTAATGCAATTATCCTACAGGCTAGCTTGTCATCGTACAGACAATTAAAAAGTAACTAGCTACCGGGTAATGCACTGGCAATGCCAAGTTTAGTATTCTAGGACACTCTAGAACGTATGTTTACGAGCTGGTTGCTCGTAAGAACACTGTAAACTAGAGGTTATAAAATCTGTTTACAACCACTCGGAAAGACATTTAAATTCACTATTGTATGCAACTCGCATTAGACAACAACGAACGGAACAATTGCAGCAGAAAATAACAACAGCACTAAGGTAAAAGGGCATCACACTGACCACCAAAAAAAAACCGACCAAGTGTGAATCGGACTCGCCCACCGAGGGTTCCGTACAAAAAATTAAAACGGCAAAGAGTCCGACTCGCACTTGGCCGGTTCTTAATATTTCTTGTTATAGCGGCAATAGAAATACATCATCTGTGAAAATTTCAACTGTCTAAGGTGACTTCCTGACTTGGCGGGGCGGGAGCGATATGTCATAGGTATTTTGCTCTTTGACGTGAATATACCGATGCGATATTTCCTCACTTGACGACATACTGTCAGTAATACGTTTGCGCAGTAGTAATACCATGCGCAGAAGTGGGGCAGTACTACATTAGTATCGGTTGACACTGACAGCTGACAGTTTTCTCATATCGTACCGCCCCCGCATCGACAAGTTAGGAAGGCGCCTAAGTATCGCGGTTCTTGAGATGACTTTACGATGACAGACAGACGCCGGCAGACGACAGCCTAGTGATAGACAGACGGACGGACAGACAGCGAAGTCTTAGTAATAGGATCCCGTTTTTATACTTTGGGTACGGAAACCTAAAAACTAATAAAAAAAAGTGTGACATCTCAGTCTTATCGGCACGCAATATCTTAAAGATATAAAAAAATATCACAAACACGCTTGAACTTCTTGTTCAAATCGCGCAAACATGCCCGCCAGAAACGACTGCTTACTTATCAAAACACCAACAAAGTCCGGAAAAATAATGGCCAGCTAATGAAGCCCATAAAAAACAGTAATTGGATCAGGTATTTTTAACCATTTCCACCGCCGTGGGACTGCGATGGTATAATTTCCCTCAGGGTCCCGACCGCCCGTCATTTGACGGAAACCTATCGGTTTAGGGAAACACGATTATGTATTACTGTAGCCCACGTACGGAATTTAAAATGACCCTCTTATTTACATTTAACAGGCCGTTGTCAATCATCTGAAAGATTTTTTGTACATAGATTAATGTGTTTATGTAAGTATGCTTGAAATGTGATATTCAATCAAAATTCATTTGTTCCTGAGACTTGATGTTTTCTATGTATTGAAGTATTGATATATTTATTTATTTATTAAAAAAATATGTTATCATGACATTACAGTACCTATATGCACTAATGCGTCATGGAACTAAATTAGACAATATATAAATAGTACATTACTACAGAGGCCGGGACGAAAGGGGTTGCCGGCCGAAGACATATAGACGGCCGAGCGAAGCGAGGTCGGATAGGTCTCAGGCGGGCAACCCCATGTTTCCCGCCGAGGTATGTATAGTGCTTTTCTCAAACATGCAATGAAATAAACAACAAAAAATCAAAGTTTTATTTTTAATACGCATAGTGGCAGAATGTCATGATGCCTGTGCCACAAATTTATGTGGAATGGAAATTAAAAAAGAGGACTTTGCCGGCCTAGGCCTGCAACATTTGTATGAAATTGCATTAACGACCTCTTGTCCTAGCCGCACCTGAAACGTCATACTTTGCAGCCTATTATAAGGAACATAACATCAATATTTCATTGCATGTTTGAGAAAAAAATATTAAATTAAACTAAACTAACTTGGCACAGTCGAAAGCCTAGCGTCCATCGTCTCACAGAACCTCAGGCACCCATAACACACATCCGTCCATCTCAATGCATGCAGGTCACATGCTGCCTAAGTATATATCTATCATAAACACAAGCCTTTTGGGCTTACTATGGGACTATTTCGATTTGTGTAAAAATTGTGCCCTAATATTTATTTATGTTATTTTATAGCTTGGCTATGCAAACATTTCAATTACCACTTAAAACTAATAATTATATGGTCAACCAACTTGATATCAGGGCCACTTCGTGCCTATCTATAGTCACGGTGAAGACCAAAATGAAAGCTGCTAGAGATTTCGTATTATTCTCACGTTTGACGTACATTCAATAAGAGTTTTTAAAAATCGACTCCAGAATGATTTTGCTAAGAACTACTTCTGGGAAATACTTCCACTCTACAGTCATAATAATACCACTAATTGCTCTTTAGGTATGTGGTGTTGTATTACAGGTAGTTAGTAAGGTCGATAGAGACCCTGAGGTTGCGGTGTATTGAAGCAGCATATCTCTCTAGCTATCAGAACAACAATGCTCAAGTCAATAAACGGACCAACAATTCAGGAGTCACAAGCTTCCATAAGTTCACGGTGTCTGCTTACCATCAGGCAGACACGCCGTAAAATTGTTTACCACCGCCGCCGTTAAAAAACTCAGAATCTCGTTATGGCGGCTTGTAATCCCAGTGACGTCACTAACGCCTCATCGGCCGTTTGCAACCTGCATCATCATCATACTCACTCTCAACACAGATCTTGAGGACTAACGACCTCACTCACTATCGGTAACACTTCACATACTTACATATTTACAGGGCCTCCATTGCGCAATGGAGGAATACCGAAAATTCTCTAAAATATTCATGAAAAAGTAGTACCGGAACTGCAAGCCCTGACCACGTCATATCGTAGCTACAGATCATCAATAATGAAACATCGATGTAATACTGAGAACTTGATACTGGCAGCGAAATGCCTAGTTAGTTGTAAGATAAAGCGTATAGCCACTACAAAGGCCAGGAGATGTGTACATCTGAATAGCAAGTTCCCTTTAGTCTTTAGTGGGATTACTGTTAGCGCGCTGCATCTCCGACGAAGCACGTTTACCGATCAGCCGTGTCTTAGCTCTGAAATTTACTTATAATAACTTCCGTTGATGCACTCAGTTTGTGGATTTCATTTTTTTAATTTCTTTACAATTAACTGTTAATGTACAAGCTGAATTACTAGGTATACAATGCAGTTTGCTGGTTGCAAATGTTGAGCTGAGCGTGTCTACCCGGTCCCAAACTCCCTGACAGTTACTCGCTTAGCATTGAAATATACGGGAATTCAGTTTTTCGGTGATTATTCCTCCGTGGCATGACCGATTTTCGTTTTTATTTTAATCTAAACAATCGTCATGATGACTGTCACCTATTGCCATGCAAAATATGTGCGTGATCAGTTGAAGCATCTTGGAGGAGTACGAACTCAAACGAAATACATACATCATACATCTGTCGCCTAAGAATGAGCTTCGTAATATCTTTATCTATAAAAATCTTCACTGAGGAGTTCCGGTGGCCATTTCTGGTCTTCATCATCTTCACTTCCCTACACATTTCCGTACCTACACTTATAATGTATGCATTTTTAATAGAAATTCCTATACAATATAGTACCTTATGGAGTACTAGCTTTTGCCCGCGACTTCGTCTGCGTAGAACTCATTCTTGCTTTGGAATTATTTGTTTTCCCATACATCTTTCACCCTTCTTTGCATCCCTTAAGAAATGATTACATTGAATATGAAATGTTCTTTACCGCGCTCGGAAAATTTTAATAGTAATCGTTTTTTCAAAACGAATCATCATCATCATCATATCAGCCGAAAAACGTCCACTGCTGGACATAAGCCTCCCCCAAAGAGTGACACAATGACCGTTCCTTTGCCATCCCCATCCAGCGGACACCTGCGACCTTCACCAGGTCATTAGTCTACCTTGTGGGGGGGCCTACCCACGCTGCGCCTTCTGGTACCTACTCGCCACTCGAAAACCTTTCCTCCCCAACGGCCAACGGTTCTATGTGCTATATACCCCGCCCACTGCCACTTAAGTTTAGCGGTTCGGTGGGCTATGTTGGTTACTTTGGTTCTACTGCGGATGGCCTCACTTCTGATGCGATCACGCAGAGATACTCCCCGCATAGCCCTCTCCATTGTTCTTTGGGTGACTTTGAACCTTCTTATGAGGCCTATAGTAAGCGACTACGTTTCAGTGCCATATGTCGTCACTGGCAACACACACTGATCAAAGAGCCTTGTCTTGAGACACTGCGGAATATTGGACGAAAAGATGTGCCGTAGCTTCTCGAATGCTGCCCAGCCGAGTCGGATTTGACGATTTACCCCTTTCTCGAAGTTGGCCCTTCACTAACTGGGTACCTTGGACCTAACTGGACAACCTGTCCTAGGTATATAATCGTCTGACAACTTCAAGTAAAAGTGTCCGTTTGTAACGGGAGTTGGTGCTACGTGCTCGTGCTTTCAAAACGAATGATTAAGCTTAGTTATATCAAATGTACCGATTCTAGACGAATGAGGCCCGTAAAATATTGCATGTACAATGATAAAAGTCTCGCTACGCAGTTCTTCCGTAAAACGTCCCAACAGAGCGGGTTCTTCATGTAAGCATGATGGCCGAAGGCCGTAAGCAGAGAGGCAAAACATGCAAGGCGAAAGGCCGAGTATTCACACAAAACGGGCTTCTTATGTAAGGTTGAGGGCCCAAGGCCTGAAGCAGGGAGGCGAGAAACGCGAGGCCGAAGGCCGAGTTTCTCAACAGACTGGATTCTTTATGTAAAGTTGATGACTAACGGGCCGAAACAGAGTGGCAATGCATGCGAGGCCGAAGGCCGAGCATTCAAATAGAGCGGGCTCCTTATATAAGAATGAGGGCTGAAGGCTCAGAGCCGTGTGGCACGCATGTAGGGCCGAAGGCCTGAAGCAGAGTGGCAATTCACGCAAGGCCGAAGGCCGAGAATCCCAACAGAGCGGGCTCCTTATGTAGGGCCGAAGGACTGATGCAGAGGGGCAAGGCATGCGAGTCCAAAGGCAGATCATTCACACACAGCGGGCTCCTGATGCCGATCATTCACACAGAGTAAAGTGTAAGGCTGAGGGCCGAAGGCCCGAAGCAGAGCGGCAATGCACGTGAGGCTGAAGGCCGAGAGTCACAATGCCTAGACATATAAACCGATAGACAAACACACACGAATTATTAAAACTGTTGAAATGTGTTCTGTTTCGATGCTAAGGGCCCTCCAATCGCTCCATTGATTTAGCCAATATCTTCAATGTACAGATTTTCGACCTTCTACAGCTGTATTATATGTATATGGATAAGCATAAATCCAGGGGCCTTTCAACTCGAAGTACGAATTTTTCTATGGAAATTTTAGTTTAACTTGTTTGTACCAGATGTCACTGGGTGCTATCTCTATCGCACTTGCATATTGAAGTGACTGGGATGCAGCGGTTGTGCGGTTAGTTCTTACTAAATACACAACGGCGCTACGATCTATGTGGAGTATTTCACTGGTATCTCTATCTCAGTATATAGATTGTAATTTGTGCATAGATCTAAGGTGCTTCAACCGTCAATGTTGACGATTGAGCTGCCCAGCCCAAGTGATCTCTTATATCAAACAGTTATTATAGTGTGAAGGGTCACCAATTACGTAAACAATAATACACGACAAAATTAAATTGTACACTGACGATACAAAGACTGCATTGAAGCAGCTGTTTTTGTATTTAAGCATATGAAAACAAACAAATCCAAAGTATCGCAAATTTATTTTGATTTACACGCAATAATAGACCTAATTGCTAAAAGGTTATGCTCAAAAATAACGTCATCAATCAGAAGGAATTATGATATTTCGGCTTTGACATATCGAAAAGTCAGCTTGTTTACAATACGTCAAATTCTGCTATCGCTTACGTTAAAATTATTGACACGCCGTTATACTCCCAATTGGCTGAAACTTAAAGCTTATAATGGCTTATGAGGATTTAAATCACCCCGTTTCATAGACCATATTTGCACCCCCGATTTCATCCCTTTGAGGGTGATTATCGGGACAAAAAGTATACTATAAGTGAATCCAGATTACATACTGTTAGTATACAAAAAATCATTTTGATCTGTTCAGCCGTTTTTGCGTGATTGAGCAACAAACATCCAAACATCCAAACATCCAAACATCTAAACTTTCGCATTTATAATATTATAATATAAGTGGGATAATAAAAATAAACGTTTTCCATTATATATTTCAAATTTTATATTGACCGCAAGATGCTATTTTTAAGGATTTGAGCTTTAGCTATTTCAAACATCCATAAGTGAAGTAAGGACAACTAAACTAATACAGTTAGAAATTTCTTACATTCATCATCATCATCATGTCAGCCGAAAGACGTCCACTGCTGGACATAGGCCTCCCCTAAAGACTTACTTACTTACTTCTTACATTAGCAAACTATATTCTTGCAGTGTTATTAATTTTAGGAATTTCATACATAGGAAATTAGTGTTAAGACTCTATCCGTATACCCCCTGTATACCCTCCAATGGATTTACGCAGTTTTTATTCTCTTCCGAATCCCTTCAGCAGAACTGCTGGCTGGATGCATCACCTGAACTGAACTGAACTCTTGTCATTAGAGTCGTTTGTTGACTTTCACTGTATGTAGTACTCAAGTGTAGCTACTTTGCTGCTGACAGTACTTTCCCAACATGAAATGGCCAGTAGTAATCCGTTTCCAAATATCTCGGGAAGTGACTGACTCTCCGCAAAGCGTTATCTTGTTTCACGGACTGCCTGCTTTGCTTTGAATTAGGGATGTCCACACAAGACATTATGCGCTGAATATAATATATAAGGCATTTTATCTTTTAAATTATGTAGTGACATTCAAGTGCGTAGTAAGCAGCAGTAGCAATTTAAATTAATGATTAC
This sequence comes from Notocelia uddmanniana, assembly GCA_905163555.1. NCBI lineage: Eukaryota > Metazoa > Arthropoda > Insecta > Lepidoptera > Tortricidae > Notocelia > Notocelia uddmanniana. Next base: position 28,182,756 of record LR991058.1, on the reverse strand, counting down.
GCGCAGGACACGCGAATGTGGGGCGGTATCTTCATCGGTTCGTCCTATGAACAAATGTAATAATGAAAGTATACCAATAAAGTAAGGAATCTAGGTGACGAGCATATCACAGCAGTCACGGCCCGCGATATCAGGTTAGTTATCTCAAGAATATTTGTTTCACTTGTTAACTTAAGAAGTTTCAGTCGGATATTGATTCAGGTCATTTTGCTTGCGGTAAGATCCCGAAGTACTATACTTATATACTAGATGCTGCCGGGATTGATTCCCGACGGCATCCAGTGTTAGGGAAAAGGAAAAAAATATGAAAAAAGTCGGTTGATTCGGTTCGGTTCGGTTGATCGGTCGGATTTCGGCTTTATCTTGAATATCGCACAATTTCATCATCAACATTTTTAAAGTACTATTTAATTTTACACCATGGGCCTTAATAACTCGAAAGATTTAAACCAACGATTCAAGTGCCTAATTAGAGTATATAACATTTAGTCCGAAAACCCATAATACAAGAGATATTAATTATTTAAAACAAATCATAAGTTGAAAAATCTCAAGTCCAACACACCCTAGTAGCGTGACGTAGCCACCTACTACTTTTTGACGACACTTCTTATCTTGAAGACATTTGCAAGTCAGGTAATTTATTTGATTTATTTTGTACTGATTTATTTTGATTTATTTTAAACAGTAGTTTAATTAAAACAAATAAAATACTTGACCCATGTTGATATAACATTATTTGCTCGTAGTGTCAACAAAAATACGTGGTTATAATCTTTCGGGTGATAAGGGCCCGCGGTGTATATTATATTGTTTCACTTACGGCCATTTTATCCGTAATTTGAGTTGAAAGCATTTTCATTATAATCCCCGGTGCCGTTTTTACATATTCAAAAATTTTGTCTCAGGACGAATTGAGCTCAATTTCTATTTAGTTACGTTTCTACATTGTCTACAATGCCATCAATGTATCAGTCGTAAATTATATTTTTCTCATTTGATACCAAACCATCAAACTCATATTTATTTTCCATTTCAATAACAATCCTTTAGTTTACTTTCATATTATTGTATAACTAGAACAATAGAGAACAACCAGAATGCTAACAAATTCGAATGAAGACAAAACAAATATATGGGCTACTTAAAACGCGTACTAAATATGAATTATTCATTAATTAAATGGGCTACTTAATTATGGGCTTATATGGGCTACTTAAAACGCGGCATTAATATATGGGCTACTTAAAACGCGTACTAAATATGAATTATTCATGAATTATATCATTATTAATCATAGCCGAAATGTCCTGGAAACCAAATTGATCAGTAATTTACTAGCCAAGCGAAATTATCGAGATTTTTACTTGCTTTTACACCAAATCACTGTTATGTATACATGTATATATTACATCTTCATGTACACACCACTTTTATAAATGAAGCGTATGTATGAGTAAAAGTATATTCAATATACAACAGCTTACGCTAAGCTCTATTATCGCACTTAGGCTGGGTTGCACCGACTTACGATCACAGACCGATCAACGTTAAATATGGCGCCGGCAGCTGTCATGCCATAGAAACTTGTCAAACTTTCTATACGTTCAAATTTTAACGAACACAGCTTACGATTACAGACGGTTTGGTGCAACCCAGCCTTAGTAGGCGTATGCATCTACATCTTTTGTTTCCTATGGCGAAAGTAAATCTTTTTTTTACCCGACTTTGCGATGCAATGGAGGGGAATGTGTTTAATAGTACATTACTACAGAGACCGGGACGAAAGGGGTTGCCGGCCGAAGACATATATACGGCCCAGCGTTGCGAGGCCGGATAGGTCTAAGGCGGGCAACCCCAAATTTCCCGCCGAGGTATGTATAGTGCTTTTCTCAAACATGCAATGAAATAAACAACAAAAAAAAACAAAATTTTATTTTTAATACGCTTAGTGGCAGAATGTCATGATGCCTGTGCCACAAATTTATGTGGAATGGAATTAAAAAAGGGGACTTTGCCGGCCTAGGCCTGCAAGATTTGTATGAAATTCCATTAACGACCTCTTGTCCTAGCCGCACCTGAAACGTCATACTTCGCAGCCTATTATAAGGAACATAACATCAATATTTCATTGCATGTTTGAGAAAAAGTATGTATGTATGTTTGTTCCTTTGTAGGTACTCTAGAGACCAAACGCGTCGACCGATTCTGGTGATTCTTACGTCAATCGATTCGTCTTAGTTGTCCAAATGTCATTAAAGACATTTTTTTTACGTAGTCGCATTTTTTACCTTAAAAAGTACAGAACGTATTTTCATAAAAATAACGATAAATGTCAAGTCTGTTTCCTCAGAGGCTTAACTCTCTGCGTACAAATTCGCAGGCTAAAGCTAGTTCTGTTACAAGTTATTAGAAGCCAGTAATATTTACCTACCTCAGTATGTAGCAACGATGTTTAGGCTCAGAAATGAAAATTTATATTGAGCACGCTTATGTTATAAGGATAATTCACAGTAAACTGTGAAGAGTCCGGTTCGACTCGGCTACGTGTACATACGTAAGGTGGTTTGCACCAAAGACCCCGCAATCTTGAGCATTGTATGGTAAACTTGATTAGTTTCTATGGGATGACAGCTCCCGACACCATAATATTTTGGACAATAGTTAGGCTTTTGATTCATCGACAATTTTATTGACTCCGTTGTGACTCAAAATTTACCCATATAAATTGAATGATACATTTTCATGTCGCAACGGAATCAATTTTAGACGTATTAAAAAGTCTTTTCTCAAACATGCAATGAAATATGGGTTCAAGTAATAAGGAGCATATGAGCATAATAAACAAATAAATAAAATAACCTAGTTAAAATTACAAATAAAAAATTTGGCCCAGATCGCTGTCAATGGGAAGGGTGCCCAGAAGGCTGGCTGTATTACCTCGCTGCACGGCAATACTAATTCGCTGAGCGAAATAGAGGCCAGCCCTCTGGTCACCTGAAGCCTCTATTAGGCGCTTCGAGAGATCTATGAATAGTCGACGCGCGCTCGGTCCCCACGGCCCCAAAGTTTCAACGCCAAACGCCGCAAACATGTAGCCACTTCCTAGGGCGGCATATTTGCGGCGCTTTAGGTTTTCGGCGGAGGATGCCGCAGCACCAGCAGCAATTTGGGTGTTTGGAATATGGGACGGTGCCAGAGTATCAACGCAAGTAGCATCCCAAACTAGCGGCCGACCCATACTCCAAGGCACCAGTGTCATTCCGTCGGGCCTTTTGCCGTCGTCCCTAGCCAAACCGCTAGGTTCTAAGACTGCTGGCAGTTTGGCACTGACAAGGGCCCGTCGGATGACATCATTGATGCTGGCATGGCGGGGGATCCTCCCAGCGCTTCGAACGCACGAAAGGCCGTGGTGACCCAGGCGGTCGACCATGACACCACATTGACAGCGATGTGGCTGGTTTGTTGGAGCCCCCAAACGTAGGCTAGTTGCCAGGCGGAAAGTAGTATTATCTAGGAAAGTACCAATATTTTGTGAGGGTATTGCTTGGAGCCATAGACCTGACTCCCACTCTGCAGAAGCGAGGAGACGAGCTCGGTCTGACGAACTAGTTGACGTATCCAACAGATTTTTCCGTACTAGTTGACAGAGCGGCTCGTCCCATCGCCTCTGCGAGCAGGGATTGTCAGGCTGGTTTGTATTAGGACATGTTAAGGACCAAACGTTCTTCGCCTCGGAGCAGTGTGCAGCCTCCAGGGACCCGATGGAACGGGCTAAAATTTTGCCTATTAGGCTTTGAGTAACATGTACCGAGGATAAGAACGCAGGTAGAGCCACACAGGAAATTTTGCGGATACCCAGGCCACCGAACCTAATAGGTAGGCTAGCGTGGGTCCAGGTTCTTTCGTCAAAAGAAATGTTGAAAATGGATATGAGGGTTTCTACTACTAAGGTATCCAATTTTGAGATCAAATTGGGATATTTCCAAAGATGAGATCCACGAAGAATGTATGTAAATTTTGGGACGAAATGTAAATTTTGATGTTATGTTCCTTATAATAGGCTGCGAAGTATGACGTTTCAGGTGCGGCTAGGACAAGAGGTCGTTAATGGGATTTCATACAAATCATGCAGGCCTAGGCCGGCAAAGTCCTTTTTTTTAATTTCCATTCCACATAAAGTGGCACAGGCATCATGACATTCTGCCACTATGCGTATTAAAAATAAACTTTGATTTTTTTGTTGTTTATTTCATTGCATGTTTGAGAAAAGCACTATACATACCTCGGCGGGAAATATCGGGTTGCCCGCCTTAGACCTATCCTATATGTCTTCGACCGGCAACCCCTTTCGTCCCGGCCTCTGTAGTAATGTACTATAACTGTGGTTGAAAAACTTGGTCCATTTAACGATGATCGATCCTGCAACCTGCCTGCATTCCTAACAGTCAGATGGGTAACGAGCTCAAGGCTAGTCCTCTATCAGGTAGGAAGAAGGACATATTCCTCTAATTTCTACTCTATCGTGATGAACGTAGTTCTGTAACAGAAATCGGTGAAATCAAAAGTGGGTAAATCACGCAATGATGGCCACGATCATTAACCTTGAGGGAACGACTAGAGAGAGAGAATGAGAGTCACGTGTGAGAGAGAGAGAAGGAGAGGAGAGAGAGACTGATAGGGAGGGAGTACGGGCGACGCACATACAATCAAGTACAAAAGAAAAGTATGGGTGCATACAACTTACTCAAAAATATGTCCCATAGCTCTTACGTCAGCGGGTTAAGGTTTCGGTGTGTTACTGATGTGTGACTATTAAATCTATATATATCTTTGCACTTGACTGTTCGCTATACGGCCGGTAAAGATCAACGTAGGAGGAACGAGAGTATCGGAAATCGTGCCGGATTCAGCACGGTGTACGTGTGTCTATGACTGTACTCTCGTGATTACAAATACCATTAAGCAATCAGTTTCTCATACAATTCCAAACAAAAGTAGCGAATGCGAGTAATTTAAATAGGTTTGTATTTGCTTAATACGCCTAGTGATGTGCCGTTGCCGTAAACTTTGCATGAGGATTAAAAAAAAATTAAAATATATACTTAGTAGTCGTGGGTATTAATATCGAAGAGTTCTGTGTTGTTTTGTAATCTTCAACTTTTTAACGTAATAGTTTTTGCACCGCCTTCTACACAGTTTTACATTTCATTTTTCCATTACCCAAAGGTTGTTTGAAGAGATTCTCTTCAGACAACCTTCATCTTTCTTCCTTCATCTTCTCCATCTCTCTTAACCTCAATCTCTAATCATCTTCTAACAAGGACACCTGATGTTTTACCTCTGTCTGGGTTTATTCTTCTATATATGCTGTTTTATTATGTGACGTGTACAAAAACGGGTACATATCTGTATTGGATTGTCGGTCAGTTTTGTTAGCATCCGTAACCATCTGTTAAAAGGAGATATTTAAATGGAAATGCAACGCCTCAGCCCTACTCTGAATGTGATACAATTTTAGATAACTCAGCTTCGCCACTAGATTGTTTGCGTTTAGATACGACGAGGGAGATACTCGAATCATTTCAACTGTTTAGATCAACGTGATACGGACTTGTAATTGGAGTGTGCGTGTTGTTCGATGCTCTTGAGACCGATATGCGTTTCTGTATTGTTGCAATGGTAAATACGAAAGTTATATGGGGAATCAAGGATAGTTATGTTGTTGTTAGTTTTGAATAGAGCGTTTTTAAAGTGTTGTTTTTTAATGTTTTCTTTGTGTTTAGTTATAAAATTTTAATATAACTATTAAAATAGTACAGTTGTATCAGTGAAACTGCAATACTACACACCTTTTTATATTATTTTTCCATTTTACAAGTATGAAGACTATAAGGTACGTACCCATACGGTTGGCTAGATTTAAATCACTGGTGTTGAACAAATTCTAGTACAACACATTCGCGTACAAATTGCCTACAATTTTTACACTTTATAAAAAAAAAATATTTATTAATGTACAAAAAAAACACATACAAGAATACTGAATCAAAATAAAATAAATAAAATTAAAACTAACTTAAATCTAAAACAAGCCCTTGAGAAATTATTCCGAAGTTGCTGGCGGCATTTCCTCGCTGTATCGCAATGCTGATACGTTGAGCGAGGAAGTCGCCAGCTCTTCGGTCACCAGTTACGTCAAACAAACGCTTCGCAATTTCTGCAAATAATTAGAGCGCGCTGGGACCCCATGTACTTAAAGTTTCGACGCCAAAAGGTACAAAAATGTACTCTCTGCCGAGGCCCTTGTATTTATTACGCTTTAGAATTTCGGTGTTTTCCTCCGCCTGCACCTGCTTTTACTGTAGTCCGTTGGAGGTGTGAAGGTCTACACAGCAGGTAGCATCCCACACCAACGTCAGCCCCAAGCTCCAAGGAACTGAGGACACCCATTTATCAAATTAGTATGTCTTTAAACCGAAGGGATTTTTTTAATACTGGTTATTCAACAATTATATTCACGATTTTGTGCAATTTCCCAGCGAACGCTGATAAACCAATAGCCACCAGAAATACTGGGAAACTCAAAATAACCCTCTATATACTAGTAAAGGCGAAAAAGTCGTTCTTGGGAAATTGTATCAAATTCTACAATAAAATTCCTAAACACATTACTGAACTTAGCAATTCTACATTCAAATCTGTAGTAAAACAAACACTTTTTTCAAGAGCATATTATAAGATAAACGATTACATCATGGATAGGGATGTTTGGCAGTGATAGCGTCCTGCACGGGTAATCTATCGAGAAAATAGGTTTTCTACTGTAGCATTGTTTTTTGTAGTAGCTGACACTGTAATTTTATATTTAACTACACAATGTATATTGTTTTGAAAAAATGACACCTCGCCGAGTTTCTTACGCTGGTTCTTCTCGTGGCAGAGGTTTATTATTTCCGAACCGGTGGTAGTTTATTGACGTTCATAGGGGGAATGTAATATGCCTAATTTGAAGAATAAACTACTTTTACTTTTATTTTTATATTTATCGTATATGTAACTTTTGTTATGAACGATTGATAAACGTTTTTAGAAGTTTTACAAATTACCTGCTTCGGGCCTAGTTTATGTGGCACAGAACTGTAAAAAAACGCCTTTGGTAATTACGTGCATAAACAAACTTGATTTTCGAAGATATTTTTGTATTATCTCATGTACTACCTGGTATCAAGGTTTAATTTTGTTAAGCAATTTTAAGTAATTTACTCGAGCTCGAGACTGAGGTTGCTGGTTAGATGTCACTCCGTACCCTTGCAATTGGAAGTGTCGCATCACCTGGGAAGGCATTCACAACATGGAACAACTCGCCTCAAGTGAACCTGAGGGCCTACTCCGAACTTCGAAAATCGAACTTCGTGTCGTGCCGTCCCTTTCACTCTCGTGTTATACACTATATAACGGAAAGGGACGGCACGATACGAAGTTCGATTTTCGAAGTTCGGAGTAGGCCCTCTGTGTAAGGTGACTTCCTGACTTGGCTGGGTGGGATCGATACGTAGTAGGTACTTTGTTATTTGACGTGAGCTTTCTACTATGAGATTTCCTCACTTGACGAAATACTGTCAGTATTACGTTTGCGCAGGAGTTGGACAGTACTGCATTCGTATCGGTTGATACTGACAACTGACAGTTTTCTCATATCGTACCGCCCGCGCATTGGCTTATCGGTGTGAAGGTGATACGATATGAGAAAACTGTCAACTGTCAGTTGAGTCAGTACCGCATTTTACTGAGCTTCTACATTTAAATGAGTGCCTCCTGATTTGCGCGGGTTGCGCAATAGTACATTACGATACAAGTGCCGAGAATAGGAAATTCGCAACGAGTGTTGATAAATTAAAACACGACCGAAGGGAGGAATTACCTATTCGCACGTGTATCGTACAACGTTTTACAGTACATATGGCTCTTTAAAGTTTCGACTTATGCACATAATCTGTTGATTACCGCACTCGTGCGGTAAAGTAGCACCATAAGTACTGTAAAAGCTATTTATCGCCCCGATACGAATACAGTTCCCCGCTTCTGCGCATGATATTACTACTGCGCAATCGCAATACTGACAATATCACGTCAAATAACAAAATACCACTTATCTTTCCGGACCGGGCAAGTCAGGTAATCGCCTGAGGACGGTTGAAGACGTTGCCGCACAACGGTCCGTTTTTCTGCCGTATTGGTTGTGAATTGCATAGCTGATGCACTCGCGAAGCAACACTCATTAGTGCATGTAACGCTGTCAGTGTTGTTTACCCGCGGCACACTAGAAGTGGAACTAAATTAAATCGATTGTGACTGTATAAATGCGACCTTTTTATTTTCATTACTACGTTTTTTTGATGCAGCCTATCCGATACGTAAATCGATCAGGATTTATGATACCTATTTATCTTTTCCACAGGCCAAGTGAAATACAACATTATGTCAATGGCATACGACTTCGACTAAGAAATCTTATTACACTGCATCTATGGTATGTGAAAACCTTTGAAAATAGTGTAACTCCTTGCATTATCACACATATAATGTGAGAAGACATAGAAATTTATGTAAATGGGCTTCTATTTACTTAAACTAGCGTTTACTGGCTATTTTCATAATTTGAAAGTTGTTCGAAGAATTTGTGCTACTCAAATTAACCGACTATGGAATGTATTGAAAATTGGCGACCACAGACAAACATCGAAAGTTAAAAAGAATATTTGGTTTACTTGGCATTGTTCCTATATGCTATTTTACTAATCGCTTACCATCAGGCGATTCGTCTGCTCGTTTGCCACCTATGTCATAAAAAAAAAACTGGACGATTAGAGGTAATTTCAAGTTTTTATTGCACGTGAGTGTATCTACTCCAGAAATCGGATGAACTATAGAACTGGAGACAAAAAAATATTTGGTTCCACCCCTATTTTACAAACGACTGCAGAAACAACATTATTACTTGTTAGTTGAATAGATAGTGTTATGTTCTTAATAATGTTTCGTTGATCCCGGTTGCTGTCTATGACAACAGTCGTTGAGCCAAGTTAGAGGCCTCCGAGCGGCTTAAGAACCTCTAACAGTCAAGTTGCCCACTCACTTGAGAAGCCCTATAAGGTCTAGTTTCCCCCTTAGGTTGGAAGGTCAGATGGCAGTCGCTTCCGTAAAAACTAGTCCCTACGCCAATTCTTGGGATAAGGTAGCGGACCCCAGACATCCTTCAGGATGCAACTGTAGTGGGAATAACGCTAGGAGGATGATGATGTTTTTAATAATAAGGTTGCAAAGAGTTGTGACCCGCCTTTTCTCTTTCAACGTGCTTATGCATCCTCTGAGGTACAAGCGTCCAATTCTATGATAAATCTACTTTTAATTTCCAATTCAACTTTAGCCAAAATATAATTTCTTGTTCCGTATATTTGTATTTAGGCATTTTCATTATAATATCCCACTTAAACAGATGGTTGTAGATGGTCACTGTCAATGGAAATTTTCAAAAGAAATTCGTTATTGTCTTTTACAGAACTAGTGCGGCGTAATCGCATAATAAATAATGAATAAATATTGGGGGACAATCTTACACAAATCGACCTAGTCCCAAACTAAGCAAAGCTTGTACTATGGGTACTAAACGACGATATACATACTTATATAGATAAATACATACTTAAATACATAGAAAACATCCAAGACCCAAGAACAAATATCCGTGAAAAATGCACAAATAAATGCCCTGGCCGGGATTTGAACCCGGGACCTCTAGCTTCGGAGGCAGTGTTACTACCAACTGGGCTCAACAGGCCGACATCGTATCGTTTCAAACACTACCACAAATCGACAAACTTTAAGATAAAAGCAAAACAGGCTCTATTACTAACTTAAACTTTAATAAAAGCAATGTTTCCTTTAATCAGTTTATTTTAAACATCAATACTATTGTTATACCTAATTTGAGTCAATATATTTATACTCGTAACTTTGTAAGGCCTCTTGACAAAAAACGCTAATGAAAGTCCCGATTTCCAGAAAGAACTAATGAAATAACAGTTAAAATAGGATGCGACAAGCTATTAGCCGTAATGTTTACAGCCATAAATCAATTCTGTTTGTGTTTGTATTGACATACTCATCGACGGCTGCTTCGCCTACAGTTTGCACATAATAATATCAGCGTTCGATAATTGTATCGGCGTCCGGTAATACACTAGTCGCAGGCCTGTTCCACTAAAGGTTTTTGTAAAATGACAGTTGTTTTGTGGGAGGTTCCCAAACAAGTGTTATTTAGCAAGCAGAACAACACAATGTCATCACTGTCATCCTACGTTGTCAGGGTCATTGTCACACCGAATATCGCAGACCGCCGTGAGTTTAAATTTTATTTCAATAGTAAAAGAAGTTAAACAATTCTATAATATTTACGGTTATTTACTATCATCACTAGTTTTCAAGATTTGGGTGTTTTTAATACTTCGTAAGAACGAAAATAATTTAATTAAATAGTGATGTGATTTGTTGATAACCCTAGTACTCTAGTATTGATGGCTTAAATTTGATAGCTATCGTCATCAATAAGGCAGTGGACCTTCTGTATCCTCAGTAGGTACTACCTATGAATTAATTTGTGGTAGTAGGCGGAAAACAGGTTGATTCTGATAATCAAATAGACATATGTCATTTTCTATTACACGATTTTCAGAGCTCACAGATTGTGAGTGCTTGATACGAAGTGTAAACAAAATAACTGGAACACCGAGGCCCCGTTTGCACTTGTCCGTGCGATACACAGATATCAGAATAAAGCAGATCCGCTTATTTAAGTTGAACGATTTCTGTACATCTGATCAATTCTCACTAATGCACAAATTAGTAAGTTTAAGAGAAACAGATAAGTGACATCTGACAGTGGTGACCTACCAGTGTCTCCATTTTCATAACTGCAAATTGTACTGGTCAATTCAGTACAATTTGCAGTTATGAAAATGGAGGATGAAAATGGAATTTGTGAGTTTTTGATTTATATGGGATTTGACATTTTGGTGTACCTTTAAACGGAGACATTTCGTAAAAGTTCAATAAAGACCTTACTATCACAAAGTACAATATATATACTGAGATAGAGATACCAGTGAAATACTCCACATAGATCGTAGCGCCGTTGTGTATTTAGTAAGAACTAACCGCACGACCGCTGCATCCCTGTCACTTCAATATGCAAGTGCGATAGAGATAGCACCAAGTGACATCTGGTACAAACAAGTTAAAATAACATTTCCATAGAAAAATTCGTACTTCGAGCTGAAAGGCCCCTGCTTACTATCTGTCCCGTTCTAACTCATTTTGGTTAACCATAATAAACCACGGAGACCACCATATGAAAAATCATCTTACGTAACACTACGGATCAGTTGGTATTATTAATCCAAGGTGTGATATCAGCAAGATGTCAGTGTCATATATCAGTCAGGTCAGTTACAGATAACAGAGGTAAGGTACAGCGGAACGTCATCTTGTTCATATGATTAGCAGCCCAACTGGAGAGGTGCCTCTACCTTACAGAAGACCGCAGCAATAATCACACCACTGCTTGCTCCTAGGAGGTGCTGTGTTCCTGGTGGTGAGTAAGCTCGCTAGAGCTCGCGAGGATACGCTGTGTTGTGGGTGAGGGACCTGTATTATGTATCTACTCGTAGCTGTAAACACACCGAATCCTCAAGGTAATAATGGATCTACAACGCGCTTGTCATTCTTGTGGTAAATAGGCGTCCATAGGTGACGGCATCTGCTTACCACCAGGTAGGCCGTAAGCTTGTTTGTCACCGTCGTTGTATAAAAAATATACAGAATAGTTACTGTGCGTCTACGGTTAACGCATTAGGTGCCGGTGATACGAAACCGTGTCATTCTTGTGTGTATAATTGCCTTGTCGGCGCTGAATGTGTTAAGTGAGTGCTTCCTGACTATCACAGGAGGCGCGGAAGCAAGGCGGCACAAATTCAGTGCGTCCATTCCGCGCAATACGAGTATATTATTCTGGACGACATAAGTAAAGTCTTTCACCGTGTAGGCTATTTAATTGTGGAATGCTCTCCTTCTTACCATTCCACAGGCTCAGGGTAAATTTTCATTGTCATATACAAGGAATAAATATACACAAATTATTTATAATTTATTTGTATAACCTCTTAAGGCCCCGCGTACAATTTTTTGTACAAATTCCAAAATTGATTTGAACTTAAAATGTATAACAAAAGAATTCCTAATTCAAAAACACAATAATTTTTCTGGGCCTCAGGAGGTTTGGATTATTAATATTTTTATATTATATTTCTATGATGATGATGATTACTATTATTATTATTTGGTATAATGTATATTCAGACGTGACTTATTATTTTTCTAGATAATTGAGATATTTCATGTAATAAATTTAAATGTATTTTGACATAAATAAAATAAAATAACTTTAACTAAGACTATCACCATTCAAGCTCTAGTTGCGTAAGGATCTATTTGAAACCTCTCGAGACTGAGGCTCTTCATAGTCTTAGTAGCAGGCATTTTATGTATTGTATGTATGACATATTGTACTTATATTGTATTTTATTGTATTAATTATGTAACACATGTCCAAAAGAAGAGCAATAATTTGTAGGATTTTTCTTTTCTTTGTTGTAGTCATATCTCGCACCAACTATGATTATTCTCTGTTTGGGCTAAGGATTGATTGGTAGAGAATGCCTTATGGCATTAAGTTAGTTTTTTTTTATCTGTACCTTATTACCTGTTTAATAAAGTTTAAATAAATTATTTTTATTATTATCTCTGTATTCATCTTTTGTCTTAGAATAGGTTTTTACAATAATAAAAAGTAAAATATAAACCATTATTATTATTTATTATTATTATATATTCAGAAACAATACAGGCATTGTGTTTGAAATTAATTAAAATTACTCATAATTATACATAAAAAATTGCTTAAACTATACTGTTAAATAACTGTACTTTTTTACATTTCATTTAAATAATTACATGTCATGTCATTCAATTCTTATAACTACTTAGGTATAAATAAAAATAACAAAGTACTCATAGTTAGTAGACGTCTTTTGTTAGCCTCTACTCGTATTGATTATGGACAAAAAAGGAGTATTTGTATTGTATTATAGAAGATACCGCATTTAGTCGAGTTAACGCTCAGTAAGTAAATCCTCTAAGAAAAACACGACCTCGCACCGTAAGTGGATAATCCACTAATTAGGTTTAAAAGTTCTGTTTCCAGCACACTCGCGCTTAGTACATGGTTATGCAAGTCGAAATTAACTGTGGAAGTGTGAATGCTAAGGGCACACCTCGCGATTGTCATAAGCAGCTCGTTGGCGCCGCAATGAGGTCGCAATTCCTTGCGTAGTGATGGGAACTTGTCGATAAAACAAATGTTAAAAATTGAAAATAATTATAGAGTTTTTATAACAGAATATTCACTCATATTTGGGGTAGCCTAATTGTCGAAGTAAGTCGCTCTATTTTCTTTACAGGACACCCCCATAAAGATCAAGTATAGGGTCTCTTGTAAAGAAAGCGGAGGGACTTATTTCAGTAAATTGGGTTGAACACATATCACATATATATTTTTTGTTTATAATATTTTTTTATACTGTTATCATCCATTACGTTATACGAAAACAACTACATATAAAACGGCAAGAGTATTTTTGATATGAGTAGTTAAATACCAGATAATATAATGGCGATATGTAACTAATTAAGCACTACTAGTAGTAAAAATACACTAGTCCTTTTAAATATTGTTGTATAATGTCATCAAATTATTTTCTCATCCTCACCAGAGGTCAGATTTGATATACAAACGTATACAAAGATTTTTTCACCATATTACATTGTACTTAAAATGACAAAAAATAATATATTTTTTGTCATTTTAAGTAGGTACAATTAAATGACTGAAAACAGTTTTGTAAAAAAAAACATGCAAATGCAAGCCTATACCATAAACAAAGTCATAATATGACTTGTGTATGGTATATACTTGCATGTATATTACAACTATTATATTTTAATTTTTAAAAAACGCACACCTCGATGCCCTTAAGGATGATTAGAAGACCTTAGGGATGGTTTTTGGTAGACCGTTCCGTGTTCGGGCCGGCCCGTTTTCTATGACAGAAAACGCAACGGCGTATTTCTCTAGAAGAAAACGGAGACAGAGCGGCCTACTGTGAATCATCCTTTAGACTGCAACCATATCGGTTTTTAATTAAAATCAAATAGCTGTTGTAGAAAAAATATTGTACCTATGCAACGTTACATAAATTAGGTCTTAAAATGTTAGTATGTAACGTTTGCATAAAATACTATTTTAGTCGACTGTACAACGTTATATGAGCCCTCTGCAATTTGCTAATGAATTTAGCGTTTATCCCGGTTAAAACAATTATTCACTGTTAGGAACAAACATCGATAAATATCCGGATAATCACTAAAATAATGTTTTACGCGTTGCTCGTGTTTAGGGCAATTTTCACTGCGCTACAGGGGAGTAGAAATAATGGTGATGATACTCGTCAAAACTTGTAAACAATACGCACTTCAACGTTTTCGTACTTGGTTCATACTCGAGCTTACGTTGAGAGGACTTTTCTCAATTACTCTTTCGGGTTTCGCACCTTGAGAAGGAAAAAATTCTAAGAACATGGAAGAGGTCGTTAAAATGGACCTCCAACGTGTTTAAATAGAATATCTGATTGCGCTCAAAAATAATTTTGTCGCTACCATGAAAGCTGTTAGTGCAAAAGAAGTCCTAGGTAAATATAAATACTAAATCTAAGACCACACTATCATATCATAAGACAACAATGAAAATTGAGACAGTAAAAATGTTTGATGGATCACCATTGATTAAGTTAATTAATAATGATAATCATGCTTACTACGTGATGTTAATAGTCGCATCCCAAAAAGGGAAAGCGCACGAAATTAAATTTTCAACGCCTTTTCTTCATAAAGTTTCAAAGATGGGTAAAAATGATTTTGCAATGGTTGCCAGTCAATCGTCAACGTACTTCAACCCTTTCATTCAACTTACGCTTGAAATGGGTTAGATAAAGACGCAGCCTTTACGTCATCTCCCATTATTCATTTAACAAATTACTTTTAACTACATTTTTTCTTCCTTTTCTCAAATGTGATAGATAGAGATAAAATATTTTTTATTTCATTTACACTAACGGTAGGTTCAAATACAAATACAAAATATTTTATTTGTTAAACATAGGTATGTACATCGGTGTTTCTGTTTATAGATGGTATCACTATGTCTTGCCTGTTAAGGCATACAAATAGCTACAAAATAGCATGCAGCATGCATACTTACAGACTAAATATAAAATTGTTAATTACGGTACTAATCGCCTATGTTATGTTAGGATCATTTAAATATTCTTGTATGGAATAGTATGCTTTGGTAGCGAGAAATTTAAACAATGTTTTTTTTAAATAGATGAGGGTCATGGAGTTTTAAGATGGCTGTTGGCAATTTATTAAAAATTCTAGGCGCCATTCCAAATATGCTTTTCGAAAGTAGGGCAGTTTTGTATGGTCCATAGTTTATCTTACCCCGCATACGAACACTATTAAAGCTCGAGAACTGATTACTGTTGTATTTAACATACATTGCTGTTTCAAAAATATAAAGTGATGGAAATGTCAAGATATTTAATTTAATAAAATAGGGGTTCAAAGGACGATTATGAATAAGGCCATTAGTATTTACGTCGTCGGCTCTCTTAACCTTTTTTTATAATTACTTGTTTTTGGCTTAAACAAAGTATTCTTTAGAGTGTATTTAGGATCTTTAGCTTTCAAGTAACGGAGGCGTACTAAATAAAAGGTAAAACCCACGTAAATCCACTCAAGAGGATTAGTAACGCCAAGATGGTCGTTAAATTACCTACTTGTAAAACTTAAAATACTGTGACAAAAAACTTTAAATAAGGCCGTTTTCTCTGTTAAGATGGCTACTCATTTTAAACTACTTACTACTGCCTGTGACTGTATAGATTTTATCGTTGGATCCATTTTGAATGGAACAATAAAAAAATGTTTACATATTGTTCCGATTCCGATTATTACCGCTATTGTTATCTGGCCGGTAACTGCAAATAATAAGAGATGAGTCGAAGCAAGATTGGGACGGCCATTGGGTCTCAAACGGAATTTTAATAAGAGTTAATTTATTCAATAAGACTCGAAAACTTCGGGTCGCACTCCACATGGATTTGGAGAGTTTAGTATGCTGTCAATGACAGGCTAATACGATAATTTTTGCTATAAAATTGAGGAGAAAATTAAATTTTGCATGCTTTTTTACCGAACAAAGGAAATATTTTCTAGGAAGAAACGTTTAGAATTTATGCCAATTACGCTTCGATTCTGATAACAAAAATGTGGAAATTAATTATTATATTATATATGTCCTTAGGTTAGTTTCCCTTTTGCATTTATTACCCTTTTTTAAGTTAATGTGTTTATTTATATTATATAAAAAGTACCTAGTTGTTTTAGTTATTTACTAGTTTTAATTACCTACATTACTAATTATTTACCCTGCGCTGTTTATTTACAGAAGGAATTAGTGAGTCCGTGAATGTGTATACCACGGACTCACTAATTAATATTATATTTGGCAGCTTAAATCGAAATCGACAGTAATAAAAGTATTAAAGGTGGACCTCTAATAAATTTAAATGAAATAGTACTAACATATTTAAAGTACAAATTGTAATACGTAAGAACAAACTTTTTACTCGTTTTGTTTTTTTTATTTTTTATTTTTACTCGTTAGAGCCATTGTAAGGAAACCTTTCAAAGAGGTAAATAAGTAAATATACTCGTTGGTATGAATCAAATAAATGTATTGTTACAGAGAATATACACGTAAATTTAAAAAAAGAGGCCACACTTATGGTATTATATCTGAAATTGTAATAACAAAAAAAAAATGTGACAAAAAAAACAAGCTCAGATAAATGCCACCTCGCCACTTCGGCATGGTAACAGCGCTGATTTTCAGCTTGCCTAAAATTTATTAGAGTTACGCTAAACAACTGCTAAACTAAAATATGTAAATAGATTCCATCAAAGCTACCACTGTGTTGCCATTAGAATAAAACGTTCAATAAATAGAAAAAAAAAATTAGCGAAATAATGGACGTATATACAACATTTATTGGTAATTTTAATTATTGTGTTTAAATACTCAGTTTAAATAACCAGACTTCATAAAAAAAGCTGTCGCACAAATTAATATTTAATAAAAACTATTTTGTGGTACAAATGTTTGTTTAGGAATGGTAAAACTCAGGTGTAAACCACCTTTGGTAATCAATTTTAATATAATTACCATTATTGTCTTAACATTGAGTGCATATCTTTTCACCTCAAAAAGGAAATTCATATATGGGGTTGTTTATGTGTTGTGTAGTACGCCCTTTATGGGGAACGTATGGCGGCCATGACACTTGTCACTTCATTCGGCATCTGACGTCTGTCTTGAGCGCTCGAATGTTTTCTTTCCTCGTTGTGGTATTTTTCATTGTTGAGTTTTTCTTTACTGTTAAGTTTGTTTTGTGTATTTACGTTGACTCTTTGTTAATTTTGTACCGTGAACGTGAGTTTTCGTTTTACGTAAGTAAAATGGAACCCGTGGCAGGTCCCTCCCAGGACATGAAAGAGAATATTTCTCTTTCCCCACCAAGGAAAAGACCGGCATCTCATATGAGTGTTTCCGAAAAATTTATGGTGATGAACTGCTACAAATATACGTACAATACGTGGCCCCAGGACAAGTATTGGACACAAGTTGAATGTGCTAAAAAAGTGGCGGAAATATTGGGAATATCCGAAAGAACCGTCAGAAATATACTAAAAGAACATAATACGACCAACGAATTCGCTTCGCCCAAGAAACCTGGCCCGAAATTGGCAGTAATTGACAAGTTGGACGAGTTTACGTTTGCAGCCATTAGACGGATAGTGCATCAATTTTTCCATCGCAATGAGCCGCCTACTATTCAAAAGGTATTTTTTTAATTGTAATCATGACCATTTATTACTGTTATAATGTAATGCTGTATGATGGCAATATTACCATCTTTTAAAAAGCAGAAAATGTTCTAATTAATGATAACAACCTCCGTAGCCTAGTTGGTAGTGACCCTGCCTACGAAGCCAGAGGCCCCGGGTTTGCATAGGGATTTATTTGTGTTTATCACGAATATTTGTTTCTCAGTCTTGGATGTTTTCTATGTATACAAGCATGTATTTAAAAAAAAAAACACAAAGCATGAATACTTACTTGACAATGTACTAAAATTTGTATTATGTTCTTAGGTGTTGCAGGTTGTTAATGATGACCCGGACCTACCAAATTTGTCTGCATTTACCTTGCGACTGGTACTTAAGCACCTAAATTTCAAATATGCAAGTCGGAAACGCCATAGCTGCCTCATTGACCGGGCTGATATAATATTGTGGAGAAAACGATATTTGGTAAAAATAAAACAATATCGCAGAGAGGGAAGACCAATATATTACCAAGATGAGACTTGGGTTAATGAAGGTATATATATTATAATTTACATAATTTGTTTGGGCTCATTAGAATTGTCTTAATAAGTAATTGAAAAAAAATCTGAAAAAATAGTTGCAATAAAACATTGTACAATTGACATTAAAAATATGTTTACACTTTTGATCCTTACTCCTGTAAAAATTTGTAAAAGTGTAACAACTAAATATCTTTGATGTTGCCTGTACCAAAAGTATTCATTAAGTGATTGTAAACATTTATTCATCACTATGTTACGAGATTTACGAGTAATTGTAGTAATTTTTATTTTAATCTGATTCTTTCTTGTTAAAGGGCACACGGTAAACAAAGTGTGGCAAGACCCAAAAGTTTTGTCATCTCGACAAGCATTTTTAGAGGGTCTTACAACCGGACTGAAGGCTCCATCAGGAAAAGGAAGGCGGCTCATTATAAGCCACATTGGCAGCGATGAAGGATTTTTAGAAAATGGACTACTATTATTTGAATCGAAGAAAAATACTGATGACTACCATAAAGAAATGAATGCTCAGCATTTCGAAGAGTGGCTGACTGGTATATTGCCAAGGCTTAAGCCCAATTCTGTACTAGTCATAGACAATGCTCCATACCATTCTAGAAAAATGGAAAGTGGCCCTGTAAAGAGGTGGAACAAGGGCCAAATTATTCAATGGCTGCATGAAAGGAATATACCCTGTGACATGTCCATGATAAAAACGGAGTTATGGGCTCTGGTAGAAAGCCAACCCAAGATCAGCAAAATGGCAGTTGATGAATTAGCGGCTGCTCACAATGTAACCATTTTAAGACTCCCCCCATACCATTGTGAACTAAACCCTATTGAATTAGTGTGGGCACAGGTAAAAGGACATGTCGCCAAAAATAATAAAAGTTTTAAAATGGCCGAGGTCAAAACATTATTCCAGGAAGGTTTGGAGCTTGTTACACCAGAACGCTGGAGATCGTGCATAGATCATGTTATTAAAGTAGAGGATGAAATATGTCAATTAGATCATTTAATTGATGATGTTGTAGAGCCGTTTATTATAAACACAGGTGAAGATGAATTGAGTGGATCGGAACTTGAAGAATAAATAAACTTATTAAAAATATTGTTGTTTTCATTTGACACAATACACTGTTAGGCCACCCTTTTTAGGCCAGCTGTTAAAAAATAGGGATAATTTTCTACCATGGCAAGTCTTTAATTTTATTACAGATTTGGACTTTCATAGACACATAAAAATTACATAAATTATATGATTTGACGGTCTTTAACAGACAGATCAACCTCACTTAATGCCAAGCTGAGCAAGTTATGTACGTAGTGCCTAGTGACGATATCTTTAATAGTAAGTATACTACACCACTAGGGAGATAAAACAGAAAGCCCGAGATCGCAGATGTTTGCGGCCCCAGCTGCAAGCGAGGGCCTCAAATATGCGATCAAGGGCTTTTTCTTTATCTCCCGTGTTGTGTACATCATTTCATGCCTACACGTTTTCGTACGCGTAGCGAGCGTAAAAAGCTACTTTATGGCCAGGTGTGACATAAAATATTTTTCTTTGTATCTTCTACACATAGTATAGAGAAGTCCAGAAAGTTTGTTTGGGCCGCTACTAAAAACATATTTGTTTCATAAAGTGTAGGTAGTAGGAGTAGGTATCGCATTATGTAGGCAATTGCAGCATTTCATTAAAGGTATGTATAATAAATTACGTATTTTGATGCAGCAAGTAACTTCCGTATTCCATACATAGACAGGGATTTCAATATATTATTCACCTAGTTAGATAATTGTATTTTTTATTATTAAGAAAGGGTTGGCGACATATGGTCCCACATATTGAAGTTGACAGATGTCATTGTGACAATGACATTTCTTGGTAGATTTGATGGAATCTAATTACATATTAGAGTTTACTACAACCCTTATACAAAATAAATAAAAGAAGAAGACAAAAGAAAAGTAATACAGGAAACTAAATGTGATTGGCAAAACACTCCGCCGCACAGGGCGTTTGAGAACAGTTCCCCGTCGCATGGCACTTGCAGGCAAGAATCCACGTGTCATTGGGCCTACGTACTACGAGCGACTGCCCGCTAATCTTAGACTTGAACCATCTGACGAAGCATTTCGACGCCGCCTGAAACACCTTTTATTGGAAAATCCATTATACTCTGTTAAAGAGTATATGGATATGGACATGTAAATAACAATTACTGATGTTTGTATTGAATCAATTTAATTTGACTCAAGGGCCCGTTTTAGATTTAAGTTAGTTTTAATTTTCTTTATATTATTTTGGTTAAGTATTCTTGTATATATTTTCGTTGTACATAAATAAATGATTATTTAATTTTAAATGTATTTGGACATTAATTATTTTTTAACTGGCTTGACGATTCCAAATGGAAGATGCATTTGTTTTTCTTTTTACTTTTTATCGTTTATATTATTTTACCTATGTTGACATTGTGCTTTTATTATCATTATTTTCCTTGTTATGACGATCATGATAGCAATTCGTATAATTTTGACATGTATGCAAATTTATATTGTAATTCCTTATCATGAAATAAAATAATCTAATCTAATCTAATCTAAAAAAAACTAAAGACTTATTTCTTTCATTCCCCCACCACCATATCAGCCGAAGGACGTCCACTGCTGGACATAGGCCTCCCCTAATTTCATGGGGGGTAAATGCCATAATCGCCACGCTTGGCATGCGGGTTGGCGATCGCAGTATGTCCACCGCACTCCAGGGATGCTGCTGCCCATCCCCCGGTGGTCTTGGTCGTAGTTTTAGGACATACCCGGGTCATTTCATTCATTCATTCATTCAATATAGAGTACAAATGTATAGGACAGTTTTAATACTAACAATGCCCCAAAAACACACAATGATATTATGGCAAGGTAAGCAATCGTTTTAATCGGAAGCGCCAATTCAATAAATTATTCGTTTAATAACTCCGACTAAGCTCCAAAAACAATGATATAATTTTTTGAATAATCGCCGAAAGTTGAATTGGTAGGCGAGTACTTTGCTGATAACAAAGCTTGTACGTAAGCGCTGCGTCTAGAGAGCTGCAATGCCCACTGATTTATTTGAAAAGTTACCTCTTAAAAGTCTCTCAAAGAAACGAGGGAAACATATTCGGATGGTCACAAAACGCGGGAGGTTTATATTTGAGAAACTTGTGTAAACTGCGAGCAGTATTTTACTGTAGAGAGTTGCTTTTCATGCGTTTTTTTTTATAATATTGGGGGACAATCTTACACAAATCGACCTAGTCCCAAACTAAGCAAAGCTTGTACTATGGGTACTAGACGACGATATACATACTTATATAGATAAATACATACTTAAATACATAGAAAACATCCAAGACCCAAGAACAAATATCCGTGAAAAATGCACAAATAAATGCCCTGGCCGGGATTCGAACCCGGGACTTCTAGCTTCGGAGGCAGAGTCACTACCAACTAGACTAAACAGGTCGTCAAAATTAAGGGTGCTTTTATACCTTTTACTTCCTTTTTTGGGCTGAGAAATACTCTCTGTATTAGGTACTCGTATATGATATTTTGTTTGCGTTGTATTTATTTTTTATTTTTCAACACATAAAAGATGTCGTATACATTTTGGAGTAATATTTATTTTTGTTTTACAAGTGTCAAATTACAATGGTGTCTGTATATTAAATGATTATACGGATTTTCCCGTATATTTTCGTCGTAGAAGTCGTGTGATAAAAATAAAATGTCGTTCGAAAACGTTCGAAATTAAAAGTGATTTATGTACTTATAAAGAAGAGGGATTATTCGGGTCACAAATTGTTGTAGGTATATCTCATCGCATCGTGTTTTTACTAAAATAATTAATTTTTAGATTATATTAGCTTTAAAATGTTTGGCGGCGAATTTATCACTTATTTTAATTACCAGGGACTTAGCGATACAGATTTACAATTTGAGTGACTACGAGCAGTCAACTTGTAATGTATGTTTCGCATTTCAATTTAATTTAAATTTTGTCTCGCTTTAGCAAGCGCCACTGACTTACCTTCGCGTGATGCATTGTTCAAGACAATCGAGTTATGAGTGCAAAACAGCTACGTACCGAACACTCGTATTGAGTGCCCTGAGGGCCTACCGCGAACTTCGTATCGTACCGTCCCTTTCCGTCATATAGTGTCTAACACCAGAGTGAAAGGAACGGCACGACACGAAGTTCGATTTTCGAAGTTCGCGGTAGGCCCTCTGCTCGTTTGTGATCCATCCCCAGCACGGCCAGCACAAGTCGGTGCGCGAGCTATATCGCGTGCGATATAGACTATCCGTCTCTTCCCGTGTGCACTCATTACATAGAGACGTTTAGTCCATCTCGTGCGCGATATAGCTCGCGTGCCGTCTTGTGCTAGCCGTGGAGGTCATTCTGTTTCAAAATATCGGACGTGAAGATTGCGTGTGCTTAAGAAATTTTTCTCAAACATGCAATGAAATATTGATGTTATGTTCCTTATAATAGGCTGCGAAGTATGACGTTTCAGGTGCGGCTAGGACAAGAGGTCGTTAATGAAATTTCATACAAATCTTGCAGGCCTAGGCCGGCAAAGTCCTCTTTTTTAATTTCCATTCCTCATAAATTGTGGCACAGGCACCATGACATTCTGCCACTATGCGTATTAAAAATAATACTTTGTTTTTTTTGTTGTTTATTTCATTGCATGTTTGAGAAAACCACTATACATACCTCGGCGGGAAATATGGGGTTGCCCGCCTCAGACCCATCCGACCTCGCTTCGCTCGGCCGTCTATATGTCTTCGGCCGGCAACCCCTTCCGTCCCGGCCTCTGTAGTAATGTACTATTATTAATCTGTTACTATTAACAAAAAAGAAGAAGACAATACGATAGACATATAACACGAGGTATAACAGATGTAGATGACAATATATTCTCTGCGGTGTTGTTCAAGTTGTAGCAGAGTCACAACCACATACAAAATAAATATTTTTTATTTATTTAAAAAGATAGATTACGATAGTTTTTACCAATTTTTTTATTAAATCAGAGGATTTCTTGAAAACCAGGTAGATATAGCAGTAAATCTGGCATCACTGCGAATTCGTACTGACTTTTAATGTAACATGCAAAGGGATTCGCGGAAAAATCGTCAGCTGAGTGGAGCACGCGACACTCGCGTCAAGCGGCTCGGCTCGCTTCTGTAATGTTTGGGTTGTATCGTGTTAAATTATACCAGAAAAAATAAATAAAAAATATATATTAGGGGACAATCTTACACAAATCGACCTAGTCCCAAACTAAGCAAAGCTTGTACTATGGTTACTAGACGACGATATACATACTTATATAGATAAATACATAGAAAACATCCAAGACCCAAAAACAAATATCCGTGATAAATGCACAAATAAATGCCCTGGCCGGGATTCGAACCCGGGACCTCTAACTTCGGAGGCAGAGTCACTACCAACGAGGCTAAACAGGTCGTCAGTTGATATTAAATGATACTAAGTCAGTCACCACCTTCATGTTAACCTTTCTCGATACTCTGTTTGTACTCTTTGCTTACGCCTGCCTGTGGTTGTCATTGAAAAACGAACAAATGCTTATGCAATACAAATACTCTTTATTGCACACTTCATTTCGCATACATGAAGCAGTAAACTAACTACAATAAGTAGGTAGAGTTAGACAACAGGCGGTCTTATCGCAAAAGAGTGATCTCTTCCATACAACATTTGGATAGCGGAAATAATATATGCAGTAGGTGGTGCAGAGATTAAAATGGAACAGATACAAAAAAAAAAAAAAAATATTTAATATTAAAAATATGTTAATATGATATTACAGTGTGAACTTATGCGAAATAATATATTGAATTTTTTCGGGAAATGCGCAGCAGTCAAATCAACTGAACTTCAACAATAACTTTTAGTTTAGAAACAGTACCTAGCGAATTTTAAATAGAAAACCGTTTTCATTTCCATATAAATTTTAACATAGAATTTATTGCAGTACAAATATTTTAAAACGTAAAATTCTTTAATGAGGTACCAAAGTTTCAAACATTTTTTTTTAATTCGTATCGAGTCGCTCAGTTTCGCAATCTCAGAAGATAATTTAAAATCTCATTTTTTTTAGACAGTACGAAGGATACGCCTTAAGGCAAACGAGACTCGCATGTGAGTTTCATTACATTGCGGGTCACAGTGGTATAATGAGTACAATCGTTCTATCAAATCGCGCAATGTATAGTGAAACTCGCATACGAGTCTTGTATGTGTGAAAAAGGCTTCAATCTCTGTCCCTGTCTCTGTCTGTGATTCCCACACGCGCCCATCGCGTTCAGAATGAAATTGCGATACGACTACAAATTGAAATTCGAAATGTGCGAGTTAAAGTGACCCACAAGTTCCAATCAAACATGTGTTTAAGTTCCCATCGGCTCCGAGTAGATGGCACCTCAGATTACGCCATGATGGCGCGAATGTAGCTATTTTCAATTCCCACCCAGCGGAATTTAATGAACTATTCGAAGGTACATTGAAAAATCGTTCGCCGAAATTGTAGGGTGCCGACTGTCTACGTTCCTTCGTGCGCTGTGCGCTGACAGCGCCAGAATTTTGGCCGGCTAAGTATTAAGTTGCATAAATGGAACGTTCTTTTTGGTACCTGTTATCGACATTAAAAATTAATGATATTATTCTGGTATGGATGATGCGACGGTTGCCGGCAACATTGAATCAGACAGCTGTTAAGCAGCAAAATTTCATAATTTTTAAGAAAAAAAAACCGACTTCAATGGGGGAGTCCGGTGAAAGATTATTAATCTTAGATGGTGCACTCTTAGATTCCATACAATAAAATACAAAAATGGCTATAAGTATGTTTATAATGGTAGAAGACTAAGTACCCTCCATTCCTCATGAAATCATGGAAAAACCTTGCTTGCTTGACAAACAAAACGAAGAGAACAAATCGCCAAACGTGAACTACGCGTCGTTGAAGAGTTCCGTTCTGATCGTCATCAGCAGTTCCACTTCATCAAATGTCACTTTTATGAATGAAAATGCTTGATTAGTTCATGAAAATACTAAAATCACTATTTGTGTGCCTTTCACATTTGAGGAGTTTCCTCGATTCCTAATGGATCCCATCATCAGAACTCGAGCATGACAAAAATTAATCGTGAAAATAGAACTTGCTTAACAAACACAGCTAGGAGGACAAATCGCCAAACGTGAACTTTTCGTCGTTGAAGAGTTCTTTTCTGATCATCATCAGCAGTTCCACTTCATCCAATGTCACATTTTTGGATGCAAATGCTTGACTTGTTGATAAAAACACAAAAATTACTATATGTTTGCCTTAAAGATTTGAGGAGTTCCCTCAATTCCTTATGGATCCCATCATCAGAACTGCCTTTTGACAAAAACGGGACCAACTTGGATATATATACATACAATCAAAAAAAAACTTTTTCAAATCGGTTAAGAAATGACGGAGTTATGGAGTAACAAACAACCGAATTGATAACCTCCTCTTTTGAAATTTTGAAGTCGGTTAAAAAGAGGAGGTTATCAGTTCGGTTTTTTTTTTATGTTTGTTACTCCATAACTCCGTCATTTCTTAACCGATTTGGAAAATTCTTTTTTTAATTGTACGTATATATATCCGAATTGGTCCCGTTTTTGTCAAAACGCAGTTCTGATGATAGAATCTATGAGGAATTGAGGGAACTCCTCAAATCTTAAAGGCAAACATATAGTGATTTTTGTGTTTTTATCAACAAATCAAGCATTTGCATCCAAAAATGTGACATTGGATGAAGTGGAACTGCTGATGATGATCAGAACAGAACTCTTCAACGACGAAAAGTTCACGTTTGGCGATTTGTCCTCCTAGCTGTGTTTGTTAAGCAAGTTCTATTTTCACGATTAATTTTTGTCATGCTCGAGTTCTGATGATGGGATCCATTAGGAATCGAGGGAACTCCTCAAATGTGAAAGGCACACAAATAGTGATTTTAGTATTTTCATAAAATAATCAAGCATTTTCATTCATAAATGTGACATTTGATGAAGTGGAACTGCTGATGATGATCAGAACGGAACTCTTCAATGACGCTTAGTTCACATTTGGCGATTTGTTCTCTTCGTTTTGTTTGTCAAGCAAGCAAGGTTTTTCCATGATTCCATGAGGAATTGAGGGTACTTAGTTTTCTACCATTATAAACATACTTATAGCCATTTTTATTTTATTGTATGGAATCTAAGAGTGCACCATCTAAGTATAATAATCTTTCACCGGCCTCCCCCATTGAAGTCGGTTTTTTTTTCTTAAAAATTATTTGTTAACTGTGTTGTTCGTCATTGAACCTGCAGAGTTATCAGAATCACGTTACTTTTGTCTTTTTTACTATAGAAAATGACACTTAGTTGGACCTTATGCACGGTCAAAAACGTTTGGTAATTATTCCACCGATAAGAAGTTTGAATCGGTCTTCGCGAATGCACAAACAATTTTTTACAGTATTTTGCGATTAAAATCGAGAAAATATGACAATTGTTTTTGCTTCTACATTGTTTTCAGCATTACTTCCAGTGGCGGTATTGCTACAAATAGCAATATTGGCAGTGGCCTATTACTCGCAGTTAATGTATATAGATTTATCTAAAATTGTTAAAATATATTCAGAAACTGACGTCGTATCATACCTATAGAGTGCACACACTGAAAATATAAAACTGTTAACAACAGAGATGTTGCAACGAAAATAGTCCACGCTCGCAATAATATTTTTACTGCCAGCGTGGCGTAATTTTCTTTTTGAGATTTTTAGAATGTACGACACATTTATTTGGGTAGGTATAAAAGAATAGTTTTGTCAAAGCAAGTACATTAGTAACATAAGCAAATAGTAGGCATGTGAGAAATTGGAAATAGTAATAACCTTTATTTCTAATATTATTGCAACGAACATCACCGTCCTAAGTACACTTACTAATGGAAACTTATATTTGAGGCACAAAAATACAGAACAAAAAAACATCACAATACACAAATCAGCCACGAAATGACCCCAAACTGGTCTTCCTTTGGGACAGAGGAAACCACGATGGACAAAACACAAAAGTTATAAAAAGAAAACTAAGTAAATAGAGTTTATAGAGAGAGCGATAGCCACTATTGTTTTTATATGAATTAGACTAGATTAATTTAGAAAATTAATGAATATAATTGTAATAATAAAAATATTTGTCATTTTCAAAAGTACTGCGCTGAATCGTATGAATTGTAGTAATATTTTTATTTCTGTCATAATTTCGGGTATTCAGTATTTTATAAATTATTTTTATTAACCGACTTCACAAAAGGAGGAAATTCTCAATTCGTCGAAATTTTTTATTTTTATTTTTTTGTATGTTTACCGATTACTCGGAGACTAGTGGACCGATTTCAAAAATTATTTTTTTGTTTGAAAGGGTGTGTTTTCTAGTTGGTCCCATTGTCACCAAGTCTGGGTCTGATGACGGGATCCTAGAAAAATCGAGGGAACTCATCAAATTATATACCAAAACGATGGGGTAAGTAAGGCTACATCGAAGGAACTCATATTCATATCATATGCAGGAGGATGGGATCTGGCAAAGTTTGGAGTCGGTGTTTTTTGTTAAAAATTTACTTGTTTTAGAGTCAGGTTTAACTTTAAGAAAGTCCATAATTTTCTAGAAGGAACCATATTCGTTCATATTCCGTTAATGAATGTGCAAGGAATGTTGTCGGAAATTAAATATTATTAAAACTCAAAAATATTCACCGTGTGGTGCCGGGTTAGAATACCATCACCCTTTTCTTCCCTTGGGTATCGTTAGAGCCAACTATAGGTACCAGGCTGAAGTGTGGTTTGGGCGATGGGCTAGCACCTGTCACTGCAATATCACATTTTCTCCATCTATAAAACTACAATAGCTAAAAGTGGCACAAAAATTGATTTTCGTGTGTTCTGCCTACCCCATTTTTTAGTTTGGAAGGACTTTAGAATATGCAACACCGAGTTTAGCGTTCATATTTTTTTTATAAATAGTACTCATTATTAGAAAGCTTTCCACAAAATTTTAAGTTGCGGCGACGTACGGTTTAAGAGAGAAAAAAATTGGAAAGTTGAAAGTTTCTATACAAAAATCGGTAATTAATACGACGCGCGACGCCATGACAGTCGGACTCCACCTTAGCTCCGGCGCTGCGGGACGAGCACCACTTCCGCCCTCGCGTAACAAAGCACTTACATCCATGCTCGGCTTCGCAGCTTCGCCTTGCTGGTCGCCTCCGGCGACCAGGCTCAGCCGCTCCACCTCGCACGGTTCCCGCGCTTTGTCACGGCGGGTGAGGGCTGCTCTCCCTTCGCGCCTCCGAATTTTTATATACACTCTAGGGGTAGGGCAGACAAGACCACGTGGAAAGTGGGGTGCTCTGATTCGGTTTTTGATATACCTACGCTCCATTGACGTGAGTGACGCAACTCATCTGATTGTCATGGCGTCGTATTATTTACCGATTTTAGTATAGAAACTGCCCAATTTTTTTTACGTTTCCGCAACTTGAAATTTTGTGGAAAGCTTTCTAATCATGAGCACTGTTTATAAAAAAAATATGAACGCTAAACTCGGTGTTGCATATTCTAAAGTTAAGCCTTTAGTTTTATTTATTTATTAGGACCTTCAACAATAAGTACACTTTTACGTATGTAGTTATAAAATACACATAAACTTAAAACCAAGTGCCTTGTTAATTACAGAAGGACACCGCATGCACTATATTACAATTAATTTTAACTGAAATGTGTTGCTAGCTCTTGCTATTTATTTATAAATAGACTACCTTCTATCAACCAACCTTAAGTTTGTAAAGAAAATAATAATAATAATGAAAATAATGTTGGGAATACAGGCGTGAGTTTATGTATGTATGTAAAAATATCGACAATTCGCACAGCTCACGGCAGTCACATATGTCCCCGACACCAACTCAATGTCTGAGCAAAGTAACTAGCCACACTTTTACAAAGAAGCTACTCCGTAAAGTTTCGCTTGACGTAGAATCCGAACGGATGTCGCCAGAGAGTCGTTTGAATAAAGTTAGCCCACTGATTTATGTGAAAACTTTTAGGAATACCCCGTCCCAGGAATGTGTCCGTGTATTGTCTTTTATCTTTCTGGCTATTCACTAGTTACGAGTATGTTACTTAAATCCCATCGGTCCGCGCGAAACGTAAATAATGTTTGTTTTGCAATATTCCCAACTGGCTGTTCGAATTTAGATAATAAGGATTTATGAATTCTAACATGTATAATGGTAAATATTTAAGAAACCACTGTAGAAACATTAAATCAAAAAGGTCGTACCTTCATAGGGAACTCACGGCACTTACGTCTTTTTGTTTGAGCAAGACAGTTTTTCAGCGATAACTCAAAAACCGTTGGATCTATCTTATTTAACATAAAAAAATATTGAATAATGTACAGCATCTCAATTTTTTCAGAATTTTAAACTTTATATTTTGGTAATTAGAGGGGGGGGGGGGGAACACACTTTTTACACTTTGACAGCTAATATACCAACCGACGATTCACTTAAATCAAAAAGTATTTTAAAACCTCTATAACATTTTTAAAAATTTATCCACAGATTCCCCACACGCCCATGTGCATTGTGCATTGAAATTTTGACTCCCCTAATAGTTAATTATTTTCGTAATTTCACATCACTTTTCTGTAGCAGTTCAATGAATACACGTTCCTACCAAATTTTATTATTGTAGTGCTTATAGTCTCCGAGTAAATCGGCTGTGAAATACGGACGGACGGACAGACGGACCCACGACAGAACGGAGAAGGTAGATATATTGCGTGTGTGCTTATGTGTGTGGTGACGTCACATTATTAAGGCATGTTACCCTTAAGATTATTTAACTTGTTGATTACTGAATAAAATTAATATCTCGAAAATTAGGCTTTATCCAGCAATGTTTATATTACTTTTTTTGTCCAAATAGGCACTGAATCGTTGGTTAAAATCTGTCGGTATACTCATTCCCACCCTTTATGAACTTAAATCAAGGTATAACACAAACTGCATATCACACCATCCTCATTTCCGGGCAGCCTCCGAGGAATTTTTATGGGTTTCTAACTACAGGTACGTCATAGCCAAGGAACCATTATTGAAAACTTTTTTATCTTTATATATCGTTGGGGGTTATCCAAATTTTATTTTATTATTTTTAATTAGGTAGGTACATCCGTTGTGGGTTTTTCAAATATTTTAATTTTGCTAATCTAGAAATAACTTAATTCATACACACATACAGGTAAATTATATACGTTTTTGCATTTGTATTGTGACCTCTGTAGCCAGCCTCATAAACACACATATGTACTCGTACGTGTGTCTGTATACGTCAACGTGTATGTGTGTTCCTGTAAATATACAAATACTACTACAAATGCAAAAACGTCTCGAAAGGAAGTGACCTGTTAGTTCATACATAACCTCACGCCTATATTCACAAAAGGAGTAGGCAGGGTAGGCAGAGCACAAGAAAATTAATTTCAGTGCCAATTTTAGCAATTGTAGGTTTATAAATGGAGAAAATGAATAACTTATTTTACTTATGGAGTGTGCTCCGGGTCCCCATGGCCCCAGTGTTTCCACCCCAAACGGCTCAAACATGTAACCAGAATCAATGGCCGCATATTTGCGCCTCAGCAGCAGCTCCAGCCCTGCTTGAAGTCCTTGGACCCGGAGTACACTCCATATACAAGGAGCTGTCTAAGCGTCTTATTGACGCGACGGGTGACCGTAGGGCAGGATTGTACCTCGCTCAGCGCATCGGCATTGCAGTTCAGCGAGGCAATGCCGCCAGCCTTCTGGGCACCCTACCGCCGGGTTCCGAGCTTGAGCCCATTTTTTTATTTATAAGTCGGTATTTATAAGCAGTTTAACTTAAGTTTTCTAGTAATTATTTATTTTTGTGTTGTTTTAATAAATAAAAACACAATATATTTTATTTATCATTATTATAAATTTAATGGTCAATTTATGTGTACCCTCGTAAATAACGCACGTCAGAAGCGAGCGGTCTAAATCCAAATAAACAGGGCTTCATCGAATCCTCATTCTCCTCACACATGATTTATCCGAGGAGCGGGATCAAGTCGGGAGTAATTTATCGCTGGCGAGGGCCTCGGGCCGTTAATTCTGGGGACGCGGCGAGATAACGCACTCGACACCTTTGATAAGAGCATACAAGTTTGCCTTAATTCATTAGATTTATATTAAAATATTATCAAAAGAGTCACTCACGACGTTCAGTCGAATATCAGTCGCCATGTTTCAAACCGGTTCGCGGTCCTTAATCATCTATCCGGTGGCTATTTGAACGGTTAATGCTCTCCAAGAGTATTAAAAAGCCTTTCTCTTAAAGAACTTAAAGATAAATTGAAACTGACTGCAGAACGAAATGTTTCTGCTCTGTTGACGGGATTTTTTTTTTATGACATAGGTGGCAAACAAGCAGACGAATCGCCTGATGGTAAGCGATTAGCGCCGCCCATGGACACTCGCAACACCAGAGGGGTTGTAAGTGCGTTGCCGGCCTTTAAGATGGGAGTACGCTCTTTTCTTGAAGGTTTGAAGGTCGAATCGGTTTTTGATGTTGGAGAGTGGCGCAGGTAACGAGTTCAGGATGATTCGACGGCGAGAAATAAAAACAGCTACTATCATTAGATAATGCACAGCGTTTACTCAGAATCGTTTGCAGTATCCGGTCAACAATAATAGATGATTAATCTAGATATGATTAGCATATCGATGCTTACAAGGCGGTGTCCAGCGTCAAAGAGAATGAGAGAGGAAGGTGTCAAAGACAATTAAAAAGTTAGTGACATATACAGTTCAAGTAGACTATAATACCTACAATTAAGTTTAAGTAGACAGCACTTGCTATCTTATATTTAACACTTCCCCTTAAGATAACAAGTGGTAGAAATAACAAGAAAACTCTACATGCTCTATAATATTATTTCTACACAATACATGACTGTACATGCTTAATCAGTCTTTATAGAAATAAAACAGTCTCTACATGCTCAGTACATTAAACATTCAGACATTCAATTTACTTTAAACACAATTTATTAACAAAATATTTATGTTTTTCAGCATTGAGAGACTTTGTGAGTACATCTGCAATCATCTGCTCTGTTGGCATATATTTAACAGTTAAAAAACCTTTCTGTACCAGATCTTTAACAAAATGATAACGTAAATCAATATGTTTCGTGCGTTTGTGGCAAAACTCTTTTGATTCTACAATTTTATGCGCACTTTGATTATCATTATACAGAGTGATGGCAAAGTCAGCACTTATAATCTCTGACAGAAAGTTTTTTATGAAACAAAGATCCTTACAAACATCTCCTATTGAAAGATACTCGGCCTCGGCTGTGCTTAGGGCAATACATCGTTGTTTACGCGACTCCCAATTTATAATGTTGTTACCGAGCTTTACCACGAAACCTGTGTATGACTTACGATCGACAATATCGTTAGCCCAATCCGCGTCCGAGTATGCAGTTAAATCTAAATTACCAGACCTATTAAAATATAGACAATAATTTAGTGTTCCCGCTAAATATCTCAAAACACGCTTAGCTGCCTGCCAATGTGACTTGTCATAAGCATGGTTAAATTGGCTCAGCTGGCTACATGCGTAAGAAATATCAGGCCGACTGCACACACTTAAATAACAGAGACTGCCTAAAAGCTCCCTATATCTATAAGTATTGTCATCTAGACACATATCAGCCTTTTGTAACTTACAATTAGTAGCCATAGGAGTAGAGGCCGGTTTGCAATTTTGCATTCCAAACTTTACTAACAATCTTTTAATATAATCAGACTGATCAAGCTTAATAAAATGCTCAGATCTATTTCTACTTATATTTAAGCCTAAACAGCTGGTAAGCACTCCTAGATCCTTAACACTAAAATGGTTTTTAAGCAAAGATAAAAGTTCTTCATTATCATTATTACTGAATATGTAGAAATCATCGACATAAAGTGCTAAAATAGTAGTTTCTTTATCAGATATTTTAGTGTAAACGCACGGTTCACAGTTACTCTGATTAAAACCATTTTTACATAACAAATCATGTACTTTTAAGTTCCAGATTCTACTAGCCTGCTTAAGGCCGTAAATTCCTTTTAATAAAAGACAAACTTTATTTTTACCATCATCACAAAAACCTGGAGGCTGCTCCATATATATGGTCTCTGTCAGCTCTCCATGCAAAAATGCAGTAGCAACATCAATGTGATACATATTTAAGTCTAACTCTGCTGCCAACGAAAATAAAATTCTTAATGTACAATGTCTGACAACTGGTGAAAAAGTATCATTGTAGTCAACCCCTAAAACTTGTGTGAAGCCTCTGGCAACTAGCCTTGCTTTATACTTATCAAATTTACCAGATGCATCAAACTTACGTTTGAACACCCATTTGCACTTGACAATATTTTTAGTTTTAGGACGGTCAACCAACACCCATACCTTGTTGGCGAGGAGTGAATCATATTCACCTTTCATAGCTGCCTTCCAATGTGAACAGTCAGAACTAGAAATGGCTTCCTCGTATGTTAAAGGATCCGCATGCAACCCAGCGCCATCTTGTGTCAGTAGAGAATAATCGAGATCGTAATCTTCATACCTATTTGGCAACTTATTACGTGTACTACGAGCGGCTCGGTGTGAAGTCAGCGGCGACTCGGAAGTAGCAACTTTCTCTCCCTCTGCACGTGTCACCCCCCGCGACGGTGACGTCACACGCTCTGGCGTCGTCTGGACGTCAGGTGACGATGGCGCCGACTCGACGACAGGTGACGACACGGAGCCGTCGTGCTCACTGCCAGTGCAGTAGTGCTCGTCATCTCCTGAAAACAAGGGCGAAAGAATTACATTGTGTTCAGATGATGAACCTGAATTTTCAGGACTTTGTAAACGTTGACTAGAATTATTATTATTACAACTAATTTGACTAGAATTGATTTTAACAGTAGAATCCAAATCATTAACTTCATTATCTAAAAATTCAAAATAAATAAAATCATTATTCAAATTATTGTTAAAATTAAAATTCATGTCTTTGGTATAAAATTTATTCTCAATGAACACTACATTTCGACAAACAATTACCCTATTTGGGTTTGAGGGGTCTGCAAGCCTATATCCTTTAGAGCTTTCACTATATCCAACAAAAATATACATTTTACATTTAGCATCTAATTTTGACCTTTTTTCTTTAGGCAATAGGGCATATGCAATACATCCAAAAGTATGTAAGTGACGAAGGTCTGGTTTTAACCCGGTCAACTTTTCATGTGGTGTATGACCAGAGAGTGCTGATGTAGGCGACCTATTTTTTAGGTAAACCGCTGTCATCAGAGCTTCGGCCCAATAGCGCTTGTCTAAACCAGACTGCAGTAACATGCATCTAACCTTATCCATAAGCGTTCTGTTCAAACGTTCAGAGGACCCGTTCTGATTTGCACAATATGGAACAGTAGTCTGATGAACAATTCCATGTTTTGTAAGATAATTTGAAAATTCATGGCTGCAGTATTCGCCCCCATTGTCTGTCCGAAGAACACGAATTGGCAAACCTATCTGTTTTTCAATGAAAGTTTTAAAATTAATGAAAGTTTTAATTACCTCATTTTTCTTCTTGAGTGGATATGCATAGGTCATCCTGGAATAATCGTCCGTGAATGTCACGACGTAACGACATCCTCCCCAACTTGGAACAGGCAAGGGTCCGAGCACATCGGAGTGGATTAGTTCCAATGCTTGACTGGCACGGTGTTTACTGGCCGAAGGAAATGGTTTGGCAGCCATCTTTCCCTCAAGGCATGTTTCACAGTTCCTGAGATCATCCACCTCCGAATCCTGAAAAGACACACCGCATGCCATTCCATTTTTTAAAGCTAACATGCCGGACGTACCTAGATGGCCCAACTTCCTATGCCAGATGAATGCTGGCATCTCAGCTGGCTTAGCACTCTGTGCATCTTGCATATGCAAGATACCTGAAGACTGCACCACTGCACACAAGTTTTTACTTTGGGGAAACCTATATAAACCATTTTTACAAGAAATTTTTAACAGAAATTGGTTGTTGCCAGAAGTTTCACGTCTAAATATGTGACACTCATTTTTAGTAAAAAGAACTTGGAAACCTTGAGAAGCTAAACAACTTACCGATAAAAGGTTGGCAGACAGGTTAGGAACATATAGTACATTTTCTAAGTTGAACACTTTGTCATTAATGTTAATTTTGACAGTTCCGATGCCAACACACTGCAGTTTAGTGTTATTAGCTATCATAACCTCACTTTCCATAGAGGTTAGATTCTCAAAAATGTCCTTATGACACGACATATGCTGGCTGCACCCGCTATCAAGAACCCAATCACTGCTTGTAGCCAAAAATGCAGAAGCTAGCATCCCTCTTGTTGACGCCTGATCTTCTTTTTTCTTGCGCTTTAACTTAAAACAGCGACTCTTGACGTGACCGGTTTTACCACAATAAGTGCACTGTTTTGTGGCAGCTGGAGCAGCAGGCTTCGACATGTACGCAGTACCACTTTTGTTCATTGCGTTCGCTTTGCGCGACTCTTCCTGTAACAGACGTGTCCGCACTACCTCACTGGTCAAAGTCGATGTCATACAGACTGTCTCCAAATTACTCACTAACGTTTCGTATTCTTGAGGAAGTCCCGACAGCAGGATCTCGGCAACTTCGCCGTCATCCACCACCTTATTGATATCTGCAAGCTGTTGTACGAGCATCATAGTATGTTCGATGTATTCTGACATCGAGTTAAAAGAGTTAAGTTCGATGCGGTGCAACTTTCGCAGCAGCATCACCTTTCTTGCTAAACCGGAATCTTCGAAAACTTTAGTTAAATTGTTCCACGCTTCCATGCTGGACTTGGCGTTTAATACATATTGATGACAGCTAGAACTGACCGACAGGCAAATGCGGGCCAAAGCGCGCTCATCACGCGCGGGCTCCGTATCCTCGCCTAGTACACACTTCCATAGCCCGTCAATGATAAGAATGTTTTTCATATTAAACTTCCACGAGCTAAAGTTTCGATGACCACTGAGTCGTTCCACATGGTAACCTCCAAATGTATGTGTATTTTGTGCTGCCGACGAACCCGGTTGAGGCGATGGTGTGGATTCCAAATTTTCTCTCTGAGATACATTTTCATCTCCTTCTCCAGACATCCTGTCTCAATGCTATCTTAGCTTGTTCGCATGCACAACTGGGCACATGACCTGTTGGAGAGTGGCGCAGGTAACGAGTTCAGGATGATTCGACGGCGAGAAATAAAAACAGCTACTATCATTAGATAATGCACAGCGTTTACTCAGAATCGTTTGCAGTATCCGGTCAACAATAATAGATGATTAATCTAGATATGATTAGCATATCGATGCTTACAAGGCGGTGTCCAGCGTCAAAGAGAATGAGAGAGGAAGGTGTCAAAGACAATTAAAAAGTTAGTGACATATACAGTTCAAGTAGACTATAATACCTACAATTAAGTTTAAGTAGACAGCACTTGCTATCTTATATTTAACATTTGAAACGGAACGAAACTCGCGGCAGCTATTAGTTGTAAGCTTGTAATTTTAAAATAATATTTATGATACCATTTACATAGTGAGTTGTATCATTTTTCTTTTTATTGTATTTTTCTTTTTATCTATATGACAAAGCATGTGAGACTAAATTAATTTAACCATCTACTAATGTATTTTTTTAAGCAAATAAATGAGAACGCGACTTCTTGACTAGTCCGTGCGGAGGTGATTAGACAAGTAAGATAAAGCGAAATAAAGCCGAGCTGACCTGTAGATAAAGTTGTCAGCTGTCAGACGCGCTGTAAAGAAGTGTCACTAGAGCGCTCGTGGCCCAGCGGCACCCGCCTACCGCGTGCGCGCAATATGGGCGCAGGTCAGTTCTTAGATGGGTGACCGCTTTGAATGGTTACTAACTGAGCGCTCTCGTGCTTTAGAAAGCACGTTAAGCCGTTGATCCCGGCTGCTGTCTACGACAGCAGTCGTTAAGCCAAGTTAGAGGCCTTCGGGCGGCTTGAAAACTTCTAACAGTCAAGTTGCCCACTCACTTGACAAAGGGGGGTCGAAGTTGCACCACGTCCGTAGGGAGTACCCACCGTTACTCTACACGTGACCCCTGGGTGGTGATAAAAGTGCAACAAAAACTGGCAACCGTACTTGTCTTCTCGAAGATCTCACGGTTCGTAAATAAATGCCATACGATTAAATAAATAAATAAACTGACGCGACTTACAGTTGACAATAGCCCTTTCTAAAAAACGTAATGTACGAAAACACTTTTTATTACGTAAATGCAAAAATAATACGACATCAAGGCCTTCTCCATACAAACGTTGTGAAAGTTTTATTCATTAGTTTTGGCACCACATCATTTAATTTTATTTTTTGCTTGTACATATTGGACATATGCAGAACCTGATGTTGAAATTTTGTATTATTTCAAAAAAATAAAAAATACCAAAAATAAAATAAAAATAAACATCAAGTCGTAGCTAACAGAAAAATAAGCATATTCACCAAAAATAATAACTGTAGCGCAAACATAAACGAAGAAAAACGTGCACAAAGTTTGCATGGAAAGAGCTACTCCCGCCAAAACACACCGCCTTCCTCAAGACCGCTGTGAGGCCGACTGATGCAACAAATTCAGCCCTCTCACTGTTTGAACGCAGCGCAAGTGTTTGTACGACAGATTAATATTGGCCCGGTAACGAAAAAAGGATTTGCGTGCACACAGGATTTTTTTAAATGTTAGATGCACGGTTGTACAGAGGCGGCTGGAAAGGGTAACTGACGGCTTTCTCGTATCGTACCCCCTTCATGCCGACTAGTCGCCCAGTGTAACGTTTTGGCAGGGGGTAGAGGGTGTATTAAGCTAACTTGATTTCTAGACCACTTCGTACCTTGTCACAGTGACAATAAATATGAGATCTCTAGCACCTTTTATATTAATCTTCACTGTGATAAAGGTACTATGTGGCCCAGAAATCAAATTGGTTGACCAAACATCAGAGTCACAGTTAACTAACCATTGGTAGACCTTATCTCGTTGGAATAAGGTTCACGTATGTTCAGTTAACTGTGATGCTGATAGTATCGATCGAGTAACGTCGTGCTATTGAGACGGTAGCGATAAAGGCTCTTCGATTACTAGGTAACAACCATTAGACGAACGCCAACGAGCAATTTTGGTGTTTGGTTTGCTTGCCAAGTGTCTATAACCTTAATGGTTGCACTCGGTTCGGCCAACGCGTAAATGGGCTTACGGATTTAACCTTTTGAACGCCAACGACGCATATATCCGCTCCATCGGTTCATCGCCAAAGATCAAAGATGAAAGATCGCCAAAGATGTATCGGCGCCAGTGCGATATCAACTTATATGCATTTCTATAGGGTTCAACTTCATATTACACATTTCGATGAAATGGCGTGTGAGCTTTTGTATTTAACAGAGCATTGAAAAGGTTAAGGAGCTCCTAGCTCCCAGTGACTTTAGATCTATATGTATATATAAGTTATTTTATTCTACATTTTCTCGTGCTTTTTAATGGCTTATCGTATTAAAAACAACGAGATTTTCTGAAATACTACCTGTCCCATATTTACTACAAAACTCACTGTCTTCGAGATTATACAGCACCAAACTTTGGCAACTTTAAGCATAAAAAAAAAAAAACACTTTTCCGACGTAACTTTTGTGAAAATAAGGTAAAATTAAAAGCGTCTCTTATGTTGGCGACGTCCATAAAGAACAGTTACTGTATTTAATTTATAAACATGCATAAAGAACATACTGATATCAAAAAGAGATCTTTTTTATAGCCATTTTTTTTTCATAAAGTTAAGGACTACGTCTTACGTTTTCACTCTTATCATTCTTCATATCCGAAGTTGAATATGAAATTATTACAAAACTTAATATCAATGTAAATATTATAAGAAAAATATAATTATATCACTATTTGGTTTATATGTATATTTTTTATCATTTTAAAAACATTTTATAACTAAGTTTGTATAATGCTCCCAACAGGTGGCGCTGCACCCATGGCGTTTAACTTCTCCTGAATTAATAGGGTCGGGACGGGTAGGTACACGATTGTTGTGCGGAACGGAACCCTTGGTGGGCGATTTGGACTCGCACTTTAGCTTTAATCGAGCTGTTATCTATGTAGGGACAACAGGAAAGTAAAAAATGTATATCTAAAACAATAATAATGTAAACAATCAATTGAAATGAGCTATGTACAGTCAGCATCAAAAGTAGCTAAGCATTTGAAAAGTTCAAAGTCTTTATTATAAGGGAATAATAACCTAACAAACAAAATACTTGTTAAATGTATTTTTGCCAATAAAGACTGTATTTTGTTTCTGTTTTGTTTGTTTTTGTGTTATCTGATTTAGTTTTTGTTTGTTTTGTTTCTGCATGAGAGTAGATTGTGTGTCAAGGAGCAAATTATATATTTATGGCGAGGGCGGTAAATTGAATCCTGAGTGAAGTGAAAAAAGCTTAGCCAGGAGGGTCAAAGACGTATATGATTTCGCTGCCGAGTGGGACATACGAAAAGCAGTTATTAGGTTTTATTAACAAAGTAGTAATTGTTGCCCTTAAATGAAAAAATAAGTAATTTTTTTGCCAACAACAATGTCTCATTTCGGAATAGCAGGTGAGAAAATTTCATTTTTGAACCCTGTAAACCCTTTACTAATTTTACACAGGATTAATTTAAAACATACGAGACAAGGATTTTAAGCAAAACCGAGTTCATTTCGTTGTCATAACAAAAAGCAAATTAAAAAGCTTTGTCTCTAACCAAGTACAGGTGGATTGTGGCTGGTATTCGAGAGCGGAGGGCTCTCGAGTCGGCCATGCATTCTGCGCGAGACTGCGAGTTACGTGTGAGCCAGCTTTAGTGCTCTTGTGCATCAAATAACACTTGCCTGTTTGTTTTAATTAGGAACGACTCCGTGCCGGCGAAACTGCTCTTTTGTTAACGGTAATGTTTTCAAGTGACTTTAGCTTGATATTAAAAACAAATTAACTACTGCTTTAATCAAAATAGTTTCATACACATAAGTTTATCATCAAGTGGTACTTAATATTTACATCTATTTTAAGACATTTGAATCCTGCTTACCTAACAATTGTGCAAATTTATAAGTGTATGTTTTCTGAAAAACATATACTTTGATGATAAAGTTAAACCAATATAACAGATCATAACAGATCATAACAGATCGTTCGAAGCGCCAGGCTTAAAGGGTGAATTGCATATTTTTTTTACATAGTTGAAGACTTAATTATTTCTACATTTAAATTGATTTCTTTGTGTTACGAAAATAAGTCATAAAACTTATATTAGTAGGTAACTTTCGCAACACCAAGGAATTAATTAAAATGTAAGTATAATTATAAGTCTTTAACTATGTAAAACTTTTTTTGCAATTTACCCTTGAACCAAGAAACTGTGATTATAAACGGCATAGAGATCAGTTCGATCTAAATATATCGAGTATTATTCCTTCTAAGAGACGTAAGCAACCCGTTACATTATAGTATCTTAACTTGTCTAAAAGTCACGGATTTTTTTTATATATTATTGCTTAATTTACCAAAGTTCTTTATTTATTTTATAAGTGGAAGCGTGTCGCAACGATAAAGAGATTGAATTTGTATGGAATCTTCGTCACCAAATGCAGCCACGTCGCAAACCAATTCATTGTTAACCGACCGACCACGTTCTGGTCACATCCATCTCTACCGTTACCAACGTTCCCCAGAGTTGATTTTTACTTACTAAATGTTCATGCTACACATTTCTAAATAAAGTTAAGTTCATTTAAATACAGGCAACATGCTGCGCGAGACGAGCGATCTATCAAGCGGCTGTGGTGGCGGTGGAGGCACGAAACAGGCTGCACGTCGTATTGGCTATGTGCACGTCTGAAACGTCAAACCTCAAAGGTCCCGAGACAATGTCAAAACTCAGAGATTTCAAATAATGACACATGAATATTTTATATACTTTAGTAAACGAGAAAGACCCCGTATTGGAAATTTTACTGAAATAAATAAGAGAATAAATAAATACATACAAA
Source organism: Notocelia uddmanniana (assembly GCA_905163555.1). Classification (NCBI taxonomy): domain Eukaryota; kingdom Metazoa; phylum Arthropoda; class Insecta; order Lepidoptera; family Tortricidae; genus Notocelia; species Notocelia uddmanniana. The sequence continues at coordinate 28,140,743 of LR991058.1, read as the reverse complement.
CGAAACGAATCGTAGGAAACCGTTAAGAAACCAATAGAAAACGTGAAAGTAAATTTGACAGTGGTCCCCGGTAAGTACACATTTCTGACATGGTGTGCGCTACGATCGCCTAGCTTACCCCCACCACCTACTTCGCACATAGCCAATAGCGCAGCACAGCTTGAAAGTGAACGCTGCGTTGATGTAACAACACAATTGCCCAATGCCACATTTAGCTCACACACCCACACGCAACACACACACATACACACACATCCACGCGAGCGCGCACACATGTACACACACGCACACACACACACATGCGCACGCACACACGCACACGCACACACACACGTCACGTGTTTATTAATATGCAATATTTCAGGTTTATTATTTATTAATAAGTAATCTAAATATATAAAAGAAGAAACTGACTGACTGACTGAGTCAGTCAGTCAGTCAGACTGACTGACATATCAACGCACAGCCCAAACCGCTGGTTCTAGAGATTCCAAATTTGGCACGTAGGTTCCTTATAAGGTCTAGGGGTGCACTAAAAAGGATTTTTCAAAATTCAACCCCTAAGGGGGTGAAATGGGGGTCCGAAGTTTGAATGGGGAAACAAGATTAGTTGGTCTATTTTATTCAAAACTTCATAGGAGTATTTCTAACGATAAATGAGTAAACACGTGTTTCAGGTTTTTTGAGAAATCAACCCCTAAAAGAGGAAATGCGGTGAAAAATTCTGAAAATCGACATGGGTATCGTTTCTATGGTTTATCGGGTCGCTAATTACGAAAACAACAATGATTTTAAAATCCCACGTGGAGGACGTGAAATACCATCCCCCCTGTTGGGGTGCGAGGGGGATGAAATGCCTAAATATTAATATGGGTGTCGTTTTTATGATTTTTTGGGACGTTAATTTCGAAAATGGTATTGATGCCAAATTGCAAGAAGAAACTGACTGACTGAGTGAGTGACATATCAACGCACAGCCCAAACTGCTCATTCGAGAGATACCAAATTTGGCATGTAAGTTCCTTATAAGTTCTAAAGGTGCATGAAGTGCCGTGAGTTCCCTCTGAAGATACGACCTTTTTTGATTCAATGTATTGTAAGTGATTTTATTAGTGTGCCGTCTGATACGATTTCGAAATAAAACGATATTTGAGCGTTCGAGAGGACTCTTAATAGGAGTCCGAGGTACCTAAACTTTGAATAAAGTAACCGCCATATTAATTTTCTTCATTTTCGTCCCGATTTCGTTCAAAATCGATATCTGAGCGTCCGAGAGGTCCCCTGATACGACTCCGAGTTAAATTTGGGAAAAGTGACGGCCATATTGCTTTTCTTAATTTCCGTCCCGATTTCGTTCAAAATCGATATCTGAGCGTCCGAGAGGTCCCTTAATACGACTCCGAGGTAAAATTTAAAGAAAGTCGCAGCCATATTGATTTTCTTGTTTTTCGTCCCCATTTCGTTCACAATCGATATCTGAGCGTCCGAGAGGTCTCGTTGAATGAATGAATGAATGAATGAATGAATGAATGAATGAATGAATGAATGAATGAATGAAAGTTTATTCACGAGAACATATGGTACAGTAGATGTTATAAAATATACATTTTTGACCCTTAATACATTCGGCCTTATCTTATCGGCATGTGAAAATAATTTTGACTATGTCATGTCACGCATGACAAAAAAAAACATTGCTTGCATATTATATTCTTAAGTAATTATTATACATGTCCAAATACTTACTTACTAAAATATTACTTAATAATTTGTCAAAATAACGATCGATTGAATAAGAACATGCGTTACAGATTGATATAAGGCGATGTAATATCATTATTATATAATTGGCCATTGTCAGAGGATGTAAAAATTAAAATTTATAACTAAAATATTCGTCAATCGTGTAAAAACATGCGTTACATAATATATTTTTGAATGTTATTTTAAACTCGGCAATTGGCAGTGTCTTAATACTAGCGGGAATTTTATTAAATATTCGTATACACATATAGTATGCACTTTTCCTTCTCATTTTTAACTTGCATTGAGGTAGTGTCATTTTATATTGTCTAAGTGGTCTATTTGATAAATTATTAAATGGTGGAAAAAGTTCTAAATTTTGTTTAACAAATACAGCTGCTTCATAAATGTATAGACTTGGGAGTGTTAGTATGTTAAGCTCAACAAAAATTGGTCGGCAGGATACTCTGCGACTTTTGCCACAAATTGTTCTTATACATTTTTTCTGTGCTACAAATGCACGATCTACTTCAGTCGAGTTCCCCCATAAGATGATACCGTATCTCAATATGGACTCAATATAAGCGTGGTATGTTATGATAGCCGTTTTATGTGAAACAGTTTGTTTAAGTCGCCACAATACATAAATAAATTTATGAATTCTTTTACATACACTGTCAAGATGTTTTTTCCAGTTACAGTACGTGTCTAATGTCATGCCTAAGAAAACAGAATCTCCTACTTCTTCTATTTCAACATTCTCATGTAAAATTTTGATTTGATGTGGCGGTGCCTTGTATGAACTAAACTGAATAAATTTCGTTTTGTGGAGATTAATTGACAGGTTGTTTTCATTAAGCCAAGAGATAACATCGTTTAATGCCATATTTACATTACGCTCGTACGAATTTAAATCGGTACCCTTGACTATTATTGTGGTGTCGTCCGCAAATAGAATGCAGTCATGTTGCGTTGATTCTGGTAGGTCATTGATGTACATGACAAATAATAACGGCCCTAAGATACTGCCTTGTGGTACCCCGAATGTATTTATTTTGTACTTAGACTTGTATGATTTTAGTTTATTTTTTTGTATTCTATCGATTTGAGTGCATTGCTCTCTTTCAGACAAGTAGCTTCTGATCCAAGAGTACGCGGGCCCTCGGATTCCATAACGTTCAAGTTTATTCAGTAGCCGGTGGTGACAAACGGTGTCAAAAGCTTTAGTCATATCTAATAGTAGCACTCCAACCGGGATGCTTCTGTCTATGCAATCTGTAACTAAATTATTTAACTTAAAGCATGCTAATGTTGTGGATTTTTTCCTTCGAAAACCATTTTGCTCATCCCTTAAGATATTAAATTTGTCTAGAAAGCTTTCTATTCTGTTGTACATTGCTCGTTCGTAAATTTTGGCTATGACCGGAATTAATGTGATTGGACGATAATTCCCTAATTCCAATTTGCTACCTTTTTTGAAGATTGGTTTGACCACAGATTTTTTTAGATTCGTGGGGAATGTGCCTTGTTCGAAAGATATGTTTATCAGGTACGATAGGGGGACTATCAGCATCGGTGAGACACTTTTTATTATTTTAGTCGGTATTTCGTCAAATCCGGTTGAGGGGGTATTCCGAAGCGAGCATATTATTTTATGTATGGTCGGTTGGTGATAGAAATATACTATGTTGTTGAGTATTAAATTTCAAATCGTTCGTTTTAGGCGTTGAGGGTTTTTGGTTAGTATGAATGTTAATGAAATAGTCGTTAAATTCTTCAGAAATTTCTTAAGGGGCATGTAGTAGGACTTTTTGTCTATCTGTAATACTAAGTATTTCTTTTTTTGATTGCTGGTTGTGACTACCCTTTATGACTTTCCACGCAGCTTTGCATTTATTTGCTGAATTTGATATAAATTTGGTGTTGGTTGTCTTCTGCGTGTAAGAAATACATTTTTTAAGTATTCGTGTATAGTTATGCAGACGTTGTTTATTCAGGTCCTTATTTTGTGTACTTCTTTGATATTTAAAATACAGTTTTCTTTTTGTAGCACAACAACGTTTAAGTGAGTTCGTGATCCATTTAGGCTTACTATTTTGTTACATATTTTTATTTTTATTACGGGAAAGCAAAGATTATGGAACAGTACAAGCAAGTCATGAAATATAGTGAAGGCTTTGTCGGGACAATTTTCGTCGTAGATTTTTGAAAATGATAGCTGCTTTAAATGATTTTGAAATAAGTGAATATTTTCTACGCTATAGTCTCTTTTGGTCACATACCACTCCCGTATATATTTGTTTATGTTAATGGGGAAAGTTATGGTTTGAGCGGTGTTATGGTCTGAAAGACCTAATTGAATAGTTGTCCCTTTCGCAGTTTTTAGGTTGCTGATTATATGATCTATACAATTACTTTTACGTGTAGGTTCATTTATATGGCTAAGCATATTATAATTTTGTAGGATACTAAGGTAATCTTTCGTTATTTTATTTACAAATAATGTGTTAATATTAAAATCACCGCATATAATTACCTTTTTACTGGACTTAGACCGGAGATATACGTTATACGAATCCGAGGTAAAATTTAGAAAAAGTGGCGGCTATATTCATTTCTATCATTTCCGTCCCGATTTCATTTAAAATCGATATCTGAGCGTCCGAGAGAATTCTTAATACGAATCCGAGGTAAAATTTGAAAAAAATGGCAGCCATATTGATTTTCTTCCTTTCCAAACCGATTTCGCTTAAAATCGATATCCGAGCGTCCGAGAGGTCCCCTAATACGAATCCGAGGTAAAATTTGGAAAAAGTAGCAGCCATATTGATTTTCTTCATTTCCAACCCGATTTCGTTCAAAATCGATATATGAGCGTCCGAGACGTCCCCTAATACTCGTACAAATTTGAGGTAAAATTTGAAAAAAGTGGCGGCCACATTGATTTTCTTCATTTTCGTCCCGATTTCGTTCACAATCGATATCTGAGCGTCCGAGAGGTCTCGTTATACGAATCCGAGGTAAAATTTAGAAAAAGTGGCGGCTATATTCATTTTTATCATTTCCGTCCCAATTTCGTTTAAAATCGATATCTGAGCGTCCGAAAGAATTCTTAATACGAATCCGAGGTAAAATTTGGAAAAAGTGGCAGCCATATTGATTTTCTTCATTTCTAACCCGATTTCGTTCAAAATCGATATATTATTATATTAGTATATATTTATTTATTCCGAATAACAAAGATCCATTATGATTAATTAAAATTAAGATTACATACATTAATTAAAATAACATAACATAAAATACAATACACAATAAAATTACAAATTAAATTAAAATTAGTAGGAGCGATTGCTCCGTACATGGAGGCGCATGCAGCGCCCCATGTAGGGGCAGTCCAACCTGTCTGCGATCATGGCCAGGATGGTGTTCCGACTGGCGCGCACTCTGCTCCGCCCGGCCGCGCACCGCTTGCGCAGAGTGCTGTAGAAGCAGTCGGTGCGCGCCTCCGCGAACATGCCCGAGGCGCTGCAGAAGCGCGGCAGTCGCAGCAACACCCTGAACGCATTGTTATATTGGACGCGCAGACCGTCCAACGACTTTCGAGTATACTGGGCCCACAGGTTGCACGTGTAAAGGGAGGTGCAGTATGCCTTGAAAAGGGTTGTTTTCACGGTTTTTGAACAGCGTGCAAATCTGTGGGCAATCATGTTCGCTCGCGCCGCCAACGATCTACGCTCCCGCTCCATGTCGGCATCATCTTTTAAATCCTCAGTCAAGACGTGGCCAAGGTATTTAAAGCGGAACACCCTGTTAATCGGAGTACCATTTATCGTGAGCGGTGGAACATTCGTAGGGCACTTCGTCCCAGCTCTGAAAACCATTAGCTCGCTTTTTGTGACATTATAAGTGAGCCCATGTGAGGCAGCATAACTTACGCACGTTTCCAGGAGCGTGTGGAGCCCGCAGATCGAGGCGCTCAGCAGCACCATGTCGTCGGCGTAGCTGATGTTGTTGACGCACACGCCGTCGACATGGCAGCCGACATGCTGGCTGCTGAGCGTCTCGATCAGCTCGTTTACGTACAGGTTGAAGAGCGAGGGCGACATCAGCCCCCCCTGCCGCACCCCGCACTCCAACCTATACGGCTCGGATAAGGCGTTTGACCATTTGACCTGATTTTCCTGACTAGAGTACCAAAATTTGAATATAGAAATCAGATCCTCTGGTAAGTCAATTTTCTTTAATTTTTCCCACAGGATATTATAGCACACTAGATCAAACGCCTTCGACAAATCCAAGAAACATGCGTAAATTGGCGTTTTCCTGTTCGTATAATATTTGACAGTGTGCTTTAGACACAAAATAGCCGACTCCGTAGACAAATTTGGCCTGAAACCGAATTGGTTGTCGTGTATTTTTAGATATTTATTTAGTTGCGTGTTAAGCAAACTGTCAAATATTTTTGCTATAATCGTAGCCAAAGATATAGGTCGGTAATTACATTTATCAGAAATATTCCCCGTTTTGTTTTTAACTATAGGTACCACCAACGTCTTGGTCACGTCACTAGGCATATAGGAATGAGAAACACACAGTGAATAAAACATTGATAACACCCTTGATAAGTGAGGCCCAGCATGCTTCAGATGTTCAACACTGAGCCCATCGTGGCCGGGGGACTTCCCTTTCGTCATTCCATTGATGGCTTTAGAAACTTGACTTGCCGTAAAAAAAGTAGTTAAGCCCCCTCCACAGGTTTCAGAGTTGGGAACTGATGCAGTGGTACCTAAGGGTGACTTTACGATGAAATGATCTCTAAATACCGTTGCTATATCCTTGGGATCCGACACCCCCTGGACGGTAACAGGCAAGCTCGGCTTTGTGTTGTACTTATTCGTACATTTCCAAAATGACTTAAGTCACGTTTGGAGTGGTGAGTGGCCAAAATGTCCATACGGATCTGATCTTGGTTGTTTTGACACCACCGTAACCGCGATTTGAATATTTTTTTTGATTCAACCATTTGGTTGTATCCAGGACCACTATTCGGACTACCCTGCTCCACCCACGACTGGAAAGCCAGCCGAGCCTGCCCGTGCGCCTCCGACACGTGTCTGTTCCAACCCATGACACATTTCTTTTTACCGGTTCTGTTTTTATTTACTTTGTTGCCAACGCTAGCGCTGGCAATCGACCCCCGTCTGAGCGTCGACACAATTTCAAAATACATATTATCTATAGTTATTCTATGATTTAAATTCATACAATGTTTGTCGGCACACGACCGGAACACATCGGGAAAATTCACACGCCTAAGCCTCTCATTACAATAATTTTCAAAAATCGAAATTTGTTCTGAATTCCTCTCCCCCCATTTAACATTTAAATTATTACGAACATTTTGACATTGATTAATAGCTTTCGGGGTTAACGTGTACAAGTTAAAGAGCGTCCGAGACGTCCCCTAATACAAATTTGAGGTAAAATTTGAAAAAAAGTGACGGCCACATTGATTTTCTTCATTATCGTCCCGATTTCGTTCAAAATTGATATCTGTGTGTCCGAGCGGTCTCTTAATACGAATCCGAGGTAAAATTTGTGAAAGTGGCGGCCATAATGTTTTTTTTTTCATCCCGATTTCGTTCAAAATTGATATCTGAGCGTCCGAGACGTCTCTTAATACGAATCTGAGGTAAAATTTGGCACTCCATACATGCCTGGATGCAAAAAAGTTTAATGTGACTATATATAGGCGTGCCAAAAAATAGAAACTGCAATAAAAGAGAGCTTGACTCAAATTAAACAAAACGAACCTAAAAAACAAGTCCTAGCTGATGGAACCCTTGAGCTGATAAAAAAGAGAAGTCGTCTGAAACACCAACAAACTTTAACTAAAACGGAAAAAGACGAACTAAAAACACTCTACAAAAAAACTAACAGAGCCATAAGGAAGGACTATAAAACTCACAGAACGGAAACGATACAGAAATATCTTCAAACATCAAAAAGCTCGAAGAAGGCTTTTAGAGCGTTGAATAAAACAAAGACATGGATTCCATCTCTAGGGCTGGGATATACAAATATGAAATCACGCTCGGAAATCATCACCATGGCCACAGACCTTTATCAACAACTTTACAGTAAATCAACGGAGACAGAACTCCCTTCTATTGTCAACCATACTTTGACAGAACATGATGCTTCCACCGTACAACCTTTCCAAGAAAAAGAAATATTAAACGAAATAAAAAGGTTAAATAACGAGAAGAGCACAGGAATCGATGGATTAACAAACGAAAGCATCAAATATGCCAAACATCTTCTAATTCAACCTATAACCCTGCTTATAAATAAAATTCTGGAGACAGAGATGGTACCGAAGAAATGGACTGAGTCAGAGATAATCCTGCTATATAAAAAAGGCGACCCTAGAGATATAAGTAATTACCACCCTATTAGCATAATGCCATGTCTCTATAAACTATTCGCCGCATGCATGCTGACCCGAATAACCGAGGACATTAAAAAACACCAACCTATAGAACAGGCAGGTTTCAGGGCAGGATTTAGCACCATAGATCACATTCACGTTGTAGAGCAAACTATAGAAACATACTTAGAATAAAGAAGACCTTTGTATCTGGCTTTTATAGAGTATAAGAAAGCATTTGATTCAATATATCACAACATTATCTGGGAAGCCCTGACGGAACAAAATATACCAGCAAAATACATAAAAATCATTAAAAATACATACCACAACGGCACGAGCAGAATAAGGCTAGACAGACTAGGAAGTAGCATAAATATACAAAAAGGAGTAAGGCAAGGTGACCCCTTATCACCAAAGTTATTTATCGCAGTCCTACAAAATATAATAAATAACTTACATTGGACAAATAGGGGAATAAATATAAACGGCAATATATTAAGCCATTTACGGTTTGCTGACGATATTGTCCTATTTGCAGAAAGCTCTACGCAGCTGAGGATGATGATAATCGAAATGGTTTCAGCTAGCATGAAAGTGGGTCTCGAAATAAACACAAATAAAACGAAGCTTATGACAAACTCAGAAAAATATACTATTAACGTAAATAATGACGCACTAGAGTATGTGGAGCAATCCATCTATCTTGGCAAACAGATATCATTTAGAACAGAAAGAAACACTGAAGAAGTAGAGAGAAGAGTAGCTATGACATGGAGAAAATATCTAGATACCGCACTAAAAAAAATAGTCATGGACTCTACAATCCTACCTTCTCTTACCTATGGCTGTCAAACATGGATATATGACTCAAAAACGAAAAGTAAAATACAATCCACTCAAAGAGCGATGGAAAGAAGCTCACTGGGACTCAAACTAAAAGACAAAATCAACAGCAGAAAGATAAGGAAAAAAACTAAAGTACGAGTAATAGATGCTCTGCAGTTCGCTCAGTGCCTCAAATGGAAATGGGCAGGACACGTCGCACGCAATACCGATGACAGGTGGACAGGTAGAGCCACCCAATGGAAAGGTCCTGGCGGCACCCGAAGAAGAGGCAGACCAGTATCTAGATGGAAGGATGAAATAGAAAAAATCGGAGGTCAAAACTGGTTTTACGTCGCTAAGGATAGAGATAAATGGAATAGTTTGGAGGAGGTTTTTACCCGAAAGGGGTCCATAGAATTAATAAGAAAGATTTAAATTTAACTTGGTTTATGGATTTGGTTTAATTAAGGCAATAAATTTATTTTAATTTAATGTGTTATGGAATAAATTATCTAATCCATTAATTATTTCTAATCAATTGTATATATGTGAAAAATTTGAATCGAAAGACATAGCAAATAATAAAAATAAAAAAACAGTTTTATTAGTTTAGCTATAATCGATTTATTTTTTCCATCTGTATAAATACAATAAATAGTGTAATTTTGCATGTAAATTAAATAGGTAAACAAACTAATTATGGAAAATATTAATGCATGGAATGAATAAAGCTTTATTATTATTATTATTATATAGGCGTGTGGGGTATCTATGGATTTGCTTTTAAAATCGACATAGAGGTTTCGATGTTTTTTTCCATTTAAATCTACCTTTAGATTGTTTTAATCGTAAGGCATTTATTTACGTACCGTGAGATCTTCGAGAAGACAAGTACGGTTGTCGGTTTTGTTGCACTTTTAGCACCACCCAGGGGTCACGTGTAGGGTAACGGTGGGTACTCCCTACGGACGTGGGGCAACTTCGACCCCCTTTTGTCAAGTGAGTGGGCTAGTCGCCCGAAGGCCTCTAATTTGGCTTAACGATTGCTGTCGTAGACAGCAGCCGGGATCAACGACTTAGAGTGCCTTCCAAAGCACGAGAGCGCTCAGTTAGTAACCACTCAAAGCGGTCACCCATCCAAGAACTGACCTGCGCCCACATTGGTTAACCTCGCATACCACACGCGGTAGGCGGGTGCCGTTGCGCTACGAGCGCTCTTAATTCTTCATAGTTTGTGCCAAATTGCAATTCAATCGGTCCAGTAAAAGCAACTCGGTTGTAACAGACGAACTGACAGCAAGGAGTGCGAATGGAAGTGAGGCCAAATTTTCATTTTGGATGCTCCAATGGGAACTGGCAAAACCTACCTAATAAATTTAATTTTAGGAAATATAAGGGTTACACATGATATTGAATTAGCCGTATTTCTGTACTTCAAAGAACCAGAGTTAATGACCGCTGCGCGCTGCTTGGTCGTTATCAGACCTACTGGTGTTACTGTAGTACACAGATACTTTTACTAAGGGCCATTTAAGACATGCTTTTATTTCATCGGCCCTTTCCCCTTCGGCCTCTCGGAAATGTATGATAATAGTTTTCGATCTTTATTTTTGCCAAAATCAAATGAAATTCAACAGTTTGCCGGATCTCAGAATGTAAACTGACTTTTCATCTGTTCATCTGTTAATGAATCACAATCACCAAACGTCGTATACTGAAACCCCCAGAATGAAACAACTACTTTTCTTGAGATCGTATCTAAATCGGTTCAGCCAAACGCGAGATAACCTCTTTTTTGTAGACGGTTAAAAATTACGCTTAGTACGCGGGCGAAGCCGCGGGCAAATGCTAGTTATATATATATGCACGTGTGAAATATGTCAAACAAAGCAGATGTAAGGAGGTGATTATGGTATCAATTTAATGTGAATAATGATACGAGAACCAATAGCCAAACACCGTATAATCTTATTCATTTACTTACCCTTGCAAAATACTATTTATATACTCTATTTTCGATTAGGTAAGGGAATGATGGATCATTACTAATAAAACATATCAAATTAAGTAATTAAGGCATTTATTGGCCAAGACACTAGTAAATATGAATATATTCACTATACCACTTTGTGTATGGGTATACCGCAAGTATAAATCTTTACAAATAAATACAGAAATATTACAAATAGGTACATAATTACCAGGTTATCAAATATTGTATACATTGATAAAAAGTTTTACTTATCTGACAGCGTTACCCTGGAGATGCTCGTCATCGAACAGCAATGGAAAGAATGAATCATATAATTGACAGGTCGAACCTTTTTATACCTGATTGCAGGTGTTCGATCACGCCACCTCTCTGTTCGGTAAACAAGTGACGTCATTGCCAGCTGAGTACTAATCATTTCAAAACCAGTCATTCCAAAATCAAATAATTATGTATCATTTAAATATTGTAAACACCAACATATTTTAAACATTAAGTATAAAAAAGGAGAACATCATATTCATATTATTTAGAATTAACACTTATCAGTAGGTTAACGACCACTGGACATACAATTTGAAGTATCAAATCACTATCTATTAGTTGTGTGGAGCAGAACAAAATTACAAAAGAACAAATCAAGTAATAAGGATAATTACTTAAGATAAAAGTGAACTTATGTAATAATAATCTAACACGGCCATACTGACTTGTACTTCGTTCCCGAAGTACACATCGTTATGGTGTGTTATGTAATATGTATATGTTGTATGATCATACAAATTAATAATAAACTCTTTGTTTAACCTTAATATTCATTGATTATACTGTACAGTACATAAATTATTCGTTTTATTTTAATTGATTCCAATTAATTTCAGTATACTATCTTATTATTGTTTGTGTCAAAATCAGCACGTAAGGCGAGATAGCTCCTTCTCATTGAGTCTACCAAGCCGATACCGACATGACAGCTCCTTTTAACGAGACATGCCAAGTCGATCCTTCAAATTTCAAACGACGAGGATAGCTCCTTCTAATCGAGTCTACCAAGCCGATACTTGACGAGACAGCTCCTTCTTACGAGACATGCCAAGTCAATCCTTCAAATTCCAAGCGACGAGGATAGCTCCTTCTAATCGAGTCTACCAAGCCGATACTTGACGAGACAGCTCCTTCTTACGAGACATGCCAAGTCAATCCTTCAAATATCAAGCGACGAGGATAGCTCCTTCTAATCGAGTCTACCAAGCCGGTACTTGACGAGACAGCTCCTTCTTACGAGACATGCCAAGTCGCAACAACATTATCAGGTAAAAATGCATTACTCGTTTTCATTAGTAATATTCGGATCGACCCATTCACCGGGCCAGAGACGGAGTTTATCTTTGGCAATAATAATTTCTTGTAGATTTCCCCTTCCTTTTAAACAAAATTATCATTATCTTAAGTCCTAATAATTTCATATGGTCTCTTATATTCTGGTTACAATCTATCGTTCCTTATATGACCTTGATTCACGTACACATACATATGACCTATTATTCCTGCGCAAGGCATCAAAGATACTCTTATATTTGTTTCCTATCTTGCACAGCCTACGATATGCTTCTTACCTGTCGGAACGGACGTCTATAATATTAGCACTACTAGGTTAATCGTCTAACCTTGCCTGAATAGGGGGTATGCTACAATAACGACCAATAAGCAAACGCAGTGGGGTAAAACCACTGGATTTTTGTAAAGTGGTGTTAAAAGATTGTTGAACTTTCCACAAGTTGTTCGGCCATTCTGATGAATTTCGACAAGACGTACTTAACATATTTGCAATGGTGGTGACATACCTGCCCATTTCTCATACTCTGCTATAAAAGAAAGGAGACCCGAAAAATATAGGTAATTACAGGCCAATAAGTTTACTTCCTATAATTTATAAAATATTCACAACTGCAATACTCAACCGTATTGCCATTGATATAGAAGAGAACCAGAGCAGAGAACAAGCAGGCTTCCGAAAGAACTACTCGACAATCGACCATCTGTTCACTGTAACACAAATTATAGAGAAATACACATACCTAATATAGAAAAACTATAGCAAAACCTTCGACTCTATAAATAACAGTAAGTTCTGGGAAGCTCTCACTGACCAAGGAATAAATTAAAAATACACCTCGTTACAGAAAAATATATATACAACCTGCAACGCAAAGATCAGACTAGAAAAAGCAGGTGAAACTTTCAATATAGAGCGAGGCGTAAGACAATGAGATACAATCTCTCCCAAACTATTCATAGCGCTGTTAGAGAACATTTATAAGGATTAACTGGGACAGCAAGGGACTGACAATCAATGGCGAGTATCTATCACACCTCCGCTTTGCGGACGACATGATCCTTATGTCAGAAAAGGTTGAAGAGCTCCAAGATATGATACAGAATCTAAATGAAGAGAGGAAAAAAATGTGGGTCGTGTATGAATATAGATAAAACAAACATAATGAGCAATGAAAAGAAAGAACCTCTATATGTTGAAGGACAAAGCATAGAGTACGTCGACGATTACATATATTTAGGTCAAAACATCAGCTTTGCAGATAGAACAACAAAAGAAATAAGTAGACGTATAACATTTGCATGGAAAACATATTGGTCGCTAAAAGAAAATTTTAAAGGTAACTTCCCTCTACATATCAAAAAGACCTTCAAGAAAAGAGCGTACTCCCATTTTAAAGGCCGGCAACGCACTTACAACCCCTCTGGTGTTGCGAGTGTCCATGGGCGGCGCTAATCGCTTACCATCAGGCGATTCGTCTGATCGTTTGCCTCCTATGTCATAAAAAAAAGAAAGTTATGGACTCTAACATACGGCTGCCAAACATGGTCCCCCACATGATCGAAAAAAAAGATCCTTTCAAAGAGCCACAGAGCGTAGTATGCTCGGTATCAAGCTGCGAGATAGAGTCAAAAGCTAGGATATCAGGGAGAAGACAAATATAATTGACGCACTTAAACAGGTTGCAAGGCTAAAATGGAAGTGGGCGGGACACGTAGCCAGAATAAACGACGGCAGATGGAGTGACCAAGTCGGCTGGCAATACATCGATGGAACCAGGAGACGAGGACGCCCACTGCAAAGATGGAGGGATGATGTTACCACAACAGCGGGAAACCTCTGGACACGACAAGCTCAAGACAGGTACAAATGGCTAGAGATGGAGGAGGCCTTCATCCAGAGATGGATGACCCCCATGTGAACAGCACGTTATTAAACAAATATAAAACCAATTTAATTAATGCATGATTGTTTTTTTATGATAATTATTCATAAGTGTAATTAATTACAAAATATTTATATTGTTGTAAAAGCAAGCACTATAGAAATCGATTATAATTTATAATATAAAAAAAAACCTATATATACCTAACTTGTCTAAATACGTAATAGAATAAAATTAAATAAATACCAATTAGCTAAATTATACAACACTATATTACTTAATTGTGCACAAAGAATAAAAAATAAATAAAACTTTAAAATTTAAGTTGAGCATGTATTGTTTCTGAAACGATGGGAAATAAAAGCTATTTTTATTTTAAATTTATTTATGTATTGATTCTCACCTATCGGGAGACCATTGCACCTTTTCAATCAATGTTTGAGTCTCAGTGCATCTTGTTTGTGCTATTTCCAGCCATGATTTTTCGTTCGTTAAAATGTTAGTTATTTCTTTTTTTTTCTGGGTATAAGTAAATTATATCGGAGCGGGAATTTTCCCATGTGCGTCCTAATTCAGGTTCCCAAGACTCATACCAACGCAAAGCAGAGCCCCGGAGGGCCTTACCTGCTTTAGCAGCTCTTTGAAGACTACTCCATCGAAGATCTTCGCGAAACCTCTGGATACTGCCGCACCAACCCTCTGCGCCAATGTCGTCTCTTTCCGAATCGAAGATCAGCAGTGTAACGTCGTCGTTCCGTTGATTTGATTAGACAGCATCCAGAATGGCAGTCAGGAAACCCACCAGTACGTAGTTAGTCATAACTGCGGACCTGAAATCATAAAAACATGAGTTTGTGGGCTCTTTTTTTTTTTGTAGGATGTATCCCACTTCTGATGTGAAATATGTCAAACAAAGCAGATGTAAGGAGGTGATTATGGTATCAATTTAATGTGAATAATGATACGAGAACCAATAGCCAAACACCGTATAATCTTATTCATTTACTTACCCTTGCAAAATACTATTTATATACTCTATTTTCGATTAGGTAAGGGAATGATGGATCATTACTAATAAAACATATCAAATTAAGTAATTAAGGCATTTATTGGCCAAGACACTAGTAAATATGAATATATTCACTATACCACTTTGTGTATGGGTATACCGCAAGTATAAATCTTTACAAATAAATACAGAAATATTACAAATAGGTACATAATTACCAGGTTATCAAATATTGTATACATTGATAAAAAGTTTTACTTATCTGACAGCGTTACCCTGGAGATGCTCGTCATCGAACAGCAATGGAAAGAATGAATCATATAATTGACAGGTCGAACCTTTTTATACCTGATTGCAGGTGTTCGATCACGCCACCTCTCTGTTCGGTAAACAAGTGACGTCATTGCCAGCTGAGTACTAATCATTTCAAAACCATTCATTCCAAAATCAAATAATTATGTATCATTTAAATATTGTAAACACCAACATATTTTAAACATTAAGTATAAAAAAGGAGAACATCATATTCATATTATTTAGAATTAACACTTATCAGTAGGTTAACGACCACTGGACATACAATTTGAAGTATCAAATCACTATCTATTAGTTGTGTGGAGCAGAACAAAACTACAAAAGAACAAATCAAGTAATAAGGATAACTACTTAAGATAAAAGTGAACTTATGTAATAATAATCTAACACACGCATGTCCACGCGGTTGTATCAAGGCTGCTTATAGTGCGCATCTCCACGCGGTTGTATGAAGCCCGCCTCTAGTGCGCATCTCCACGCGGACGGTATGCGAGGTTAAGCAATGTCGGGCGGGGTAAGTTCTTGGATGGGTGACCGCTTTGAGTAAATACTAACTGAGCGCTCCCGTGCATTAGAAGGCACGTTAAACCGTTGATCCCAGCTGCTGTCTATATAGCAGTCGTAAGCCAAGTTAGAGGCCTTCGGGCGGCTCGAGAAATTCTAACAATCAAGTTGCCCACTCACTTGACAAGCCTAATCCCAATAAGGTCTAGTTCCCCCCTGGGTTGAAGGTCAGATGGCAGTCACTTCCGTAAAAACTAGTGGCTACGTCAATTCCTGGGATTAGGTAGCGGACCCCGGGCATCCTTCAGGATGCAACTGTACGCTAGGATGATGATGATATTACGTCACTAAGTCGATTGTTTCGTTTGAAGCAGCGCAGTTGGACAGAGTCTTGTCACTCGATATCGGAACAGACAGTCAAGAAAGTGTACTACCCATTTTCAACTTTAATTCGCAAGTAATAGAGTCTAAATGGGTTAGACAACTTTCTTAGCGTACACTCAGTCTGAATTTTCGTCACGTACCAAACTGCACAAAGCCAGACATCTACTCTATGAATTTGTCTCGAACAGACGAGGACTAATCCATACTAATATTATCTGTCGGTTTGTTATCATGTTACGTTTGTATAGAGGTGGAATGAAGAGGTTTGTCACTTATCGACCTTAACGGTATTAAAATAGTTTAAAAGTGATTATCCTTTTCATTCCGCGACTGTACACTGAACTGATTTAAATTAAATTTTTAATAAAATAACTATCACCTATTATTAACTATTACACTCACTTGACAAAGGAGGGTCGAAGTTGCACCACGTCCGTAGGGATTACCCACCGTTACCCTACACGTGTCCCCTGGGTTGTGATAAAAGTGCAACAAAAACTGGCAACCGTACATGTCTTCTCGAAGATCTCACGGTTCCTAAGTAAATGCCATATGATTAAATAAAAAAAACAATTATTGCGAGAAAGAATGGTAATATCAATAATGATGATATCAACCAGAAATAAATAATATAAAGGGGGTTTGTCGGCCTGTTTAGCCTAGTTGGTAGTGACGCTGCCTCCGAAGCTAGAGATCCCGGGTTCGGATCCCGGTCATGGCATTATTTGTGAATTTATCGCGAGTTTTTCCTGAGTCTTGGATGTTTATATTATCCCAACTCACCTGATTGCTATCCCTACTAACCCCAACTACAGGGGTGAGCTGCGATTTCCAACTACTTTGTTTAAAGTTACAATTATGAAATGAAACGACATGAAACTAAAATTCACAGGACCGGAATATTTTTATGCATAAAAAAAACTTTGATCGAGACTTGAATTTCTGTTTCGTCCCTTTTGCCCCCTCTTTACGGTACCTAAGGTCACGTTTACGTACAGGCGGATTGGATTTCCGTGGTTTCTGACAGACGCGTGCAAGTATACATATTCATATTATTCTAGATTTGTAAGCGTCTATAGACTACGGTGTCTGCTTAACATCAACAGGCTGTATGCATTTTTTCCACCGTCGCAATATAACGAGCTATATGAACTCGTAGTTCCAATGGGAATCATTGAATTTTATCAATTAATTTTCTTGTTAATTCTTCCGTAAATCGCGTGAATGTTTTACCACGTTCTCCTTGCTTTTCCTCTTTGCTTACCACAGGACTGGAGATTTAGTGTTATCCACGTAAGCGGATCTGCGAACCACGGCTTGTGTGCTCACATTTAGTATCGTGTTTTTCTTATTTTCTGCACGATTAATCCATGGTTGACCAAATGTGTCCGGTAGGTTGTTCTAGTACCCAAATATTTATTTATTTAGATAGTATATTCATTAAGTAATCAATTTATTTTTAAAGAGAAATATGCAAACTTTTATTTTTTTACACAACGACGGTGGCAAACAAGATTACGGCCTGCATGATGGTGAGCAGACATCGTCGGCTATGGACGCTTATGGAGCAAAAAAGAAAAAAGGTCCACCGCTGACCACAGACATAATCAGCCACGTATGTCAGTCCACTGCTGGACATAGGCCTCTCCCATGTCACGCCACTGAGCTCGATCTTCAGCTCTTCTCCAATCTCTGCCTACTGCCTCACGAATGTCATCACCCCACCTAGTGACCACAGGCTTTACTCTTATAGTTAAGAGAGATTGGAGGTTGGGGTTGGACATTAGTCCCCCGCTGGCCTAATGTGTGTGGGGAATGGGGGCCAATTCTCGGGTTCGATCGAGATGATCTGTATTCGAGATTCCATACAAGTGACTCTACCATTCTATACAATGTCACGATAGACATGCGTCTCGATCGGACCGAGAATTTGCCCCCTGCACTGATGAACATTGCATCTCGATAACAAAGAACTTGACATTGGCATTGGCAAATCCGAAATGATGACTCAATAGCCGTATTTTTAAGAATTGTCTCTTCTCCTTATGTGGTCTTTCTCATAGAAGATCGAGCCCATCTTTAGTCCTAGAGGAGCTGTTTCCGTGCTTCTCTGTCTTCAGCTTTTTACAGTAGTAAAACTTAGTCCTGTGACGTAGTTTATTACCAGCCACTTGTGTTTATCCAAGCTATCGTGTTGTCTTCTGTCAAAGTGGTCATTGTACGGACTCTAAGGACTCATTGCTAACATGTTGTAGTGAGTCTGGTCTCAATCCTTTTGTTCGAAGAATCGTAACTGCTGAGATAAACACTATTTGAAATTTATTGTTAGGCACATAATGACATTGTTTTACTAAGTTCTTCAAGCAATCAAACACCATTGTTTCCATTTTAAGACAGTACCTCGCTACAAGACTGTTATTATTAAATACGAGCAATATTAGTCGTTTAATTTGACAGTTGATTCGGATTGAAAACAAACAATTTTGCAGAAACGGGTTGTCGAGCCGGGAGCGTTCAGAAACTTTGTATTTGCCTAATTAACTACATTGAGGGGCCTTTCTTGATTAGATCACGTATCGAAGGGATCAAAACGGATCTGAGGGTAAATACAAACTTTCTTTTATTGTTGTTTCGACTACGATAAAACAGTCAACTGATAAATTACGGTTGACGTTGCTATGAATCGGTAATATATGTGAACTATTTTTTCATGTTGTGTCTCTGCTGTTTCATTCTGTTTATTTTCTGCCCCGTTGAGTGCCAGGTTAGAATAACGCCATCCTTTTTCTTACCTTACGTGTCGTAAGAGTCGACAATAAGAACGCTCTGGCTACCTTTCTTGTGAACAGCGTGATTTTGCGAGCGATTGAAAGAACCAGCCAAGTGCGTGTCTTGACGCACAAATAAGGGTTCCGTACCGACACCTTCTATTCTACATTTAAAACCACTATACAATACATCGAATCAAAAAATATTGTATCTTCATAGGGAACTCACGGCACTTAAGTCCTTTTGTTTGGGCAAGACAGTTTTTCAGCAATAACTCGAAAACCGTTAGATCTTGTTCAAACCAAAAATCGTTAAAAGTTTTATTAATGTACATCATCTTGATTTATTTCAGAATTTTAAACTTCATGGTTGGAAATTAGAGGGCGAGACACACTTTTTATGACTTTGAAAGCTAATATCTCAACAACGGTTGACTTAAATTGATTTTTTTAGAAACCTCTATGTCATTTTTGAAGTTCTATCCATAGATACACCACACGCCCATGTGCATTGAAATAAAAAATTTGACGTCCTGTTACATGTATGCGGTTACATGCAGGGAGCGAAATTTTGGTGCCGGTGACATGTTAATTATAAATAAATAAATAAATTAATAAATAAATCATTATGACGCAAATTCACATATAGCATGATTTTATATAAACAACATTGCGACACTCCAATGATTATTAATAATGCAATAATGGTAATGTAAATTTTATTTTTTATTAATAAGAAATGACTATTTATATTGAAAATAATGTAAATATTAAAATAATTACAAAGACAATAAGAAAAAAATATGTTACTAAGTAAGTAATTGTAAAAAATATATTCGGATAAATGAAAAACAACAAATTAAATTTCGTGGGTTGTCGAAAAATAGGCAGAACGGTTGGAATTCAAACACACCATCGCATCTTCTAATTTAAATACATACCTAACATACATATACAGTAAAACAAAATTATTGTTGTAAGTTAACCTTGCATCATCAAAATCAATTCTTTCAATAATCCAGATAAAAACACTCTATATGTAGCTTGACATCATACGTCTGTCATCGGCACCAAAGTTTCGCTCTGAGTTTTCAACGAGTTATGGACGTTGTCATTGATTCCGTTGAGGTGTTTATTGTTTCTTCGTCGAACAACCGTTGTTACTGCTATGTAATATGCTGACAGTGACTAGCGTATATTGCGTAATCCGTTTCTTGAATAGTCATCCCGGAATGTTAGAAGCCCGCTTTCGGCTTATTCAACTACGTGTGGGGCGTTGGTGGTAATAATAACAAGACGCAGCTTGGTTACTTTCTGATCTCCTTATTGCAGGAAAACAGGGATTTACATACTAGTCTGTCTTAGAGTGTGTATTTTAGTATTTTTGCAGGTTTACATTAATAGATACAATTTTCCTTTTAGGTTGTAATCTAATATTCAATGTAATATAATATTAATCACATATTTCCTTCAGGTGTTGTTAATTACGTCATACACTAATACCGAGGAGCCTTCTCGTTTGCCACGGAAAACTCTCCTGTCCGAAATAGCGTTTGACCCCTCAACCTGGGAGGAAGACTGTCAAAATCGTAACCACTGGAGGGAGACCCTGTATTAAGGAGTAGTGGAGCATGACAAAACTTGGTTTGATCTCTCGACAGGCGTTAATTTCACCAGCACGCATCTCTTCCTCTTTCAACTTCAGGCGAGATATTTACGTGTCAATTATGGGGTCGTGGCTGACGTTCCCGTATCGGTCTTACAAATCATTTCCGTAAGTGCCGCACCTCAAATTTGGACACTGCTTAAATCATCTTTTCATAGATGAACAAGGCCAATGATGATAATGATGACACTAATACGTGAGCATTTACATATACACGCACTACACGCACGGTTGATTTTTTATTCGTATTTGATCTCTTTGTTCAAAAAAATGTGTAGTGAAATTCACCAGTTTAATTTTATTGCTGCTGGTTTAGCAGTAAAACGCCACGTCACATTTATTAAATACAAACTGGGGAAAAGGGCTTGCATGATAAAATCGCGACAATTTGTTTAAACAAACAATTAGATACGGAATATATTTTAGAGTGTGTGCAAAATGGAGGTTAAATTCAGGTCAGATGTAAAATGAATTGCCAAGTCGGCGTTCCGCGGCTGACGCGGCGTGAATGCTCCGTAATGAACCGATGTTTCACATTCTATGGAAAGTTTTTCAACCTAAGCTTAAATGGTTACGCTTTGATTCAATGTACCTAGCTGAAAGAGCGAATGAAAGGTATTTTGTTTTTTTTTTATTATTTCAACGTTACTTTGAGAGTTATCTGTGACGAATAGTACGTACCTATAGTTCTTATAGTGCGACTCTGTTTGTTCGTCTGTCACAGCGCAGGTGTCACAGGAACTTAAGCTTCGTTTTTAAATTGGAAATAGTTGTGAACAAGGCTAACTAAAATTCTAAGTTAAAACCGTATACCTATTTTTATTTTCTATGAAAAGTTACCTATAATATACCTATGTAGGGGATCAAAAGATCAAAGTAATCATGTCGCTATAGTTTTCGTTGAAAGTCTTTATTAAGCTTTACTTTCATGATGTTTTTCGTGTTTTTGGACCCATAGTTAAAAAGTAAGAGGGCCATTTTATTTTTTGTTTTGGAGTGATTATTTCCGAAAATATGCACACTATAAATAAATGTTTGATGAATGATGAAGACCTCTATTCATTTTGAAAGACTTATCCAACAACAACCCAAATAATACCGTTGAAACAAAAAAAAACATCCCCACTTTACGTGTAGGGGAGTCAATAGTATTTATTTCGTAAACATAGGTACATCAAATAGAGGTGTATAGTACAAAAATCGTTATCTATGTTTTGCCTTTCGGTATACAAAAACATGCTACATACTAACGTAACATTAGCGTAAAATTAAAAAAAAAACACTTCAGCAGCGAGAACATACAGGCTGATTCAGGAGACGTGAGCAGGACCAACACTACATACATAGTAAATGGCAATGAATCGTTCACCATTGTATTTAAATGAAACACCCATACCTTTTTCCTGTATTT
Source organism: Notocelia uddmanniana (assembly GCA_905163555.1). NCBI lineage: Eukaryota > Metazoa > Arthropoda > Insecta > Lepidoptera > Tortricidae > Notocelia > Notocelia uddmanniana. The sequence continues at coordinate 28,118,471 of LR991058.1, read as the reverse complement.
TATTTTTTGTTAAGTTAAAGTTTAATTCTCTACAATCATGGTCACCCTACAACCACTGGTTTATAAAGATTAAACCTCTAACTGTTATGACAGCACTTTGATTACGAAGAAAGTAAATTGTCACATTGAGTGAGATACGATATTTCAAAAGTAATCGGACTCAGATGACATTTAATTTGACACGTGTCACTTGACAGAAGTATTCTGATTGTAGAGTGACCATGAATTTCGTAAATAATTTAAAACATTTTGTTTTCAACACCAAAGATAAATGAACGTTAATTTCACTAATAGTGGCACGAAGCAGTAGCGTACGTATGATCTACTGAATTGGTAGTGTTGATCTTGCTCACGTCTCCTAAATCATCCTGTATAACGCAAAGGAATACTGACAGAGAGAATGAAGTTTAAATGTTCCAAGTTTGTATTACAACCCGCAGTATATTACCTGCGACTAACATACGATATGAAAAAATAAAAAGTAATTTTTTTCGCGCTCGCAGCAAATTTGCATTTTACCCACTGGTTTCAAGCAGGAAAAGTTGATTTATATAACCATGCCAAATTGCAGCTTTCTAGCACTAACAATCACAGAGCAAAGTCTCGGACAGACAGACAAACGTATACATGGCGAAAGTAAAGGGGTTCCTGGTTGACTACGGAACGGACTAAAAAGGAAAGTTTAAAAAAGAAATAACTTGTAAAGTCACCGGCAATAATATCTTCCTCTTATGACCCTACAAATAAGAGCGTGTCATATATTTTTGCGGCCTTCGTGTAGGAAGATACTATTGCCGGTGACTGTACCTCTATATTTCATGTCCACTTATCTTGACGAACCTTCCTTACCAGATATGTCTATTTCTCTCAGCGAATACATTTAATTCCTACAACGACGGAGACATCTGCATGTAATTGCGATAAAAACTACAACCCGCTCCGGACTGAGTTTGTGCTAATGAGCTAATACTTTGTTTTAATAGCGTGGCTCGCTTTCAACCTTTACTCGTATTGAATAAAATGGATTTGAATAGGTAGTTATAAATAGATAGGTACTCAATAAAAAAGCATGTAAAACTTGACAAAGTCCGATAGGAGAATTCAATAAAAATCATTGATTTACTCGTCTTTCTAACTAGATTTTCATGTCTCGTTCTTCATTTTAGTATTATCCTAAGTGCGTCCTAAAGGTTAGGGTCCTTTTATTCCTCATCATGATCAGACTATATCCCCTTTAGCCATTGCACCGCTCACCGTCGGCAGAACATTCATCCTCACACCTTTTAACCTAAATGGTCGCGTACGGTACGGTTTTAGAAAAAATTCCTCCCTCGGACGCACCGGTTGTAGAATGAGCTACCTGCCGAGGTTTACCCAGGGCCTAGAGTTTGGGGTTCTTCAAGAAGGGAGTCCAAAGCTTGTATTATGGGATGTATGGGTACTGGACGACGACATACATACTTTTATATAGATAAACACATACTTATGTAAATACATAGAAAGCATCCAAGATTCAGGAACAATTTCTTGTATTCATTACATACATAAATATTACACAGACCAGGTTCAGAACCCGAGACCTCCAGCTTCGTAGGCAGATCACTAGCAACTAAGCCAAATTGGTCGTCAATTCTAGTAGATAAAAACATGTCTCACTTTAGATTCATTTCTCTAGTTTATAGTATTCTACAAGCGCTTTTGAGAAAATGACAATTATACTCTTTTTTCAACAACTTCATAGCCACATATCCGTGTAATGATCCAATAAACTACGATGTTGAATCCGAGCCACGCGCCAGCACCAATTGCGCTTAATAATACATAAAATAGTTGGCAAAGTGTGTAGTTTTTGTCGGCATACGTTCCAGGTTTGATTAAAGCAATAAATCGACTGTACCCGGTTATCTGGGTGAGAATTAACGCGCCGACGCTCTGGATTCTCTCGTAAATTGTCCCTCAAACGCTCTTCTTTAGCTACCGTCTTACAACCGACCAAGTACACAATGCTTTACAATTTGTCAGTTTATTCACCATAATTTGTCAGTTTCGACGCTGAATGAATTAAGGTTTTGCTAATGAGAGATTGGCTATTGTAGTTGTTACTTAAATTGCGGCGTTTGTTGCTCAATAATAGATATATTTACATGTAGTTAAATAATTAATAATGTACATACTCGTACATGCAAGATTAGTACTTTTTGGTGGCTTTGTAATTATGTATGGTGTCGGCTATTAGATGATGAACAAGGAAAGACTAAATGTGGTATCGAATTAACGAATATCGCAGTATAAAATTAAGGCTGAATGAGGCAACATACGAATATTTTAACGTTGTATACACTTAAAAAAATAAGAGGTTTTAGGATCCTGAGGCATGGAAGCACTGAGAGAGCAAATATGTCCGGCTGCGCTGGCTCGGCCACGTTGAATGTGTGGGAGAGGATCGTGCTGCCTATGCCTGGGAGAAAAGAGCGTACCTGGGACGTCCAAATGGTCGACACCCGATCGGCCGATCAAGGTATCATTGGATAGATCAAATCCAAAAAGACCTCTGCCAGCTTCAAACAGCCGACTCTGATTGGCGACAAGCTGCCCAGGACAGAGCACAGTGGCATGCCTTAATGTAGGAGGCCAAGATCTGATCCACTGCACGCTGAGCCAGCGTAGTAGTAGTAAAAAGATTTTTCTTATTTCTCCGCTAACCCTATCCGGCGTCTATCCATTATATGAACGGCGACTTGCTATTCATCATCATCAGTGGCCACATGTCTCATGTATACGAGAGAATGTTAAAAGTCACCACGCTGAACACCTTAGAATTTTTTCGCAAATGTATGCAGGTTTCCTCACGACGTTTTTAGGGTTCTGTGGTAAACAAGGAACCCTTATAGTTTCACCATTTCCTTCCTTTCAGCCGTCCGCGGCTTAGCTCAGTAACCGTTACCACTAGAAAGCTGTAATATAGCATAGGTATACTTATCAATTCCTCTTCTTCCTTGGTCTCTCATAACTGAGGATCGCGACGACGTATGCTCTGTCTCCATATAGTGCGGTCATAAGCCATGTGGGTCGCACTCTGGATACTGCCGCCAACCACCTTCTTTACAGCATCAGACCATCTCGTGGGTGCTCTACCTCGAGCACGCCTGGTGTCCATTTGACCTAGGATCATCAGCTTCTCTAGGTCATGCTTTTTAGACCGCATGATATGGCCAGAAAAGCTGAGCGTGCACTCCCAGCACATCGTATAGACTGATTAGTTCTCTTAGCCGTCCAAGGTATGTGCAGAAGTCTTCGCCAACACCACATCTCGAAGGCATCGATCTTTGCCCAATCGCGACTCTTCAGGCTCCAAGTTTCGGCACCGTACACAAAAATTGAAAAGACCAGGGATCGAGTCAAGCGTAGCTTTGTTGTAAGACGAATACTTCTATTCCTCCAGATCTTATCGAGGTTAGCCATATCAATTACGTCTACAAAATTATAATTTTTTTTTACTGTAGGGGGTAGGTATTTACCCTAAAAAGACTAGAAAGTTTCCTCCCTCGCCTCGGACCTGTTGGCGGAAGAAGAATTCATGGAAACCAAAGGAAGAATTTGCGTTTGTGTCATATTTACAGATGGGTAATTGTATTATTTTTCGTGCGAGCGTTATGGTTAAGACTAAAAATAACTGTCATTTTCTCCACAAAGTACAATTATATACTGAGATAGAGATACCAGTGAAATATTCCACATAGATCATAGCGCCGTTGTGTATTTAGTAAGAACTAACCACACGACCTCTGTCACTTCAATATGCAAGTGCGATAGAGATAGCACCCAGTAACATCTGGTACACACAAGTTAAACTAACATTGCCATAGAAAAAAACGTACTTCGAGCTGAAAGGCCCCGATTTTCTCTAATGACATTGATATTTACATAACGTCCATATGAAATATTACGTAATCAACCTGCATATTAGTAAGAAAATAAATACTTAATCATTAAACTAAACTACAAAAAAATTGCAAATACGAGTAGACATAAACTAACTGTACTTTACAACTGCAGCAATGTTTTATCGACAATCAAAACATGCATCGTAAATTGTTATTCCGGTGTGTAGCCCTGGGGATATGTTTTGAAATTTAATACATTTCAGTTTGTATAAAATATTCCTGCCGTTATTTAGACTTCTTTATAGCGCAAAATATTGATGATTTAATGTTTAAAAGCAAAGGAGCAATTAGCAAAGGGGTTTAATGTTTAGCAGAAGAAAAACAATTTTATACATTTAACAATAGACATTAGTTAAATTATATTCTGAAGAGTCAACCTGTACTATTTGTGATAATTAGTCTGCCGTGTTGTTTTGAATGAATGTATATTAATTTATAATAATTCGTTTTTAATTAAATTTATTTTGCTATACGAGTACCACTCGAGATCACGAGCATTTTACTACCAATATATTACTTGATAGCATATAATGAAATTAATTTTCCTCCCTGAAGTCTATCGACGTTTCGCGTGTCTCTAAATCCTTGATTTAAATGAGTATAACATGCGCATTCTATTGTAAACGATAGTCTACAGACAAACAACAATAAATATTTAAGTTAAATCTCATTAAATAATGAAATCATATCGAATCCCGATGACAGATAGGTATTTGTATCTGTCTCCATTAATTCTCGTGAAAATTCAGGGAGCAATTTGCTTGATTTTCCTTTACGAGTCGGCAGTACTTTTTCCTGTCTCCTTTGCACAACAAAGGTGGGTTACTTGCAAAAAAGGTCTTATTTATATTGTGTACACGCGTCGTTTACGTCCTGTTGTGTGGGAATGGAACAAAGGTTTTTGCAACCGCGACACCCACTGCGTTTTAATCCGGAGTCCGGAGTTACGTGACGTTTATATAATTTTGATGTATAAAAGGATGTTATTTTGGCAATGATGAAGTTAATAGGTACGTCTTTTAGACAATAAAGGGAACAGTACATTATTAGGCTGATGACTCAGAAAAGGTCATGCATGGGTAACTTTGCAGGTTTGTTCTTAACCTAAGTAATTCCAAATTGATTTCAAACTTACTTATTAATACGAGATCATCATATCAAAAATTTAATGTAACACGCTTAGCATCATCAGTATTTTTACCCACGACGGAACGGAGAAGGTATATGCGTTTAGGGTGAGAGGTTGTTTGTTTGTTTGTTTGTTTGTTTGTGTGTGCACCTCAATATCTCCAAAACGGCTTGACCGAATTGGATACGGTTTTCTGCAATGGGTTCGTGGTTCATTCGGGACGAACCCCATAATAATTGTTACGACCATAACTCGCCAGGGGGCGCTGCAGTAAACATTTTTTGCTTGAAAGTGCGTTTGTGCTGGTTTGAGCGCATTTTCTCCGGAACAACTTCACCACCGTGGATGATTTCGATAGTGCTGGGTAAAGAGTACATGTACTTGAACTCTGAGGATCAGATGATGGAGCAAAAAACATAGTAGGGAACTGTACAGGGGTTCGATTACTTACTGTTCGTTTTTGGGCCCTTTTGTTTATGTTTGCTTAGCAGCGATTGTAAATGAACTTCTGAGGGTCTGATGATGGAGTAAAATAACATCACACAGAACCTTTCGAAGGCATATAGGTATTTGGCCGTGTTTGGGCTCTTTTCATTGAGTTTGCTGAGTAGTTTCTACACATGGTATGTTAAGGGTCTGATGATGGATCAGAACAATATTGCAGGGAATCTTATTAAGGTGATCATTTAGTGAACCGTGTTTCGATTGTTTGGCTGGTATGAATTGAGAAACCTCTTCACATGAACTGCTGAAGGCCTGATTATGGAGCAAATCAGCACCATAGGGAAGTTTGCGAGAACACATATATATGCATTAACGTGTCGTGTTTCTTTTGATAGTGTTTTCTGAGTAGCTTCTGTGTATGAAATGCTGAGAGCTGTAGGTATGATGAAACAGAATAACATAGTAAGGAACTTTGTGAATCCTCATGGATAGAATACCGTGATATAGCGCTTTAAAAAGTGATGACTGAGTAAGTGATAGTAACTTATCTAACTATAACTACTCATGAACTGCTAAGAGTAGAATTTTTGCTCTTTATACCCGCCACGGAAGAGTAGGCGTAAGTCATATGTCCCCCAAACAGGTCTGCTTATCTAAATATTATGGTTTCGGTTAAAGTAGGTATTATTGTGTAGTTAGAACTAATCGGCGATACACGACGTGAATATGCCATGGGACACACTACGCATGGATAAAACTATCGTGTTATGTTATAAAACTGGCTTAGTGCGAGTGGCATAGCGGCAACAGAAATACATAATCTGTGAAAATTTCAACTGTCTAACTATCGCGATTCTTGAGATACAGCCTGGTGACAGACAGCGAAGTCTTAGTAATAGGGTCTCGCTTTTACACGTTGTAAAAACGGGACCCTATTACTAAACGACCCGACGGGACCCGATTACGTTGTTTCGGGGCTACAGAACTCTGAAAAGCACATTTATTCCAAAACGGGTTCACTAAATTATATGCAGAGCAGAGCGCAATTAATATGGTGGTTGGTTACCCACGACGGAAGGGATAAGGTATAAAAATTTAGGGTAAATTAAGGGGGGGCGCTAGTCGGGTAACCTCCACGAGTGTCTGGGCTCTTCCCTCGCGGGTCTGGGGGAAGGGGAAGGGTTCTGGCCGGTGCGCCCTGGAAGCAACGGTAAGTGATTCATTTTCAGAGGGATCGTTTACCGGTGCTACCAATAACCCGGAGACGGGGTCGCTCTGGGTTTTCCTCTGTTTAGCGGAGGACACTCCAGATGCGACCAATGGGGGGATGGGCGGTTCCGCATTCGCAAGGCTCCCCAGGTGCGGCGAGAGGGACAGGCCATGCCGTATGCCTGTAAAAATAACTACGGACCCGTAACCCTAGCTTCGGCAGAGGGCCGCTATGGTCGGGAGCGGGGGCTGACACCGTTAGGCCGGGGCCGGGTGGTGACTGCGAGGGAGAAAACCTCTTTAAAAAGTCACAAGGGGACCTGAGGGGGTGAATCCGGGGTTTTTCACTCTCTCCCAGCGTGGAGGTCCTTTGGTCGGCAAGTGTGTGGTGTCGCCCTGCACGCTTGCCGACGGGTGGGAGACGCTTGCCTCAGCAGTGAGGGAACAGCTTCGGCTGTTGCAGCAGGCGGTGTTCGCAGTTGTGTGCCTTGGCGATCCCGTGTCACCGCCAGTAATGCTGCGTGATGGGCATACCCTGGTGGTTTTAGACGGTAGTCCGGGCGGTTCCCGGGAGTCCGTCATACCCGTCCTAGTTCCCCAGCTAGGCGGGATGCGTAAATGCATTTCCCCAGGTAAAAAAAGGATAAATTAAGGGCAATAGGCGCAGATTCTCCAAATCGGCTAAACCGATTAAGATTTTTTGCTATATATTCGTAAAAAAGTAAAAGTTTGTCGAAATTTAGAATGAATGATCCAAGTTAGTGATATTAAATTTGATGTGCTTGTGATAGAGGAAGGAGGATGTGAGTGTCTACGTGGGCTCGCATATACTCGTAGTGCGCGGTCTGAAGAGAAGCTTAGGACCTTCGGCCCCACGCAGAACTCGGAGCGGCTCTACTTTGAACATTTAGCGATAGGATAGTGCACGAGAGTCCCGTGTAGGCTCGCGTACAGAGCGTGACCCTTCGCGCTGAGGCTTTTAGGCACTTCGGGCCTTCTCACCTGCGCGGAGCTCAGCTTTTGGTCTTGCGTGCCTTGCCACTCACCTTTGCGCTTTTGGCCCTCAAATTTAATTGTAAAGACACAGGTGGATAGTGGTGGCTCGCCCTTTGGGTCTTCGGCCCTCTGGCTTGCGGAGAAAACTCTCTCAAAGGACGCTCCGAGCCTTCGTCTTCCAGGTTCTCTTGTAAAACACTCGATAGGAAGGATCTACTTGGGCTTGCCCTTCAGGTCTCGGGCTGGCGTCGAGAGTGCTTTCTAATGGGACACTTTGGGCATATGTCCCTACGCTGAGCTCCGCCTTCGGCCTACCGTGCTTGTTTCCGGAATATATAGCGTTAAGTGAGAAACAACCATTGTTTTTCTACCACGTCGATGGCATACAAGCATACAGTCCGCTTGATGATTAGCGGTTACCGCAGCCTATGGATGTTTGCAACTCCAGGGGTTTCAATGCGCGTTGCTGACTCTTTAAACATGTATACACTCCTTTCTTGAATAGCCCTATACTATAATATAATCCCTTGGGAAAACCTCAGGAGGGAGCTCATTCTACAACTGGAACGTTTGAGTGAGGAACGTATAGACATTGCTCTCTAAAAATAATAAAATAAAACAAAATTAAAAATTTTGAAAAACCCACGACGGATTAACCTAATTCAAAAATTATAAAATAAAGTAAATGTGAATCCCCCGACTGGGTATTTACGAAGTAAGTACATGGAGATAATAAATAGATTTCAAAAACGGTTGTATGGTCGCGAGGTACAGTTACAAAGCCAGAAAAATCCGTCGGGGGCTGCCATTGCCATGTCTGTTCCTAATTTCATTAAAATATTAATAATAGTAAAGCTCGAGGTACATTACATACAGCAACTTAAATTGAAGTACCTATAACACGGACTTCGTAATCTTACTTCATTTCAGGGCAGGCGATGGCAGCCCCCGACGGATTTTTCTGGCTTTGTAACTATACCTCGCGACCATACAACCGTTTTTGAAATCTATTTATTATCTCCATGTACTTACTTCGTAATTACCCAGTCGGGGGATTCACATTTACTTTATTTTATAATTTTTGAATTAGGTTAATCCGTCGTGGGTTTTTCAAAATTTTTAATTGTGTTTTATGTCTTCGTTTTTCGTTCGAAAAATGACTTTGATTGTTTTGTCTTGGAAATTTAACTTGGTCCTGAAATTCACTTCTAAAATAATATAATTGTTAACAGGTTGTAACAAAAATGCAGTGGATCCGTTTAATGCGTTAATTGGTATTGCATTCTTACTAGAAATAAGTAAATCCAAAAAAATACTTATATTTTTTTGGTTTTGTATCATAATTTGCCAATATTTGGTTTTTATAGGGTACCATAAAAACCAAAAAAACTTGAGTCGAACGGATCCACGGCATTTTCGTTACAACCTGTATTTATCATGAACATAATGGAATGTTAAAGTAGGTTGAGTTAAATTCTATTAGTACATTACAATACAAGGGTTGTAAAACAAAGAAAGGCCGATATCGCAGATGTTAGAGGCCTGAGCCACAGGCGAGGGTCATAAATATGCGAGAGAGGGCTTTCTGTTTTACGACCCGTGTTTTGTACACAATTTTACGTCGCCATTTGGCCAAAAGTGGGTTTTTCCGGACGCGCAACGTGCGGAAAACGCGCTTTTTGGCAAATTGTGGTGTAAAAGTATTTATGAAGAGACGTAATACAATACAAACGGAACAAATCAGTTTAATTACACTCTATATAAAACCACCGCATGTACGAAGCATTACGGATAAGCCCGCAATATTTCATAACTATTTTCCTTCCAAGTTTAACAATTTCCCGTTCAAGTAACGTTGCATAATAGAAAACCTTTGTGAAACTTCAAACTGACCCGGTTAACAGGAACCTCTATAAGCAGACCCTGCCAATCGTTTAACTTTGTTTAACGTTGTTATAGTTCATAACACAAATTGCTTGCAAGATAGAGATCGTGTTCAGAGTTCGGCTCAGTCAGATTCCTCAGGGACAGAACCTCTATATTCTGATTAACAGGAATCCCTTAAGACGCTCGGATCCCCTTATTATAACTAGGACAAGTTATGCCGCAATCTCAATGCAATAAACATTCGGAGCGCACGTGCCGCCGACGACTCAGTCTGCTGCAATCAAGGAGATAAAGCAAGATATTGAGGCTCGAGGAATACCTAGGTACAGCCAAGAAATAGCTCCAACACTTGAACCTTAACGTACAAGAGATAGGGTTGAAAAATTAGTAGACACATGTCTTTGTTTACTGTACCTATTAATACAGGCAAACGCTTCACTATCTACAATGCCTATCTGCCTGTAGACGAATGGTTTCCCTCTAAATTATCTATAAGTGAAAATTTTAAACTCGTTAAGTTCATCGTCCTAATTTAGAACCAAATCTTTCATCCTTAACAGTCTTCTTCTTAACTTTTTTTTTTTTTATTTGAACACTATTCTGGGATCTCTAAATTCAATATATTTGTTCGCTGGATGCGGGTGGCGTTTGAGGGAGGCCTATGTCCAGCAGTGGACGTCTTTCGGCTGATATGATGATGATGACCTCTTCAATCGCTGGGTCGATTGGGTCATTCTAACGATCGTCTTTAAAATAGTTTAGACCGCACGGGGTGTTGGTACGTAGGTTTACATGTTACAACACTTTATTTATATTGACGATAGTGTAAATACATCTTGATCTGCGCTGTATTGAGAATGAAACACCTACATTACTCTCAAGCTATTGTGCAATTTGTAAAATTTAATTTACAACTTATTTCATATGTTATAATTTGTATAAAATCTCAATCAAATTGTGTTAGTAACAACCTTATTTTTTTTTTATATAAATTGTCTTAGTAATTACCTTAATATATTGTTCACCTGCAATTGGGGTACGTAAGCCCCTCACACTTTATGCCAAAAATAATTATAATCTTACCTTATGTATTCTGTTGGTGTCCCATGTAAAAATCTAAAAAAAATAAGCTGCCGATTTCAGTTCTCAATCAATAAAGGGCAACAACACACTTGTGTAGTAATGAGTAATATTTAGTCCATTGGCTTTATTTTACAAAGTCGATGACAAACAAGCTTGCAATCTGCCTCATGGTAAGCTGACACCGCAGCCTATGAACACCTGCGACACCAGAAAAATCGCAAGGGCGTTGCCGGCCCTTCATTGATATGCAGGTCCCTCGCTCTCAACAAAACGTATCCTCTCGAGCTCTGTCGATCTTACTCGGTTTACATTAGTGTAGTGGCAAAAATACCGTCCCTGCTCTAATCTTTTCCAGACTAAATTTACATCTAGAGTGCAATATTGCAATGGCTCCCCTCTAGCAAGCCTTGACGCTACCGGGCGAGACGTGACGTATTATGTTGGTGCACACAACATCTACAACATATGTGCCACATATTCCGACATGACGACAGCTTTGCCAAATGCTGTTTAAATAACTTTAATCCAGAATGATAAAGTTGTTATTTTTAAGCCAGTGAGGTAGGACACAGCGGAACGTCATCTGGCTCATATTTGGAGTGGCCCGATAGGGGAAGTATAACCTTACAATTACAGAACCCCTTTTTTTTCCCAGCGGGGAAAATCCATTATGGATACCACCGCACCGCAGGAACAGTGCGGAAGTTATGTCGGACTTGCACCGACTAAAAACCCCCCGAGCGTCCTCCTCAACTCATTTCGGACGGCTCTGGGATCTCCGTTTGAACGCACCAGTGCCGCCCTCTCTAGGGGTCGCGATCGTCTTTGAAAACAGATGGTGGTATGGTTTACCATCTGTTTTCAAAGACGATCGCAGCCCCCAACACCGAATCATCTAGTTAATAAAAGGTCGGCAACGCGCCTGTGATTCTTCTGGAGTTATAAGCGTCTAAAGCGTCCATAGTCGATTGTGTTTACTTACCATCAGGCAGGCCGTAAGCTTGTTTGCCACCGTCGCTGTATATAAAAAACGCTTTTTGTCAGTATCGTTTTTTATTCATACTTATTCAATATTTCAAATTCAATTAAGCATTAGATTCTGAACAAAAGCCATATTTCATCATGATTCATGTAAAAGTAAGTCATGTCTCAATGTTCATTAAGGAATTGTCCTTTCTCTATTTATATTATTTTTCAATATGTTATACCGATAGTCAAAAATGTACCTAATCATATTTTCCTACTTATTTCTTACACAAAGTAACGTATTTATAGCGGACATTTACCAGACTTGAAATATTTTAATAAATTAAAATTTTTGGAATTCCCCAGATAAGGCTTGGCTCACGATTTATTCTTAGTTTGCCAAAAGAATGGTTAAATTATAGTTCTAGCAAATGCTCAAGAAACTTTATGTATATGAATATATTCCGGATTATTTACTACCGATTCTTACGCTCGCCACGTAATATACCGATGACATTTACTTTTTAACCTGTCGACTATTTTTACATGAACCTTCCAAAAATAAAGTGATAAGGGTAAATTGAATTTGAACCGTCTACTTGTTTATTATATTTATCCCTTAGTATTTTTTAGGTCAGCGTAGGAAAACAAGAAATAACAAAAAATATACAATAAAAAGAACTTTTTTTATTAGCACTTTTCATTTGTTAAGTATTTGCAGAGTAATCAGGCACTTTTTGAAATATCTTTTTTCTTAAGTTCACCTTTGCACCTACACCTCTATTACCAAAATCATCGGTATTATTTTGTGCTTACGACCTTGTACACAATGAAGTATGTATGTATACTCACTAAATTTCACGAGAATTGGTTGAGAAATCAGTGAGAAATGCGGGCTGTAGAGGAGAACAGCGGGAAATCCGAAAATCCGCCGGCCGGATATAAGAAAGCATTTTTGCCCAAGCTGAAACGGAGACCTTAGTTAACCTCGGTCAATAATTATGACCTTATAGCTAACTGTAACTGGCATTCACTGGGCTTACCGACAACTCGACTCATAAGACTCAGTGTGTAGTACAAGTCGAAGCTCAAATAAATGTATAGTAAAAACACTTTTTTCACCGACTAGATGAAATTCAATCTTATGACCAAGCCGTTAAAGACTTTGATAGGGAAAAATTTTCCTTGGTTTATCTGTACCCACTTTACTTCGTGGTGAGTTAGGTCACCAGTATGAGCATGATGGATGCCATTTTATTAGGGTTCCGTAGTCAACTAGGAACCCTTATAGTTTCGCCATGTCTGTCCGTCCGTCTGTCCGTCCGTCCGCGGATAATCTCAGTGACCGTTAGCACTAGAAAGCTGAAATTTGGTACTAATATGTATATCAATTACGCCGAAAAGGGGTAAAATAAAAAGTGGAAAAAAATATTTTATTAGGGTACCTCCCCTATACGTAAAGTGGGGAGTGATTTTTTTTTTCATTTTAACCCTAACGTGTGATATAAGATAGGTATTTAAAAATAAATAGGGGTTTACTAAAATCATTTTTTGATAATATTAATATTTTCGGAAATAATCGCTCCAGAAGTAAAAAAAAATGTGTCCCCCCCCTCTAACTTTTGAACCATAAGTTTTAAAAATATGAAAAAAATCTCAAAAGTAGAACTTTATAAAAACTTTGTAGGAAAATTATTTTGAATTTGATAGGTTGAATAGTTTTTGAAAAAATTACATAAATAATTTCTGAACTAAGTTTGTAATTTAACCGTATAAACAGGTGTTTATTGTACCTGTCATTTCTACAAAATCACAATGAAATGACGTGCTTTCAAATAAAGTAAAACCGGTGAAAATCGGTTCACGCAATAAAGAATTATTCCATAAAAATCATCTTCCATACTTTAAGCTCGCGCGCAATAGTTTACTTAATTTGCCGATAGATGTCGCTGTACGTGGAACGCTCATTTCTACATGGCGGTGTTAAGATTTTTCCTGATTTAATGGGGTCTGAGCAGGTGCGCCCATACATTAGGTAAGGTTTTGTGTTTCTGTACTTAATATGTCAACTTAATGTGACGGACGGAAAACTACGGAACCCTACACTGAGCGTGGCCCGACACGCTCTTGGCCGGTTTTCACTTATCGTCGTGGATAAGACATTCGTCACGTTCTGATAAATAAGCGAGTGCGAGAATGACGGGCGTCTTATCCACGACGATAAGTGATGTAATTTATACCAAAAACGCTGACTCCAATTTTGTACTTGCTATGCCGCAATTTGTGGTTTCCGTGAGTCAGTCCTACAGAAAATACTAAAATCGGCATATGCGAGTCTATCAAATTCGAGGAGTTCCCTCGATTCCTCCTAGATCCCATCATCAGACCTTTACCAAATTTATATGGAACCAATGTCGGGGTGTAAATATTTTTACAAGTGGAAACGTCCACTTAACGGAATTATAATTTCCAACCGAAAATGAAAAATTGAAAAATTGATCACCCCGGGCGGGATTTGAACCCGCGACCTCTGGAATCCGTCCATGTAGTAGTATCATTTAATCAATTATCGTGAATATTTTTTATTTAATATGTTTCTTATAGTACTAATAAAATGTTAACGGCATCAATTAAACACTTTTGACGTAGTTATGTGCATAGAGAAACCGTTTAATTTTTAATAATTTTTCACCGTATTTGCAGATCTCTAAGGTCACATATATGGGTAAGTTTTGGAAAACCAAATAAATAACTACATTAAAAGTGTTTAATTGATACCGTCAACTCGTCGTGAATTAGTACTATAAGAAACATATTAAACAAAAAATATTAACGATAATTGATTTAATGACATTTTTTCTTATCATAATGTAGGTATTAACTTTTAAAAAGTTATTTATTATGACTTACTTACAAAATCAATATGTATTAATAATTTAGTTTTTTTGTTCTTTAAACATTGACGCGCGAACTAAGAGTAGAGATTTTTCAATTTTTCATTTTCGGTTGGATATTGCAATGTCGGGGTACCTGATTTGAAACAAAAAAATAATTATCCAAATCGGCCAACGTGGTCAAGAGTTATCGGGGAACATACATACATAAAAAAAAAAAACAGAACTAGCAAACATGCAGACGAACTGAGTACCTCCTTCCTTATTTCCTATTGAAGTCGGTAAAAAATGGCAACCATCATACGCCCACTGAGCTCCCGGGGAAGCGCCGAGTATGCGTGTTCTCGTCAATGATTGTTTTTAAATATACTATTAATAGATACTATAATGTATGTATGTATGTAAAATTCTTTATTGTACATGAGTGAAACATAACAATAAAACAGTAATTACAAGAACAGTTGACATATGTACAAAGGCGAGCTTATCCCTATAAGGAATTTCTTCCAGCTAACCTTAATATGTTCCTATATATCCTATAATATGTTCCCTCTCATCTATCAGAGGAGACCTGTGCCCATCATCAGGACGTATAGAGGCTGACCACATTATATTTTAAATTACCTATTACATTTTGAAATTAAAAGATGCGCGCAAACCACAAAACACTGAATTTTACGTTTGTTTTGTTTACTGAATTTGTCGTGTCCCTTGGTAGTACGAGTATAACGAATAATGATGAAAGAAAGGTAAGGTCCGACAAATTGACTGCTTAGTGCCTAATACACTTGACACCTATTGTTAATTGTCATAAATCAAAATTTCTTGTCAACTATCGTGCCAGTTTCAAGCACGACGGCGATCACCTTTTTTTAATATCACGTCGGTGGCAAATAAGTGTTCGGCCCGCCTGATGGTAAGTGGTCACCGCAGCTTATGGACGCCTGCAACTCCACATGCGCTTTTCCGACCCTTTAAGAATTTATAAACTCCTTTCTTGAAGAACCCCATACTGTAGTTCCTCGGGAAAACTTCGGCAGGGAGCTCATTCAACAATCGGAGCATCCAAGGGAGGAAATTATATTATTATTATTATTTATTACCCAACCTTTAGGTAAGAAATATCATTTCCAAATCGTCCTAAAATTCAATCTTTTGCAAAAGATCATCAGTGATTTCTTACACAAAGAAAAAGCTAGCGTAATAGTTTGCAATAATGTTCAATGTTAAATGACGTCAACAAAAATTGTAAATGGAACAAAAAAGATTCGGCGGTAGTTTTTGAGATATCTTCGTTTACAGAACACACAAGATATTTTAAGCTCGAGGAAGCTACGCTTAGGTTGCGATTTAGACGTTTTTATTACCACTTGTGACCTTTCGAAATACAACGTGCTATTAGCACTTTTTATTTTATTGCTTAAAGTTGTATGGCTGTTTACTCTTAGATCACCGAATACACTGTACCTAAATTTATATATCATTTATAATATTGAAAATAACATATAGATCGACCACCTCACGGCTGAAAACGTCACGTAACTCCCTCTAGTGACGTGTCAAGCGAGACAGAATCGCTTAGCAGTGGCGTGACACAGAGAGAGTTCCATTTAAAATCTGTGTAGCTTCATTAGTCAACGGTTAACCCTGCGTCACGCGAAGCCCGTATTATCAGGTCACACTTTACAGGTGATCAAGATTATCGCTGTTGACATTGACGTGCTTTGTTGCGTGTGCAGGGTTAGTTTTGTAACGATTTATATAACATCATACATTGATGGCGCTGTGGCCCTTTCGGGCCATCTTGTTTTATTTTGTTTATTCAATTTAAAAACCATGGTTACAGAGCTGTTAGACAAACACACATGTTCATAAATGGTAACGCTGTAATGGCGTACTCGTAGCATATCTATATAAAATTGCGTTTTTAGTAAACTTATTTCTAACCAAGTAAGAAGTACCACCATATCAGCCAAAGGACGTCCACTGCTGGACATGGGCCTCCCCCAAATTCACAGGGGGTATATGCCATAATCGCCACGCTTGGCATGCGGGTTGGCTATCGCAGTATCTCCACCGCACTCCAGGGATGCTGCTGCTCATCCCACGGTGGTCTTGGTCGTAGTTTTAGGACATGCCCGGGTCCAGTAAGAAGTTCATATTATAATATTTAAGGTCGGTTCACACGTATTAAGTTGTCAAGTAGTTAACTAAATTTTAAGCGACTTAAAGCGTCTAACAATGAATTTAGTTATAAGTTACAAGTTAAAATTTAGCGTGCTAGTAGACAAGTAGATTAAAAAAAACTATTTTTCGGTTAAGTGGGTGGGCGTGAATTATAACTTGACACGTTTGGACAGGCACAATTTAGTTAAATATTAATTAAGTGTATAAGTTTGGCGGAGCAGTTTCTCAGTTTCTCCAGTTTCTCATCCACAGTCTCGCCGGTGCTCTCGTTTCCCTGACTATTTCATCCTTGACCTCATCTAAAACTTCGCTAATTACGAATTTAATTATTGAATTAATGCTATCTCGGGCTAACTAATCGAACATGAAAACGCTTGCGAAAAATTAAGACGCTTAAAATTGAGTTAAATTTGAGTTAACTACTTGACAACTTAATACGTGTGAACCGCCCTAGAGAAACTGTCAGTAATCAGTAATTTATTATACAAGCAGGTCAAACAATAATAATAATACAGATATTTTTTTTTTGTGTAACATTGTTCTCTTGTGTGGTGCAATAAAGCATATTTATTATTATTATTATTATAATTACCACATGTTTGGTCACAAGGACATGTAAATATTTAAAATGTAACGTGAATCGCATGCATAACTGGTTTGACTAAGAAACTATGTAATTTATTTATATTCTTCTACTGCGTTCGTACCGCCCCGCTGCTACGCATCCCAAGCCAGTCACGAAGCACTAATTTAAATGTAGGCGTGCAGTAAAGAATCGGTACTGACTCGACTGACATTTGACACCAACAGCTGACAGCTTATTAATATCTTATCGCATCCGCACCGCCAACGGAAGCCTAACAACAAGAAAAAGTTTATAGACTCAAATAATGAATGTAATCGACAAATTTGCGTCTTCGCTGAACGCAGCTGTCGGCGATTGTCACGTTGTTGAATACATTTTCATACTTGTCTTCTCCTTAGCCGTGGTGCAAATAAAAAAGTTACAAGTGGAAGGCGACAGTGGATTTATTTTCATGCTTTTTTTTATAAAATCTTAAAAAAACGGTAAGGAATATTTATAAACTTTTTTGAGAGTGTATTAATCTCGCGTGACTTGGCAATGAAAATTCAAGATTAGTGTCACATTTGTTGTATACTTGATCAATCAAGTTGACAATTCTATTGATTTTATGCTACGTTCTCAATGACCAAAGACAAAAACTCAAATAAATTATATTAAATCCTAGTACATATTTTAAGGAAGAATTGACATAATTCATTTTTTTAAGCAGACTTTTTTCCGATGAAATCAAATAGAGGATAAAAAGTTAAGTAAAACCACATTTTTAATTTTACGATTATATCCCAATTTCATATAAATAAATCAATTTCAAAAGTTCCTCATTCTAAAAGAGAGTAAGTGACAAGTAAGGCGTCACAGCGTAACAAATCATACAGAAGCACTGTTACTAAGACTTTACTAAAGAAAGTGAACTGCTGTTCTTTTTGTGCGCTGTGACTGTCACAATTTCATAGTAATGACGTCATTACTACGATATGCGCTTTCTTCACATTTTCGTGAATATTTATAAAACCAATAGCTATAATAATATAAAAAAAATATTTTAGGGTTTATTGTTACCAAATTAACGAAATGAGTTAAGATTTCATATTGCTTAAAAATTTTAAATGTTGTCAATTGGAGGTCGTGTCTTACCAGGACGTCAAGAAATCCTCTGACCGGCGGAAATGGAAATAATTGCATCAAGCTGCACCGACAAGAATCCAGCTCTTAAGAAAATAATGATGATGATGATGATGATTATATATTTTAATAACACGTAAGATATGGTTTTTATTGTATACGCACGTTATGTTTCCGCAGATATGGACGATTTACACCAAATGGCCGGAGCCAACGCGCACGCCACCAGAGTCAAAGGAATCCAAACCCTCCATACAGAAGCTAGACTTCGTATCCAAACGGCAGCGGCAGAGCCGGCGGTAGCCGACCGGAGCCGGCCGGCTGCCCGCAATGAATGGATTGCGGGCAGCCGCAAAATATGAAATTTAACTTCTGTATGGAGGGTTCGAATTCGCGCCGACTCCAGCCGTTCGGTGAGAATCGTCCATAAGGATGTGCCATCCAAGGTCACGAGCAGACTGGCGTAAGCGGGAATCATCTTTTTACCACAGGGATTTCGAACTACCAGCACTAACCTTGGGTCTTAAGCACTTGTTCAATACGGCTGTCAATTTCTAAATTTACTAATAGCCGCTGTTAACTTGTGATTTAAGGCACAGCATCGCTGGCTTGGGGGCACCCATAATTGGTAGGCATTCCTATCACGTATCAAAAAGCCTTGTCGCTCCCAGGCGAAGTCCGATAAAGCGAATTTCGTGAGTTAATTCCGAAAAGAATTTACCAGCCTAAAAAATTAAATAGCCGAATTTGTTTACGTCAAAAAAATGTTCTTCTTCTCTACGGGCCTTTGTTAACTTCTGATTTTGTTCGTTCGATTTTCCATGCCGATTGCTTTTTAGTTCTATGCTAAAGCTGACTATTGTGAGAGAATATTATGATTGTTAATTGATGTCTACGAGAGGAGGCCGGTTCCCAACACTGGGTCGTATTTCAGCATCTTCGTAGTGCTTTTATAGTTGTATCTTAAGCCTAGGGGCCCGCTTAGGCGTATAATCCGAAAATTTGGCGTAGATACTAGTTTTTACGTTTTCACTCAAAATGAACCTATTACTTTTTTCCTTGCATTTTTTTTGTTTGCTCTGCTTAGAACCATGATCAGCTTTGATCCTGGTAAAAAACACATATTTTATTGTAGTATGTGACGTTTTTTATACCTTCTTTGAAATGCATGGTCAAATTGGGCTATTTCTTTTAAATATCAGAATTCCAGACGGCAACCTCAATATGAAAATACTATATAAACGTTGTTTCAACAAAATGAGCAGTCAACTAACTTTTAAAATACGTGTCTGTAGAAATTAATAATAAACGACTACTATGTTTATTTTTTTTAATTTATATAGTTTTTTAATTTTTTTGAAACTAATTGTACAAATTATTAGCACTAAAACAAACGAAACTAATTCTTCATACTCTGACACAATAGGTACGTAACACGGACTGTGTTGTAATCGTTGACATCACAATAAATATTCGGAATGGCTGCTGCTTTTTGGTGACTTTATAGCAGTTTACTTAATATTGTACTAATTCCGTCGTGGTAATTACAAAAATAAAATGCTCTTCATGTAGATATTAACCTTTAGGCCTTTACTTTACTTTTAGGATACCTTTATGTAGCATTTACGTAAAATTTAATGCTGCTTTTATGTCACAAGTGCCAATTTTTGGATCTTGCCCTGTTAGGAAATAATTAGGTATAAAACACATACTTAAATCAATAGGAAAAGTTAAGTTTGCAGGATCATACTTAAAATTTGTGCTTATTTCCGTTTTTCCTTAATTTAAACCCATACAGGACTAATACGAATCAGTAATTAGGCTAACTATCCAACAAAAAGCAGCATAAAAGGATTCAAAAGTATTAATAATTCCTCTACTTTTGATGGATAGATAAACAAAACATTTATTTTAGCATGTCAAATCATTTTGCACCGTAACATAATTAGGATAAGCCCTTATTTTGCATAAAAGGTTGTTTACCGTCACCGTGTCGAACTAAGCAGTAGACACATAAAGGACGTCAGTGTATTATTAAAATTAAGCGTGTTTATCAAACTATATGTAAATCTAACCCTTTTGCTTGCGTAAATGCAAATGTGGTGTTGATTCGTGGACTGTCACTTGCATGGTTTGGTAATAAATTCCCTGCCTAGGCGCCGTAATTTAGCTATCGCTGAAAATTGTGTGACTTCATTTAAGGTGTAAAGTTTAGGTGCAGTTTTAATTAAATATATATTATATTGCAAGCAGAAATGCTTGCGTTCAGGAAAACAAAAAGAGCGCTATCAACCCTTTTTACATTATATCGCATCTACGCGCGATCGTAGCCCAGCGGCGCCCGCGTACCGCGTGCGGTATGCGAGGTTAAAGCAACGTGGGCCCATGTCAGGTCTTGGATGGGTGACCGCCTTGAGTGGCTTAATAACTGAGCGCTCCCTTGCTTTGAAAGGCCCGCTAAGCCGTTGATCCCGGCTGCTGTCTACGACAGCAGTCGTTAAGCCAAGTTAGAGGCCTTCGCGCGGCTTGAGAACTTCTAACAGCCAAGTTAGTGCCCACTCACTTGACAAGGGGGGTCGAAGTTGCACCAAGTCCGTAAGGGGTACTCACCGTTACCCTACACGTGACCCCTGGGTGGTGCTAAAAGTGCAAAACTGGCAACCGTACTTTATTCCAGAAGTTCTCACGGTTCAAAAAAATAAATGACATACGATTATTATGTACTTTATTTATTTCTTTTTCTTAGGTTAGATTTATTACAATACATTTATACAAGTAAAATATAAAAATATACATACAAATTATAAAAGCATTATAAAAAACCTAACCTAGGGTGCCGCCGGCAGCGAGGCGAGCCTAAGCTACCGGTGGTTAGGGCGACAGAGAGAGGAACCTCCGGACTATCCGCGCCGTGTCCAGGAGTACCGCCTTCTGTATTTGACCCTTGACCCAGCCATCTAACGAGAGTCTCTTGAGATGTTGGTCGAGACTCTTCGCTATTAGACCGTTTATTATTATTACGGGAGCTCTAGTGACTTACCACCAGAAACACCACCCCATACCGCCAAATGCCCCTGCATACATACAGAACAAGTAATGGTTTTTCTATGTAGGTAGAGTCAAAGTCAAAAGTGTCTGTATACAGGCTGTCCCAAAAACCAACGTCAAGACGCCGAGGACTGATAGTGGAAGCAAAAAGCTATCGATGTTAACCCCCATGTGCGTTCAGCGATTTTGAGTGATTTTGGATAAATATTTATTTATCATTTTAATGTTATATTTATCCATAGTAAAGTTCTAGTTCATAGTAGTCTTTGTTTTTCATCGTGACATAGAGAAACAAATTCTACGTGATTACTAAAAAGTTGTCACAAAACTAAAACAGGTAAATTGGCTTAAAAACTTCATAAATTCGTAACGATTTTTACCTTACAAGTACCACTAAAAACTTTCGAAATAATACTTGAACTTGAGAATTTCCTGTAACAAAAAAAATATTACAAAATCGGCTAAACATTTTTATGCGGTTCCTGCCATCATGGCTTTCGCCCGTGCTATCTAGAAGTTTCAGATAGGTTGACCTTTTTGAATAATAATATAAATCAATTAAAAACAAAATATGTCTAAATAGTATCATTATACCTATTTTCCTAAGTTCGTCTCATTATGATAATCACAATTAGGCGCATAAAATTAGCAAAACCTGGACATAATGCGATAACTGTAATTTTCTTTTTCTATGATTTAGAGTATTGTTAGTTATAGTTAAAATAAAAAAAAATTGAATATTTTAAGGCTCCGCGTCAATGTTTAAAGAACAAAAAAAACTAAATTATTAATACATATTGATTTTGTAAGTAAGCCATAATAAATAACTTTGTAAAAGTTAATACCTACATTATGATAAAAAAAAAATCATTTAATCAATTATCGTTAATATTTTTTGTTTAATATGTTTCTTATAGTACTAATTCACGACGAGTTGACGGTATCAATTAAACACTTTTAATGTAGTTATTTATTTGGTTTTCCAAAACTTACCCATATATGTGACTTTAGAGATCTGCAAATACGGTGAAAAATTATTAAAAATTAAATGGCTTCTCTATGCACATAACTACGTCAAAAGTGTTTAATTGATGCCGTTAACCTTTTATTAGTACTATAAGAAACATATTAAATAAAAAATATTCACGATAATTGATTAAATGATATTTATTCATATCATAATACAGGTACTTTTACAAAGTTATTTATTAGGGCTTACTTACGAAATCAAAATGTCTTAAAAATTTTGTTTTTTTAACATTGACGCGGAACCTTTAATTTTTCATTCCTTTTAATTTAACTATAACTAACAATACTTTAAATTATAGAAAACTAAAATTACAGTTATCGAATTACGTCCAGGTTTTGCTGATTTTATGCGCCTTAATAGATGCGTTAGCCATGAAAAGAGAAATGAAAGACACTTACACACTTACTTTCGCATTTCTTATTAAAATAAAATTAAAAATCGGCGTTTGATGTTGGTTTTGAGACCTCTGTATACTCGTATGTACATACATTTGTGGTAAGTATATTTTTAAGCTCTTGTCATTTAATATATGTTTGCTTATATAATAATATTATTTTTGTCACTGCGTGCCCGTGCTTTGGAAGGCACGTTAAGCCGTTGATCCCGGTTGCTGTCGCAGATAGCAGTCGTTAAGCCAAGTTAGAGGATTTCGGGCGGCTTGAGAACTTCTAACAGTCAAGTTGCCTACTCACTTGACAAGCCTAATACCAATAAGGTCTAGTTCCCGCCTTGGGTTGGAAGGTCAGATGGCAGTCGCTTTCGTAAAAACTAGTCCCTGTTCTTGGGATCAGGTGGCATATAATTGTAGTACATTTTCTAATAAAATATCTTCTAATACCTACCTTTAATAGCAACCTCTCACTGCAATATCACATTTTCTCCATCTATAAATCTACAATCACTAAAAATGGCACTTAAATTTGTTTTCCTGTGCTCTGCCTACGTCTTTTGGGTTTACAACTATGGATTGGAATTGCTAACAAGCAATTAAAAATCGATAGCATAAGTTCCTAAGATACATAGTTGTGACAGACGGACAGCCGCTGAGCCGGGGTCGCACCATAAGGGTTCCAATTTTACCTTTTTGTTACTGAACCCTAAAAACCAGGGCTCGGAAACCAGTATTCTGTCCATACAAAAATACCGGTATTTTTTTAGTTCTTATCGTTATTTCGTCTACTATTTCATGTTTAATCAGGCAATCTAATAATATGAAGTAATAACCCAAATACATTATTGAGTCCTACATAAAGAGCATAAACTAATCAAAAATATTTGGCTATTGCAGGATTTTAAGATTAACCGGTTCCGAGCCCTGCTAAAAACACGTTACATCCGAAAGATTATTTTCAGTCCGGCGAGCAAATCTGGCCCGACACGAGTTTGCGGACCACATTTTAAATATACATACAACCCTTTTCTAGGGACCTCATAAAATATAACTCGGAATTGTCATTCTTAAACTACCCTCGATTTATTATAAATGTAAAGTCACAAAGTGGGAAAATATAGACGCAACAATTTTGCGTAACATGTTGCCTTTATCTAAACAGATTTGTATTTTCTTTTTCCTCAAACGATGGTTGTCTTTTATATTTTGGAAAGAATGTAAAAACCTGAGCCGATTTGATTGTGTTGTTGTTCTACGAGCCTCCGTCTTATAAGTTGCCAGTACACCAATACTTCAAAAACCGCGATAGATATTATTTCACAGAGTAGAGTTGTCTTAGTTGGTAGTGATCCTGCCTACGAAGCCGGAGGTCCCGGGTCCGAATTCCGGTCAGGTCATTATTCGCATGGTGAGCACGCAGCACCCGGGACCCGGGTATGACCTAAAACTACGACCAAGACCACCGGGGGATGGGCAGCAGTATCCATAGAGTGCCAAGCGTGGCGATTATGGCAATTACCCCCCATGAAATTGGGGGAGGTCTATATCCAGCAGTGGACGTCTTTGGGCTGATATGGTGGTGTTGTTGGTGAAGCACGAATATTTGTTCCTGAG
This sequence comes from Notocelia uddmanniana, assembly GCA_905163555.1. NCBI lineage: Eukaryota > Metazoa > Arthropoda > Insecta > Lepidoptera > Tortricidae > Notocelia > Notocelia uddmanniana. The sequence goes on along the minus strand of LR991058.1, from coordinate 28,093,941 downwards.
TCTTGAATATTTTGTATGTATTTAAGTATTTATTAATCGTGATAAGTATGAATATCGTCGTCTAGTGTAGACTGGGTACTGTTGTGACAATTTTGGTTTGATCGCGCATAATATTGTAAATTTACCAGTTAGCTGGGAGAAAAGTGACATAAATCGTAAGTTGAACATTTGTCTATGTAAAAATAATATAATATTGTCCTTTATTAACGCTGTATTAAACATAAGATCAAATTAAAAAAAAGGAAATTGTCACAACCAGCCCCACCCCAAGCACGGTTGTGACAGTGGTTGAGGTCGGTAGTGACAGGCATACAAATACATCCAAATAGTTTGTAATGACTTTTATTGTTAGAAATATTTAACAAAACACAACATAATCTTCTTCTAAACAAAGTTAACCATTACTTTATGGCAAAAAACCTAGAATCTGTGATCACTTCTCTTCTTAAAACTAATAATGCACTGTAACATCTAATGTTTTACGTACAAAACCTAACATACCTAATCTTCTTCTAAAGAAAGTTAACCATTACTTTATGGCAAAAAAGCTCAAATCTGAGATCACTTCTCTTCTTAGAATTAATAATTAATAATAATCTAATGTTAACGTGTAATATATTATCGCGTTTGCGAATGTATCGCAAGAGCGACATGCGATTAACTTCATGTATTTCCGCAGCTCTCCGTAATGAAGTACCGCGTTTCACCTTTTCGTAAGCATTTTCATATTTGTTAATATCAGCCCGACCTCTTTCGGTTTTCCGCAAGCGTTTTCTAGGCATCTAAAATAAAATAAAACAAAAAAAACATGTCACAACCGTACTCACAAAATTTGTCATAACGGTACCCAACACACTTTCGAAAACAAAAAATCACCATGACTGAGCCAAATGAACTGCGAAAAAAGTAATTACTCGTAAGTAACTACTAATATTCAAGTTATAACAAAAAAAATACAAGGCAATCTATCTGTGTACAAATAACAGTAATTACAAAAAGAAATCGCACAAAAAAACTTACTTTTGACTGTCGAAAAGCAATGTGGCCTTCTGCTTATGTTACCTTCGCGCACCGGCCGACGCAATACTGGGACACGCGTTCAGACTTGCATGCCGGTTGTCTTTCCCCTTGCACCCCTCCCCGCGATCCGTATAGTTTCGATGTTATAACGACTTTCACTACCGTACCCTAGCACAATCGTACCCAGCCTACCCCATAGTACAAGACTTATTAAAAAAAAAATATAATACTGCTTTTGCCCGCGACTTCGTCCGCGTATAATTCGTTCTCGCCTTAGAATGATTTGTTTTCCCATACAATCTTTCTCAAGCTCAGGTGGACACCAGGAATTTAGGGGTGACATGTTGGAGAAGGAAAGTCACCAATAAATCGGACTGGAGATATTTGCTTGACCAGGCTAGCCTAGGGCCCGCCTCAGATGATGATACAATCTATCACCCTTCTTTACACCCCCTTAAGAAATGATTTCAGTCAATATGACATTCCCTAGAAATCCTAGTGTCAAAACGAATCATTAAGTGCTTATTTCGGAATATCAAATGTACCGATTCTAGACGAATGAATCTCGTCAAAAACATTACATGTACATTGTACAATGATAAAAATCTCGCTACGCAGTTCTGCCGTTAAGCGTTATCCCAACAGAGCGAGTTCTTCATGTAAGTATGATGACCGAAGGCCGGAAGCAGAGCGGCAAGGCATGCGAGAATAATCACACAGAGCGGGCTTCTCATGTAAGGATGAGGGCCGAAGGCATGAAGCGGAGAGGAGAGACGCGCGATGCTGAAGGCCGAGCCTCCCAACAGAGTAGATTCTTCATGTAAGGTTGATGACTGGAAAGCCGAAGGAGAGAGCTATGTCGTCGCCGTAGATCCAGTTGCCATATTAATGAGGGTAAATTATACTCCATTCGTTCGTTTTCACGTGATGCCTAGACATATAAATGGACAGACAAACAGACACAAATTCTTAAAACTGTTGAAACGATTTCTGTTATCGAGTCTAAGTATCCCCAGCCAACTTTTTTTCGAATATCTTTCATGTACAGACTTTCGACCCTCTTCTAAGTGTACATCTCAGATGCTCCAACTGTCTATGCTGACGATTGGGCTGCCCAGCTCAAGTGATCTCTTATATCAAACAGTTTTTATTGTGTGAAGGGTCAACAAATACGTAAAAAATAACGCACGATAAAACTAAATGGTACACCGACGATACAAAGTGTGCATTGAAACAGCTGTTTTGTATTTAAGCATATGAATAAAAACAATGCCAAAGTATCGCAAATGCATTTTGATGTACACCGCGCAAAGTAGAACTTATTGCGAAAAGGTTGTGCTCAAAAATAGCGTCAACAATCAGAAGGAATTATGATACTTCGGTTTTGACATAATTAATCGTCAACTTGTTTACAATTCTACTATGTTTTAAGTTAAATTTCTTGACACGCTGTTATACTCCCAATTGGCTGAAACTTAAATCGTAGAATGGCGTATGAGGATTAAACCACCCCGTTTCATAGACCTTATTTGCATCCCCGATCCCACTCGAGAACCTTTCCTCCCCGACGGCCAACGGTTGTACGTTCAATATGCTCCGCCCACTGAAACTTAAATTTAGCGGTTCGGAGGGCTATGTCGGTTACTTTGGTTCTAGCGTCAGAGCGGGCTCCTTATGTAGGGCCGAAGGCCTGATGCAGAGGGGCAAGGCATGCGAGTCTGAAGGCAGATCATTCACACAGAGTGGGCTCCTCATGCCGATCATTCACACATAGTGGCAAGATAGCCAACAGAGCCGGCCCCTCATGTAAGGCTGAGGACCGAAGGCCCGAAGCGGCAATGCACGTGAGGCTGAAGGCTGAGAGTCACACTGCCTATAAATATAAACCGATAGACAAAGAGACACGAATTCTTAAAACTGTTGAAATGTGTTCTGTTTCGATGCCAAGGGCCCTCCAATCATTCCATTGATTTATCCAATATCTTCAATGTACAGATTTTCGATCCTATACAGCTGTATTATACTCGTATGTATACGAATAAGCGGTTTGTTAGATGGATTTTCCGATATTTTTAATTTCTTGTATAAAAAATTCCGATCGCCTTTCCTTCCAGTATTTGTATTTTCTTGTATAAAAAATTCCGATAGCCTTTTTTCCAGTGTTTTTGTTTTCTGTATAAAAATTTCCGATCGCTTATTTTTCCTGCCACTTGATTTTCTACACGTACAATTTCTTATGCGTATATGTTACTTGTCGCAAAATATCGCACCAGCCTTTTTATCTAATCGAATATTTTCTAGTAGATTATATTCTTAATAGAAAATTATTTCTTACGCAATTTTGTCACTCGCGTTATGACACGGTTAATTGGAGTTTGACATTTGGAACTTTTCCGTCTCAGTCGGGTAAAGTTCGTTTTTTTAGGGTTCCGGTGCCCGAAGGCTCCAAATGGAGCCTTATTGCTGTCGCTCGCGTGTCTGTCGTCTGTCACACAGGTTTTACAGCCAACCGGTGGGAGCCATATGTAGTCCTCAAATGACAAAAAATATTTTTAAATATTGAAAAAGAATTTTTAAACCTACCCCATCGAGCAGGGTATGGTTTTTAAAACTTTTTATGCCGATAGGTACTTGTAGTTTATGTTTCAAAAAATATTGCAAAACAAATGAATGGGAGATCACAAAATTAAGATATTTTAAAAAAAACCGAACAAGTTTTTTACTTCCCGTTCACTTATGAACTTGTAATTTGGTGATAATGTTTATTTTTACGTATATTTATTTTACCAACAGATACCAATATATTGACAAATCACATTTCTTTTTTAGTTGTACGGAACGCTCGGTGCGCGAGCCCGATTCGCACTTGGCTGCTTTTTCATATGAAGTAAAAACAAAATTTTCACATTCATTGCGGCAGATCAAATTATACATTACTATTTTTAGCTGTAAGGTGAATCGTTATTATTAACCGACTTAAATAGAAGGAAGGAGGTTCTAAGTTCGTCCGCATGTTTGCTGTTTTATATGTATGAATATGTTTCCGGATAACTCTTGACCACGTTGGCCGATTTTGGCGGAAAGATTCTCGAGTGGCGACCACGTACTGGAAGGCGTAGCGTGGGCAGGCCCCCCACACGGTGGACTGATGACCTAGTAAGGGTCGCGGGTGTCCGCTGGATGCGGGTGGCGCAGGACCGGTCTTTGTGGAAGTCTTTGGGGGAGGCCTATGTCCAGCAGTGGACGTCATTCGGCTGAATGATGATGATGATGATGATGTAATCTAGGAAAAATCGAACGAACTCCTCGAATTCGATAGACACACATATGTCGATTTTGGTATTTTCTGTTGATAAACAAGCATTGGCTCTCGGAAACCACGAATTTAGTGAAGTGAAACTGGTGATGATGACCACTGTTGTCATATAGATGGAACTAGAATAGCCTAAATCCATCAGGACTAGTTTCTCCTCGGAGTTGGAAGGTCAAATGGCGGTCACTTCCGCAAAAATTAGTGCCTTTACTAATTCTTAGATAAGGTAAACGGACCCAGGGTAAGAATGTAACCGAGATAACACTAAGACGATTCGGACTAATTTGAACAACGTGGATGGAAATATTCCATACCATAAAATTAGACATAAGTGTGCAGTATTTCTCTTCGATATGGATGAAATTATGAGGACCTTTATGAACCTTATTTACCTTGATGAAGTGTGAATCTTCCTTGGGGCGCCCCAGACGTTGTATTTTCAGATAGGAAATTAGTTGGCTTTTTTCTCACGCTGTTGCTGGTTGTAGGCACTAGTTTTATTATAGGGTTTTGACTCAAGCTTTTAGAGCGAGTCGAACGGTCACGTAGCCGGTTTTTTTGCAAGTTGAGTACTGCCATATGTAGGCAGTGTTACTAGCTTATTGTAAAAGCAATAAGATACGTCCCAAAAATCATCCATTCGATTAAGAAATTATCGATTTTGAAATGAATAAAACACGCTGTGTTTTGTGCTAGATTGAGACGTAAAAATACGGAATAATAAGCAAAATATAAATTTTCTTCAGTGAAAAATTACAATGAAGAGACTACGCGTATGAAAAATTTTGCGAAAAGTAAAATATACGCAAATGAAATTGTGAGTGTAGAAAATCAAGTGGCAGGAAAAATAGGCGATCGGAAATTATTATACAGAAAACAAAAATAATGGAAAAAAGGCTATCGGAAATTTTTATACAAGAAAATACAAATACTGGAAAGAAAGGCGATCGGAATTTTTTATACAAGAAATTAAAAATATCGGAAAATCCATCTAACAAACCGAATAAGCATAGATCCAGGGGCCTTTCAACTCGAAGTACGAATTTTTCTATGGAAATGTTATTTTAACTTGTTTGTACCAGATGTCACTTGGTGCTATCTCTATCGCACTTGCATATTGAAGTGACAGGGATGCAGCGGTCGTGCGGTTAGTTCTTACTAAATACACAACGGCGCTACGATCTATGTGGAGTATTTCACTGGTATCTCCATCTCAGTATATATATTGTACTTTGTGCATAGATCTAAGGTGCTTCAACCGTCAATGTTAACGATTGGGCTGCCCAGCCCAAGTGATCTCTTATATCAAACAGTTATTATAGTCTGAAGGGTTACCAATTACGTAAAAAATAATACACGACAAAATTAAATTAAACACCGACTATACAAAGACTGCATTGAAGCAGCTGTTTTTGTATTTAAGCATATGAAGACAAACAATTCCAAAGTATCGCAAATTTATTTTGATTTACACGCAATAATAGACCTAATTGCTAAAAGGTTATGCTCAAAAATAGCGTCATCAATCAGAAGGAATTATGATATTTCGGCTTTGACATATCGAAACGTCAGCTTGTTTACAATACGTCCAATTCTGCTATGGCTTAAGTTAAATTTATTGATAAGCCGTTATACTTCCAATGGGCTGAAACTTAAAGCTTAGAATGGCGTATGAGGATTTAAATCACCAGTTTCATAGACCATATTTGCACCCTCGATTTCATCCCTTTGAGGGTGATTATCGGGACAAAAAGTATACTATAAGTGAATCCAGATTATATACTGTTTAGTATACAAAAAATCACCTTGATCTGTTCAGCCGTTTTTGCGTGATTGAGTAACAAACATCTAAACTTTCGCATTCATAATATTAGTGGGATTTCAAAGTTATATATTTAGTTTTTGAATCTAAAAAACGGTACTGAAATTCAGGTTTAGAGTCACAGTTAACTAATGGAATAAATCATAATAGTGTTCAAAATTTGAAGAGACCGTGGTGGCTGGTGCGCACACTGGGCAGCGCCGCGGCGCAGCGCTTGCGTTTTTTATTTTATTTTTCAGTTTCTATCTTAAGATTTCACAAATTTTGAATGAGGATGTTGTTTCTTTGTCGTCAAGTATATGCTTACCAATTTTCATTCCTGTAACTCATGGATTATAGGAGTTCCCATACAAAACTCAACCCCTCTTTTTACCCCCTTTAAACCCAAATTTGCACAATTTTTATAGCCTAAAACCTGACCGGGTATTTACTCGACAGATTACTAAAGTTTTCATTAAAATCCGTTTAGCCGTTTTCACGTGATGCGCGTTCATATAAACAGACAAACAGATAAACAGATAAACAGACAAAAATTCTAAAAACTGTTGGAACGTGTTCTGTTATCAATTCTAAGTATCCCCAGACAACTTTTTTTCGAATATCTTCCATGTACAGACTTTCTACCCTCTTCAGCTTTATTATATGTATATATATATATATATATTAGAATATTTTAATCATGTGCCAAAGGCTTTTAAGTATCTTGTGTTCCCCAAATACCAACGTTCATTTATCTTTGGTGTTGAAAACAAAATGTTTTAAATCCACCAGCCACTCTACAATCAGAATACTTCAGTCAAGTGATATGTTTCAAATTGAATGTCATCTGAGTCCGATTACTTTTGAAATATTGTATCTCACTCAATGTGACAATTTACTTTCTTCGTAATTAAAGTGCTGTCATAACAGCAAGAGGTTTAATCTTTATAAACCAGTTGTTGTAGGGTGACCATGATTGTGGAGAATTAAACTTTAACTTAACAAAAATTAAAATACAGGAAAAACGTGTGGGTGTTTCACTTAAATACAATAGTGAACGATTCATTGCCATTTACTATGTATATAGTGTTGGTCCTGCTCACGTCTCCTGAATCAACCTGTAGACATGAGATTGGTTATTTGTTAGAATAATTATTATGTATTAAGATTATGACATCACCTGACTGAATAGACGAGCGTACATTTTCAATAATTATTGAAAAGTAAATTTATATTTGAATCAATTGTAATTATAATTAATTTTATACAACCATATTTATATGTTTTATCATAAGTATAGTGGTATTATTATGTGATGTCAAGTCTGGACAGTCTGAGCGTACCTCGTCTAAATTTAGCTAAATAATTCAACCGTATAAATCCAGGTTTAGCGATCTGCCGAAACACAGTATGTAACGGCACATATTTGGCGGCGTCAGGTATGAATAATAAGTGCCCACGTTACACAGAATAGGCCTCCGAGGAGGTCGGAATTATGCGCCAAATGTGCCAACTGTTAAGCGTTTTACAACTGAAACGACGCCGAATCGGATTTGGATCACGTCCTGGATGCGAAGACAGTTTGACGTGTCGTCGACGACTTGCATAAATTTGCAAGATTAAGTAGGAATGGTACCCGACTCGCCCCAAATGCGGTCTGTGCTATTTACATATTTACTGCATCCGAACCTGTGTTTGGCACTAACGCGTAATTCTTTTATTGTTTGGTGAAGGTGCTTAGGTATATTTAGGGGTTGTATATCACAATATCTCTAATTAGTTTACTTTATTTACCTCTTTAAAGTCTTTGCTCTAAAACTACGACCAAGACCACCGGGGAATGGGCAGCAGCATTCCTAGAGTGCGGTGGAGATACTGCGATCGCCAACCCGCATGCCAAGCGTGGCGATTATGGCATTTACCCCCCATGAAATTGGGGGAGGCTTATGTCCAGCAGTGGACGTCCTAGGGCTGATATGGTGGTGGTGGGGTATACCTCTTTGGGGGAGGACTATGTCCAGCAGTGGACGTCTTTCGGCTGACATGATGATGATAATGATTTCAAACATAGTAATATATATTGGTGATATACCAATATAACTATGTTTGAAATACCTATTTTTAAAATACATAATTGTAACAGCAATAAAGGGAATGACGGGAATCACCGAAGTTCGAAATTCATTAGTGTATTTAACCTAATATATAAATATAAAAAAAAAATTGGAGGACAATGTTCCACAAATCGACCTAGTCCCAAACTAAGTATCCCCAAGTTTGTACTATGGGTACAAGACTACGATATACATAATTATATATATAAATACATACTTATATTTATACATAGAAAACATCCAAGAGTCACAAACAGAATAGATATTCGTGTTAATTACCGACACAAATAATGTCCTGACCGGGATTCGAACCTGGGAGCTCCGGCTAGGAATTCAAAATTCCTAATGTACGTAGGTACAAATAGACAAAATACCTAATGTACGAAACAACTAAAGTAATGAACAAAATACCTAATTGTCGATAAGATTTAGGGCCGGTTGCACCAAACCGTCTGTAATTGTAAGCGGTCTTCGTCAAAATCTGACGATCACATGCGGATTTTAACGACCGTTAAATCCGTTGGGTTGCACTATCTTCAAAATCACGGATTGTAATTGTTAATCGGGTTGCTACTTAAGAAACGCACTCCCACCAAAATAATTCTCGGGTAATTATTTTTTCATATAGCAACCGAGCATGAAAATTCAATTTTGTCTGTGCTCATGTCACTTTTGACAAGCGATGAAAACGCGCTAAAAGCAACTACTCATTAAAATACTGATAAATTGGATAAATTTTAGGCGATTATACGTTACTAATCGCTCAAATGACAAAAAAAGTGTATTCAAGAAATTTGCCTCTAATATTCATGGGCAGAATACAATCTACCGAGTGAGATTTCTCAAAACGACCCGTCCTTAGAACATCTTATGTTTCACAAGCATTCGGAGCTTTGTATGTTGGATTGATGATATTCTCCTTCTTCAATACCTACGGTGAGTTATAATATTTTACGTCTATTACATACTACCGCTACCTACCTACTCACTAAACCTTAACCTAACCTCTAAAGCTGTTTACAAACTAGTTTCAGTAGCCGAGCGTTAAAGCACGCGACTTTCAATGTGAAGGTTGTGGGTTCGAAACCCGGCTTTTACTTGGTCAGAGTGTGAAATGTCATAACTTATAACATTTGCTTTTGGGTGACGGCAAACATCAACTGGTTTAGTTCCAACAGGTCTAGTTTTCCCTCTGGCTTGGAAGGCCAGATGGCAGTCACTTTTATAAAACTAGTGCCTATGCCTAATCCTTGAATTTGGATACCAAAGCAGACCCCGGGCTCCTTTAGGACATAAATAAAACAACTTGATTTTTGTAGTAAAAATCTCAACAAGTAGATGTTGATATATACAAATACGTGTATGGTGTAAATATCATATATGTCATGTTTTTTATTAATATGGGAATTTATTTCAGGTGCAGAATTAAGATGCATGAGCAATTACTTTAGACCGAAGTGAAAGAAACAAATGTGTGGCACATTCATACTAATTGTAATGGAATTATAAATACCGGGATTAATAGTAACCTAGAAGAACTTAATAATACATAAGCTTCAATTGTAATAAAAATGATGATTAAAATTGTTCAGTTTTGTTTATTATTGGCCTTTACAGATATTTACTGCCTACAATGTTTAGTTTTTTTCTTTTTTGATTTCATACCAATTGCACTTACATATTAGGTTGGTAGGTATGATATTAAAAACTGCAATTTCATCAGCTTTTGCTAGACCCTATCTTCCTCATAAAAATAGTGATGTCAGGCATTAAATAGATAAAACCATCATTTTTACCCAATACCTTGGTTCATTTAGATTTCATCAACCCGCAATAACCCCTTTGCTCCCTACGTCTGTGTGGGACACATTACTCCCATGATACGGCAGCATCCACTCAGTCTTCTTGTTCTGGTCCAAATATGAGCAAGATGACATTCTGCCACACCATATCGACATCTTTAAGTCCAGTATTCATAAATAAAACAACATTTCTAAATAAATTGTCAAAATTTTGTTATATTACTCATATTATTTGAATATAATAGGATAAACCTTTACTATTGTTTTATGTATTTATATTATTTTTGAAAGCAAATTTTATGAACTAATTATTGCAAAACAAACAAATTTTGGCACTCTGGGGTAGGCCTATGTCATAGCAGTGGAGGTACTTTGACTGATATGATGATGAAACAAAGTTTGGGAGCCCTGTATGATATATTTGTTTTACAAATTAATTTATCGAATCGGTCATGCAATTAAATGTAATGTTATCTGTAAACAATACTGAGGTAATGTGTAGAATACTTGGGGTGTGGGTTGCTTTGCTCTTCTGCTGGTCCACCTGCAGTGTGAAAATTAACTCATCTTTTACACACATGACTGGCTGCATTTTGATACTGCAATACTGTACAGAATACTAAGTACCCCAACATTTTAGGTATATCAATATAGTAGCTAGGTACTGTACCGAATACAGATTCCTGGTAACATGTACATTTATCTGAGCTGAGGTGTATATTAAAATACATAAGGTCTAAGGTTACATGTCCCTAGTATGTATTAGAAATAAATACCTATCCATGGGGTTATTTCTAATAGATGCTAGAGACATAAAGAGATGTAGTTCTAAAACACTTTATTTTTCAAAATGAGAATGATAGAAACATTTGTGGACTTGTTCAATATAGCAAGTTGACTTTGAGCCCTCATGTACATGCATATGAAATGACAGGAAAATAACAAAGTCTGCTGTAAGCATCCTTCACCAACCTTTATTTTAGGATTTGTCTGAATGTGAAAGTCACTAGGTCCAATGAAGGGGTAAATCAAATGTCATTGAATGTACCAGTACTTACAAATAAAACAACATGTAATAATAGTTGAACTGTTTAATATTTTTCAACACATTCAAATGTTTAATACAATTTAGGCTTGCTGAAAACTGTTCATCATTGTAAGTTAAACTTGTTTATTGTTGTTGTGACCGCAGACTTCGGATCGCGCCATGGTTGTGACACTATTTTATACTTCTGTAAAGTTTGATACACGATTTCGAATTAAATTCGGTCTTCTCTTCATTTTAATAGCATAGCCCTTGAATATCCGCTTCAAAACAACTTTTATATGTTGTCCGATATTTTCCGTTGTTTCGGTATATACTTCATCCTATATTGTAAGGCGTGTGAGACATGAATCAGTCTGTTCTTTGTCTAGGATATCTGCACTACAACCATATCGTCTTTCAAACTAGAAACTACATTTAATTCACATCACAAAAGTTTGTAAAAGTTTCCTTTGTTGCCGAGCGAAAATTTTGGTTGACAGAAGTGATTTAGGCATAAATCAGGTTACAGAATCGCGTTCCGATACTTTCCGCAAACTGCTACATAATACGCTGCCATTTATTAATTAAATTTCTGTAATTTATTACGTAAATGGTCAAGAAAAACCATTTTTCATCATAAATATGGTACTATGCCGCCATATTTGACGAATGGATTTGACGTTAACAGGGGGTCGGACCACTGGTTAATGTAATCGTCATAATTTAACGTACGTCAAGGCTACGAACGGATGGTGCAACGCAAAAATGGAGTTAACGTACGTCAGCGCCATATTTGACGTTGACCGGCCTGTAATCGTAGGTTGGTGCAACCGGCCCTTATTAACCAAAACAATATGTATACTTTTAACAGTTTTTTTCGGCGATTCTCACACTAGGATCAGCCTGTATCGTGGGAATCAGAGACATTTAGGCTCACCATAAATGTTGCGGCTTAAAAAACAATAAAATTATAATTATTACGCAATTTTATGACAATTTATTGCAAATAAATTTAAAAACAGGTGCTCATTAAAAACCATATTGCATTGCGTGTAAGTGTGTGTACGTGATTTGGTGTGAATTGTACGAGTAACTGTATGCGTTTTGATGTAAATGTGGGACATGTGGGTGTTGAAATAATAGTAGATACAGCCTTGAGAGAAACCGCTTTTTTTGAGCGCTACTTTGAAAAACAAAGCTTTGACCACGATGCTATTAGGAAAGTGTAACGAAAGTCTTCGTTTTACTCTCCTCTACAGATCGCCTTTCTTAACTGATTCTCGTGAAATTTCGTGAGCAGGTTTGATTATTTTATATATTCTTTTGTCGAGTAAGGTTTTGGAAATTTTTATATGTAATAAAAATCGCAAGGTTTTGCAGCTCACACAGTCACTACTTTTAAGTTCCTCTAGGTAAACATCGTTTAGTGTAATGTACTTATGTCGAAGAATTTAGGCTCTCATCTTAGTTACAAACAAGAAATCCTATTGTTATAGTTCCTGAAATTGATACCCAACAGGTCTGTCTGAAATTCAGTAACAGCAGCACAACGGACGGAACGTCGATTCGTTGTACATTTCCTTCCGTAACAATATTTCATTGTATGACTGGGTCCATACGCAACGATAGAAGTATTTGCAGTGCGCTTCGCTTCCTGAATTCAGTTGTTTATATGGTAAAATTTTTGCTGCGCGTCTAATCGCATAAAAATATCTGGCACTGACGCGCTAATCTGACGTGTACACTTTAAATGTGATCACGATCACTTATATTAAAAGTGTAGAGTCATTTTTTTTTAACAAAAGTGAAACGATGGTCTCCGTTTTAGCCTCGGAAAAATGCTATCGTATTTCCGTATTTCAGTATCTCCAGCTGTTCTTCTCTTCACGTCGCATTTCTCAACCGATCCTCGGGAAATTTTGTAAGGCGTGAATGTTTGATAATTGTATTATAGAATAATTTTGACGAGTCAATTTTGGAAATATTAATATTTGATTTTTCTACAGCTCACTCTTCCTACATTTGAAAAAGCCATAGCAGTTTTTATTTTCTTCCGTTTAGGTAGTTGATATGATTATGACCTAGGAAAATATCGAAATTTATTTTGTATTAAGCAGCTCCTCCTCACCACGTAGATGGTTAGCAGTCCTCAACTGTGCGTTTCTTCAGAAATTTCCTGCCTCGCACAGCTAAACTGTGGAATGAACTGTCGCCTGCGGTATTTCCGGACCGACACGACTTTCAAACCTTCAAGAAAAGAGTGTACTCCCATCTGAAAGGCTGGCAACGCACTTACAATCCCTGTGGTGTTGCGTGTGTCCATGGGCGGCGCTTATCGATTCGTCTGCAGGTTTGCCTCCTATGTCATTAAAAAAATAGAATATCGAGAACTGAGGACAATTTATTTATTATTATTGGTAAACGGGACTTAATCGCGTACAAAAACGCGCGCGCGTTGGTGAGACTAAGCGAACCATTGCGGAAAGGGTCAAGGAGCACATCACAGCTGTCAGAAATCGTCAGGTTAATAAGTCTGCCATAGCCGAGCATTTACTAGAGTCAGGACCAAACCACTGGATTGAGCTTCATAAACCGGAAGTCCTTTCTACGGAACGTCATTTTTACAGTAGAAAGGTACGTGAAACCGTTGAAATCAAAAAACATCGTAATTTCAACCGGGATGTGGGTTTTAAGATTTCATCTTCATGGAATCCAGTTATTAGTAAGTGCAAGCGTCAAAATACTTCTTCCATTACATTAACGGATGTTGTTAGTGTTGTGTGTCGGGCGAGTGACAACCCTTGTGTAAATGTGAATAATAAAGACCAAGTGCGGGTAGTACGGAAAACCCGTGCGCCGTGCGGCTAGAAGATGTTGATACCCGCTGAAACCAGTCAGCTCGTGACCACGGATGTTGCGATACATTCGAAACGTCGGGCACACCTCAGGTGATTAATTTTTGTACGCAATTAAGTCCCGTTTACCAATAATAATGTGTAAAAATCGTGCAAGTTTAAATCAATTTATTTATTATTGAGTAATTGTTGAATTGTAGCATCCTAATTTAGACTGTACAAATTGTAAGGTATATATTGAATTTCTGCAAGGTTCTCTCTAACCGTCGCATTTTTCATTCAATCCATTGATGGAATTCAAAGGCTATTTGAGCATTTCCATTTTCCTATAATAACAGACCGGTGCGCACGGCCACACGAATATTGACCGAGCGTTTACTAGTGTTTGCGTTTTTGTACTTTTTAAAGTACCATAGTCAGGACGTAGTGTTATACTCGTAAGGATAAGAGTCTCCGTTTACTGTCTTACTTGCTTTGGTCGCTTTAGCATTCCCATTCCTCTTTTTGTATCGCAATGTTATCGTTAGATTTGCTTGCAGTGCTATGTGCCCCGCCCACTGCCACTTAAGTTTGGCGACTCGAAGGACTATATCGGTCACCTTGGTTCTGCTGCGGATAACCTCATACCTGATAAAAAAAAAACTAAACTGTTTATTTCATAAATACATTGTAGTTTTTACACAAATCTTAACTACTAGAATAATTATAAAAGATTTTTTTATTTTTTTAAGTAGTCCTCCAAATAAATCATTAACACATAGGTAACCTTACTGCAAGAACACTTTTAGCATTTTATTACTTTACTTACATATTATATTTTATATTTGTTTGAAATATATAATGCTTAATAATAGTTCTAATTTGCCGACTTGCTTTGCCGTTTATTTTACATATCAATTCATTAGAAAACTTATTTAAAGTGTGAAGGAGAATTATATTTGATACCCTCCGACCATATTCATTATTACTTTTAGCCACCTCAAAGGATGCGATCACGCAGGGATACTTTCAGCAAATACAACGTTGCCCCAGTACCGGCTTGTAATTCTCAATTTGCAATGTACCAATACTGTAATATATCTGCTAGTGTTTACAATAAAATTAATAAATCTTTAAATATTTTTGTTCTACCACAATATAAATGTAAAAAAGCCGTTAAAAACTGGTTAAGAAATCTGAACTATTATGAAATTGAAGCACTCATTTGCAGCACAGCGTAAAGTACGAGGATACTCATAAATAAGAAAATAACTACATAAATACTAGTTCGTTTACTCTAAATACTATATAACTACATAAGTATTATGTAAAACACACAATTTCGCACACACACAAACACACACACACACACACACACACATACATACAACACGCGCGCGCGCACGTACACACACACACACAAACATACAACTCATTTTATTATTTTAATTAGGTCAATTGATCTCAAATAGAGTGTACTCATTAAGTTTGTTTTAGTTTAGTTTTTAGATGAGTTAAGAATATGAAATTCATGATTTTATTTTGTGTAACTAATGTTAAGTATGGAAAAGCGGGATCTCCTGTCACAGGTATTTCAATACTTACTAGGAGATTCCAACCTATGTGATCTGAAAGCATATTGTTAACCAAAATAAACATTTTTCATTTTTTCATTTTCATTTTTTCATACCACTTTCCATTGCTCTTTGGATGTCTTTGAGCCTTCTTATGAGGCCAATAGGCTCTCGAATTTAATCTCTTTCAATTTTATATTTTAACTAGCGACCCGCCCTGGCTTTGCACGGTTGCAATGCTGATACAAAATATACTACAGAATGTCTCTATATATACAAGTCGACCGGTACCGCCGCAACCGCTATGTCCCTACATTTTTAATCTGTAATATCTTTGAAAATATTCATTTTAATTACATGCTAGAGATGCATTATAACCATATTGATCTCTATTAAATGCACAGTGTATTTAAGGTACTTAATTGGATAAGGATTAATGCTGTATTGCTTAAAATTGCTTCGTAAATAAGCCATTATTTCTCGTAAAAAGTAACGGACAAAAAATGGTTATTGTGGGTTATCCCTAAGAGATAGACATATACCATCACTGATTTTTTATAGACCTTTTAAGGTGTACAATACTATGGTATATATTATTTTGCTCGATCTAGTAAGGTTCAGCCAGTGTTTGCTCTTGAATCACTCTATCTATTAAAAAAAACGCATCAAAATCCGTTGCGTGGTTTTAAAGATTTAAGCATTCATAGGGACAGACAGCGGGAAGCGACTTTATTTTATACTATGCAGTGATTAGACAGTCTTCCGTTTTCTGAAGCTACTGGTGCTACAGTAATGAAGATATACAACCAGTTATTCCGCGTAATTGTGCTGAAGAGCTGAGAGAAAATTAAACGAAAACACACTCCTTCTGCAGTGGCTCTCCCTAGGAATAATGTCTAGAAAAACAGATTTTTCAGTGAACCTAATTGGATCTTACTTAACAGGACTTTAAGAGTTATTTGTTTTAACAAAAAATCGAAAACCAAATTAAGTCTAGCTCGTGCATTCCCTAAAACCTTGCACACGTTATCGAATACTCCTAGAGGGTATATTCCCAGATCAAATTTTCTATATATGTATATCTTATCAAAAACTCAAGAAATTTTATCCTGTCGTTATCATTGTTACACGTCCATAAAAGTTCTTCTAATATAAATATCAGTAAATAAAGTAAGTACCAATGGAGTATGTTAAAAATATTTTTTTAATACAGTTGCTCAAAAAGTACTACTTTACGTAGCTGTTTAGCGTGCGGAAAGTTGGTTTTCGCGCACTAGTGCTTTTCACTTTTCCAATTTTTTTAAATTTATGCTTGTTCCAATGCATGACTCCTTATTGCTGGGTGTTAAATATTAGTTTCCTTTAAACGTCGTAATCAACATAAAATTCTACTGTTAATATCAGAATACGAAAAATATACACATTTCATATTTTATTACTTACCTCTTCATCATTATAACACGTTTATTTTTTAATATTGAATATTGAAAAACCGTTCTTAATAAGTTGTCTGAGTGGAACGGAATAGCTGCCGAAACGCCTGTCAAAGAAGAGGCGTTTTTACTTACTGCAAGCATGTTTTAAGTTTCTAAAGGCAACGTTCGATATTGTTTTTATAAATATTACTTATTGTTTTTCTTATTTTTTCGCAACTGTATTAAAAAACGTCGTTCAATACACGTGCGGAAATGTCATTCTTCACTCGTCCCGAGTCTTGCCCCTCGCCTGCGGCTCGTGGCATCCCTCGGTACTCGTGAAGAAATGACATACTTTCCGCACTAGCATCGAAATGTACTATATTCATGTTATATATCTATTTTAGGTTTTCTTCTGAACACGTAAAAACATTTTTTGGAATTTGGAATATTAGCTGTTTTGGAAATTCGGTGTTCTGAAGACAAGTTTAGTGAACTTAGAACAAAACGTTTTTGGAATTTCATACTTGAGAAAACTTGATTTTCGAAACATTAGCTATAGGCTTGCCATAACTAGAAATTTTGACTTACGACGAAAACGTAGGTACTTACCCGTTTCTATTACCGGAATATCAAAAGAATATTGTTCTATAAACTCAAAGAAACCTATTTCAAACGGACTTTGTTCACATTCCAAGCAGTATATTTTAGCTTGAATATCAAGTTCTTCCTTTGAGTTGAGGTCTTAATATTACAAAATGCGTACGTTTCGGATAATAAGCACTACAATAAATCTAGCATTACGTTCATCCCTTTTGATAATAGCGTTTCATATGCCTCTAAAATAGGCTATGGAAAATGCTTATCCATATAAAAAGAATGGGTACTTTGACATGCACACAACGTCTGAAGTCCCACTCGTCTTTATCTGTTTTAGATTACTTTGGGTTTGGCGAAGTTAGGGAACATATCGAGGATTTATAAGGGATTTGCGAATATAACAAACTTATTCAGCGATGTGGATAACAATAGTCGATAAGTTTTTCAATTGGAAGTGGGGTTCGTAGTGGTTGTTTTGTGTGTCGGGCGGATTAAAAGTTTTCTTTGCCGTGTGCATGTTTAAGTACTACTCACATTTTATTTGAAATATGCTAAAATGGAATCTTTGACTTTCCCTTTCGATTAAGGGTGGTATTGGAAAAAAAACTTTTTTAAATTTAATATTTATTCATTTAATAAGTACAATATTAAGACACTGTACGGTTTTCAGCAGAAACCAGTTCATTTAGCAAAGTGAAAAAATATATGTTAGTGTTGATTATTAGGTATTTAAAGTGAAAAAGTTTGCAATCTCTAAAACACGATTTGAAGAAATCGGTTCCAATGAAATTTTATTTATAACAATAAGATATTTATAATTAAGAACACAATTGTATTAAATTTTTAAAAAATGTTGCTGTTTTCGATAGCGTAGTTTTTTTTTAATTAAATTTCTGATTATTTGCTTGTATAGCAGGTATACGACTCAAATATTTCGACTCACTTAGGTCTCAATCATTTAATCATCATTTATTGATGATATAATATTTTGATTAAGATAGTTAACCGACTATTACAATTCAATTAAAGCTGATTTTTTGATAATATTTCGAGCAATATACATTATATTTAGGGCATTTTTTAGAGAAATTCCATTTTACATTTTAAAAAAAACATTCAGTTTGTATAACATTGTTGACTGAATGTGTTTTGGGAAGGAATGGTGAAAACTCACCATCTTTGCACACCATCACCACCATATCAGCCCAAGGACGTCCACTGCTGGACATAGGCCAGGACATAGGACATATTTTTGCAAACCATTTATCATTAATGTCAGTATCCTTTCAAAAATGTATAAAATGTAAATAAAGCCTAATGAAAATATGTGAAGCCCGCAAACATTAACTTAAATACTCACTATGTTATTTTCGGTGATTATTTCATCAAAATGGATATCCACAATTGAATCAGAGCGACCCAAGTTCCAATAGATTACGAATATGCGCCTAATAGCTTTAGTAATTGATCATAAATGAAATGTTTAAACTTAGGTTACTCCCGCTGTCACGTACAAAAGGTCTAGCAGGCTAAGATTAAAAGAGTGGCCCCCGCAAGGGATTTGGTTGTAATTTGAGGTGCAGTAGTGGCAGGACCTAAGAACATTGTATGCGTAATATGGCTGATATTATTCGATCTTCTTTTGTTTCAGACATATTCACGAAAATGTCAAAAAATCAAAGTAATTTTTAAACTGTTATTTTAGCTAAGCCAAGCAAGCGAGAGTAACCAAATAAATTCAGAATTAAGGAGAATAAAATGGGGTTCATAATGCATATTTTTACAGAAATTCATATCCTTGAACATGGATGAAAAAAAAAATTTTTTTTTCTTTTCATTATTTTGCCACTTCTCGCAGACACAACTAACAAAAAAATACTTAATAAGCCAGACCCTTTATTATCAAATATAAAAAAGAGAAATTCACACAAAGCCGCAGCACGATTTCCAATACCTTGTCGGAAGCATAGACCCTGCATAACAGAATATTTAGACACGTTGGCACATACCGCTGTTTTAATATTGAAAACAATATGGCGGAATATTGGTAGATTTTGAAAAAAGAAAACGGGACTAGTTGGAAGCAATCGCGTAATGTGATAGCGAGGCCGCGGGCGCATTGCCTTTGAATATTTCATGGATTTTCCCCGCAAGTGTGGCGCAGGTGAAACAGAGTGCCACGGGAATATTGTTGCTTTTATTAAATTTCATCTTTTAATTCAAAACTTTTTTTTTATTTGAAGTGTACTCGCATTTGCATAGGTAGTGTTTATCGAACTTAACATTTATACTTATATTATAAAGAAGAAAGATTTGATTGTTTGTTTGTTTGTTTGCATTGAATAGGCTCCAAAACTACAGAACCGATTTGAACAATTCTTACACTGTTGGAAAGCTACACTATCCCCGAGTAACATAGGGTATAATATATTTCCAAAAAAATTAAGTATCCTTACTAAAATTCCAATAATGTAACCCAAGGTGTAAAAAAATGTTTGCATTGAATATGCTCCGAAACTACAGCACCAATTTGAAAAATTCTTTCATTGTTGGTAAGCTAACACTCTCCCCGGGCCTATATTTCAAAAAAAAATAGGGATCCTTACTAAAATTCCAATAATGTAACCCAAGGTGTAAAAAAAATGTTTGCATTAAATAGGCTCCGAAACTACAGAACCGATTTGAAAATTTTTTCACTGATGAAAAGCTAACACTATCCCCGGGTGCCATAGGTATTATTATTTACATCGCTTGCGCTGCGAAAACTATTAATGATAGAATAATTATTTGTGTATATTTTAAGTTTTAATATTGAAATATTTGTTAAATACCCGTGCGAAGCCGGGGAGGGCAGCTAGTTAAGTAATAAATCTGTTAACACCACCATCAAGACGTCATCACATAGGTGTCTTGGGTAATAAAATATACAAAAAATGTAGGACATGTATTTTTTTGTTAATCAGACGATAAATGACAAAGATAAATCGAGTGAAATTTCTGGAGTGGGGGCTTCACACCGTGCTAAAGAGTGTAGCATGCGGTACTTAAACGAGCTACATCTTCATCATTCGTGCAAATCGAAAAAAGAAAAATTAGCTGTTTAATTTTTGTTGATAATCTAACTGACGGTTTTTTCAGATACTATCATATTGTACCTGTCTACGCAATGTATGCAAGTTGACCTTGCCGAGCAGGTTGGTGCGCCCGCGCCGCTCGGCCAGCAGGCGCGGCCGGCGCCGCCGCCACACGTACCTGTCGGGCACGTACAGGCCGACACAGCTCAACACTTGACTATTGTAGGCTTTCCCCCTTAGCAACCGAAACAAGTATGTCGCCAGACACAGCGCACCTGCAACTCATTGTACCCCACCATGCCCAAGACAAACAACGTGGGATACATAAGAGGGTAAAAAGGATATACTCCATATTACCGCAAATACAAAAAACAAATAATTTTGTATGCGTTCGACCGATGACTGGTACTTTGCCTCATGCGGAGCCCAGATGACCGCGTTGCATTATATAAGGCCGCAACTGCTCCAATTTTTGTAAAGCTATGAGATCTTCGCATTACAAAACCAAGCATCTTGTAATGACGTCGTAGGCGTGTGTCACTCGCACAATTTTCCCCGGAGTGTCATACCTTGTATTCTTGTGTCATGCTGATAATCAAATGACAGTCAGATGTAGAAAAACTTTACATCCCCTGCATAAAAACTTCTATGCAGTGGGTCACGTTTCTCTGCAGGTGACTTTTCTCGCGATATTTCATAGCGAAAAACTACTAAATATCATACGTACATAAGTTTTATTGCATTAACTCAAATATTCGTAAAAGTTCACTAAATCGCGGTTTGTTCTTTCCTTGCTCCGCCCCCCATACAAACAGGGCGCACATCCATAAAGCAAGGGCCACGTCAAATGGATACGCTTAGTACAATTCTTTACACGCGGTAACCTGACTGCATGTTTATTCTATTTTACAATGCAGTCCTCTTACATTATTCTTCAACCATTCTCCACGAGATAATAAACTTAAACGCTGTTTTCTTTCTGAAATTCCCTCTTTTATAAATTGTGTACGTTTTAAAATGGAGTCGTTCCCTAGTTTTCTATGTCACAAAGTTACTTGCGCGGAGTTGGTTTCAGTATTTTAATGCACCTTTTTCAAAATGCACTTTTCGTTTTAAATTTCTTTAATGGCTGACTCGTTAAGATGTCTCTCAAGAGCCGTCGGCATGTTTATGAGTTACAAATACTGAATGGAACGTTGGTAATTATTTCGAATTACTAATAAATGTAGTAACTGCATCAAATTTCTCAATATAAAGATGTGTAGGAATTATGAGGTGGTATTTTTTTAAATATTACTGGATGTCGACGAGTAGTACGTAGTAGTAGTAGGTTCGATGTCATAAATTATTTTTTTAGTGAATAATAGCTTATTTATTGCGTCCTTGTGTTTGTTAAACTCAACTAAAATTAAAAGTAATTTTACAGATTGTGAAACATAAACCACCATAAACTATCCCGTGCTTTTAAGTACTCAAGAAAACGACTTTAGTTTTTATAAATGGCGAATACAAACTACAAAACTACCTCTGTATCAAAATGTTGGAGGTATTGATTCACTGTACTGAAAATACGACTAATTGGTTTTGAGCAGTATATTCAAAAAATGGCGTTACAAATAGGTTACTTTTATTTAATTAGCTCGTACTTGTTCCAATTATTTATTCAGAAATAAAACTTGTATCATTGGCCATAAGGTCCAAATTTGAATGTAGTGCAAAATAAAATTATGAGTTTTAGTGGGTAAATAAGAGCGTCGGCGTCGTCACGCGAATCGGCGATCAAGCGCCAATACAGTACGACCGACGTAGTGAATCGAATTTATTCAGTAATTTCCTCCTCCGTAACGCCTACGAATAGCTTCCGAGAATGAGGAAATATTTGTTTTAGTAAGTATAGCTAGAAGGTAAAAACATATGGTTACTTTGTACATATAAAAGGTAATGTCAAAAATATATTTTTTAAACCAGCTTATACTCGTATTGTATGCGTAGTCAAGTATTTTCTAACGAACTCTTCTCTTCGGCTTCCTTACTATAGGCGTTCCTATACATGTCATTCTGTTTTTCTTCATTTAAGGCCGTGCAATGAAAACTGTCGCATTCTTTGAAACGCAGTTCTGACTATATTGGAAAACAACAAGGATTGAATTTCAGGTATAATGATTTTTATTATATGATTGTTTCTCAGATTAAAGCCGAAGAATCCAAAGTTGAGTGTTTATCTTATTTCCTCACTCTACTCAAACATTACATTATTAAACGACTTGACCAAATTAAAAGAATGGTATTATACCTCATCTAAAATTTCAGGGAAAATATGAATAAAACTTCACAAAAACAGCTGTCTGGCGGAATTTTCTCCATATAGCCCATTCCCAAAGAGCGTTGCATCTCGTTTTCTCGTGCGCGGAAGACATAAGCGTGTCTCTTACACGGCGTGCGTGGTTTACAGAATCGAGGCATCCTCTTAACAGGTAGCTGTCAAGCAAGATAGGTGTCAAATGCATGGAAACTTAGCATAAGACATATCTGGTGAACTAGGGTGAATAGTGCATTAGGTTACGCTTATTTATTGTACTTACACAATAACAGGTTAAAACACGTACAGTATGTCACACAAGATCAACGTACTTTGGACAAGGCTCGCATGTGTGTATAGACATGCTCACCATTAGGTGAATACGACGCCGTGCACATTGTCACTGGGCGATGAGTCCCCGCATGTGTGGAGGCGCCTTAAGAAAAATGTACCAAACCTTACATTTTTTTTAATTAAAAATGGGATTGCTCTTGGCCAGCTTCTAGCCAGGGGGCAAAGATGAACATCCCTTTAGGGTTGGAAACGGCAACGGGTGGTTTATTTGATTAAGTTTTGTCTTTGTTATAATAATTATTATTTATAGTGTAATTTATAATGATTTTCCATTGTTTCCTGTTATATGTATGGTCTTTGGAAATACAAAAGTGTTATTGTTGCCAGTAAATTGATCGACCCAAGTGGTCTTATCAGGTTTTGTAGACTATGTTTACAATGAAAATAAAAATAAATACACTATTATTTATTTATTTATTTATTAAATCTTTATTGCACAAAAGTAAAAGCCGGACTTAATGCCACATTTGTATATACAAATTTTTGAACATTCGTGGCCCAGCGGCGCCCGCGTATCGCGATGGCTTACCGCTTTGAGTGGTTAGTAACTGAGCGCTCCCGTGCTTTGGAAGGCACGTTAAGCCGTTGATCCCGGTTGCTGTCTATGAAAGCAGTCGTTAAGCCAAGTTAGAGGCCGCCGGGCGGCTTGAGAACTTCTAACAGTCAAGTTGCCCACTCACTTGACAATCCTAATCCCAATAAGGTCTAGTTTCCCCCTCGGGTTAGCCACCATAAACTCGGGTCAGATGGCAGTCGCTTCCGTAAATACTAGTGCCTACGCCAATTCTTGGGATTAGGTAGCGGACCCCAGGCATCTTTCAGGATACAACTGTACTGGGAATAACGCTAGGAGGATGATGATACAAAGGTTCATATTTTTAGAAATAAATATACACTTGAAATGAAAATATATTTTGTAAGCATAGCTCTTCAAATCTAATAAGCAACTCTCACAATGGTTCGGAGTTGACATATTGATACGTTCTATTTTGAAGGTTTGTTATCCTTCGTCAATAAAGATAGCAGAGGACATGGAATGACAATATTTTTCCATTTATCTAAGGTACTAAAATCTGATACTTCTTATAACTGCATATCCACCTGACTTATTGGGGCGGGATCGATGTATTTTTTGTTCTCTATGTGGGCTAACTCTGATATTGAAATATTTTTCTCACTTAACGAGATACTGTCAGTATTAAGTTTGCGCAGTAATAACAACACCCGCTTCTGTGCATCAAAGAAGTGATACTAGAGCGACTGACTGTTGACAATTTTCTGATTACACCAAAGCCAAACACCAACAGGAGTGGAGAAATGAGGGGGCTTAGGGCATTCAAAGCTCTTAATGGAAGGAGTGGACCCAAGCTGGACCAAAAAGCTTTGGAAATTCAGCAGAAAGCAGCTCAGAATTATAACTGGGGTGTTTACAGGTCACTTCGGGGTCAAGGGCCTCTTGGCCAAGATGGGACTATCAGACAACATAGATTGTAGGTTCTGTGGCGAGGAAGACGAGACAATGGAACACTTGCTGTGTGAATGTCACGCCCTTGCCAGACAAAGAATGGATGACTTTGGTAATCGTTATCCAGAACCTAAAGAATTCAGAGTACTCCCGCTGAGCTTCATCATCAGGTTTGTGGAAATGTTGGAGAGCAGCTTAGAATAGGTATTAAGAAGGGGGCAATTGCACAAAAGATCTCATTGGATTGAAGTGCATCCGCAAGGGCCCTCATATAAATAAGATAAGATAAGATATTGTACCGCTACCAAGCAGACAATTCAGGAAGTCACCTTAAATGATTGCATCCTGTTTGCGCGGATGTGGGGCGGTACGGGTTTTGCGCAATATGAAACGACTGCGCAAATGTAGTAATACTAAGAATAAGCATATCGTAGTGTACTATCGGGAAAGTAGAAAATGAAAACAGTAGACGGAACCTCGGTGAACGTACTACAACCAAATAGGAGTCATTCTGCAGAAAGGCCAGGTCAGGACTACCCTAAACCGGTGCGCATTCATGAAAAAGCATGTTATGAGAGTTCATAAAGCGAACGTTGTATGTGAGGATGGTAGCAAAAGGTAATCTATGTGATCTCTGCCTACCCCTCTGGGACACAGGTGGAATTATAAATATGTAGGTATGTATGTTAATAGTGACAATGGGTAGGGCACATAGCACGTAGAACAGATGGCTGTTGGGGCGAAAAGGTTCTCGAGTGGCGACCACGTACCGGAAAGCGCAGCGTTGGCTGGCCCCCTAGACAGTGGACTGATGACCTGGTAAGGGTCGCGGGTGTCCGCTGGATGCGGGTGGCGCGGGACCGGCCATTGTGGAAGTCTTTAGGGGAGGCTTATGTCCAGCAGCGGACGTTCTTCCGCTGACATGATGATGTATGTATGTTTGTTAAGTAGAAAATACCGCATACAGATTACGCCGCCCCCCTAGTCAAGAATTAGCCTTTAAGAGGGCAATAAAAAGGTCACTCGGTCTACCCATACAAAAAGTGTGAATTCAAGAGTAGGCTCTCGACTGTTTCGTCCTCAAAAACAGTACCAATAAAACATACGCAAACAGTTTTTCAATTATACAGGACAATGAATTGCTTTTCTTAATGTGTCTGTTTGAATTGCTTTTTTAGTTATCCTATAATTAATGAACTTTGTATCGTCTATTCTAAAAGGCGGTAAAGGCGTGATAGAAATACAAAACCAATTAATGTAAGATTCCCGATCACAATTCAGTCATAGATACGTATGCTATCGAAAACAGCTGAGTAACTATGTTAACGTTTTTCTACTATTGCATCTTTGCGTTATGCTTAGTGAGCGAGGTATTACTTATCGCCCAACCCCCCCGTCACCCGTCTCTAGAAAGCTGTTTGCTTCCCCAAGCACAGATATTGCATCCATCGACGTGGCTGATTATTTTCTCAGCCAGAGAGAGACGCTGCAGTTAGAAGAGTTGCTGAGACAAAATGAGCAGGTTTTCTTTCCTAATGGAAAGCCAACGACGCAGACAGAGCATATTATCGAATCTATGTTGACTATAGGCAGCTCAACGCCATTGCAACACCTGATGCGTATCCCTTGCCGCGCATCGATGATTTGTCGCATAATGCGAAACGAACACCCTTCATGTCTACCATCGACTTGCGTATTGGATATTGGCAAATCAAAGTTAGGGACGAGGATCAACCGAAAACTAGCTTCGTCACACCGTTTGGCATGTATCAATTTCTTCGAATGCCTTTTGGTCTCTGGAATGCACCAGCCAGCTTTCAGCGACTCATAGATGGATTTCGCATATAATTTAGCCACATAAAACTATTGGATTATCTCGACGACCTCATCATTATGTCCCTAACGTTTGAGCAACATTTAAAAGATCTGCAAGATGTTTTCGCAAGGCTGAATGAGTATAACCTTACAGCGAATAAAGAAAAATGCAAATTCTGTTGTGCAAAGATCAAGTATCTCGGACATTATAATCACACCTAATGGACTGAAACTTGATCCAGAGAAGACCAGTTCAATATTGAAAATGCCAGCACCTTCTAATCTCAAACACTTGCTCTCGTTTATACAGACCTGCTCATGGTACTGAAGGTTCGTACCAGAATTTGCCTAAGTTGCTAAGCCTCTCACAAGCTTGACGAACAAGAACGTAAAATGGAGCTGGATAAGCGAACTACAGCCGCGTTTGAGACCCTACGTGAACTCTTGGTTACCGCTCCCGTGTTGGCACAGGCTGCAAACCTTACATCATAAAGTCAGATGCCAGTAACTATGCCATCGGTGCAGTTTTAGTGCAGGGGGAGAGAGACCAAGAACACCCCATTGAATAAGCAAGTCCGGCGGAACGTAACTACTCCACCACAGAACGAGAGGCACTGTCAGTAGTCTTAGTCTGGGCAGTGAATAAATTTCTAGGCTACATAGAAGGAACGCCGATCACACGTGTATACCTTCAGGCTAAATACTAGAGAGACTAGAGCTGTGAACGGAAATCGGGTGGCAGACTTCACTTCCCGGTCCGCTATTAATAAATATTCGTCAAATAAATTAACAAGTTATAAATGTACTGTCTTAATGTCTATCAACATAATAAATCTTAACCTTTTGTTATTTACACTGATCCACTTGTAATAAGTCGTGTGTTTTCATTTGTTTCGAGTGTAACTAACTCCTATTTATCTTAGTAGCATAAATATTGTCATACATAAGTAAATAGTGTGTGGCTTATATTAATTAGGTACTGTATGACTTATAAATCTTATAATACGAGTACCATTACAAATAGAGGAATTTGAGTTAAGCTCTAGATTTGTATTTTATTATTTTAATCCTTATCACAACCGGTGCGTTAAGTACACCACAAACCAGCCTTGTGAATACACAAGCGTGCGTACCAGATTAATTATAATATTTGGAATCTTGAAAACAATATGCGGCCAGAAAACAACTTCAACTCGATATTAACCGTTAATGTCCGAAGTAACGCGAACTTTTGATTAATCCATTTGGGGGACTTAATTCACCCTAATGTTGGTACACGTTTATTACGAGTACATGCTAGCTATAGGCATCGAAACGCAACTGGGAAATTTAAAATGAAAGGCGAAGCTTAATTTGATATGTAGCCAGTGGGTTCAGTAGGGTACTTGAGGAGCTATTTGACGCGCGTTAGGGTATTTTCAAAAGTGAAAATGACGGTTGATAATGTCCTAACAAGTTACTCTACTTTTCAAGTTTTGTTTAAGGAATTAATCTGAAACATAGTTACTTCGCAGTCGAATTGGATTTCAATGTGCGCAACATTTCTTCGTTAATGTGTCAAAACAAACACGTTAACTTGAGTGGGAAAAGCGAAGTGTCTTAGAATTGTATCTTCAGTCACCGCGTCATCTAAAGAGCAATTAGGGTTAATTCTGAAATATTTAATTTTGGTTTGAATATAACATATTTGCATTTTGGAGGCGTGTCTTTAGTAACAGTTTATTTATTTACGTTTGTTTTTGCTGTAGTCATTATTGATATAACAACACACTGAGTAAGTAGGTACGATCGCGGACTTTAATTATTGAGCCATTTAGAGCTCATTTTATACTAGACACCTCATAGCTTAACTATATTCGTACGTCAGTTGTTTGACACCTAAATGGCTCAATAATTGAAGTCCACTAGTGTACATACATATCTATATTATTCATATCATACACGTAAAGAAAAATTAGCTAAGAATAATAAACTACTAACGATGCTTTACTTTTTACTTGTGTTATTGCTTAGGCGAGAAATTTTCACACTGTCATTTTTGTTCGTATCAACAAAACTATTTCTGATTTATAGTTCAGTGTTCATAGGTCCGCAACTTATCTAATAAATTCCCGTCAGACTAGGCGTGAGCTGGTGCAATAGGCAACTCTCTCAGTTTTTATCAAACATTTAAAATGTGACTGATTCAGTAGCTATGCAATATGTATTTATTACTATGAGATTTTAGTAACGACGAACCTACAGACACCAAGGTAGATTGAACGTATTTAACCAATTCTATTTCACTTTTAAAAATGTTAATGCATTACCTACGAGTATATATAAATTTAAGCAAGCAATGTGCATGCTTAAATTTATATATACGATGAGGGAGGAATCATCATGACGAATGAACCCACAAAAGATCGAGAAATGAGTGCAGATTCACTGCAAACTACACAACGATTTGAGAAGTACTCAGGCGGTTTTACCCATCATCAAACGAACATAAAATACTTACAAGTAGGTTACACGTACCACTCCCTATTCATCTTTCTACTAAAGTTTTCCCAGGGTCAGCTTTTGGCGTATTTGGCGTAGGCAGTAATTCTACGAAAGCAACTGCTATCTGACCTCCTAACTTATAGGGAAAACAAGACCTCGTTAGATTGAGACGGCTTTCCTTACGAAGTTTTCGTTCACCGCAGATAATTTCCAAAGCTATTATTAAATATTAAGTGATATTTTATTCACAATTAAACCGACTAGGATGATTTAACAACAAAAATATACCACGTCGGTGGCAAACAAGCATACGGCCCGCTGGTGGTAAGCGGACACCGCAGCCTATGGACACCTGCAACTCCTTGGGGTGTCGCATGCACGTTGTCGACCCTTTAGTCCTTCGGAAAAACCTCGGCAGCTCATTCCACAACCGGACAGGAAATTCCTGCCTTCCTACTGCTTTTATTTAATTAGTTAAATCGTAGGACAAACCGGAAAATAAAACATCCGTTTTATCCTACGCAAATTGACATATAATGCCGTAGAACAAAACGGAATTTTTTGTCCGTTTTGTCCTACTAAGTGAACAGAATCGTAGGACAAAACAGACTACATCCGTTTATCAGCTTTTACAACTAAGTATGCAATGCAGTTTGCTGGTTGCAAATATTGAGCTGAGCGCGTCTACCCGGTCTCAAACTCCCTGACAATTATTCGCCTATCATTGAAATATACGGAAATTCAGTTTTTCGCTGATTATTCCTCCGTGGAATATCCGATCTTAATTTTTTTTTTATCTAAGGAGTACAAACTCAAACGCAATACATATGTCGCCTAAGAATTAGCTTCCCTTCGCTCAGTTCAAAAACCAAGTGGTACAAACCGGGGTTCGAAGATACGTACTACATTGAACGTCGCGTTCCTAGCGTTAGATATGTTTATTTTTTCTAAAGCCCGTAAATTGGAGACAATTTGCTAGTTGACGTGGCTTACATTAAACTAGATAACTACATTAGGGGACTCAGTTTTAAATACGGTCAGCGGAACCCTTAAAAAGCGGTGTTTTAGTATAAGTCGTTTAATCGTCGGTTCGCGTGCGGGAGGTACAACGTTGTGCTCTTTAACTACTCGATAAGAAAGCCTGCCCGTGGTTACCGCGGTGGAAGTGGTATTTATGTTTTTAATCTACCCTAAGAGGTGCTATGACTGTACTTGTACTGCCATTTTTAGGTTCGCCTTGGACGTGATTTAAAATATTTTACAGTACATATTGTACTACTTTACCGCATGAGTGCGGTAATCAGCAGATTACGTGCATATGTCGAAACTTTAATGAGCCATATGTACTGTAAAACGTTGTACGATACACGTGCGAACAGGTAATTCGCAACTCGTGTCGATTTAAAACACTCCCTTCGGTCGTATTTTAATTTATCACCACTCGTTGCGAATTTCCTGTTCCCTGCACTTGTATCGTAATGTACTATAAATTACGTTTGCTTAAATACTCGTACTGACTGACGGATTAGGCACATTATTATTACAAGCTTTTATTTAGTTTCACTTGTCCCATTGTCTATCTGTCAGTCTGTAATCAAATCTTGCAAGTAAAGTTTGATCCACTTCCCGATTTCCGATTGAGCTAAAATATTGCATGCATGTATAAATAAATCGGATGACAGAAGGTGGTCATAGCAATTCCTAAACTACACGAGATAAACCCATCGTGTTTGGGCTCATTCGAACCGACTCAACAAGTAGTTTATGATTGTGGAAAAAAGTACAGTCGGCAGTAAAAGCTCGTATCAAAAATGAAATTTTTGACCAAAAACTTATTATCACAGTCATCATCACAGTTGCTATTGTCCGCACTGGGCAAACCTGAATCGCTTTTTAGCACCATTCGAATCAATCGAGACAATATACCTACTAATCTAATATTTATGGATTTTATTTTGGTCGGAAATATCTTGTTTTCTTTTATACCACAGAGGTGGCAAACAAGCATACGAGCTGCTTGATTGTAAACAGATACCGTAGCTTATACACACTTGCGACTCCAGTGTATAGGTAGTTAGCTGCGCGTTGCCAACCTCTCTATTCATTTGTGAGGATTCGTGGTGGTGGTGGAGCTATTACAAAGATGGGCGCCATTTTGCAATTCACAATTCTATTCCAATGTTACCTGTTACCACCGGGGGATGGGCAGCAGCATCCCTGGAGTGGTGGAGATACCGCGATCGCCAACCCGCATGCCGAGAGTGGCGATTATGGCAATCACCTCCCATTAGGGATGTCCAGCAGTGGACGTCCTTCGGTTGATATGGTGGTGGTGGTGGTGGTTATCTGTTACCACCTGTGATCGTAACTTTTGTAGTATTTTCGGTAGTGTTGACGGAGTTGATATGGATAAATACAGTTTTAAACGGTTAATGAAGGTTAATATTAACGCTATTAACGCTAATGAATCAAAAGAATTTAAATCATTTATCCCAATTCTGTTAACACCAATACATCATTCATTTCAATGACGGAATTTCAATGACATTCGAATGACGTCCACTGCTGGACATAGGCCTAGGCCTATAGGCCAACACCAATAACACCAATACGCTGCTCCGAAAATGCCACAAAAGTTACGATCACTGGTTAACACACTTAGCTGAGCGCTAACACAAGAGAAAGTGCCTGAAAATAGACGATGTCATTTAATATCTGTACGCTAAAAACTTTTCCGGATTCGGACTCCCGAGTAATCGATGAATCAGATCGGTTTTAGGATGGGAACTAAACTTAGCGTCGGTAGGTCAATGCTTGAAATAGACCCCTGATATAGCTAATATGAACAGTTAGAGACAGATTGGACACTAAGGCACGAGTTACAGGTTTATGTACTGGTGAAAAACGATGGGTTGTTGACGAACAACATACTTACTAGCCGGTAACCCGCCATTTGTTAATACGTGTATTTGCGTCAGAGCTAACTTGGAAACTAGTTTGCATACTGTGAAATGTCCTTAATAAGTTGTAAAATTGTATTTCTGAAAATCTCTAATTCATGAGAAAATTACAAATCTCAGTAAATATAATATAAACCTATAATGATGTGGCTTTTAAAAATTAAAAAAAGCCTAGCCGTGCTAAAATAAGGACAGAGGAACCAAATTATAGGGTATTGAATCCCATTCAATTGGAAGGTATACAAGCTTTGACATTATTTTGCAATGAACCGGTAGGCAGTGTTGTCGTAAGTAGTACGGATTAAAAAAACCGGCCAAGTGCGAGTCGGACTCGCGCACGAAGGGTTCCGTACCAGAAAAAAAAAACGCCAACAAGTACTCTGTTGTATGGGAGCCCCCCTTAATTATTATTTTGATTTTAGTATTTGTTATTGTATCCACAATAAAAATACATAATCTATGCAAATTTCAACTGTCTAGCTATTACGGTTCTTGAGATCTAGCTCGGCGAGTGGTAGCCATGAAAAAGGGCTAAAATATAACGTTTTTTTGTATGGCACGAAGGGTTCCGTACCAGAAAAAAGGCTATAAGCTGGTGCCATTAAACACTTGTTTTATTGAGTTTTTTGTATTTGTTGTTTTAGCGGAAACTACTCTGTTGTATGGGAGCCCCCCTTAATTATTATTATTATTTTGTTTTTGGTATTTGTTGTTATAGCAGCAACAGTAATACACAATCTGAGAAAATTTCAACTGTCTAGCTATTACGGTTCTTGAGATACAGCCTGGTGACAGACGGACGGACGGACAGCGAAGTCTTAGTAATAGGGTCCCGTTTTTACCCTTTGGGTACGGAACCCTAAAAAATGACTATATTCTTAACTTGTACCTAAAAGGTAACTTTTCCCAAGTTTTTTTCATGTGAGTGATCATTTTTAAGTAGTAGAATTTGCTAGTTGTTTACGTAACGTGTCAAACTTAAAATAATAATAATTAACTTTAATATTGTATTAGGTTACAATAATTTTAAAATGTATTTGACTTGCACCAGTACGGTACCATTAAAGATTATCATTACGTTAAGTAGATCTAACTGTCATTTTTAGTATGGAAAATGACATTTAGATGAAACTAATGCACGCTCGAAAACGTCAAGTAATCACTCGTCAAATGGAAGATACTGTTTTATTTTTTTTATTCACATGTTATAAAAAACGCACTGTACATATTTTGTAACAAGAAATATTAACTCATAATTTACGTAGCAGATTATTTTATCGGTACATCGCTTTTTATATGAAAAAGATATTTATAAACTCGACTCCAGTACTGCGGCTCTTAAATATCGAGTAAACAATAAATTAAATCGAACCACTTATCGCGGTAATCAAATGAAACACTCAAGAGTCATTAAAACGAAGTGAAAATTTATGGAATCCCGAACATCATTAGCGCCGTCTTTCAATAGAATTGAGTTATCGAACTTCTCGTATCTGAAAACTTAAATTGAAAACCATTAAAAGTGAAATCGTTTAAAAAGTTGGGGCACTACGGTCTATCCATTACGCGGGATGGTTTTGAAAAAATACGTCAAGAAGGTAAAGCTGGAGCGATATATCACAGGTTTGCGGATCGCTGAGCCTCTACTGTGAGTGATGCTTTCCACTCATTTATAGATTGACCCCACTTTACTCCGTCGACGCTTAAAGATCGAACGCTCTGGAATAAGTCAGGAGTTTCCTTGGCGGAACAATACCACCTATTTATTGGTACAGCGTAAATAATAAAACCATTTTACTACTGTGCCTATGTTTATGGAATTATGTATTGAGTATTAAAGTCAATGAGGAACAAAATATTTCTTGGCAAAACACTTAAAAATCTTTCATTATGACAATAGGATAAAAATTACTAAAATGAAGACACTCTTTAAAACTATCTTGAAAATAATCTTCTTAGGTACCGAAAACTTAAAAATGATAATTGCCTTATATTGGACCAGTGTGATTAAATTACACAATGTTTGTGAGCGTGTGTAAGGTAGATCTAATTGCCATTTTCCAGACTGAAAAGAACAACTAAGAAAATTGGAAAAACCCCGGAAAATTTCATTTCAAAGTGAAATTTCTCAAAAACGGCTGAACTATCGCTAAAAAACCTGCCTTCAAATAAAAAAAAATGCATTCAAATTGGTTCATCCATTAAAGACCTACAGTACCTTAGACACTCATATACACACAGCCATACATTTCAAACATTTAATACGCCACTTTTTTGTCGCATCGGGGGTTAAAAATTACAGTAGATCAACCTTTCGCACGTTCAAAAGGTTATGTTACTCTGCTAGTAAATAATATACTAACAAATGAGCCAAACTATTTAACTTTAGAATAGACCCCGAAACGTTACAGGCGAAAATCAATTAATCAAGTTAACAGGTACAA
The DNA here is from genome assembly GCA_905163555.1 of Notocelia uddmanniana. NCBI lineage: Eukaryota > Metazoa > Arthropoda > Insecta > Lepidoptera > Tortricidae > Notocelia > Notocelia uddmanniana. Next base: position 28,059,546 of record LR991058.1, on the reverse strand, counting down.
ATATAAAAAAAACGTAGCTCAATTAATTTGTATTATTTGAAACAAAAAAATACCTCACATAAATTTAGCGAATGATTAAATTAAGTATTTTATGCAGTATCTAATTAGCTTGTTTTTGTTGTTATAGGTTCCACATTCAACGACGCTTACATTTTTTTCAGCACGCTAACATAATGAACACCAATCCATTTCGTTAGTTGCAAAATGACTCAATCGTGTTACCATAAAAATTAATGCAGTAGCTTGTCGTTTAAAATATATTTTAATTTACATCGCAATCTGTTTGCACGTGAATATAACTGGAATGTTTGAATAAATAATTTTCGGAATAACAAATAAATACCAGTTTACTTACTTCAACAGGGCGGATAGCTCGTAAGCTATCGCTATATAAAATAAAATCGGTAGCGAATACGATATTGAACGAAACTGCGTTGAAAAATACTGAGAGAATTTCAGCAATCGTTCGCTTATAAATTGCTATAACATTATGGACGACAAAGCATTCAAATTCTGCCAATAAAGTTGACTGAGCGAGATCCGGGCTCCCGTGGGTAAGTGTGGATACACCTCTTGGGAGAAATGCGTTCTACTTATTCAAGAATCGAAGCCGTTTTATGACGTCTTCGCGTTAAGAGCGTCGATACCCGTTTATTTTGTAAGATATTTGTTAGATATTTGGGTCTCAAAGGAAAACTCTAAGCTAGAGTGTTTATTTATGATGTCATCACTTTCCGTATGCGAAAGCTACTGCGGTGAAAAATTGTGGAAGTAAGAGAAAAGTTACATATTTTAAACACGAGTTTTAATGTCAAGTTTGTTACAATATACTAACTTGTAATAACGTAGGTATTGTAACATGAAAATCCCTAATATTACCTTCATTCGCAAAGTTACAGCCACAGGTCGAAATATCATGGAAACTGTTATTTTCTCCGAAATTTAGTCAAACATGAGCAAATTAGAGCGAGTCACAATTTGGTCAAAGACTTAAAAAGTCACGTTAGTATTTTCTAAAGAATATTCTTGTGCTGGTAAGCGGTCTAGTTTAGGTATTTGTGAGAAGAATTTATCGTATTTTCTAAAAGTAGTGACGCCACACCACTATTATATGTGCATAAACGGAGTCGATGTGGCGTCAGTGAGCTGTCATCTGTCACTGTTAACTGGCGTACAAGTCAGTACAGATTATTTACGAGCTTGAGCTGACGTGCGGAAACGAAGCGGGTCGAATGCAGTACTGCATTGTACAGCCCAGTTACCGATATTACTGCACAGATGTTATACTGATAGTATACCGAAAAGTCTAGGCGAGATCACTAAGCTCGCCTTGTAAATGAAGTAGCCTTACGAAGTTCTGCATATCCTGTACAGTCTATGTAAGCCGATATGTTTCTCGTAATACAACGCCAGGATCCCTATCGACGTTGCCAAAATGCACTGAAATTGTTCGTGCATTCCACACGTTAGCTGGTAACAAGACCGCATATCAATCTGACTAAAGATTCGGTTACACTGCGGACAGCTGAGAAGTTTTCACACGTTCCATGCCCGGAATAATCTAGATTGTAAATTCAATCTTAGTGTTATATGTTTAGTGTTGAAAATTAAATCGAAAATTAAGACTGTATCGGACGCATATTACATGTACAATGTATAGGCATAAAAAGAAATACATCGGTCAAGTGCGTGTTGGGCCACGCGCTATGTAGGGTTCTGTGGTTAGTTGCCCACTTGTTACATTATTAGGACTTAAAGGTCACACATTTATATTTATCATGTGTTTGACACAACTAACAATGTTAGAGACGGACAGACGGACGGACATGGAAAAACTATAGGGGTTCCTTGTTAACTAAGAAACCCTAGAAACCCAGGCATGTATCAATTCGATTTCTGGGCCATTTCGTACTTTGTCACAGTGACAATAATATGAGACTGAGCTTTCATATTGTTCAATTTTCCCTTTATTAACTTCATAGTGTAATCTGGTTTACTATAATAAATATAGATATATTATAATACCTACTTACCAGTTAACTATTTTCGGTTTTCATAGTATTGTATTTTTCATCTCTTGAGTAAGCTCATCCGATTTATGGGAATATTTTGTATTCTTACTTTTAAATACTGCGTAGTCTGCTGATCGATTATCAGTAAATGTACTAAGCAGAATATATGCTTAGTTTTTTCAAACTATAATCGCGGTATCAACCACCCATCCCACTCTGTTGCACACCACGAGAGAGGAACGCCGTTAATATTTAGCATTGATCGTTCCGTCTAACGAGTGCCTACTCATACTAAATCCAAATGCGGCATTAATGTTTCATTCATATCGAATTCGAGTCGTGTATCGAATATCGAACAATCTATTTGGTCAGATAATACGTCTCGAGCCGTGCCCTTTTCATTAGTAATGATTATCCCAAAGTGTTTTCGTCGGCTGGAGGTAAGCGCAGACGTGTATTTTAATAGACCCTGCGAATAGAGCGCTCGTGGCCCAGCGGCGCCCGCGTACCGCGTGCGGTATGCGAGGTTAAGCAATGCGGGCGCAGGTCAGTTCTTTGATGGGTGACCGCTTTGAGTGGTTACTAACTGAGCGCTCTCGTGCTTTGGAAGCCACGTTAAGCCGTTGATCCCGCTTGCTGTCTACGACAGCAGTCGTTAAGCTAAGTTAGAGGCCTTCGAGCGGCTTGAGAACTTCTAACAGTCAAATTGCCCACTCACTTGACAAAGGGGGGTCGAAGTTGCACCACGACCGTAGGGAGTACCTACCGTTACCCTACATGTGACCCCTGGGTGGTGCTAAAAGTGCAACAAAAACTGGCAATCGTACTTGTCTTCTCGAAGATCTCACGGTTCGTAAATAAATGCCACACGATTTAATAAATAGACCCCGCATTTTCCACGGCAGGATACTTGCACGTTGGCTGACGATGTGCGCTCGCTCCGTTCGTACATGTAACGAGCTCTAAAGCAGCATTGGAGCAAAACAGATATATCACCGCGCCGCAATGCCTCGTTCCTAGGCTCATGCAGTATCTGTTAATTAGAAACCATTAATTCATTTCTTAACACTGCGGTCTGTAATAGTACCGAAAGTGTCCATCCACTGAATAAAAAATGTGACATAGTAGTGTGATACTTTTTTTTTACTGCTTTTGATCCAAAGACCCCACGTGAAATACTGATTATCTTTGGTAACGCACAACGATGGCGCACAAACGATCATGATCCATACCAAGTATAGGCGTGGGCACTGTTAAGGTTACGTTATCTAGATGTATATGTCTTTGGCTGTACGTATTAAGTGTTGTCCGTACTAATGTTACCCCGGTCTCCCCACCAATAATCGATATAATTAAGACGGCTATATCGAAAGATCATGTGGATTACGGCCACATTTATTGTGTTTGACGTGTAAAGGTGAACGAAGTTTTGTTCTTGAATTATATACGAGTATAAGGGTGGTAGATGTAGCGTAGGATTTTTTAAATATAAATATTGGATTTTTCTGCGATGTTCGCGTAGAACGCATTATCGCGTTACAGAATTAATTGCAATATATTGTATAAGGGGCAGGCTTAACTAGTGCTCTCCAATACAAACTCTCACCCCCTTTTCACCCCCTTAAGCAATGATTACATTCAATGTGCCATTTTAATGTACCCGCACGAAATTAAAAAAAATCTTCGTATTGTCAAAACGAATGATTACCAATTCTGGAATATCAAGCCTACAGATTTAAGACAAATGAATTACCAATTCTTTTTTGCAAGAACCATAAATACATTATGTTGTGAGGATATACTTACGGTTCAGAAGTTGTGTGAGTGTGTGTGTAAAGCTAGTTAAGGACGGCCCTCAAGATTTTTACATCTTAGGTATTGAATATGGAATTATTGGAATGTTTCACGGAAAAATAACAGTAGTTTTTGAGATTAAGTAAGTGGAATGTACACTCAACTCCAGCCTAAGACATATTTGTATTTTTTACATACGTACATACATAATCTCGCGACTATATTCCCAGAAAGGGTAGGCAGAGTACACGAAAATTAATTGTCAGTGCCACTTTTAGCTATTGTATGTTTATTGTTGGAGAAAACGTTATACTGCAGTGACGGGTAGCAGTCCATTGGGGTGGTGCCACAGAATAAGTAATAGTGGAAGTACAGAAATTTCACTTCCTAACAAAAACGGCGTTCCTAACACAAAACGACGTAAATGCCGTAATTTCCCTATGAGGATACGTTCCTTCATATTAGGTAGGTAGACATTATTTGGTAATGTGCTGCATTTACTTACTTAAGAAAAAGCAACAAATAATTTATTTACGATTTAATAGTGAATTTAAAAACCGGATAAATAGGAGTTATATAAACGCGCGGTTCGTCGCATATTATTCGGCGGCGGTGACGGATCACGACGCGACACACGCGTGCTCGCTCGTGTGGCGACGGCCCTCGACTGACTGCCAACCCCGGAGTACCCGACCGATAGGTTTGGAACGCGACGCGCTTCACCTATTGCAAGCCCCCTGACATACAGTTGTACCTAATTTGACGTGCTTTTTTCCGCCATTTTTGAGAAAGAATACCTTCTTCAGAGCGCTCTTACTTTAGTTAGTCTCCGGACTACGAGAATGTTTTACAATAACAGTCACAAGGTACATGTGAATTACTGCCCCGCCGCCGGTAATCGGCCCTAGATTGCAAGCCCGACATTGATTAATCCATCTACTTGTCTTCGCTTGAGCTGTTTAATCCTACGCTAAGCTATCTCCTGCCACCAAACATGAATTCTGAATGCGCTATTTCGGAAGTGATTTGTTTCAACTCGTTGTTTGTTTTTTAATTTGGAAGACAACGAAGATGAAGTTTAATGATGAATACATTTTATTTTTATCTTACTCAGCACGAGGATCACAACAAACACATACCTTACGAATAAGTAGTGGCGTTATTTTGGGTGCGGTCTTCTGTAAGGTGGAGGTACTTCCCCAGGGCTGCTCTAAATATGAGCTAGATAACGTTTTGCTGTGCACCTCTCTTACATCTCTATGCCATCCATCTACTCTATCTAACTATCTATCCTATCTATTGTATCTATTCTATTTCTTTTCTAGTTCTTCTTCTGGAGTCGCAAAAGCCCATAGGCTACGGTGACTGGTTACCATCAGACAGGCCGTAAGCATGTTTGCCATCGTCTTTATATAAAATAACATACCTAATAGTATTATACTTTAGTATTTGAATGATAAGAAAACGTATTAAAACTTAAGTTCAGAACGCACAGAGAATGCACGGTGCGGTGGGCGAAGGCGGTTTTGCATTTTTGATCTTTCCGAAACTCTTGACAGACGATTACTGCTTCATATGTCACACACGCCACCTCCGTTCTACCACACTACCGAATACCGCACGGTTTTGTGGTGCGACGTGCCCCGGACCGGGTTTGCTTTACCGCAAAACTGCCTCCGCCCCGCAACGACGCTGCTCCGCGCTCTGTGCTTTTCAAGCTTTGTACTTTATAACTTTAATTGCCATCTATTTCAGCGAATAATCACCGTTACCATCACTTTTATTTTTGCGCCACCTAACTTTAGTAACGGAACTGAACTTAAAAACGTTGAGTGAAGTGCAGTTAAGTCATATAAGCTGCCAGCAAAGAAGTACTTATCCATTTCAAAAACATTTCCTTTCAGCAAATTGGGGTGTTTAAAGGATTTAGGCAGGTAGGTAGTTCCTTCCAGTGCCCATTTTTTTTTTAATCCTACTTCGCTTGACGATTCGCTTAGTTGGCAAGGTGGCAGATAACTGCCGTCGCCCGCTGTCCTGTCGCGGTCACCACCACAGTTAAATGGAGTACATATAATAATAAACAGCGCAATAAGAACAAACCTTAGAAAAGGTATACTATCCTTTTTGTTTTATATAGAATCATGCGTAGATACTGGCCAGTTTGATTCGGTCTAGTTTCGATGAATGGCTTTGACCGATTTTTCAAAGTCTCGTCTTTGTAGTTTCATATTTTAGCCATAAAATATTTTAACGACCTCTTGGTTTTTTAACAAATTAAATTAATTTTCATGTAGATATAATTTTAAATACACCATTTCAATGACGGCAACATGTGTAATTAAAAATCTCTTGTAAGTATTTAATAAATGATTAAGTCTTGAACACATCGTGATAGATAACAATGATGTGATGTCTATTGGATAATGTCACCGTCAGTTTTTATTTTCTTGTTGAACTAAAATGGCTTCTTTTGCCAAATTGCTTTAGTTCTTATTTATAAAATTAAGCCATTTTAAATTTTATATGTCCATAGAAGTATTTATATTACTGAGCCAGAACCTTTTCAGATATTTAATAAGCCAAAGTGCTTTGCGATGTCTGCGTTTTTCTAAGAGAATGATAGTAAAAAGCAACTTAATAAAAAATATAAATAGTTGTTCTTTCGGTTTCAGTTATTCTGATTTATTTTCAGTTACATTTTGAATGACGGCGCGCCAAATTAAAACACCAACTACAATGAAAAGAGTACTCGAAAGAATCAAAAACCTTTTCTGTAGAGGTAGTACAGGTACGTACTTAAAACCTTTTAAATTTCTACATATTACATTTTAACATAAACTCAACTTATTATAAAATATTTTATTATAAACCGAGCGAGCGTGCGAGCGAAATACTCTGTTTCAACTTTTTATGTCCGGATGTCCAAATGTCCGATTCTACGTTACATTTCTCAATCGATTGTCGTGAAATTTTGTAAGCGGGACGTTAATTATATAGAACTTTTTTTCGACTTAGTTTTTGGATCAGGTCTACAGCTTATAGAGCCACGTATTTATTCATTGGTACGGTTCCCATCAAATACTTCAGGGTACTCGAAAATATATGCCACAATAGAAGCGTATAGGTGTACTTATATCTTGTAAGCACCTTGTTCACTTCGTTATATGTGATGGCGACGATGGTAAATACAAAAAAACAAGCAAGGAATTCGTTTTACAAAGCGACCACTTTTGTACTCTATTTAAGTTATAATAGAGTTGACTTTCCTCTACTGTTCAGTCGTATATAGTTCGCTTTCAAGAGTGTAAGATAAAAAGCAAGTTCTTAAAAACTATAGGCATAATAAATGAACACGGAAATTGATAAGTCTCGTAGCTGCTTGTTGATTTGAGGGGTGGGAATAGTAGGTGATTTCTCTTATGTGATATTTTCTACTGAACCGAGGTTGTACATATGTCGTCCACATTCACTCACTTGTCACTTTCCTGCCAGCGAAACTCGGTTTCGTGAGGCGAGGCAGTATGGATGCGGTACCAACTTGACAGCTGATAGATTACTGATATCGCACTGACCTCACACCACCCAGAGTGGCTACTTCTAATGATAGTGGATTGAAATAAAATTTGCTGAGCACACTCATTCCCTTGCCTTACTAACCGTACACCCACTAAACTGCAACGCGTGCAAATTACTCACAAACGTAGACTTTTTGTGAATTGCAAATTTGAATTAACTCCATTAACCTAGTTTTATAGCAATTTTATTCACTGTTAATATGTTCAAGCACAATGTAACCTAACACATTAGCTAAGTATAAGGATTTTCCAATAAATTAGTATTATTGTTCAGCGCTCAACAAATGTGAATGTGATTGCAATCCAGTACCTTTCGTGAAATATACCATGAATGTTAATCGGATAATCTTACGCAAAAGCTGCTCAAATTGACACTTATTACTTTGTCTCATAGTTCATTTTCCAATATCACAGATCTAATGTGTATCTACGTACTGTTGAGGCGTAGTAGCGTTACCACTGATCCCTTTTGATTGGAACGACATGGAGCCCGGCTTAGGCAAATTCCTGTCCGAATTTGAAGTGTTGCCAATAGTTTTTTAACGTTTTGGCTCGGGCTTGGGATGGGGACGATAATGCCGTTACTGCTTTTAGTTCTATTAAAATGTTTCGCGCCAAAAACGAGCACTGACGCGAGAGCTAGGATTTGAATCGCTGAAATATTTTAAAGAAGTTTTTGACCGGGGTATGTCCTAAAACTACGACCAAGGCCACCGTGGGATGGGCAGCAGCATCCCTGAAGTGCGATGGAGATAATGCGATCGATGCGACCAACCGGCATGCCAAGCGTGGCGATTACGGCATTTACCACCATGAAATTGGGAGAGGCCTCTGTCCAACAGTGGACGTCCTGGGGCTGATATGGTGGTGGTTACCCGGGTTCGTTTATCTCGTACCTCCATACAAACTTCCGTCCCCCAACTAACCCGCTAGCGAATAATTTCCAGGATTAAAATTTTTCAATATCCTTTCCTTGGGATACAAACTACCCTCTTGCTAAATTTAATCTCAATCGATTCAGTGGTGTAAGAGTGAAAAGGTAACAGACACGCAGACATTTACTTTTGCGTTATAATTATTAGTATTTCAATTCAATTTTTTATTTTAGGCATAAAATCTATATGGATCGCATGCGCACGTGTTGAACATTATTATCATTATGACAAAACATGTCAACTTGTTGCCCATAGGTATGGGTTAATTATCCTAAAATTATTTGCTTCTCCAGATCATGATTATTCCGCAAGTATTGCTCAATAAAATTAGTGTTTATTTAAATGTATGTGCGCAGTAAAATGCGACTTACAGTTAACACTGACAGCTGACAGTTTTCTCTCTAGGTCTGTGGTTTCCTCATATCGTACCGCCTCCGCGCCGACAAATCAGGAGGGGCTTTAAATAGATTGACTGTACGCAAGTAGGTAGAAACAATAATTTATACCAAAAAAAACCGAATCCAATTTTGTACTTGCTATGCCACAATTTGTGGTTTCCGTGAGCCAATGCGTGGTTACGTACAGAAACTACTGAAATCGGCATATGCGTGCCTATCTAATTCGAGGAGTTCCCTCGATTCCTCCTAGATCACATCATCAGACCTTCACCAAATTTATATAGGACCAATGTCAGGGTACCTGCTTGGAAACAAAAAATTGGTTGTTTGTAAAGAAGGTTTACGATCGAGATGTTTACGTGATAACGTCTTACTTCACTTGCACTTCACTTATACCTGCGATCGCGCTCGTGAGGTTTTGGTGTGACACAAGTTTCTGAACATGTCACCCGACTAAAACGATTTTAAAGACGTTATCACGTTAATAAAGAATTATCATAATCGGTCAACGGGGTCAAGAGTTATCGGGAAACATTCTATTGAAGTCGGTAAATAAATTAACATGAGTCTGAAAATGGTTACCATTCAGCGCTCAGAAGCGCTCGCAACTCCAAACTTCGAACAATAAACGAAGCGAAAGTTTCGAGTGTGTTTTGAAAAAAAAATCAAAATAATGCCAACTCGGCGAAGCTATGTGAGTTGGAAACATTATTTTCACTACGATTGTCAACAACATGAAACAAATACATTGTTAGAAAGTTTGTCGGAGCTGCCAGTTGCTTTTTGTATGAAATAATGCAGTGGATGTTCATTTTGAATATGTAGCGTATTTTTTCACTTTAGACACTACTTTAAAAGTTATACTGCGGCACTGACTGTATAAATGCTTGTGCTATGGTAGACTACACTAAACGTTTTTTAAAAAAAAAAACACCGACTCCAAACTTTGCCAGACCATGTCCTCCCAACGCGAAGATAGAATTTTTAATCTTAACAAAATCTCATAGATGGCGCTATAGGTAGCAAGCAGCAAATATGGAATATTTATCCTGCCAATTAAGAAATATTTATGGCATATTATATAAAATATAAGTTTATTAATGCACATAAATCATAATAAGAACACATTTAACACTGTATTTTCGAAATCATTTATTACAATTACACTGCATGGTTCATTGGAGTTATCTACCTGTCTACGTAGTACTACGCGATGTCACTAGATGGCGCGAAAAAGAACTCGCACAAGTAATTCACAAAGCTTGCTAACAATTCGTCTCAGGCGAGAAAACGCCAATATAAATATGACCTCCAATTACGAACAAAAGTTTTGAACAATGGGGTCAGGTTAAACTAGTTATGTGAATGGTGAGGCGATTCGAGACAGGTTGTGAATCGGTTGAGATCAAAATGACAATATTTGAAGCGTACACGGAAAAATATGTCTAGTCCTTTAAAATTTCAAAGTTAGTGTGCACCTTATGTCTTATACAATTAGATTGCTTTTAGTTTTGAAATTTTTATGGACTAGAAATGTTTTTTCCGTGGACCATTCATTTGCTCTAATGGGTTGTGTTCATTCAGTTCATTGACACGTGAACTACAAATGCCTACGAAATCGAAATGAGCGTATATACGCAACCTGGGTAATAAGACTAATAAGAATGGCAGCCTGTCAAACTGAAGGTTATCAGAGGCCAATATCGATACTGATATCGACATAATTCGTTTTTTCTGCTGTAATCGAAATTGGAGGCGACTTATATAAATACCGTTACCATTAATAGTTCAATCACTAAGCGATTGCTGCTATAGTTGGAGAATGAGCAGCCCGGCTAGTATGATAGCTTATACCGTCACGTTTTATGTGACGTTTCAGTACATTTTGGCCATATAACGTGACGGTATAAGCTATCATACTAGCCGGGCAGATCTTCTTTGTCGCTTGAATACGCAAGTGTGACAGAGAGGCAGATATTTAGTTTTCGGTTCGCGGTAGCCCTGCTGCACGGCTGGCAGGGTAATCCCGACCAAATATATGTTAGGACATATAACACGTAATTTAACGCGCAGCGGAGATTTTATCTCATCAACTAACATAAATTCATCTCCCTACATTTATGTATAATGTTACCAACCAATATAAATCTAAACACGCGGCAGCGTGTCCAGCCAAGTTTATCCTTGGAACTGGCGGACAGCAGCCGTATGTTATATTACAGGAACCTTTTGGAGCCACTTTTGACCCCCCAATAACTCAAAATCTATCTAACACAAAAAGATTGGTAAATGTATAAAAAAAAGTAAAAAAAAATTAGAACAACTAGAACCCCAAATTTCATTAATATAAACCTATATAATAGTTATTGAGATATTAAATTCCAAAAAACGGCATTGTTACCTGACTGACTAGTGATCAAAAACCTAACCCACTTCCAGCCCGGCTAGTATGATAGCGTATACCGTCACGTTATATGGCCAAAATGTACTGAAACGTCACATAAAACGTGACGGTATAAGCTATCATACTAGCCGGGCAGGTGACCTAGAAATTTTGGCATGTAGCTTGATAGTGTGTACACCAGAAAAAACAGAAAACAGTGATTATTTTATTAATTTTATTATTATTTATGCTAGTTACCTCAGAACTCCGTCATTTATTAACCGATTTGGAAGATTCTTTTTTTGTTATACTCCAGGGGTGGTCCCATAGTTATCAAGTAAGAATCTGATCATAGGGTCCTGGAGAAATCGAGGGAACTCTTCAAATATTTGAGGTGCACCTATAGCGATTTGGGTATTTTTTATAGAAACTCGTACATTCGCTCTTAAAAAGCACCATTTGGCGAAGATTGACAAAAAGTAATGATATCCTATCAAAAACATAAATGTGAAAATGGGAGCCAAGTTCAATATTAAGAATATGTCATGCTTGATTGTCGTCTCCACCGGCACAAGAATTGAGATCTAAATGGGTGCCAAGTTCCATAGATTCTCTAAAATGGTGCCAAGTCCGGCACTACATTGTTTACAGTAAAACTAATTTACTGCGGTTTAATATTTTATGTTTATTTATATAAGGAGAACCAACAGCTATAATTACAATATTGCAGATAAAATAGTCTTACAGAGCCAATTATAGGAACTCACGTTTAGATATTACATAAGAAAAAAACATACGCTTAGGCAATACACACAATGTACAACAATGCAACAAAGCACACTTGCAGGTGTTAGACCAATTTAATACAGTATAAAAGAACGGAACCTGGTTATTCCAAAGTAAAGACTGTATTTATTTAAAAAGGAAAAGAGAAGAAGAGAAATCACTTACGCAAAATACGTACTCACTAGTTTTTGCCTCACGGAAGGAATAACACAATTAAATATATCGAGAATAATGCATTTTGAGCCTTAACTTGGCAGTTTTCTATGCAGTATCTTATAATACCATAAAAGCTGTTTGATATTTAAGAAAACTGCCAAGTTAAAGCTCAAAATTGGACAGAAAGAGATAAAATATGTCGTATTTCTATGTCGATTTTATATATACTGGTATAACACATTTTATCTACAGCAGAATAGGTTCTCTCAATCCGGGCCTTTTACACGGTCACTTGGCGATCCAGTCGTATCATAATACGTACCACATGAATATTGACAAGTATCACAATATCGTGATAATATCAGAGCAAATCTGGATGCTTTTCATTCCGAAATACCTAAGGGGCGTGGCTTCAATAATACTGTGCATCTAAACGCATCGCGATAATATCACGATTTCATCTGTCACCTTCCATCATAATAAAACTACACAATATATTATATTGTGTAGTTTTTGCCATCGCCACTCATTCAGCAATCGAATTAAGAAATTAATACTAAAATAACTTGTATTGAATCAATAAACCTAGCACTATTTTTATCGTGAAAGAAATGGGTAATATTTTTCGAACTCCATAAGAATTTGATTAGCTAATTACATAACCTAGCATTACTTTCACCCATGGGAGTAAGAAAATGACAGAAAATCTAGTATTTTTTTACTTTTATTATTTTTTGAAACAAGTAGACTACCTATCTATACGAAGATGACAATTCTGGATAAAAAGATCCACGCTAATTATCTGATCTGGCGTAAAGTGAAATTAAAAAAAACTGTTCATTTGATATTTCGGGACAGAAAATATAAAAAAATAACAGTCCTAAAATATGCATATCTTTTACACGTTATTAAGTATACATACATATACCTAATACCAGAATGCTTAAAATATAAATAAATAGTAAGTACAATAATTTTAAATCATCGTAAATTCAAAAACAAATCACTCACACCAAATTATCGATTCGGCATTTGAAATCGGGATCGGCCATCTTGCTCCGCAGAGAAAGTAGGTGTTCCATGAATTATGAATGGAACTGCGCGTACGCTATGACTGTTGCCATGACGACAGCTTTCAACTTCAAGGTCAATACAAGGTTTGCGCTTTAAAAAACTACAATAAGATTATGAACCTTCTTGCTTAATTAGTGAAGTCGCTTTTTGAACGGACTAATTTGACTCGGTTCGATCCTACCGCGAACCGAAAACGAAGTATCTCCGTCGCCTTCGGTTGAACATGCAAGTGCGACAGAGATGCACATATTTTGTTTTCGGTTCACGGTAGCGTAGCGCCCGCTGCATTGTATTTAATTTATATCCAATGTCGCGGAATGAAAAGGTTCGTAATTTTTCAACTCTATTTTAATGGGATTAAGGTCGAAAAGTTACGAATCTTTTTATTCCGTGACTATACATAACCGCAAGGCTAAGCAGCTATATGATGATATTGATGATTTAGGCGAAATTTCGTGTATACTTACTATCCAAGTATACTTAAAATTGATCGCAGATTTGGTTGGAGCCCTTTATGGGCGATTCTCACCAAAAGTCTGGAGTCGGCGCGCACCCCACTAGAGTCAAAGGAATTAGAACCCTCCATATAGAAGTTAGATTTCATATTTGAATGGGTTGAGGGCAGCCAGTCATCTGCAGCCGGCTCTGCCGCTGCCGTTTGGATACGAAGTCTAGCTTCTGTATGGAGTGTTCGAATTCCTTTGACTCTGGTGACATGCGCGCCGACTCCGGCCATTTGGTGTGAATTGTCCATTACACGGTTATCATTATCACAATACTAAGATGTCAATATTAACGCGGATTTGAATTGTTTGGACTTTTCTTCATTATTCATTAATATTAACGTGATACTTATCGTGATATGATATGAGTGTATTCACGTGATAAATAAATAATTGAATCACGCAGTAATGAGATAAATGTACGAGTAGACTAGGTACATTGTTACACTTCTAAGCAACGATAAATTTAATTTTGTATTAGCAACTATCACGAGTAATTTACGAGTTCACGACACATCCTAAGGGTTATGGTGATTTTTAGGGTACCGTAGTCAAAACGGCAAAAACAAAACCCTTACACTTTAGTCATGCATCTGTATGTTCGTAATAGTCTCTTAAGTCCCTATGTTACATGCGGTTTTGGTGAAAATTATATGGTGTATTGAAATAAAATTTTAAGAAAATTCAGGGGACACTCACTCCGTAGATGTAGCTAAAAGGCAAACAAAAGTGCCCCCCCCCCCCCCCTAACTTTTGAGCAGTGTAATTATTCAAACCAACAATATTTTGAATAAGATAAGGCCTCGTCTTAACAAAAGGACCTAAGTGCCGTGAGTTCCTATAAAGATACTTTTTAGGGTTCCGTACCTAAAGAATAAAACGGGACCCTATTACTTAGACTCCGCTGTCCGTCCGTCCGTCCGTCTGTCCATCTGTCCGTCTGTCTGTCTGTCTATCTGCCTGTTTGTCACCAGATTTGTCTCATGAACCGTAAAAGTTACACAGCTGAAATTTTCACAGATGATGTATTTCTGTTGCCGCTATGGCAACAAATACTAAATACAAAACAAAATAAAATAAATATTTAAGGGAGCTCCCATACAAAAAAAACTTTGAAAAGGTTAAAAGTAAAAGTAATTTATTCTTCAAATTAGGCATAATTACATGCACCTATGACCGTCAATAAACTATCAGTTGCTTGTTGTGTTCATCAGGCGCTGGGTCTCAAAATGTATGGGAAAATTAAAACCCGACTCGTACTTGATCAAAATTCTACTATTTAATAATATTTAACTTAACGTTCTTATTACTGATAAAAAATTAAATTGTTATTTTAATTAAATTAAAAAAACTGGCCAAGTGCGAGTCAGACCCGTGCACAAAGGGTTCCGTACCTATAAAAACGGCCAAGAGTCCGACTCGCACTTGGCCGGTTTTTAATATTTATTGTTATAGCGGCAACAGAAATACATAATCTGTGAAAATTTCAATTGTCTAACTATCGCGGTTCTTGAGATACGGCCTGGTGACAGTCAGACGGACAGAGCGAGTCGAAAGTTTTTTTTTAAATCACAATATAGGATGGTGGTTTTAAATGAAGATTAGTAGTAGGCAGGGCTGGAATAACCGGTATTTTCGGGAACCGGTATTGTGACCTTGTACCAGGAACCGGTATCAGACATGGTACCGGTACCGAGGTACCGATACCTAGCTAAAGTACCGGTATTGCTAAAACCGGTATCCTAAATGATACCGATACCTTGAGAACCGGTAAATTGATGAAATTCACCGGTTTTTAACAGTTAAAATACCGATACTCGAAAGTGCGAGTGGAGTGAGTGAGAGAGATAGAAAACCTTATAAGGTCACAAACACTCACATCGCGAGTAAGAAACTAACAACAACACAACACAACACACTAACATGGAGAATGTATGAAACTAACATAATTATTGTCCGCTGCTCTAACTTTTTAAATTTGCGTACTAAAATCAACTGATGAAGGAAATATTACATAGAGCCAACCGCCACGATTTTGTATATATATTTTTAATTTGTTATGTAAATTGGTATATTTTTAGGTTTTACCGGTTTTTTTATTGTTCTTGTATTTTTGTAGCATTTTTTATAGTTGTTTTTTTTCGAATTTTTCGAGTATTTATGTTTTTTTTTTAGTATTTTCGTGTTATTTTGTAGCGTTTTTTGATATTTTTACTTTTTAAGTTTTTTCGTATTTTTTGTTGTAGTTTTCGTAATTTTTCGGAGTCTTTCCATGTTTTTTGTTTTTTTTTTTTGTAGTTTTTACGTGTTTTTTGTTTTTTTTTTTAGACTGTGTTTTTTTAAATGGTGCTTGTATTTAGTAGCATTTTTCGTGTTTTGTTTTTATTTTCGTTTTTTTTGTGAATTTTGGTATATTTTTTAAAGTATTTACTTGTTATTTTGTAGCGTTTTTTCTGTTTTTTGATGTTTTTGGACTGTTTAAAAGTTTTTTTGTAATTTTTGTACTTTTCATCAGTTTTGTTTTGTTTTTTGGCTGTTTTATAAGTTTTACGTGGTGTATTTTTTTTAGTTTTTTTTCGTGCTTTGTAGTTTTGTAGCATCTTTCGTGTGTTTTGTTGTTTCTTTCGAACTTTTCGTGAATTTTGGTATTTTTTTTAGTTTTTTCGTGTTAATTTGTAGCTTTTTTTGTTTTTTGATGTTTCTGGATTTTTTTAAGTTTTGTCGTGTATTTTGTTTTGATGTTTTTCGGTATTTTTTGTAGCATGATTCGTGTTCTTATGCTTGTTATGTTTCATTATTTTGATATTTTTGTTTTCTGGATTTTTCTTAGCATTTTTCGTGTTTTTATTTAATTTTCGTTATTTGTCGTGATGCTTTGCTATTTTTAGACATTTTGTATTTTTTATTTTTATTTACATTGTAGTTTTTTTTTCGTTTATTTTTCTAACATGTTTGAGAAAAGTACTATACAATCCTCGGCTGGAACAGGGATTGCAGGACTCGGTTTATCCCAAACTCGTCGAGCAATCCCTTACTTCACGGCCTCTCTGCGTACTATTAGGTACCTAAGTTCCGCCGCTGCGCCGCGCATTCGCACGAAATGGCAACATCGCATACAAGTGTAGGAACCTTTATAAAGAACCGGTATTTTTCGGTTCTAATACCGGTTTTTTTTAACCGGTTCTCTGGAACCGAAACGAAGAAACCTATAAATACCGGTATGTTACAGGTATTTTCTCAGAATGTATGGGAAAACTAAAATCCAACTCGCACTTGACCACAATTCTACTTGATATTATGTAACGTTCTTATTATTATTACTTTAATATATTATTATTTAAAATATATTATTATTGGTATGAATATATTATTTAAATTAAATTAAAAAAGGTTATAATAAAGTTCGAATGTTGTATAGATAATAGTACGGAAGCCTTCTTGCGCGAGTCCGACTCGCACTTGGCCGGTTTTTCATTTTGTTTGTCGTGGGTTGTTCGCTTGTTAGTGATAGCTCGATATGCTGTCTGTTCTGCTTTTCGCCCGCGCAAGGACTAGCTTGCGAAATTTCAATATAAAATCATATTGTAAAAGCGAATAATTATTTCGGCACATAGATAAAATTACATAAATCCTTTAAAATATTCACTTTGGTTTAAAAGAAGTAAGTAGTCACACTATGTTTTTTTTTTCGAAATTATTCGCTGACTCATTTCATAAACGACCATCTTGCCATCATACTAATTAATATCAATACGAGAAGCAGCAAAGTAACGATGGCTCGTTTTAATAATTATTATTTTTATTGCATTGTCAATTTGTATTATACATGTAGCAAATCGTTACAGCAGGTTTCCCGCCACCAGGCATGCTTATTCGAGTGAAACATACTAATCAGTCAAATTTAAATGTATTCCGTGCGCTTATTTCCACGCGCACCGAAGCGGCAGCAGCGGAGCGATAGAAATGCAAGCGAAGTTAAATCAATCAAACACAGTTGTCACTGCTACTCGTAAGTGCTAATACACGGAACAGACGCAGCCCTAAAAAGCCTCGCACTCAAGGTCGCGCTCATTCATCCACAAGTTCGTGTCATTGACATCTAAGTAGGTACCTACACTGCGTACTTATACTTATCAAGCTTGAGCAGATTTGGCGCCTCAGAGCAACTGACATCTAGTGACACCTCGATGTACTAGGACAACTAACAGTAGACTGATCGCGTAGTGAACTGCGTCAGTTCAGTGCTGCCTCTACTGGAAATCTAAGAAACGAAAAATGCGGGATGCGTTTCAAGAGTCTAGGCAGCTCGCGTTTTCTCTATGGGATTGGGTATCTGTACTAGTATTATAAAATCTGTGGCCAGACCTCTTGGTATATAATTTGAGGAGTTGGTTCCTTATTTTTTGCCTTACCCCATGCTCTTGGTATATACGAGGGGTGTTCAATTAATTCTCTTTATTAGAATGAAAACAAAAGAATACGTTAGGTGTTTTGTTTTTATTGTTAAATATACTACTCCCCTATATTTATGCACTTATAAGACGGGTCCATTAGTTTTTTTAAACCCTCATAAAAATATATTTTGTTTTTGATGTCACAATGCTCATACAGTAGTGTCTTCAATGCTTTATCGTTAGAAAATAAATTTCCTCGTAGCTCCTTTTTGAGATTGGGAAACAAAAAGGAGTCACTCGGGGTCAACTCTAGACTATACGGGGGGTATGTAATAGTTTCGAACCCAGATTCAAGAACAGCAGCCTTGGCAATATAAGCAGTATGTACAGGGGCGTTGTCGTAAAGAAGCAGAACACCTTTGGCTAATTTTCCCCTTCTGTCATGTTTGATTGCTCCCCTTATTTGGCGTAGAATATTAGCGTAGTACTCTCCTGTAATACTTACACCCTTTTCTTTATGGTCGGACCACGAGTCTCCGAGTAATCGGTGAATATACATAAAAAAATATTCCGACGAATTGAGAAATATTTCGACGAATTCAGAACCTCCTCCTTTTTTTGTATTCGGTTAAAAAACCGGCCAAGAGCATCTCGAGTCATGTCAGTGTAAGGTTCCTTAGTTCTCGATCGTCACATAGGGCTGTGGTCCTAGATCTCAACTACGGTCCAAATTAAAATCCTTTACAGCGCAAAGTAGAATTTCAACATTCGGAGTACAGCGCCATCTAAATATGGGCAAATTCGGTTATTAATTTGCACAAACGAGATGGGCTATGTATGTTGATGGTTTTTCAGGGGTAATTCCTAATTATATGAACCGATTTCAATTTATTTATTTTTATTTGAGAGACAATACTTTAATGGGTGACATCATAGGTATTTAAAGAAAAAAAACAATGGCGGTTAATTTACAAACTAACCCAATTATTCATAAAACTTAACAAACCTCTGTTAACTAAAAATGTTATGACCCTTTCTCACAAACATAAATGTCAAAGTGACAGATAAGGACAAAGTTTAGCGGCTTGTTAACTAATAGAGGGTTGATGCACGTTTATGAATAAGGGGGTTAGTTTATAAATATTTAAAAAAATAACTTATAAACTGCTCAATCGATTAAGTTCAAAATAATTTTCCTTAGAAGTCTTTATAAAGCTTAACTTTCATGATTGTTTTTATATTTTATGGACGCGCGGTTCAAAAGTATAGAGGGGGGGGGACATTTTTTGATTTATTGAGAGTTTGAGTGTATATTAAATCCCAATGGAATATAATAACCCCTCGACTGGTTTGGCTCATATTTAGGTTTCCGTACACGGAGGGTCCACACGGAGCTGTATTGCTATCGATCGCGTGTCGGTCTTTCGTGTGTCACGCATTTTGTTCCAAAGATTTTTTCACCCATTGACTTATGAACTTGAATTAATTAGGTGATGATGTTTATTATTACGTATATTCAGCCTATACTATGTACAAGTCACCAGGACTTCAAAACGTTATGAAAATTAGCGATATTACAACGATATATTTCGTTAGTGTTTAAAATTTCGTTGTAATCATAATCGATATTCCTCATAACGATGCTTCATGTAATAACTAAATTAAAATCATAACCTTATATGATAATGTTATTATAACATTATAATATCGTTTAAGATGGTGGCGGTGGCGGCGACAATGACGTGCTCGAATTTGACGTGCATGTCACAGCAAACGTAAGATCGAGACTGTGTCCGAGAAAGAGATAGCCTATAACGTTATTATAGCGCTTTACAAAATATCGCTATATATATCACCATGTCAACCGAAAGACATCCACTGCTGGACATAGGTCTCCCCCAAAGACTTCCACAATGTCATCAGTCCACCGTGTGGGGGGCCTGCCCACGCTACGCCTTCCGGTACGTGGTCGCCACTCGAGAACCACATATATATATTGCTGTTTATTTATAACGATATAATGGATACCGCTATAAATGCGCGCAAAATATAGTTTTTAGTAAAGCGTTTTATTGACAAAGTAGCGTTATTCATGAATCATAACGATACACGAAAATAGCGCTATTTCAAGGCCTGACAGTCATCAACAAAAGTATCTACGCATATGAAGGGACAAAAAGCTCTTATTACCTTATAATAAAGACTTTTGAACTTTTCAAATGCCACTTTTCTACTTTTGATGTTGACTGTACATATATAATAATAATAATATAATATTGGGGGACAATCTTACACAAATCGACCTAGTCCCAAACTAAGCAAAGCTTGTACTATGGGTACTAGACGACGATATACATACTTATATAGATAAATACATACTTAAATACATAGAAAACATCCAAGACCCAAGAACAAATATCCGTGAAAAATGCACAAATAAATGCCCTGGCCGGGATTCGAACCCGGGACCTCTAGCTTCGAAGGCAGAGTCACTACCAACTAGGCTAAACAGGTCGTCAACACACATCTGTACATTATCGTAAACAGATGACGCGCAATTAATCACGGCTCGAATGTTCATAATTACAACATAATAATAATTAATTATGTGCAATTAAAGTACATCTGTACTATCGAATGCAATGTTAATTTTGTCTTTGATTAATGTGAGTTAATATGGGAATAATTTGGCCGAAAAGTGAAATATTTTAGAATGACTTCATTACCTACTCAACTACAATTGTTCCTTTCAAAAGGGTTTATTTTGTCTGTTGTTCTCTACTTTTAAATTGGACCTTAACTTTTCTTAAG
Source organism: Notocelia uddmanniana (assembly GCA_905163555.1). Taxonomy (NCBI): domain Eukaryota; kingdom Metazoa; phylum Arthropoda; class Insecta; order Lepidoptera; family Tortricidae; genus Notocelia; species Notocelia uddmanniana. The sequence goes on along the minus strand of LR991058.1, from coordinate 28,038,725 downwards.
CACAATTGTCTGAATAAAAGGCTTATATTATTATTATCTCTGTATTTATTTTCTTTCTTATTTTCTTAAGCGAGGTTTTCTTGACTGACATGTTTTATTTAAAATCCACACGATGATTGGTAACAATATAATATTATTATATACTTATTTTTTCTTAGTTTTACCACTTTTACAAACACTGTCATGGACCTGAAATATTACATTGTATTTATCTTTAATTTATCGAATAGAATTAATAATATAATATAATATGCATTTATTTTTTGTACTTAACTTCTTCTAGACGTACCACTTAGACAAAAATAAGCCCTTCTGAAAATACTCTCCTCAAATACTCTGGGATATTTTTACTTGTATTTTAAGTATATTTTTTTGAATAAAATTCGATCCTACTCTTACATAACTTATTAATGTTAAGTTTAATAACTTCAAATTGTACTTCTTAACGGACCCGGGTATGTCCTAAAACTACGACCAAGACCACCGGGGAATGGGCAGCAGCATTCCTTGAGTGCGGTGGAGATACTGCGATCGCCAACCCGCATGCCAAGCGTGGCGATTATGGCATTTACCCCCCATGAAATTGGGGGAGGCCTATGTCCAGCAGTGGACGTCCTAGGGCTGATATGGTGGTGGTGTTGGTGGTACTTCTTAACACCATCGCGATATTCGGTAATACAGTAGGTTAACAAACATTTCACGGACAACAAAGTAAACATACAGCATCACACGGCTTCTTTAGTATTATTTTAAAAATCATAGTACCTATAGCTACTTCTGTCACATACCTATGTGCCCTACGACTCCACTCGACTCCATCAGATTCTAAGATTTACTTAGTCTGGCTTAAATTTATGTGAAATTAATTAAGGGATTCCCAATACATCAAGAAAGTAACACCGTACTGAAAACCTCTTAGTCTGCTTTCAGAAAATTACCACTTTCATTGCCAGGAACCCTAGGTGGGCACTTGTCTCTTAGACACTTTACGATACATACGGTTTTTCGCAAGTTATCGGCTACGAACGTAGCGCTACGAAATCGTTGGCAGAGAAAGTGTCTAGGTAGTTTTATTCACGAACTTGAGTAAAAACACTGTGGTTTATTGTGTTACACTGTGTTTTCCTTTGCACCAATTTAAGTACGAAAAATTAAAAAAACTTCGTAGTTCGCATAACATTGCTATATAAAATTTTATCTATGAATCAATATTCTTCAGCTTAAACTGTATAAGATCTGTGAAAAAAATTTCCATAGTATAAACGATATTTTAGAACCATGCACTTAATAACACTACCCAAGAATTCCTGGCAATATTGCGAAACTATCAGCGAAATTTTCAAGGTGCTCTTTTTCCGGCAAGTTCATTAATTACCGGGCGTATTTTTGTCCCTGTCCATTAGAGATACGTCGCTTCGCCATTACGAAAGATTAATGACGTGGCGGCAAAAACCTAACGTTAATTTAAACATTTTTAGAGCACTTTGGAGCACTATGGCGCTTAAAATATGGCGCTTATGGGGTTGAAATAAAAAAAACAGCTTAAAATCTTTAATGTGAAAACTGTCACTGCAGGGTATTGTCGCCAAACCGTGTGCATCAGGTATAAGCCTTTGGACAGTCCCACTATTTCTGATAACCTTCCGGATCCATCATTACAGCAACTTTATAATACGTTTTTTTTAATACATCGGTGGTGGTAACAGAGATCGTAGATTATAGGCGCTGTCCTCTTGAAAATTGGAGGATTCGTTCTATTGACAGCTCTTTAGCGGCGTGTTTATACAAATGCAGGTCACTCTCAATACAGCGCCTCTTCAGGAGCTCTGGCCTGCTACCGCGAACTTTGAAAATCGAACTTCGTATCGTACCGTCCCTTTCCGTCATATAGTATATGACACGAGAGTGAAAGGGACGGCACGCTACGAAGTTCGACGTTCGCGGTAGCACCCCTGGCGACCTTAATTACAACCACTTACACCACATTAATCTGGACCTGGGTATGTCCTAAAACTACGACCAAGACCACCGGGGAATGGGCGGCAGCATTCCTAGAGTACGGTGAGATACTGCGATCGCCAACCCGCATGCCAAGCGTGGCGATTATGGCATTCACCCCCCCATGAAATTGGGGGAGGCCTATGTCCAGCAGTGGACGTCCGAGGGCTGATATGGTGGTGGTACACCACATTAATGTAGTCATCGTTTTAGACAATATTCCTTGTAAAGTTTTAAATCATTAGATGGGTTTCATGCTATCACTTTGAGTACTGTAAATTATAAATATTGCTCTGAAAACGAAATAAAATCAGTTTTTTCGTCAGAAAAACAGCATTTTGTAGACTTTTAGCTATAAACCGTGGATAATCAAACAGTTTCGTAGCAAATAGATTACAGATAATAAAACAAGTTTGCCGTATCGGCGACTCGTGCAGCGGCGATCAGATATATCGGGGTACATGCTCACCTATATCTGAACACGGCCCTATTACGAAGGCTATAGAGTGCATCCCAGATATTTTTGGCGCCCCGAAGAGTACAAATGTACAGGGTGGGCAAATAAGACGCTTTCACTTATATTTTGTCGTTTTTTTTTAAGATTCACTATTTGATTAGAACGATGCCGTGACAAGTGAGTATTTAACATGTAACACGGCACGGCATCAAAATTGAAGGAAACATTTTCAGGTAAGCAATCCCAAAAATATTGTTTTTTTTTTCTCTAGTTTTATTATCTAACTCAATGTGTGTACTAAGGTACATTATTGAGAAATCTGAAAAAGTTAGAGGGAAAATTTCCAGGTAACTAATGTCGGTAAGTAGCAGTAGGTACCTCCGAAATTGCGAACTGGCATGGTTTTTTATTACAAAACAGAACTGTATCACGTAGCTAGGTTTAGGTATATTTGAAGGCGGGTCATTCATAAGTTGGCGTCGCGTCGTTTCTGTGGACATGTTTTATCTAAAATTAAGGGCGAGGAAGCCTAATTTTTGGTTGGTTTTGGTGGTCATTTGTATAAACGACGTTTCTATGAGAAAAATAACTTCTTCTTCTAATAATTCTTAATTATCTCCCAGCATATGTAGTGCCAGCTAGTACTAACGATTGTGGCAGGAGAGTTTGGACGAACACGCTACCACTACGCGCTTTGAATAGATTCCCATGTGATGTTATAGTTAATAGAAATGCCAAACAGATAGTAAAGCTATATAAAAGAATATTGATAAACTGCTTGTCAAATCTCACAGCTAAATAATTCTCAACCGATAGAATTATATATGTGTAATATACATAATAGTATATTCATTATAATAATATTACTATATTCATTAGTTATTTTTAAGTATAAGATTTATTTAGACTCGATAAAAATCCTTCTAAATTAAGATATAGATATCTAATGGTGGACTTTATGTAACCCATAAAGTAAAATAAACAGTTTTTTTTAAAGTAATGTATTAAAGCCGTTTGTTTACTATTGACCACGGGAAAGACGAAGTTTTTTTGGAAAGTTATTTTCCTTACATAATTTCCAAGTTTTATAGCATGTTTTATTCTTATGTATTACTTTAGTTTTTATCTAATTCTTTTTGTTTTTTTTTGTAAATGTCTTTTTGGCCACCCTGTATTTGGCGACTGTAGCGGGTTACACTCGCTCGTAACAGCGCGACCGGACATATCCTGTTATAAAGAACGCTTTCAATTGCAAATGGGTCGTGGGGCCAGCGAGACGCCAAATTTATAGCCAGGGATGGAAAACGAACGCGTTATTTGGACTCCAATGGGAGAAAAAATAGGGATAAAGGAATTGAGCCATTCATTTTTCATAGTTTTATTTATGTAAGTCCATTCGTCGCGAAGTAACGGATCTATAAAATGTCGAGCGCGTTTTTAAGGTGGCCATCTGTTTATGTTTGAGAATACGAGTATGTTGGGACTCTTGACTGGTTAAAAGAAATATTTTCTGTTATCATCGCTTACTAAAATTATTGTTCACTCACCAAATATATTTGTGTTAACTACGACAGATGGTTAACAAGCTACGGCAAGCTTGATGGTTAGCTAACTGCATAGCCTATAGACTCCTGCGACTCCATGACAATAGGGTACTGCACAACACAAAAATATTACGTTACCACTAAACAAATCATACGAAAATATTCAAAAAAATAAAACTTCAACTTATTTATGAGATTTTAAAGATTTTTCAGTACATACAAATAAAAATAATAACGCCGTTTAACCGTAGAAAACTGTGATGTCATTGGGCACATGTCCCTACAAACATGATACTAATACTAACGCGCTTCCGATCTGTTTTGATTAGAGGATTCGATGACTTAACAGCTAGAGATAAATAAATACGAGATCGCCACTCTCAACACAGCACATTTATTATCATCGCTTACGACGATATTTATCTATTTATTAAAATACAATGTATTATATATGTACAATGGGCAGCAGCATTCCTAGAGTCCGGTGGAGATACTGCGATCGCCAACCCGCATGCCAAGCGTGGCGATTATGGCATTTACCCCCCATGAAATTGGGGGAGGCCTATGTCCAGCAGTGGACGTCCTAGGGCTGATATGGTGGGTGGTGGTGGTATTTAAATAGATTATTTGTATGTATTGCGTATCACGTGTAATAAATACCTACCTACATTTTAACGTTTTGAGTCCTTATCAACATGTCTGCTGGCTTCTCATGCCTCGGTTTGGGTATGAATTTGAAAACGGAGGCAGTATCCAAAATAAGATTCGTTTCAGGATGCAAGGTTACATAAATAAATATTGCTGAACAATCTTACGATTGACCTAGACCATAACTAAGCGAAGAATGTTACAACCACCACCACCACCATATCAGCCCTAAGACGTCCACTGCTGGACATAGGCCTCCCCCAATTTCATGAGGGGTAAATGCCATAATCGCCACGCTTGGCATGCGGGTGGGCGATCGCAGTATCTCCACCGTACTCTAGGAATGCTGCTGCCCATTCCCCGGTGGTCTTGGTCGTAGTTTAAGGACATACCCGGGTCCAGGACATACCCGGGTTACAACCATCTAGTAAATATAACACGGAGGTATTAACATAATAAGTTTCTGTCATAACTGAACTGAATCAGACAGACAGTTCTGCTACATATTTCAAAAAACTAACAGTGCCATGCCTAATATATACGCATTTTCGAAGTAGCAATATGTGTAGAACAAATTCTGTACTATTCGTAAAAGTATTTAACCGTAGCACCCATCGCAGTCATAACCTTTGTTCTGTATTTTCACTAACCGCACTGATGCGAAATAATGTTTTTTGCATGGAAAATAATTTTTTTAATAAAATCTCCTTAGTTATAAGTATGTTACCTTTACAGGAATTTAAAAATAAGCTTTGCAACTTACTTATTAGTAAGTCCTACTATTCAATATCGGGTTTTATAATAGACGACATAACTTAATTTCATTTGGACGTATAATTTGGTTTGTAATTTAATTGATTGAATTTATTAATGCATTCCTGTACTTACTTGACATTTCATATTAATTTTCTCATTGACCATGTTTTTAGGGCTCCGTACCCAAAGGGTAAAAACGGGACCCTATTACTAAGACTTCGCTGTCCGTCCGTCCGTTCGTCCGTCTGTCACCAGGCTGTATCTCAAGAACCGTAATAGTTAGACAGTTGAAATTTTCACAGATTGTGTATTTCTATTGCCGCTATAACAACAAATACTAAAATAATAATAATTAAGGGCTAAAATACCACGTTTTTCGTAAGGGAGCCCTTACAAAAAACGTGATATTTTAGCCCTTTTTCATGGCTACCACTCGCCGAGCTAGATCTCAAGAACCGTAATATCTAGACAGTTGAAATTTGCACAGATTAGGTATTTTTATTGTGGCTACAATAACAAATACTAAAATCAAAATAATAATAATAATTAAGGGGAGCTCCCATACAACAGAGTAGTTGTAGGCGTTTTTTTTCTGGTACGGAACCCATCGTGCGCGAGTCCGACTCGCACTTCGCCGGTTTTTTATCTCTCTTTTTGTTTATTGTAATTTTGTTATGTTTTAGCGCATTCTAAATAAGTTTAGTATTTATCATGCTACTGATTTTGTACGCCTAAAGCCAAAACATAGTGTTACATAACCCATTATTTAATTATTAATGTATCGCACCTATGATTACAAATACGAGTATATGACATAAATTTCATTTTTTTATAAAAAAAAACAATATCGCCGACTGTACTCTTTTATACACGACTGGTTTATCTTGTGTTTTTATTAAGTACCTAATAACCATAGCCACCTTTTGTCTCAAACCTTTTCGATAATACCATAATATTGAAAATTAATATTGAAAGTTAAATAAAAGCTTGTAATAATCATTTTTCACTTTTTGTTCAACCATATAAGTAATTTTGTTATTCATGGAAATAGTGCCTTATTAACTTTTCGCATCTATGTTTTGGTTATCTACGAGACAGGCTGTGCCCTCAGACCAAGTAAAAAATATAGACGGAGCGTCACGAACAACCTAGTGAAGCCATAAAAACCAAGCCCAATAAGCAAATACACGTACACTCACACATATACAAATCAAAACCAAGCCCAGAACTTTAAACGTCAAACTGGTAAACGTCAACAACTATCACTAACAATATGGTCTCCTGCGTCATTAAAGGATGCAAAAATAACATCCACCACCATATCAGCCCTAGGACGTCCACTGCTGCACATAGGCCTCCCCCAATTTCATGGGGGGTAAATGCCATAATCGCCACGCTTGGCATGCGGGTTGGCGATCGCAGTATCTCCACCGCACTCTAGGAATGCTGCTGCCCATTCCCCGGTGGTCTTGGTCGTAGTTTTAGGACATACCCGGGTCCAACCAAAATAACATCAGGACTAGAAATATATCAAATAATAAAACTTTTCATTTGTATGTGTTGAACTAATACCTTCGTCACGCTCCGTCTATATTTTTTATTTGGTCTGAGGCTGTGGCTAGTGTAGGGGCCAGTGAAACCGCAACTGTAAGCATTTAGGTACACGAAAGTCGCCAAATTTTATATGTATAATCTTTTTTTTTGTTCTTCCCATGTATGTGCTGTACATGGACGACCTGTTTAGCCTAGTTAGTAGTGACTCTGCCTCCGAAGCTAGAGGTCCCGGGTTCGAATCCCGGCCAGGGCATTTATCTGTGCATTTATCACTGATATTTGTTCTTGGGTCTTGGATGTTTTCTATGTATTTAGGTATGTATTTATCTATATAAGTATGTATATCGTCGTCTAGTACCCATAGTACAAGCTTTGCTTAGTTTGGGACTAGGTTGATTTGTGTAAGATTGTCCCCGAATATTATTGTTATTATTATTTATATTTATCTCTTGGTTTTTAGGGTTCTGTACCGAACCCTTATAGGATCACTTTGTTGTCCATCCGTCTGTCATCAAGACCCTTTTTCTCAGTAACGCGTGGCGGTCTCAAGCTGGAATTTATATCAAATACTCAGGTCTACTGTCTCTTGAACCTGTGAATAAATCAAACTTCTAAGCCAATGCAATCAAAAGATACAGCCGTTTAATGATTCCCTTGCTAGTGTCGAAAATTTGCAGAAATTTTCGACACTAGGAAGGGAATCAAAACCTACAGGGTGCTTCCCGTAAACTCAGAATCTTGAAATTTGGTACGAAGCAACGTCTCATAACACAGAAAAAAGAAAAATTGCGAAAACCGTAAATTTTTTGTTACGGCCGGTTTTTTGAATACAATAAAGTTTTTTTTTTCTTTCCTTCGCATGCAGCATTGGCCAGCAATGCCAGTTTTAAAAAATATAAGTACCTATTGTTCTCTAAGGTACTCCTCAGTGTCACAATTGTCACAAATCGTGCATGGGCTAAACAATATGACATGACATAACTTTTGTGTTCTAATCTACTCGAGATCACAGAATAATTTAATATTGTAATCACGAACTTAACTAAGGAACCCTCTTAAGGTTGACATTCCTGTCAAACTATACAGAAAATCAAAGGAAATATTTGTGAAATGGGTTACAAATTCCACAGCGTGACCGGCTGACCGTCGTATCTATTAGGTACAGAATGTTCAATGCCTCAGTGATGAGGTTCGCTGTCAACATTTAGCTATAAACAATTCAGAATACGACGACGCAAGAGACTTAAGACGGACGTAAGAGAGAGAAAAAACCGGCCAAGTGCGTGTCGGATCACGCACAAAAAAGGGTTCCGCACCGATTCCTCATCATCATCATATCAGCCGAAAGACGTCCACTGCTGGACATAGGCCTTCCCCAAAGAGTGCCACAATGACCGATCCTGCGCCACCCGCATCTAGCGACCTTTCCCAGATCATCACCTTGTGGGGGGGGGGGCTACCCACGCTGCGCCCCGGCTGGACCCGGTATGTCCTTATACTACGACCAAGGCAACCGGGGGATGGGCAGCAGCATCCCTGGAGGCCTGGAGTGTGGTGGATATACTGCGATCGCCAACCCATACCAAGCGTGGCGTGGCATGAGTACCGAAACATACTAGTCCGTTTTTAAAACCACTACATTATATCAAAAAGATCTTTTCTTCATAGGCAAATTACGGCACTTACATCCTTTTATTCGGGAAGACAGTTGAGTAGACCCCCTGACATAAATACGATTACGCTAGACATTCGCATTCCTTTAATATAATCTTTAATAAAATCACACGTTTTTAGCTCGTTCCCTCACTAGCTCATATGGCGGTTTGGGAACGAGTGAGCGAAATATATTGATTGAAATGTATCGAATGCTTCTTAATTTCGAAATTGATTTTACTCTACCAAACTTGCAAAACGTAAATGTCTAACCAACCCTAGATTCTCTTAGATACAATAATGTATTTGATTAGCATAACACACGTAATGGTCTCTTTACACCAATCAGATATTAATGTACCATTTAATGGTAGCCATTACTCCCGTTTAGATGTAACACACACACACACGAGCCGTTTTGGCATCTCGGAACGCGACGTTCCGTGGATCGCGGGAACACGCATATTATCATCACTAAACGGTCGCGCGTATTATCATCATCATGGACTTTTTTTAACCGACTTCAAAAAAAGGAGGAGGTTCTCAGTTTGTCACAATTCTTTTTTATGTATGGTCACCAATTATCGGAGACTAGTGGACCGATTTCTAAAATTCTTCTATTTTTGTTTGAAAGGGTATGTTTTCTAAGTTGGTCCCATTATCAATGTGATGACGGGATCTTGGAAAATTCGAGGGAACTCCTCAAATTATATAGTAGGAGGATGGAATTTGGAAAAGTTTGGAGTCGGTGTATTTTTATAAAAAAATTACTTGTTTCTTTTTTGGAGATGACTACATCTTAAGACGAGGCAACCTAAAATAATTCCCACGCTTGCTCCGCCCATCACCCGCGCCAACCCGCCACCCGCTAGATACACTCGTTCGCCATGCTCGTGCGGCGCGTGTAGTTATCAAAACAAAAAGAGGAGCAAGAACATAGAATGAATAGAGATTTTTTTTATTGAAATACGTTAACTATTTTTTTTTCATGGTGCCATTTGAACCAGTTTTTGATGACAATCAAATGTCATTATTGTAGTTGGTCAACAAACAAAGGACAAACCTAGCTCGATGCTAGTGGCCTCCGAAAAGGGTCCTACAATATGACGTCACGTGCCACTTATCAAACCAACAGTTGCCAAGTTTAAGCTCAAAATGCATTAAGCCGCAATAAATTAGTTTTACTGTAAACAATCTAGTGCCAGACTTGGCACCTTTTTAGATAATCTATGAAACTTGGCACCCATTTAGATCTCAATTCTTTTGTCGGTGAAGACACAAAAGAACACTACCAAAAATTCGAATGCCTCGTCTTAATGTTGAAGATTCAATCAGACCGCGTGACAGCGCCTAGGAGCAAATGCAACATGCAACGCAACGCATCATATTAAACTTCTTAAACGATTTTACACGCGCATTTAATGCAAGGCACAGCGAAATGCAGGACGAGTAGTAATGCCCGCGTTAGGCTGAGATGGAACCGTGTCGTGACAAAGTAATGTTACGTAGACACTCTTAAATTTTTTTTTAAACTTTAATTATGATGTAAGTTGGTTGTTTGGGGTCCAATGTGTCCAAAGTCCAAACACGACGGGTTTATCTTATATACGTAGTTTAGGAGTTGCTATGGACACCAGTCTCCACCATGGGATCAGTTCGGTGGTACCATAATAGTGCATTGTCACTGAACTTATATAAGTATGCAAAATTTTGGCTCAATCTGATACCTGGCTGAAATAAGGATTTCTGATTTTGATGACAACTAACATCGTACTTTACATATTTGACTTGTGAACAGTGCAAGTTAAATAATAGCTTGTAAAAAAAACGTACAGACGCATTACACGGTGCCGTACGTTCTGCGCCTTAGCAAACTATACCGCGCAGCTTAATTATTAACTATGTAGCAATATAGCTAGTGAATGGAACGGACACAAGTTCCTGGCAATTAATCCCCTGAGCTTCCTAATTGGCCCAGAAAAGACGACACCTTCAGTTACAACTTTAATTGATTATTCTACTAAGACAAACTGAAACGGTTCTCGGCTAGATATTTAATAAAATCAGGATAGGTAAAAACTGAAAGTAAAGCCGCAAATAAATAATTTCGTTCTGATCCGTATCACTCTAACTTTGGGAGACAAAGTCGTGGGTATCCCTAAGACATGGCGGGAGACGTAACGTTTTGTCAACTTGAATTAGACTGTACCTAACTTTTTAAGATTTCATACCTAAAAGTTAAAACAGAACTCATATATAAAATCATTTCGTTGTGCGTCCGACTTTCGGCCAAGATATTGTCGTCTTTATTTTATTGGTTTCATTATTTTCTCTTAAATAGAACGAAGGCTGTATAAGACAGTGAAAGCAGTCAGCCACAGCACTCAGCACTACATATATACTCGTATAAGCCTGACCCACCTTACAGCTGACAAATTACGAGCGGTTGGCACTCGCGCGCCACCTTAGGCAACTTCCTGATTTGACGGGGCGGGAGCGATATGTCATAGGTATTTTGCTCTTTGACGTGAATTTACCGATGTGAGATTTCCTCACTTGACGATATACTGTCAGTAATACGTTTGCGCAGTAGTAATACCATGCGCAGAAGTGGGGCAGTACTGCATTAGTATCGGTTGACACTGACAGCTGACAGTTTTCTCATATCGTACCGCCCCCGCATTGACAAGTCAGGAAGGCGCCTAACGTTAGTAAAATTGTTTGCTGTGCAGCGCGCTTGACACGTTAATTTGATAAACCTAATGATTTCAAAAAGCACTTAAGTTCAAAGAGAGTCATGCGACAACGAAAGAAAGCATCGTGCAGATTATTCCTTGTCAAACCGGTTATTATGAGCAGTGAACCTGCCTAGTTAGCACGGTAGCTTATACCCTCACGTTATATGTCCGAAATATATTAAAACGTCACATAAAATATGACGGTATAAGCTATCGTACTAGCTAGGCCGCTGTAGATATGGAAGGAATTTTATGTCTACTCGTAAAAAGTCATTAACAGCAAAAGAAAACTCACTTCACTCACTTCATTTGTATATTCAGTGCTATGTTTAACGAACATTGAGCTGCTAGATAATTATGTAACATGTCAAAGTTACGTTAGATACATCTAACTGTAATTTTTAGCATGTAAAATTAAATGAAGATCAACCTAACGCACGCTCGAAAACATTACGTAACCACCTTCAGCTCATCCATTGGATATGTGGATCAAGTTCTTGGGATCTTCAACGCTAGTTTAAATCCAAATTATCGCAGCTTAGTTGGCTCTAAACTTGGCTTGCCAGCGCGTCGTTTTGGTTTTGTATTAAGACATCACTTAGTCTTGCCGTAATCGTGTCAATCAACACTTAAAAGTTTTAAGCATGTTTGATTTATACAACATACCTACAGTGTAAATGGTTGCAACAATTATGCTCATAAATAAAAAAAATATAAATTTAGGCCAAGCAATTTATTCTGATTGACATTTAATGCTAAACGTGGATATGCAATATAGTTGTTATGTGAATTGAAAAAAGGTCAGAAATGAATTTACGTTTCATTATATTGTACCCGTTTTAAATAGTTTTCATGCTTTTCTAAACATCCCATCCTTGAGAGCCGTAGGATTATAAAGGACTGATGGAACTTTTTGGATGTTGAAGCTCAGCTGTTGTTTTTCAAATTTCATGTTGAAGTGTACTCTAAAAATATTAAACTTTAAAAAATATAAACTAAAAATTTTAAACTCTAAAAATGTTTTTTCTTGTTCCATCCCACCCCTACAGTTGTGGTGCTAACTAACACCCAGCACCTTACACAACCAATGCCACATCTATTAAATTGGATTGCATTATTACGAGTACAAAGGCCTTGTACTGAATATGGTATACATATTTCTTTATAAGTCGGCGGCTAATTTAGACAAACATTTTCCATTCTAATTTGATATCAATTTATTTTGCGTGCTAGTTCTAACACTAGTACACTTCAACGGGCCTTAACGGTGAACTCTAAACGGCTGCCACAATAGATCACAAGCTGGTCGAGGCGGCATATAAAGGCCCATAACTAACAATAATAATAATAAGAATAGAAAACACTAGTAAAGCATCAATGAAGCGCACCAACATTGATTATACCTACATAAAAGCTTTATAGGCCAATAAGCGCAGGCAGAGCACGTGAAATATAATTTTCAGTGCCACGTCTAGAAATTTTACGGTTAGCGATTGAGAAAATGTGATATTGCAGTAGGTAGTAGCCCATACCCAATGACATGGCAAAGGAGTTGAGTACTCCAAATGGGACAAGCATCAAAATCAAAATGGAACCCGAAATGTCCCTCAAATCGACTGCCTGAGTGCCAATCGTCAATATACACCACAAATCCCTTGGCCGGCGCTTTTCACGGCGGATTACCAATCAATTACTTATTGGATTGAATCGAAATGCTATTTGGATCGACTAGGGCCACTGTTCTAGCTAAGAGCCTCGTGACGGAACAGGATTCTAATGTCAAATTAATTAAGGAAAAATATTTAGTGTCTCTTTCCAAGTGAATTTAGGGCTATGTAGTCACCTACTACGATATTTAGTGTTGTTTTTCAACTTTGACATATATAACACATTTAATTGGTTAACAAAAATACAACAAAGACACAATGCTGATGCGTTGCGAGTGGTATGAAGAAAGTCTTTTTATTACAAAAAAAATGCATTAGAACTGTGTTTTGTGCTAATTCGACTGACTGCCACTATTCCGTAAGCACGGGATTCTTACCCTGACCTCTCTTTATGAGTACGAGACCTGCCTGTTTGTGAAAAGGAATATTGCAAATTTTACAACCTGATCTTTGACGACCTTTCTAGCCTAGTTGGTAGTGACATTGCCTCCGAAGCTAGAGGTCCCGGGTTCGAATCCCGGCCAGGGCATTATTTGTGCATTTAGCACAGATTTTGTTCTTGGGTCTTGGATATTCTCTATGTATTTAAGTATGTATTTATCTATATAAGTATGTATATCGTCGCCTAGTAACCATAGTACAAGCTTTGCTTAGTTTGGGACTAGGTCGATTTGTGTAAGATTGTCCTCCAATATTTATTTATTTATTTTACTATTGCGCCGCGAAATCCTAGGCAAGCCTCTGGACGAAGTGGACTAAATCTTAAATATCCGACATGCAAAACTATACACTTCCGCAACATCATGTAGAGTATGCACTCTACATGACGATCAAAATATTCAATCATCTGCCAGAAGACATAAAGATATCTGACCTACCTGAATTTAAATCTAAATTACTGAAGTGGCGCATAGCCAAAGAGTACTTTAAAATTAGCGAACATTTTAAATCTAAAAATATTGAGAAATAAACTTGTTTTACTCGATGTAACAACTACTGCATTGAAAAATCGATCACGTGTAGAGCCTGAAAAAATTGCTTCTGATTACGTCTCAAATTTCACCCTGTATATTCGTGATTTTTATTATATTTTGTAATAACATTGAATATGATATTTGACTATTATACTTATATAATAGTGACACTATATTATAAATGTTAACACAAGGAGACCACAAAAAAATTTGGATACTGCCAGCATGTTTTTATCTTGGCGCATACGCGCATATAATTAAGTTCTAGAGGAAATTTGTATTTCCTGTTTCTAGCAATCCCAGCTGTGTAAAACTTGTTTCCTTTAACGAAAAGTCAGTGTTAAATATCAAATAATATTTTGGTCAAAAGAATTTTCTTAAATCGTGCTTTGAAGATATGGAATAATTTACCGCCACCTTTAAGGAACAAAGTCAGCTGTCAGACATTTAAAATAAAATTTAAGCAAGTATTGCATGAGAGGCAGACGCACGATTATGAAATAGCCTTTAAATTAAGTAAATAAAAACCCAACTACATAGCCATTCACTTCACACACTTAAACATACACACACACACACACACACACACACACACACACACACACGCACGCACGCACGCACGTGCGTGCACACACACACACACACACACACACACCAGCGCTGGTGGTACATTTATGGGCTGCCAGCATAGGCTGAATGTGTTCCTTTTGCCTGTTTTAAAATAAGACCGCATAATGTATCTTGTAGGTTTTGGTTTTCTGAATTGTTACTGGTTTTTTTTTGTTAAGGCAATAAACTTTTTCTTATTCTTATTCTTATTCTTAAACCCAGCGGTACGAGCTGGTGTTTTCATCCAAGATTTTGACTTTATTCTTGGTATTCCATACTTAATCTAATTGCGCATTTAATATATAAAAATAGTTATTACGTAAATAAGTCATATAATTATATACTTATATCAATAAACCATTTGCACAAAAATGGCAAAGCCAAATGGTGCTCAGCGCAGGGCTGGGAACCAGTTCATCTCAAAATTATGAAATAGCCAAATATTTTGAAAAAGTGTATGCTGTTTATGTAGGACTCGATAATAAATTTATATATATAATTCTATACTAATATTTTAAAGCTGAAGAGTTTGTTTATTTGTTTGTTTGAACGCACTAATCTCAGGAAGTACTGGTTCGAATTAAAAAAATATTTTGTGTTGGATAGTCCATCTATCGAGGAAGGCTTTAGGCTATTATAACATCACGCTGCGACCAATAGGAGCTAAGACGCAGACGATGTCGCGGGCAACAGCTAGTAAATAATAATAATAATAATAATGTGCCGCCCTTTTTTTGAATGGAGACAATACTGGGCTTAGCGGTAATCGGTTTTTCCTAAGAAATTAAAATAAGTCCATCAGCTTGATAATAAAACCACTAACACAAGCAGTTTTGCAGTATTTAGATTGGTGCCTATTTTTAAATATAGAGATGCCAGTGTTAAGAGAGCTCTTCTATTATCTTGTAGCAAAAAAGGAACCCGTATATATTCGTATTTTTTTAACGACACAATCAATGATGAATATAGCCCGTTAGCCAGCTCGCCAGATTAAAAACTGAGGATTGTAGAGTCGTTTCGTCCAAACCTGAGCTTCTGAGTGAGATAGAGTGCTTTTATGGACAGCTATACACGTCAATTAGCAGACCCGAAGTTGGTCTGGCGGAAGACCCTAGAGCTAGATTAACCCGGTACTATACCGAAGATATCCCGGACATCAGCCTGTACGAGATTAGAATGGCTCTTAAGCAGCTGAAGCAAAACAGGGCACCCGGTGAAGACGGAATTACAGCTGAACTCCTGAAGGCGGGTGGAAAACCGGTCCTTAGGGCCCTTCAGAAGTTGTTCGACTCCGTCTTACTGGAAGGGAAAACTCCAAAGGCATGGAACAGAGGTGTGGTGGTGCTGTTCTTCAAGAAGGGTGACAACTCCTTACTGAAGAACTACCGACCCATCTCACTTCTGAGCCATGTCTATAAGCTGTTTTCAAGAGTCATTACGAACCGTCTCGCATGCAGGCTAGATGACTTCCAGCCTCCCGAACAAGCCGGTTTCCGAAGAGGCTTTAGCACCGTAGACCACATCCATACGCTCCGTCAGGTTATACAAAAGACTGAGGAGTTAAACCTGCCACTCTGTTTGGCGTTCGTGGACTACGAGAAAGCCTTCGATTCGATTGAAACGTGGGCTGTACTACAATCTCTCCAACGGTGCCAAGTGGACTACCGGTATATCGAAGTGCTGAAAAGTTTGTACAAGAACGCCACTATGTCAGTCCGACTCCAGGACCAGAACTCAAAGCCTATTCCGTTGCAGCGGGGAGTCAGGCAAGGAGATGTTATTTCTCCTAAACTGTTCTCCGCTGCACTGGAGGATGTTTTCAAGACTCTGGACTGGAGAAGGCTAGGCATCAACATAAACGGCGACTACCTCACTCACCTTCGGTTTGCTGACTATATAGTAGTCTTGGCTGAGACCATGGAGGATTTAAGTACAATGCTCAATGACCTCAGTAAAGCCTCCGAGCGAGTTGGTCTAAGGATGAACATGGACAAGACGAAGATCATGTCAAATGTCCATGTCGCACCAACTCCCTTAACAATCGGACACTTTACGCTCGAAGTTGTAGACGATTACATATACCTAGGACAGACTGTCCAGTTAGGTAGGTCCAACTTCGAGAAAGAGGTTAATCGTCGAATCCGACTCGGCTGGGCAGCGTTCGGGAAGCTACGGCACATCATTTCGTCCAATATTCCGCAGTGTCTCAAGACAAAAGTCTTTGACCAGTGTGTGTTTCCAGTGATGACATACGGCACTGAAACGTGGTCGCTTACTATGGGCCTCATAAGAAGGCTCAAAGTCACCCAAAGGGCAATGGAGAGAGCTATGTTGGGAGTTTCTCTGCGTGATCGCATCAGGAATGAGGCCATCCGCAGCAGAACCAAAGTGACCGATATAGCCCTCCGAATCGCTAAACTTAAGTGGCAGTGGGCGGGGCACATAGCACGTAGAACCGATGGCCGTTGGGGCGGAAAGGTTCTCGAGTGGCGACCACGTACCGGAAGGCGAAGCGTGGGCAGGCCCCCCACACGGTGGACTGATGACCTGGTGAAGGTCGCGGGTGTCCGCTGGATGCGGGTGGCGCAGGGCCGGTCATTGTGGAAGTCCTTGGGGGAGGCCTATGTCCAGCCAGTGGACGTCTTTCGGCTGACATGATGATGATGATAGCCCGTTAATTTTCAACTTGATGTCACGCCACGCTATATTTTAGCAAGGCTTAAGGTTACGGAGCTTCCACTCCCGACATTTTCTTTGTAATTATTAGTTTGATTACAAAAGAAAAAATACGTGTTTAATATTTTTTGTTGAATTACTTATGTTTTTATCCAAAACACTGCCCAATTGTAGTTACTATTTTTATAACTTGTATTTTCGGAGACTGAGGAAAAGGCGCATGCATGCACATTTTTCATACAACGTAAAAAATACGATCGAAACAAGAAATGCAATTTCGCCTACATACTTTTTCCTCCACAAAAACCGATTGGAATTTCCAAATAACTACATAGATTTAAACCTTTTATCGACGGTCTGCAGAGCTGGACGCAAATACGACAGCGGTGCGCGGCTTACGGGGACAACGTTATACTGGGGAGTCAGCTACGGATATTTTGCATTTTAATATCCTTACAGTTACGCCCTAGAACCTCACCTAAATGGTAGCGTACAGTACGGTGTCGGAGGCACTTTCCTCCCGCCAACATTTTAGCGTGGAATGAACTCCCGAGGTTTCCCCGATAGAAGTTTTTTTTAAATAACGATAGTAGCAATCAAGCTTATAGCCTGCCTGATGGTAAGCAGTCACCGAAGCTTATGAATGCTTGGGGCTCCAGAGGAGTCACAAGCGCATTGCCGACCCAGTATCGACTTGAGGATTCGTTGTGTTGAAAGCTAGATACATATGCAGGTCTCTCACTCTCAACACAGCTTATCCTTTAGAGCTCTGGCGACCTGACTCCAATGCTGTACAAGTGTACATGTAAGCCAAAATGCCAACCAACTTCATTATTAACGGGCTGGACAAAATGTATTCCATAGTCCTTAGTCCTTATAATTCGAGGTTATTTTAATTTCGAATTCTAATCAGGCGGATGCTGCGAATTATTTAATTCAGCAGCCTAGCTTGTTATCGCTGGGTGCAACCGCAGTGCTGCCCGGCGCGAATATAAAGCATGGAATATCATTTTGACCGGAACGGAGGATAACTGGGATGATTTAATGCCTGCAATCTAGAAGTTAATGTTTTTCTGCTGCGACGATGCTTTAGGCAAAAACAAAAAGAGAGATTCCGTAGACATCTTGATGATCATTTGTGATGATTATGCAAAGAATTAGTAGTAAGAAGGGGACCCGAGTATGTCCTAAAATTACGACCAAGACCACCGGGGAATGGGCAGCAGCATTCCTAGAGTGGCGATTATGGCATATACCCCCCATGAAATTGGGGGAGGCTTATGTCCAGCAGTGGACGTCCTAAGGCTGATATGGTGGTGGTGGTGGTGGTGGATGCAAAGAAATGGCCTCATCAGCAATGGTTAACAGGTTTTGTAATCTATAATATTGAAGTGAATGATTTAATAGGGGTTCCGAAAAAGCTGCAGTATGCTTAGACGGTTAATCAAAATGTATTTCACCGACCTCATTTGGCCATGATTATTTCCATCCATGCTGTTATACAAAGTTTGGTAATTTTTACACAACAACACTCATAACAAAAAATATGCAATGCAATTTGGGTTTTACGTGTGATAAAAGTACAGTCGTCATAATATGTATAATTGCCCGAGCGAGCGCGAATCGCGAACGAAGCATCTCAGCTTGAGCAAAAACCACTACGTTCTCTTTTACGAGTCGAATTTTTCACCCGATGTTCATTAAAGCGTTTTAAATTATAATAATAATAATTATAATAATGTTCTTTATTCACGCCAATAAAACAAATTTTAGTAATCACACACTTCTGCCAAACCACAATGCGGTTTGTTGGCAGTCGAGGCTCCAATTAATAACAAATACGATTCACAATTAGGTACATTGGTATTCTACTATCAAAAAAAAGAAATTAATAGATAGGCTAAGATTCTGTGTAGGCACAACGATACAGCGGAACTAATACAGTAAAAACCCACAATACTAAGGGGTTTTTTGAAGAATTTATGTATTAAAATTATTGCATTGCATTTTTAAATTTACTTAATAAGACATTACTAACTTTCTTTTTAAACTGATGCTTTGTGATGCACTTGTTTTTTAAATCTGTTATTACAATCGCGAGATCTATAGCCACTAGTAAGGAGCAAACAAATTAGTAAAACATGGTCATTCCTATAGTAATACTTCAGTATTACATGGGCCCTACGGAAAATCAGCGCCGGCTGTAAAGCCTGCATATGCTGAGTAGGGTCCTTTTGTTTGTTGTCTATGCTTTTGTTTAATGGTAATATTGTGCTTGTTACGAATAAATGTTTGAATTTGTTTGAATCTTGTATTCATAATATGTTGCTTCTTTGGCTGCTATTATTTAGATGGTATTTACTGTACCATTTCTCTTTTTGAAACTTGAGGCGCAGCTGATAATATAGTTCAAAGCTATTCCATTTTTATTGCAGCACTCGTAAAAGTAAAATCTCCACATTTATAAATACCCGCAAAACTAAAAACAACAATTAAGAACAATACGTTTTGATAATAATCACCCCTGAATCAAAGTTACCTCGATTAGGTGCCGGCAAAAATCTCAAAACGAAAGTAACCCCATTTTATAATTAATTATTCATTTTTTCTTTTCATGTTTTTCGTAAAAACACCCCAGTCGTCGTATTTATCCTGTTTGGTGGTTTTCTTATAACTAAAATTGTTGAGCATTCCTCTTGAGGACGCAAAAATGTAGTACTTTGTCCATTAGGTGCTTGTTTTCTTATTCAATGGACTGTTTAAGAGATCTCGAGAAAATAAGAGCTTTTCTTATTACAGTTCTCTCTTGGAGTAACATCAAGAGGGATTTTCCACTCTTAAGTATGAAATAGAACTGTGTTATTACAAGAATTATGTGACTTAGTCTTTGACAACAAACACCATATATTATCCATAATTATGTACTTATGTATAATACTTATACTGGGTGGAACAGAACGATGGACTTTGGTCAACAGTTGGCTATATATGTTTGAAGCTGTTATATTTTACCTACAATTAAGTGCTTGCATTCGGCCATAGCGTGGGAACTACTGCCCATTCCCTCGCATATATGTTTGCTCCTGTACCCAGCAGCGGGACGTGTATAAGCTGATAATGATGACGATGATACATACATACATAATAGCAGGTAGTCTACATAAGCAAATAGCTAAAGGAAGAACAGAAGGGGAGTAGCCCTACAAGTGATTAACCCCTTGGGATAGGACGCAATCAAATATATGTCGTCCCACTAAACCTAATATATACCAATTCATTTATATTGTGTTGTTCCATTTGAGATATTCTGAGCTTCTCACCGTCAAACTTCATCTGCGAAGCCTGCGAATACAGAATTGTTTTTCCCGTATCTAATATATTCGAACGCTTATTGTTCTTTCACCGAATCAAAAAGCAATATCCGAATGCGAATACTAATTACCGTAGCTGCGGTTGAGTGCAACCACGGCCGCGAAATCACCGACAGGCTAGCAGTGATATTAGTAGCGCTAGTAGTCTATACAACGCTTCACCTCACCTTTTTTTCCACCACACCCAAGGCGAACCAATGCGACAGAACTCCCATCACCATCCTGTTTCACTTTATATGGTGCTAATCGTGAACGTCAATTTCGCTCTTCTGGCATTTTTTCTGTCCATCCCTTTTCACCGTACATGGGTTTTATTCACTCTCACACCACGAGACAGTTTGTGAATAAGAGGGCGAACTTTATCTCTAACTCATTCAGTCGAGTCTGGAACGGCCTTCCTCTCACGACTACCTCAAACAAGTTCGCTTTTAAGAACAAATAGTTTAAAATTTAAAAAAAAATGTAGGTGACGTACATTAATAAATACTTTTAACTATTTTGGTTTCGATATGATAGGTCTAACGGTTTTTGAGTTATTACCGAACGTTTGTTTTGGCACGACGGTTTGTCGTGCCCAAACAAAAGGGCGTAAGTGCTGTGAGTTTGTTATGAAGATACGAACTTTTTTGATTCAATGAATTGTGTTAAATGCAGATTAGGTGTCGGTATGGAACCATTCTTTGTGCGTGGTCCGATACGCACTTGGCCGGGTTTTTTTATGATAAGGTTTCTTTTGTGCAATAAAGATTAACTTAAATTACGTGAGTGTTGCGAGTCCCGGTGTCAAGATATACTAGAGGTGAGCTTTGAGGTGAACATTGTAAATTGTAAACAGCTATGTGAGGTGAAAATTGTAAATAGCCTATTCGCACACTGTTTGCAAATTCATAAAATAATGTATTTTGTTGCGAATTACGAAAAAGTTTTCCCTACTTTTTCTTTGAACCGTCATATAGTGGAAAACCGAAAATATATGGGTTTTTTTTTCAATATAACTGAATTAGTAATATTTACGCATGATTCTGAGCAGGAAAAAGTGTTTTTTTTTTTATTATACTGAGAAAAATAAAGGTTATTTATTTTTGGAAAAATTCCAAACTATTCTTTGTTAGGGTAAAATTTACCTGACGTGTCAGATTATTTTTATAATATGACAAAGTGTCTAATCAGCGGATTCCAAGATTTGTAGAAAATGTAATATGACATTATCTTGTCCACACTATGTGTACTTGATTGTAGCTAAGCTACGGGGTATTCTTCATTCGCAAACTCTATTCTTCAAATAAAAAAAATCGGTCAAGTGCAAAAGTGGTCTGACTCATGCACTGAGAGTTCCGTAAAAACTTTCTACTATCACAACCTAAACATACTAATTACAATCAAAATTTAGTACTGATCGAAGGGAATCGTACAACTCTCACAAATTAATTTTCATTTTCATTAACCGACTATAGTTTGACATTATTCTACGACGGAACTAAAGCCAGCCAAGCTTGTTAGCCCAGACAGGTCGCAGACTCCGCCTGTCCAATTATCGCGAGGATTTACTCCCCATCTATCCACTAATTTATTATCATTCCGGAGTGAATATTTAGAAGTCACTCGGAGAGATTAAAGCGAATAAAACATTAGCGAGGCGCCGGCCGCCTGATGAATGTTGATGCGAAACGTACGTATTCGCAAGCTACGAGTACCTGCCCGGCTAGTATGATAGCTTATACCGTCACGTTATATGGCCTAAATGTACTGAAACGTCACATAAAACGTGACGGTATAAGCTATCATACTAGCCGGGCTGAAGCTAATATCGTATGTGTGTTACACCTACACACGTAAAAATATTGAATACCTAAGCTTTTAAGATTATTAGAATTAAAATATTTACTGGTAAACTTACTGTTACACCAAAACTTACATAGTCCTTTTTAATGCTTTTTTTAAATAGTTTCTTTCTTAGAAAGGTGAAGATTAATTTATAAATTTTTGTATAGGTATGTATTTTTTTCATAAGAAAAAATAAAAATTTGTAAACTCAATTGTCTGAATAAAAGGCTTATATTATATACAGGGTGTTTTTGGGGTCGTGATCCGGAATGATTGTACATGGTCAAGAATTCAAAATAGACAACATCACAGTATGAAGGGTTATAACTCAAATAATTCTCTTTTTTTTCAAATTTTAATGGGAAATAGTACTTTTTCATACAACTTGGTCACCCTACCCCGCTGTCAACTCTCCATACTATCCGTCAAAAAAGTAGGGTAACCATGTTTTTATGTAATTTAGTATTTGTGACATCAAAATAAATTGAAAATGAAATGCGTTTGTTACGTGTCACTACATTTTTTTAAAATGGTTATCAGATGCCAAGTCTGAAAACTGATTCTTGATCCACGACCCCGAAATCACCATGTTTATACAGCGTTATTACTGATATTAAAATATTTAAAGATGTAGGTAGGTAAAGCAGCTAGGTAGCTTCAGATGCCCGAGGGGCAAATTATCTAGAAATAGGAGCCCCGCGCAGCAGTGCTCAATCGACTCTTGACGTTTCCAAATTTATTCTTTATAAATTAAAAAAGTTATTACCCTATAAAAAATACTTATTAACATATCATTAAATGCCGGACACGAACTAAACAAACTAGAAACAAGCAAGAATCGAAAGAGTTGAAAACCGTTCATAATTATTTAGGCACCCATACCTTTTTCCTTACATCTGTATACAAAAATAACTTTCAGAAATACACTGCCAAGTCAGAGTCCCTTGACAGTTTTGCGTGCATTTTGCATTTTTTATTTAGCTGACTTATTGAGCCTTAAATCGGTGTTAGAGACACCCCACCCCCCTTTTAAAAAGGTAGTTTTCTTTTTGCAATGACATAAGAGTCGCCAGTACGCTCGGCTGAACTCGATTCTCCATACAAACGTAGTTTCATTCTCATTTTAAAACGCCTTGCTGAAATAACATGAAACTTTGTATACACACTCGGAGCCGCCATATCTAGGTCGGAAATTAGTTTCTGCTGCTAGAAATTGTAAGAGAAAAAAAATACAGCGAGTTTTTGAGTTTTTTACGTCTTGTATGAAAACCTTAATAATGGCTGTATTTTTTCGCCATTATAATTTCAAGCAACAGAAACTAATTTCCGGCCTAGATATGGCCGGATCCCATTGTATATACAAAGTTTCATGTTATGCTAGCATGGCGTTTTAAAATGAGAGCGTAACTACGTTTGTATGGAGAACCGAGCTTTAAATACCTACTAACTAAGGAGCAACACCGGTGTGAGCGGCTCAGGGGTGTCGAGAGGTGTGCTGTGGTTTCTCCAAAGTTACTCGCGGCGTTATGCCCTTTAACACTTCCACCCCTCGAGCATATAGCTCTAACGACTCCTCTCTGGACGGCCAATGAAGGCAAGCCAGAGCTGAGAGTCCTGCGGGCCCCCTTGGGGTTCCACTCCGACCGACGAAGACACGCCGTAGACGGAGGCCCTGACCGACTCTCGGGAGCACTCGGGTCCGTGGGGTCGTTACTCCCCAACAGCTCGCCACAAGCTGCCCTGCGGGCTTATTATTATTATTATTAATTGATACTTGATAGTGACACACAACACAAGTTATAGGTGAAAAACTTAAGAAGTAACCTGTTGTATGTAGTTGTAGCGTGTTCGAATAGACATTACATATTTAAAATGTGCAACACAAACAAAACTAACGCCTATTCGAACACGTCACAACTATATACAACAGGTGACTTACTTAAGTTTTTCATCTATATCGGGTTACCGTTGTATGGGAAAATAAATATTGTTGTTTAAGTCGTGAAACATTGCGTTAAGTTACATAGTTGTCATACAATTATTTCATTATTTTTACAATTAATCTTTTATGCCCATTTTTTAATTTGACTTTTGGACGATAAAGATAAAAAAAATATAGTCATGATTTTTTGTAGTTCCGTATCTTTTTATGATTTTGGTAAAATTATACAATTAATTTATTGTGACGTTCGGATGATAATCTATTCATAGAGTAACGCCATGTTAATTTTATAACATCATCATCATCATCATCATCATTTCAGCCGAATGACGTCCACTGCTGGACATAGGCCTCCCCCAAAGACTTCCACAATGACCGGTCATGCGCCACCCGCATCCAGCGGACACCCGCGACCCTTACCAGGTCATCAGTCCACCGTGTGGGGGGCCTGCCCACGCTACGCCTTCCGGTACGTGGTCGCCACTCGAGAACCTTCCCGCCCCAACGGCCATCGGTTCTGCGTGCTATGTGCCCCGCCCACTGCCACTTAAGTTTAGCGATTCGAAGTGCTATATCGGTCACTTTGGTTCTGCTGCGGATGGCCTCATTTCCGATGCGATCGCGCAGAGAAACTCCCAGCATAGCCCTCTCCATTGCTCTTTGGGTGACTTTGAGCCTTCTTATGAGGCCCATAGTAAGCGACCACGTTTCAGTACCATATGTCATCACTGGCAACACACACTGGTCAAAGACTTTCGTCTTGAGACACTGCGGGATATTGGACGAAAAGATGTGACGTAGCTTCCCGAACGCTGCCCAGCCGAGTCGGATTCGACGATTAACCTCTTTCTCGAAGTTGGACTTACCTAACTGGAAAGTCTGTCCTAGGTATATGTAATCGTCTACAACTTCGAGCGTAAAGTGTCCGATTGTTACGGGAGTTGGTGCTACATGGGCATTTGACATGATCTTCGTCTTGTCCATGTTCATCCTTAGACCAACTCGCTCGGAGGCTTTACTGAGGTCATTGAGCATTGTACTTAAATCCTCCATGGTCTCAGCCAAGACTACTATATCGTCAGCAAACCGAAGGTGAGTGATGTATTCGCCGTTTATGTTGATGCCTAGCCTTCTCCAGTCCAGAGTCTTGAACACGTCCTCCAGTGCAGCGGAAAACAGTTTAGGAGAAATAACATCTCCTTGCCTGACTCCCCGCTGCAGCGGAATAGGTTTCGAGTTCTGGTCCTGGTGTCGGACTGACATAGTGGCGTACTCGTACAAACACTTCAGCACTTCGATATAGCGGTAGTCCACTTGGCACCGTTGGAGAGATTGTAGTACAGCCCAGGTTTCAATCGAATCGAAGGCTTTCTCGTAGTCCGCGAACGCTAGACAGAGGGGCAGGTTATACTCCTTTTTTTATAACATGGTGTCACTCTATGGATACATGTGGCAAATACCCAATAAGTTTCACTTCTCTTAACCTAATAGGCGTAACATTTTAACGTACACATTTGTTAAGACTGGCGAAAATAGAAGCAAAGAATGCTCTTTAAAAATATCAAACTATTCCACGTAACAGACGTAATAGCTCGAGTACAACGTGAGTACAACCCATTAGAAATAGCGATGTCGAACGTGGACAGTTCTGTAGCACCTGTATTATAACGACCTCGGTTATTGTCAAAATGAAAACTCCTACAGAATAAGGCTACTCCCTGATTTGTCGATGCGGAGGCGGTGCGATATGAGAAAACTGTTAGCTGTCAGTGCCAACTGTCAGTCGAGTCAGTATAAGTAAAAGTAAAAAAGTAAAAGTAAAAGTAGTTTATTCTTCAAATTAGGCATATTACATGCACCTATGAACGTCAATAAACTACCACCGGTTCGGAAAAATATACCTCTGCCACGAGAAGAACCGGCGGAAGAAACTCGGCGAGGTGTCATTTTTTCAAAACAATATACATTATATAGTTAAATATAAAATTACATTACTACAAAATAACTTAAATAACAATGCTACAGTAGAAAATATATTTTCGCGATAGATTACCCGTGCAGGACGCTATCACTGCCAAACATCCCTATCCATGATGTAATCATTTATCTTATAATATGCTCTTGAAATAAGTGTTTGTTTTACTACAGATTTGAATTTAGAATTGCTAAGTTCAGTAATGTGTTTAGGAATTTTATTGTAGAATTTGATACAATTTCCCAAGAACGACTTTTTCGCCTTTACTAGTCTATAGAAGGTTATTTTGAGTTTCCCAGTATTTCTCGTGGCTATTAGTTTATCAGCGTTCGTTGGAAAATTGCCCAAATTCTTCCTAACATACATTATTATTTCAAATATGTATAGGGACGGCAGGGTTAGAATATCTATTTCTTTGAATAATTCTCTTAATGAGTCACGCGACCCGAAGTTATAAATTGCTCGGATAGCCCTTTTTTGCAAAATAAAAACAGTTTCAATATCTGCAGCTGATCCCCATAAGATAAGACCATAAGTAATTATACTATTAAAATAAGCAAAGTAAACTAACCGTGCCGTTGCCACATTGGTAAGCTGCCTTATTCTCCTGACTGCAAATGCAGCAGAGCTCAACCTACTTCCTATCGCTGTTATATGGGAACCCCACTGCAATTTTGAGTCCAATGTAATACCTAAGAATACAGTAGAATAACAAATTCTAATGTTTGACCATTAAGTTTAATATTTGTATCTAAGTTTCTGTTTGATGAGTTCGCTAGAGAGAATTTTATACATTTCGTTTTTTTTCGGGTTCAATACTAAGTTATTGGCAGCAAACCAGTCAGATATCATGGAGAGGGTATTATTTGGTTCAATGAGTTCAGTATCTCTCCTATTTACCTTGAACAGTAATGAGGTGTCGTCTGCGAACATTACAATGCCTGATCGTCGGCTTACCATATATGGCAGATCATTTACATAAACAAGGAACAGGAACGGACCTAGAATAGACCCCTGAGGTACTCCCATCTCTACCACTGTCTCTGACGAAATGGCTTTATTTATCGCTACCTTTTGATTTCTCTGTGTTAAATATGACTTCATGAGATCTAATGCATGCCCTCTGATGCCATAAAACTTAAGTTTACAAATTAAAGTACCATGATCTACACAATCAAAAGCCTTGGAAAGATCAGAGAACACTCCGATGGCGTCGTGCGACTCTTCCCAAGACTGCAAAATAAATTTTAATAAACTTGCACCTGCATCAGTAGTTGACCTACCCTTCGTGAAGCCGAACTGCTGTGCGTGCAAAATATTGTGAGAATTAAAGTGAGAAACCAATTGCGTAAGCATTATTTTTTCGAATATTTTGCTAAACGCAGGTAGGATAGAAACTGGACGATAATCAGAAGGATTATCTCTATGACCTGATTTGAAAATTGGAACTACTTTACTACATTTCATTAAGTCTGGAAAAATGCCATAATCTATACAGTTATTAAAAATGAGAGCTAGAGTTGGTGCAACGACCTCCAGAATAGATTCCAGTACCTTGACTGACACGCCCCATAAGTCCTCAGTGCTCTTTATTTTTGACATTTCAAAAGACTTCAGTACATCTAGAGGAGAAACATGATGAAATTTGAAATTAGTTAGTGATTTACGTTGTCATTCAGAAGGGATTCAGCTTTTGTGGTAGACGATGCTAAACTTTGAGTAGTGACTATAGGAATTTTAGAAAAGAAATTATTAAATTCATCAGCTACTTTTACTGCATCAGTTATTAAATTATCCTTTACTTTCAAAGAAATTGTGAACTCTTTATTATTTCTCTTCCCAGTCTCTGTGTTTATTATTTTCCAGACTGTCTTGGCTTTATTATCTGAGGACTTAATTTTATTATTCAAGTGCATTGCTTTTGCTTTCGTGCACACTGTTTTAAACAATTTGGAATAATCCCTAACATACTGATGGAAACATTCGTCAGTGGTGCAAGATCTCCTTTCATAAAGTTGATATAAGTTATCTCTACTTTTCCGAATTCCGGTAGTTGCCCACTCATTAAATCTCATTTTATTGTTTATCTTAATACGCTTTTTACTACAATATATAAGTATGTTTTTTACCACGCCCCTACATTTAAATGAGTACTTCCTGACTGTAGCGGGATGCTCGAAAGCGGGGCGATACGAATGCAGTGATGGCCCGCAGATATTTCGTTAGAGTTCTCCTCCTAGACGCTTCAACCGATCACGCTTTTTTGCATGTGAATAGGTGACGTCATGACGATGGTTTAGATTTAAAAAAATTGAAAATCGGACATACCACGGATGAATAATCACCGAAAAACTGAATTTCCGTATATTTCAACGCTAAGCGAGAAACTGTCAGGGAGTTTGAGACGGCAGACGCGCTCACCTCAATATTACTACTGCGCAAACTTAAGCGGTATTAACAAAGGAGGAAATCTCTGCGACCTCAGTAAGCTCAAAGTACACTCACTCACAAAGCTCACGTCAAAGTACAAAATATCACATCACCCTCCTAAGTTAAGAAGTCACCTGAGGGTACTACCGTATTTGACGACGCGTGGTCGGTGCAATATGACAAGGCAAGCTGTCAGTGTCAGTTGTCTAAACTGAAAAAAGTGAACACAATATAATAGTAATAATTTACCGATCAGTAAGGCAGTCAAGTTGGCGTCAGTTAACTGTCAGAAATACAGATAATACTGCATACCGCATGCGTCCCGCTAATCCAGGAAGTGGCCTAGGACAACGCTACAAAAACTGTTGTACCGTGAACTTTGGCGTGAAAACGTGCAAAGTTGTAAACGTGGTAAAAACTCGTTACGCCAAATCGGCTACTAAAACTCTTGAAGCGAAAATTCTATCCAACTTCAATTTACTTTTATTGTTCTTACGCTTCCTATTCTTCGTCGAAAAGTTTTTTTCTTACGCTTTACAGACCGTTCAAACACATTTTTTATACCAATCCTAACAAACGCAATGTTAAAATTTCACGTTTGACTTTTCCTTGTTTCACTGTATCAAAGGAAATGGAGAGAATCTCGTTCCAGCGTTATTGTAAATAATCTTTATTTGAACTTCCCTTTTACGCAAAATTTCCCGCTAAATTTCATTATTGTATGGTGAAATCCACATCTTTGATATTATGATGTAACGTTTACCTACTGAACGCGAATCAAGCTCATTTTAAATTTATTTGGCATCTTTTATCTTCGGAGGTATGAATTTAATTTCATTAAGCTTGTTTTATCACCCTACAAAAAATTTAGGGTCTGTATTTGCAATTATGAAGTTTTGTAGGTGTTTATTAGATTAAAGGTGGGTCGAGACAATACATATTTTAGTCTGACACGGCATGCTCAGTACCCAATGCGTTATGTAGATTTTGCATGCATGTGAACGTAAAGTATATATGTACGTTAATGACTCTATTTCTAAAACTTTTAGTTTAAATTCTGCGCACATACTTTTACCATCCTATCCCTCAGTTTATTACTACTCATCGATCTGTGTTTGTCAGTCTGCCAGTTTTGTGAATAATTAGAGAACAGAGAGTTTAATCGAAGCCAACGTTTAATTACACAGAAGTACTCTACCAATAAATAGATCAATTCACACAATGCATAAAACAATAATGCCGCGCATTTTCCTTATTGTACGGTAAATATCAATAATCGTGGTTAATTAATAAATGGATTTCAAGTGAGCATAAAACAAAGCACTTACAGCCATTTGGGTCAAATCAGGAACAAGAACTAGGCGTCTTTTTTATAAGTGAAATAATCTTGCACAAATCGAAATTGCCATTGCTTGTGTTATAGTATAGGTAGGTATATGAATACTTAAATACATAGAAAACATCCAAGACTCAGACACAATGATTTATGCTGATTACACGAATATTTTCCCAGACTGGGATTGCATCCAGGACCTTCAGTTAAGTAGGCAGGGTCCACCAGTAGGCTAAACCGGTCAAACTATACGAACTCATACTAAAAATTGCTTAAGTTTACTCATTTACACTACAATGATTTTATTAATTATGTACATACATATCAATAGAGGACTCATTATAAATGGATAAA
This sequence comes from Notocelia uddmanniana, assembly GCA_905163555.1. Taxonomy (NCBI): domain Eukaryota; kingdom Metazoa; phylum Arthropoda; class Insecta; order Lepidoptera; family Tortricidae; genus Notocelia; species Notocelia uddmanniana. The sequence goes on along the minus strand of LR991058.1, from coordinate 28,008,222 downwards.
ACAAAAACGTAACTACGGACTAAAACTAATCAAAATAAATTAATGCTATAATAATGAGTCACCTCGAGGCATGGTTCCGAAGATTATGGCTGCTTTTCCTCGCTGATAAATATACTGATACACAATACTGATGCGTTGAGCGAGGAAGCTTTTTAGATAAGTCTTGAAGAGTTCTTGGGCACTGGGACCCCACGGACAGAGGGTCTCGACGCCGAACGGTACAAAACAGTATTCGGTGCCTATACCCCTATATTTGACTTTTCCTCCGCCACTACAATTAAATGCTGAGCGATATTCAATTTAATTTATCACACATTTGCCATGGCTCACAAAATACGTATTTACGCTATTACGCTGCACCGCTTGCATTACCTCGGCTCGGAACCAATTTCCACCCGGCACGAGAGTAATATCATCTCTTTGAGCACAAATCTGTACCTCGATCTAATCAATCAAGCGGCGTTATGTAAATCATTCATTTTCCTTGTTCCATTTCCGGCCATGGATATTTTGGGAATGTAATATGATCCGTATTGTGCTTTGTGCCCGTGTTCCGTAATTACCTAATTGCGTATGCTGTTATAATGTTAATTTTAACAAAAAAATAATGTTTGATTTAACATGTTATTGTGTACAGTAAAGTATTACTTAATACTGTTAATAATGTTTATTTTAACAATGAAAGTGGACCGTTTAAAGGATGATTCACAGTAGACCGTTCCGTGTCCGGGCCGGGGCTCGTTTTCTATGACAGCAAACGTAACGGCCGGCGTATTTCTCTAGAAGAAAACGGGCCGGCCCGGACACGGAACGGCCTACTGTGAATCATCCTTAAGACTGTAATTTGTATTTATTGTACTGTGACTAGAATAACTCGTTAAAACCTTTTTAAGCGTCAAAATAAATTATAAGCGAAAACCCAACAAAAAAATTGGAGTCAAAAAATGTGGTACGGTCGAACTTTGCGACGTTTAGTTAGTTTAATTCTAATTGTTATATTTTTATTATAAAGTTACCGAAATGGAACTGTGTTTCATTGTAATGTGTAATGACAATTTTCAGACTAAAATTCATAATCTTCTGATTTTAATATTCGTGGCAAATGATTTGGTTTACTTGTCAAATATAGTTTTTTTAAAGTTTGTGTGGAGGTACCAGATAAACGAGTTCCACGCTGACGAAGTCGCAGGCATAAGCTAGTAAGGGGCCATGACATACCGATTGTTACGGTAAAAAATTCAGTGCGCGGGTGACAAGCACAGCATGTCGAGCTAACATTGAAGACAAGATTTTGAATACAATATTTGCCATAAAAAATATTTCTAGAGCGATATTTCACAGTTAATATCGTAGTATATTTATCTGAAGTCTATAATCTGGGCAGTTCTTCGAGAGTTTCAACCGCTGTGATTTCAGTGGTCGCATTATTGAAAACATCTGCACAGAGTAGGAGACGATTTCAGGCTGTAGTATACCAGGCGGGGACTGCTATCATTATTTCAAAAATGGACCACAGAAACCTAAAGGCCAGTCAATAATACGACCATCGGCCACCAAAAGTGTGCCACCACAGCGTGTAAATAATCTCCTTCGTACCTAAACTGACGTTATATCATTTTACATTCCCGTGTAAAATAATATACAAAATAATTCTAAGAGAGGTATAGCGTAGAGCAACATCATCTCACTCATATTTGGAGCAGCGTAAATGTTGAGGTACAGAAGGCCCCAGCCATAGTAACGCCATTACTTGCTCTTAAGGTATGTGGTGTTGTGTTCGTGGTAGTAAGTGAGGTCGCCAGAGCTCCCGAGGATGCACTGTGTTGCGAGTTCAGGGAACTGAATATCATTTCTAGCTATCAAAACAACGAATCCTGAAGTCAATCACTGACACATTGAATTGTATTGATTATTACAAAACTGTTGCTCAGAATCCAGCTTTGGACATATTAATTTTATGCATTTATAAAAAATGTTATGGGGATCAATTTGTGGGTTTTACTGTATAATATATAGTCTAAAATAATTACCCTAATTCGACCAACAATGACAACCCATACAAGCGACCTCATAATTGGCGTCGATGCGAAGGTTACTCGAGTTATGTATTTCATCTCACGAACGAGCGCACCAATCACAAGAGCTATTCGCACCCACCTCACGTCTTAAAGCACCCTGCTTAAGCAAAAAGCTGTATTTACGTACATTTCAGGCTGACTTACGGCATTTCAACTGAGAACGGCTGCAGCTAAAGTGTTGTGCCTGTTTGGTCGGAACGCTTCGATCTCGTTCAATCGGTCAAAGTAACTAGTTCTTTTAGGTTCAGTGCTACTTGTCTCGTTCATACCGTGCTTTGCATCGTTTCTTGTCCGTGGCTATGTTATTCTCGGTCATTTACTCGCTCCGTCCCGCACGCATAATACTCGAATCCTACTGAACCGATGGACGGAAGATCAAGTCTGCGGGAGTTCCAAGCTGGCCAAAGGCGAAGAACAAGACCGCAGTTAGCGGTGTGCACTCATTTTGAAGACCTAAAACACACTTTTTTCTTTAGAGCTTTGTTTGGTCAATGCCAAAGAATGGCCCAACGAGCATAAGTGAAATCAGACGTTTATTTTTTTGTTCTTGTTCATCATTCATTTCGAGTGAACGATGCATCTTTCGCAAAAAAATACACATCTGAATAGAAAAGTGAATGAAAAGCGCCGAATGAAATCATTAGTTAAACGATCCATTAATATAGTGGATCGGCATTGGGCATAATTCTGAACCTTTTGATATCACCTTAAGTAAATAGTTAAGTAAAAGTATGTAAAATCTAGTTCCCGCGACTAGAATTCATTCCCTATAATTCTTAGTTCCTGACCGACTCAAGCCCAAGCTAAAGGAATGAAAATATAATGCAATGCAACCGACAACGATTTGCAGCTACGTCGAGATATAGACGTATGCTCGTAATGGTGTTGCGGGGTTAAGTTTGCAGAATGGTCGATCAATTTTTGCCGCTTCCGCATATTGCGGGGCGCATAGTTCTAAATCCAAAAACATCTTATGCGATTTTATTAGGTTTAACTAACGCACTCATTTTTTCGATACAGCCTAAGTCCCTGATTAGTAACTTTATCAATGGTTAAAGAAGTTTTGAAATCGCGTGAGTAGTTCAAGCGTAGTGGAAAGTTTACTTTTTTAGATTCATTATTTGTTAAGTTCTTCACATTCATGACGGGTGCATTTTCTCTGAAAATTACTCATCTGAACGGAAAAGTGTATCCAAAGTGCCGAATTAATTTATTAATGAAACGATTCACCAATGTTGGATATTGCCATTCGGCATCATTTACTCCAGTGCACGTTTATTCGAGTGGACCATCTGATATTACATTTAACTAGGCTAAAAGTGCAACAAACTGGCAACCGTATTGTCTTCGAGAAGACAGTACGAAAAGTGTCTTCGAAATGATTGCCATACGATAAATAAATACTAGGCTGGACGTAAAAAAATACTTGCACGCCTACTCTTATAAATACTTATAAAATAGGTAAGCACTTAACCTCTATCTCACCTGGACGCGTATGATGGTTGCCATTTTATCACTTATCGTCGTGCATTAAATTTTCCTCACGTTCTGACAAGTACGAGAGTTCGAGAGTGACGGGTGTCTTTCCACAGTTTCCATGACAGTAAGTGATAAAATAGGGTGGTTGCTTTTTTATCACTTACGAGTATAAGTATATAGCGTATCGGGCATATATGCCCGCTGATGGTAAAGTGGTAAAGATGATGAGGTCGAGGGTACATATGTAATGTAGATAGTGCCTATTCACTCTCGTCTTGAAAAGATCCAAGTTGTAAGTATCTGAGATAAGGGATACTGTACTCGCAGTATGAAAATGGTATCGCAATTCATACAGAGACCATAAAATCTAACTGTATTTCTGTACTCCAAAGTATCTGCACAAGCACTCAGCCGTGGCAAAAGTGTCGTGTAAAGATATATGTGAGTACCTTATCCGCTTCGATATATCTGATGGCAACTAAAAGCTCGCTTGAAACGATCTCGTAAATAAAATAACTTGTTGATTGTTTACGATTACGTTCAACACGAAACGAAAACGTTCGCTCACTCTTGAAATAATTAAATGAGAGTTTCAAATAAGTGAGGCTTTTATTGCTCAAAAGCAAACGTGAAATGAATCATATTTAACAAATGAATCCAGTTTAAAGGCTCCTGTAAAAATAAATGAAAAAAAGGGAACAATAAGAGGCGCATATTGTTCAAAATCTGTAAATATGCAAAGTGCTCAAGCAAAACTAATCTGTTTTTCTTGGGATGAAATTAAAAAGTATGACAACAGATACAAATTGCCTCGCCCTCAATTTGCTGTTCTCTTCTCGATTGCGGGTTTTATTGTTTTTTCAAAAGCTCGTTTAAAGGACCGCGGGATATTGCGTTTTAGAAAGCCACTCAGTCTCGAGTGATAAAACTGATTCGTTATAATCTTATTTAGCTGTGTAATTTAATAAAAAAACGAGTGTCTTTAAAATATTTTGACCTTTGTTGTGCGTTTCACAAGTTAACAAATAACTAAAACTTTTCTTTTCTTACTTACGAGTATGTGACAAAATACTGTAACACGATAGTTACAATATTTTGTCGTAAAATCAATGAAATGAAATGAAATGTTTATTTTGCAAAAACATACACAGATGTTATAAATTTACCTATCAGTAGAATTAAATTACATGTTCATGCATGTTCCGCCATAATTTGGCATGCAAAATCTAAAATCTAATTTAAAACGTCATAATCATCATCATCATCATCATTTCAGCCGAATGACGTCCACTGCTGGACATAGGCCTCCCCCAAAGACTTCCACAATGACCGGTCCTGCGCCACCCGCAACGTCATAATACTATTATCTATTTATACAATTTATCAAAATATTCATTTAAGTTATAAAATGGTCGAGTTATCAAGTACGATTTTAATTTTCTAGAAAATTCACTTATATTATCGCATTGCTTTATGTCGTCGTTTAAATTATTATAATTTTTTATACCATTATATTCAATACTTCTTTTGAAATGCACATAATTATTATATTTAGGTAAGAGAATGTCAAAATTGTCTCTGCATAATCTACGTGGTCTAATGTAACTATTACATGCAAAACTGGACTTATTTTTGTAAACAAAAATGCAGAATAAATATATGTAAAGGGATATCACGGTTAGTATTCTGTGTTTTACAAAAAGTGGACGGCAATATTCAAGAGGCTTTGCTTTTTCGACATACCTAAGAGCCTTTTTTTGTAGTATGAGAACACGGTTCACATGAACACCATTACCCCAAACCTCAAGACCATACCTTAGTAAGCTTTCAAAATATGCAGAATAGACTGTCTTAAGGGACCCGGGTATGTCCTAAAACTACGACCAAGACCACCGGAGGATGGGCAGCAGCATCCCTGGAGTGCGGTGGAGATACTGCGATCGTCAACCCGCATGCCAAGCGTGGCGATTATGGCAATTACCCCTCATGACATACACAAACAGGCCACGGCCCCGGGGTTCCGGTGACCCCCGGTACCCTGGTTCTGGTAGCGGCCAGGGTACTAGCGGGGTCAGGGGTGCGAAGAATCTCCGGTTAAGATCCGGCTACCACCACCGACGACTTCTGGCCCTGGCAACATACAACACACGAACACTGCGGACCGACGAAAAGATAGCGGAACTGGAGGAAGGATTGAGCAAGTTGCGTTGGGATATCGTAGGGTTATCTGAAGTCCGAAGAGAGGGGGAGGACACGATAACCCTGAAGTCCGGCAACTTGCTCTATTTCCGGGAGGGCGACCAACAGTCCCAGGGAGGTGTCGGGTTTATCGTCCACAAATCCCTCGTGAACAACGTGGTGAAGATCGAGAGTGTGTCGGCTAGGGTGGCGTACCTTATACTCAGAGTATCCGAGAGGTACTCGTTGACGGTCATACAGGTGTACGCGCCGACCTCGGCACACTCCGACGACGAGGTGGAGGCTATGTATGAGGATATATCAAAGGTCATGCATAGCTCCAAAACCTACTTCACCGTTGTTATGGGGGATTTCAACGCAAAACTGGGCAAGAGAGACGGCGAAGAGCCGAGAGTGGGGAATTTGGAGTTGGAAGTCGGAACCACCGGGGCCAACTACTGGCTGGTTTCTTGGAGAAGGAGGGACTACATGATGAACTCCTTCTTCAAGAAACGCGAGCACAGGAAGTGGACCTGGATGAGTCCCGACGGTGCAACAAAAAACGAGATTGACTTCATCATGTCGACGAAGAGGCATATATTCAATGATGTCTCTGTGATCAATGCGGTTAAAACCGGAAGTGATCATCGTTTGGTAAGAGGCACATTGAATATATGCGTCAAGCTAGAGCGTTCTCGACTGATGAAGTCCACGCTCCGTCCAGCAGCAGTCCAAATCCAAAACCCCGAGAGCTTTCAGCTGGAACTCCAAAACCGTTTCGATTGTCTAGGCGGCGATGTGGACGAATTCAACGACGGGTTTGTGGAAGCTGTCCATAGCATTGGGTCTAAGTTCTTTAAGGCCCAACGAACTCAAAGAGCCAAAAGGCTCTCTATCTCCACTCAGAGGCTCATCGAGGAAAGGAATGAGATGATTCTGCAGTCTTCAGCCGATGCGAAATTATACAGGCAGCTCAATAAACAGATCTCTAAGTCCCTTACCCGCGATCTGCGCCAATTCAATACAAATCGGATTGAAGAGGCCATCGAGCAGAATAAGGGCTCTAAAGTTTTCTCAAGAGATCTGTCTATTGGGCAAAGCCAGCTCGCCAGATTAAAAACTGAGGATGGTAGAATCGTTTCGTCCAAACCTGAGCTTCTGAGTGAGATAGAGTGCTTTTATGGACAGCTATACACGTCAACTAGCAGACCCGAAGTTGGTCTGGCGGAAGACCCTAGAGCTAGATTAACCCGGCACTATACCGAAGATATCCCGGACATCAGCCTGTACGAGATTAGAATGGCTCTTAAGCAGCTGAAGAACAACAAGGCACCCGGTGAAGACGGAATTACAGCTGAACTCCTGAAGGTGGGTGGAAAACCGGTCCTTAGGGCCCTTCAGAAGTTGTTCGACTCCGTCTTACTGGAAGGGAAAACTCCAAAGGCATGGAACAGAGGTGTGGTGGTGCTGTTCTTCAAAAAGGGTGACAACTCCTTACTGAAGAACTACCGACCCATCTCACTTCTGAGCCATGTCTATAAGCTGTTTTCAAGAGTCATTACGAACCGTCTCGCACGCAGGCTAGATGACTTCCAGCCTCCCGAACAAGCCGGTTTCCCTCTTCGGAAACCTTTAGCACCGTAGACCACATCCATACGCTCCGTCAGGTTATACAAAAGACTGAGGAGTATAACCTGCCCGTCTGTTTAGCGTTCGTGGACTACGAGAAAGCCTTCGATTCGATCGAAACCTGGGCTGTACTACAATCTCTCCAGCGGTGCCAAGTGGACTACCGGTATATCGAAGTGCTGAAAAGTTTGTACAAGAACGCCACTATGTCAGTCCGACTCCAGGACCAGAACTCAAAGCCTATCCCGTTGCAGCGGGGAGTCAGGCAAGGAGATGTTATTTCTCCTAAACTGTTCTCCGCTGCACTGGAGGATGTTTTCAAGACTCTGGACTGGAGAAGGCTAGGCATCAACATAAACGGCGACTACCTCACTCACCTTCGGTTTGCTGACGATATAGTAGTCTTGGCTGAGACCATGGAGGATTTAAGTACAATGCTCAATGACCTCAGTAAAGCCTCCGAGCGAGTTGGTCTAAGGATGAACATGGACAATACGAAGATCATGTCAAATGTCCATGTCGCACTAACTCCCTTAACAATCGGACACTTTACGCTCGAAGTTGTAGACGATTACGTATACCTAGGACAGACTGTCCAGTTAGGTAGGTCCAACTTCGAGAAAGAGGTTAATCGTCGAATCCGACTCGGCTGGGCAGCGTTCGGGAAGCTACGGCACATCTTTTCTCAAGACAAAAGTCTTTGACCAGTGTGTGTTGCCAGTGATGACATATGACACTGAAACGTGGTCGCTTACTATGGGCCTCATAAGAAGGCTCAAAGTCACCCAAAGGGCAATGGAGAGAGCTATGTTGGGAGTTTCTCTGCGTGATCGCATCAGGAATGAGGCCATCCGCAGCAGAACCAAAGTGATCGATATAGCCCTCCAAATCGCTAAACTTAAGTGGCAGTGGGCGGGGCACATAGCACGTAGAACCGATGGCCGTTGGGGCGGAAAGGTTCTCGAGTGGCGACCACGTACCGGAAGGCGTAGCGTGGGCAGGCCCCCCACACGGTGGACTGATGACCTGGTGAAGGTCGCGGGTGTCCGCTGGATGCGGGTGGCGCAGGACCGGTCATTGTGGAAGTCTTTGGGGGAGGCCTATGTCCAGCAGTGGACGTCTTTCGGCTGACATGATGATGATGACTGTCTTAAGTACCGAAGAGTTCAACATTTTTGAGAGATTTTTTAAAGCGTAACAGGCGCTGGCTAGTCTTTTCCTTAGTAGGCTTATATGGCTTGACCAACTGTGTATCTAATTCTACGCCTTTAAACTTGACATTAGTGACTTTTACTATGGGTAAAGACAAGTTGTACGTTACGCTGTTTGTATGTCTTAGAAAAGGGAGATATAGCGTTTTTCCATGTTAACCTTCAGAACAATACGCTCAAACCAGTATGTCAGGCCCGCCCATGTCTGGCTAACTTGAGCCTTAAATTCCACATCATTTTGATTCTCAAATATAATGCTTGTGTCGTCTGCATAGAGGTAAACCACGAGTAATATTACACTGTAAATCATTAATAAAAATAATAAACAGCAAGGGCCCAATGACAGATCCTTGGGGGACCCCGCAGGTAACCGATTTTTGAGCAGAATTGATAAATTAAATACAAGTACACCCCAACCTATCTACATCAGATATTTGGACAAATTGGAGTCTATCAGTGAGGTAAGATGTAAGAAGTTTTAATATAGACCAAATAATCAAAGTTTCTAACTGTATTTATTATTTACACTTTGGCGCAATCGTAAGTAATTCTTATAAGAGTGCACTATCAGGCTCACGAAAATCTTAGCGCAATATATGTAACGGAGGCAGTCTTGTTCCACTTATTTGAATTAGCACTATTATCTCACATTGTTTTTCAGAGATAACACTGTATGTCCACTATCATCACTCAGCACATCCACCAACGTCATTTTTTCGTTTGATAACAGTCATTTACTATTATTTTCGAATTAAAGTTACTATGGCTAGGGTTGCCATCCAAATTTCGTCTAAATCGGATAAATATTCACAGTTTAGGGGATGATGATTGGGCAGAGTTTCCCCTAGTAAAAGATGTCTTTGACTTGAAGATCGTATAATGGAATGTTTTGTATTTACAGAATGGCTTCTTATATACTAAAACTTAACTATTGCTATTTCACTATTTACATTTATACAAGACAAGGATAGCCATACAAGTTTTGGCGGGAAACTAACGCGCGCTGTAGATTCGTAGTGCGCATGCGTAGAACTCGCGAAGGCAGGCGGGAGCGACTGCGGCGCGTTGGCGCATGCGCAGACCAAAGGAATAAATACACCCTGTCGCGCGCGCAGTGCAGTCAGTATCGAGGAATCTTCGGCGGGAACGCACGTCTGTCGGCTGTTGTCACAGCCAAACAAAACTTCTGTTTCCTGGAGCACTGCGTCAATCGATTATATTTGATGTCAATCGAAAAACGTTCTTTTCAGAACGGTCAATCATTTTGTCGCTACGTCAATCGAAAGCGTTCTTTTCAGAACGGTCAATCAATTTGTAGTTGACGGGACTCGGCAGCTACAAACGTTTTTCGATTGACATCAAATATAATCGATTGACGCAGTGCTCCAGGAAACAGAAGTTTTGTTTGGCTGTGACAACAGCCGACAGACGTGCGTTCCCGCCGAAGATTCCTCGATACTGACTGCACTGCGCGCGCGACAGGGTGTATTTATTCCTTTGGTCTGCGCATGCGCCAACGCGCCGCAGTCGCTCCCGCCTGCCTTCGCGAGTTCTACGCATGCGCACTACGAATCTACAGCGCGCGTTAGTTTCGTAGTGCGCATGCGTAGAACTCGCGAAGGCAGGCGGGAGCGACTGCGGCGCGTTGGCGCATGCGCAGACCAAAGGAATAAATACACCCTGTCGCGCGCGCAGTGCAGTCAGTATCGAGGAATCTTCGGCGGGAACGCACGTCTGTCGGCTGTTGTCACAGCCAAACAAAACTTCTGTTTCCTGGAGCACTGCGTCAATCGATTATATTTGATGTCAATCGAAAAACGTTCTTTTCAGAACGGTCAATCATTTTGTCGCTACGTCAATCGAAAGCGTTCTTTTCAGAACGGTCAATCAATTTGTAGTTGACGGGACTCGGCAGCTACATAGCTCCCTCCTTAGCGATAGCGTACGGGGAAATGTACGGTGCGTCCGCTGCGGGTCACTCGTGGTTGCTGTGCATGTGCAGGCGTCGGAGTGGTGTGTGCAGGCGGTGCAGGCGTCGGAGTGATGTGCGCAGGCGATGATGTCGGAGTCTGCGGCGGCGGCGACGATCTCGGAGTCTGCGGCGGCGATGGCGACAGCGGGGACAGCGGCGGGGGCGGCGGCGACTGCGAGCGCGAGGGGCGCGGGGGCGGCGGGTGTATCGGCGGCGGCGGCGGCAAATTTGTGTAGTTGTAGTTAGTTATTGTTTTTGGAGTATGCGCTGGTTCGGATGATTCGTTTTCGGCGATGGTGTATGCAGGCTTCAGTCGGTCGATGGATATGTTCGCTTGACGTGTAGGTAATTGGATGGTGAATATCTTGTCGTTGCGTTTCAGTACTTTGTAGGGTCCATCGTACGGTGCTTGCAGAGGTTTCCTAACTGCGTCGACACGTAGAAATACGTATTCGCACGTAGTTAGGTGAGGATGAACGAATATTGGCTTCTTGTTGCTATGCGGCTGGTTTGGTACTGGTTTCAGGTTTCGGATGGTTTCTCTCAGCTGTTCGACGTAGGTACTGTCCATTATGACGTCATTGTGTGATTCGGTAGCGAGGAAGTCTCCGGGCAGGCGAATGTTGCAACCGTAGGTAAGTTGTGCGGCGCTTACGCTCGTGTCGGTGCGTAATGCTGCGCGCACGCCGAGTAGCACTGTAGGCAGTTCGTTAATCCAGCTGTTGGCGGATAGGAGTCTAGCTTTCAGCGCACTCTTCATTACTCGGTGAGCGCGTTCAATGACCCCATTCGAGATTGGATGATATGGCGTCGTGCGTGTTTTTTTGATACCGAGTAATTGCGTTAGGTGAGCAAAGACTCGGCTTTCGAACTGTCGGCCTTGGTCGGTTGTTATTGTTGCTGGGCAACCGAATCTTGACATCCATCCTTCGTAGACGGCCTTGGCGATGTCTTCGGCGGTTATTTGCCTTAGCGGGATCGCTTCGGGCCAACGGGTCGCGCGGTCGATGATAGTCAGGCAGTAACGGTAACCGTCGGACGTAGTGGGCATCGGGCCGATGACGTCACAGTGTACGTGTTCAAAACGCGCTGTAGGTTTGAACGTTGATAAAGAACTTGTAGTATGTTGCTGTATCTTCGCTCGTTGACATGAAATGCACGCTTTCGCCCATTTTCCGATGTCCGTATTCATTGCAGGCCAGAAGTATTTGCTTGTAATCATCTTGCGCGTAGTCCGTATACCGGGGTGACTGACCTTGTGAATAAGGTCGAAAATAGTGCGTCGGTAGTCGGCAGGTAGGTATGGACGATTGGTATTGGTTGATGTTTCGCAGTATATCTTGTGATCGGTTCCGGGAATCGTAATTTGCTTTAGTGTGATATTATTCTGTTGCTGTAGTTGTGCGATGTTGCTATCTGTTTCTTGAGCGGCGGCCAATTCCTGGAAATCGATCGGCGAAGGACAACTGATTGCTTCGACGCGTGAGAGTGCGTCCGCTACAGCGTTCTCTTTCCCACTTATGTAGCGTATATCGGTAGTGAATTCGCTTATATAAAGTAGGTGTCGGGTTCGTCGTGGAGATTCGCTGTCGTTTGATGGCTTCGTAAATGCAAATGTTAATGGCTTGTGGTCCGTAAATATTATTAGCGGTCTTCCTTCGAACATTTTTCTGAAGTGTTTCACGGCAAGGTAGGCAGCTAGAAGTTCGCGGTCGTACACGCTGTATTTCTTCTGGGCTTCTGTGAACTTGCGTGAGAAATATCCGAGCGGTTGCCATTGGTTACCGATGGATTGTTGTAACACGGCGCCGGCGGAGGAATTTGAGGCGTCGCAAAAGATAGCGAGCGAAGCGTTATGCAGTGGGTGTGCGAGTAGAGCGGCGTTTTGTATGCTCACTTTACACGCTTCGAAGGCTTGCGTAGCTTCGTCGGTCCATTCGATTTGCGACTTGTCTCTCTTCCGAGCGTTGTGTAGGTACTTGCAGAGCGGCGATTGAATGGTTGCGGCGTCCTTGATATTTTCCCGGTAAAAGTTAAGCATACCGAGAAAACGACGTAGTTCTTCTATTGTGTTAGGTTTAGGGTAATCGACTATTGCTTGAACTTTTTCTTTAGGTGGTTGGATTCCGTCTTTGTTTACTTCGTATCCGAGGAACTTCACCGATGGCTGGCCGAAAACACATTTGGCGGGATTTATAGTGATGCCATACTCGTCGAGTCGTTGTAAAATGGTGCGGAGATGTGTTCGGTGCTCCTCTTCGGTGGTTGAAGTGACTAGTAAATCATCGACGAATGGGAAAACGTAGTCCAGGCCTCTCAGTACTTCGTGTATAAAACGTTGAAATGTTTGACCGGCGTTCTTCAATCCCGGGCACATGCGCGGGAATTCGAATAATCCGAACGGTGTTATTATGGCTGATTTTTCGACGTCTTGCTCGCTGATAGGTAGTTGCTGATAAGCGCGGTTCAAGTCGAGTGTTGAAAATATTTTCTTGCCGGCGAGTTGGTAGGTGAAATCGCGTATCCGTGGTATGGGATAGCGGTCGGGTTTGGTGATAGCGTTGAGTCTTCGGTAGTCACCACATACGCGTAGATCTCCATTTTTCTTAGGTACCACGTGTAACGGTGAGGACCATGGGCTCTTGCTGGGACGACATAGGCCTTGCTCGATCATGTTCTGGAACTCTTTCTTGACTTGTTCATAGCGATGCGGTGCGATTGGGCGGGCTCGGCAGTGAACGGGTTGACCGGTGGTTTCGATAACGTGTTCGACGGAGTGTTTCGGGCTGAGCTTCATCGATGTGAGTCTTGTAATTCCAGGAAAGTCGGCTAGTATGTCGTGGTAAGTTTGGTGCTCGTCGATACTTCGAACTGTAGGTATATTTGAGCTGCATAGTTGTGCGTTGGTAGTTAGAAGCGTCTTGCCATCGATCAATCTTCGGTTCTTCACGTCGACTATCAGTTGGTGATGGTTGAGGAAATCTGCTCCGAGGATAGGTTTCGACACGGCGGCGACGATAAACTTCCATTTGAAGGGACGGCGTAAGTTGAAGTCGAGCTCGTAAGTCTTCTCGCCGTAGGTAGGTATAGTTGTATTGTTGGCAGCGTACAGTTGAAAAGGTAGCGGCGTTGCAGGTGTGCCTTTAGCTCTTGGTATGACGCTTATGTTGGCACCAGTATCTACCAAGAACGATAATTTCGTCTTCTTGTCGGTTACGAAAAGGCGGTATGAGTGTTGCGGTACGCTGGGTTCCGCCGCAGCCAGCGTTTTCTCTAGTTTTCCGGCGGCGACGGGAGAGATCGGAAACTGCACGGCGGGTTGCATTTCATTGCGTCCATTCCGAAGCGACGGTGGTAGTAGCAATATGGTGATGGTGATTTGCCTCTGTTATCGTCGGTCTTCGAATAGCTGCGGGAACGAGATTTCGAGCGATGGCGGCTAAAAGGGCGACTTTGGCGTGGCTCGGGATGCGGGCGAGCGCGTAGTTCGGCGACCTCTAGCGCGAGCTTTCGCATCTCGCTGATTAAATATTGGATGTCGGCGTTGCTTGCTTGTGATGTTGATGGTTGTGGTGCTTGCGGGTGATGTTGTGGCTGGCTATGCGAAGATGTGGACACGGCGGATATTTGATGTGAATTCGGCGATTCTTCCATCATTTTGTCGGCTAACTGCGCTATTTCGTCGAGTGTGGCTTTCTGGCTGAAGGTTTCGCTGACGACGAGGACTGAGCGGATGTACGGCGGCAGGAGATTCGTCCACATTATTCGGATAGTGCTGTCGGTGAATTTGTTGCGGGCGAGATCGAGCATTCTTCTTAGCAGCTGGCTAGGCTTTTGTTCGCCGAGTTCCATTTGCGAGAGTAGCTTCTGTATCTGCTGGTTGTCGGATTCTTCATAGACGGCGATCAGGCGTTCTTTGATGGCGTTGTAGTAGTTGTGCGCAGGTGGGTTGTACAAGATGTCGGTCAGTTGCTCGATGTCTTGCTTGTCTAACTGCGCGATTACCATCTGTGCGAGTTGGTTCTGGGTCTTCTTTAGTTCGTCGGTTGCGGACTCGAAGCTATAAAACCAGAGACGCGGCTTGTCGCGCCAAAATGCTGGTATGCGTAGACTGGGGGAGATTCCGGCGACTTCGCGAGGTGCAGGCTCCGGCGTTGATGCAGCGGCAGGCGTACACGGGACTCGCGACGGATCTTCGGCTTGTTGGTTGACTCCATTATTTTCTGGATTTGGGCTCATGTTGTTGCTTGATGTTCTTCTTTCTTGGGTCACCACTTTAGGGGATGATGATTGGGCAGAGTTTCCCCTAGTAAAAGATGTCTTTGACTTGAAGATCGTATAATGGAATGTTTTGTATTTACAGAATGGCTTCTTATATACTAAAACTTAACTATTGCTATTTCACTATTTACATTTATACAAGACAAGGATAGCCATACAAGTTTTGGCGGGAAACTAACGCGCGCTGTAGATTCGTAGTGCGCATGCGTAGAACTCGCGAAGGCAGGCGGGAGCGACTGCGGCGCGTTGGCGCATGCGCAGACCAAAGGAATAAATACACCCTGTCGCGCGCGCAGTGCAGTCAGTATCGAGGAATCTTCGGCGGGAACGCACGTCTGTCGGCTGTTGTCACAGCCAAACAAAACTTCTGTTTCCTGGAGCACTGCGTCAATCGATTATATTTGATGTCAATCGAAAAACGTTCTTTTCAGAACGGTCAATCATTTTGTCGCTACGTCAATCGAAAGCGTTCTTTTCAGAACGGTCAATCAATTTGTAGTTGACGGGACTCGGCAGCTACAACAGTTTTATGACCAAATAACGATAAAGAACGTTTATTGCTATTTCTGAAAAATGGTGTTTTAAAAATTACAGTGTTTATTCGTGACACGACAGAAAGCTACTATCTGTAATAATATGCATGTAATTAATATATTTCCATACTAATATTTATAAAAGCGAAAGTAACTCTGTCTTTGTCTGTTGCCTCTTCACGCTTACCGATTTTGATGAAATTTGGAACAGGGATAATTTAAGTCCCGGGAAAGGACATCGGGTAATTTTTATTCCGGAAAGCATTCCTTAGGGGGTGAAAGGGGGGGGGGTAGAAGTTTGTATGGGCGAGCGATATTTAAGCTTGCTCCTACAACAATTTAATAGCAATTATTGCTATAATATGACGAGTTGCACGCGGGTAAGAACTAGTATATTATAAATATTAATTATGTTATGTCTAAAAAATCATATTTATTACTGAAAGTAGGCAGGTACTGCGTTATAATAATAATTAATGTTGATAGCGGTTAGGAATTAAAAATATCACTGTCATTTTCTAGACTTTTGTATACCACCTAGTACTCGTATGAACACTTTTCCCGAGCTATGTAGATATAAAGTTGCCATTAGCCGCATCAGCATCAGATATGGATAGTTATTAGACGACCGGCTTAACCTGGCGGGTTTACCCATAACACAAGTCTTATTGAAGCTAATTCGATTCGTGTACGTAGACAAATATTTTTTTGTTTGTTTATTACTCTAATTATTTCAAAAGAGAGAACAATGTTGTTTAAGATGTGGATTTATTGATTCGTTTTCCGAAAGAACGTTAAAACCTATCACTTAAAGAAACAGAGCGAATTTTGAATAGGAATATGTCGCTTTTTGACCTAATAATAATTATTCTTAAAAAGATTTAGATATTTTTTGTAGAACAATTTCTGTTCTTTAAGCCTCTTACTAGGGCCCCTCTAAAAATTACCGTTTTACTAGATCCCATGGGGATACGTCTTAAAAAGCCTTTAAAATATTTTTTCTGTTTGGTAAACGTGAAATATGATAGGCAACGCTTTCCCAGTCTCTTATAGGTATTGACCAACCGAAGTGAAATAAATAAAAATAAGCAAGAGACGTTGTTAGATATTTATTCGTCCCCTAACACCACGTTTCACCATAAATCTGTGCCGTCTTGAATATAGTTTGCATTATTATGCAAAGTCAAGTGCTGGTGGTGTGTGAATAAGAAACCGCTATGTCAGAAACTTTTGAGAAAAATAAGTCTTCTTTTTGTTGATAGCGAGAAGTCGCCGCTATTTTATGGGCTAATCCCAACATTTCCAAACAAATACCGCCTGCGGAGTCACCTTACAGCGGAATTATGTGACCAGGTTTTATCGCGTTGAAATAAATTTGTACTTTTTTATTTTTTATAGAGGATACGATTCTTTACTTTTTTTACAAAACTTATAAATAATTTGTAGTTTAGTTTAATATTTATCATAAATATGCCTAGTTGTACAATTACCTGCATGAATATCTACCATATCAAAATGCGCATATATATCTGACACGACTCTTTGTATAACCAGGGCCGTTAGGACATGTAAGATATTTTCTCCCACTCCTTTAAAAATAAATATGTCAAAATTTGTGTTTTCCTATAGTTCTGTATATTTCACATCGATAGCAAAAGTAGTTCCTGAGATATTTAGTGATGTGATAGATGGGCAGACTAAGGGTTCCTTTTGTACCTTCGCGGTACGGAAGAAAGTAAAAAAAAATTGTAGTTCGAATATTTTGTGGTGTGACTTCTGTGTTATAAATGATAATTTCGGTTGGCACTAGTTACTAATAATTACAAGGTACTAATTAAACCATAAAATTATGAATTTCCTACTTTTAGCCCACATTAATTATAACGACCGTATAAAGAACGAACGTGGGTAATTATTTCCCCAAAACGCAATTAGAGTTACCGGGTAGCCATTAAAGATTTTCCCCCATGGCCGAAAAGAAGCCAATTACTTATTTACGAAGACTAAATGGCTCGTCAATGATCAATGGGGAAAAGTAAATTGGATATTTATTTTGCTGTACTGTTGTCGACATCGAACAAATCGCGCGCGGCGCCCGAAGTTATCCATCATTATTATCCGAATTTGCTGAACGGATACAAGGTGATTCATAAGCACTGTTAGACGTAAGCCAACGTACATAAATGTCGTGTTTTGCGTCCGGGTTCCGGGGGTTTTTATTAGCGGTGTCATGGTGCAAAACATGCTGAACATTTTATCCCTCCTCGTCCTAAGGAAATATTCAAGTCTGATATCATCAACATATCAGCCGAAGGACGTCTACTGCTGGATATAGGCCTTCCCTAAAGAGTTCCACAACGATAGGTCCTGCGCCACCCGCATCTAGCGGACTTCCGCGACCTTTACCAAGTCATTATTCACCTTGTAGAGAGCCTGCCCACGTTGCGCCTTCCGGTAGGTACATGGTCGCCATTCGAGAATCTTACCGCCCCAAAGGCTATCTTCTTACTTAAAATTGGTGCAGATCATTCTTTCATATGGCATCACTATGACACTGAAACCATGGCATAACTTATGAGGCCTTGTTTTTCGTTGCGTTCATAGATTAAACTATAAATATTAAAACTCTTGTGTTAAGGAGAGGTCGTCTAAGTGTCATATTAGGAAATATGAATGTTACTTAAGTAAGGAAACTAGCTGGCAGTCTAATTAATTTAAAGGAACCCGACATTGTAGAGACACCGCCAATATTCAAAACTTTCTCGTCTATGGTAAAGAGTCTATGAGGCAAACCTATTTTTTCAATTATATCTCGTTTTGTCACTAACGGTGACGGGTCGGAAGACTCGGAAGCGGTGAATAAAAACCGAACTATTTATAAAGTTCCGTACCAAAAGGGTAAGAAAGAACCCTTATGGCCTTCGGCCCTCAGGTCAGCTAGTGTTTTAAAACACTCGGGCATAGTGAAAGTCCGCGTGGGCTCGCCCCGAGGGCCTCCGGCATTTGGGCTCGCGTGGAGCGCGCGCTCCAATGGGACGCTTCGGGCCTTTGGCCCTCAGGTTTGAGACACTTAGGAGTGGTTGGATCGCGCGGGCTCGCTCCGAGGGCCTTTCTGTCACATCTTAATCACGATCTTTTGCATTGAAGACCTGTGACGCAGTTTCTTACCGTAAATAAGTCCATATTATAACCGTTTATGAAACCACCAAACCATACTTTTTTAACCAACGCATAGGGTTAGTTACGGGCTTAGGGCCTTGGCTTTTCCTGGGATCTGGGATAACTTTTTAATAGCAAAAACGTTATGAGCTTGTGAGTCTTGGCCGGTTTTAATTTTACATGAACTTTCCGAAAAAACAGTTCGCGAATCGAATAGAGGCTGTTACCAGCAAGAACGCGTTGTGTGTCGTCGTATAAGTGTTGTGTGTCGTTATCGGTGAGAGTGCTGACAGTGGTAATAACGGTGACACTGTGCGAAAAAAGCGAACCAAGGGGGTAGATAGCTATGGAGTGTGGGTAGACCACAACTAAATTTCGCAGCACAACCGTATAACAAAACTTGTGAGCGCACTATTCGCCAACAAACTGCCCCCAGTTAGGCGAAATTGATTGTATACCTACCACCTAAGTTTCATTGTGATAAAAAGTCATCCCATTTATTTAATCAATATTAAATGCCTAAATATCGGGAACTCAAAAAACATAATACACACGATAAATACCCCGTTCTTATCAGTATTTGTATTGTATCGTTCCCAGCAGCAATTTCGGGGCAACACTAGGCACATCATTAATATAATTAGGAATAGATTGCACTAATGGCTTTAGCTTAATTGCCTAGTGACAAATGTAGCAGTCCATTGATGATTTGTGATGTTGTTAACCGCTGCACTGCCGCGATAGCGCGGCATGCGGCGACCTCGTTACGATGTTACACATCTTACTAGCACTAATTTGGTTGTGATTCATGTTAATTTGAATGGATATGTAATAATGTGTTAAGTCAATATGACACTGCACTGTCAGAGGTACACGTACATAACTGTACACAGTCAGGGTAAAAGCTTCATCACCTTAAAATCGACATTATTATTTTCATTAGACCTGCCATCCTTTCATATCAAACGAAACAGAAATATCGCATTGACATTTTTAATAACAGGCTACTCGACTAATAGTGACTGGATTTCAACAGAAAATATTGACCCACGTCTTCAGAAACCTGCTGTCTGTAATCGAGGAAATTTAAGTAAAATATATAGTGCTACTCAAAAATTGTGGCGACTAGTCACACAATAAAGTACTTACTTATGCAAATAAGTAATCATAATTTAGAACAACTTTCTGACCCTTACCATAGAGAAAATAAGCAAGAATAGAGAGCTAACTCCATACATCATTTTTTACTTATTATTTCGTAGTCGACATCTAGCGTCAAATAGCGGAATTACCAGTACTGCTATAAAGATACTAGATGTCACGTATGTCGCTACTGACGAAAAGTGTAATTTTCTACAATTTACTATTAATATTTAAAGCAGAATGAGTTCAAAACTGAGTTCCGGTTAATCCGGTTATAATATTAGCTAAAAATGGTTGAGCATTCGATTGTTCGCTCGTCACGGCGTCTATTGCTGAGTAGCAGTACTGATAACTCCGTTATTTGACGCTAGATGTCGACTACGAAATAATAAGTGAAAAATGATGTATTTAGTCATATGGAGTTAGCTCTCTATTCTTACTTATTTTCTCTATGCCCTTACAAATACGCCAGAAATTCGTTACTCGCTATTGTTATTCCAAAAACACGAAATGACTCGAAAGCCGCTTTGTAATTCGACCGCACCTTAGAATATGTAGAACAATGCCCTGATTAAAAAATAATATGCTGGAATAACGCAATCATTCAATTTTACACTTTATTAACCAAAGGAACATAGCCACCTGAAAACAAATAGTAATAACTCCAAAGACACGCGACTTTCTACCTTATGTCTTCATAGCAAATCAGAATTATCTTATAAATTTTGACCGTGTATTTTACAGTTCACCTAAACAACTTTTATTACCAGTTATTTATTATTTATAGCAAACATAATAAAGCCGTGCAATCTCTTTTTGTAAAGTAATTTACTTGGCTTAGTGTAATTTATTTCTCTTTCGTAATAAAAGCCTATAAAAGTGAAATCGTCTGAACATAATCTGCTTCGTCTGGGAGATTTTTTATTTTAATGAATGAAGGAATAAAGTTTTTTTAAAGTTACCGTTGATTTTCTAAAAATACAGTTAAGTTTAGTGTTTTTTCTAGTAAGTATACTACCATAGAAATACTGGTCAAGATCGCAATGGGCCAAGCACAATGAAAAGTTCCGCAACAAAAGATCGTATCATGGGAAACAAATGTATACATATAAACGTACATCAATACAAAATTATATGAAATGAAATACCTCGCTTCCGTGAGCGCCCGGGTCGAAGGTCCCTAGTATAGGTACTGGCGGGGTTACCGGGTTATATGGCCAGGGGTATTCATGCACCGTACACCAGTACCCATCTATCTCCACGGCTGTCGGTACGAACTCATAAACTGGCTCCAGATTGTTATACTTGGCGTGCTTGATGTTAGCGGCGGTTTTAGCGGCGCGGCGCCGCCTTCTGGACGCGTCGTGTTAGCTAGGTGAGAGGGAACAAAGGTGCTAACGCAAGTTTGCGTACTATACCAGGGTAGGCTTCGACCACTTGACCACAAAACTCACGGCACTTACGTCCATTTGTTTAGGAAAGACAGTTTTTCAGCGATAACTCGAAATTCTTTAGACGTAACACGTTCAAACCCATTTTCTTTGAATATAAATATGGAATAAGCACCATGTGCCGATTTGTTTCGTTTTTTTTGTTCCACCGTTCAAAAATATGAGTAAACGGGGACACAATTCCGAGTATATTTTGAAGTTTGTGCTTGTTTAAGTACCATGTGTACCTAATGTTAACACAGAATAAAATCTATTTCCTCAATCGTAATTCTTTATTATGACAATCGAATTACTCATATCTCTTAATACGTCGATTTGGGAGTGCCAAATAAGAGTCCATAGATCTTATAACTTATAGCGAAAAAAGGCATTATATGCCCATACTATCTTACTGCGTTTTAGCGTATACATAACCGTCCGGGTTTGGGCTATTTTTCAACCTTTATGACGCTATTGCTTACGAACGCTCGCTTTGTATTTCAAAATGGAGGGTTGAAATGGTCTTTTAAACCGCCGTGAGACGTGATTTCTAGTGACTTGCGCTCAAGATATAACGAGTATCTCAAATGTGTGGCAAACGAATTGGGAAGGCGGAGGTGAATCTATGCTCGGAAGATTGAACACAATTTTGAGGATCTGTAAGTGTCCTACAGCTGGTTTATTACAAATACAGATTTTAAATGCGTGTATAAATAACAGTCGAAGCACGGAAGAAGGACAAGGCAGAATATAATGTTATAATTAAACTAAGGTATTAATTTTATTATACGAAAGCAACAGTTGCCATTCATATTCGAAGAAACAATAGTGAATTGGAAATGTGTTTTAACGGAATTCCATGTTTACCAGGGTTTGTTTTGTAGCTCGTGAACATTTAGTTTACGGTTTACGCATGCACTTTGTCGCTTAAACTAGTTATTAGCGGGTAGAACTATATAGTTCTACCCACTTTCTTTTTCCTTACTGTACCTAATACTTATACTTACTGCATCAATACTTACTTATACATTGTACCTGTACATATACTTACTGCAACAGTAACTAGTTAAAAACTTCACACCGCCTGCCAATTAGTTTTTAGTTCTTAGCATGTACTCACTTACCACAGGAAATGATATTTAATGTTTAATTCTCATGTAAGTGAATTTGTAATTCTTTATGAGAATAGGAGTAAATATGTGAAAATGTTAATACTTTCCCGCCGTTTTTGCTAAACCAAAAAGAGAGTGTATTTTTCCACCAAAAAATCACATGTCGATTCTTTGTCATGTCTGATTTTTTTTACAAGTCAAACTAATACACGCGGTATTAAAGGGAAAAAATATCGGCTATTAGAATTGGCTGTATATGACATAATTGTTGGGCCAACATTTTATATCGCCGTTTAATTTTTTTAAAGCTAGTGAGCTTTACAATTTTATCTGAATATGAACTGTACACTTCACCTTCCGATATAAAAAAGTTTCAGACAGTTTAAAAAACAATACAGTCATTTCTTGTTCCTCTACGTGTTGCTTTGGTCAATTTTATATAATAATTATATTGTAGCTCCATATTATGTTAAATTAGTGAGCGAACAGCGGGCCTATGATGGTTACCATTTTATCACTTATAGTCGTGAATAAGACGTCGTCACGTTCTGACAAGTAGGTATGCGATTGAGAGAGTGATGGGCGTCTTATCCACGACGATAAGTGATAAAATGGCAACCATAATACGCCCGCTGTTTGTATCTATAGGTGCGATTAAATAAAGAAACCCAGGCAATTTGCATGCCCGTTGCCAATCCCTTAAAAACCTTTACGTACCTTTCTTGAAGATGTATTAATTTTTTCACTCCAGGTAAGTGCCAGTGTCCTACAAAATGTATAGTGACTTCAGGTTTTTAATGTTTTTATTTAAAACCTACATCATAGTATCTTGCTTTAATTACTGTCAACCAAAACCAATTTCCGTAATGGATATCGGAAGCGTGACCATAATGGGCTTCGCATGTTTTTATAAAAGTAAGGAAAGGTAAAGGTAATTAGTACATTTTGTACGTTATCCCCGTATTGTTCTAAATATATATGAAATGTAATAGTAAGTAGTAAGATATTACACCGTTATTAATGTAATATAGGTTTCTACAGTGTCCTACATAATGGGTTTATAAGGACTCCTATTTCATGTACACCATTACAAACAACACACAAACACGTGTCACACACACAAACACGTGTCACACACACACACACACACGCACGCACGCACGCACGCACGCCCGAACAACATTTTTTCATTTTTTTTCATATACGAGTATGTGGTCGTAATTTGAAGCCTTCGAATTTAAAGGAAATATAGCATTTTAAAAATGCTTTGCTGCAACCGACGGAGGCAAACAAGTGGCCGAAGCCCATGGCCACGGCCCACGACCTAATGGTAGGCAGATACTACCTATGCTTGCGATAAGAGAAGAACCACAATCGCTATGCCTTTACTGTTTTTGACAGATCAAATGTAGGATTGTCACTCTCAATACAGCGCAGCTTCGCAACCGTAGTCATGTGGGAAAGTAACTTAGGTACTTGGCTGACAACTGACTTCTTACAGTTCGTACTGATACCCCACCGACCCACACCGAGCGTCAAATGTGGAAATAGTTTCTGCACCTAGGTTAACACCGAAATTTGGTGCATTCAGTTGGCATTCGTGTTTAATAAATTATAAATCACGGCGTGGTATTCCGCGTCATAATTTTCACGAGCTCAGTTTCTAACACCAGCTAATTCCAAAAGTGATCTCACAGGATTGGCTATAAAGTTCATATTTGAACGTAAGTGTAAAACATATACGAGATTGCGGAAGTAAACAGTCGTATTCAAACAGTCGTAAACTGCAGACATGAGCGTGCATCACAGTGTTCGTCACAGTCGGCCAAGTCACTTACATTGATTCATTTAGATAGTTACTGGAACATAGAGTACAGTCGGAGTCACATCGGAACAGGCAGGGGTGTACAAAACCAGCACATAGAATACGAAAGAAAACTATGTAACTCAACACGCATAAATATAACCTGTTGACATTTTGGCTTTTGATTGAACGAGTCCGATAGTTAAGGCCGCTTTAAGGTAGGTCCACATTTGTATCATTTTAACAATCACGATCATGCGTATCGTATCGTACACGCGTATCCTAAGTATGGACGCTCACTTTGGGCATAGAGTATCATCGTATGCTAGCATCGTCGCGTGAAAAAATGCGTCTATAATAACCGTAGCGTAGCAGCGTTACGTATCTTAAAGTCGTATCATTTTGGATCTGCTGTAGCATTTTCAGTGCCAGAAACCTGCTAGGCGGGCGCTTGTCTTGTAGGCGCTCTCCGCTACATACGAGCGTAGCGCTACGAAATCATGCAACCTTTATATTGGCAAGGTGTTCTGGAGTGGAGACCGCGTTTTGGCAAGCGTAGTGTGGGTCGCCCGTCAGCCAGGTGGCGAGACGATGTGTGTCGAAGGGCGAGAAGTGACTGGGTGTAAAGCAGTGGACTTTGTGGCGCACCTTGAGAGAGGCTGATGCTCAGCAGTGGACTGTAGTGGGCTGATGATGATGACATTTTTGATTACATTGCAGGTTTTTTTTATGACATAGGTGGCAAATTAGCAAACGAATCGCCTGATGGTAAGCGATTAGCGCCGCCCATGGACACTCGCAACACCAGAGGGGTTGTAAGTGCGTTGCCGGCCTTTAAGATGGGAGTACGCTCTTTTCTTTGATTTGATCGTACTCGTCTTTTAGCCTAGCCCGCAGACCCACAAGGAAATGAAAATTGCTTGCAAGTTTTTGCAAATGTAAGTCGGCGTATAATAAGACTGCGTGCACACGTACGCAAATCCTACGATCGCTGCGTAATCACCATAATCATTAATGTGTTTCGCGCGCTTGTTCAGCCACGTGAGTTCGAGCGAAAATTATTTACAAACAGCTGGTTAGGGCTAGTGATGGCCTTAGTCTCACTTAGTCAAAAGCATAGCTCACTAGCTCAGTCAACTGCAATCAAACAGTATTGCGAAATGTGTCTCAAATCGTCCCCCAAGAGTCTAGTGAACTTTGTAAAGGATGCAAAATTCACTAAACTGGAGTTTGTAAGCTATTCCCTGCACTTAAGAGTGGAGTATATTCTCTTTTCGTTATTTCCGCGCTCAGTGGTCTCGCTATAAAACTAGTGTGCATGCATAAGACAAAACCTCTGGAACAAACAAAGTATTTATGCCCCCACTTGGCAATCTTTTAAACCTCAAGAGGGCAGCGTCTACGTCGAGAGCTCTTGTGTCTGAACAGCGCCGTTTTGCATTTGGTTTATTTTTTATTTTATTTCCTACTCGTATTTACTGAGATACATTAAAGTTACTGTCGTTGAAGGGCGTTCTCACTTAAAATTGTACGTTTCCCAAGAATAGGCGTAGGCACTAACTCAAGTGGGAACTAGACCTTACTGGCTTGTCAAGTGAGTGGGCAACTTGACCGTTAGAAGTTCTTAAGCCGCTCAAAGGCCTCTAACTTGGCTTAACAACTACTGTCATAGACACAGACCATATAGACGCCGCAAACGCGCTCAATAGTATGGAAACCGAGCGTGTCAATTTTTACGTGCCTACTATAACGTCACTTAAGCAATTTAGTGATGTCCAATACTACCGCCGCGTTAAACCGATTCAAAGGCACCGCCGTCGGTTTAGTACTCAGTAGGCCTTTGCGGTGAGAGGATGTACGCAGCCCGCCCGCTTTAGTTTACGTTCTGCATTTTACTTCAAAATTCAAGTAATTAACCTACAAATTTACGTTAATACGTCTGTTTTAAGCATACAAAATGTTCTGTAATAATAAATCGATATTTTTATGATTGATATTCTATTGATTATTTTATCGATCATACTTCGAGTTTATAGACGGACAGTGAGAAAGTGATTTAAATATTACTAGTGGCTCGGTGAGAGCTGAAACGGAGAGAGACGCTTAGCTCGCTTGGTCAACAAGTTAAAGTTCGAGATTATTTTTTTCACGATTGCCCAGAAGAAGAAGGATTGCAATGTTTTTATAACAATAACCCTTCGTCGATGCAAAACTATAGTTCATTTCAGAGAGGAATAGAGATAATGAAAATAGATATTTTACAGTGCATTTTTTTGGACAGCATTCAATACGTGAAATAGTGTAATAAATAAGTGCTTGGTGGTTATTAAATAAACGAAATTAAATGATTGCATATTCTTCTTCGCTTAATGCCCTGATACCTACGTATAGTCAACAATCAAATAAATATTCTACTAAGTACTTTATGAAAGAAGATCACTGCTTCTGTGACGCTTAAGAATCTATTGCTAAAAATATTATTAAATCAAAATTATTAAATATTTTTAATGTGAAAGAATAACATTATTGTATAGTAACCAGCCTTAATTATCATTGTCCGTCACAAAAATCGATTATTAATCGAATTGCACAGTGACATCGCATGAAACATCGCAGTGTACAGCACTACTCACTTTAAATTGACAGACAATGAGAAAATCCCTACTACCCTACAACGTGAAGATTTACGAAATAATCGTTTGCTTCTACTTTAAACTATACTTAAGGACTGTTATTTGTAGGCCGCAATGGACATTGCGGACATGTCCATTGCGGCCTACAAATAACAGTCCTTAAGTATAGTTTAAAGTAGAAGCTGCAATGGATGGCGTACTTGGAAAATATGCTATGTGTGTAAATATTGTGGTAGAAACGACACGACATCACTCCAAGTTGAAAATAATTAAATTTAAATTGAATAAGGCGAAATTTATTATAAAAAATACTTACTTATGAAAGGATACGTCACCGCTTACTCGACTAACTACTCTTGTTGAATTTGAACAGTTAATTACGGCGCAGTGTGGCATTTTTTAGTGCAGCAACAAACGTCTGTCAGTTAGAACGACAGGAGCGCGACTGAGTGGCAAGTGGTGCACCGCACCATTTAGATACAGGCGAAGTACATACATTGGGGGCATCTCGGTTTATCTGGGTCTGTGGTCATAGACATCAGGTGGGTTCAACAACTTAGCGTGACTTTCAAAGCACGAGAGCGCTCAATTAGTAACCACTGCTGAGAATCATATGTACTTTTAATTCTAATATTTAAATTCCACATACATCTTTGAGGTGTCCAATATGTGACGGTCTGACGGTTTATACAAAATATATGAATAAACGTCACATAGTGAAATAAAAAACTGGGGACTTTCTTTTTCTTTATCAGGATCAAGAGTGCTCATGATTCTTTGCAGGAAAAACCAAATATTTCCACATTTTGAGGACAGTAAAAGAAAATTTTGAGTGAAAACGCCCAGATTTTTTATATAACCACTGAGCATGCCAACTCTATTAATGAATAATATGACGTCATATAAATATTATTGTACAGATGTATTAAATAATGCCTTCCTATCGGCTAAGTTCGGCATACGACTTACACTCAAAGTGCCTAACAATCATCATATTAAATGATTCACAAGTTCATATCTATTAATGTGAAACTTTATTACTAGTCATAATATTAGGGGTGGTATTAGGTGTCGTGGGCATACATTTATGGATCTTATACACATTGGTGGGCTCTTTACTGTATTTGGTATTGAGGTGACTAAAATTAGGGCCGGTGGGACAGCAACCTTAAGTTCCGACTTTAGGGGAATGGGCTGAACGATCCTAACAAGCGATCGACTGCCCGAATACTTCCTGCCGGGCGTACACAACATCATTATATCACATTGACAAAAATTGGACCGTTCACCTTACTCTTTGTAAAATAGTTCGGCTTGGCCTCTCTTCGACCGCTTGTGTCTATGGCATGTGGCGAGCCTGCGAGTGACAGTGTGTGGACGTTTGTATTCACCGCCTCATAATTTACATTTCACAGACAATCAGTCTCATCAAACTGCCATGCAAAAAGATATTTTTTTTTTATTAAAAATGGGATTGCGGTTGATTCTACCTATAGTCTAACCTGAGGGAAAATTAAGACAAAGTCAAAAATGTAACACGCTCTCCCAGAAGATTCCTGTTCTCTCTTACCTTGAAAACATCGTGGTCATATGCTTCCGGAAATACAGACGGCGGATGAGAATTCCAGATTGAAGCAGTGCGAATCAGAAAAGATTTTTAAAGACGCGAGGTGCGATATTGAGAAAATTCGACTACATGTGGGTGAAATCCCATACGATGCCTAGTACTCCGATAAAGAAAACTCGAATAGGAGACAAGGTCTTGAAGCTCAGCGGCACACTCTCCAAAATAAAACCTATAAATCGCGATCCTCCGCCAATGCTCCAAACTTTGGAGTTTGCAACCTGTATGCGATATTTTCTACATTCCCGGCAGCATAGTGTATTCACCTGGTACCGGGTTTAAATCCTAGTAAGATTGATGTGGTAAAAAAACATTTGTTTCAGAGACATGGATGTTTTCAATGTAGTTAAGTATAGTATATATCTATGAAATTTCATCGTCTAGTACCTACGACACAAGCTTTATTTAACTTACTATGGACTAGACGAACAAGACCACATCTTATGTGTCTTCTGTACAAGCCACCCAGTCACAAAGTCATATACAAAATAAATGTTTTAATACAAGTATAACTATTTTTAATAATTTACCAAATTATTTACAAGCATTATCGGAGAATATATTTAGAAATAAATTGACGAAATGGCTGATGGATAAATGTTTGACAGTGTAAGGAAATATTTAAATTATAAAAATCAACTGATATTATACTAAATCATTATTTTTAACTCAGTGACATCTATCAGTATTCTATTCTAGCGTAATTTATAAAGAATTTGTACACATGCTTGCATGTTGAAAACAAGGACATTTTATACTGTAAAATCTTTTATAACTGTATTCTGACAAATAAAATTTTCTGATTTCTGATAGTTCGATTTGTGTAAATTTCTCGCCTAATATGTATTTATTTACGATCCAGCTTATGTCGGCAAATTAGTTCGATACCCATTTTTCCACCTGACTGTACTTATACCAAGTAAAACAGTTTGGCTTGGGCTCTGAACGGCCGCTATGGTCTATGTGGCGTGTCTGCGAGTGACAGCGCTGCGTGGACGTCCTAATTCACCACCTGTTAATTTACATTCCACAATCAAGCCATCTCATCAACATTTCCACATTGGACTACCGTGCTTTTGTTTTTCTATGACATTATAAAGACTAATATTGTATAGAGTACAAAACAAACAAACTATAAATAACTCACAAAGCCTAATCCGTAATGTACTTCGTCCGGTAAAACAATAAATGATACCATAACCCAACTTAAAGTAAAACGAGAAAAAAATACCCTGACCCTACGATTCGAACTCGAAAATGTGTTCGTTTAAATTTGACGGCAACTGTACTAACATTTCACCAAGATTAAAATATAATGGAAGTAAGTATTCAATTAAACGTTGTAACGTTATAAATCTCGGGTTAAGGCATCTTACCTATTTAATAAAGGAAGTTGGGGATTTTAATTAATCTCTTTGTTAACTAAATTAGATAAGGTTATGAAGTTTTTAGCGATCCTACTGACCCTTTTTGGTCGGGTGTCTTGGAACTTTTGAGCTTATGAAATTTCTGTTTGACTTGTGTAGATTTGGAAAGTTTGCTGAAAACATAGCAACGAATTGAATAAGGCGTTTGCATTACCTTTACTTCAAAATATGGAAATTTTGGTTATGCCGTCCTAGAATCATGTGCAATTGTGATCGCTATTAAAAAAAATGTTAACGTAAGCCACCCTGTTGATACTTATCAATTTCATATCCAGTTCAATACTATACAGTGTGTATTTAATTGAAATTGGTGCAAATCACATTTTGTCACAAGCGGTTGTTCTGACACAAATATTTTCGAGTTCAAACATGAGGCTACGGTGTCTGCTTACCATCAAACAGGCAGTAAGCTTGTTTGCCACCAAAGTGGTGTAAAAAATGAGCAAAGTCGGTTTAGGGGTTGTCGATATGTAAGGGATGCAATATTATGAAAACATGTTTTTTCTAAATAACACTATGTGGTGCTGACTTATTGGTGTGGGGGCAGTATGATATCAGAAAGTTGTCAGCTGTCAGTCGGGTCGGTACCGCCTCTTTCCTGCGTGCCTACTTTTTAATAAGTGGTTCCTATTCCTACTGGCGCGCCGATATAAATACAGTACTGACCCGCTTCCACGTGTGGTATTACTACTGCGGAAATGTAATAAAAAATGATATAATAATAAGGTAATACAATATCCCGTCATGTGAGGAAAACTGTTTGACATCAGTAAGAAACAAAAGGATTCAGAGTACTCCCACTGAGCTCCATCATCCGGTTTGTGGAAATGTTGGAGAGCAGCTTGGTAGGTATACAGGAGGAGGCAATTGCCTAAAAGATTCCAGTGGGTCGAAGTGCATCCGTAAGGGTCCTCATCTACGAGTAGATAAGATAATATATGATGCTCACGTTAAAGAACAAAATATCTCATAAGGATCGCGGCCCTCCAAGTCAAAAAGTCACCTTACTTTACGTAGTCCTGTTTTAAAAGTTTCTACCCCACTGCGCCAGAAGAACGGTTATGTTTTTCAATCAATCAATATATTTATTTCTATGAATGCGGTATAATATCAGGTAGTAAAATATTTTTAGAACAGCACTTTCTGCCGGTGTCGGCGAAGAAATTGGTACACAATTTTCGAGAGTATGTATGTATGTATAATTGTTTTGCACGCCTTGCAGCCTGAACAGCTCGATGGATTTTAGCTTGAGAGGTGTCGTTAGATTTGTATTTACTGTGAGAGTGACACTGAGTATCATCATTCGCGTGCCCTTTTCCCATTTACTTGGGGTCGGCGCAGCATGTTTTTTTCTTCCATAACTCTCTATCGCCCGTCATCTCGTCACTCACATCCTTCCTTTTCATATCGTCTCTCACGCAATCCATCCACCTTTTCCTTGGTCTACCCCTCCTCTTACATCCCTCCACATTCATGTCTAATACCTTTTTTGTCACATGACTTTCATCCCTCCGCATAACATGCCCATACCACCGTAGACGATTAGCTCTCAACTTATCATTTATGGGTGTCACTTTCAGGCTTCCTCTTATATACTCATTTCTTATGTGATCCATTCTTGTTACGCCACTCATCCATCTCAACATTCTCATCTCCGTAACATGCAATCTCTTTTCATCCGTCACCTTTGCGGCCCAACATTCCGATCCATACATGACGACAGGTCTTACAATGGTTTTGTAGATTTTGCCCTTCAATCTGAAGGGCATTCTGGCGTCGCATATGGTTCCTGAGACCTGTCGCCATTTCATCCATCCTGCGCTGATTCGGTTTTTGATGTCACGGTCAATATCGCCATTACACTGTATGAGGGACCCGAGGTATCGGAAATCAGAGCAGACCGGTAGCGTTACGCCATCGAGCTCTATGGGCATAAAATTGGAGAGACCGCCGAAATCGCAGAACAGGTGTTCAGTTTTAGAACGACTGATTTTCAAGCCTACGTTCTCTAATTTTTGCCGCCACTTCTCTAATCTGCTTTGAACCTCGGGCCCCTCTTCACCGACAAGGACAATATCGTCGGCAAAGAGCATACACCATGGTGCCTCCTCCTGGATGTCTGACGACAGTGCGTCCATTATAAGCAGGAAGAGGTAGGGGCTTAACGCCGAACCCTGGTGTAAGCCCACTGCAACACTGAACCTGTCGGTGTTGCCAGCCGCCGACCGGACACGTGTACAACATCTTTCATACATAGACCGAATCAGCCCTACATACTTCCCTGGCATACTTTTCTCTTTCAAGGCCCACCACAAAACCTCGCGTGGAACTCTGTCGTAAGCTTTCTCGAGGTCAACAAACACCATATGCAGGTTTTTTTGCGCATGTCTATATTTTTCGCACAGCTGGCGAAGCGCAAATATGGCGTCTGTTGTACCCCTGCCCGGCATAAATCCAAATTGGTTTTGTGTTATATCACTCTCATCTCTCATTCGTCTTTCTATTACTTTCTCCCACACTTTCATACTGTGTGACATGAGCTTTATTCCTCTATAATTGTTGCATTCTTGTACATCCCCCTTATTTTTAAAAATAGGCACAAGTACACTGTCGCACCATTCGTCGGGGATACTCTCTTCCTGCAACAACTTATTGAAGAACAAAGTTAGCCACCTACATCCATCCTCACTTAACAGCTTCCCCACCTCTCCTGGTATTCCATCTGGTCCAACCGCTTTCCCATCCTTCATACTTTTCACAGCCTTATGTACTTCATCAATGTCTATTTCTTTCACAACACCCATATTCAGTGGTTGGCTTTCTAACACTCTATTCCATGCATTCTCCTCATTCATGAGCTTTTTAAAGTAGTCTTTCCACCTATCTTTTATACATTCGTCTTCGGTCAACACCTTTCCAGTATCATCTTTCACACATTTTACATGGCATACATCTCTAGCACACCTTTCTCTTGCTTTTGCTAAGCGATACAATTGTTTCTCACCTTTAGGACTTTCCAAAGCCTCATATAATTGGTCCTGAGCTGCTGATCTGGCAATAGCAACTGCTCGCTTAGCTATCTTCTTACACTCTTTATACTCAATCCTCTTAGTTTCTTTCTCACTTTCGTTTCCACTTTCAACACTCTGCCAATCCTTAAATGATTGCTTCTTCTTTTTCAACTTTTCTTGCACTTTGTCATTCCACCACCACGTTTCCTTGTCTATCACACACTTCCCTTTCGATTCACCTAAGATATCTTTCGCTTCTCTCCTTATATAGTGCGCCATCGTTTTCCAACATTCATTCGCACTTAGTCCTTCCATATCTTTCATTTCTATCATTTTATCTACCACTCTCTCTTTAAACTTACTAGCGCACTCATCCTTCTGTAACTCATACCATTTTATTTTAGCAGGGGGTCGTTCTTTCTTCCTCTGTAACTGAATTTTCGAGTGTACGTCTATACTAAGCAGTCTATGCTGTGACACTAAATGTTCTCCGGGTATTATCTTGCAGTCTTTGACACAGTTGATTTTCTTCCTTTTTACAAGGAAGTAGTCAATCTGTGTCGAATGCTGGCCACTTTTATAAGTGATCAGGTGTTCATCTTTCTTTTTGAACCATGTATTGGCAATTCCCAAGTCAAATGCCGAAGCAGTTTGCAGCAAGGTTTCTCCCTCTATGTTGCGATTGCCAAAGCCGAACCCCCCATGTACCCTTTCATAATCTACATTTATTATATACTACATACTTCCTACATGTCCATTAAAATCACCACTCACATATATCTCTTCACTCTCTGGGATTGCCATCATCACGGAATCAAATTGTTCCCAAAACTTCTCTTTCACTACATCATCACATCCACTCTGAGGAGCATACACACTTATAAAATTTAGTACTACATTTTCAAACATTACTTTCATAGCCAATAACCTATCACTCTTCCTATTGACATTTGTCACACCCTGTTTAAATTTATGGTCTAGTACTATACCGACACCATTACGCTTGCCGTCACTTCCACAGTAGTAAAACTTGTATCCTTCCCCTATTTCTCTTGCGTTCGCACCCTTCCACTTTGTCTCTTGCAGAAAAGCTACATTTATCCGTCGCCTTTTCATCACATCCGCTAGCTCCCTTCCCTTTCCAGTCATCGTCCCTACATTCCAACTCGCATACCTCAATCTTACATACCTTGGTTCCCGGGCTCGCTTCTTACGTCGCCCCCACCCGGGCTGGTGCGACAACCCTATTCCATTTGCCACAGGAGCCGGGTGCTGCCCCTGCGCGTCGCCTGTGGGGTACGCCCTAACCCTGTCACTCATCACAATTGCTCCTGTATTCATGCTGCAAAAGATTTGGCATAATTTTTACAACCGGCCGCCTGCCTGACGCCAACCCTCCTTGGGAATTCCTAGTTGACTTTGATGGTCGTCATTTAATTCCTTTAGTCGGCTTCTACGACATCCACGGATAAGCACGGAGTGGGCTATTCTTAGGCCGGCAACCACACGGCAACTGAGTATACCAAACTGACACTGAGTATACCAAAATAAAATAAAACTAAATGGCGGATTTTTGGCGCCAAATTTCAAAATAATCAGAAACGCAGGCGGGTTTTTTAATTAATTAGTCTTGTTGCTTCCCCCGTTCTACTTGTTTAGACTTCTTTTTCTGTTAACTGTATTTCTGTGGGAATTTGAAGCGCGTCAATTGTGCATCTAGCAGACTGCATAATTGACCCGCCGAAAAGTAGGTAGTGTCAACATATTTTTAGCGTTAATCGTGTTAAAATGTTTGTGTTCACAGTGAGATATGTATAAGGAAACGTCTATACCTAAGTAATTTTACCAACATACCTATACGCTGTATTCTCTTAACTGTTTCTGTTTTTATCTACTAATTTGTTTGTTTGTTTTTTGTTTATTTCGGACAACTTGATCCATATTTTGTTAGTAGTTACAGTAATAACTTATGCTAAGGGTTAGTATTTATAAAATGAAAGAATTAAAAGCGGCGCGTTGGAGCGGCGACAGGCGCGTGCAGCTGCGCATGCCGCCACACCAGCGGCGAATCCCAGCGGTGGGCTAGCGTACTCAGGATGCCGTTTGAGCTGCCGCGGCTGCGGTTGAGGAGCGAGGTAATCCGTTTTCTCATAATAGCGTAAAAGCAGTCTGTCTGAGCATCAGCGAACATAGCCGAAGCACTACAATACCGCGGAAGCCCAAACAGCATCCTGAATGCGTCATTATACTGGACGCGCAGAGCGCTATACGCCCTATAAATATATTACTAATAAATAAATAAATAAGAAACTGTATACCGAGTGGAATACTACGAGGAAATGGCAAACTTCGTTCCCTGGTCGACGATCCCCGATGGGCGAAAGTCAAACACAACAATTTCAAGTGATCGACTGAAAGCTAACATTCGAACTACGAGTATATCGGATTCCAATTAAATGGCCCATTCCGTCAAACTTGGGAGTTAATATTCGCACGCGATTAGACCGGTCCTGATGTGAAACTTACACCGACAAATATTAATTTCTGCGATAGGATATTGAAATGTTACTTACGTAATAAGTAACCAAGGCGTACATACAACCGTACTAATATCGATCTGTTACATTCTGGCAGCGGAGCAAATAAAAAAAAATCGTGGACAAATAATAATAATAATTTATTTATTTACCAAAGCGACTAACAAACTTACATAACAAAGACTCCCACACTAGGCACAGCCTGTATCGTGGGAGTCAGGTCAATCGCGAGAATTACTTACTAATAACAGTAACAACATGCGGCTTTTGATAGCTAATAATATGCGGCTTTTGATAACTAATAACATGCGGCTTTTGATAATCTTACACATATCAACTTAGTCACAAACTAAGCAAAGCTTACATAATATAAAGAACGTGGTATGACATGTAGTCCAAAAACCCATACTTTAAGAGTTATTAATTATTTAAAACAAATCACTTGTTGAAAAATCTCTAGTCTAACACACACTAAAGGCGTAACGTAGCCACCTACTACTTTTTTGACTTGATAGACGGAGAGCTAGCGACCAAATCGGTCATGTGGCTTCAGCTGTATTGATACTCCGTTAGCTACTTGCCTGAACAACCTTTTCCTATAATCTTCGTGCTTGCAGGCCGCGGGCGGTGGGTGCGGGTGTAGTGGTGTGGGGAAAAAAAAGAAAAAAAATGTGGGCTCAGCGACTTTATTTTTTTTTTAAACAATTGCTCTGTACTCTCCCTGTGCACCCAAAAAAAAATTTAAATCGATCGGGTGGTGAGAAGGGGTTGCCTGCGTTAGTTAAAAATACCAAAATAATAATAATTTTCGTGTTAGCTCAGCTGTATTGACTTTTTTCTGACGCGAGATTAATCAATAAGTAAGCCTCGAAAAAAACCATGCAAAAATATCGGTGGGAAGGTATCGAAAAAATTGTAAAGTTAATTGACGTCCATATCCGATGCTCGCGCGGGTTCTTACCTGATGCAAAGGTTGTCCATCACTATGCAAAGAGGTAACGCGGCAAGTGTGATGGGTACCTTTGCGCCAGGTACAACTCGCAGGGGCTTATTTGACTAGGTTTAAGGTGTTTTAAATCTCATTTGTGTATTCGTGCTTTTTATGTATGATTAAACTGCAATTAATATTACATATTAATTCAATAAAAAAATTATTAGCAATTGAATAAAAGTGACAAAGTATTTTGACTATAAATACTATACAAAATATTAAACCTAAATAAAACTTAATTTAAAGTATAATATAAAGATAAAGCTACCTACCTCATTCGCAGCACAGCCCGTCCCGTATCGCTCCCGGCGGAAAGGTGCCCATTACGCTCGCTGCGTTGCCGCGTTGTATCGCAATGGACAGCCTCTGCACCAGGAACGACCCGGGGCGGGGCTCAAGGCCCCTTTCCCGTAGACGGCAACCTAACTCCCTAATAAAGGATTTGGCCTCTGCGCACCAACACCTGGTCGTTTCTACCGCAAACGGTTCGAAAATGTATTATGAGCCTTCTTCGATAAATTAGATACTTAAATACATAGAAACCGAATTTGAACACGGGTCCACCGACTTCGTAGGCAAGTCAAAAGTTCAACCTTGAAGTGACCGAAAATTGTGATGAAATTTGGCAAGAAGAAAGTTTGAACCCAGAGATGGACATTAAACATAGCTAGGCTACCTTAGTTAAGTTAGCCAGTCTAACTAGTTTAGTTATGTTTAAACTAGCGTTTGCCCGCGGCTTCGCCCGCGTACTAAGTGTAATTTTTAACCGTCTACAAAAAGAGGTTCTCTGTTTGACCCGCATGTAGGTATGTACGTATGTTTGTCCACGATTATCTCACGTTTGGCGGAACCGATTTAGATGCGGTTTCCAGAAAAGTAGTTGTTACATTCTGGGGGTTTCCGAATACGAAGTTTGGTGATTGTGATTCATTAACAGATGAACAGATGAAAAGTCAGTATACATTCTGAGAACCGGCAAAATGTTGAATTTAATTTGATTTTGGTAATAAATAAGGATTGAAAACTATGATCATGCATTTCTGAGAAGCCGAAGGGGAAAAGGCCGATGAAATAAAAGCATGTCTTAAATGGCCCTTAGTAAAAGTATCTGTGTACTACAGTAACATTAATAAAAGGTCTGATAACGACCAAGCAGCGGTCTAAAACTCTGGTCCTTTGAACTACAGAAATATGGCTAATTCAATATCACGTGTAACACTGTTGGGAAACCACACTATTCTTGGGTAACATTGACATGAACTACATTATATTTTCAAAAAATTAAGGATTCTTACTACAACTCCAATAATGTAACCCAAGGTGTAAATAAAAATACGTACAATATTCTTAACATCGCGTGCGCTGCGAAAACTATTGATGATAGAATACCTATTTGTTAATTATTGGTATGCGCCGGGCTGCTAGTATGTAATACAAATCTAAAGGTTGATTTAAATGGAAAAAATATAGAAACCCCTATGTCGTTTTTAAAAGCCAATCCATAGATACCCCACACGCCTATATAGTAACATTAAACTATTTTTTTACAATCTTTGGCATGTATGGACTGTCAAATTTTACCTCGGATTCGTATTAAGAGACCTCTTGGACGCTCAGATATCGATTTTGAACGAACTCGGGACGAAAATGAAGAAAATCAATATGGCCGCCACTTTTTCCACATTGTATCTCGGATTCGTATTACGAGGCCTCTCGGACGCTCAGATATCGATTTTGAACGGAATTGGGACGGAAATGAAGAAAATCAAATCAAGACATTTTATTTGTTTTAATTTTAGTTATTTTAGTTTTTGTCCTAATCTAATTTGTATATTTGAAAATATTTTTTATGTATTTATTGTAATTATCTAATTTGTATATGATTTTAAACACAATCGTGGTATTGTTTGTGAATAAATAAATGAAATGAAATGAAATAAATCAATATGGCTGCGACTTTTCCAAATGTTATCTCGGATTCATATTCTAGAGACTTCTCGGATACTCAGATATCGATTTTTAACGAAATCGGGATGGAAATGATGAAATTCAATATTGCCGCCACTTTTTCCAAATTTTACCTCGCATTCGTATTACGAGACCTGTTGGATGCTCAGATATCGATTTTGTACGAAATCGGGAAGGAAATAAAGAAAATCAATATGGCCGCCACTTTTTTCAAATTTTAACTCGGAGTCGTATTAGGGGACCTCTCGGACGCTCAGATATCGATTTTGAACGAAATCGGAACGGAATTAAAGAAAATCAATGTGGCCGTTACTTTATTCAAAGTTTACCTCGGATTCCTATTAAGAGTCCTCTCGGACGCTCAAATATCGATTTTTGTCGAAATCATATCGGACGGCACTGATTAATAAAACCACTTACAATACATTGAATCAAAAAAGGTCGTATATTTTTTTTTTTTTTTTTTAATTTATTTGGGACAAAAAACAGTAACACACAAAGTTTCAGACTTAAAGTATAGGAAATAAACAATTCATAGGTGTGTGACCAACAACATTGTCCACGGGTTATTAGTTTAGTTATTTAGCGCTGAGAAACCAACAAAGGAGTACATTATATTATTCCATGATTATCATGAGAGTTAAACATAACTGAAACGAAAATAAGTCCATAGGAAGTCACAAATATCTGACTTAGGTACACTATTAATTTCGGCATCTTAACTATTTATAATATAAGATTTAAATACTAAATTCTTAACAATTTAAATAGAACCTGACTTTTGTATGCGGCAGCTGATGCTAAAAAGATATCGATGTCATTAAACTGTGTATTGTATGACTTAACGAGCCTGTGCAGGGGGTCGCGCTCGCCTGCATGGGTGCGGCAGCGCGCGTTCGCGAATAGTTGGTGCTCTCGAGCGGCGCGCTGCCGCGCCCGTGTTGGTACACGGTAACACAGCTCCCCGCTCAGGCTGGGGCAGTCGAACTTGCTATGGCACAGGTTGTATAGAACCATTGCATCCAGAAGAATGCGCCGATTGTGTAAGTCAAGTAATTTGTGTTTGTCGAGAAGCTGCTGGTAACTAAGACGTGAACCGTTACATCTGTACTGTATGGCACGTAAGAATTTTTTCTGCACGGTCTCAATTGAATTACTATACTTATTATAAAAGGGATTCCATACGGACACTGCATATTCGAGTTGAGATCTAACCAACGACTTATATAGGTAGAGGTAAGTAGAGGGTTGCTTGAAATCCATTCCGAGACGCATAATAAAGCCATACATTTTGTAGGCTCTGCTAATCACATGCTGTATATGGGCATCTAAGTGAAGTTTAGAATCCAAATTAACTCCGAGGTCCCTAATTGTTGAAACTTGATCGATAGATATACCGCTTAGAGTATAAGAAGTGGGAAGGCTATTTGGCTTCTTTGTGAATGTTATTGTTTTACATTTACTTAAATTAAAACTCAATTTATTTTTATTACAGTATTCACTAAGCCTGTTTAAGTCATCTTGGAACCGATTGCGATCATCGTCGTTTTCTATGGTGTGGTAGATTTTTAGGTCATCGGCATAAAGTAAGAAGTTACAGAACTTGAAACAACTGTCGATGTCATTAACAAATAAAATAAATAATAGAGGTCCAAGTATAGATCCTTGGGGGACTCCTGAGGTTACGAGAACGCTGCTAGACTCGTATCCATTTATTACAACTTTCTGTGTACGGTTTGTAATATAAGATTTAAACCATCTCCACAGATTCCCGCGAATGCCATTAAAGTGAATTTTTGCTAAAAGGATTTGGTGATCTACTCTATCAAACGCCTTGCAGAAATCAGTGTAGATACTATCTACTTGTTGATTTGAGTCTATACTTTTGAACAGGTAAGAGGTATATAGGATAAGATTAGTGATAGTTGACCTTTTCTTGACAAAACCGTGTTGCTGTGGTAAAATTATATTGTGTAAATTTGGATAAAGTAGATCATGAACAAGTTTCTCGAAAAGTTTGGACAATACGGGGAGAAGGGATATAGGGCGATAATTTTTCGCGTCTTTTTTGGAACCTCCCTTATGGACGGGTACCACTCTTGCAGTCTTCCAGACTTCTGGGAAGGTGCCCTCTTTGAGACAGCAATTAAATAAATTATAGAGAGGCTTATATATTACATCAGCAACATTTCTTAAGAATATAGGTGGAATATTGTCGGCTCCCGGCCCCTTTGATATGTCTACAGTTTTGAGTGCGCGCCTAACATCTTTGATTGGTATGTGAATATCATTAATGTGCACATCAGATGAGAAGTTCTCTAAATCGTCTAGGCTGTAGTCCAGAGAAACAGTAGAGGGTACAAAGACAGACTGGAAGAAATCCGAGAATAAGTTGCACACCTCAGTTGGATCGCTGGATGTTTTATTATCATATGAAATGATGCTAGGGATAGCTGTGGTACTGCGTCGATTGGCAACATACGTCCAAAAGTATTTGATGTTACTTCGAATACTTGTTTCTACTGATGCTATGTAGGCATTGTAGCACTTTGTTGAGTGTTTTTTAAATCTCGCCCTGTAAAGTGAGAAAGTTTCGTAGTCTGATTGATTTTGATACGTTTTCCATTTGATCCAGGCCTTGTTTTTATTTCTAAAAATATGCTTTAATGCGGGAGTAAACCAAGCGGGAAAATGTGATGACTGGATAGGCTTTATTGGCACAAATTGTTTTATTAATTGATATATTTTTTCATAAAAAACATGTACCGCTCGTTCTGCCGTGAGACCTGTTAAGATTCTATCCCAGTCAATTGTAGATAATTCCAAGATTATGGCATTATAGTCCGCTTTGTGGAAAAGTAACTTAGGGGTGTTATTTCTTTTAAAACATATATTGTTTAATTTGACTGGGGCCAGCACAACAAACGGTGGATGGTGTGAGTCGACCTGAACGAGAGGTACGGGGGCTATCTCGCATCTGCACTCTGCGTCGCTAGAGAAAAACAAATCCAGTATCCTATTATTTAAATTTTTATGGGTGTTTATTTGAAAAGAATTCGTAAAAGACATAAACTCACGAACAGAGTCATTTTGTGAAACAGACGGCGCACTTATATCGGGTATGAAAGATGACCCTACGGGCATCCAATTTATTGTAGGTAGATTATAGTCGCCTACTACCCAGAATCCTCTCACTGTGGGTGATTGTAGCATGGCGGTTAGGTATTCGAAGTGAATATTATAGGTTTCGACTTTTTCATTCGGTGGTACATAAGCAGCACTAATCACATGTTTATGGTTTCGACCCAAGGGCAATTCGAGAATAATATGATCGACAATGGGGCAGGTTGGCGGCACCAGGGGGCGCGACGCGGAGGCGCTAGCAGCAGTGGGAGCCGTGCACGGCACTGCGCCGAGCTCACGCCGCACCGCCACCAGCACGCCGCCGCCGTCACGCCGCCCGGTGCCGGCGCGGTCCCGGTCGCATCTAAATACCGAGTATCGGGGATCTATAAATTCACTATCTGCTATATCCGAGTGTAACCACGTCTCGGTCAAGATCACTATATCGTAGGCATGCGACAGTACGTTCATGTACAAGGAATGTAATTTGGTCCGCAACCCTCTACAGTTTTGGTAATAAATTGATAAATAATCGGCCATCGTATGATAAAAAGTTAATTGTAGTATATAGGCGTTGGCTAGGGAAGAAAACAGATAAAACAGGTTTATTTATTGAATTATTAATATTATTATACTGGGGCTTCACATATTTTTTGGAACACAATTTCATCAGCAATGCACAGTGCAAACCCCAAAAGAAAGCACACAAATTAAAAAGTCTGTGCATTGTTAGTGTACACCAAATTAAGTGTTTCAAATTAGTGGCATGTATAAGTGTCACTTTATTTAGCCAGCAGGTATTTTCCATAAACAGTTCCATAAGCAAAACAGCTCTCGACTCGTACAAATTACAGATTAAGGTTAATCGTGCCCAAAGGGAAACGTACACATTGTTATGCATATAAAAAAACAACACAACTGCACATCTCATTTTGATAAGTTTTACACTTAATTTCACAGTGCCAAAGGCCAGGCCGCTACTTAGTAATATGGTTACCGTCACATTATGATCAAGGCTTGATTTTTTCGACGTCGCCGGGGGCCCGAATTGCAACAACAGGGGATGTGTCACTTTTTCGTACAAATATTTGGCCGTTGCGGATTCACGGACGCTTATAGTTGTGCTGGTTGGCGGCAACGCGAACATCGCGAAATAACTTCTTATTTCTGAGTGTGAGGTGTTCGTTTATATATATTCTGTGTTGTTGACCGGTAATACCGATCTGTTCTGATGACAGGCCCTTCGCAGTGCGGCAAGCCGCCAGGATATCGTCCCTCAGATGTTTTGATGACAATTTCACAATAATGTTCTTCGGTCGTGTGTTCGAGGACTCTGCATGAGGTACACGGTGAATAGATATGATATCGCGGGGTAGTATTGTAGTTAATAACGTCGCACACTTTTTTCATCATAGTTATAAGGTGTTCATTTTTCCTCTCCGGCACATTACATAATTCAATGTTGCAAATCCTGGATTGTTGTTCCATTGATGCCACGCCATTTTGGAGTACATGCAGGTCCGCCAGCAGCTGAGCATTAGTTGTTTCTACGTATTGAATTTGTCTTTGTGCTGAGGTGATATCTGTTTTCATTTTCTCGTGTCCAGCCGATATAAATTCGATAGATTCGTTGAATTCTGATTGCAGCGCACGAATAGCGGTGTCTACTTCCTTTTTAATCAGTGACTTCATTTCCGCAATCAGCGATGCTTTAAAGGCGTTTAATTTGGAGTCAATAAGGGCACTAAACTGGTGAAGGCCGATGGTGGGCTCAGCGGCTCCTGATGCGTTCACTAAGGACTCGTCGAGGGACATGGTGCTCTCGTCCTGCTGATAATTCACGGTGCGGACCGGGGTATTAGTGTTGTCCCCTCTTCGGCAAGTCACATTACTACACGAAGGGCATTTCCAGTCCGTTTTCTTCTGAATGATACTTTTATAAGTCGCGGCTGACATGTTCAGACA
The DNA here is from genome assembly GCA_905163555.1 of Notocelia uddmanniana. Lineage (NCBI taxonomy): Eukaryota > Metazoa > Arthropoda > Insecta > Lepidoptera > Tortricidae > Notocelia > Notocelia uddmanniana. The sequence goes on along the minus strand of LR991058.1, from coordinate 27,964,934 downwards.
CTTATAATGGTACACACCTACACACGAAACGCAGCGGAGCTGTTCCGCCGAATTAGCCACACTATTACAGGCTAGGCACTTGAACATTTTGAAAAACTGCAAATAAACTCACGAAACAGTGATATGATATGTTATTTTGCGCGAGCGCTGTACCTGTGCGTTGATATCTGGCGAGCGCGTGCGGTAGGCTTACAAGTCACTTCCAGTTAGGCCGCCGGTGTCACTATTTTTTATATGTTGCGTATACAATCAATGTTGCATCGAACACAAATGAACTATATTAGTCTTTGCTATTAGTTTTTGAGCGATAAAAGGACTATTAAGATATTTTAAATTATTAAAAACTATGAGTCTCAAATCTGAGTAGTTACTCTTCACGCTAACGAGGGTAGAATATTCAAAGGGAACTCACGGCAGTTCATGTGCCTTTAGACCTTATAAGGAACCTACATGCCAAATTTGGTATCTCTCGAACCAGCAGTTTGGGCTGTGCGTTGATATGTCACTCACTCCAGTCAGTTAGTTTCTTCTTGCAATTTGGCACAAACTTTTAAAAGTTTTCATGTCCACAATATAAAATTCCAAAATTAATGCCATTTTCGTAATTAATTACCCAAAAAACCATAAAAACGACACCCATATTAATATTTAGACATTCCAACCCCCTCGCACCCCAACAGAGGGGTTGGTATTTCACGTCCTCCACGTGGGATTTCAAAATCATTGTTGTTTACGTAATCAACGACCCGATAAACCATAGAAACAATACCCATATCGATTTTCAGAATTTGTCACCACCTTTCCCCCTTTTAGGGGTTGATTTCTCAAAAAACCTGAAACACATATTTACTCATTTATCGTTAGAAATACTCATGTGAAGTTTCAAATAAAATAATCCAACTAATCTTGATTCCCCATACAAACTTCGGACCCCCATTTTCCCCTTTAGGGGTTGAATTTTGAAAAATCCTTTCTTAATGCACCTTAAGACTTTATATGGACCCTACATACTAAATTCGGAATCTCTAGAACCAGCAGTTTGGGCTGTGCGTTGATATGTCACTCAGTCAGTCAGTCAGTTATTTATTATTATTATTATATTATTATTTTAGACAGGCAGCTCGCGCTGGTAAGTCTAAATTAAAGTTCACTAAGCACTAATATTATATTGCAATTTGGCACAAACTTTCAAAAGTTTTCATGTCCACAATATTAAATTTCAAAATCGATGCCATTTTCGTAATTAATGACCCAAAAAAACTATAAAAACGACACCCATATTAATATTTAGACATTCCAACCCCCTCGCACCCCAACAGAGGGGATGGTGTTTCTCGTCCTCCACGTGGGATTTTAAAATCATTGTTGTTTTCGTAATCAGCGACCCGATAAACAATTGAACCAATACCCATATCGATTATCAGAATTTGTCACCACATTTCCCCCTTTTAGGGGTTGATTACTCAAAAAACCTGAAATACATGTATACTCATTTATCGTTGTACTCATGTGAAGTTTCGAATAAAATAGTACAACTAATATTGATTCCCCATACAAACTTCGGACCCCCATTTCACCCCCTTAGGAGTTGAATTTTGAAAAATCCTTTCTTAGTGCACCCCTAGACCTTATAAGGAACCTACGTGCCAAATTTGGAATCTCTAGGACCAGCGGTTTGGGCTGTGCGTTGATATGTCAGTCAGTCAGTCAGTCAGTGTCTTCTTTTATATATTTAGATAAGATAAGTTTTACTTTTTTGTCTATATCCGCGGGCCCTGAAAATCAGCGCCTTAGCATATATTGCTTTTGGCATACGCTGAGTGATTATCCTTCCTTACTGTATTGCTGTTAATGGGAAGACCAAAGGACCGTTCGTTGCCTAGCAGCCATCCCCACTTTACATGGAGGGTAGTTACACTAAAAAATGTTTTCTAAAATTTTATCATACCATTTTTTTGACATGTTTGATATGTATACCCATACCAAATTACAGCTTTCTACTTTCTAGTAGTAATGGTCACTGAGCTAAGCCGCGGACAGACGGACGGACGGACATAGCGAAACTATAAGGGTTCCTTGTTTACTACAGAACCCTAAAAACCATAATCGTAGGAAAGAAAGAGGGCAGCTTATACACATATTATATGTAGATCAAGCCTAGAAGGTGAACTTTATGTCTTACAGCTTCTATCATTGGCTGAAAACCGGACAGAAAGAAAATTACTTCACCGACAAGAACAAGGCTCTTAAATATATCATAATAATTATTATAAGAGAGCTATGTGAGTTAAGTACAATGCAATTTTAAATTAAATAAACCTTATTCTCTTTTTCTGAATGTTTCATCAACATCTGAAAAATACTATCACCCTTTTAAGTATTGATCCGAAGAAAAGTCGCGTCGAAGTAATAAGTAAAACGTGGATTCAAAGCCAAGATTCTAAACAATAGGACACAATCGGCTGGAGATATAACCCGGAATTAGTATTTACTGGAAAGTGCATCTTAAGCACTAGTAAAACTTATAAATCACTTTACAGATATAAAAATGTTAAATTGTGCATAGTTATAAGTCAAAAAAAAATAGTACCCAAAAATTTTAAATTAAAATTATACACGTATCTAGTAGTGGGGCGGTTTTAAGTTAATTATTGAATAATTCACGAATAAAAGTCAAAAAGAAGCGAAGAAACAGATTCTTTTAAAGGAATAGCGTACAGTCAGCATCAAAAGTAGCTACGCATATGAGGGAGTCAAAGTTCTTATTTCCCAATAATAAGACTTTTGAACTTTTCAAATGCGTAGTTACTTTTGGTGCTATACACGCAGGTAACTGTCATGTTTATTATGGAAAAGGACATTTTCTCAAACATGCAATGAAATATTGATGTTATGTTCCTTATAATAGGCTGCGAAGTATGATGTTTCAGGTGCGGCTAGGACAAGAGGTCGTTAATGCAATTTCATACAAATGTTGCAGGCCTAGGCCGGCAAAGTCCTCTTTTTTAATTTCCATTCCACATAAATTTGTGGCACAGGCATCATGACATTTTGCCACTATGCGTATTAAAAATAAAACCTTGATTTTTTTGTTGTTTATTTCATTGCATGTTTGAGAAAAGCACTATACACACCTCGGCGGGAAATATGGGGTTGCCCGCCTGAGACCTATCCGACCTCGCTTCGCCGACGTATGTACGTACGACGTATATGTCTTCGGCCGGCAACCCCTTTCGTAACGGGCCTCTGTAGTAATGTACTATTAGATCAACCTTACGCGCACTCGAATACGTCATCACTTCTTAATAGGTGAAATACAATTAATTTATGCTGAAGCTAGTTTAACTACCTTTTTACAGAAGTACAATGTACAAAAAACCGGCCAAGTGCGAGACAGAGCCACGCACCGAGTGTTCCGTAAAAAATATTTTTATTATATGATGTATCTAAAAATTAACGGTTTACGCAATTTTTCTTTTATATGTGCTATAGGACGTTGCTTCGTGCCAAATTTCAAGATTCTGAGTTCAAGGGAAGTAGCCTGTAGGTTTTGATTCCCTTGCGAGTGTGCAAAATTTCCGGCATAAATGGCTGTATCTTTTGATTACGTTAGCTGAGAGGTTTGATTTTTTCACAGCTCTAAGGGACAGTAGACCTGAGTATTAGATATAAATTCCAGCTTGATACCTCCACGCGTTCCTGAGAAAAATGTTGTTGACAGACAGACAGACGGACGGATAACAAAGTGAGCCTATAAGGGTTCCGTTTTTTCCTTTCGAGGTACGGAACCTTAAAAATTATAAAGAATACAAAACAAATGAACGTTTACGTTTCCTCCATTTCACCATCGACATGTATGGCTCGACCCTAGAGATAAAATGAAATCATGTGACAGAGTCAGAGTCCTCGACAGCGCCAAAAAAATGCTTGATCCATTATTACGAGAACGTACCCCCAAAACTGCCCCTAGAGCTTACGCTTTTTTGACTTCGGTTATAATAATTATCATTTATTTACGGTGTTTAAATTGTCAAAAATCTTCTACGTGTCGGCTATGTGGTACAGTGGAACTCGTTTGGTACTTCGGCTTCGCGCGCGCCTCCCAAAGATCCGGGACAGCATTGTCCCGTGAGCAGGAAAATCATTTATTTCAAGCATCTAAGGCTCATATCTATACTAATATTATAAAGCTGAAGTGTTTGTTTGTTTGTTTGAACGCGCTAATCTCAGGAACTACTGGTTCGAATTGAAAAATTATATTTATGTTAGATAGTCCATTTGTCGAGGAAGGCTTTAGGCTATATATACATCACGCTGCTACCAATAGGAGCGAAGACGCGGACGAAGTCGCGCGTAACAGCTAGTTAGAAATAAGAAGTGGTCCAAAAAAAAGGAGCAGTCCTTTTTTATTAATTTCAAGGATTTAATGGAATAAAAACAATTGTCAGTTTGACATGTATAATTTAAGAATTCTATAAGTGATTTTACGGTATCCATTATCAATAGGTAATATATTGTAATGAATATAATGTTGTTAATGATGACAATTTAATTCCTGCGCACTGTCGCCAATGCGCTTTCCAGTTAGCCGTAATAATTCCCCGGGGAAGACTTATTAAATTCGCGAATCTTGGTTTTCCATTAGTAGATTAACTCTCCGTTGTTCATGTTTAACCTCGCTTCGGAATGAACATTGAAAATATAAATATCAATGGCTTCATTTAAGCGTCATTTGGGATATTCTATCTGGAAATAACAGAATAAATCGTTTTGTATTTACTTCTATGGATTAAATTATACCCAGTTATTTGCATTATGGTATATTATGTAATTAGATTCGATTTATTACTTTTTATACTTTTTGTCTGGATCCTAATAGTCTACATTGAAATGCACCACTGCGAGCAACAACAAGTAATTTATTCCAACGCGCTAAAATACGTTTTCACTAAAAACCACATAATGACTTTAACGTCCCAATACATTAATTATATTTGACGACCTGTTTAGCCTAGTTGGTAGTGACTCTGCCTCCGAAGCTAGAGGTCCCGGGTTCGAATCCCGGCCAGGGCATTTATTTGTGCATTAATCACGGATATTTGTTCTTGGGTCTTGGGTGTTTTCTATGTATTTAAGTATGTATTTATCTATATAAGTATGTATATCGTCGTCTAGTACCCATAGTACAAGCTTTGCTTAGTTTGGGACTAGGTCGATTTGTGTAAGATTGTCCCCCAATATTTATTTATTATTATATAGTTAAACACGTAAGGAGCAACTTGCATTTATTTCCAGAAAAGGTGTTTAAGAGTACAAGAATTGCAGAAAAGAACAAAAACATATTAGCCACCACATGTTGCCGACTTGCGAAATCGTCAAAAACTATGTCAATTGTAGGGCCAGAAGTATACAATAAAGTACTCGATGACATGAAAAATATTAATAGTGATCCATCCTTTTATAACAAATTGAAAATATGGCTTACCGCCCCGGCGTTTTATAATATGTCAGAATTTTATAAGTCCAATGACAATTTAATGTAAAACATTCTATTTCTATGTTATTTATAATGATTTTCGTAATGACAGACTTTAATTATTTAATAATTGTGACATGTAAAATTTTATATTTTATCAATAAAATGAGTATGAGTAAGATATTTTTCTCAAAGATGCTCGAAAATTGACATAATTCGTTTTAGAAAAGAACAGGTGAAGTGCTTAATTTTGGTTCGCTTCATACCATCCCGGAATCCTGGAAATTTAATAATATAAATATTAATTTTAAGAAACCGAGTCCATACTTGCTTAGCTTTTCCGGGATTTTAGCTAGTTGTAGGTATAAAAGTATCCGAATTTCCGATCCCTGATAATAACCCTAGCAAAACCTATGAGTTCCCATACCTCTAAATAAATAAAAAAACGAATGGTGCCATATTAAATGTAATTTTATTCCAACGCGCTAAAATAAGATTTTTTTTCTCAAACATGCTCGAAAATTGTCGTAATTAGTTTTAGAAAATAACGGGTGAAGTGCTTAATTTTGATTCGCTTCATACAAACCCGGAAGCCTGGAAATTTAATAATACAAATATTAATTTTAAGATGCCGACTCCATACTTGCTTAGCTTTTTCCGGGATTTTAGCTAGTTGTAGGTATAAATGTATCCTGATTTCCGATCCCTGATAATAACTCTAGCAAAACCTATGAGTTCCCATACCGCTTAGTTAAAAAATAACCTAAGGGTGCCATATTAAATCTAATTAATTAAGGAAAACTGACTTTTAACCAAAAAAAATCCCAATATACGCACGTTTCGCAGTATGTGTGCACTTTTATAAAATTTCCTTCTTTGCATTTCATTATCTATGATTATAAGAGGAATACAATCGTAGGTAATAGTATTTTACAGTACATATGGTGCTTCTTTACCGCACGAGTGCGGTAATAAGCAGATTACGTGCATACGTCGAAACTTTAAAGAGCCATATGTACTGTAAAACGTTGTACGATACACGTGCGAATAGGTAATTCGGAACTCGTGTCGATTTAAAACACTCCCTTCGGTCGTGTTTCAATTTATCACCACTCGTTGCGAATTTCCTGTTCCCTGCACTTGTATCGTGATGTACTATTATGCAAGAGCTACATACTCGTAATTAGGGTTCTTAAAATTCGAGTTGCTGTAACGAAACGAGCGTAGCGAGTTTTGTTATTAAATACAAATACAAATACGTTTATTTCGTCATCACAGGTCATAATCATAATATAGCTGTTACATTGGTGTTTCCAGTACGAAAACCATGATGAGCCCATTAGGCATACGAAAATAAAATCACAGTCAGGTCAATATGATATGAAATGAATTAATTAGCTTATACAATGCAATAATACAATTAAAATAATTAAAATTAAAATAAGATAATAGTAACAAAATTTTGATATCATACAAAGTGGTAGTAGTTATTTATTTATTTAGGCATGCTAGTATCATTAAGATAGTCCAAAACTCCATAATAACACCTTTCAGATAAAAAGTTAAAAAGCTTTCTTTTGAAGTCATAAGGACTCGAGAATTTTAAGACTTACAATTTAGATTAGGCCGATAGTTATGTAAAAATCGCGCAGTCTACGAAGATATCCCGTACTCCCATCCACCTTATGAACAAATAAAATCGGCCAAGAGCATGTCGGACCATGTTCAGGGTTCCGTAGTTGCCCAATGAATTTACTTTAAAAAATCGATAATAAGCATAAGGGAATACTTTCGCAGCGTTTCATAGGTACGTCTTTTACTAAGAAGGAAAGACTTTTTACAATAACTCAAACACAGCTTAACTGATCAGTGATCATGTCCGCTATAGTTTTCGTTGAAAGTGTTTACTTTCATGTTTTTTTCATATTTTTGGACCCATAGTGTTAGACAGGAACACATTTTTTTTCTTTTGGAGTGAATATATCCGAAAATATTGACTTTATCAAAAAATGTTTGATGAAGACCTGCATTCATTTTGGAAGACCTATCCAACTATACCCCACACTGAAGGGGAGAAGTAAAGAAAAAATATGCCTACTTTAAAAGTCGGGGAAGTACCCTCAAAAAATTTTTTTTGATTATATTGTACGACTTTGTCAGTGTTATTGATTTATATATATTCATAACAAATTGCAGCTTTCTAGCAGTAACAATCACAGAGCAAAACCTCGGATAGACAGACGGATAGACATACAAACAGACGGACATGGCGAAACTATAAGGGTTCCTAGTTAACTACGGAACCCTTAAAAACAAACAACTGGTTGTAACAGAGACTCAGTAAATTATAAAGACTGCCAAAGTAAACAATGCAGCGCAGCGTTCTTTTAAAAATGAAAAATAACTAATAACTTATTTTAAGCGACATTTAATAATAGGTTTTTCGGAAAATAGTTAGACCATGGGACCATCTCACACTTTTCAGACCGCAAAAACGGTCAGTGCTGTGCGAATGTAAAATGAAGTACCTGTAATATTATGACATAAGCCCATTTAGCGCCCGTGTGCAAACCGGTCTAGCGCCCCCTAGTAAGTGGCACCCCTGGCGACCTAGTACTCGTAAGTGGGGCTCCGTCGCGAGCGGCGCTCGGCGCCCCCTAGGACCGCTGCGTCCATGTGCAACGCACATCCTGTACCATAGGTAAAGACGCCTCTGAGTTGATTGTTAATCGACCCGCTCCGGAAGGCTTATTAATGTTATTACAATGAAGGAAACTGCAACATGTAACTTTTTGTCTCTTATTGTAAGCGATAACAGCGAAAAAGTTATCGTTTTCTTTGACTGTACCTACACTTACTTGCAACCAGTTTACATAGGTATATAAATGTTTTCAGAGTTAATCTTTTCGCATATTATTTATTCCATTTTAATAGCTGGTTCTTAAGTGTTATTATACGAAGTAATTTCAACGCCTGATAATTGTTTCACGGCAACATGGGTGTTGTACGCCTGTATGACAAATTATACAAAGGATCCCGTATTAGAATAGTTCCACCACTGTAGAACAGTGCAACTAACGAGCATGTATGAGAAGATGAATTAATGAGATTGTAGCGAAAGAAGTGTGTAAGGACCGTAGTATTTGGCCGTTCTCTCACATACAAAATATATAATATTGTACCGAACTATTTGGCCACTTTGGCTGTTACGTACTATATGACGCTGACTAATGGGATAATGATGTGAGTATATATATATGTATGTATATACCACCCCCAGTTCCCATGGGTGTCGTAAGAGTCAGAGTCAACTACGGGATAAGGTTGAAGTGTGTTGTGGGCGATATGCTAGCAATCTGTCACCGCCATATCACGTTTTCGGTGACTTTATGGCCTTTTCACACTTGCGATTTACGAGCGAGTTTTGTATGGAGATCGCCTCCATTCAAGACTCGCTCGCAAATCGCAAGTGTGATAAGGCCCTTAAACCTACAAACGCTAAAAGGCATAATTACGCTGCTGCTATCTCGTTCCATTTAAAATTAGAATCATAACGGAAAAAATGTCTAAGTCTCTTCGTTTGTGTGGGTATAATTTTTTTTATTAATTTTACTTGTTTCTATCGTTATTTATTTTTTAAATATAACACTACTTTTTTATTTTACGTTTCAAATCATTGGATGATAGTCATCAACTTCAAGAAGACATTAACAGCCTGGTTAGGTGGTGTAATAACAACGAAATGAACCTGAACTCAACCAAATGCTATCATGTAAAATTTACTCGAAACCATAATATCATTCCGTCAACATACTTTATAGCAGGTAGCAAAATTAAGGAGGTTGACCACATCAAAGACTTAGGTGTTATTTTTGATAAAAAACTCACATTTGTTCCACACATTGACTCTATAATCAAAAAAGCTTCCAAAATGCTAGGATTCGTTATAAGGAATAGCAAACCCTTCCGCAAACACAAAACTAAAAAAAAATCTGTACTTTAGCTTAGTCCGTAGTACTTTGGAATATTGTAGCGTAGTTTGGCGTCCACATTTTGCAACACATAACTTAAGAATTGAAAGGGTGCAAAAACGTTTTACATGGCATTTGGCCCGAGCCTATAAAATACAATCATACAAGAAAAGGCTAAAACATTTCAAGCTAGCCACTTTATCCCAACGTAGAGTAAACTTGGATCTATCTTTTTTAGGGTTCCGTAGTCAACTAGGAACCCTTATAGTTTCGCCATGTATGTCCGTCCGTCTGTCCGTCCGTCCGCGGATAATCTCAGTGACCGTTAGCACTAGAAAGCTGAAATTTGGTACTAATATGTATATCAATTACGCCGACAAAGTGGTAAAATAAAAAGTGGAAAAAAATATTTTATTAGGGTACCTCCCCTATACGTAAAGTGGGGAGTGATTTTTTTTTCATTTTAATCCTAACGTGTGATATATTGTTAGATAGGTATTTAAAAATAAATAGGGGTTTACTAAAATCATTTTTTGATAATGTTAATATTTTCGGAAATAATCGCTCCAGAAGTAAAAAAAAATGTGTCCCCCCCCTCTAACTTTTGAACCATAAGTTTTAAAAATATGAAAAAAATCTCAAAAGTTGAACTTTATAAAAACTATGTAGAAAAATTATTTTGAACTTGATAGGTTGAATAGTTTTCGAAAAAATTACAAAAATAATTTCTGAACTAAGTTTGTAATTTAACCGTATAAACAGGTGTTTATTGTACCTGTCATTTCTACAAAATCACAATGAAATGACGTGCTTTCAAAGGTTTTGTGTTTCTGTACTTAATATGTCAACTTAATGTGACGGACGGAAAACTACGGAACCCTACACTGAGCGTGGCCAGTCACGCTCTTGGCCGGTTTTTACACAAAATAGTCAAGAATAAAATAGACTGTCCACAGTTACTTGAAAAAATCAAATTCAAAGCTCCCAATAGGTATCCGCGCGGCAAAATTAAGCCATTACAGCCACCATTCCGTAAAACTGTATTAGGTAAAAACTCACCTATTCCTCGTCTAAGTAGACTGCTAAATGAATACTCGGACACTTGCGATATCCACCATGACACAACGGTCAGGATAGTGAAGAACACCCAGGCTTGAATAGCTGTTATTTGTGCCACTTAGTTATAGTTTTCTAAGTATTGTATGCAATTGTGCATTAATTTAATTACAAAATTACCTCATTTAAGATTACCGTTCCTACTTCTTCTGTTCCTTAGATATAAGTTTATCTTGTATGCATGTGGTGTTTGCCTATAATTAGCTGTGCAATTAACTGTGAACCCTATTGATATTGTACTTACTTACCTTGTAACTGCCAACAGCGGTTACAATAGTAACCGCTGTTGGCAGACCAAATAAATAAAATAAAATAAATAAATAAATTCGTTTTCCTTGAAACCTCATAACGATTAAGCTACGGTTTTGTAATATTATATGAAATCAGGTTTATTTCAATTCCATGGTATATCGTATTATGCCTGCGGTATTTGATAACAATTTGTTCGATAAAATAGTAATAGTGGTTGCCAACTACCTGTTTTACAAGTCTTATAATATTATCAGCTTCATCTGTAAGTAAGTAGGTCTATTTCCGTATTCTGCCACCATATCTATTTTTAATTTAAAGAAATTATTTTGCTTTCGTAGAAAAATAATTGTTTGCTACGTTACATAATTAGGTCTTAAAATTCTCGAGTATTTAACTGTTTCATAAAATGCTACTATAAAACCCTTAGTATTCCAATAGGTCCTCGCAATACTTTAGCGTTAACGGCAAAGCACGTGACTCGGTAATGAGAGTCACGTGACCCGTCAGCCTCAGCGACGCTACAATTTCCTGACGCTGACGAACGTATCCAATTTCAAACCTCGGTGAGCCCTTGCCGAACTCATCGTTATGTTTGTAGAACGGATCTGTTTACGATTTATTTATAAGTTCCCCCTTTTCATCGAGAGAAGAGGCTAATTCAGCCCATAGGGGTCATATCAAATTTTAATGAAAATGGTAAGGTGAAGATTGTGTACAAACACCTTTACAATTTACATGTCTTCCGAGAGACTGGCAGTTAATAAGTTTTAATTTAGAATAGTAGCCGTCTCGCTTTAATATCTGACGGCTCCAGATACCCTGTGACTGATACCCTATTTTAGCTATAGGTCTCTGGTACGAATCCCGGTAAAGGCATTTGTTTCTGTGGTGAGCAAAAACTTTTCTTGTCTATTTATTTAAGTATATATCTTTTAAATATAATATCGTCTTCTAGTACCCATAACATAAGCCTTATTGAGCTTACTATGGGACTAGTTCGGTTTGTGGAAAAATAGACCCCTAATATCGATGAATGCCATTGCTGCCACCACGTATAACACGCTGGGATGTCATAATCGTGCTAAAGGATTTATCAGTCTTCTGCAGCGAATGAAAAAAACATGCCACAACTAGCCTCGCAAAATGACACCATCAAACTTGTGTCCACTAAGGCGGGGCGTCAAAGTTGTGTCCAACGGATGTCTAGTTTGAACATGGCGGCGCAACGTAACAGTTGTATTAACTGAAATCTCAAAAATAAATAATATGCTTTTTTGTGCAGTGAAGTGGTGCGTTAATCAATCTAGAAAACATAAAAAAAGATGGAATCACTTTTCATATGTAACTAAAGCCGTAAACATATTTGTTTAATTTTTTTAGTCGGAACTGATTTTGTATAGGGATGGTGTTATGCAACTTTACATCATCAAAATGTTAATAGGTGAATGAAATGGTACAGTCGAGTTTTTTAATTTGTGACCCATTGCGCAACATTTTGTTTTGAATGTCTATACCGTTTGACAGGACTGGCAACCTTAAGGGGGTTCTAAATTAAAGTGCTCGACTGTACCTAAGATACCTATAAAACATTTGAATTTGTTGATTTGATATATGCTTTCATGCACATAACTAATTTGTGTAGTGTTCGAAAAAGTAGACGAATTCCATAATAAATATTAATAATAAATAAATATTAGGGGACATTTACTTTATTTACAACTAGACTATTGATTCTAATAAGACTATATAACTATATGAGAGAAGCAAGAAATAAATATATACATACATTATATGCAATTATTATCAACTACTCAAAGAGTGGATTTAAAGAGCCCAAACTCGGTACGATTGTGTTAACTTATTACAGAGTTCCCATGACCACTTTCCGGTTCCATCATCAGATCAGCTCGATAATAATATTATCATAATATTGCATTGTCACTGAATTTTATATATATGTCGTTAAGAGTCCGCAGTAAACTCGGTCCTCCATACCAACGTAGTTTCAATCTCATTTTAAAACGCCATTCTAGAATAACATGAAACTTTGTATACACAATGGAATCCGGAATATCTAGGTCGGAAATTGGTTTCTGTTGCTTGAAATTATAATAGAGAAAAAATACAGCGATTATTAATGTTTTCATATAAGACGTAAAAAACTCAAAAACTCGCTGTATTTTACAATTTCTAGCAACAGTAACTAATTTACGATCTAGATATGGCGGCTCTCATAGTGTATACAAAGTTTCATGTTTTTTCAGCAAGCCCACACAAACAAAAAAGACATAAGTTACGTACACGACAAGTTAAATAAAAGCTTGTAAAAAAGGAGTTAACGTACGTATGTTAAATGTTTGCGTTGTCTGAATATACCGTACAAGTTTCGATTACGAGAGGTTACTGTTCTCTATGTGTAACAATGTTTAGCAAGCTATAAATTATGTACATGGTCGTCCAATATGCTTAGTATAAGTCTGATACAGCTTAATTAACGACTAGTTAGATTTTCGTAAGGTTATCCTATGATTTAAAAAAAAAAAAAGCTTAAAATCAAATTTAAATAATACGGCGGTTTTGCGTATGAAGATGACTTTTTATTGCATGCAACCATCCACCCGCTAAGCGTTGTCGTTATTGTCGCCATTTTGACACTTAAAACATCAGCGCTAGGATACCAAACACAGCCAGTCATTTTGGAATTTACCAATCATGTTTATCTGTTTTGGGTAATAGAAAACCGGCTGATATTTTTGGCAATTCTTATTGGTACAACCCCGCGCGTGCGTATTTAGAATAAATGCCCCGTTTTAAAGTGTACTTTTGTAGGAAGCTCGCGTTCTATGCTTTTTTCGTTCACTGGCGCTTACAACATAGTCCACACACCGTGCAAGCAGGAAATTGGAACGTGGTACGTACCGCTATAGAATCCTCATATTTTACCTGTTATCCATTTCTGCGAATGTCTAACATTATCTTACAAGTCATGAAAATAATATATGAATTATTTAATTGGAAATAGATAAGTTTTCCTATCTACTGACCTTGTGGTCAGTTCGAACCGGAAAGGATAGCAGACCGCGTTTCTAATGATTTAAAATGATACGTGAACCATCTCGGTTCTTGCGATCTCTGTTGTATAAGCACAAAGCCTTGTGCATGTGAACGAGACGCACTCATACCTATATATTTATCAGGTTGGTATCATATTGAAATGAGATTGGTGGTGTAAAACTGGACCCAGGATGTTGGTCTGGCTCCAGTGTTTATATGATATTAAAATAACTATCAAGCGCGCAGTCTAACATGACAAATAGAGACAACAAATTATTTTAGGACATTCTTCAAGTTAGGTTGGTCTAAAGCGCTGTCCTTGTAATTAAAATCTAGTAAAATCCAAACTGGTACATGATGAAATTATTATGAAATATTATGATACTTCATCATCATCCTCCTAGCGTTATCTCCAGTACAGTTACATCCTGAAGGATGCCTTGGGTCCGCTACCTAATCCCAAGAGTTGGCGTAGGCACTAATTTTTACGGAAGCGATTACCATCTGACCTTCCAACCCTAGGGGGAAACTAGACCTTATTGGGATTAGGCTTGTCAAGTGAGTGGGCAACTTGACTGTTAGAAGTTCTCAAGCCGCCCGGAGGCCTCTAACTTGGCTTAACGACTGCTATCATAGACAGCAACCGGGATCAACGGCTTAACGTGCCTTCCAAAGCACGGGAGCGCTCAGTTAGTAACCACTCAAAGCGGTCACCCATCCATGGACTGACCTCGCCCGACATTGCTTAACCTCGCATACTGCACGCGGTACGCGGGCGCCGCTGGGCCATGAACGCGCCATTATCAGATCAGCATTGGAGGAGGCCTCTGTCCGGCAGTGGACGTCCTTCGGCTGATATGGTGGTGGTGTGGCCACGTTGTGTAATGTCTATATTACAAGGTCGTACCTGTTATACGATAGAACAATTGATGACAAATATGTGTATTGGTTGTTGGTTGACTTTTATAAAATTGTACCTATTTTACAAGGGTTTATTTAGTTTCACCTATCCCGTCGTCTGTCGGTCTGTAATCAAATCTTGCACGTTTTGATTCAGTTCCCGGTTTTCGATTAAGCTGAAATTTGGTATACTTATGTAAATTCGATGACAATACAATATTTTGGCACTACCGAGCTGATCTAATGATGGTGACAGAAGGTGGCCATAGCAACTCATTAACTACACAAGATAAACCTGTCGTGTTTGGGTTCAATCCAACCTCAACGGGTAGTTGATGATTGTGGAAAAAAGTACAGTCGGCAATTAAAGCTTGTACCAAAAATGAAATTTTTGTCAGAAATTTATGTATTATTATTTTTTGGGACAATCTGACACAAATAGAACTCGTGGCCTTAATTCAATCGATTATAAACAGTGCTTATTTAGGCAACAATAAATATCTTGTATCCTAACTTCTCAGCGATATTGTATACTTGTTAATAGTTTTATGCATTCACGTCCATGAAACCTTTTTTAGGGTTCCGTAGTAAAAAAGGAACCCTCATAGTTTCGCAATGTCCATCCATCCGTCGGTCCGTGCGTCCGTCTGTCCGCAGCTTAGCTCAGTAACTGTTACTATATAAGTCGGTGGTTAAGGAGTCAATCCCTTTTTATTTCCCTACACGTAAAATGGGGATTATTTTTTTATTAATGCAAAACCCACCGTTTTGGGTATCGTTGGATAGCTCTTTGAAAGGTAACGTGATTTTTCTATAAGCATTCTTGGTTAATAAATCCGTTCTCCTGCTTGCAAGGGCTAATTTTTGTTGAAGTCAAGGGTCTCCTCATCTCACAGCTAAACGGTTGCTACTGGGTACGTCAAAATATAATGAATTTAAGAGGGCGCAGTACGCTCGGTTCTCCATACAAACGTATTTACGCTCTCATTTTAAAACGCCAGGGTAGAATAAAATGAAACTTTGTGTACACAATGGGATCCGACATATCTAGATCGGAAATTAGTTTATGTTGCTAGAAATTGTAAAAGAAAAAAAATACAGCGGTTTTTGAGTTTTTTACGGCTTGTATGATAACCTTAATAATCGCTGTATTTTTTCTCCATAAATATTACTATAAATATTATGGACTATAGGTACAAATAGTATTAAGTAGAGAGACAACGTCTGTTTTTCCTTCGATAAATATATAAAATCTGGATCATTACTGACAACAAATATTGAGGGTAGTTCAAACATACACAACATCATTCTTACGTAAAGGAGCACAAAATACCCGTATTTTTATTGTGTTGCTCGTTAGTGTTGGACTAGAAACATTTTACGTATTAGAGTTATTGTTGCAAAGATAATATTTTATTTGTGCGGTATTTACATCAAACGTAGGAGTAGTTGTCGAGTGACAAATGGACACATCTATCAGTAAGTATTTGTTTAAATAACATACTCGTAACCTCTAATAATCGCTAGTACACAACACACCCCCCACGCTTTGTACCTAGTACACTCAGTAGTACTAGGTACAGAGAACGGGGTACTAGGTACGGGGCACGTAACGGGGAGAACTAGCTATAAAACGAAAAGCTCCAATTACACATATGCAAGAATCGTAATAATCGTACTATGCCAGTTTATGAGTCCGTATAACCCTTTTTGGCTATTTTGTTAAACTTTTTGCTGACAGAGGAACTTTATTAATATTCGTTTTATTTTATGCATTTTTCTTAAACACGCAATGAAATTTCGTCATTACGTGCGTTATAAATAACAGGCTTCAAAGTATCACTGTCGTTCGTTGCAGGCGGAACAACTCGGGAGAACTGTAAAGAATATTTTACAAAATTGAAGGCCTAGGCCGGGATATATTTTTATTTTATTTTAATGTCAAACATGGCCGTCTGTTAAATTTATTTTTGAGTGGTGTATTTTTTTATTTAACTGCATATGTTTGAGAAAAGCTCTATACAAATCTCGGCGAGAAACGTTGGGCTGCAGGCCGCGTATGTGAAATTGTGGAAAAAACGGAGAAAAAGAAAAAATGTGTTGTAAATGCCCCTTCTTAAACCACCCTTGTCATTTGGCACACGATCTCCTAAACATCTTGTATAATCAATATTAGCATTTATTTTATTCGCATAGCCAAATCAAATAGTTATTGTTAATTAACATACTGTTAAAGTGAAGCTAATTTAAGTCTTATCAACGTCTCGGCAACTATTTTTATTTGAGTTTCAGTGAACTGAATTGTTTTAAAAACAGTTGTGAAATACATGTTTTCCTCGAATTGATTTATTTTAGTACAAGTTCAAAGTAATGTCCATTTTCAGAGATTTTACCTAATAAATACACATTGTATGTTAAAGTACTGACGTGGGTTTGTTTCCAATGAACAAGACAATAAATTAAATAACAGATAAGTTGAGGCCAAGAGTAACTGCTCATCTACCGATTTTTCCGTAACTTAAAATAACAGAATGTCCACTTTTGTCATAAAAAACGTTCACCCTTCCTTTAATACACTAGGTACGGTTAACTAAATTGATTTCTAAGCCACTTCGTACTCGTACCTTGGCACAATGAAAATCAGTATGAAATCTGCTAGAGATTCTATGTATATTATTGTCACTGTGACAAGGTACGAATTGACCTTGAAATCAAATTGGGTGACTGTACATATATCGATTTATTTATTTCACAATACTCTGGCACTGTGAAAACTACACACAATCAATTTTGTGGAATTTATTTTATATTATGATAGCCAGTTTTTTAAACAATATCCAATTGGATGGATACATCAAAATTAGGTAATAAAATATTTACTAGTACTATATGTCAAAAATAAAACAAAATTAAGATATCTATAAATTTAAGAATTTAGATAGCCTTACGTGTTGCTAATAATCGGAAAATTACATAATCCAAACAAAATACGAGTACATACCTATACTTATTTACTTACTATACGCTGGCTCAGCGACCCAAAGTAGATCACAACCTCCGACACTAAGACACGCCACTGTAATGTTCTCTGTCCTGGACAGCTTGTCGCCAATCAGAGTCGGCTGTTTGAAACAGGCAGAGGTCTTTTTGGACTTCGGCCGATCGGTCGTAGATCATTAGGACATCCCAGGTACGCTCGGCACGATCATTTCCCATCCCTCAATGACTCTCTCTGATGACGAAGGGTTCAGCAACCAGTGCTTCCACTCCCACATTCTTCCTCACCCTCCAGCTACATACCATCTTCCCGTTTGTAGGTCGCAGAATCTTCTGCCTCTAAGAGCTTGCTCGCCTCATTAAATGTCCAAGCTTCGCATACATAAATAAATAAATACATACGTAAAAATCTGGCTTATCACCGTCTTATAGACTCTGATCTTGGTTCTTCTGCTGACAAGTTTGAACATGAGTATTCTGTTGAGAGCTGCCAAGCATCTTAGGGTACTCTAAGTCCCGATGTCTATTTCCTCCTGCCTTTGGTATCCTTCACTGTGCATTCAAGGTACTTGCATTTCGTTACAGTAAGGCATTTTCTGCTGGACCATGACCCTCTAAACCATAGCATGTAGAAATATTCTGTCTTGTCGAGGATCATCCTCGATTCTGAGAACTACATTCTTCCCTTCCACATCCAGAGTTTTCGCCATCGCTCGAACATCATCCTCACACCGTCTTAGAAGAGTCAGGTCATCGGCATATCCCACATATTTGCAGGGGTCGGAATTCTCGTAGCACTTTTGAGCTGTCATAGGGACTTCTCATTTATCGATAAATACAGAATATTAAAAGTGTAAAGTAAACAACAGGCAGTCTTATCGCGAAGGAGCGATCTCTTCGAGACAACCTTTGGATGCCAACTTTTTGGAATTTTTAAATAGGAATTATTATAAGAATATTTTATTTTTGCTTATAAATAATTTGTGAATTTCTTATTACGAGGCATTAATTTTAGACATTTTTTCAAAACAAGAATTGCCATCGTACCTAATGATATCATGTTGTGTAGGTACTGGCCATCAATCTGATGACCTTTGATTAGAAGTTTTATAGATATATGCAAACAAACAAATACAAACACTGAACTGAACTAATTAAATGTGAAATTGTTAACTATTAACTTTTCATTGTTTTCATTGCATATCTCTATTTCACATTTTCAACTACTCAAGTTATCTGAAGGATATCGCTCTTTAGCGATAAGACCGCCTGTTGTTTACCTCTAATGTTAATCTTCATCAACATGTTGTGTTCTATAATGTATCGATATAATATGAAGAGCGTGAGTCGATAAATGAGAAGTCCCTATGACAGCTCAAAAGTGGTATGAGAATTCCGACCCCTGCATATTTTGTGTATACAAACAAGATAAAAAATATTTATATTAGGCAGTAGTACAATTCAGATGTCAATAAAATTGCGATATTTATAACAAATCGAACATGTTATGTCATACCAAGTCATACATAATATTCTTTTATCATTTTTAGTATTGATTTTAAAGCGGATTTTCCTTCTCAAGTGTAGTTACCATTCGACTTTAAAAATTTTCGTCAATAAGGCGGTCCTATGACACGTGGGTTTTCCCTGCAAGTCCCTAAGCGACATGAGACATGTTTTTGGGCCCCTCGTTGAGCGAATCACTCTGTCCAAAAATTACGCATCACTATTAAAACATGCAATGTTTAATGTACAATTGTACCGGGAAGTTAGTGCACCAATGTATCTAAGTTTATTCTGCTATTGCGTTGTCCCGGTTTTTGCCAGGTTTCGCTTTTCAACTTGCCTTCCTCCGCTTCGCACAATCCTGGGCGTTCTCTTTAGTGAGCCCGTTCTCACTCATGTCGACTTTCACGACATCTAGCCATCGCTTCTTGGGTCTACCGCAGGGTCAAGGGCCGTCGAGGGCTAAGTCAAGGCCTTACGTAGTTAGATGGCCTAAAAGAGACGTGACCGAACCAGCGAAGGCGACATTCCTGGAGCTTCTCCGCTACACCACGTACTCCAAAGCTGCCATGGATGTCCTCGTTGCCACGAATGCGATCCACGCGCGTAACGCCACTCATCCATCGCAACATTTTCATTTCTGTAACGCGAAGCTCCTGTATGTGTATTTCGAGAACCGGCCACGTCTCCCTGTCATATGCATAGGACGGGTCGAATTATGCACTTGTACACTATTCCTATTTTGAGATCGCAGACGACTCCAGTGACCTCCCGCCATGTAGACCAAACCTAATAGACTAATGTTCGTGACTCATTCAGTACGGATTTTAAGTACTTGAAATTGTCAGTTTTCTCATTCCTTATTTTAATAGTATCGGGACCAGTATTTCCACAAACCCGTCATATGTTAAAAATCTATCCATAGTGTACAAAAATAAAATATAATTGAGTAATTATGTTTTCAAGAACTTCGAAGAAATAATTATACTCTTACTTAACAAACGGTGGTAGGGCTGACAATTAGTAAATTAATTTGTTATCAATAAATAAGAATCAATTACGTATCAATTTCAATCTACAGTGTAAATAAAATATCTCGTTATGTAGATAATTAGCCAATTTAGTCAATAATAGCAAAAAGTCGTTTATAAGAAAACATGTCACATTTCGAAATAATACGTTTTTAATAACTACCTATTGAGGTAGGTACTATTCATACTATTGGCATTGGGTTTAGCCTACACAAAAACGTGGTTAAATACTTAAGATAACTTCTTGACTTGTCTTCGCGGAGTTAGTACGATATCAGGTTATTTACTTCACGCCTACATTTTTAAAAGTACTTCCTAACTGGTGCGGGATGCGCGGAAGGAGAGCGAAACGAATGCAGTATACGAAATACTTGCTGTATCTTGTCATCTGTGCAAAGAACCAATATCGCAAACGAATCACGCCCCGCCAAGTCAGAAAGTCACTTTACAATAGTTATGTTATATAACTACAACTTAGAAATGATGAAAAACCCCCGACATTTTCATGAAACATGACTAAGAACACTCGGGATAAAATTATCTATAACACGAAAAAACTATACGAAAATTGGTTCATCCGTTTGGGAGCTACGATACCACAAACAGATACACAGATATACAGACACGTTAAACTTATAACACCCCTCGTTTTGCGTCGGGGGTTAAAAACATCAATTCTCAAATAAGTCCGTAATAAATAATCCACCATATCAGCCCTTGGTCGTCCACTGCTGGACATAGGCCTCCCCCAATATCATGGGGGGTAAATGCCATAATCGCCACGCTTGGCATGCGGGTTGGCGATCGCAGTATATCCACCGCAATCCAGGGATGCTGCTGCCCATCCCTCGGTGGTATTAGTCGTAGTTTTAGGGCATATTTGGGTCCAAATCGGGTCCGGGACCGGGTCGTATTCAAACGGTACAATATTAATGTATCTGGCGCACTAGATTCCCTACAGGACCAGCGTGCACAAATTGGTATCAAAATTGTAATGCGAAATGTAATTATCAGATAGGCCTCCGTCAAGTTGATTAATTGAGTTCATGAAAATCTAAGCAGAAAAATTATAAAACAAGGTCTCAGCATATTAATAGCAGTTTTTCGAGTATAGCAACTTTTTATGAATCAAAGTCATTAAGGATAATTGAAACTAATTTATGTATACGTCTTATAATTTCTAGAAATGATTAACAAAACAGGCGCTCGGCCTTCAATTTTTATTATCAATTTTGCATTGCATTTGAATCGGTTTCCTGTTCCAGAACAAACTATCTTGGTATCTGGTGCTCACTCTCAACACAGCGCATCCCCAAGTCAATAAAGGGTCGGCAATGCACTTGTGATTCCTCTGGAGTCGCAAGTGTCCATAGGCTACTGTGTCTACTTACCATCAGGCAGGTCATAAGCTTGTTTTCCACCGTGGTAGTATAAAAAAAAAACACTTGTGTCAAATTAAATCTTGATACAGACAAACGTCCATTTTACAATAATCATTTAATAACTGTAGTATTGTTATAAAGCAACGTAATTTATTTTGATTTTCTTTTTAGCTGTTAGATGCACCGCCTACAATTTTTCTGCTTTGCCTTAAGGTTGACTGGTAGAGAATTCCATACAGCATTACGTCCGCCTTTTGTACGATAAGTTTTCTTTAGTCAATAAAGATTAAATAAATAAATAACATCCCCACAACTTAACATTCAAATCTCATTCGAGTACACCAGGCCACGCAGTTATTTAGACATGAACTAAAATGATACACATAAGGTAAAAAAAAGTTATTTATTGATGCGGTAACAGTACTTATTTATACAGATATGCTTACTCATTTACCCCCTTATTCATAAACGTTGATCAAGCCTCTATTAGTTAACAAGCCGCTAAAGTTGGTTCGTCCTTATCTGTCACTTTGACATTTATGTTTGTGAGAAAGGGACAAAACAACTTTTACTTAACAGAGGTTTGTTAAGTTTTATGAATAAGGGGGTTAGTTTATACTTAAGATTACTTATGATGTATGCTTAGATATAACTTATTTTTAAGTTTGTTTATAACTTAAGAAATATTCTGAAGTTTGCTTGAAAAAGACGGACCCTTCTGGGTGCGATTTGGCTGGGAGTTGCGAGACTGCTCAGGGCAAAGGAGTGTGGATTCCGGCCACCAATAAGCTACAGCGCCCGTGCACTGAACAGCGTGGTGCAGTTGCTTCGGGGCCTCAGGAGTTCAAAGCAACGCCCTCGTCTTTGGGTCATGCTATGCCGGATGCTTGCCCACTTTCGACCTCACATATAGCGCAGCAAAGGGATCTCTCTCGTCAGCATGTCAACAAACGCAAGTCGTTGCCCTCGCGTCCAGTGATTAACGGTGTGTGTCTAAATCACAAACTGCAGGCAATTGAACCCAACAAGCGTATACATGCCTGCTTCTTCAAACCTGACACAACAACGGAGCTTACAACGGCCTGGTTAACCATGCTGACGTTTACCACCCTCCTTTAGACATCTCTATCTCACCTGAGCGTCCCGATGGGGCCTCAGCTATGGAGCCTAGTAACATACACCCAGCCACTGATTGGAATTTTGTTAAGGCCTACTTTCCTTTGCTGTATGATCTTGTTTCTAAGGTTGACTGGAGCCCGGTCTTAACTAAAAAGTGCGGGAATAGGGCAGTGGACTGGCTGTATTCCTTGTTAAACTCTTGTTTTGACTCCAGTGTTCCCAAAAAGTCCCGTAGTATCAAATCGACTAGAGTGTACCCAACTTGGTTCTCGTCAGATATAATTAAAGACTTAAAGCTCAAAGGTGACTTGCATAAGCGTTGGAAGGTCACGTCTGATCCTTCTGTGTACAAGAGTTATAGCGATCTCAGGACTGACATTAAAAATAGAGTGTCTGTAGCTTATGACAGCTACATTACTAATATTCAGGGATCCATTACAACTAATCCCAAGTTTTTTTTGGAAACATGTTTCAAGATTGCGAACGAAAGGCTGTTTTGATTCAAATATCACCTATAATGGCACAAAATTCTGTGGACAAGCAGCTGCAGGCGCGTTCGCAGACTATTTCAGTGGTGTGTTTCTTCCACACACACCACAACTAAATGCTGAACTGGCGGGTTCCACTCATAGTCACTATTTAATAAATATGTATTACGGGGTTTTCATATCATGAAGTTGATCTCGGGATTGATAAATTAAAACCTAATAGCTCTCCTGGCCCTGATAATGTACCACCTTATATAGTTAAAGCCTTTAAGTCCCAACTTATATCTCCCCTGGCTCATATTTTCAACCTTGCTCTTGAAACCGGCACCTACCCTGATCGCTGGAAAATCACGAGAGTGACGCCAATCCTGAAGTGTGGTGAAAAGTCCCAAGCTACAAATTACCGTCCAATCGCGATCTTAAACTCGTTCGCCAAGGTCTTCGAAAGTGTTCTGCACTCGAAATTATATAGTCAAGTTGATCCTTACCTTGATGATGCTCAACACGGGTTCAGGAAGGGGCGCTCTGTCAATACAAATCTTCTGTCACTCGTAGACCACGTCGCCAAGAAACTGGACGAGGGGTGCCAGGTCGACGTGGTGTACCTCGACTTCAGGAAAGCTTACTATCAAGTTAAAAACGACGTATTATTAGAGAAGCTCTCCTCGATAGGATTTGCGCAGCCACTTCTACGTTTGTTTGCCAGCTACCTAAAGGATCGAAGACAGTTCGTTCGCCTGGGGTGCTTTGACTCGGATCTTTACCGTACTAAGTCCGGTGTAAGTCAGGGGTCCCTCCTGGGCCCCTTTTTATTCACTATTATGGTAAATGATCTTCCCAGCTGTATAAAAACTGGAAAATGCTTGCTGTATGCTGACGACATCAAAATAGTGGTGGATATTAATAGCCCACTGAATTGTCAGAGCATGCAACACAACCTTGATGCGATCTGCTGCTGGAGCGTCAAAAATCGCCTCTTTCTTAATGCGTCGAAATGCTATGTCATGAGTTTCACTAGGTCTAAGCAAGGAATAATGGCAAAATATTTAATTGACAGCGAAGCTCTCATTCGTACCAAATCTATGAAGAATCTAGGAGTGGTATTTGATTCGGGACTCACTTTCCATGACCATGTGCGCTCGTTGGTAAAGGAGGGTTTTAAACGTTTAGGCTTTGTTACTCGTAACTGTAAGGACTTTACTCAGGCGGGCGTTGTTAGGTTGCTTTATTCTGCGTTCGTAAGGTCCAAATTAGAGGCAAGTTCATGTGTCTGGAACCCATATGAAACGACCTATACCCTAATGCTGGAAAAGATACAGAAATGTTTCCTTCGCACCCTCTATAAAAAGCTGTACGGTTACTACCCATTTATGTACCCTACTGCCTATCTGCAGGGAACTCTTGGATATGACTCCCTGGCCACGAGAAGACTGTTCGACCAACTGATCACGGTACTTCGTGTCCTCCGAGGTCATCGTGACTGCCCCGGCCTAGTCAATGAGGCTTGCCGTTTCTTTGTTCCCGATGGTCGTACTCGGTTTCGCGTGGACCGGTTGCGTGTCTTTGCCGTGCCACCTGCCCGCACTATATCGCGTCGCAACTCTCCCATTTGCCGATCTCTTCAGGCGCTTAACAAGCTCGACACTGTGCAACTCTCCTGCGATGTGTTTGCGGATGGCTGGGCTGTAATTGAGCGAGGATGCCTGAAACTGTGTGAGATCATGACCTAGGTTATTAAGTTTAACATTATTTTTGTCATATTTCTCTATTTCTAACTTCTCTATTGTGTTTTTATTAGTTATGTAAAAAATGTAATGACTTAGGATGTTTCCTGTAATGTTACATGTTTTTCTTTAATAAATAAATAAATAAATAAATAACTTATTTAACACATTTCCACTGCTAGCGATTATAACTAGTGAATTACTCGTGCCACTACACTAGGCTAGGCCTATTTCGCAGGATCTACACTAGACTATAGTGGCCGGCGGTTAAGAAGTCAATCCTGACACCTGTCTTTTCCATATCTATACAGTTTATAACCTCAAAGTGACTTTTAGGTTATGAACTGAATGGAAATGACAGGTGTCAGGTTTGACTTCTTAACCGCCGACTAAGCTTCGCAGGATTATAAAAAATAAGCTGTTTATTTCATTAAAAAAAATATATATATTAAACTAGCATATGCCCGCGGCTTCGCCCGCGTACTAAGCGTAATTTTTAACCGTCTACAAAAAGAGGTTCGTATGTTTGTCCACGATTATCTCGCGTTTGGCTGAACCGATTTAGATGCGGTCTCCAGAAAAGTAGTTGTTACATTCTGGGGGTTTCGGTATACGAAGTTTGGTGATTGTGATTCATTAACAGATGAACAAATGAAAAGTCAGTATAAATTCTAAAACCGGCAAACTGTTGAATTTCATTTGATTTTGGCAAAAATAAGGATCGAAAATTATTATCATACATTTCCGAGAGGCTGAAGGGGAAAGGGCCGATGAAATAAAACCATGTCTTAAATGGCCCTTAGTAAAAGTATCTGTGCACTACAGTAACACCAATAGGTCTGATAACGACCAAGCAGCGCGCAGCGGTCATAAACTCTGGTCCTTTGAAGTACAGAAATACGGCTAATTCAATATCACGTGTAACCCTTATTTTTCCTAAAATTAAATTTGTTAGGTAGGTTTTGCAGTTCCCATTGGAGCATCCAAAAAGAAAATTTGGCCTCACTTCCATTCGCACTCCTTACTGTCAGTCCGTCTGTTACAACCGAGTTGCTTTTACTGGACCGATTGAATTGCAATTTGGCACAAACTATCAAGAATTTAGAGCGCTCGTGGCTCAGCGGCACCCACCTGCCGCGTGCGGTATGCGAGGTTAAGCAATGTGGGCCCAGGTCAGTTCTTGGATGGGTGACCACTTTGAGTGGTTACTAACTGAGCGTTCTCGTGCTTTGGAAGGCACGCTAAGCCGTTGATCCCGGCTGCTGTCTACGACAGCAATCGTTAAGCCAAGTTAGAGGCCTTCGGGCGGCTTGCGAACTTCTAACAGTCAAGTTGCCCACTCACTTGACAAAGGGGGGTCGAAGTTGCACCACGTCCGTAGGAGTACCCACCGTTACCCTACACGTGACCCCTGGGTGTTGCTAAAAGTTCAACAAAAACTGGCAACCGTACTTGTCTTCTCGAAGATCTCACGGTTCGTAAATAAATGCCATACGATTTAAAAAAATCTAAAGGTTGATTTAAATGGAAAAAGAATATCGAAACCTCTATGTACTTTTTAAAAGCAAATCCATAGATACCCCACACGCTTATATAGTAACATAAACTTTTTTGCATGCAGGCATGTATGGAGTGCCAAATTTTACCTCCACCCCACCACCATATCAGCCGGAGAACGTCCACTGCTGGACATAGGCCTCCCCCGAGCTTGGGGGGTAAATGCCATAATCGCCACGCTTGGCATGCGGGTTGGCGATCGCAGTGTCTCCACCGCACTCCAGGGATGCTGCTGCCCATCCCCCGGTGGTCTTGGTCGTAGTTTTAGGACATACCCGGGTCCGAAAATTTTACCTCAGATTCGCATTAAAAGACCTCTTGGACGCTCAGATATTGATTTTGAACGAAATCGGGACGAAAAAAAAGAAAATCAATATGGCCGCCACTTTCACAAATTTTACCTCAAATTGGTATTAGGCTCGGACGCTCAGATATCGATTTTGAACTAAATCGGGTTGGAAATGAAGAAAATCAATATGGCTGCCACTTTTTCCAAATTTTACCTCGGATTCGTATTAAGAATTCATTATTAATATAATAGTTAATAAGTTCGACATTAGTTTTCCATTGCGCAAAAGGACAATTAGTAGTCGGCATGACTCGTCTTGGATTAGTACAGATGTAAAATTATATAAATCTTTATTATTCGACATTATAGAATTCAGTAATACCCTCCCAAATTATGACTCAATTAATGAAATTATACGTGACATGACTATCCATTATAATAATTTGATTAAGAGTAATAAATCTAGTCACTACAACAGAATAATTAAAACTAGCGCCAATATCTCTAAAGCTATGTGGAATGTAATAAATAAGGAACGGGGAAAGCATAACACCCCTGTGTTAGATGTGACAGACGTAATTTTAAACAATGATGGGTCAAAGTTTCAAAGTAAAAAACATGCATTAGATGCAATGAATCATAGGTTCCTGGGTGCCGCGGCGGCGTGCGGAGCGCCGCGCGCCGACGTCGCCCGCGCCCTGCGCCAGCTGCGCGATGCTCGCCCCGCCGCGGACGGTTCGTTTACACTCTGTCCTTTCACAGCGGATGAGGTACACCGCCTGGTAGTTTCATGCATTCCACCTAAAGCGTCGAAGGACGTTTATGGTGTAAGCATGAAACTGGTCAGGCTAGCGCCAATTCCACTAGCATACGCGATGACAGAACTTTTCAATCGTTGCATAAAAGAAGGAACTTACCCAGATCCTCTAAAAATAAGTAAGGTAGCTCCTATTTTCAAAGGAAAGGGTAGCAGAGGAGATATGGATGGCTATAGACCAGTCTCAATTATCCCGGCGATAGCGAAAGTATTTGAAAATGGCCTTAGCACCCGCCTTACTCGGTTCTTAACTTCAACGAATAGTTTATCTGACAGACAGTATGCATACCGCGCGGGTTGCTCCACCACATCTCTGTCCCGTGAACTGGTTCGGCGCATCCTTGCAGCCAGAGAGTGTCAGCAGCAAGTTGTTGTCTTGTGTTGCGACCTCTCAAAGGCGTTCGATGTGGCCGACCATGCTGTGCTCGCGGGTAAGCTGTGCCATTACGGCATTCATAACACATCGTTGTCTCTATTTACGAGCCTCCTCCAAAATAGGAAACAGGTGGTAGTTGGTGAGGGAGGGAGATCGAGATCGGATCCATTGGAAGCACACCTCGGTGTTGCGCAAGGATCATCGGTGTCGAACTTGCTTTTTTCACTACTGCTCAACGACCTACCAGACGCTGTCAAAGCCGGCGAGGTTCTTATGTATGCTGACGACGTTGCTGCGATTATTACTGCGCCGACTGCGGACAGCGTTGAGAAGGCGGTAAACGAAGCCGCGGCGCAGCTTGCCCATTGGTTCAAAATCAATGGCTTGGCTCTCAATCTCAAGAAGACGCATTACATACAATTTAATTTATCAGGTCGTCAAATGGCGCCGCTAGCTGTTAAAATTGATGGAACACTATTGGATCAAACCACTAGCACAACTTTCTTGGGCTTTAAGATAGACTCGGGCTTGAAGTGGGATCGGCACGTCGACAAACTTTGCGGCAAAGTGGCTAGTGCGTGCTTTGCCCTGAGTCAGGTTGTCAAAACCGTAACTCCGGAGGTCGGCCGTACATGCTACTTCGCGACAGTCCACTCACTAATACAGTACGGGACGGAGCTCTGGGGTCGCTGTGCCGAGTGGGAGAGAGTATTCCGCCTCCAGAAACGTGCTATACGAATCATCGCACGGGTGCCGCTGGATACTCCAGCGAAGCAACTATTTATAAAATTAGGCATCCTCACACTACCAGCGGTACTAATAATGCACGTAGCTGTGTACGTGCGTGGACACCTTGCGTCATTCAAGACGAATGCCATGGTACACGAGTACAATACTCGAAACGCAAACAAGCTTGTGAGCATAAGCCGCAAGCTTGCCAAGTCGTCCAAGCTCGCTCACGTGATGGGTCCCGCGGTCTACAACAAATTATCAAATAATGTAACTGAAGCCCCAAATTTGCATAGCTTTAAGCGTCGATTAAAAGACTGGCTTGCTAAGCGCCCGTTCTATAGTTACAATGAGTACATAATGTACAAGGAAATGTAATTTATTTATATAATTTGGAATATTAATATTATTATAGTAGGTTTCTATGATGATGATTATTATTATTTGATACAGCTATGAATTTATTTTTTTTACTTTTCGGTTGGAAAATGTAATGAAATTGAAACGTGACTAATTATTTCTTTTTGTAGGTAATTGAAATGTTTAATGTAATTAATTTTGATGTATTTTGACATGTAAAGTGGTTTTATAAAATAAATGACTATGACTATGACTTTGACTATGAATTCTCTCGGACGCTCAGATATCGATTTTGAACAAAATCGGGACGGAAACGACAAAAATTAATATGGCCGCCACTTTTTCTAAATTTTACCTCGGAGTCGTATTAGGGGACCTCTCGGACGCTCAGTTATCGATTTTGAACGAAATCGGGACGGAAATGAAGAAAAGCAATATGGCCGCCACTTTTTCCAAATTTTACCTCGGAGTCGTCGTATTACGGGACTTCTCGGACGCTCAGATATCGATTTTGAACAAAATCGGGACGGAAATGAAGAAAATCAATGGACTCCCATTAAAAGTCCTCTCGGACGCTCAAATATCGATTTATGTCGAAATCGTATCCGACGGCACTCATTAATAAAACCACTTACACACTGACTCAAAAAAGGTCGTATCTTCATAGGGAACTCACGGCACTTCATGTACCTTTAGACCTTATAAGGAACCTACATGCCAAATTTGGTATCTCTCGAACCAGCAGTTTGAGCTGTGCGTTGATGTGTCACTCAGTCAGTCAGTTAGTTTCTTCTTGCAATTTGGCACAAACTTTTAAAAGTTTTCATGTCCGCAAAATATAATTCCAAAATTAATGCCATTTTTGTAATTAATGACCCAAAAAACCATAAAAACGACACCCATATTAATATTTAGACATTTCATCCCCCTTGCACCCCAACAGGGGGGATGGTATTTCACGTCCTCCACGTGAGATTTTAAAATCATTGTTGTTTTTGTTATCAGCGACCCGATAAACCAAAGAAACAATACCCATGTCGATTTCCAGAATTTGTCACCACCTTTCCGCCTTTTAGGGGTTGATTTCTCAAAAAATCTGAAACACGTATTTACTCATTTAACGTTAGAAATACTCCTGTGAAGTTCGAATAAAATAGTCTAACCAATCTTGTTTCCCCATACAAACTTCGGACCCCCATTTCACCCCCTTAGGGGTTGAATTTTGAAAAATCCTTTCTTAGTGCACTCCTAGACCTTATAAGGAACCTACCTGCCAAATTTGGAATCTCTAGGACCAGCGGTTTGGGCTGTGCGTTGATATGTCAGTCAGTCAGTCAGTCAGTTTCTTCTTTTATATATTTAGAAGATTTCCGACTTAACTACTAATATTAAATGAAAAAGATTTTTTAAGTTTAGGAGTCTAGTATCTATTAACGATATTTTGTACTATATATTGTTTGTCATATATAACTGTTGAGCGCTACAGAATACAAAAATGTAATGTCTATTAAAGTACCTACAATTAAAGTAAACGTTCTAGTTTTCGATACTGGCCGAATAATTGATACTATCAACCTTAATTCTCATAAAATGCATTGGAAATTAAGGCATCTGGAATTGGGACGATTATCCTAATTTTCAAAACGAGCTCTTCAAACGGTCCCCTGTTAGCTAAATTGTAACCTGTTATCATCCACTGGGCAAAAACTAAATAAACACAAAATCTCACATGACTAATATTTAATTAGAAACCCCAAAACAATTTACCACTTGTTATTCATTAGTTAAGTGGAGTGGATTCTCTGTTATGATGTCTGTAGTGGCGTGTAGTGTTAAAAGGTATTAAGTCCATTGAAATACGTTGTAACTTAGTCCGTTTGGTAAACGGTAGCAGTGGTCATAAGACGAGCTTCATATATAAGAATCGTAATAACAAGACCGGTTTAGTGCGAGTCCGGTACGCGTGCAAGTGACACTGGATAACAAAATGAAGACTTTTATATTCTGTAAGTTTTTATTTTCTATTTTATATGTCCTTGATGTGCAGAATCATCTAGTATTAAATTTAGACCCGTAAAAGGTTTTATATTTAGCATGATAGTAAGCGGAAATATTTACTTGGGTAGTTTACCGCAGTGCATACAATTTCGGTTGTTGTGTCATTTATTAACAATTAACGTGGGGATACCTGCAAAGAATTAACATTATTTACTTTTCTCATCATACTTAAAGTATTTTCCCAGTGGTGTCCTAGCGGCCGGGGTCCGCTTTGGCACCTTAATTTTACCGTCTCCATTATTATTTTATTTTAGCGACTGCCATCTGGCCTTCCAACATAGATGGAAAACTATACCTCTTTGGAAATTAGACCTTAATCGTTGATCGGTTTAAGCTTACGTTTCTATTATAGTTTTTTTATTGTAATACCTATGTACCCATGCTAGACAAACGCTTTATAGTTACACTTTATATTGTTGGTTTAAACTCTAGAAATAAATCATCTTGCCATAAAGTATCAGATTATGCAACGAATCTTGTTTGTTTGGAAAAAAACAGACGAAAAACAACTTTTTTTTTCGTGGGTAGATAACCTATGCGGTCGAGTCGATTAGATACACTTTAAAAAATAGAGATAATTATATGCTATTAGCTATTCTAATCTGCTTGTATTTTGACTACTCAATATAAACTAGAAGAAGATGATAAAATGTTATCGGTGACCTTTTCAAAGCAATAATTGGTCTTATGTAAAGAAGATAGTAATATGTAACGGTTTTTAAATTTGAATTGCCAATTAGTGGTCGCTCTTGGCACAAACGGTGTGATGCATAATTAAAACGTGAATTTATTTTTGTTAAAAGGTAGATACTTCTTAGGGTAACATGCGATCATCATCATCATCCTAGCGTTATTCCAGTACAGTTGCATCCTGAAGGATGCCTGGGGTACGCTAGCATCCGATCCCTAATATTTAAAGATATAAATGTAAGGTGTCCAAATTAGGTTAAGTATATATAACTGTATTTTTTTAATATGGAAAATTACAGTTTAGATCGACCTATACATTAGAAAGCGTTAAATCATCCCTCTTGCCTCCTTTATACAAATAAGATGGGTAGGACTGTTTTAAAGTGTTCACGTTATTTAGACCTCGTCGGCATAGCCTGTCTGATAAAAAGTGGACACTGTTGTCTATAGACGCATACGATTTTAAAGCAGAAGAATAATAATGAGTACTCCCAGAGCGGATTGCGGACTTCCCATGTATATTTAAATTTATTCGCAGATGTATTCAGGTTACCTCGAGATATTTTTTGTAGCCATAAAGTTAAAAAAACCGGCCAAGTGCGAGTCGGCCTCGCGCACGAAGGATTCCGTACCTACTATTATCTATACAGTATACAACATTAGAGACTTTATTATAAACTTTTTAAATTAAAATAATTTTTATTCTTTTTTATCAGTAATAAGAATTAGTTAATTAATATAAAGTAGAATTTTGGTAAAGTGCGAGTCCGATTTTAGTTTTCCTATACGCATTCAACTTTTTATATTTATTTTATTTTGTTTTTAGTATTTGTTGTTATAGCGGCAACAGGAATACATCATCTGTGAAAATTTCAACTTTCTAACTATCACGGTTCATGAGATACAGCCTGGTGACAGACAGACAGGCAGACAGACAGACAGACAGACGGACGGACAGCGGAGTCTTAGTTATAGGGTCCCGTTTTACCCTTTGGGTACGGAACCCTAAAAATACTGCACATTTTTTATTCATGGCTGTGTCTCTCTAAGTATAAAGGGGAGGTACTATCCCCAGATGGACTGCGCCCAACATGACCGAGATGACATTCCGATATGCCCTACTATTATTCTATTGTTCTAATGTTGATCCGGATTCAATAGCGACGATATCAATCAGTCAATAATGGAAATGTAACACATAAATAGGTTATCAATTAAATAATCAACGAATATACAGGTCATAATTAGGCTCGGCGTTGTTAAGCAGTATCGATATGCTTAGATGATT
This sequence comes from Notocelia uddmanniana, assembly GCA_905163555.1. Classification (NCBI taxonomy): domain Eukaryota; kingdom Metazoa; phylum Arthropoda; class Insecta; order Lepidoptera; family Tortricidae; genus Notocelia; species Notocelia uddmanniana. The sequence continues at coordinate 27,931,754 of LR991058.1, read as the reverse complement.
TTCTTATCTCAAAATGCCGTTTGAATTAACTTTAATGACAAGGTTGCTAGGCACTAGAAATCGATTTGCGGTAACCGTGACTATGGCGGTAAAAGTACAGGTAGATTATTTTCGAGACGTTTTTGCATTTGTAGTAGTATTTGTATATTTACAGGGACACACGTACACGTTGACGTACACAGACACACGTATGTGTGTGTGAGGCTGGCTACAGAGGTCACAACTACAAATGCAATAACGTCTCGAAAGTAATTTCACTGTAACTACTTTGGTTCAGATGTAATAAATTATGCATTTCCCATCGGCTAACTAAACTCATCAGAATACGACGATACCCAAAGAAGTGACAATCAGTCATTTGACATATGTCATGTCAAATTGGAAAATACTACCAGTTTTTTTTTCGCTTTAAAATCTTTAAATAGAATATTTATATAAGCAACATATGATAATAAAAAAAACTTAAACAAAACTTAGTAACTAAACTAACCTAACTTAGATTATTTAAACCTAGGTTAAGAGGGTGCAGTACGTTTGGTTCTCCATACAAACGTATTTATGCTCACATTTTAAAACGCCATGCCAGAATAACATGAAACTTTGTATACACAATGGGATCCAGCTTGTCTAGGGCGGAAATTAGTTTCTGTTGCTTGAAATTATAATGGCGCAAAAATACAGCGATTATTAAAGTTTTCATACAAGCCGTAAAAAACTAAAAAAACCACTGTATTTTTTTTTCTTTTTCAACAGAAACTAATTTCCGAACTAGGTATGCCAGATCCCATTGTGTATACAAAGTTTCATGTTATTCTAGCATGGAGTTTTAAAATGAGAGCCTAAATACGTTTGTATGGAGAACCGATCCACACCGATCGTACTGCGCCATCTTAAGCAACATATGATAATAAAAAAAAACATAAACAAAACTTACTAACTAAACTGACCTAACTTAGATTAATTAAACCTAGGTTAAAAGAACATATGTCCCCCAGGTCGCTGCTACTGGGCAGGGTGCCCAAAAGGCTGGCCGCGTTGCCTCGCTGAATGGCAATACCAATACCAGTGTTTATTCTGACAGTTGACATTTCACATTAAAACATGAACTTGTTCTGTACTCTCATCTGTACTACGTTATCACTTTATCAGTCTTCAACGTTAAGATGAAATTAGCGATGAGCAGTCATTATGACATAAAAATTACTGCCATGTACTGAGCCAGTGTTGTGCGCTGGCTTTTACAAGTTTTACATTACGGTACAGGTAACTTAGTTTCGAGAGGTTTTTGCATTTGTAGTTGTGACCTCTGTAGCCAGCCTCACACACACGTTGACGTGTGTCTGTGTACGTCAACGTGTACGTGTGTCCCTGTTAATATACAATCACTACTACAGATGCGAAAACGTCTCGAAAGTAATTTACCTGTAGTAGTATTTGTGTTTACGGGAAGTTTGTAATTTCAATTTTCTTGGACAGCTGATCTTGTTAGTTTTTAGTTATGTAAGTCATACTGAAAGGCAACATCTCGTCGTGGCGTTATGCTTAGACCTGTCTACAGTAATACCCACCGTTTTGGAGCATGTGTAAGCTAGATCTAAATGTCATTTTGCACACATAACATTCGTGTTTATCGACTAACATTAGTATACAGGATGGGCCCTAACATTCGTGTTTATCGACTAACATTCGTATACAGGATGGCCAGGAAGCGCCCTAACATTCGTGTTTATCGACTAACATTAGTATACAGGATGGGCCCTAACATTCGTGTTTATCGACTAACATTCGTATACAGGATGGCCAGGATGGGCCCTAACATTCGTGTTTATCGACTAACATTAGTATACGGGATGGGCCCTGTAACAGGAGCAAAAAATTAAACGGTGGACTATTTAGCGGGCCAGCAACAGTTTCCAAGTGGCCTCAGTTGAAAAAAAAAATTTTTTTTTCAATTTTTTTTTTTTCTAAGATGACTTACGTGTATTTTTATAGCTTTTCTGAAGTGACATTAATGTCAATTTGCCATAAAAATTCAATACAATTGAAAAAAAATTAAAACACCGAAAATATCATTAAAAACAAAAAATGCAAGAACAATTATGATTTTTAACTTGATACTATCTCAAACACTGCGTTGACTAATGCGCTATAATCTCGTGGTGTCAAGATCCATTACTCGGAGGTCATAACTTTAGATCAAAATTTCTCCGAAACGAGAATTTTTGAACAAAAATTGTACACCAGGTTACTTCAGATACTTTAAGGAAGCGTCCTTTTAAATATTTGCTCCAGTTACTTACAGAGCCCACCTTGTATTGGCTATGTGCGAAGTAGGTGGTGGGGGTAAGCTAGGCGATCGTAGCGCACACCATGGCAGAAATGTTTACTTACCGGGGACCACTGTCAAATTTACTTTCACGTTTTCTATTGGTTTCTTAACGGTTTCCTACGATTCGTTTCGTTTGTATGTATTTATTTATTCTCTTATTTATTTCAGTAAAATTTCCAATACGGGGTCTTTCTCGTTTACTAAAGTAAATAAAATATTCATGTGCCATTATTTGACATCTCTGAGTTTTGACATTGTCTCGGGACCTTTGACGTTTGACGTTTCAGACATGCACATAGCCAATATGGTAATGTCATGGTCAAGTTCAGAGTGCTTAGGTATTTCTATGACGATCAGCTAGAACAATTATATTTTACAGCTAGTGAGAACAGCTTTACTTTCTGTTGTAGTACTTAGCGAATATGAAATACTTATTATTCATTTAATATACTCGTAGCATTTTGATTTAAGTTTAGAATATGGGACTGGGTATTTTATTTTATTTACAGATGTGTTTCTATATTTTATGTTGTATTTTGATAATGCTGATATTAATTTTGCATGCCAGTTGCTGGTGAAATGTGCACAAATCGTATATACATCCCGTATAATCGTATACAGGGAGGAACAATACCACGGACTTTCCTGAAAGTGTGTTGTCATTTAAATGATATACAATCAAGATAAAATACATTTTGATTCTCCCACCAGTCATATAATGACTTGTCTATGGTAGAGACTCGCATTTTTATAAAAAGTTTTTTGTTTTAATACTGCTGTCAGTCATTTGATTGACAGATTATAACGCTGGAGTAGAAAAAGTTTATCATTATTATTCGTTGTTTAAAATTTGTACTTAAATTAAGAACTCATGTTATAACAAAAATATCGATAAATGCCTTTACATGCCTTTAGTAACGGAGCCATTTTTCGATTTTTGTTTGTAGTAGATTGTAATCGGAAAGAAATTTTTTTAGCTTGAATTTCGTTGATTTACTTTATTTAAACAACCCGTTGTTGTTTGTTGGACCCGGGTATGTCCTAAAACTACGACCAAGACCATCGGGGGATGGGCAGCAGCATCCCTGGAGTGCGGTGGAGATACTGCGATCGCCAACCCGCATGCCAAGCGTGGCGATTATGGCATATACCCCTCGTGAATTTGGGGGAGGCCCATGTCCAGCAGTGGACGTGTTTTGGCTGATATGATGATGATGACTTTATTTAAAATATATTTTTTAATGAAAAATTAAATAAAAACACATAAAAGCTACAATTGGCCGTAATGGTCCTTTCCTAAGTACATAGTAACGAAGAGAAAAATGTCAAGATAAGTTTTATTACACACATAAAATAGCCAAAATAGATTTACGTTTTGAACTGAAAAGATCGGCCCTAAGAGCCTTTTTTAAACAGTTGTGGTGTATAAACGTTTATATTGGGAAATCTTACGCAAATCGAGTTAGTCCAAAAATAAAGCAAAGTTTGCACTTAAGACAGAGAATCGATTAATTATTTAATCAATTAATTAATCGAATAAACACTCATATCGTAACAAGACTAATCGCGATTAATTTAAATGTGAATAAATTTGAATGGACTAAATTTTAAGATTAAATCTCGATTAAAAGTTCGACTATGGATTGCAAGGATAGTAACCCGGTAAACCGTGTTTATTATTGTCATCTATCCATTAAAATGTTGCCGTCTGTCAACGTAACCCAAGACTTAGATTAAAAAAAGAATCCTACTTATTTGTTTCTAATATTAATCGAGAAAAAAATAATTTTGATGATTGATCGATTTAAAAAAATAATCGATAGTGGAGTACCTAAATCTAAAATTAAAAAGATGTTCGTCTTTTTAATCGTTGTTCGCGAAATACTTGAAATATGTCGGATCGTATAAATATTATAGAAGAGTATAAGTATAAGTAATGTAAGTATGCATGAGTATGCATCTCAATCAAAAGTATCTTTTTAACGATGTAATCAACGATGATTTCTAATTGCATTAGTAAGAAATAAACAACGATTTTTAAACAACCCGACATGTTGATAGAGCCAAACATGGAAAGTACCTACAGCTAACAGAAAACCGCAGCCATAAAAACATCACATTTTACTCTGTCAGTAGGCATAACATTTTTTTTTCATAGCCTATTTAGGTGTCCCACTGCGGGGCAAAGGCCTCCCCTCTTTTCCTTCACTCGGCCCTATTGCTTGCATGCTCCCGCCAATCAGAGCAGAATGCGTCAAAGTCATCCCGCCATTTTTTTATGATAGGCTGACCAGCGATTGGCCTTAGTCTCACCTGATGGAAAGCGATGACAAGGCCTAATATGTTGCTCACTGATTCAGTAATATCCTATTCACTCTTGTCTTGAAGAGACCCAGATTGTATTTATCAGGAAATACAGACGGCCACAGTGAATTCCAGTCCTTAGCTGTTCACATTAAGAAAGAAGAAGCAAATCGCTTCGTACGAATAAATGGTAGGCTGACAACGTAAGGATGTAACCTCTCACCACGTCTGAACGTCCGGTGATGGAATAGGGAGGGCGGAACTAAGTCATGTAATTCCTGTGCACACTCTCCAAAATGTATCCGATAGAACACAGACAAACAAGGGACTTGACGGCGGTCTTTCAAGCAAGTTTCTGTAACTTAGATTCAACCGCTGGATCATCCTCGAAAAGCCTACGAGCACGGCTCTCTACCAAATCCAAAGCCGCTAACTGATACTTGGCGAAACCGTCCCAAAAGTAGTACTCCATGCACGACCGAACCTGCTGTGCTACCGCGAACTTCGAAAATCGAACTTCGTGTCGTGCCGTCCCTTTCACTCTCGTGTTATACTCGATATGACGGAAAGGGACGGTACGATATGAAGTTCGTTTTTCGAACTTCGCGGTAGCTCCCCTGTGTTTGGTACGAGGAAAGAAGCTGTTTATGTGTGAAATACCGCCTCACCTTAAACAGGACACCAAGTGTTTTAGCTGCAGTTTTTGCCTTCTAGATAATAAAAATCAATAAAGGCAGCGCAGCGCTCTTGTGATTATTTTGAAGCCTTATGTGCTTGTTTGCCACAAGCGTCTGTTAAAAGAAATAAATAAAGGAAGGAAATGGAACCCTGTGAATAACTTTATAATGGTCAGGTGATGTCATCGCGGAATCAGCGCGTTGGCGCACGGCATTAATGTCTGGGATTCCCTGCCCCTGACACAGAATACATAAATAATAGTACTTTTATACACTACGACGGTTACTAACAAGGATACAGCCCACCTGATGGTAAGCAGACACCGCAGCCTAAGGAGGTTTTCGACTCCAGAAGAATCACAAACGCATTGCAAAACTTCATTTACACATTATCACATTAAATAAATAGATAAATAAATATCAGTGGACAATTTTTTAGACAAATCGAACTAGTCCCATAGTAAGCTCAATAAAGCTTATGTTATGGGTACTAGACGACGATATATTTAACCCGAGCAACGATATCTCAATCAAATATACCTTCTCCGTTCCGTCGTGGGTAAAAATGTATTGTAATTTCAACTATACCTATAAAAAAGTCTAGGTTCCAAATTCAAAATTCGTTAGGCGCACACGTGTGTGCCTAAGTCGCTTAAGGGGTTAATAGACACATACAAACATTGTATTTTGCAATAGACTTATTTGCCCAGAGATTTATAAGCGGTTGTTACACTAATGTGGTTTCCCGACGACGGTGCTGTGTGCGGGCCAGACAGCGCTATGCATGTCTATGGCGATATCCCAAAATGGGGTCTACTCCGAAATTCGTATGGCGCCATCCCTTTCACTCTACTGTCATACACTATATGAGTGAAAGGAACAGCACCATACGAAATTTGGATTTCGAATTTCGTAGTAGACCCCCTGGATATCCGGTCGTACTGCGGAAACCGTCCGGAAACCGCTGTAGTGTGACAACCTCCAAAGCCTCCGGAGTCCGGATCCATTATGATACAATTACAAATAATATATTATTAATAACATTATGTGGTGAGCGGTTACATTCTCACGATGTAAGTCTATCATTTATTCGTACGAATCGATTTGCTACTTTCCCAATGCGAACAGCTAAGGAGTGGAATTTGCTACCGTCGTCTCGATTTTCTGATACATACAATGGGTCTTTTCAAAGCAAGAGTGAATAGGTTATTACTGAGCCAGTGAGCAACATATTAGGCCTTGTCATTGCTTTCCATCAGGTGAGACTAGGGCCAATCGCTGGTCAGTCTATTATTTAAAAAAACCTCAACCTAGTGTGTGGAAACTTAAAGGGTCCCCTTGGTTAATGAGGTTTGGTGTCGTAAAAGGTGTACAAAGTTTAAAAAGGGGCGTAAAATAATCGCTTTCGAGGTATAAAATGCCACGAAACGTCAAACGGAACTATTTGAAATAGCTTTAAGAGGGCGCAGTACGCTCGGTCTGGCTCGGTTCTCCATACAAACGTATTTACCCTCTCATTTTAAAACGCCATTCTAGAATAACATGAAAATTTGTATACACAATGGGATCCGGCAAATCTAGGTTGCACCATAGTTTATGTTGCTAGAAATTGTAAAAGAAAAAAAATACAGCGGTTCTTTGAGTTTTTTACGGCTTGCATGAAAACCTTAATAATCGCTGTATTTTTTCTCCATTATAATTTCAAGCAACAGAAACTATGGTCCCACCTAGATATGCCGGATCCCATTGTGTATACAAAGTTTCATGTTATTCTAGCATGGCGTTTTAAAATGAGAGCATAAATACGTTTGTATGGAGAACCGAACGTACTGCGCAGTCAGCACTAATAGTTTTATAAGCTAATGCATTACTCAGACAATAAGTCTGAGTCAAATCAAATTATTTATTAATAGACTAATTCGGCCCCAGACGCAGGCAAAACAAAACACTATCTATATATTGGTCTATCTATTACGATCTACCCTTGACACTGCGCACAACAGGTTTTCCTCATACGATCACTTAAATGTCATTGACATTGCAAATGAGACGTTATTTGTACTAGGCATACGCTTTTTTTCTGCTCGCTTAGCATGCGTGTCACTGTTTACGGACTGCGATGCTAATTAGGTTCTTATTTATCTTTTTTTACTGGCCCGTTGCTAAGGAGACCACGACACTTAGTGAAGTTGTCGATCTTAGTATTCCACGGCCAGGGGCCTTTCAGCTCGAAGTACGGACTTTTCTAAGGAGATGTTTAGTTTAACTTGTATGTAACAGATGTCCCTGTGTGCTATCTCTATCGCACTTGCATATTGGAGTGACCGAGACGCAGCGGTCGTGCGGTTAGTTTTTACTAAATACCACAGCGGCGCTACGATCTATGTGGAGGGAGTATTTCACTGATATATCTATCTCAGTATATACAGGGTATGGCCTGTAATAGGAGCAATAAATTTAAAGGACGCTTCCTTAGAGCATCTGCAGTAACCTCTTGTGTCCAATTTTTTTTATCTTTTTTCAATTTGGAAAAATTTTGATCTAAAGTTACGACCTCCAAGTAATGGATCTTGGCACCCAGAGATTATAGCGCGGCAGTCAATGCTGATTTTGAGGTTGCTTTAAGTTATGACTCATAATCGTTGTCGCATTCTTAGTTTAAAAGAATATTTCTGAGATTTTTTATTTTTTTTTATTATGTTTTTGTGTTTTTTGAATAAATTGTTATTAATATCACTCCAGTAGAGTAAAAAAATTGCACATAAGCTGCATTTGCGAAAAAAAATCCAAAAAAAACCTTTTTTTTTATCAATTATAATCATTTGGAAATAATTGCTGGAGAGCTCGATAGTGTACCGTTTAATTATTTGCTCCTATTACAGGCCACACCCTATATATTGTACTTTGTGTCCACGGCTATGGAAAGCACACGACCTACCTGATGGTAACCAGACACCATAGTCAATAGAAGATTGAAACTCGAGAGGACGGACAAGTGCGATTTTGCCCTTTATTGCATTGAGGATATATCGTGTCACTGCTACTATCTGTCAGGTAGAGCTGCATTTGTCAGCTAGGATAAATTTAGGTCCTTTAATTTTATAGTGTGTCCTCGGGAGCCCTGCAAATCTTACTTTCCACTTGGAACACAATCGCCATATACACCTACACTACCGCTCATAATTATTAAGGCACCCATACCTTTCTCCATACATCTGTATACAAAAATGACTTTCAGAAATACACTGCCGAGTCAGAGTCACTTGACAGTTTTGCGTGCATTTTGCATTTTTTATTTAGCTGACTTATTAAACCTTGAAACGGTGCCAGAGACCCCCCTTTTGAAATGGTACCTAGTTTTCTTTTTGCAATGCCTTAAACAACTACTAATTTAGAACTATTATTAAGCATAATATATTTCAAACAAATATAAAACATAATATGTAAGTAAAGTAATAAAATGCTAAAAGTGTTCTTACCTATGTGTAAATGATTTTTTGGAGGACTTCTTAACTAAAAAAAATCTTTTATAATTAAGATTAGTAGTTATGATTTGTGAAACTATAACGTATTTATAAAATAAACAGTTAAAATTTTAATTATATATTTTTTTTTAAATTGCTGGTTCATAGAAAAGTGTAGTGTGTTTGTATGCACGCAAAACTGTTAAGGGACTCTGACTTGGCAGTGTATTTCTGAAGGTCATTTTTGTATACAGATGTATGGAAAAATGTATGGGTGCCTAAATAATTATGAGTGGTAGTGTACAGAGCAAATAGTGGTGTTATTATAGTTGTGGTCTTCTATAAAGCGGAGGTACTTCCCAAACAGGGCTCTAAAAGACTAGCGAGACCGCTCACATGAATTATGATGCTTCGCTGCCGTTGCAGTCACCGCACGAATTTGTGGCCACAGTAAATATATTACCTAAATCAGTATCCCAACAAGAGTATCTTGAGTTATTTTTGACCTGCGCTCCTTTGAAAGCCTCGCACAGATGCGCAGCACACGAGATTGATGTATGCAAGTGATGCACCACCACGTCCAGCATAGCTCTTTTCTCAAAACGGTGGAATTCCAGTGTTTTCAAATTGTCCCGCGCGCAGTCAAATATTCATTATTTCATGATATCTACCTATTTCATGATTGAAGATTTTTTTACATACTTACATGGGTGAGTTTATATTTCCAAAAGGCTGAATAGCAGAGCACACGAAAAATAATTTCAGTGCCACTTTTAGCTTTTGTAGGTGTATAGATGGAGAAAATGTGATACTGCAGTAACAGGTTGCTAGACTATTGCCCACGACACACTTCAACATGGTTCCGACAGTCGACTTTTATGGCACCCAAGGTAAGAAAGGGAGCGGTGCTCACGGGGACTTTTTTTTACTGATTTGTGTCGCTACATATATTAACTTAATGTCATGTGTTAAATATACGTAATATTAATAAATCAACGACAACAAAGAGAATCCCTGTTGTCCCTGCTTCGTTGAAAAATATAGTGTAATTAAGAACGATTTACATATGTACAAGAACAAAATAACGAAAATTTGAGGCTGTAGGTTACAAAAGATATACGAGTAAGTATAACTGGTGTTAAAAAATATTAATGAACAACTGAGTTTTCGTAAAACATCATACAGTTTAAGGGCTCAAACTTAGACTTCGCGCGCTCTTCAAAAACCTACTGTTTGTAACCGGGAATATTTAGTAAAAATATTAAGTGCTACTAAAATTTGAGGCTGTTAGTCACAAAATAAGGAATGACCTTATGCAAATAAGTAATAAAAATTCAGAACTTTTCTGTTTTTGAGAAATACAACGTCAAAATCCCTTTTCCTTACCAAAAACACCAAAGGCCTCTTTAGTTTATTGCAGAAACTAAGGCGTCGGTGTGAGTGCGTCAATTTAAGATTATATGGATTAGTTACTTCATGTTACGGATTACTGCTTCATGTTATATTTACTGTGTATTGGCCGAGCCTTATTCGTCATTCAGAACATGTGTACACACCATTTGGTTTTACCCCAGTACACATACCTGTGGACTTAACTAATCTACTTGTTATCTCTGCACTATTACCATAATATTTATTTTTATTCATCGCATTTCAAAGAATAATTTACAATGAATATCGATCTCTGTGTCCCTCTGGGGTTAATATTAGCTTGGAAACTACTGGACCTAAAATTTATCGTTCTTTACCTTCCAGTTCCAGGGAAACCTAAGAATAGCTTGAACAATTTTTCGTTCTAACTATACATTACAAATCTCATCCAATTTTAAAGCAATTTTCGAGAACTTATGTATACATATAATAAAGCTGAAGAGGGTCGAAAGTCTGTACATGGAAGATATTCGAAAAAAAGTTGGCTGGGGATACTTATAATCGATAACAGAACACGTTCCGACGTTTTTGTCTGTTTATCTGTTTTTCTGTTAATATGAACGCGCATCACGTGAAAACGGCTGAACGGATTTTGATAAAAACTTCACTAATCTGTCGAGTAACTACCCGGTCAGGTTTTGAACTATAAAAATTGTGCAGATTTGGGTTAAAAGGGGGTAAAAAGAGGGGTTGAATTTTGTATGGGAACTCCTATAATCCATGAGTTACAGGTATGAAAATTGGTAAGCATATACTTGATGACAAAGGAAAAACATCATCATTCAAAATTTGTGAAATCTTAAGATAGAAACTGAAAAAAAAAGTAAACGCAAGCGCTGCGCCGCGGCGCTGCCCAATGTGCGCGCCAGCCACCACGGTCTCTTCAAAACATGCAAAAACAATGTTACTTTTGCCGTTCACTTCATGTGCACTCACTTTATACCATAATCCCTATACTTAATACTATAAATGCGAAAGTTTAGATGTTTGGATGTTTGTCACGCAAAAACGGCTGAACAGATTAAGATGATTTGTATGCTAATAGTATATAATCTGGATTCACTTATATATTATAAGTGTACTTTTTGTCCCGATGATCTTCCATCAAAGGGATATTAAATCGGGGATGCAAGTAAGGTCCATGAAACGGGGTGGTTTAATCCTCATACGCCATTCTACGATTTAAGTTTCAGCCAATTGGGAGTATAGAGTATAACAGCGTGTCAAGAAATTTAACTTAAAGCATAGCAGAATTGTAAACAAGTTGACGATTCATTATGTCAAAACCGAAGTATTATAATCCCTTCTGATTGTTGACGCTATTTTTGAGCACAACCTTTTCGCAATTAGTTATACTTTGCGTGTACATCAAAATGAATTTGCGATACTTTGGCATTGTTTTTATTCATATGCTTAAATACAAAAACAGCTGTTTCAATGTATCTTCGGTGTACCATTTAATTTTGTCGTGCGTTATTTTTTACGTAATTGTTGACTCTTCACACCATAAAAACTGTTTGATATAAGAGATCACTTGAACTGGGCAGCCCAATCGTCAGCATAGATAGTTGGAACATCTTAGATGTACACTTAGAAGAGGGTCGAAAGTCTGTACATGGAAGATATTCGAAAAAAAGTTAGCTGGGGATACTTAGAATCGATAACAGAAATCGTTTCAACAGTTTTAAGAATTCGTGTCTGTTTGTCTGTCTGTTTATATGTCTGGGCATCACGTGAAAACGAACGAATGGAGTATAATTTAACCTCATTAATATGACAACTGGATCTTCAGCGACGACATAGCTCGGCCTTCGGTCTCGCATGCCTTGCCACTCTCCTTCGGCTTTTCAGTCATCAACCTTACATGAAAAATCTACTCTGTTGGGAGGCTGGGCCTTCAGCCTTACATGAGAAGCTCGCTCTGTGTGATTATCTTCGCATGCCTTGCCGCTCTGCTTCCGACCTTCGGTCATCATACTTACATGAAGAACCCGCTCTGGCGGAATAACGTTTTACGGCAGAACTGCGTAGCGAGACTTTAACCATTGTACAATGTACATGTAATGTTTTTGACGAGATTCATTCGTCTAGAATCGGTGCATTTGATATTCCGAAATAAGCACTTAATCATTCGTTTTGACAATAGGATTTCTAGGGAATGTCATATTGACTGTAATCATTTCTTAAGGGGGCGTAAAGAAGGGTGAAAGATTGTATCATCATCACCATCTGAGGCGTTATAGCTGCGGGTGGGCCCTAGGCTAGCCTTTTCAAGCAAATATCTCCAGTCCGATCTATTCGTGGCTTTCCTTCTCCAACATGTCACCCCTAAGTTCTTGGTGTCCACCTAAGCTTGAGAAAGATTTTATGGGAAAACAAATCATTCTAAGGCGAGAACGAATAACGCGGACGAAGTCGTGTGCAAAAGCTATTTAAGGTATAAAAACATTAATTATGTACAAGTTCTTAATCATTATAGGATACGTGATATCAAATAACAGTAATTTAATTAATTGAACTACCCACTAATCAATAATCATCTAGGAAATGATGGTTGATTACAGGTATAATCAGCATCAAAAGTAGCTACGCAATTGAAAAGTAAAAAAGTATGTATTATAAAGGAATAAGATTATAAGGGGTTAAGTTCAAAAGTATGCATTATAAAGGAATAATCTCTTCCAGCTGACATTTGATCAATGGAGTGTAAGATAGAACGAGATAGGCTTGTTTATCTGTCTTAGACCATGTGTAATACAAATAAGACAGGCAAAAATATTAATATCTAACAAACCATATAAATAAATAAATAATAAGGGGGGACAATCTTACACAAATCGACCTAGTCCCAAACTAAGCAAAGCTTGTACTACGGGTACTAAACGACGATATACATACTTAAATAGATAAATACATACTTAAATACATAGGAAACATCCAAGACCCAAGAACAAATATCCGTGCTAAGTGCACAAATAATGCCCTGGCCGGGATTCGAACCCGGGACCTCTAGCTTCGGAGGCAGTGTCACTACCAACTGGGCTAAACAGGCCGACAAAATGTGAATAAATCTATAGTGAAATATATACATAATATAAATATATATGTAAATGTCACAAACTTACAACAAATAAATATAACTGTTTTTGACCGACTAACTAAACTTCTTAACTTAACTTCTTCAAATAACTCTCGAGTGACGCAACAGATTGGCACTGTCCCCAAACCCTAGCCGTGTGTGTTGGAGTTGATAAGGGCAACTGATTTCACAGCTGGCGCGTACTATTACTTATTCTGCGCTCGCGCACAGTAAAAGGTGCGGAATATGAACACACGCATAATACCTACATATTGTTCCGGTTACCCTAGAAGCATTTTTATATAAATGAAAGTATCATATAAAACTCGCTCGCTATGACAAATCGCTACCTGAAAAAAGTGAATAAGAATATTTACGTTCCAAAAATTCGCTACTGTAAAAATGGAGTTTTAAGCTTTGTATCAAATATTGGGTATAAGATGTCCAACTTTAGGATATTGTACAATTAAGGGCATAAAATATACAGGACATAAAACAGATCGATAAATGTTCATATAGTATTTCTCATCGAATTGTCGTATATTTTTGGTTAATTGATATTACAGATTATATGAAGTTCCGGGAACATACATACAGGGTGATTTCGGGGTCGTGGATCAAGAAGTTTTCAGACTTGGTATCTGTTACCCATTTCGAAAAAAAAATAGTGACACGGAACAAACGCATTTCAATTTTAATTTATTTTGATGACAAAAATATAAAATGACAATAAAACATTGTTACCCTAGTTGTATGAAAAAGTATTATTCCCCATTATTCTTATTTTTAAAAGAGAGAACTAAGTATTTGAGTCATAAACCGTCATACTGACTGTGATGTTGTCTACTTTGAATTTTTGACCATGTACAATCATTGCGGATCAAGACTCCATAATTACCCGTATATTTATGCCCGTGACTGTACAATGACGAATACATGCAGTATAAACCTACAGCGTAGTTTCAGACTAGGTCAATATGCCCAAGATTGTCGTCTTAGATTCATTACCATTTTATGGTTATTTTTCAGGCTATTGTGAGAAGGAAGTCAATGAAGACGCTTGTTTTGTCATATTAATCGATTTAGCTTTGAAACTGAATGTCAAGCGTACTCCATTGTTTATGTTTTACTGCATTTTATAACAATGGCACTTTAACCGTAACATGCACATTCAACGTGCATCCAATTTTGAAAATGTCCTAACCGGCATGTATTTCTTTGTATAAATACGTCTTTTAGAAATAAAATACGAAGCAATTCCCACCAGCGCAATGCTTCTCAACACAAGACTAGGACTATACGTATACTACAAATATAATATTTAAATCTATATGCAAGCATGTGTACCCAATCACAACGAGGGAATACCCCGCAGTCTCGTAAAAAGGAGATTATGAGGGCGCAAGGGCAACTACGCGTTCAAATAGTCTGAAAATACAGCTGAAGATGTCTCTCCAACAACTTACTTAGGTATTTTAATTATTTTTACAAAAATAAATACAACAAAAAGGTCCTTATCTGTTTTAATGAAAATTTGCTACTGCTTCTAACCATCAAAATCGTCATATCAGCCGAAGGACGTCCACTGCTTCTAATGTATTAATGATTTTGATTTATGACCCCTATGTCGAGTAAATTATCAAAATATATTAAAGTGCAATTAAATTTTTCACTTTTGTTAAATTAAAAAAGCCATTGTAATTAGTAATGACGATTTCCGCAAGTTTCCGTACGCTCGCGACGCGCACAGCATATCTAGCTGTATTTTTTTAATCGAAATTCTATCGAGATGATTCTTAGCTATTTGTGTGTCGCAGTTATTTCTATTTATTACAAACTTTTATTTAACTTGCACTGTTTATATGTAAGTTGTCATCAAAATTTGTAATCCTTTTTTCAGCCGCTTGCCGGTATCCAATTGAGCTGAAATTTGGCATACTTACGTAAGTTCGCTGAAAATACAATATTATGGTACCACCGAAATGATCTGATGATGGAGACAGAAGGTGGCCATGGCAACTCCTAAACTACGCAAGATAAACCCATCGTGTTTGGGCTCATTCGAACCGTCTGGACTGGTTTTTGAAGGTTGGAGAAAAGTACGTTTAAAAAAAATAACGAGCGAGCGAGACTAAATTTTGACGCCATACATTCGCCTTAATAGTTTGTTATTGGTGAAACCAATCGTTGGAAACGAAGAGGCTATAAAATAAATAACAATGGAACGAATACTTCGCGGTACAATGCTTATTACCGTGTGTTTATAGTTTTAAATTGCATTCATACGGCGTTATAATAGAGCACGGGTCGTACCTAATTCTTTTACGATAGATTTTAGAATTGACAAGCGTATGGTTATTATTTCATATTTTGCCTTATTTAATGTATAAATAATAACAACGTTTCCTAAATCATATTCGCAATTCTATTCGTCTATATTGTCCTTATTATTTAAAACGCTCATCTATTTAGGCTATTTCCTCTGTGAATTGATAGATGTCTTGATATTTTCTATTCATGAATACCTATTTATTGTAATATAGGATAATTATTGTCTAATATGGATTCTTCTCTAACGAATTACGTTTTAATCATCACTCCAAATCGACAAATTTCAAGCTTAAAACTGCAAATATCAGCTTCAATTCTACAACGCACAAAAAAAATATATCGTATCGTTGTATAACTTTATTGGAATTAACAATACATTTGTCAAAAAGGAAGACCATACTCACGTTGGGAAGATGACATTATTAAAATTGCTGGACCTAACTGGCAACGCATTGCTCTAGAACGAAAAAACTGGCAAGCTTTGGAAGAAGCCTTCACCTGAGAGGGGTTCCTATTATTTATAATTTTATTATTTTACTGTAAATATTTTTACATTTATAAATTTAAAAAAAAAGTAACATAGATATAAAAGCTGAACTTAGACTAATATACGATCACAATCTATCCATTAAGAAACTGTAAATATTTTATAAGATTTAATAGGAAATAAAAGGCATTTTATTTTATTTTATTTATTTATTGTCTTAAACTGAGTACAAGGGGATATTGCTTAGGGTTTAAGTTTCAAGGCTCTGTTATTCTACTTTTAGTAGGCAGAGGTATGAATGTGGGCATATCCCGATGGCATGCCGGGGCAATTCAAAATGAAGTATTTTCTTTTTTTTTACTGGCCAAAATCCATGATACAAAAGTAGTACATTGATTCACCAGCGAAAACCTCAGGGGTTTAAATGCTGATGAGTAGTTCGCTTATGGTACATTTACTACATATAAGTATATACACTCGTACCAAAGACTATTATTAGCTTCAGATAACGTTAGATATCTTTTTAAAGCCGGTATCGACTTCAAGCTGTTTAAGTATCTATGTTGGAGTTCTTTTGGTAGTTGATTTATTAAGTTACCCGCATTACATCAATAAGCGGTACCTATAGTCCTTCCGTTACGACAATAATCGTTTTGCTAAAAATAATTGACTGGGTGATACCTACCACATTCTGTCAGGTTTTTTTATAGAACATTGGTTGGCCGTTAAACCCGTTTGCTGCTACTCATTTGTTACTGTTAGCATTAAAAATAGGAACACTCTAAAACATTACATTCTTTTATAGAATAAAATAGATTCTTGGCGTTCTACGCGTGCTGATAAAGCATAGGTATATAGTTAAGCGTGTCACATTAAATGTGTCATTGTGTTGCTTTAGTTTGACTATAGCTTCGTTTTACAGTTGCTGCCGCTATGGCCGCTGCCACAGCCACCGGCGAGGAGAAGATCCTCAACGATGGAAACAACGTTTTTACCGCCAACATGTTTTCGGTAAGTATCGTGTTGATGAGTTTGCAAACATAAGAAGTACAGAATTTTCAATGAATTTTTTTTTCGACATATACTCGTACATTTATTTTTTACATTGCTTAGGTAAGACTGTAAAACCTATAATAGCTATTTACGATACAAGGGTTGTAAAATAAAGAAAGGCCGATATCGCAGATGTTTGAAGCCCGAGCCGCAGGCGAGGGTCATAGATATGCGAGAGAGGGCTTTCTGTTTTACGACCCGCGTTTTTTACACAATTTTACGTCACCACTTGGCCAAAAAGTGGGTTTATCCGGACGCGCAGCGTGCGGAAAAACGCGCTTTTTGGTAAGGTGTGGTGTAAAATCAATTAATATATACTTTTTTCAGTAGTTTATGTGACAGTTACGTAATGAAAGGTATCAAAATATGAGTGTGGGTTTACCGAAGGTGAAGGTGAGTTTCATAATAAAATATCGCGAGTATTCTAATGCCTAATTACGTACAGTCGCCGTATATATTACTTTATCTACATACATATCATAAGTTTCCTACAATGTACTTATATATAGCTTGCATTTTCAAGTTAGTGGTGCTTATTTGTAGGCATGGGATTACATCCGGGGAACGCTCCAAATATGATTCTTTTTTTTAAGTTATTTAAGATTTGATTATAATTAAAGCATCGCTTATCGATACTTTAATATAAACTTATGATGCAACTACAGATACAGGTTTCTCAATATAGGTCATTAGCTTATCATTTCTGAACATATTATATGGAAGTTGTTGGTACCGTATGTAGATGAATTATAATAAAAAACCAAACATGGTATATAATTATTTGGTTGCTATTCCGCTAAAAACGTGTTGGTCTGTTAGTGTAGCAATATGGAGAAAATATGGAGAAAAAAAAAACAGTATACGGTGTATAATCGACACCTACTCTTCTATCTCTTCTATCTTGAAAACATGCAGGGCTTCAAAATGTCTGCTTAAATTGTGGAATTTCAGCAACTTACACTGCCATTTTCTTTTCACAGGAGGTCGTAAAAGAGCAGCCCGGCAAGAGTGTGGTTATGTCTGCCTTCTCTGTCCTCCAGCCGCTAGCGCAGCTCGCACTGGCTTCGGTCGGCGAGTCCCACGATCAGATACTCAAGGCCATCGGCCTGCCCAACGACAATGTGGTAACTACCCTCTTATAAAACGTTTTTAACGTTGATGTTATGTTTGCAATTTTCTATAATCGAGTAAGATTTCAGTGGGATTTTTAGGAATCAAAAGTCTTGTCTGGCAAGATGGTTTTTACCTGTTTGGTGGGAAATAAAATCAGTCTTCAAGATATGTAGCCCTCAAATTTAGCACTCAAACTATGGTTAATTATGTATTATTTATAGCGTTAATGGCATTTTCTATACCGTTCACATAATAAGTTTCTTATGATGACCTACTACTTTATTAGGGGCTTTTTTAGTTTTTAATTTAATAATATAGTAATTGTGTTAGCATACAAAATACATGGCCAGTAACTAAACAACATTTTATTAAATGGCCAGTTAATGACGATTTAAGCAAATAATATTATTTAACTTTTCTATTTTATAGACTAAAGACGTGTTCCCTAAAGTGAACTCTCAACTTCGAGCTGTGAAAGGAGTTGAACTGAAGATGGCCAACAAAATATACATTCCTCCTAACGCGGAAGTAAAGGAAGACTTTGCTGCCCTCTCAAAGAGCGTCTTCGGTTCCGAATTCAAGAATATCGACTTTACGAAACAAACGGCTGCTGCGCAGGAAATCAATACCTGGGTGAGTGAAGTATTGTTGTAGCGTCTAATAAGTATTATTGTAGAACTACTTTTAGCCAAATAGAATATAGCTCACATTATACCATGCCGATACCGGAAAACAAGACATGTTATAATATGTTTTGAGTAATTGACTGTTATATAACTACTGAGTAAAATAGGCTAGTATTGTTGATTTGAAAAACCAAATTGAGAATGCTTTTTTGACATTTTGAAGTTATACTTAATGAAAAATGTCGTGGTTTATGCGCGAATGCTTTGCTTTAAGTTGTTTAAGATTCCGCAAGTAAGTTAGACATTACCCTCTATACTGATAAATAACATAATATTTCTATTATTTTAGGTTGAAGAGCATACCAACAACCGTATCAAGGATTTAGTCGACCCGAATTCCCTTGGAGGTGACACGCGCGCTGTTCTCGTCAACGCTCTATACTTCAAGGTAAATATTATTTACATACATACACCACTGCTTCACAAACATGAAAAAGATCTTCCTCTTTTCGGCTCCCTATTATAGCCTCCCTATTATATAAGTAATATTAGTAACTCACCTCTAATTTTAACATTTTTGTATAAGTTAAATCTTGCAAGACGGTTAAAAACCTGACCCTTTCCAGCAACGCGCTGCGTTAAATCGGCACGCTGCTATTTTCTTTAAAGGATATTAATTTTAAACTAAAATTACAACCCTCGCACCCAAAAATTCAATCAGATGGAGACTATACATATGTACATTTTACATCGCTGTGTTATTGGATTCGGAGACACACAATACATCTCCCGTTACCTGTGTTTATGGGTCCTTCATAAAAACTCCAGACGTGTAATCCGTGACAAAGGCGTACCCTTGACGAATGACAAATGACATGCAAATTTTGATAAGTATGGTTCCCTAGTGTTACATGCGTGCTGTGCGTGCATGCACTAAGGCCTGGGCAGTGCATTGCTATTATGATTCCAGTAGGTATACGCTTCTGTTGCGCGTCTGATGTGTGCCCGGATAGTCTGTTGTTCATTACCACTGTTGTCATGCCAATAAATTCCATATTATGCAAACTATTTTCATTATATCACCTTCAAAAGAGGCCTATACCATTTGATTTATGATCGAATCTTTGGAATTGGTATATCCTATGACAACGCAATATTAAATATTTTTCTGATCACTTTCAGGGTAGCTGGATTAAGAAGTTCGACAAGTCTGCCACGATCGATCGTGATTTCCATGTAACTAAAGACAAGACTGTGAAAGTGCCAACTATGTTCAAGAAAGACGACTTCAAATATGCCGAGAGCGAAGACCTTGGAGCTAAGGTAATATCAACTTTAACACATTTTAATCATTATTTTCAAAGTAAGTTTCGTTTTTAAAGAGGTAGGGAACAGCGGCACGTCATCTCACTCATCTCAGTCCAACTGGGGAAGTACCTCATCCTTACAGAATACAACAGGCATTATAACACCACTACTTGCTGGGTATGTGGTGTTGTGTTCCTGGTGGTGAGTAAGGTCGCCAGAGCTCCCGAGGACCTGCATATGTCTCTAGCTGTCAACACCGAATCCTCAAATTGATAAAGGGTCGGCAACGCGCTTGTGATTCTTCTGGACTTGCAGGCGTCCATGAGCGATGGCCTGCTTACCATCAGCTGAGCCGTAAGGTGGGTTACCATCGTTGTAGTATTAAAAAAAATACTTGCCGTTTGTTGTTGTTGAGCTTCTCAGCACTCTTTGGTGCTGGATGGCTCAGTCTTCGCTTTGGGAGCTGTGGCGGGTCGCGTTACCACGGGCCGGACTGTTTGGTCATTTAGGTTCTTTATTGGTGCGTTTTGTGTAATCATTTTTCTTTTTTGAAGTGCATTAAAGCATATTTATTGTTATCTCTGTATTTATTTTCGTACTTAAGCTAGGTTTTTTACAATAACTTTATAAAAGTAAAATATATAAACATACATACAAAATATAAAAGCATTATAAAAAACCTAACCTAGGGTGCCGCCGGCAGTGAGGCAAGGCCTAAGCTACCGGTGGTTAGGGCGACAGAGAGAGAAACCTCCGGACTATCCGCGCCGTGTCCAGGAGTACCGCCTTCTGTATCTGACCCTTGACCCAGCCATCTAACGAGAGTCTCTTATTGTTATTATTATTATGTCTCCTGAATTACCCTGTATATTTGATTATTCAGCTCTTGGAGCTGCCGTATGAAGGAAGTGAGGCATCTCTCCTCGTCGTCCTTCCAAATGAGATCGACGGACTCGCGAGCCTGCAGGACAAGTTGAAGGATCCCGCCGCGTTGGACAAGGCCGTCGCAAAGATGCGCGAGTTGGAAGTCAACGTTTATCTTCCCAAGTTCAAAATTGAAACTACGATTGACCTTAAGACAGTTCTGCAAAAGGTGGGTACCTTAAGAGTTCTTGATTAACCCTTAAATATATAGTGCAGGATGCAGCCTATATAACAAAATCGTCAAATTTTATTCAAGTTTCAAACCTAATTAACTGCTCTTAGATATTATTTCGTCAGGAAAACCGATTGATTTTTATATTTATCAATCAGATTTGGACAGTTAATGTATTAAAAAATAATTACGCCTGGCTTTAAGCAGAAGAAGTAGATTTTAGATAAATAAATAAAAGCCCGGAAATTTTGCAAAAAGTAATTTTGTCAATTTTAGGTGTTTGATTTTAAACGAGCTTTTTGGGCTTTGTTATTATGTTATATTTAAATTATTTTTTCCCCTCACTAGATCGGAAAGCCGTCTTTTATCCTTTGATACAAGCGGGTAAAAACGCATTTTATCCACAAGTGGGGAAAGTAATTTGACCTTGGAGCGTGTTTGAGTAGCTTTTGACAGATAACAAAACGTAAAACGCTCATAATAATGGTTTGTTTGATATTAATTATCATTAAATAAATGGTTTGAGAATTTAATAAAAAGTACCAAATTTAGCTGTATTTAATGATTTTAAGTCGTAAACCTTCAAATTCCATAACTAAATTTTTTTTTATAATGGTATTGAGTATAATTGCGAACGCACAAGTTGAGTCGATGCAATTTCAAAACGCATCGTCAGAAATGTCATCATTGTCAATGTCAACTAAAATATTTTTTTCTCACCGACTCCGACTCACGTAAATATACACAACTTCCAGAGTTTTCTGTTATAATATCGTAAAAATCAGTGAGTCTAGTGATGTAAATCATGCCAGTGGAAGTGTGTTATTTTGCATGTTGCACTTTCCTCGCTATAGTGAGGAGAAAAGTTCTGTGTCACACATGGGTGCAAAGTTGTATTTTACTTCTCGTGTGTTGAAACACTCGCTACGCTCAGGATTGTATTTAAAACCACTCGCTTGGCTCGTGGTTCAACTATAGAGTCCTTTCGCTGGCTCGTGTTTCAATTCCACACTCGCGGGTAAAATACAACTTTGCACCCTTGTATAACAAATAACTATTATATGTGTATCACAAATAGTGTGCCTTAATGATTATGATAAGATTTTTCATATATAAGTGGTGAATACTTATATATTTACATAAATAGAATTTGACCTATGTAACTTGTAACCCCGATATTTAAGTAAAAATCAGACTTTTTTTATTTTTTTTTGGTATCGGTAATCATAATCAATTATCACATATATTAACATCCGGTAAAAATTAAAAATTATGCATTTATGGGTTAAATTTTGAAAGGCTAGCTTAAGGCGCGTGATGAGGCGCTACAACAGTAGCGGATCCATGGGGATGAATGGGATGAAGGGGATGTGGGGGTCTAAGGTCTCAATGTCTCCCAAAAGCATTTGGGTCATTCCGGAACAAATCTTATAATAAACTAAAGTCTCAGCCTTATCAAAGATAACGTAACGTAACTTTTCGGGTAGGTAACATAACATTACGTTAATATAGGTTAATCCCAAGTCAATAAAGGGTTGGCAACGCACTTGTGATTCCTCTGGAGTCGCAAGTGTCCGTAGGCTACGGTTTCTGCTTACTGCTTACCATTAGGCAGGCCGTAAGCTTGTTTGCCACCGTGGTAGTATTAAAAAAAACTGTTATTTACACTATGGAAAATATCGTTTACCCTACGTACTGTCTGTCCATTGCGTTATCGGACACATTTTAGCATAGATAACGTCTTATATAATTTATTATATAAGAGGTATTCTATGCTAAAATGTGATAACTGATAACCTCTAGGTTATCTTTGCATTTTAGTATACATCCCGCGCGTTAAGAGGGCGCAGTACGGTCGGTTCTCCATACAAACGTATTTGCGCTCTCATTTTAAAACGCCATGCTAGAATAACATGAAACTTTGTATACACAATGGGATCCGGAACTAATTTCCGACCTAGATATGCCGAATTCCATTACGTATACAAAGTTTCACGTTATTCTAGCATGGCATTTTAAAATGAGAGCGTAAATACGTTTGTATGGAGAACCGAGCTTACTGCGCACTCTTAACTATTTTGCGTATTGACTTGTGTAGACATCATCCTCCTAGCGTTATTCCCAGTACAGATGCAACCTGAAGGATGCCTGGGGTCCGCTACCTAATCCCGAGAATTGGCGTAGGCACTAGTTTTTACGGAAGCGACTGCCATCTGACCTTGTGTAGACATTAAGGCTAAAGAATATTACGAGTATAATATAATCGTAATTTCATTTAATTAGAACATTTTGCTAATTTACTATGAGTTCTATGAAATAAACATTAACTAAGCGAGTTAAAAAAACCTACAACGATGCGATACAGGTACTTAAAATATTATTAGGATTTAATTGCAGATATGTTTACTACATCTAGCGACTGACGAAGGTTTTCTACGAAATAATTATTTCTAAATGATTCTAAAATACTTTTTGGTAAACAGAATCGTATTATTATTATAACAATAGCATATTTTGTTTGATTTTGAATAGTTCGATACTGTAAGAATGCGTTGAAACAAATAATTTAAAGTACTAGTCTTGTTTGATACGCACATAATATGAGAATGATGGTATCTTTTAGCTTCAATGTGACCATTCATAACTTCTTACAGATCGGCATTACAAGCTTGTTCGACGAATCCAAGGCCCACCTGGACAATCTCTTGAAGAACGAAAAGAATTTGTACGTCAGCGATGCCATTCAGAAGGCTTTCATCGAGGTCAACGAGGAAGGAGCGGAAGCAGCAGCAGCTAACGGTAAGCCTAAGATTATGAATTCTGATCCCTTTTTGTAGCCAAGAAGTTGTACAAGAACTAAACGTGTACTTTAACGTCTAGCATGACTTGCATGAGTCAGAGACTCCTGTTTCATTCGCATTGTGTAAATTGTGAAGATGAGATTAGATGTTCGCGCCACATCGTGGCATTTTTTTATATAAATAAATAAAGTAAAAAATGTGTGAGCCCCATAGTTCAACAATTTTACAAAAAAAGTTATGTAACAATTGAGTTATTATAGCAACTGTAATGCTGCTAGCTAATAACCGGTGAAATTCATTTCTAATAGTAGATCTTGTTCTTCAAATTCGACTAGATTCTATAGTCTGTTTCATGCCTATTGCTGCAACCTTTTTTTTTATTTATTATTAATCAAAGTACAGTACACTTAATCTAATACATTTTCCTGCAAAACTGTATTAACAGTTTGCCTGCAGGTACGAGTCTCTATAAGAACTTACTAACAATAAGTAATTATTGCAAAAGTTCGGAAGCCAAAAGAATCTGCTAAACACTTAAGTGACATTTGCCTATTAGCAATTGTCACTCAAGTGTCTGCAGTAGGTACTTTTTCAGCGCTTTCTTAAATTTAACCTTATTTGGCTCGTGTCGAATGTTTTCGGGCAGATCAGTTTTTAGTCCACCAGATTGTTTTTTTTTGTTGCGTTTTTAATGAATCTGGAAGGGATATTCTGTTTCCAAGATTCCATCTTTCAGCTTTTCTTCGGTGAAAACGCGCTGTGTTCTTTTTAATGGGTTTATTTTGACTTTATACGTTTCAAATGTAATCACGACGTATTTATTTGAATGCTAGCTACTAGCTCTTCAGTTTGCCTAAGGGTGACCATATACACTACTCGTAAAAATGTGCAAAGGTGTGTTTTTATTTATTTATTTTATTTTATTTTATGGCCTGGTTACTTATACCTTTGGCTTTAAGACAAATTTTCGCACATTTCCGGATGCTGATCCTTACTCTGATATGTTATAAATCAGATTTACAGCTTGGTTAAAATTAACTCATTTATTTATTTTTCGTGTGAAATCGGCGCTAAACCTGAGTGCAAGTGATGTGTTTTTTTGTGTTTTCTTTTAGCCAGATTAACGGTTTTTACTTCGAGGCCCGTGCATTTACTATGTCTTACTATGGGAATATCCGGAAATTATCAAATTTAAGATAATAGAGCGTTTTTAAAAAGCTTTTTATTATAGACGTTTGCTTTTAAAGTATTTTTTATTTATTTCTTACCAACGTTTAATTTAATGTGCTAGGCCAAAGATACACAAGGAACTTCTTTGGATAGAAGTTGCAACTTGCAGCAGTAGTTCTTAGTCAAACTTATTAGCCAATGGGTATGGGACTACTCGCTGCGCGTGTAACTTCGACCAAACTCGGACATATTACAGACATATTGTTGTTGTTACAATTTCATCAAACTTCTTGTTGAAATTAGATAATGGCGTTGAAATATTATGATATCATGTGACACCATGTCCAATAGCATCCAGTCAAAGTTGTAGAGACACTTACAGTCGACGTATTAAACAGGTATACACTTTTTTTCTTTATCACAAAGGAATAAGGTGCAAACTATCTTTGACATCGCCAACCCGCATGCCAAGCGTGGCGATTATGGCATTTACCCCCCATGAAATTGGGGGAGGCCTATGTCCAGCAGTGGACGTCCTAGGGCTGATGTAGTGGTGGTGGTATCTTTGACATCGACCGCATCTAGACAGTTGATAGTTTCTCCACTCTACAACCATAGAAACATAGTTTTCTCTTACACTAAATTTTTTTATAAAAGTACTTTACCGTACCTACGTAACAACCTTTAACAATTCCATACACGTGGTATCTACAAAAAAAATGTTACAAAGTATATACGGCTTTATATACTAAACTCAACCAAAAAATCAACCAAAAATCTAAGCGACCTCGAAAAAAACGTGACCACAAAGTAATGGCAACCTGCAATAATCATTGACGCTGAAACTTGTTCTACGTCAATAATTTCCTCAACAAAGAAACAAATTTTATGAAATTACCGTCATTTTTGACTCGCGACAGCCTATGGTTTGATTTTTACAGCAAACTTTTCCTAATATTAACGTATACTTTATATTTCTAATGTTAACGTTCTAAAAAAAAAAACATTTTGGAAAGGACGCATTTTTTGACCCAGTGAAACGAAGACGTCCGTTTCAGCTTCGAAAATAAAGCTTATGTATGTCCGGAATTCCGAATTTCCCACTGTTCCCCGTTATAGATCGTATTTCTCAACAGATTCTCGTGTCAATTTTGTGAGCAGCTTTGATAATTATACGGGTGATTTTATTTTATAATATTATTATAGATTTGATCCATAAAATAAAAAAAATACTTTATTTTACCGTCCATTTGATTGGCAAAAACAAAATGCATTTTTGTTCATAAATCTACCGCTACTTTTTTTAGTCGAGAATGTTTTTGTCGAGCTATTTTTGGATATTTTTAAATTTGGAAAAATTTATATTTTGCGAGGTCTACAGCTCACAGAGCCAGTACGAGTAATATAATTTCAAAACAGCACGTGTAATAGTACCCTCTGTCTTGCCAATGAAATTTCCTCTGTAACTTCATAACACTGCGTTACATCATTACTCGTTTCAAATTCCCCGTTGTTCGTTTGTAGGTGCCGAGCAGTAAACAGCCTCCTTATAACAAGCCTTAGTTGCTTTTAAAACAATATTTGACCTTTCAGAATTCCTGATCGACCGGGCAGACTTCGGTGTAGATCTTACTTTTGATGCAAACCATCCTTTTGTCTTTTACCTTCTCATTGATTCGAACTCAATTTTTAACGGAGTGTATCAATAAATGTGATCATTTGTTTTACTTTAACATAAAAATTGTTTCTCTTTCTCCTTTCAGCATTCGTAGTTGTAAGCCGATCGGGTAAATTTTACTACGCACCACCGGTAGTGTTTAACGCGAACCATCCATTCATCTTCTTCCTCATAAGTAATTCAAACGCCCTTTTCAATGGAGTGTATTATAGTTAAAAATGTTTTATAACCTATTAGCGTAATTTTAAGTTTTTTATACTACCTCATGCATTTATTGTAATGTTCTTGTCTAATCTAATGATATTTGATTACATTGTTGTTTAATAAACACTGACATTTCATTTTCAATCTTCAAAATGAACGGAAACCATGACGGCAAAAAAATTGTAAGCAAAATATGTTTTTAATATAGCCCTTAAATTACGTTAACCATGTTTCGAGCTTAAATATCTAATTAATATTTTGTTTAAATATAATTATAATTTTTAAAGATTTACTGGAAGAAAGATGCTCTTTCAGAGAAATATTTTCATAACCTTTCAGAGTTCCAGCGGATTAAGTTTACCTCTCAGTCCAGTCATCCGGTCTTTAACGCAAATCAATATTTTAGGACTACATTTTCACTAAACCTAAAGAATTCAAACCTCAAAATGAGATTATTTTCATGTGTTGTTAAGTCCAAAAAAAATATAGTTTTCTGCAGTTAACTTTTGTATTTAACCAGTCAGTTATTTTAACCCGCCAGTATTTTTCACATCATCCGTACCACATTTTCTTCGAATGCTCTTTTCAGTGTAAACTTAACGTAGGGTTTTCTTGTTTTTGTATTATAGGAATAAAAATCGTAATGACATATTTTGAGGTAAATTTCTGATTTTCATATAGAATCATTAAAATGAATGGAGACAACCGCTAACCTGTTCGATGCTGGCCACTATTGGAATCCTGACTCATATGTGAAGCATAGCTCTTAAATGGGTTACTACAAAAAATATTTTATGCGAAATAAGGAATTTAAAAGTCTTAGCTTAAATTACTTTACAAAAAATTGCATATACTCCGCTTGGCAAACACCAGTTGGCACAGTCGATTTGGGAGTGTGAAAACTTGGCAAATCTGGTTGCAAAATCAAACTTTAGGTTCCATTTATCATACATCTAATGGAGTCAGGAGCACATATAGAAAAAAAAACGCAGAAGGAACAATAAAAAAAAAGGTTATTTAAATTATTCAGTGTGGGTGGGGCCTGTAACAGGAATAAATATTTAAAAGGACGCTTTCTTAGAGCAGCCTGTCTAAGTATTTCAGTTATTTTTTTGGTTCAAGGAAATTTTAAATTAAATTTATAACTTCCAAGTAAATGGATGTTGCCTTATTATATATTAAACAGTAATGTCTGCTAAAAACATATTCAGAATGTCGCAGGTTCGAATCTCTTTATTTTAAACTGTAGAATGGATCTTGACGCCAAGAAAATATGGCAAATCAGTCAATGAAGATTCTGAGGTAGCATCAAGTAATGAGTCGTAATAGTTTTTGCATTTTTGTTTTTTAATGATGCATTACTATAAAGTTTTGTAGTGTTTTCAAATTAAAAAGTTATTAATCCTGTATGACCACTTGATAATAATCAAATATTTAAAGATACATTATCTAAAAACGACGCCTATGCAAAGCATGCGAATGGATTGAGACAATGCGTATGCTGCGGTACCGCGTATTATCAAGCGGACGGTACGCTTGATATTAGCAACTAAGATAGTCATTGTAGCCGCGTCAATATGAAGCGTATTTAAAATATGGGTAGGCGAAAACGAATTTCTAATTTGTGAATCTAGCCGCATTTAATTGATTTTTTGCAGAACATGGAATAGTGATGCTGAGTGCAGATTCAGAACAATACTTTATTGCAAATACGCCTTTCATTTTCTCCATAAGAGGCAGACGTCGAGCTATATTCACTGGAGTCTTTCAAGCTTGAAGATGTGGTGATATTTGTCACATTAACTGTAGACTAGACGTAGATAACATTATTAGAAACAGTTATAATGTCTTCAAGTTTATTTTAGTTATTTATTTTTATTTTGAAATATGGCCAATGCATGTGAGTTCCTATGACATAATAAGATTTATTTAAGATTACATAATCGTCGTTTAGTACCAATAGACGTCAGCTTTGCTTAGTTTGGGACACTAGGTCGAGTTGTTTAAGTCTTCTCCACTTTTTTATTGGCACATTATAATTTACAAGAATCTCTATGTGATCGTCATGGAAGGTCATCAATTTAAATAACTGCTATATTGTTGAATTTTTTATATAGAAGTATTGTGTCTATCCGTTTTACGCCGGATACCAAATGAATGATACTTACGGTCACGAGCAAAAGGCGGCGACAATATCTTTGACAAAAGGGTAGATTACCTAATTACAACGAAAAAATTTTTTAGTTAAACTTTACTATACATAAGTATCAACAAAAATAAATCTGTCTAAATTCTACCACCGCGTACCTTATGAATGAGAAATCTTAAAATTATTCATGACCATTTTGATACTTTAAGTACCTTTATATTTTTTTTCTTCAGAACTTACTGAGTTATTATATGAGCGTTTTTATTTACTCCTTACAGAGTTCCAAATTCTTGAAATGATGGCAAAAAGACCGTATTGGTTTAAGGTGGACCGGCCATTCATTTTCTACCTTAAAGTTGGCTCCAGCGTTATTTTCAACGGCGCCTTCCATAACTAAGTAACTATGAAATTAAAATATTTCCATTGACCGTATGATCAATCAGAATAAATGCACCACCGGGTTTAGCGCACAAAAGAACTAACTCGACAGATATCACACAACTAACGACAATATATATTTATACAACGAACTAAAACGCAAACTCTTTCCTTCTTCTTACTTGCCTCTTCTTCTGTTTGCTTCTTAGTTAACTTAGTTTTGGTTCAAATTATTTGTCTGTTTTTCATTACCTCTAATTTTCATGCCCGACACTATGAATTCTTACTATACGATAACATTGTTATATGCATGTTTCTTACTTTGTACTGTGTATGTATATTTTATATTGTAGAGTTTTGTGTTGTTTTATAATCTTTATCACCTTGACGAAAATTTCTGCACTTTTACATTTAATTTCTCCATTACCCAAAGGTCGTCTGGAAAAGATCGCTCTTGATAAGAACGCCTGTTGTTTTACATCTGTCTCCTATATCTCCGTTAATTCTTATTGTATATGATGTTTTAGTATGTGATGTGTGCAATAAAACGTACTTGTATTGTATTGTAACTTGTTTTACATTAACGTAAGATGTTGTAATATTTGTAAATATCTATATTATTTTACGAAAGACGCATTTTACCCGGTGGTGCATTAAATTTGTTATATGCATGTGCGCATGCCCTTATAAATCATGGACATGTATAAAATGACATAAGGAGCGCAATTCTATTCGTCTTATCTTCGTTAGTTTTAACTTTTTGACAAACGGGGATATTATCCATTAGGGTTTTATCCTGAATGTGGTTTTTATTTCATGTCTACGTTATTCTAATATTATGTTTGAGAATAAAAGTGATGTGACTATACATGTTACATAAAGAATATCGAATAGGGTTTACAAAATTTAAAATTGCGAGGTTGATTCTAAGAACGCTTTTATAATTTCAAAACAGAGTAGCTTTTGAAGCTAAGAACAGGCCAAGTGCGAGTCGGACTCGCGCACCGAGGGTTCCGTAAAAAATATTTTTATTATATGATGTAACTATAAATTTACTGTTTTTGCAATTTTTCCTTTATCTATGCTATAAGACGTTACTTCATACAAAACTACCTACGTACCCTTGCAAGTGTCGAAAATTTGCGGCATAAACGGGTGTATCTTTTGATTGCGATGGCTTAGAAGTTTGTTTTTTTTTTTCACAGCTCCAAGGGACAGTAGACCTAAGTATGTAATATAAATTCCAGCTTGATTCCTCCACGCGTTCCTCAAAAAAAGGGTCTTGACAGATAGAAAGACGGACGGACGGACGGACAACAAAGTAATCCTATAAGGGTTCCGTTTTTTCCTTTCGAGGTACTGAACCCTAAAAATTATCGTGTAACATAAGAATGAACGCCAAAATATGCTGGACAGTGACATCCTGCAAATGAATGTGCTAAAGTCTGGCACAGTAACAAGAAAAGCTCTTCTAAATACTTAAAGCGGAGCTTAACGTACTTATAACATTTTTGGCTCAGTTCTTTACCAAATCTGGCAAATGGTTACCTAAACAGATAAACATGTATCGTGGATATTGATAAGATATTGAAAGATATTTATAAGCAAAGGAATCCGATGACAACATTGAAAAGCTATCGTCATGAGAAAAAATAAATTAATCGCAAGATATTTTTTACGCTAGTATAAGATAAATGTATGAGTAAAATAAGTGTTTAAACAAAAGTAGACGTCATGAAAGTATGTACATCGTGAAATCTTACTTCGCATGTTAACTAAACTTACGAGTTGTATTGCTTTACAGAGTACCAAGTCGTTTACGCGATGCTGAAAAAACCACATTGGTTTAGGGCGGACCGGCCATTTATTTTCCTTCTTAAGGCAGAAACGAAAACTATTTTCAACGGCGTCTTCCAATCTTAGGTACAAAATTAATCAATTTTAATAGTAGGTGCTATGCACGCATGCGCTTTTGTCGCATCAATATCATGCATAAAACAATCTCGTGACGATAAATACCTCTATTTTACCATTTACCGGATCTTGGGTAAAGTAAATTCAGTTTAGCTGTAACTGGCGCTAATTTATATTATATTAAATATTTTGGAGTGATTTTTCGAAACAAAGCCTATTGAAATTAAAGTTTGATTAACATATTATTTTGTTATTGTCAGTTTCCAGCGTCTTCATATCTGTTTTATACACGTCGCCGTTCCATAACGTGCATTTTGTTCCATGTTTGATCTCATGACTTTTTTTTCTTGTCGGAATGAAATTCAACCATCATAATGTGACACCACCAGTGTTGGACACTTTAGCTGACAAGCAGGAGTAATGGACACTTCATTCTTAATTCAATGATCATATAGTTTTTAAATTACTTGTTGGATAAAAAATGTATAACTCTTATTTTCTTTTAAATAAGAGTCAGGGTGCATCATTGGTCCTTGTCCATTACTGGTGCTGTCACCCTACGATTTGCTCACATCGCAAAGCGACAAACTATAAGGAATTAGCATGCTTTTCAATCTTAAAAGGCATGGACTATAAGCATGATTTTGACGTTCGGGAGTACGTAAATAGACTTTTTTAAACATTGCGCCGATTGATAGATCGGTTGAACTCATTAATATGTGTGTATAGAGGTCTTTATTTATGTCTCCATCGTACAGTAGCAGTAATTTTGCCATCACGCTCGCACAATAGATTTGACCAACCGTGACAGTAATATTACAACGCGCATCGCCAATTGATTAAAAAAAAAACATGATCAAGTAAGCTAAAGTGATATCAAAGTAAACTAAAACTAATACAGTCAGACTGAAAACTGTGACCGTTAGACATTGCAAATTTGTTAGAACACACATATATTTCTCATATTTCAAGATTTGGACTAGATGGTAATTTCTTTTTTAAAGTTGCTTTTAAGTAAAAATCCATTTCAATTACAAAGTATTGAGGTGATTTTGGTAGGCTGTTATTTAATAGTAGATGTTGAATATCGTAATAATTATTTCTCATTGCATTGGAAACTCATACCTTAGCATTTTACTTTGTTGCATATGGAAATGGAAACATTATTTTCCTAATATATAAAGAAAAACATCAGAAAAAATATAAAATATTAATTCTATCAAAATTTATTATGACTTTTTTGATGGTTATAATGATTTCGATGACATTCTCTATGTTTATGTCAAAATGTTTTTTATAAATACTAACATAATATTTGACTTATTTTGTTTGTTTGTCTCTAATGTTTTACGGACCGCTCGCAATATTTATCCGCCATTTACTGAATTTAGTTCGATTTAATATTTGGTAATGTTCGTGATCATTGTCAAGATATCACCAATTGGTCATAATTATATGCTGATAAACATCGTTCCGAATACCGTCCCTGTTTGCGTCAATTGGCTTAAGCAAGTGACATGTAAGTGGCAAAGTGACTCGAAACGTCGAAGATTCTGTGAAATACATTCTGAATGACGTATTTGGCATTGTCATTCAAATACAATCCATGCAGGTTAGCTTACTTATTTTTATGATTAATAAAAGTGCACGTTTTGCATGCTGCATGTTATATTGTATATCTCTAAGATTTCAGACGTAATGCTAATAACATATGCATCAAATCTTGCATTTGGTAATCTCAAATCTTCAGAGAAACGTTCCGGGGAACAAAATGAAAAATATATGTACATATTACATTTGTGGTTTATGTTATATATTTTTTTCTCACGGTGATTTCTTCCCTTGCTCATTTTTTTTCTGGTTTGGTTTAAATTCATATTTGTATCCCAAATGTTAACCCCACTCCGCAGTCGGATATAAATTTGGCCGCTTCTGCTCACAGAAAGGTTTTTTTTTTGTTTTTAGTCTATGCTTGGCTTGGGTAACTCAACTCTTAACTCTTAAGCTCTAGTACGGTCGGCCTCACAAGGGGCTAAACACCTTTGTACCGTGTTTAAACTGTCATACTAAATTGACAACGGATGGAAGCGACTAAGTCTCAAAGTGGCCAGCTACTATTGAGGCGGACTGTACATTTAATAATAAAATTGCCTTTAATTGTATAAGTCTGTACGGGGACTGTACGGACCTATACAATAGTCTGCCTTTATGCACTATGGTGATGGTGGTACTAAACAAAATAAATTAATAAAAAAATAAAACGTACAATAAGGAAATAACAATTAAAACTAAAACTAAGGGTAAACAAATTGTCCCCAATCGCTGCCAGGCGGTAGTGCCCCCAGAAGGCTGGCATTGCCACGTTGAATGGCAATGCTGATCCTCTGGGCGAGGTAAAAGCTAGCCTTCTGGTTACGTGAAGCCTCGACCAAGCGCTTGCACAAACCAATATAGATTCGGTGCGCTCCCGGTCTCCACGGTCCGGGTCCGAGGGTCTCAACGCCGAACGGCTCAAATATGAAGCCACTACCGATGGCTCCATACGTGTGACGTAGAAGTTACGTACTACTAAGGCTAAAGTAGTACTAGTTAAGTACTACTTTAGCCTTGTTTGTTTAGTCTAACATGACACACTTTTCGAGCATGAGCCGTGAAAAAACCATTTCAAATACTGCACCAATACGCGGCGCGTCCATTATCGATTTAATCAAATTTAATGGCAATCAAGTCAGAAAATTAATGAAGCTACGAAACAGTGATCCAGTATAATATAATCTAATATTACATGCAGGTTAGAGACTTTCTTTGTATCCTTCAGAAAACTGTTCGTCTTGCTTGTTGCATGTAACTTTATATTTACTTGGCTTTTCAAATAATAGCGAGGGTAAATGTTGCACAATATGTTATACTTTAAATAAAGCCTTTTTAAAATCATCGCCCGTCTCTTAGCTGCCATAGTTTCATTCAATGTATGAATCGCCGTAATGACCTACTGACAGATTCCAGAGTAATTACTGATTTTATAGTGTGTAGCTTTTGATTGTCCATAATCAAAAGCACAATAAAATCTGTTAGTAAACTTAGAAACATCGTATCTCAGTGCTAAAACAACGCTTTGGAAAAGTATATCAAACAAAGACGGGGTTTTTTATGCTTTATTTGATCATTGCACCTTATTGACGACGGACAAAATGGTACATTTTGCATTCTAAGCATTCTAAGCAGCTACAATTTACATTCAGGAACTATCAAAACAGATCAATTTCTAGTAATATTGATTAAAAAGTGTTCCAATTTTATTTTCTCTTCACATTAATAAGATTTTTTCGATAAAATAGTTTGTTAGTAGTGTGTAAATTTCTTTGCCAGATATCAGGTTAGGCAGAAACTAGCAACAGTAGCAACACATTCGTTTTTTTTTTTTTTTATTATTATAAAAAGATACAATTTTACAATTGGTGTATGTCCCACAAAACGGTTTACACAGTTTGACTGTGGGATCTGAGTCTCTTCGCTGACTACTATTACTACACATATATAATTAATATAATATAACATCTATTACAACTTATTACTATTTGCATATAGTTTAGACTCTATTCTCTACTATGCTATTTAAAAAATAACTAAATAATTTTCTTTTAAATGTTGCTCTATTGGTGTCCAGTCTGATATCTGCCGGCACGCAGTTTAAAATGTAGGGTAGGCGTTTCCGCAGGCATCTATCGCCGTAGTAGTTGGTTACCCTCGGTATATCGTTGCATGTCCTAGTGCTTAAAACTTTCTCAATGCAGATACTTTCAATCTTTTGGCATATTTAATATGGTATTTGGTATGGTGGCGGTGGTATTATAGTATGGCTTTGGTGGTATGGTATAGGTAAACATATTTTTCTCTTTCGTGAGTTCTCTTTATTGTTGTCTTGTTTTGATGGACATTGTGAAAGTATTTAAAGCAATATAGTGTCCGTTTCACTGCCGCGCGCGCGTCGCGTCTTGTAAGTAAAAAATGTTTCTATATTTTCTTTTCTTACTTCATCTATAGGGTATGAAGGTTTCAAATATCATATCACCTTTACCATAACTTGTAACGATATTTACCTAGCAATCGCTTTCATTATGTCCGAAATTATCAGCTTTTACCGGGGTGTCAAGGTTATCTTTGCATGTAGCATATTTTTGCATGTCAATGTCAGTCAAACTGCTTACAGATATAATAGTATCTTCTTTTTTTTTCAGAATTTATAGCTGCTGGTGCATTGCCGTTTGGTCCGCCACCGGCTCCTGAATTTAGAGTCGACAGACCATTCTATTTTGAGTTAAGAGAAAAGTACACTCTATTTAATGGTATTAAGATGTTTAATTGATTGTAAGCTTTGATTTTGATTGAGTTTAAAATGTCTTGAACCGACATAGGTTTGTTAAAGCATTATTGTTCAATAATATGTTTATCAATTCTCGGTTGTTTCATTTTGTCAATTTACGTATTTTTGTATTAAAAAAGTGCGATAACCTATCAAACACCAGTTTTCATAAATCTTCTAACTTATGAATGATTTTTGTAACTCAGACAAGTACCTATATTTATTTATAGGTTATAGAAATTTCCTACCTTGCACAGTACTGTGGAATGAACTGTCGCCTGCGGTATTTTCGGATCGATACGACCTTGAAACCTTTAAGAAATGAGCGTACTCCCATCTTAAAGGCCAGCAACACACTTACAACCCCTCTGGTGTTGCGAGTGTCCATGGGCGACGCTAATCGCTTACCATCAGGTGATTCGCCTGCTCATTTGCCTCCAGTCATAAAAAAAAAATAATGAGACTTTAAGACGGACACTAAACCTTTTTTCACGTAGCTTGGCCACTTGGGAAATAAGAACCTTATGCTATTACAGGATTTAAAAAATCAACACTGTTTAAATGTTGATCTTTCTAGGAGTGTTAATTAATGAAAATGAATCCTCGAATATCTACGAAATGGTACTAATTGAGATATTGTTGATATTGTTGTGTCTTAGATAATATTACTTTATTTCATCTCAGAAATGTGACCTCCCCTTAACTTGGCAAGAAATAGAGAATGTCCCTAATTCTAGCCTCGGTGACGCTGAATAGTCATACTCATACCGACCAAGAAAAAAATACTAAAAGATGGTCAAAGAGTATGGGAAACCCAGTGGACGTTGCCAAGTTAAGGGTTTGGAATAAAAAAAAACCTGCATAGGTGAGCGACTTTCGACATTTTGTCTTTAAAAATTTTACTTTTCTATCTGTCGTAACTGGGCAGGTATTTAAAGGTTGCCTGGAGGAGATCGCTCTTTAGCAATAAGACCGTCTTTTATTTGCCTCTAGTCTACTTATTGTGTCCATATTCTGTACTGTGTTCTTTTTTTGAGGTGTGTAATTGAGTATTTCTTTTGTATTGTATGTCAGGGTTGGTTGTAAATAAGTTTAAACACTCGCAGATTTATTTTTGTAATATAATCGATATGTCACAAATCCACAATATAGAACTACCGATTCCGTATCAAAAACAATTCGGAGTACGGCCCCAATATGCTTCCATTATCGACTTAAACAAATGACAATCCAGTGAGTAAATGAATGAATCTACGAAACAGTGATTCAGCAGAATATTAATCATCGCATCGCTCGCTTCATCGTCGGCCTCATCATGGTCTAAGGAAACAAGGTCTGCCACTCCGGATTGTGACACAAGCCTACGTCAAACAAACAAAATAGGTCAAGTTAAACATGAATTAACGTAATAATTTAATAAAACACTCACAGGTATACATGGGGGTCGGTGAGTGTCATAATACAACACTGGCAATACAGCAACTCACACTTACGCCGGCAGAACCATCGATACAAGTGATGACGTAGGCTTGTGTCACCCACACTACTGAATTTCCCCGGAGTGCTATACCTTGTATTCTTGTATCATGGGCCTCATCTTTGTCCCCTTCCTAGATGCTGGTCAAGACAAATCCAATTTTAATTTAAAAAATATATATTTTGTAATATTACATTCAGGTTAGATATTTCTTTATATTCTGCATATAATTGTTCGTCTTGCATGTTTCATTTAGCCTAATATTTCAATGATAGTAAATTATGTGTACTTTTTTTTAATATGCTTATAAATACTTCAAGTAAAACCATTTTTAAAATAAACGCCCTTCTCCTAGCTGTAATTGTTTTAATGTATGACTATAAATTTATATCGCAGTTGTCAAGTCACTATGAAATATTTCATTTACCTTTAGAAAACTCGTATCTGAGTACTTAAATGATGCTGATATACGAACTTTACTTTAAGTAGTATTTTTTACTAAAGACTAAATTTGAGAAATTTCAATCTTTTTTTTCTTTCTTCATCTAGATACGGTACGAAGATTTTAAATATAATTTCATTTTTACATTAAACTGTTACGATATTTACGTAGCATTGCTTTCATTTTTTCCAACATTATCAAATTTCACCGAGGTGTCGAGGTTATCTTTGCATGTTGCATGTTTTTGCATGTCAGTCAAATACAGTTGTTGTTGTTTACAGTTGTAATTAATCATTCTTTTTTGCAGAATTTGTTGGAGTTGGTGCATCGCCGTTCGGTCCGCCGCCGGCTCCTGAATTTAGAGTGGACAGACCTTTTTATTTTGAGTTGAGAGACAAGTACACTCTATTTAATGGTATTAAGATGTTTAATTGATTGAAAGCTTTGATTTTGATCGAGTTTAAAATGTCTTGAACCGACACAGGTTTGTTAAAGCATGTTAAATAAAATGTTTATGAATTCTCGATTGTTTTATTTTGTCAATTTACAATTTAGGTATTTTTTGTGTAAAAAAAGTGATTTATTTTATTACCTATCAAACACCAGTTTTCATGTCGAAACCTAAATCAATAACTTATGAATGTTTGTTATAACACAGACAGGACCTATATCCATTCGAATTATGATATGAAAGCTTTCATTCGCAATTCTTTACAACAGGAATTCTTTATTCTTTGCAGTCCTCATTTACGATAAAACAATAATCGACATTGTCCTAAACTTAAACAAATTTTCGAAAACAACCTCAATATGCCTCTATTATCAACTAAAACAAAAATGACAATCAACGAAACAGCATTTCATTTCTAATAGTAAAATGAAACAAATTTCTACAGTAATGATGATGTATTACGGAATCCATAGGTATTTAACACGTTACAACACATAGGCTGGTTAGCGAAATCCTTATAAGGGGAAAAGTTTAGTAGCTAAAGAAGTCTTCGTCTTGTGTTTTACATACTCATACTCATTTATTTGCAATGATTTTACACATTACACGTCAAAATAATACATTTCATCATACTAGGTACATGTAATATTATATTCTCTTAGCATTTAATTAGCTTGCCTTTATAATATCTTACCCGTAAACGTTGAATTGCACGCATCAGGTGATGTTTTAACTTTAGGACAGTATGCTTCTTCGTCTTTAGTTAACAATCATGGGTTTTGAACGCTTATATTCTATATAACTGTCTTTTCTGCTTATTTCCAGAATTTGTTGGGTTTGGATTTTCGGCGTTCGGTCCCCGGTCGCTTCCTGAATTTAGAGTGGACAGACCATTCTATTTTGAGTTAAGAGACAAGTACACTCTCTTTAATGGTATTAAGATGTTTAATTGATTGAAAGCATTGATTTTGATTTAGTATAAAAATATTTTTCCATAAAATATTCTGCAATTCTCGATTGTTTTTTTTCTCCATTTTTAAACATGTAAATAGAATTTAGTGTGATAACCTATAAGACACCAGCAACAATTTGTACTGAATACCAACTGTGGTGAATTGTTGTTTTAAAGGATTGCGTTTGAATGATTGCGAAAAGGAAGAAACCCCTTTTCGTAATAATGAGGATTGTGAAATTAAAGTGTCGTAAATTTGTGGCCTGTAGTTTAGGCCTGTTAGTAATGGAAGTTGTGTATAGGATAAAACAGTTTTTTGTAATGTTTTCAACCCCTCTGGTGTTGCGAGTGTCCATGGGCGGCGCTAACCGCTTACCATCAGGCGATTCGTCTGCTCCTTTGCCACCTATGTCATAAAAAAAACCATTCAAATTGAAATAGGGTAAAATAATGATTTTATGTAATCCTTACAAGAACATTCTTTGATAACTCCAAAATATTCAATATGAGTGAGTCAACTTCGAAAATATATATAAGTACGCACTTAGCACAGAAGAAATATAGCTGATAGCAGTAAATGAAATCCATACAAACGTCCGATTTGACGCACCTACACAGACACACATCATTCATTACAGTAAACTTAAAACCGATACCGCACGCGGTATGCGGGCGCCGCTGGGCCACAAGCGCTCACAGTCTTCTGTAAGGTGGAGGGACTTCCCCAGGTGGGCGGCTCCAAATAAGAACGAGTTGACGATTCGCTGCGCCCTACCCCTCTTCTAAAATATATGTATTGATTTTCGCAGTCATAGTTTAATGCAGATAGGTTGATGATAAGAGTTGCTTTTTCTTGCTGCTCTTTTTCATGAAAAAAATTGACGTAGTTTGTTTTAGACACTGCCGGCCTCTACAACAATTGTACTAACTATATGCTCTCCTTTTTTACCCAAACTGTAAAAAAATAGTGTTGCGGTGTAATTTGTGTTTATAAACCGAAAGGCTGGAATGGACTCTTCTATTTCAGGGTTTTTCGTGATGGAATCCTTGTCGCTGAAAGAAGAGCTGTTGTTTGAAGCGGATCATCCATTTATTTTCTACCTTAAACACAAAGCCAGTACTCTTTTTAATGGCGTCGTCACTTTTTGATTTGGCAATAAAACCAGTAGTTAGTTTCTAAAAACTACTAATGCCGGAATATTTGAAATAAATAAGACAAACTTCTGTTTTATGTTTATATTTTAATTATAAGTACGCTTACTACTTTTTATATAGTTGCTTCTAATCTCATCATTTATGGATTGGTAGATGCGTTTGGTGGGGCATTATTAATTCTGTCTGGGGTAAGTATCAATTTTAGTATATTCCCCTGTTATCTCACTTACCCATGCTTCATTATTCTTTAATTCAAATATTCAAATCAATAAATAATTAGTAGATAAAGGAACAAGAAATATTTATATGTACATAACTCGTTAAAGAATAAAATGGAGATAAACATATACAGTCTTTATTTTTTCTTATCCCAGTGTTTAAAGAAACATTCCTTAACTATATACAATGGGACAAGTTTGGCCTGGCTAGCTTAAGGCCAAACTTGTCCCATCCAATTAATATTATTAATTGCTCATGGTAGGGCAAATCCATGATTTGTTGAGGTGGCCGTCTTCGAAACCGATGAGGAGGACCATACTATATACGTATATACAATAGAACACTATACCAAAACTACCCCTACTATACCTACATACATATCGGAGATATAAATATCGTTTATTGATCAGATACAATTTTAACTACTAAACAATACCTTGCGGACCCCAAACTAAACAAGATAATCTTTATATATATAATTCTTCTGTACGTGTGTTTGTCACCTAACTCCTCCTAAACGGCTGGACCGATTTGGATGAAATTTTGTGTGTATATTTGAGTGGATTCCTGGATGGTTTGAAAATACAATTGGACCCGGTAGGCGGCGTCATTATCGCGTTTTCATAAAAAAACGGATCAGCTGAACAATTCTGTAGTATAGATGGCGTTGTTATCCATTCTTTGGCATTTGACGTAGGGTACGCAATAATACATGCGCAAGTCCCTTGCCTTATTGACATTTTGGAATAAATTGAGGAACTAGGATAGAACTCAAACCTGTAGTAAGTTCTGCAGCATTAAAAAATATGTTTTGAGTAGGCTTTATGTATCTGCAATACCAGTAAAATAACGAATCACCAAATAAACGGTCTGTTTATAATGTTTACATGAATGACAGACATGGTGTCATTTTCTATTTTTTTTTAATGGGGACGTTTACACGATTCATTCACGATTCGATTCGATTAACTTATCACAAGTAAGCCGGGGTGTCAATATCATCGCGGTTTTCCTAAGTGTTTGTACTTTGCTCCAATATCTTAGATTAATAATACCATCAGATCCGTAGTGTTAAGCAAAATGATTTTTCATATAGTTGTCTCTTTGAAACCTTATAGTAAACTAAGATGAGTTAGAACGGGACAGATAGTACGATCATTTTCGACTGACGAATTGTCTTCATACAGAAGGACACCAAATGTCAAATCCCATACAAACCAATACGTCACAATTTTTTTATACCAAGTCGGTGGCAAACAAGCGTACGGCCCGCCTGATGGTAAGCGGTCACCGCCGCCTATGGACGCCTGCAACTCCTAGGGGTATCACACGCACGTTGCGCGTTGCCGACCCTCCTAGGGGTGTCACATGCGCGTTACCGACCCTAAATGTCATTTCAGTAATATTCGCAGTTATGAAAACGGGGACACTAACATGTGACACTGAAATGAATATGACTCATCTGTCTCTCTCAAACTTACTGATTGTGCGTTAGTGAGAAAAGATCAGATTTACAGAAATCGATTAATTTAGTATGATCTTTTACTCTGATATCTGTGTTCCATATTCATTAATATTCATTTGATACGGATCGTGATATGAGTGTAACGCATGATAATATTCACCGTGGGCTTAATAAATGTCAATATTAAATTGTTATCTCTACATCATCTTTACTAAATACAAACTCATTTTAGCCTACTTTTTCGTCGTTCGTCGGAAGTGTTGGTCTACTCAGCTCACATCAGCCTGCGGGCCTAAATGAGTACTATGAAATATGTTTGTTTTTATGGTTAATTTACAGGACATGCGGCCTGGAATGACTACGGAAAAAAGAAGCATGTCATA
Organism: Notocelia uddmanniana; assembly: GCA_905163555.1. NCBI lineage: Eukaryota > Metazoa > Arthropoda > Insecta > Lepidoptera > Tortricidae > Notocelia > Notocelia uddmanniana. The sequence continues at coordinate 27,889,255 of LR991058.1, read as the reverse complement.
GTGACGACTATAGGACCGCGGGCTAAGTTGACTTTATAACGATGTCGACTCCAGTAAGCCTCTAAACTACTACAGTCTTCTAAAATTAAATATGCAACAATCATTTATACCTTAAAAACAAATTTGGTACACAATTATTTATAAAAAGACCATTTACAAATATTGTACACTTTGATACCTAAAGGTTCCGCTAAAATTGAAAACTCCAACTTCCAAAAACGAGAGGTCTCAAATTCTGTTTAATATCTCCCTCTTTTTTCGAGTTCGGACACACTCAAGTTGACTTAAATGTAAACATATTTCATTGTAGTCCTTTAGATACGTGGGTTGAGTTGACTAGGTATGAATATAAAAATATAAACAAAGGTTCAAGCTAAATTGACCAACACAGCCAACACTTCATTCGTCGCAAGGCATTGTGGCCTTCGTAAATATACGCTTTCGGCAATGATAATTATTGTGTGAAAAAGCATAGACATAAGGGCCTATTCTTACTTTTAGTAAGAAGAAGCGTCATAAACGGATTGTAGACGTTGTATCACTAAAGTAATACCTATGAGCTTTTAAAACTTTTAAGATATTATCTAGTTGTCTAAAAAAATAATTTAGTGTAATGCGGCTTAAAATTTTCCTTATTTTGTACATATAGATTTGTAAATCGTTCATATTAGTACCATATTTTTAATAAAACCTAATTAAGATCACAAGGATTTTCACATAATTATACACAAGGGCGTTTCATACAAATACTTAAAAACTTTGAACAACCCCTGAAATGGATAAAAAAATAAGTGATTAAAAATATCTCCGGAATGACTCATTCCATTTTAAAAACTTATTATGAGTGTATAGAATGGACCTTTTGAATGGATAAACTTAGGCTATATTTTAATCCGCGACATCCCTTGCGTTATTTGTAATACGCGAGCGAAACCGCGCGGGGCAGCTAGTATTAGTATAGATTTGAACTTTTTCGATTCATTGTCGAGTCACATGAGTGACTACTGGTGAGCACAAAACGGTAGCCCGTTTTGTGCTCACCAGTTAGCGCCACTGTTGAGTGTTTACTCTACGGTGGCACCAAACACCTCTCCAGCGGTCAAAGTTTGTTATTAAATATTACGGATGTGAAACAAAGATTACATTTGTCATATTTATAGCATACAACCGTATCAGAAATAAAGCATGCTGTTTGGAGAATAATAAGAAAGGAGAATGGGCAAAATGTCCCATTGGTGTATACAGTTGAGACATATCTCGTTTGAAAGGTCTTACTTCGGGCATTATTTTATTGTATGGCACCAATGTTCAGCAGCGTGCAGGGACCGAGTAATTTGCAAAAGTATGTTCCGCATAAAAACATATATTACACAAAATACAAATGACATAATCAATTGTAGGGTATCTTGTGTGAAAGAATATGAGAATTGGGCCATGTGAGGCTATCGACGCCAAAGCTGAAGCATTTACAGGGCTGGAATTAAGTAATGAAAGATGTGTGAAAGTAAATTCAGCTACTGCGGAACGGAACTTACTTGTATACACTTGTGACTTATAACAGGAAAAGGCTCCGATGTATGCTATTTTTTGTAATACTAATTTGCCCATTCTCCTTTATTCATATTGTACGCTCACATTCATTGGTCCGTAACTTATGTTTGCTATAATTAATCACAGGTATCGTAAAATATTCACCACATTATTCTAATTAGAAATAAACCCGCGTTGCCTTGCCTTTGCACATTGCACATTGCCCAAAAGTACCTTTAGGCTGGGAAACGACACATCATCTATCACTTTATACGTTTAATTAGGGTGTTTTCACCTACAATAATATTATGTTTTCCACATCATGATGAACGCTTTTGCATTTTTCAGAATTCGGTGTTACGTACCTGAGCGCTTACATACAGCCCGAAATCAACTTCGTTGCCGATCATCCATTCCTCTTCATTCTTAAGTCAGGGGAAAGCACCTTGTTCCAAGGAGTTTTCGTTAATTAGGTACATTTGTTGATTCGATATCACTCCTTACATCAATTTGACTAACTAAGAATTCAAGCGCGTAAAACCTCATTTACACAATACATTGTGGGGTTGATAGACCGAATGAGCTCATTATTCCTCTGTAACTCGCAATGTAAAGATAAACTTCTGCGCTTGTAAATGGGGCTTTACTGTGAAAAATTAAACGCTTAAAGCTTAAAACGGATACATGTAGTTAGAATTAAACAGGCAAAATGCGTCTTCAAATTTCATGTTAAGTGTGCCCCTGTATCCAATTTTTCCCCACTTGCCTTAAGAGGGCGCAGTACGCTCGGTCTGGCTCGGTTCTCCATACAAACGTATTTACCCTCTCATTTTAAAACGCCGTGCTAGAATAACATGAAAATTTGTATACACAATGGGTTCCGGCATATCTAGGTCGGAAATTAGTTTCTCTTGCTAGAAATTGTAAAAGAAAAAAAAAAACGGTTTTTTGAGTTTTTTACGGCTTGTATGAAAACCTTAATAATCGCTGTATTTTTTCTCCATTATAATTTCAAGCAACAGAAACTATGTTCCGACGTAGATATGCCGGATCCCATTGTGTATACAAAGTTTCATGTTATTCTAGCATGGCGTTTTAAAATGAGAGCATAAATACGTTTGTATGGAGAACCGAGCGTACTGCGCACTCTTAAATCTTTTAGAAAGCTATTGATATAAGGGTGAATAACTAAAATGCTTTAAAGTTGGATGCTCTAACGCTTACATTTTGACTCAATGTGTGACTACTATTAATTGCTTTTTAATATAAGAAACGTATATAACCGTGCAGGATGTGTGTCAGGCATGTATTACGTGGTTTTAAAATTAAATATAGATTATAAACTAGGGCAAAAAGTCCATATTTTAACAAAGATCAGTCCGGTTACATCGAAATGTATTTAGAACTTAAAGCTTTAGCATAAAACAATGTGACTTTCTTGCTCTCAGCAATTTTCTCGTGCATAAATTCCATAATTTAATAACTAAATTGCTTCTTGTTCATTGTTCCCAGCTTTTACCATCGAAGCGAGATCCGCATTCTTTCAGCCGCTACTCCTATTTGTCGCTGACCGACCATTCCTCGCATTGATCAAGAGCAAAAACGTAACTCTGTTCACAGCAAATTATGTCGGATGACAACGTAATTAATTATTTTGTTCCCATTCACCCACATCCACACGACGTTGGGAATGCACATTTCAATTAAACTTGCGGTTAAACTACATATTTGCACACACTCTGGATAGGTTTGCTTTCAAAGATAGACGCGTTCAAATACGGAAAAGTTAACAAACCTAACGTTCGACAATAAAATAGAAATGTAAAGGTCCGTATTTCAATTTTTATATTTATAGAGCAACATAAAGGAGTTCAGTCTTTTTGACATCTGGTTTTTTATGATTATGATGAAATATATTCAATTGGCCTCATTTCTGATGCGATCACGCAGAGCCCTTTTCCATTGCTCTTTAGGTGACTATGAGCCTAAGGGTCGCAAGTGTCCGCTGCATGCGGGTGGCGCAGGACCGGTCATTGTGGAAGTCTTTGGGAGAGGCCTAAGTCCAGCAGTGGCCGTAATTCGGCTGAAATGATGATGATGATATTCAATTGCTGTAGCTAAGCAAAATTAACGTTACATATGTCTAACACGACAATGGTTAATAATTTATGTATTTATGTACGTACATAGGTACATATTTAGGTAAACTTCTAATTTACTACCGTTGTTAATATATAATAAAAAAACTCACCTTTTTGAAATTAGTAGTTTTTTTTTCTTTTTTCTAATTTTTAATTTATTCAGAACACAAACAGTCATATAAACATTTTAAATTCACAGTACATTAAATAAACATTGTACTAAAACAAAAATAAACAACAGACCTGGAGGTTCATTATTTTAAATAGTGGGTGTTAACTATGTATGTATTAATTGTGTCAACAGAGTGTTAAATTAAGTAAAGTACAATAAAAGTACAATAAAAAGGAAACATACTCATTCAACAAGTTTGATATAGCTACATAAGTATAAAGTTACTACAATGTTTGAATAATTTTGTGAATTGGTTTTCACTGGATGATAGCAACTTATTACTTACACCTCAAATACATTCCGTTTTATAAAGGACTTCAGTCGCTCAGTTTATTTTGTCGTAATGTTCTACACGCATACACGTCAAGATTATTGCTCAAGTATAAGAAAAACATACCTAATGGAGATTATTTTCAATGAAAGGGGCCGCCTTGGGGAAATATATTTTTAAGTACATAAAACCATTAAACATAATCATATATCTTACACGCATTATTTCCTCACTTGCATGCTCTGTTAAACAATGACACTCAAGAGCAATGAAAATGGAGATATTTAAATTCTTCTTCCAGGTTTTCATTTTCAGTGCTCTTGAGTGTTGTGATAGTAATGTTGTAACGGCATATATCATTATCCTGTAAGAGTTACACTTTTGTAAAGTGGTGGTAATAGATTGGTTCAAATGCACCCACTAAATTTATCTGCAACATTTTCACTAACCGCTTAAAATATGTTGTTGAGAGTGTGGTCAGCCTCAATGGTGTGGTATCAGCTTCACGATAAAATTAATTAAGCTTTAATTTAACACACGTTTCTGTAGTACAAAAACGTACTAAACTGAGTGAGGCAACCCTATATAAATTTGGAGGGCAGCGAATCCGTTGTAGTTGTGTTTCCATCGTGTCGATCAGTGTACACTACGGGAGTTCGGAGCATCATCAAGAGAAAACTGATCAGCTACTTTTAAGGCTGACTGTACTCAAACAAATAAGTACTGATTAATTTAATATTATTTATTTTAAGGCGGTTGGGTTGGGGTATGGTAAACTAACATAACTGATAAACAATTTTAGAGAATAAATGAAAAATGACTGTTTATAAGACCTATGTATATTTTCATTTTATTAGTTTAACATACCCTAACCGGGTGTCAGGCGTTGGTCTCCCATTGAGGTTCTCCCTAATGTAGGTTCTCCCATCTTTGACACAGTTTACTGACCATTTGAGAACATTATTGCAAAGGAATACGGTCTAGTAATGGACACTCCGACTCAGGGTACCAAGTGTGGATAAGAGACCAACGTATAAGGCCTATAAAAACGATAAAAATCACAACAACTGATATAGGTCGATTCACAAGAGCTGGCGCGGAAAATGTATGAAACTGACAATAGACATTCCGCGCCAGCTCTTGTGAATCGACCTATACAGACGCATATAATTAGCGAGCAATACGTACCTCATATTCTAAGTAATCTGAGGAGAGGTAAGATGAACAACGGGGAAACATAAAATAAACTGTATATTGGACTTAAGGGACAGTAGACCTAAGGGATACTTTTTCTCGTATCTCGTTCTTAAACTCCATTCCATCTTACCTAGGTGGGGTAACATATACCTGCGTCTCTGTCAGTTGTCACCTCTTTCATTATATAATAAAACCGTATCCCTTTCAGGAGGATCATGGAAGTGCGTTCGTCAAGTTACTTGCAACGAACAACAAAACACATGTATATTTGAACAAATAAAGAATACAATATTACTTCTGTTTTTTTTTGATCATACATCATGGCATGAAACCAAGAGAAGAATTGCAATAATATTGCTCAAGTATGTTCGTCATATGATATGACATATCCCATCTAATCATATCATAAAGTACTAAACAAATGAACATACTTGTTCCCGGGTCTCTTAAATAGTTTAAGAATTCTTTCAACCAAGTTAAAGTACGCGTAATAGGGTTGTTAAAAATATCGTCCGTATATGATGATCCACTATATGATGTGTAAATGGATGGGTTTTGTGTTCCTGGTAGAGTCGCCAGAGGACCCGAGGATGCGCTGCGTAGAAGAACCCTCAGATTTGATCCATCGTCAGTTCATCGAGCACTGTAAATTTATAAGTATTGAAGAGTTCCAGAAGCAAAGAGACAATTTGTTGATGAAAATCTGGTTGAAAGTACAAGATGTAACATAAATACTATGGGAACCGACTAAGGTAACCATCGGTATCAAAAGCGATTTCGAACATCACTTCCTTTTTTTAGGTAACTGAAAATAAACACATGCATAAAAAATAACGCATTAAAAAGTTTTCGACAAAGTTTGCTTACCGATCGATAGTAGTGCTTTGCGGTCGATAGTAGTGCTAGACTTACGTGCTAGTTAGACCAAGGACTTCACCGATCTTCGATTCAGAAAGTACGACATTTATTAACATTTTCTCTGCATCTTTGCATTTGTTTATCTTAAAGGTGGTGTCTTCAAACAGGGTGTGTTTAACATAAGCTTTATGGGAAAATTGCATCGCACAAATATATACACCCATAGAAGTAAAATTTCACAAAATGTTGCTGGGTCCACGCTTTAAGTCACTTTGACAACGCAACTATGATAGTCTTGTTATTTTTATGGATTTCGTAGCCTCACGGTTTCATCAAGCAAAAACCTTGCAGGTCAAATAACTGATAGGGTATAATTAGACCGTTTGTACACTAAGCAAGGAAGTGGTCGATATCAATATCTTCTCGTTTCGTTGGTATTTGTGTAAAAGTGGTACACTTTTTTTGCTGTACAGTCGCAGAGCGAACAGCTTTGTTAATTTTGAACCTTCGCACTATGAAATAAAGTTAAAGTAAACTGGGCAACAATTTTCCTTGAAAGTCTTTATAAAGCTAACTTTCATGTTTTTTTTTTCAAATTTTTTGGATGCGCGGTTCAATAGTCAGAGGGAAGGGACACAATTTTTTGAATATTCGGATTGAATATTTCACTTTACCCTACCCTTATTCTTTTAAAGAGCTATCAATCAAATGATACCCCCCAGAATATAGGTAGAAAGCGAGGTACTTACCCAAAAAATCTTTCATTTGCGTTATTATTTTTATTTTACCATTTTATCGGCTTGGATTATATGTCTATTCATGTCAAAATACAAGTTGACAAAATATATGGAAAAAATCTCATACATTTTGTACCTACGGAACGGGTCCAGGGTGGACCGAAGTTCGCCGGGACAAACCCTATATATTGCACACCTCAATAAAAAAACAACACATTTGCAATATACGGTAAACCTACTAATGTTCGACGCCTTCATTCTCCTTTCGGCATGGTCCCCAGAATGCTGGCCGACCGCTCTGTAAACTCGGGAACCTCTCACAGGGAGTCAAACGCGGGCTCTAGGGTCTCCAGAGGTCATAATCAGCCACGACGACAGGGTTCTGATAAAAGCCTTCATGTCGGCTAACCAGGCTCTTAGTTAATCCACTGCAAGCGCTGCTAACTCGTAGCTTTGTAATCAGTAAATAATAAATAAATAAATATTGGCGGACAATCTTACACAAATCGACCTAGTCCCAAACTAAGCAAAGCTTGTACTATTGGGTACCAGACGACGATATACATACTTATATAGATAAATACATACTTAAATACATCATGCCGAAAGACGTCCACAGCTGGACATAGGCCTCCCCTAAAGTCTTCCACAATGACCGATCCTGCGCCACCAACATCCAGCGGATACCCGCGACCTTCACCAGGTCATCAGTCCACCGTGTGGGGGGCCTGCCCACGCTACGCCTTCCGGTACGTGGCCGTCACTCAAGAACCTTTCCGCCCCAACGGCCATCGGTTCTACGTGCTATGTGCCCCGCCCACTGCCACTTAAGTTTAGCGATTCGGAGGGCTATATCGGTTACTTTGGTTCTGCTGCGGATGGCCTCATTCCTGATGCGATCACGCAGAGAAACTCCCAACATAGCTCTCTCCATTGCCCTTTGGGTGACTTTGAGCCTTCTTATGAGGCCCATAGTAAGCGACCAAGTTTCAGTGCCATATGTCATCACTGGCAACACACACTGGTCAAAAACTTTTGTCTTGAGACACTGCGGAATATTGGACCAAAAGATGTGCCGTAGCTTCCCGAACGAACAAATTTTCGTGCTAAACATACACAAATGCCCTGACCGGGATTCGGGACCTCCGGCTTCGTAGGCAAGGTCACTACCAACTAAGAAAAGTGATCGTCAAAAGGACGAGTACTTGCGGCGCTTCAGAGTTGGGGCCTTATCAGCTGCAGCACCGGCCTGAGAGCTGAATTTGGGACTGTCAGAATGTGTCGACCCACGTAACGTTCCATAAAAACTGGCCAAGTGCGTGTCGGACCACGCGCAATGAAAGGTTCCGTACCTACTACTACTTCACATTTAAAACCACTATCCTGTACTTTGAATTAAAAAGGTTGTACAGTCGAGTTTTTAATTTGTGACCCATTTCGTATAATTTTACTTTGAATGTCTATACCGTTTGACAGGACTGTCAACCTTAAAGGGGTCCTAAATTAAAGTCTTCGACTGTATCTTCAAAGGAAACTGACGGCACTTACGTTCTTTAGTCGGGGCAAGGCAGTTTTTCAGAGATAATTCAAGTTTTATTTCCTTATAGACTTCTTATAGGTTTTCCTGTAATCTGTAGGTAAAAGGCTACTTTCCATATATTTTTTTCAGAATTTTAGGCCTTTTAATAAATTATTAAAAATATGTGTTTGAGATTCTTACAACGTTTATATGATACCTAAGCTATGTCACAAAATATAGTTTGTAAAACTTTTTTTTCTTCTAATTTACCCCCAGATGTGGCTCCCATTATTAATACTCATTTATTTACGTTACATGTCCGTGCTTCGTATTTGGGTCACCGATTATTACCCAACTCAATCGGTCGAGTAGTTTCGGAGCAAATCGCCTGTGACAGACGCACGGACACATAAATGAGCCTATAAGGGTACCAATTTTTTTTCCTTATGAGGTACGGAACCCTCAAAATGAGGTTAAAAAGTCAAATCAATACTACAAATCAAATAAAATTAACTTTATTGCCATATTATTATTTTTATACAGTCAGCAAATCACATTGCAAAAAAAACTACATAGTATGTGAACTAGAGCAAGATAAACAAAATTCTTAACCTAATTAACTTACACTATATCATTGCTAAGTAAGTGTTAAGTGTCTGATTTTGGCAATGGGTACCATCCTCAGCATATGCTGGACCTGGGGTCCAGCGCTGATTTTCAGTTTGGCCCCTTTTTGAGGATCTTCTGGTGAGATATGATAGTATTAGGTGCGCTGTGTTTACGTATAAATATTGTATGAAGTAAAATTAAGGGTGTGGCAGGTGTAGCTGATTATCTGTGTAATGTAATGTGTAATAAAGATTAAATAAATAAATAAACAATAATGATTTTTATTTTGTGCAATATGGATTAAGTAAATAAATAAATTAGTATGATGTAGTTTCATTGATAATTAGCGTGTAGGTATATTCTTACTTAGGTGTGTATACTTTTATTATATTTATATTTACACGAGTATTTGCGAGTATTTACGGTCTCGCGAGATTAACTTCGTCGTTGTAATTCGAGGAAGTGCATTTTAAACAGGCTCTTGAATTTGTCCAAAGGCAGTTTTCGCAGGGGTAGCTCGTTCCAAATTTTCGCAGCAGAAAACTTTAAGGATCCCCTAAAAAACCCTGGTTCTATGCCTAGGGAGTATTAATTTGGTGTCCCTACTACTTCTAATTGTCTTCGTCCGACAATCTCTTGCCCATTTTAGTTCATCATACAGGTATCCTGGTTTTCCGAGGTTGGATGAGAAGAGAGGGAGTTAAATGAGTTGTTGAACGGAATGTAAAATTAGATAAATGAAAGAGTCTCCTTGGGCCGTAAACGATATCGCAATCATTAAAATGTGAGAGAATTAGTGATTCCATAAGAATTTTCCCTAATTTCTTCTGACAGGTACCTTCGAATCGAGTAGTGTTTTTATTTTATAGTAAGCATTTCGGATCTTAATACTAATGTATTCCACGAACCGCATTTCCCCATCTAGTAACATTCCCAGGTTCTTGCCGCTTTCCACCCTCGATATGGATTCGCTTCCTACATACAGTATAGGGGTTTAAACCCAACCCAATAGACGTAACCATGGCAACTAATGACAGGAAAAAGTCGATCCTCCCTTATTCCACTCTTAGTAAAATAATTAATTAAATGGCGAAATAAAAACAACATGGTGGATGATTAAAAAGTCACTTTAGTCACTTTAGTATTATTTCACTGTTTTATTGAAGTAATTTAATTAATTTGATACAGAGCTGTGTGTTCACGGTGAGAGTTGGATGAGAAGAGAGGGAGTAAATGAGTTGATGAACGGAATGTAAAATTAAATAAATGAAAGAGTCTAAATATGATCATTCCGTTCGCCGAACATTCAGAAATTCTAAAGCGCAACATTATTTATAAAATGCTTTCGTTCAGAAACACAACCATGGGATCTATCACCAAGGAAAAGTTCAGGTAACGTTTGGTTTACTAATTAAACTCTTTCGCTGTAGGTTATAGTTTTTCTAACAAATCTGTAAATTAATACAAAAAATGTGTAAATCCAGCAACCGCCGTGTGGTATGTTGATTCTAAGATTATTGTCCCGATAGTCGTTTCTGCGAACGATCTCATAGCGAAGAATGTCGACCAAAACCTTAAGAGACTCTCGCTAGTTGGCTGGGCCTTAGGTCAGATATAGAATGTGGTAGTCCTGTTCACAGCGAGATTAGTCCGGAGGTTCTTCTGTCTGTCGCCCTAGCCATCGATAGCATAGGGCCCGCTTCGCTACTGGCACAGATGAAATAGAGGTTACTGGCGGCACCTTACCAGGCGCGGATCCAGCCCTCAAAAAAGGTTGTGGTCACAGCCACCCGAAAATCGGCCAAGTGTGAGTCGGAGTACGAACTGGCTCATGAACAATCATGACTCATGACATGAACGACTTTTGAATTTGATTAATATCTTTTTCCTACGCATCAGGACTTTGGCCTTAGGAATGGAATTAATTATTGGGGGAAGTCAGACCCGATTTCGTCCAATTAAATAGTCAAACATTTTCAATTAAATTCCAAATCAATTTCAATTAATTCTTTTTTCTTCCTTTCTAGTAGCCAGCAAGCCAATAGGCTCTAGACTGGGTAAATAGGTAGGTATCTTGACGCTGCATCAGAAGTCGTAAGTATGACGCAGAAGCAGCAAGTGAGATGCACCAGGATGCACTTAATTAGGCTACCAATACCAACCACAACCAGTGGTTCTGTGAACTGTAGATCTCCTAAAAAAATTCAAATTTCAAAATTTCCAAAAACTGACTCCACAAAAAAATTATATATAATTATCGAACCTGCTCACAAAATTTCACGAGAATCGGTTGAAAAATGCGACCTCCAGAGGAGAACATCCGGACAGACATCACATCACACACGATTCATTGTGTTTTTACTTTTATTTTATTAAGGCATAGCGTTTAATACCATCAGCCTATCGATCTCAATAGACCGTAAAAGCGTGACGTCACAAGTCTAATAAGGTTGTGGGCATGCCCATCGTGCCCACAACGGTGGATCCGCCCTTGCACCTTACGGGGTTGCAAGTGCACCACGTGGCTTGGACCACAGCACACGACTATCAATCCCAGGGAAGGTGACATTGATTAATTATAAGAGGCAAAAGGAGCGAAGAGCAAGGCGGAGCTCCACTGAGATCCGGGAGTCCTCCACATTAGAGTGCAGATGGCGGTCCCCATGCAGTTTTACTGGATAGAAGTTTTATTGTAAATAAATAGAAAATGATATTCCGTACTGAAGGTCAAGTAAGACGAGGTCGTAGCAAAAGCTAGGTAGGTATAGTTTATTTTATTTCAGATGTCGAAAAGCACTCGAAGCCGGATTTTACAACACCTTTTGTTGCCCAAAATTGAAAGGAAAAATATAACGAGAAATCATAAAACTGACCGAAGTGCGGCACATGCACTATATTGGAAACAGATTTAAAAAAATACAAACCTGCGTAGTTTTTTTACAACACTTCTTGAAGATAACAGTTAAACAATAGTGGTAATGGTTGGTTTAAAGTAGGTACTTTTCGTCATCTTAAATAAAACAAACTATAGTCTGCCTTCATTATATAATCTAACATACTTAGTCATAACATGCGTACTAAGGTTAAAGCCTCTCACAGACTGGCGCGGATAGGCCGCGGCCGGCGGTTAATAATAAACTTGTCATTAACTGACAAATTTACAATTGACCGCCATCGCAGGCCGCGCCAGTGTGATTCAGGGTAGTGTAACAATATGTATTTCATGTGGTCCCAAATAAAATGATGAATTAATTAAATTTTACGAATTTCAGTCTTCATTGTTCCGATGGCAGCGAGCTGGCCGCCGCCGAGGCAACTGGAATTCCACGCTGATCGTCCATTTGTGTTCTTCTTGAAGACAAAAGAGAACAAACTTTTCAGTGGAGTCTTCGCCAATTAGGTAAATAGAAAAGACATTATAATGAAATATCAGACCTTTAATGCGTTGTACAATAATTCAGAATTCAAACCATGGTGTATAAAGACAGAATGTATAAGCATTTGACTAACTCTGCTGCTCACTGCCGCCTTTGTATTTTTATTAACGATAGTTTTATTAAGATATTTAATGATTGGTGGAGGGCTCCAACTTAAATAAAGTGTCAACACGTAATTTATAGCTTAATAGCAGTCCAGACACTATCAGTAATAGTGACATTACCTTTAATCATAGTAAAGGAATAGACGATAAAATATGATTGAATGACATTACGTTACTGATAGTGTCTGGATCGCTAATATTGACCGTACCAGCTTTATATATAGTTAAGTAATATATCGTGTAAGTGCTTTGGTGTGATTGTATGCTGTGAACTTACATTGTATTAAATAAAATAAATAAAAATAAAGACATTTTAAATTCAAGAAGCCATTGAAGCTATTATTTAAACGGCGAGTCAAATGTGGAACTACTGATGAAGCTCGTGATTTAGAAATTATTAAGTGAGGCAGTCTTTCTGGCTTGTTATGCACGTATGGTAGCGGAGTATATACTGTTTAGTGTTAATACCGTTAATATGATCGCTGTGAGTTGCCTATTAAATGTGCCGCAGATAACGATTAAGGCTCGGTCAGACCGCCTGTGGAAGGACGGAGCAGACTGCGCTCATGTGATCCACGAAACGATCATTGAGTTATATCAGACCGAGCTGCTGCCGTCCTTCCTCAGCGGTCGGTGTGACGAGGCCTTTAGATATCTAATTCCTAATCAAACTCAAAACTTTGGTGATGGGGCTAATAATCGTTGAATTTTCTTCCCAGAGTTTGCTGATTAATGTAGCTGCAGATAACACAGAACCAGGAATGGAGTCGCTACGTACAAGCAGAACAACATTTTTGATAAAAAATAAATCATAAAGTTACAATTTGTTTTATTTGATAAAGTTTAATCATCACAAATGACACACATTTCCCAACGTATTAAAACACAAAAGTGGTAAACGTATAATGAATATATTGCGATCATGCATTCTACGAGCGATTTCCATTACAAAGCCGAAAAATGCTGCATCGCTCATACTAATTACACACATTACTTAAGTGCGAGCAGAGACAGTTAATGAGTGAATTGACCCCATAGGTACATATTGGGCATATAATTTTAGATACGTAATAAATATTAACGTAACGATGTATCAGAATTATTACAAACATTAATAATATGACAAGCTGCAAAAAATACTTCATCATGCACATTTTAAATTTACCATCGATTTATATTTTAGAAGCATGCGTTTTTGTCAAAAACATGTCACTTTTCCCACAGTACACTCGTCCGGCATATCTACGTCCCAATAGTAAACTGGCCCGACAAAATTGAAAAATGAAAATGATACACTCTGGCCCCTTTGCTATATCAATCAATATATTTAATAAAATTCCGAAGGCATTACAGAAAGAAAGTAACATACATAAATTTAAAATACAATTAAAACGGCACGTTATCACTATCAGTAAAGCTTACTTTTCCGTCCAAGAATTTTTCACTGAATAAGTAAGACACAGATGTCACTAATATTTTGTATAATGTGCCTAAGTTTTTTAATTTGTACCTAGTCTTAGTTCCATTGCTATGCCCTCACAGGGTTCATGTTGAGACACTATATAACATTTAAGATCACAATGTACATACACATGAAACGCAATAAACCTTTATGATTATTATTATGATTATATCAAACGAATCAATGTCATACGATAACAGCGGGGTGATTCTTGTAACTTTTCGAAAGAGCGAGCGTTAAAAAATGGTCACCTGCACCACATAATGACAATAAATCCTGACGCGCGTTCGAAAAGTTACGCCATTATCTTGCTGGTGGTCTATTCGAAAATCGCATTGAATTAATAACCCTCGGCACGCGAAAAGAGCCTGCGCAGCGATTTTCGGGAATGTAAATGTAATCTGAGGTGAAAGTAAGGGAAATGCATGTATCCATACAAAGAGCGATGCCAGACCGCATCTGACATCATACATAGTCTGTCATAGTTCTACTTACGTTCCGGGAATTATATACGAATAGAGGCAATAGGGAATACATTTGATATGACGCTAACACTAAAATTCTCAAGAATCTTGAAAATTGAGAGGTCAATACACATAAATCTTTCAGTATATGAGCACGCCCTGCATTTTTCAAACCATTCCTCTGGTGTTAAACCTATAATTATGTTGCAGGGTTTCAATTAATAAATAATTTAAGATAAAAGGCCCAATGCTAATACTTAACTCTTTCTATCTTAACACTGGCCTAATACTTAACTCTAAACAACAGAAACGAGAAATGCTGGCCATACACGATCAAATCTGACGTCAAGCGACGCCCGGTAAACCTGATGGTGCACGGTGTATGCCTATCAGTGTACATGACAACTCTAACTACTACTACTATTATAGACATTAGCAGTTTTTGGAGGAGCAGTCTATCTTGTCACAAGTATACCAATACTTACTGGGATATCCCAACCTTAGTATTATAATTGTAAAACACATAAATAGAAATAAACAATTTTCTTTTTTTTTTTTTATATTGCTCATTCATTCATTTTAACCACTGATGATAGACATACACCGTCAAGTTTACCGGACGCCGCTGGACGGTAAACTTGAATGTGTAAGGCCAGCATTATAAGCAGTGATCGTGACTTTTGTAGCATTTTCATCGGTGCAGTGTAGTGGTATTAACGGAATTGGGATAAATGATTTAAATACTTATGATTCATTAGCGTTAATAACGTTAATATTAACCTTAATTAACCGTTTAAATTGCAGTTTTTTAAGTTGTCCATACCAACTCCGTAAACACCACTACGCTGCACCGAAAATGGTACAAAAGTTACGATCTCTGATTATAAGTGCAAACTATTAGGAATTGAGGTGTTAACTAACGTTTACCTTATTATTATTACTATTATTAGTAAACGGGACATAATCATGTATAACTGTATTTTTTCACCCAACGTTTAGGATGTGTCACAATATCCTTGATCGCGAGCCGACATTTAAGTTACTTGTCTTATTATATTTCAGGGTTCTTTGCGGTAGCAACGAGCCTCGTGATTAACCCGCCGAAGCCGCTCGAGTTCCGCGCAGACCATCCCTACGTGTTCATCTTGAAGACTGGAGATAACAAACTCTTCAGCGGAGTCTTCGCTAACTAGGTATCGGGATACACAAAGCAAAGCACACACTCAGTAGGCCCACAGCACATTACTATGGCTCAGAACACACAAAGTATTTCAGGGTGTATATTTGTTGTTGTTGAGGGGGACGCCCTGCCTGCCGGCAGCCGGACAAGCGGGCTGCTAATCGCTACTGGCGTTCATTCAGCACAATGCCCCTTCACTGAAGCTGAAGGTTGCTGTTCCGAGAGCGTTCCCACACCGCATTCTTCCTCAAATCTTCCTATACAGGGTGATTCAGGAGACGTGAGCAGGACCAACACTACATACATAGTGAATGGCAATGAATCGTTCACCATTGTATTTAAGTGAAACACTCATACCCTTTTCCTGTAGTTTGATTTTTGTTAAGTTAAAGTTTAATTCTCTACAATCATGGTCACCCTACAAGAACCGGTTTATAAAGATTAAACCTCTAACTGTTATGACAGCAATTTGATTACGAAGAAAGTAAATTGTCACATTGAGTGAGATACGATATTTCAAAAGTAATCGGACTCATATGACATTCAATTTGACATATCACTTGACTGAAGTATTCTTATTGTAGAGTGACCGTGAATTTCGTAAATAATTTAAAACATTTTGTTTTCAACACCAAAGATAAATGAACGTTAATTTCACTAATAGTGGCACGAAGCAGTAGCTTATGATCTACTGAATCTGTAGTGTTGATCTTGCTCACGTCTCCCGAATCACCCTGTATTCCTACAAAACAGAAGGACAGCTTATGGGCGCATATTTAGTCTGTTGTAGTTGCCTCATTGAAATATTGTTAAAAGAGATAACAACCAGAGTTAACTTTTGTTAAAAGCGTAGACCACTATCGGTTCATAGTCATATTCGATCCATTTTGTCGCGATTTGTCCTGCCTCGTGTAGATAATCGTGTACCCGACAATGACTTGAGAACCGAGCGTTTCAAAATTTCGAAGTTTAAAGTCAACTCTTAGATGGGTAACCGCTATGAGTGCTTTAGAAGGCACCGCGTTACGAACTTGGGGCGGCTTTAGAATTTCTATTTTTCCACTCCCTTGACAAACTAGTGCCTATTCTTGGGATTAGGTAGGGAAACCCAGGCATCCTTCAGGATGCAACTGCGATACTCGTAACGCTAGGATGATGATAATTATGATGCCGCTCTCCTAATAGGTAGACATTGTTTTAATATGTGAGTCTCTATTTTCCAAGAGGTTCCAACACACTGAAAGGGCAATCAGTTTAATAATAGTTTTAATATAGAAATTATTTTTAATTTACCCTTATAAATAAACACGCATTTTAATATTAATTCAAACAAGGAACTGAAAAAGTGTAAGGTCGCGTACACGTATGTACAGTCGGCCCATGAAAATGTTGAGCGTACTTAGAACCTTCTCGCATCAAAATTGATTGAAAACTTCATTATCACGCGCGAAACTGCCTTGTTCTGGATTAGTTTGACAAAGTACTAATGTGCTCATCATTTTCGTGGGCCCACTGTACAGATGTACAGGCATAAACGCGTGTAACGCATGTGGCATAGCGCGTGGTTGTCGGAATGTATGGAATTCTAATGCGACAAGCACGCGCAGCGTGCGCGCGCATCATTACAATTATTACAAACCGACTCGGCCTCACCTATCACCTCACACCTCACCCGTGGAAACTGTCAAAAGTCATTTGTCAAATTATGACAGTTTCCGTATAGAAACAGGTGAGGTGTAAGTAGAGTCGGTTTCTTTAATAACACCTCTGTGCGTTAACGCGTCCTTATATTGGTCGGCGGTTAAGAAGTCAATCCTGACACCTGTCATATCCATACAGTTTATAACCTCAAACTGACTTTTACGTGTAAAACGTGTATGGAAATGACAGGTGTCAGGATTGACTTCTTAACCGCTGACTACTATAGTTTCTAAAGAGCGTTCATATACCTATTATAGGTTGTGAATGGATAATAAAAGGAATTATCTACTTTTGTAATTGCTCTATTACAATATACGCGCACCGTGTCAACCCTGAGATAGTCCATTGGCTGAGCAACTACAAACTAGTAATACCACGTATGTACAGTCAACCATTTTGATTTCAGGGCCACTTCGTACCTTGTCACAGTGACAATAATATAAGATCTCTAGCAGTTTCTTATTTATTTTCACTGTGACAAGGTACGAAGTGGGTCAGAAATCAAATTGGTTGACCTTACGTGATAAGCAGCTTTTATTCACTAACCGACTCGCCCTCACTTTACCGCATAAACACACATTATAAATATTGGGGGACAATCTTACACAAATCGACCTAGTCCCAAACTAAGCAAATCTTGTACTATGGGTACTAGACGACGATATACATACTTAT
This sequence comes from Notocelia uddmanniana, assembly GCA_905163555.1. Taxonomy (NCBI): domain Eukaryota; kingdom Metazoa; phylum Arthropoda; class Insecta; order Lepidoptera; family Tortricidae; genus Notocelia; species Notocelia uddmanniana. Next base: position 27,871,198 of record LR991058.1, on the reverse strand, counting down.
ATTTAGATAAATACATACTTAAATACATAGAAAACATCCAAGACCCAAGAAAAAATATCCGTGCTAAATGCACAAATAGTGCCCTGGCCGGGATTCGAACCCGGGACCTCTAGCTTCGGAGGCAGTGTCACTACCAACAGTACCAACTAGGCTAAACAGGCCGTGTGACACGCTCAATTATACACTTATAAGTACACACGGACGCACACAATATAATTCGCATCGTGATAGCGCACAGTTGACGTTCGCGTCACGTCACACCCCACCCATTTACAAATTTTGACAGTTTCCATATAAAAACAGGGTGAGGTGAGAGGTGAGTTCGAATCGGTTTAAAATAAATAAATAACACCCCAGTGGACACGCGCCCCGGCGCCCCGCAAATTTATTACCTAGTGCGATGTTGGCACTCGGTTTCGATTCTTAACTCACGAGATTCAGCGAAATAAAATATATATATACTCGTATATATATTTGAATTGCAGTAAACAAACCATCTATGATGACTAAATATCGTTTTTACCTTTTCAGAGGATCCAACGTCACTAAGTACGTAAACATCCAACAGTAGAGGCTGATTCCGAAGCGTATGCGACAGCAGTCACGTCTTTCAGTGGATAAAATAAGAATACCTGCGTAATAAATTTAATGATCTAATTTTTCACATAATAAATAATCTACTTTCGTAAACTGAATTTTATCGTCATTTTAATCAGTCGACATAGATACCTAAATAAATAATAAAAATATAAGGGGACAATATTTTAAACAAATCGAACTAGTCCCATAGTCAGCGCAATGAGGCTTAAATTATGCGTACTAGACGACGATATATTTAATAGATATATACTAAATACATAGAAAACAACCAAGTCTCAGGATCAAATGTTTCTGCTCACCTTTGTTCAGAAAAAAATAATAAAAAAAATTCACAATATCTTTTTCCAAAGACACGTTTCTGTTCTCAACTTTTTCTAACATAATTTTTAAGAAAAAAAAACCGACTTCAATGGGGGAGTCCGGTGAAAGATTATTAATCTTAGATGGTACACTCTTAGATTCCATACAATAAAATACAAAAATGGCTATAAGTATGTTTATAATGGTAGAAGACTAAGTACCCTCAATTCCTCATGAAATCATGGAAAAACCTTGCTTGCTTGACAAACAAAACGAAGAGAACAAATCGCCAAACGTGAACTACGCGTCGTTGAAGAGTTCCGTTCTGATCATCATCAGCAGTTCCACTTCATCAAATGTCACTTTTATGAATGAAAATGATTGATTAGTTCATGAAAATACTAAAATCACTATTTGTGTGCCTTTCACATTTGAGGAGTTTCCTCGATTCCTAATGGATCCCATCATCAGAACTCGAGCATGACAAAAATCAATCGTGAAAATAGAACTTGCTTAACAAACACAGCTTGAAGGACAAATGGCCAAACGTGAACTTTTCGTCGTTGAAGAGTTCTGTTCTGATCATCATCAGCAGTTCCACTTCATCAAATGTCACATTTTTGTATGATAATGCTCGATTTGTTGATAAAAACCCAAAAATCACTATATGTTTGCCTTTAAGATTTGAGGAGTTCCCTCAATTCCTCATGGATCCCATCATCAGAACTCGAGCATGACAAAAATTAATCGTGAAAATAGAACTTGCTTAACAAACACAGCTAGGAGGACGAATCGCCAAACGTGAACTTTTCGTCGTTGAAGAGTTCTGTTCTGATCATCATCAGCAGTTCCACTTCATCCAATGTGTTAGAATCATACAGTATAGTTACCATAATTAAGCCTAATTTGAAGATATGATTAAACATAATAAGTAACATCGAATTAAACTTACAATTATTAAATAAGTAATGAATTTGTATTGTTAATCAAGTTCCCGCCAACGCTCGCTGTCGACAGTGGCGCCATAAGCTTGAATAGAAAAAATACCGATAACGGTCGATGGTGGGGGGTCAGGCGAGGGAACAGCGAGCGTTGACGGAGGAGGGATTCGGTCACTAACCATCAAGGCATAAGGAGCTAGGAGTTAGCCTTAGTTACGAGTATCTCGCTAAGGAAAAGTTGTAATGAAATGGTGAATAATTAAACTAATAAATCGTGTTTGGATTATTCTGGTGTTTTGTGTATCTCGGCGTCCCACAAGTCAGAAGAAAGGGATAAAAAGAAGTCCTAAGTACTTCTTGAGACGAACCTGAGTTGAGACGGAACGAACAAAGAACGTAAGTAATAGTGCGATTTTTGTACCTTATTTTATTGCATAAGGGTAAAAATTTGTAAATCATGTTTCCATCTTTGTGTACTCTGTGTCGAACTGAAAGCGGTGCATGATTAGCGAACTCGACTTTAATAACTTGTGCAAAAATAATACCACGTGGCACACAAGTGAGCTCGGTGTGCATGTGGCTACGATTACAGATTGATATTTTAAGAATGGGGCTGCTTAAAGTATCTACCTTTTACGTTAATGCTATTCGGTTCGTTTGTGAATTTTCTGTACGATTTTTTTTTTGTACAAAGAAGTCGGTAGTCACTAAATCGAATGTTAAACCTTTGTGTTAGATTAATTATAAAGTTTAAATAGTAATTATACGCTCAAATACCTGCGTTTACTTTTACCTACGACGTTCTGAAGATATTTTGTGGCTTTGTTGGTTTTTATTTCGCCCCTTCCTTTACAAATACGCTAGCAATTGCTTTAGAGCTGTAAGGTGGGGTCAGCGAAATATGATACATACATAACTTACACAAGTTACTTAATCGATTGTAATGACATTTGGTGTATCCCTATATATATAGTTTTATCATGTCGGCTCTTTCGAACAGAGAATTGTGCTAGAAATTTTTCATTTCCAGGACGATGAGGCGGAGCAAGGACGGTCAGAGGTGGTCGCGTGTGCTGTCAACACCACCGCCAAATACGAACCGGTCCCGCAGCAGGACCAGGCGCTACGGGAGCAGACCTCCTCGCTCGCGTAGCCGAAGCGATGTTCGCGGGCGCGACCGGGCCAGCGAGCGACAGACGCGCAGCCAGCGCGGCAGCACGTGGCGACCACGTAGCCGGAGCAGTCGACAAGGAAGAGAACGGGCCAGCAGGCGCCGCTCACGCAGCGTTGGCAGTAGCCGGCGTCGGACGCGCAGCCGGAGCAGTCATCGGGGTCGCGGCCGTCCCAGCAGGCCTCGCTCTCGCAGTCAGAGGCTGCGCAGGGAGAGGTCCCATGGCAGAGCAACGACCCCGAGAGCGTCGCCAGAGGGTGAAAAGCACCAACAGGTAACTGCACGTGAGTCTGCTAGTTTTAACTCTAATCCTATTATAGGCAATAACGTTACTGTTTCACAACTAGTAGAGGCATTGCGTACCATTAGTGATAAAGGCTCACAAGAGAAATTGTCAAATCAAAATACTGTACCGGAATTCGATCCTGCTTGTAAAGAGCAAACAATTGCTATGTGGATACACAAAGTGAACGAATGTGCGGTGATTTATAATTGGACCGACCGACAAACAGTTCACTTTGCGTTGCCAAAACTGAAAGGTTTAGCGCAAAAATGGTACGCTGGTCTCTCGACTGTTATGTTTTCTTGGCCTGAGTGGCAGGAGAAATTGAAACTTGCTTTCCCTAGCGATGATAATTATGGACAATTACTCACAACAATGCTTGCTAAACGCGCTAGGTTTAATGACTCGTTAGAGGAATACTTTTATGAAAAAATTATGTTGCTTAATCGTTGCGAAATTAGTGGCAAAAGGGCCGTTGATTGTTTAGTATTCGGCATAGACGATCGTAGTGTCCGTCTAGGGGCGGAAGCGGCTCGTTTTGAAAATCCAGATCAGTTATTACCTTTTTTAAAGAGCGCTAAAAACAGTTCGTACGTTGATCGAAAGGCTCGAACTAGGGCGGACGCAAAACCGGAAGTAGGACAGAGAAATACGAATAGTGATAGGCCGATAAAATGTTTCAACTGCCTGCAGGATGGGCACTACAAGTCTCAGTGTCCTAAACCCATAGTAAGGTGCAATAAGTGCATGCGTTTTGGCCATAGCATGGATGCGTGTAGAAGTAATAGTAATAAAAATGTAGATAGCCTTAATAAGACTTCAAAACCCGTCATGTACGTAGAGTCCACAGACACAAAATCATCCAAATATTTTAAACGGGCAATAGTAAATAAATCGGTTTGTAAATGTTTCATTGATTTCGGTAGCACAGTTACACTGATTAAGGAAACTTTCGCGTCTGATTTATTAGTGGAATGGAAGAGTGATGACAGATTACCTAACTTAAAGGGATTTGGTGATGATATCGTCAAGCCTTTGGGCAAATGTGAATTAGAAATAGAGGTCGATGAGGCTAAAGCGCGTGTTGAATGTCTTATAGTACCAGATAGCGTTATGGAAGTCCCTCTACTTATTGGCCAGACTTTTACTGAGCAACCACACGTGGTGGTTGAGAAAGATAGCATCACTTTGCGAATAGGTAGTTTAGACGACGGTTTAGACGCCAGGGTTAGGTTGATTTGTATTTCTGACACGACCATTAAGGGGTTGACAGCTGTTGAGTTTTTGACAGATCCCGTATATACGGGAGAGGTTTACATTGATGGTAGCACACGATATCAGGCGGGCCGCGAACATTATATTGTACAAGGGTTGTTTTCTGTAAGCGAAGGTAAAGGGGTGGCTTTAGTGAAAGGGATGTCTCCCAGTCCATTTATTCTCAATAAAGGGTCATTACTGGCAAGGTGTAAGCGCGCCGAAGAAATTTCAACTAATGAAGCCATGTTAGATAAAGTCATGCGCGTGAATGTAGCTGGATCACCACAAGCTATTACAGCAGATGATCTATGTATGGATGAGACGCTTGATAATGAAACAGTCCATAAACTAGTTGTGTTACTTAACAAGTATCGTAATGCCTTCGCGTTTAGCCTACAGGAGTTGGGTAAAACTGATTTGATAGAAATGTCTATACATTTAAAGGACAATGAGCCCGTAGTTTATCGACCTTATAGATTGCCAATTAGCGAGAGAGAAAAGGTACGCAATATGGTGCAAGAACTTATCGAATGTGACATTGTCCAACCTTCAACATCCCCATATGCGAGCCCTATAGTTCTGGTTAAGAAGAAGACAGGCGACGTTAGGTTGTGTGTAGACTATAGGGCGCTAAATAGAAAAACCGTCAAGGAAAACTTTCCCTTACCTAGGATTGATGATCAACTCGATGAACTTTCGGGGTATAGCTTTTATACGACCCTTGATCTAGCTTCAGGGTACTATCAGATCGGAGTCAAAGAAGGCGATCGTCCAAAAACGGCTTTTGTAACGCCTGACGGGCAATTTGAATTTAAACGAATGCCGTTTGGTTTAGTTAACGCTCCCTCTACTTTCATGCGCATGATTCACTCTGTTTTGGGTACAGCTAACAATCACATTGGCTACGGCTGCGACTCTAATTCTGGTAATAGAACTGGTAAAGTAGCATCCGCTTATATGGATGATATTATAGTGCCATCAAAAACTATCGATGAAGGTATGAATAAATTAGAATCCGTTTTACAATTACTCGAACACGCGGGTCTGATCAGCTGGTAACACCGCCAAGCGTAGACGTCAAATTTCACACAGCTGATTAATAAAATAAAATAAATGTTAATAATGAATAACTAGTATTCTAGTTAAGTTAAAAAGTGTTTATTAGTAGCAAGTATAGTGTTAGTTATAAAATTCATCGAAAGAGACAGTGCAAAAGAGAAGAAAGAAGATCTCTAGAATTGCCAAACGTCATCGTAACGGAACATCGTTTGAAGCTTCAACGATAAACCTGGGGAGTAATTGTGTTCAATATAATTATAAATAAGTCAGTAGTGTAACTTTTATTACATTTAAATAACGTCTACTTGAATACTTCCCAAGTAAATAAATATTTACAAGCATAACCTCACTCGGAAATGAAATTGCACCCGGTCAGCTGAGTCATAACTTTTGTACTTGTTGTGTTTCACTCTGCCTAATAGTCATTTTATAAATCCTTTAACGACTCAATTCTCCATTCCATATTCATACTTACATTCTACCATCACACTAAACTGTTCACTCCTGCTATCTCTCTCTCTCTTTACTGGTCTTTCTCTGCTTGGTGTTTAGTCGCGTTGCCGTCTCATTTCAGGTGCTGTGGAGAGCTGTGTGTCAAGCTAGTTCACCATGTCTAGCTCATTTATGACACGCAAGGCCACAGTACGTGAACTGGAACATAAACTCAATGCAACACTCAAAGAACTAAAGCAGTCTAAAACTCTATGTGACCAGCTACTGCGGGAACGCGATGAAAGCGAAGAGGAGGTTAACAAGATTATTCAAAAAAATACAGAACTCAAACGTGATCTAGCCAACCTGGATGCTTTGCATAGGGATAGTGTGACACAGCGTGACCATCTGCTGGTCAAATTGAACAGTGTTCAGGAGTGCTGTGACATTCATGAGCGGACACTGCAACGTGTGGATGACCTGGAATATGAGCTTTCCGATGCCCACAAGGTGGTCCGTAGATTGCAAGAGGAAGCACAGTGCCAGCAACTCAACACCACCCGGCGGCTCTTTGATGAACTTGTGACACCAAACACTTATGCAGAGTGTCATAGCAATTTTGGACCTTCTAGTGTGATTGATTTGACAGAGGACTCCCTTTGTAGTAAACAAGTTAACTTTCTAAGTCACAGGAAATACAAAAAGTATATTAAGCTAAATAGATTTATAAGAAAATCAAAACGACTGTACAGACAGCATATTAATATTCATAAAATTACTACATTGAGAAAAAATCATGTCAGTGTTCTGAAAGAATTAAATTCTTGTAATGAGCAATTATGCTACAGTAGAACCATTTATGAAACTGACACTGAGAAACTGCAAGCCGAACTGAACATATTAGAAAATTCTTTGAGAGATTTAAGTAATAAATATGTAATATCCCAGAAGCAAATCAGTGAACATATTCTGGCAGCGGATGAACTTCTGGAGCTGTGCCACCACAACGAGGAATGTTTGGAAGCACTGCTTACCAAGCAGTCTTCGTATGAATGTGAGTGTGGGCTCCGGCAGGCTCATCCTATGCCCGGACATGCAGTATACTCATCAGTGCCGGACAGCAGCTTGTCGGTGTCACCGGAAACTATAACTCCAGCCTCTAATAATGTGAGTAGAACCCTTGTTTTCTCAGATAGGATAGGGCGAGGATTGGGCAAAATTCTATGTAATAATATTCTCAACAGCTGTGTTATAAATCATTGTATGCCCGATGCCTCATTTCTAAAAATTATAGATAACATCAAACATACCCATATAGATGAACAAACAACAATTGTATTAATGTTGGGTGATGGTTCAAATATTAGGTACTCTGAGATGAAGGCTGAGTTTGACTGCCTGTCTAAGCTAGGTGCTAAAAATGTTATTATAGGCGCATTACCCTATTCTGCTTCTCCATGCAGTGCTAACGGTCATGCGTGTAATCTTAATAAGCTTATATATAAGCTGACGTGCCGTCATAGTGACGTTATATTTTTTGACACTAATAATGCTATTAGTGATTACCGTATTACAACTGACAGACTTGCTAAATCTTTAGCATCTTTTATTAATTCCGTTTTCGGAAATCAAAGCTCCCTCTCCACCTTGGATAGGACGACATCTCCAACTGCGGATTTGTCTTTAAACTGACTGTTAGGACAACAAAAATGTATGAAAAATCGTACCCCATCCACTAGCCTCCCAGAGCTTTTTTGCTTGCGTTGAATTGTAGATAAAATATAATAGGTTAAGTACTTTTGTTGAAACTGAGCGCGTCTCTCGCCATCAAACGTAACAGTTTGGCGAGTACAATAATAAGTGTTAAAATTGTAACTTATAATGGTCAATAAATAAAAAAAAAAAAAAAAAAAAACAGAGAAGCACAATAGTGTAACTTTATTACACCAAAATATTAATCGCTTCACTGGCAAAATACTATATTTAGAATTATTTACGGAAGAGTTTAATGTAGATGTAGTCTGCTTAACAGAAACTTGGTTAAAGAATCACATGATGAAATTCAATGTAAATAATTACGTATTGGCCAGCGCGTTCAACAGAACTACAGCAGAGGGTGGTGGATCTATTATTTTAGTGAAAAATGGTTTGACTTTTAAGGAACGTAGAGACGTCTCAGGCTGTTCTGTTGATCGTGTTTGCGAGATTGCTTGTGCAGAGATGGATCAGTATCTGATAATTTGCATTTATAAACCACCATCAGGTGATTTAACATCTTTTATGGAAATTATGGAGGATGTACTCAGGAAAGCAACAAGTGGTAAAAAGTCAGTAGTGGTCTGCGGCGACTTTAATATCGATATTTTATCACAATCAGCTGAAAAAGATAAGTACATTACTCTTTTGAAATCTTTCAATTTTGACTACTTGTTTGAAGTACCTACCAGAGTTACTCCGACCTCGGCCACTTGTATAGATAATATTTGGTTAAACAGTTCTCATATAGACAGTAGCATAGTGAATGGAGTTCGTTCGGATCATAAAGCTCAGATGGTCAGGCTACCTTGCGAAGTAAAACATCCAGATCGCGTTATAGAAATAAGACCGCTGAGTAGAAGTAGACTAGAATTACTAAAGTCTAATCTACTAGTCGCCATGCCGAACACCCAGGTAGAATCAAATGATCCGAATGATCAATTCAAAATGCTTCTGAATACAGTGTGCAACGAATTTAATAAGACTTGTAGTAAAAAGCGTATTAAGATAAATAATAAAATGAGATTTAATGAGTGGGCAACTACCGGAATTCGGAAAAGTAGAGATAACTTATACCAACTTTATGAAAGGAGATCTTGCACCACTGACGAATGTTTCCATCAGTATGTTAGGGATTATTCCAAATTGTTTAAAACAGTGTGCACAAAAGCAAAAGCAATGCACTTGAATAATAAAATTAAGTCCTCAGATAATAAAGCCAAGACAGTCTGGAAAATAATAAACACAGAGACTGGGAAGAGAAATAATAGAGAGTTCACAATTTCTTTGAAAGTAAAGGATAATTTAATAACTGATGCAGTAAAAGTAGCTGATGAATTTAATAATTTCTTTTCTAAAATGCCTATAGTCACTACTCAAAGTTTAGCATCATCTACCACAAAAGCTGAATCCCTTCTGAATGACAACGTAAAATTAGAATCACTAACTAATTTCAAATTTCATCATGTTTCTCCTCTAGATGTACTGAAGTCCTTTGAAATGTTAAAAATAAAGAGCACTGAGGACTTATGGGGCGTGTCAGTCAAGGTACTGGAATCTATTCTGGAGGTCGTTGCACCAACTCTAGCTCTCATTTTTAATAACTGTATAGACTATGGCATTTTTCCAGACTTAATGAAATGTAGTAAAGTAGTTCCAATTTTCAAATCAGGTCATAGAGATAATCCTTCTGATTATCGTCCAGTTTCTATCCTACCTGCGTTTAGCAAAATATTCGAAAAAATAATGCTTACGCAATTGGTTTCTCACTTTAATTCTCACAATATTTTGCACGCACAGCAGTTCGGCTTCACGAAGGGTAGGTCAACTACTGATGCAGGTGCAAGTTTATTAAAATTTATTTTGCAGTCTTGGGAAGAGTCGCACGACGCCATCGGAGTGTTCTGTGACCTTTCCAAGGCTTTTGATTGTGTAGATCATGGTACATTAATTTGTAAACTTAAGTTTTATGGCATCAGAGGGCACGCATTAGATCTCATGAAGTCATACTTAACACAGAGAAATCAAAAGGTAGCGATAAATAAAGCCATTTCGTCAGAGACAGTGGTAGAGATGGGAGTACCTCAGGGGTCTATTCTAGGTCCGTTCCTGTTCCTTGTTTATGTAAATGATCTGCCATATATGGTAAGCCGAAGATCAGGCATTGTAATGTTCGCAGACGACACCTCATTACTGTTCAAGGTAAATAGGAGAGATACTGAACTCATTGAACCAAATAATACCCTCTCCATGATATCTGACTGGTTTGCTGCCAATAACTTAGTATTGAACCCGAAAAAAACGAAATGTATTAAATTCTCTCTTGCGAACTCATCAAACAGAAACTTATATACAAATATTAGACTTAATGGTCAAACATTAGAATTTGTTACTTCTACTGTATTCTTAGGTATTACATTGGACTCAAAATTGCAGTGGGGTTCCCATATAACAGCGATAGGAAGTAGGTTGAGCTCTGCTGCATTTGCAGTCAGGAGAATAAGGCAGCTTACCAATGTGGCAACGGCACGGTTAGTTTACTTTGCTTATTTTAATAGTATAATTACTTATGGTCTTATCTTATGGGGATCAGCTGCAGATATTGAAACTGTTTTTATTTTGCAAAAAAGGGCTATCCGAGCAATTTATAACTTGGGGTCACGTGAGTCTTTAAGAGAATTTTTCAAAGAAATAGATATTCTAACCCTGCCGTCCCTATATATATTTGAAATAATAATGTATGTTAGGAAGAATTTGGGCAATTTTCCAACGAACGCTGATAAACCAATAGCCACGAGAAATACTGGGAAACTGAAAGTAACCTTCTATAGACTAGTAAAGGCGAAAAAGTCGTTCTTGGGAAATTGTATCAAATTCTACAATAAAATTCCTAAACACATTACTGAACTTAGTAATTCTAAATTCAAATCTGTAGTAAAACAAACACTTATTTCAAAAGCATATTATAAGATAAACGATTACATCATGGATAGGGATGTTTGGCAGTGATAGCGTCCTGCACGGGTAATCTATCGCGAAAATATGTTTTCTACTGTAGCATTGTTAATTCAGTTATTTTGTAGTAGCTGACACTGTAATTTATATTTAACTATACAATGTATATTGTTTTGAAAAAATGACACCTCGCCGAGTTTCTTACGCCGGTTCTTCTCGTGGCAGAGGTTTATTTTTCCGAACCGGTGGTAGTTTATTGACGTTCATAGGTGCATGTAATATGCCTAATTTGAAGAATAAACTACTTTTACTTTTTACTTTTACTTTTTTGACCCTCAAGCTCTCAAAGTGTTGTTTTTTTTGTAGGAGGGTAGACTACCTCGGTTTCGAACTAAGTGCTGAAGGGATCAAACCTGGGTCTCGTAAAGTTCAAGCTGTAGAGGAATTTCCACAACCTCGGGACCAGCATGGTGTTAGACAATTTATAGGTTTGTGTAGCTTCTTTCGGTGATTTGTGAAAAACTTTGCAATTATCGCCAAACCCCTCACCAGTTTGCTTAAGAAAGATACGCCTTGGGTTTGGGGTGAATCTCAGACGCGTGCATTTAACACCCTTAGGGACGAACTGATGAGGAAACCTATTCTGGCGCTGTATGATCCGAAAGCTGTCACTGAGGTGCATACGGACGCTTGCAAAATTGGCGTAGCAGGGATATTGATGCAAAGGGACGGAAATGGAGCTCTTAAGCCAGTAGCATATTTCAGCCGCCAAACCACTCTCGACGAACAACATATGACATCGTACGAGCTCGAGACGTTAGCGGTCATCGCATCATTACTGAGATTTCGTGTTTATCTTATTGGTATTACATTTAGAATCTTTACTGATTGTAATTCACTACGGGCAACCTTTCTCAAGCGTGATTTAATTCCCAGGGTCGCTAGATGGTGGATTTATATGCAAGAATTTGATTACAGCGTCGAATACCGTCCGGGAAAGTCAATGGCGTATGTTGACGCACTAAGTAGAAATCCACCATCTAAACCCGTTAATAGAGTGGAAGTAGGAGACTCTGATTGGTTGAGTACGGTGTAAAGTTCTGATTCGGAGATTCAACGGAAGATTAGTATACTGGCAGATAAATCAACTGAAGTAGCAGATGTGGTAGAGAATTACGTAGTTCGTAATAAAAAGTTGTATAGAAAGACAGTTGATGGCGATAGGTGGGTGGTGCCAAAAGGGGTGAGATGGCAAATTCTAAAACAATGCCACGAAGACATTGGTCATTTCGCGTTTGAGAAAACTTATGCTAAAATTAAAGAAACGTACTGGTTTAGCAAGATGAAAAGATTTATTCGTAAATATGTCGATTCATGCCTGGAATGTACATATTCTAAAGATTCTGGTAGGAAAAGACCGTTGTTACATCCGATACCAAAAATAGACACCCCCTTTGGAACTATCCACATCGACCACGTTGGCCCCTTCGTGAAGAGCTCAAAAGGGAACACTCACATTCTCGTGATAATCGATGCTTATACGAAATTCATTGTTTTAAGACCGGTTAGAAGTACGAAGACGTCTATTGTAATAGATCGATTGCGCGAGTACTTTAGTATTTTTGGCGTACCAAAACGAATCATTTCAGACCGCGGATCGTGCTTCACAAGTAGTAAGTTTAAAGCGTACATCGACGAGTTAGGAACCAAGCATATCCTAAATGCTGTAGCTACACCAAGAGCTAACGGACAGGTTGAGAGATACAACCGGACGTTACTTGATGCACTTACAGCAAAATGTTTAGGTCAAGATGAGCGTAAATGGGATTTAAGTGTACCCGATGTACAATGGGGTTTAAATAACACCTTAAACAAAGGCATCGGTACAACCCCTGCTCAAGCGTTGTTTGGTACCTCCTTAACAGGAACGACGGAAGGTAGGATTAAAGCTTATCTCGATAACGATGATATAGACCACGGTAGGACAGTTGACGAAGTAAGGGAGACCATTAACAAACACATTACAAATTATCAGGAGAAACAAAAGGTGGCTTATGATAAAAAGGCTAGTACACCATCTAAATTTAACGTTGGTGATTTAGTAAGTGTAAAACGAGAAGTACCATCGTCGGGTCAAAGTAGGAAACTTATCCCCAAGTATCAAGGTCCGTATCGGGTTACAGCTGTGTTAGGCAATGATCGGTACCAGATAGAGGATACTCCATTGACAAAAAAATGCAATCGCAAGTACTCAACTGTGATTGCTGTTGATAAGCTGAAGCCGTGGCTAAGCTTTGACAGGGCGAACTTAGATTCCTCTCCTAGTAGTAGTGATGAAGGGGAAGGTGTGTAGTTGATTTGTGGCGTTAGAGTAAAGTGTACATATGATTGCTCCTATCATAATACTCTAGAGAGGTATGACTTGTAATGTCAGTAGATAAGATTTAATCTCATGTCTTAAGATAATATATATAACTCGTTGCGAGTCCAATCAATGATGACTTAATATCTCGAAATGAAAATGTATTTGTGGCAGAATCAAGGTAGAAGCGACTTGAACTGCGCCATGATTGAGGTGGTTTCGAGGTAGTAGCGACTTGTATCACTGATTTCATGGTTAACTAAATTTTATGTGGTGTGAATAATATACTTCTGGCAGGCTCAAGGTAGAAGCGACTTGAACTGCGCCATGATTGAGGTGGTTTCAAGGTAGTAGCGACTTGTACCACTAATTTCATGGTTAGTTAAGTTTGATGCGATGTGAATAGTATACTTGTGGCAGGCTCAAGGTAGAAGCGACTTGAACTGCGCCGTGATTGAGGTGGTTTCAAGGTAGAAGCGACTTGTACCACTAATTTAAGGCATTATTTAAGACTGAAGAGTGTAAGCTACTTGTACCATGTGTTGATGTTGATGAAATTTGTAGTTGTCAATTTGCACCGTTATGGTTACTATTCACGGAATATTAAGTAATACGATTACAACTTGTACAATATTGTTTTGAGGCGTCTATGTAGAAGCGACTTGCGACACATAGTATCTAGTGGATCAGTTGTTAAAATAGTCAGTATGTATGTATAATATGAGCTTAAGATATAAATTATCGTGTTTATCAAATGTATTTTCTGAGTATGTACCGTATACACGGGGACGTGTAAATTTTATGGATGGCCGAATTGTTAGAATCATACAGTATAGTTACCATAATTAAGCCTAATTTGAAGATATGATTAAACATAATAAGTAACATCGAATTAAACTTACAATTATTAAATAAGTAATGAATTTGTATTGTTAATCAAGTTCCCGCCAACGCTCGCTGTCGACAGTGGCGCCATAAGCTTGAATAGAAAAAATACCGATAACGGTCGATGGTGGGGGGTCAGGCGAGGGAACAGCGAGCGTTGACGGAGGAGGGATTCGGTCACTAACCATCAAGGCATAAGGAGCTAGGAGTTAGCCTTAGTTACGAGTATCTCGCTAAGGAAAAGTTGTAATGAAATGGTGAATAATTAAACTAATAAATCGTGTTTGGATTATTCTGGTGTTTTGTGTATCTCGGCGTCCCACAAATGTCACATTTTTGGATGCAAATGCTTGACTTGTTGATAAAAACACAAAAATCACTATATGTTTGCCTTAAAGATTTGAGGAGTTCCTTCAATTCCTCATGGATCCCATCATCAGAACTGCCTTTTGACAAAAACGGGACCAACTTGGATATATATACATACAATCAAAAAAAGAATTTTTCAAATCGGTTAAGAAATGACGGAGTTATGGAGTAACAAACATTAAAAAAAAAAAAAAAAAACAAAAAAAAAACACAACCGAATTGATAACCTCCTCTTTTGAAATCTTGAAGTCGGTTAAAAATGGAAAAAAATGTTATTTGAATATGATGGTAGACCACATTATTTGACAGTATGTAAAAAACTGAAACTATCTGCTTATTTGTGACCACAGTAACCAAAGACAGCTTGAAGTGGGGTTATTTTTAGTAAAATAATAAAACCACAATATTTCGAAATTGGTGATTCTTTTATTAAGGTAAAAGTTATAAGTTTGTTGTACTACTTACGGGGTAACCTGAATAACCTTAAAACGTCAGTTAGTATTGGGTTGACAGCTGTCACCGTACCCAAAAAACTATTTTACAGTACACATGGTGCTATATTACCGCACGAGTACGGTAATCAGCAGATTACGTGCATATGTCCAAACTTTAAAGAGCCATATGTACTGTAAAACGTTGTACGATACACGTGCGAACAGGTAATTCCCAACTCGTGTCGATTTAAAACACTCCCTTCGGTCGTGTTTCAATTTATCACGACTCGTTGCGAATTTCCTGTTCTCTGCACTTGTATCGTAATGTACTACGAGGGTAAAACTGAAAGTTTCGGGAATAGAAGAAAATATGCAGTATAAGTGAGTGTTTTTATTTTGTTTATTCTAGAAACAATAACATAAAAAGTAACAAAACTTAAAATAAACCTATAAGTAAACTTAAAAATAAACTTATAAATAAAAAATGGTCCCCAAGTCCCCTTCGTGGGCTATGGTGCCCAGAAGACTGGCAGCGTTACCCCTTTGGATGGCCAGACTTAATCTCTGGCCGAAGTAGCTGCCAGCCCTCTGGTCACCTGAGGTATCTGTGAGGCGCTGGGAGATTTCTTTAAAAAGGAATTTCGCGCTTGGCCCCCACGGTCCCAGAGTTTCAACCCCAAACGGCGCAAACATGTAGCCCTCACCGAGGGTAGCATATTTGCGCCGCTTGTTCTGTTCCGCCGTTGTCGCCGCAGCCCCCGCCTTGACAGAGGTCGCCTGTAGGTGGGATGGCGCGAGCGTATCAACGCAGGTGGCGTCCCACACAAGCGTCCTCCCCAACTTCCACGGAATGAGTGACATACCGTCGGGGCGCTTGCCATCGTCACGTGCGATACCGTTCGGCTCAAGGATGGCCGGCACGTTAACGGAAGCAAGCGCCCTCCGAATGACATCATTCAAAGACGCGTGGCGGGAGATGCGGCCTGCGCTCCTCTGGCAGGACAAGCCGTGGTGGCCAAGCTCGTTAACCATAGCGCCACAGCGGCAGCGGTGGGGCTCATTGGTTTTAGTGCCTAGTCGCAAGCAGGTGGCTAAGGTGAGGGTCGTTTTGTCGAGCAGGGTACCAATGTTGGCTGATGGCAATGCGTGGAGCCAATATCCAGCTTCCGGTTCCGCAACTGCGAGCAGACGAGCGCGCTCTGCAGAACTCTGGGCAGTGTCAGTGAGTTCTTTTAAAGTTGACTTACATAGGGGCTCATCCCACTGTTTTTGCGACTTTAGGCAAACCGGAAGAGGGACACCAGGACAAGACTGCATCCACATGTCTTTGGCCTCATTCAGGGTAGTGGTGCACTCGTTATCGGAGGTTGAGCAGAAAATCTTATCGGCGAGGTCTTGTGTACTGTGAAATGAGGCCAAAAACGCAGGCAAGGCTACACTGACGACTTGGCGTATACCCAAGCCGCCATGTCGGATAGGCAGGGAGGCCTGGGTCCAAGCGCGATTATCGAGGTGGATGTTTAGGATGGATGAGAGAGTGGTTTTGAGTACGGAATCTAAGGGCTCGATAAGATGAGGATGTTGCCAGATGGGACTACACCGGAGTACGTAAGTGAATTTGGGAACGAACAGGCAAAACTTTATAATCATTAATGCCATGTGTGCATTGATTTTTAGGAGGCGGTCCGAATAGGCTTTGTGAGTGTTGAGATGGTCGTTGATGAGTGGTGGTATTGATTCCGGTAAGATGGGAGCTCCTAGGAGTCTGAGGGAGTTTTTATCTATTATTTTGATATTGGGAGCTAGGGTATTAAAATAAGCGATTATGTTTTGCATATCAGCCGCAGGGAGGGGCTTGTTAATAAATAGCTCGCATTTGGAGAAGTTTAGCTCCAGACCGATTGCGCTAAAAGAATCAGTGAGGTTCTTCAAATCGTCTAGAACGGTTTTCCAGTCTCCTCCTAGAGTCCCATCGTCGAGGTACCACGAGTTAAATTTTGAATTTAAATTTGAAATGGTTGGATGGATGGCGAGGCTGAAAATGGCTGGGCCAAGAGGGTCACCTTGCTGGCAGCCCACCGCTGACGATATGCGATGACTTTTGAAGAGGAGGTGCGTAGGCTGATGATAGCACTGCCATAGATACTTGTAAATCAAGGGAGTAGCGTCCTGAACCTGTGCAAGAAGTTCGCCTCTATCTATCGAATTAAAAGCGTTCTTGACATCCACTTTCAGCAGCACCTCGCATGAGTCATCCCCAACAAAGGCGCGTGCTGCATGTACAGCGGCTTCACAGCCGCCTTTGCTGCCGAAGCCAAGTTGTAGCGGCTGAAATTTTTTTGTGAGGTCGGAAAATATGTATTTACAGCAAATTTTGGAACAGATGCGTCTAAAGGTAAGGCCTACGGCGATAGGCCTTATACCCCCATCTTTTTTTTTAAGGGCACAGAGATTAGCTCCATATAAAATACCTAAAACCTCGTTGCAGACTTTCCCCGAGAGCATTAGGTTTACCAGCTGCGTGATGCCGTTCAACAGGTGCTTACCGGCATCGCCAGTGGCACCACAAAGCAAATCTTTGAGGTGTTGTGGAGAGATGCCATCGAGGCCGCCCGCAGAGCCATTCTTGAACGACATCACTGCAGCTAGCACGTCCTTATTAGTTGCAATTAGGTGTGGTGCTTCGGAATCCGGGGGATCAGGCAAGCGAAGTGATGCTGCTGGGAGTGGATGCTTTGAGATTAATGCTGATACAGTGTCAGGGGTGTCTGGTGCAACAACGTCGCTTGAGAAAAGCAATTGGGCGGCTCCCTTTATATCGCCATCCATAACTTTTTGCTCCACTATTTGAAATAGTTTAGTGGCTCCTTTCGGGCTGCGTTTCGACTGAGAGCGGGGGGCTGAGTCAGTAGGATGGATACAGTTTAATTTAATTTTTTGAGTAAGGGAAATGTTATCATTATTGTCGCTTGTGTGAAGTATTTTATAGGAGAAGGAAAATAACTGGGTCCAACTTTCAACTGAGTTTTCATTAACCGTCTTTGAAATAGTTTGGCTTAGGGCATTCGCGACGGAAAGGCGAGCACCCTTAGGAATCCTTTTCACGATAGGAGTTGCATTCCGTTGTGTACCAAGCCAAGCAGGTAAATTATCGACTGTATTTACGCAAGTCCTAATATGGGTGGGCGCTGCATTTACGGGTTGAGACACTTGAGACTGTTGGGATATTTGTGACTGTGTTTTGTGGACACGCGCAATATGAATATTAAGGCCTTTATGTCCTTTGAAAAGTCTGGACTGGGGGCAGTGGGGGCAGTGTAAGAAATCTCCAATGATATTGTTGAAGGCAGTGCTAGATCTATTTTGATGAGCGGATGTTGAAGGGATCTGCGACATAGGGCTGTGGACCATGCACTAAATACTATAAATACTACGCTAAATACTACGTCTAAAATACAAAAAGAAATAAAATAGTATAAAAACACCACTGCACTAATTGTAACTTCTGCACATTTTTTTTCTAAGCCGGAGAAGACTCGAAATACCAAAGCTTGAAAATATATATAAATTGTTCACACTCTAAATAGATTCACTGTACTGAAAATAATTTCATCAGAAAATATTGTGTTAGTAAATAACATGCATGACATAATGTGTCAAATGGCGAGGCAGCGACGAGGCGCACCACACGCAGGCGTCAGGCCCGCGCTGCGGTCTCCGCAAAGATGATTCTGTTATGCGGCTTGTCTATTGCTCGTGATAGTAGTCTTGGAGAGCGGCAAACGTTATATATAATTATTTTTATTAAATAATGTGGAAGAGAAATAAATTTTTGCTTGTTGTTCCGTTGCCATGACGTTTATTTGTTTTTATAAGTGAGTTTATTTATTTTTATTGTTTTTCAAAATATTCTCCTTTGTATTTCATGCACTTATGCATGCGTTCAAACCAGTCCATAAAGCACTTTTTGAACTCTGAAGTAGGGGTCGACAAAATGGCTATTTTATAGGCCTCCACTGCTTCTTCTGGCGTCTGAAACCGCTGACCACGCAGTTTGTCCTTGATTCTGGGGAATGTAAAAAAGTCGTTGGGACTTAAGTCAGGGCTATATGGAGGGTGGTCCAATATTTCGACTTTTTCACCGTCCAGGTACTCAGTTGTTGTCCGAGCGGTGTGTGGGCTGGCGTTGTCGTGGTGAAGGATGATGCGACGACTAGGGTTTGTTTTTCGGAGTTCAGCAAAGACGTTCGGCAAACAAATAGTGGTGTACCAATCAGCATTGACTGTTCTACGATCCTCAAGAGCCACAGTAGCTACGTGACCAGATTTAGAGATAAACGTAGCCACCATCTTCTTAGCCGTACTGCGAGAACGAACAACTTTTGTGGGTTTGAGCTCGTCTTCGAAGACCCATACTCGGGATTGGTTTTTAGTTTCAGGCTCATAAGCGTATATCCACGACTCGTCACCTGATACTATGCTAAAAACAGCATTTGAGCGTCCCTTGTTAAATCTTTTCAAAGTTTTGCGGCACCAATTGACACGGACTATTTTCTGCTCGTCAGACAATAGGTGAGGTATCCAACGGGAAAATAACTTTTTCACGCCTAATTCTTCTTTTAAAATAATTTGTATTTGACTCATTCCAATACCCAGGTGCTCTTGAATTTCCCGATATGTCACATGTCGGTCTTCATTTATCAGACGACGCACAACATCGACGTTTTCTTGCGTGACTGCCGATTTTGGTCGACCTTCACGCACTTCGTCGGTGAGGGATACACGGCCACGTTGAAATTCTGAATATCACCTGTATATTGTAGTCTTTGAAGGAGCTTCAATATTAAAAGCAGCAACCATCCGCTCTTCACATTGTTTTTGTGTTAGTCCACTTTTAAAGTCATAATAAATCATAGCTCTGAAATTTTCACGGCACAATTCCATTTTAAGCAGTGACTCGACGACTTCAATAAACAATTGAAACCGAACCATACTTTTTTTTTTCTAAGTGGCCAGTGTGTTGAGATAAGGAAACTTCAGAGATTATAAAAAGGTATAATACATGTTAAAAATAAATTAATAAGTATTCGATTCCCGCCACTTTCAGTGCAAGCCTCGTATTAAAACATTATCTCTTTTAGTTTCGGGTTTAGCTCGCCGCCGTTACCCGTGTGGTGCCGGGTTAGAATACCACCACCCTTTTCTTCCCTTGGGTGTCGTAAAAGTCGACTATGGGAACCAGGTTGAAGTGTGTCGTGGGCGATGGGCTAGCAACCTATACCTGTAATATCACATCTTCTCCATCTATAAACCTACAATTCCTAAAAGCGGCACTGAAATTAATTTTCGTGTGCTCTGCCTACCCCTTTTGGGCATATAGGCTTTATGTATGTATGTTTAGCTCGTGCGCAATATATTATACGTAAGGTCATTTTACTTACGAGTGCCCACGCTGTATATTATATTTCAAAATAATTTGACTGACTTTGAAACAATGGACACAACAAAGGATCATCCTTCTAATTATTTGCTCCGTTAACAAGCAAGCACAGTTAAATGTTTAAGTGAAATCATGACAAGCCATAAACAATGGCGGCCATAAAGATAACATGGAAAGCGAAAGGTGGCCCACATTAATCTCTGGTTTGTTCTTCTGACAGCATTCATTAAGGCACAAAAGCGTGGTCTATCATCTAGTTTCCGTACTATTCTGTTTACATGAAAGGACGTATTGTAATACAAAAGTCTTGGCAGTTACGTCGTTATGTTCTTGGGTGATATTATGCTTTTACAAATTGGTGCCGTAGTCCTGGGTGCGCCGGACAATGCCTTGGGTTAAAAGGTATGTATGCTGCGCGAAATCTTACCCTTATAGAACATGCTTATATTAGTTTAAATGGTGTCCTTTTACTTATCGTACAGAAGTTATTATGTCTGATGAAAGCCAACGAATCAGGTTTATAAAAAGTTTTATAAGCATTTTAATTTTGAAACGGCAGGAAACTATAGCCCTGCAATACGTGCAAACGTATTGAAACAAAATTAAGAGTCTGATACTTACGACTGTGTCCTAAGCGAGTGTTAAGTTAACGAACATTATTATATTGTATTTTAAACTTTAAAATATAACTGGTGAGTGACCCGTTTCATTATATTTGAATATGTCTCAAACTCACAGGACTTTTCTATATGTATAAAATTGTATTATACTTTGTTATGCACAAAATAGATCAAATTCTGACATGGAATGTCATTCAAAACATGCAGGTACAGTCAGCAGCAAAAGAGGCTACGCGGACCAAATGCTCAAAATTTCCTACACACGACTTTATTGTGATAATAAATACCGTGTAGATCATTTTAATCGTATTATTTTTCATGACTAGTTGTGTTGTTGAGTGTACGGTGTGCGCTAAATAAAGAAAAAATCTACAAGAACGAGCGATTATATCCCAAGATTTTGAGTACAACAATAATACTTATCGTACAGAAGTTGTATTGTCTGATGAAAGCCAATGAATGACGACCTGTTTAGCCTAGTTGGTAGTGACTCTGCCTCCGAAGCTAGAGGTCCCGGGTTCGAATCCCGGCCAGGGCATTTATTTGTGCATTTTTTTCACGGATATTTGTTCTTGGGTCTTGGATGTTTTCTATGTATTTAAGTATGTATTTATCTATATAAGTATTTATATCGTCGTCTAGTACCCATAGTACAAGCTTTGCTTAGTTTGGGACTAGGTCGATTTGTGTAAGATTGTCCCCCAATATTATTATTATTAATAATGTAACCTGCACTCGTACTTGACGTTCAAGTGGAAACTAGACCATGAAACAAATACGAGTACCAAAAGCAAGCACCTTTTGAACCAATTAAAGCTTGAAACGTACAGAGCCCGGCACAGCGACGTTGCGGGGCGGGGGCGGTTATGCGATAATGCGAACGTCCGGCGCCCGTAGCACCAAAAAACCGAGCGGTATTCGGTAGCGCGGTACAGAGGTGGCGGCGTGTGTGACTGACATATGAAGCAGTAATCGCAGTCAACAGTTTCGGAAAGATCAAAATTGGAAACCCGCCTTCGCCACGCATCGCGGCTCGCCCGCTCGATCACCCTGCCGCAGGTCGTGAATTCAATATCACCAATAAATTATAAATAAATTATACTGACGACTTATTGATAACAAATGATTTTCCTTGTGATAATCAGTGTTTCTGTAAGCTTGGGGGCAAACTGCGAAACAATAAATACATGTAGCGATCATACATTGATCTCCAGACCAAGGATTTTGAGAATTAGCGCTCGTGGCCCAGCGGCTACACACCGCGTGCGTCGGCCAAATCTTGGATGGGGCACAAGGCCAAATCTTGGATGGGTGACCGCTTTGAGTGGTCATTAACAGAGCGCTCCTGTGATTTGGAAGGTACGTTAAGCCGTTGATCCCGGCTGCTATCTATGACAGCAGTCAAGCCATATTAGAGGCCTTCGGGCGGCTTAAGAACTTCTAACAGTCAAGTTGCCCACTCACTTCACAAGATGAATTAGAATTCAAGATCTTTTTCACTCTTGGGTTGGAAAGTCAGATGGCAGTCGCAAAAATAAGTGCCTAATTCCAATTCTCGGGATTAGTTAGCGGATACCGGGCATCCTTCAAGATGCAATTATACTGGGGTAATGCTAGGATGATGATGATGAGAAAGGTAGTTGTGAAATGTCATCCACCACCACCACCACCAGCATATTAGCCAAAGGACGTCCACTGTTGGACATAGGCCTCCCCCAAATTCACGGGGGCTGTATGCCATAATCCCGCTTAGCATGCGGGTTGGTGCTGACAGTGTCTCCACCGCACTCCAGGGATGCTGCTGCCCATCCCCCGGTGGCCTTGGTCGTAGTTTTAGGACATACCCGGTTCCACCCGCCCGGGTCATCACGCTCACATTTTTTAAGAAGCCTAACTCGGGAAGTACCTCTATCTTACAGAAAACATCACTGCTCGTTCTGTAGGTGGGCAGTTGTCCGAGCGTTTTAATTGCTGTGATTTTGGTGATCGCATTATTGTAGACATTTCTACATAGTAGGGAGACGATCTCAGGCTGTAGTATAGCGGGCGGGTAATACTGTCATTATTTTCAAAATGGACCACAGAAACCTAATTAATGGCATCGTCAATAATACGACCAGCGACATCACAGCGTTTAAAACGCTCGGAGAAATGCCCAGGTACAGTCACGCTCGTTAATTTTTAACCCATTTCGCAAAAAAAATCTTTAACTTTCTATACGGTTTGACAAGGCCGTCAACCTTAAGGGGGTCCAAATTAAAGTTTGTGACTGTACTTACATACTAACATGGTGTTGTGTTCGTGATGGTGAGTAAAATTGCTGGTGATCCTCAGAATGCGCTTCTTAATTGTCTGACCTGTGTTCATCACTAACAGTGTTGAAAGTGTACCTGTGTAACATATTTTTATTTATTTATTAATAGGCAATTACAAACGGGGAATACATTACATAGCTCCACAAAACTATTTCTTTAGTTTGACTGTGCAGTCGGGTTTCAGTCTCAAGATAATACGAGGGCTGCCTTTTAAGTTCTGTCGTTTGCAAACCTCCCGTGATTGCATAAAAAAGAACTAGTGTCATCTTAAAATATTTGAATTTAGAATTCGAAAACAAAAGAATGACTCGAAATCGGCCCAACCGTTTTAGTACAGCGTTCGTTCAAAGTTGACAAGTCAGTTGTGAAAATGGAAATTTCGAAGGAAAATTTACGTGCGATCATTTTTTACAACTTCAAAAGGGGCTTAACGCGACTTCAGCGCTTCGAAGAGTTGACTACGGTTTTCAATGATAAAGCACCATGCCGCCGGACTGTGGAACGCTGGTATTTAGAATTTCAACGTGGTTGCTCTAGTCTTGGTGATAGACATCGTGAAGGTCGACCAAAAACAGCCGTAGCCCAGGAGAACATTGATGCTGTACGGCAACTGATCGTCGAAGATCGCCATGCGACATACCCTGAGATAGAAGCTTCCTTAAGTATTTCAGGGACCAGTGTTCACAGTATTTTGCATGATCACTTAGGCGTAAAAAAGTTGATCTCACGCTGGATACCACATTTACTCAGTGAAGATCAAAAAACGGCTCGCGTTCGATGGTGTCGCAAAACTCTGCGGCAATTCAACCGAGGAAACTCGAAACATGTTTACGACATTATCAGTGGTGACGGATCTTGGATATACGCCTACGATCCCGATTCTAAACAGCAGTCGACTGTTTGGGTGTTCCAAGATGAGCCAAAACCAACCAAAGTAATACGCTCACGGAGCACTTCGAAAAAAATGGTCGCCACGTTTGTGGCGAAAAGTGGCCACGTTGCCACCATCGTGCTCGAGGATCGTAAAACGGTTAATGCTGACTGGTATACCACTGTGTGTTTACCAGAAGTCATCGGCGAGTTTCAAAAATTTAACCCAAGACGTCGTATAAGACCGCACCACGATAATGCGAGCTCGCACACCGCCCGGCAAACAATTGCGTTTTTAAAAGAGCAAAACGTCGAAATTCTGGAACACCCGCCGTGCAGTCCAGACTTAATCCCTAACGATTTTTTTACTTTTCCAAAAATCAAGCAACGACTTCGTGGTCAACGGTACCAGACGCCTGAAGAAGTGGTTGAGGCATACAAAACGGCCATTTTGGAGACCCCGACTTCAGACTGGAATAAGTGTTTCGAAAATTGGTTCGATCGAATGAAAAAGTGTATTATATATCACGGTGATTACTTTGAAAAACAATAAATACCATTTAACACTTAAATTGACTTTAGTTTTTCCAAACGACACAACTTAAAAGGCAGCCCATACTTATGGGCTAATCGTAAAATAAGAGTTACTAACTAAAGGTAAGTGATAACTCATGAATGGTCTATAACAGGCAAAGGTACCTTTTATAGAGCATCCATGAGGTACTTTTTTAAGCAATATTTAAACTTTGGACAATGTCCGCGGGCAGAGTATTTAGTAAGTGTGGTATGCGGTTTCCTAATGTTCTATCTCCATAGTAGTTCGATACTCTGGGAACATCCTATTTGCCGTCGGTTATTGTCCTTGTATTATGGCTGTGTTTAACTAATTGTAGGTGTTCTTCTTTATCATATTTATTTGTCATTGTCACTAGCAATAATTTCGTAGCCGATAACATTCGAAAACCCGTATGTAAAGGAAAATGTTCAACGACACGAGCGCCCGCCGAGCGGGTTCCTGGCACTGAAAGTGAATACGTTTTTAAGGGCGTGCAATAAAAAATATATCGTTCGTTGAAACATCGTTCTGACCAGACTAGGAAACAATATAGGAAATAATACAGATTGAGTTTCAATTACATCATCATTCGAGTCACTATACGAGTATCATTGATTCCCTGATTATAGCCGAAAAATGATTGTTAAAAATTGTCAATTCAATCGGTGGGCAAGGCGATTCACTTCTCCCTATCCTTAGGTATTTGCTTACCGTAGTCGACCTGGTAGCAGGGTCGGGGGACGCTAGCCGTCCATTAAGTCCGCACGATTAAAGCACCACGAAATTGTCCCGGGGCGTCGTCCATGGTCAAGCCCGCATAAAGCGGACGGATGGAGGCCAAGGTAGAATGATTTAGCGAACTCTGGGCCCTCCTTGGAAGCGACGTCGTTGGACAATCGTTAGGGTATAGAGGGTAGTCTGCCCAGAAGTCCCACACACCGGTCCGGTCGTCCCCAGCGGAAAAAAGGCCTCACCGCCGTCGTTGTATAGAACGAAGATAAAGACACAAATCGCGTTGTATACGGGTCCAAACGAGTGGATTCAAGTAATAAATATAATGCGCCCATGCAAGCCGCCGGCTCTAATGGGTTCCATTACGCTGCCCGCCACCTGCGCTAATGGGTCAGAAATATTTAATTGATGGGCGCAGATTCCTCGATTCGTTTTTTCATCCATAGTGTTTTGAGCGCTTTGTAAAGGTTTTCGTATGTTGTTGGGATTTATTTGAAATTGCTAATATTATGAAACGTTTTTCTATGAATTTATTTATAAAAGGGCCGAATAAGCCCATATATTCACGATTCAATTCACTAGGATGAATAATAGACAGAAGTATTAATAACTAGTACATTGTTTAACGAGGGGCGTAAGTGGAAAATTGCGAACGTGAGTCGATCAGAAGCCCGACGCCGAAGGCGAAGGGCTTTTGATGACTCGAGTTTGCTATTTTCTTACGCCCGAGGTAATTACAATGTTTTCATCACATTTGCGAGGAAATAAATAACTCCAGCACTAATCAAAATTGAAGAAATCGACAACTTCACCTCCAGTATCAGTGCATGGTCACGGAGAGGAGCGCGCAGTTTCAATATTGCTACCAATCACAAAGCAGTATTCTTGCCGAGCGAGGAAAACTAGATTTTTTTAAACCAATCAGATCACAGAGAAAGAGAGAGAGAGAGAGTTATGAAAATAAGCAATTTTATAACGATATATTTCATTAGTGTTTAAAATTTCGTTATAATCATAATCAACATTCCTCATAACGATATGTCATCTTTCTTTCTCCGAGCCTCTTCCCATTTCAATTGGGGTCGGCCCTCCGAATATGTTTTCGCCATTCGGCTCTGTCACATGGATGGGCTGGTATATCCTTGGATAGTTTTTGTAGGTTTCTCCACCAAGTAGCTTTTGGGCGTCCTCGGGGTTGTTTTTCCGTGTCAATGTTTAATGCGATTTTAACAGGGTGGTCTTCGTCGCGGCGCAAAACATGTTCATACCATCGCAATTGGCTTTCGTGGAGCTTTTCCGGAATTGGAGCCACTTTGAAGGTGCCTCTTATTAGCTCATTTCTAATTTTATCTAATTTAGTTACCCCTCCTGCCCACCTTAACATTTTCATTTCTGCCGTATGCAGTTTGGCTTCATGATCTTTTTTGGATGTCCAGCATTCTGATCCGTAGAGCATGACAGATCTAACGTAGGTCTTATAGACTCTTCCTTTGATTTTAACTGGCATTCTACGGTCACAGAGCACGCCTGAGAGTGATCGCCACTTCAGCCATCCAGCATTTACTCTATGTGTTAGGTCCGCATCACATGTGGCATTTTCGTGCAAGATGAAGCCAAGGTATTTAAATTTTTCCACCAAGGGTATAGGGGTGTTCTCTATCAGAAGTGTTGAGTTGCATGGTCTCCCGAATAGAAATCTCATGTATTCCGACTTTGCGGGAATGCTGCCTGCATGATGGGCACCCTGCCTAAGGGGCCAAAATTAGATTTTTTATAATTTAATTTTAATTATTTTTAAGTTAGAGTAATTTCTATTTTATTTCACTTTTTTTTGAATAAATATTTGTAGTTCTGCATAACTTAATATAATAATGTTATAATAACGTTATAACATCGTGGTGGCCACAATGACGTGCTCGAGTTTGACGTAAATGTCACAGCGCATGTAAGAGCGAGACTGTGTGCGAGACAGAGATAGCCTATAACGTTATTATAGCGCTTCACAAAATATCACTATATATAAATATTGCTTTTTATTTATAACGATGTAATGGATACCGCTATAAATGCGCGCCAAATATCGTTTTTAGTTATAGCATTTTATTGACAAAGTAGCGTTATTAATCATAACGATATGAAAAAATAGCGCTATTTCAAGGCCTGTATCAGGCCTTATAGTGCTCTTTTGCTTTATTTATCTTTAACGTACTTGCCAAAATCCGTCTCAGCTAGTCTCCAGCTAGCTAGCGTCGTCTGTCGATGTAAACATGCCAACATTTTTCAAGCAGAATCACGTCATGGCAAAACTCTACATATATGCGCTAGTATGAATAAATAAATAAATATTAGGGGTAAATTTTTACACAAATTGAACTAGGACTACGGAGTAAGCTCAATAAGGTTTGTGGTATGGGTACTAGACGACGATATGTCACTATGGTATAAGATTGAAAGTGCCATTTATTGGGTCAATGTCCAGCACTGGACTTATTTTATAGCCACAGAATAAAGATGTAGTAGTACAATTAAAATGACCGACATTTTGTACAACTGTTATTTGAGTCTAAATCTTCTTGCTTGGACTGTAAACTCGCATTTTTGACGGATGAATTTGAAAAAATTTGGTGTATTCAAATGATTTTAAGTTAATACAGTACCGGCCAATAAGATATACCTAACTAACGCGGTATTTTGGAAAATTCTGCTACAATATAAATTTTTTAAGTACCTATGTCAGTAGAAATAGTCATCATCATGTCAGCCGAAAGACGTCCACTGCTGGACATAGGCTGCTAGACTTCCACAATGACCAGTCCTGTGCCACCCGCATCCAGCGGACACCCGCGACCTTCACCAGGTCATCGGTCCACCGTGGGGGGCCTGCCCACGCTACGCCTTCCGGTACGTGGTCGCCAATCGAGAACCTTTCCGCACCAACGGCCATCGGTTCTACGTGCTATGTGCCCCGCCCACTGCCACTAAATTTTAGCGATTCGGAGGGCTATATCGGTCACTTTGGTTCTGCTGCGGATGGCCTCATTCCTGATGCGATCACGCAGAGAAACTCCTAACATAGCTCTCTCCATTGCTCTTTGGGTGACTTTGAGCCTTCTTATGAGGCCCATAGTAAGCGACCACGTTTCAGTACCATATGTCATCACTGGCAACACACACTGGTCAAAGACTTTCGTCTTGAGACACTGCGGGATATTGGACGAAAAGATGTGCCGTAGCTTCCCGAACGCTGCCCAGCCGAGTCGGATTCGACGATTAACCTCTTTCTCGAAGTTGGACTTACCTAACTGGACAATCTGTCCTAGGTATACGTAATCGTCTACAACTTCGAGCGTAAAGTGTCCGATTGTTACGGGAATTGGTGCATTTGTCATGATCTTTGTCTTGTCCATATTCATACTTAGACCAACTCGCTCGGAGGCTTTACTGAGGTCATTGAGCATTGTACTTAAATCTTCCATGGTCTCAGCCAAGACTACTATATCGTCAGCAAACCGAAGGTGAGTGAAGTACTCGCCGTTTATGTTGATGCCTAGCCTTCTCCAATCCAGAGTCTTGAAAACATCCTCCAGTGCAGCGGAGAACAGTTTGGGAGAAATAACATCTCCTTGCCTGACTCCCCGCTGCAACGGAATAGGCTTCGAGCTCTGGTCCTGGAGTCGGACTGACATAGTGGCGTTCTCGTACAAACACTTCAGCACTTCGATATAGCGGTAGTCCACTTGGCACCGCTGTAGAGATTGTAGTACAGCCCACGTTTCAATCGAATCGAAGGCTTTCTCGTAGTCCACGAACGCTAAACAGAGGGGCAGGTTATACTCCTCAGTCTTCTGTATAACCTGACGGAGCGTATGGATGTGGTCTACGGTGCTAAAGCCTCTTCGGAAACCGGCTTGTTCGGGAGGCTGGAAGTCATCTAGCCTGCGTGCGAGACGGTTCGTAATGACTCTTGAAAACAGCTTATAGACATGGCTCAGAAGTGAGATGGGTCGGTAGTTCTTCAGTAAGGCGTTGTCACCCTTTTTGAAGAACAGCACCACCACACCTCTGTTCCATGCCTTTGGAGTTCTCCCTTCCAGTAAGACGGAATCGAACAACTTCTGAAGGGCCCTAAGGACCGGTTTTCCACCCGCCTTCAGGAGTTCCGCTGTAATTCCATCTTCACTGGGTGCCCTGTTGTTCTTAATCTGTTTAAGAGCCATTCTAATCTCGTATAGGCTGATGTCCGGGATATCTTCGGTATAGTGCCGGGTTAATCTAGCTCTTGGGTCTTCCGCCAGACCAACTTCGGGTCTGCTAATTGACGTGTATAGCTGTCCATAAAAGCACTCTATCTCACTCAGAAGCTCAGGTTTGAACGAAACTATTCTACCATCTTCAGTTTTTAATTTGGCGAGCTGGCTCTGCCCAATAGACAGATCTCTTGAGAAAACTTTAGAGCCCTTATTCTGCTCGATGGCCTCTTCAATACGATTTGTATTGAATTGGCGCAGATCGCGGGTAAGAGACTTGGAGATCTGTTTATTGAACTGCCTGTATAATGTCGCATCGGCTGAAGACTGAAGAATCATCTCATTCCTTTCCTCGATTAGCCTCTGAGTGGAGATAGAGAGCCTTTCGGCTCTGTGAGTTAGTTGGGCCTTAAATAACTTAGACCCAACGCTATGGACAGCTTCCACAAACCCGTCATTGAATTTGTCCACGTCGCCGCCTAGACAATCGAAACGGTTTTGGAGTTCCAGCTGAAAACTCTCGGGGCTTTGGATTTGGACTGCTGCTGGACGGAGCGTGGACTTCATCAGTCGAGAGCGCTCTAGCTTGACGCATATATTCAACGTGCCTCTTACCAGACGATGATCACTTCCGGTTTTAACCGTATTGATCACAGAGACATCATTGAATATACGGCTCTTCGTCGACATGATGAAGTCAATCTCGTTTTTTGTTGCTCCGTCGGGACTCATCCAGGTCCACTTCCTGTGCTCGCGTTTCTTGAAGAAGGAGTTCATCATGTAGAGTTCCTCCTTCTCCAAGAAACCAGCCAGTAGTTGGCCCCGGTGGTTCCGACTTCCAACTCCAAATTGCCCCACTTTCAGCTCATTGCCGTCTCTCTTGCCCAGTTTGGCGTTGAAATCCCCCATAACAACGGTGAAGTAGGTTTTGGAACTATGCATGACTTTTGATATATCCTCATACATAGCCTCCACCTCGTCGTCGGAGTGTGCCGAGGTCGGCGCGTACACCTGTATGACCGTCAACGAGTACCTGTTGGATACTCTGAGTATAAGGTACGCCACCCTGGCCGAAACACTCTCGATCTTCACCACGTTGTTCACGAGGGATTTGTGGACGATAAACCCGACACCTGCTTGGGACTGTTGGTCGCCCTCCCGGAAATAGAGCAAATTGCCGGACTTGAGGGTTATCGTGTCCTCCCCCTCTCTTCGGACTTCAGATAACCCTACGATATCCCAACGCAACTTACTCAATCCTTCCTCCAGTTCCGCTATCCTTTCGTCGGTCCGCAGTGTTCTCGTGTTATATGTTGCCAGGGCCAGAAGTCGTCGGTGGTGGTAGCCTGATCTTAACCGGAGATTCTTCGAACCCCTGACCCCGCTAGTACCCTGGCCGCTACCAGAACCAGGGCACCGGGGGTCGCCGGAACCTCGGGGCCGTGGCCTGTTTGTGTCTATCATTAGGGGGTATCAAGTAGAAATAGTAAAATGTTATAAATTCATTAACAGTTATAAAATATTTAAAACGGTTCACACAATAGTTGTAGGTAGATCATTGCTATCAGGGTGAAATGCAAAGAAATTGTACATAATTCAGTGCATTAGTTAAGAAAATTTAATTGATTCCTTTGTGTTACGAAAGTTAGTCATACAAACTATATGGGTAACTTTCGTAACACAAAGGAATCAATTGAATTTTCTTATTTAACGCCCTTAACTATCTACATTTTTTTAGTATTCATTTTAAAAATAGTTATTTTTCTGGATTTTTGTTTTGCGGATAAATAATCAACAGAATTCCATTTTAATTAGCTTTTTAAAAAAATAGGTGGGTGGACAAAATTTATGCCTATTTAAAAAAGGTGGGCATTTAATTAAAACTAAGTATCTTAGGTAGTTGCTACTGATGATATACTAAAAAGTGATATATTATTGGCCGGTACTGTCTATATACGCGGTCTATGAAACCGCCAAACCATACTTTTAAACCACGGTGTTGGGTTAGTAAATTCAGGAGTTAGGGGCTTAGCTTTTCCTTGTAACTGAAAACTTTTTTAGAACGAAAGCGTTATAAACTTGTTAGTCCTTGCCGCCAATTTTACATGAAGATTTATTGGTGGGATTGCCTTTCCTTCAGGCTTAGCACGCACTGCGGTTTTTCAAAAGCGGTTCCGCAACCGTAAAAAATGTAACGTACGGCGTTCTTTATAAGCGCACGTAGTTGCGAGTCTGAAACCGCAAGAAATTAAACTGAAAACGCAAGAAAACAGCTGCGTTTTAAGCCAAATACCTGACTAGTTGTCCTGACCTGACAACAAAAGGAAAAAACCCCCGACATTTTAATGTCAAAGTTCAAATATCTCAAAAACAGCTTAACCGATTTTGATCGAAACATGTCTAAGAACCATCTCAGCCATCAAGATTTTCGATTTAGAAAAACCGCACTCAAATCAGATCATCCGTTTAAGAGCTGCGATAGCGCAGAGAGACACACATACACAGATACACATGTTAAACTTATAACACCACTCTTTCAACCTCTTTTGCGTTCCGTGTTGGGGGTTAAAATAGATAATTATACAATATAGTGTTATTGTCAGATTGTAGTGGTCGGTGGTTACGAAGTCAATCCTGAGTATCCTAACACCTGTCATTTCCATAGATTTTATAATCTAAAAGTCACTTTGAGGTTATAAACTGTATGGAAATGACAGGTGTCAGGATTGACTTCTTAACCGCCGACCACTATAGTCCCACAATCCATCAGATATGAAGCCTAAATGGTATTTGGGCCTCATATCTGAATTTGAGATAAAACAGATTAGCTTAATTTGAATTTCACCTTTCATTACCAATATATGATAGCCGTGATAGGTATTCTAATTAAGCCCTTAAAGCTAGTAAAGCCTGGGGCCGGCCGATATTTAAACCATGCCAGTCTCGATTTGATGGGATTTGAAGCATTCTATTAATGAACATTGATGAACAATTAATATTGACGTCATTTAAGTTCAAGATTACTTGGAAAAGCGTGATTGGAGTACACAAACTTTCAAGTATAGTTTACCTTTCCAGAAATTATTTGAAACTTAGGATGTTCGTTATTCAATCACTCAAAAGTGGCTCTACAAATTTGGATGAAAAATTGCATGGAGTTTCAGCAGTCTAATTACAACTGCTAGAGGTCCGTTTTGACACCAAAACCCAAGAGTTGGCGTAGGCACTAAGTATTTACGAAAGTGACTGCCCCCTGACCTTCCAACATAGAGTAAAACTAGATATTGTTGGGATTAAACCATGTTAGTTTTGCATTTTGAAACATTTCTGATATTAATTGTGTTTATTATTGCAGAATAGTGGTCGAGGAACGCATGAGCGCGCCTTTGGTTAGGTAACATAATATCAGCTGTCATTTTTTGAATTATCATGAATTATCATTATCATTATCATTGAAAAAAGCAAGTTGTCAACATTGTTGTTTTTGGTGTCTGAGACGTCAGCACAAAGTACAACATATATAATGAGATAGAGATACCGGTGAAATATTCCACTTAGAACGTAGCGCCGTTGTGTATTTAGTAAGAACCAACCGCACGACCGCTGCATCTCTGCCACTTCAATATGCAAGTGCGATAGAGATAGCACCCAGTAGCATCTGGTACAAACAAGTTAAACTAACATTGCCATAGAAAAATTCGCATTTCGAGCTGAAAGGCTCCTGGACGTCAGTCTGCCTCGACCATGACCGGTGCAACCCGTGTCGAAACGTCGCTAATTAAGGTATATAAATAAATACGTGTTACACCCGTGTACGAATATTTTAAGAATAAGCTTTAACATATATCGATAGTCACTATCCCCTACAAAATGCTGTATGAGGGAGGCGGACAGGATACCGAGCGATCGCATACCTAAGGCGACTTCCTGACTTGGCGGGGCGGGAGCGATATGTGATAGATATTTTGTTCTTTGACGTGAACTTACTAATGTGAGACGAAATACTGTCCGTATTACGTTTCCGCATTCGTATCGGTTGACACTGACAGCTGACAGTTTTTCGTATCGTACCGCCTCCTCATCGACAAATCAGGAAGGCACTTGAGTTTAGTGTTCCGTTAGACCAATTGGGATGTTGACAACAATAAAAAACAAAATTAAAAATTTTGAAAGACCCACGGCGGATTAACCTAATTCAAAAATTATAAAATAAAGTAAATGTGAATCCCCCGACTGGGTATTTACGAAGTAAGTACATGGAGATAATAAATAGATTTCAAAAACGGTTGTATGGTCGCGAGGTACAGTTACAAAGCCAGAAAAATCCGTCGGGGGCTGCCATTGCCTGCCCTGAAATGAAGTAAGATTACGAAGTCCGTGTTATAGGTACTTCAATTTAAGTTGCTGTATGTAATGTACCTCGAGCTTTACTATTATTAATATTTTAATGAAATTAGGAACAGACATGGCAATGGCAGCCCCCGACGGATTTTTCTGGCTTTGTAACTGTACCTCGCGGCCATACAACCGTTTTTGAAATCTATTTATTAACTCCATGTACTTACTTCGTAAATACCCAGTCGGGGGATTCACATTTACTTTATTTTATAATTTTTGACTTAGGTTAATCCGTCGTGGGATTTTCAAAATTTTTAATTTTGTTTTATTTTATTATTTTTAGAGAACAATGTCTATACGTTCCTCACTCAAACGTTCCAGTTGTAGAATGAGCTCCCTCCTGAAGTTTTCCCAAGGGATTATATTATAGTATAGGGCTATTCAAGAAAGGAGTGTATACATGTTTAAAGAGTCAGCAACGCGCATTGAAACCCCTGGAGTTGCAAACATCCATAGGCTGCGGTAACCGCTAACCATCAAGCGGACTGTATGCTTGTATGCCATCGACGTGGTAGAAAAACAATGGTTGTTTCTCACTTAACGCTATATATTCCGGAAACAAGCACGG
Source organism: Notocelia uddmanniana (assembly GCA_905163555.1). Taxonomy (NCBI): domain Eukaryota; kingdom Metazoa; phylum Arthropoda; class Insecta; order Lepidoptera; family Tortricidae; genus Notocelia; species Notocelia uddmanniana. Next base: position 27,836,649 of record LR991058.1, on the reverse strand, counting down.
TAGGCCGAAGGCAGAGCTCAGCGTAGGGACATATGCCCAAAGTGTCCCATTAGAAAGCACTCTCGACGCCAGCCCGAGACCTGAAGGGCAAGCCCAAGTAGATCCTTCCTATCGAGTGTTTTACAAGAGAACCTGGAAGACGAAGGCTCGGAGCGTCCTTTGAGAGAGTTCTCTCCGCAAGCCAGAGGGCCGAAGACCCAAAGGGCGAGCCACCACTATCCACCTGTGTCTTTACAATTAAATTTGAGGGCCAAAAGCGCAAAGGTGAGTGGCAAGGCACGCAAGACCAAAAGCTGAGCTCCGCGCAGGTGAGAAGGCCCGAAGTGCCTAAAAGCCTCAGCGCGAAGGGTCACGCTCTGTACGCGAGCCTACACGGGACTCTCGTGCACTATCCTATCGCTAAATGTTCAAAGTAGAGCCGATCCGAGTTCTGCGTGGGGCCGAAGGTCCTAAGCTTCTCTTCAGACCGCGCACTACGAGTATATGCGAGCCCACGTAGACACTCACATCCTCCTTCCTCTATCACAAGCACATCAAATTTAATATCACTAACTTGGATCATTCATTCTAAATTTCGACAAACTTTTACTTTTTTACGATATATAGCAAAAAATCTTAATCGGTTTAGCCGATTTGGAGAATCTGCGCCTATTGCCCTTAATTTATCCTTTTTTTACCTGGGGAAATGCATTTACGCATCCCGCCTAGCCGGGGAACTAGGACGGGTATGACGGACTCCCGGGAACCGCCCGGACTACCGTCTAAAACCACCAGGGTATGCCCATCACGCAGCATTAGTGGCGGTGACACGGGATCGCCAAGGCACACAACTGCGAACACCGCCTGCTGCAACAGCCGAAGCTGTTCCCTCACTGCTGAGGCAAGCGTCTCCCACCCGTCGGCAAGCGTGCAGGGCGACACCACACACTTGCCGACCAAAGGACCTCCACGCTGGGAGAGAGTGAAAAACCCCGGATTCACCCCCTCAGGTCCCCTTGTGACTTTTTAAAGAGGTTTTCTCCCTCGCAGTCACCACCCGGCCCCGGCCTGACGGTGTCAGCCCCCGCTCCCGACCATAGCGGCCCTCTGCCGAAGCTAGGGTTACGGGTCCGTAGTTATTTTTACAGGCATACGGCATGGCCTGTCCCTCTCGCCGCACCTGGGGATTCTTGCGAATGCGGAACCGCCCATCCCCCCATTGGTCGCATCTGGAGTGTCCTCCGCTAAACAGAGGAAAACCCAGAGCGACCCCGTCTCCGGGTTATTGGTAGCACCGGTAAACGATCCCTCCGAAAATGAATCACTTACCGTTGCCTCCAGGGCGCACCGGCCAGAGCCCTTCCCCTTCCCCCAGACCCGCGAGGGAAGAGCCCAGACACTCGTGGAGGTTACCCGACTAGCGCCCCCCCTTAATTTACCCTAAATTTTTATACCTTATCCTTTCCGTCGTGGGTAACCAACCACCATATTAATTGCGCTCTGCTCTGCATATAATTTAGTGAACCCGTTTTGGAATAAATGTGCTTTTCAGAGTTCTGTAGCCCCGAAACAACGTAATCGGGTCCCGTCGGGTCGTTTAGTAATAGGGTCCCGTTTTTACAACGTGTAAAAGCGAGACCCTATTACTAAGACTTCGCTGTCTGTCACCAGGCTGTATCTCAAGAACCGCGATAGTTAGACAGTTGAAATTTTCACAGATTATGTATTTCTGTTGCCGCTATAACAACAAAAATTAAAAACATATGGATAATGGTACGGAACCCTTCGTGCGCGACGGTCCCACTCGCACTAAGCCAGGTTTATAACATAACACGATAGTTTTATCCATGCGTAGTGTGTCCCATGGCATATTCACGTCGTGTATCGCCGATAAGTTCTAATTACACAATAATACCTACTTTAACCGAAACCATAATATTTAGATAAGCAGACCTGTTTGGGGGACATATGACTTACGCCTACTCTTCCGTGGCGGGTATAAAGAGCAAAAATTCTACTCTTAGCAGTTCATGAGTAGTTATAGGTAGAGAAGTTACTCAGTCATCACTTTTTAAAGAGCTATATCACGGTATTCTATCCATGAGGATTCACAAAGTTCCTTACTATGTTATTCTGTTTCATCATACCTACAGCTCTCAGCAGTTCATACACAGAAGCTACTCAGAAAACACTATCAAAAGAAACACGACACGTTAATGCATATATATGTGCTCTCGCAAACTTCCCTATGGTGCTGATTTGCTCCATAATCAGGCCTTCAGCAGTTCATGTGAAGAGGTTTCTCAATTCATACCAGCCAAACAATCGAAACACGGTTCACTAAATGATCCCCTTAATAAGATTCCCTGCAATATTGTTAACCTTAACATACCATGTGCAGAAACTACTCAGCAAACTCAATGAAAAATAAATAAATAAATAAATAAAATAAATAATATTGGGGGACAATCTTACACAAATCGACCTAGTCCCAAACTAAGCAAAGCTTGTACTATGGGTACTAGACGACGATATACATACTTATAGTATAGATAAATACATACTTAAATACATAGAAAACATCCAAGACCCAAGAACAAATATCCGTGAAAAATGCACAAATAAATGCCCTGGCCGGGATTCGAACCCGGGACCTCTAACTTTGGAGGCAGAGTCACTACCAACTAGGCTAAACAGGTCGTCAATAAAAAGAGCCTAAACACGGCCAAATACCTATATGCCTTCGAAAGGTTCTGTGTGATGTTATTTTACTCCATCATCAGACCCTCAGAAGTTCATTTACAATCGCTGTACAGTCACAAGCTGGATAACGCACCCCTGGGCGGGGTGGCAAGTAAGTGGTATAAGGTACCCAGGACGGGTTGGTAAATTACCCCAGGATGGGGAGAATGGAAGTAATTAGAAGTATCCCTAGGTTCGGGATTTAACTTATCCAGCGTGCGGCTGCACAGACTGCGTAGAATTGAGGGGTGGGTTTCAGCAAGGGAGCCTAACGCCCTAAATCCCTAAGTCCCTAACCTATCCTCAACTTACGACCTTGAAGTACACAGGGATACCTGTTACCATGAGACCTAAGGCAACAGGTGGATTCCTACGGGGAGGAAATTGGGTAGCGGAGGGTGATTTTCTCACAGCCGATCAAGCAGGCTCTTTTGATCGATTGAGGGCTTGAAGGTGTCTTCGCCACTGTGAGAGGATTACACGTAGAAGGAAGGAAGACCCTACACTCCCGGAGAGAGCGTAGGGTTTAGGTAATAAAACACCAACGGACAATTGGTAACTGAACTTTAATACATATTTCTTATTCTATTTATACAATGTTTACCTACAGCACACTGCTACGCAAATTTCTTTGTATGCTGTAGGTGTAAAGTGCAAGATGTGACATTAGGAAAAAATGAAGAGTTAACTATATATTGCTCTTTAGACTTGTTATGCTAATTATGCGGAATCTTAAGATTTACTTAATACTAGGTCGATGTCGCCATCGAGGGCGCCTTGGGAGGCGCGTGTTTCTGTTCTCTGAACAATCGCTGCTAAGCAAACATAAACAAAAGGGCCCAAAAACGAACAGTAAGTAATCGAACCCCTGTACAGTTCCCTACTATGTTTTTTGCTCCATCATCTGATCCTCAGAGTTCAAGTACATGTACTCTTTACCCAGCACTATCGAAATCATCCACGGTGGTGAAGTTGTTCCGGATAAAATGCGCTCAAACCAGCACAAACGCACTTTCAAGCAAAAAATGTTTACTGCAGCGCCCCCTGGCGAGTTATGGTCATAACAATTATTATGGGGTTCGTCCCGAATGAACCACGAACCCATTGCAGAAAACCGTATCCAATTCGGTCAAGCCGTTTTGGAGATATTGAGGTGCACACACAAACAAACAAACAAACAACCTCTCACCCTAAACGCATATACCTTTTCCGTTCCGTCGTGGGTAAAAATAAATTACTTTTACATTAACAATAAATAAATATCACGAAAATACTTAGATTATTTTATTTATTTATTTATTAACATACACAACCATCGTTACAGGCTATCCTAATTCGACAGAATATATCACGTTTCTACTTATATTTGCTATTTTAAAGATTTTTAAATACACGAAGAACAATAAATGGACGCTATTTGATCATAAAAAAGGCGTGACGTTACTTGTTGCTATTTCCCTACAAACTTCATACTAGCACAGCGTTTTTGACGTCTCATTAAAAGTTGCTGATTTGATCATCAATCAACATCCCTATTATGGTACGGGACACTAAAAATTACAGTAAATACAATTACAATTAACAATTGCTTAGCAGATGTAGGTATGTACATACTACGACAGTTACAAACAAGTTTACGGCCTACTAGCAGCAAGCCGATACCGTAGCCTATGGACGCTCGCAACTCCAGAAGCAATCACAAGCGCGCTGCCGACCCTTTCTTGATTTAAAAGTTCGTTGTATTCAGGCCTTTAAAACGTTATGAAAATAAGCGATATTATAGCGATATATTTCGTTAGTGTTTAAAATTTCGTTATAAACATAATCGATATTCCTTATAACGATATTTCATATCATAACAAAATTAAAAATAATTAATTTTAATTATATTATAATGTTATTATAACGTTATAATATCGTCTAAAATGGTGGCGGTGGCGACAATGACGTGCTCGAGTTTGACGTAAATGTCACAACGCACGTAAGAGCGAGACTGTGTGCGAGACAGAGATAGCCTATAACGTTATAATAGCGCTTCACAAAATATCGCTATATGTATATTGCTTTTTATTTATAACGATATAATGGAGACCGCTATATATGCGCGCCAAATATCGTTTTAGGTAAAGCGTTTTATTGAGAAAGTAGCGTTATGATTCATAACGATATGCGAAAATATCGCTATTTCAAGGCCTGGTTGCATTGATCGCTAACGTCCCTCACGCTCAACACAGCACATCCTCGGGAGTTCTGGTGACCTTTCGTACCACCAGGAACAACACCACATACCTAAAGAGCAAGTAGTTATGGTATTTGTTATGGCTGCGGTCTAATGTAAGGTGGAGGTACTTCCCCAGTGGGGCTTCTCCAAATATGAGCGAATTTCATACCGCTGGGCCCTAACACTTTAAAAAATGTTATGCAGGCACGCCTTACGATCTTCCAATAAACGGCCTGGTTCAAAAATCTTCGAGCATTAAGGTATATTGTCTCATTTATCGTGGGCCGCATAGATAGCGCGTGTCGCGACGGATAAATCGCCGCAATCTCGGCGCACGGTGGGCCGGACGCGTTCAATATAATGGTCAAAATAATATCACTTGCAAAAAAAAACTGGACAGCATCGCTGAGTGACGGATCTTACTGGGCAACAGGCCTGGGCAGCTTAACATCTTCTATCTTGTAAGGCGCTATTTATTTCTGACCCATTTTGAAAAAATAGTACATTACTACAGAAGCTAGGACGAAAGGGGTTGCCGGCCGAAGACATGGCGGGCAACCCCATATTTCCCGCCGAGGTATGTATAGTGAGCTCTACTCAAACATGCAAAACAACAATAAATCCAAGTTTTATTTTTAATACGCATAGTGGCAGAATGTCATCATGCCTGTGCTACAAATTTATGTGGAATATAATATAAAAAAGAGGAATTTGCCAGCCTAGGCCTGCAAGATTTGTATGAAATTCGATTAACGACCGCTTGTTCTAGCCACACCTGAAACGTCATACTTCGCAGCCTATTATAAGGAATATAACATCAATATTTCATTGCCTCTTTGAGAAAATATTTTTTTCTCAAACATGCTTGGAAATGTCCCTGTTTTGTTCGTAATTATAGGCCCGTAGGGACCCTATTCCGGGGCACACCTAGCGCGAGGCATGTAAAGGATTTTCATACAACATTACATCACTAAACCAGTAAGTAAATCGCGCAGCGACTGGGAGGCACGTGCACGTGCCGCCGAGGCCGACGCGGCGCGGCTCGCGTACACATACATACTTAACCCTAACGCCTAAGTGCGAACTTAGTTGTATGAGTAAGAACTTTAAATTATATTTTTTACCTTGCTGCATTTTTTGAGAAAAGCTCTATACATGCTAATTACGTACTCGGCTACTTACATACTCGGCCCGGAAAGCTTACTTACGGGTCTCTGCAGTAATGTACTATCACTTTCTATACAGAACTGTCAACCTTAAGTGGGTCACAAATTAAAGTTTTTGACTGCACTAATACTAGTCAAGTTGACGTTGAGTCAAGCAAAAATATCGGTTTAGCCGAATGTTTGACTGGTATGAAATAAATACATAGAATAAATATATAAAAAATAATAGAAAAATATTAGGGGACAATTTTATTGATCTGGCACAAGCAAAAGTTGTACTATGAGTACTAGACGACGATATACATACATATGTACATAGAAAACATCCAAAGACTCAAAAACAAATATTCGTGCTCATCACACAAACAAATGCCCTGACTGGGAGTCGAACCAAGAACCTTCGGTCCGCTATAGAATGATTTAAGGCATTAAGTCCGCTAATTTTACGGTCTTGTATTGGTAAATAAATAAATTGAGTGTTTTAAAAACTAAATGATCATATTTCATTTCTAAATTTCAAAAGTCTTACCCACGTCAAGTTTTTTATAAAATTAAACTTGTAAAATCATCAACAACATTTTTTATACCACATCGATGGTAAACAAGCTAACGGCCCACATGATGGTAGTTAAGTGGTCACCGTCGCCTATGGACGCTTGCAAAACCAGAGGTGTTACTCGCGCATTGCCGACCCGTAAGAAACTTTATCACGCCTTTTTTACATATTCTACGTACTGGGCATGTAATTTACGACATGAAAGAAAAAATATTTTGAATAATATAGATTTGTTTACAAAGAATATTATTTTTGCAATAGGCGAAATTTACAATCAACCTCAAGACAAAGCAGAAAAATTGAAGTATTGTACAAAAATTGCGTCGTCTTTGTCCATGTCCATGATATTATTATATTACTAGATGAAAGCCCGGCTTCGCTCGGGTGAAATAAATAAGAAAGAAATAAACAAAACATTTATTCGTGACAGTTATGCAAACGACGATAGAAATAGTGAACAAAAATGTATAAAATAAAAACATTACAACAACGGATTATGATGAAACTTCGAATCGTATAGAAATATAGTCTGTAGTCTGGATTGGGAATAAAAGTATGGAATGGAATTATATGGAATTGGGAGTAAAAGATTACGCAAACGACGTCACGGGCAAAGGCTAGTATCTTTGCAAGTTAATCCTAAGCATTTTTATAAGGGTAGTATTTAAAGGCACATAAAAAATTTGACACCGTAATCAGTACTGATTTGTATAGCTAAAATACTAATCGTTCATTAAAATTCAATTCAGATGTGCATTGTTAAATATTGATGTGCCAGTCAGTATTTTTGGTGCGAAGTCAAAGCTGCTAACGCGAAAAACAAATGAAGTTCGTGTATCTCCCTCTCTGTCGCACTTGCAAATTCGAGCGACACAGAGGGAAATACACGATGTTCGTTCGTTTTCGTTTCGCGATAGCATCTCTCTATTCTCCGCCAACTTTACACTCAATATTATCGCGATTTTTAAAATTGTATGGGGTCTGTTAAACGCTTAATACTATCACAATACTGGTGTGTCAATATTATCGTGGTTTTCAAAATCGTATGGATTTTTCTTCAATATTCATTGCACGTGATACGGATCGTGATATGAGTATATCGCGTGATAATAACCATGTAACAGGCCCCTATGGATGTTGCTTCAATATTCAGTGTTTCACGTGATAATAATAACAGTTGGTAATATTTTCTCCAATTAATGGAAGCTATTTAACAACTTGTTCCGTTTTGCCAAAGGTATTTCACATTCCGATACGCGCACCATCCAGGAATAGGAGCCGTCAGACCAGAGGGCCTACCACGATCTGAAAACGAAGTATTTCCCTCTCCGCGCTCGAATATGCAAGTGCGACAGAGAGGCATATATATTTAGTTTTCGGTTGGTAGCACCTTAGTCCGAGCGTGGCGGACGGTCGAAGAAAGTCAAAGAACATTCCGTGTGTTGTCTGTCACACATATAATTTTTTAGCTTCCCATCGACCTATGAACTTGAAATTAAGTGATAATGTTTATTATGAAGTATATTTTACCAAAAATATCAATATATTGATAAATAACATTTGTTTTTTAGTTGTACGGAACCCTCAGTGTGCGACTCCGACGCACTTGGCTGGTTTTTATTACATTTTGAATTTTATTTCTCTAATAGTAAAATACCCTATTCGTTTTAAAGTTGACGCCTGAGGGCCTACCGCGAACCAAAAACGAACTATCTTCCTCTCTGTCGTTCGAATATACATGTGCGAGAGAGGCAGATACTTCGTTTTCGGTTCGCAGTAGCGCCTCTAACGTCCGAGCGCGGCGAACGGCATGAGCTGAGGGTCTACTCCGAAATTCAAAATCCTAACTTCGTATGGTGCCGTCCCTTTCACTCTCCTGTCATAGACTATATGAGTGAAAGGGACGGCACCATACGAAGTTCGGATTTCGAATTTCGGAGTAGTCCCCCAGTACCACTAAGTTATAAGATAGAGCGAGATAGGGATAGAATTTTGCTAGACGTTTAAAAGCCATAAGTCACCTAGTAGTTTGTCACAAACAAAATAGAGACGCAGCTTTAAGATGGCGGACAGACTCAGCAAACATTCAAGTGGTGTCCTTTACACGATTAATATTATCACAATACTGGGGTGTCAATATTATCGCATTTTTCAAATTTGTATGGATTCTGCTTCAATATTCACGTGATACTTATCGTGATATGAATCCATGTAACAGGCCCCATACATTCGCTTTGAAGGCAGTTGTTGTGACAATCAGCCTAGCAGGCACGATAGATTATACCGTTACGTTTTAATACATTTCGCCCATATAACGTGACGGTATAAGTTATCGTGCTAGCTAGGCTGATAGGTGTATAGAACGCTTGAAAACTACAAAAACAAAACGCTGCAGACGCGGCTAGCCGAATCCACACAATGGGCGATGATGGCCCATCACCCAGAACGCAGCCCAGCAACCTGGCCAACATACCGGACGCAAAAATAGTTCACGATTTTCGAACGTAGCCGACACTGTCAACCAACAAATTTAATATAGCAATATAGTCTGTGGGCAATATGGCCGACGTTTTGTCATCAAATTAACACTTTTAAATGCAAAATACGCGACAATCCGAATTTTGCGGATACATATGTTCAACTCAAAAATCGTTATTATTATACGTTCTTCAATTTGAGACAGGTCTCGTTCGGGTCTACCGTACCCCTGCACGAAATTATTAATATAGATGTGCATTTGGACTCACTGTGCAGGCCTGGGCTCGATCCAACTCGGATTTCCTTTCACTCCGCTGATTTAACAAAACCTCTTCTGCGCCTATTGTGCCGGTTATTAGTATATTGTCCGATAGGACTGGGATGTACTTTTGTATAAATTTTATTTTTAAACTCCCTTCCACATAAAAAGGCGGCATACTTTCAGAAAGTTGCGAAGAGCGTAGGAACTTTTCCCAGTAAAATAAAGTCGGTACAACGACAAGTAAACATGAAAAATAGGAATTTTATTTTTGTGTGCCTAAGTTTTTTTATACTCTTGTAACTGGGTCTTCCCTCTCTTGATTTAAAGATTTATTGTGCATAGAGAGAGACTTATGAATGCTGGATGCTGGTCCCTCAAATGTGACCATAAAAGGTGCCATTTTGCTATCATGCAAGCCGGGCAGGTACAAGGATTTTAATTTGGTATTTTAATGGGGTTTCTTGTCAAACTGTATTCGATATTTTTAATGTAATTGAGGTAACTTCGTGTTTCTTTAAGAAGATTTATTTATAAAAAATATTTAATATTTGTTTCTTAACTTTCATTGTTCGTTCCATATCATATTAACATGTAACATGTTAAATTCTGTGAAATGCTCGTCTAAACAACTTATATGGATACGTATTTTCAAAATGGCTGGAAAAATGTCTTAATCTAGTGAACACTGCACTCTAGAACACATTGCTTACATTGATAAATCCAGGCAGTTTCTCCTGCACTCTAGGTTTTAATTAAAGTAATTTTCTTTTACAGTTGGTGGCTGCGTTGGAATTTTTCTTCCGTCAGATAGAGTATAAAATTAAGTTGACAATGAGAAAAAAACGCTAAGAAGAAGCTAATAATACTTAGTGCAGATAAACGCCTGTAAAAATGCCGATACCCTGTTATGTAGAGCTTCGTTTGGTTCGTTCTTTCTCTTTGATCATAACAAATTAAGATAATGAGGTCGTAGTAAAAGTAGATTCTAACCGCCTTGTTAGGTAATATAGATTATCGACTCTATTTTCTTCGACAAGACTATAAAAGACATTAACAGAATAATGGCGGTCATAATTACTTTTACATTTGACAAACGCCCGACACTAAACAAGAACGTACTCTTTACAAAAAGGACAACGGGATACCAACTCCACCTACTCAACGAGGAATAACATTGAAAATTCAATATACATGCAATATACTTCTAACCTTTTTTTGTAACTGGTTGGCGTTTACGAGAACTAAAGGAAATAATAGCATTTTATAGATACAAAGCCAAGCTCAGTTGAAAAAATTTCGACTATAAAAGTACCTCGGTAGCACGTAGCCCGCAATATAATGAAATCGCATGCAAGCACCAATGTATGGGCTTTATTCCTCACAAATTTAAGAGTGTAGACTAATGTCGGTGTAGCTGTCTCCATCTGAATATCTAAGACCACCTCTTTGATTTTCATATACGACATGATGGCGTATTTCGTCACTACTTTAAAAAAAACTCGTATCTGAAAATCATCAAGTTTCTAGGAGGAACAATAAACATTCTGTAAACTATTGCGATTGATCAAGAAAGTTCTTGTTAGTTTCATGAGATACTTTGATAGCCAGTCATTAATTTCAGAAATATTCGAATAACTCACTCAATTTTTTTTTATAAAATTTACAGTTATTCGTAAGATACAAGTTTTTTGCTTTGAATTTTATGCTACAAAATGAAACGAAATGTATATTTTTATGTTTATTAAATGAACTAAGTAAACTCTCTTCGAGTAACAATAGACGAACTTAAATAACAACGTGCCTACGTAAAAAAAGATCGGGTCGGATTGTTTTTTTTTCTACTATACATGCAATAAACTATCGTAAAATGCATGAAAGTCTTTTGGCAAAATCGGCTTTAGAGATTGCAAATCATCATACTTTCGTTTTTTAATGGGCACGGGTCCAGAATATAACTGACGAATCGCTTAATCTTCGGATGGAATCTTTGAGGTAGAACAGTCCAGATGTCATCAAAGCGAAGTTTAAACTCAATATAGAACTGTGAGGTGTATATTTTAAAGCCCTCAAATGTACCACACATGGGCCACCTGCTCTCTTTCCAGGTCTTATAGATGTGTAGTGCTTAAGTGCGGCATAGTTTTTTGCGGCAAAGAAAGGAAAAAGGAAAAATAAATCAGATACGAGTTTTTTTCAAAGTAGTGACTATAATTTGTTTAGTTACGATTTTTTTTAACTAACGAATACTTACTATTATGACGATTTATCGTCGTTGGAGTTTGTGCATCATACGAGGTGTATTTTTATTAGTTTAATGCGAAAATAAACGAAAAAAAGGAAAAAATCAGATACGAGATTTTTTCAAAGTAGTGACTATTTGGATAGCACCATGAAAGGCAAGATTTAAGGTTAGGTAGCTAACCTAGCGAGGAACAAGACCAAGGATTACATTAAACTAATAAATGAAAAATTGCAGTACAACATGACTTTAATGAAATAAATAAAATGCTCGAAGCACCGAGGATAGCTACATATGTAGTTATGATGTAAAGCTATAACTGAAGGGCGTGATCCCTATCGTGACAAACTCGTGCACTCGCCCTTGGCCTAGCGGCGAGCGGGTACCGGGTAAAAAATAAATAAACATTTATGCACGCCCTTTTCATTTCTCGAAATATTGAAAAGGGCTAAGATACGAGTAAGTATATTTGAGTTTGATATTGTATATATTCAGCGAGACTGCTAAAGATTACTGCTGAGAAATTGCAAAAAAGTCTAACGGTTCGTAAATAAATGCCATACGATTAAATAAATATTGAGCTTACTATGGGACTAGTACGGTTTATCTAAATGTGTCTACTAATATTTATGAAAACAACATTTACGCGTATTAATGTATTTAATCTAAATAAATTTAATTTAATTATTTAATGTATGACTAATTCGTGCAATGAAGAAAATGATAATTAGTTATGAATCATTGAAGATTTTTATTTATAAAAAAGCAACACATTTTGATACATATGCATTTGGTAATAAATCATGTCATGTTTTACAAAATAATCATGTTTTTTTTTGTCTAAGACTCCCATTATGGTAAAGAAAAAGTATCGACGAATTAGCTATATTTCAATCCATAGGAACGTCGAACTACCAATTATACAGCAGCACAACAGAGTATAATTATTACTTATTATCGGTGTCTGAAATTTCTGCGATAATTAAGCTGAGTATTACTCGAACATATTTCTTGCACTTCTTATGAGGACGGTAGTGAGTTATTTTCGACGAATATTATCTACCTGGCCTGGACCTGGGTACGTCCTAAAACTACGACCAAGACCACCGGGGAATTGGCAACAGCATCCCTGGAGAGCGGTGAAGATACGGCGACCGCGATCTCCCAACCAGCCAAGCGTGGCGATTGTGTAATTTACCCCCCATGAAATTGGAGGAGGCCCGTATCCGGCAGTGAAGGTCCCTCGGCTGACATGGTGGTGGTGGATTATCTTCCTTAACACGTTCACTGCGAAGAGAGGCGCATAAGACCCCAAGCTAGGCTACAACTCTGTGAGGCAGCAAAAAACGTGCACTTTCGTACGGTGCGAAGAGCCTAACTCAGTAAAATATATTTTTGAGAACAGCTCTTAACATCTCCTGCGCTGCGGGTAGTCCAGTAGTCCAGCCACATCGCCCTTGCCTAACAAAACGCAAGTACCCACGTTCAGTTTCGCAGCTTCGGCTTGCTTGCCAAAGGCGACCAGCCGTTCTGTCTGGCGCGAGTGTTACGTTCTATTACGGCAGACAACGGCTGCCTTCCCTCCACGCCTCCGGGTTAGCAAATACACTCTATGGGTCATCATGAACTTAAGAGTAGAACTCTTGTCGGTCTAGCCGATGAAGTATGCAGTTCTCTCCACCTAATCCTATCCAGAGCCAATTCCTTGGTTTCCTTGTACGACACGACTTCCATTTTCTCTTTTATTTGTTTCATGTAGCTTATTCTCGGTCTTCCTCTATATGGGTATGACAGACAAAACCACGTACCAGAGCATGTGGGATGGCATGACATGAGCGTTTGTATGACCTTCATTGACCGAGCGAGCGAAGCGTCTCCGTTTCAGCTTTCGACAAAAATTCTTTCGAGGGATTTCTTTTTTTAATACTATGACGATGGTAAACAAAACCACCTGCCTGAAGGTAAGTTAGGACCTATTGACGCTTAGGACTACATAACAATTAACCAGCCGAATCGTTATTTTGATAGCTAGAGACAAATTTAGCTCCCCCTCTCTCAAAAAAAGAGCATTCTCGGGAGCTCTGGCGACCTTATTCACTACCAGGAAGTCAGCAACACATACCCAAGCCATTCAGCAAGTAGTGGTGTTATTATGGCTGTGGTTTTCTACAGAAAACATCTTAGTAGATGAAAGTACTTATTTTTGCCAGGTCAAGTCATATTCATCCATAGACATTGAGTTGAACGTTGAACTGATATAGAGGTGAGATGTGGCATTTAAGCTGATAATGATGATGATGACGGTACTGTCTAAAATTACGTTCAAATGCAAATTACGAGCTATGTTTTAATATGACTATCTTGGTCAAATGACCTCATGTAAGTCGGAAACAGTTCGATAACGTAAGTAGTGATGATTCCCATGCACGCTACATTCGCTGCCATCCCTACTAACGAAATGACTCCCCCAAGCATATTGACATAATTTATCATGCCGCATAATACAGCGCAGACGAAATGGGTCGACACGAATGTCCACTTCTTTCCGATATACTTGATGAACAGGCAGGCAACCAAAGTGCAGCAAAGAAGGTATATGGCGAAAATTGCCAGGGTTATCAGAGCCAGATCAGCGATGCCGTCGTCGCATTCTTGTATCTGGAATACGAAGAAATACTTATAAACTACGGTGTTAATATGTTCAGGTTTAAGAATACTAGAGCTTTAACTTTCGTTCCGGTTAATTATTCTCTTGAAATTGTTAAAATGGCTGGGATAGGGCAATTTGTACAAGAATCAAAATTTAAATTACCTAATGTCATGAGTCATGAAACAGGAAAGACCAATTTAGAACCTACCTCAGTACCATTATAATTAACAGTTTTGTATTATTAATTTTAAAGATATCACAAAACCGTATTCTGGTATCTTGTTTTTTGCTGACACTGTTCATGATGAAAGGCAACCAGTCGGAAAACGGCGGTGACCTGAAAACAGCAGAAATGCATTATTGATATTTAATGCTAAACGAAATCGTTTCAAAAATCTAGTAGCTTGCAGTACTGCAATACTTTCCCGTGGGTTGTGCCTTATATTAATTAGTACCTCTATAATTTGGGACCGGCGAATAAAGCAATTTTTGGCTCTCAGACCACTAAAAAGATTTTTTCATGGGCTGAGGTTTGGCGTTGTCATCTAATGAATAGCTGACCGGAGATAGACCCTCAGTGCTCACACTACCGTATTTCGGTGCAGGAAAGAGTACTTACCTAATCCTCAATACTATCTTTGAAGTTGTGAAAGATAATAAATTTACTTACACACAGTACGAAGGCAAGCAGCACGATATATTTTTTGTAGAAAAGTGGTATAGTTTGCTCGCAAACCGAGCGAAAGAAACTTCTCTGTTTGGGCTTGTAATCGTCCGCATTTAAAACAACATGTTTGACCTGTACAACAAAGAATGGAGTAAAGTAAATGTGCATTTACTGTATCTCAGCAGATGTTATCGGTTATTACATGCAGGTGCATAATTCACATGCATATTATGCCCGACACGTTGATAACACTGTCAATATTGCAAATATCTATAACTACTTACGCACGCAGCTCGTGTCGTGGTGACGAAGTTAAGTAACGAGTGTATGCTATGGTGACATCACATAGGTCTTACGCTTGTTTGCCACTGACGTGGTTTTAAAAGAAAGCGTTCACATATTTGTGTCACTTTGGAAACAACAACTTATTATTTACAAGACGCCTAGATATCGACTTTGAACAAAATCGGGTTGGAAATGAAGAAAATCAATATGGCTGCCACTTTTTCCAAATTTTACCTCGGATTCGTATTAAGAATTCTCTTGGCGGCTCAGATATCGGTTTTGAACGAAATCGGGACGGAAATGATAAAAAACAATATAGCCGCCACTTATTCCAAATTTTACCTCGGATTCGTATTACGAGGCCTCTCGGACGCCCAGATATCGATTTTGAACGAAATTGTGAAGGAAATGAAGAAAATCAATATGGCTGCGACTTTTTCCAAATTTTAGCTCGGATTCGTATTAAGAATTCTCTCGGACGCTCAGATATTGGTTTTGAACGAAATCGGGACGGAAATGATAAAAAACAATATGGCCGCCACTTTTTCCGAATTTTACTTCGGATTCGTATTACGAGGCCTCTCGGACGCCCAGATATCGATTTTGAACGAAATTGGGAAGGAAATGAAGAAAATCAATATGGTTGCGACTTTTTCCAAATTTTAGCTCTGATTCGTATTAAAAGCCCTCTCGGACGCTCAGATATCGATTTTTAACGAAATCGGGAGGGAAAAAAGAAAATCAATATGACTGCGCCTTTTTCCAAATTTTACCTCGGAGTCATATTAGGGGACCTCTCGGACGCTCAGATATCGATTTTGAACGAAATCGGGACAAAAAAAAAGAAAATCAGTATGACTGCGACTTTTTCCAAATTTTACCTCGGAGTCGTATTAGGGGACCTCTCGGACGCTCAGATATCGATTTTGAACGAAATCGGGACGGAATAGAAGAAAAGCAATATAGCCGCCACTTTTTCCAAATTTTACCTCGGAGCCGTATTAGGGGACCTCTCGGACGCTCAGATATCGATTTTGAACGAAATCGGGAAGGAAATGAAGAAAATCAATTTGGCCGTTACTTTATTCAAAGTTTAGGTACCTCGGATTCCTATTAAGAGTCCTCTCGGACGCTTAAATATCGATTTATGTCGAAATCGTATCAGACGGCACTGATTAATAAAACCACTTAAAATACATTGAATCAAAAAAGGTCGTATCTTAATAGGGAACTCACGGCACTTCATGTACCTTTAGACCTTATAAGGAACTTACATGCCAAATTGGTATCTCTCGAACCAGCAGTTTGGGCTGTGCGTTGATATGTCACTCACTCAGTCAGTCAATGTCTTCTTGCAATTTGGCACCTACTTTTAAGTTTTCATGCCCGCAATATAAAATTTCAAAATCAATGCCATTTTCGAAATTAACACTTTTAGGGGTTGATTTCTCAAAAAACCTGAAACACGTATTTACTCATTTATCGTTAGAAATAATCCTGTGAAATTTCGAATAAAATAGTCCAACTTATCTTGTTTCCCCATACAAACTTCGGACCCCAATTGTATCCATTTTATTTGCCCATGACCCTCGATCGAAAAGACGAGGACGAAAGTATAACAGTCCCTATGGATAACCGCTATTATTAATTTTGAATAAACCGGCAACGTTTGGATTCGAAACCAGCCTATGCCAGAGCAAAAGCAGTCAGTTGCTCTCAACCGACTGCCTCGGTCTTGAGTCGATCTCTTGATCGCGACGTACGCCGCCGTATGGTGACGCTTACCGCAGTGGTGTAGGTACGTGGCGACCAAAAGACTGAGGCTTTACTTTACCATTTGTTCAAACGTTTTCCCCTTTAATTTGAAAGTTATGACTTTACTGTTAAGTCTTCTATGTTCGCGGGTGCCGCAGGACTGGTTATTGTGGCACTCTTTAAGGGAGGCCTATGCCCAGCAGTGGACGTCCATCGGCTGATGTGATGATGATTATGTTTGCCGTTGAGTATACGTTTACCTGTTATTTCCAGAGCATTTTCAAACGTATAAGTAATTTTATCATTATCACTAACACTGTTGCTTTTCTTAGTTATATTGTCGAATATACTTCCATTTACACTGATTTCGTCTGCCACGGCTCAAATATCATCATACTATTAATAGCAAAATAAAAGCAAGACGTCTAGGCGTTAAGAGATCTGAAAAATGATGAGTGTTTCCTCATATTTAGTTAATATTAAACGCTTGTGTACTCTTATCTATTGTCTTACTGTGTTTATGCAATAATATGGTGCAACAATATAGGGAAAGATTTTTCATGGTTTTGTTATCTTGGACAAACACTCCATGTGGCGTGTACTGACATCATCATGGTAGATTTTAGTTTAATTTCTAGTGTTTATTTCGTAAACATAGGTACATCAAATAGAGGTGTTAAGTAAACAAATTAGGCCTAAAACTAGGCCCCATGGTGGCAGAATAACAGCCTCTGTTGACCAAGAGTCCTTAGTGGTCTCTTGGTACAGAAACAAGCTGAGCCACCTACCATTTCAATTGTTGTTTAAAACTAACTTAAATCTATAACAGGCCCTTGAGGCATTGTACCGAGGATGCCGGCGGCATTTCCTCGCTGTAGACGCTTCGCAATTTGCAGAAATTGCGAAGCGTCTGGTTGACTTAACTGGTGACCGAAGAGCTGGCGGCTTGCTCGCTCAACGTATTCAGCATTGCGATAAAGCGCGAGGAAATGCCGCCAGCATCCTCGGTACAATGCATCAAGGGCCTGTTTTAGATTTAAGTTAGTTTTATTTTAATTTTATCTCTAGTACCCTGGATGCTTTTAAAAACAAGTTTAAAACCCATCTGCTAATGGAACAAACGTCTTCTATCTAGCCGACAACAATATACAATAAGGAATGTTGCTGTATACCTACATATTTATTCATATTATTCTATACCTACTTATTTATTAGTATTATTGTATACAGATATATTTAACACATTATTTATCTATTTATAAATAATATCTAATGTATTTCTGCTTCGCTTTATTCATTCATTCATTTATTTATATTATTTTGGTTAAGTATTCTGGATAAATAGTATTCTTGTATATATTTTCATTGTTGTTTTGTGCCATTTTCATTCATGTATTTAAGTTCCTGAAAATACTATGTAATAGGTAGGTAGGTGGTCCTTATTTCGTTAATTTATATTTTTCTACGGAGCACCCTTTTAATTAATATCCAAATTCCAAAATCCCAAAAAGTCCAAAATTTCAAAATTCGACAGCGACCCAAAAATGTATTTTAAAATTCTGAGAAAAATATTACGTTTATTTTTAGTCGTAGAAATTACATTAAGCGGGTGCCCCATAGAAAAATATAACTTCGATAAAATAAGGACCACCCTTGTAGGTATAGGTACTAACTTACTTTAAAGGTCTTATTATTATTGTTATTTAGTCGAAAGACGTCCACTACTGGATATAGGCCTCATCCAAAGCGTGCCACAATGACCGCTCCTGCGCCACCCGCATCCAGCGAACTCTTGCGACCTTTATCAGGTCATCAGTCCACTTTGGGGGGTCTATCCACGCTGCGCCTTCCGGTACGACGCGATTTTTAATTTTTACGAAACTTCCAGGCTAATAGTTTATGAAGCCCTTTTATTTAATATCCCACTCGATAAGTTTCCTTGAAAACATTTTTTTTTTCATACAAAAACTGATGACGTCATATCTGGAAAATTTACCAGGTGGCGGATGTCCACCCAAATCCAATACTTATAATTTTACTTCACTTTCCTATAAGAAAAATCCATACGTGAACTTCCCCACTGTAGTCAGCTCCAGAACTACCTAATTGTTATTATTATTAGTGTCCTCCGAGTCCTATATTTTCTAAAAATATAACAGACTAGCTTTTACCCGCGACTTCGTCTGCGTAGAACTCATTCTTGCTTTGGAATTATTTGTTTTCCCATACATCTTTCACCCTTCTTTACATCCCTTAAGAAATGATTACATTGAATATGAAATGTTCTTTACCGCGCTCGGAAAATTTTAATAGTAATCGTTTTTTCAAAACGAATCATCATCATCATCATATCAGCCGAAAGACGTCCACTGCTGGACATAAGCCTCCCCCAAAGAGTGACACAATGACCGTTCCTTTGCCATCCCCATCCAGCGGACACCTGCGACCTTCACCAGGTCATTAGTCTACCTTGTGGGGGGCCCTACCCACGCTGCGCCTTCTGGTACCTACTCGCCACTCGAAAACCTTTCCTCCCCAACGGCCAACGGTTCTATGTGCTATATACCCCGCCCACTGCCACTTAAGTTTAGCGGTTCGGTGGGCTATGTTGGTTACTTTGGTTCTACTGCGGATGGCCTCACTTCTGATGCGATCACGCAGAGATACTCCCAGCATAGCCCTCTCCATTGTTCTTTGGGTGACTTTGAACCTTCTTATGAGGCCCATAGTAAGCGACCACGTTTCAGTGCCATATGTCGTCACTGGCAACACACACTGATCAAAGAGCCTTGTCTTGAGACACTGCGGAATATTGGACGAAAAGATGTGCCGTAGCTTCTCGAACGCTGCCCAGCCGAGTCGGATTTGACGATTTACCCCTTTCTCGAAGTTGGCCCTTCACTAACTGGGTACCTTGGACCTAACTGGACAGTCTGTCCTAGGTATATAATCGTCTGACAACTTCAAGTAAAAGTGTCCGTTTGTAACGGGAGTTGGTGCTACGTGCTCGTGCTTTCAAAACGAATGATTAAGCTTAGTTATATCAAATGTACCGATTCTAGACGAATGAGGCCCGTAAAATATTGCATGTACAATGATAAAAGTCTCGCTACGCAGTTCTTCCGTAAAACGTCCCAACAGAGCGGGTTCTTCATGTAAGCATGATGGCCGAAGGCCGTAAGCAGAGAGGCAAAACATGCAAGGCGAAAGGCCGAGTATTCACACAAAACGGGCTTCTTATGTAAGGTTGAGGGCCCAAGGCCTGAAGCAGGGAGGCGAGAAACGCGAGGCCGAAGGCCGAGTTTCTCAACAGACTGGATTCTTTATGTAAAGTTGATGACTAACGGGCCGAAACAGAGTGGCAATGCATGCGAGGCCGAAGGCCGAGCATTCAAATAGAGCGGGCTCCTTATATAAGAATGAGGGCTGAAGGCTCGGAGCCGTGTGGCACGCATGTAGGGCCGAAGGCCTGAAGCAGAGTGGCAATTCACGCAAGGCCGAAGGCCGAGAATCCCAACAGAGCGGGCTCCTTATGTAGGGCCGAAGGACTGATGCAGAGGGGCAAGGCATGCGAGTCCAAAGGCAGATCATTCACACACAGCGGGCTCCTGATGCCGATCATTCACACAGAGTAAAGTGTAAGGCTGAGGGCCGAAGGCCCGAAGCAGAGCGGCAATGCACGTGAGGCTGAAGGCCGAGAGTCACAATGCCTAGACATATAAACCGATAGACAAACACACACGAATTATTAAAACTGTTGAAATGTGTTCTGTTTCGATGCTAAGGGCCCTCCAATCGCTCCATTGATTTAGCCAATATCTTCAATGTACAGATTTTCGACCTTCTACAGCTGTATTATATGTATACGGATAAGCATAAATCCAGGGGCCTTTCAACTCGAAGTACGAATTTTTCTATGGAAATTTTAGTTTAACTTGTTTGTACCAGATGTCACTGGGTGCTATCTCTATCGCACTTGCATATTGAAGTGACTGGGATGCAGCGGTTGTGCGGTTAGTTCTTACTAAATACACAACGGCGCTACGATATATGTGGAGTATTTCACTGGTATCTCTATCTCAGTATATAGATTGTAATTTGTGCATAGATCTAAGGTGCTTCAACCGTCAATGTTGACGATTGAGCTGCCCAGCCCAAGTGATCTCTTATATCAAACAGTTATTATAGTGTGAAGGGTCACCAATTACGTAAACAATAATACACGACAAAATTAAATTGTACACTGACGATACAAAGACTGCATTGAAGCAGCTGTTTTTGTATTTAAGCATATGAAAACAAACAAATCCAAAGTATCGCAAATTTATTTTGATTTACACGCAATAATAGACCTAATTGCTAAAAGGTTATGCTCAAAAATAACGTCATCAATCAGAAGGAATTATGATATTTCGGCTTTGACATATCGAAAAGTCAGCTTGTTTACAATACGTCAAATTCTGCTATCGCTTACGTTAAAATTATTGACACGCCGTTATACTCCCAATTGGCTGAAACTTAAAGCTTATAATGGCTTATGAGGATTTAAATCACCCCGTTTCATAGACCATATTTGCACCCCCGATTTCATCCCTTTGAGGGTGATTATCGGGACAAAAAGTATACTATAAGTGAATCCAGATTACATACTGTTAGTATACAAAAAATCATTTTGATCTGTTCAGCCGTTTTTGCGTGATTGAGCAACAAACATCCAAACATCCAAACATCCAAACATCTAAACTTTCGCATTTATAATATTATAATAATATATTTAAATAAAGCGATGACAGCTGTTGGCACAATCTCGCCAAAATCGTAAAAAATCGGCCAAGTTCTTTTGTGCCAACTAAAAGTAGGTATCTGAAAACATACAGGCGATGGCTGAGATACGCGTCATACTCGTGATGCTTGCAAGGGCATAGTAAATACCTTAATACTAGTTTTATTTTATTGTAGCTTGACGAGAGACATAATCCTGTTCTGGATTAGTTCTATTGTTATTGACGCTTAGAGACCTTATACATCTCTAAGAATATTATATTAGTGCTGTTTTATTACTTATTTTAATTTTGACGCTTAGAGACCATTTACATCTCTAAGGACTTAATAATCTCTAAGAAAATAATTGTTATTAATCGTATTTGGACGCTCAGAGACCATATACATCTCTGAAATATTAAATTAATTTTATATATTTTTTGTTTATTCGGACACAGATCGTTTTCAATATAGGTACGTCCTAAATATTTGTAAATTTAGTTTCTTTGAATTGTTAATCAGTATATTTTTTTAATCATTATTATTATGTTACATTGCCAGTTTTTAAATTGTATACCTAAAGTCACGCTTTGACATGTAAAAGTGCCCTGAGGGGCTAGTATGATCGCTTATATGTCGGACATATAGCATTCGTCCCGTACTGTCAAGTATGTAAGTGCGAGAGGGACGAATGCTATATGTCCGACATATAAGCTATCATACTAGCCGGGCTGGTGGCCTATTGGCTATGTGCGAAGTAGGTGGTGGGGGTAAACTAAGCGATCGCAGCGCACACCATGGCAGAAATGTGCAATTTCCGGGGACTTATATGTCAAATTTACTTCGACGTTTCCTACGATTCGTTTCGTTTGAATTTATTTATTTATTTTCTTATTTATTTCAGTCAAATTTCCAGTAAGGGGTCTTTCTCGCTTACTAAAATAAATAAAATATTCATGTGTCATTATTTGACATCTCTGAGTTTGACATTGCCCCGGGACCCGTGACGTTTTACGTTTCTGACGTGCACATAGCCAATTTGCAGAATAAATATTTGATTTTGACATATATATAAAGTTGTACATTATATATTCATATAGTAGCCTGAATAATAATTCAGGTAATTATGCATACTGAAGCAAAAACCGAACAATCTTGAAATCCGCGATAACCTTTTAGATCCCGTTATTGTCGTTTTAAATCTGTGACAATCTCGTTACAATCGAACGACGATTTGAGTTGACTGAACGCAGTTTTTGTTATCTGTATTGGAATTTGATTTGACTGCAGTCGTTCAAAAGCTAATAGTTATTATAAAAATTAAAGAGTGCCTTCGCATTCTTTTTTAAATAATGTTGATAAAGACGAATACAATACTAAATATTACATATAATAATTCAAATTTGTTTCAACGTGGTTTAATTCAGGTGGCTTTAAGAAAATATCACCACATTTTACGAACCAAATATTAACATACTTCAACTTCATTGCGAAACGAAATGTCCAAAATGACAACGACAAAAGTCACAAAACGGATGGATGGACGTCAATTCGGTCATTGTCATTACAATATTCTCGTATTTGCGGTTTAGTGAAGTGTTTACAGGTCTAGTAACAAAGATACAGTTCAATAGTTCTTGTTTCAGAGCAGTGCAACATCTAAAACGATCTTAAGATGTCTCATCAAACAGGTATACAAGGTATGTCGCCAAACAATACAATTTTTATTATGCTACTTTCTACCTCAATCTTGTGTAGAACAGCTGCGATCCCACGCCTTTTAATCATTGACTCGAATTGATTCATATCTTTAAATAACTTTGGTTACATAAATCTCCCATCGTTATAGACCCGTGTGCAGATTTCCCCTGTGTTCATGACAGAAGGCTTTTGCCCAGTCGTGGGATGATTTGACGACCTGTTTAGCCTAGTTGGTAGTGACACTGCGGCTCAACTTTAGAATATGCAACACCGAGTTTAGCGTTCATATTTTTTTTATAAACAGTACTCATGATTAGAAAGCTTTCCACAAAATTTCAAGTTGCGGAAACGTAAAAAAAAATTGGACAGTTTCTATACTAAAATCGGTAATAAACACCACGCCATGACAGTCAGATGATTCCGTCACTCACGTCACTGGGGCCTAGGTATATCAAAAACCTAATCAGAGCACCCCACTATCCACGTGGTCTTGTCTGCCCTACCCCTAGAGTGTATATAAAAATTCGGAGGCGCGAAGGGAGAGCAGCCCTCGCCCGCCGTGACAAAGCGCGGGAACCGTGCGAGGTGGAGCGGCTGAGCCTGGTCACCGAAGGCGACTAGCAAGGCGAAGCTGCGGAGCCGAGCATGGACGACCGTGTTTTGTTACGCGAAGGCGGAAGGGGTGCTCGTCCCGCAGCGCCGGAGCTAAGGCGGAGTTGGACTGTTATGGCGTAGTATTATTTACCGATTTTAGTATAGAAACTTCCAACTTTACTCTTTTTTTTCTCTTAAACCGTATGTCTCCGCAACTTGAAATTTTGTGGAAAGCTTTCTAATAGCGAGTACTATTTATAAAAAAAATATGAACGAGAAACTTGGTGTTGCATATTCTAAAGTCCTTCCGACACTGCCTCTGGAGCTGGGGTTCGAATCCCGGCCAGGGCATTATTTGTGCATGTAGCACCGATTTTGTTCTTGGGTCTTGGATGTTCTCTATGTATTTAAGTATGTATTTATCTATATATAAGTATGTATATCGTTGCCTAGTACCCATAGTACAAGCTTTGCTTAGTTTGGGACTTGGTCGATTTGTGTAAGATTGTCCCCCAATATTTATTTATTTATTTTTATTATTTATATCGGAACAAAAGATCATTGAAATTAAACTAAAAATAAATTAATACTAAGAAACTAAATACCTACGTGTATAAAAAATCCCCCAATTATAGTATTTTCATTTTTCACCAGGCCGGGATTGGTAGCAATTGTAAAGTGATTCTTTTCAGCTTTAACTATTTGACATGAAAAGGCTGATATGGAGTAATCCATTGTCAACAAAAAGTTTAAAATGCACTTGAATTTCCATAATGTTAACTTGATGTTGAGTCCGGTTAGGACATAAACCTTAATAATGAGAATCACCCACATGATACAATGTACAAATGCTGGCACCTATTGGACTAATTCCTTTTTGTTGTGTTTGTAACAATCCTGACAGATAAGGTTTGTATAAAAGAAGTTGCATGGAACTTTATGAGATGTTTAATTACATCACAATAATTTACTTTAAATAGGAATTAATAAAACTTCTTACATGACATTTTAGTTATCATTTTCCAAACAAAATAATTACATTAAAATTTTGCTCAAACAATCATCCTGTGCATTTACCTGACAAGGATATCACTTTCTGCCAAGTGAGAAGCACATTGGATGCTAGTTGAAGTGGCCAGTTAAGTGACAGTAAAGAGATTTCATACTATAATCAAAAAAGTCTTAATCATTGAATACTGATTATTAGGCATCGGAGTTTTTGTCGCATGGTAAGACTAATAGCAAGCTATGGAGTCGACATTTGCCATAAATCTAAACTCTTATTCATACTCATACTCATTTATTGTATTTATCTTAAAATGCCTCTAATAGCGGTCGGTCGTGTATAATCTTAGTCAAATTAAATCTTAGTATTGAAAAATATTTTTGTATTAGATTATAAATTCATAACTTGAACTATTTTAACATACAACTATACAAACTATATCACTGCGAAAGATATAATGTCATGTAATACATTTTAATTATAATACAATGTGTACACACACAATGTATTTATTTTCCAAAGATCAAATTATCTTTTCTTAACTCGTCAACGTTGTTGTCCTTGATTATAAAAAAATACCTAAGTAATTAAATAAATCAATGAGTATGAATATGAATAAGAGTTTAGATTTATGGCAAATGTCGACTCCATAGCTTGCTATTAGTCTTACCATGCGACAAAAACTATGATGCTTACTGATTATCTTATATGCAGGGTTTTATTACATGGCACAGTTGTTTTCCTAGTTTTCTCCAAAAACTAACATAAACTTTCAAATAGTTATATACTTAAGTCTACTAAGTAAATTCATGATTATCAGTAGAGGCAGTTGTGTGGTCTCATTTTCTTCACTAGTAACCCATGCAAACCAAGGGCAAGCGTCAGGTAGGAAATAAATATACAAGGAAATTGACACAAGTATGAATTTATCATTGCAACAATTGTTTTGCAGCTAATGAAGACCTGAAGAAATATTTCAATAAATGTCGAGATGGCAAGATACGAGTGATGAAAATCAGCATAGAGAATGGTAAGAAACCTGTATTACATGTATACATATACAAGTACATTGACTGTTAGAACACCACAGTTGGCATTTCATGACATTGGAAAGCCACATGCCACATTGTTTGTAATGTCTTGTTTTGATTATTTTGGGAGTATGTTATGTCCACAGAACATTCCGTCTAGAAACCTCAATGTTGCTAATTTGGTTTGCGATACATTGAGGTTATAGCGCTCAAATAATCACGGAATAATGAAATAGTGACTGTTGCTGTTGGACTGATAGTTCACTGGATGTAGGTGGTGCTCATTTGGCCATTGCGGAACTCTGGGGGTGGCCGATAGTGATTACTATTATGTTTATGTATAGATAATACTATACAGATAAAGATGATATATATAAATATATTATATAGTGAACAAATAATAGATATCACACTAGAGATAAAGATATTCCTAAACATAACTGTATGAGATGTATACTACACTTGACTAACCCCTGTTAATAAACATGTTTGAAATGTTTCAGAACAGCTGACCTTAGCCAAACACCAACCAGTCAAAGGAACTTGGGAACAGGACTTTGACAAATATCTACCCTCGTTGATCGTTGAAGACATGCCTTGCTACATGTTGTATAGGTAAGGATAATGATCCTACAATTATGTTGGAAGGGCGCTGACTTGTGGAGAGTGCTCGCACATTCACTGCGATAAAAAAAATATATGTCAGTCACCTGAGAGCTCACGAACAACACTCACTGGCCAGTTTCTACTTATTCTTTCCAGTTGCCATGGTCGAAATCGGCCAAGGTGATTTTGATGAGCAAGGAGTGGATTTGTCATAACAAAAATTAAACATCAAGAGGGGTAGAACGTTGTAGTTTATCAACTATCGACATGTGATTCTCACATAGCCCAACATTTTTTACTTTATTAGCTAAATCAGACTTCCTTTATTCATAATAATGTCGACCACCAATTAATAATCGGAAGCTATACCAGTCTGTTCAGTTCCACTTGAGGTTTGATTTTTCAGTATGAGAATTCCGCTCCTTGATAATGAGGTAAGGATATTGTGTCCTAATCCCTAATCCTAAATAGTTCGGTGCTTTAAGCCCTATTTACAGACATGCAATGTTAACTATATTGAGGGGTTTTATACATCGATTGAACTCACTGTTCCTCGGTACCAACTGAACTTTGGGCGAATTGTATCGGATTACGATTACATACCTATCAACGTTAAATAATGCGCCTGCAGCTGTAATCCGCGTACTCCCGGTCCGGTTATGACGCCAATATGGCCTGTACTGTCCCGGCGTCCTTGTACCGGATGCTTGATGCTAGAAAGCTGGATTAGGTACGAATTATTATTATTATTATTATATGTCTTTACCTCATCTCGGGACCATGGGGTCCCGGACTTTTGGAAGGCGTGCGTAGGGCCGAAGCCAACAGCGCAGAGGCCCTTTTAGACAGTTTAATCTAAAAGCAAAGGGATACACATGGCAGATACCATCCCCGAACGCACAATATGATACATTCAGAGATAGTCCCCGCCAGGTGCAAAGACTATTGCAGTGCATCACTGTGCTGCGATGGAAACTAAGGTCATGGGCTATTGTGTTGAACGTTGGATGGGCTGGATAATGGGCTATTGGAGGAGACTAGCGGACACCTGCCGTGACAATCAGTCTCAATATTGTAAAAGGCAGGTGGTGACTCGCCAGCTCGCTGAGTGGGCCCCACATAACAGTCGCACGCACAGTGCGACAGTGGGGCAATGTTATTACTGGCCCGGCGTCGCGGACCCGCGCTCTATCACACTCCACTTCACCATGCGTTAGCCCTGCTCAATGATATACTGAAGAGCTACAGCAAACTGGATATTTTCCATAGTAGTAGTAGTTTTTGCTTTCTAGCATCAAGCAGCCGGTACCAGCTTAGGAATCTATCTCGACGCCAAGTTCGATAAATGTGGCATAGTATAAGTAATAGTATTTAAGTTATTATAATTACCTACAGCTGTGTAGTACATCTAATGCATCCTGTTTGGTTAACACGTGTAGCTAGACTGTAAGTAAAAACAAATAAAATTGTGACTTATGTAAATTAAAATAATTTAAGAAATCAATAAATAAATATGTCACAGGCCTTAACTTGACTCGTTTGTTTGTTCCCAGGTTCGATTCCACTAACTCGATGGGCCACGAGTGGCTTCTCCTCAGCTGGTCCCCAGACGACGCCGCCGTTAGACACAAGATGCTGTACGCCTCGACCAAAGCCACACTCAAACAGGAGTTTGGCTCCGCGCATATAAAGGATGAGATGCATGCTACTACCAAGGTGACTTTAGAAATGTTTTCTCTAATTTCTTTTTATTTATTTATTTAATAGGCACACAAAACAGACAACATTCATTGACAGAAAAATAGCCTAGTTCGCAGGTATTGATTTGAATGCTATCCAAAATATGTATGCACAGCATCCACCATATCAGCCCTAGGACGTCCACTGCTGGACATAGGCCTCCCCCAATTTCATGGGGGGTAAATGCCATAATCGCCACGCTTGGCATGCGGGTTGGCGATCGCAGTATCTCCACCGCACTCAAGGAATGCTGCTGCCCATTCCCCGGTGGTCTTGGTCGTAGTTTTAGGACATACCCGGGTCCACAGGGATGCACAGCATGATTAAAAGTAATAGCGAGCGTAAAACTAAAACTACACTAAACTAGGTACATACATAAAAATAATATAATATATTTGAGCAAGCTAAACAGATAATTGAGTAGACACATGACTTAAATAGAAATACAAATCAATCAAAAAACCAAGTTAAGCTGATTTAAGCGGCTGAGTACTCTGACCAAGAACTGTGACTATCTGCCTCCTGAAAATCGTAAGTCGCGAGTCGAATATGTCAATATCATTATGTTTTAATACCAGGTTTTTATTAATATTCCAGTGCCGCTCGTCGTGTAGACGCTTTGCTCTACATACGGTTTTCGCATGTTATCGGCTAATCTTTGGATTGTCAACGATTTCGTAGCGCTACGCTCTTTAAGTGTTATATACTCGTATACAATTAAACCGTCCACTATTGAGCGAGCTAGCAATTACATATTTCCAAATTTGTGTTCTTTCTTTTTTTTTTCTTCAATGATAGGTTACGTGTATTTCTTTACTCTTCTGGTGTGATATGATTAACCATTTATTATAAAAAACACAAGAAAATACTTTTTTTTTAATACCAGAAATACCCTATAAAACAAAATGTTCAAAAACTATTATGACTCATAATCTGAAACTACTTCAAAAACTGCATTGCCTGGCGCTCTATAATCTCGTGTTGTCAAGATCCATTAGTATGTCATAACTTTAGATCAATATTTCTCTGCATTGGATAAAAGAAAAAAAATTGGACCTGGGAGTTACTCCAGATGCTCTAATGAAGCGTTATTTTAACTATTGCTCCTGTCACAAGCTGCTGTGCTGTGTGTGTTGGGCCCAGCCTGTATATGAATTTTGAGGAAAACTCTACTCCATATGTCTTGCAGATTAGGTTATATTTTTTCGGGTATAAACCTCATCACCATCATGTCTCTCTGCAGCTGACTTACAAATGATGAACGTGACTTGTGCCCTTCACTGTAGTCACTACTCCCTTCACTGTAGTCACTACTGATGATCTATTTCAGGACGAGGTATCCCTGAAGGGCTACAAGGCTCACCTAACAGGCATCAGTGCTCCTGCGCCGCTGACAGAAAGAGAAGAAGCATTGAAGGAGCTGCAACAGACTGACCATAGCACCAACTACGGGACTGACTCTAGGTATGCTCGGCTCAGCCGTGTTTTACTTGTATAGTTCTTTTTTATGCGGTGAACGGGAAAACTCGAATACGGGCTGCCGGCTGGCACCATAGCCTATGGACGCTTGGCACCATAGCTGGTGGCTGAGATACGCGTCATACTCGTGATATTATTACTTATTTTATTACTAGCACTCTTTTTATTACCTATTTTAATATTGACGCTTAGAGACTACTTTGTGATTTCTAAAGACTTTGGTATAATTATTATTAATCGTATTTGGACGCACAGAGACCATATACATAAATTAATTGTATATACTTTTTGTTTATTCGGACAGAGACCGTATACAATACACATCTCGAACATTACGACGACCTGTTTAGCCTAGTTGGTAGTGACTCTGCCTTCGAAGCTAGAGGTCCCGGGTTCGAATCCCGGCCAGGGCATTTATTTGTGCATTTTTCACGGATATTTGTTCTTGGGTCTTGGATGTTTTCTATGTATTTATCTATATAAGTATGTATATCGTCGTCTAGTACCCATACAAGCTTTGCTTAGTTTGGGACTAGGTCGATTTGTGTAAGATTGTCCCCCAATATTATTATTATTATTATATTATTACCTTCAAATTGTGATACTATCTTATTTATTTAATCTTTATTGCACAAAAGAAAAACTTGTAGTACAAAAGGCGGACTTAAGGCAAAGCAGAAAAGTTGTGGGTGTTGCAACTAAGATAATAAAAAATCAATATCTTGTAAGTTTCTTTTCATTGAATGACATACTCGTAAGTTTGTTAATCAGTATAGTTTGGGAGCTACAATATTTCGTAGCTCCCAAACGGATGAACCGATTTTCGTTTAGTTTTTTTTGGCGTCATAAATAATTTTATTCAGAGTGTTCTTAGCCATGTTTCATGAAAATCTGTTCAGCCGTTTTTGAGATATTGAGCTTTGAAATGAACATGTCGGGGGTTTTCAACTTTTCTAAGTTGTAGTTATGTATTATATGGTGGCCCTTAGGTGGGTATAGAAAACTTAACGGAGGGGACAAATTTTCAGGCAATCAACAATGGGCGGTGTCTCGTTCCCGATCACGGAGGCTGCGGAGCAGGGTATCGTGGACCTACAACGGGGCTCATACAACTACGTACAGTTTAAAATTGGTGAGAAAACTTCTCGTTTTACCACTGAATAGTAAGGGCGAGTTGCAGCAACTTACGATGACAGATCGATGAACGGTAAATATGGCGTCGACAGCTATCATTCCATAGAAACTTGTCAAACTTTTCATACAATCAATTTTAACGAACACCGCTCACGATTACTGACGGTTTGGTGGAACCCACCGTTAATAGTAATACATGCTTTTTTTATTTGTTAAGAAAACAAACTAAGAAAACACACAATAATACTTATAAAAATGGGTACAAAAAAGGCCTAAAGTTACCTATATTTATTATTACTATATAAAAATTACAAATTAATGTAAAATTGCAATTATAATCACAATTCATAAAATCGCAAACAGAGTAATAAAACATGCAAAGGAGATTGCTAAATGCTGGAAACAATATCACCACTTATTTCAACAATATTATCACTTATTTCAACAATATTACCACTTATTTCAACGATATTTCTTACCACTTTTCTTGTCTTGTCTAGAAAAAAAAATACGATTTTTTTTGACGGACTCACTATGAGCGAAGACCTGTATTCATTATGTGATTCATTATACAAATTACAACTGCGCCTAAAGAATTAATTTTTAGCATACGTGATATCAAACGTTCCATTTATCATTCACTTGCAGTGAAAGATGCATCTCACTCGATATGACGCGTCTGAACACCAAAGTGAATGAAAAGTGCCGAATAAATACATTAGTGAACTCCGACACTGTTGAATATTGGCATTCGGCGATATTCACTCGAGTGACCTGTCAGATGGGACCAGGGTATGGCCTAAAACTACGACCAAGACCACCGGGGGATGGGCAGCAGCATCCCTGGAGTACGGTGGAGATCTATACTGCGATCGCCAACCCGCATGCCAAGCGTGGCGATTACGGCATTTACCCCCCATGAAATTGGGGGAGGCCTATGTCCAGCAGTGGACGTCCCACGGCTGATATGGTGGTGGTGGTGGACCTGTCAGATATCACCTATTCATCATCATCAGCTGAAAGACGTTCCCTCCTGGACATAGGCCTCCCCCAAAGAGTGACACAATGGCCGTTCCTGCGCCACCCGCATCCAGCGGACTCCCGCGATCTATTCATATTCATATCGTTTATTGCTTTCATGTTAGTATAAAGATCTTAATTGTTAGTACATTTCACATGAACCCTGTAAGGCACAGCAATTACATTAGGTGTTGGTAGTACCGACATAATAAAATTTATAAAAAGGAGACATTCATTACAGTTCATGTGTCTCATAATTATTAAATAGACCTTTAGTAGCAGTGGGCGGGGCACATTGCACGTAGCACCGATGGCCCTTGGCCCGGAAAGGTTCTCGAGTGGCGCCTACGTACCGGTGGGCGCAGCGTGGATAACACCTATTGCGATAAAAATAATATTAGTACCTATTATCACTAGTGGCTCCGTGAGCTGCAGACCTCACGATTTTTGTTTTTAATTTTTTGTTATTTCCTAGAACTGACTCGACGAAAACATCCTATACAATTATCGAACTTGCTCACAAAATTTCACGAGAATCGGTTGAGAAATTCGACCTGTAGTGTCCCTCTTTCACAAGCAAGAACACAAACTGCTTACTGGATTTGAGCCCAAAGGTTGGCAAAGTTGCATATCGAATAGTCTAATTTGTCACAAAGTTGACAAATTAATGAAGATTGTGAAAGGTTTGTTTGCACTGTATCAGACAGAGAATAGAACTTTTTAAAAGAATTTTAAGAACATGATCTTATTTAGTTTTTTAAAATTGCAATCCAAAGTTGACCTGTGACTGAATTTATACTCCATGAATAAACTTTGCTTATCAATAAAAAAAACTAGACGTTATTTGCGAGTGATTTTGATAGAGTCGTACATCATTACATATCTCCATAAAAATACAAATTGCAGACTCGAACACTTTTTTTTTATTTCAGGTTTAACGAGTCAACCTTTAGGTTACTTTCATAAAACTTTTAAAAAGTTACTTAAAATGCATGGGCTCGAGAATTTTTTGGGGGCCTTAGGAGATAGCAAATGACCCCACCTATCTGCCATTTTAATTTGGCAATCGGTGGACCAAACATTCTGTATTTCAATACCGGTTTCGATTATACCGCTGATCAGATCTTAAGCGATAGAAATAGCGAAATGCGATTATAAATGGTTATACTTTTTTTAAAACCGGTAATAAGAATACCGGTAACGATTCTTGGGTCTAAAATGACTCCTCTATTATCCATAAAAGTCTTTGCACCTAACTACCAAACACCCTGTACTCTATCTGTCTGTGTGTTGTACTCAAGTACAATATTTACAACTGCCCTTTCCACTGTCCCGTTACAGACTTAGAAGAAGAAAAGATCCACCTATCGAAAGCGGCGAACATATCTCTAGTGAATCTACCGGAGCAGGTACCAAGCGACCAGGCGCGGTACCACCTCTACCTTTTCAAACATACGCACGAGGGAGACCACATGGAGAGTATAGGTACACGGTAACACCACATATATTTCTTTAATGATCATTGATCAATGTCGGCCTGTTTAGCCTATTTGGTAGTGACACTGCCTCCGAAGCTTGAGGTCCCGGGTTCGAATCGGTAAGGGCATTTGTTTCTGTGGTGAGCAGAAACATTTGTTCCTGAGACTTGGATGTTTTCTATGTATTTAAGTATATATCTATTAAATATATCGTCGTCTAAGTACCCATAATACAAGCCTTATTGAGCTTACTATGGGACTAGTTCGATTTGTGTAAAAAAATGTCCCTTTATATATTTATTTATTTATTTATCAATGATCATGTATTAGTCTTTGATATAATAAAATTGGAAAGTAACAAAAGAAAAATTGATAATAAGTATATGGTAGCTAGTTTATAAGTAGAATTTACAAGTATGGTAGGTATAGTTTATAAGTATTATTTTTAATGTATGCGCATATCAACTCACAACTCCCAACTGTATCACTACATTTTTGCAAATAAATTTCAGATGTCTAACCTTTTTACCGCCACAGTACCTTCGGTATGATTTGTCTAACACGCCAGTCTTTGTAGCCACCTGCACCACCACCATTACCACCATATCAGCCAAAGGACGTCCACTGCTGGACATAGGCCTCCCCCAAATTCACGGGGGGTATATGCCATAATCGCCACGCTTGGCATGCGGGTTGGCGATCGCAGTATCTCCACCGCACTCCAGGGATGCTGCTGCCCATCCCCCGGTGGTCTTGGTCGTAGTTTTAGGACATACCCGGGTCCGGGTCTTTGTAGCAAAATACTCAAAATAACTTTACTTGGTAGCACTTACGTTGCCTCTACATCGACTTGATAAAAATTCATGGCGTGTGGGACACCAAATGTAATGACCCTGCTTACGAAGCTGGTGGGTCCGGGTTCGAATCCCGGTCAGGGCATTTATTTGTGTCATCATCATCATATCAGTCGAAGGATGTCCACTGCTGGACATAGGCCTCCCCCAAAAAGTGCCACTATGACCGATCCTGCGTCACCCGCATCCAGCGGACTCCCGGGACCTTTACCAGGTCATCAGTCCACCTTGTGGGGACCTACCCATTACTACTATTTACTAACCAACTTCAAAAAAAGGAGGAGATTCTCAATTCGTCGGAATATTTGTTTTATGTATGTTCACGTTTACTCGGGGAGTAGCGGACCGATTTAAAAAAATCTTTTTTTGTTTGAAAGGGTGCGTTCTAGTTGGTCCCATTGTCACCAAGTCTAGGTCTGATGACGGGATTTTGGAAAATCGAGGGAACTCCTCAAATTATATACCAAAAGGGTGGGGTAAGTAAGGCTACATCGAAGGAACTCCTCAAATTATATAGCAGGAGGATGGGGTCTAGCAAAGTTTGGAGTCGTTCTTTTATTGTTAAAAATGTACTTGTTTATGTGATGAGCACTAATGTTTGTTCTTTAGTCTTGGATGTTTTCGATGTATTTGAGTATCTATCTATATACTAACATATTTTCGATGTGTTTGTAAGGAACAAATATGATGTGTATCGTCGCCTACTACCAAGCAGTACAAGCTTTCCTTAGTTTGCGATTAAGTTGATTTGTGTAAGATTGTTCACAAATATGTATGTTTTTATTTTTAAGGGTACACGGAAAAAACATGTCTAGTCCATTTAAAGTTTAAAACAAAGCAACCTAACTTATAATGACGTAAGGTGCAAAGATGCTTTGAAATTTTAAAGGACCAGACATGTTCTTTCCCTGTACCCTCCATCTTTGCCCCCTGGCTAGATGCTGGCCAAGAGCAATCCCATTTTTGATTAAAAAAATCACCGCCGGTGACAAACAATCGTACGAACAGACTGTTGGTAAGCGTTGACCGTGGCCTATGGATACCTGAAACTCCAGGGAAGTCACATGCGTGACCATCTTAATTTGTGTACTATTCCATGCCTCGAAAAAACCAAGGCTGGAAGTTTATGAAATGCCTTTGTAACCATACCTGTGTGAAGGATGACAGTCGCGCTGGCATCAACTTTTACAATAATAGTACATTACTATAGAGGCCGGGAAACGAAGCGTTGCAGGCCAAGTAGATATAGACGGATAGGGATACGCGGCCTGCAGCCCAACGTTTCTCGCCGAGATTTGTATAGTGCTTTTCTCAAACATATGCAATGGAATAAAAGAATACACCACTCAAAAAACAAATTTAAAAGACGCCATGTTTGGCAATAAAATTTTAAAAAGATTACTTCCCGGCCTAGGCCTTCAATTTTGTATGAAATTCTTTTACAATTCTCCCGAGTTGTTCCGCCTGCAACGTGATACTTTGAAGCCTGTTATAACGCACGTAATGACGAAACCTCATTGCATGTTTGAGAAAATACATTTCTCATTTAGAACATCTTTGGAGAGCCTGTCAAAGCTGGTCGACTGTTCAAATTATTCTGGGCAAAGTAAACCATTAAATTTTAATTTGCCCAGAGTGATGCATTAAATCATAATAGTTCTAACAGTCAAGTTGCCCACTCACTTGACCAAGGGGGGTCGAAGTGGCATCACGTCAGTAGGGAGAGTACCCACCGTTACCCTACACGTGACCCCTGGGTGGTGGTAAAAGTGCAACAAACTGGCAACCGTACCTGTCTTCTCGAAGATCTCACGGTCCGAAAATAAATGCCATACGAATATTAATATTATTATTATAGTCATAGAATAAAATCAGCTGTTTACTAATGATAATTGTTTGTTGACAGTGTTCATCTACTCGATGCCCGGCTACAGCTGTTCTATCAAAGAGAGAATGCTGTACTCCAGCTGTAAAGGACAGTTCCTAGACATTATAGAGAAAATTGGATTGGTTGTAGAAAAAAGAGTAAGTACAAGTACTTAACAGTGCACTTATAGTACATTACGATAAAAGTGCAGTAAACAGGAAATTCGCAACGAGTGGTGATAAATTGAAACACGACCGAAGGGAGTGTTTTAAATCGACACGTGTTGCAAATTATCTGTTCGCACGTGTATCGTACAACGTTTTACAGTACATATGGCTCTTTAAAGTTTCGACATATGCACATAATCTGCTTATTACCGCACTTGTGCGGTAAAGTAGCACCATATGTACTGTAATAGTATATTACGATACAAGTGAAGAGAACAGGAAATTCGCAACGAGTGGTGATAAATTGAAACACGACCGAAGGGAGTGTTTTAAATCGACACGAGTTGCGAATTACCTGTTCGCACGTGTATCGTACAACGTTTTACAGTACATATGGCTCTTTATAGTTTCGACATATGCACGTAATCTGCTGATTACCGCACTTGTGCGGTAAAGTAGCACCATATGTACTGTAATAGTATATTACGATACAAGTGCAGAGTACAGGAAATTCGCAACGAGTGGTGATAAATTGAAACACGACCGAAGGGAGTGTTTTAAATCGACACGAGTTGCGAATTACCTGTTCGCACGTGTATCGTACAACGTTTTACAGTTCATATGGCTCTTTATAGTTTCGAAATATGCACGTAATCTGCTGATTACCGCACTAACTGCTGATTACTAGCCTTCCTACACCTACACTTATAACGACAGTGTTGAGTTGCATTGTACGCCCTGCAACAGAACCTTCAAAACCAAATTCGGTTTTGCAAGCCACATTCGTGCACATGACCGACGCTCGTAAAGGTCGTGGAGCCAGGTTTCGCCATTGACGGATACGTCAAGGAGGACGATATATACCGCACTTAAAGTAGCACCATATGTACTGTAAAATATTTAAACTGTCTTATCCGACCATTTTTTATCTAATTTAATTTTATGGCTTGTTTAAAACCTATATAATGATTCAATTACCCCAGAAATGTAAATATATTTTGAATAATTGAAAGTGTAATAATTACCTTATGAACCTAAATGTAAGGTTCAAAATCCGGAACCGGGTAACTCAACAGTTTTTATTTCAGATTGAAATTGACGACGGCAAAGAACTGACAGAAGAGTTTCTATACGACGAGATCCACCCGAAGAGGAACTTGCACCGGCCCGCGTTCGCCAAGCCCAAGGGACCACCGAACAGAGGCGCTAAGAGGATCACCAAGTCGCAGGCCGCGCAGTAATCGTCTTTATAGCAGGTTTTATTAGGACGACAAAATTAAATTGTGTTGTAATGAAACCGGAGGTATTATACTGGATATTATGTTAGTTACAGTCAATGTAAGAGATTTAAATTGTAAATCAATGAAAATGGGCAAAAATGGCAACTTTGCCCACATAGCCGACAAAAAGGATTGCGATCAATAGAATTTACTAGTAATGTAAACAAAATGATATGTTCTGCGTTCGCCCTAAAAGGTACATTCTTTGGAATGCAATATTTTTCAGGCTAAGGCTGGGTTGCACCGACTTACGATCACAGACTGATCAACGTTAAATATGGCGCCGGCAGCTATCATCCCATAGAAACTTGTCAAACTTTCCATACATTGAAATTTTAACGAACACAGCTTACGATTACAGACGGTTTGGTGCAACCCAGCCTAAGTGACAAATTGTGAACAAGCCTTATTTGTCAAGGGGTTTAGGAACGTTTTTATCGTGTCTTGATGCAATACGAGTATTTAAACGTATTAGGTTACTGGTGAAAGTATGTATTGAATATAATAATCATATTTATGATTTATGTAATTATTTGACTGTATTTCAAATTTTTTGGGGTTTATCAAACTGTTACTCAGAATAATCTTTGTATTAATTATACGAAACTTTCCATCGCAATGAGATTACGATAATTATGTTCCCACAAATGTGTTTTCATTTTATGGTCTACAATTCCTAAAATATCATCTTTCATACAGTTATACATATCTGCCTATAAACAAAATACTTAAATTTGTATACTGTCTGCAACGCCATCTGCGCTAACACGAGAAGCACATCCACTCAAGTTAAAAATAAAAATACACTGTATCATGGCCAATCTATCGGTTGTGGGTTTAGAGCACTTAGAGATTCAAGCAGTAAGTAAGGTAAACGTTGTCAAGTCTATCCAACAACGTCATGACAATGTTACCGTAAAATGCTACAACATTGCCCGAAAAGTCCAACTTCGCTTACCATAAAAACTGCAATTATCTCTGAAATAGCTTTTTTTACGTAAATTAGATAAATATGTAATATAAATAATAACTTTATGGTGGAAAATCTCACTTTTTTGGATGGCAAAGATTCATAGGCAATGTTGCAGCATTTTTCTGTATAACACTGCAGAATATTCCAAAGTTTCCTACACCCTCGGATCATCATACTCATAAATTGACCAAGTATAAGCGCTAAGTCATATACGCTGCAAAACCACGATTGTTTTAGTTAAATTTTGCTATAAGCTATTTGTATAATTGCTCAGGTTATGTTTGTTATAATAATTATTTAATAATATGGTATGAAACAGCAAGACTGCCCAACCGTCTTCTGTAGTTCACTCGTTTATATTTCACTATGATACTCCATAAGTTAAGTACAGTATTAATATAGTAATACATTATTGTTACAAATACTTACCCTATACTGGTACTCTACTCAAATAGGTGATATATGTAGACTAAAGTAGTGAAATTTTAACAAACACGATAAAAGTAACATAAAGGCTCATTTATACTGGGTTGTGGCCCAAAATGTTTTTCTTTTGTTATTTATGACAAAAGCCGGCCAAGTGCTAGTCGGACTCGCGCACCGAGGGTTCCGTACAATTAAAAAACAAACTCCTAGGCTCGTCCCGATTACAATTATAAATAATAAATAAATAAATATTGGGGGACAATCTTACACAAATCGACCTAGTCCCAAACTAAGCAAAGCTTGTACTATGGGTACTAGGCGACGATATACATACTTATATAGATAAATATATACTTTAATGCCCTGGCCGGGATTCGAACCTGGGACCTCTAGCTTCGGAGGCACTGTCACTACCAACTAGGCTAAACAGGCCGTCTAAAATTAATCTAAAATTAAAAACAATTCAAGGCTCGATAGTAGGTACCTTAAGAAAAGTATAAAATTGTCGACCGTCAATTTCGATGGACAACCAGTATACAAGCCATAAGCTGTAATTCGCATAACTTCTTCCATAGCATGATAACATACGAGTACCTATGTAAAAATATGTTTTTCTCAAACATGCAATGCAATGAAATATTGATGTTATGTTCCTTATAATAGGCTGCGAAGTATGACGTTTCAGGTGCGGCTAGGACAAGAGGTCGTTAATGGAATTTCATACAAATCTTGCAGGCCTAGGCCGGCAAAGTCCTCTTTTTTAATTTCCATTCCACATAAATTTGTGGCACAGGCATCATGACATTCTGCCACTATGCGTATAAAAAATAAAACTGATTTTTTTTGTTGTTTATTTCTTTGCATGTTTGAGAAAGGCACTATACATACATCGGCGGGAATTACGGGGTTGCCCGCCTTAGACCTATCCTATATGTCTTCGGCCGGCAACCCCTTTCGTCCCGGCCTCTGTAGTAATGTACTATTACAGTACATATGGTGCTATATTACCGCACGAGTGCGATAATCAGCAGAATACGTGCATATGTCAAAACTTTAAAGTGAGTACTGTAAAACGTTGTACGATACACGTGCGAACAGGTAATTCGCAACTCGTGTCGATTTAAAACACTCCCTTCGGTCGTGTTTCAATTTATCACCACTCGTTGCGAATTTCCTGTTCTCTGCACTTGTATCGTAATGTACTATTAATAAATGAATAATAAACAGTATTGTTTTAGAGCAATATCTAAACGAGCTTACTATAATAAATTGTGGTTTTATTTTTTTAAGTGTTGCGACCATAATTGTAATTGTAATGCAATAATATTCAATACCAATAATGTTTACAATTAAAATATTAATCAAATTGTAATTGATTGCTCTTAATGCGAATATGATTTTCAGTACATTTATTGTTCCAATATAATGGAATCCTCCGTTAAAAACTATCTTGCTCATAACATTTACAGAAGAGGGTTTTTGTATATGGGCTAAGTTAGCTAATAAAAAGGTGGTATAGTTGAATTTATTTAAAATGTCCGAATGGCACTTGACAGCTTATATTTGGAATAATGATATTGTGTTGTCTTACTTAATAAAGAACATAATACAATCGCCAGCTACTGGTCCAGAAAAAAGGAAACATGTAAAAACATTATCTCCACGAAATGCTACCTTTCATACTAAACAATAAGGTTCAAGTTGTAATAACATGCCATTCACCCTCTCGCCGACCACCTACCTGACTACTGGTTAGCATTCAAAACATGGGCATGTTACTACAACTTGAACCTTATTGCTTAGTTCACAAGGAAGCAATTTGTGTGGATAATCGTTATACATCTTCCCTTTCATTCTAAACCAGTAGCTGCTGATAGAAGTTAACGAAAAGAAGAATACCATGGTTAGAAAGATAAGCTCTCAAGCGAGTGTTCGTTTTTATATATTTATTTAAAAAATTCGGCTATTTGCACGCTGAAAGATCACTTACAATGAATGATTTGTTACAGTTGCGAATCTACAAAAGTAATTCAACTATCAATTTTTACACCTTATGCACTATAATAATAGAAGTAAACTATAAACATATTGTATGCCAATCGTGCATTTTTATGTGTTTTTTTTTAAGTTTCGCACAAATCGTCACACTTTGTATATGATTCAAAAACTGAATTTCTTTACTAACACACTGTCTATTAAATTAAAACAATAACTGCCACATACGTGTACTTTTCTAAACGTAAATAAGTATGGCATTATAACTGAAACGTAAAATGTGGTCATAATACTTTAAAAAAAGTAAGTATTTTAACAAGAAACTTGCCAATATTTTTTCATTAACATGTATTTTAATCATTGTAATTAATTAGTCGTGTAGGTAATAATTACTATCTAAGAACATGAACTGTTATTACATATATTTAATGTACCTATTTGTTATTTAAACAATATTTTTTTAACATTTGTATCGACGTCATATTTAAGGCACATATTTTTATGAGCAAAAAATGCACAAAATACGTATAATGTAACGTATTTTTGTACATGTTAAATAGTTTTATATAGCGTGCAATATCGTTGTAAATTAATAAATGCTTTCGGATTTAGCAATAAATAATCATTATTTGTTTCTTTCCCGATATACCTTTAAACTTTATAACTTTGCCCTAGTGTTTAAATAAACACTAGCACTTAATTTGGCAGGAATAGAGAATGTCGGTGATTCAAGACTAGGTGACGCTGAATAGCCATACTCATACGTGGGCTGTTCCGAAAGTTTTTAGCTGCTCTCACTCTATTCATGCCATATATGTTTTAATGATACCATTATGCGGGTAATTTCAATACATATGTGTTGGGGTGAAACTGTTGATGAAAGTCGCTTGGGTTTTTTTTTTATTGTATTTTAAGTACGACGTCTCAACAGCCCTATCTAATATGCAATGAACGGCTCACAATACCAATTTTGTGTTGCGGGCCAATTTTGATTAATACGTCACCACAACTAAACGAAATTTTATACACCGCAAACTATGAATCTTCCCTGTCTCTACCCACGTAATCTGTTTCGATTGCATGAAAATTAGCGACAATGAGCAGGTGTGTCAAATATTAGTCTAGGACGCGAGACTATGGACTGGTCATCATCACAAAAAAACTTAAATTAAATAAAATCATTTACTGATTTTACATTAAAATCAGCAAAACTAAGTTAGGAAGTCATCCCGGGCAGTTTCCACTACAGCTGTTAGGGATTTCGTTGCCAAAACTATTTTTAGGTATCAAAAATAGTACTATTTTCGCAATTTTTTAAACGCCCATTCAAAAGGCCTTTTGGTAAAAGAAATGTGAAAAAAATACTCGCTACTTACCAACGAATTTATCTCAGCTCATAACTATTGAAATTACCCACATAATGGTGTAAATAAAAAATATACCGCATGAATAGAGTGAGAGCAGCTAAAAACTTTCGGAACAGCCCATGTACTGGCAAGGTAGACAATACATAATAAAATACCTACTAGTGAGTAAATTGTGCAGTACATAGGTACTACAGCAGTATAGGTCCTAAAAACAACAATGGAACATAGAACCTCATTTTGAAATCTGTCAAAAATTTGATGGTATGACGGCGGACGGTGCTAATCCACAAATAAAAACAGGTTTACCTCCACACATCTAGAAGGCTAAACAAAATACATACTGATTCAAATTAGTTACGTTTTGGTGATTTATTTCAAAACGAGTTACTTTTACAAAAATGCAATCTAATTTGAACCTTAAATCCAAGTACTAAGATTGAAATTCTATTGATGCGTATGTGATTGATAAATCGAACTGTCTGGAAAAGAGTTAACGGGTGCTCGATCAGGGAGGACAATTTCTTAAAAGGAAGATTTTGATAATTGTCTTGTAAGACTAACTAATTAACTGTATATACTAGGGAGGTACAAACATTTTTTTTCGATTTCCGGTTTGAAAACTCATCCAATCTGTTGCTTATGCCTAGTGATTTAACGTCTTCAAACATTGTCTCACTAATCACAGTAGAACTTGGTGATAATAGGTTGTCAAATACAAGAACTGTGTGTTTTGGTGTCTCTGTTACTCACAAACAACTAGTCTTAGTAGAAATTGTCTCATAGAAATATAATAAGTGAGGTGTCTTTTCAGGCGCAGTGGATGGAAAGTCTTTTATAGGTAGCGGCACGTAAGTTTAGCGCTGACCGTTTATGCGCAGAAGTCGAAAATAAGGTATCTCGGGGGAGGGCAAGGGCGCGCGCGGGCGTGCGCAAGCGCTGATTGGCTCTCCTGACGTACTCTGTCCCGCGCACCGATACGACGCCCCGCTCACTTCTGGTGTACAGTCGCGTTCTAAATTGTATTGTTGTTACTGTTGTTGTTTTCTTTTAAGTTTGAGTTTGTGTTTTATTGACCGTTTTAATTAAGTTTGTGTTTATTTGTGATTTGAAACAGTGAACTAGAAGAAATACTGTTATGTGAAGACAGGCACGGAAAATGGTTTATGACGTGTCTTTCTTTTTTAAAGACAGAGCTAATGAATTAATTGATTCTTTGAAACATATTAAAAGTCTGACTGACGAAACCACGAATAGGATACTCAGTCACTTGGACAGCGGCAATGTGGATTTAAACATGATGAAACAAACTGCACAAGACGGAAAATATGAAATTGAATTGTGTTGTCAGTGATTTAGGGAAAATTTAAAAAAGAACAGTAGAGGCTACAAAAACAGCTCCCGCTCGCGACTTCGTTCGTGTGGGAAAGTACGATATGTACTATATCTCGGAGCTAAATGTCATCCAGATCCGTTCAGCCGCTTTGGCGTGATTGAGAAACATCCATCTATACGAGACTAGTTTTAACGAACTAGCTAAGATATAAAAGAAGGACAAACAAAAACACGTTCTTTATTAATAAGTATTATTGTAATCAATTTGTAGACATAACAATTGCGCGCGCGACAGTACCTATGCGCAGCTATCCCCTCTACGTTTCGTTCACCGCTAGACTTACGTGCCGCGACCTGTAGTTGACCGAATAATGCTCTACCAGTCCTTTGAAAAGAGGTCTTTGAGGCGGAAAAGTCCTGCTTTCTTCCTGTTGGATTTCAAAACCTGGAGCTTTTTCATTTATCAACTTTCGATATACGTCTAGAAAAAACCTACAACATTATCATCAGTACCTAAAATTAGCAAAAAATTCGTCCAATTAATCGTCCCACTTTAAGACGTAGAGCAGAAAATCGAAAAAATCGTGTTTTCGAAGCCGTTGAGCATACCCTTCCTACAGAGCTAGGTCAACTAAACTTTGTAAAATAATGCCACACAGATGAACGAAAAAATGAGGGGGTGGGTCAACAAATTAGTGACAAAAAAAATTTGCTCCATACATTTTGTATGGAAGAAAAATTTTTTTTAGGAAACCGTCGCCCCTTCCCCTCATTTTTTGTTCATTTACATGCCATTACTTGTACA
The DNA here is from genome assembly GCA_905163555.1 of Notocelia uddmanniana. NCBI lineage: Eukaryota > Metazoa > Arthropoda > Insecta > Lepidoptera > Tortricidae > Notocelia > Notocelia uddmanniana. Next base: position 27,792,033 of record LR991058.1, on the reverse strand, counting down.
AAGTTTGGTTAACCTAGCTCTGTAGGAAGGGTATGCTCAACAGCTTCGAAAACACGATTTTTTCGATTTTCTGCTCTACGTCTTAAAGTGGGACGATTAACTGGACGATTTTTTTGCTAATTTTAGGTACTGATGATAATGTTGTAGGTTTTGTCTAGACATATATTAACAGTTGATAACTGAAAAAGCTCCAGATTCTGATATCCAACAGAAAGAAAGCAGGACTTTTCCGCCTCAAAGATCTCTTTTCAAAGGACTGGTAGAGCATTTTTTGGTCAAATAAACGACTTTCCATCAACTGCACCCAAAAAGTCACCTCACCAATTTTATTTCTATGACACAATTATCACTAAAAGACTAGTTGTTTGTGAGTAAGAGACACCAAATCACACAGTTTTTGTATTTAACAACCTATTATCGCTAAGTTCTACTACGATTAGTGAGACAATGTTTGAAGACGTTACATCACTAGGCATAAGCAACAGATTGAATGTTTTGAAACCGGAAATCGAAAAAAACTTTTTTTGGGCCACCCAGTGTACACACAATAATTCATACTAACTAAAGGAAGTACATCTGCCTCAGAGTACCCCAGCGCGGCTAGCACAAGACGTCGCGCGATATCTAATTGGTACATATGGAAAGATTAAACAGATTTAGTAGAACGCGATTTAGCTCGCTCGCGACTGTGGAAATGCTCTAAGCTACAAAGCAAGTAGTCTTATCACTTCAGCCTTTCATCAGTCCGTCTACTGCTGCCTACCAACATTTTTGCAATAATTTTAATTCTGGGCATTTCCCATCCGGCCACACACCGCATTACTTTCAACCTTTATGAAAGATGAGGCGACATAGCGACCACATACCTACCCTAGAATTTCAATCATAGCTCTGCGTTTTAAGGTTTAAATTCAATTGCATTTTCGTAAAAAGTGACTTGTCTTGAAATAAATCAAAACCATTTTGTACATCACCATCTGCCTGTGTCAGTCCATGCTGGCCTCTACCATGGCACGCCACCGAGCTCGGTCTTCAATTCTTCTCCTCCAATCCCTGGCTACTGCCTTACCGATGTCGTCACCCCACCTAGCTACAGGGCGTCCTACACTACGTTTGCCAACACGCGGTCTCCACTCAAGAACCAGTCTGCCCCAACGGCCATCGGTTCTGCGACATATGTGACCTGCCCACAGTCACTTCAGCGTACTAATTCGCTGAGCTATGTCGGTAACCTTCGTTCTCTGATGAATAACTTCGTTCCGAATACGACCCCTAAGAGAAACTTCGAGCATAGCTCTCTCCATAGCTCGCTGAGCGACCTCAAACTCGTGGACAAGGCGCACAGTAAGTGGCCATCTTTCGGCTCCGTATGTCATTACAGGTAGGACGCACTGATTAAAAACTTTAGTTTTTAGGCTTTGAGGTATGGTGACAAGAAGACTTGACACAGTTTCCCAAACGCTGCCCATCCCAGCTGAATCCGCCTCCTGACTTCTTTATCGAAGTTGTTTCTGTCTAGTTGGAGCAACTGCCCTAGGTATATATAAGTATTTTCGGAAACAACTTCGAGGTAGGCTCCTTTTACTGCGATCGGTCTGCGATTTTGTACATACATATTGTTTTTTTTGTAAAACCTAGTTTGGTGGTGCCTTCGCAAATGTTAAGGTCATCAATCACCTTATAAATCATCAGCCTGTTCTGTTGGGATTCTATATTGGGGTAAATAAACGGCATTATAAAATAAATAACATTTTTAATAGTAAACTAGCTCTATTATTAAATATATTTCAGCTGTGAAACAGTACGAGGGCTGTTCCGAAAGTGTTTAGCTGCTCTCACTCTATTCATGCGATATATTTTTTATTTACACCATTATGTGGGTAATTTCAATAGTTATGGGCTAAGATAAAATCGTTAGTAAGCAGCAAGTATTTTTTTACAACATTTCTTTTACCAAAAGGCCTTTTGTATGGGCTTTTAAAAATTTGCGAAAATAGTACTATTTTTGATACCTAAAAATAGTTTTGGCAACGAAATCCCTAACAACTGTAGTTGAAAATGCCCGGGATGACTTCCTAACTTAGTTTTGCTGATTTTAATGTAAAATTACGAAGTGATTTTATTTTATTTAAGTTTTTTTTGTGATGATGACCAGTTCCTAGTCTTGCGACCTAGACTAATATTCGACACACCTGCTCATTGTCGCTAATTTTCATGCAATCGAAACAGATTACGTGGGTAGAGACAGGGAAGATTCATAGTTTGCGGTGTATACAATTTCGTTTAGTTGTTGTGACGTATTAATTAATATTGGCCCGCAACACAAAATTGGTATTGTGACCCGTTCATCGCATATTCGATAGGGCTGTTGACACGTCGTACTTAAAACACAATAAAAAAACCAAGCGACTTTCATCAACAGTTTCACCCCAACACATATGTATCGAAATTACCCGCATAATGGTACCATTAAAACATCCATATCAGCCCTAGGACGTCCACTGCTGGACATAGGCCTCCCCCAATTTCATGGGGGGTAAATGCCATAATCGCCACGCTTGGCATGCGGGTTGGCGATCGCAGTATCTCCACCGCACTCTAGGAATGCTGCTGCCCATTCCCCGGTGGTCTTGGTCGTAGTTTTAGGACATACCCGGGTCCCAACACATATGTATCGAAATTACCCGCATAATGGTACCATTAAAACATATATCGCATGAATAGAGTGAGATCAGCTAAAAACTTTCGGAACAGCCCTCGTTTGAACACCTTCCACTAATCGTCGGTTGAAAACCAAAAATTACTAAGTAGCAAATACAGCTACTTAACCCTTTTCCAGGCGTAGTACGTTTTATCGACCACATACGTGTCAATAGAATTTCAATCCTAGTTCTCTGTTTTAAGGCTTAAATTACATTGCATTTTCGTAAAAAGTGACTAATCTTGAAATGAATCACCATAACGTTGTTTCTTGTAAAGCCTTCTAGATTGGCGCGGCCTGAAAAAGGGTTAAAGTAAAGCTCGTATGTCCGCATATTTCTAGTACTGAGATACGAGTTTTCGAGGATTACTCAGAAGTAATGACGGATTTTAGTTACTTTTGGTTGGCAACTTCCGTAATGTTCATAATAAAAATCTCTAGCCCCATTTCACTAATTCTTGTAACCTATGATAGAGTTAAACCAATTTTCATATGACCGCCCCTCTTCTATCAGATTTAAATGTGTGAGTTTCTGTGAATTGCACCTATATGATTACGTCAAATACATTAGGCGTTCATTTTAATAACAACTTTTATGAAAAAAAGACTCCTAATTTCAATAAGGTCTAGTTTCCCCCTTGGGTTGAGAGCTCAGGTGGCAGTCGTTTTCGTAAAAACTAGTGCCTACGCCAATTCTTGGGTTTAGGTAGCGGACCCCGGGCATCCTTAAGGATGCAATGATGATGATGAGAAAAAGACTCCTAGTTGTACAGTCAGCGTCATATACTACGTAGCAGACAAAGTGGCCAAATAGGGGTACACCATATATTTTGTATGGTGTACCGCTATTTGGTCACTTTGGCTGCTACATACTAATATGACGCTAACTGTATTACAAATTACAAGCCTTTGTAAAATGTGGGGCACATTTAAAAAAAGGCTAATCATGTACCTAAGTATACCGTAAAATACCACAATATTGCCTATTTCGAATAAAAGGGCAATTTAAAAAAAAAATGCGCGGTTCTGGCATTCTCGGCCAATCGCTCTAGCCAACTGAACTATAGGAAGGCACGAAATCCTTCACTAGTTCCCTCCAACAGCGCGGAACGCACAGAGCGGGCGCGGCGCGGTGCGGGCCGGAGGCGGTTTGGCATTTTTGATCTTTCCGAAACTGTCGACTGTCGATTATTGCTTCATATGTCACACACGCCGCCTCTGTTCTACTGCGCTACCGAACACCGCGCGGTTTTTTGGTGCGCCGTCCCCCGGACCTCGATCGCTTTACCGCAAAACCGCCCCCGCCCCGCAACGACGCTGCGCAGCTCTGTACGTTTCAAGCTTTAGGGGGGGGTGATCAGCGATATCTACCTAGAAGACTCGGGCTTCTTCAAACGGCAACAACTTCTCAAATTACATTGAGAAATCGTCAGTAGCGGTGCCCATTTTTAGGGTTCCGTAGTCAACTAGGAACCCTTATAGTTTCGCCATGTCTGTCCGTCCGTCTGTCCGTCCGTCCGCGGATAATCTCAGTGCCCGTTAGCACTAGAAAGCTGAAATTTGGTACTAATATGTATATCAATTACGCCGACAAAGTGGTAAAATAACAAGTGGAAAAAAATATTTTATTAGGGTACCTCCCCTATACGTAAAGTGGGGAGTGATTTTTTTTTCATTTTAACCCTAACGTGTGATATATTGTTAGATAGGTATTTAAAAATAAATAGGGGTTTACTAAAATCATTTTTTGATAATGTTAATATTTTCGGAAATAATCGCTCCAGAAGTAAAAAAAAATGTGTCCCCCCCCTCTAACTTTTGAACCATAAGTTTTAAAAATATGAAAAAAATCTCAAAAGTAGAACTTTATAAAAACTTTGTAGGAAAATTATTTTGAACTTGATAGGTTGAATAGTTTTTGAAAAAATTACAAAAATAATTTCTGAACTAAGTTTGTAATTTAACCGTATAAACAGGTGTTTATTGTACCTGTCATTTCTACAAAATCACAATGAAATGACGTGCTTTCAAAGGTTTTGTGTTTCTGTACTTAATATGTCAACTTAATGTGACGGACGGAAAACTACGGAACCCTACACTAAGCGTGGCCCGACACGCTCTTGGCCGATTTTTTGCCTATGAAGCAGGCTTAGTAGACCTTTGCCTACAATAAAAACTGATTTTATACAGTGAGCGAAACGTCACCGTTTCAACTCGCACGTAAATGCTTCCGTATGTCCGGATGTCCGGCAGATTTTTGAATATTCCCCTCTACAGTTCGCATTTCTCAACTGATTCTCGTCAAATTTTGTGAGCAGGTTTGATGATTATTCTGTTTTTTTCTCGATTCAATGCAATGTGGCGGATCTATGGGGGTTGAAAACGTTGAAAGTATCAATCGCGAGGTCTATATCATGCAGAGCCTAGTTAACGTGAAAACAATACTGGCAGAATATTGGCGATGGGTACTCCTTCTCCTACCGCATCATTATGCTGAGCCAGCGCCCATTCTCTGCCACGACACTCACGTGTACTCTAAAGGACTCTGTACACACATACGAGACTGGATATGGCGCCGGTAGTTGTCATCTCATAAAAACTTGTCAAAACTGTCCATAAATTCAGATTTTAACGAACTCCGCTTATAATTACCGACGGCTTGGACGAAAATCTCGGTTTTATGGGTAGACTAATTAGGCTTAGTCAGGCAATGTTGCAGCATTTTACAGTACTTCATATATTAGTTGAGTTGTTCTACTTTTACTTCCCCTTTCAACTCAACCATCAAGTCATGGTGTCTGGTCAGGTCGTCGTGTTTCTCATCTGCCGCTTTCTCCAACGCCTGGTTGTATTGATCCACTCTGAAAAAAAAATTTAGAAAATGTAGACTATACTTCAAATTAATTTATTGCCAAAACATGATATACAAAATATTACAATAAACAATATGTAGCAAAAAATAACATTAACAATTTGGGTCATGTTGGCCATGGGTACCAAACTCAGCATGTGCTGGACTAGTGTCCAGCGCTGGTTTTCATAATTGAGGGGAAGATAGAAGAAGAGAGAGGAAGAGGAAAACCGCGACGGCCATTTATATAAGGCAAAGAGAAGGTTAATGTAATGTCGTATCTCCTGATACAAGCAATAGCAGAGAAAAGAATGGAATAGCGATTACTCCTCCGACAAGAGCTGAGCTCTTAAATTTATGATGAAACTATGTAGACTCTTCATTTTAGAGCAACGAGAAAATTTAGAGTAGGGTCGTCCAACAAAAAAATTTTTTCTATTTCAAATATTGTCTCACTAATCGTAGTAGAACTTGGTGATAATAGGTTGTAAAATACAAGAACTGTGTGATTTGGTGTCTCTGTTACTCACAAACAACTAGTCTTTTAGTGATAATAGTCTCATAGAAATAAAATTGGTGAGGTGTCTTTTTAGGTCACAGATGAACAAAAAAATGAAAATTTTGGACCACCCTAAAGTTTAATCCAAATAATCGAATAAGAGAACGGTCGTCATGAGAATGAGAATGAGAGAATGAGAAATCGTTTATTACCTATTAATTGATTACATCTTTTAGTTCCCGCAGGATTGTGTCAGCTAACTTGTGTCTAAAAGATCTGTGTAAGCTGAAGGTGTTATGTCACAAGCGTTGAGTTAAAGATGTTAGTCGTGTATACATATATTATGTAAAATTTATTTAATTCTTAGAGGACGAGGAGCCACCGCCCCGGGGGGCCAACGTCTCATGTCTTTATTTGGGATATAGACGATGTCTCCTATTCTATTATTTGTTAATAGTGGGTTATGTTCGCCGTAAGCCAGGTAAGCGTGCCCAGGTGTGTCCAGGTCCTCTATATACTGCAATCTTGTCCAGCATTTTGCGATTAAGATCAGCTGCTCGAAGATGCCACGCCTCAAGGTCCGCAATTTCCCAGAGCGTTTCCGTAGGTAGACGTCTTGAGAACTGACCGGCATTCTTGAGCGCCATTCTGTATTGCCTCTCGATTTTTTGTAGGTTCGAGTTACTGTATCTGGGTAAAAGCTGTACCACTCCATAATCCATGATAGGAAGGATGCAGGCTTGAATGATTGCTAATTTGACTTCAACATTCGTTTTGGCGTAAAAGCCAATTATTGGTCCCAGAGCTCCTCTTACTTGTTTGAGTTTTTTAACAATTTTGTCTGTATTCGGGTTCATTTTCAGAGTCTTGTCGAAGATAACGCCCAGATACTTTATGTCTTTTTTGTAAGTAAAGATCAGATTTTTTATTTTAACCGTCGGTTTATATTTCTTCTTCTTTGTGAACAAGATACACTCCGTTTTGTCTACGTTGCATTTCAGACCCCATCTATCGTAGTAGTTTACAATGGTTTCGGCCGCCCATTGCGCTCTCATGGTGGCGTGATCGGGGTTTGCAGCTCTGTTAAGGATACATAAGTCATCCGCGTACTGAGAAAGTTTCAGGCCTCGAATCTTGTCGTGACTATCCCATATGTCATGGACGTATAGATTGAAGATAACAGGTCCGAGAACTGATCCCTGGGGCACGCCGTGTGTGTGGTAGCTTCTCTGGTTCTCCATTTGTAGTACGAAATTACCTTATTAGTGATCGGTCTTCTAAATAGTTTTCTATTATTTTTGTAATATTATTGGGAACTTCAGCGTCCTGTAGTTTCTTTATCAGGCCCTTATGGTTAATCGAGTCGAATGCTTTGCTTAGGTCCGTGCATATCATAGATACACTTTCTCCAAGCGCAAGTGAGTCTGTTATTATTTTACCAGTGCGGAGAATCTGTGTAGCGGTCCCTCTGGATCTGGTGAAGCCATGTTGAAATGTCGGTTGCATCTTATCGACTGTACCTTGCAACCTAGAAAGTATTAGCCTTTCGCATAGCTTCCCCATTATATTAAGCAAAGTGATTGGTCTATAAGAGGTAGCTTCTTTGTGATTTTTGCCTGTTTTGTGCAGGAAGATACATTCGCCGACCTTCCATCGCTTCGGGAAATAACCTGTAGCAAGGACATAGTCTGCTATTGGTTTAAAGGCTTCGATAAAAACTTCTCCATCCAGTTTCAAAGCATCCGCTCTAATCTGGTCCGGTCCAAGAGATTTTTTGTTTTTGAATTTTTTCAATTCTAAACGTATCTCTCTTGAAGATGTCCTGTCCAGGGGTTCGAAGGGAGTAGTCTTCTCTGAGCACTCATCAGTTGGGTTTATATGCGCTTCTTTAACTATAGCCGCGTCGACAAGCGCATTTATTGTTTGTTTTTCGTCCGTGCATCCTTCAATATTGGGAAGTTTCATGTTTGGCGCTTTCATGTTTCTCTGGATTTTCCACATCTTTGCTCTACCATCCATCGGGTCTTCAAGGGCTTTCAACCAACTCTGTTCGGCGAGGTTCGTGAGTGCGTCCTTCGTCGCTTTTTTGAGTTTGTTATACTCGTAGCGCGCGTGTCGAGTTACCTCTGAGTTCGCGTGGTTTCTTTTCGTCCAGGCTCGCATCTTTGCTCGGTTTCTAAGGTTTATCAGGTCATTTATTTCGTCTGGGAGGAAGTCTCTTCTGTTGTGTTCTTTAAGAGTTGCATGAATATCCAAAGTATCCGTAATAGCTTTTTCTAGATTTTCGATACATTTTTCGCACGATACGTTATCAGTTATTGTCAAGAGATCAGACGTTTTTTCACACAAAGTAGCCATATACGCATTTTTCGTATCTGCGCTTTCTGTGATCTTTTTCAAATTTCTTGTGAGTTTTACCTCGCGGTCAACGTTAAATTTGATATCTAGGATCCAAGGGAGGTGGTCTGAACCGATCGACGACATTTGTTTCATTTTGAAGTCTTCTGCGTGTTGAAGTTCATGCGTTACGATTGCGGCATCGAGTATGTTGCTACCTTGGTTCGTTGGTCGGGATGGAAGTCCTGTGTGTTTTAATTCGCACACTCCCTCCATCTGTAGTCTTTTCACGAGGGTACCGATGCCTGCATCTCTGGAGTGTCCCAGCTGTCTCATTCGCAGGTTGAGATCTCCTATTACCAGCGAAGGTTCATCCATGAGCATGTATTCGAGTTCTTCTCTAGCGTGGTGTTGGTCTGGGATTGGGAAGTAGACCCCTTTTATGTTTATATATTCACCCGAACGGTGGTCAAAAACTAGTTTGATTGCAACGCCCTCGAGCTTGCAGTCTTCTTCTTCCCATCCCGGTGTGAGCACAGTTTGAGTCCATCTGAGTCCCCTGGCGATGTACATTGCTGTGCCTAGGTGCGTCGCTATGCTGTGCGTTAGTTTGTCGTAGTTCTGTATATCAAATTTCGCTTTGTCGAAGTTTACTTTACATTCGTTTATTACGATAATATGAGGCAAGTGTTTATCCACCAGTGCCTTTATTTCCGTAAATTTATTTCGCATGCTTTGGGCGTTAACGTGTAGTATTCTGAGCTTTTTGAACTGCGTCTTAGCTGCCATTGAAGAAGACGTATATACATTGCGCTAGTTTCATGGCATCTTCTTGTGTTATAACGAGTCTGCTTGCATTGGGCTGCTGAGCCGGCTGCATCTGTTGCGCTGGTGGTATCGTTTCGGGCGTGACTGTTGCTTTTGCTAATCCCTCTCGTGGTAGGCTGGGGAATTCATTTACTCTGTCAGCAAAAGAAATTCCTGAGCGTATGTAACTATTGGCAAGTATCTGATTCTTCTTGGCTTCTTTATCTATTTTTTTTTTGTATTTTTTGGGCATTTTTGTCTAACTCATTTTGGAAGACCGGGCAAATTACATTATTGGCTCCGTGATCGCTCTCCTGTCGACACGCCCGACATACTGTCACTTCCCTGCCTTCGATGGTCATTTGCATTCTGGGAGATAGTTGCGGTCCGTGGCATGATTGTTTTGTGTGATCGAATTTATAGCACTTTTTGCACTGTACTATCCTGTTCATACTTTTGCGGAATGGCTCCGCGTTTATTTTCGGGGCTCCGAAGAATCTTTCTGACGTTGATTTCATTCTGGAGATAATCTCTGTGGTCGTAAACGTTTTGTTACCTCGTTTAGCAGGAAAGATAAGGAGATGCAGGCTACCGTTGTTGTTTAGTTTGACTATTTTCGATGGCTTGATGTCTATGCATCTTTCCATTTCTTCGATCTGCTCCTGTTCTGTTTCTCCGTATGTTTCATTTCTAATTACCACTAATACACTATTTTCTCTGTCCGCGGGGGGTTTGGGGGCAATATATATAATTTTACCTTCAAAGCTGTCTAGCAGTTCTATAATATTCTGACGAGATTTACTCGTTTTAGGATAGAGTCTGAGTTTTATTCTGTTTTTTGTATAGCTGTATGGCACGTCGTTTACGTTCGCACAGTTTCTTAATTCTTGTTCAGTTTCAATTAGGTCTTGAGGGTTAGTAATTCTAATTTTGGGAATGTGTGGGCTTTCCTTAGGAGGATTTGTGAGCATCGGAGTTTCACTCTCTTCTCTAGTCCTTTTGTTGTTTATGCGCTGCTTTTTTAGCGGGGGCGAGCGCAATTCTCTGTCACCAGGCTCTTCAGTTGATTGAGCGGGCAGAGGCTCGAATCTATTGCTAGTTGGTATATTTGGTATGCCGCCGAGTGACTGCGTAGTCGATAATTTCGAGATAGCGGGCGATCTACTACGAGCTGAGGCTCTCGTAGCGCTGCTACGCGTGACGTAGGTCGCTCCCAGCGTAGCGCTGCTACGCGTGACGTCGCGCGCGCGGCTGCTATCGCCTACGTCGTATGCGCTCCAGGTACTTTGGTTTGGATGATTCATGTCTGTTCGGTTCGTTACCGCGTTTTCGTTTGCCGCGGGCCGGTTGACATCTTGAATAGCATCCTTCGTGGGCGCGTTGAAACGGTCGGTAGCGTAGATTGATGCCCTGAGGGTACATTCATATTCTTCGGGTTTGTTTTGCGGCCGTTTCTCTTATTTTTTACGTATATTTTGAATGCCAATATCTAGATTGATGCTAACTAATTCAATTACCTGGTTTATGCCGCATTCGCACAGGAACCATTCTATATTTTTGAGCCCGTCAAGAGGTATAATACGACGCTTGTTTACTTTTTTACACTCTTTGCATTTCATGTCTCGAGCGCCGCACTTATCATAGTCGTATGTGACTATTTTCGCTGTTGTTACAGTTTGTTCGTATTCGCCTCCAGCTGTTTTTAGGCAGTCAAATTCGATAATACATTTGTAACAGGTAGAATTTTTACAAGCGGTGCACCGTACGCGACCCGTGACGGTCTGTTTTCCTTTTTCCCACCTGAGTTTATGGTCTAATTTAACTGTGACATCACAGTGCCAGCATGATAATTCACCGGCGTTGAATTTTTTAATGTCTACTATATTTGTTTTTATATTTTTTTGCACTGATTCGGGAGACGACTCCATTACGCTGCCCGTGTCCAGCTTGCTTGATTCACTTTTATCTTGTACAACCGATAACATTGTTGCACTAGAATCACCACTGTTCGTAATCCTTATGCCTTGGGGGGCTAACTAGCCCCCCGAGCAAGTCTAAGTTCATCAAAACAACACAATTTGCTTTAATATTGCACCGCACCGTAAACAAACGATGACGTACTTTTCATAAGACTAGCGGTCAACACAACACGTCCGTTCGCTTCGCTGTCCGCGCGATGGCTCGTCATGGTCGGAGCTGTCTGCCCTCTTCACCTAGTTACGATCACTTTTACTCGTCGATCCAGAAATCGTATTATATCGTCGAATTTTCATGATCGGGAGAATTGTCAAGTTGGTTAATAAGAGGCATAGCTGCATAGCACATCTCTGGTGGAAATGTACCCTATGAGCCGTTCTGTGCGGTGGTTGAGAAATACTAGTAACTGTCCTGTCTTCGTCTGTTTTTCGTTCCATTCGTCTTGTTCAGTCTTGATTTAAATTCAAATGTCAATATATGTATGTATGTTATATTCAAATGTGTGTTCATAATCAGCTGTGCTACCGCGAACTTCGAAAATCGAACTTCGTATCGTACCGTCCCTTTCCGTCATATAGACTAGAGTATCACACGAGAGTGAAAGGGACGGCACGACACGAAGTTCGATTTTCGAAGTTCGCGGTAGCACTGCAGTTCTCTGGTTTACCAAAGTGACTCACCTCGCTTCGTTTATTTTGTTCAATGCCAGTCTAATGTCGCGCATCGATACGCCGGTTAAGTGTAGGATGCCCAAGATCGCCGCTCCTCCAAGCGTGCTTAAAACAGCTCCTAAAAATCACACGAATGCGATCATAACTATAACTAACTAACTATTGGGGACAATCTTACACAAATTGATCTAGTCCCAAACTAAGCAAAGCTTATACTATGGGTACTAGACGACGATATACATACTTATATAGATAAATACATACTTAAATACATAGAAAACATCCAAGACCCAAGAACAAATATCCGTGATAAATGTACAAATAAATGCCCTGGCCGGGATTCGAACCCGAGACCTCTAGCTTCGGAGGCAGAGTCACTACCAACTAGGCTAAACAGGCCGTCAACACAATATTATTTTATTTTTTATCACGGAAATGTCTTCACTCGATCGTTCTTTGGACCGATCCTTTGGGTGTATAATAAAATACCAAACGTTATAAAAACCACAGAAAGTAATTGTTAATTTTTTATCTAAACTAAAACACATCTAGTCTTCGTCTTTTACCTGTTGAATGATTTTTTTCTGCGAGAGCAGTGGGTAGTTACTAGTCGTAAAACGATAACACACAACGTAACAGAATATTAGTGTGGCAACACTGCTATGCTCTTTTGTGTTATAGTAACAAGCGAACCAACAATAACTCTCTGTGACGTTATTAAGAGGGCGCAGTACGCTCGGTCTGGCTCGGTTTTCCATACAAACGTATTTACCCTCTCATTTTAAAACGCCATACTAGAATAATATGAAAATTTGTATACACAAAGGGATCCGGCATATCTAGGTTGGAACATAGTTTTTGTTGCTAGAAATTGTAAAAGAAAAAAAAATACAGCGGCTTTTTGAGTTTTTTACGGCTTGTATGAAAACCTTAATAATCGCTGTATTTTTTCTCCATTATAATTTCAAGCAACAGAAACTATGGTCCGACCTAGATATGCCGGATCCCATTGTGTATACAAAGTTTCATGTTATTCTAGCCTGGCGTTTTAAAATGAGAGCATAAATACGTTTGTATGGAGAACCGAGCGTACTAAGCACTCTTAATGGTAAATAAAATAAAAGAAGTTAATATCCGTCCAGAAACTGCAGAACAGTTCGAAGCTTTTATTTTAAACTTCAAGATGATGATTTAAGCATTCATAAATAAATAAAAATTATACCACGTCAGTGGCAAACAAGCGTACGGCCCGCCTGATAGTAAGCTGTCACCGCAGCCTATGGACGCCTGTTTGTCCATTTGACAGTTTGTCCATTCTGTGATTGAATCTTTCTCAATCTGAGTTTAAATTAAATATTAATGAAAATACCTAGGCCAGCTCCAACCAGCATCGCAGCCATGCCCAGGTTCATCTTATACATTGCCCCGGTGATGGTGCCCGCAAATATGTACTCCGTAATTGAGGTCTGATCATTGTACACAGATATTGTTGTTGCTATTAAACTGAAAAAAAATCATGTAATAATTAATTTGATGGCCAGTTTAGCTTAGTAGTTAGTAACCCTGCCTATGAAGCTGACAGTCCTTGGTTCGAATCCCAGCCATGGCCAATGTTTGTGTAATGAGCATTACTATTTGTATCTGAGTCTTGGATGTTTTCTACGTGTTTTATTATTTATATCTATTAACCTTTTCAGCGCTCTGTCAAATACAAAAGCTGTCTCTCAGACGCTATACCATGAGAATGTCAAACGCGAAGTTGAACCCTATTGAAATGCATGTAGGTTGACATCTCATTGGACGCCATGACGGATATAGGCGTCGAACCGGTGGTGCGCATATATACGTCGTTGGCGTCGAAAAGGTTAAATATATCACCGTCTATTACCCAAAACACGAGCCTTATTCAGCTTACTATCGGACTAGTTCGATTTATGGACACCTGCAACTCCAGGGGTGTAACATGCGCGTTGCTGACCCCGCTGGAGCGGCGGCTTTAGATGCCAGGAGCTATATCAGCCGAATATGGCGTATAAGTACTAATAAGAGCCTAATACTACCTGAATAAAATCAAATAAAATAAAAAGTTCTGCAAATATCAATCAATCAATCAATATTTATTTGCAAAAAATACAGTGTATAATAGATGTCATAATTACAATTTTAGTGTCATGTTTTTTGCTTGCAAGCAAGTGTCATGTGTTTTGCTTGCAAGCAAGTGTCATGTGTTTTGCTTGCAAGCAAGCATGCAAAAATTAAAATCAATTATTTATACGCAAATAGGCCACAAGGGCACTTTTACATGTCAAAGCGTGAATTTATACAATTTAAAAACTGGCAACGTTACATAACAATAATGATTAAAAAAATATACTGATATGTGCAAATATTCTAGAGAGTTAGTCTAGTATGTCATAATTTAATTCATTAGTATTCATTATTTAAAAATGTTAAATATCTAAAGTTGCTCAATAATTAGTTCATTTACATAATATCATTAACAGGCAACAAGGCCACTTTTACAAGTCATAATCTATTTGTATCAATTAAAACTTGACGACCTGTTTAGCCTAGTTGGTAGTGACTCTGCCTCCGAAGCTAGAGGTCCCGGGTACGAATCTTGGCCAGGGCATTTATTTGTAAATTTATCACGAATATTTGTTCTTGGGTCTTGGAAATTTTCTATGTATTTCAGTATGTATTTATCTATATAAGTATGTATATTGTTGTCTAGTACCCATAGTACAAGCTTTGCTTAGTTTGGGACTAGGTCGATTTGTGTAAGATTGTCCCCCAATATTTATTTATTTATTTTATTATTTAAAATTAAACAATATGAACTCAAAATACAAATTACACTACGGTATTTTACTGATACTGTCAAATCAGCAACTTTTTACACAACGTCAAAAACGCTCCATTACTATTTTATATGAGGTCACCATTTTCTGTGGTCAAACTGCATTTTATTTTATGCTTGTGTATTTAAAAATCTCTAAAATTGCACACATAAACAAGCTGATATTTGATTTTCTTCCAAGTATTTTTGAGAGATTTGTTTATTGCTAACATAAAAAAAATTGTGTTGCAAAATACTGTATTCACCAGACTTCATTACCCTCCTTGTGCTTTGTGAGGCATTTGTGACCAGCTGACGTACTTTCCACCACTATATAGTCAGCTAACATTTATTTTTTCCTTCAAGATATTGAGTTAGCTATAATCAATCAAGAGGAAATGACAACAAAATACAATATCTTTTTTCGCGTTTGAGAGGCTCATACTAGAGAACCAACCAATGAAGCCCCTGCTTACTCCCACCAGCATCATAATGCAACACTCTTAAACATCTTGCTAGTTATCACCCGAGAGGAATTGACTGACAGTATTTGTTCCAGGCACAGAAACTAAGAGAGCCACAAACGCCTGGTCATTGACTCACCTAAATATTCCAGTGAAAATGCCAAGTCGCCAGCCCCAGTGGAAAGCACCTTTGGCGAAGGCTATTGTTACAGAATCTTGTAATTTTTTCTAAAACAAAGTTAAAAATAGTTGCTATAGCATTCTAGTCACCTTTTGTTTCATTTGGTATATGACACTACATGCAATGTCACTGAATGTCCATGAAAATGTTAACCATTATAATATACTTTTTATTGAATCAAATATCTGATTCATAACATGGAAGTTGCTACAATAATATTATCAATTATTTGACACAGCGAAAAGTGCAAAGAAAAATAAATAACTATGATCAATTGATCACACACAGCCCAATATCAAACAACAAGAGAACAAATTTGCTATATGAAAAACTATTTCGCAACCTACGATGGGTTAATAACCCACACATTTGATATCGGAAAATAAATTATGGTATTCATACCATACCTTGGCTTCCATAGTTGTTGTGAATATGGTAGCTTGGTTATTTTCTATAAAATACAGGTATGCATCTCTTGATTTGACAAACCCTCCCATACATGCACCAAAAAAGCATCCACATAGTCCTGACTGTATTACGGTTCTCAATTCTGGAGACACCTCGTCATATTCACTGGAAAAATATTCGTACACATTAATAATTTAGACAGAGCACAGCAGAATGTCATTTTGCACATGTTTGGAGCAGTCCAACTGGAGTAGCATCTTCATCTTACAGAAGATCGCAAGAACACTTGCTATGTTGTGTTGAGACTGGGTGGTGAAGATAACCAGAGCCAAGTAAATAGATATTTGAATTATTAGACAAAAAAAAAACAATTTTATATGTAGATTATACAATACAAAGTTGATATTGAATTGGACTTAAAATAACCTCAACTTTAATCTGTTACTTCTAAAAGTAGCAATAGATCAATAGAGGTTACGTTACATAAAAAATACACCTACTTTCGATAAAACATTTGTTTAAGTCTATCAATGCCAGTGGTAGATTTTTCCGTAGTTGCTGGATCTAATAAATTATAATCATACTGGTTATTTTTTTTTAGAATGGGAATGAAAGCCGGTGTTAATCTGAAGGCAGATCTCCACATTTTTATGGGGAACCGATAATAATATGTGATATTTGTTTAATTCATTACTTTCGCCTTCTTTTAAAAACTTATTGAAATCAATGGATTTTATTGCATTGAATTCCAAAATAATCGGTAAGAAGCCAATTTCACAACTTGCTTAGTTAGAGCAGCTGTCACTTACAGCGAAGTGTCACTGTCACTTCAGTGTCATATCATTTGTCACAATGACAGTTAGAAAGCGTTCAAAAACATTTGCATTGAGTCAGCCTCCCGGCTGACTCAATGCTATTTAGAGATTTTGCCATCCATAAAGGCGTCGACATACGATACGTCCGATCCGATATCTGAGTCGGATGCTCTGCTACTTTTTACCAACGACGGAACGGAGAAGGTATATGCGTTTAGGGTGAGAGGTTGTTTGTTTGTTTTGTTGAATTGAAGATGGAACAGTGGATCACATTATATTCAGCTGTCAAAAGTTCCTCATTGACAGATTGGTACTCGCGAGAGTCGCGAGTGAACGAAGTTGTCGCAGTGTTTATATTCTCTTTGGTTGTCGCGAATTGTAGTACTTAGGGATATGGCGAAGCTTGTAACCGATGATCGGGGCGTGTAGTGGCACCTTAAGAGATTATTTACCCTGACAAGTTTATAACTTGAGGGTAGAGTGAGAACTGTGGTCTTGCGTATTTAAGCGATTGATTCTGTTGGAGAGGCGTTATTTTGACAACGCTCCCCATCATAGGAATCCGTTAGTTAGGAAGGCTGTCGACTACGTTCCCATCCCTCCCCCCTCTGTCGTAACTCGGTGATCACTGATTAGGGGCCGCACGGTCCGGCGTCCTAGGCACACACTCACGGACCCGGACGACTTAATCACAGCGTCCATCGAAAGGTGGAACGCTGCGCTTACGGCGTCCAACTCAGACACTTAGGCTTTCCCGCCGGCAGGGACGTCCACCGCGCGATCGCGACAACACAGACACATATAGTCCCTATTCGTCCCGGTACCGCCGCATACCGGGTAGAGTCAGTCCGACGCAGGTCGGGCCTAGCTGAGTTTCTTGCTGGACTCTTCTCCACTAGGCTAGGTTTAGTGAACCAGCGACAAAAGTCCCAGTACCTCGATTCCACTCACACCCCAGATTCGGTTGAAACCGTTCAACCAATCTCACTGGAGCGCAAACTCTTAGAGTATTCCAGTGTTTAAACTGCCCACGCGGTTGTGTCGGAGGTTTTCCCCGGGATTTTCCCCAGGCAACTCTCCCACCGCGTATTCCTATCGCTTTAATGGGCTCGGCCTATAAAGCCACAGTCTGATGGTCGATTATTGGAAGTAAGGTGTTGCTGCCGAGGAGTTGAGAGCCACGCAGCTGTTCCCTGAGAGCTAAGTGTATAGATCCTAGTAGCGTAATTCGATGCCTTAGTTCACAATCGTACTAATTCCAAAAAAAAAGGTAGCGAAATTAAGATTTTATGATTAGTGCACCATAGTTCTAATTTCAGCAAATTTTTCCTCGTAATTAGTACTATTGTGAACTAAGGCATCGAATTGTTCTCTAGATTATTTTTGGTGTTCCAAGACCACTTGCCTATGGTGTCCAATGTCATATACTAGATAGCGCCGACGTAAGATTACATGATTGAAATTACGGTTATCTAGGGTCCATGCATGTGTAGTAAGACATCAAAAAAAATCAAAATCAAAATTGTTTATAATTACACAGTGATACAAAAATCTTCTGTTCTATAATTAATTGGTTTACTATAATGTATCACTGCTATAATGTAACATAATAAATAGATTGCCCGTGCCACTGCACTAGGCGATGCCTGTCTCGCAGGATGGTACTTTGCGTTTGACTACCCGTTATACGATTGTTAGCCCTAAAGAATTTACATGTTTACGTAAGAGAACAATGATCAATTTATTACTAAAGACTAAAGATTATGTTTTCTAGTAGTTACATCGTTGCAAATAGTTTGTGGGGTTTGGAGATCCATATGTTTGTCTGAGAATGAAGTGTGAAGTGTTTTTGTGTGTATTTGTGATACTATTTTTTCTGTTTCATTGTAATTCAAGGTGCTTAGCCACCAAGCACCCAAAGCAAGGGACCAAGGAAATTCTATGGACGCGAAGTATTGGACCTAAATATGGCGGATATAGTGTGCTATCCCGCGAATCAAATTTTTTATCGATATTAATAGACAGATCTTAGAACGTATTGATTTCCTAGTTTAAATATATGAATAAAAGTGACCTTTTTTCTATACAGTTTTCTTTAATGATTCTTTGAAACAGGCATTTTTTACTTTACGGGATTTCATGATTCAAGTTACTAGTAAGAGTTCCTTCACAATTTCGCTAAATATCGTGTATTAATTACATGCAGTCAATAACGGCATGTTAAATAGATCAGTCCATCACCAATAATAAAAACCTACTAGACACCCTCAAGTATTCTGGATGTATCCCATTAGTTTAGTTTTGGAATATCCTAATAATATTATATACTTTATATAGATGTTCTTTCGTCGTAATCGCAAAAACTACTGCATACAGTACCGGCCTATAATACCTACCTAAGTATTATCCTTTCACCACCACCACAGATTAGGGGAGAATTGACCAAGAGATAACCACTAATTTGGTATATTACAAGGTTACTATTGATACAGTGCAGTGGCGTGCCTAGAGTTGCAGAGAAAGTCAAGCCGAGGGATAGATTTTTATATTTTTTCACATACAATGTCAATAAAACTATCTTCACTCTTCATTATCATTAACTGAGCAACTACCGCAAAACAAAAACGAACAAAGTTCCAATGTGTCCCTCTCTGTCGCACTTCCATATTTGAGCGACAGAGAGAGAAATACTCGAACTTTGTTCGTTTCTGTTTCGCGGTAGCAGCTCTTGTGTGGCGTAGACAGCACAGACCAACAAAACACACTGAAGGCATGCTATTACTAGATAAAATTATACAGACATATCAGCAATCGCACCGATCTTTGTAATTATCGTTTATGTGACTTGCTTGTCGGAAAAATACTGAAGTCAGGCGTAGCTTTCGGTGAAAAACTAAGTTGCTTTTTTGTGCAAAGTTTAGCGTGCCTACTTTTTCTGCGTCGATAACTTGTGCATATTTTAAATCGTCACACGGAACGACTTCATCCATTGTCACTTTCCACTTTAATAAACTTTTTAATACAAAACACTATCCGCTCAAACAAATTGTTCAGTTTCAAGTAATGTACATAATTGTAATCAATGAAATTAGCATCACAATCCATCCAGTCATGAACGCGCACGCGCGAAATTCACATTTGACTAACATCTGGTGATAACTTCACGTCGAAAGCCGGGCTTCTACAAGTCGCAAACTATTTACTAGATCTAGTTATAGATACGTATCTCTCGTTTTGTAGCAGTTTTCATAGATAAGAAAGAGAAAAAAGATATCAGCATTAAAGCCCGCTTGCAAGCCCGCGCGTGCGAGCGAGATGACTAGCCCGTGTCTCAACTCTACCGTATAAAGACCGCTCGTTTCGCGCGGCAGTAGCGCCACTTACTTGCTACGGTCGAATTTTATACTACTACGCCGACCAAGATAAATAGAATATACAGATCAGGCGCCGCCGCGCGGATTTTAAATTAATTTGAAAAGAAAACAAATTTTAGTCGTCCATATATTTGGTTTTAGCTAATTTTAGTAACGCAAGCCAGGCTGTTGGGCTTTTAAGACCGTACCGCCACTGAAACAATGTGACTCGGGATAAAAAAAAATATATTAATAATTTAAAAAGGTCTTTAGTTTTCAATTCAGTTGTTTGAATAAATCACCGAATCAATGAGTATAGTAAGTCGTCGCAATTCATTATCGATATATTCAGGGACAACCTAAAACCTTGAAAATAAAGACAAATTCCACTACAAAATATAAATTATCTTAATCTGTACACTAATTATGCTATGATACATGTGCCTTGTCCTCGATAATGTTCAAATGATCCAATATTTGAATAGAAAAACATTACAAAGCTATGCAGCGACAAACTTTTCTGTTTCTGGCTTTGTCTTAAGCCACATTCTGTTATGCTACGAGTTAGGCATGATCGCAACATTTCCCTTCACATTCCTTTAAAGTCTTGTGCAGTTTTTACTTTTATAACAAAAACAGTGTTGATAATACTGTTTCTTTAATAACATTTCAATTTTTATTCCACTCATTGATAGATCGTTTACTGCTCAACTGACGTATGATGCGTATGGTATGTATAGAATACTCCCGGTCCATAGAATTTCCTTAGTCATTGAGTTAAACTCCGACTTTAAGCCGGGCTCCCGGGCTCCATGTTCTTCGTGTTTGCAAACATCAAACATGTTTTGTTGGATTTTTGGTGCAGTGGACCGGCCTTAACATTGAGGCCACGCCTATTTTGTGTTCGAAAAACATGTTTGATGTTTACAAACACGAAAAACATGGCGCTGTGGACCCGGCTTTATGTTTAACCTCTCTAGGGTGGTATTCCACTCGTCCAATATCTTTGTCAAATCTTTGATCAAAGTTCTTTGACAGAGGCCCATTCCAGTCATCCAACATCTTTGTCCAATTTTTATTTTTTTAATGCGTAGGCATATTGATTTAACTGTCGTCGGAATCTTTGATCAAATGTCGGGGTCCCATCCAAGTTGGATGAAATCATCCAATTTCTTTGATCAAATGTATATTGGACAAAGATATTGGATGAGTGGAATACCTTCCTAATGGAACAAGTTTTTATGTCGCAGGTATTATTGACTTTCTTGTATACGGATAAGTGCCTGTATAACCCGAATCTTTTCACAAAATGTGATTTAAGTGCTGGTAAGGGAAAGAGAAAAGTACGTTGTTTTAGTAATTTTCCATAATTTGGCATATTAAGGATGTATTTTTGAGCTATGGTAGAACTCTGGAGGATAAAAAGCTGCCGGCTTGTAGAACTTCACTCTCTTTATACAGGCATTGAGTTGAAAATCTTCTTTGTTTTGAAAGCATCACCTTAAGTAATAATCGTTGCGATCGCTCTAGGAGAATTATGTGTGTGGTGGCATGACAAATATATCCCTAGATGACGCATTGACATACTTGAGACGGAGACTGATCTACGTGTACTCCCGTATACGTACACATTACTTAGGGGACGTTCATGTTGGCTAGGACTAAGCCCAGCCCTATAAAGCAGCTTTGATATAATAGCCTGTTAGTTAGAACCTTTATGTGCTAAAAGCTATGCACATTGCAGTTAAAGACTGTCACAATGTATAATGGGTTTAAACCCACAGGTGGTGAACGAACGTCGAGAGATGAATACGAAGCAGATAAAATAGTTCTTGGACTGCGCTTGGATACTTGAGGTAAGGGTTCAAATTACTCCTAATTGATTTGTCGTGACGCCCTCTACCTTATATCTCAGTCTAAATGCATTTATACATGAGTATATCAATTACTATATCTTAGAATGTCTAACATTCATTACCATATTCAGAGGGCGGCGCGACATAAGTGAAGTGGTGTGTCAAAATAAATATGTATTGTGATTTTTCTTCCCGCCCGCTGCCGCTTAAACAACTACTAAAAGACATTGAAACTTAAAAACCCTATTTCAAGTTCATTAAAAGTACAATACAATCAATTTGAAATCTGTGAAGTGATAAATAAGAGATTCTACCAAATAAAGACGTGGCTCGTGGTCGCAGTAACCAGGCCAAAAAAACCAAAAGAAAAAGTAATACTGACAGTATTTTCCTCAAGTGAGAAAATGTCACATCAATATGTTCACGTCAAAGAACTAAATACTTATCTCATATTTATCGCCAAGTCCGGAGTCGCCTAAGTTATATAAGGCAACACGCACAGACTGCAGGACGCCTTCCGATCCGATAATCTAATCTAATCTGTCGGAGGACATGTATTTCCGCTATAAGCAATACAGAATTTCTGGACGTATCACGTTTGTCAGTTTAAAATCAATATCAATTGTTTAAGTTGTGACAGTGACAACCAATTGACAGTTTGACTTTCGGCGTGGCGCGATATTTTCGAAAAAAAAGCGTACATTTTATTTTAATTTTATAAGTTACAGTTTGTTCTACGTCCGTAAGTCTCTCAATCAATCAATGATGATAAAAAATCTTGTATTCATGTTCAGTGTCGTGTGTTAAAGTGTGCTCTATTAATTAATCCTAGTTGTGTTTATATTATGTTGCATGCTATTGCCTCAGATGCTAGTTAGTTGCAAACGTTGCATTTCATAGTTTATTAGTAAAATCCCCTACAATACAAACACATGGTGTACTGAGGACCTATAGTAAAGGTCGCGGGAGTCCGCTGGGGATCTACTCTGAAATTAGAAATACGAACTTCGTATGGTGCCATCCCTTTCACTTTCCTATCATACACTATATGAGTGAAAGGGACGGCACCATACGAAATGCGGATTTTGAATTTCGGAGTAGACCACCTGGATGCGGGCGGCGCAGGAGCCGTCATTGTGGCTGCCTTTGGCGAAGGCTTACGAGTATGTCCAGCAGTAGAAGTCTTTCGACTGATATGATGATGATTTTGTTGTTATTTAATTCTAATTCGTACTGCAGTTTGTATTGTATAATGCAATATGTAGAAAGCCTTCAATGTTTGTTAATACTTTGGCCTTATTCATAAACATATGTATATATTTTTTTCATAGCCTATTTGGGTGTCCCGCTGGTTGGCAAAGGCCTCCCCTCTTTTCCCCCACGCGGTGCTATTGCTTGAATGGTCCTGCCAATCGGAGCAGAATGCATCCAAGTTGTCCCACCATTTCCTTTTTGGTCTGCCTCTGCTCCAGTAGCCATCTCGAGGGGTTCACTCCATACTGATTTTGGATTGATATGGCGAATAATGGATATAGTAACAAATACAGTAATATACTCTTCACCATCTTGCATTGTCTTGTACCAGCCGCCCCTTTTCAGCTACCAATTTGGGTATGCAGGTCTTTTGCCACAATTGGTTGCTCCATATAGATTCTCTCATCAGCTCCTAATCTGGTCATCGACCCGCATCTAGCGGACTCCCACACTTACCCAGGTTATCAGTCCACATTCTGGGGTCTGTCCCACGTTGCACATTCCAATATGAGGTCGCCACTCGAAAACCTTTCCGCCCTAACAGCCATTGGTTGTATGTGCAATGTACCCTGCCCACTGCCACTTAAGTTTAGCGATTAGGAGGGTTACATCGGTTACTTTGGTCCTGCTGCAGACAGCCTCATTTTTTCTGCCTCACGCAAAGAACCCTCCCAGCATAGCCCTTTCCATTGCTCTTTGAGTGACTTTGAGCCTTCTCATGAATTTATTATGTTAAAGTATATTTTTAATTATAGGTGAGAAGTCCCTAAAATCCCGGGACTTCTAAACTAGTCAGTCCCGGAACTGCAAACCCTTAATTCATAGGTATGTGTACCCAAGGGACATCCATATTTCATTAACACATATGAATGTAGGATTTTCTATTGTATGTAATTTAATATTAAATGAATAAAAATGCCATTTTCAACTATATTTTATTATAAAATGACGAATAAATCTAGAGTTCAATAGGGTAGTCACTTAAGATGATAATATTGTGTATATTATTCATAATTTCATCTAACTGCTATGATGTATGTGGAAACATGCCTTGGGCCCTCACAGGTGGGCCATTAGCAATACACAAAATTTGATTCGGAAACAACTTTAAAATACATTTTATTTCGAAATATGCTTTTTAAAGCTTACTTTTCCTTCCCTTTATCTAGTTCAATGTCTATTTAGAGTTAGGTAGGTTTAGATTTAGTTGAAAGGAAAAATATTATTAGATCCCTGTTTTTTTGTCCCAATGATTGGTCTTTGGCATTATTGATTTAATTAGACTAAAAAATATATGTTGACATTGTTTCAAATGTTTGGGCAATTTTTTACTAGGTATATGAAAAGCGAACAGAAATAGATGTGCGTTTAATTATAAGAAAAAGATGGGATAATCTTCCGTCTCAGGAATGATTTACAACTATTTAAACTATTTTAACTTTACACACAACCCTTTAATTTGCACACCATTATTAACCTTTTATAAATCAATGGTATAGCCCTACAAATTAGATAAATAAAAAACAGTTATGTATTATCTAGAAGTTACTTTGATAATTAACTAGGCAACTACTGAAATTAGAATATGATACCTATGTTTTATTAGTAAATTTTAAAGAAAGGATTATGTTAATTTTTACTATAGATCTTATTTATTTAATTTGTTATTATTAATATAGTCGTGTATAATATTTACATTCACAGATTAATATAACACAAGGATAACTGCCATTTTATAGGTTTGAGTTATCTGCATCCATATAACAAGCTTTCATAACTTTGAAACACATCTTTATTTTCCTTTATTCTGTTTATTTTCAATAAAACAATGATTTCGATTTCCACCCGCTACCCTTAAAGTACCTAAATTCCATATGTAAAAACAATAAATGAGAATTGTAAATAATGCATAGTAGCCTTTAATTAGAGTCTCTGCATGAATTGAGTAGGTATCCAAGTAGATTGAGAACACTTATTGAAAATAGACAGAATTAGTAATTACCAATTTATGAATTAGATAAACATTGTTGTTTAAGAATTTCCTATTAATTGGCAGTTACACAGTTTAGCTCATTCAACACTTCAGTATGGAATGGTTCAGTTCTTCCCACGGAGCAGGGGCGGAACCGCAAAGTTCGAAGACCGAAGTTCGAATACCTTCACCTCTGTCGCTCGATTACAAGTGGGTTGATGGAGTTATACGAACTTTGATTTTGGGACTTGTCGGTGTTAGCCCAGGGATAAGGGACGCGGTGCGGAAATAACTCTTATACCCTGTGCGAATTTCCCATTCGATAATAGGTAATATAATAACACGTCAATGGCATTATATTTGAAGTCCCTTACACCCGTAACTGAACTAAGCAACATGTTACTGCGCTTAATTCTCGTGAAAGTCAAGATCCATAAAACCACAGATGAGGTCGAAACTGCTTAGTGGTAAGAAATTACAGATATTTCAAAGCGACACAGTTATAGACAAGTTTCGCCGTAAGTAGATGCATATCAACGTCAGGATAGTTTAGATCTAAACACGAATATGTCTACAGTACCAATTGTGTACTAATGTACATCATTTCATATATTGATCCCCATTAAATTTTATTTTTATTTACAAATAGTTTTATCTCATCGAGTGTTGAGAAAATACATTTAAATCAACAGTATTGGATATGTAACAAATGAAATGAGTAGATATCTGCGAGATTTCAAAGGCCATTCTTAACAAGACTATCGAACCTTAGATCGCTTCTCCCTAAAGTACTTTAGACAATTGGTATTGAGTTTCAAGAAAAAGAACTTAGGAAAAACGAAGAGGAGGCAAAATAAAGAACAAAAAGGATATATTGATAATATTGTTTAATTACGAAATTAAAAATAAGAAAGAAATTAAACACACATGAGGCTTAACATTAAAATAAGAAAAATAAAATAGACGAACTCTTAACATAAGTAAATGTAGCATGAGGCTCGAGGCTTCTGAGCGATGATCACGCGCAGACCGCCCCAGCTATATGCTGAGTTTATGAAAGTGTATAACATGCGCCTTAGCCAAATTCTATTAATTGATATGTTGGCATTTCCTTTTACTAAGAAACATGTACGTAAGTATATACTAACCAAGTACAGCTTAAGAGATATATATTATAAAGCGCAATAAAATTAGGGTATATAAGAATGATATGCAGAGATATGTTGAAATGGTTTTGCTCATAACGCAAGAGGGTGAACAGTGAACACAGGGAGCGAGTGCGCAGGCAGGCCGGGCGATGGGCACCGCTTCACGCCTCGGAAAACAACTTTCACATCTTTTTCAACGCATAACTTTAACTAACAAATTGAAACAATGTTCGCTTACAATGAAAAATTGCGCTTAATAAAACTCTCAAATATAATTTAACTTTAACATTTTCATCAACTTTTCAATAAATGTTAAGATTACTTCAATTACCTTTTACCTAAAATAATGTGTATTGACTTTAAATTTGGCATCTCGTTCTAAACACTGATCTATTTCTTATTTTTAATAATATTACCGTATTATCTAAATATTTAAAATACTTCTCTAAACACAAAAATACCTATAATTATCTATTAGTCAATACCAATGTTATTGAGAAAAGATTAGGCCTGAAAACGCTACACACATTATAAGTATATTACTTATTGATATCTACGGATTGAGCATAAGCAATGATTACGGTGGACAATGAACTAGCTACGCGGAGCAAACGATTGGGTATCCTTCCGGAGCGATGTGTGTAGCGTTCTGCGCTGAATACAATGGATATGTAATCTCCTTGTTGTGATAATGTTTATTCAATAAGTAATAATAATATTTAAATACAAATGCGATACCGCCGATCTCATCCAGCAGACCACCACCAGTTCGCAAACCATTAATCTCATTTTAAAACAAGAGCGCACAATTTCTGCACCCTGTAGAAAAACATTTTCAAAAACGTGCAAAATATCACCACACCCTGGTCACCTAACATTATCTAAACCAAATAACTACTTTTACAATCCTTATCATACGTACTGAATAATACAATTTGTATGATTAAATTTTTCTAGTAAAACTTACATCATAATGACATTCTAATATTCTTCAGTTTAATCATCTTACTAAGCTCTATTTTTATTCCTTATTTACGTTACGTGATGTATAACGATACATTTTAAAATAGTGTAAATATGTTTGTTTTATAATTATAAATGACTGAATATGCTTTCTAAAATAAAAGAGCTATTTAATTTCCTTTGATTTTGGAAGGGATAAGTTGAGTGACCGGCGAACTTACCAAGTGGCAGCCATTTCAAGCTTAACATGACGTCGCTCAAACAGTCGGTGTCATTTCGTGCGACCAGCATATCTTCTCGTCTACCATCTAGTGTGCCCCCTGTTGCCCTACCGTTAATTATTCAATTCAAAAATTCACTTCATCACTAGTGCCACCAATGAAATACAAGCTCTTTGAGAGCCTGCGACACAACTCGAGCAGTTTCGATAGATGTTGTAATGACGTAGCCGATCCTTTTTTTTCATAAATCAGGTATCTGTTTCACGCATGCTTTGCCTAATATACTGGACGTGTAACTGAACACTTAAAGCTGGTCCTATATTTAGAGCATCTGGTTTCACTGGGCATTGCTCTATGACCACATTTTATTTATAAATATCATTTTTTCCAAAGCTTTTCGTACCAGACTAACCTCACTTCGATAATTTGAGACATACGTCGACAAGATTCCTCACGAGGTTATAATTACTTAATTCACAAACTTAATCTCTTTTGCATTGGACTAGACGCATATTTATTAATTTTAAGAAGGCAAAGATGTGTGAAAACCAATCGATAGTCTAGCACGAGTCCAAGAAGTTTGAAAAGCCAAGTCATGAAAGTTCGAGTGTTTATGTACAAAAATAAAGTATCAAGGGAGTCATTTAACTAATACTGTATAACAAGTTATTGTGCCCTAATGTGAATACTGCTCATTTAATATGCTAGAGAAAAAGCAAATTCAGATCTCGAAAACTTTCTCGACCATTTCCCGCAGCGCTAGTGTGGCAACACTCTAATAAAATTATATTGAAAATTATTCTAAAAAATACGTCATTGTAGTATTCCCCACACTGCACTACGGGGTGCTCTTCGACCAAAGGCGAATAAATAATTAATGATTATCTATCGTTAACTGTTATGCACGAGCATTTATAGTATGTTGTAGCTAATATTAAATTAACATCAAAATAAATGCATCATGTCACTATTATGTCGATGAACATAACGTTATACAAAGTGATATATCAACTAGATGCTTAGCTATAAGAGTTGTGATTACACTAACTAATCAAGAACAACTATGATTGAAACAGAACAGGGGCATTGCTTCAGGAGCAACGAAACACATATGGAAGCATTATAGTAGTGTAGATGTAACACTGTTACTTAAGTGCAGGCGCCCTGGCGCCCGCGTCAAAACGAAAGAGCATCACTAAAATTATCCCTAGAACTAATATTGCACACACATACACATTTATAAATGTAAATTTCCAATGATAACAAAATGTGTATGTGTACAAAACTATAATTATTTCCTTACAAAGAAATGCAATAATAGTAAATTGTGCACGTTAAAATAAATTGTGTTTACATAAAAAAATATTATATCAGAATCATAACTGCAAATAATAATAATACATTGAAATGAAAATAATATTAATTATTAATAATTATACATTGAAATTACCTGTTTAACGATGTGCTTGTATATTGTAACATTAGAAAATATTATTTTAAAAGTGATACATAAAAATATTAAATTAGCTGCCTGAAGAAAACAACCACGAATTAACGAAAGCAATGTCTCACATCGCAATAAAAAGGTCCATTTCGACAAACTTTAAATAAATCTAGCGCAATCTAATTGCAAAATATATATTGTTTTGATAAATCGATTTACGCAAACCATTATTATTATAAATATCAAATGGAAATCATGAAGACATTATTATTGAAATAAACATATGATTATTAAAATTATGGAATGAATATCACACAAAATAGACATCCTCTCTGGCGTAATAGTATCGGTAGGAACATAAAATCGTCTCTAAAATAACAATAAGCAATATAGCTGCCATTTGAAGTCGTGTGATGATGACGATTTATCTTAGATTAATGTTTGCAGTAATATTAAATGTACGTATTCACTAAGAAAATAGAGTAGCACTTATTCCTCTAAACTGATCCGAGTAAGCGTAATACAGATTACATTGTAATTTTCAGTCGAGGGAAATTCTCGAGTTGAGTGAGAGGTTCAGTGTAATTGACAGTCGCATAATAGTCCTACGCATCCAAAAAGTCGGGCAAGACGTATCACGAGTTACCGAATTGTGAGCCAGAGTCTAGCAGGACGCGACTGACAGAGATTGTGTGATATTCCGGATACGGACCGCGCATTTAGATGCTGGACTTTGAGAAGGACACTCGGAGGTGGTTGGACTCTGACAGCTGGTAGTTGTGCATCTTAATGAGTGCCGCCACCGCGTCGTCGATGGACGGCAGTTGCACCAGCGCCATTTTGCGGTCCTTCCTGCAAATAAAAACGTACAGAATTTCACGCCCATGTTCCCAATGCAGTCAAGCAGATCACATGAAGTTAAATGTTTAATGCTACTTCTATTGTACTAATGAAAATGTCATACTGTAGTGACAGGTTGCTAGTTTACGAGTATCTCCCACATCACACTTCAACCCTATCCCGTAGTTGAATCTTACGACATCCATGGGAAAGGGAGTGGTGCTATTTTAAATTGACACCACACGAGGAATACAAATATGAAAAATTATAAACATGTTTTGAAATATCCACGAGTTGAACTTATCTAAAGCTTTGGTATTAAAGTTAAAAACAAGAACATGAAATTAGCGTAGCCTAGTCTTTTATCCCTAGGTGTAGACAATAGAGTTAGATAGCAAGGTATTTAAAAGTCCAACGGTTGAAACTTACGGGAAAAACTTGAACGCCTTGATTGTGAAGCCCCGTTTTGTAAAGGCTTCTTTGATATCTTCCTCGGAGACTGTGGCTCTGTGAACACACGTTTAATTAGTAAGACTTATTATTTCTTGGTATCTACCGAGAAACAGACTCTGCTGTGCATGCTCTTGTTAGTTCTTTAGGCTTACACAAAATTTCGTATGTAAAAGTGATCTTATTACAAAACTGATTATGTTTTAGTGTTTATGTATTCGTTGTACTATTACCTTAAATGAAAAAAAAAGATAATCTTGAAAGTTATTCATTAAAAATACGAAAATATTCCTAGGTTAGATAGATACGTAACACTTACGGAATGTTAGACAGATGCAGCGTGGCGCTTGGTGGGTAGATGTTTTGGTAGTTTTTGCTACCAGGCTTCTTGAATCTGTGGAGCGGGCTCTGCGAATAGTCCCTGTAAACGGCAAAATATCTCTTATTAATCTGGAAGAGTCATACTAAACAGTCCAGTCAGTTTCCATGTCCACGTAAACATTTACGCAATAATATAGCTAAACGTCTTTTCGTTTTTGACACCAATTTGAATATTAATCAAATAAAATAACTTTAGGCCTGAATAAGTTCCGATAATGTTTCATCTTGAAAAACAACCAGAGCTGTGCTATACGGAATAAGTAATATAACCGATTTCCGATAACACATATTTGTTACGATTGAGGGAGTATGCGGCATGCAATGATTAATAATGCGCTTTCGTTCTGTGAAGATCTAAACACTCATGTCCGTTTTCTATAATTTCTGTCGTTGCATCCAAGCTGTGAATAAAAGTCCAGGAATATTACCTTGTAAGACCGGCGTCTGGCTGGCCTTCTTTCGGCAGCTGCACTGTTTGGTGCTTGCTCAGCATTACGCGCATCGCCTTCCCGAATACGCGTAGCTTGTCCATGTGAGTCATGGCTGTAATAATAATAATAATCATCATCACCGTCACCATCATCATCCTTATCGTCGGTGCATATATTATCATCATCCAAATCGTCATCATGATTGTCGGTCGGTCTTACTGTTTGGGTTTAGGTGTCCTCCCAATAACGTATTTAATTTATGATCAAGATTAGTCTTTCATACACATAGAACATTTTGTGCTCTTAATTACGTAATATTGATTCAAACATCCAAAAATGAATTCAAAACTATGTTTTGCCGATTGAAATCAGCGACTTAATTATTTGGAAAATTATATCATACAACGAAAGAGTGCATGCATGTTACGAATGACATATATATTATGTTAATTGAAATGAATGCTTTACCTAGATGGGCCTGATGCGGCTCAGCCATCTGAATGAGAGCAGAATCCTTCTTGTTGTAGAGTATCTTCACTCGCTGCACATCACCATACACGCCTACATACAAAGAACATCTCGTGAACCGAACAACGTGCAATGAACGTCTCGTTTTTATCGTTTGTTTTAAAGGGCCAAGTTTCAGCAATTCTTTAGCCATTTTTAAAATATATTAACTTTTCTGTTACAAATTAAAAATTGATTGCTGAAACTTGTTCTTTATAATCTTTCAAATAAACCTAACGGTTGTCCGTTACAAACTATTTATAGATACTATCGCTACGAGAAGATTTTGGATTCACATTTATAAGGGAGAATATTTCATCAAAACAGGCGTACTTAGATCCGAAAGCAAGGCAGCTAAGTAGAACCTAATATTTTGAAAACAATAAAAAGTAAACAAAAAATGTTTACGAAAATAAACACAGATCTACACTGCTTTGAATATATAAAATCTGCTGTGAAACGGGATAGTGGGAAAATGATAAAGAAGAAACAAAATCGAAGCTCTAGTTTGGTCACGGTAAGCGTCTGATTAATAATTTAGCGGAATCTTCATCGGAAACGTTCAAAACGATACTGCTCGTTTATTACTTGTGATATTACATCTCCCTCGTACTAGCATTTGATAACTGTGTCAAAGGGAGATATAACATTGCTTAAGATTGTCGCAACTATACCGTTTTCCCCGTTTCAAATAGAAATTCTGTACGTAAGTTATTAGCCTTGGTAATCGGCTTTCAGAATGAAGCAATTACTACCAACAATCAAACAATATAATTTATTTCGTATTACAGAAATTTTGCCTTCGGAAAATGTTGACGTGAATCCATCACAAATGAAACTAATCTTTCATGTAATGTAACTAAGAAATATGTGCTTAATGCCCACATTACTTAATACTCAACAATGAAATTAAAAATACGCATTTGCGCACATTGTACTGGCATTTATGACAGACGGAGAATAAAAAAAGACAACACGGGGCAGACATCTAACTTAGCTACGACTAGGATGTCTGAAACACAAATTGTCATGTAAGTTAATAAAGCGTTCCAGGTTCGAGAGTGTTATCAAGCGAAGCTTCGGCAAAGGTCGCCGGATGCGGTTATCAGTACAGAAGTCGAAAATGTTAGCTGACAATTTGTCTTCCAGGCGACAGGGCTCGGGAGCAATATTATTGTTTTAATATAAATTATGAGCTCAGGGCTATGATGTTCTGTTTCCCAAAAAGTGTACTCTTCTTAAATTTACATAATGAAAATTGTGATAATCCCATTTTTTAGAAAGTGCCCTTTCTGGGAGAGGACCCTTTCTTAAAAAAGAGCACTTTTAGGAATTCTATCGCATGGCCCTGAGCCTAATTATGGAATGTATATGTGCACACGTACCGAAAAGGGTAAAGAGAGCGTCAGGCGTGACCATCTAAAACAATAGGAGAGAGAAAGAGACAGTATTATAAAGTCATAAAAGATGTTTGACATCATAATATCTATGAATAAATTAGCAACTTATTTTAAAGAAGTTTAAATAGAATATAATTATAAGTAGGTACAATAGCCTGTAACGCCGCCTTATTAGTGGATGCGTTAGTGCTTTGTGTCAACCGGACTCTTGAACCCATATTAACTGTGGGAGACGTTAATGGCTATTGTGTTAGCGTAATCAATAAATTCGCCAATGAACAGAAAACTACATTTCGATGTAGGAATTTTGAAAATAAAAGTATTTCTGGAATGTAATCGTGGGCCAATGTTGAGAACAAACATAAAATAAATTTCGTTCATGAACTCAAACCGTAATACAACTATCCTTAGTATTGTTCCGTGTTAATGTTAGGAGTGGTTACGAACCTCTTCGTTGAGATTAGAGACGAGGAGCACAGTGGCAAGAGGTAGTGGCGGCGCGGCGAGAGCGCGCAGCGCGGGCGAGGCGGGCGTGAGCGTGAGCGCGCCGAACGCCGGCAGCCCCACGCCGCCGACGCCGACGCCGTACGGGGACGCCAGCCCCGAGCCTAGCCCGAGGAACGGCGGAGCCAGTACGCCACCACCTAAATCGAAACCTTAAGTTTACTCAAGCAACCATGGAACTACATTATTAGTATTATGCAACGTTATGCCATTCATGTATTGCGGATTCGATAAAGTGTCTAGACTAAATGCGATCAAGAATAAAACAATATTTGAATAAAACAGAACAAGGTTGCTGAATTAAAACCAACATCCAGCATCTGTATCCAGAAAGCGGAACAGCATGACTAATAAAGCATATTTTTGGATTCTTTATTTAACCGGAAGTGTATTACTGAGAAGCGCATTTTTCCCTTTGTATACGTAGAAAAAAAGAAATTGGTACCATTTTATTCCAAGACGTAATAACAAAACTCACAATGTCGGAATGATCCTCACATATTACAATCCTCAATGGTGTAATGTGGATTCATGAGAAGTTATTAGTCACTGCGGGAATATTGAACATTGAAATATGAATAATAAACTAGAAAAGAGCTAACACAAATTCGAATGCGGAATTCTGGATTGTATTTGCTTATGGTGCACATAAATATTTCATTAAAGTAAGAAATATGCAATTAAAAATTTTGCTACTTATACGATATATGTAGGTAGGACTCAATATATCATTAAGTTACACCAGTTGAATGTATTTTGAAACGCATTCATTAATTCTAAAAATAATAACTAATTTTTATAGACAAATATAACATAGGTACTGACTGAGAAGGATATTGTTCCACGGCATAATATAACAAGCAGCAACCGAATTATGATTAAAGGAAATTCGCTAAACCAGAAAAACACCAAAAAGATAGACAGTCGCAGTATAACTACGAATTTCATAAAACTGTGGCAGATGTATTCAGTTATAATTGATAAATATTAATCCTTCCGTAACGCGGCGTCCGTTTAAATCCCTAATTCAGTACCCACAAACAACCGCTTACATCTGTTTAATCAATCAGTTTCGAAATTGAAATTAACTTTAAATGCAGAACAGGGATGCATACGTCGCTTAAAAAACTACAAGAGTCTAGATACAGGTGTGTGAGCAAGACGGAGAGCGGTGTTCGAAGCGTCCAGGTGCTCAGAGTAGTAGTGGACTAACTCATCCTGGAAGCGAGGGCCAGGGCGATGCGAGCCCGCAGAGGCATCAACTCACTGGTCAACAGCTGGTGGGCATCACCATCGCCGGACGGCAGCGTGGGGTTGGTGTAGTCCCTCGACTTGTCATTGTTGTATTTGACATTAAGGCAGGTCATCTTTGAATAGTCGATGCGGAGGGTGCAGCATCCATTGTAAATGTTTTGTCCATCTAAAGCCTGTGGACAAAAATACATATTTTATTTAAGATCTCATCAGACAGTGTTGTTTATTTAGTGGTTTACTAGTGTTTGTAATTTCAGTTTTTCGCAAGTTTTATATCTATCATTATTGTTATATAAAGTCAACGTAATGATGGTGGTGTTCTTTTGAAAGTCCTGAACAGTAAACGGTTTCATCGTTTGTAATGAAACTTGTGAAAAATGCGAAAATGTTTTTGGAGTAAAGATATTATTCACAATGGGGTAGATACTTGTTGAAACTTATGTTATGGCACACGCTTTGAAAAAGCCAGTGTCTAAATGGTTCCGTGCCGTGCGCAACAGTTATTTGTTTGTTCCCGCCGCCTGCACCGGGCTGATAGCACCGTAGAACGATAGAAAAGAAAATTAATTAAAATGCAGATACACACAATCTATTATGAGTAACGATATGGTCTTGGCTCTTGTGGCATTTACACTATTTACAGTCTTATGTGTTATTAAATTGCTATGGATTGTTGTATAAATGATATCAATTTTTTTGTCGAGTCGTCCTTGTTTAATTTAAATCTCTAATGTTTAATTTAAGTCTATCACATCTTCCAATCAAACTGTTACGGATTGATTTGGACATTTGGGACCTTCCTTAAAGCTGATAATTTACAAAATTCTAATCTACCAAGATATTGGATTATAGGTTGAAGCAGAAACATACAGTAATAATCATTATCGTCTGTTTAAGATTTAGAATTATTTGAACTCCATCTAAAACTTTAATTCGCCATTTCTGACAATTTCAATTTTTGGGGAGAAAATTGTAGAACGTTTGTAAACTGTCACCTGTCAAATGAATCGTGACAGTTTACGGTAGTATATATTTCTTAAGTAAAGTCACCAAGTCACAGTCAGCAACAAATAGATTGTAACAAACAAATGGTCAAATATATTGTACCTAACATATTCAATTCTGTTTCTTATCCCAGTAATAAAGGTGAATTGCGATATGTTTGGCTGCTTTAGCTGCTTATTACCTATTTAATGCTGACTGTACTCGTTACCCACCTAATTTTCTAATAACCTAATAAGCTAATCTAAAAACCACTAGCAAACAAAACTTACTAAAACCCGGGATTCGTATAAATCTTACTAAGGAATAAATCTTGTTAAAGACTAGAGAATTCCTTTACGATTTCATTGAAACCATTGCTTACAATATCAGAGACGCAACCGAGTTGCAAAAAGTTCAGTGTCGGAACGCTGAATATTGGCTTTAGATTTAATAAATTTCTGTTCTATATGCAAATGCGACCCCCTGATGTATAGACGTGAATAGATTGGCTCGTTTAAAGCTCAACTTATATGGAAATGTGAAAGGCACGTAAGAAAGTGTGGAAGAAGATCGCTTCGATACGTAATTAGTTTTGTGGCCCCCAACAGTACGAATTCCGTTTCGCGAAAGGGAATGCACGGAGAGGGAACGTAGCGAGTAATTAATTTACAATTCTAATATCTATATCGCTTTGCATAATTACCTTTCAGTGGGTTTTAAGGAAAACCAATTTTTAATGTAATTTAATTCTGGTCATTTGTGGAACCCAAATGATACCGATGGGCTTTCGCCAAGCCTCACTGTGTACTCCTATTACTTGACAATAATACAAGTTTCGTCGAGGCATCCATACCGGAGTACGCTTCGATTGAGATTGAATCAGAATCGTATTTTTTGTCATTCGACTATGCTATATAATAGCACCAGTGAGATCGTAGTAATCAATAAAATTCAATCTAATTTATGTACCTATGTTAGTACCCTTTTCCCAAATATGGTATTTATTTTACTTTAATTATGTTAAAAACTTAACTTTAATGATGTTAACTTTAATTATTTTATTATATTAACTTTAGTTATGAATTAAACGTGAATTATATAATAATTATGTCGCAGGGATATGATCAAATCACGCAGGATGACAATTTTTTTTTTATATTGGCCCTGAGTCGGTTTAGAGAAATATAAAATCGCCTAAAACGGTCAACTCGATTTGTCATTTCGGAAGACTAGGTTAGTGATTTGTGTTGGTTTAGAAACAGACTCAGTGATTTGATCAAATCATTGGATTTTTCTGGGGAAATGATAAAATGTAAGTAGTAGCCATTTTAACAACCTGCGTGATTCAATCATATCCCTTACGGATTTGATCAAATCTCTGTTTTGATCATATCCCTGCGACATATACAGGGTGATTCAGGAGACGTGAGCAGGACCAACACTACATACATAGTAAATGGCACAATGAATCGTTCACCATTGTATTTAAGTGAAACACCCATACCTTTTTCCTGTATTTTAATTTTTGTTAAGTTAAAGTTTAATTCTCTACAATCATGGTCACCCTACAACAACTGGTTTATAAAGATTAAACCTCTAACTGTTACACCATAGCACTTTGATTACGAAGAAAGTAAATTGTCACATTGCGTGTGATACGATATTTCAAAAGTAATCGGACTCAGATGATTTTCAATTTGACACGTATCACTTGACTGAAGTATTCTGATTGTAGAGTGACCATGAATTTCGTAAATAATTTAAAACATTTTTATTTTCAACACTACAGATAAATGAACGTTAATTTCACAAATAGTGGCACGAAGCAGTAGCTTATGATCTACTGAATCTGTAGTGTTGATCTTGCTCACGTCTCCCGAATCACCCTGTATAAATATACCTATTATTATCTATTAACTTTACAAAGATGTTATAATTCTTCATATAAATAGAATCTCCATGGTACAATGTCTGCCATTTTTATTATTTAGGAAGCAAGTCGAGTTACCTTACCTTGAGGTTTAAATCGAGATATTTTACACAGGCTCATTATAATTCCGCAAAAATAGGAAACTAAATGTATCCACTCTTATTAGAGCTGGTATTACGGTAACACACTTTCAGGTTGTTTCATAAATTTTAATAAGCCGGACGGTTATAAAAGTCCTATATTTTAACTATGTGGGAGTTTCCTGGTGCGGGGTTTTTATTATGGAACGCCCAGTCTACTCCGCTCCCGGTATCAATATTCGCGAGAATTTCATTTAATCTTCTGAAACGATTATTTGCGTTCGTGGAGGGAGTCGTAATTGAAGTAAAAAAAATATTAGGAGAGTGACAAGACGATAAAACGACAAACGCTACGCCCGATTTGATATTGGGATCCTTTATTGCGTAATAGGGCGTCAGATCGAAATCACAGTGAGAAAGTTTAAAATTTCGTCTGTTGACTAGAAGATTTATTTGGATGACCAATATTTAAATATTTCGGTCTTTTTATGTAGGTAATTTACTATGCATGAAAAGAGAATATCTATACAATAATGTAATTAACATATTTAAATGATTAATCAGTGTCTACTAATACTTACATATTTATTACGTGGCGTGGATTAAATATGAAATAAACAAAAATTATCAACCCGCTGAACACGATACGTAATCAGAAAACAAAGACATTTTCTTTGTGTCGAAGAGACTCAAGCTTAATTTCTGCTAAAGAAGCACTTTATACATAGCATACGCCTATGACATACTTAGTTTGACAAAATTGTAAGTATTTAATTAACTTTATCCTTAAAAAGGAACCAAAAATTAGCATTTAAACCCGTGGGTCCCAAGTGGTTGTCTATATACAAAGATATAACAAAATCACGGGCGAGACGTCGAAGCGCAGACTGTCAGAATCAAGCGGTAAGACGTAACAAGTGTCCCCCGTATCTCTTAATCACGCTTCCACTAATTGTTTTATCTTCAGCTCGTTAGAACTCGTTTAAGCAAAGCCTTCTTAGTGAAGGATTAAGTGCGGACCGCCTTAATCCACCCCCCGTCGCTAATTCTGGCGGTTTTTCCATGAAGACCAGATAAACGTTTTTGTTGGGGTCCCTGGTTCCGTGTTTAATATTTATAAGAGCATAGCTCAGAGCTTCTGTTCCCGGTGCAAGCACGGATTACACAAACCCGGAATGCAACTATTTCATTTTTGTCTAGATGGCGTTGAGAAATTAAAATGAAAACAAGCCGAATTCCGGAATGCTTGCTACCAGCGCTTATAGTTACAGGAGCTGTTATGAAAATACCTAGATGCAGCAAATATTTTGTACACCGGATATCGTATGCTCGATATTTCTTTCAAGATTCTCTTACGAGCTCCAAAGTATCCATAGGTTACATACTCATACTATATTACTTTACGTCATATTGTTATCCATGGATATGGATGTATTTATAAGATTTTGCTCTTTAGAAAACTCGCAGTAAAATTTCAAGTCCATCAACAATTGCTATCTAAGCAGTTTGAAAGTTAAAACTCCGTTGCAAGCCGTTAAAAGTCCGAATTGAAACTCCGGAAAGTAATATAAACGCTGAGAATAGTTCAATTGATTATGGTAACGTTGTTGAGCGTCGAGGCGGTAAGCAGTTCAGTCGAGTCGTCCAATTAGTCACGGATAAATGGTAACTTATCGAATGATTGGGTGAAAATAATACTGAAGAGGTTTTCATAAGATATTTTGATACAAGCCGTTCTTGGAGGTAGATTCGAGTCAAGTGATACAAGTGTGATCTCAATTTGTCAAAGTCAAAATAGTCTTTATTCTAATAGGCCTAGCAACAATCACTTTCGAATCGTCAGTTATAACATGTAATTATATTAATTAATTATTTAGAGCAATTTATTGATGCTATTATTATTATTTCAAGTTGATTTGCGAGCTTGTGCTTGTTAGGTAAGGTTCATCATCATCATATCGCTGGACATAGGCCTCCCCAAAGAGTGCCATAATGACCGATCCTGCGCCACCCGCATCCACTACTGCGACCTTAACCAGGTCATCAGTCCACCTTGTGGGGGGCCTACCCACGCTGCGCCTTCCGGTACGTGGTCGCCACTCGAGAACCTTTCCGCCCCAACGGCCATCGGTTCTACGTGCAATAGGAATCTTTACTTTAAATTGAATTCTTGGTGGTTGAATATAAGAGTATTTTTAATAAAGGCGATAAATGCAATGCGCTTTTGATTCTTCTGAAGTCGCAAGCGGCCATAGGTTACGGTGTCTGCTTACCATCAGTTTCGTAAGCAATTTGCCTTGGTAGTAATAAAAAAACGTTAAGATTAGCATTCGAGCTACTCGTATTTAGTTCTACTTCTAACTATCGCAATTATCATGTATTGCAATCAAATGTACTTTATTTCTAATACAAATAAAGTACCTAATGTATACAGGGAGGAACAATACCACGAACATTCCTGAAAGTATGTTGTCATTTAAATGATGTACAATCGACTTCTAATCATTAGAAACTTGTGTAAAAATAATAAAAATAATGACTTTTAATATTAGTAACAACTCTATTGCTTTAACATTATCAATTAAGTACTTATATTTTGAAGTGCCACATGTAGCCTAAAATCCAGAATTAGGCGAACTAACTTGACAGCCGAAAATGTTGCCAGATATAGGAAAAAATAAATAGTGATAGGTTTAAGTCGACACAAATATGTCGATATAACCTTGTGTCTTCTATAAATCTGATTTTATTTATATTTTATCAAGTAATTGTCGTGTAAGTATTGTCGAAAGCCGAATGGCCTGCTTTGTTTGGCCAATGGTCCGAACTGTCAACAAAACAAAATGGCGGACAGCGTCATTGACGATGTCCAAAATGATGTTCGATATATTTTTAATTCCAATCAATTTTTATTATTATTATTTTGCTTAGTAAAATTATTAGTTTGATTCCAAACACAATAATAATGACTAAATAGACTTTTTATAGATCGATATTAACAGCACTAGCCAAACCGTGGCAACATTAGTGTACAATGAACTGACAAGTTAGTTCACCTAATTCTGGACTCGACTTTAGCTTTCTTATAAGGTAGGGTTGAAACATGCTGTTTTTTTAATTGATGTTAAAAAAGCTATAACTCGAAAAATGTTACAAATATCAATATAGTTTATTTGGCAAAAGTATAGTATCAAGGCTAACCTAATCCCTGTTTACAGGAAAGTCCATCGTTCTGTTCCACCCAGTATAAACGTTAAAGTTTAATTTAAACCTACATCTCTAAGTATCGCATTAATCGCATATTTGTATAGGTAATTATGATCCGACATCAAATAATTAAGTGAAACTTAATTATAAACAACACTATATTATTTCCTCCTTATATTGTTAGAATTCACTGAGGTGAACTGTTGAACTTACAAATGTAGTGCCGTGTGCTACATCTTAGGCAACTTCCTGACTTGGCGGGGCGGTAGCGATATGTGATAGATGTTTTGTTCTTCGACGTGAGATTTCCTTAATTAACGAAATACTGTCAGTATTACGTTTGCGCAGTTGTAATGCCATGCGCAGAAGTGGGACAGTACTGTATTTGTTTCGGTTGACAGTTTTCTCATATCGTACCGCCTCCGCATCGATAAATCAGGAAGGCGCCTTAGCTTGTAGCAGTTTATCCTTGTTTGTATTAAAAATATCTCATAGTACGTCTTTGTCGACCTGTTTAGGCTAGTTTGTAGTGACTCTGCCTCCGAAGCTAGAGGTCCCGGGTTCGAATCCCGGCCAGGGCATTTATTTGTGCATTTTTCACGGATATTTGTTCTTGGGTCTTGGATGTTTTCTATGTATTTAAGTATGTATTTATCTATATAAGTATGTATATCGTCGTCTAGTACCCATAGTACAATCTTTGCTTAGTTTGGGACTAGGTCGATTTGTGTAAGATTGTCCCCCAATATTATTATTATATTATCAGTAAAAGAGCCATCATCATCATAGTATTATTCCAGTACGTTGCATCCTGAAAGATTCCCGGGGTCCGTTACCTAAACTCAAAAATCGGCGTAGGCATTCGTTTTTGCGGAAGCGACTGCTATCTGCCCTTCCAATCCAAAGGGGAAACAATACTTTATTGGGATTAGGCTTGTCA
The DNA here is from genome assembly GCA_905163555.1 of Notocelia uddmanniana. Taxonomy (NCBI): domain Eukaryota; kingdom Metazoa; phylum Arthropoda; class Insecta; order Lepidoptera; family Tortricidae; genus Notocelia; species Notocelia uddmanniana. Next base: position 27,750,364 of record LR991058.1, on the reverse strand, counting down.
AGTAAGTCGGCAACTTCCAAGTCATCCATCAAAGAGTTGACCTCGGCCGACGTTGCTTAACCTTGCATACCCCACGCGGTACGCGGGCGCCGCTGGGCCACGAACGCTCCTGTGCTAGGAGTCATCAGGTTAATTATTACATGCATCATGCTCTGTGAAATAATAAAACTAGGCTCGTAGCGGGCTACGCCGTAGATCGTCAGCACATTCAGCCTTTCCCACATTCATGTCCGCCTAGTGCTACGGGCTACGACAATCGGGTTCTCGCCGCAGAATGACATCGTGTTCATTGCCAACGATTTCGTAGCGCTGGGCTCGTAGCCGATAACATGCAAAAACCGTAGGTAGAGGACATCGCCTACGCGACCAGCGCCCGCCGCTCAGGTTCCCGGCACTGAAAGTGTTCATTACCAAGTCTTTACGCTCTGTAGCAAACTCAACTACGAACATAGGTACTGCCAAGCGGGTTACCAGCAGTGAAGCTGTTAATTTCCGCATGTAGATATAATCGCTGGTGTGTGTGTGTGTCGTGGTTAACGCTGAATGGGTAAATCCTAATAATTGGAATACAATATAGATGAACCGGTAAACGCGACTAAGGTATCATCGCAATTAGGGTATGTACACATCCGAGGACGCGTCACCGAGTAAACCACGTTCGCTCCATTAGACACTGTAATTAATACTCGAGGTTACCCCTAATTGTGGTGACAGATAGTGACGATCGCCCAAAAACCGCGCCCACTCGCCTCATTCAGTTTACTTAACGAACCGTCTTTTAAATGGACGTTTGTGTGATTTGCGGTGTCATCCTGGCTAAACCAGTCCCGTTCGTGTATTTCAAATTCAACTGTTAGTTATAAAATAGACAAGTTTAGCCATCAAATTACTACCTTCGTCATGCTAATCGTGTCCTCTGCAAAAAAATTACTACATATTCGTAATGCAACAAAAAGGTCGAGAGAGAACCTGTCATATAGATCAAAATAGAGGTTAAAATATGTACTGGGATGAAAGTTGTCATATAGACCACATAGTCAACACAGCCATAAACCTGCCAACGACGAAGCGTAAACGTGGAAGGCCCCCAGCCACCTGGTTGACTATTATCCAAAAGGACCTCGAAGATAAAAATCTGGACAAAGTGCAAACCAAAAATCGTGCTACTTGGAGGTTAAGGACAAGGAAGGCCGACCCCAGATAAATGGGAATAAGGCCTAGGAAGAAGAAGATGAAAGGTGTCAATGAACCTAACATTTGAAGAGCACTTTAATTGAATAACCTTGTAATGGGAAGGAAAATTTACATCAGACGGTACGGAGCAGCACCAAGAACTGAAATAACTGAATTACGCAACAGCTCAAACTTTCAATCTTCGCACTTTAGCAGGCGTGATTAAGGTAAACACGGCGGCCACAAAACACTAACAAAACAAGCTCTAAACAATGTTTGACACGTAACTAGGTGGGTGCAGAGTGCAGCTAAGGCATTGTTGACACAGGCAGTCCAGGCCAACAGGAGAGGGCGCCGGTACGTGCAATTTTAAACGAGACTTGAACCTTGGTTGGTCACTGTTTGTTAGATAGCCTGAAATTTCAATGAAGTTTGCCCGAGTCTGCACTGAACTTAAACGGGTTGTACACCTACAGTGCACACATGCGCAATAATGGGTTTTTAAATTGTGAGAATATTTCACGCAACAAAAACCTTAGTTGCGTGCACAATACAAAATTTGATAGTCTGATAGACGACATACTATGAAAACATCTTTTGACTGATCGAAAATAATGAACGAATCATATTCGACCGACTGACGGATATCGAATTTAGGAAATTTGAATCTTGAAATCAATATTGCCGTAATTTTAAATTATAAGTCGAGTCTCCATATTAAGAATCCAGCGAATTACAATTAATCAAATCATTGCAACATTTCAAAACGCAGGACTGTCATTTTCATTGAGTTTACTTAGATTTAAATTAAGATTCAGCCCACTTAATATTATACATATATAAATACGAAAGTTTAGTTTTTATTTATTTATTTAAATATGGGATTGCTCTTGCCCAGCATTTAGCCAGGGGGCAAAGATGAGGCCGACGATGAAGCGAGCTCACCCAGAAGATGCCTATTCACTCGTGCCTTAAAAAGGTCCAGGTTATATGAAATCGGTAATACAGACGCCAGCAGAGAATTCTAAACCTTAGAAGTGCGCATTATAAAAGAAGATGCAAAGCGCTTGGTTCGAATTAGAAGAATTTCGACCAGGTACGGATGGTAGCCAGCCGTACGTCTGGATGTCCGATGGAAGAAGGGGGAAGGCAGTATGAGCTCATGGAGCTCCTGAACACACTCACCGAAGTACAGTTTGTAGAAGACACACAGACATGCTACTTTGCGTGGATGTGCTAAGCTCTGCAGCTTATTTCCCACTACCGTACTGCCGCCAATGAGCCACCTGGCTCTGCGGCCCACCGAGTCGAGTGCGGCAAGTTGGTACTTAGCCGAGCCATCCCAAAGGTGACTACAATACTCCATGCAAGACCGGACTTGGGCTTTATATAAAGATAGAAGCTGCCCAGGGGTGAAGTATCGCTTGACCTTATTTAGGATGCTCAGCTTTTTGGCCGCTGTTCCGGCTTTGGACACGATGGTAGTGCCGAAGTTAAGGTTTGAGCTAAGCTTAGTTGTATGGATTTACGATTTCAAGCTAACATGGTTACTTACACTAGAATTACTGTTCAAAACGGGGTATTTACCACAACAACAACAATAACAATATTAACATACATGGTACATACCCCGTTTTGACAGTAATTCTAGACGTATGAATGTTTGGATATTTGGATGTTTGTTGCTCAATCATGTAAAAACCGCTAACCGGATTATGATAACTTCGTATAGAAATAGCCTGTAGCCTGGATTAACATATGGGATAGGGAGTAGAAGATTACGCAGGCGAAGTCGCGGGCAAAAGCTAGTTCAATGGAAATACGAATAAAACTAAGTAACGTACAGTTACATACGACTAGAAATAGAAATACGAATAAAACTAAGTAACGTACAGTTACATACGACTAGAAATGGAAATACGAATAAAACTAAGTAACGTACAGTTACATACGACTAGAAATCCGAAGGCGTAAAACAGTTTTCCGAACGTAACAGAAGTCAACTGATAGTTGCCAGCTATATTGCCTTTCACAACTAGCAAAAATGTTGCAAAGTAATACTTTATACGGACAAAGTAAATTCAGCTTGAAGTTTTACACCGAGTTCAAAGGTGAATCGTTGAAACGTTAAAAATATTTGCTACAGATAGCGGTGTCGCGTCGTGACTCGTGACGACTTTTTTGACGGTTACATTGTTTGAATACTTTGAATACGTCCCCGTGTTGACACAAAGGCGGTGGTTAGACGCCGCCGCAGTGCAAAGTGCAATTTTAAAATGTAAACAAAGGCCGCACCTTGAGTCGATAAACGCTGTCTCAGATTTCACGAACCACGGCGACAAAGAATAATCTCGCGATGTTTCGCGTCTACGAAATATGAAAATCTGCATAAACGGGGATTAACCTCGTCATAGCTGTGATATCAACTTGGCACAACAATGCAGGCAGCTAAATGGTACACAAACCTCATAAGTCATAAGTCATAAGTTATTTATTCGTAAAGCCATTTTACACGTCCAACTGAAATACAAAAACTTTTCCTCAAACGCTTCACAGGGTCCCAATTCAAAGCGCTCATAGATTAACTTGTTCATCTAAGTATGACGTTATTATAGTACTGTTCACTATCTACCAACAAATCAATTGCTAGCTATGAACAAGTTGGCACCCCAGATTATGAGCGATCGCAGAACAGAACCATTATGTACGACCGGCGGCCGCCCAGAAGCACGTTTGCTGGAATCACACTGTTATCAATCATAACTTATTGATGGAGCAGTGGGAGGGCTCTGACCAACTAATGGGTTTTGTATGATCATTTGTAAATGACACTGTTCTGGACTAAAATTCATCCTTTTATGTCAAATTGAGACTTAAGTACCTTTTTCCGAAACGGAGTGCATAAGGTATAGTAGACCTTAGTACTCAAAGTTTATGCCCAGTTATCGTTATTTGAACTACGAGTATAAGATATTAAATAGAATAACATTACTGTGAATGAAGCTAATGAATTAGAAATAATACATTATCATACTCGTATTACATGCAAAAATGAATACATAAAAGGGTCTGAAATTATAATATACACATTTCGCTCCGTTATAATCCTATAGAGTTGAAATAAAATTGCAGCCATAACGAAACAGAGGTATGATATAACTGTTTAAAAAAGCTCGTAGGGAAATATTATGCTCTGGTGGTTCATAACAAAACATGTTGCATCCCAAATCCGAGAGTCTCGTGATTATTTTACCAGCAGGTACAGTCACTGAAACAATGCATAACATATTTCATCTGCCATTGAAAGCAAACGTATAGTATGAACAATGAAAGTTATCCAATCAGAACTCAGAATTACGTTTACAGTACCATTTTTTTGAAAAAGGGTTTCGTGTTATTAACTACCGTCTTCATGTTAATGCTGACAATTTTTTTTATTATTTTACTAAAAAGATTGATCTCAACGGATGTTGTAAATATCGACTTGTAATTTAGTACTTATTACATTATTATTTTGAAATCGTCGTAAACCGTTATCTATCGGTCGATTACTATTTAATTTTTGATAACATTCATATCTTGCAAAAAAAGTGTAATCTCTGCTCTAAGCAGTACCTAACATGTTTATTATAGTACGGCTCTTCTCAGGTGAATTTTTCGCTTCGAGCCTTAATCTTTCAAACAAAGGCCATTGTCTCTACTATCGCAAAGCCGCTAGCTACCTAGTTAGCACGTGCCAGTACAACATTCATACTGAAAAACAACCGGTATCGTCATATATTAAGGTTCAAATTTAATGTCACTGTTTTGGTAGTGCGGTCTATCGTCCTGCATTACCAAAACGTAATATCTAGAATATGAATGTTGTACTGGCACGTGCTAACTAGGTAGCATAAAACACAAATTAAAGTTGTAATTTTTCTCGGCGAATGTACCGAGAGCTACTAAGGCATGTATATAGCATCGAACGCATTAAGAGCGTACATTTCGTGTCTGGGCGCATAAGCCGCCCTCTGAAAAGATTTGATGGCGAGGTTAGAGATTTATGTCAAGGATCATAGAAGCAGGGATCGGGCGCCCGGCATCCGACTGTACTCTTTGTGGTTGGAGCACTATCCGGCTTCACTTCACTTTGTACCTCTTACTCCTGCCACTTACACTGCGAGACGTTTTAATTTCATTCGAGAAAAATACGAAAACCGATGGTCCTAGGACGTCGGTAGTTGTTACGCAGAATGAGAATGAGCATTATTTTGTCGTTGTCACCCTAGGCCTTGATCCAGTGAGGAGACAATAGATTCACATATATTTTTTAAAACCTCCTTTAAAACGCATTTTTTTAACAATTAACATCAACAGGTAAAAATGATCCTAGTGCATTGACTTCACAAAACCAGTCTTGATTAACACTAAACATTGCAGAGTTCATTGTGCGATTTATTACCACGTATTTACTACGTTCATAGAGAACGCGATGTGTTGTCGACACTCAATGTTAGTTGCACAAACGAGGCAGTCGCGGTGAAGTTTCAATGCAAATATTTATTACGTTCGCAATGTAGAAACAATATTAAGTTAACAATTACTGTTTGAAATCTCTGTGGACCTGAAGTTCGTAGGTGATTTTATTTAGTATCGTTGTGTTGGTTAAGTAAACAGTAAATAGTGTCATATGGTATTCCTAGGTCTAGGTCATTCTAATTGTGAACTTATTCAATTTGTGGAAATAAGTCCTATTGTTATAAAAAATACTACACATTGATAGAAATTATACAGTTTGTATTAAAATGAAAAATCTGGTATTACGTCTGACCGATAAAAATATCAGTTTCTAACTAAAACTATTTCATCGTCAATTTCACTTCACAAATTAGTGGTATCCAAAAGAAAATGCATAGTTTACTGAAGAATATACCGAAATTGCCATATTCGTGCATATCACATTTGAAGAGTACCCGCGATTCCTCCTGCATCTTGTCATCAGATCTTCACCAAATCCATATGAGATCACCCTGATAGTTCCGGTTTGCATCAAAAAGATAATTATCCAAATCTGATTACGTGTACAGTTATCGCTGACCGTACAAAAAACAAACAAATGTGATGAATTGCGAATCTTCTTCCTACTATAGAAGTTAAAAAATATAAACCCGCCTGAAACTATTGACGCATCGTTTTTGTTCTAGTTACAAGTACTGCGACGTGGTGTCTAATTACCATTTGATTTGCATATCAGCTACTTGTAAGTGCGAAAGCACTTAGCTTAGAGTTATTCCGCAGTAGAGATATTATGTCTATTTATACTTGTGCTGTCAGTTGAATACGTTTCTATGTCATCCGTCCATTACGAGTTTCAACGTAAATAAGCACACGTAACTTGTTTTCCTTCATTTTTATCTTAAGTATACAACACTCAAACTTTTTCGATTCACACACATATTTTTTGCTCAGCTGTGTATTTTAAACCGGTACTCCTCTCCAGATACTACATTTTGAGATATAAACATAAATTAACTTATTTATTCCCAACTATCTTCCTGTTAATTCGTGTAGATTCGCCAATTTCCATAAAATTCATCTTTATTATATTCATCATTTCGTAGTTTGATAAAGAAATATCGTTCATAGTTCTTTCAAGTTTCAACCTTTCAAATAACTGAGCTATGCATACGTAACTAGTCTCTTAGTCGCCAAAATATATACATATATATATACGTAAATTATGCTCGTATATATATATATTATGTAGGAAGCATAAACGGTTGTCTGGTTCAACTACTCTCACAAACGTTGAGACGTGTACTCATATTCCGGCCAATCGCCGGAGTTGATGGGACTTAGCGTTGCTAAGTTTTCACCACTCGGCTCCACCAGTGATATCTCAATTTCACGAGAGGTTTCCTCGTTTGCGGACACTAATCTGGCGGTCAAGTAATAAGCTAAATGCAGTTGGCGAACGTGGGATTTGTCGGGAATTTCGCACTGTTTGTTAAGCCGGTTTCAAGTTGTGAAGATCAAAAATAAATATATAAAATTCTCTTGATACATCACACACATTATGCTAACAGCTAAGTAGCAGATTTGGCATTTCCAAATCAAGGTTTTGAGAGAAATTTGTTACTTCAGATTTTTCAGACTTTAGTGGCTAATGAAGACAGTGAATCTATTTTTTTTATTACTGGATAGGTTTGCGCTTGACCACAAATCACCTGATGGTAAGCGATATTGTGGTCAAGGATGGAGCGCGCTTACCTAGTAAAAACCGGTTCACTTTCGTCTTGAAGACCGTAAGGTTGTAGTGTTAAGGGAATAAGGTTTCCGGCAAGGAGTTCCGCAGTTTGGCTGTTCTCACAATAAAAGAGGAAGCGAAACGCTTCGTGCGAGTTTTTGGAACTGACACCGTAAAACGAAAAAAATTGTATTGTTTAAAATTGTATTGACAATGAAATACCATTTTTGGCCTGAAATACTCGTATCTCAACGATTACAGTAAATTCAAAAAGTAGGCATCCTGAATTATTTTGTTTTCGATTTGATTTTGGGATAGGACTAATTAAAGCTGGGGTTTATTATTCGCCTATATAACATAATTATCGCTTTCGGTTTGCTATTTATCATCATGATCATCATTTCAGCCGAATGACGTCCACTGCTGGACATAGGCCTCCCCAAAGACTTCCACAATGACTGGTCCTGCGACACCCGCATCCAGTAATGCGGTTGCAGTAATGTGGTTTGCTATTAATGGTGACATAATTCAAACATTATTTTTTTGTGAACTAATAGATTAAGTAAACATCTTTACATGAAAGTATGTCAATGTCTATTCTGTGAACAACAATGGCTAATCCGGCAGTGCACAGGTATGTGTATCCGGCACCTACAACAAAGGCCGGCTTAACGTCTATGGGTTATTTAAAAAAAATAACGATTTTGGCAGTGTGTCATAAATAAAATCACTTTTCAGGAAATAATAAAAATAGAAAAATAGTTCAAGGAAAAAAGCGACTCGTTGCTATATATCATTACAACATTATAGTAGTCAATTGATCATTTCTGTGAGTTTCTCAGAATTCACTTCCAACTATCTTTTATATAACATATTGTATTATCGGCTGCTGAATCTTCTACTGAGTTCATACTAATTTGGACATAGTTCTTTATTATTTTATAGCAAAACAGTTATTTGAAAACGACTAAAGTTGTCAAATTTTTATGTTAGTGTTATTAGTCCATTATCGATCATTTTTATTCGTTTTATTTTGTTTATTGGTTAAAAGAATTCCAATCTCAAAAACAACGATAAATTGACTACGAAATAGATTCAGGACGTTTATTCACGACGAAATAGCCGCTGAGACAAGAAAAGGATTTGAGGTAATATTGTTGTTCACTAAGTAAAAATAAAATATATATCACTAGAAATCGATTGCTAAAAATAATGTTAAACCGCTTCTGTTCGCAGCTTGTACCAAACACGTCAAGCTTCGTGAAAATTGAGCGTAAAGAGCAACTCATTAGCCAATAGTCGACTCACTATTGTAGAATTCATTAGCAGCGTACGCCACGTAAGAGGTATTACAGTTAAATACGGTAATGAATAGAATATTTGCAAGCCTGCCAAAGTTCCCATTGTGCTTCATCATGAACAATGAAATATGGCGGTACATTAATTTCGCTTTTAGACACGCTGAATTTAAATTCTGCCATTCCTATCGGTTTCAACGAAAGTTATTTGAGCACAGATTCATAACAGCGAGAAAAAACAAAAACTCAATAATTATACTCGTAAAGCGAGTTTGCGGAAGCCGCAAAACGAAATTTAATTTGCTCTGAACGCTGCATCAGGAATAAAGTTAAAACAGTCGCTGCAGTAGGCGACGGTACGCGCAACTTCTAACGCAAATGAATAGCGAATGGGAAAAGTTGGGTGGAGAAAAATGATGTCCCCAGCCGGCGAACCGGCGACCATTGTGGGTGACGCGGCCGCCGATATTATTGTTGCTAAATACACACAAAGTACCTGCATTAAAACTCGGTTTCGAGCATTGTTGAAAAGCCATTGTTACAAGAAGTTGGCTATAAAGTTCACGTTATTACGTTCCTGATAAGCCGTGTTTACTATGGCAAATTATTGCGCGGACATTTTAAACAGACGTTCATTTTGGCGGTTATTAAACGTACTATGACTGATTTGTTTCGTTTCATAAAAGAATGTGTCGGATGTTATAAGTCACCTACCGAAATCCGGCATGAATCACACTAAAACTAAAACGTACGTATGTATAAAACGAGAGATTTAATAGATAAAGCATTGAATAAAATTATCGGAGACAGCTTACTGCTATCAAAGGGAACTCAGACACTGAGCCAAGACCAAAACTCTTCATTTCCAGATAGTTTGAAAGCGAGTCATTAAACTGAGGACGCCAATACGAACTCTGTTTTATGGTTCAACTTCACAAACAGTTAAATAAAAACAAACAACTTTAACTACTTACCGTTTTTGCCGTTTGCGCTGATACGGTGTCTGGATACTGGATGAGGGCTTGGAATGAATCTGCAAAAGAATTATCTTGTTTAATATCGAAGTTACATACTGCATAAAGCAAAGTATTTGGCGAAAATGTTTTTTTGATTTTGGTTCATCATAAAAAACCTGAAACTTTACTCATTTACAGTACTTATCTACACACACTGGGAAGATTATGGTAAGTTAAAATTGGCGCCCAACATGGAACCGCTGAGCCCTTGAGAGTTAGCGCAACCCCGTAGCAGGTGCAAGCTCCTCGTCAAACACTTAACGAATATGCGCCCAAACAAGTTTCTACCATGCGACTTTCATTATTAACTTAGAGTACGTATAAATTTATTGCCCCCGCCGCTTAGCGCTGCTGTCGTTGAAACTTTGATGCGGATGTCGCGAGCGGAATTTAGTTTACTCTACAAGTCAATATCTTGGAAACATTGTAATAAGATATTCCGTTCGGGGCGAAAATAAAATTAAACGGAGAAAACACATTAAGGGCGAAAATAGCCGTAAACTTGCGTGAGGAAAACATCGCGTACCGTAAAATTAAAAAGATAGTAACGACATACGGGCTCGATGTCTTTATACTATCTTTTTCGTTTGGATTACTAGTGTCTTAGGAGTAGTTGGTCGCACTCACAGGGTGTATTTATTGCGAGCGGATGAGCGTTAAGCCCCCTAATTTAAGGCATGAGCCCGACGATCATTGCTGTCCGCAGGGTTCACATAAATTCACATTTTTAGGAGCCGTCGGTCAAACGGCACATGACCGGTAACCACATAGCTATTTAATAACTATTACAGCGCCAAAAGTAAAGGACGTGACTAAGTATCAGCTACAAACATTGAAATTTATTTTCTCTCTTAGACTAAAGTATATAATGTACGGTGTCGCTTGGACCCGGAAGGCCTTGCAGTTAACATTTGAGGTTTACTACTCTGCCAACGTTTTTAATGCATTTTGATTTGTTCATAAACTTAACACATACTAAAACTCTGATGATTACATCTCTCTCTGATCTCACCGTACTTGTCGTATGCCGCAGTTGTTGCTTTTTTCACAAAAATATCTACAATTTAGGCATATTGTTGACGGCCTGTTCAGAGTGTTTAGCATAGTTGGTAGTTACACTGCCTCCGAAGCTAGAGGTCCCGGGTTCGAATCCCGGCCTGGGCATTATTGTGCATTTAGCATGGATATTTGTTCCTGGACCTTGGATGTTTTCTATGTCTTTAAGTATGCATTTATCTATATAAGTATGTATATCGTCATCTAGTAATCCATAGTACAAGCTTTGCTTAGTTTGGGACTGGGTCGATTTGTGTAAGATTGTCTCTCATTATATAATATATATATGTATTTTGATTGAATTAAGTAATAAAACATAAAATGGGTGTTATTCTTTAGACTATGCATCGTTGATTTATCTAAAACAAGATTATCTAGTTAAAAACTGCTTTCCAGTAAAGATAAGAAGAAAAGTAATTTACAATTTTCTGAATTTTAAATTATAAAATTTTCGGCTGTGATGATGTCGGGAACTCGTTAAATTATTTATTAGGCTCGTCTCTCACCTTCTACAATTTCTTACACCTGAAATACCTATAGAACGAATAACCACTGGAGGCAAGAAACGTCGGCGTAAATTAAAAGTAACGCCCTGTCTCCTTCATACATAGTTAAATGCTCTTTAAGGTCCCCGTATTTCTTTTGGACGGCCATTATGTTACATTAAAATGGAATGCATAAAAGAATTGTCGTAAATTGGAATTTTTTATGTAATTACACTGTAAATAAGGAAAAATGTTAGACAAATGAAAATGGAATGGAGCATACTTTTAGGCAGTTTTATTCGGGGAGAAAGGATTATAAATACGAAATTATTCCATAGCTATTCCTTGGCTACTGTTTAAGTATGCTGTTTGTATTTAATAATGTAGTCATAACGATTTTTAAAAATATAATTAAAGTTTCACTCACAACTTAAGAGGGCGCAGTACGTTGCAGTACGCTCGGTTCTCCATACAAACGTATTTATGCTCTCATTTTAAAATGCCATGCCAGAATAACATGAAACTTTGTATACACAACGAGATCCGGCATATATAGGTCGGAAATTAGTTTCTGTTGCTAGAAAATGGAAAAGAAAACAAAATACAGCGGTTTTTTCAGTTTTTTACGGCTTGTATGAAAACCTTAATAATCGTTGTATTTTTTCTCCATTATTATTTCAAGCAACAGAAACTAATTTCCGACCTAGATATGCCGGATCCCATTGTGTATACAAAGTTTCATGTTATTCTAGCACGGCGTTTTGAAATGAGAGCGTAAATACGTTTGTATGGAGAACCGAACGTACTGCGCACTCTTAAGTAGTTAGTTAGTCGAAGTTAGGTTTGCCATCTAACCAATATAAACTTTCATCAGTCACTCATACTTCTAGAAGTCCGGCCCTTGTGCGGTTTCAATAGTAAGAATTTGCTCTGTATGAGAATACGACACGAAACTTTGTTCCCCCAGGACAGACGAGCCTTTTCCTTATTCCTTTCAAGGATATAAAAGGCTTTTCAAGGATCATAGAGGAACGTGCGTGTTTACCGCTCGGTATGATAGTTAACAAAACAACCATTTCGTATACGTGTAACGACCAGAAACTTAAGTACGTTTCGTTTCGACAACACTAAACATCAAAGAGTATGTTGCCATTTAAATAAATGTGACACTAGTTTAAAATTCCACCTTTAAGCAATTATTTATAATGGGTAAATTAATCCGATTGAAATTCATGGCGTAAAGGAAAGCATAAACAATATGCTCTTGAATATTTGATACAAAAGTTGGCCGAGCGCCGAATAACATCAATAAAAGTGGAAGTTTCGTGAAGTGGTCGCCGGTCACCCCTTGTTCGCGTTTATTCATCCGGGCTGAAACATTCGAGTGCTAATTCAATAACCCTGCTTGCGGCTCCGATTGCGCGCAAGATATTCAAATGGTCTCAATCAATCTCCACGCGGCTTCATAATGCTTCATCAAAAATTCAACTGGAACGCGCAATTACTTTATGGAATATTTAAACATCAATTCCTGCGTAAACAGAAGATGGAAGTTGTGGTTAAAATTAAAATTTCGTAATCCACATTTCGCTGTGTAGCGCGGTTGCTTCCGCTACGTAAATATTAAGCGCAGGCATGGCCCTCCGGCCAGCCGATTACTGTATAATTTGATATCTTGAATCACGACGTCCCCGAAACGAGCGGCCCTGTCAACCTCGAATACGTCTTCGCTTGCAATTTGTGCGCCTTTTCAGGTAAGCAGAGCGCTCCTGAAGCTATCCGAGTCTTTGCAATAACTGCGAAAAGCTACGCTTAAATAATTCACGTTTCAAGTCACTAACGAAACCGCATTTATGTTCAAAGATTCCTTAGCGGATTATAGTGATCAACATGAAGGATGTAGCTAATGTTGTTAGTGCGAACAAAGAGACCGCAAAGACGATATCCGTCGCAGATCAAATCCTTAATTACCGGAATCCTATGGCGACATAGACACGACACCGCAAACAGGGTACGCATAATAATTGTAGCGGTCTGCTACACCTTAATAAAGCCAATCGGGGTCGGGAGGGGGGGCAAGGAAGTGGGGTAGGATTACGGCGACTCTGCGCTCTTCATTGAGATTTGTTTCGGGATTAGAAACGCGTTTGATGGTAGCGTCCCGGCCAGAACGTGGTCGCGCGCTAACAGGGCGCAACCGCTATTCAATTAGTCTTCATAAGCGACGGTCCTTAGTTTGCACTCTATTCCTATTAAGTTAAATGCTTCTGCTGGTGATAAAAATATTATTACGTTGCGTTATAAATGCAAAGTTAAGTCTGTTTTTAATTAATTTTGGTTGCCAAGGCAGTGTTTTATATATAAACGTTGTTTTTATGAACAGAATTCCCTTTCAACATACACTTAATATAGCTTTTCGTCTGATCTGATGCCGAGGTTTTCAATAAAGTTAACAAATCAATGCTTTACATTGTGAAACTGTTAAGTTCAGCTTACACTATCTGGTTACTGCTATAAATAACAATAATTTATGAATGTCCTTTTATATGTAAAGAAATCTTGATACACAATTTTGATGAGAAAATTCTGCAAATAAATCCAGTCACAGACCGATTAAAGATGTAACGTCGAAAGTGTAAATACAAATAGGGGTGAAATATTAAATCTCACAAACATGTCGGTAAACCGCGTGTTTATTTGCGATTGCGATTGCTAACGGTTCACGTGCTCGGCATTTCTAACCTAAGTACCTAATCGTCACGAAAATAAACAGAATATTTTGACTTCTAATTAATACCTTAACTACCTACGCCAATTGATCTCCGCTTTCGAGTAACAATAAACCGCTTACAAAAAGGGATCATTTATCTACATTCTATTTTAGGTGTAGGTATATAACGTACCTAATAAAAGGAGTTTCTTTGCCAAAAAGACTCGTTCATTGGAGCATATAACGTTACTTAACTTAAGGCACCCACGTATTGAATTGGATGTGGTTTATTTGCTTCCGCCGAGAGACAGGATAATTGAAGCAAGGATTTATATCTTTTGCAACTACGTCTTATATATACTTTTGCCCGTGTACCTTGCGAAACTGTGTGGATTTTAGTACATTTGCAACCGCCGCTTAGAAGGTAAGGGATATATAGCAAGATAAGATATCCAGGATATAGAAAAGGATATTGAAATCGGCTTGTCGTGGAAAGTTAATCAAATAATACTGCAGCTGGTTGAAAAACCCGTTGTGATTTGGAAGTGTTCGGTTACCGTAAATCGTGACAATGACGAATGTTTAGCGGAGAGTTTCAAAAAAGAAAATGATCGCTCCGTCGTTCCGAAGTGTGATCGGGCAAAGGGCACGCGGAAATTGGAAATGCTGCATTAGAAGAGCAACTGTCGTGATATCGACAAGTTATGAGCTTTTCTGAACAAAAGTGCTGCACGTTCTGACTCGCTCCTGTTTTCAAACATTTTTGATAAACTTGGTCCGACAACCTTAAATTTCCGGAATATTATTCCTTTAGTTTACCTTCAGACTTTTGCTGCCGAAACTTTGATGAAAGTACCTAAATCACAAAAGTTACTTAACTAATTAATTAGACTAATACTCGTTTTATACATTAAAATGGATTCATATAAATCAATCTAATTAGTACCCAACTTGAAATGTATTTCCGAGATCAGTATAGATTTTCCTGCTCATACACGAAGCATCATATTCTAATCAGCGGAGAAGATCGGAATGTAGTTGAAATAAGCTTCTTAACTAGGTATATAATAATTAGCCGAGAGTGAGCAGTTGGGGCGTCCGCCGCGGGGCCTTATCAAATATGTACTATGCTACCTGCTCCTGTGTGCCGCCGGATTTATTTAGGATATGCATGAGGGTACGATTTAAATTTTAAACGGATTGCGCCCTTGGATTGTGGACCTGTGTTATGTTTGGTAAATCTATCACTATTATAATCCGCACCAAATTTAATTTAAAAGCCTGGCTCTATTCGATTATTAACAGGTAAAACCAACACTCTGTGATTAAAGTAATCCTGATTGCTTTGTTTGAATCGGCTTGTCTGTCATCAATTGATAGTTTGTTTTACTTGTAAAAGCTACACCGTTAAAAATACAGTCACACGCCGGTAGAAAACGTTTCAAAAATATTGTCGTTAGTTAATTACGGGTATGGTTTAATTACCTATTCATATTTGCTAACTGTTGCCGATTAACAAATTGAATGGCAAACATAGTTCGGGATTTAAAACAAATTGCAGAAGCAAGCTCCCGAATCTACATACCAAACATTTCGACGGGAGCGAGACCGTGTAGGTAGTTATTTAGTGCAAATGTCGGACGTGTGTGAGTTTTTTACTGGATTCGAGTGTGTCGACCCAGTAGCACTACATTCTAGAGTTTATTCAACGCTTTACAAATCTAACAATTTATCTAACACTACTTTGAAATTAAGCGATAGATACTCTGATACAAAAATATTAACAGGAAAATATAGGTTTTGTTTTATGAGTTTTAAGAGGATTGCTGTGATTTCCTTGTAGTATTATTGATATACAACAATGTGCCAAAATTTCAGTGACAGTTCGAGGGGTCGAGACAAACCGGTCCATCTAATGCTTACTTTATAATATATATACGAGTATTATACAACGACGGTGGCAAACATGCTAACGACCTACCTGGTGGTAGGCAGATACCGTAGCCTATGAACACTTGCGACTCCAGAGGAATCACAAGTGCGTTATAGACCATTTATTGACTTGAGGATTCGATCTGTTGACAGCTAGAGACATATGCATATGCACATCCCTCTCTCTCATACACAGCGCATCCTCGGGAGCTCTGGCTACCTTACCACAAGTAAGGAGCAAGTAGTAATAATACAGCAGCAGCCTTCAGTAAGGTGGAGGGACTTCCCCAGTTGGGCTGCTCCAAATTTAAGCGAGATAACGTATATTTAAAAGGTCACTTACTGTTTTTGGTGAAGGTGACAATTTTGAGCACCTTCCCGTATCGCTGGAAGATGGAATACAGCACGTCTAGTACGATCGGGTACAGCATGTGTTCTATGATGACGCGCAACACTGTGTTGGGGCCTCCCTGTGGACAACAATATCATACATTAATAAAAATAATACATTTGATAGATAGATACCACTGCGGCCAAAATCACACGTGACGTAAAGGAGCAGAATATGGCAAAGTACGAACTTTCTGAGTGTCTTGATAATGAAGACGGGCCAAGATTAGAATCAGGAAAAAGGTTTCCCTTATCTTCACAATAGTTTTGAGCTGTTCACGAAAACAGTATACGCGATAGGCGTATAGCTCTTCTAGTCTGTAGCGATCAAGTGTGGGCTCGTGTAAGCTTCAAACAATAACGTCCAAGTAATATTCAGGTATGCTGCACCTTGGGATTTAGCCCAGCGCCTTATTGTGTGTGAACTCGTCTTTGTGCGGACACAGTGAATGTTCTAACTGGTCTCAAGCATCGACTAGGGATTTGGTGGGTCGGTTATATACTTAAATTTCACAGTCCAATTCGATTTAGAATAGAATATAATGACATCTATTGCAAAATCAACAATGCCAATATCAATGTATCACATGCTAGCATTCACGCGCGCCAAGCTAGCCTTTCTGAATGAGACGTGGAACCTCTTTAAGGCTGTTATTCGTAAATTAAAAATGCGTAAATTTGTCACACTACTCTACGGATGCCAAACTTGGGCAATAAATAAAGAAATAATAGAGAAAATCCAGAAATTTCAAAGAGCCATCGAGAGAAGTCTATTAAATATAAAACTTAAGGATAAAGTAAAGAGCACAGAAATTCGTAAAACCACAAACATACTGGATGCAGCGCAAATGGTTTGCCGTCTGAAATGGCGATGGGCCGGTCACACGGCCAGGACAAAAGATAACAGATGGAGCGAAAGAGTGCTACACTGGTACCCGCGGGGCGCGGCCCGTTCCCGGGGGCGACCGCGCCGCCGTTGGCGAGACGACATCGCAGAACAAGCAGGAGTGACCTGGACTAGACTGGCTGCCGACAGAGAACTGTGGTGCCAAATGGAGGAGGCCTATGTCCAAAAATGGACAAACCCAATAAAAAACGCTAAAAGCGACTGTATATAAATGATTTTAAAATTGTATTTTCTAATTTTTTAATCTTCTTCTTTTTTTGTTAATTATTTATTTATTTGTTTTGGGAAATAAAAGGCTATATTATTATTATTATTATTAAATTTGACAACATTTTATGTACGAGTAAGTATGTTCCCCGATAACTCTTGACCACGTTGGCCGATTATGATAATTCTCTTTTTGTTTCAAAACAGGTACCCCGACATTGGTCCGATATAAATTTGGTGAATGTCTGATGATGGGATCTAGGAGGACTCGAGGGAACTCCTCGAATTTGATAGGCACGCAATGCCGATTTCGGTATTTTCTGTAGGTAACCAAGCATTGGCTCACGGAAACTACAAATTGTGGCATAGAAAGTACAAAATTGTAGTCGGTTTTTTTTGGTATAAATTATTCCACTTATAACCTTTTCACTACTGCATGTTTTATCATCATCATTTCGAAATAATGTACAATAAATTGGTTATTTTACTTCGATTCTTGCATGGTTTCACGCGCGAGCAAGGAACGCAATATAATATACTTATCGTATATTTTCGCGACAATATAACCGTCATGTCAAATTAGTATGAGAAACGTACCCCACTGATCGACCTCAGGCCGTTCGACGTAATCAGCTTTAGTATGGGTAAGTAATTGAGTGTAATCGTCAGGCATCGTTGTGTGGTCTATTGTGGATGTTAACTACATACGGCAGGACGTCTAATGAATGACAGAACGGCGTTAAGGGCTAAATTATCGATAGAGTAGTTGGCTCATATTATTTAATACCCATATTCATTTTATATTACCCACAATAATTACTGCAAAAAGGGTTTGCCATTACACATAATTATGTAGATAAAACTTATTTTGTCAATCGGTGCAACGAATTAGGTACACGATTCACCTAACATAAAAGATAATCCGGAGAAATTATAAATGCATACAATTTAGAACTGACGGAATAATTATAATAATGTTTTTTGTACCCATTATTATTAGGTGAGCTGCAGACCTCGCGATTTTATTCTTTTAAATGTAAAAATATCCAAATAGGTACTGCTTTGACAAAAAATCTATGTAGTTATCGAACATGCTCACAAAATTCACGAGAATCGGTTGAGAGAGACATCCGGAAATCCAGCGGACATAAGAAACCATTTTTGCCGAAGCTGAAACAGACCGTTAGTTTCGCTTGCTCAAGACCCCATCCCCCTTAATTCCTAGATCCGCCACTGAAAACCTTACCTGTATTTCAGTGCCACCATTGGCCGGCTGCAGCGCGGCGCCCGCGCCCGCGACGAGCGCTGCGCCCGCGCTGTTGGAGATCACCTGGGCGGCCTGCAGTGCCGCCTGTGCCGACGCGGACTGGAAACATAGACAAATCTTACTTTTATGGTAACCGTTTCGCGTATCGCGCTGGTAAGCCGGGTTCATATTTTTTGACGGGACGTGTGTCGCGGTATAACGACATCGGTGTCATGTTAGGTTCACATTTATCTGATGCGTGTGTCAGTTGTCGAGTCATCTCTCGAACCCGTGGGGGTCCGGGGAAGCCATGTGTCAGTTGTGAGAGTGCATCAAATGGCAACACGTCAGATAAGTACGGTCCCATTTATATGGGACACCTTTCGAAAAAAAATCTTAGGATTTCTATACCTACAGTTCGACAGGGCTGTCAATATTATGGGTGTCCCAAATTATTATTTTTTACTGTATAATTCCGGGTTTAGAAAAGTTTTCCTCGATTAAGTCTTTATGACAACTGACACAGAAAACATTTTGAAGATAAAATATTAACCTTAACACACACACACACAACTTGCTGACACACAATTATAATTACAAATATATGCCATGCGGGGTATCTATTTGCGTAAAAGTACTAAATCGGAATCGATTTGGTAAATACACGACTTCAAGTTTAAGTTCGGTAGCTATTTCTAGATAACTGTACCTACCTAGCTATTTTAGAGAAGGCCGTATTCACACAGTCACAATACAAATCTAGTAAGTACCTAAACCCCGTATTTACGGTCACGTAGCAAAAATAAACATGTCCGGTAACCTTTCATAACTCCGGGTATAATGAAACTTAATACAGCCGAGGAGTTATCTTGCGTACGCGGTCGCCTCGGCTGTTCCGGACTAGGAGATAACATTGACCGCGGTTTGTATCGAACCGTGTACTGAAACAGACTATGAACTTTCGTTGGTGTTGCTCTCATATTCCCTTTCGGCGTAGTTTCGGTAGCTAATTCATGATCCGTTGTTCCGAATAATCGTGCTCAGTCAAAACGGCCTATGAACATTCATCGTTTTAACACATATTACCCTCATGGTGGGCGTGAGAGTCAACATTGCGGTAAGTGCTTTGTTTAGATAACAGAATCAATCAACAACGGTAAATGGACGGACGATTTTCTAATGGATCTAATTAATTATTTCCTACGTATTTAGCGCTTATAGACTTAGTACAGTAGAGCTCTATATAAATAAAAGCGAAAACATACATATCATTCCTATTTAATTTGTTTGTATATACTGCTAAGAACAGACATCCTCTTATTGCTGAGATGGGAATTTGCTCCCACGCGGGCTTAGTTTGGATTGGAAACTAAGCATATTCCTCTGAACTCCCTTACCTTCACCGAAAATGTTAATTAATATCAAATTCAATTACAACCGGTACCGGTATCTTATGACATTCGACTATTTCAGGGTTTTGCGGGCTTACTCTATTAAATTAATTATAAAAAAAATACATCTAAGACGCAATCTCGAAACGCAATGTAGTGTTCAAAAACTTGGCTTTCTGGAAGATGAAAATCTCCGAATCCACACGAATAACGCAACGCATATTTTATAGTCTAAAGAACGTACATCGAATGAAATACGGTGAGAAGGTCCTAACGATCGCAGGGCGCGGCACTCTTTGATCCTACATTTTCACATGGCTTTGTGTGCTACGGGAGGCTGACAAGCGGGCAGGCCACACAAAAATAAGGCTTTAACCGTGTCATGCTAAGCCTGGCGCCGACGGCAAAGGCTCCGGTACAAATTCGCGTTGACTTGCCCCTCCGTTTCTTGTTACTTTTTCTGTGTCACATATTCTTACGTATGTTTTGTTTTGCAAGATAGAGGGCGTAGGCTTTGGGAATATTAGCCCATTTGTTATTGGCACAATGCTTGGCAGACCTTAATAAAAGTATTTTTTGCACGCATTGTCACTTTTCTAATGCATGTCGGCATCAGGGACGTTTTCTCGCAACATCACAATGTCGTTCGGTGGTATAGAATTTGAAGCATATTTTAAATCCACAGTTCATTTTTATAAGTAGAGCGTCTGAAATTATTTAAAAGGTCTTATTTGTTGGACGCAATCTCTCAGTCGACCAGAGGCAGATGTTCAGGCGACGTCGACGCCACAAAATAACTTCGTCCGCTCTTGGCGAGTTCTATTCAACCGCCACAAAAACCTTTCACACCGCATGATTGATCAAAGCACTGCATTTAAAGCGCTCTTTGAAAATGCATCGCTACTTAATCTAAGTACGGACAAAATGTATTATATTCAGAGCATGAAAACAGTTTCAACTTGTGGAAAATTTATGCCTCGAAAAAGTAATTTCGAAAAATATGATAAAGTTTTATATTTCTTATATAAACTCTCGTATACAATCTTAAATATTATGCATGGTATTTGTATTGGGGGTACCAATTTACGTCAGAAACGATGAATGCGAGAGACGTGTCTCCTAAAGACGCGTGAGTCTTCAAAGTTTGGGATAAGTAAGATTTTCTTTGCAAACGGTTTGAAGAACGGCATAACGATGCCTATCAGTGTATTGTCCAACCCTCATTATAAGTTTTAATAGTGCACGAATACAAAGACATCCCGAAATTGTGCCAAAGGCACTAGGCTAAATTATGCTGAGTGTTGGAGTTGAGAACTTAAGTAGTTATATGCCATTCAAAAATAGGGGAAAGGATATTTAGTAACTATCAATTTCAAATAAATCAAATAAAGTAGGTACCTACTTTCTTTAACAACTTAATTTTTTAAATGATACTTCCTTTGACGTATCTGAATAAGTAATAAATATAGAGGACAGACCGAGTGTCTTAATCTTTTAATGAAGGTTTACAGGTAAAATGAGTTTTCGCGCTTAACGAAGCTGACAAATCTAGGAGTCACAATTTATTTTTTTAAATTACTTTGCCGTTCAAAGGGCTCACTCAACTTTACGAAATCGAATTAATATTTGCTTTTCTAACAATGATTAACGATGTAGTTAAATTTGACCTTTTTAATTACGATATTACTCATGAACTATCGGAAACTCTAATTAATATACTGCTAGAGAAAGTTGAAATAGACTGAGTCAGAAAGCGTATTACTGATGACACTATACCTATGGCCAAAAGTATTGAACCGATCCCGCGTTTTTCATGTAAAAGTTTTTGAATCAAGCATTTTATTTCTTTTATTATAGAGCGATGAGAGACCCAAAGAGCGATGGAGAGGGCTATGCTGGGAGCATCTCTGCGTGATCGCATCAGGAATGAAGTTATCCGCAGCAGAACCAAAGTGACCGATATAGCCCATCGAATCGCTAAACTTAAGTGGCAGTGGGCGGGACACATAGCACGTAGAACCGATGGCCGTTGGGGCGGAAAGGTTCTCGAGTGGCGACCACGTACCGGTAGGCGTAGCGTGGGCAGACCCACCACACGGTGGACTGATGACCTGGTAAGGTCGCGGGTGTCCGCTGGATGCGGGTGGCGCAGGACCGGTCATTGTGGAAGTCTTTGGGGGAGGCCTATGTCCAGCAGTGGACGTCTTTCGGCTGACATGATGATGATGATGATGATGATTATAGAAAATTCGAATATTTTTATAATAAAAATCATAAAATGCTATGAATTTTACAAAGGAAAATAAGGAGTGGTTTGGACATGGCTGTAGAATATTGTAATTATAACCGACTTGCAAAAATATAAATAATGTAAAGAGTTCAACGACTGATGAAGATCGACTCGATCATATATAGTAGCTTTATATTTATTTATATGACGACTGTTTAGCCTAGTTGGTAGTGACACTGCCTCCGAAGCTAGAGGTCCCGGGTTCGAATCCCGGCTAGGGCATTATTTGTGCAATTAGCACGGATTTTGTTGTTGGGTCTTGGATGTTCTCTATGTATTTAAGTATGTATTTATCTATATAAGTATGTATATCGTCGCCTAGTACCCATAGTACAAGCTTTGCTTAGTTTGGGACTAGGTCGATTTGTGTAAGATTGTCCCCCAATATTTATTTTTTATTTTTATTTTATTTTATTTATTTTTATAGGTTTTTAAATAAAGCAGCATTGAAACAACAGAAAGAAATACAACATTGGTAATGGTGGAACAAGATCGAGACGAGTGCCCCAGTCGTCATTACTAAGCAAGCGAACGAGTCGGAAGGAAGACACGCGTCGAATCATAGTCGCAATTATTTGAGTCTACGCTTCGCTGGTTCCGAACCGTTGGTATCGCTGGGAGGATTAATTTATCTATGAGGAGTTAGGGTTTAAGTCCAAGGTCTTAAACGTTTCATTATCTTAATAAAATTCTTAATTCAAAGTAACAAGTTTTATAATTGTCAATTTTTAAGCTTTTATTCCTGTCATAGAAACGGGAGCTATTGTACAAGCGAACTAATACATTGAAAGGTGAGTGTAAATGGTCTAGGCAAATAGACACAAGACGTCTTGTTGTATCTATTTTGAATTAATCACTACATTAATTAGCTTTATGTTGACTCGCTTGTTTAATGTTGACAATCAGATCAAACAACCTATTATACTATCATAATGCGTAATAATTTGCGTGTGACAATATTGTCTCCCAACGATCAAGCGTCTTTGTTGTAATTAGTGTTATTTTAATTAATCTAGAGCAAGAGTGATGATATTTATTTTACGTAAAATTTACCTGTGATATTAGGCCTGAAAGTAAGGATATACCTAATTCATGAGCCAAAGTACTTATTAAGTATTTAATTAAATTTGTGGTCTCGTTGTACATTCTTGAAGAAAAGTACGAACAAATATTTTTTTATAACTACGAATACGCGTTGAACTGATCTGCTTGAGTTTATGTTGTATGAAAAATATATTAACTTTTTTTCCGTTAATTTTTTTCCTAATTGTTTTAAGGGGTTTTGATGTTATTGATTAGATTTTTGCTATAAGCACAATGTCTTTTCAGTCTTGTTAGTGTTTTGAGTTCCGTACTTCAAAACGAAAAAAAAAATTCCTTATTTAAAATAGATACAGAAAATAATTACTTACATTTTTGAACTTTGAACGTTTCAATATTTGAGCGCATGCACTTTATTTGCAGTGTGACGGACGGACACTATGGAACCCTGCACTGCGCGTATCCCAGCACGCACTTGGTCGGTTTTTAAATTCTGTGACCCTAGTGAAAAAGGGTATAAGTGCCGTAAAATTGTATAGAACTTGTACCCCTTTTCACTAGAGCTGCAGAATTATAAGACAGGCAGGGTCGGTCACTCAGATGTTACCAGAATCCCCATATCCATAACAGCCCAAGGACGTCCACTGCTGCACATACTCGTAGGTGTCCCTCAATTTCATGCGGGGTAAATGCCATAATCGCCACGCTTGGCATGCGGGTTGGCGATCGCAGTATCCCTACCGCACTGCGCAGATGCTGCTGCCCATCCCCGGTGGTCTTGGTCGTAGTTTTAGGAAATGTGGATTCTGGTAACATCCAAGGTACTAAGTATTAAATAAATAAACCACCTGCATTTTCGTGATTGGCGCAGGCTTCATTCAGGTAAAAGGCATTTCCTACAGGAAATAATCAAGCATCAGCGGCCGAGGGTTGTTTTTGATAGGTTTCGCGGGTAAATGAAACTAATTAAGCGTCTTAATTAATCCTCCCGTGGGGTGTTTTGTTACCGAAAATATTGATCTCTCATCCCATTGTGGTGGTGGATGAGGCTAACAAATTGAGGGCCCATCACTAGTACCTATTATAAAACGTTATTAGTTTTGCCCGGGTAAGCCTCTTGCCAATTATGAATGGTGTAGTAGTAAAATATATCACGTTGGTAAACTGCACGATGAAACTAAAATATTGAATAATGAAACAAGCATTTGTCGTTTGTTTTGTACAATAAAAACGAATTTTTATGTCCAGTCCAAACACGAAAGTGGCCTTATAAAAATCTATGATGTGTAAAACTATGATCATTTTTTAACCGACTTCAATAGAATGAAGGAGGTTCTCAGTTCGTCTGCATGTTTTTTTATGTGTGTATGTTCTCCAATAGCTCTGACCACGGTGGCCGATCTTGATAATTCTTTTTTCGTTTCAAAGCAGGTATTTCCAAGTTGGTCCCGTATAAATTTGGTGAAGGTCTGATAATGGGATCCAGGAGGAGTCAAGGACACTCCTTAATTTTGAATATATATATATATATATATATATATATACTACTATTTTCTGCGAATAAATAACTTTGAACTTTTATTGCACCGGCTTCAAGCTCACGCAGTATTGGTGAAACCAAAGCGCACCGTCTTCGCTGGCTTGGCCACCTCGAGAGGATGAGAGAAGATCGAC
The DNA here is from genome assembly GCA_905163555.1 of Notocelia uddmanniana. Classification (NCBI taxonomy): domain Eukaryota; kingdom Metazoa; phylum Arthropoda; class Insecta; order Lepidoptera; family Tortricidae; genus Notocelia; species Notocelia uddmanniana. The sequence continues at coordinate 27,725,319 of LR991058.1, read as the reverse complement.
GAGTGAAGAGAGCATACTTGGGCCGACCGACCGGACGGCGTCCTGTGGGTCGCCCCAAGTATCGCTGGATGGATATGGTGGACGCGGACCTGCTTAGTCTCTTACGTATGCTTGGGTTTATTATACATTGCTGGCTATTCTATTTAGTGACGAGAATAGAAGGAAGACATATAAGGCAACGTAATAACTTAACATCATATCCTTCGTTATTTTCGAAGATTTTGTATTTATTAAAAAAGATTGTACAATGGGAAAGACGAAAAGATTATCGTTCTTTCCCTTCGCTTACCTACACATTATCCTTGTAGTAAATTATCTAAGAGTACTTTTAAACCTACTGAATTTTGAATCGGATACGCGGTCGCGTATGGAACGAAGGAACGAACACGTTTCTATTATCAGGGGCGGATAGACAGACAACAGTCATAGTTTGGTAACTCAATCAAATCCGAACAGCGTCGCTCGGAGTTCCGAAGCCCGTACAGTCGGCCACGGTGATCAAGGGAGCTAACAATGGCACTCATTTTATGAACATATATGTTACTTTAGTTCCATGTTAACTGTGGTACACATTTTGAGCCTGATTGTACCTACAGGGACCCATTTGGAGCGCGTTTTTGAAGCATTGAAATTTTGTAATTATATGTGATCTGTCTTGATTTATGCCATTTCGCTGATGTTCAAGCTCAAATTACTGATAATCAACTGATATTGGAAAAAAGTCGGTTGAAAATATTAGTTGCTAATATTAGTAGAATTAATAAAAAGGCGCTTGGTATGGTAACTTTTGCCTATCCCACTAATATTATAAATGCGAAAGTTTAGATGTTTGGATGTTTGGATGTTTGTTGCTCAATCACGCAAAAACGGCTGAACAGATCAAAATGATTTTTTGTATACTAACAGTATCTAATCTGGATTCACTTATAGTATACTTTTTGTCCCGATAATCACCCTCAAAGGGATGAAATCGGGGGTGCAAATATGGTCTATGAAACGGGGTGATTTAAATCCTCATAAGCCATTATAAGCTTTAAGTTTCAGCCAATTGGGAGTATAACGGCGTGTCAATAATTTTAACGTAAGCGATAGCAGAATTTGACGTATTGTAAACAAGCTGACTTTTCGATATGTCAAAGCCGAAATATCATAATTCCTTCTGATTGATGACGTTATTTTTGAGCATAACCTTTTAGCAATTAGGTCTATTATTGCGTGTAAATCAAAATAAATTTGCGATACTTTGGATTTGTTTGTTTTCATATGCTTAAATACAAAAACAGCTGCTTCAATGCAGTCTTTGTATCGTCAGTGTACAATTTAATTTTGTCGTGTATTATTGTTTACGTAATTGGTGACCCTTCACACTATAATAACTGTTTGATATAAGAGATCACTTGGGCTGGGCAGCTCAATCGTCAACATTGACGGTTGAAGCACCTTAGATCTATGCACAAATTACAATCTATATACTGAGATAGAGATACCAGTGAAATACTCCACATAGATCGTAGCGCCGTTGTGTATTTAGTAAGAACTAACCGCACAACCGCTGCATCCCAGTCACTTCAATATGCAAGTGCGATAGAGATAGCACCCAGTGACATCTGGTACAAACAAGTTAAACTAAAATTTCCATAGAAAAATTCGTACTTCGAGTTGAAAGGCCCCTGGATTTATGCTTATCCGTATACATATAATACAGCTGTAGAAGGTCGAAAATCTGTACATTGAAGATATTGGCTAAATCAATGGAGCGATTGGAGGGCCCTTAGCATCGAAACAGAACACATTTCAACAGTTTTAATAATTCGTGTGTGTTTGTCTATCGGTTTATATGTCTAGGCATTGTGACTCTCGGCCTTCAGCCTCACGTGCATTGCCGCTCTGCTTCGGGCCTTCGGCCCTCAGCCTTACACTTTACTCTGTGTGAATGATCGGCATCAGGAGCCCGCTGTGTGTGAATGATCTGCCTTTGGACTCGCATGCCTTGCCCCTCTGCATCAGTCCTTCGGCCCTACATAAGGAGCCCGCTCTGTTGGGATTCTCGGCCTTCGGCCTTGCGTGAATTGCCACTCTGCTTCAGGCCTTCGGCCCTACATGCGTGCCACACGGCTCCGAGCCTTCATCCCTCATTCTTATATAAGGAGCCCGCTCTATTTGAATGCTCGGCCTTCGGCCTCGCATGCATTGCCACTCTGTTTCGGCCCGTTAGTCATCAACTTTACATAAAGAATCCAGTCTGTTGAGAAACTCGGCCTTCAGCCTCGCGTTTCTCGCCTCCCTGCTTCAGGCCTTGGGCCCTCAACCTTACATAAGAAGCCCGTTTTGTGTGAATACTCGGCCTTTCGCCTTGCATGTTTTGCCTCTCTGCTTACGGCCTTCGGCCATCATGCTTACATGAAGAACCCGCTCTGTTGGGACGTTTTACGGAAGAACTGCGTAGCGAGACTTTTATCATTGTACATGCAATATTTTACGGGCCTCATTCGTCTAGAATCGGTACATTTGATATAACTAAGCTTAATCATTCGTTTTGAAAGCACGAGCACGTAGCACCAACTCCCGTTACAAACGGACACTTTTACTTGAAGTTGTCAGACGATTATATACCTAGGACAGACTGTCCAGTTAGGTCCAAGGTACCCAGTTAGTGAAGGGCCAACTTCGAGAAAGGGGTAAATCGTCAAATCCGACTCGGCTGGGCAGCGTTCGAGAAGCTACGGCACATCTTTTCGTCCAATATTCCACAGTGTCTCAAGACAAGGCTCTTTGATCAGTGTGTGTTGCCAGTGACGACATATGGCACTGAAACGTGGTCGCTTACTATGGGCCTCATAAGAAGGTTCAAAGTCACCCAAAGAACAATGGAGAGGGCTATGCTGGGAGTATCTCTGCGTGATCGCATCAGAAGTGAGGCCATCCGCAGTAGAACCAAAGTAACCAACATAGCCCACCGAACCGCTAAACTTAAGTGGCAGTGGGCGGGGTATATAGCACATAGAACCGTTGGCCGTTGGGGAGGAAAGGTTTTCGAGTGGCGAGTAGGTACCAGAAGGCGCAGCGTGGGTAGGCCCCCCCACAAGGTAGACTAATGACCTGGTGAAGGTCGCAGGTGTCCGCTGGATGGGGATGGCAAAGGAACGGTAATTGTGTCACTCTTTGGGGGAGGCTTATGTCCAGCAGTGGAAGTCTTTCGGCTGATATGATGATGATGATGATTCGTTTTGAAAAAACGATTACTATTAAAATTTTCCGAGCGCGGTAAAGAACATTTCATATTCAATGTAATCATTTCTTAAGGGATGTAAAGAAGGGTGAAAGATGTATGGGAAAACAAATAATTCCAAAGCAAGAATGAGTTCTACGCAGACGAAGTCGCGGGTAAAAGCTAGTTGTCGTATAAAAGTTAATCTAGATGATCTCACTAGTGATCGGTTAGGTACGTCATCGTCATCACGACATAATTTTTGACTGACTTTAATCCAGCCGATATTACCTATTCATGTGAAAGTTTGCGTATTTGGATACTTGTAACTCAATCACGCAAAAAATACAATTTTAAAATAAAATTTACTGTCAGTTCCTTTCGTTCGTCTGTTTTTTCCCCAATAAATAAAATAAAACAGCGGAATGGATTGAGACGTAACTTGGTACATACATGAATAGTAAATTTATAATCTATATGAATAGAAAGGACCCTAAACATAATGCTTTATCCCGGAAACTATCAAACTTGAGGGAATGAAATTGTAAGTGGAAGTTGACGAAGGCAAAGTAGCGGTCAAAAGCTGGTGCTACTCACTAGCTTTTCCCCTTAACCTTTTACCCAAAGTAATAAAGTCCTGCGAGTATGAGTATCCGATCGCAAAAAGAAACATTGTGACAGAAAAGGGAACCAACATTATGATTTTGACATGGCAATCTCACCTAGGCCCCTGTTTTATGTCAAAACTGTAAAAAATCTTTTCGTGTCAGTATTATTACGTCGTCTGTTGCCTAGCTTTTTTGAATTTTCTGATTATGTTGAAAGAGTAATATAATTCACTTTTTCTTTAAGCGACAAAAAATAGCACTTACCAAACTTCTTAGTGTCTAACCATGATAAATATACCGTAAAACGGCACTGTGGCGCCCTCATCTCAAATCCTATGACGGTCCTCTTTCTATACAAGTGAGCCTACCGCGACCCGAAAGCGAAATTTGTTCGTTTAGCTCCCTCTCTGTCGTTTGAAATGCAAGTGCGACATCGAAGTCACAACCATGAACAAAGTTTAAAAACTTCATTTTCGATTCATGGTAGGCCCTCAAGACTATCTATGTTTCTGCCCCCGTTCCCTAATACGGTAGACACAACTGCGACGAACTGTACGGAGTTTATTGAATACTGTTATCTAAATTGTGGGTCCTTGATGCCCCTAACAAAGATTAAATTAACAGGTCGACTGCAGGCCATAGCCTGGGGGTTAAATTTCCCAATTGGTTCCGTCGCGTCGGCCTTAATGCTCGATCGCGTGGCGTACTATAATCCGCTTGTAGTTGTAATAGGGCTAATTGAACTATCGTTACGTCATTAGTGAGGATGTACGTTTTGAGCCGGATCCAACGTTTTCAATTACGTATGCGAATACGCAATTTCCAAATCAAATGATAATCTTTGGTAATTAGATGAAGTGCTCATTTTAGAATTCTGCACCGTTGGATTTGTGTGTTTGTTATTGTTATAATTTGTGAAATTATGTTGTCAGTATATATTTATAAATTAGTTTATCTAGAAATTATAGCAATTTAGTCCCGATACACACATTTAACATGTTTTACCCTAAATGGTAAGCGCTAAGCAGACATCACGGATTTTCACTTGGTACGAGCCTAGCAAATCTTCCCTGCTTCCATCCACTTTTATAACATTATTCATACATATTCGGCATTCTGCTTTTTTATTATACATTGATAGTAAAACCGTTCATGAAACTTAACTATCCTCTGTTAACTTTTGTATCTTGTCTTTTTCTCACATTATGAATTTTTCATACTTGCTATTCAGAAAAGAGTTATTGTTGCCGGCAAATACTTATGAGGGATCAAAGTTGTACCTTTGCCTTGCCCTCAAATAAGGGATTATTTAAGGGCAAGAATGGCTCTTTTCTGAATAACAGGCATGAAAGAAAACATTATGAGCCACTCGATAGCAACATTATTTCCGCCCTGCGCGTATACACTAGAATCCCCCGTTACGCTCAACTCTACTAAATAATTTAGAATTCTATTATATAATCTTTTGCTTCCACTTTGATAGACTTTTGTGAATAAGGGTAGGTATTATTATAAAAATCAGCAGCTAACTTACGGCGTTACTGTGCGTCTGATCGGTTTTGAGCTCCTTGTGGTTGGAGAACTGGACGTAAACGGCGCGCCCGCGCAGCTGCGCCACGCAGCCGCCGAAGTACGCCACCATCGCCACCGCGGAGATCTCCTCCGCCATCTCGAGGAAGGCCTGCGCAAAATTACCATAGTAAAATTACAATTGTCGTACGGTACGGTGTCAGAGGGATTTCCTCCCTCGAATGCATCCGGACGTGGAATCAGCTCGGGATTCCGGAGGGACCAAAATGGGATTCTTCAAGAAATTAGTGTATACAACTATAAAGGATCGTTAAGGCGCATGTGATATCCCTGGAGTTGCATGCGTCGATAGGCTGCAGAAACAGCTTACCCTGTAAAAAAACTGACTATGAAATGGAAGAGAAACGGATATCGCATAAGTGTTCCGTTGGACCAATTTTGGTACAAGGCTTAACATTAAAAGAAAAATTAATATAAATTCGTATCATTGAGCAGGTACGTCCTGTATTTAAGTATACAAAATTCCACTCTGATTTACTGTTGGATATATTTCTCTTTTTTATAAGACGTTCTAAACAAATGAGCTAAACTGAAATACTGGTTTCTGAATAACAAAATCAAAGTCCCGTATTACCATTTGCCAAATCAGGCATAAAGACTTTGGCATTCGGTTTGTACAGGCACAAAGCTGTATTAATTTCGCAGGTAGTAGTGTCTGTTCTCTATTTCACGTGTACCATTCACAACCGCAGAATCCTGCTTTTGGCATTTGAATACGCCTGACCAATGTGCAAAATACACCGCAACAAGCCGCAGCGGACCGCAGACTAAATAGAATATTTGCGTGATGCTAATTAAAAAACAAACACGCAGAAAGCAAGCGTACGGAAAACTCAATAATGCGGTCGGAAGAGGCGCTTTTTCGCGTGGATTCGGTGATATTTCTCGGCACGAGTTACAAAACTTGGAGATTATAAAATTCTGAACTGAGGGCTCAATTTTGGAGATTATTACTTGCGTATTGACATTAATCAGTACCGGTTATCAAATAATCAGTACCGCGTTTCGAATTGAGTGACGGTGCCATTTTCTGACATATTTGTTTTATTTAATTAAGTGAGCCGCCGCCACTCAGGTAACACATAAGTACTCATGATTAGGGACCGCGAACCGGTCTGCAATATGTCGTGTCGAGCGATATTAAACCTTTAAGACGTGAATGGCCTGTTTCATTATAGTATAATACATCTGAAACTCACGGGAGTTTTGTACATAAAAAATATATAATTCTCCTGAAAATAATTTTATTTGCCACCGTGTCTCGCTCTATCGCATTTGACAATGGGATAGCGTAAGGGAGCACGTAGATATTATTCGTTCTTCATCCAATAAAAATACGTTACTACGTTCTAAGAAAGATTTTCTGATACGAGTATCAACTATCGTAAGAACGCAACTAAATATAAGTACATAAACACATTTTGTATTTTTAGGAAAGTACAACGTATGAATTGTATTATAATTAATTACCTTTGAAGGCTTGCACATAAGTAGAATAGAATAGAATAGAATAAGAATTAATTCGTGACAATAAACATGGACAGAAATCAGCATATAAAAAACAAAAAATTGTGAGCCACGAAAAACGGTTCGGTTAATGAAGTATACTCCAAATTCATGTAAAAACAACGCAAACACTTAATAAGTCCATAATGTTTGTGTGTTAATCAATTCCCATTATTACTTTGTCACGCGCGGGTCAATCATACTCGTAAAATAATGTCAACGGCTCTCCGGGTTTAATCACAGAGAGTGGAGGCGATTGTCCTCGCCCACTCACATAGCTGTTTGCCCACCTCTCGACTGATAGCGCCTTTGTAACCGGACCCTCACAGTCTCGATTAACGTCAACTACGATACTCTTTTCAAATAAACCTCTGTAACCATCAAAGTATTAAAGTTCGGTATAGGTAGCATGGAGAGTTGGAGAGCCCGCTTCAAATTGATTAGGTTCAAGTGACACTGGACACGGAGCCTAGAGGGCTTACGGGCAGGTGTACACTGGATGCTGATGTTTCGATGACCGGAACCGACAGATTTATGTAATTTAACCTTTAGGGTACAGTCAGAATCAAAAGTAGCTACGCATATGAAGGTCTCAAAAGATCTTATTCCCCTCTAATAAAAACGTTTGAACTTTTCAAATGCGTAGTTTCTTTTGATGCTGGCTGTACAAAACGAAAAATTAAAATTGTAAATATTTTATCCTGTTTCATGGTTTACAATTACAATACCAAGTTTGGGATATCCTAGTTAGTATTAAGATATTTGGGACAGGATAGCCCGCTTCTCCATTAACTGCTAGTAATATGATAAATTACTACCTAAACCTAAAGCTGTAATTTCTGATAATCACTGGCTAATACACATTTTAACAACTGTAAAACGATCTGAATGTTGGTAATAGTGAAGATGACTGCGGTGAAAAAGGTGTATTACATTCCTTGGGCGGGATTTTGGCATGGCTCCAAAATACGCTGTGTGCCAGCCCACAATTTGTTGTCATACCACCTTATATTTTACAGATTTCCTCTCCCGCAAATCGTACTATCAATGCTGGCATTCAGTGTTATTACGAAGATGTCTACCGAAACCGAAACGTTAAAATAGAGTTTGAACACTCAAAAAAGACTCGGAAGAAATAATACATTAAGTAACTGTTACTGTAGCGTCCACAAAAATGTATTCTCTCGTTTCTTTTGCAACAAGGAAGATTGTTTTCCCTCACACGGATATACGAGGCGGATGTCATACAATCTATTTATTAGCCAGGATAACATTGTCGCGTCTACCTCCCCGTAATAGGTTTTCTTTTTTATTATTTTATCTCACGGCTGTAAACTAACTCGTTTTTAATTTGTCAGCGGGAAATCGTAAATTTCACGTCGTCTTGTGGCTGTCGCGACGTAAAACATGCCATAAAACCAGTTGGATGTCGTCTTAAACAAACCGTCCTCGCAGCTAAAGATCACACACATATACGTCTACTCTCATGCATTTCAAATGTGTAACATTATAAAATGGCGTTAAAAATACAAGAAAATTAAACGGTCTGTTTGATGTTTGCATTACTATGTGTTATTTTCAATAGTGGGTTTATATACTTAAGACAAAGAGCATTCTTGCTCTTGTAATGCTGAGTTTTCATTAAGAAAACTTGAACCAAGATCGTTCAAGAATCCGTGCGCTAGGCCTTAGACCTCCATTACCTGCGGATAGGTAATGAACGCATAATAATATTGGGAAGGCGCTTAATACGTCATTCCATACTAAGGTGAGATCTATTAACACTTAGAGAAGAAATAACAGTCGAAACTCACTTGGAAAATTACTATTTGTATACTGAGAATTGCTCGGTCGGCAACCGTGTCAACACTCAATCTGATGAAGGACTCCGATTGTAGTCCGAAACATGTCGCAAATATTGAGTTTCAACCATTATTCATTATTTAAGCAGCTTGATGCTTTATCGCTAGTTATGGATATTTAAAAAAGTAATATTGACAGGTATACGAGTAGATATTTAAATACATAAATGTGCTGCGCTGTGGGTGACATCCTTTGCCTAACGCTATACGCGTACAAAGCTGATAGGGATCCGGTTCCATGCTAATGGGGCCGAGACATCTTTCGAATATCTCCATCTCCATCGCACTTGCCATATTTTAAGTGACAAACCTTGATGTACGAACTGTGTATATAGGTAAGTAGATTGAGTACTTATCATTCATTACAAGGTATCTGATACTGTAATAAGTATGAAATAATGTCACCTTTATTCAATTTAAAGTTGGAACATCGATAAAGGATATTCATTGAGCCCCTCTCGACCCAAATTGAAATTTATTTCAGATGTCCCCTTCCCCTTAATTTCCGCCAAATATGATTTGAGATGCAATCTCGTGCGGGGTCAATTCGCAAATTTATTCACTGTCATATTTTGTAAAAAAATAAAACATTCTGTTTGCGACTATGCCTCAATAAACATACTACTATCTGAATAAATATACCTGCCTACATTATTTTCTCTCCTGTATATCAAACAAATAATAAATAAGTATACGTTAGACGACAAAGTGTACATCAAGAGCAGCACAAAATGCCAACAAGCTGTCAAGCAGTTTCGCAGTACATTTGGAATGTCCTAGCTTTTGCCCGTAACTTCATTCGCGTAATCTTCTACTTCCTATCCCATATGTTAATCCCGGCTACAGACTATTTGTATTAGACGTTTCATTATAATCCGTTTAGCCTTTTTTAGGGTTCCGTAGTCAACTAGGAACCCTTATAGTTTCGCCATGTCTGTCCGTCCGTCTGTCCGTCCGTCCGCGGATAATCTCAGTGACCGTTAGCACTAGAAAGCTGAAATTTGGTACTAATATGTATATCAATTACGCCAACAAAGTGGTAAAATAAAAGTGGAAAAAAATATTTTATTAGGGTACCTCCCCTATACGTAAAGTGGGGAGTGATTTTTTTTTTCATTTTAACCCTAACGTGTGATATATTGTTAGATAGGTATTTAAAAATAAATAGGGGTTTACTAAAATCATTTTTTGATAATGTTAATATTTTCGGAAATAATCGCTCCAGAAGTAAAAAAAAATGTGTCCCCCCCTCTAACTTTTGAACCATAAGTTTTAAAAATATGAAAAAAATCTCAAAGTAGAACTTTATAAAAACTTTATTGGAAAATTATTTTGAACTTGATAAGTTGAATAGTTTTTGAAAAAATTACAAAAATAATTTCTGAACTAAGTTTGTAATTTAACCGTATAAACAGGTGTTTATTGTACCTGTCATTTCTACAAAATCACGATGAAATGACGTGCTTTTTAGGGTTTTGTGTTTCTGTACTTAATATGTCAACTTAATGTGACGGACGGAAAACTACGGAACCCTACACTGAGCGTGGCCCGACACGCTCTTGGCCGGTTTTTATTATTCTGTAATTGAGCAACAAACATCCAAACATCTAAACTTCCGCATTTATAAACGAAACGATTTGTGTTAAGTGTCTTTCCGGAATAAACGATACATTAATAAAAACATAAATTAATAGTTTCAACGATTGAAAAAGTTTGTATCGTATTTTCATAATTGTTAGTTTATCAAGAAGGTGGCAAACTTTTGTACAAATAGTTCCTTAAAGATAAGATTCATATATCAATACCCTAGTTCACTATCATACTAATTACGAGGAAACATTTGCTGTAATTTGAAGACATGACATGACATTTGCATTTTTTATAGTGCACAAATCAAGTCTCAATTTCGGTACTTTTTCCCGTAACTAGTAAGATTGTGAACTAGATTATCGATATTAAGATTTCTATGTATTTATAATTCGCCATTTTCTACCGGCCTCCTTTCTTCATACTCCCGTTTCGTACGCTTTTCCGTCTAACATACGTTTTCCCTCATTCCCTTCAGAATCACATTATGATAGTTTCCCTGAAGTTATATAAACCAATCCTATTACAGAAGCACGGTAAGTCAAACTGCCTTCTCTTATTTACCGACATTAATTTTTCATAGAAAAGGAGCAGCCGAGCACGTATTCGAGAACAATATTTCCCCAGCAAGACCCTTAAGACTAATTGTGTCCTTGTCGTCGTATTGTACAGGGAATACTAAATTAACTAAGGCTGATGACGTGTCGTCATTGTACGACAATGTCTAATTACCTCGGGCGGCGATAATATCTGGTGTAGTACGCGTGATTAATCGTGATCTTGAGTGTGTTTGGATAAACGTCGCCAGTATCGGTTTGGCATTTGTCACTTGTGACACTATGAATGCTGGAGGGAAAAAAAGTATCGTTCTGCAATATTCGCTGCTTCCAAAATTTAGAACTACTTACCACCACCCTTGCGAGAGCCTATGCCGTTGTTCAAATTTAAACGATTAACGCAAGCACACCTCCTAGATACGCAGGGAAAATACCTACCTCGCAACAAAATAAATAAACACAATAAACCGCATTAACTAAACAATAACACGAACTACACACGGACGCAAACACAAACACACAATTTTGCACACAGATCGACCATACACGTAAAACTATTAACTCTTGAGCACGGAAACTGCTTCATGTTGTAAAAGTAGAATAGCGACCACTCTCTCAGGGACCAGTTTGAAAACCAGCGCTGGGCTGCTAAGCTTGGCACATGCTGAAACTGGGGCCCATTTGCCACACTTGCATTATAATATTTGTATAATACCTAGTCTAGTTAACTTAATTTTTTTTTTGACATTGATATTTCATTTGTTTTCTTAATTTTATTTGTCTCATTCTTGTATGTGTTCCTTAATGGCAAATTCTTATTCTTATTCTTATTCAATATTTCTGTATATAAGCGACTAACGTCCCGAGAAACGTCGCACCGCCCCCGATCCATGCCGTAAGAAATATACATTTGAAAAATTTTTTTTTCGTATATTTTACCGTTATTTAATAGTGATTCTGCTATTCGGAGCGAAGACAAATCCAATCAAATGAAGACAAAATAAATCATAAAAATAGGCCCCGCCGTTCTATGGTGTAATTAACGTATCACACACATCTAAAATAACTGCACTAGCAAATGTATATACACTCATAAACTAAAATAATTAAGAAATTGTAACGAATGTATATACTGAATGAACTCCGCTCAGCGTATGCGTGCCGTATCTAGTTGTAAGGATTCTGTGTATTACTTGTTTTGCTTAGAATTGTAGTTGCAGCAGTAAATGTTTATTTGTACTACCCTCTTTTTTATGTACTAATTAAGTGTTTTTGTGCGCTCATAATAATGTAAGTTAATTTTAAATAAATTATTATCATTAAAAAAAAAAAAGTTAAATATTTATGTGTATCTCATGCAAGTGAATTGTATAATTCTTTATGAGATTAAATGATCTTAAACCTTAAACCTTAACATGCCTTTGTTTTATGTATACGACGAGTATATTATTGTATATTTCGCTGATATTGCATCGCGTGCGTTTGCATGCCTAACTAACGCGTCTGAATGAGCTCGCGAAACACATTAATAACAATTTGAAATGCATGATATAAGTGTCTGATCGACCCTAGAAGGGAATTCTTCAGTCCTAATTACTATAATTTGCTACGACTCTTTAACTTGAGTGCTGTCGAGCTACGACCGTAGCTAACGAGTCGCGTAGGTCGTAGCGTTACGTAGTGTTTCGTAGCAGACGCCATGTATCCATTTTATGTGCTACAACGACTACGAAGTTACCGAGAATTCTTGTTACGACTGCTCACTAAAAGTTTAAGGTATTGACAGTAAACATATTAACTCGTCAGTTGCAACACAGAACCAACTTTCGGAACGCACTTTTGGTGGAATAATGCACTTGCCTTGGTTGATGCGGCCTTGTGTGAGTGCGTGTGAATGCGACTGATAAACAGTTAAGATGATGAAATTAAAATAAAATTGTCAATTTTTTAGGGTTCCGTACGCATAGGGTAAAAACGGGACCCTGTTACTAAGACTTCGCTGTCTGTCTGTCACCAGGCTGTATCTCAAGAACCGCGATAGTTAGACAGTTGAAATTTTCACAGATGATGTATTTCTGTTGCCGCTATAACAAAAAAATATTAAAAACCGGCCAAGGGCGAGTCAGACTTTGCAGTTTTTAAAGATAATGGTACGGAACCCTTCGTGCGCGAGTCCGACTCGCACGTGGTCAGTTCTTTATACAACGACGGCGGCAAGCAAGCTAACGGGATTGGCTGTTGAAAGGTAGAAACATAAATGTGGTTGCAACGTGGAAGATAGAGGCACCGTTTGAGCTTGACGCATACAATAGTAAAATTGCACATTCATAGGATTCACAGTTCACGTTCAAACCTTCTTCTACTTTGCCGACTGCCTGTTTTTATGGTAATTTATTTATTTCTTATTTATTTAATCGTATGGCATTTATTTACGAACCGTGAGATCTTCGAAAAGGCAAGTACGGTTGTCAGTTTTTGGTGTACTATTAGCACCACCCAGGGGTCACGTGTAAGGCAACGGTGGGTACTCCCTACGGACGTGGTGCAACTTCGACCCCCCTTTGTCAAATGAGTGGGCAACTTGGCTGTTAGAAGTTCTCAAGCCACCCGAAGGCCTCCAACTTGGCTTAACGACTGCTGTCGTAGACAGCAGCCGGGATCAACGGCTTGACGTGCCTTCCAAATCACGGGAGCGCTGAGTCAGTAACCACTCAAAGCGGTCACCCATCCAAGAACTGACTTGCGCCCACATTGCTTAACCTCGCATCCGCACGCGATACGCGGGCGCCGCTGGGTCACGAGCGCTCTATGGTAATAATAATAATAATAAATATCGGGGGAGAATCTTACACAAATCGACCTAGACCCAAACTAAGCAAAGCTTGTACTATGGGTACTAGACGACGATATACATACTTATATAGATAAATACATACTTAAATACATAGTAAACATCCAAGACCCAAGAACAATTATCCGTGAAAAATGCACAAATAAATGCCCTGGCCGGGATTCAAACCCGGGACCTCTAGCTTCACAACCAACTAGGCTAAACAGGCCGTCAACGTTCAAAGATAATGCCGCTAAAAACTACGTCTAGCATTACTATCCACATGCCCTGTAACTGCTGTAACCTACTCAACAACGCAAAAACCCAAGCCTATAGTTCTAGTAAAAACCCAAGTAGGTGTCCGGCACAATAGTCGCCGCCCTATTTGCGGAGAGCCGGCCACTTGTTGTGCATCCGTTCGCCCGCTCCATATCAAGCTCGAGTGGCTGTTACGTGGACAAGCTAATTTTATGAAATGCGCCTTCTGTTATTTTTCCTATTAAACATAAGAGCTTACTTTTAATATTGTATGAATCAAACCAGTGTGTTTTTCGAAAAAAAAATTATGCAAAATGTAGATACCAGCATTGATATATGTCTAACCAAAGGCGGTAAAAAATACTTGACACAGTCGAACGGCCGTGCGAATAGAGTCTCATTCATCCTTAGAACCTAAATAGTCGCGTACGGTACGGTTTTAAAGGAATTTTCTCCCTCGGATGCTCCAGTTGTGGAATGAGCTTCCTGCCGAGGTTTTAGGGACTAGAGTTTGCGGTTCTTCAGGAAAGGAGTGTATAATATTTAAAGGGTCGGCGACACCCCTGGAGCTGCAAGCGTCCATAGGCTGCGCTGACCGCTTACCATCAAGCGCGCCGTACGCTTGTTTGCCACCGACGTGGTATAAAAAAGATTCGTGTCAGTTATTAATGCGCTATGTGTTATGGTAGATATTGGTGCGGGTAACTGTACCTGCGAAATATCATTTGATATTTAACTAGCCTTTCAATGAAGGACAACATCGCGAGGAACCGATGTAATCCCAACAAAGTCTAGTTTTCCAAGGTTGGGATGTTAGATGACAGTCGCTTTCGTAAACTAGTGCCTATGCCAAATCTTGGGACTAGATGCCAAAGCGAAACCCGGATTTCCATTTAAAAGAAAGGAAGGATTCAAGGAAAAATTTTGGCCGAAGGGAGTCATGTTCCGGACACGAAGTTGCATTGCAAATTGCGTTTTAGTGTGATTATTTCTAGTGCTAGTTTTTAAGTTATAATGTTTGTATGTATGCTACCTATATAAGTTTTTTTTATAACCTTCTGTAGATTAGTAAAGGCGAAAAAGTCGTTCTTGGGAAATTGTATCAAGTTCTACAATAAAATTCCTAAACACATTACTGAACTTAGCAATTCAAAATTCAAATCTGTAGTAAAACGAACACTTATTTCAAAAGCATATTAAAAGGTTAACGATTACATCATGGATAGGGATGTTTGGCAGTGATAACGTCCTGTACAGATAATCTATCGCAAAAATAGGTTTTCTACTGTAGCATTGTACCACCTCGCCGAGTTTCTTACGCCGGTTCTTCTCGTGGCAGAGGTTTATTGACGTTCATAGGTGCATGTAATTAAGCCTAATTTGAAATTATAAAAAAAAAACTATGGGCCATTGTTGCCTGAAAGTAGATGATTTTATTATTATTATTATTTTAGCGGCGTAGCGTGGGCAGACCCGGACATGGTGGACTGATGACCTAGTAAAGGTTGCGCGGGTCCGCTGGATGCGGGTGACGCAATACCGGTTTTGCCACTTTTTGGGGGAGGCCTATGTCCAGCAGTGGACATGCTCCGGCTGATATGATGATGTTTCATTTTTATTTTAAAGTATAATCGGGGAAAACTAAAAGGAGGATTTATAATATCTATTTCAGCTTTAATTTATAGACACCTTATGGTATAGCATGTCCTAATTGATGCCTTGAACACTTTTTTTATACCACGTCAGTGGCAAACAAGCGTACGGCTCGCCTGATGGTAAGCGGTCACCGCAGCCTATGGACGCCTGCAACTCCAGGCGTGCCACATGCGCGTTGCCGACCCTTTAAAAATTTTCAAGTACGAGTATGATGTACTCGTGTAACTTTGTCCTAATACGCTATTACATTGACACGATTAACCAGTCGATGTTACAGCGAACTCAGGGCAAAGTGACATCACCTATCAATTTCTAGAATCGTCCTAGGCATGTAACTAATTTACGTAAATAGGGCCACAGTCTCCCCTTCCATATTAAGCTAAAAACTTTTAAATAAAGCTTTTTTTGTACATTTCACAAAAAAAACTCGATCAAAAGAAATCGTAGAACCGATGGCCGTTGGGGCGGAAAGGTTCTCGAGTGGCGACCACGTACCGGAAAGCGTACCGTGGGCAGACCCCCCACAC
Source organism: Notocelia uddmanniana (assembly GCA_905163555.1). NCBI lineage: Eukaryota > Metazoa > Arthropoda > Insecta > Lepidoptera > Tortricidae > Notocelia > Notocelia uddmanniana. The sequence continues at coordinate 27,709,130 of LR991058.1, read as the reverse complement.
GGTGGACCGATGACCTGGTAAAGGTCGCCGGTGTCCGCAGGATGCGGGTGGCGCAGGACCGGTCTTTGTGGAAGTCTTTGGGGAAGGCCTATGTCCAGCAGTGGACGTCTTTCGGCTGACATGATGATGATGATGATGTACAAAAAAACTTACGCGTCTAATAGATAAAACGACTAAAGGAAAAAACTTTGTTATTACGATACAGCTTTTTAAATAATCTACAAGTTTTAGAAAATATACCTTCTAATTTGTAGACTATTGTAGGCGTTATATTTACTGCTGTAATCATTAGAACCTCGTTGTTAGTCCAGATCTAGTATTTCAATCCAGTTTCCTTGAGTTCTAGCGTTTAACTGAAACTCCGCAAACTATATATAATAACGTGTTGCTTATTTAAGCCTCATATACCACTATGCTAAACCAAACGTCAAATGAAATGATGAAATTAATATAATCTTTCCGATTATCTCCGTACTGTCTTCCCAGCCATACCTGGACTGGCCGACTGGGCGGCGACCATTCGGTCAGCCCAAGTATGCTCTGTTATGTATCTGTCGGCTCGGTCCTCCATCATTCTCTGTAGATGATCAAACCAGCGAAGCCTGTGGGCTTTTGTCTCGCCAATGATATTAGGTTCGTCTACCTTATCTTATCTTATCTTACTTATATGAGGGCCCTTGCGGATGCACTTCGACCCAATGGGATCTTTTGTGCAATTGCCCCCTCCTTTATAGTTACTCCTAGCTGCTCTCCAACATTTCCACAAACCGGATGATGGAGCTCAGCGGGAGTACTCTGAATTCCTTTGGTTCTGGATAGCCATTACCAAAGTCATTCATTCTTTGTCTGGCAAGGGCGTGACATTCACACAATAAGTGTTTCATTGTCTCGTCATCCTCGCCACACATTCTACAGTCTATGTTGTCTGATAGTCCCATCTTGGTCAAGAGATCCTTGACCCCGAAGTGACCTGTAAACACCCCAGTTATAATTCTAAGTTGCTTTCTGCTGAATTTCCAAAGCTTCTTGGTCCAGCTTGGGTCCACTCCTTCGATGAAGAGCTTTGAGTGCCTTAAGCCCGCCTCAATCCTCCACTCCTGTTGGTGTTTGGCTTTGGCGTAATCCTTTAAGGCCGATGTCATGGTTCTCTGCGAGAGTCCCACAAACAGTTCTGGACCTACAAAATGGCCTGTAGATCCCATTCTTGCCAGTTCATCTGCTTTTTCGTTGCCGATGAACCCCTCGTGCCCTGGTATCCATACTAGTTGCACTTTGTTATGCCTTCCAAGCTTATTCAAAGCTTGTACGCCATTGTAAGCTAGTCTAGAGTCCACTCTCGGCGCTGTAAGCGCCTTGAGGGCTGCTTGACTGTCACTGAGTATATAGATAGTCTCTCCTTTGGTTCGTCTGTCTATATTCTCCTGTGCACAGGCAACTATGGCATATGTCTCCGCCTGGAAGTTCGTCTTCTTCGTCTACCTACTCCTCGATCACGGCATTCTTTCTTATTGTACGAATACCGCCTTATCTCCAAGACCACGATCCTCCTTGGATCATTGCGCCGAAATAGTTAATTAGTTTAGTTCCAGTAATCTGCAGATTTCGCTATGATCATATTTCACAAAATCGCGACACCGTGAACAATTATTAGAGAAACATATTATATATATGTACATTATGATCATTTTGAGATGTTCGTTTCGTACGGTGAGGTTGTTAAGAGAGGAAAAACCATTTTTAATGTAATCGCCCACACTCCTGGTAGACATCATTTTGTGTGGGGTTTTGTGTATTACGTCGGACGTAAGCAGACACGCCGGAGAGAACTTCGTTTTAAAAATGATTACATACCAACTGTCACTTTTAGAAAATTAATCCCTGTACCCTAAAATGACAGATTCAGTCCGTCAAGGAACTATTTCACTTATTTATTTAATCGTATGGCATTTACTTACGAACCGTGAGATCTTCGAGAAGACAAGTACGGTTGCCAGTTTTTGTTGCACTTTTAGCACCACCCAGGGGTCACGTGTAGGGTAACGGTGGGTACTCCCTACGGACGTGGTGCAACTTCGACTCCCCTTTGTCAAGTGAGTGGGCAACTTGACTGTTAGAAGTTCTCAAGCCGCCCGAAGGCCTCTAACTTGGCTTAACGACTCTTGTCGTAGACAGCAGCCGGAATCAACGGCCTAACGTGCCTTCCAAAGCACGAGAGCGCTCAGTTAGTAACCACTCAAAGCGGTCACCCATCCACGAACTGACCTGCGCCCACATTGCTTAACCTCGCATACCGCACGTGGTAGGCGGGTGCCGCTGGGCCACGAGCGCTCTATTTCACTAAACCTAAAAGATGGAAGATGTAATTAGTGGCAGGCGAGTTCTTTTGTTTTTAATATACGGTTCAAATTAGGGTTGGCGTCGGTACGTTCGCCTTTTGTCCGCGACCGCTGACTTGCGTCCGCCATTCAGCCTTCGCAAAAACTTCTCAATAGTTTGAGAGCTTCAAGTGTTGGTGCTGGCGGAGTATTCCCGTGTTTGGAATTTACTTAAGTTTTGTAAGCACAAAAAAACGCTGTTGAGTATAGAAATGTTAAAAGTTTTTTAATCAATAAGCGAGTATATACTGAAGTGACTGTGTTAAAATGGTTTTTATACTTAGCAGAATACTTAGACAAGGCCTCTCATAGATGAATATAAAACCATAAAATGCATACAAACTATTAGCCACCATAATATGCATCCATTCCGAAATCATGACACTCGAGGTGTGAGAGATAGGGCACAGCAGAACATATCTCACCCATATTTGGAGCAATCGAACTGGGGAGGTACCTCCACCTTACAGAAGAACGCAGCTATAATAACATCACAAGCCACTGCTTGTGAATTGTGTGCCAGCATTTGCTCCTGGAGAAAGTGCTTTATAGGTATGTGGTATTGTGTTTCTGGGGATGACTAAGGTAATGCTTCAAGGAATTAGGGACTTGCATATGTGTGTAGCTGTGAACCCAACGAACTCTCAAAGTCTTCAAGTCGATAAAGGGTTGGTAACGCGCTTGTGATTTTTCTGGAGTCGCAAGTGTCCATTTGCCACGGTATCTGATTAGCCATTGCGAAGCTCCAGGGGGGTTGATTTTGCGTTGCCTTTTCTTTGTACTATTACTATCAAATATTTATCGCGCGTAGGTGCGCGAGCACGCGATGCCCCTGCAAGACCGTGGCCCCAGGCGGCTGCCCTGCTCACCACCCCCAAAGGCCGCTCCTGCTGCTTACCATCACGCAGGGCGTAATATCGTTTGCCACAGACGTTGTATAAAAAATGTAGATGTGTTGAAACTGACCTGATTCTTCCCTTTGAGCACGAGCACGTTGGTGACTCGGCCGAAAGGCAGCCCGAGCTGAATGATCTCTGCCTCCGTGGTCTCGTTGGGTATGTTTCGTATGTGGATGACGCGCGACGGCTTGCCCACATTCTGTTCCAGTTTCACCTGTACACAAAACAAATAGATTTAAGTAAACATTTCGACAAAGGACCAGAGTGGTGATCACGTAAGCGCGCGTTAAGGTTGATCTAAATGTTTTCAATGGCATTGTGACCATAAGGATACATTGGTAATTTTTGAATATTAGCAGTTTTAACGCTGACATAGATAGGTCTTAGTTTCTCTAAATAATGAAGATATAGCACTCTGCGACAAGATTGCCAATGTCACGACCTAATCAAAAACAAAGTTAAATAAAACCCTTTAGATACAAAGATTAACAGAATTAGCTCTTCGATAACAACGTAAGTTGAAATTTGCCGATTTCAGGTAATAAATGTCATAGACATCTTTGCACATTCTTATTTATTATGTTATTTTTGCGTAATAATTTGCCGATTTATATTTTTTATTGAAAACAGAACAAGCAATGTTTTACTTTCCATAAAAAATATTATTATTCCATCAAAGATTATTGAAATGACGTTACATTGTAAAATGACAAATTGTACATAAAAATATTTTTTTTTATTAATTTTTTCAATGGATTATATCGCATTCGACCATTAATATCGCCTCTGGTAATGAAGTTAATCCAGTCGACGGTACCATTTCTTCTAAATCAAGAACCTAATGATACATTATTAATCTTCATTTAAATTCCCAGCACATTTACAGAACGTATGAAGATCCTCGCTAATGGATAACGTCGAAGTGAGCGTGTCTAAATGGCGTAGAAATGACCGTTTTAATGTAAGTACATAAATAAAGCTAGCATTGTTCGCGGAAGAGCCGGTTGGATAATTGAAAAGTCGATGTAGTATAATTGTCGAGGCTTATCGGGCCGACCCCGATGTGGGCGCCATTGTCCCAGGAGAGCCTTTTGATTACGAGGCCCGGGCCCGCTCGCGCCCGAATATATCGCGCGACACTTCACTTTTGAGGTAAAAAAAGACTGTTTATTGTTGTTATGACTTAGACTTTGGCACTGGTAATCAATGTGGTTTGAAGTCTAATAAAGCATAATAGCAATAATGCAAGCTGTATTTTCATTGTTACTATGCAGCTTTGGGTAGGGATGGTTTTACTTTTAGATTTTTATGAATTTGACTTGTATTTTTATTCTTAATAAAATGTGAATGTAAGTTTAATAACAATTGGCAAAGTAAGTCAGATACGTAGAGTTAAGATTGAAAAAAGTAGTCATAGTACATTACATTATATACAATGAATATTTATTAAACAATGCCGAAGTTATTAAATGCAGCGTAAAGGACTTTGCACATGTATCATTCAATTTTAATTTTAGTATATAACTGAGCCTTAAGTTGGAAGGTCACATTTAAATAGGCTTTAGGTTACCCCTTACCTAATTTTAGGTGGCCTGTGCGTAGTAGCGGAACGAATTGGGCAAGGTACGACGGTGGTAGATATAAGCTACCTTTTAAAAGTAATTCACTAACGAGCATTAGCGTTAATCATGATAACGAGCAGTCTTACAAAAATATTAAATCTAAAATAAATAGAGACGTCGTAAGGAAAGTTTCTCGAGCGAAGTTCGTGTGCAGAACATTTGTGAACTATCTATTCGACTTTTTTGGGCTTGTCTTTGGCAAGCGGCGGAGCGTGGAGGTGTAACAAATGAGTCTAATGCCTATTAGTTCGACATTGTTAAGTTCAGCCAAAGTGAGCTGGCTCGACTAAGCACTAAGAAATGTTCAGGCTTTATGATGGTTCATTTTGAGAAATAAGTTTGTTTACTCGTAGACAAGGGTCTTTATTTATACGTTCGTTAAATTTGATTTGAAACCCCACTTAGTTAGGTCGATGAACTGCAGATATCAGAGAAATTTTTATTATTACTCTTTTCAACCTCATTTCATCATATCGTAGTCTGCCTATTATATCGAAGTAAAAATATTTATTTATTTATTCGTTAGGCTAACACTTACAGTGCAGCTAAACGTGTTTGCAGGAGTGACATTTATTACAAAGTAGGTTACATGACACAAAACTAAAAGGAATGGCGCTCCATTCGTCGCATGTAGCTTGGAATCGCTATTCCAAGCTACATGCGTGCGTGAAAGATTGGTCTTGCATTTAAACTTCTTGGATGGAGCTTGGATTGGTAATAGACTCCAGGTACCGGGTGCTGAGCGCTAGGAAACTGGATTCAGTACTGTGAAATATATCCAGTTTGCTATCGTTCAAAAGAGCCAACCTACGATGTAGCGGTGAATAGGATAGAGAGTGGGTCCGCGAATATCACTATACCATCTTATAATAAGAACTGTGTTTACTCTTTAAAAGTAATGTACCCTTTTGTAAATCCCAACCATACTAAAAAAATATAGAAGATAAAAGAACATCCTTACGTTTTATAATCCAAATTCCCGAGCACAATACGTATAGATATCCAAGATAACATTTAGCAAAAAGGTTGACACAGGCATAATATTTTTGTTTGTACGTTTCGAATCTTGTGACAATCGACATCAAAGGAACCAAATCGCCGTAAGTAAACAAATAAAAAAATATTTCCCAAGCAGGTTCGCAAAGGGAAGAAAGTAAATCGCGGAACACGTACCTAGAGGGTACGGGATATTTCAGACATGGGGGCGAAAGAAAACAAGTGGTACGTAAAACGTAAGAAAGACATTACTTCGTTGGGTCAGAAAATCTGCGGAACCATTTCCACATCAGGCACTTTAAATCATTCGCCCCGTCTCACATTTCATCCATAAATATTAAATCTTGTCTGGGTCGGTGGGATAGAAAAAAAAGAGCTCGTGTGACATTTTCCTGGAGAGGCCGGAATCGGTCGATTTTCCCCGTGACCGAGCAGACTGTGTTTATTGAAACACTATTTCTCAGTTCGCCGCCTCCGCTGCTGTCATTAGTGATCTCATCTCGCAGCCGACGTGTTAATGATCCCATGAGGATCATTTCTCAATGTTGCTTCCTAGTGTTCGTTATCGTTAACTTCGATAATATGCTTGTTAACACGAAATGTTTTTTGTATTGGATTTTTAACCGTCTCCATAAAGGAGAACGCGGTATCCATTCTAATAATATAATCGGGAAAGTAACTCAGTCTGTTTCATATCTTGCTACACCAGACTTTCTGCTACTGTACAGGATGTAAATGAACCATGGGAATAATTTCTCAATATTACTTCCTAGTGTTAACAATACCTACAAGAAATTTGCTCTTTTTCCTGCCTCCTACAAATAAGATATATAAGGTATTTAGTTGGAAGTATCTTAAGTTAATGTTGTGTGCCCTAACAGGGCGTCATGGACTGACTTTTACAATGTAAGACCTTAATTGATATGTACATGATTTTGCAATTAAATAAATGAAATGAAATGAAGATAGAAGTCAAATAGTATAGATAACTCAACAAGGAATTCTGTCTGTATTTGTTTGTGTAGGAAACTTTTTATTTTTTTAAAGTTTTTCCGTTGACTATTTTACTAGATTTTCCTCATAATATGACTTTAGTAGGCTATGCGAGACGGCGGAGAATTGTTACACGCTGCATGGTTCAAACCGCTGAATCGATTGAGATATAATTTGATTATGAGACAGTTCAACTCACGCATATTGGTATTTTCGGGAAATGATTCCCTAACGGGCTAAAATGAACGTGTAATTCTTTTTACTAGCGCTATTAACGACTTCTCCTCAAACGTAGTTGCAGGCAAAAACTAGTATATTCAGACATTCACAGGTATATTTATAATTTACTAGGGCATGTGAAGGAAATGTGGGATCTTGACAAAATATACGGTAACGTACGCCGTCGTAATCGGCTTGTGGCACGGCCGAGACGGATGGGCTTACACGATTACAAGTCGGGAAATTTTTGCTAGCTTACACGATCTTATAATGAAGTTACATTTTTTGGAGATACAGTCACGACTGTAGAATCCTTTTAGGAATATGCAAACTATGTAATAAAAAATATTAATCGGATAATTAAATATTGCAAACCACTTAATCCAAAAGGCTTGTGCAGATAATATGGGAGTTGTTGTAAACCTACTAACATAAGAATAAACTAAATATTTGGGGACAGTCTTACACAAATTGATTCGATTGCTAGTCTTGTATTACGAGTAGGTTAGTGACGACTTATTGGACATTGTCAATCAAACTAAATTGCATTGGCTATTAAATTCTAGCAACCAGAGCCAGAACTTTTAATTGGCGGTCGTGGAATATTGTTATCAAAACGGCGAGCACCATCGATACTCTATCGAATTCACTGCAAGTTTGCTGTTGCTCTTTTACCGCTATAAAAGTTCAGGGGAACAAATTGATTTGATCGAATTAAGTCCAATGAAATGCAGCGTACTTATATCACCAGGATTATAAAATTTCGCCAACAAAGTATTGAGATGAATATTTATACATTTTCAAGTTTTTCACTCATTTGTAAGTGTATTAAATTTGTGCACACCTTTCACCAACTTCCCTGAGGTGCAATTTTGAATACTTTGTAAGTAAAGCGACAATGCAATATTATATTATGATGTCGTCTGGTGCCGGGTTAGAATAGCACCGACCCCTTTCTTCCCTTGGGTGTAGTAAGAGTCGATTATGGGAACCAGGTTGAATTTATTGTGTTGTGACTTGTGGGCGACGGGCTTGCAACCTGTCACTGCAATATCACATTTTCTCCATTTTACCTACCTACAATAGCTAAATGTGGCACTGACATTATTTTTTGCGTGCTATGCCTACCCTTTCTAGGAATATTGGCGTGAGTATACGTATTTATATTTATGTCGTCTGAAAGTGACCAAAGAAATGACATAATATCGAGTTCAATAGCGTTAGAATTGTCACAACGAGCACTTAATTCATGTGCAAAGAAAGGTACAGGTGGTTTATGATTTTATTATGAATGCTATTATACTCGTAAGGTACACATTTACTCCCTTATTCATAAAACTTAGCAAACCTCTGTTAATTAAAAGTTGTTTTGTCCCTTTCTCACAAACATAAATGTCAAAGTGACAGATAAGGACAAACCAACTTTAGCGGCTTGTTAACTAATGGAGGCTTGATGGACGTTTATGAATAAGAGAGTTAGAGAATGCTATTTCCCCGGGAATCCCGGGAATTCCATGGAATTTTCATAGAAACCGCTACTGCAAGCTCTTGGTGAGCCATGTATTATTTCACGTCTTTAGGTTGCTAGTCATTTAGTTGCGTAAATATTTTCAAAATACAACTAGGATATGATGTGATAAATTCAACCCGTATAACAAGTTCATTAGTAACAAGTTAATTAACTTATTTCATAGTTACAATGTATATTTAAAGAAGCGACAGTGGTCGAGCGAGAGGTAATTCATGCATAGGAATAGACGCGGACACAACTTTGGCACGGACAAACTTTTAATAGTGGCATTCCTTGGACCGCCGAATCGTTTTAGGTACTCCACTTAGCTTAAAACTATTTATCGATAGGTACAAAGCGCTACCTTTTTTAACCGACTTCAAAAAAGCAGGAGGTTCTCAATTCGGCTGTATTTTTGTAATGTTTATTACCACAGAATTTTCGTTTGGTTGAACCGATTTGATGACTCTTTTTTTATTTGATAGTTGGTGGTTCTCGTGTGGTCCCATTTGAATTTGGTCCAGTTTTAGAAAAAGATATAAGTCTTAAATTTGCATTAAGCATGTGCACGACCTATGGTCGTATAACTCGGTTAAAAACGGTTTTTTTTTGTAAAAAAAAAACGATCATCAGTAAAACAGACCCGGTCGAGTGAAACCAATTTTTAAACGAACGCCCCTCATATAGTGTAATAATTGTCAGTGTGCGAGTTTCTCTGTATTGGGCCTATAATAAATACACGGTCACTTTAAGATTAGTTTTACTCTATTCTATTAATTCTCGATATTCGAAAAGAGCACTGCTCCTTTTTTTAAATAGACTGGCCAGCGATTGAGCTTTCAAATTTTTGTATTTCAAAATCAGACTGACAGAGACATCAAAGTGGACATAATATGGTCTTCCGTTAAATATTGCGGATAGAATACCGGCCCTGGAGCCCGATTATAGATGAGAATATGTGATGTTTAAAAAACGTCACACAGATATCTCCACTTTCAAAAATAGAGTGACATAGTCATGAAACTTATAGGGATATTTGATATTGTTAATTAAGATAAATGGAATCACAGCCTGCTTCCAGCTAATTATTTTTTAGTCTATCGCGCACACACACTAACACAAGTTACATATAATTTTAATTTATCAAAAATGTAAAAATGTAAATATTATGAATCATCGGAATTAAAAAAAGTGCTTAGAACTAATAGAAACCACTGGAATTGCAGCTATATCTATGATAATAAGAGCATCTCTACGTAAACAATGTTCCGAATTGTTTCATAAGTTTTTGAATGGGTCATTTTGCGCGCTCGCGGTGGAAATCCATAAAATGAGATAGCCAAATGGTTTTAGTGGCCCTAAAACTAGCAGTAAAATGTAGAGTGCCCTTACAATGAATACCTCTATAACATCATGATTGATTAGATAGATATACGGCTGTGAATATTTTAGTTTTCTCGTTTGTTTATTTTTAAGAACTTAGTCTGATGAAAATTGGATATGAAAAAGTTATTATATCATTAGTAATTTTCCTTATTCAAACATTGGCACATTATTTTATTACACTACCAATTTCAAAGCCAAATTATACTTGAAATGGATTTCGTTTACCGAACGCCGACAAGGCAAGTAAAAAGCTTGTAAAATATAAATTGTTTGAAGCGGACTCAAGGGGGCTCGTAAGACCGTGGGGCAGTGGTGATGGCCCGGGGCAACTGATTTGATTGATCTTCCCTGAGCAGGCCTACCACGTTTTTACGGTTAACGTGAGGGAAATGAGGAAAAAATGCCGAACGTAATTAATTACTTAATTTGGACATTAATGACCGTCAAAGAGCGAGGTAGATTAGTGTGTTTTCGGTGGACGTTTGCTCTCTGTTCGTTAACTAAAGTATGTAGCTATATTAATGTTCATGTTTACGTGTATTGGTGCCTCGTGCAGAATTCACGTGGACCGCTGCTGCCATTTAAACTTAATTTTTGTTTATTTCTAAGTATAAAGGTATTTACGCAGCATCGTCTCTCTCCGAACCATATGTTCGCTGGGAGGAGACATCACATGGGAATATACGATATACTATAAGTCAGATAGGAATATACGATATATTATAGAACTATAATAATATATTATGTATGGTATATGTGGTATGGTATGGTATGGTATTTATTTATGGACCATGAAAATATATTTATGAATACTTAATCAATATAAACCAAATAATTTTAAAACTATCTTACATCTAAAAAAGGCCCTTGAGGCATTGTACCGAGGATGCTGGCGGCATTTCCTCGCTGTATCGCAAAGCTGATAAGCTGTGCGAGGAACTCGCCAGCTCTTCGGTCACCAGTTACATCAACCAGAAGGACTAAGGCTAATAGAAAATGTAGACTTGAGAACTTCATCCTATTTTTATCACGTCTTACAATCTGTCTACGGAATATGATCACAATCACCTTAAATAATTAAACTAAACACATCTTTAAATATAACCGTTAAATGTCAGGGCACGAAAAAGGAAAACCATACAAATACCTCTTCAAAGATAGCCCTCTACCAAAGTACATCCCGACTCGTGGCCGGTTCATTTTATTTTCACTAAATATTTCCACAGCACGAGGTGCTCAAACAATACAAAGAGAAAAAAGGATAAAAACAAAACATTTTAAAAACTCGTCGCCATTCCGCCTATGAGTTCCAAATGAATATTCAGAGCGACAGAAGAAAGGGTGTCCTTAAAAAAAGGCACTGCCCAAATTTGCACAGTGGAAAAAAGACGGAGCAATCGCAAAACCATAAAATAGCAAATAAATAAGCAACGCAGGGACACGTCCCTATTTAATTATGAATTAAGGCCCGCTGTAACGAGATCACAATGTAATTAAGATTACTGCGGCGAGGTTTTTCAGGGCGTCCCCGACTAAACGGCTGGCGAAACTAACATGGCCGTGTCTGCCCACCTTTTTTCATTAATTTTAAATGGGATCAAGTTGATTAAGCATTGCAATATTAAATACGTACAGGTGTAAGTAAATACATTGGGATAACTCTGGAACCGCTATTTAGGTACAAGCATCGTGTTATAGGCGCATTTATTCCAACATGTGAAATAAATATGTATACTCGTATGTAACGTTTAATGTCACTCAAATATAAAATGTGTTTTTAAACCACCAAAGGAAACGTATAATAATAGCCAACTTCAGAATAAGACGATAAACAATAATCATGCAACTATTGCAAATACGTATTTACTTATGTTAACCTACCCCTATATAATCGCGATGGACAATGAACTTAGAAAAGCAAGATAAATGAACGTACCTTCAAAAATAAGAATATAGTCTTATTCACTATATTTAGGTACACTTACTTCAGAAAGCTCTGAGAATTAGTCAATAAATAGACTGTTGATCCGTCAAAACTTTCAAGTCAATCTGGTAGTAAATATTTCTTGACGAGAACGCCATTTGCAGAGATGAAACTTCTACTGAGTTTTTTCATTAACTTATTTGAAACGCTCGTTTAGTAACTTTATTGACAATTTGCCTGAGTAAAACAATCCCTGACATTGTGCAAAAAGTTTAGGTATACGTTATTGTACAACGTTCAGTCATGTTCATGTGTTAAATTTCAATGTAATGTTGCTAGAATATGTTAGTACTTACTCAAGTTTATAGTATTTTAATAAATAAGTACTAGCACAAACAATATCTTGTATTTTTAAGCACGTTTTGTTTTCATTTCTGAATTAGAAAAATTTATGAATTTCCAATAAAACATGCACATCGTTGCTTGTCAAACCAATTAAACTTCTCGGTTATATTTTAACTGCATTCACCCAAAGCCATGATTATTCGGTTATCGTTACAATTATCTCGATTCATTAAACGAAACGAGAACTAAAGTTATTAAATACATTAATTATTTAAAATAACGAGGGCGAGCTCAATATGAAAACAAAAGTTGATTCCTTAATTACCACTTGAAAAGTTTTATTTTGTATATAATATCATCCATTTTTACCTAGGGCGGTAATGACCAGTGACAGCGGTGAAACAAACTGCCTGCGGTGAGAAAATGCCTCCCTTTTCAGCGACGCGCGTCTTTACTTTATAATTTATGTAAATAGCATCTGCGTTACCATTTAATAGGGCGTATAAAAACGTCGCTATTCAAAATCACGCAGCAAATGCTGGCCTTTAATTTATGGGTAATTATTTTTATGAACTAGTTTGTAAAAGTATTAATATTCATCATTCATCACAGTGATGAGATTACTGGTTCATTTGCCATAACATACTTACTTAGTACATCATATATGAAATGGCGGTCGAAAATATTTATGATCACAAGCTTCGACAACAAAATCTTGTACATATTTGCAAGTACCTGTCTCGTTTGCTAGAATGTACACTCAAACCTTGTAGATTTGGTCAAGAGTAGGTCATTACGGTCTCCCCTGCCTGTCGTAAAAGGTGACTAAAGAGAGTTATGGGCGTCGCTTGTGCTATTTGTGGCGGAGGCACCGGGCTTGGTAGCCAAGTTCAAGAATGAAATCGCAGGGATAATTCAAGGGTACTCCAGTGCATTCAACCTGAGATCCCAGAATTACATAGCGCTGGTGGCGGCCGGTGAGGTTGTTGGTGGCCGGTGAGGTTGAGTTGCTGATGGGTTGAAATACCACATAAGCAAGACTTCCCCCGAAGGTTTTCTAAACGAAAGAATGGATGTATATACATAAAGCACAGCGAACATTCGGATATCACGAACCAACGATTTCGACTTGTAATTTGGCATAAACAGGAGCTACTAGAGACATGACTAATCCCTTGACTTAGCTCAAAACTATTAACGTATACGTATAGGTACTTGATTTTGTTCAGCAATAAGGGAAATGTTACTAAAACATAATATAATTACAAAAACATTACTATTTACATTTAAACCAGAATATAAAGGCGCAAATAAAGTTATATCTACAACAAATGTGTCTTTTTTCAGTGCCCCAGTCAGCGGTAGAAACAAGTGCCCCTGTTTGCGTTCTGTGCCATAGTACGCTGGTAAAACTCGCCGCTCCGTATTTATGTAAATACACAATGGAACTACAGTTCAGTGGGAAAGAACCAAAATTGCTACTTGTTTGTTTTTAACTCTGATTGTGTTTGTCTAACATTTTAAATTCAAATAAATACAAACTAATAAACATGAGTAGCTACAAAGTAGCTTAAAATATGCCGTTTTAGGTTGTAAAACCAGTGAATTGTAGATTGCCTACATAGAAGTAGCGCTGCGGTATAAATGCAATTATACTAGGTAGTTTATTACTACCATGAGAACAGATACGCACTTTGGCACATCAATCTGATACTCGTAGGAACGAACATTGTGATTTTTTCAACAAAATGAACAATCTATGTAGAGATTCTATAAAAAAAATTAGAGCTTGTTACAATAAAGAAAAAAATACAATCAAGAGATTTTCCATTTTACGTAATGTTTAAAATTATACAGTTAAAGTCGCGTATTACTTGTCACTACGGGCGAAACATGTCGCCTATAATGACAATTAATAAATACGTGAGTTTAGCCATTTAATTATAAGTCTCAGTAAAATTAATATGTTTAAATATAAACTGCCGTATCGCACCCTTAAGCTATTGTATACTGCCATGGCAGATTCTGTGTTTACATACGGACTAAGCAGTTACGGTAGAACTTACAAGTCTTACCTTACCCCTCACGATATCTGCCTATATAGACTACAAATCAGATTGATTAAAAATATTGTACCTAAAAACATAAGGACAAAAATATCCCCAAATTATGAGTTGTTGTTTAATCATTGTGAAGTAATGTCTGTGTATAATAAAGTTAAACTGTGCATCTTAAAATAAGAATATACTTATGTCGATAAACTAAAATTAAATGTAAGACAAAATAATCTTAAATGTTTGTTAATGTGCATGGTAAAAGAAACGTCCGATATCTATTGCCTTATTTAATAAATCAACTACCAAAAAAACAACATAGATATTTAAACAAGCTTGAAGTCGATACCGGCTTTAAAAAGATATCTAACGTTATCTGAACCTGATAACCCTTGAACCTGAACTACTCATCGGCATTTAAACCCTCGAGGTACCCCCTGGCTAGATGCTGGCCAAGAGCAATCCCATTTCTATTAAAAAAAAGGTTTCCGCTGGTGCAATAATATACCATTTTTTGTATTATAGATTTTGGCCAATAAATAATACAAAAATAGTAGAAGTAATCTATAAAATTATGGCCTAAAATATTATATCACGCAATTTTATATTTGAAATAATCGTTCACTCACGCATCTGAAGCCGGGTGAGATTATTAATAATTTGCCCCGAATTCGCCAGGGAAGCCGCTCGGGGCACCCTACTGCGGACACCTTTCATTTTCCTCATCTTATACCGTCTGCTTTTTTGTTATCTTTATGTTAAATACCTTCAAAGAGCTGGGCAAGTCATATGGCTTTCATTGCTAATTCCGCTCGCTCTTTTACACATTTAGTTAACGAATAGGAATCCATAGGCCATTCGTGGCAGTGTATATACGTAATAAAATGAAGATAAAATAAACTCGCTCGGTAGATGACGATAAATACTTATAGCCTTATTCATAAACGTTCATTACACCTGTTATAGTTAAAATAATGTTAAAATTCGTTCCTCCTTTTCTGTCAATCTGACGGCAGTGTTAGTGGGAAAGGGACAAGACCTACAGAGAACTTTGTTATTTTTTATCAATAAGGAGATTAGATTACACAAGGTGTGGCCTGCAATAGGAGCACAAAATTACACGGTCCACTATTGAGCTCTCAATTGGTACAAAATTTTTTTTTTGGTTTTTTCTTAGCAAATATTTGTAGCTTACGTGTTTTTTACTCTACTGGAGTGTTTAATAACTGTTGATTTTAAAAACACTCATAATTGACTAGTGGGTCCACGAATAATGATGGAATCCAGGAGGAATCGAGGGAACTCCTCAATATTTGAAAGGCACGCGGCGATTTCGGTTTTTTCTGTAGTTAGTTGGAGCCGGTTTTATTTGAGTATAAATTATTTATCTAGAAAGTACTCTGCCATACAAGTTCTATGTAAGAAACAAATGAGCGTGCCGTACATTTTATTATAGGCAGTACTTTACTTATATAGATACAAAAACGGAGTACAAGCAGCTGCGCGCACTGCGTACTGTTCACGAAAGACCAGAGTCGGGTATTCCAGTAGCATCTGACGACATTATGCTGAGTGTTCACTGTTCACCTATAGTAAAGTCAGAGTGTACAATTAGCTAATAAGTTTTTTCATTGTTTTCTTTATTTTTTGTGCATTATATTACTGTGTACTTATGCTCATATGAATTATCTTCTAGTCTAACATAAAATAAGGGGTGACACGTGTTAGTAACTGAATTTGCTTGACCATTGACCATTGCATGTGACGTTACTAGTTACATACATTAGGTTTTGTCTACAAACATTTACATAAATCTAAAGGCCGCAAACCTGAAACATTTGGAAAAAGGCGATCCATCGGTTCGAGTACGAGACTACATCACGGGAAGTTACTCCGAAGGGGCAGGCAAAAAATAAACTCAGTCTTATAATACTCGACGAACTAACTCAAGCTTACCTACAACTGCTTTTTAAACAGCTTGGCAGCGGAGGCAAATGTCCTCACAGTACAATGTTTATTTTACTTTATATTAAAAGGTTATAAATTGTGTTAGGATGACAGCTAAATGACAGGCGTCCCCCAAACAGTCTCTTGAGAGGAGCTTATCCCCTCTACCTGACTACCTGCTTGTTTGTAGTCTGTGAGCATTTAGACTAGGATTCGGGTCTATATTTCTCTCTTGTTTCCTCTTATGCGTTATTCGCTAAAGTATTTTTTTGTAAATAATTAAATAGACAATTTCACCCGAACCCGAATAATGTTCCAAGAGCAAATAAAATGTAAGTATGTGGTAAGTGAACATGTATGGTAAGATTAGTGTTACCTTTTTGGCGGCAGAGTCTTGGTTGTTGTTGTCGGCGTGGTGCGGAGCGGCGGGCGCCATGACGGTGACGCCACTCTGCGACAGAAGCTCGTCGGAGCCTCTCTGTAACAACAACATTTTCCATTAATTAACATAGCCTTGAGAAATGTGTAACTATTAAAATTAAACATTCCATCTGATATGATCCCGTGAAACTGTTTTTCGAGTGCAAATGCATGGGTAACTTTGGAAAAACTCTAATTGCTATAAATACGTATGTGTGTGTGTATGTTCATGTCATAAGTTTCGTAGAATCCTTCCTTTAATGAGACAGGTTCAAGATTTCGAACGCAAAAACCAAGATTAGAATTGTTTCCGGCCGGGCGTCCCCTACACAACAAGTAACAAAAAAAAAAGATTAGAATTAGTTCTACAATCACGGAATTCTTCAGGCATACAGTTACAATACTGGTTTGTATAGTGTTCGTAAGAATTCAAATAGAATTGCATACTTAAAACATTACTCCTCCGTAGTTGGGTAGAAAATCAGGTTCTGAACTTTACTGAGAAGATACTAGAACTCAGAAATAAGGCTTGAATGGGTTCCAAGTAAACATTCTGCATTTTTCCGCCATGGGTCTTGTATATAACGCTTTAATGTGTATTGCAGCGATATTGGTAAGCGCATTGCCAGTGACGAGCTTGCTTAATTTTGACTGCATATGAGATCTTACTAGAAAACAAATGAGGGAATTTTTCGTATTAATTTTTCTTTTGGAAGTGATAAATATAACCAATCCAGATTCCAATTAAAATGAAGTCCATAATCATCATACAAAAAAAAATAATAATAATAATAGTACAGTAACATTAATTGTGGTCTAAAATAATCGTAAAATAATTCGCAGTAAGCCTCACTTCGCCAAAAAAATAATAATTTTGTAACGCTGAACCCGGGGATCAATCTCAATTTAAGACAGCAAAATGACAAACCGCTGTCGTTAAACACACCGGGCGAAGTATAAATCACGCAATGTAATAAAGCAAATGTACAAATGACAGAGCGTCGGAGACGCCGCGGCGCTCGCGGGTCGCGTCATACCCGCACCTGTGCTGTCTATCCGCTGGGGCATCCGTCAACCCAGACACATAATAAACCAGGAACACATCACTCTTACCCTTCCCTCGCACCCCGCGCAAACAAAAAATACAAGCCTGTCAACGCAACTTACACTAAATCGGCAGTGATTAAAATAATCCTTAGCGAAATAACGGTCGCATAAAAAAACAGATTATACTAACAGCGGGAATCCCATTTAGCGGCATAAAGCTTTCATTGTAGAAAAAAGAACCGTTTTCTCTGAAATAAAACCGGTATCCGAGAGGTGCTATTCCTTGGAGTAATTTCGGAGAGCGCATGTAATAATTGCCCGAAATTAAATAAAATTTTTCACAACAAAGAAACAACGGGGATGGAAATTTTATACTGAATCGTAGATTCCGCGGGAAGAGAAGGCAGGTTTCGTTTACATCACAATGTTTCTGTTTAATGGAGAATGATGTCGGGCATCTAGTGAAGGAGATTGTGTTGTATATACCACACAAATATTGAATGCAAGTTTAAGGCTTAATATTAGACATTTTACATTAGAAGCATAAAGAAAGGAATATGAAGTTATTAGAGAAGCTGATAATTTGAGCGATGAGGCCTACCTACGCAGTCAAAATATGTCAAAAACACCTGTGTGAGATAAGAAGCTCTTACTACGTACCTATAGGTAAATCGTAAATGTTTATTTATTCGACATTTTCACCATTGATTTTAAACGAATATAATATCAATTGAACGCTGAGAAAAACAAAACTATTGGAAGTCCCATGAAACCTCATTACCATTAGATAAAAAGGTGTTAGGTTATCTACAGGAAGGCTATAATAATAACTGCAAGAGATATAAAGATTTGCTGTCTCAGTGCAGGAGGACAAATTTGAAGTCTAACTAAATCGACTTTATAAAACGCTTTCACGCGAGTATTGTGTGATCTCATTGTATCATTTTATACTAAAACGTTTCTCCAATATGTCATTTGAATGAACGTGATACGAAGGGCCTTCATATCAGAATAGCTGGAATAAAATATCCATGACATGAAAGGCGAAGTTTACTTAGATCAAGATGAGCGAATACCGGCCCCATCCTATAGATTGTGGGGACTCGACGATATGTTCACGTAGCCAAAGAAAAGAAGTTCAAAATCTTTTGTTATCGATACGCATTTCAATTCTATTAGTGATATTAAACAGTTACAAAGGTTTAGTTTGTAGAGAAGATTATATCCTATATTTGAGACTTTTTTATGCGACGACGGTAGCAAATGGCAAACAAGCATTCAGTATATCTGATGGTAGTAGCCAGACACAGCCTGTGGACGCTTGTGACTCTAATACAATCACAAACGCGTTGCCAAGCCTTTTTTGATGTGATGGTCTTTATATCGCTAGCGAGAGACTAAAGCAGGACTGTAATTATTATCTGCCGACGTTAAGGTAAGCAGTATGTCTAGTCTTGTTATTAGGTATGTGTTACCCAGTCCCATAAAAAAAAAACTTTGACAGTGAAAAGTTTTTGTAAACCGTTACTACTTCTATTGAGAAGACAAAGAGGCATACGGCATACATTTACTTAACGAAGTAAATATATATATACCAAATGGAATTCCAAAACTTGAAGTATCTTTAATTGAGCATAATATGATGCCGTGAAATTTTATTTGGAAATTGAACAAGAACTGTGTTTTTTAACTTGCACTGTTCGTATATATGTAATCAAGTAAGTTGTCCTTAAAATTTGTAATCTTTTTTTATTGGCGTATCAATGGAGTAAATAAAAAAATTTTTTATGACATAGGTGGCAAACGAGCAGACGAATCGCCTGATGGTAAGCGATTAGCGCCGCCCATGGACACTCGCAGCACCAGAGGGGTTGTAAGTGCGTTGCCGGCCTTTAAGATGGGAGTACGCTCTTTTCTTGAAGGTTTGAAGGTCGAATCGGTCCGGAAATACCGCAGGCGACAGTTCATTCAACATTAGAATGCAATGCTGCTTATACAAAAGATTTAACACATAATTAAGAATTTGTGAAGTGCTATGGCATACATATATTAACAGTCTCTTCTCAAGGCATTGATGTAAGATCAAAGTACAAAGAAAAAAAACATGCGTTCATATAGTGGGAGAAGCTTGGAATTGAACCAGATTGCTGACCACCTTGATAATTCAAGAGCCGTCAAATTCAATACAGGTAAACCTTCAATGATGTTTCCTCTAAGACAAACAAACATGGAAACCAATTAGTGATATCATTTCAGTATATCTGTAGTTGACATATGTATTTCGTCATTTTCTTTAATATAACAAGCTTGTTTCACATTACTGATATTATACATTCCTTATTACGGCTACAATCTACATTGTTACGTAGTTACTGCTGAATAAAATAGAGAGCTGAAAGAAAAAGGCCGTTTATGATAGAAATGAAAAATCACTTCGGCATTTATGACGTCATTGTTCCAGAGGACTGTCTCGTTTTTAAAAAAGGACAAAAAGTCCGCACCGGGTATGTGCAGTCTAATAATTTTTATTGCTATTTCACGAGCTTGAAGTCGGATTTAACTCTGCGTGTGTAAATTATGATTTAATTTAATAACCTTTGAATGCGTGCGTATAAAACGTTTTTATGTGAGATAATATACTTTTCATTAAGAGTCGTGTGTTGCTCATTCGATTTTATAGTCACTTTTACGGGTTCAACTTATTCGACGTAGTGATTGAATCTTTAGCGCGAATTTGCTCCTGCAGGGTAACAAAAGAAATGGTCTTGAACGTAATAAATAGGAGTATAAAATGTATTTGAGAGACTCAAAGAAAGCTTTGCAGTTTGGAATTCTCTTGTAAGGTCGAAAAGATTGTTAAAATCGTATTTCAGAAGTAAAAAGGAATTGCACTTAGTACGAATGGATCTAATTAGTACAAAGGTTTCAAAGCCACCAATTACTAGAAATACTTACAACTGGTATTAAGTGAACAAAGATCAATCGGTAATTTATATGTTTCTTGACCCCAGACTGTATTTATTTGATTATCAGACTGTATTTATTGGATTATCAGACTGTATTTATTGGATTATTAAAACGCAACGCAATAATAGGTATAATATTTGAAAATGGGCAATGGCAACAAATTAATATGTACTTTTGTACTAACAATACATTCGTTGCTTAATCAGCGAAGACAATTTCGAATTCAAATGGACAGAGTTTGTTAAGGAATTTCGCGACCGCATGTGCGATATTAGTCTCACGCCAAGACGCAAGTAAGATGTCGAAATTAACGATCTCGATAATATTTGCCGGCTCCTAGCTACCACCCCGTTATTAATTGCACCAATTTGTTCCGTGCTTATAACGAGCATTTGTCAAGCGCCCACCCGCTACGAATGATTTTCGCACTAACTTCATAATCGATATTTGGAAGTGTCGATTGTCGAAACTTTTTGGCCCAAGTCGGATATTGAGATCGCCTCAAGTCGTTAATAAACTAAAGCGTGTCACAGACTGGAGCGGCCTGCGGTGGCGGCCAGTTATAAACTATGACAATCAAGGCCGCGTGTGTCTGAATGATTGTTAGAATTGTCGTTGATCAGCTCCACTGTGTGACAAGCTTAAAACGGTCTATTTTAAAAACAATTTTAGATGCCAGTTTATGAAGGTATAAATTATTCAACAAAAATATTTCAACATTAAGATGCGAGGCGCAGTATAAAAGTTGAGAATAGTGATAACTAGAAGGCAAACCTCTTAGCCCCAGAACAATATAAGGAGACATTACTCCCTGTCACAACTCTACTTTATAGGGAAAACAGCGGCGAGTTTGCAAGAACAAAGTTAAAGTAGTGGCTGGTAGCTTTCTTAATGAATGGAGACGTCAGGCCTTAACCGCTCGGTTGCAACTCACATAATATTCAGAACTTCGTCCACTGTAAACTAATCTTGTAAATTTGAACGTCGTGTGTTACTGACGTGTCTTTCTGAATTTATAAATTATTATCTGGTCGCGGAATGACGGTTGAGCGTTTCTTCTTATAGGTAGTGAGAAATACCTGGCTATCGGTATTGAGGTCGCTATGGGGATATTACGAAAAATGTACACAACATCAATTTCTATTTACGCAGCGAAAAACCTAAATATATTATTTCGCTGCGTTTAGTTGAGATAATCTATACTAATATTATAAAGCTGAAGAGTTTGTTTGTTTGTTTGAATGCGCTAATCTCAGGAACTACTGATGCGAATCGAAAAATTCTTTTAGCGGTGGATAGTCCATTTATCGAGGAAGGATTTAGGCTATATAACATCACGCTGCGACCAATAGGAGCGAAGACGCGGACGAAGTCGCGGGCAACAGCCAGTATTTATATAAGTTAGTAGTGCGTAAAAATTCGTCTTCCCATTTATAAAGGATACGAAGTATATACTGTACTAGCTGTTGCCCGCGACTACGTCCACGTCTTCGCTCCTATTGGTTGCAGCGTGATGTTTTTTTTTTTTTTTTTATTATTTATCACAAAAATAAAATAACATTTAAAAACATTTTTCGCTGATCTGCCAAACTGTATAACAGTTTGTTGGCAGAAAACATGTATCTACCCTCTACGTATTTCGTATGTTATATATGTTATGTATGTTATATAGCATAAAGCCTTCCTCGACAACTGGACTACCCAACACAAAAATAATGTTTCAATTCGAACCGTTAGTTCCTGAGATTAGCGCGTTCAAACAAGCAAACAAACTCTTCAGCTTTATAATATTATATATTATTATTATTAGTATAGACATATGCTAGCTATGTATGATGTATAGTCGAGGAATGAAAAGGCTCGTCACTCTTCGACCTTAAGAGCATTAAAATAGAGTCGAAAAGTGACGAACCTATTCATTCCGCGACTGTACCTAATGTAACAAAATATTACTTACCTATCTCGTTAGTATTTATAACTACGGATTTAAACCAGGCCATAATAATGGGGTCTTCGTAGTGTCACAGCGGCCTGATTTACTACATTGTTAGCGCAAAACTAATCCAGTCTTGAGAAAAGTTGGACTATAACATCTAAGTGAAACAGCGGGGGATACAAAATGCAGCATTTAGACTTTTGTCGCGAACTGTATCGCGAAGTTTGCAACCCATGATCGGGGCGTGTACTGGCACCTTAAGAGATTATTTACTCTGGCAAGTTTATTACTTGAGGGTAGAGGGAGATCTGTTGTCTCGTGTATTTAAGCGATTAATTCCGTTGGAAAGGCCTCATTCGATGGTCGACTACTGGCAAGGATACAACTAGTAACGTCTTGCTGCCCGACGAGTTGGAGCTACGCCGCATTGAGAGCTAAGTGTATTTAGATCTTAGCAGCTTAATCGTTCTATAGATTATCTTTAGTGTTCCAAGACAACTTGTATATTGTGTCTCATAATTACCCTTATATATTGTCATATCTAGATTGTGCCGACGTAAGACTACATGGTTGATCTTAAGGCTATCTAGCGTACCTGACTGTGGTAGTAAGACATGACAAACATATTCCCAGACGAAGCATTGACATACTTAAGGCATTGACATACTGATCTAAGTGTACTCCCTTGTGTGGACTTGATGGACGTTCATGTTGGCTAGGACTTACACATAGCCCTGTAAAGTAGCTCAGATATATATTAGCCTGATAGAACCTTTAGGTGCTAAGAGCTATGCACTGGTGACAGTTGAAGTCATAGGGTATTTAAACCCACAGGTGGTGAATACGAGAGTCCTGGGATGGGTGCGAAGCAGATAGAATAGTTCGGAGACTGCGCGGGATAATTGAAGGTAGGATTCAAATAATCCTACTAGATTTGTCGTTACGCCCACAATTTGTCGCAGTCTAAATGTGTTTATACATGAGTAACAATTATATATCTTAGAATGTCTAACATTCATTACCATATGTAGAGGGCGTGGCGACAAAATGGTGGTAGTGCTGGAATATTTGAATCCGTGCCTATTGTTTAGATTGAGATGATAGGCAGTTTGTTTACCTAGTTCATTCGTACAGGGCTATTTGAACGTCTGTTATGGCAGTTTAAGAGGTTCATGCAGGAATATCGTATGGCATCTAATAATAATTTATCATTACTCATGCATTTCATGGAGTAATTAAAACGCCCCAGCATTATACTTATTTATTTCATAGCAATTTTACATTTTTGAGAAGTGCTATTATACGTAGTTTGCAAATTGAACAAATGTCCAGAATACCGACTACAATACAACGTATATTCGTTGAATAACGATTTAATGATATTTCTTCATTTTCTCCAAGTTTATTGCTTCCATGGGACACTGATGGTTATGTCAATCCAGTTACGGCCGGGCTGGTTGTCGTATCGATGAGTGTTCCTATATCGTAGAATAAATTAACGATCTTCTCTGGTTTGCATTTTCATGAACTAGAAAGTTTATCAATGATTGCTTGATAACATCATAAGATCTCTTACAGTTGCCACAAAGTCCCTAGATAAACACAAAACTAAAGGGTGATGGCTTGAAATATATCAATCGTTTGCGTATGCTGTAAACGCATCCATGAATAATTTCTTCATGTGAAAGTTATGTAAAAGCAAAGAATGCTAGATTTATTTATATGACAGGACGCCATACGATAATATACTCGTAGCAAGGGATTGAACTAGCGTTGTAGTTAGTGGCAATTGGAATACCTCTGTACAAAACAGCTCAATTTCTGAATCTCTTTATGAGGGTAGTTGAATATTTCGCGGCGATGGGCCGAAACATTTTTCACATTGAGTTAGGGTTGGAGACAATTAGAAAGTTGTGTTATGAAAGAGTCGGCTAATTTGACAAAGATTGAATAGTGAAGGATGGCAATTTGCGCAGCACACGGGTTTGTTAGGCTGAATCGACAGTCCCCATCGGATTCGGCTTATGAAGCTATTGTTTTGAAGTATGACACTGCTATGGAATTTGGATTAAGTTCAATTGTTTACTAGAGGGTATTTTATTCACGGCGGGCAGTGGTACGCGATTATGACTTCTTAGCTTGTTGCTTTGTGAAGTCTTATGTTTCTACCCAAATATGTGATTATAACTAGACTCTTGAAGCTATTTTCGGCTCATTAATTTGTATTGAATGTGTCAACTGGTAGCACTACGTGTATGCCCTAGCGGATACAGAGAAATTTGGTAGTTGCACATGTGTCATCATATTTGGTTGAGAGTTGATTGACGTTCAATATGATCAGTTTGGTCTGGTTTATTAACTACAAAGATCGTTCGTCATTATGAACGTGTGGGTAGCTTATTTTCTAGTGATCATCTACCTACTTGCAATTAAATAAGAATTTGCTTACAGACCGATTTGTGTCGGAAATTTCCATTGGAAAGAGTAATGATTTCTTTGATTTGGCGAACTTAACATGCAGTAGATGTGAGTCTATTTGGCTTTCGTAGCAATTTATGCCTACCTAGCATGGTAGGAAAACTAGTGCGTTGGGACATAATCTAGTACATGGCTAGCTAAGAAATACAAACGTTTCAGTTACATCACTTAGACACACTGATGAATAGTACCAACCTAAGTGAAGTAAATACATAGTCATTACAACGTCACATAACTTCAATTTGATGATTAACTTGTTCCTTTTGCACGATGATGAGTATGATGATATTTGATGACGTGATAATAATGTTTTCTACATGAATCTTGATAAACGGTTATAAGAAATTTATATGATAAATATTTGCAACACATATATACGAATGTCCATAGTTAATGAGAACTATACGTAGACATCCACGATAATTAAGACTTCAGTGCAGTAAAGAAAATGACGTCTACGACTAGTAAATCATGAATGACGTGTTTTAAGAAGGCGTATCACAAACTTAACATGAATATTTTGCATAAGGCAATTTGTGATATAAATAAACTTAATAAGTGAAAACTCGTTTCCCAATAAAATCGTACGATAGATAGTAACGTACCTAGTATGTATGAGATATTGTAGAACAACTCGTCATTACTACAATATATTGATAGGAAGTAATCAATTAATTGAGTTATAGTCAAAAGTGCCTATTCGTAAATCTTAATATTCAAACTTCAGTTTCCAAATTAACAGTTCAGGCATTTGTGGTACCTGAATTAATGACTATTCAAGATATCAGTTAATGTGGCATTCTTGTAAGTCACTAGATAAATCAGTTTATTGAAACTCATTGATTGCTAAATGTAGGTAGCACTGAAATTTAATTTCATGTGCTCTGCTTACCCCCTTATGGGAAAACAAGTGTGAGTTAATGTATACGTATGCCAGTAATTATGATTTCTATTTCGGACAGATACCTTGTAGTTTACTTCATTCATATGCACAAAGTTATGAAAGGTATCGTATTTTCCATTTAGTTATTATAACATATCGACTACCGTAGGGTAGGCTCAATAAGCGTAAGGCAAAAATGGCAAAATGAGTTATGAATGCAGTCATACTGGCTTTATCTCTATCAAATGATAAACGTCCGGATAGCTTGAAAATTTGTCTTATATTCTAGATTATCATTAGAACGTATAAAACGATTCTATTCTTAAAATAGTGTTAGTTAGTACAACACTAGGGACGCAAACGTTTTGGAAATAATATGACAGTTATCCTATTGGTACTAAAAGAATTTGGGCCAATACGCCGTTAGGTATGTTATTAGACTGAAAAGTAAGTGTAAGGGATGACCTTGTTGATGGGCAGAGGAGCGTAGTTTGATTCTTGTAAAGGAAAAGAGGTGTAGATTCATTTAATGACAAACATTCATTTAAATGTGTTATATAACTAAAAGGTTTAGAGTTTATTTCTGAAACCAAAACAGTTTGGCGGTCTTGAAAATCGCATTTCAACTAAATTTGATAAACTTTTTGTTCAAACTTTATTGTATTAGACGTCATGTCTCTTACGGTTCACGTGAGAGGACACTTTGTGCTATTGATCTTAATCATGTGAGATATAATTCTAAAGTAGAATCAGTTATTAGTCTAGTTCCGATGACTACAGTATAGAGTAAATAAAAGACGTCTGTGTTGGTAGTCCAGTCGCGCGGTATAAAGTTTGCGCGAGACCTAAATGGTTATTCACTTTGTAAGTATACAAAGGTCTAGAACAAGTTCAAATCGTCATCATCATCAAATCGTAAATCCACAATATTATATGGATTTCTAAACCAGAACTTAAACGTATTGTTTATGTTCTCTTTGATCGAAACTTAGAAAACTGAGTTTGTTGCAGATGTATTGTTTAATTTGTCGTATATGTGAAAGAGACAAGAAGCTCAGGTCATATCAACCTTATTGCTCTACGTATGTGCGTCAGATCTATACAATTATGGAAGGAAATGGGACGGCAGGACTGACTGGCGTAGCCATGTCCTGACTTGTTTTTGTCGTCTGCTAATTTAGTTGTCCAGAAGGGATCGCTCTTTAGCGATTAGTCGCCTGTTATATAGCTCTGCCTTTATCTCGCTATATTCGGAGTTGGGTTGCATTCTACCTATTTGTATGGAAATAAGCATTTTTCTTTTGGCTGGCGAGGTCTGTCAAGCGAGTTAATCCTTTACTTGACAGATTGTAGAAATGGACAGATAGATTTGGATAACCATAGACAGAATTACGGTTAGGCAGTCAGTTCTAATATGGCACAAACAAAGAGAGTGAAAGAGTTTGGTGCTTCAGTATGCTGTGGAGTGTCCGAGTTACCAGAGTTGGCTATAACTGTGTGTCAGTTGCCTGTTGACTCTGGGACACTGTGAAGCAACAGTTGTGTTCGAGTTACCAGAGTTGGCTATAACTGTGTGTCAGTTGCCTGTTGACTCTGGGACACTGTGAAGCAACAGTTGTGTTCGAGTTACCGGAGTTGGCTATAACTGTGTGTCAGTTGCCTGTTGACTCTGGGACACTGTGAAGCAACAGTTGTGTTCGAGTTACCGGAGTTGGCTATAACTGTGTGTCAGTTGCCTGTTGACTCTGGGACACTGTGAAGCAACAGTTGTGTTCGAGTTACCAGAGTTGGCTACACGGAGGTCAGCGCAGCCCTTTGGGGCTTAAACCGTGTCGGTAGCTAGTTGACTCTGTGTGGCTGTATTAAGGTTACCGGAGGTCAGCGCAGCCCTTTGGGGCTTAAACTGTATCAGTAGCTAGTTGACTCTGTGTGACTGTATTAAGGTTACCGGAGGTCAGCGCAGCCCTTTGGGCTTAAACCGTGTCGGTAGCTAGTTGACTCTGTGTGGCTGTATTAAGGTTACCGGAGGTCAGCGTAGCCCTTTGGGGCTTAAACTGTATCAGTAGCTAGTTGACTCTGTGTGACTGTATTAAGGTTACCGGAGGTCAGCGCAGCCCTTTGGGGCTTAAACCGTGTCGGTAGCTAGTTGACTCTGTGTGGCTGTATTAAGGTTACCGGAGGTCAGCGCAGCCCTTTGGGGCTTAAACTGTATCAGTAGCTAGTTGACTCTGTGTGACTGTATTAAGGTTACCGGAGGTCAGCGCAGCCCTTTGGGGCTTAAACCGTGTCGGTAGCTAGTTGACTCTGTGTGGCTGTATTAAGGTTACCGGAGGTCAGCGCAGCCCTTTGGGGCTTAAACTGTATCAGTAGCTAGTTGACTCCGTGTAGCCACCTGATCTCCCTGTTCGAGACGAGGCTTTGCAAATATGTTATTGTGTCATATTTATGGGCAAAGCAGTGGTTGATTGATACTCATTACACATGGTGTGTGGTGTTCCCGGGACGAATGTATTATTATGTTACATTCGTTCATGGGTCGATTGTGTTGAATACATTATCATGCTGACAGAGCTTCTATCCAAAGATTGGAAAATGACTCGGTATTCCTTATTTTCTCTTGGTTGTCGGGAGTGTCGCGAACTGTATCGCGAAGTTTGCAACCCATGATCGGGGCGTGTACTGGCACCTTAAGAGATTATTTACTCTGGCAAGTTTATTACTTGAGGGTAGAGGGAGATCTGTTGTCTCGTGTATTTAAGCGATTAATTCCGTTGGAAAGGCCTCATTCGATGGTCGACTACTGGCAAGGATACAACTAGTAACGTCTTGCTGCCCGACGAGTTGGAGCTACGCCGCATTGAGAGCTAAGTGTATTTAGATCTTAGCAGCTTAATCGTTCTATAGATTATCTTTAGTGTTCCAAGACAACTTGTATATTGTGTCTCATAATTACCCTTATATATTGTCATATCTAGATTGTGCCGACGTAAGACTACATGGTTGATCTTAAGGCTATCTAGCGTACCTGACTGTGGTAGTAAGACATGACAAACATATTCCCAGACGAAGCATTGACATACTTAAGGCATTGACATACTGATCTAAGTGTACTCCCTTGTGTGGACTTGATGGACGTTCATGTTGGCTAGGACTTACACATAGCCCTGTAAAGTAGCTCAGATATATATTAGCCTGATAGAACCTTTAGGTGCTAAGAGCTATGCACTGGTGACAGTTGAAGTCATAGGGTATTTAAACCCACAGGTGGTGAATACGAGAGTCCTGGGATGGGTGCGAAGCAGATAGAATAGTTCGGAGACTGCGCGGGATAATTGAAGGTAGGATTCAAATAATCCTACTAGATTTGTCGTTACGCCCACAATTTGTCGCAGTCTAAATGTGTTTATACATGAGTAACAATTATATATCTTAGAATGTCTAACATTCATTACCATATGTAGAGGGCGTGGCGACAACTTTAATTTGCGCACAAGGGATTTGTATTTACTGGTATGGGAGTTCCTTATTGACACAGAATGCTGAAATTCATACAAAGGTTGGTTCTATGAATTTTACGAGCTCGATTATGGACAATTTTTTGGATACCTGACACATACTTTAAGAGTTTACTTTTACATTCAAGGGTTAAGAATCGAAATCACAGGTCTGTGCTAGCAATTTTTTTTATCCGACTGCGCCAGAAGGAGGGTTATGTTTTTAAAAAGTATGTATGTCTGTATGTAGTATGATTGGCACGCTCTGCAGTCTGAACGGCTCGATTGGATTTTAGCTTTAGAGGTGTCGTTAGGTTCGTGAGAGTGACACTGGGTAAATGAAAAAAAAAAATGGCGGACTTTTGGCGCCAAATTCCAAATTACACAGAAGGAGGGTTATGTTTTTCGAGGGTATGTATGTATGTATAATTGTTTGGCACGCTCTGCAGCCTGAACGGCTCCATGGATTTTAGCTTGAGAGGTGTCGTTAGATTCGTATTTACTGTGAGAGTGACACTGGGTATATCAAAATAAAAAAACCAAATGGCCGATTTTTGGCGCTAAATTCCAAATTACTAATATATAATCGGGTTTTTTAATTAATTAGTCTTGTTTAGTTTTTAATTAGCCTTTTCGTAAACATTAACAATGTATTTCAAGTTAAAAACGGCATTCACTGTAAATACATCAAACAAATTTATTGCCATTTACAAAAATGACTATTCTTTTTATGTCTTTTACAATTTTTAAAAGCCACCATATTTGTTTCATGTTAGCTTCCAAATAATTCATCAGACACAATTTGCAACACCGTGGTCCCAATAAAACCGCCCAATAAGCCGTTCGCAATCGATATCACTTGACTCTCCGAAGACAACAAATAGGTTCTTTATATCAATGTACGAAGGTAAAAATTCCCCTCCTCTATGGGCCGTGCGGAATCTAAAGCGATCGTAATTCCGGCGGGCAATATTCTGCTTTTTCATATTTTCCTTCTGCCTGGCGAATGTTGTATCGCGCCCGATACACGGCCGCGATTTCGTTTGTTATTTTGAGCCCTCTCACGCCACTCCAATTTACTACATCGACACGTGAAGCATACGTTAAACAAATATACGAAATTGCTCGGCTTCTTAGCGCTGAGCACATTATCGATTTACGATGTACTCAAGCATAATTGATATTTTTTTATAACCTTAAAATTGTTTATTAATTGTGTAAAACTTTGTCTGTTTTTTACTCGGCAGAAACGTTTTTATAGCTCAAAAAAGCATAGTTTAGTTGCGAGTAATAATAAGAATGATGAAAGTTATACTTTTCAAAAAAAATTTCGAGCGTGCATAAGGTAGATCAAAACGTAATTTTGACACATTACGTAATTAACTAGTTGTTTTATTTACAACTATATTAATTTAATTGCTAGAATGATCTCAAACGGCGTCAAATATGTACTAATGGTGAGCGTATATACCTAAGCGATGGAGGCTTCAAAGGCAATGCTGTGTTGACATTTGTCTCCGAGCGCGGGGCGGGCTGCCTTGGCCTCGGATATTTCGTCGCCGTTGGCGCTCCAAGACAAACAGAACCACTGAGATTTAAATACTTTTTCGTAAGTCGTTACCTACACTCCCACATTCCGTCTTTGAAGGGGTTGTGTTTGGGTTTCTTTGATTCACGAGAATTATTTTTGCGAATTTGTTATACTATTTTAAGTTAAGTTATTATCTTTTGCCTATATTAAAGTACTCTATATTTGGTTACAATTTGAAAATAAATGTAGAATCAAAGTACAAATTGTCACAAACGGTGAGCGTTAATTTACGAGATACAGAAGGGCCACCACGTCTTTAAGGATACAGCCCGTGACAAACCTCAATGACTCTCGACCCTTATTCGAGTGATTACGTTACACAAGTATTACAACGTAATCCACTAAAATCAGGAGAAAGTTTCGCTCAAAGTCTACACTACAAAGCATTTGGGCGGATAAAGCAAATGTGGGACCGAAAAACCGATAGTGGCTCGGCCCAAAGCCTCGTGTCAAAATAGTAGCGTCATAACATCGTGTTAATGGACTTACATAGTGTAGTGGAACCGCTTGGAAGGCTTTGCTGCTGCGACATTAACCCTGTTACGAGTTATAAATGGTATTAGAGTAGTTGAAAACGCGTAACAAACAAGCTGTAAATTGTCTAAATCTTTTAAAGTCAAAATAGTAACATGAAACGAATGACATACCTAATGAAATGTGGATAATTTAGTATATTTCGCTTGTCAATCAAACTCATTTAAAACTTTATTTTATTATTTTGAAATAGATATAAAAATCAAGTCTGAATAACATTATTTTATAAGCCCTCCGTTATATCGACATGAATTTGTCACATAGTGAAAGAGCAGATCAATAAAGAACAAGATATCAAAAATACAACCTGAAGCGCATCATTGAAAGCCCTTGTAGAAAAGAGACGATTCGAGTATTATTTCAGATCTCACGAGCATGAAGTAGTTGGCCCAAACAAAACTAATGGCGATCTCAAAATTTGGCGGGGATTAAAGAGCTTATGTTCTTAAATCGTACCGGGTAACGGACTTGGACACTTTGCCACTTCGCAACGTTACTCGTACCTGGCCGGGCAAGTGGTCGCAGGGAGACAAAGTAAATATGTCCCCGGTACTCGGGGCCTCCCCACATTTTATCGGGGAGAGATCGGCTCACGGGTCGGGAAATGAATTTAAAACGTGTTTGCGGGTAATCTGTTATCGGTCCCTTGTCTCCTGCTTGAATATAGACGTTCGGACCGGCGTTATATCTTTGCAGAGATTTTGAAACCTCTAACAATATTGTGAACCTTATCAGTTAAAAATGCTCATCTATTTAGGCAATTTTCTGTGTGAATTGACTCGTATCTTGACAGTTTATCTTCCTTACTATCTAGTACAGGACTATTATTGTATTTGCGGGCTAATACTATCATCACAAATCATGAAGTAAGGATAATACTGGAGTCCGCATTGCACACATACTCGCGTACAGGCTTTTATTGTTTGTTACCAGCTTATTTGTCACCGGACTGTCATCGATGAACCATCACCATATATAACACGACTAAAGATGAGATATCATAAACGTGTTAAAGGATGTAACTGTCGCCTGATACTTCTCAATTTAGTCAGGTTAGCATGACTTCAGGGTGCTCAGCGAATAGAAATATATTTTACCCATAATGTTAGGTAATCCAGCCCGAAGGTTATAAAATACAAAGTAATCATTTATTCGCGATTATATTTGGACTCCAACTACGCGTAATGTTAATTGATTGATGTTAGTTAAATTTTTAAATAGATTTTGCACTAATGAGGAGAGTGCATTTTTAATTACTAAGACGTTTGATAATACTGCGTATAAGTATATTGAATGTATTGAATTGAATTACTGTTCTTTCCTTGTTATATAGCTGCGGGTTGTAAGTTGTAATTAGGGTTGCCAGGTTTTTTTTGACAAATATAGTACATAGTGGTTTAAAGGTCTCATAAATAAAGTACATATAGAAAAAATAAATATTTGTTTATTCTTCTTGAGTTCTTGAAAATAAAAATAAACACAAACTTTTTTGTCATTTTAATAACTACTTTATTTAGTAACATATTTTTGATTCGATTTTACAAGCCCTGTTAAAGTTTTGTCGTTTATAAATATATTTTACTTACGTTTACTTTATCTACCACAAGACCACAACTTTAACCGCCAAATCAAATGTCATGAAACAGACATTTCAAAAGTGCTAATAAGGGGTTTACAGACAAAATATAATTGTATCAAATGTCAGTGTCACTGTCATGTTTTCTTGTTATGTTGCGTTCGGAAACTATTTTGTTATTTTCGTAAACCATAGGTATTTTAGTTGTTATTTGTTAATTTGTAATGTATGATAAAAATATAGTATTTTAGCGTACTTTATGTGCTTTGTATATTATAAAGTACGCGGAGCCAAAATACAGTACAATACTATATAATATAGTACGTCTGGCAACCCTAGTTGTAATTGACAAGTTAAGCTTAATATGGGTCTTGCTCGATTTGTGTATGATTGTCCCTCAGGAAAGAAAAAAGAAAGAAGGGGCATTACGACAAACCTAGTCAACCCGATTTTTAACATTTACCAATAAAAAAAACACAAGGTTATGCATACACACTAACGCCGGGCATTATATTAAACTGGCGTCACTAGATTGTATTGCTCCGTCTATCTATTCTTCTTGGTCTGAGGATTTTCCACTGTCCTCTAATATTAATTTAGAGTTTATTTTGAAGATCTCGAATTCGATAACAACCACATAACCTACTTCTACCTGGGGAGAATATTCTTCATGTGGTATCCCCGAAAGAACTGTCAAATTATCTTCCAGCTCTTTCGGTGATACGCTAAGACTCGTTCTATAGTTATCCTCTTTCTACGTCACAAATCAAGCGACAAACGGTGCATATTTTAAAGAAACAAACAAAAAATTAACTAAGCTAAGAATAAAATAAACCATAAATTCTAATTAGGTAGGTACTAATTGAATACCAAAATTAATAAGAACGAAGCGAATGAAGTAAAAACAAATAATGTTAAATCAAACATATCTTGACGCGACGCACCTATCATGTTAGAAGATGAACATTGTGTGAAACAAAACCAAATATGAGCAGCACCAGGTTAATTATTTCGTCATAAGAGCCCTCGTAAGCCACCGTACAGCGCTTTAGCTGAGCTCAGGGGCCCATAAAAGCAACATAATACGCGGGAAAGTAAAGATCTTATTATTAAAGTATCTACGAAACCGTCGCAGCAAACATCTCGTAAAATAAAACACGTACGAAAATGCAGGTATACATAACCTCTCGAAGGCGCCTTCGGCACAGCCAATGAGCGCGCTCTAAATCCACGTGGATTCAACATGGACACCGGTTAGGATTGAATACAGCAAGCTAGGGTGGATTTCTATGGAAAATGCAGACTTTATGGCAGCTGAGGGATAAGTTTCCATTTGAAATTGAAGAGAAACTGAAAACGCTTCCTTGTCTCCCGCAGGGGCTGTTGCAACAAGCTGAATAAAATTCGCCTCAGGTGTGCATAGAAATATTTATACAAAGGGAATTCATGAAATTTAGATTTCCTTAAATATCAATACCCATTTAACCTTAACTATCGGAACGTATGCTACGTAACTAGCAAGAAATAAAACATGATGCGAGTAAAAAATTTGAACGAGAAATTATTCAGTAGCAGAACGTTTTTTGGCGAAAACGAGACTAAGTCCCGGAAACGCCCATTTACATAGACGATGTCGGCGCGATGGTGCGTGGCGACTTCAAATAGGAATTATAATACCAAATTGAATACAAAACTTTCCTTTCAGTACCGAGTAATGGAGAAGTCTATGCACCGGAACAGTCGAAAAGACAAATAGAAGGAGAGAAGAGACATTCACAGTGTTAAAATAATAAGTGCTCGATGTCTTTTTGGACAGTTCTATCGCATTTTTTGTAACGATAAATTTTTACGCTTTGATCTTTCCAATTCAAATAGGCTTTTTTCTCGTTGAATCAGAAGTTATAGGAATATTTCAAAAGCTTTAAGTGAGGTGACGGAGCGGATTTTCCTTTCCACCGGCTATATCGTTCTGATTGAAATGCAAATGAAATGGTGTCCGTTCAGAACGTATTTATTCTATCCGCCTTTTGGTTAATCTTTGAAATTAGGGTTATACTTTACAAATTCCAACAAATAGTACTTTCATAAAATGTCTGTTTATCTATTACAATTATGATTGCATTTCAAATGCACTACGACAGAACCTGTTTGTAAAAGGATCTCAAAAGTCAATATTCCATTTTGCGTCTCGAGCTGTTTTGCTATTCAACAAGGAGCTAGACTGTAGAAACATCGCTGATGAGTCGCTTTCAGCGCACATCGTTAGTGTTTTACTTGGAAATGACTTGCTGAACTCACACTTACTCCAGACCACCTTCGGTGTGCTCAACAGAGTTGTTACCTCAAATCCGAACAAGTTATACAACGAAACAAGCTGCAACAAAAACATTTGCCTATGCCGACGTTAGTGAATTGTTCTCCCGCTCGTGACTGGGTAATTTCCATACATTTCAAGTTCCATCGCCTGCGGGACGTTCGTTCTTTTGTTGATAAATGTTTGACGGGAACTCCGGGGACGCCATTAAAAGTTTTTTCGTGAATAATTCGAGTTTACATACGCAAATGTTTACTCGTAAGTTTACCCACGCTCACCTATTCGATGATTTCTTTTCAAACTACGGAGTTGAAGAACTAAGAAACTCTTATGTAGGTGAATTGGGAATGACACAGCTCATTTTACAAGTTGAATTGTACACCGACAATGCGTTTTGAGAAACCGAGTCTAACCTATATTTTTAGCGACAGTTTAAAAGATACACTCAGGTAAACGGTAGTCCAACTGGCAATCGTTGGAAGTGGTGTTCAAAGCGATAATTCACTGCAGGGCGCCGCCGCCGCTTCGCAGATTGTCTGCAAGGTAGACAAAAAGAGTCCGCGAATGTCACGAAGGCGAGATTGCGTGGATAAACGCGCGTGCTCCACTCCTGCGGGTTAAGCTTAGCTTTCACAACTTCCAAGTCTGTCGCTCTGTCGGTTACACGTTGACTTAAGGAGTTAAACGTCTAGTGTTAAATAAAAGGCAACTTTGGGAAACAATCTTTTTAAGATTATTATTACAACGGGATCAACTTAACGCCACCACCACCATTGAAGAATGTAAAATTAATATTGTAACCCGTAATCAGGAGTCAAAATATATTTACTCGTATAGCCAACCGAAACAAATCATGGGGAGATCTCATGCATTACATCGCTGATTAGTTAATTAAATTTAATAATAATTTTTAATCCACACATCCTACATTTCTTCAAGTTTGTGCGTGCATACGTCAAATTTCGGTACTTTGGTGGAAAAAATCATAGGTCTTACGTCAACAAACTCATGCCTTTACTTGTCATACGTGTGGTAACCACCACCACCACCACCATATCAGCCCTAGGACATCCACTGCTGGACATAGGCCTCCCCCAATTTCATGGGGGGTAAATGCCATAATCGCCACGCTTGGCATGCGGGTTGGCGATCGCAGTATCTCCACCGCACTCTAGGAATGCTGCTGCCCATTCCCCGGTGGTCTTGGTCGTAGTTTTAGGACATACCCGGGTCCACGTGTGGTAAATTGACAACCTATTCCTTTTTTTTCGTGGAAGTGATTTTAGATTCGTTTAAAAAAACCGGCCAAGTGCGAGTGGGACTCGCGCATGAAGTGTTCCGTACTATTACTACTACTAGTATATATCTATGCAACATTACACACTTTATTATAACCTTTTTCAATTTAATTTAAATAATAATATTTTTTAAGTTTTTTATCAGTAATGCGTAAGAACTTTAAATAATATTAAGTAGAATTTTGGTCAAGTGCGAGTCGGATTTTAGTTTTCCAATACATTATGAGACCCAGCGCCTGATGAACACAACGAGGAACTTTTTAATAGTTTTTTTTGTATAGGAGCTCCCTTAAATATTTAATTTATTTTGTTTTAGTATTTGTTGTTATAGCGGCAACAGAAATAAATTATCTGTGAAAATTTCAACTGTCTACCTATCACGGTTTCGGAGATACAGCCTGATGACAGACGGGCAGACAGACAGACAGACAGACAGACGGACGGATAGCACAGTCTTAGTAATAGGGTTCCGTTTTTTACCCTTTGGGTACGGAATCCTGAAAACTACCCATTGAAGGTGGTCTTAGTTATATAGATTTTAATAATTAAATTAATTATTAACCACAGGTAGGGTGACAAATATTTTTAAATCTAATCCCCTTTGATATTGTTCACATAAATGAATATATTGTTATACGACGATTCAGACGTGATTGCTATAATAATAGATTACTGGATCAGTTAAATAGGTTCCTGCACGGTTTTTTTTTATAAAGTTAACTTCTAGTTAAAAAAAAGTATAGACAATTATGCATATAGTGAGAATTAGACTGAATGACCCCGACGAGTGATTGACAGCCCGCCTGTTTCCGGCCGGCGTCCCTACACATCATATTGGCTATGTGCGAAGTAGGTGGTGGGGGTAAGCTAGGCGATCGTAGCGCACACCATGCCAGAAATGTGTACTTACCGGGGACCACTGTCAAATTTACTTTCACGTTTTCTATTGGTTTCTTAACAGTTTCCTACGATTCGTTTCGTTTATATGTATTTATTTATTCTCTTATTAGTTCAGTAAAATTTCCAATACGTAAACTTTCTCGTTTACTAAAGTAAATAAAATATTCATGTGTCATTATTTGACATTTCTGAGTTTTGACATCGTCTCGGGACCTTTGACGTTTGACGTTTCAGACGTGCACATAGCCAATAGTGAGAATAGTAATCCAATAGTAATTCCGCTAAGTGGACGTTTCCGCTTGTAAAAATATTTACATTTAGAATGGGGTAGCACATTTTTACTAATGATTCTCAATGTAACTTGAGACGTTGGTGCCGTTTCAAAAAGTTGTAGCTTCTTTGACGGTAGATGTCGCCACTAGTCTCCCTAAGGCTTCAGTAAAAAAAAGAGTGAACTGATTGAAAGATTCGTCGCCTCGGGATAACCTGCGGTAGCTCAGTTGGAAAGAGCGATGGGCGGATTCCAGAGGTCGCGGGTTCAAATCCCGCCCGGGGCGATCAATTTTTCAATTGTTCATTTTCGATTGGAAATTATAATTCCGCTAAGTCGACGTTTCCGCTTGTAAAAATATTTACAAATAGTAATCCATATAGTAAATTAAACATATTGTGGGGATAGATATAGTAAAATTACGTTCTGTTAACACGATACTATTGTAACGATTACTTAATTGTTCTTATTTTTAACATTAAGTAAGTAACACGTAGAAAGTGTCAACTTACTAGAATTAAATATTATCCATTACATAATAAATTGTAATCATCTCGTTTACATTGTATGGCTGTACAGTAAAATTTGCAAGGAGAATAATATTTCGTTTACTACACATTCTAGTAAAGTATTTTTTTGTCGTGTGATCACAGAATATGAATAGAAAGGCTAACACGACATAATACAAAATTATAGCGGGAAAAAAGTGACAGAATAGTGCTAATCAGACAACAGAAAAATGTTACGTAATATTAATACCTACTCTATTGCATTAAGTTGCCTTTAATTTAATAAACAAGTAAAGGAACTCTAGAAAATAGTATAATAATCCTTATATTTCACTATATCATGACTTAAGCCATCTTCGCTACTAGTAAATAGACTTAAAAAGTTTCTGATATCAAAGAACTACCAAGAGCAGTAGTGTTTCGAGTACGATAAAGTAAAATAGCCGGCCAATCTCTCTAAATGTATTTAAGGAGTTCCTGGTATCAAATTGTTCTTAAGCGCAGAAGTGTTCCAAATAAGAGAACTGGATAAAGCTTTTTAATTTCTCGGGGTTAAGTTTATTGTTGAAAAGAGTAGCGCTGTTTACGTAAAACATGTAAAGCGATGCTGAGAAGCCGAAGTCAAGCCGATACATTAAAAAAAAACACTCTGGGCGACATGTTTCGAACTCTTCGGAAGTTCTTTCAGTAGTTTTATATATGACTCACGAAAGTTTAAGTATTAGTAATAAAACAATTCACATGCAAATTATGTGAAATAAGTAGAGCTTATCTTTAACGGATCACCTGATATAGTAAAATACAACGCCAAAAAACACTTTTCACTGCCGAAAATAGTAAATGATCACCAAAATTAAAACTCCATTTTAATGTGAAATAATAATCCATATTATAAAATCATACTATCCTATTAAAGAAAATGTCTCCAAACTAATCATTGCTAACCCAAAAATAGTTAATGAGGGCCAAAATTTTATCTCCATTTTTATGTTAAATTATAACCCAAATCTGGCTATCCTATTAAAACACATGACTCCAAACTAATAATTTTTAACCCAAATATAGTTTAAGAACACTTTTACTTTAACCAAATTTTAATTTAAAATGTCAAGCAAATATTTAACATCTCGTTATCCTAGTAAAGTAAATTACGCAATGTAAATCATTGTTTCTCCCAAACACAGTAAATAATTTTCTAAAGTTTGAGATTTAGGCGACTACTGTCTACAAGGAAAAATGACGAGGTATAATAATGTCTAAAAACGCTCTATACATATAAATGACGATATGGAAAAATGACAAAGGTCAAGTCAATTGACAATTACAAGGTCGAGGAATAAAAATGTCAAAATAGAATTTGGTCGAAGTATTGAAATGACTCATTCCACTCTGCCTTAAAATTGATGGAGCCCCGCTTCGAGGCACTCCTATTTCTGTGTAGTTTGCCCTTCGGGCATCTGAAGATACCTAACGAACCTAACTTACCTAGACCTGGGGTCGCCTTACTTATTTGGTAATATGAATACATTTTATGGCAATCATAGTGGTTTATTTACGTAGAAATATTGTATTAATTTGCTCGGTAAGATTTGGCGATCATTTACTAAATTTGGTCTTTGAATACAAATTAATGTGCAGTCGTTATTAAAACAGCTAGTACTATTGTAATGGTAGAATTTTGTTTTGGTGTTCCTTATATTTTTTTGTTTAAGTTAGAGGCCTCCGGGCGGCTTGAGAACTTCTAACAGTCAAGTTGCCCACTCACTTGACAAGCCTAATCCCAATAAGGTCTAGTTTCCCCCTCGGGTTGGAAGGTCAGATGGCAGTCACTTCCGTAAAAATTAGGATGCAACTGTACTGGGAATAAGGCTAGGAAGATGATGATTATATTTTTTTGGTAAGAGAGCTTAGGGAATCAAAGTATTTTTAGGTGGTCATTATATTTAACCCCATTTCATAGAAATCGTTTCATTAAGCAATGTTTAAATCTAATTTAACATAGAACAAAAATTAACTTGTGCCTGATAGACAAAGACTTGAAACACCACGGTACTTTTAAGTAAAGTAGGGTATTTTGATATTATGCCGTAAATTTGTCAAGTAGGTACTCAATCAAGAGAAGCTAACGAGAAGATCGCGTAAGTACTCAAGGGATTTGTTTATTAGTTACTTACGAAAACGAATTACTAGACTTGTTATGCTAACTTTTGTTAATGGCCGTTTTATCATTGTGTAACAATACACCAATTAAACATTTAGGTCTTGTAATTTACAAAGGAACGAGTCTTTGCCGGGTATTTTAGTTACGTTAATGTTTCTACAAACAAAACAATTTGTTGTCGTAGATTAAAACCCAGTCAGTCGTATTTTTCAAAATAAGGTAATTAGTTATATTAAGAGAGATAAAAGATAATAGGTATATTTGTAAAACATGTGTAAGTTTATATAATGGTCTTAAAATTATAATAAGGTCCGTCATGTTTTGCCTTTCGGCGTACAAATTCAAATTAACAAGTATACTATATTAAAATAAAAGGTAAATCCAATTAGATGGATCATGTTTTACAATGCATTAATAAATCAAGTTCAATATAATATTCATGTGTAAACAGAATTATAAACATTATAATTCTGTTTGTATTCTGTGGTACATACCTATAGTTATTTTCTGAACGTCTCTGAAGTTTTTATTCAATGCGCGTGAAGAAGAGGAAACGTTGTTTTCAGAAACAATAAACGTCATATACACATTAGAGATGGAAGAGTATCTGGATCACATCAAAGAGCGACGCAAATCGAGGGTGTCCGCATCAAGTCTCGTACGACAAATTATGTGCTCGCGAACAGATAGTGATATTGTCGTCCCAAAAACACTTTTCCCTTGTTTTCTCAGAAAATGGGGAAGGAAGAGCTAGTTCGGGAAGACAGCTTGATCCGGCACGCGGCCGTTTGAGCGGCAGCAACAAGTCTAATACTACCGCATTTGAAATCAAACTTTATTTTGATCGACATAGAGATTGTTTTAGCTAAAACAGGTTAAGAGATAATAAAAGAATTCATACGTGCTTAACGTATGGCAAGACGGCGGAGAAAACAGAAAGTTAAAGTGATGGAGCGTAACAGGCATTAAGTAAATTGTTTGTCAAAGAAACGCGAACGTTTTGATTTGTTATACAAATATATTACGGAAAGATTCATGTATTTTGTATTGCATTTAACGAAAGATAACTTTTTACACATTTTTACGAAAATATCGAATCAGGCTTCCTACAAATTTTATGTTAAGATAAAGAAGTCAGGCAAAATGATTGTGCATTGCCGCTTCACTGTAAATAAGGACTGCCAAGAACGCTCGATATAGTCGAAGGACAGGCACTTGCTACGAGAGAAACTTATGAAAGGAGACGATTTGGGAAAAAACGTCACTGCGGGAAACAATAGCGACGCGGCGGTCGGAGGCGTCTGTACAAGTTTTCAATAACAAAACTTAGGCTGACGGTAACTAAAGAAACTCGACTGCGGTCCGATATGCTTGTCAACGAGAAATACACTTTTAAATACAAATTAAATGTCGCTAAAAGGAAAGTAAAAGAAAAGTCTAGCGATAGGTGTTTGTATGTGGCGGGAGTCGGCGGAGGTTTGGGCTCGCCGCGGGTTGAGTGGGTTAAATGGACCGTGGACGTGCCGAAGACCGTTGCACTTGTTGCAATTTCTCTCCACTCCACTACTTAATTGTAGCGAGTGCGCCCTTACGTTCACTATAGACGAATGGCGTTAATTTCGTCCGAGAACGTAACGTCCATTATACTAATTGCGAGCCACATTTCGTCTAAGCATCTGGAACACCGTGAAGCGGTGTAGACTCGAACGAACTCGAGAAAATTCACAGAAACCTACAGGCAAAGAGTAGGGAAGTGGAAGGGAACTTTGGTAATATTCCTAATTGAGCTTTTAATGAAATTAAAAGAGTGAGGACACGTCGTGATTCAAAGGATTCTTACAGTCGCCCCGTTAGCGTGGAATACTCTCAGATAAATTACTTAGATGGTTCGGCGCGCATACAAATCGGCCCGCGATTCTCAATATTTCACAGCCCGACTAACGCTCTACTGCGCTGACGGTACTTTGGTGTTTATGAACGTATGGATTTATACAATTTTGTACTCGTATATAACGTAACGTGTTTGCGTTCGTAGTAGTTTTATAAACAAGTATATCAACTAGTAGATATTCAATTTCAGAATTCTGTCATCGATAAATACATCTAAAAACCGAGCCCTTTAGAATTTTTTTTGTTTATATCACGTTTCGCATGTCTGCAGAGTTCATAGCAATATCAAATAATCCGAAACACTCCCAAATCACCCGACGTCAGGCAATTTCCGTGAAACCGTCATGTCGTAATTTTATTGCTAATCGTGTCACGGAAAGAATTTCCGATACGGTATCGAGCTTCCGAGTCAGAGGTACCATCCGATATTGTCGCCAGAGAGGCAAATAACAGGATCATAGAAACACCTGTGTTCTGTAATGCGCGCTCGTCTGG
Organism: Notocelia uddmanniana; assembly: GCA_905163555.1. NCBI lineage: Eukaryota > Metazoa > Arthropoda > Insecta > Lepidoptera > Tortricidae > Notocelia > Notocelia uddmanniana. The sequence goes on along the minus strand of LR991058.1, from coordinate 27,666,096 downwards.
CCGAAGGGGCGAGGAATCAATTAGGCCTTCGCTGAATTGCGTAACGGCCCTAGTTACGATCGCAGCGAGTCGCTCGCAGCTGCTTTTTGCTCGTCTAACCTCTTGTTATTGCGCAATCGACATCCAGAGCCTCAGATTAAGATATCAAGTATTCATTAAAGCTTTCTCGTAAAATGTAGTTTTATTAAACTGGGACCCCGTTCTAGGGGGTGGCGGGATCCGCTCAGGTAAAACGTGGTTATTTACGTTTCTGTTAAAGTAATGGAAATATTTTGACGAAATAGATAGACAGTAGTGTTTCACGCCACCCTGTTTACGGTAAGAGTATTTAAAAAGTAAAGCACTTTAGCATGCATATTAGAATGCTGTGTTGGAATTTGTCGTCGTAATCCGTGAAGTATTTAACCCTGATGAATTGCATATATTACTGTTTATAATGACGAACTCTTTAATAATGAAGAAACGCTCCCATCATGTATAAAAGTAAGAGCTAACTTTGGTATGATAATAAGGTTTCCTAAATCCGTGTTAAAGTTAAACGTGCTTCAAAAACCTATCTTTTACTGGGGTCCCTCTGTGGTTAACCCAGCGATACAGTTGCGTTCAAGCAATCCATTAATTGTGGCGGCTCTGCCCGCCTGTATGTAACTAGGGCCCGCTAACAACGTAATAAATGAGTCAACTTTTAGTTTTTGCCTAAACCCTTTCACTGTTAAATAAAAAAAAACATACATTATTTGTCTCGCACGTTGTTAAACTCCAAGAATTTATGAATTATATACCTTTTCTCAAACATGCAATAAAATATTGATGTTATATTCCTTATAATAGGCTGCGAAGTATGACGTTTCAGGTGCGACTAGGACAAGAGGTCGTTAATGCAATTTCATACAAATGTCGCAGGCCTAGGCCGGCAACACCTCTTTTTTAATTTCCATTCCACATAAATTTGTGGCACAGGCATCATGACATTCTGCCACTATGCGTATTAAAAATAAAACTTAGATTTTTTTGTTGTTTATTTCATTGTATGTTTGCGAAAAGCACTATACATACCTCGGCGGGAAATATGGGGTTGCCCGCCTGAGACCTATCCGCCTGAGACCTTTCGTTCCGGCCTCTGTAGTAATGTACTATTGAATGTTTACATCATAAAGTTTAATTACTATGTATTTAACATTGGCAATAGATCACTATTCAGAACTTTTTGTTTGGCAATACGAGTAAATACTTATATACCTATCCTAGAGTGATGTCTTGGCAAAATTCTGGTTTTGGAAGTAATTTTTTTATGTTTCAATTCTCACAAATATTACAAACTGGTGCTGTATAATGAATTACTGCATTAAATAAGACGGGTCCTTAACTTTTTTTAATATTACATTAGAAATTTGGTAACAACGCAATAACAGACCGTTAGGAACTATTGATGAGAAGTTATCATCAATACGTATTTATGAGCACATACATAAATTTTTACAATGTCTTCAGAGATGGAGGGGAAAAAATTCAATCCGTTTGTAACGAGTAACCTACATTTCGCGACCCCTGCAGAAAAAACGGAAAAAAAAGCAAATTAATTAATTGGAATTGAATCGTCAAGCCAACACGGTAACTTTTGGCGTGTCCCGTAGATTGCGCCGTGTGGGGCAGTCGTATGTGAATTATTTAGAGGCGGCCAGTGGCCGACTGCGAGCAGTCGCAATTAATGAAGTAGCCCTGGCCGTTTGTCAATGCGGTGCGGGCGACCCTCGCTTGGACCGATCTGTTCCTTGCAACTTGCTTCTCGTCTTCAAGCCAAGTCGTAATTCTGATCTAAATACCTTAGCGTTATAATACACTCGCGGTCAAACGGGTCATACTGAATTAAATAATCGCAATTTTTTTTTATAGTTACATAATATACTATTACCAACCACCGCCCAACCCAACTATGCCCAACTATATAAGCAATTTCTGGGATCGTATCATAAAAATATCAATATCCAAGTCATTAAGTTTTTTGCGATATCTCGCTCAGTTAACGTTGTTTTTTTTTCATGGGTTTTTACGAGCCCAATTTAAACCTGGTAACGTAGTATTTTTAACAGTTATTTTTGCAGTTTTAATGTATAATTAAATAAAGATTATGACAGGATTAAAAAACTGTAAAACCTGTATTATTTTAGAAATATATGACGGTATTTTACCGACCCATATTCTTTGCGCGCGAGTGTATTAAAGCTTGTAAAAACACCTCTGGTGACAATGCTGCTGAGAATAGTTAATTTCATAAATATCGCGACATGGAAATTTTTGACAACCGGGTTAGCCTGATGGTTAGTGGCTATTTCTACGAAGCTGGCGGTCCTGGGTTTGAACCCTGGACCATCTAGTTTAAAAAAAATGTCAATTCGTTACATCAAATGTCCAATATGTTCTGTATTGTGTTCTTTTTCGTGGTGTGCACTAAAGTTTATTTGTATTGTATTGTATATTTTATTATAAAAGCGTGAACGCATTTACTGGGAGGACCGGTTATCTTTTGATGACCAATGGGAATTACTTATATTTAGAAATTGTAGCATTACCCATCCATTCCGGCGTCTAATTCAAAAACATGCAGGTTAGCTGCGACCATCATCCAAGTCACTCACTCTCTTTATCCCCGTATTATCACGACAGCAATATTCAGAACGGCGATTATAAATCTATTGAAGAGGTCGGAAGCGGGCCACCCGAGGTCGCCGTTAATTTTAATGGTGAGATTTATTTGTCCCCGATTACACGGAGTCTGATCAAATTCCGAGGCGGTGTGTAAGCGCCCTCGGAACGACATTAGGCTCCGCTCGAGCCGCGACCCCGCGCGCCGTAATCGCCCCGTTTAAATATAATTGCAATAAGTTAATAAAATCCCACAGCAATTTTAATTAATTTGTGGCGACACAGGCGCCCAATTAAATGGGGATTTCGAAAATTTCATAAAGCAACCCTGCATGGTAAACGCCATTGTTCCGCTTGTTTTTGCGGTCTGATTGTAAATGCGTCGCCCGTTGATTTCAAAAAGCGCGTAAGTAAATATCTGCTGAAGGGTTTTCATTTGCTGATTGAACGAACCAGAGCGAGCACTTCAAATAATCACTGTATAAATTTTTAATCATTCTTCATTATGGATTCTTTTAACCTGCACAATTGTCGGAATTGAGCTTTTAAATTTATCCAGTTCAGTTGTCGCGATCGAGTTTCCTGGCAGCTTGAGATTCTTAAAAGAATCGTTACTAACTTATCAATCAATTGGAGAATATGTAGTACAGTAAATGACTTAACATGGACTTGTCTAATGGCGTAGAAAAGAGCATCGCGATGTGTTCGGATTGTGTAGGGCAAGTCCATTCTCCGTTCTTATTGTAAATATGCATTAGGGCGGATGACGCGCCAGCTTTGGTCCCTCATTACGACGATGTGCCATCAAAGACATCGCCGATCCAGACCGTGAAGTGTCCCGGATACAAGCCGCTCAATTATGATAATGGCTCCGGAGCATTTTCCTTACGAACTATCGATATGAACGCTTCGAGATAATTACACTGTTTCATTACATCTGCACGTTTAAGATTTGAAGATTCGTAAATGAAGATTTTTATATCTTGGAGCGGGTTGCGCCAACTTACTGTTAAAGGCAGATCAACGTTAAATATGGCACCGGTAGCTTACATCCTTTAGAAACCTGACAATCCTGTCTAATCGTAAGCACTGTTCGTTAAAATCCGATTAGTATGGAAAGGTTGACAAGTTTCTATGGGATGACAGCTGCCGGCGCCATATTTAACGTTGATCGGTCTGCAATCTTAAGTTGGTGCAACTCGCGCTTTGTCTTAAATATGGTTCCGAGGTAAAAATGGGATCCTAATGTTTATTAAGTTAAAGACGTACGCGAGCGTACTACGAGTATATAGTCTCAGATATTGGAATAATATTTCCGGCCATAAGGCTTCGTGTAGAGAGCCCGGTATCAGTAATTTCGTCCAAAAATCAATAGAAAAGTCCCCGAATAAAACAAACACATTTTATTTCTCGACGTGTCTAGCCGCAGGAGAATGATTGATTGTGCTTTGAGTACACATCGCGTTTATTGGACGGAGCGACGCAGGACCGTCGCCACTGAAATACGCCATAATCAGAAACTTTTCTTTACACGAGAATGTGATCAAAAATACATTAGACCTTTAAATATAGCTGAATACAACATGTGTATTGTACGGTACGTATTACAACAATGTAAAGAGCTGAAAACTGTGCTTTAATTATTCTGGGTAATTAAAAGTGTGAGCATGAAAAGAAACATTGTAGTTGCGGCACTGTTATGCGAGCCCGGTGGAATGGTCCGGCAGAATAAGGGCAACGCGTGATTTTCCAAACAGTTAAGACGACTCGTGCACCTGCCAGTTTTCGCTTAAGATTGCCCGCAAAATGCCGACTCACGGGGCCGGTATAAGCTTAAATTACGCGTAAAGCCGAACACAAAGGCTATGCGTATTCAAATTCCATTAATCTCCCGTCCGGGGGTAGGTGGGGTAAAATGAACCGGCACGGACAAAAACAATGCCGCCGGCAAATAACCGGCTCAGCATTGTTCCGGCAATTAGAAAGCTTTCCCATGTACCGGCCGTGTATAAAAACAGTGTAACATCAGCACGCATCGCTGCCTATTGCTCGTTACCGTTGATGTTTATTACGGTTATTAGGCCTAAGCTGCGCAGTTCGATATTAATGCTGCCAGTAGACGCTGATTTAAATTAATCGTACGGTGCGCGGACTAAGTGCCTTTTTTGACTGTTCGACGCTTTTGAAAACTTCATTCATATTTGATGACGAAATTGTTTGTGTATTATGTGTGTTATCGGGCGATGACAATCTGTTGAATTTTGGCTGTGGGGTGAATGTGGATGAATTAAAACCGAGTGACCATTCGCGATGCGTACAAACGACGGCGCGCGACGCGTTGATCGCCGGCTTAACCCGCTGCACGGGCATTTGTACCCGTGCATATTAAGCGATCCCCGGACATTTTACCTGCAATATCAAAATAATTGCCGGTCATAACTTTTCAGGAGATTTGTTTATTTGTTATACAACACGAATACATTATTGCCAAATTATCAAACAGGGATTTTTTTCAGCTGCTTTGCACGAAATACAAAATTGTTTTGTGCAATATTTATTCCACGGGAGTATTTTAATTTGTTCGCCTGCATTGCATTGCTGCATTGGTTACTTCACTTTAATATGACGCTAACAAACTCGATGGTATCCAATTCCAGCTACTCAAAAATGCATCACATCCGACAGCATCGACAAAGCCGTGTATGTAACGGAAGAAAGGGAACAAAACAGTCCACACGGCGCGGCGGTCACAAGGAGCCATTGTTTTGCTGGCTGTACTGCAGCAATAAGCGGGCTGTTTGCTTAGCCGAGTATTGTTGCCGGTTATTAGGCCAGGATCGCGGCCCGCGGCAGTTGCGGGTTAAGATTGGCTACGCTGTGACACGGTGTTAAAACCACCTGACATTTGGCAATCTCGGCTTATTCTGTACGACAGTGTACATTTTATATTATGCTAAACAGGGTAACAAAGGACAGGTCTTACCTACTGTATACTATTAGCTATTTGCGATACAAGGGTTGTAAAATAAAGAAAGGCCGATATCGCAGATGTTTGAGGCCCGAGCCGCAGGCGAGGGTCATTAATATGCGAGAGAGGGCTTTCTATTTTACGACCCGTGTTTTGTACACAAATTTACGTCACCACTTGACCAATAAGTGGGTTTTTGCACTTTGCACGCTTTTTGGCAAGGTGTGGTGTAAAGTATTTAACTATTAAATTTCGTATAACGGCCCATAATATGATAATATTATAATATTACACAATACAATTGAATACAAATACTCTTTATTGCACACCCCACAAAACAAACCATCATATAGGTACAATAAGAATGAAGAAAGATACAGGGAGACAGTGGTAAAACAACAGGCGGTCTTATCGCTAAAGAGCGATCTCCTTCAGACAACCTTTGGGTAATGGAGAAATGAAATGTAAGTAAAATGGGTTGCGGGCGTGAAATTAAAAAACAAAATCGTACACGTATAAAACATAAGTCTATCTATGCTTAGACTTAGACTATGCTAAGAAAAGTAGCCGGTGAGTTACCACTGGGAGTAATCATCTTATTCGTAGATCAGTACTACGACCATACAGAATAAAGAATATAACCCTGGTTACCATGACTGCTACATGCTGAGTTCAAACCATTTCGCGACACTTTTCCTTTTAATTTTCTTCTTCTTTTTGTCACTCCGTGTGTATCATATATATGTCTATTTCTATTTGGAGTATAGCACTGTACGACATAATAGAAAGCTCTCAAGTGTAAAATATCGTTCTTAAGTAGCCATTTAATAGACTCACACGTACAGTCAACCAATTTCATTTCTGGGCCATTTCGTACCTTGTCACAGTGACAATAATATGAGATTCCTAGCAGTTTTCATATTGATTTTCACTGTGAAAAGGTACGAGGTGGCCCTGAAATCAAATTAGTTAATCTTACATCGTGCTTGCCGCTAACAGGATTCCACGAGCAGAGTAATTCGGACAGTATCGCTTAAACTAACGGAGAACCACGTATCAATCCAAGTTTTCAAGGAAGAAATACCAGGCTCATCCCCATAATGCAAAGAAGTACGTAAAACCAGTCCACTGACTTTCTATAGGCGAATCTTACGGTGAAAGGAAATAGGGCGGTTGCAATTTTAAATAAGTAATTGCTTCCGTTTCTTTTATAAGGAACTGTAGAAGTATCAACATTGAGTGTTTTATCAAATACTCGTTGAAGTAAGACTTACTTAGGCGCCTTCCTGACTTGTCGATGCGGGGGCGGGCGGACGATATGAGAAAACTGTCAGCTGTCAGTGTCAACCGATACTAATGCAGTACTGCCCCACTTCTGCGCATGGTATTACTACTGTGCAAACGTATTACTGACAGTATTTCGTCAAGTGAGGAAATCTCACATCGGTAAATTCACGTCAAAGAGCAAAATACTTATGACATATCGCTCCCGCCCCGCCAAATCAGGAAGTCGCCTTAGTGTGGAAATCACAAAAGGTACGTGCATTGACAAATAACGCTTTTGGTGTGCTTGAGAAATAGAAAATATATAAATTGTATGGCTAAACCGCCTAGTTTTAGATAGGTACCTATTGTAATACATGTTTCAAATTCAATCATTTATTGATATTTTATTTACATTTTGCTCGTTGACGTACAAAATTTAAACTAACTTTTTCTCCTATATTTTTTTATAAATTTAAATTATGTAATGATTTGGTAAACAACTTATGACGGGACGTGAATTTAAACATTTTGAAATATAACACTATAAGTTTAGGACCAAACACAATTTCTAGTTTCATTTTCATAAATTATTACGCAACAGAACAAGGGAAAAAGATTGCAATGGGCTGTTACTCACAAGGATTGGACTTTTGAAAACTGGTCGAGAGTACTACGGACAGATGAATCAAGGTTAAATGAATAATCAATCAATGTTGATCATTTGCATATTTTGTGTTTGGTCTCTCACAACTTAATTATCAGTTAATGTGTGTAATCGATATGATGGCCACTTGGCCACGCTAAGACTGGATTAATTCATTGTTATGAGTCCTAACAAATTTAAATTTTTTTTTAACGCAAATATAACTGAAGTATGGATAATTTCAATAAATTGATTTAATGGAATTGATTTAAGTTTTACTAAATGTAGTAGAATTAAAGCCACAAGGATAGTACGATATTTTTGTAAAAAAAAAACGAAAATAAATATGTTAAATCTATAATATTGGGCCGCAATAGTCCTAGTAACGAAGAGAAAATGTCATAATACATGTCACCTAACACAGAAAACATCCTCAAATTGATGAGCATTTGTAACTAATAAGTAACCTTAAATGTCGCAAATTAACAATACCAAACAAAAAGCCATCATAAATTATTGTGCAAGTCACGTGAGGTTGAATAATATAAGGCTAAATTAAACACGTAAGTGTTCCAATTTACTTTATTATGATTTAGCTAACATAGTGAAACGTTTCATTACATAGGTTATTAAATAATTGGTGTATTTTCGCCCGCATTGTTTGAGTTGAGACGCTAATACCAGTTCAAATAGATAGTGTTACGGATAAAGCAAACAATCGCAGCAAACACGTACGCGGAACGTTAGCGGTGAGCCGCTGCCGCTGGCACAGATTAGAGAATAGTACTTACACACAGAAGGTCCACTATGAACAAACCGAATGTTTAAAATTGAGTCAAATCATGCCTTCTTTCTTTATCGCATAACACGAGCTTTATCGAATCGATAGGGTTGTCAACCAGTTTGCACATCAAAGGCGTCGCCAAATAATACAGTGCCAAACATGGTCGGGCAAATTGTCTGCTCAGAGCAGAACGACCTGGAAGCGGAGAGTCGGACTAGCCTGCCACTGGGTAGTTTCACGTTTAGGTACTGTGACTTCTCTGTACTAGCATAATTTTGGTTTCCTATTATACATCATCATCATATCATCCGAAAGACATCCACTGCTGGACAAAAGCCCTAGGATAGGATCTCCACAATGACTGGTCTTGCGCCGCCCTCATCCAACGGCTTCCCACGATCTTGACCAGATCGTTTTCACCTTGTTAAGGGAAGTCTTTCGATAACACATAGTTGTTATAAATCTCGTTACCAAGTTAACATCATTCGCGTGCCCTGTTCCCATTTACTTAGGGTCAGCGCAGCGTGTTTTCTTCTTCCATCTTTCTATCGACCGTCATCTCGTCACTCACATCATTCCTCTTCATTTCGTCTCTCACGCAACCCATCTACCTTTTCCTTCTCTTACCCGTTCTCTTACATGACTTACATCCCTTCACATTTATACCTTTATTGTCACATGACTTATCCCTCCGCATAACATGCCCATGCCACTATAGGCGATTAGCTCTTAAGTTATCAACCATGGGCGCTACTTTCAGGCTTCCTGTTATTATACTCGTTCCTTATCCGATCCATTCTCGTCACGCCACTCATCCATCTCAACATTCTCATCCCCGTAACATGCAATCTCTTTTCATCCGTCACCTTTGCGGCCCTATATTCCAATCCATGGATGACGACAGGTCTTACAATGGTTCTGTAGATTTTGTTATTTAATCGGAAGGATATTTGGGCTTCGCATATGGTTTGACGTGTCGCCATTTCATCCATCGTGCGCTGATTCGGTGCCATCGAGTCCAAACTCATCCACTCATCTTTAACATAAGATGAGTGGTGAAATAGGTTGTAAGCACAGCTGAACCCAATTATAAAGAAGTAGACTAGCGTAACCTCCAAGAGATATTCTACTCTTAAAATTTCAGTCGATCAAAAATATTAAAACAAAAATTTTTGGTTTTTTTCTTCACCTGCGCAGTATTTTACACAACCGCAGATAACCAGTGCCATAAAGGTTAGGAAAGGCATACTATTTTTGAAACACATTTGCAGATTCTTTGAGGCTAAGGTCAAATGGAAGGAATTGGTTGCGATCCGTATTGTTTCGAAATTAGACTGATATTTTGCGACATACATGATATGAAATTAGGTACTGAAAGATACTGAAGTCTGGTACAAATTTATTTTTCGAAGAAAAGGTCCTTATTCCTTACAATTACAAACACAGAAAAATAGAACACAATTTATTGACATTACAACCATGCAACAATATGTGCCTAAGTATCTAAAATAAATCATACCTACTAAACACACCTTTTATATTACAAATTCAAACTCATTTTATTCCATTGTTCGGAAACAGCATGGCTTTGCAAAGTCGGAAACTGACACGGCAAACTTCAACCTGTTTGAATAGGTTCAATTTCGTGTTACACAGTTCATTACAAGAATTAATAAAAGGCGACAGCCCCCGTAACAGCGCAGGTTTTGTCAACCCGGCGTCGGAAGTTACAGGCTCAGTTTTTGAGCATAAAGCGTTCGTCTTTTCACGCAAAAAGCTCAACTCATTTATCAAATCACCGTTGTCTACATTACAGAGTCGGGGGCGTATTGTGAACAGGCTAAAAAGCCCGTCTACACAAAACGGCGCGTCGCGACGATCATACCTACAGACGCCGCGCAAAAACAGACCTTAAGAGCTTCACTTTTGAACAGATCTGATTGGAATTCGCTCGCCTGTAACGCTACAGTCCCACCCGATCGCAGAATTGGAGTTTCGTTAACGAGTTAAATTAAACAAATAAAATTAATGAAAGCAAAAACCGTCACGATTTTCTAAATAAATACATTTTCGAGCTCAATGAAAACAGTTGAAATAATTGAATTTAAACTTTCGTGAGTCATTTCAAAATTATATTACGCAAACGGTTAGAACTCACGTATAAATTGTCACTCCGGGCGACATGTTTCGAACTCTTCGGGAGTTCTTCCTCAGGACGAGTGCACCTGCGACGAGCGCGCCTCGCACACTGACAGTCTCCCCGCCGCCCGCCGCAAAGCTCGCGTCGCACGCGCCGTCAGGGTGGGGGTAGGGGGGCCGTTCTGTGCTGCAGGCGTTGTTTGAAGTCGTGGTAGGAGATCATCCTCCCCGATCAAGGGCAAGCACACTGAACTCACTGTGTCCACGCGATTGTCATAACACACTTTTCGCTCTATAAGAGGAATAACAGGTTTCCATGCTGGCGGTAACACCCAGCCCCCGTCACGATTAAAGTTAGGGCGGCGCCCAATTTCAATCGCCTCTCGAATCATGCGTGGTACATAACACTTTTCCCGTACCAGAATCCTCGCCTTGTCGAATCGAATGAAATGGGACGCACCTGTATCGCAGCCATGCTCCGCTATTGCGGATTTTCTAGTATCCCTGTTCTTCACGCTACGTATATGTTCCGACAATCTCGTAGAAACGTTCCGTCCGGTTTCTCCTATGTATACCTTACCGCAATCACAGGGTATCTCATATACTCCCGGGTTACCGAGGGGCTCCTGGTCCTTAGGAGAGCGCAGCACCTGCCTGACCTTGGTATGGGGTCGGAAAATTGTCCTAATGCTCAACCTCCGGCGTAATAGGCGTCCAATTTTATCCGTTACCCCCTTAATATATGGCAAGTACGCAGGTGCCCTCTCCGCCCTGTGTACCTGCTGCAGGTTGTATGTACTTGCCGCTCGCTGACTCTGCCTCCAACTATACCCATTCCTTTCTAACACCTGTTTTACATGCTGCAGCTCATCTTGCACGTACTGCGGGTCACAGAGCCGTAGAGCCCTGTTAATGAGCGCTCGTGGGACCGAGAACAGATGTGCGGGGTGATGATGTGAGTCCGCCTGCAGGTATCGATCTGTGTGTGTGGGTTTCCTGTAAACTTTATGGGACAATCGCCCGCGCTGATCCCGTTGTATCAAGACATCCAGAAACGGGAGTGCGCCATTGCACTCCTTCTCAATGGTAAACTTTATCTTGGCATGTCTACCGTTAAGATAGTCCAGTAACTTATCCACATCACTACGCAACACCACAGCAAATACATCGTCCACATATCGCCACCAGAACCTGGGTCTGTGAGGACAGCCCTCCAATGCCTTCCCCTCGAAATCCTCCATGAAGATGTTGGCCACCACAGGTGCTATCGGAGAACCCATTGCCACACCTTCAATTTGGCGATAATATTCACCTCGCCATACAAAATATCCACTCGTTAGGCAAAACTCGATTAGACTCATGTACTCGGTAGGTAAGTCGTTACGTGTGGCCATTTGTTTTATTATACCTATTGTTTCCGATACCGGTACATTCGTAAATAGAGATGCCACATCGAAGCTTACCATCAACTCGTCCTCGTGTAACGTAACCCCCTCAAGTAAGTGTACGAAATGCGTGGAGTCCCGTACAAAGCTGGACGTGTTACCTGTAAGAGGTTGTAGCATATCCGACACGAAACGGGAAGCCTTGTATGTGGGTGAATCTATCTGACTCACAATGGGTCTCAGGGGCCAATCAGTCTTGTGAATCTTAGGCAACCCGTAAATCTTCGGGCAGGTGGGGTTCAATTGTCGCAGCCTTTTAGCCTGGTCCTTGACAGGTAAGTTGCTAGCTATTTTATTTAGCCTAGTCGCTACACGCGCCGTAGGATCATATGGAACTTTCTCGTAAGTGTTTGAGTCGTCTACTAGCTGCGTAACTTTTTCCTCGTAGGCTATCCTATCCACGACCACTGTAGCATTCCCCTTGTCAGCCGGCAACACCAGAATGTCATCATTCCTGCGCAGTGCTGAAAGCGCCTGTCTCTCTTGCTTACTGGTATTGGGCTTGGGCAGTTTACTTCGTCGCAACAATGACGAGACATCCTGCCTAAGGCATTCAGCATCTCTGTGTGGCACTCTGTTGCGTACAATTGTATCCTCCACGCTCGCGACGATGGACTCAACAGGTAAAGAGGTTGGAGTTAAAGCGAAGTTTAAACCCCTCGACAACACGCTACACATGTCAACCGATAGCGACTGATGCGAAAGATTTATCACACTCCTATTACTAGATTCACTAGTGTGCGACACAATATTGCTACTTTGCGCATTGCTCTGTGTGTTTATCAGGCGCTTGAATTTATTGTGGTGTGTATTTATTGTGTTCGCTTTAATGGTCTCCGCCCTGCTGAACGTCATCGCATCAAGCTTCTCCCACAGATTAAATTGTAAACTACATGACAGCTCTAAATGAAGATCCAAGAGCTCCTTGTTTACAACGGAGATATTTCGACGATAATCTCGGATTACCCTCACTAGAAATTTCTCATTTGTTGTTTTGAAGAAAGTTTCGTAATCCCGAATGCACTTCACAACTTTAATACGCGCAAACTTTGGTATTACACCATTATCACGGCACTGTATCACGTATCGAAGACCACACTCGAGTTTGTTACGTTTTATTCTCATAGCCGCAAAGTGTTTCACTCGCGTTTGCCATACCTCACCGTAAAGGTTTGCAATACTTGAATTTAAACTTTCGTGAGTCATTTCAAAATTATATTACGCAAACGGTTAGAACTCACGTATAAATTGTCACTCCGGGCGACATGTTTCGAACTCTTCGGGAGTTCTTCCTCAGGACGAGTGCACCTGCGACGAGCGCGCCTCGCACACTGACAGTCTCCCCGCCGCCCGCCGCAAAGCTCGCGTCGCACGCGCCGTCAGGGTGGGGGTAGGGGGGCCGTTCTGTGCTGCAGGCGTTGTTTGAGGTCGTGGTAGGAGATCATCCTCCCCGATCAAGGGCAAGCACACTGAACTCACTGTGTCCACGCGATTGTCATAACACACTTTTCGCTCTATAAGAGGAATAACAGGTTTCCATGCTGGCGGTAACACCCAGCCCCCGTCACGATTAAAGTTAGGGCGGCGCCCAATTTCAATCGCCTCTCGAATCATGCGTGGTACATAACACTTTTCCCGTACCAGAATCCTCGCCTTGTCGAATCGAATGAAATGGGACGCACCTGTATCGCAGCCATGCTCCGCTATTGCGGATTTTCTAGTATCCCTGTTCTTCACGCTACGTATATGTTCCGACAATCTCGTAGAAACGTTCCGTCCGGTTTCTCCTATGTATACCTTACCGCAATCACAGGGTATCTCATATACTCCCGGGTTACCGAGGGGCTCCTGGTCCTTAGGAGAGCGCAGCACCTGCCTGACCTTGGTATGGGGTCGGAAAATTGTCCTAATGCTCAACCTCCGGCGTAATAGGCGTCCAATTTTATCCGTTACCCCCTTAATATATGGCAAGTACGCAGGTGCCCTCTCCGCCCTGTGTACCTGCTGCAGGTTGTATGTACTTGCCGCTCGCTGACTCTGCCTCCAACTATACCCATTCCTTTCTAACACCTGTTTTACATGCTGCAGCTCATCTTGCACGTACTGCGGGTCACAGAGCCGTAGAGCCCTGTTAATGAGCGCTCGTGGGACCGAGAACAGATGTGCGGGGTGATGATGTGAGTCCGCCTGCAGGTATCGATCTGTGTGTGTGGGTTTCCTGTAAACTTTATGGGACAATCGCCCGCGCTGATCCCGTTGTATCAAGACATCCAGAAACGGGAGTGCGCCATTGCACTCCTTCTCAATGGTAAACTTTATCTTGGCATGTCTACCGTTAAGATAGTCCAGTAACTTATCCACATCACTACGCAACACCACAGCAAATACATCGTCCACATATCGCCACCAGAACCTGGGTCTGTGAGGACAGCCCTCCAATGCCTTCCCCTCGAAATCCTCCATGAAGATGTTGGCCACCACAGGTGCTATCGGAGAACCCATTGCCACACCTTCAATTTGGCGATAATATTCACCTCGCCATACAAAATATCCACTCGTTAGGCAAAACTCGATTAGACTCATGTACTCGGTAGGTAAGTCGTTACGTGTGGCCATTTGTTTTATTATACCTATTGTTTCCGATACCGGTACATTCGTAAATAGAGATGCCACATCGAAGCTTACCATCAACTCGTCGTCGCAGGTGCACTCGTCCTGAGGAAGAACTCCCGAAGAGTTCGAAACATGTCGCCCGGAGTGACAATTTATACGTGAGTTCTAACCGTTTGCGTAATATAATTTTGAAATGACTCACGAAAGTTTAAATTCAAGTATTGCAAACCTTTACGGTGAGGTATGGCAAACGCGAGTGAAACACTTTGCGGCTATGAGAATAAAACGTAACAAACTCGAGTGTGGTCTTCGATACGTGATACAGTGCCGTGATAATGGTGTAATACCAAAGTTTGCGCGTATTAAAGTTGTGAAGTGCATTCGGGATTACGAAACTTTCTTCAAAACAACAAATGAGAAATTTCTAGTGAGGGTAATCCGAGATTATCGTCGAAATATCTCCGTTGTAAACAAGGAGCTCTTGGATCTTCATTTAGAGCTGTCATGTAGTTTACAATTTAATCTGTGGGAGAAGCTTGATGCGATGACGTTCAGCAGGGCGGAGACCATTAAAGCGAACACAATAAATACACACCACAATAAATTCAAGCGCCTGATAAACACACAGAGCAATGCGCAAAGTAGCAATATTGTGTCGCACACTAGTGAATCTAGTAATAGGAGTGTGATAAATCTTTCGCATCAGTCGCTATCGGTTGACATGTGTAGCGTGTTGTCGAGGGGTTTAAACTTCGCTTTAACTCCAACCTCTTTACCTGTTGAGTCCATCGTCGCGAGCGTGGAGGATACAATTGTACGCAACAGAGTGCCACACAGAGATGCTGAATGCCTTAGGCAGGATGTCTCGTCATTGTTGCGACGAAGTAAACTGCCCAAGCCCAATACCAGTAAGCAAGAGAGACAGGCGCTTTCAGCACTGCGCAGGAATGATGACATTCTGGTGTTGCCGGCTGACAAGGGGAATGCTACAGTGGTCGTGGATAGGATAGCCTACGAGGAAAAAGTTACGCAGCTAGTAGACGACTCAAACACTTACGAGAAAGTTCCATATGATCCTACGGCGCGTGTAGCGACTAGGCTAAATAAAATAGCTAGCAACTTACCTGTCAAGGACCAGGCTAAAAGGCTGCGACAATTGAACCCCACCTGCCCGAAGATTTACGGGTTGCCTAAGATTCACAAGACTGATTGGCCCCTGAGACCCATTGTGAGTCAGATAGATTCACCCACATACAAGGCTTCCCGTTTCGTGTCGGATATGCTACAACCTCTTACAGGTAACACGTCCAGCTTTGTACGGGACTCCACGCATTTCGTACACTTACTTGAGGGGGTTACGTTACACGAGGACGAGTTGATGGTAAGCTTCGATGTGGCATCTCTATTTACGAATGTACCGGTATCGGAAACAATAGGTATAATAAAACAAATGGCCACACGTAACGACTTACCTACCGAGTACATGAGTCTAATCGAGTTTTGCCTAACGAGTGGATATTTTGTATGGCGAGGTGAATATTATCGCCAAATTGAAGGTGTGGCAATGGGTTCTCCGATAGCACCTGTGGTGGCCAACATCTTCATGGAGGATTTCGAGGGGAAGGCATTGGAGGGCTGTCCTCACAGACCCAGGTTCTGGTGGCGATATGTGGACGATGTATTTGCTGTGGTGTTGCGTAGTGATGTGGATAAGTTACTGGACTATCTTAACGGTAGACATGCCAAGATAAAGTTTACCATTGAGAAGGAGTGCAATGGCGCACTCCCGTTTCTGGATGTCTTGATACAACGGGATCAGCGCGGGCGATTGTCCCATAAAGTTTACAGGAAACCCACACACACAGATCGATACCTGCAGGCGGACTCACATCATCACCCCGCACATCTGTTCTCGGTCCCACGAGCGCTCATTAACAGGGCTCTACGGCTCTGTGACCCGCAGTACGTGCAAGATGAGCTGCAGCATGTAAAACAGGTGTTAGAAAGGAATGGGTATAGTTGGAGGCAGAGTCAGCGAGCGGCAAGTACATACAACCTGCAGCAGGTACACAGGGCGGAGAGGGCACCTGCGTACTTGCCATATATTAAGGGGGTAACGGATAAAATTGGACGCCTATTACGCCGGAGGTTGAGCATTAGGACAATTTTCCGACCCCATACCAAGGTCAGGCAGGTGCTGCGCTCTCCTAAGGACCAGGAGCCCCTCGGTAACCCGGGAGTATATGAGATACCCTGTGATTGCGGTAAGGTATACATAGGAGAAACCGGACGGAACGTTTCTACGAGATTGTCGGAACATATACGTAGCGTGAAGAACAGGGATACTAGAAAATCCGCAATAGCGGAGCATGGCTGCGATACAGGTGCGTCCCATTTCATTCGATTCGACAAGGCGAGGATTCTGGTACGGGAAAAGTGTTATGTACCACGCATGATTCGAGAGGCGATTGAAATTGGGCGCCGCCCTAACTTTAATCGTGACGGGGGCTGGGTGTTACCGCCAGCATGGAAACCTGTTATTCCTCTTATAGAGCGAAAAGTGTGTTATGACAATCGCGTGGACACAGTGAGTTCAGTGTGCTTGCCCTTGATCGGGGAGGATGATCTCCTACCACGACCTCAAACAACGCCTGCAGCACAGAACGGCCCCCCTACCCCCACCCTGACGGCGCGTGCGACGCGAGCTTTGCGGCGGGCGGCGGGGAGACTGTCAGTGTGCGAGGCGCGCTCGTCGCAGGTGCACTCGTCCTGAGGAAGAACTCCCGAAGAGTTCGAAACATGTCGCCCGGAGTGACAATTTATACGTGAGTTCTAACCGTTTGCGTAATATAATTTTGAAATGACTCACGAAAGTTTAAATTCAAGTATTGCAAACCTTTACGGTGAGGTATGGCAAACGCGAGTGAAACACTTTGCGGCTATGAGAATAAAACGTAACAAACTCGAGTGTGGTCTTCGATACGTGATACAGTGCCGTGATAATGGTGTAATACCAAAGTTTGCGCGTATTAAAGTTGTGAAGTGCATTCGGGATTACGAAACTTTCTTCAAAACAACAAATGAGAAATTTCTAGTGAGGGTAATCCGAGATTATCGTTGAAATATCTCCGTTGTAAACAAGGAGCTCTTGGATCTTCATTTAGAGCTGTCATGTAGTTTACAATTTAATCTGTGGGAGAAGCTTGATGCGATGACGTTCAGCAGGGCGGAGACCATTAAAGCGAACACAATAAATACACACCACAATAAATTCAAGCGCCTGATAAACACACAGAGCAATGCGCAAAGTAGCAATATTGTGTCGCACACTAGTGAATCTAGTAATAGGAGTGTGATAAATCTTTCGCATCAGTCGCTATCGGTTGACATGTGTAGCGTGTTGTCGAGGGGTTTAAACTTCGCTTTAACTCCAACCTCTTTACCTGTTGAGTCCATCGTCGCGAGCGTGGAGGATACAATTGTACGCAACAGAGTGCCACACAGAGATGCTGAATGCCTTAGGCAGGATGTCTCGTCATTGTTGCGACGAAGTAAACTGCCCAAGCCCAATACCAGTAAGCAAGAGAGACAGGCGCTTTCAGCACTGCGCAGGAATGATGACATTCTGGTGTTGCCGGCTGACAAGGGGAATGCTACAGTGGTCGTGGATAGGATAGCCTACGAGGAAAAAGTTACGCAGCTAGTAGACGACTCAAACACTTACGAGAAAGTTCCATATGATCCTACGGCGCGTGTAGCGACTAGGCTAAATAAAATAGCTAGCAACTTACCTGTCAAGGACCAGGCTAAAAGGCTGCGACAATTGAACCCCACCTGCCCGAAGATTTACGGGTTGCCTAAGATTCACAAGACTGATTGGCCCCTGAGACCCATTGTGAGTCAGATAGATTCACCCACATACAAGGCTTCCCGTTTCGTGTCGGATATGCTACAACCTCTTACAGGTAACACGTCCAGCTTTGTACGGGACTCCACGCATTTCGTACACTTACTTGAGGGGGTTACGTTACACGAGGACGAGTTGATGGTAAGCTTCGATGTGGCATCTCTATTTACGAATGTACCGGTATCGGAAACAATAGGTATAATAAAACAAATGGCCACACGTAACGACTTACCTACCGAGTACATGAGTCTAATCGAGTTTTGCCTAACGAGTGGATATTTTGTATGGCGAGGTGAATATTATCGCCAAATTGAAGGTGTGGCAATGGGTTCTCCGATAGCACCTGTGGTGGCCAACATCTTCATGGAGGATTTCGAGGGGAAGGCATTGGAGGGCTGTCCTCACAGACCCAGGTTCTGGTGGCGATATGTGGACGATGTATTTGCTGTGGTGTTGCGTAGTGATGTGGATAAGTTACTGGACTATCTTAACGGTAGACATGCCAAGATAAAGTTTACCATTGAGAAGGAGTGCAATGGCGCACTCCCGTTTCTGGATGTCTTGATACAACGGGATCAGCGCGGGCGATTGTCCCATAAAGTTTACAGGAAACCCACACACACAGATCGATACCTGCAGGCGGACTCACATCATCACCCCGCACATCTGTTCTCGGTCCCACGAGCGCTCATTAACAGGGCTCTACGGCTCTGTGACCCGCAGTACGTGCAAGATGAGCTGCAGCATGTAAAACAGGTGTTAGAAAGGAATGGGTATAGTTGGAGGCAGAGTCAGCGAGCGGCAAGTACATACAACCTGCAGCAGGTACACAGGGCGGAGAGGGCACCTGCGTACTTGCCATATATTAAGGGGGTAACGGATAAAATTGGACGCCTATTACGCCGGAGGTTGAGCATTAGGACAATTTTCCGACCCCATACCAAGGTCAGGCAGGTGCTGCGCTCTCCTAAGGACCAGGAGCCCCTCGGTAACCCGGGAGTATATGAGATACCCTGTGATTGCGGTAAGGTATACATAGGAGAAACCGGACGGAACGTTTCTACGAGATTGTCGGAACATATACGTAGCGTGAAGAACAGGGATACTAGAAAATCCGCAATAGCGGAGCATGGCTGCGATACAGGTGCGTCCCATTTCATTCGATTCGACAAGGCGAGGATTCTGGTACGGGAAAAGTGTTATGTACCACGCATGATTCGAGAGGCGATTGAAATTGGGCGCCGCCCTAACTTTAATCGTGACGGGGGCTGGGTGTTACCGCCAGCATGGAAACCTGTTATTCCTCTTATAGAGCGAAAAGTGTGTTATGACAATCGCGTGGACACAGTGAGTTCAGTGTGCTTGCCCTTGATCGGGGAGGATGATCTCCTACCACGACCTCAAACAACGCCTGCAGCACAGAACGGCCCCCCTACCCCCACCCTGACGGCGCGTGCGACGCGAGCTTTGCGGCGGGCGGCGGGGAGACTGTCAGTGTGCGAGGCGCGCTCGTCGCAGGTGCACTCGTCCTGAGGAAGAACTCCCGAAGAGTTCGAAACATGTCGCCCGGAGTGACAATTTATACGTGAGTTCTAACCGTTTGCGTAATATAAGTTGAAATAATTTCAATTTGTGAAGGAAGTTCGTTACTCTGCTTGGGAAACTTAAATATTTATGGAAGAGTCAACTCTAAAGTTTGTTGACGTCTAAAATTATGAGCTCTGCAGCACGTATTAGTAGTAATATGATCGTAATTTTATAATTAAACATTTAATGACTGGCGCTAATTAACATACGCGGGTTTATGACAGAGCGCAAGATTAACATTTTATTTCAAACGTAGCTACATATTTACTTCCCAATAGCCGCCTACTTAGGGGGGACGTAATGGGTAGGTATTTAAGATCGTTGATAAATAAAAAGAATGAAGTAACAAGCTAATGGGCGCTGAAGCCCGCGGCTCGGCTGGGACTGACAATCTAGAAGGTAAAACGAGTATGTCATATTCGGTACACATTAAAATTTCACCGCCTTTTAGTAAAGCGGATTGGCGAGCGCGAACGTAAGAGCTTTCATTTGTTTAAGAGTAGCGTTACCTCCTTTAACGCTTTAACATGCAAAGAACGGCTGAATAACCGTGAGCGTTGCAGCGGGGAGCGCCCACTTAAAAATTACCTCAACACGTTTTCTATGACGAACACGTACGTTCCCGAGTGCATTTCATTCGGATTCGGAGTCGTTTCGCCGCAGATATTCGAGGCGGGGATTGCTTAAGCCAATTTTGTTCTACCAGTCGGCCCATTACCTGCTCGAGTACACGGACACTTACTCGTACTCTTAAGGGACGTGATTAGGAGCTAAGTGAAATTTATTTTTACTCGCGAGAGCGGGTTGAAGGATCGTTTTTTGTGCATAGTAATTAAAATAACCTTTCCGCAAGCTTGACAGACGTATGTTTTAAAAGTTCCTAAAGTTAAATATCGTTAGCTGTTTTTACTTTTAGCCTTACGGCTGTCGTGATAACTGTTGTCACAATCATTCTTATACAAGATGAAAGAAGTTTGTTATCATATAAAAATGGATTGAATCATCATCATCCTAGCGTAGTACAGTTTTGGATGCTAAAATCTGCCTAATCCCAAAAATTGCGTAGGCACAAATTTTTACGGAAGCGACTGCCGTTTGACCTTCCAACCCAAGGGGAAACTAGACCTTATTGGGATTAGGCTTGTCAAGCGAGTGGGCAAGATGACTGTTAGAAGTTCTCAAACCGCCCGAAGGCCTCTAACTTGGCTTAACGATTGCTGCGATAGCAGCGGGGATCATTCATTCATTCATTCATTTATTCATTCATAAAATATTGTATTTTACAAGTCAACTTATCTATGTATCTATTATATGTACTAGTTAAAAAAAATCATTTCACAAAAACGATCAACGGCTTAATGTGCCTTTCCAAGCACGGGAACGCTCAGTTAATCACCATCCAAGAGTCAACCACGGCCGACATTGCTCAACATCGAATACCGCACGCGGTACGCGGCCGCCACTGGGCTACGAGCCCCAAAAACGTATTGAATAAACATAAATAATAAAATGATGACCTCCGATAAGTAAAAGCGTATTGAGCATTTATCGGCATTATTGCAGGTCAGTTTTTTTCCAACAAAAGCCCGATGCCGAACGTAAAAGACATTTCCGTCGGTGCGTCTATCGGGGGCATTATTCAAATTAATTTAGCGCGCTGAGGCAAAAAGTGCGCGCGAGAACGCCCGCCCCATATTCATAGAGCTGCCCTAAATTAGCATCACAATGAAGTGTTGGAGGCGCGAACGGCAAGTGCTTGCGGCCCGCGTCTTCACACGGGTATATTACATACTAATGAATTAAGTACCTATAAAACTTTGCAACCGCAAATTTGTTTGCAATTAAGCGAAACTTGCGGAGTCTGTGATAATTACAGGTGATTTGCGGGGCTTGAGAGGAAGCGCTTTAAAACGCAGTTGCCGGCGCAGTTGTTAAAATGTACTAAATGTTACTGTTTTAAACCACAATTCTCAGTAAGGTTTTCTTCACTGCGTTAGGTCTCGGCATTTAAGTTGCTATATTTACGGGGATCGAAATAATTCCGTCCCCTTTCCGGGATGAACTCAGGCAATAAACTGCCGATTTCTACTACATGACAGTTAAAACTGTCTTTTGAAAAATAAGTTTTTATAGATTTTTAGGTATCTAACAAATACTACTTAAGATAAATTTAATTGACTGAAGAATAGAAGAGATAGAATTTAGCTAATATCATCTAAAAGGTGATTGTATCTTTCTTACAAATAACATGAATTCACACTGTAAATATTTAAGATCCGGGTTAATATTTTGTGTAACAAATATTAGTGGTAAAATAGAAATGGATAACTTTAGTTAAACAATGTATTTAATCGATTTGACTTAGAATGTCTTCCTTTAAGTGTGTATTTTTCCATCCCCCAAGTACCTGAAAAATACTACATGAAATGACTTTTGTACGTCAAACGAATTGCACTGAGTTAAAGATTGAGCAGAATTTAACGTAGACTCGTACTGAACGTCAACTAATCGCCGCCAAGGCACGTGTATAAAAGAGTTGTAGGAACACACGAGGGCGCATAATTATGTTAAGTGTCCGGAACACCGCAGCACCTGAGAGGCGGTATATTGTTTTTTGGACCACCCTTTTACGCTTTCCTGCCTATAAATAAATCAAAATATTCAAGAAGGGCTCGACTTTAAGGCGGCTTAGCGGAATCGTAAAATTCAACAGCGTTCGCACCGCCCCGGGGTTTATCTTTTGGCAACGTTTGCCGTGTTTTTGCTTGAATCGTAAAAGAGTATCACAGTATATGAATAGAAAGCAGCACTCCCTTTTACCGGGGACATATGGAGCACTTTACAAGTTTAATGCTGAAAGCAGATTATCTGTTTATAAGAAAAATATGTGACGCTGCTGAACGTGAAAGTTATGAATTTGATATGAGATTGATGAGTTTCTTGGAAATTACTGGAATGAAGAATGTGAGTTTTCATGCATCTCGGCAGTGTATCAGTAAGTAATGAAAGATGGATTTTAAGAAACTTAGATATAGGAAAATAGTAGAAGTTATATTTAATGAACACAATAACGCTGAGCAACAAATAAAAAGTATTTGGAAAAAATATTCTTTTGCGTCTACTAAACCCAGATTTCCATTGAAATGCATTTTAACTAGAAAAGATCCTTAAAAGTAAATAAAATGTGTTTCCGGTTTCAAGCAAAATCTATTAAAAGATAAAACAATAGAGTTTCGGTCATTTATTACAATTACGAAACAACGCAGACTCGGACGAAACTATAGGGAAAACCTAAATTTGATATTAATAGGCAATCTTTTGTGAATTGATTAGATAGTTTTGATAAATTGGACAAGTTGTGGCGCCGTTTGTTCACAGAATATTGTAACCCTTTTTTACCCCCGACGGATGGGGTGCATGCGGGGTGAACGATGGTTTACTATTTCGTTCGTCTGTTAACTTCAAAATAATGAGCATTGGGGGTTGCTGGTATTGATAACGTCATTTTTTGTTCAAATTAGACGATACTACATCATATTTATAGTTTAAGTTATAATTATTTCAGCCGAATATACGTTACATTTTACTGCTTATTATTTATATTTGAAGGTTAAGTGGTGTCTTAAGAGTCACCAGTACGCTCGGCTGAACTCCATTCTCCATACAAACGTAGTTTCGTTCTTATTTTAAACGCCTTGCTAAAATAACATGAAACTTTGTATACACAATGGGAGCCGCCTTATCTAAGTCGGAAATTAGATTCTGTTTGTATAAATTGCAATAGAAAAAAAAAATACTGCGAGTTATTGAGATTTTTACGTCTTATATGAAAACCTTAATAATCGCTGTATCTTTCTCCGTTATAATTTCAAGCAACAGAAACTAATTTCCGACCTAGATATGCCGGATCCTATTGTGTATACAAAGTTTCATGTTATTCTAGAATGAGAGCGAAACTACGTTTCTATGGAGAACCGAGCTTACTGTGGACTCTTAAATATCTTGTGTATCTACACTTTTTGTTACTAAATTAGTTCTACATAAATTTATACTAACGTGAGACATATTAAACCTTAAAGGCAAATAGTTACAAGTGAGTTTCAACTCTATTCCTTCTGTCTTTAAATTAGTTGTTGTTTGTGTTACATGCTAAGCATAGTTAAAGATTTTGGTTTCAATGTGCCGCCACTACAATGTGTACTCCCTATTTAAATTTCGCCATAGATGTAGCAGCATGTATACAATTACACTAAACTAAATTGAAAAAAATGACAAGCAAAGTTAAATTAAGATGTTATCGAACGAGCTGTCACTTAAGGAACTACACAAAGAGCGGTTTTCCATACAATCGACGGCATTCTCGAAGGAAGCCCGTCAGTTTTTTTCGAAATACCTTCGTTGCTAGCCGAGTAACTCGGACGAAGTTGGGGTTCCCGAAGTTTCCCGTTCGCGACGAGCAGGCCATTGTGGCTAATTCGAGACTGTAATTAAATTTGTTTACATAATATTCTCTTAAGGGACGAAAACTTTTCAAAATATTACCCAAAAGCAAGATGGGTGTTTCTGTTATTATTTATTAATAAGGACAAAGTAGGCATGTGTGTCTTAAACTTTTGTCACGTAATAAACGTTAATTCAATCTGCCTCGACGGTTTTCTCCTGAGGAGAATGATAATCAGTTTAATTGCTTTCACTTTCGGAGACAGTAACTCCTAATCTGACACTAAGGTTGGGTTGCACCAAACCGTCTGTAATCGAAAGCTGTGTTCGTTAAAATTTCAATGTATGGAAAAATTGACAAGTTTCTATGCGATGACAGCTGCCGGCGCCATATTTTACGTTGATCGGTCTGTGATCGTAAGTTGGTGCAACCCAGCCTAAGAGTCACACTAATTATAAAGAAGCAACTTTTTCAATTTAAGTTTTCACTTCATTTTTTAATAACACTCAAATTACTGGAGCTAACGAAAGTGAGGCTAGGTAACAATATTTCCAGCCCCTCACTACAAAGAGGAAAGCATTTGTATTATCATTCCATTAAACAAAAGTCACCGGAGTTTCGAGTAAAAACACTGAACTCATTTTTCCTGGGACAGAGAAATAATTTCAAATGTTAACAAGATTCCACATAATAGAGTTGTTCACAGAGAGATTTAAGAATAACACAGTTTGAGCTGCGGGCTCACTCGCGGCCTGATTACGACTTTGTTTCTCAATAAAAATGTCTTTTTGAAACGGTTAACTGCAAACACTGCGGGGCAAGCCCAATACAGCCCGCCTAAGAAAAATTGAATATTGTTTTATAATTTCCATTCCCCTTTACGTTGCGTGTTCAAGTACTCAATTTGCGAGAGGAATTTGATTGTAATTCGAGAGAATTCCAGCGAGTGCTTACATCTGCAAAGAGCTATTATTTCATTAATGCTCTAACATACCTGCAGCAAAGCATAACATACATATAAAATACATAAGATTATTAGTTACGAGCCCTTATCTCTATAGACGGGACGTAACTAGTCGTTATTTAATATTTATGATCATTTCTTTCTTAACATTGCGAGGTACAGCGAATAAGAGTCGGCAAATCCAGTACATTTTCGCGAAGGCCCCTTGAGGTATTTCTATGTTATATAACACACCGGGGAGGATCATTCTGCTGTTTTACTGCCGGATATGGCTGCGGAGCCTCGTTTGTCAAATGCACAGTCATTTATTCAATGATATTATTTCCGGATTGTGCCTCCTCTTAACTAAGAGGTGATTTTGTGGATTTCATATCAAATTTATCTTCTAACATACTTACTTCAGGTTCCCTTTAATGTTACTTATCTTACGGACAGTGTTTTTATACAAATAGTGTTTTTAAATATCATGAATTGGTTTCGTCTATACATAATACCTTTTTCCAACGTGTGGTTTTGTGTTACAATTTTTCAATATATAAAAATAAAGAATGGTATTAAGATTATTTTAAATTGATTAATCTTGAATTCAATCAACTCAATACTACTCAATAGAACTACGAACGGTATAATCGTATTACGAATAATTCAAACTAAAATACATCCATTATGCTACTCCATTTCAGTATACAGAAATAAAACTCGTATATCCATCTCCATTTATTGTATACACAGTAGACGATACGGATTATAACGCTAGTATTGAAAGCAAATCCCGTGACTGCAAAAGCCGATTCCTGGTTGTGAATGATGCGTACACGCACTCCGCGTAGTGCCTCCACCCAATCAAACCGGCAAAGCCTTTGTATTGTACCAGGTATATAATAAACTTGTCAGTTGACCTGTATGTGACTGAGTCAGATTAAACGCGTCAGCCACAGAATCGGGTTGTAAATTACACGTTAAATTTCAGGAGAGTAAAATACTAGTTTTTATATGATAAATTTTACATTCAAAACTTAGACGCCTCCATCCATTCTTCCCATAGGCGACGGTGACCACTTACCTTCATCAGGTGAAACTTGTTTGCCACCGACGTGGTATAGAAAAAAATACTCCAATATTTTTAAAATTGAAAAAGAAGGAATATATCAGTTATGAGGCAGAATATACAATATTAATAAAAAATGTAAATATATACTTAAAAAATACCTGTCTCGGAGGCTATCGCTGCTCAACTCACACACGGAACCACAGTTGACATTCACTGAGCTTCATGAGACAGCTTCATTTTTTTATGACTTAGGAGGCAAACGAGCAGGCGAATCGCCTGATGGCAAGCGATTATCGCCGCCCATGGACACTCGCAACACCAGAAGGACATGAAGCAATCATTTAATGCGCGGCTGTGAGCCTTCGAAGGAAATACAGAGATCTCGCCAGAAGTAGCGGCTAAGAATGCAAGGCGAACATTCGCAGCGATGACGTATTGTTCTAGGTAGCTTAGTGGTAAGAACGTTGGTCAGGAAAACCAGAGGCGCGGGTCCAATTCTTATTTTAGGTCACGGTTCTCTTTTCATTGTATTTGTTCTCTGTATCAAACAATAAAAAAATTGGCCGTGGTAACTTCCACGTTACACGTTACATTAACACGAATTGAAGAATATTAAAAATAATTTAAATAGTGAAAAAGAGTAAATTGCATTTTACAATTATTCGTCGAAGAGAAAATGACTGTCGAAGTTTTATACTGGCTCATGGACTACTACATGCGATGCAATAACAAATTATTGTTACGCTTCTCGATAATCACAGTGATAAACCCCTCCAAATTAAAAATTAAGATAACGATGTCCGTTTGGAAAATGGGATCTAGACAAATGTCAAAGACATAATTACATTTTAATGTTTTATAAACCTGCAATATTAAATTGCGGTTTAGATTCATATTTGGATAATCACCGTCTACTTTCAATTGTTGGGGTGGTTCACTTTGCTAAAGTTACGTAAACAACCGTAACAATTGATCGTTACCGAAACTAATTAAAAGCCGGATACAAAGTAAAATATACATATTATAAAACAACCGCATTAAAATATACATTTGTAGTATTATTTACCACACAATAACAGACGGCACACATAGAAGTATTACAGAACTGAGCTGAAAACGGGATCTCTGAGCGAGTGTCGTGTTGCACTGAAGCGCTGTCAAATCAAACAGCAATGGAGCCAACGCTTTGTACCATATACTGAATACGACAGCAGCGGGGCAATGTGCATGTGACTGGCGGGATTAAATGATCTAATGTAGTTCTTTGACTGTAGTTTATATTCTCCACCTCTAGAGAGACATTCTGTTCTGAATTCGTTTCTATTGTTATTGACGTTTAGAGACCATATATATCTCCAACAATATTAAATTTGTTTTGTTTTTTGTCACTTAGATACCGTATTAGTCGAACTTGGACGCTCATAGAGACAGGGAGAGAGAGAGAAAGGGCTCGGATATTAAACTAATTTCATATACTCTTTGTTAATTACTACATACCATGTTTTATAGGTACATGCAGTCCGACAGGTACGAGTATATTATTACCAATAAACAGATATGTATCAATATGAATCAATTTGATTGTGAAGCCGGGAGTGTTACTTTCTTCGGCATAACAGATTGCCTTAGTGCGAAACGATTATTAACACGCTGTATGAAGTTGGCTGAAAAAGTATTTTTCAATTTTACTAAAATTCATGAGAATCGAAAATTCGTAAATGCAAATCTGATAAGTAAATAAAATATAAAACATTTGATGTTGATCGCAAATAGAAATCCATAAAACATACACTATTAGCTAACCAAAGTAAATATAAAGTAATATTTATATTACGTCTGTGCTTGCATGGATTTACAATCTACATTTAAACATTTGTTCAGACTGTGTACAAAGTTTAGTAATATAATAGATAACTTCGGTAATACAACAAATTGAACTAAATTACAGCAAAATTAATGGCCTTTTAAACGTTCATCAAACCTATTTTAGCCATTATGCCGTTAACATTAGTTTGTCTTTATCACTTTGATATTTTTGTTTATGAGAAAAGGACACTACATATTATCATCATATCAGCCGAAGACCGTCCACTGCTGGACATACGCTTCCCCCAAAGAGTGCCACAATGACCAATGACTCCCGCGACCTTTACCAGGTCATCAATCCACATTGTGGAGGGTCTGCGCATGCTGCGTCTTCCGGTACGTGGTCGGCACCGAGAACATTTCCACCCGAAGGGCCATTGTTTCCACGTGCTGTGATAATAACGTATAAACAAATAAGCCCGTGCAAATAATAAGATTATTGACACGCAAAAGCGCGTAGTTTAATTAAATGTAGCAGGTTATTATGATGCAGTCTTAAAATGCGGCCGATTGTAAAAAGTTCCCAAAAGCATAAAACACCGCGCTGTAAAACGAAACATTCATATTTGTATCTGTTATTCGTTAAGGGCATCGTAAAGTTAATAACGGGGTTTGTTGCCACGGGTCGAGATAAGCTCCAGTCCCGGCGGGTGGAAATCTTTTAAAACGCCGTTAAAACCAACCCCTGCTGCCAGACAAAGGCCCACCAGCCTAATTGTTGACGAAAAATATTCTCGATGCAAATTCGCACTCTTTACAGCCTATTTCGAGTTTGTACTCCTCCTAAAAGAAGTTTACCCAATTAGTCCCGCGGTGGGGCGATTTCGCGAAACAGTGTCGGGATACTGTTGATATTTATAAAACTTTGGAAACTTATTAACGATTTAATATAACACTCGTGGTGTTACACCTTTGGATACAGTTCTATGAAAACAGTTTTTTTAACCAGACCAGATTTAGAAATTATTTCAGACTTTATTTTACGCATTCATCCAAATACCTTTATTAACAAGTATGTTGAGATTGCTGGGTATCATTCTACTTATTAATATTTATGTTTTCTTAAAGAAATGATTTACAGACGTAACTTTGATAATTACTTATGATAAAAAAAAACTGTTTACTGCAGACATATGTATATCATACAGATCCAGACATACGCGTAAAAAATCATGGTTTGTAAATTACAATTAAATATTATCAAGGAAAATTTAAATAAAATCTGCTAAAGCAATTCTTTCTTTGTCCTTAAAACTACCGTGTGGATTTGATAAATAATTTAGTAGCTTCTATCATACTTGCGCCATCTGTGGCGATCTCTACAGTCTCTCTAATAAGTTAGTTACTTCACAAAGAATATGATAAGCAAGAAAACCATCACAAAATCTCTATGACAAACTACGTTGTTTCAATTCAATATCCATGAAAAGAAGTACACGAAACCTAATAACCCCGGGAAAAGAAAAATCTTTAATCTGTTTTATGCTAAACTATGAGTCACCTTAAAGAAAAAAAGTCACTTTTTTGCGATATATTTCGGACAACACGGCGCGGAGTACGGCGCGGTCGGCAACCACTCAACCCGATGAAGGACTCCAATTGTAGTCCGAAACATGTCGCAAATAGTGACTTTACAAGTGAGTTTTAACCGTATTTCTTTCTTTAATTGTTGTGTGTGTTGCCGGCCTGTTTAGCCTAGTCGGTAGTGACACTGCCTCCGAAGCTAGATGTCCTGGCTTCGAATCCCTGTACGGGCATTTGTTTCTGTGGTGAGCAGAAACATTTTGTTCCTGAGACTTGGATGTTTTCTATGTATTTAAGTATGTATCTATTAAATATATCGTGTCTAGTGCCCATAACACAAGCCCAATAAAGCTTGCTATGGGACTAGTTGATTTGTGTAAAAAAATGACCCCTAATATTTATTTATTTAATATGTCTAACGTTAGTATAACTTTATTTATATGTAAGTCACCTTTATACAGTACCACCACAAATATAAGTTCAGGCAATCTTCGTCTTCGTTGTAATCGAATCGTTCGCAGTCGGAAATCTTCGTCTTCGTCTGCGCAGAAGAGTCATGATATAACAAGGTATTTTTTAAATTGTTGCTTCCTGATTTTATTCATCATTTACCAGCACTCTTCTGCGCAGACGAAGATTGCCGATATAACTTATAAGTTATATCAGCAATCTTTGTGGTCATAATGTACCAATTAAGATTTCCGTTTAACGGGACACAAGGGTAAAAAGAAGGGTTACGACCACTAAGATGGTTCCCTCAATAGGTAACGACCACTTAGACGATTTCCTTGATAACTATTTCACACTTTCAATACTAACCTCCATATCTTATAACCTATAGGTACCTACATTCAAGAGCAAATGTAAGTTAATAAAGTTCTGCTGTTGACTATAGTACCTGAATTAAAAGTATGCATTGTTTTAGAGGTTTGTTAGTTTTAGTACAGATAGGGCATAGTGGAACATCATCTCACTCATGTTTGAAGCAGCCAACTGCAACTGCAAGACTGCAGCAATAATAAATAACACCACGACTTGTTCTTAAACCTTATGATGTTGTGTTCCTGGTAGTGAGTAAGGTCGCCAGAGTTCCCGAGTGTGCACTGTATTGAGAGTAGCTGTAGTGACGACCTGTTTAGCCTAGTTGGTAGTGACTCTGCCTCCGAAGCTAGAGGTCCCGGGTTCGAATCCCGGCCAGGGCATTTATTTGTGCATTTTTCACGGATATTTGTTCTTGGGTCTTGGATGTTTTCTATGTATTTAAGTATGTATTTATCTATATAAGTATGTATATCGTCGTCTAGTACCCATAGTACAAGCTTTGCTTAGTTTGGGACTAGGTCGATTTGTGTAAGATTGTCCCCTAATATTATTATTATTAGTATAGGATCAATACAACGAATCCTCAAGTCAATTAAGAGTCGGCAACGCGCTTGTGATTCTTCTGGAGTCGCAAATGTCTATAGGCTACCAAAGCAAACCTTATGCTTATTTACGGTAGCGAATTTTTACATAGTGCAAAAGATGTAACATACGTATTTCGTATTCGTTTTTTTTATGAAACTACGAAAAAAACTGCTTATAGTGAAAATGATCCAACAAATCGTTTTAGAAAGGACATGATGTAATTGGATGATTAGCATGGCAATAACTGAAGATGATACTGAACAAGTTTTCCCGTAGACCAATCACTAAATCACAAAAAAAATCAGTGACTATGTTTAATGTTTAACTGAAACGTGAATTTTATGTTTAACTAAACGGTAGGAACGAGTACATACGTTTATACTGAAAAGAGTAGTCATTACTACTTTTAATCCATAGACGCTTACTACTATAACAATTAAGTGCAGATTTCATGACAATTCTTCCATAAGGACCCAAATGATTACGTGAAAAAGGGCAAATATGAAAGTACTTTGACCGCAATAAATTTTTCAATCATCTCAGAGCAACGGGATGATCCGAAAAAGAGAGTAAACATTTTTTTCTGATAATATATTTTCTTTCCATACGAACCGTAAGAAATCCGGTGCTAGCAGTAAGATACTTTCGCAAAATGTGAACGTATGTTCTATTTTTGACATGGCTTATGAATGTTTTTTGTACAAGTGTACTGTTTTGGCAGTACAAGCCACGTAAATATTGTTATAACAATAAAAATATCATCGCTCACTTCACCAATCGATCAACATGAATAATGTTTTTATTGTGTCATTAATGTGAAAGTACCTACTCGTACTGAACTATGAAATATTTTTGTAAGCGGTATTATTACATAGTCTTCGTGATTTGAAGGCATCATTTGTGTAGGGTTATATAAACTTATTCATTATTGATTTATGCATCCACATGTGGATATTATAAGCGAATGAGGAAGGATAAAAAATCCATAGGTGTGTAAGGTTTTTTGGTATAGATAAATAAAATAAATAAATATTAGGGGAAAATCTTACACAAATCGACCTAGTCCCAAACTAAGCAAAGCTTGTACTATGGGTACTAGACTACTTGTATAGATAAATACATACTTAAATATATAGAGAACATCCAAGACCCAAGAACAAAATAATATATAAAAATAAATAAACAAATATTTGGGGGACAATCTTACACAAATCGACCTAGTCCCAAACTAAGCAAAACGTTTACTATGGGTACTAGACGACGATAAACATACTTATATATATAAAAACATACTTAAATACATAGAAAACTACCAAGACCCAAGAACAAAATCCGTGCTAAATGCACAAATAATGCCCTGGCCGGGATTCGAACCCGGGACCTCTAGCTTCGGAAGCAGTGTTATTACCAACTAGGCTAAACAGGCCGTCGTAATTCATATAATTTCGTAAAGAAAATAATTTATATGACGATCACTTTATTATTAACAGAAGAGTGTGTGTAGGGTTGGTATAAATGCCATTTTCCATAGACACAAAAAAATTCAGATGAAAAAAAAAAACTAGTACCTACGCCAATTCATGGGATTAGGTAGCAGACCCCGGGAATATGTTTTTCAAATCCACCCACAGATTGTTATCATTGAACAGCTCCATTTGGATAGCTATTACATAGACATACTACGCTATGAAATTTTAGAAGCTGAACAATGTGGCACTCCAGTTAGTTGCTCCTAATTGGTATAGGTACTTGAAGAGCTCATTGGGTTCACCTCACCCCAAAGACAAAGGTTCTACGAGTCCTTGCAATCTGATCTTGCCACCACCCTCTCGGTAATTTTCTCGTTAACGGAATGAATAAAACATTTCATTCCTTACCTTTCTTTTGTAATTGTTAATGGTTGATGGGTTTTGGAAATTTATGTCCATGTACCGCTTTGAAAATCTTCTTCATGATTATTGGTTAATGACCATCAAATGTGCTATTGTGAGAAGTAGTAGACGGAATCCATAACATCGTAAACTTCTTAACGGTCTAAATAAAAAAAAAGAGGATGCATTTATGTCATCTTATAATCCATACGTACAAAAAATATTTTTCGTCGACTGTGGCAAACAAGCTTACGGCCTGCTGCCTGATTGCATACCTTGTTAAGAACTTCATTCGTCTACTATCAAGATGCGTACGGAAATTATATGCCTAATTTTTGTTACACAGTAGAATCGATTGAATTAAAGACGATTGACGGCCGTTACACGTAAGTAAACAAAAATAAACATTTATTATCCACACACATACACAACAACACAACACGCAACATAACAACACACACACATAACACATAACATTAACATTTTTTTTCCGAG
The DNA here is from genome assembly GCA_905163555.1 of Notocelia uddmanniana. Classification (NCBI taxonomy): domain Eukaryota; kingdom Metazoa; phylum Arthropoda; class Insecta; order Lepidoptera; family Tortricidae; genus Notocelia; species Notocelia uddmanniana. Next base: position 27,632,482 of record LR991058.1, on the reverse strand, counting down.
TTCATATAACCTGGACCTTTTTAAGGCACGAGTGAATAGGCATCTTCTGGGTGAGCTCGCTTCATCGTCGGCCTCATCTTTGCCCCCTGGCTAGATGCTGGTCAAGAGCAATCCCATTTTTAATAAAAATATATATATATATGTGGGATTGGTACTTTTTGATAGCTGTGTAAGGTGCTGGCTGCTAGATAATGAATAAGGAACGTTCGAATGGAGTTTGAATTAGTTTGGAACGGCGAACGAGTTGACGGATGACGCAGTGTGAATGATGAGCTGAACGAAGTAAGATGTATTAAATATAAATAAATAAGAAGATTATTAAAGAAGAGTTCATTATTCCACCGAGGACCCTGTCCAGGTCCTACAATTGGGGGCACGACCGGGATGAATAAGAGGTCAACAAACAACAACAAATAAAGACGACGAAGAAGACGTAAAGACGATGAAGAAGATGTAAAGACGACTAGGACGACGCGACATGGAGAGGGCGAGGAAGACGCGAAGACGACGAGGAAGACGTGAAGACGACGAGGAAGACGTGAAGACGACGACGTGACGGAGACTAAAACATCATGCTCTTAATGAACGAGAGATACAGACAGGTTTTGACAGTACCCGTTTTTACGGCGAATGACGAGTACAATGTGGAGAGTTTTATTCAAAATGTAGAGTCCAAGTCATTACAGTACAATTGGACTGCGAAGCAATTACTTATAATTACAAGGCAGCGCCTAAGTGGCACGGCAGCGCTATGGTTGCGATCGGAAGACCCTTTCGAGAGGTTCGACGATCTAAAACAGGCATTGCTTCAGGAATTTTCGGACGGTGGTTACAGCTGTGTACCTGAAAACCATAAAATTGGTCACGTTCAAAGCGACGATGTGTTCAAACTCAGTGCGCATCCTACTGCGCAAACTGTGTCAAGTTTGACTGAACCGGTTAAAAAGGTAGGATGCGAAAAAGAAAAAGAACAAGAGACAAATGACATTGACGTACATCAGATTGAAGAAAATCGTCAAAATTCAAACGTATGTAATGAAAATATTAAAGATGTGAACGAGAATCCGAAATATGATGAAACGTATAGTAACAATGTCAAGACTATAAAAATGCATGATGACCAATGCGACGATGTCGACGGGGATGGCTCTGTTGTTCTGGAAAAGGAAGGACAATTCGTGAAGTTGAAGGAGCAAAGGAGTACTTGTGATGATTCCATCCGATCCAGTCTGGAAAGCGAAGACGTGCACAACATTATCAACGTGAATGGCAAAATAATGTACGATGACAAAACGCAAATCGAGCAGTCAAATGCCAAGAAACCGCAAGTGAGTGCCCGACGACGTCACAACAATTCCAACAAAGCAGAGGACGACGGATGGCAGGAGGAGTTGGCCAGGAGTGTGTGCTACGAGGATTTCACTGCTTGGGGTTGCACGCGGGACTTCAAAGAGAAGGCGCTATTCGGAGTTTCCTATGATTTATTTATGTGTGTTTTTAAGTTTCGGTTTTATTTATACGGTGTGTTGTTGAGTTTTTGATGGGTTTTTTATGGCGACGATGTAAATAGGGTGTGTTATGAAGATGTTCATGTAAGTAAGATGTGACTGCTGGTGACGGGTAAGTGCGGTGTCTGAAGGTGCATGACTGAGGGTCCAGATCATGATTGCAGGATTGGCCGAGTGTGGGATTGGTACTTTTTGATAGCTGTGTAAGGTGCTGGCTGCTAGATAATGAATAAGGAACGTTCGAATGGAGTTTGAATTAGTTTGGAACGGCGAACGAGTTGACGGATGACGCAGTGCGAATGATGAGCTGAACGAAGTAAGATGTATTAAATATAAATAAATAAGAAGATTATTAAAGAAGAGTTCATTATTCCACCGAGGACCCTGTCCAGGTCCTACATATATATGTTGCGCCACGAAACGCTAGATGCGGGTGGCGCAGGACCGGTCATTGTGGCACTTTTTGGGGAGGCCTATGCCCAGCAGTGGAGATCTTTCGGCTAAAATGATGATACGAAAGTTACTCATATTGATATACGAGTATATTGCGTTACGAATAGAATCAAATTGATTCCAATGTGATCGAATTACGTCCTTATAACTATCAATATTTTTATATAACATTACTGCTAGTGTCGGTTTTTAAATACAGATCAAAGGAAGCTTGTGGCCATCGTCTGCGACATATTTACACGTTGACGTATTATATGTCAACCCAAAGACAATACATCGACACAACTTGGACGTCCACGTCTGCCATGCTTGCCTATCCGGAACACACTAACGCACTCGCAAGCGTGTAACTGGCATCCAAGCTTTTGACAAGGCTTTTGGCTTGTGGACGCGTGCCAAGCCTCCGCAAGCGTATAAATGGCATTCAAGCGTTTGTCAAGGCTTGGAGCGTGTAAATGTAGCATAAAATTTAAATGCTGTCGCATTTATCAACGTGGCAGACGTTTTGCCAACGACATAAACGTGGCCCAACCGCGCCTCGCTGACAATCTAAAAGCGAGAGCGAGATGAAGTGCACTTCAATGCAAAATTAAAGGGACGAACGCCCAGATCATTAAAACAAGACCAATAAATTATAAAGGCTTAGCTATCGCAATAGACAATTCGCAAAAGAAAAATACATCACGATAAAAAATGTAGCTCTAACGAGAACCTCAAAATGGCTCGTAAGCTATGAAACAGCGCAATTTCATGAGAAAGGCGGCTCGCAAATAAACCAAAGCGAAGTACATTCCCGCCTCCATAAAACGCAGACTGAAATATACGTAACAGACTCGGTTCTTTAAAAAATCCGGGCGACGACAACCGCAAAGCTCAGCAAAAATCTCTAGTGTGAGTCGGAATTCCAGTGTCGGAATTTTCATAACCGACGCGTGGCGTCGGCGGTCGTTGAAGCGTTTCAGGTGAAGGAAGCCGAATTTATATCTCGCGGGCGCCGATCGAGCCGCGCCGACCCGCCGGAGGCCAGCGGGAATCCTCGCCGTACTTTATTACCCGCCCCCGCTGCCCACCCTGTCTCACAAAAATATGTCTGCACCTCGCGGATCACAATAAACACGCCATGTGAGCGCTGGCCACGATCAAACCGTTTTATTCCGGGAGGCGACATGTACACGTAGACGGATAAAAGCGTCATTCTGTGTTATTAACATCATCGCGTAAAACAAGGTTTGAAGCCGCGTTGGCTTAGCAACTTGCATGACTACTTATTTGTATTTAATTATGTTGAACATTGTTGTATAACTTCTCGCAATCATTACTCAAAGAGTACATCTGATCGTCTGTCAAATTAAACCAGCTTGACAGAACTGGCTTTCCACGAGGCAGCCTGACCCAACACTTGGACCCGGGTATGTCCTAAAATAAAACTACGACCAAGACCACCGGGGGATGGGCAGCAGCATCCCTGGAGTGCGGTGGAGATACTGCGATCGCCAACCCGCATGCCAAGCGTGGCGATTATGGCATATACCCCCCGTGAATATGGGGGAGGCCTATGTCCAGCAGTGGACGTTCTTTGGCTGATATGGTGGTGATGGTGGTGGATGTTGAACATTATGATTAAGACGCTAGCAGAGCGGCAATGCAGGCGACTTTCAACCCACAGATTCGATCTTCGGCTGGTACCACTGGGTATTTACAAATAATTTATTACGAAATATCATTTGATATTAAACATTAGCTTTTCTCTGAAGAATAACATGGATTGGAAGGTCAGATGGCATCGCTTTCAGAAAACTAGTGCTTTTACCCAAATTCTGTTATATTAGGTGTCATAGCGAATCCCGGGCTTTTTTATTAGGTAGAATACAACTAGGAAAACAGTAGCAGGATGACGACCATTACGATTAAGCCTCATTAAAAAATCATATTAAATAAGCAAGCACTTCCCTGTTAGTCGCTTAGTCGGGTATAGCAGATAAAAAACCCTATTATTGAGTAGGTAAATCGAGGTGTTGTTGAAGCTCGAGTGGCGAGTGCAAGATATTGTGGCGCACACCCTACGAAGATTACGTGAGTTTTTCATATAAAGCCATTCAGCCAATTCCCTCATATCCTACACACGAGCATAATAAGGGAGGCTTTTGTGAGGGAAAGAGGTTCCTGCACCTACAATGCGTAGTCACCGCCTGCCATTGAAAAGGGTAAGAGCAATATTCGGTCTCACTCGGTTTGGATATCTGTGGATATTTAGGGCACAAGTGATGCAAACAAATTGGAATGAATGTATGAAGCTATGCAAACTTGGTTCTTATCTCATTTGAAAACCATATCTTGAGTCCGCTATTTGAACTATTACATGAATAACTATTTTTCTGGTAATATAAATGCAAAGTGGCGTCTAAAAGTGTAGGTAATTTAAACCCATCATGATCCCTACGCACCTAATTTGTATTATTTACAATTACTGAATATAATTTGTTTTCATGTTTAATTTATCGGACTTTATTAAACAGGAAAAAAGCTTAATTAAGACTTCCCATAAAAGAATTAAACACGCAGAGTAATTACGCAAAGTTTTGGAGCGTAAGTAAGGCAGATTTAAATGTCATTATCCATACTAAATATGACAATTAGATATACGTATCGTACGTTTGAAGAGTTTATTTTTTATTTTCTTTATTTAATCATGCTATAATTATATAGTTGCATGACTACCCTGCCCGTCCTGGTTAATTAATTAAGTACATAACATCATTGTTTTTTTTAAATCTTTAAATTATTGAGTGGCGTGAACTCACGAAGTCACTTCTTAAGTAAGTAATCCAGTGTCCCTTGTATCAGGGTCGCTTAACATTCCACGCACCTCGCCAAGGGCGTCCTTACAGATTTTAAGCGGCCTAATTTCACCAATCTCTCCATTAAGGGTAATCGACCGATTCCTGTCTTGGGTCAAATGCCGTGAAAATTGGTCAGATAACCATTTCCACTAGGGTTTAATGTGTACTTTGATTGACCTGTTTTGTATGGCTTTTAGTATAAATTTATTAACAATAGTGTTAATGTATACACGATGATTTGATTACTGTAGTTAAATTTGATTTCCGTGAATGAATGCGTAGTGCGTGCGTGCGTTTAGAGATCGGAATGTAGGTAGAGGTGTGGTGAATATTCCGTTTTCATTGTAGGCGCATAAAATTAGCAAAACCTGGATATAATTCGAACCCGTAATTTTCTTTTTCTATGATTTAAAGTATTGTTAGTTATAGTACTAATAAAATGTTAACGGCATCAATTAAACAATTTTGAGGTAGGTATGTGCATAGAAAAGCCGTTTAATCTATACAAATATTTTAAAGCTAAAGAGTTTGTTTGTTTGTTTGAACGCGCTAATCTCAGGAACTACTGGTTGGTATTAAAAATTCTTTTTGTGTTGGATAGTCCATTTATCGAGGAAGGCTTTAGGTTATACAACATCACGCTGCGACCAATAGGAGAAGCGAACGAAGTCGCTGGTAATAGCTAGTTTTTAATAATTTATCACCATATTTGCAGATCTCTAGTTACAAATATGGGTGATTCTTGGAAAACCAAATACATAACTACGTCAAAAGAGTTTAATTGATGCCGTCAACATTTTATTAGTACTATAAGAAACATATTAACAAAAAGTATCCACGACAATTGATTGAATGATATTTTTTCTTATCATAATACAGGTACTTTTACAAAGTTTATTAAGGCGTACGAAATCAAAATGTGTTTACAAATTTAGTTTTTTTTTAATATTGACGCGGAGCCTTAAAATGTTTAATTCTTTTTATTTTAACAATAACTAACAATACTTTAAATCATAGAAAAAGAAAATTACAGTTATCGAATTATGTTCAGGTTTTGCAAATTTTATGCGCCTATAGAGATATTAGTGAAATACTCCGCATAGATAGTAGCGCCGTTGTGGTTTTAGTAAGAACTCACTGCACAACCGCTGCATCTCAGTCACTTCAATATGCAAGTGCGATAGAGATAACGCCCCGTGACATCTGGTACAAACAAGTTAAACTAGCATTTCCATAGAAAAATTCGTACTTCGAGCTGAAATGCCCCTGATTGACACGTTCATGTCTGTTAATGTGAAATTTTATTAGTCAATGTCAAATTTTAGAATGAAAACTGGTAGTATTTGACATGACAGATGTTAAATAATTAGGTAAATGATTGACACTTCTTCGGGGCTAGTCGTCTTCCGAATTTTTACGGTGGGAACGGCTTATTCACTATATCTGTATTAGCAGGGGCCTTTCAGCTCGAAGTACGAATTTTTCTATGGAAATGTTAGTTTAACTTGTTTGAAATTAAAGGGAAAAATTGTAAAATTGAATGCTCCGAGCAGGATTCGAACCTGCGTCATCTGGCATATGCGGTCAATCGCTCTAGCCTCTGAGCTATCGGAACAACCAAGCTCGTCCACGAAATCCTTCACTAGTTCCCTCTTACAACGCCTTAGGGAGGCGTACAGCGACATCTACCGTAGAAGACTTAGGCTTCTATTAACGGCACCAACGTCTCAAATAAAACAAAAATCTATTTTTCCCTTTAATTTTAAATTTTCGTTAGCAGCGTTACTGCTTTAGTACAAAATTAATTTAACTTGTTTGTACCAGATGTCACTGGGTGCTATCTCTATCGCACTTGCATATTGAAGTGACAGAGATGCAGGGTTCGTGTGGTTAGTTATTACTAAATACACAACGGCGCTACGATCTATGTGGGGTATTTCACAGGTATCTCTATCTTAGTATATATAAGTATGTATATTGTACTTTGTGTGTATTAGGCAGTATCATAGTGTTGAATGAACTGCAGTAGTGGAACTCAGTGACAATGACAGCTGTCAGTCCATGCCCCGCTCAAACGCGTTCATTTGACACGACGGCTCGCGGGATTGCCAGATCCACAAGTAACACATATTATATAATATTATGTAATGATTTTTATACTGCTGTACACTTTTACAAAACACATAATCACCCTGAACTGAATCTTTAAGAAAATGGGTACAGCCGCCATCAGATACATACACTATAGACGTTCAAAAATTCTGAATATGCACTATTGCCTTGACAATATACAGTCGTGTTCAGATGTTTGTGAGCACCTAGATCGCTCCGATGTATGTGATGGCGACTGTAAATTCCAACTTACCAGGTTGTGCAGCGTTTTGATACTATACTTAGTTAGCAGAGCGCAGTTACGGTGCAATGTACTGTACGGTGTAATGTACACTTACCTGAAAAAAAAGAGAAACATTTTGTCAGTAAAATCTTTTAAAGTGCAAAATATAAGACTTAGTCTTATTTAGGTAATAAATAGTACGCTATTAAGTTTACGAATAATATTAAAATCGTGCAAAGTTTGAAAGATAGTACAGAAAAATACATAAAGGTATTAATTATATGTCCAACAATTATTGTTTTTTTTTGTATTTAAAGGTAAAAGAAAAAAATGTATTGACTAATTTAGAGGATCGGACATTTGTACAACAAAAAAAAATCTGTCACTTAATTATTATTCTAATGTTTCTTAATAATTATTGTGATGTAATTTTTGTTTTTAATTTTTGTGTAAGGACGGTTTTAATTTTTGTGCTATTATACCTACCAAAGATGCATCCGAAACAAATCTAGATCTATACCAACTAAAATGAGATGGAACCATTTCATGCAATACCTATTGTTACTGTTTTCACTATTTCTCTGTTATGTTGTATTGTAACGAATGGATATTTTTCTATTTCTATTTTATTTAACCTGAATTAATAAATAAAGGGTACTAAACTACGTATTTTTCAAACATATTATTTCCTATTTAAGTATTTTTCATAGGAGCCGTCGGCCTCGAACGGAACAGAGGTGGGTATGTCACGAGCAGCTGATACAGACGGCCGCGGTCTGCGGGTCGACAACACAACGATGTTTACAGTATAATTACACAGGTTCCATTTTGAAACAAACTTGGTTTTACTTTCACGTCGTATTTGTCATTTAAAAATGAATCTTGTACTGATACAACATGTACTATGTGTAGGCACAGTCTGAACAATAGGAGGTAAAAAATTTAAGGATTTCTTTAACGGGATTACAGTTAGAATCTATGCGTATACATATGTGTATAAGTATCCATTCAGTCTGTGTCATTTAATGGATAGCAGACACCTAAGCCTATGGACGATTGCGATTGTAGTAAAAGTCAACCCTTCACTTTGCACAATTTCAGTGCAAGGGACCCTCTCGGCGGGCGCCCTTCTCCTGGGCGCTTTCCTTTACATACGCTTTTAGCGTGTTACGCGGCTACGAGGCGCTACGGAATCGTTGGCAGTGAATGTGTTAAAAAATACGGATGAATGCACGCGCATTATCGACATACGTAACATACAATGACATTATTACCCACTACAGAACGTAACGTAAGTTCATAGACAACCGTAATCGTCCCGCACTAAACGTCCACCAAAGTTATACCCATTCGTACCCTTTCGACATTTGTAGCTGCGGGAAACTATAGACTATGGACAATAAAAACGGAGAACCAAATAGTAGTTGCTCGGCCGCACGTCTATAAAGATTTATTGCAAAAGGAATAGCGTTTTCGGAGTCCCACCCCAGCGAAGTGTTTCAGCGCAAATAAATTTCCGAGCGACCCTTAGCGGGTATATCGAAATATGTTGATCCTTTAAGTATAACATAGTAATAACTTTGTCGTAACTAAAAGTATCAAATGTCTTCATTATTTTTATTATTAATCGTAAGGCATTTGTTTTTCGAACCGTGAGATCTTCGAGAAGACAAGTACGGTTGCCAGTTTTGTTGCACTTTTAGCACCACCCAGGGGTCACGTGTAGGGTCACGGTGGATACTCCCTACGGACGTGGTGCAACTTCGACCCCCCTTTGTCAAGTGAGTGGGCAACTTGACTGTTAGAAGTTCACACGCCCGAAGGCCTCTAACTTGGCTTAACAACTGCTGTCATAGACAACAGCCGGAATCAACGGCTTAACGTGCCTTCCAAAGCACGGAAGCGCTCAGTTAGTATAACCACTCAAAGCGGTCACCCATCCAAGAACTGACCTGTGCCCACATTGCTTAACCTCGCATACCGCACGCGGTTCGCGGGCGCCGCTGGGCCACGAGCGCTCCATTATTGAAGTTATTTAATGATCGATGATTTTAGAGATCGATTACGAGTACTTATTTGATTATAGGGCGCAATGCCGGTTATCGTAGAGATCCTTAAGGGAGGCCTTTGTCCAGCACTGCAGTGGACGTTTTTTGCCTGATATGATGATGATTATTGAGATTTTACAGAAATGTAATGTTTACTAAGCATACTCTTAGTGAACATATTTACTAATAAAACAAAGTGTAACATTGGTACAGGCGACTTCAAACAGATCGATCCACCTATAGCTACAAAAATATGTATCCGTGTCATTATTGACTTAATATTAAGGCCGTGGAGACATGTTTTCAAACTTTAGGTGGATCGATCTATTTGGATGTAGTCGACTATACACTAATACCGCTGTTCTGCTTGTACCAAATCCGTTTTGCAGTGATAACTGATAACACTAATTAATATAAAAATGTAAGCTTTACATTTTTATGTTTTTAATGTTACCACATTATAAGGAGTTTATTACATTGTAAGGAGTGATGTATCCCTACTTACGAAGGTAGTAAGGTAGTATAAACTTTGCCTAAGTTATTTATTTATTTATTGCCCGTATCTTTTACAATAAACGCCCACTAATATATTATTCGCATATTGAAATAGACCCTAGCCGTCCTTTGATGCTTTATTTATTTACGCAAATAAATGCAAACGTGTAGGTCAAATAAAAATAGTCGGGCTCAGAACGCTTTGTGATATTTACTATACAATAAACAAATGTCTGAATAGAGTAAGTATTTTATATATATGCAGCTTTAGCGGGAATCTTTGACGAACAAAAGTGACATTGAAGAAGTTTAGTCATCGACGAAAAAGGTTCTATTAATAAAAAAATATATATCGTTGCAGAACGCATACAATTTCAACTGATAAACTATAATTTCTTGACTCACCATCTTATTAACGAACGAATCAAATCGTAAGCCACCGTAGAATATTTGTTCATATAATAAGGTTACCATACAAATGGAATTGTAAGTAAATCAATAACAGTACTATCCAGTTGGTAAACAGTTATTTTAATATTCCGAATAGAAATTACTTTCTCTGTTTACCCACTCAGAACGATTTTCAATTCATCCAATTACCAAAATGAGGGTAAGCTGGTATTCGATTATAATAAAAGCTATCTCTTCTTAATATTATCTATGTTGCGGGGCACTATGGGGATACTTCTTGGGTATATACATTAAAAAATGGTTTGGAATACAATAGGATTCAGGAGTTTAATTCCGTCAATAGTTTATGAAATTTAAAAAAATGTATAACACATACCTACAAAACCATTTTTTCGTTTTTTTTTGTGGTCAGAATTACATTTTTGGGCTATTTTTACTCACAATCGTATACATGAAAAAACTGTACAAACTATTGTACGTAAAATACTTTGTAGAAATAATTGATAGTTTGTTTTGTTAAATACGTTGATAGAAATAAAATAAAAAAACAGTCATCCTAAGATCTAACTAAACTGAGATAGAGATTTTGGACCCTTTTTTCTTGTATGAGTTTCGAATTAATGAAAGTTTCCGAGCCCAATAAAGCCCAAAAAAACAATATACTGAAGAAAACTACATTCTTTATGCACACTTTTTTTTATTTTCACCCATTTACTAAATTCACGGTCGTTATATTAAACACTCGCATATTTTTTGGTAAATGATGATATTGATGATGTAAAAAAGCTACGATAGCCTAGTGGTTCAAGCATGCGACTGTCAAGTGGCGGTCGTGGGTTCAAATCCCGGCCCCTACCAATGAGTTTTTCGAACGTATGTAGTTAAATTGTTTGCGAACCGAAATGAACGTTGAGAGTGTTGAGAGCCAGACGAATGCTATAAGTTTGAGTCGGACATACAGAACCCGTCCCTAATTGCGGCGTGTCTCTAGTTTTTACGGAAGCGTCTACCATTTGACCTTCCAACCCAAGAGGAACAGCAGATCTTATTTAGGCTTGTCAAGTGAGAAGGCAACTTGGCTGTTAGAAGTTGTCATAGATATCAGCCGGGATCAAAGGCAGAGCGTGTCTTCCAAAACACAGAAGCACTTAGTTAGTAACTACTCAAAGCTGTCATCTATCCAAGAGTTGAGCACGGCCGACGTTGCTTCACCTCGCATACCGTGCGCGGTACACGGGCGTCGCTGGCCCACGAACGCTACACTCTCTCATACTTGCTAATAAGGAACGAATACTATAATATCTCCTGCACAAAGGAGATCATAAGCCTGGTGCATGGATGGATTCGAGGTAATTCCGGGAGTGGTGGGGCCCTTCCTTTTCATCAGCAGCAGTTCTACCCTCTTCTTTTTAATTTGCACATCGCGAGTCAGATAGGAGTGACCGAGAGACGCGCGTGGTGGCTTGGCAGTAACCTGTGCTAGCCCCCCGGAACAATGATTCTTGCCATGACATTTGTCTGCATATACGAGTGTAATGATTCCTGGATGTAGGTGACCCATTTTTCCAAAGGAGTGGCCTTCATGAATGGACATATTTTATCAGTACCGCGTTATGTAACCAACCCTGTTCTAATCCATCGACTCGCAGCTTACATAGGGCGTAAAACTGCTTTAACTATATACGATACACTCGTAACGTGAATAGATTAGTTTTATGCGAAAGTTTTCTTCAATACAATGCCGTTACCACTAGTTTATGGACAGCATAAAATATGGCCCCCACTTTTACGAGTCCCGCTTAACATATAGTGCCGTAAAACTGTTAAGGTATACTGTGACAACAGAGGTCATTTGGCAGTTCGTTAGCTAATTACCTTGCTTGAGCGGCTTTTAATCACAATCGTATGATAAACGTGAAAGAATTATATAATCTTTTGTCTAATTAATGCTTAATTAAACACATTTATTACGGATAGGTGAAGAAGACATTATGGTTTTTAATTTTGTGATATCAAATCGGCGTAAAATCGGCAATAGCCTGAGTTTAAAACTATTAAAACGTTCGCTATACTAACCAATTTCAGTCCAACACACATTTGCAAATGGCGTATTTTTTATTCACTACACGAATTCGGCGCACATGTTACGTAGATAAATAAACTACAGGCGTTTGATACGCTAAACGTTCTGACAAAAATTACACATTCAGCTCATTTCGATGCTCGTCTGACGGTTATTTTTATTTAATTCTAGGCAGGTGCGCCCATGGTTCCAACAATATTTTTACACGATTACCATGCTGATGAAAAGCCAACACGTTCAGAACAGCGTTCGTTTCAACACACGTAGTTTTACAAAACAATACCTCAATTTATAGTAGCGTTTGAAATGTAATTGAAATTGAAATATTGAAGACAAAACGGGACTTAAAATATCGGCTGGAGATTAGAGTCGAAAGCAATAAGGAAGGCTGCGGCGCTCCCCGAGAAATATATCGGTATGAGACCAAGATAAACATATCGAGAAGCGGATGGTTTAAAATATGCAGCCTGCCTCGTGGAATTTGTGTAAACAACCGGAGCCTTCGGATATTATTGTCGGCGTATTGTGCGCGAGTCTTTCAGAGGTTTTTGTTTGTATTTGTCAAGTTGGCCCATCATACATACATAATGTGACAAAAGTTGATGTATTAGAGTCTACCGTTTTCATGTTACGGAATTATTGAGCATAGCCTTCACATAAAATTTATAATACCCTCAATATTGGGAAAATTTACCAAGTTGTATAACATTGTTGCTAATACCTTCGCCTACGCACATATCATGTTTGAGCCAGAAACGAGCTAAACAAAAATTAGTCCATAACGCAAGAGAGTAAGGCGGTCCCTCGTGAATAGAACGATATACTCCTACAACTCTCGTATATCTGTTAGGTTAGGATATCGTGTTAGCTTCGAAGATACAAGCTTTTAGAAATCAATGTCGCTATTAGGTGCCGTGAACAAATAGGAAACGAGGACGCAATCCCACTAATTTACCGTCAAATAGAGGGGCGGCCGGCAAACACCCCTTGACGCTGGATTTACCAGAGAGAAACAAAGATTTTTTTCATTGTTTGCTTAAGGAAATGGTTATTTCAGTAGTAGTGGCTGCTGGCTACTACTTATAGTATTGTAAGATGCACTTACTCTCAGTAGCAAAGAATACAGTACATATACTTTAAGTATTAAATCATAACGACATTCATAATCATTTTTGTACTAAAGTAATCGAAGTAATAGTTATCGATACGTGTTGTCCTATTTATTTATATTATTTTACACCACACCTTGCCAAAAAGCGCGTTTTGCCGCACGCTGCGCGTCCGGAAAAACCCACTTTTTGGCCAAGGGGCGGCGTAGAATTGTGTACAAAACACGGGTCGTAAAACAGAAAGCCCTCTCTCGCATATTTATGACCCTCGCCTGCGGCTCGGGCCTCAAATATCTGCGATGTCGGCCTTTCTTTGTTTTACAACCCTTGTATAGTAATAGTACATTACGATACAAGTGCAGAGAACAGGAAATTAGCAACGAGTTGTGATAAATGGAAACACGACCGAAAGGAGTGTTTTAAATCGACACGAGTTGCGAATTATTTGTTCGCACGTGTATTGTACAACGTTTTACAGTACATATGGCTCTTTAAAATTTCGACATATGCACGTAATCTGCTGATTACCGCACTCGTGCGGCAATGCAGCACCATATGTACTGTAATAATACATTACGATACAAGTGCAGAGAACAGGAAATGCGCAACGAATTGTGATAAATTAAAACACGACCGAAGGGAGTGTTTTAAATCGACACGAGTTGCGAATTACCTGTTCGCACGTGTATCGTACAACGTTTTACAGTACATATGGCTCTTTAAAGTTTCGACATATGCACGTAATCTGCTGAAGTGCGGTAATATAGCACCATATGTACTGTAAATAAATATATTGTATAACATACACACAGATTAATGCTCCGTATTTCTTTGATTTACATGGGACAAGCCATTCGAGTGTGAAACTTTGTATTTAAAAGATTAAGTGCGTTGTTTTTATTTTATATTTATGTCTTCCTAAGGGTTAGTAAATGTACAATACAATACAAATACTCTTTATTACACACCTCACACAAATGAATTAGTTAAAAACAGAAAGAAAACAGCAACATGTATGTGGGTAAGTAATGTAGTTTTAGATAAGTATGTAAATGTACAGAAATTTAAAGAGCGCTTTATTGTAGTAACCATTTCTGAACTTAGCTACCAACTTAATAAAACTATAGGCCTAAATGTTTCATTGGACCTAGGTACTGTCGAGGGCGTAAGTATGTATACATTTTTGTACCTTATTTCAATGGAATAAGATTAAAAAATATAAACATATTGGTGTCCTTGACTGTACATATATTTCCCTGAAACAGTAAACTGTAATTGTGTAGAAGTCATTAAGTTGCTTTTGTTAAGTGTACTTTTTAACCTCCGACGCAAAAAGAGGAGTGTTATAAGTTAAACGTGTCTGTCTGTTTATCTGTGTATCTGTCTGACGTCTGTGGTATCGTAGCTCCCAAACGGATGAACCAATTTTCGTTTAGTTTTTTTGTGTCATAGATAATTATATCCCCAGTGTTCTTAATTATGTTTCATCAAAATCTGTTCTGCCGTTTTTCGCGCACTGCGCGTGCTGCGATCGAAGCAATTGAGCTTTGAAATGAGAATGTCGGGGGTTTTTTAACTTGTTTTTAATTATAGTGGGTAAAATATATAGTGAGTTAAATTATTACACACACTGTTACGTTATTTTCTAGTTTGTTTTATCCAGCTTAACAACCACTTATGTAAATGCGTCAAATTATCTCATACAATGTATTTACACCTAACTGATAAAACATGAACGCTATCAAATCATTTAGCTATAATATAATTATGCATTATTTGAATATTTAGTTACCCTCTTCTACAACCCACAGGTAAACTACAAATATATTATTTGCTGTTAGTCTAGCTACTTGAACAGTGTTTGCTGGCTAAAATAGTTAGTAACGAATAGTGTGGAGAGCATGGCAACTTGCAGCCACATCGGCAGTTCGAAAACAGCAATAAATCACTGGAACCTGCCACCTTCCACTCTATGTTTTGACTGAGCAACTTTCTGTTCAACTTTAGAATCTTAGTTACTTTACTATTCTCAACGAGAAAGTAGCTTTTGTAAAAGAAAGAACTACCGAGATCAGTATTAAAGCACATTGTAACACGTCAACGTTACCGAATTTGAAAATTTTAACGAACAATTGATGACACTATCATTGCCTTTGCAATTTGAGTTCATAGGTAACGCAACTATATTCAAAATGTCGGCGGCATGAAGCGACCCAATTTAGAATACAGATTGGTTCGCGGCAAATTGACTGATCGACTATGATCGCTCGTTTAACGTATGACGTGAAAAATAAAAAAAATATGTCACACCAAACGGAATTCATATGCAAATAACGATGCACCGCCCCATCGAAAGTTGAACGATTCGGATAAAAGTTCGCAAATATGTTTATTTGAGCGAATGAAAATTATCGCTGCAAGCTACTGGCGTAGATGCGCCGTGCATTTGTGAGGGTGGCGATGCAAACGCAGGGGTATTCTAAACGCAGATAGTGATGAAATTGTATTCAGTCTCCCTTAAATCTAGTTAAAAGTAAAGTATCTTTAGTGTAAACATTTGTAGAAGACTTACCGTGTGATTTATTCATCGTAAGTTTTTTTTTATTTTTTATTTATTAATTCAAATGAAATTTTAACAATAAATTATAAATTTTCGCCAAACTGCTAAGCAGTTATTTACTGTTTTAGCTACTGCTGCTGCGGCTGCTGCTGTTTTTACTGTTTTAGTTATTTTACTTGGAAGATTAATTGAATAATAGATTTGTAAACAGAACAGACCAGTATTTAAACAGAACTAGTGCAGGAAAACATGTGATCTATCCGTGCTTACACGACTGTGAGAAATGTATATAGAATTAAATTCACTTTTTATACCTCAACCTTTGATATAGATACAATTATCAATTCATTCATTTTAGATTACTTAGCATGCCACGGTAGTATTTTAAACTTTTGTTGATTTAATCCGTAGTAAATTACGAATGTTATGGATTTCATCAGTATTTAGTTCCGAAGAACGGTATTTAAAATGAGTCGTGTCACCGAGCGTTTCAGTGTGCAGGTTCTGAATATGCTGCGCCTGAGCGCACGACGGAAATGCTGTACAGATCGAAACAACCGAACGAAAATATGAATTCCTGAGGATATAAGACCTTTTGGCTTTGGAAGGCAGGGCAGCGCTCAACGTTCCGAACGGACGGAAGTCAACCCGGCAAGTAATATATTTTTAATTGATGCACACAGCGAACGATGTGTCGGGTAAACATTTACGCGCAGCCTTTGTCCACCGCTTTTTAACTCAAAACACGAATCGGTGGAAAAGTGTGCAATTTGCATGTTTAAACTTTCAGTCATTGTAAATATTAACACTGTAATTACGGAGGGTTGATTGTGAATCTCGTTTGTTAATTTGCAAATATGCCTTTACTTATGAGTGTCGGGTTGAGATGCGTCTATGGATGTTGGAGGTGATACAATCATTTTTAATTTCCGACGGAGCGTCCAGCGCCGTGAATGCCAATTACTAGGTCGTAACTACTGAGCATGTGGAATGTGAGCCGAGCGAGTTAATCCATGGCATGCTAGTGGAGATTTGTTGAACTGTTCACTGCGCAGGCAGTTCGAGCGGCGCTTTTTATTTTTACAAGTGCAATCTCACAATGACCTATGTATCTATAGTATACCATATGGGCCAAATTTATGATGTAGGATCGCATTTTAGTGCATGCATCACAAAGCAATCAATATATGACCAAAATAGAACAAAATAAAAGGTCGACAGATGGGTAAGGTTGAAAACATCACCAAAGTACAAACTGTCAAAGATATAGAAAACTATACCTACGTACTTAACTATACCCGTCATCTTTTAATTCCAACTTTTATTAACCATACATGATTAGATAACTCCCGTAAACGAGGATATGATTTACAAATTTGATATGCTCAAGTTCATTTCACTTTTCTATTTACTTCCACGTAGGTATATCACCAAAGCTTGTAACTATTTATTCGGCGGAGTCTGTAAAACTCGACATTGTGTGTCGATGGCAACATAAACGTTGGGTTAAACTTGGTGCAGGTGTAGCTTAAAGTTTTTCGACGGCATACTGCACTTCGGGGGACGATGGCAACCATTTTGCACTAAATATAGCTACATAAAATGTCGAATATACTGTAGAATATACGTCGTCATAAACACCTCCGTGAAAGGTGAGGACATGTAGATAAATTATGATAAAAATACCGATGCAAAGTATAAAGATTGGGAGAGATCTTTTCACCAAATTTAATAAAAAAATAATTGGATAGATTGGATGATCGAATTGACATTTGTTACGTCTTTATTGAGATTAAAATCTTTTGCATATATGACGTATTATATCTAAGACGCATCATCAATATTATACAAATGATAATGATGAAAGTGTTTGAATCGATTTCATACAATTTTGTTTAAAGAACTTTATTTTCTCAAAAGAAATTGTACTTTTCACTTAATGACAATCTATACTAAATCAAAGTTGAAACAGTGAGCATCGGCAGATATAGATACAATACAAAAGCAATTAAAAATTTAATTGAGACATTTTGTGTCACTATAATTACTAAACTTATGTAGGTAGCATACAGCGGGTAGCATTCCAATTCGGTAAATTAATCAATAAAAGCGAAGGAACATGAACAAAACACAAACTTATCTTGTTTTCATGAAACACATCTAACAAAACTACTACCATTATAATTTAGAAATAGAACAAATAATAGGTACCAAATAAAATAATCACTAGGCACTTGCTGAAATCCATTCGGTAACAGCCTTTGACTGTAACATTTATAAAATAGTACCATTAAAAGACAACTTTAAAAGTACTTATTCAAAATAGTTACAAAAATCGTGTCTGCTGAGACTTGAAAACTAGGACTTAGGTATTTGTCAGTCAAGTTCATGGTTATCGAAATTTAAAAAATCGTGTCTGCTGAGACTTGAAAACTAGTACTTATTGTCAGTCAAGTTCTTGGTTATCGAAATTTACTTTAAAACAATGTCAAAGTGCATGATGTCGTTCGCATTTACGCCGGCGACGGGTAGTGGGCAAAGTTTTTACGATAGCCGTCCCAGAATATTGTTGGTGCATTAACGTTTAATGCTTTCCGCAGTTTCAGAGGCTAAAATTTAAAATTGCCTCGCGAAACAGTTGCGATTAGAGTGGATTGAAATGAAGTTTGGGGGCTGGGATCGGTTTCATTTAGGTGGCCGTGTGGCCGTATCGTAGAAAAATTAATTGAATGATCAAATAAACATGAAAACGACGGTTATAATTTGACTAAAGAAATTATTTTATTGGCGGTTAATTATAATCGTGCTTGCACCAGAATTTAATTATAAACAGTTATATTATTACTATGTCTAGTAAAAAACTCTATTGATTTTTATACATTTAATATGCTTGGGAGCACATGTTGACACGACTTACATACAAATATAAGTGCTGCCTAGTTCAGTCCCTTTTTATGATAAAAAGTAAAAGAGTCTACCCACATTATTCTGTATGACAATTGTCAATTATGTATGCATGTTTTTTTAAATAGTAAATAACCTGCAAACCGCAATAGCTTTACGGGTACTATTTCAATTTAAAGTTACAATTAATAAACGTAAACATAACCACATATGTATACTAGTATTTTGTATTGAATAGCAATTTCATTTACTAACTAGTTATCACACCTCTTTCAGTGTATTTTAAACACTTCTCAATCTGCCAGCTTCTAAATTATTCTGCCAACTGATGAAACTAAACAGCACACCATCTAATCTACATTATACAACAGTTCAGATGGACAAAGTTGCTTTGCTAAAAGCGATTCCGGTTTTAGCGACAGGGCAGTAAGCACCATACCTTACTGTGTATTAGACTAGGACACTAAGTACAACGATCCATACCCAAAAGGAGCTATGTCTTTACTGACTCATATGGAGATAGGACTCTTTGCTTCAGCACAGCACACGTATAAAGACTGGTACTTATACTTGGTATACACGTACTTTGGAAACAGAGTCCGTCAGAACGGTATCAATTTCCGGATTTCCACTGCTGTTTGATTTATGTTTGCTATGACTTTTGTGAGCTAACAATGCCACTAGTTGGATTATGTTTTTCATGTAGTATGGAATGCAAACAAAAATATTTGATAGGTATCCGAAATATGGATGTACATTTTTTTGTTAATCGATGAGGAAAAAGCAACACGGATGGGAACATTTCTTTGTTCGGAAACGCAATAAAAGTAATGGAATAGTAAAAATACGATAGAATCTCTCCGGAATTTGATAGGGAATACTATTGATTGACCACAACCCATGTGAAGCTATTCAATGTAGATCTAATGATTTATTCGTCTTTGATAGGAAACTATATATTACACGTGCTGAGTCTTTTACCTAACGATACCAAATACTTGAGGAGTATACGATCATGGACGTCGCATCATAAGCACATAATAGTATAAAAGTATTATAAATAAATATAAATATTGGGGGACGATTTTACACAAATCGACCTAATCCCAAACAGTTACATACAGACGAAGTTAGCACTCTTTTTACAAGCATGGAAAATTTTATATTTCTCCAACTTACTACTTAAAATATATCTTACCGTATTTTTATTATATCAATGTGGTGTAATTCTACTGTCTCTGTAATCAAGTGCACTAATTGTGACATACAATCTAATAATTGCTGATAATTAACTGATATTGTATGCACGTCCCAATGGAGGCTGTATTAGCGTGGGATCCTTGAATGCATTAAGAATGCACAAGCAATATTGTTAATTAAATTGACATATGTGGAAGTAATGGATGGATTATGTAGGAGTTAAGTGATGATTATTATTGGTAAACGGGACCTTTTTATTTTTATTTATTTATATTACACAACAAAAATTCATTTCAATACACAACTAATAGACGCGCACAGAAAACTATTTAAGGTTTATGCGTGCTGACGCGAATGTATCGCACCGCTCACAACAGTAATATCACAATCCAATCCAATCCAATTCTATGCAGTATGTTATAATATCATAAAAGCTGTTGGATATTTAAGAAAACTGCCAAGTTAAAGCTCAAAATGCATTAAGCCGCAGTAAATTAATTTTACTGTAAACAATGTATTTAGATCTCAATTCTTTTGTCGGTGAAGATAGATAACCAACCATCGCATATTCTTAATATTGAAACTTGGCTCCCATTTTCACATTTATGTTTTTGATGGGATTACATTCCTACAGGTAAATTACTTTCAAGACGTTTTCGCATCTGTAGTAGTATTTGTATATTTACAGGGACACACGTACACGTTGACGTATACAGACACACGTCAACGTGTGTGTGAGGCTGGCTACAGAGGTCACAACTACAAATGCAAAAACGTCTTGAAAGATGTAGGTATTTATATGTAGGTACAGTATAGTCAAGTGAAA
The DNA here is from genome assembly GCA_905163555.1 of Notocelia uddmanniana. Classification (NCBI taxonomy): domain Eukaryota; kingdom Metazoa; phylum Arthropoda; class Insecta; order Lepidoptera; family Tortricidae; genus Notocelia; species Notocelia uddmanniana. Next base: position 27,611,710 of record LR991058.1, on the reverse strand, counting down.
GTATGTTATTTTAATACCACGTCGGTGGCAAACGAGCATACGGTGCGTCTTATTATAAGCGGGCACCGCAGCCTATGGACGCCTGCAACTCCAGTCGTGCCACATGCCCATTGCCGGCCCTTTAAAAATGAATGATGTATTTAATTAATCCTTATTATTCCCATTAATATAATATTTTTGAGTTGTATGCACCTATATTTTTATAATTGACTGTACAAACTAACTGCAGCCGCATCTAGCGCGAGAAGTTTTAAGTACCAACCGTGTAATTGCAACTAGTGCACATCTGTCATATCGCTAAAACGTTTTGCACACAACATAATCCTCGCAACTAAAACAAACCCACACAAGAAGCAAACTCTCAGAACGGAAAACACCCCCATTTGTTTTACTTACCTCGCGGAACGCCGCAAACTACCAGTAACATGACTAGCTGAACACGTGAACACAAAAGTATACGTGGACGTAAAAGTGCTATAGGCTACAGCTAATGCTTAGGAACACTTCAGGTGTTGCCAGCACAACCATTTAGTGATTAATGTTTATGTAGTGACACGTCGATTCTCATACTCTGCCGTGAACAGATAAAGTTGGTGTAATGAGGTGGCTTTGTATTATTATGACGGGAGAGGCGTGAAACATTGTATTGTAACAGTCTATTTGCAGCAGCGAAAATAATGTCGTGTTTGCCAACTGGAGCCATATCAAAATATCAACGTATTAATGTTAAACTATTTAAAAAAGCGGTAAATAGCAGTTTAAGGTTGCTATGACCCCCCTCAAGGTGGACTAATGACCTGGTAAACGTTGCGGGAACCCGCTGAATGCGGGTAACGCGCGACCGGTTATTGTGGCATTCGTTTGGGGAGGCATATGTACAGCAGTGGAAGTCCTACGGTGATACGGTGATGATGATGAATAGCAGGCCTATTCCTATCGTCACTATGGCTAATATTGGCTCTGGCACACCCGCGGGGTGTCAATATAAACGATGGCGTGGCGCTAGGAACGAACGAGCGCTGGTTTACGGCGAGTGCGAGCAAGCGGGATACAAATAAATTAATTTAAGTTTATCACTGACATATATTATGCTCTCTTCTATTGTATCTTCAATAATATACTAATAGTTTCTATTACAAACACACTATTAAAATATAATGAAACGGTTCCCATATAAATACTGCGATCGCCAACCCGCATGCCAAGCGTAGCGATTATGGCATATGTCCAATAGTGGACGTCCTTGGGCTGATATGGTAGTTGTCGTGGTCGTGACCCCTATGTCGCTTGTTGACATGTTTCAGACCGGTTAACGGTCGTTAATCATGAGTAGTTGTCGGGGCGGCGGCACGTTTAGCACGTTTAGTTATATTTTAATATGCCTGAAACTTACGAGAGTAAGTATTCTATATAAAATTAGATACACACTGTGTAAAAATTCTATGTTTGTATTAGATACTTCATGATATTGATGCTAAGACGGAATATCAATTTTATTAGTATCACCTGCCAGTGGCATTGTTGCAGTAATCGTACTGATACATGTTTAAAATTTTGTAGCTGTCAATCACCGGTTTTTTAGACAGAACTTGTACGTATTCCTATTCTGCGGCAGTAAGTACCTATATTTCACCATCATCAGCCTATCATACTCGTACATCCCACAGCTGGGCACAGGTCTTCTCTTATGGATGAGAACGGCCAACGGTAACCCATACGGGGGGACCCACGCTGGCCAAGTATTACGGTTTGAGGACTTGGCATACACCTTTGAATTTCTTCGCAGATGTATGCCGGAGTTTACCTTCACAGCAAAACCAATATATGATTTCTTATTTAACTTATCTAAGGTACAAACATAATTAATACTCTTCTTTTTACAGCCCTTCAAGCCCTTGAGGTTATACCAAATGAGAATTGGTAGCCCGTTTTGTTAAATTACATTCGTAAACATAATTCATTTCTATAGGAAAAATTGTATATGAACATAAGAATAGGTACATAAACCAATCAAATTTATTTTATTTTAATTGAATGAACGAAAGTACTGTTTATATGATAATTAAGTTGTACATAATAAAGTTTACTTTTGTTTTGTACGGATAAGTATCTTTTAATTTATGAAATTAGTTTAGTATTGACATGAAATATGACACAATATATAACTGACCGTTAGTAGCCCGTAACTCTTTCAAATAAGGCTTAAATTTGGTTGTTTATTATACAAACTTCACTCAATTTCTCGCGTGCATTAAGGCTATAGGAAATATTTTTGTAACATTGTATCTATCACACGTCAAATTATTGTTACGAAGCATTGATTGATGAGGAACATTTTTAGCTTTTTCCTAAACGAATTCAGATCTTTTGTGCTGCATAATACAGGGAGCCTTATTTATTATGTTGTCAAAAGTGATCAATGATGACCGATATAATTTATGTAAAAGTCACAATACCATCGACATTAACAGCATATTGTCATGTTAAAATACTGAACACAATTTATCAAACATATTTCAAAAATCTTACTTGGTCGACGTAGTTCCGTTCATCGTGGGTGTACCGCAGGCGGGATATCATCATTTTACTTAAACTAAACACCATTTTCACTACACAATACACTGAACACGAGAAGTAAGTAGTGGAAAAATAGTTTAGAAATGTTTTTAAAATAAGTTAAGGGAATCACGTCATAGTAATAGATAAGCGAGCGAAAGAAGAATGACATTTTAAAAGTCATAACAAATGTACCCGCGGTATAAAAAAATAAATGACGACCGCAACCCGCAACGTTTTATTTTTTTAATCGCGTTGAATTCTTGCCGATCCGCCATAGTGTCAAAGTGAGCTTACTTCTTATTTTTTTCTTTATAACGGGCATTCAGCCAGTGTGTATCCTCGGCGAAGTTAAGGTTGTTACATATAATAATCGTACTGGAAAAGTCGCTTTCGCGGGCCAGTGGAGCGGAGGTGCCATGAGATAAACACGCGACGAATCTAGATCTTTCGCTTTGCTACGCAGCGTACGTGGCGCCTAGAAATGCATGCACTAGTTCATATTACTAGGCAATGTAAATAAATGTATTGCGCGTGTGCATTTATGTTAAAATAATATTGATTATTGTTATGATTATTTGGTGAATATTTAAGTAGCTAGATGAATTCGTACTTATTATTAAAAATGCGAAAGTAATTGTCAGTTATGCACCACTTCTTTTCACGTTAAAAATCGCTGAGCAGATTGCGATGTACTCGTAATTTAGTAAACAGATATTTTGAAATTCGGGAATCGACATAAAATACTTTTTATCTCGGAAATCATCCTTTAAGCGGGTGGAAGTTTGTATGGAATAGTGGTAACTAAACAAAACCTGACATAATTTAAAAACAATTATAGTCGAGTGGAATAAACGAGTTTTACGCAGGCAAAAGTATATATTATTATCCCAGTCCTGGAAATTTAATATACGTGTATGGAAAGTAAGCGCGCGAAACAGATTCGAAGAGATAAAATGCGATCCTACCCCTCCAGCTTGTTTTTTGAGCCTTAATTTAGAACATATTATTGAAAAACTTACACGCCAAGTATTGTTTACGTATCTCCAAAAGAAGGTACTAGGCAAGCATAAAACCATGCAACACTCACGTTGAAACAGACGTCAATTACACGCTGTCCCGTAACATTGTTCCGGAGTAAAGCGGTGAGATCGAATTCCGATTGCAGACGCATCTGTCCGCTAATGAACGATGGTACGTGCACCATCTAACTGCAGTTAGTGCTTCTGACACCTACGTGGCTATGGGCGCCTAGTACCTCAAATGCTATGCCGTCTCGGAAATTCCGTTAGGGGTTTACTACGAAGCTCTACGAAGCTTACTATAACGAGTTCTAAGATACCAGTCTACTCGTATGTTGCAATAGTTATTTGTTCAACAAGTGAGCAAAGTAGCTTTTTTTCTACGAGTGTTGATGTTGAGTCCTGAGCAAGCGAAAGATTCCATTATTTCTCGCTACGCTCGTGATTCAAAATTAGAATCTACACTACATTGTTTACAGTAAAGTTAATTTACTGCGACTTAATGCATTTTGAGCCTTAACTTGGCAGTTTCCTATGCAGTATATTATAACACCATGAAAGCTGTTGGATATTTAAGAAAACTGCCAAGTTAAAGCTCAAAATGTTAAGTTGCAATAAATTAGTTTTACTGTAGGTAAACAATGTATGTGGTACTACATTACTAGGCATCTTTTCAGATAATCTACGGGACTTGGCAACCACTTAGATCTCAATTCTTTTGTAGGTGGAGACGACAACCACGCATCGTATATTCTTAATATTGAACTGGGCTCCCATTTTCACATTTATGTTTTTGATGGGATACAGTTTTACAAAAATATAGTTCAAGGGGCTATGTAAAAGTAAATAGAAACACCTCAATAAGTACAACATCATTAACCGGAAGATTGTTCGGGCGACTAGTAAATTGACTTAAGTATTCATGGGTCTGAATAAGTGATGAGGACGGGTCGCGATCACATTAGCCCCGATTTCAATGATCGGGATAACTTGCTGGACCATGTTTAGCGTTAATTTGTAAGTGGGTAAGTTATGGTATTTTACACATGCTTGGAAGTGCATGAAGACAGAAGGGTGAAGTACTGGTTATAATAAAAATAACCTTCGTAGAGGTAACGATTTACCTATTTATTTTAACCGACGAAATTTTGGCAATATTGAACTAAGCTAAAGTTTTATACTAGCAAATTATGGAAACGATAATTTTATTATGTAAAATAAAATTGTTGATAAGGATTTTTATATTAGATACATAATGGCACTTTTACAAGTCAAAATCTACTAGCGTTTCTGAAAAAGATGACCACTGCCGAGAAGACACGCCGAAAGAAACTCGACAGTCAGTCATCATAGTAATAATTATTGATGACGATCTTATAGTTAGACTAAAGATATCTAATCAACAATTGCATAGGTAGAAATAATGTAATATTCAAGAATAAAATTATACCCTTTACTGAAGATAATACTCCTATATTTTTGTCTATTAATAAACACGACATTCTTTGGCTTCATTGGCATTTCTGTACGTTCAAAATTTTTCGGCAAATTTTAAGACTTTCCTTATATACAACGTAGCCTGCATTGTACTCATATTCCTAAAATAAATTTAACACATGCGTCAAAACAACAAAGGCACGGCTTCTTTAAATATTCCTTTCCTTCATAATCAAAGTGCTGCGTTTGGGAGATAAGAATTCCCAACGCGCAGAACATTAACAGCGGATGTATGAAGACTACAGAACGGGAATAATTTCACTTGGTTAGCTATTTATCAAAATTCTCGCGAAAGAAGGCTCAGGCTCACCCAATTTTACCACACGGTAGGCACTCTATAATTTATGCACCTAACTCGGGAATACACGATTCAGCAAAGCGACACTCGTTCGTAGAAATACAATTCGGCTGCCTGTAAAATTGGGTGCGTTGTGTTTTTGGGGTGACAATGAACACGTGTTCGTTCGCAGGCCTAAAGCTCGCTATGGTACTATTTGTTCTGTGTCGCGTTTGCTAGCTATAGTGCTTGGTTACGTTTTGATCATGTTCTGTTAAAATATTTAATATGCCCAATTGTACCTAAGATATAACCAAATCAATAGGTGTTGAAACAAAAACATGACATACTGTTACGCTCAGTGACAGCTATACGTACGTAGGTACTATACAGTGTACAGCTACATTAATTATTATTATATTAAAATTTTAAAATCGTGGAAGTTTCGATACATATTGTATATGTATTATGTTGTTTTGTTAGTAACCGTTTTTATATCCGTACAAATTAAGACTTAAAATACATTAAAAAAATTGGATTCACTGGAAGTCGATACAAGTTTTCAAATATTTTGCTTAAATGAGGTTTTAACTGTCCTTGAAGGCGGAGGAGCTGGCCAGGATTACAGCGGGGAGGGAACCTATGCGCCCGGAACCAACACTCCCAATCTCGGCCGCTATCACAAAATGAGTAATAGCAAAGATAAAGGAGAAAGAGGCAGAAATGCTGTGGGAACAAGTAACTGGATTGTATACAGTTAAAGATGATATTAGGTAGTATAAACAATAAGAAAACTAGATACCTCATGGGTCTAGGTAAGAGCAGTATGAGGTTGTTAACGGGTACAATCACAGGGCACAACACTGTAAATAGACACCTTAATATTTTAGGGATAAGCAGAGACTCCCTGCCCACTCTGTGGGGAGGAGGAGACAAGTAAACATTTATTAGCGGAATGCGTAATGTACGCGGCAGCGCGTTATAACACATTCGGCAGAGATGTGTTAGAGGAGAAAGAACTGATGGATATCAACCTTAAAGATGTCCTTCTATTTTGTAGGAGCATATAGCGAAGATTTGATTTGATTTGGTTTTGTAGGAAGATTTGAAGAAGAATGCGGTCCGGGAGCGCTGCCGGAACAGTAACCCTCAGCTCCAATGAAGGGGAATTGGGCTAAATGAACGCCAGGAGCGATCGACAGCCCCCCCAACAACAACTGTCCTTAAAATGCAAATTGGTCAAATGTGATATGGACTTCACTATTATTATACCTATACAACTTTTATTTCGTATGAAGGATTAGTAATCTATTATTTCTATAAATAAATAAGATTTAATCACATTTCCTAACTGCATATAACATCGTCAGCATTTTGATAATTTCGTATATTAGTAGTAAGTCTCTCAGTAGATTTTAGTTCGCTGTGTTAGTCGAAGCGAAAAAAGAGTTCACAAACTCTCAAAGCAAATGGAATATTCGCCAAGGATGATATTATTTATTCAGGAATATTCTAACACATGTATCGTATAAGCTACAGACACGAGAATAGAACGCTCCGTACGGTTGTTCTTTACTCAGCCGTTCGTGGCAATAACCATGAGTTTACGAAAAAATTTTGCCGCCTTAAGATACTCGTATGTAAGAATTCTCAGCTTAAGTAAATCCACGAACTGCCACGATTTCAGATTTGCTTAATCTTTGACTTATAATACGCTTACATCAAAGCCTTTACGAAAAAAAAAGCAATCTTTTCAAATAATTTCTAAGTAATGATCGAGGGAGTTTTATCTTCTTAGAATATTAAAAATATTTAATATTCTATTTAAAATAGGCACATTTTTCAAACATCCCTCGACACTATAATATAGTTGTAACATAATGAAAATATTATTAAATAAACCGTACTGAGATGCTTACGTGTTTGTTCTCCCGAATCATTATATAACTAAAATTCATGTGGCAAAACACGTCACACTCAATTCCACCACATACAGACTTTGACAAGTCACGAATACAGACCAGTCGGGTCCAATTTCCACAACATTCCAAAACTAAGCGACGCTAATTATTCTAAGTGCCTAAGTACTCACGGCTCCCTCCACTTGACGCGTACCAAATAAATCCATTAACTCGAATTAAACTTTGCAAGGGCAAGAAGTCACACAAGGAACGCATTTCCTTAGATTATTTAAAGCAATTCGGTGCGAAAAATTCAATGAATAATCCTTAAGGCGTCCGAATTAAACACGGAAAACTTTTTGTATTTGCTTAGCTCACGGCAGATATAAGTGGATTGCTAAAGTTCTAAGGATGAGCATAAAAATGCTGAAGTCGGGGCGAAAAGAAACCGGCATTAGGAGTGTCGCGATAGCGGGTATATTTTTGTTAGAAAGTTCCCGGTAACTAATGGTAGATTAACAGGCGGCCGGCTGACGTTTTTATGTTGCCCGTTTATGAGTATACTTACTTGTATTTGTGTGACAAATTACTTGAGAGTTCTCTGTTTGGGTTGTACTACAAAGGATTTGTGTCTTGGGACTAGTGTATTGCGATTAGTTCTTTTATTGTTGGAGTGCCCAGACTTGTAGGAAAAGTAGACAACGGGGCACTTCTATCAGCGTTTCAACCGCTTTGACTTTTTAAGGCATTTTTAAGGTGTATTACATGTCAAATATGACAATGCCTATTGACAAATACATATTTAAATAATAATCTGCCAATCAATATTATAGAAACACGCCAAGGATATTCGAGTACTACCTGTAGAAACCAAAATTAATATGGCGCACGTCAAAGGTCTTAAGTAGTTGACCGAAAGGTAATAATTGCTTAATCCGCGCGCCTCATTACTTGGTTTTTACTATAAAATGGTCTGAAAATTGCCAAAGTAATTACAACGAATGGGGTCTCGTTAATTGCAAAAATCAGAAAAATTATTTAATTAATGCCCAATACAAATCTCGTCAATACACATTACTCTCGGAGATTCATGATTATTAACATACATTAAACTTAAACTACGAAGACCCATTTGGTTGATGTTAATTCTCGATAAGAGATATAGGGTGCAGGTTAAAGTACAGGCTATGCTTGATAGCTGTCTCTAGAAACCCTGCCAACGCTAGTAAAGCATGATCCCAAGACTCGTGAGTATTATTAGTAATCGGGGGTCAGACTTATCCTGGTTTGTTTTCGACTGAACGTGAACAGACTGGTCGTGAATATCAGCAAAGGTGACGATCAGATTAGCGGGGCTGAGAAGTTTGCGGTCGCAACATAATTTACCTCGATACAAAGAAGATCGTAAAGTAACGTTTAGTAACGTTTCATTGCATTAAGTAATACATTCATGGTAACTTTTACCTAAATTTTATTGTATAGTGAAAAAGGGAAGCTTAGGTTAAACTGTAAAATAAACAAAACTGATGTTTTTGTGCGTACAATAAATACATACAACTGTAAAATGCAGGCGCAGAATTTATCTGCAAAAAATACACATAAGTTATATTTTTTAGGGTTCCGTAGTCAACTAGGAACCCTTATAGTTTCGCCATGGTTTCGTCTTTCCGTCTGTCTGTCCGAGGCTTTGCTCTGTGATTGTTAGTGGTAGAAAGCTGCAATTTGGTATGGATATATAAATCAATAAAACTGACAAAGTCGTATAATAAAATAAAATAAAAAGTTTTTAATGGTACCTCCCCTACACGTAAAGTGGGGATGTATTTTTTTTATTCTTCAACCCTATGGTGTGGCGTGTTGTTGGATAGGTCGCTTAAAATAAAAAGAGGTCTTCATGAAAAATTTTTTGATAAAGGAAATAATTTTGGAAATACTCACTCCAAAAGAAAATAAAATGTGTCCCCCCCCCCCTTTAACTTTTGAACTATGGGTCCAAAAATAAAAAATAAATCATCTAAGTAGAACTAACGAACTTTCAACGAAAACTATAGCTGATATGATAAGAGAAGCCGTTTTTGCGTTAGGTATCGTAAAAAGTCTTCTCTTCTTAGTAAAAGACGTGTGAAACGCAGCGAAAGCATGCCTGTTTGCGCGCGATTGCCATTTGACGTCCATTCCCAAGGGTAGAAACTAGACCTAATCGGGATTAGGCTTGTCAAGTGAGCGGGCAACTTGACTGATAGAAGTTCTCAAGCCGCCCGAAGGCGTTTAACTTGGCTTAACGACTGCTGTCATAGACAGAAGACTGAATCGACGGCTTAGCCTTCCAACTTCCAAAGTACGGGAGTGCTGACTTTATTAAACGCCCAAAGCATCCATCCAGAAGTTGACCTCGTTGCTTAACCTCGCATATGCGGTACACGTTCACCGCTGGGACATGAGCGCTCCTGAGTGCAGATACTTTCATAAAACTACGATACAAGGCTAACGATTACTTACCTACCTATGTAACCCTTATATCGTAGTACCCAGATTTAATTATTATCAATATGCCTTATCAAAAGACTGCAGTTCCCATTAAGTCAAACTGTTTCAACAGTTTTGTGGGGCAATGTATTTAGTAATGTAATTTTTTTTTTTTTTTTTTAATTTATTTATCATAAAAGAGAAAAATACAAAAAGTGATCTCGTAACAGCGGCCAAAGCCATACAGGTTTAACTGCCGCTGTATTCGCTCGTAAACTGTATAGGATACATTTCATTATTTGATTAACTTATAATAGCTAAAGTTCTATCCCTATGAACTCACTACTCACACATTTATGTTAGTAAATTAAATATTTTTTTTTATGATGGAGTCGTTGACGCATGGAATGTGCGACTGTGCGTGTAGTTAGTACATCAGCATAGATATAGCGCTTTCATAGATCGTTTACATTTATGTGGGTTATCACTAATCTCAATGAAGATATCGGCGGGTAGTTGATTGAGAATGTTTGGTAAAAAATATTCCCATCGTCGTTTGCCGTACACATTGCTACATTTGGGAAGGACAAAACGAGGCAAATACAATAGTTTCCTAAGACGTTCCCGTCTTGTTGTTTTTTTGAGACTTTCTATTTTGTCGATTTCCTCATTAACAATTGAGATTTTGATTTGGTTAAATATGTGAATAATCTTACAATGTTTGAATAATTCCTCTTGACTCAGATGTTTTTTCTTAACTGAGTTTGGTAAAATTGTCTTTAGTAAACTTATTTGTAATTTAAATATCTTATCAATATAAGTTTTGTAGGTTCTGCCATAGCTACTCAGCCCATATTCTATAACGGATTGCGCGAGTGACAAGTACAACATTCTAAGAATATTATATGGGAGTTTATGCTTTAATAAAGAAAGTTTTGCTAAGATTGATCTAAGTTTGTTACATACGTGATTTATGTGCGGTCCCCAATTAAAATGTGTATCTATGATAAGACCGAGGTACTTATTTTCATTAACTACTTCTAAGGGTTCACAAGTACATACCCGCTTTGTTTCGTTATGGTTATAAGCATGTAGGCATTGATGGCCATGTGTGTGGAATGTATATTCATTATTTTTGTTTTGGAATAGTTGATAATTAATCCCACGTCGTGGGCCCATTTACAAAGAAGGTCAAAATTGTTTTGCATTACATTTTTGGCCTTTTCTATGTCCCTGTCTGCTACCAGGAGACATGTGTCGTCTGCGAATTGATATACCGAGCCTTCTTGATATATGTTGGGCATATCGTTTACATACAATAAGTATTCGGTAGGTGCGAAGATAGAACCTTGGGCTGAGCCTTTATCTGTTGGAATTAGGTCACTTAACGTATCATGTACTTTCACAGCGGTGTAACGATTAGTATGGTAATTTTTAAAGAATTCGAGTAGTGGGCCCTGTATTCCATTTCTCCAAAGTTTCGAAAACAGTGTGTCATATCTTAGGGTATCAAAAGCCTTACTAAAATCAATAAACATGGCAAGTACATACTTTTTATCATTAAGGTGTTGATTGATCTCGTTGGTAAATTTACTTAGTAATTGTGAAGTATTCTTTTTACTTTGGAAACCGTACTGCTTGTCATGTATTATATTGTTTTCAGTAAGGTATTTGTTAATTTCATGTCCAAAATATTTTTCAATAATTTTGTCTATACAGGATAAGATCGTAATGGGGCGGTAGTTATCTACATCGCTATATTTCCCCTTTTTATGAATGGGTCTTATTATGCCTATTTTTAGCTGATCGGGGTAGCTTGAATATTTGATACACGAGTTAATTAAGTGTGTTATAATGGGTGTTATCGCAGTGTTAACAAATTTTAAGTCTACTGGTCTAATGCAGTCAATACCTGGACTTTTTCTGTCGTTGAGATGACTAATTATGGAAAATACTACTTCCTCCGTAGCCTTAGATAACCTCACTGACATATCAGGTTCCCTAACATATAAATTTTCGTCCAGTAGTGAGTTATTACAATAGGTACACATATTATTGACGTTTTCGTGGAAACCCCTGGCGAAATTATTCGCAATGTCACGCGGCAAATGTTTTTTGAAGGCAGATATAATAATATCATCGATTGATTTGGCGATTTTACCACTAATTTTATTAATTATTTCCCACACTTTTCTCGAATTACGGAAGTTTCGAGATACTTCGTTTTTTATGCGATTATTTTTTAGGTTATTTATGTAAGTATTTGTTTTATTTCTATATTTGTTGTATATTAATCTGTTGTTGGCATCACCTTTGTCCTTATACCATATCTTGAACAACTCGTTCCGCCTAGTACACATTTTTATTACTTTTTTATTAACCCAGTTACATGTTTTTCTTTTGCTCTGATTCGTATTTATTTCGTACTGACAGTTATCGTAAATACATCTAAACTTGCTCAATATAAAATTAAGAATCTCTTCTGGGTTATCGTAGGATAAACCTTGGCTCCAGTCAGTAGCTGCTAACTCATTTTGAATCTTACTGTTATCGTGTTTACGTACGGTTTTAACATCGGTGCAATTATTCCGCTTATCTATAAATGCAAAACAGGTAATGAAGTGGTCGGCAAGCGCATTGTTCACTACAGCTGTTTTTATGGCTCGTTCGGTCCCGGCCGGCACGTTAGCATTCCGTATGAAAATATGATCAATGCACGACTTTGTAATACTGTTATTTTTCATTGCAATTCGCGTATACTGACTGATGCCACTGCTTAAACTTTTTTCACACAGCATATTTAAGTATTGCGATACTATATTATTATTGTAATCTTTTATATTTATATTTATGTCGCCTAGTAGAACGTAATTACTATTTATTCTCGTGTTTGATAACAAATGTTTTAATTCGTTTACGAATAATAATTTATTAAGGTTTGGTGGCCTATACACCGCACAAAGTTCTAATTTTAGTTTGTTTTTTTCAATCATACCTACTATGCACTCAAAGTTACGCGTACACGCACTATATCTCGTAAACTTCACGTTATTGTGGACGTAGACTATGATACCTCCTCCTCTTCTATTGCTCCGTAGTTCGTAATACATGTGGTAGTCTTCAAGTCAAACAGTTTAACACAGTCGTGCGTGATATTTGCTTCGGTAAGTACGACGATATCCACTAGCCGTGAACTATGTGTTACGATGTATTCCAATTGCGCGAAGTTCTTTATTATTGATCTGATGTTTACATGTAATGTAATTAATGAGCTGCACTGTGTTGGTATATTATCTGTGAATTCGTTCCAATTTTCTCTGCATTCTTCGGATATATATGATGTAATAATATCCTCCATCGCTGTGTTTTGAAGTTTGTTAGGTAGTCCGGTTGTGTAGCTTATTTATTCATTGTTTTGGCTTAGCTCTGAGACAAGTTTGTCGATATCACTAGTCGATCGCACTGTATGGATTTTCGCATGTTCGGTTTTTCGCACCTTAACCGTGCCATCTTTACACCATACATATTTACATATATTCGTCTCTTTGAGCGCTGTTTTTGCTTGCCATAAAAGTGTCGACGTGTAGGGTGTTAGAGACTCGCGAATATATATTTTCGTGTCGTCTTCCATGTCTAGGTCTCTGGCACACAACTTGGCCTCCTTGGCGGCGGCAAGCCAGCTGTCACGTCGGCCCTCACACAATGACACTACTATGGGGCACTGTTTGTTAGGCCCCCTTTTTCCATTTTTGGACTTTTTGCGGTATACCTTAATTATATCATCCTTGTTTTGCTTAATTTTTTTGCAGAGTTGGACAACCACTAATTTAGTATCTTCCTGTTCTAATTCCTTTATTCCATCAATTTCGATGTAATTTTTAATTGCGTTTTGTTCTATACCTAGCACCTTCTGTTCAAGGGCATCATTGCGTAGCGAGAGGTTTTTACATAGGTTTCTTAGGTCGCTGCACTGTGTCTCATATTGTTTTATTTTCATTTCGTAGTCGTCTATTTTATCAGAATAGAATTGAAGGACTGACTGGAGCTCCAGGCGCACGACTTCACGAACTTCGCGGCGAATGTCGCTCAGCATTTTGTCGGCTGAGCTGCTGCTGAGTTGCTGCGGTTGCTGCTCGCCGTCGGTGTCCACGTCGTCTTCCGTCTCTGGCATTATAAAGGAAAGCCGCTTTGGCTTGGCACTGCTGCCCAAACAGGTCCGACACTTCCAGTCCGCTGCTTCCGTGGCATACAGAATACTAAGTTGTTCTGTCGTTAACTTTGCACAAGATCCGTGAGTCCACTTCGAGCACTTGTTACACTGCAATCCAGGGCTTTTCTTGTTTATAACTTTGCTACATTTAACACATTTCACCATTTTAACTCGTGTCTAATCGTTATTATTTGTAAAGGAGTAAAGAGGGTAGATGTCGCACGAGAACGCACCGTGTCGATCCCTTGCGCGAGCGGATGAGCGAAATGATTAACATTGTACTTACTCATACTCATACTCATTTATTTGCAATGGACATACATTACACGTCAAAGTTTTACATTTTCGTATACACATTAGGTTATCTAGTAATAAAAAAAATTACAAGGATGTTTCCATAATTCAATACTATTCAATATTATAAAAAAAATATTAAATAAATAAATAATTGAAGGGATAAGCTCGCCTTTGTACGTTTCCTTTTTGTTCATTTCTCATACATACATGCTACACATGCCGTTAAATACTTACTAAAGTGAGTACTCGAGGTTCCTTCAGACGCATGTGGAAAAAACTAAGAGGTCGGTGACCAATATTTAAATGTTTACACAACCCTAAACAAAAATGATTCAGCTGTATTCTTCGACACGTAAAAACGCTTCAGGTTGTTCACATTAGGGATTCAATACATTTTCGTTGGCAAGTATCCCATTCAGTGGGGATGGCATGAATAGATAATATCCATCCGGCTAACTGGGGGCTCTCATGACTCGCAATTCTGTCAAATCGGAAGCAACAGGGACAAATATAAGACGTAAATTGAATAAGGGAAAGTATTGAAATGATTATGCTGAGGCCTTAGTGAAAAAGGGTACAAGTGCCGTGCAGTTGTCAAGGATTTGTACCCCTTTCTACTAGAGCCACAGTACGCACTTAGAGGGTATAATTTGAAAATTACGCGTTCTTCGAAAAGCACTGCTTTTCAGATATATTCTTGACAATATTATTGTTTCTCTAATTATAGTCAAAGCATTTGTAGTCAAAGATTTGCAATTTATCTACCGAATAAAATCCAAACTTGGGTTGCTACTTTATACCACAGCCTTTTTAAATAATACACTACTTTGACGACACAATCAGGTTAAAACGATGCCATTTTACCTTTTCTAGAATCTTATACTCATCTCAACACAACGAATCTCATGTCCACATAGGGTCGGTAACGCGAATGTGATTCGTCGCTTCGCCATCGTGCATCGGCTACGTTTTCTTCTTACGACCAGGCTTGCCGTAAGCTGGTTGGCCTCCGTTACGAGGGTAAAACTGAAAGTTTCGGGAATAGAAGAAAATATGCAGTATAAGTGAGTTTATTTATTTTTATTGTTTTTCAAAATATTCTCCTTTGTATTTCATGCACTTCTGCATGCGTTCAAACCAGTCCATAAAGCACTTTTTGAACTCTGAAGTAGGGGTCGACAAAATGGCTATTTTATAGGCCTCCACTGCTTCTTCTGGCGTCTGAAACCGCTGACCACGCAGTTTGTCCTTGATTCTAGGGGATGTAAAAAAGTCGTTGGGACTTAAGTCAGGGCTATATGGAGGGTGGTCCAATATTTCGACTTTTTCACCGTCCAGGTACTCAGTTGTTGTCCGAGCGGTGTGTGGGCTGGCGTTGTCGTGGTGAAGGATGATGCGACGACTAGGGTTTGTTTTTCGGAGTTCAGCAAAGACGTTCGGCAAACAAATAGTGGTGTACCAATCAGCATTGACTGTTCTACGATCCTCAAGAGCCACAGTAGCTACGTGACCAGATTTAGAGATAAACGTAGCCACCATCTTCTTAGCCGTACTGCGAGAACGAACAACTTTTGTGGGTTTGAGCTCGTCTTCGAAGACCCATACTCGGGATTGGTTTTTAGTTTCAGGCTCATAAGCGTATATCCACGACTCGTCACCTGATACTATGCTAAAAACAGCATTTGAGCGTCCCTTGTTAAATCTTTTCAAAGTTTTGCGGCACCAATTGACACGGACTATTTTCTGCTCGTCAGACAATAGGTGAGGTATCCAACGGGAAAATAACTTTTTCACGCCTAATTCTTCTTTTAAAATAATTTGTATTTGACTCATTCCAATACCCAGGTGCTCTTGAATTTCCCGATATGTCACATGTCGGTCTTCATTTATCAGACGACGCACAACATCGACGTTTTCTTGCGTGACTGCCGATTTTGGTCGACCTTCACGCACTTCGTCGGTGAGGGATACACGGCCACGTTGAAATTCTGAATACCACCTGTATATTGTAGTCTTTGAAGGAGCTTCAATATTAAAAGCAGCAACCATCCGCTCTTCACATTGTTTTTGTGTTAGTCCACTTTTAAAGTCATAATAAATCATAGCTCTGAAATTTTCACGGCACAATTCCATTTTAAGCAGTGACTCGACGACTTCAATAAACAATTGAAACCGAACCATACTTTTTTTTTTCTAAGTGGCCAGTGTGTTGAGATAAGGAAACTTCAGAGATTATAAAAAGGTATAATACATGTTAAAAATAAATTAATAAGTATTCGATTCCCGCCACTTTCAGTGCAAGCCTCGTACCTAAATTCGTCCCAATTTCGTCATTATTCGTCCCCGAAGAGCGTTGCACCTAGTTTCCTCGTGCACGGATAACATAAACGTATCTCTTACACGAGGGCGTGGTTTTCATGGACCGAGGCATCCCCTTAAATGACGCTGGCTAAAATTAACATGCTCATACATGCGCGTGCGAATCACGCTTAGTAGTTAAGTGTTACGTGGACTTTTTTTAAATTAATTTACTTTTTTAAAATATTTCATTTTTAATTATCTTGCCTTGTCTCAATTTAAATATCTTCACCTGTTTCAAGACCGTACAAAATCAGGAAGATTAGGTTTGTGCCCATGGCATACCCAGTGGTATGCCCGGTTCCTATACAACTTGTCACAGCAAGTCCCGTAGGTTATCAAAATCCATACAAATTTTATAAATCCAAAAGTAACTGTGCCTGTCTATATCATTTTCACGACTTAACCGATTAAGATGAAATGAGGTGTGGCAATAGTTTGAATCGCAGGGAAGGACGTAGAATAGTTTTTATGCCCTTAGTTGTTGTAAGCTGGGTGAAAATGGCGAACAAAGTCGCTGGCAAAAGTTAAGTAACGTTACGTTTAGAAAAAAAAGATAAGCTAAAATAGATTACTAGACAGCTAAATGTTTTTAAAAAACAGTAATTTGTCGTTATTTTGTGATCGTATCCCGGACCTGTAATGATAAATCTCTGTTTGGCATAAATATTTTTAATGGTTTTTCAATTTAGACAAACAAAACATTTTGGTAATGGTTGCTACGGGACTAATGCGATATTGAACAAGTTTTTATTCAAATCATCTTGTCGCGGTTGTTTTTAAATTACTGAAGTTATAATGTCAAATGGAAACACTGTGGGAAAATTAAACCACTGTGCGGATAATGCGAGTCTTGTGTGTCGTGACGTATTTCTATGGCTACCCACCGCAAATTATTATTTCTTGTCAGTAATGCGATGTTTTGTGAGGTAAAATAATAATGCCTGTATTTGGGAAGGAACTGGTTCTTGAGCCATAGAGAAACCTAGTTTGAGGGCCAGGGCTTGTACTTAACACTGTATGTAAAATATGCTATAGTTGCAATAAAATTATTATTATTATTTGATTACAACTTATTATTAAAAGAAATTATAACGATGATGATTAATTTAATATTACCCGTGAAGTAGCTTCGCCGAAACAACGAAAAATATGGAATATCCAAAACCTAGTTATGTAAATTTTCCCAATCACGCACTTTCCTCAAATTTAAACGCCAATTAATCTATAAAACAAAATAAAATAATGAACTGACGCGGCCCGCGGCTATAAAACACGATTTTATCATACCTCTGGGAGGGACACGTTCGAATATCGTAATAAAAAAGTCACAGATGTCAAATTTATGACGCTGGACCATTGTAAAGAGATTAAAAGATTTAGTACGGACGAGGGGCGCCACCCCGCGGCAAAAAGTACCAAGCGCCTTCAAGGTGCGTCGTAGTCGATACCTTTTACCCTCGAAGGTGCAACCGCTACGCGCTACGACTCTGCTACGGTGCTACGCTCAAGTTCTACGAGCAATTTTACAAGTTTAATAACGATGTAATCCTTTTCTATTGGCCGGTGTCACGTTCGTCGTTGCTATTTTGCTTACTCACCAACTACACTGGACTAAAAGGGACATACCTGCGAAAAAAGAAACACATTTTTAATATGTATTATAATGGGAACAAAAAAAGGCAACACACGTGGTTTGGAGCCTAATGAAAAATCCAAAAAAAAATCCATTGAAAAAATGTTTTTTTTTCTGAATTTTGATTTGTCTATCTTACTATGAGCACTTGTGTTGGTATTCTACATAAAACAATGTTTAAATCCTTATAATTAAGAAGGCGGTCACATAACATTTATGTAAATACGGACTTTAGTCTGATGCTAATTTGGCTCATAGACTTTGTTTTACGAAGATCCGTTACTTATATCGATAATTTACGTCGCCAAAAATACAAAGTTACGAAAGTTTTATCTGATCTTTGATATAACGGATCTTTATAAAATAATGTACATATTATAGTAATTAGCAATCAACTTGGATTGCGAAATGCATGTTCCAAATTGAGTCTGAAGTGTCAACACTAATCTACCCTCACTAAATCCGGCCTTATTGTAAGACTTCAGAACAAGTAATTATAAAAAAGGAATTTCCCGTGGGGAGCAAGATGCCCTATAAACGTCCGTAAATCGGAGCATAAATCACCGTTAGAACAGCTCCAAATAAATAATTTTCTTTATTCGTCAAAATTAAAAGGAGCAGTTGACAAAGGCGCGTGCTTAATTAAATCCGCTTTTAGTTTCCATACTCCGATCATCGAGTTACTCGATCTTGGTTTATTTTTGACGGGTGCAACAAAGGATTTAACCGGCTTCTGGTTCTGATCCGGAAATTTAGGAAAAGCATAGGCCAGCGATTGCGCGAATTAGCGTATAGTTTCGTGGACTTTGCGAACAAAGCTACACTAACATTATTTATTCAAGTATGATTTTTGGCTCGAGCAGGTATTTTGTTATTGCTTGTTTAATACTGTCTAATCCAAATCTAACTGAAAAAAAAAACGGATACTGCATTTAAAACGCTTAGTTTCCCAGAGCATGATATTTCTAGTTTACCGCACATTCGAATGCAAAGACAATCAGCTGCATGCGGACCCATAAAAGATTTATTTGTAAACGGGCGTTCTGCACAAGTGCACACCGGGTTTTCAATTACACAAAGTGATGGCCACAGCGCAGCGCGAAAAACGTCGCGGTCGGGCCTGACCGCTTGCAAACTCCACAGCCCGCGCAAAGAAGGCACTATGTCCATAAGACTCGCATTGTTCCTTGATTCCTTCCCGACCTCACCACTCTCAACACAGCGCAGCGAAAACAAACACTAACCTCCACAAAATAAGGTCCTTCACCAACAAAGAAAACGCAACCAAACTTAGGGGACGCGTTTTCGAAAGGTTGAAAGAAAACTCGATAGTATCCAGGGGGAAGCTCTCAGTGGTTTATTGCGTTATTACCTGGACGTGTCTCGCACCGGGACAGCCGCAATTTAGGGAGAAAAGAACG
Organism: Notocelia uddmanniana; assembly: GCA_905163555.1. Taxonomy (NCBI): domain Eukaryota; kingdom Metazoa; phylum Arthropoda; class Insecta; order Lepidoptera; family Tortricidae; genus Notocelia; species Notocelia uddmanniana. The sequence continues at coordinate 27,592,069 of LR991058.1, read as the reverse complement.
ATATGTTGCGAGAAAAGGGATTTTATAGAGCTCAAGCAGCGGCCTCGGAACACCAAGCGCCGTCCGTAATTTTCTTTGATCGAAAACACTACACGACACTACTTCACTTTTTATTTTATCCAATTCAATATCGTTCAATGGTTCTCGAGTTGCGCTTTGCACCATATATTTTGAGATAGGTGTTGACTAAGTTTGAAAATGAATTTAGGAATCTTTGTTGCCTTTTTACGAGCTTTCCGGACGAAATCTGTGAAAGATGAAATGACAAACTTATATATTTTAAGAAAACTCTCAGCTTTTACCATTTTTACGGACAAGCAAATTGCTTTTTTAATAATTGTGAAAACGTATACGTTCGTTCGGTCCGTTCTCTTGAGGTTACGAGATCAAATAATGTTACTGTGTAGATCAAACAATGTTACTGTGTAGATCAAACAATGTTACTGTGTAGATCAAACAATGTTCATGTGTGTGTATTAATAAATAAATTAAATAATACTACTCAAACATGGTCGGATATGAACTATTATGATTGAATAAAAGTAACATGTGAAGTGCCTAATTTTCATCCGTCCAAACACAAAAAGTTTAAACTCTTCCCTATATATGTGTAGGTAGAGTAATCCTACAAAAACCCATTATTTTGCATATATTAAATTTTGGTAAATTAATTTTATATTTTGCTTTTAATAGTTTATGACTACAACAAAAATATTAACTTGTTTAATTAATTACACAGTATTTAAATTTATCTTAAAACGAAATCAGTTAACTAAATTATGACTTTAACAAACGAGTTTGAGTGTAGAATATATGTAATTGTGTAAAAGTTAATACCGCCTGCGAAAGAAGTCATAAAAAATGCTTCAGCTAAATTTAAGTAACAATATCACTGCGATGTATTATTTCGTCACATTGTTTGAGAAAAGTATTATGTTTACCTTGGTGAAAACCGGATTGTTCCTTACTTTCCGCGCGTCACCAAAAACGTAATGTAAATAAGCATTTTACTCCCTTTGCATAAGCGAGATGAAAATTACATAATCTATTTTGATATGAATTTCCTTTATTTAATTCGTCTACTTAAGTGTAAATTTGACCAAAATAGAATAGGTAGTATTCAGTTAAATTATAATCCGTAATTCGACATGAATGGAATTGACTTAACGATACTATTTCCTTCAAAACAATATTCATCTTAAAAGTCATTGTGATGTTTAACCTCAGAATAAATCCTTATTCCTGTTTGATGAAATAGCATTAGGCGACTTAATATAGTCCTCAATACTTCTCGAAACCATAACATCGTTATCGTCCAATCGGATTCAATAAAAACGTCAGAAAACGCGAAACGCTTGCTTCAATAACCGGGTGACAGATTCCCTAACTCCGTCTTAGGGCCAATGAAATAAGAGTGAATGTCCATAAAATAAAATAATAACCGGCCAATAAAATCTTTCGTCGGCGGGTCGTAGCAAATCTGTCAAATACTTCTGAAGAAAAATAAAAGAAAGACGTCACGGGGTGGCGTGAAGTGGTCGAAATTTGAACTGAGACAAGTCGTGGGGAGACCATCAATCGGGGATAATTGGGGGCTTTACTGACAAGCGACTGAGATACAGCTGATATAAAAAATATGGGCCATTCTTTACATTAAGCGTATCGACGTTCGATCTATCGTCCGCCGTTAAATCTACTTCTATTCCCTGTGTGACCAAACTCAGGTTCAGCCATGAATCCTGACACGCCATTATTGTGTGATGTTGATTTCATGATATCATGCAAAATCATCAGATTTCTCATGTAGTTGATCAAAATCACATTATTATAATAATACACTGAAAAAAATAAAGTTTAGCTACTTGAGAAATAGCCAAATTGTGCTTAGTAGTAACCAAAATTATGCTAATTTTCAATAACTAATTTTGCTTACTAGTAAACTCTCAGTTTGCCAGTCCTCCGATTTAGTTACTAGCAGCTAACATAATACTAAATATAAACTGCTTGCAATATTGAACACTGAACGTGAAATATACATTATTTTTATTCTGAAGTAATATTAGGGATCCAGAATCATTTATAATAATGTCTCTGCAGCACTAATACGTGTTTGTTATAATCAATAATACAATATTAAACTAAAACTGGATTTTATATGCTGCCCACGTTGTCCCTAGAGCAGGAAGGAACACTTGTCCTGATTCTTACAAGCCATTCTTCTCAACTAAAATTAATTTATTTATATGTTCATTAACGCAATTACCTATAGCAAAATAAGTGGGCGATCAATTTTTTCTTACAAAAAATTAGTCAAGTGGTCTAATATTTTCTAAGGTTTTTGGTCGAAAATTGAACAAAATCCTTTGATACAGTAGAACAATTAATTTGATTTCTTACCCAAATAAAAGTAGTGTTAGGAACTAAAACATTGTTAGTAAAAATATGTATGCTGGACGTCCCTTTTTCTACCTTATAAAAAGTTTCAAAGACACAAACAATATACGCAATCTCTAGACGTATTATTTTCTCAGAAAAGAGTCTAGCTCGAGGTAAGTGGTATCTTGCAGACATCTTTTGCTCAGGTGCAGAAAGATAACTCAAACCTTACTCGAACCTATTTCATAACGTATCACATAAATCGATCACACGTAGCCACGAGATGCAGCACGGTATATTGGCTGGAGGAAGTTTAAGTTTTACTGAAGTAACATGCGATAGATTTAAACGGTCGCTATTAGTTTTAAAAATATCGTGAAAAGGAAAACCGGGGTGAATTACATATTATATTGGTTTAAACCGGCACAGTTTTAACACATTTTTAGCGAAGACAAATACTAATGTAGGTTGATATTTTTGTTGATCGTTGGCTTAGACTTACGTCTCCATGTCTCGTTTATTTCGAGATGTGTGGGAATTTGATGGATGAAACTGTATAATGATCTATTAGTTTGTAACTTGTTTAACAAACCCATCAATAAACGAACAAATATGGCACCGTAAGTCATACCACAGAAACTTCTCATATTTTTACGAACACCGCTTACGATTACAGACATTTCGGTGGAACCCACCCTTAGCATCCACAATTTTAGTTGTTATAAATATTTTCAATCACTTAGTAAGAGGCACTAAGGCAAGTCACGTGTAGCATTAAGGTACACCGCAGTCGCCACACGATGCAGACGCTAGTGGGTTTTCGAGTAGTGGCCATTGCTTCTACGTGATTATGAAGTATACCGTTTCGTGGCACTCAAGTAGGTACTTATTTTTTTATGTAATATGTTGCTCTGTCATTTAATACGTTTTATAACTTTTTGTCACGAATTAATGCCTTATACTATAAATACTAATACTCTTATTATAAAGAGGAAAGATTTGATTGTCTGTTTGTTTGCATTGGATAGGCTCCGAAAGTTCTGAGTCGATTTGAAAAAATCTTTCACTGTTGGGAAGCTACACTATTTCCGGGTGACGTGAGCTGGGCGTGAGCTATATACTACATAAAAAAAATTGGGATCCTTACTAAAACTCCAATAATGTAACCGAAGGTGTAAAAAAATACCTAAAATATTATTTACATCGCGTGCGCTGCGAAAACTATTAATGATAGAATAATTAATTATTTGTGGGTATTATCATTTTAATTTTTTGTAAAATATCCGCGGCAAGCCGCGGTGGGCCTAGTACCTAATAATATTTAAATGTCGTTGAAAATCATTTCATTTTCTTTTGTTTACTCATTTATTTTCATCATCAGCCTATATTCGTCTCACTGTTGGGCACATACCTCCTCTCATAAATGAGAGCGAAAGGGCATTAGTATCCACGCTGGCCCAGTGCGGATTGGGGATTTTTCTTTTACAGTTAATGTACCTATATATTTCGTACTGACCTCGCGTAGCAGATTTAGATACGAGTATATTATGTAAATACATACTACAAAACTACTAAATCAAATGCTTTAGTATCAAAATTGCATATACGCATAAGACTTGACACTACACGATTATCGATATCACAATGTGACAGACGAGTATGACTCTAACAATGTTTTCAGAATACCGCCCTCTCTTAGAATATAGCGCCTTAATAAACCCTGAGATAAATTGAAAGGGCTGTAATACCAATTCATGCATTACTGGACCAAAAACGGCCAACGCATTCAATACCGTGCACTGTTGAGCTAAATCATCGCATGTATACTCGTATAGTGAATCTTTTACGTCGTTATGGGAATGTGGTTCAGACTCCATAACAATCGGCCGTAGAAATTTCCGGCCACCATTCGTACTAGGGTTCACCCGTGACTTCTCATTACGCAGATTATGTATGCATCAGGCAAATGCGTTCAGACATCTTGTTGTAATTAACAGCATGATTACGTGGTTCGGTCGGTGCCAACCATATAGAACATTTGAAATCATGCTAGGTAGAAGGTTTTTTAAATTCAATTTTTTTTATGAATTTTGTCTGAACAAGCGTGTAAAAACATCGATTCCAGATTATTTCGTATTTCCTTCATGGTCATTATCACAAATGAATTCATTATTTATCATTACATCTGTAGGCATTCTCTATGCGCTTAAGATTATTATACTTCTTTCTTTTATTTGTCTGAGTTTGTTCTTGCCCACACTGTGAGGAGAAAGAAACTAGTCAGCATATATTAGCGGAGTATATCATGAACGCAGCAATACGGTTTGATATATTCGACAGAGATACATTAGCGGAGAACGATGTCAACCTTATGGATGTCCGTCAGTTCTGCAGGAAAACAAGAAGAATGGAAGATGCTGTGGGAGCGTCGCCAGAACAGTAACCTAAAGCTTTGACTCCAGGGAAATGGGCTGAATGATCCCGACGATTGATCGCCAGTCCACCTGTTTCCGGTCGGACATCATCATCATGCGCTGAACATCTCCAGCGAATTTCTGTTAATGTATACCTTCACCCAGAAGGCATGCCTGTCATTTACTCTGCAATTACACGGTAACGACTACTATCGGATGAAACTGTTGCATATATGTAAGTAACTATGTAATAAGTGTATCCGAGGGAAGATAATCTGCATAATTGGAAGTCGTCGTAGGATATTGCGTCCATGTGAGGCGGCTGAGCAATTTTCTGCGTCATTTCCGGCGAATCGTCCACTCGGATAGGCGATTCGATGCGATGCAGCCCACTGCTTACCTTATTGCTGCATTTTAATACTAAATAATAAAAAAGAGTGAAATGGTTCGATGTTGTCATGGAGAAAGTAAGCAATCGATGGATTGGTGAGTTTTAATTCATATTTTGCCTTTTCAACAGTGACTAGATGATTGTTTCAGGACTACTGTGTGAGAACAAATTAAAGTACTATTTCTTCAATAAATTACCTTACTTAAGTACACCTCGTTGTAAATTTTATAATCATTTGCGACTTAATTGTTTTCATTTCAATAGTAAGAGTTGCGATAAGACCTTTTATTCAACTTCCCAGAACACATCGTAATGGTCTACTAAACAGTCTACTTTTAAGAATAGAGTAATATTCAATCAACATTTTAAAAAGTAACTATAGTTGAAAAAGTAAGTACTTTAATGCCAGATGCTGGCTGGTCGAATTATTCTCATGCATGATCCTCTTCTTTCTCATCTTTTTTATTTTTAGGATGCCGTACCTCAAAAACAAACCTTGTAGGATCAGCAGATAGCCAATTTGCTATGAAACTACTGTACTGGTTTGATTGATCAATTGTAGTTCATAACAATGTCACAATAACATTGTAGACTCAAATCGATTACTATTTACTCAGTAAATTCATATAAAGCTTGTTTATTCAATTGAGCAGCTATTCACAAATTTGTTGCATATATTTAAATCATTTATTGCCATATTTATGAGCAGTCGCGTATTTTTCTTTAAGAAACACATTAATATTCTAATGTAGGCTAGGTGCACTGGTGTAAATAGCAGTTGGCTTAAACGATAAGTAAATAAAAGGATTGTGATAGTTAAAGAAAGAAAACTTTAAAACAGAGAAACAAAAAGCCTTCAACTTGTAGGTAAGAAATAAAGAGAAAAATAACAAGAAAAAAGTGAAATATTTAAGTAGCGCTAGAAATTAAGCCTCTTACAAAATTGCTATTTCACTGATCTCTATTAAATTTTCCATTAAAATGTAGTCTTCTATTTTCTATGGTTTCAAACAGGGACCTCCTGGCTTCGACAATGTTAAGATTTTTTTTGTTAGATTTTCTGAAACTGAACTAAGTTCGTACAAAAAAAAAAAAGATTGATATAAAATGAACATGTAGTAAAGGTAAAAAACTTAAGAATATGACCCGGTATATGTAGTTGTGGCGTGTTCGAATAGACATTACATTTTAAAATGTGCAACACAAACAAAACAACCGTCTATTCGAACACGCTACAACTACATACAACAGGTCATTTTCTTAAGTTTTTTACCTAGAAGTATTTATCGAATAAAATTAGGTCGATGCATGTAATTTAAAGAAATTGCTTTCAGATCGAACCGGATATTTTAAAATACTTAAAAATATAACACTAAATGTTTTATGTATTGAAATATTAAGTATTCCGACCTTTTCTAGTAAATATATCTCATTAGACTTAACATGATTTTAACAAATCTCTTCTGTCGTCTTAATTTTATAAAGGCGTTCTAAAATATGTACGGCCTCAACCGCATACTTTTCATATTTCTGTGACTGATAGATTTTTCATTAGCAGTTTAAAGGATGAATCACAGTAGACCGTTCCGAGACGGACCGGTCCATTTTCTATAACAGCAAACGCAACGGCCGGCGTATTTCTCTAGTAGAAAACGGGACGGACACGGAACGGCCTACTGTGAATCATCCTTAAGTCCATCAGTTAACTACAAACAAGCACGTAGGTAGAATATACATATGATAAAGTCTAAGAAAAAATAACTAATCTTGTACATAATTATGAAATCCAACGTGAAAGGTGTCCGCTTAATATAATAAATATTTGAGCGTATTTCATCGCATAGGTATCTTATGTGTTACATAATATATATCCCGACGTTTCAAGCCCTTTGCAGCCCTCGTGAGCCATTTTATACAATGAGTAACAGTCACGGAAACCAAAGACAGTATTGTATCCTTTAATAATATATAAAAAAAAAATATTTTTAAGATTTTTGCAGATCAGCGTCTCGTCAATATTAAAAATGTTTCTAGAGATTTATCGAGCGAAATATCTCGCGGTGGCGATCGATGCGTCTCATCGGTGTCACGCGATCTGTCGTGCCGCGGCACGTTTTTTCATAGGATGAAAGCCCCTATTTATAAAACCGCAGAATAGTTTCAACGGAACAGTGAGTTAGCAGTTTTTGTGACGCATGCGGCCGCTACATAAAGTTTTTTATTATTTTTTCTATGTCCATGTGTTTTTATCACACATCACATGGGTGCCTTAAAATTTATCTTAGTTGCACTTAATCATACTAAGGAACTACCAATACTTCGCTACTAGAACTACTCGTCTCGCCCAAAAAACACTCCAAACGCTCAGGTTATTGACCGCCACATGTTGAAAATGACTTACTCTCCGAACTAACTATTAACAAGACTTGTAATGTCATATAATCCTATTGCACATTAAAAAATCAAATCATCCACAAAAGCACAATCCTACATCAAACCAAAACAACATCGCCGCAAAATCGCTTCGTGAAACCGTTTCAGTATAACGCAATCGATCAAAATAAAATAAAAATGGTCCGGCAGTTTAATAGAAAGCCGACTGAGATTTGAAAGGCAGGTGTGTGGGGATTACAACTAGATAGGGTCACGTAGGACTGGCTGAAATGTGATGACAGTGCAATTCCACTGCATGTGCACAGCTTTAAACGAGTCCGCATTATCTGCGCTAAATCCCCTTAACTATATAAGATTTCAAAATGGCCGCAAAATTTTTGTAGCCTCTTGTTGTCGCGTAATTTAGAAAAGAATTTAAAAGGCGACCAGTGAAAGTCTTTTTCTATCTGATATTCAAAGTATTACAATTTTAATGCTGTTTTGAAAGAAACTTTTATCACCGGGGAGTCATTGGAATATATGAACTTAAGTTCTCACTCTGCTGCAAAATGAAAAGTTTCTTCGGAAAGTAGTTTCTCTACTTATACGAAGAAAAACGCAAATAAAAAAAAAAACTTCCAACGGCCAATTTAAAATAAGTTACATTATATTAAAGTATAAATTGTTGACGCAAGACATTAAACTCTATCCCAAACTTCTCAATAATTAATCTGTTCAGCTATTTAGTCAAAGAGATGTAAGTAAATTCTTTGGCCGCTTTATTGAACTCTCGCTCGGGAAAGTTGGCTTAAATAAGAAAACACCGATAGCCGATGTCTGCTCGGCAGTCTTTAAACGATTTCCTAACTCAATATAAAGTTACAAGATTTGCTAGTTGGGGATCTCGGTAACAGGATTTTAATAAAACGAAGACGTCTTAACTATTTCTGTCCTGCTTTATTGTTAAGACTTTTGGAAATTTGAAGATAAATTCACAAGTATTAAGGACACGTAATTGATACAAAGGTTCTGCACAAAAGATAAGAAATGCAGTTGACTGCAGGTAGATCTTTATCCAGATCTTTTTTTTATAAAGAAAATAATATTTTTTATAAATACTTAGTACGTACCTATTTCGTTTTCTCGGATAAAACATAGCACTACCAGAACCATGTACCCATAATGTTATAATATGACCAAGACCACCGTGAGATGGGCAGCAGCATCCCTGGAGTGCGGTGAGATACTGCGATCGCTAACCCGCATGCCAAGCGTGGGGGAGGCCTATGTCCAGCAGTGGACGTCCTTGGGCTGGTATGGTGGTGGTGGTGGATGAAGTAATTGTTATTTAACTATCTTTTTAAAAATTTAAGAGTATAACTAATATTATTTTTGTTTTATTTTTTTACTTCATTATCATGTTCCATAGTGACATTATATAAGTAACAACGGTCTTCATTTTAACATATTAACATTTATAACAAAATTAGGTAGATACTTTCGTTGAAAAATATAATATGAAAACAACATAAGTTATCATTAGCATTGTAAAACAGTTGTCAGCGCCAAGGTAATAGTGACTATTGAATTATTGATGGAGAGCCCGCGCAGCGGGATGAGAATTCTGTTTTTTTATCTATTGATAACCCTCAGGGAAATTCCCGACAGCGTTGAGGCTGCAACGCCTTCAATTTATGCAGCTGCAGTACCACAGACTGACAACCCTGACGTATTGGTGATACCTACACAATACCTTGCGGAAAAACAAAAAAAACATACTCCAAAAAAACATGCTTCTAAAAGAGGAACCTTCAGCCCGAAAGGCAATCACGAACGCCCGAAGCATTTTAAAACAATCATAGGAAAGTAGCCTGGACAAAGGGTAGCACAAATGGAAAATATGGCTGTTGTTTGCGTTATAAACCTAGCCAATCACGGCAGCGCTCACACAATGTGCGACTAAACGCCAGCCGACAAAAGAGCCGTAAAGAATGGCCCCACACTCGCGCTAATAAAATAGTTCAGAGCAACAGGTTGCTCGAGCCCGTGCCAATACAATGGGACTAGTAGGAACTATGAGCATGTCCCTGCTAGCCGAGTGCTTGGTCGCTTTTGGGAATTGAGAGAGACGGCGCTTAATCGTATTATTGTAAGATATTAATAAACCATGCAAGAGCGAGATGAGCTTAAACTATAATTGTGCAAGTTATGCTACGGAAACTATGACATTCTAAAAGAAAACGTTTCTCAGCTATTAAATAAAAATGAAGCCAGCTAATAGTTATATAATTATTTACTGAAATATACATTTATTACAATTCTCATCTGAGTTAACTGCTATAGTTTGTATTTTCAGAGTAGATCAATCAATAATGATATTCGTTGCATTTTTGTGCCGAACACAACATAAAAATAACATTGTTCGCTTCTAATAAAGTTCCATATTTGAATATGGCATCACAAACCCCGATATTGAATCCTTTACACTTCTGATATTACAAACAAAAGGCAGACGGAAATTCTCAATAGTAATTTGCGAACGCATCCAATAGATGTAGTTTCAAATCGCTGGAGTCAGGTAGATTATTGTAAGACTATTCCATGTTAGCTTTGCTCCAACAAATGTACGGAACGCGATAATCCAGAATCTTAATGGCAAACGGGATTGGATTCAACGTGCTTAAGATAAGTAATTACCAAATGAATATCGATGCTAGCTCCGTTCAAGCCACAGGAATATTTATCACCCCTTTTTATAACGCATTTGATTTAAAAAATATTTTACTCAATAATGATCATTGATTAATATGATATTTTTTGCATACTTTTACATATTCTATTTAAAAAAATACTACGTATGGAATTTAACTTATTTTTCATGAGACCACAAGCGCTATGGCAAGAAATATGATACCGCGATTTGTTTTTTTTTTCATTTCAAGGCATGAGACGTTTTTTTTAATATAAAGTTGATTTTCTTGAAAACGCATGTCGGTAACGCTACTTTTTGCCTGAAAATATATATACATCGAAAGTAAAAACATAAAAAGGATCTTTACTCGGGACTTTCATTTGATTATTTTTCCTTTTTATAATATTGCAAATACTGCAAGCGATATTGTTGACTTAAAGTAGATAAGTAAAAGTAATTTATTCTTCAATTTAGGCATAATTACATGCACCTATGAACGTCAATAAACGACCACCGGTTCGGAAAACTAAACCTCTGCCACGAGAAGAACCGTCGTAAGAAACTCGGCGAGGAGTCATTTCTTTAAAAACAATATACAACATTGTATATAGTTAAATATAAAATCTAAAATTACAGTGTCAGCTACCACAAAAGTACAATGCTAAAGTAGGAAACCCATTTCCGTGATATATTATCTGTATAAATAAATATGGGAGAAAAGGTTTTCGATTACTAACCGGACGTCACGGCACTCACTAACATTCTGAAGTTCGAGTGGCGCCCGTTGTTTTACAACCGTGCCTCTCAATCCTCGGGATAAGTGAGATTTTTTTAACAATCACTAGCTTTGCTTTCAAAGCGCGGGAATTCTCCATGTTTTTCCCCCATGTATAACAAAACGATGTGCAGTCAAATATCCCAAAGCGTTTTTGCACTCGAATCAATAACGATAGTTCAAAATCCGAATTTCATTTCATTGAACAGTATTTCATTTGACTTTGATTGTTTTCGAAATACTGATTTGGTATAAAATCTTTATCAAGCATTTATGATCCGTGCATATTTCTTTAGTTTCCCTGTAACTTATTACGTTATCCGGTAGGAAAAAGCTGCAGACGTTGTAAAAAGCATTGACAAAATCTAATACTCAAACTTTACAAAGTTCGGGTAAATAAATATCCAATCTAATACTCATATTATAAATGCGAAAGCCACCCGTCTGTCTGGCTATCTGTTACCTCTTCACGCTTAAACCGCTAAACCGATTTAGATGAAATTTGGTATAGAGATATTTAGATTCCCGGGAAAGGACATAGGATAGTTTTTATTCCGGAAATCGTTATTTAGGGGGTGAAAGGGGGGGTAAAAGTTTGTACGGGCGCCTACTAGAAATTAAATAGCAATTATTTTTATATAATATCGTTTGCTATGAATGTAAACCCGCTAAATCCATTTCTTAACATTTTTTCGTTTTACCCACCACCCACCATTATGACGCAAAAAAAGATGCATCACTTGAGAAAGACAGCTACCACTGCCAGTTATTTTAACAAATTGCTTAAATCACATGATGAGTAAAACTCCACGAGTTTAAAAGTTATCGGCTAACTCCAATATACCCGCCATTTTCGTAAGAATTTTGATCGCTTAGATGTGTGTTCTCTCAAAAGATAACTGTGTTTCGTGTTAACTGTGTTATTTTTCCCTTTAATTTGGAGTTTTCGTTAGCAGCGTTACTGCTTAATACAAAATTAATTTAACTGTGTTTCGTGTTATATGGTTAAACGAACAAGTATAACATCGCAAAGGTATGTACTATTTTTTTTTTTTTTTAATCTTTTGTGGCTTTTGAGTTGTAAATCCAATACACTCACTGTTTTAGGGTTAGATTAACCTCTTCCCCAAATTAATGGGAGTTTTTATTCTTACTATCGCGATGAACGTACATAGCAGGTATTTTTCATATTCTTAAAAGAATTTTGTTGCAGTGTCTTAAGACATAAGGGTGTGTGTTGCCATTGATGACATAATGGGCATTGAAATGTAGTCGCTTTCTATGGGCCTCATAAGAGGGCTTATGGAGAGGGCTATGCTGGGAGTATCTCTGAGTGATCGCATCAGAAATGAGGCTATCCGCAGTAGAAGCAAAGTAACCGACATAGCCCTCCGAATCGCTAAACTTAAGTGGCAGTAGGCGGGGCACATTGCACGCAGAACCGTTGGCTGTTGGGGAGGAAAGGTTCTCGAGTGGCGACCACGTACCGGAAGGCGCAGTGTGGGTAGACCCCCCCACAAGGTGGCCTGATGACCTGGTAAAGGTCGCAGAAGTCCGCTGGATGCGGATGGCAAAGGATCGGTCATTGTGTTACTCTTTGGGGGAGGCCTATGTCCAGCAGTGGACGTCTTTCGGCTGATATGATAATGATGATGATTCGTTTTGAAAATAGGATTTATATTAAAATTTTGTCCGTGCGCGGTAAATAGCATGTCATATTGAATGTAATCATTTCTCAAGGGGGTGTGAAGAAGGGTGTAAGATGTATGGGAAAACAAATAATTCTATAGGTAGCGAGAATGAGTTCTACGCAGACGAAGTCGCGGGCAAAAGCTAGTATCCAAATAAAATGTCCCATGAATTATTAATTCTGAATACCACAATCATATTTTAGTAGCCTTTTGAAACGTTTTTAACACCTCAAAATTGCTTAAACGTAGGAAAATGATAAAATTCTCCGGTTTTAAATATTTGCTTCAAGTACCTAGTTGCCGGGTACGTGGTACATAACATGGGACAGTAAAACGCAACAATGAATGTAGTAGGTATTTGTGCTAAGCATTATTTAGCGAGCGAGGAGGCTGGTCGCGAACAGGCAAGCTCCTTAATTCCCTGGTCGCGTGTACCTTGCGGTTTCACTGAGGGATTTGCAAGTTTTCTTCTATTGGTCCAAATGCTAGTTCCCGTTATTGTGGTTAGCCTCGGCTTACCTAACTTTCACAAGACATTGTTTTCGCTAAAGCTTACCTTTGCAAGCTCTTTGCCAACTGACAAACTGTTAGTAGGAAAAAGCGAATTAGCTTTTGTTTCGTCACAGCATACTAATTTATGTAGTAAATATTTTTGAAATGATTTTGGTATTTTAAATTTTGATGATTTGATAGTAATTGACATAACTATTTTATAATCGTAATAGACATAAAATCAATTATCATTTCCGTCACTCAAGTAACTTCCTCCCTCGGACACTCCGGTTGTGGAATGAGCGGGAGCAGGGATGCCGATGTTTTCCCGAGGAAATACAGTATGGGATTCTTCAAGAAGGGAGTGTATACATTTTTAATGGGCCGGCAACGGGCATGTGACACCCCTGGAGTTGAGGCGTTCATAGGCTGCGGTGACCGCTTATACCATCAGGCGGGCCGTACGCTTGTTTGCCACCGACGTGGTATTAAAAACTCACCGTGAAAGTAATCAATCATATTTGTTCATACTCAGTCGCGTAACCAGGGAATGGCCAAAAGCCAATGCTTAACGAAACATTTATATACGAATGTTACAAACAATACATGCAACAAAATTATGCACAAACAAAAAGCGATGTTCAAAGTACAACCGTCGACGAACCGACAACAAAACAACGAACCGTAGTAAGTGAGGAGTGACAAAACTTGAGTTGCCGACTAATTAGCAATACAAACATGAATCAGAGGCTATTAGTTGTAATTGAATGAGGCGCCGCCGGCGGAGTTGGCGCGGCGGCGAATTTAAATATCGTACTTTAAGAACGGGGTAACAGTTTACACAAAAATGGCGGCACACTTCGTTATTTTGTACGGCTGTGTATTCCACATTGTACATACGTGTCTTTTATGATTTACACTTGAATGTCAGTTACTTTTAGAAATTCCTCATACCATTTGTAATATAGGTACTTAGCTATTAATGTCTTTAAAGTCAGTATATTTATTGTTAGTGAAATCTATAAATATTTTTTGTTGTTATAATTATGCGGCTCGCTCTATGAGACCTTTAAAAATTTATTTGTAGAAATGTACTTTCTGTTATAACCGAGGAAAACCAATTGGAAAGCTATAGCTATTATTAATCTTCAGGGTGTCCTAGCAAATGCGGTAAAGTTCGCCTACAGCAGAATGCTACATCTTTTACTGGATCATTACTAACTTCGTTATTATTTTTTAATTTTATAGCTATTTAATTATGTATTTCTTTCCTGGTGTAAGCCCCCTCGCTTCGGATATCAGATATAACTTTGCACAGGACGCATTCACTCTAGTTTACGCCGGAACATAGTTCCTGGTTTGAAGCAAGAACAATGAATCTATTGTGTTGTGATGTGAGGAATGTTTATCAAGGAATTAATGTACGGCGAATGTCACCTAGGATTGTTAAAGCTCGATTGTCTCTCACACACTACATTGTAGTGTATTGTACTGTATATTAGATTGTAACGTACAGGCACCGCTATCCGCGCGTGCCAAATAATAATTTGATTCAAACAAAACATGACATTTATGTGCAATATTGAGTTACAATCCTTTCATTGTTTTCGATTCGATATATAAATATTCATGAAACAAATGACAGTAAATTGCTGTGGCAAGTCGCTGTCGCCCTCGAGACCGGCGCGGGGACAATTTTTCATTGAAATTTTATAAAACACTCTCGCGTTGCCGCGAGGAAATTATCTCCCCCATTGACTAGAATTTTTCACAGAAAGTTTGACATCAATCCATTACTTTTCACGTTTCATTGCGACAGCTCTTAGTACTCTTATGTTTAATTCAATTAGAGAAAGTTGAGGGTAGTTGTTAGCACGGTGATTAAGTAATGTTTTCAAATGTGATGAAAGCAAATCTAAATGTGTAATAAACTTATTTAAAATTCGGTGTATAACAGTTTTAATTATAGAAAATGCATGCATTAGTACAATGTTGATTTTCATATTAAAAATGGTGGAGAACGACCGGTTAATAAAAGTTCTAAGAAGCTTATTCAACAGAGGTACACTATTAAGCCAAGTAAAAGCTGCTTACATAATGTATTCACGGTATGTGGCGAATATCGTACATAGATGTGTGGCATAATGTGTCGAAGTTAGCGCTGAATTTTAAAACGTGGGTCATTATCATCATCGGCCTATATACGTCCCACTACTGGGCACATCTGATGAGAACGGGTTTTAGTCCCCATGAACAAGGCAACGGGTTTTAGTCCCCATGCTGACTTAGTGCGGGTTGGGGGTTCTTCGCAGACGTACGCGGGTTTCCTCACTATGTTTTCTATCACCGAAATAGCTAACGGCAAATGTCAAATGACATTCCTTTAGGTACACAAGTTCCGAAGAACTCAGACCGTGGGTCACCGCAAGCAAATTCAAATTTATCATCCGGCAAGCAATAAGGATATCGAAATCTAAACCCAGCTTAAGGCCTTTGCCGTTCGTTACCCTATCGGGAACTTATTGGAAGCTCACGAAGCTTAAATAAATCCGTCATGTTGCCGTGGAAAGCACGTTAGCGTAAGCTGAAAAATCACGTAGATGTTGGCAGTTTTTGCAGACTAACAAGCCCTGACGTGTCGACGTTACATTCTGCACGCAGTTTGTGGCAAGTTAAACAGCGTTTAAGCCTCGTTTAAGCTGACGGTTCGGAAAACAGGCGTACAGTTTGCTGGAAAAATATCAACGCTAATAACGTGTTTAAATATCTTGATGCTGTTTTATCTGTTTAATATCTTGTCTTGAAATACATAATCATTTATCAGCCTAAACACGTCCACTGCTGAACATAGGTCTCTTGAAATCCATACTATTTAAAATATTATAAATTGGTAATATAACTTTACTGTTTGCTACACGATTAAAAACATGAAATTTATTTGCACAAATGGTACATGCATGTTAAACTACATTGCGAGGTTCGATAGGTCGATTGAACTCATTATACCTCGATAACCTACACTGTAATGAAACTAGTATGCACTTCTTGTACGTCTGTAATGGGACTTTACTTTACGCAGAATGTGCACGCTATATCTAACAACCGCTCGTCTCGCCCCACTGCAGACGCCGGCACTGAAGTGTCTCAGCCTTCACTACCTCACTAATTACCCCATGTATCATACGAGACATCTACCAACATTTAAAATTATCGCCCTTAATATTCCCACGTGGAACTGGGTAAGCATAAATTAGAACACGAAATTCATTCTCTTGTTTCAACATTTGAACTTTACTTATGAGACGAGGAACGGCACGAAAGATACGGCTGGATTTGGGATTAATAATGCTCTTTTGCAGGCTTCCTTACTTGTTACTTTGCGTGAGACCTGTTGATTACTCGTATAAATAAAATCACAAAGGGGATGTCAGCTTCGCCGATTGTATTTTTAAGGTTAGGTATTTGAGAAAGTAGATATAATTCTTCGAAGAGGACGCGAAAAGGTTAGTTCATTTATAAAAGTGTGATGTAACACAACCAGTGGATCGCGTTAAAGCGCGAGAATTTAAATTAAATTAAAAAATAAAACATAACCTGTACGCAATATTTTTCTTTATTTTAAGTTTAATTTTTTACGCTTAACAGGTACATTATAATACCGATTAAACAAAAATATCAGGTACCCTATTGACTATTAACCAACACGTATGAAATAGCTTATTTTTAGACGCGGATATATATGGTCCCATGGTAAAAGTTGTGCAGGGTAATAGATATATTTAATATGTCTCAAACGCACGGGAGTTTTCTATATATATTAATTTGTATTTATTCATGTCATGAAATCACAACCTAAATTCCACCCTTTAGGTATGGTAAATGGTTCTATAATATAAGTCAAATCGAAAGACGGTTGGAATTTGCTGTGTGGACGACTTCCTGTCTTGACTCAGCTAAGACCGGATTAGGACGCTTCTCGCACGCATAGGGATCCAACGCTCGTCTACAAAATATCGAGTATTCCGTATACGAAATCACAAATATGCCGTTTTCAACTTTATGACAATGGGTTAAGATAGGTAGTTGTATATTTCGGCCTCATTAATCTTTAAAAAAGGCTACATATGTAAATATAACACTGAAATCTATATCTCATACATTATATTTAGCTACATATAAGCGCAACTAACGCTATACAAACAACTAAATTGGGGAGGTTAATCCAGAGGCCTAAGGGTAAACCTCGGGGATAATTACAACTGACAGTGACTGTCGACCGCGGTCGGTTTCATTTTTACAAGGTAATAACCAAACGGGGTGAAATGGGGGTGAAAGTTTCATGTAAGAGTACCAAGTCCGAGTTGCTCGATTGTGACTACCGTCGTCATTACATTTCCATCTTCAGAGTTCTTCCTCAAAGATTTATGACATGCAAAAACGTCGCTTGAGTTTACGCCCCGCTGGTCCTTCGAGCCGGACTATCTGATCTAGCTGGATTAATTAACTTAAATGCAACAAGTCCGTGTTTGCGTTGCTCTCTGGAACGTCTGTCCCTTGTTTTATAATGGAAGCTACTGAATTAAACAAGCGGGCAAGTTCTTCACAATTTTATATTAAGTTTATGAGCGCCGTCTCCGTTGATTCGAGATTTGAACAGTGTAATACCTATGATAACATGAATTCATGAGTCTTAGAGCGTAAACGTTGAATGGCAAGCACTTTAACCCATTCAAAGTCCGTAATTACCAGTTATTTCAAAAGATAATTATGTTATATAACACTTTTCCTTCAGTTAAAACAATGTAAGTTATGTATTGCTTAATTGTACGTATATATAAAACATGACAAAGAGAAAATAAACAAAAAGTAGAAGTACAGAGGCGAGCTCATCCCTTTAAGGGATCGCTCCCAGCTAACCTTTGACAATGGCTCTTAACTGTATTACATATTATTTGTACACAATCCATACATATATATTTTAATTGCTTTTAAGTCTAAGATTCTGTCTGTAGCTAGTTCTCAGTTTAATTTCCACACTAAATTTATCTACTTAAAAAGCTTGAATAGAAAATGTAAATCACACGTTAATTCATGTATATTAGTCTCATATTCCTTTCCTCATAGCCGCTTTTGGTAGTCAGTGCTTTAATTAGTATAAATGCAATAATAACTCCTGCGTTAGCTTTGCCGGCCGCCCCAACGCGTCATGCATTTTATAATGCCAAATTAAATTTTATTTCCCTTCTTCATTTCGACTAAAACGAGCATTTCATCAAATGTCGCCATATAGGTAAATAAACAAGCAATTTTATTAGTAAAAAATCACTCGGCGCCGTATTTCGAAATTAGATTCAAGAGAGCTCCGTTATTGGGTCTTCGGGATCCGTATACGGCAACAAAAAGTTCTCTGCTATTCCAATTTAGGCAATCCTGCTTTAGGAATAGGGGTGTTGTGGAGTGTAGGGGTAAGGGTGTGGCGAATCGCGGAAGCGGCCTAATGACGGCATGGACTACAATAGCACGTGTGCCCTTGTTATTGGTATCTGACCTGACCGCTACGAGCGATTTGTCTAAATGAGATCCGGACCTCTGGAGCTTTGTTATTTTTCTTTGCTCCCCCCCCCCCCCCACACACTGACTTTAGAGGCGAATGAAGAAATGTTCGATGCTTATTTTGACGTTAGTAAGATCGATAGTATTTGCTTTATATTACCAAAAAACGAAATGTTAATTAACTTGGAGGAAACACTGACACTATATGACGAGTTTCTACGTACAATTAAACCCTGGAATGATATATCAATGAAAACTGTATTGTAATTTCAACTATAACTATATAAAAAAAAAATTGCTTCTAAATTGAAAATTTGTTAGTATCACACGTGTGTTACTAGCGCGCTTGACGGGTTAACTAGGAGAGTGGTCCTCCACAATTCACATTCCGAATCTATTACTTCTACAGTCAACTACAAATATATCGATCCACCCAAACTTACAAAAAATATGTATCCGTGTCTTTATTAACACCTTTCGGTGGATCGATCCCTTTGTAGTGGACTGTACATTAAAGTTCAAAAGTGGCAGACCGCTTTCTTGGCTTCCTGTACTCTGATCTTATTATATTAAAGGCAGTTAGGAAGTAAGCAAAAAAAATACTACACGAGAATACAAAAGTAATTAAATGTCAAAGTATACATTTAGTATGTAACTTATAGTCGGAACAAATAGTAGGTACTTTGCCTTTTACACACAACAAAATACAGCTATGATAATAATACACAACTATGTTTATATTTCTAGCGGTTTGTTACCTGGCCTTTAAAGTAGGTGGGAAAGCAAAGTAAGTTCGCACTAAATGTACCTGGGCCGGGTAATCCGCACTGGCGATTAATCTTCGTTCCGGGTGTGTTGCGGGCAAATTTGTGGCGATCGCCATGATTCGGCCATAGGGCCCAGGGGCCGTGTCCGTCATATACGGAGCTTCGTTAGCTAATCGCCTCTTATATCAACGGGAATCAGCCTCACCTTTTTGAACGGCGCTTTAAATTGTAGACCTACGCAATGGTCAATTTACATACTAAATTGTGGTTGATAAACTTCGGGTGGTTTGTGACGCTTCAGCGAATGACATGGGCATTGGGGGCCTACGATCGTTAGTGTGTTGCGTGAAAATGACATATAATAAGGAAATAAAGTATTTAGCTGTTAAAAAAGCTTGATAGTACTTACACAGTGTCAGTTAAAGATCTCTTCATTAGCTATCTCGACAAGAATTTTGTTCCTAAGTTACAAAATATGTCTAAACGTCAACGTTGTCAAATGAGGAGTTGTGAACGTTCGAGTGAACTGTAGAACCAATGTGATATATTAGGTAATAATTTGTGCCGCATTGTGTTTGTGATTCGGATTGGTTTCACATTTCCTGAACAGTTACCGCTGTTTAACTAGGGAGCCGTTTCATCGCCGGAGGTCTTGTGACCAGTATTTGTATTTGCCTTGGCCATACTGTGACTTCGTGCTAAAAGGATGTAATGTTCTTCATTATAAAAAGCGAAAGCTGACCCCGGAATCGGGAAAGTAGTATACAATACAACCGGGATGAACGCTCAGACCTGAGATCCATTTACACGTTTACTCATCGAAGGAAATTTGAATATTTTATTGCGTGCTATTGAGTATGATGGGTTGACTAATTGATGTATAAAGGATAATCGAGGCCGCTTGCGATGCCATACAT
This sequence comes from Notocelia uddmanniana, assembly GCA_905163555.1. NCBI lineage: Eukaryota > Metazoa > Arthropoda > Insecta > Lepidoptera > Tortricidae > Notocelia > Notocelia uddmanniana. Next base: position 27,571,628 of record LR991058.1, on the reverse strand, counting down.
CACGTTGACGTGCGGTGCGTGTGATTCCAACCCGGATTTATCTTAACGCTTGTGAAAATGCGTCCCACGTGGGATATAAAAATAAGCAATTTATTTCAAACTAAGTGCATATAATCGAATCAAAATATGCGTGTCATCATACAAGAATACAATACAATACAATACTCTTTATTGCACACCTCAATTAAATGACACAGTACAATACGTAATAACAATAAGTAGAGGCAAACAAAAGGCGGTCTTATCGCTAAAGAGCGATCTCTACCAGACAACATTTGGGTAGCGGAAATCAAAGCAAATAATTACAATTCGCAGTAGGTGGTGCCAAAATAATTTAAACGAACTTAGATAAAAACAATCATAGTTAAATTATAATATTTTTAAAGTATTACGCTTCATTACGCAGCAAGAATCTGTATTACTTACATATAACCAACAATAAAGACATCACAAACACCTACATAGGTATATTCCGCGAATTAATAGTATTTCTATCAAATCTAATCTTACTCGTGTTTATATGAACACATCATGCAATGAGGTGCATTTTAGTTCAAATGATAAAAAACTATTCCGTAAAAACCTTTAACAAATATATAAAACGGAAATCCATTATATACTTAGAGTAGGTACCGTATACATCAATGTCGGTGGTCTAAATAAAGGTATAATAGACATATCGATTGTTTCCTAATATTTGGTATAGGATTCTATTTGCCAACGACAGGGGATAAATGAAACAAAGAAAATATAATCGAATCGATCACGTTCTTGTCTTGGGGTAACCATCTTGGGGTCGCTGTTTACTCTGGATATTTTGTGATTTATTGGAACTTCGGGGGATACAAAGAGCCGTTTCATATCGTTTTAATATTCATTAAAAATATGACGGTCATGAGGCCAGTTTTTAAGGTTACATATGTTTTTTCTATTGGTATAAAAGGTGAGGTGGGGGTGGGTGGGTGATTGGTTTTACGTCGGTGGCAAACAAGCGTACGGCCCGCCTGATGGTAAGCGGTCACTGCAGTCTATTGACGCCTGCAACACACACTGTTGTGGTGACACAAAATCTTATAACGTAAATTTTGATACAACGGTAATACCACAGGAGTGTCATGAATTTGGTTGTATGATAGCAACATCGTGAGCTGTTATTGTCCATTTGTCTTTAATGAACTCATTTGCTCAAAGGTTAGCTGGAAGAGATCCCTTGAAGGGATAAGCTCGCCTTTGTACGTCTACTTTTTGTTTATGTTTATCATTTTGTCGTGTTTTATGTACAATAAAGTAATACATACATACATATTAAAACGCGAATTAAAATAAACAAATTAAAAAAACCCACTAATTTGAATGAGGTTGGTATTTGCTCGCTTGCGCGTGTTGCGCTCATTGGCACACACGCGTAACCCAAGGCTGCGTTTACGCATAGGCGTAGCATACGCGACGCACAGTTTCACATGGATACAGTTTCAATACCTAATCTAAAAGATGAAACCAAAAGTCCATAGTGATTGGGCCAAACACACTTATGATATAATAAAAATGGTAGTTAACTTTTGACGTTAAACACGTTATTTTGGTAGGCATCAACCCGCCTAATGTTTCACTCGCGTTACTGTGACAACTTCCACCTTTTACCAAATTGTATTTTCGTGTTCGGCGACTTTTCCTTATAAATACTGTCATTACGTCTGCGGCGTTGTGACAGGTGTTAATGTCTACATGTATCGGGCGCCATTTTGTAATGTAATGAAAACAATATGCGTTGTTACCCTGACAGACGGTTTTGATGTGTTCCGCGTTATGATATGTGTGTGTGTGTGTTATAATTTCATATCTATTTATAAATATGACTATATTCATCGACGAGTAATAGTTATAAATTGTACGGAAATGGAAGTTACAGTAGTGTAGTAGGTTATAGGTCGATTCACAAGAGCTGGCGCGGAAAATGTATGAAACTATCATTAATTTCATAGACAGTCCGCGCCAGCTCTTGTGAATCGATCTATACTTCAGACTCGGTTATATTATCGGAAAAATAACGTCAACCGTCCTTAAATCTAGTTTGGGATGTTCGTAAACAAAGGAGGTAATTGAAATAACTTTATATATATTTTTTAAATATTTTCGTTAATTCCTGGTTTCTACTCCGCTTTCCCTTGTATTACTCGTAAATATTATCTTACCTTACATACCTTTAATCATAGTAAGCTAACAAACGTGGGTCGTAAAGAAAATAAGCTAGCTAAGACTTTTTACCGAACCGCCGTAGAAGTTACGGTAGCATTTTAGTATATGAGGCTTTTTTTAAACTAAGCGGTAAGTCTTACATCATAAGTTCTATATTCTCAACTGCCACTCACATCGTACCATTTAACCATTACAAGCGCATAAAACCAACATTGTTCAACAATGTTCGATTGTAGCACCGGTTGTGATGTGAGTAATTGCATTACCGCCCATATGCAGACAAACTTAACTGAATCGAGTGGCAAACAGATTGATAAATCGATGCAAACACATTGTACAGCGCGATCCCATATGCTAAAGGCATTAAGTGGGATACCGCGTAAGCCCGCAAGGGCGCTAGCTGTGGCGATAACAAGAACTTCGACGAATAAATTAGCAGCCGTGGAGCTGGCAATCGCTTGTTATCTTCCGCAATTTTACAGCTTAAGAGAACAAAATCTTAAGTAATTAATTCCGATTTATTGTCAGGGATCGGCAGTAAAAACTGAAAGAAATCTCCCCGAAGAACGGTATAATTTAATCTAATTTATACGGTGATACGCATTGATTAAAATGTTGGATAGCTTCGCCTCACGTTTTAGATCGCTCTTGCGACGATTAATTATTTGATTGACGTTAAGTAGGCGATACCGCATCCTGTTGAAGGTATAATGGTTGGAGTTAGAGCGGTGAAGTGTTACAGGAGGGAGAGGCAGACACAGAAGGTACGTCATTACGAGGCCCCGCGTCATTTGTTTATTAAACATCCTCCGAGGTGGAACAGAATAATGGCGCCGTAGACTTTGTCATGGCCGCTTTCCCCCGAAATTAAATCGTAACGATGATGCGCGCTCGCTGGTGCCGCTGTTTTCGGTTCCTTCGACCCCACCGTTATTAAGTCCTGACGTCTTGCGGCCGAAATGAATAGGTCTCTGTAAAAGCCCACCCAGTATGCCAATTGTCATGGTTATCAAAAGATCGCGTTGAGTGGTCGGTGTTTCAGAGCGTTGAAAAAGTACGACTTAGTTTTTGGCCTTCTATCGCCAAGAATGAGAAGAGAACGCATTTTGTATTGTTGATAGGTAAATAAATAACGTGCTGTTATTCTCAGTTTCAATTAGTACAACAGTAAGTTTCGTATTACTATGGTGTTTCGTGATAATTAAACCCTTGTTAGTATGCTACCCGATATGATATACCTTTCGTATTACTTTGTTACATCAAGTGGAAGTTTATGTTTTAAAATTCACTGCCAATCTGTTATAAAGTCGTTCATTTTGTACAATTGCATATCGCATTCATTTTGCGAGACGAGTGCATTGGTCATTCGCGAAAAATGAAAAATCTGATATTTTGTGTTTCGATGTTCACGATTTATGTAGTTTTACAGTATTTTTCCATCTGATACAGTTCGGTTCATTAAATAACGTGCTTGGATTTACGGATGATCGGATATGTAACTATTATTCGTATGAACAAAAAAATACGGGATATGATTGAACGAATAAATAAAAAATACAACTTTACAATGACTAGGCTACAAAATAATAATGGAAGTAGATACAGCTGGATACACTACCCTACTGAATGGATCTACGATAAATAAACTATGTATTTATATTTACCTCCACTAACATAGCGGCATCGGCGGTTTCAAGTAGTACCTACAAATAACAGATTACAATTGAAATCTTGGAAATGTGAATCTTAGTATAATTTATTTCAAACACCGGCGTGTCACGGTCGTCAAAAACTAGAACTATACATAAAGTTAGGACACGTCCTGAAGAGCTAAGACTGGAAAAACAAATATGAATGTCCTTGATTTTGTGAAAGATACGCTAATAAATATTATTGTTTTGTCTTTTAAAGTACAATAATGTCACATTTTGGACTCTAAGAATCATGCAATTTACATATAAAATACGTAATCCAGAATCGAATCGTTGTATAGAGGCCGATAAATATATCCGCGGGATTATTATGTAACGTTTTCAAAGGTACGTATGTTTCATCGAAACGTAATTTTTCATGTTAAAAATGTCATTTAGAACGACGCTACATGGGTTCGACACGCTAACTAAACAATCAACTAGGTGATGTCATGAATGATAGTGTCAATTCTACAGTAGGTAAATAGCAATAACATTTTTATGGAACCATTGACGAGAAGCAAACCAATTAGAAAGTTTCACCTACAAAAATTAACAATGCATATGAACATCGGACTTGTGGAAAGAAAAATGAAATTATCCCAGAGTTCTGAGAAAGAATTTTAATTAAAAAGTTGTTGGACTCAGAGAATAGTATGTAATCTTTCGTAAATTAGTTCAAAATTGATTCTCGACTGCGTAGACATTTGTGAAAAATTTGATTTTATATGTGCCACGTGGAGTTTCCTTGGAAGTTTAACGTGGCTCCTTAATAAGGAAAATTGTGCGAGCAATACTGTTCCGTGCGATTAGATTAAGATTTAATTACTTAATTGACGGTAAGTGTGGGGAAAACAGATTTGTGTTTATAAGAACATTTGACAATTGTATGAAATGACACAAGAATTAAAGTTGTTACTAAGATTTTTTTCATATTTAATTTATAGATTTGTAAATTGCAGATAACTACCGTCACTTTATAATTTTAATATTAATAAAATTTCTTCTTTACAAGCATGTTAATACTTTCAACGCAATTCATAAGTGTGTTTAACGTCGTGTGTCACTAAACCATTGAAGGAAAAAGACGTAATACGGAAACTTCAAGTAGATTCAATCTCTTAAACAAAGGAGATAAAAATAATAATTGCATATTTACAACATACAAAAGGTTTCAGCAGGGGTTGAAACTTATTTTATTTAGTAATATTATTAAAAGTTTAGATATGTTAACATTGGGACCTGAATATACGTATTATTTAAATGTCTATTAATTCAACGTGAAAAAAGCATTAAAGCTAAGTGTAAACAGTTATTTATCGCACACAAAATATTGCCACAACCGCTTTGCTATAATGTATTTACATAATTTTTCGGGCAAAATGCTTTTTCTTTTAACTGCTTTAATAAAAATATACGACAAACAGTTTTAACGCGAACCCCCTCCTATTCAATTAACCAGCGTGATTAAATTTTTACGCGACTTAAAAAAATACGCCAAGTTCCCTTTCATAAGTAGACTGTTCCCAGCGATTTTATTAGCATATAGAACCTTTATTATAGACTTCCTGCTTCGCGACTTTTATTATAATGGGGGAATTATGTTTGAGATTGTTTAAGATGTCGTTAAATTTTGGTGAAGTCATTATAATTAAAGGCGAAAGCTTCAGATGCGCAAGCGGTGCCATGTGAAGTCGCTGGCGACATCTAGTGGGAAATGAAAGAAGACTCAATTGACACTACTGTTAGTCGTCAGTAGATGGCGCTGCGCGGTAAAATGTATTGCAAAGTTTGGATGTATATCTTATACTTACAAGGTCTATCTCTAAACTGTACGAGGAAAACTAGTTTTTTATCAATAGATTGAGATTAATAATTTGATCATTGTTAGCATCACTCTATCCTCTTATGCCTAGTAGAGGCACGGATTATGGGCAATATACGCTGGCCCAGTGGAGTATGGAGCATTTTTGAATTTCTTTGCGAATAGTATGCAATGCAGAAATATTTTCGTAATGGTAAATAATAATAAAAAAAGATAATAAGGCCCGGGAAACTTTTTGGTCGATTCTTGTATACTACATATATCTAGTAGAGAGTACATGGTAGTGATGCATACGAGTAGAATGGGCTCGTTTGTTGGTGTGAATAAGGCGTCTTCCTGACTTGGCGGGGCGGGATTGATTTGTCGTATTTTGTACTTTGACGTGAGCTTACTGATGCCGCAGAGTTATCCTCACTTAACGAGATGCTGTCAGTATTACGTTTGCGCAGTAGTAATATCATGCGCCGAAGCGAGGCGGAACTGCATTCGTGTCGCCCTGCTTTCAGTCAGTCAGGAAACTCTCATTAAAATGCGGAGGCGCAGTGAGAAGCGGTAATGACTTGATTGACAGTGGACACTGACAGCTGGCAATTTTATCATCTCGTACAGCATCCGCAAGTTAACACAAGGGAGTCGACTAAGACCGAAAATGAGTACCTAACGAATGTTATTTCTGCCCAATATGTGCTGGGATCTGAATAGCCAAGTTAATATTAGGCTGCATTTCCATTCGAGGGTGCGATATTGGTAAGCCCTCAACTGTCATTGGCAACTGTCAGCCAAGCCAGTAGGTACTTATCATATCATATTATTTATTTGCATTGATCATACATTGTCATTGTTTTCTACGACCAAGACCACCGGGGAATGGGCAGCAGCATTCCTAGAGTGCGGTGGAGATACTGCGATCGCCAACCTGCATGCCAAGCGTGGCGATTATGGCATTTACCCCCCATGAAATTGGGAGAGGCCTATGTCCAGCAGTGGCCGTCCTAGGGCTGATATGGTGGTGGTGGTGGATACATTGTCATACACAATGAACATGACAAATAATATTTATTCACTACAGGCTATATAAATTGACAATTAAATTAATAAAGGTAATATAAAGCTTTCTATCGCTATATATTCTTTAAAGCTCGCCTTTATTTAAATGCGCAAACCGCTTATACTATATACAAACCTTTACCGATGAGTAAGAAAATTTAGGCGGCGTCAGTATACTGTCGGGAAAGCAGAAAATACCGCATAAAAGTAGCGCCCTGCGAATAAGTGACCATGTACAAAAGAGATAGACCGTATAATTATATCACTAAATAAAATGTCTACGCCATTGCCACAGTTACGCCCCAAGGCGTTCACCGGATAGAAATACTCGCGTACTCCACAAACACAACGATATTCATTTTTAAGGGAAGGAGTCGTAATATTTTCACTTCAGCGAAACAATATGCGCCTTTTATCATTCCACTCGCAAACTTCGTAATAAAGACACAGAGAACACAAACGAATACACGTTTGTAACGCGTTTTTGCAAATCAGATTCGGTCTCATGGGCACCAGCCTGTGTCAGCAAGTCGAAGTACTCACATAAATCCCACTATGCCCTCACGAGGGAATAAGTGTAGAGTAATTGCGAACACACGAGGTAGCACGCCGTCGCGAACATTAACTATTAAATTCGTTGCATATTAAACTACTGCCTCAGGGCGGTGTATTACAGATCCTACCTGGACGTTTTGTTCTTGTTTACCTACTTCTGGCGGAATTTCGTTAAGTGTAAGTGGGGAAACAATTTTCAACGCTGGTAGCTCTTGCGCTTGTACCTATAACTCCTATAAGTAGCACGGACATCGCTGGAAAGTTAAATGTTTCTAGTTTATTATTGTTCATTCCAAAGCCCAAGTAGTTGTTGTTAACGTTTCTGGGTCATACATAAATATAATTTTGGTTCGCATCTTTCATTTAGAGCTGTCAAAAGTTAAGAGCTTGTAGCATTTTTTTTAATACCACGTCGGTGGCAAACAAGCGTATGGCCCACCTGGTGGTAAGCGGTCACCGCAGCCTATGGACGCCTGCAACTCCAGGGGTGTTACATGCACATTGCCCACCCTTATATATTTAAAAAGGAAAATAAAGACTCAACTTTGGATTTACATTTCTATGGAGATAATTTTAACCAATCATGTTTCTGCTCTAGTCAGACGAACAATTATATAGCCAAGAATCATATGTCTGAAAATCAGTCCTTATGATTTTTTTTATCTCGTCACAATGGCGTTTCAAAAAATGCACGCCCTTAACTATCGACCAGAGGAGAGCCTATAGTTTTTTCAACTGCGTGTGACCCTTTTATGGATTTTAATTTTAACAGGAAAATCATGTCAGTATCGATCGGTCGTTGAGTGTAAATCCGAGAGTCAAAAGTTCTTTGCCGGTGAGTCGCGGAATTACCTCGGTTGGCTAAAATGCCCTCTTTGTTTTAGACTGCCAACAGGCCCTCTGCCCGGCTGAGTGTTCCGAACCCCACTTGACACGCTTCATTTTTACCTTTCTTTCAAATTGGAACACGAGGGTTCCTATTCATGTGTATTACCTTTTTGTGTATTAATAAGATTTTCACAATGTTCTTGCTAATGACAGTACACCGGCCTGCATTAGCAAATTTTAAAGATTTGGGATATAATAAAAAAAATAAAAATATATAAATATTGAGACAGACAATCTTACACAAACCAAACTAATCCCAAACTAAGAAAATATTGCACCATGGCCTCCAGACGACGATTATATTATACTTAAATCCCCTACATAGAAAGCATTCCAAAAATAGTCATGGTTATCACACAAACAAAAAATACCAGGAGCCAATATATACGTGATCGTCAATGTTTACGCAATTATTAAGAACTCTGTATAAGAATGTTTCGTCCTATCGACGTCAAAAATTTATTCATTTGTCGCTTTATTAGAACGGAAAAAGGTACATGAAATTAATAAGTCTTTAGCGTCGATTAGTCAAATAATTAATAATGTGAATAAAAATCTTAAAAACCTAACTGCGACAGCATCAGTCAAGTCGCTGGCCGGAAACGTACATAGAAAATTAAGAATAATGAACTCAGAACAGGAGCATAAATGAATTATCGGAAGATTTTTAAAGCACATTAACTGAGAGTTTCTCCATAGAATTACATAATCGGTGTAGGAATTAAACCACAAAACGATGATATTCAGTTTCGTTCACGCTAGTCTCTGATGCTTTCCTCTAATTCGCATCAAATAAGTTAGCCTTAAATATAAACGTTAGCGCACATATAGGTACCTAAGTCAAGAACTACTTTTCCCATCGGGTGCGCGGCTGCATCGTGGCAATGCACTTTCGCTGACCCCATGCCTCCTCCCACGAAGGACCTCTCCTTTACTCTTGGGGCTTTCTTCATCCCCCGTCTCGCTCCCACGCGCGGTTGCGCCTGCGATTCCCGGGTACTGAGGTAATAACATTCTACGACGCGGTACGCCGCTAGAGTGGAACGGGTTCTGTCCATGACTTCGGCAATTATTTGTAGAGAAGACAATGGTCGACGAGCTCATGTTTTACTTGTGCGGAGTTAAAAGACATTAATTAACATTTTAATATTCTCAATCAAGGATTACATCAAACGTGAATATGTGAAAGCCATGTAATCAGTTGGTCGTAATATACATGAAAAAATAACGGAGCCAATTCGTTTTACATTGTATCTCCTGCAACCAGCGTAAAAGTGAGGTCCTTTACTGACAGCCATAATATTCTATAACTGCAGGTAGGTACCTACATGAGCAACTTTGAACCTTAATCTGGTTGGCTGCCAAAGAAGACGTGAACCCATAGCATAAGTATGGGTAAAATAACGACTAATCAAGAATAGTCAAGAATTTCATTGAACGAGTGAAAAGAAGGTCACCGTTTCAGCTTCGGCAAAAATGCTTTCGTGTGTCCGACCGGCGGATGGCTAATTTCCGGATTTCCCGCAGTTCTCCTCTACAGGTCGCATTTTTTCTCAACCGATTTTCGTGAAATTTTATGAGCATACATACATACATAAACTCACGCCGTTATCCCATGGGGTAGGCAGAGACCAAAGAACGCCAAATACTACGGTCCTTACATACTTCTTTCGCTTCAATCACATCCATACATCTTCTCATACATGCTCGTCGGTTGCGGGTACTTCTGACCTGGCCCTTTTTCAGTATCGCCGAAATTTGATCTAGATAACCTCGCCTTGGTCGTCCCCTTCCGATCCTACCACTCATCTCCTGAGCGTAAATCCTCTTAGTCATTCTACTTTCACTCATTCTCTCTACATGCCCAAACCACCGAAGCATACCCTTCTCAACCCTAGTCACTACATCATCTTCTATTCCACATCTTTCTCTTATCACACTATTTTTATCCGATCACACAAACGTACCCCACACATACTTCTTAACGCTCTCATTTCAACCGCATTCAGTCTACTCTCATGCTTTTTCTGCCATACCCAAGTCTCGCTTCCATACATGAGTGTAGGAACAAGCACTCCTTTGTGAACCGCTAGTCGAGCCTCTTGTGTTATATTTTGGCTGCTGACAAACGAGTGCAATGCTCCATTCACCTGATTTCCCGCTTTCACTCTCCTTTCAATGTCACCATCACATTTTCCATCTCTTGTAAATAAAGAACCCAAGTACACAAATTCATGCACTTGGTCCACTTTCTCACCGTCAATCATAATATTGCACGCAGTCGGACATTCATCTTTTTCAAACACCAACACTTTTGTTTTACACACATTAACTCTCATACCTTTCCGCTTAAGTGAGTCATTCATGCAAGTTACCATCTCCTGCAACTCCTTCTCTGATGAAGCAAGTAAAACCTGGTCATCAGCATATAGGAGGCATTTGATGAGTAACTCTCCCATTCTCAAACCGCATTCACTCTCTTTCAAAGGCGTCAAACAACTGTCCATGAATAGGTTAAACAACCACGGCGAAGCCACACAACCCTGCCTAACACCTCGTTGGATGCTGAACCAGTCTGTGTAGCCCCCATTGATTCTTACACAAGCGCTTGAACCTTCGTATAGGGATTTTAATGCTCGAATCAATTGGTTGCTTACCCCATACAAGGACAAGGTTGAATTGAGGTTAAATTTTATGAGCGGGTTTAATAATTATATAGATCGAGTCACAAGAGCTGGCGCGGAATGTCTATGAAATTAATGACATTTTCCGCGCCAGCTCTTGTGAATCGACCTATACAGTTGTTTTGAATATTGTTGGTATGTTTTTAATATAATTAGAGATAATTATAAAGTTGTATGCACCCATACTTTTCTTTTGTACTTGATTGTATGTGCGTCGCCCGTACTCCATCCCTATCAGTTTTAGTCGAGACTCTTTTTGAATAGTTTTGAAATTAGAAAAGAAATCCAAGGATCTACAGCTGACATAGCAACTAGTTATCAAGATGTTCATCATGACAGAAAGTATAGTCCCTCGGGATTGAATCCCGACTTATGACTTACACTTGTATGATTTATAACTTTGTATCAAATTACGGGTATATTTGATAACTTCAGAGTTTGATTATCATGAGATTCTTGTAATGTCGACTTGAGTTTACCTTATTAATTCTACTTCGTAACAAATCTACTCATCGGTTGATCTGAAAATTCCCAACTTATCATAATTTGAAACAAAATTCTCGCCAACTTCTACTTGAGTAACTAGAATGAGCGATTAATGTTTAGTTAGCAGTGCATATATAGGTGTATCGTAGAAAGCGCATACCACACCTCGTACTAAATAAAACAATACGCTACAAACAAGTTACAAAATACATTCAGGATTTAGCAACTTCGATATCAGGAAAAGCAATTCTCTATAGTGAACATTTCGCAGTTTCATTTTGTAAATTGTTTCTGATATCATTCCAATAGCAATTTAAATTGATCCATGTCAATAGCAATAGCTAAAACTTTTGTAATAAAAAAATATGTGCCTTTTTTAACTGAACCGCACTGCCATTAAGTTGGGTCGGATTATGCGACTGTGATCTAGGTTCATCTGTATAGTTTGAAAGCGAGATGTCAAGTATTCAATCGAGCGTCAACCTTATTTCGACTTTATCCATGACAATTTTAGGATGACATTCGTTAGCATCACTCGCAGAGACTCGGGGCTCACAGCATATTGCTGCGGGTGACGAACAAAACGGTCGAAGTTCACGATTCCGCCGTTGTATTTTGCAACATAGGACCAAGGATTTGAGTGCACATTTGAGTGCGGCGATGACGCGTTTAAGGGAAGACGAGTTCGGTTACATTCCATCGTACAATGAGTAATTTAAAAATTCAAAAACTCGTCGAGGCCGTGTGTGCGAGGTGAGGCGATCTTACGAGCGCAATTGAGACTGTTTCTGCCTGCATGTTGCCTATATATCGTTTGAAAAACCAAATCATTTGAACTAAATTTCGTAAACAAGCAAAATAATCTAAGTACAACAACTGACCTATGTAATCCAAAGTCGAAATGTTTCAATTATTTAATAGTAGTAGCGTGAAAGATAAGTTCTCCTGGGTCAAAATAAAAGGCCAGTCACGTCTGTAACAAAACTTTCATTTGTTATTCCAGAAAGGATTGTGGAATCTAATATCAATTAGCAACAAATGGGAATGTGGGTAGTTTCTTCAGGCATGCCGCGTGCTCCATGCTAATTGGTAAACATGGCGTCGAACAAATGCAAGCGATTGCTCGCTACTCCGCTCTCAACTATTTTTAAATGAAATTCTTTCGACTCATATTTCCAAGTGTACCGGTAATTCCATCGGTAGTCAAAGGTGCATCGGTTTTTGTAATTCCGCACTAGGTATTTGATTGCGATTCCATTATTCAGCCGTTATTTGATGCGCTGATGAATACTAGGTACGAGTATATGGATTTACTGGTCAATCCAATGCAGGTTAAATTGATTTATCTTTTATTTAAATTTATTCGCTAGCCGAATAGTTTTATCATGGATTTAAAAGTAATTACCATTTTGTGTTATAAAAGAGTAAAATAAATTGGTTTTTGCATCCATATTTTTTTTTCTGGTACGGAACCCTTCGTGCGCGAATCCGACTCGCACTTGGCCGGTTTTTATAGTAATTTTGAAATCCGAATTTAAGCTACGTACCCAAACCCCTACTCACCGACCAAACGAATCACCGTAACTGATTTTCGAAAAGTAGTACCAACGGATTGTACCAAAGAAATATGTACCAAATAATAATTAATCATAAAGTTCAAAATATTTCAACGGTTCAGTTTAATTACTGTTTAGGAAAGTAACAACATGAAAATGGGCCTTAAGAGAATGTTACAAGTTTTCATTTGGCGAGACGTCAAGGGTCAGTTTCTTGTTGTTATTGAATTTATTACTTTGAAATGATATGGATAGGGTTGAAATTTGTTTGGGTGGATTGAGAGTTTAACGTCAGGGTAAAAACTGGGCTGTAATTAGTCTGAGCTGTGAACAGATGCGAGTCAAGTGGACGTCGGCGTGTCGGTGGATTTGGCCTGTGGCCTGCAGCAGCTATATTGGTAGCTTTACCAGCATTTGATGTTTAAGACAGTATAGTTAGTAGATATAATAAATATAACAAATATAGGAAACTCCCGTGAGTTTGAGACATTAAAATATAATGAAACGGGTCACCCACGTCTGTCAAGACTCGCCGCCGCGATAAGTACTCATGATTGAGGACTGCGAACCGGTCTGAAACATGTTGAGCGATATTCGACCTGAAAGACGCTAGTAACCCGTTTCATTATATTTCAATCTTATACAAATATTTGATAAGGCTCCTTTAAAAAAAAACTTAATTAGACTACAAGTGCGATCTATATTATATGATAATCATCAGTCTATATATGTTCGGCCCACTGCTGGGCACAGGCCAGAGCAAAAACGGACAGCAGTTAGTAAAGTAAAAAGTAAAAGTAGTTTATTCTTCAAATTACGCATATTACATGCACCTATGAACGTCATTAAACTACCACCGGTTCGGAAAAATATACCTCTGCCACGAGAAGAACCGGCGTAAGAAACTCGGCGAGGTGTCATTTTTTCAAAACAATATATAAGTAGTTAAATATAAAATTACATTACTACAAAATAACTTAAATAACAATGCTACAGTAGAAAATATATTTTTGCGATAGATTACCCGTGCAGGACGCTATCACTGCCAAACATCCCTATCCATGATGTAATCGTTTATCTTATAATATGCTCTTGATATAAGTGTTTGTTTTACTACAGATTTGAATTTAGAATTGCTAAGTTCAGTAATGTGTTTAGGAATTTTATTGTAGAATTTGATACAATTTCCCAAGAACGACTTTTTCGCCTTTACTAGTCTATAGAAGGTTATTTTGAGTTTCCCAGTATTTCTCGTGGCTATTGGTTTATCAGCGTTCGTTGGAAAATTGCCCAAATTCTTCCTAACATACATTATTATTTCAAATATGTATAGGGACGGCAGGGTTAGACTATCTATTTCTTTGAAAAATTCTCTTAATGAATCACGCGACCCTAAGTTATAAATTGCTCGGATAGCCCTTTTTTGCAAAATAAAAACAGTTTCAATATCTGCAGCTGATCCCCATAAGATAAGACCATAAGTAATTATACTATTAAAATAAGCAAAGTAAACTAACCGTGCCGTTGCCACATTGGTAAGCTGCCTTATTCTCCCCCAGTCCCCAGGTTGGCCCAATGCGAGTACACCATTGAATTTTTCGCAGATATGTGCAGGTTTCCCGGATCATAATATTAACTTAATGAAAGAATGGGTTCTTAGTTTGGTACCTAAATGAAAAAATGTGGTCAATAGACATATTTAACTTTGACAACACAGACTTCGATAATTTGAAAAACTTCAGGCTATCTAAATGAACCGTTACCAACAAGCTTTTGACACGTTCATATGGGTTAATCAACCTGTAGGGTACAGTCAGCATCGAAAGTAGCTTCGCATATGAAGGAGTCAAAAGCTCACTTTTTTCCTTACAATAAAGACTTTTGAACTTTTCAAATGCGTAGCTACTTTTGATGCTGACTGAACGATCTAACTGTCATTTTTACCATGAAAAATGACATTTACACTTTATGCATGCTCAAAAACATTGCGTGATTACCCCGCTGATCTACGAATATCATTTTGACGACCACTTTGGCTTAGTTGGGAGGTCCCGGGTTCGAATCCCGGTAAGGGAATTATTTGTGTGGTGAGCACGAATATTTGTTTCTGAGTCTTGGATGTTTTCTATGTATTTAAGTAGTTATTTATGTATATACCCCGTCTAGTACCCATAGTGCAAGCTTTGCTTAGTTTTGGGATTTGGTAGATTGATTTGTGTAAGGTTGTCCCCCAAATCTTTTTAATGAAACTGTCACATGGAAGAATCGTTTGAAGATCATATCATAACGGACATGTTTTCCAATCCGAACACGTGTGAAATTTCACCCTAAATCACTCTTGCATGTTTTTGATAGTTATTTAATAGCAATAGTCAAAACATCTACTGAACAACAGAGCTATAACCAAAATATCGGAATTCGTATATCTTCATTCCTATCGTATTTATACAAGTTGAGTGACAGAGATTGAGATATATGAGATGTATGAGATATATAAAAACGAAATCAGACATGAAATAACAAATTATGGTGCAAACTATGCATAAAAACTCTCGTATGTCCGTCTCTTTCGTACTCGTATGTCCGGCCGACGGATTTTCGTCTTCTCCTCAACAAGTCGCATTTCTCAAACGTTTCTCGTGAAATTCCGTGTGCAGGTTTATATTTTTTTTTATTGTTGATTCAGTTTTTGAAAATGTTGATATTTGAAAACATTTTTAAATGTAATATGAATAGATATTAAATTTTTATTTCACTAAGATAGCATTAAAAAGTCAGATTAAATGAAATAAAACCAAGTTTATGTAGAAACTTACTCAATCCTTTAAAATGTAAAGTTCTGTCGACCGACTTTAGTACCTAGTAAGTTGTTGGTAGAAAAATAACTTTGATTATTAGCTCAGTCTTGCAAACAACCGTACTATCTCTTGGAATGCCATTACATGCGCTCAGGTTTAAAAAGTAATAAAACAAACAAGAATGACAGGTAAGGCAATTAAGATTTAGATGTTATTTTGCTTTTCCTAAGTAGTAATTAAAGTTAAATTCGTAATAAGAATATTAAAATAGAAGCTTAAAATACACAGTACTTTAAATAATAAAGTTTTTCGAACCCGAGACCTCTAGCTTCGTAGGCAGTATCACTACCAACTAGGCTAAACAGGCCGACAAAAAAAATTTGTGTAGACTTACCGTTTCAGACGCAATGTAGCGCCCGTTGCTGCACTCAAGAAGTGAAGATTCACTCACCTGCAAATTAAAAAAAAACCTAATTACTTGCCTGCCAGTGATTTCAATTGCCTTCACGTTCGTGTTATTTCGTCTGTAACGAAAACTCTGGTAGGGGGAAGCTAAAGGTAATTTCATCTAGTGGGATGGAATGAACCTTCCCTACTCAAAGATTGATTGTCTGCCGGGCTGGTAGTCTCGGGGGATCAGATGTGCAAATGTAAAGAGAAAAGTGCATGTTTTGTATGATTTTGGGTGGTTTGAATTGCAATACAATAAGGCAAAGTTAAGTGAACCCAATGACGAATGAAATATTTAAAGGATTTTTATAAGTTTGTTATGGAACTGTGGTTAGTGGTAAGGCGCAGCTAACTTGTATTGCTTCTTCTTAAAATTTTGTAAATTTAGTAGCTTAATAGTTTGCAAGTAGGAAAACTGGTGTGAATTGAGTGTTATGGACGTCACGACATTTTTATTATGTATCAATAAATATAACGGTGTCCTCTTTTTTCGCACACAAAAGTTTCATAGAATGTATCGGTACGCAGAATTATTCGTTAAATAGAAAGCTTTTTCCGAAACCGTCTTTTTAGGTAATTATGTAGAACTCATTTCGGTCTACCAGAAAAGTAGGTTAGGTTAGGACTGCGGCCCTGTGTGAAAAAAATGCTTTCTATGAAATGAAACTTTATATGAATTTTCCTAAACTTTTATGAATGAAATGAAAATTATGGGAAACATATACTTTCTATGAAACTTCTGTCTGCGAAACAGGGTACGACCTCATAAAATACACTTTTTTTTTAAACTAATCAAATTCAAACAAGGGCTTAGGAAATAGCAACATTCAAAGTGACAAATCCTTTTATAAACCCTATCAACGCTGGATAGTTAAATTCTTGAGCCAAGCTCGAAATCGTAGGTGAGCAAAGCGTCACCGACGGCTCCAATGTTTGAGGCATGGCAAATAGTGGCAATTAAGCTCGCCGATGGGCCAATGTTCGCTAAAAGCTCGCTCGACGTTTCGGCTCACGATTCATAGGGAGGGGGCAACCGGCCACAATCTCCGCTTAACTTCATTATGAGAGTGAATTGCTAAACGTTCCCATTGTTGACCAGGGTATACCCTGTCCCGGGTTTAAGGGGTGGTTAGTCATGCAAATAGGTATCGACTTGTGTGCCCTTGGGACTCTAGTTTGATTAAATGCTGTGTTTCTGGCTATTGCTAGAGAATTGATTTTTGACAAATACCAGCGTTAATACACGAATATTATATTGGTGTCGGGCGGAGATATGTTTTTCGTATCTAATCTTTCAATTAAGTGCTCGTTGTGACGAAATTGAATCTAAAATGTTGTTTGAGTATTGCTTTTGGCTGCTAAATAGATCCGAGTAAAACACGATTTTCATACATAAAATACAAGTACGTGCATAAAATGTAATTTGATTTTTCAATGTAATAGGTGAAGGTTTAAGGGGATGGCTGTATTATGTTTCAGGTTTTTCCTTAGATTTTTATACTTGGTTTTTAGGTTTGTCACTGTACTCCTGTCCCGCCACCAACGATAGCTGTCATCTTATTTCCACTATGAAAAAAAAAAAATATTTTGGAAGGGTTTGTAAATGAGTTATTTATGTTTATGTAGACACAAAAACAACCAAAAAAACTTTTATGCACTATAAAAATGGGCTACGTAGGGCCGGTGGTACAGTGCTAATTTTGTACCTACATATTATAAAACGAGCGAGCTCATCGCCAACAAACTGCTCCGCAGTTTGGGAAATTATGTAGTTAAGGTACATTGTATTTTGTATTTTCATGTTACTAATAATAATAATAAAAAAAACTTATATTTATTTTATAAGTACACTCATTTTTATAATACAGTACTTTATTTATGGCAGTCGTATTATTAGATGCGCCTATAGCTATACTTTTTATAACAACGCTCGCCAGACAATCTCTTCTTTAAAAGTACTTTTTTGTAACCACATATAACATAATATTTTAAGCTGTCCATGAAAAAAGATGTACAAAAGTACAGATGCAAAATCAAAAGCTCCTTACAACGTTAAATACGTAATCGGAATATTTAAAATAACAAAAAATCTGTTAATACAAGCGTAACAAATATTTACACCTGGATGTATGCGTACACGGCGCCACTTGTCGCCAGTTACGCGCCCCGTCGAGCACACGAACTCGCTGGGTTCACAAGTCACAGAATTGGCATTGACACTCTTACGGCCCGATTATGATGAACGCGAGTTATTGAGAAATTCGGGAATTTCGTAACGGATTTCTACCAAGCGAACGAACACGCATTCTAGCATGATATGTTTACTTTTGCTGTAATGATTTACCTTATCAGACTAGAGAAGCGTCTCATTGTAATATCGTAATGTTCTTGGGATATTCTATACAAGTCATCTTTATAAAAGAGCATTGTTATAAGATGTAATGCCTCGAAGCTGAGAAGACGTGCTAAGTACACCACCGCTGTGTACTGAAGCACGTCTAAGAAACAGTCTGAATTTTACCCAAGTCGCGTTCCCTGGAGGCGCGGAACTGAAGCACATGCTATGTGGCTTTGATTGGCATCTTGAAGTTCTAACTTGTACGTAGTTAAACATTGTAATTATTTTATATAGAAAACTCCCGTCAGTTTTAGACATATCAAACATAATGAAACGGCCACTCACGTCTTTAAGGTCGAATAATCATATATATTCGGCTATATTAGACCTTAAAGACGTGAGTGACCCGTTTCATTATATTTTACATTGTAATTATGTTCAGTACTGTCTGAATACTGTCTTCATTCGTAGAATTGATACAAAGAAAATCGGCATCAGGTAGCAACATTTTACGAGTATTCTATGTTTGCATGAACACGACTCTTACTTTCTCTTACTTCACGAGTAGGAAAAGTTGATCTAGAATTAAATGTTTCAGTCTGTGGGTTGTCAAGGACTATCCACATTTGAAGGCTGGTAATAACCTTTATTTCTTTCTTCGGAAAAAATAATAATTCGTGAATGGAAAATTGTGAACCTGTGTTTTCATTTTATTAAAAGTTTAGATTTTTATATTCAGGTCTTCATATCATACCAGCGCCAACCCACGACACATAAAGTTAAGTTTTAAAATTCTGTCGGCTGTTCGCTTCATTAGCGAACTTACGTTATGCAATGTTCGAAACAACTTAAAACAATATCGGAGAAGATGCGTTGTCAAAACTTCGCAACTTGAGGTGAAACAGGCAGCCGACGAAGTTGTGCCCCTATTAGACAGGTTCAATGTTGTACTACTCGCATTGAGCTCTGTATTATAGTATTTCTCTGACTACTCGTAATAAACGCACGTCTGACTTTTCTATTGTATCAAATTCATGGCATCATGGATCATGGCCTCTGTATCATAGCAATGATCATCGCTAATTGAGTTATTGAAGTGTTTGTATTAGGAACCAAACTATTGTGTGTACACAGTCATCAGTTCATTACCAATTGACAACATTTAAATTTTTTAAGTAGCATGAAATCTTAACTCATTTCGTTAATTTGTTAACGAGAAACCCCAATTTTTTTAAATATATTTTTATAGCTATTAAGTTCTCTAAATATTCACAAAAATGGAAGAAAGCTTATCATCGTAGTAATGATGTCACTACTATGAAATTGTGACAGTCACAGCGCACAAAAAGAACTGCAATTCACTTTCTTTAGTAAATCTGTCTTAGTAACAGTGCTTCTGTATGATTTGTTACGTTGTCAATTAAATAAATAAAAAAATACTTTTAGAATGACGAACTTTTGAAATTGATTTATTTATTTGAAATTGGGATATTTTCGAGAATTTAAAAATGTGGTTTTACTCAACTTTTTATCTTCTATTTGAGTACACCGGCAAAAAACTTCTTAAAAAAGAAATGTTGTCAATTGAGATTAATAAGGTTTACAATGTTTAGCCGGACCCCCGCCGTATGAACTTAACCATAATTCATCATCATCCTAGTGTTATCCCAGCACAGTTGCACCCTGAAGGACGTCCGGCGTCCGCTACCTACTGAATTCAGTTAGGTACTAGTTTTTATGGAAGCAACCGCCATCTGAACTTCCAACACAAGGGGGAAACGCGACCTTATTGGGGTTAGGCTTGTCAAGTGAGTGGGTAACTTGACTGTTAGAAGTTTTCAAGTCCCCTGAAGGCCTCTAATTGGCTTAACGACTGCCGTCCTATACAGCAGCCGGGATCACCGGCTTCGTGCCTGCCAAAACACGGGAGCGCTCAGTTAGTAACTGCTCAAAGAGTTCACCCATCCAAGAGTTGACCCCAGCCGGCGTCGCTTAACCTCACATACCGCATGCGGTACACAGGCATGGTAGGGAACGAACGAGACAATATCGTATCCACAACTGCCCAGATGAAAATGGTAAACCGACTAATATCCACACCTGCCCAGCGCGTGATTTTTTTTTATTACATAGGAGGCAAGCGAGCAGTCGCCTGATGGTAAGCGATTAGCACCGCCCATGGACACTCGCAACACCAGAGGGGTTGTAAGTGCGTTGCCGGCCTTTAAAATGGGAGTACGCTCTTTCCTTGAAGGTTTAAACGTCGTATCGGTCCGGAATTACCGCAGGCGACCGTTCATTCCACAGTTTAGCTGTGCGAGGCAGGAAATTTCTGAAGAAACGCACAGTTGAGGGCTGCCAACTATCTAAGTGTTACAGTAATTTGGTCACATAGCTCACAGAGACTCATGGTGACGGGGAAGATGGAGCACGAGACAAAGGAGAAGAAGCCAAACGTGATGGCACACCAACCAATAAGATATCCGACCAGATGGATAACTGCCGCTCTCCACACGGCAACCGACAGAGAGAAGTGGAGAGCGGATATTAAAGAATTTGTAGCCATACAATTAAGCAAATAAATTAACGAATTTATGCGACAGGGTCACGATCCTTAGCAGTGAAGGGCCTACTTATTAGGAGGATAATGATCAATGTATAAAGGAGCCATCTTACTTTATTTATTCCTGTCACCCGTAGAATATTTTTGCCCTTATGAACCCACGTAAGCTTTTAAGCCGAATAACAGCCACTTAGCCAAGAAATCTTGATTTTTGTGGGTTTTTCCCTGTTTCCTACTTATATTACGAAATAATAATTTATTTTTAAATAGTAAAATTTTCAAAGATACATAAAAGACGTAAATTACCACATCAGTCGTGTATGTAACTATAATTTTCGTTAAAGCGCAAAACGCACAGATCGCAGCGCAGCGTCGTTGCGGGGCGGAGGCAGTTTTGCGGTAAAACGAACGCGGTCCGAGGCACGTCCCACAAAAAAACCACGCGGTATTCGGTAGCGCAGTAGCCCGGGGGCGGTATATGGCATAAGAAGCAGTAATCGACAGTCGACAGTTTCAGAAAGATCAAAAATGCAAAACCGCTTCCGCCCCGCACCGCGCCGCGTCCGCTCAGTGCGTTCCGATCTTTAGTACATATATGACTACTGAAGTCCCTTATCAAAACCTTATTAAACGCCATCGGTTTAGTTTCAAACGCATACTTTTCCCAAATAGTTCCGCAACAAAGACTTTGAGCGTCGCCAATTGAATAGCACAAACATCGGAAAAAGTAAACAATCTACTAACTACAAATTAGTTTTCTTAGTCAACATTTCTTTGACGTTCTCAAAGTCGAAATTCGGGATTAAAGACGAATTCCGGCATGTTGAGGGCCCTGACGACGATATCACCAATCTCCCTCCTTTGATCACAATGCTGCTTGGGGAGTCCACTTGTCATTTTTTTTTCAAAACAATTGCTTTTGTCCGTTTCGTTCATTGTACTTTCAAAATACATAAGCGTTAATTTTGTGTAATAATCAGTATACTTATATGTTACACGTCAGAATCTCGAGCCCTCCGCGCTATATATTAATTTTTATTTATGGTGCACTTTTTATGCTGTCCTGTCACTAGGTAGGTAACAAATTTGGGTACACGTCTATTTTCTACTATCATTACTAACATAAAGAGAGAGAGAGTCCCTTTGTCACAGTTCTATTTATCACTCTGAATTTAGCAATGCTGCGTGATATTGAATCAACGCAGGTGAATAATTTTTGTAAAAAATGAAGTTATTTTATAGAATGTATAATCAGTAAAATATGCTCCTTTGAACATACCGAATCTGTTAACAGCGAAAATATACTAGTTTCCAACAAGAACCATTGAAGTCAAAACATCGTTTTTGGAACGCTCGTGTTAACATTAATATTCAATAAACTGTACTTCAACGCACGCACCAATGTCCGCATGTGAATCTATTGTGTTATCGTTAAAAATACAGCGGCTATTCACGGCGTAAGGAAATGAATCTGGAAATAACTTGCAAGTAATGAACATAAATTATACAGTGCAGGAGTTGTATTCACAACTCAAACCAGCAGCTCGCCTCAGGCCAACTAGTACAGGTAAGTCTGACATCCAATTACGCATAACCATTACGAAGCTCGGGGTCAAGATATACGAGGTACTAGTGTTGGTATGGGTTGGGATAGTTCGTGAATCGAATAGTTCGAAGTAATGCCCACACGTGTTCGGGATGTGTGAGCGCACATGGAGTGTTACCAGAGCTTTTAAATGAACGTATGTAAAGCGTTAATTTGTGCACCCCATGTGCACAAACTAACGCTTTACATACTTTAAGTACACGAGGAAGGAAAGCGTGATTCATAAAAAAATATAACAGAAATAAGCAAAAACTCAAGAAGTGATAATTTCCAGAATTAATTACTAGTCCATTGAAAAAAATGGCATTTCCCTTGCATTGACTTGACCATCAATCACCCACCACATTATAATTTGTAATTTATATAATATTCGAAATTAATTAACTTATTTACCAACGAAGACAGAGAACTACTGAATATAGAAACAAATACGATTTCTTTTTCTAAAATCAAAACATAAAAAATCCCCAATATGATATTGAAGTATCAAAAACACCAAATGGAATTCTGACTGTATTCAACACTTCCCCATTACTTGTATTTAAGTTTTAGCAAGGCTCAGCCAGTTATCTTCATTCAAGGCACGTCGAATGTTTATTAACATATCGACCATAAAACCGACTGCGGATTTTTTCCGGCTTTCCTGTGCAGACGGCTTTTCACCGTTTTTGCAACGCCCCTTTTTGCCTACTTTTAGTTACATCGGTAGGATGTATAAGCATGGTTGTTATGTATTTTATTAGGAGCCAATACTGTGTTACTAAGTAAGCTCTATATTGTAGTCGCGGCATGAAAAGGAAATTTTTAACCTTGAAGGCATTAAAATATAAATAGTTCAAACGGGACGAATCTTTTCAATCCGCGACTATACAAAACTGAATTTATTTCAAATAAATAGAAGAATATAGGATATCGGCAAGTTAGGTTTGTGCAGCTGTCAATTAACAAATTACATTTAGTTGTTACTAATTTTAAATAAATCCATTAGTGTTACAATGATTGAGTTTAATACGGAAAATAAAAATTAAACACTCACTTGACAATTTCTCTAGACTTCATTAATAATTATGTTTAACCTCCTGGAAGAATATTACCATGCCCAGTCGAATCTTTTTGTATTGATGATTAAAATGTAAGTATTCTATTGTAGCATTCGTCTTTATTACAAAAGCGAAATGCAGCTGCATCAAAATAATGAAAGTCTTCTCATTATTCCCGAATTATTCTTTGAATTTCAAATAGCACGGTTTTAAAATATTCAAGTTTTTCATTTTACCAAGCCACCTGTATCTGTGTCTGCTTATTTTTCATTTGGCCACGTCCAACAGTATTGGCTTACGGAGTGGACAGTCGAAATGAAAATACCGTGGCAAGAGAGAAACTACAGCAAATGTGGGAGCAAAACCAAAGGAAAGGAATAAAAATGTAACGACGAATCGATAGGGATGAATAACGCTCCGACGCGATGCAAATGTTTGTATCTACGGTAATGTTTGCTTAGAATACGGAGGAATGAGACCAGAAGCGAGGCACAGACCGCCTGATACCGAACAAACTGGCAAACAAGAAACTAGAAAAATATATGCAAAGCAAAACAGATAAACATTACACAAACGATTATCTATTTGAAAATCGATTCTGGGACAGTGATTCAACACGAATCAAAACGTGTTCGTGCTTTCAAACGATATCATTCGACTGATTATGCCGTCAGTCGTGATTAATGTAGACTTATGACACGATTTGTTCGAAGCGAATAAAAACTGCGTGTCATCCACGGAAAGCGCGACCATAGCAATTTGATGTGGGGTAATTAAATAATCTGGAATTTCGCTAATGGAACGAATACAATAATCGTGGAATTCATTAAGTCTGGAATGAGCAAAGAATAAAAACAGATCAAGTGCGAGCTGGGATCGAAAACAGAGTGAGATATGATATTTTTATTAACGAGGATTCATTACATGTTGGTAAACGAAGACGAAATATTATGGAATAGACTGCAGGCTGTCAGTAGCCTCAGGATCCCTAAAAAAGAATGGAGTTGTCAATTAGTTGGTTTTATTTCGAATTTCAGTGCCATTAGGCGCGGGTATATTTGATAACCATTAGTGAGGGACGGATACCGGCCACGTCATCAAATTTGATAAATGACTGGAAGTCTTTCATTAACATTCGCAATCCGGGGTGAATGCGAACCTAATTCAAAGCCTTCAAAGCTTTTTTGCTCTGGCTCTGTTCGCGCACTTTTTGAAATGGAAAGGTTTATTTCAATACAAAATGACGTATTGAAACTACATGAGTCATTGCTGCGTATTATGGGTTATGAGATACAGTTTAAATGCATACAGGTGAAAACACTGTGTCATTTTTGCCTTTGGAGAGTGGCAACTTCGGGATTAAAGCTTCGTAACCACATTGAGTTAATAATTTTAATTAGCTATAATCCGATACAAGGAACAGAAGGATACAATCAACGTTGGGGGCGCAACACTAAATCAAAACAAACTTCAAAACTGGATCCCTTTTACCAACTTTCTAAATAACGGCGAACAATCTTTTTCATTAAAAATCTCCATGAGCCCGATTATTAGGGAAGTAAAACGCCTCCGGTGGGCCGGAGTTTGCGAATACCCGCTTTCGCTAAGATTTTCGCAGGGTCAAACTTGGGAATGTTAACAGATAATTACGAGCAAGTTTTAGCTAGCACGAGACATTTAACAGATGCTTTATTCGGGAGCGTGCGGTCGCGAGCGCACGGTGAATTCTAATGAGTTACGGTCGCACGTGAAAATGAGCTTTACTGCTAAGGAAAAAACGCCTCGCCCCGTATCCCACGGAGGCGCCCGTTAACACATTTGGACTGCTATCTGGGGTTAATTAGATTAGTAGCAACAATGCTTCCAGATGACGAGGTTCATTTTTTCTATTCATTCAATTATGTAAAAACCGGAAGGGATTTGATTTACTTTTTGGATTTTAGGATATTTTTTATGCGATGTTCAATTATTTTAGTACAATGAATATTTATAAACAAGACCGCAGTAAACAGTCTGTTTCTGAAAAATGAGGACATTAGAATATTTTTCAATATTTAATCGTATTGGAGATTTGCATAACAACAATAAAGGACATTTGAGGAATTTGAGATACATTAATGATTCAGTAAGAGGGAGTTATAAATCAAACAATAAAACATTACTGACTGAAATGAATACTCTAGCAAAAATACAAGTTGATCTATTACCAAAGTAGGTTACATATATAATGTAGTTACTATTACCAAAATCAACAGTGGGACTAATATTAGTTCGCCCCACAATGAAGGGTCTTGTACAGATTTTACAGTCGTTAGACACTGTTTGTAATCATTGTTATGCCTAATGGAAATTCCAACATCATTTCCAATACCAAAATACACTCAACAGCACACAAAACGGGTTGGTACTATGTATTCAATATCCATACATTTACCTTTTTTTGCTTTTAAGTGCAATTTAAGCCAGTTAACAATTAGAGTAGCAAGCAGTGAATCGCCAGTAAGAAGTTGGGCTGTCTGTCCATCACAGCAACAGGGAGTATGCTAGTAATTTACATGAGTTGTTAGCTGCTTCCTTCCTATGTTACGGACCAATTAATTTAATACGGAACCGGAACGAGCAACCATCTCAAATGGGCTCCATCAATCGTATAACTAGCACTACTTACTGAACTTTCAGCGGAATATTAATTACTGCGTATTATTGCTTTGAAAATTTGTGTCGTGTTTCATTAATTTATTATTGAGTAATTGTTATTGGGAGCCTATAGGGTCTCATTGGTAGACAAAAGCTTATATTTTAATTCAAAATTGGAATGTTTAAGTTATGATTAGGGTATAGTTTGTAAGGTACGAGTGAACTGCAATGAACTAACCAAGACGAACGGTATGCCGCGTTTTAAATCATTATGCAAGTGTTTCCATCAAATAATTACAAGAAGACGAGGAAAAATACGGTGCTGAAAGAGCTAATGGCCACTAGGAGACAATGGGAGACAATTGTACAGTGAAGAGAGTGTATGTGGGTCCACAATGGCAAACATCTGCCTGCTCGTCTAAGATACCACAGGATTGACGAAGCCCTTAAAGATCTAACCAACTTCGGAGTACCTAACAGGTATGAGGAAGCGCGGAGCAGGGAAAAGTGGCATTCTCTTGTTTCAGACGTCAAGAGTTTTTCGGGCATCGAGGGAGAATAGGTGAAGAAAACAAATCTCGGAAGCAGCTAGCAATGCGCTCCGTGAATCGCACGAATTAGTGCACAGACGTATCACAAGAAAATTATACACAATAGCTAAAATACGCGTGCAAAGGTCCAGTGGGCTATTAACGTATGATTCGAGTGAGCGTTACTCAATCCCATATTTTTGGTTTTTATATTTCAGTGAACTAATTGCCATTTTACTGTACTTAAACAAAAAATAATAATTTTGGAGACTCCTTTTCCATAGGCCAAGTTTTTCTTAAAGTTTAGTCAGGCATTAAGGAAGGTTATTTCGCCAATTACGATTATGCCGTAAGAGCTGATTAATTCACCGGATCCCGGAAGCGCAGGTCGCGTCATTAGATGCATTATGCAACGCGCCACGCATGCGCTTAGCATGCAAAGATGGTCAGCCGATCACGTTATACGCCGTTTAGGTTAAGTTTCGTTCGAAAAAGAGGTGATCTTCGAGGAGTTATAAACCTGCTATGCAATTGCATATCTTTTCGAATGCGTGTTAGTACATAATTTTTTACAAGTAATCTTGTAAAGCAATATGATTTATAGGTTTGAAAGCATACTCCGAAACAGATCATTTTGCTTTAGAAAATTGATTGAACGATTGGTATTTCTTTAATGGGTTGCTCACCTATACTATAATATATTTTAAGTACATAATTTATGCAATCTAATGGTTGACTGATGGTATCATAAAATCCGTAATTAGTCCTTTTTTGGTATAAGGCATTAAACATTAAATAGGTACCTAATTGTTTTGGATATTATTTATCTGCCTAACCTTTTATGCCACTTGTATCAAACATAGCATGTCCATAGAACATCCGACGCTTACTCTCATTCGCTACAATATTTATGTTGCACTACTGTCCAAAACTCATTTAAAACGACGCCAAAATAAAGCAACAACCAAGTTGTTTTTAAAATCTCACCGGTGCGACAGCGTCTGTTACTTAAGGTTACTCAACTCTAGAGCGGAAAGTTCATATGAAAAATAATCACATAAAGCCATAGCGAAGCGCAATGCAATAAATGAGTTGCAGGAGCAGTGGAAGATCTCAAAAATGTGTCTGAGTATAGTGGTCTCGAGCGTTAAAGCCCGACTACTGGTATGTTTCACTCGCCGATAGCTATCGCACTAAATCACAGAGCCGAGATGTACGTTTATTTTTGAAAGTTAGTTTTTAAACAGAATATGGATTTGTGCGCCGGTAACCACCTTTGAATGCTTGCAGGTGAGTTTCAGTATTTTTAAACCAAGGACGAAGTGGCTAGTTATAGGGATATATAGTTATCGCTACGTATTGAGTTGAAATGATGAGGAAATGATTTGAGGAAGGGTTCTTGCTGCAGATTGTTGTGTATGCTGCATTAGTAGTAGAATATAAAAAAACACCCAGGACTCGTGATATTTATTTCACTGACATCGTGTCCATATATTTATTAGAGGTATTTTATTTCAAACCCTTATTTTAATTAAAAGATATTCAAATAACTATTCGTCCACTGGACTAATGGACCCGGGTGTGTCCTAAAACTACAACCAAGACCACCGGGGGATGGGCCGCTGCATTCCTGGAATGCGGTGGAGATACTGCGATCGCCAACTCGCCTGTCAAGCGTGGCGATTATGGCATTTAGCTCCCCATGAAATTGGGGGAGGCCTTTGTCCAGCAGTGGAAGTCCTTCAGCTGATATGAAATAGTCCACTACGCCAACCTATGTATTTCCATGTAAGTATTAGATCAGAAATATAAAAGTGTGATGGAGATGATTTGACTACCCATATGATAGACGCGAAATATAACAATGTTGTAAAAAAGACACCTATTAGCTGGTCAGCATTTTTCAAGTCCCGGCCCTTCGCGCAAGCTTACTGTAGAATGCAATTTACAATAAATTATGCAGATATTAATAAGTTGAAAGGTTAAGGGTTGGAATAATGGTGGAGCCATTTATCGTCCGATAAATTGCGAGTGGAGACACCCTGCATCCAGATTACGTGCTTCAATATCCGGAATAACCCGACGGAGCTCGCGACCTGAGCGCGCGCGACGACCGATCGCGCCGACCGATCGCCCGACTAGTCGCACAATCCCGACGTAAATTAGTGCGTGAAAAACTTTCAGACACATTTCGTGAGGTTATGAACGTTTCCCGGTGAAATTTTAACCAAGTTACGGCGATGAGGTAATTTTGCCAATTTGCGAACCTAATGCGGCTGAATTAGGGATTTCGTAGATAAACATTGAATAATCCTCAGGGAAAAGGATTTCCTTTGGCAAACATCATACGTCATGGGTTCCGATTTTGGCGTATGCGTGATGTTTTATTTGGATATGTTTTTACCATTGGTATCATTTTAAGGTTATAAATAATTTGCTGGGACAAATACAATGCTATATCAAGGAATCTGTAATTTTTACAGCATCAGTAGTGTTTTGTGTCTACTCACGTTTCATCTCTTAGGTATAAGAAGAAAGAAACTTAAGGAATTTGAATCCCCACTGGCCAATTAAATGATATTGTGTTGGTATCCGAAATTATTTTTATAAACCTATTTTATTTTACGAGATATAGATTATATAATTATTGATCAACAATTTTTATTTAAAACAGTTATTGATGTATATTACAGGGTTAAAAGTTTTCCAATATTCGAATTACTTTATTGAAATAAAATACCGCGAAGAAACTGTTAGAGTAAAATGCTCACGGACAAACAAGTCTACGCCAGGGAAAAGCCACTATTGTTTCTAAAGGAAATATTTGTCGAACCGAGACGTCTCTGCTGCAAGCACAAACAGAACGGCAAGACAATTAACGTACTTATCCATTTAAATAAACGTTCAAATCTTTGATACCCTATACTTACCTTAAACAATTTATTTACAGAATAAGCTACCTTGGAGAGAGAGAGAAATGGTACCATCGCTCATAATTAGGTATTACGAAATTTAGACCAATCTCGTACAACTTGGCTATCTAAATATAACACAAATCCGATACACCTAAATTAGGTCAAGCCAAAGTAAACTTGAACACTCTAATCGTTTCTAAACTCTATTACGGAAACCACATAGATTTAATCAGCAGTTTCAGCAAAGATCGCTAATTCCTACAACAGATATCTTCCTTTACATTAACCAAGGTGACAACTATTCAGACTCAACTTGGAAAATTAAACTTTAGCTCTATAGCTTAAAGATAAGTATAGATTGGCTGAAATGGAAATCTGTGGTGTAGGTGCAAAATTATGATATTAATTGATTGACAGAAGTCACTCTACATTGTGTAAAGGGATCGATGCGAACTTTAACTGCCAAACGTTTGGAAAGCCGTCCCGATCGAGATTAGAACAGATCTTGGAGGTACCCCTTTGATCTTTGCTACAACCAATTACTTTAGTACAAAAACCTTGGCCGGATATTGACGCGCCGGGACATACAACTTTTTAGAAACATAAAAGGAGTACTTATCGATTACTTGCCAAATCAACTAATGATTAGGGTCGTGGCGGATATTTGAATTTTAATAGCACGGTAGCCACGATTGAAGATGCGTATTCTGTCATTTTTTTTGTTTTATATAACTACAGTAGCAAAGAACTTACATCCTGCCTGATGGACCACAGCACTGAGAAATCGTTATGTTTTCACTCTCAACAGATTGCATCCTCGGGAACTCTGGCGACCTTACTAACCATTACAACATCCCTAAAAAACAAGTAGTGGTGTAATTATCGCTGCAATCTTTTGTAAAATGAAGGTATTTCCCCAGTAGGGTTGCTTTAATTATGAGCGATGTTCTTCTATGCTCTACCTCCCTTACTGTATTACAAATAACAAAGAGAACGAGCAGCGATTATTATAATCTTGTACCGTCAATCAAGCTCGAAGTTTAAAGGAGCAATAATTACTGTTCACGCAGCTATGTTGGATTGAATTCGTAGCATTTCACCAAAGACACGACTGCGTAAACGTGACTAAGTAAATAGTCCATGGTTGTGTTCAGGTATTCATGTCATGATCCTGAGCGTGCGTTCACACAATTAGTAGCAGCCAAGTGCCGTAGACGAGCTGTGCAAATGATTGTACCAATTAATTGTTTACAGTGTGAACTTAATTGGAAACATATGCGGGGTCCGATGGGGCGAGATTTTCCAATTTATTGTATAAAGTGTAACTTGTTTATTTTTACAGAAAACCGCGAAGCAATCAATGAGTGTAAAATTCACGTTTTATGTCACTCTCCTGGACAGTTTAAATTTCGCGTTGTGCACTTTGGTATACCTAACGCCCTTAAGACTCCGTTGGCTTAAGACTAAACTGAATGAAGGATTGCAATTGAAAACGTTCGAATACTACTAAGTTATAAAACTTGGTACCAATAAGGCAACACAGGATATGCAGTATAAAATTGTTTAAAACACATTGTAGCCGTTGTCAACGGCTGTACAGACAGGTGCTCCGAGTTCGATACGCTCGTAAAAACAGCTCTATATGGATTTGTTATTTTCGCATCTTTGTCTAGTTGCATGCATTAAGGAAGCTTATGTGACGCGTTTTTACTGCTAACAAGTTTTTAGAGGTTATTTGAAGGCAAAACATTTTGTCAATGTATATGGGTAGTTAAATAAATAAAAATACTGGCAGCGCTAAGTTTGTCTCATAAATGAAAATCAACAGCTTTGAACAGAAAAATGTAACTACTAAGGTGTGTTCTTGTACCAATACAAATATTATTTATCGCTGCTAAAGAGTGATTTCTTCTAGACAACCTTTCAACGAACTTGACATGAAGTAACCTGTATTTGTTAGAATGGGTGGGAGTGGCACTTTTTTACGACTTTGACAGCTCATCAATGGTTGACTTAAATGGGAATGCTTTTTAGAAACCTCTATATCATTTTAAAGGCCTATCCATAAATACCCTACACCACCACCACCACCACCATATCAGCCCTAGGACGTCCACTGCTGGACATAGGCCTCCCCCAATTTCATGGGGGGTAAATGCCATAATCGCCACGCTTGGCATGCGGGTTGGCGATCGCAGTATCTCCACCGCACTTCAAGGAATGCTGCTGCCCATACCCTACACGTGCATTTTTTTTTCATCCCCCGGTTACATGTTTGCAGTGCCTCCCCGCTTCCCCTAATTTCATTTTTTTTTAATTTCCCATGACTCCGATTAAATTGGCTCTAACATACGGACGGGGCGACAGACATGACGAAACTACAAGACAAGTGTTCCGTTTTTCCCATTTCGCTACGGAACCCTAAAAAATGGTTATATACCATAGAAGTGAGTTTCCAAAGTAATAAAGGTATCTTAAATATAAATATTTACCCGCCATCTAATGGGATTGCACTCATTATGAATGCGTGAAATTAATAGTCATTTAGGGGTTGTAAAACGATCGTATACTGCCCGGTCCGGCCACGATCGCTGTCTATTACCTAAGCAAACAATTGGCCGGCGCCGATAAGTAAGTTGCAAGCGTGCACAACCCTTCCGCAAAGAAGACTCGATTAGCTGAGGGGCTAACTGAATCACTGTCTCTTGTTGTTGTTATTGGTATCACGGTCAACGGGTTTAGTAGACAAGACTGCGCTTTCAGGGACTTGGGACCTTTGCACTTTGAGTGTTCTTTGACTCGATTGTGGAACGGTTATCTAACATATTGAAAAATTGTAATAGATATGTTTGGTTGACATGACAGAATCGATGAAGATCGGAACGTGAAAACAGCATACTTGGGCCGCCCAACAGGAAGACGTCCTGTCGGATGCCCCAGGTATCGCTGGTGCGACATGGTGGAGGCGGATCTACGCGATCTTCGAGTCATCAATTGGCGAGAGGTTGCACAGGACCGTGAAAAGCGGCGCTGTCTTGTGTCTAAGTCTCATTTTGGGTCGCTGAGCCAACGGAGTAAGTAAGTAAATATGTTTGGTTGATGTGCATCTCGCAACCAAATCTGTGAGTTTGGATAGACAATCTGATTGAATTTATATCATTTTAAGCTCCTTTACCTATTATGCAGAAACTTGTTAAATTTTGAAGTGGTTTAAACTTTCTCAAATTTTACACACGAATTATAATAGTCTAGAGCACGGGTAATAAAAACAGTTGAAATTCTGACGTGTATAAAACATGTCAAAAGAAGTAAATGCATTAAGTTATTTATTACTTAAGTAGATTAATTTATTCTTGAATTTTCGATTAGTAAATGCTTATATAGCCGATAGTGACCGATATAGCCCTCCGAATCGCTAAACTTAAATGGCAGTGGGCGGGGCACATAGCACGTAGAACCGATGGCCGTTGGGGCGGAAAGGTTCTCGAGTGGCGACCACGTACCGGATGGCGTAGCGTGGGCAGGCCCCCCACACGGTGGACTGATGACCTGGTGAAGGTCGCGGGTGTCCGCTGGATGCGGGTGGCGCAGGACCGGTCATTGTGGAAGTCTTTGGGGGAGGACTATGTCCAGCAGTGGACGTCTTTCGGGTGACATGATGAAATGCTTATATGTATAAAAGATTTAATGGAATTTGCGGTCTATGGAAATTGTAATTGGCATGTCGCTTGTGCTCGTTTTGACTAGAAAGGCTTAGCACGATAAAAGACAGAACTCTTTAAAAGAGTTTAAAGCATTATTCAGTAGGTGAGATGTCACTGTATTAACTAACCTATTACTACCTACTATATACGGATGTCTTTATTGGTTAGTTGGTTCCTGTCTCAATAAGACTTCACGTGCACTATCCTACCGAGTTAGAGAGCTCGCAAAAAATAACATTGAAATGTGTGATTGAAATGAACCAAACTAAAATCATGAAATATTAATCCCGTATTGAATTTGATTTGAAGCCCACCATATTGTGGTGTATAACCGACTTCAAAAAAGGAGGAGGTTCTCAATTCATCGGAATATTTTTATTTTTATTTTTTTTATATGTTCACCGATTACTCGGAGACTAGAAGACCGATTTCAAAAATTCTGTTTTTGTTTGAAAGGGTGTGTTTTTTAGTTGGTCACATAGTCACCAAGTCTGGGTCTGATGACGGGATCTTGGAAAAATTAAGGGAACTCCTCAAATTATTACCAAGAGGATGGAATAAGTAAGGCTACATCGAAGGAACTCCTCAAATTATATAGCAGGAGGATGGGGTCTGGCAAAGTTTGGAATCGGTGTTTTTTTGTTACAAAATTACTTGTAGTTCTAGTTATCAATGGCATTTCATCAGACACGTTAGGGGAACCATTAAGAGAGTGGCGAGACAAAAATAAAATCGATAACACAAACGTTTTGGGCGATTGTTATCAGGCAGTATCGAACCGGTGTAAGCCTTCATTGAGCTGATAACACGCTACTGATTAACGATAACAGCTAACCAGCTTGTTAAATGCATAGAAAACTACGCGTTGTACTAATTACATCCACCACCACCATATCAGCCCTAGGACGTCCACTGCTGGACATAGGCCTCCCCCAATTTCATGGGGGGTACATGCCATAATCGCCACGCTTGGCATGCGTGTTGGCGATCGCAGTATCTCCACCGCACTCTTGGAATGCTGCTACCCATTCCCCGGTGGTCTTGGTCGTAGTTTAAGGACATACCCGTGTCCGGGGTCCGGGTACTAATTACAATATATTTAGGGAAATATTACAGCGAGGAAGTTTTAATCAATTGTTTTTATCAAACAATATACGATATTGTGATGCATTAGTTATGTGATGATGGGGTTGTAATCTACCCTTGCTTTTGAAACAACAAACAATTATCGATATATATAATAGATATTAAACATCGGACTGTCGCGTTATAGTTAGGTACATAATTAAAGTTTGTTGAGAAATCAATTTTCAGTATTGTGATAATGATGAACTTAGATTCTACCTATTTAGAGTTTTTATATATCATATGAGAGTGAGTATATAGGTACTATTAAAAAAAGATAATTTTTTACCACGTTACCTTTAATTCGTAAATAAAAAATCTACATTATTTACTTTTAATTAATATCGCAATTAATTGATTAACTAATTTTAATGTTAATAAAATTGATTAATTGCATTGTTCGTTTTAAGTTTTATTTTTCTTGTAAATTTTAGCGAAAAATTCAAAAAATTAGAAAAACTAGATTTAAAAAAATGTATCACGGATTGGACTAGGATATATAGGGTTTAAACTGTTCCCAATGGTTCAGTGTATCACCTCCTAAAGTCCTACATCGTTATTCCGAACACCCGTATGTCCCACTGCTGGACACAGGCCTGCTCTTATTAATAAGAGCACTATGGCAAGGACAATAAAAAATAAAGAAATGAAACAGCAAGGCTATAAATAGAAACGAAATCTTTGAACAGTGTAACTGAAAGTGGTTTGCAGAAGGATAATTTTGTTCTGATGAAATCGAATACAGGTTAAACTTATTTACTGGAGGGTTGATAAATAAAACAGACGCTACTACCGTAATACCAGGCTGCTGGGTGGAAATCACTAGAGTAAAATCCCTTTTTACAGTTCCCGGACGTTCATAAAATGTAAACTTTCTAACGATTTTTAAACAACACTAAGGCTTAACAAGGTATTATGGTGGTTTAAAATTGTATTTGTATAGTAATGAAATGAAAATATTTTTTAATGCTATGTTGGCAGCAAACAAGCGTACGGAACGCCTGATGGTAGCGTATAGACGCCTGCTTGTAACTCGCGGGGACTTGCATGCGCGTTAGTAGCGCGGCGCAGCGTCGTTGCGGGGCGGGGGCCGTTTTACATTAAGGCGAACGCGGGGCACATCGCACCAAAAAACCGCGCGGTAGAGCGGAGGCGGGGTGTGTAACATGAAGCAGTAATCGACAGTCGACAGTTTCAGAAAGATCTAAAATGCAAAACCGCCTAAGCCCCGCACCGCGCCGCGCCCGCTCTCTGCGTTTCGAGCTTTATACCATTATACCTTGTTATGTTATAAGTCAAAAAAAGTAAAAGTAGTTTATTCTTTAAATTAGGCATAATACATATATTATACAGTTTCGGAGCCATTTAGAAGGCAGAGCCAAGCTAGCATCTAAAAAGCTAGGTTTGTGCTCAATAGAGCGAAGTGATACTTCACCTCGGGACAGAGACTTCTATTATACAAGTCGCAAGTCCGTTCCCATAAGGAGTATTGCTGTCACCTCTGGGCGGGAGCACCTGGATACCAGCTTGGGTCGTTTGACTCGCTTCAGAAAGTTAAAAGTGCTGTGCGAATCGTGGACGATCCCAAGCTCACGAGCGATATTGAACCGTTGAGTTCAAGGAGAAATTTTGCCTCCTTGTGCGTGTTCTATCGCTTATATAATGGGTTGTGCTCCAAAGAACTGTTCGACATGATGCCTACGGCTGCTTTCTACCATCGCACCACTCGCCTTCCGCAGGGCATTCATCCTCACACCTTAGAACCTAAATGGTCGCGTACGGTACGGTTTCAGAGGAATTTCCTCCCTCGGACGCTCCGATTGTGGAATGAGCGGGAGCTGCCGAGGTTTTCCCGACGGACTACAGTATGGGGTTCTTCAAGAAAGGAGTGTATAAATTCTCAAAGCCTCGGCAACGCGCATGTGACACCCTTAGGAGTTGCAGGCGTCCATAGGCTGCGTTGACCGCTTTCCATCAGGCGGGCCGTACGCTTGTTTGCCACCGACGTGGTATAAAAAATAATAATACATGCACCTATGAACGTCAATAAACTACCTCTTGAACTAAGTGTTTGTTTTACTACAGATTTGAATTTAGAATTGCTTAGTTCAGTATTGTGTTTAGGAATTTTATTATAGATTTCGATACAATTTCCCAAGAACGACTTTTTTGCCTTTACTAGTCTATAGAAGGTTATTTTGAGTTTTCCAGTGTTTCTGGTGGCTATTGGTTGCGCTTTTCTGCCAGCCTCTTTACGTTTCCCCTTGCTATGCTAAAGATGATTTAGTTTTAATTCACAAATATAGTCCGCCATATTATGTATTTGGAAAACGAGCAGCCGAGTAATTTTGCTAAAATAGTACAACGCTATAAACTTTTATTTGTATTTTTAAACTGTAAAAACAAATGCACCAATAAAGACCATTAAAAACATCGACAGAAGGCAATGAATATTAAAAAATAGTATCAGAAAAACACGATCGAGTAGGACTAGTGGCGTCACAGCGGTAATCGCCACCTGTGACAATTAATGGCCTGGGCCACCGCACTTTCATTACCCGTATTCCGATATGTGGATTGCTGAAGGTCAATTTGATACAAAAAAATCGCATTTCAATTTTTCTACACACTTCAAATCTAAAACGTTAAAAAAAAGTTAAAACGTCCGCGCAAAATGATTTTTCTTAATGCAAACAAGTCTGCCGTAATACCCAATACCCAACCCCTTATACTTTGTACCCTTAAGCACCCATGCGCTTGCGACTCTTAAGGATTGACAGCCGTAACTCGAAATTGGACAAATGTAAAATATAATTATTGGGTATCAATACATTAGCTTAATTAACGGTGTCCTGTTACGTAAACTAGGTAAATTCGTCTAATAGGAAACAGGGAACATTAGGGAGGCATTTGAGGAATTGTTGTGCCGACAGCTAGATATGCAGGTCCCTCGAGCTTTGACGACTATTCACCACCAGAAACACCTACAATACCACATATCTAATGTATTAATAGTAATTAGGTAGCTCTGAAAGTTAAATTGAAATTTGAAACGACTGTGTCACATGAGCCTCCAAGCGTTATACGCCTTTCTATTGTTGATATGTAACATTTTCAAAATAAGCGAGTAAATATCGGGAATCCAACGGCGCTTTCAATTTTGAACAGTTAAGTGGTCAGGTGTTTTGGCGACCGAAGTGTTCACTGGGGAGCAATTCATTGGCGGGACAAAGTTAAAAAACTTACTAAACCTACACAGATGTACGATTATTGGTGAGTAAGTAAAATTTTCCTAAACAATAAGTGAATATCTAAATCTCGCCTCGTCTGGCATATGATTTCGACCATTGTCAAAAGTGGAATTTTTCGTCAGATTTAACTCTTTTTTCGCCTATTTTGGCCATCACTCTGTTTATTATTACATCATGGTGTTGATGGAGCCCCGTTTAATTCTACTGACGATGTAAGTATTTATTACTCTCAACGTTTTTCTTTTATAATTTACTTACCTTTAAATCGAGACAGTCTCGTCAAAACTACTTCCGACCGACATTTGCAGTAAATGTAGTTTAAACCAACGTCTATTCATAATACATATTAATAAATAACGATAAATTTTTGTGGACAATCTTACACAAATCTACTAGGACTAGGTAAGTCCCAAACTAAGCAAAGCCCGCATTTACTAGTACTATGGGTACCTACTAGGCGACAAACACTTAAATACATATAGAACATCCAAGACTCAGGAATAATTTATTCGTGCTCATCACACAAATAACTGGATTCGAAACTGGGACCATCAGCTTCGTTGGCAGGGATACTATTACCAACTAGGCATATATCTGTTTGCAACTATTTCGTGTGTCACTTTTCTCTAATGCCAATTCCATAAAAGATGGTCACTACCAAACTCTAACATTGGCCGTCCCGTGCCGTAACTAGTATTTGTGTTATAGAATGAATGAACCTACGCCGCGATTAGTCCAAATCCACCTTAATCAGTGGTTTAGTAGCGTTACTAAACCACAAAGGAATACTTGTGTTGTCAATAAATCCATCCCCACTCGGGCAAGTTAACAGATAAAAACTTTGTACAGTCCCAACTCCCGTTTCGATTACATAAGGCGCGCAAACTTCCTCTATTACCCCCTACTTAAGGGTACAAATTTAGGCGTCCCCTATTTAAACACTGTTGCCAAATACCTACTAGCGTAA
Source organism: Notocelia uddmanniana (assembly GCA_905163555.1). Lineage (NCBI taxonomy): Eukaryota > Metazoa > Arthropoda > Insecta > Lepidoptera > Tortricidae > Notocelia > Notocelia uddmanniana. Next base: position 27,532,776 of record LR991058.1, on the reverse strand, counting down.
TTTACGGATGGCCGTGCATATGGGAATCCTTGATTTGTAGACCGCTCTTGCAGGAAATATAAGTAAGAATTGTAAAGTTTTGCTACCTAATTAAATTTGCATGAGTTTATGCTTCCACTTTTTGATTCTTACGCTTTCAGGACTATGATCAAGCAGTTAGTAGTACTAGTATGAACTCATTACAAATAGTACATTATTGTCCAGGCATGGAAGGAGGCAATTGCTGGCTGCGTATAGGATAATTTCCACCAAACGGCACGCATCGGATCGGCACGGGTTTTACAGTCTTTAAATGATATTAAATCATGTACTTACACAGTAATTAACAGTAATTAGCAAGCCGCACACAGCATCATACGTTCGGCTACGATCGCGTGTCGCGGACGACGCCCGCGGGTAAGCTAAAAAAAGCTGCTGTTGATTTATTTAATATAGATGTAATATCGTTTAAAGATTGTAAAATTCGTTCCGATCCGATGCGATGCGAGCCGCTTGGTGGAAATTATCCGTATTAGTTTTAAACGGACGACTCTGGGAGTCCGTTTATACGATGCCTGCAATTGACGTTCCAGCCGAGACTAATATACCTAGTGTTTTTTCTAGAGAATGGCGAAATTGGAATTAAGTTTTGATAAACATAACCCTAAGTCTCATATATACTCTCCCGCCCTTTACTTTTTTTAAACAGAGTCGCAATAGTATGTTACCACAGAGGCCGGGACGAAAGGGGTTGCTGGTTGCTGGCCGAAGACATATAGTAACAAAAAATCAGTTTTATTTTTAAAACCCCTGTGTCACAAATTTATGTGGAATGGAAATTAAAAAAGAGGACTTTGCCTGCCTATGCCTAGTAGGCCTGCAAGATTTGTATGAAATTCCATTAACGACCTCTTGTCCTAGCCGCACCTGAAACGTCATACTTCGCAGTCTATTATGCAGTCTATTATAAGGAACATAACATCAATATTTCATTGCATGTTTGAGAAAATGTGTTTTTCCACCGAAAAATGCAAATTATTTCAGACACAACAATAACGTCGCGTTTCCAAAAAAAATAAGACTTGAATTGGTTGTATATGACCTTTACCATCTTTTCTATCCCTGTTTTTTCTTTTTAAAAGTTTGGAACTCGACATATACACGAATTTAAATGAGTATATAATATTGTGGTCGCACGGGGCAAGCATGCAATGTTTTTAATTTATGACTGACCATAAACTGTACATACACTTCGCTTTCCAATATGTAGTGATTAACTTCCACTTTTAGGGCCATTTTTGAGAAAAAGTAATTTTATTACTACTATAAATAAATAAAAAGAAATTGATTTTATGTAGGAGTATTTGCTTACTTTGGTACACATAACTATTTTCGTGATTTAATCATAGTTTATTAAAATAAATTAAATTAAATGAGCTATGGTTGTAGATGTAGTCTAAACCTTATTATTCTAAAAGTGAAACTAATGAAAGAGACAATGTAACCACGCAAATAAATTCAACAGAGTATAAATAGTATGAGAAATACTATGTTGCTAAAATTGTTTGTAGTTAGCAGAGATATGAGCCAACTCAGCCAACTATAGGAACTAAACAACCAAAGTTTTTAGTTTTTGTTACGTACAAGTATTTAAAACCAAGCTAACAGATATAACATATATAAATAACATGAGAGATAACATGTGATATCGCAGGCGCGGAAAATTTACTGCATAAAGCAATGGCAATATATTATTTTTGTGATTTAAAATGCCCGGATTAGATGGGGGCTGCTTTGGCGGCGGGATTCGGCTACTAAAATATAGGAAGAACAACTGAGTGAAAAATATTTACGTCGTTGATGATTTTGGATTTATTGTCAGTGGTATTTTTTGAGCTTCCTAAGCATTTAATCATTATAAATAACTAAAACCAAAACAATTCCTAGTTGAATTATCAAATTACGTTGTCAGTGATACGATAAATGATTATAAATGTTGATAAAGATACGGTGCAATTATTTAGGACATTCCCAGAATACAAACACTGGTGACTGATTGAGGAATTACATCGATAGCTATTCCTATAGGTACAGTATCCCTTGGCATGGCTTGAATGCGGTATGGTAAGTCTCCTACACAACACTGTCATCATTTAAGCCACACATTAGTGAAACTTGCGCAGTTTGAGCCGGCACCTGGGGACGCCGTGGCGGCGATATTTTACCGGAGGAATAAAACTACGAGTACGAAGCGTCGTTAGTTTTGGTTCGGGGTTCGGGACTCAAGAGGATTACATTTTGAATGTAAATAACATAATGTTAATGTGTCATCCTGAATCAAGTGCTCTGACGAGAATATATAGCGTGCGTCCGCGTTCTCTGTCTTAGTGTTCTACAGTTAGCTGTAAGTGAGATAATTATTTAAAGGCTAAATACTGCAAGGCTGCAAGCAATTTTCCAGCGTATACATTGTTAGATTTATTTGAATTGACAATTGATCGTTGTATTAATGAACTTCACCACTTTTTCTGTATCAAGCACAGATTAAATAACATTAAAGAATTTCTATTCTTTAATAATTTTAATTAACTTTATTTCTCCAAAGGTGCTGTTATTATTTTGATAGATCTGTAGTCTATCAGTAAATACGCTACTGGTTTTGGAGATCTCCGGAAAATAAAGGAGTGATGATGATGATGAAGCTTCAGTCAAAATTGAGGATCTTATGACCGCAGCTAACATCATCGGAGAGACGAAAGCGCACCGTCTCCGCAGGCACAGCCACTTAGAAAAGGTGGGGGGAAGATCGGGGAGCGAAACGGGCCTATGTGAGCCATTCAATAGGGAGGCGAATCGTCGGACGACCTAGGTACTCGTATCCGTGGAGCGATGTCGTCGAATCTAACCAGCATGGCTAGCACAAGACGGCGCGCGAGCTATCTCACGCGCGACACAGACTATCCGTCTCTTTCTGTGTGTACCAATTTAAAAAAAGACGGATAGTCTATCTCGCACGTGAGATAGCTCGTGCGCCGTCTTGTGCTAGCGGTGCTGCGCTACCTCTAAGTCGTGAACTGGCGGGAAGTAGCGCAAGAGTGTGTGGAGTAAGTGGCGAGAACTTAGTTTTTAGTTGGTAAGAGGAAGTCTGGTTGCACCTTTGGTTGCACTAGTACTAGTGCAAGTAGGTAGTCACCTATTTGACTATCCTTATGTAAATCCCTTTCAAATTTTACTGGCTTAACTGGCTAGGTACATTAAATAGGTCAAGTTAAAGGCTTACTTAATACATAACTTATATTTATTTCATACATGTTCACTTACAAACACATTTTAAAATATAAAATTGGAACTTCTCATAAAACCCCGAATTGTCAGGTAGATATCGACCCGCGGACCTAAAGGACTGCGCTGAAAGCTTTCTGTTTGCTCAACCCGTTTCACGAGCGCGTATAATCACGGAGACACTGCCCTATTCAAATGTAACACTCCCTGACAATATACCTACTTGCTGCTAAGTGCTTGGCATTGTTGAATCTTAAACGCTCACGGGCTAATCCTGGCGAGAGATCGTCACATTGCCTTATAGAATTGCCACTTTAAAAGGCGCTAGTTACTGATACTGCTCTTAACACCCAATAAGAACTAACTTTAGGAAAGTGCTTCAGGTGTGACTTTGGGTTAAAACGAAATCTTTAAAAACCATGTGAAGACTTAAGTATGATACGACAAAGTTTTAATAATCTTTGCAATTAGTTATGCTGGCTATTTTGTAAAATTAGTACCTACCTATGTGAGGAGTAGAACTCGAATAACAGTAATATGTACCTACCAAATGTACTAAAACATTAACATAGTCATTTAATTATGCAAAAAAAATAAGGTTAGGATTTCAAATTAAATAATGGACAAAAATGAAATTAAATCCACTACTTACGCAATAAGCGAACGATATTTACGTGTACTTTCTCTAACAACTCGCACGTACCTGTAAAAAAAAGAAAAATAAAAGTTAGCATTCATTAAACTTTTTTAATACGTCATCGTGATTTGTGAGTCAAAGAGAAAAATGAAACAATCGCAGATTGTTTAAACCACGACGACGCTCCCTTCTTTGTCAGTATATTCTAGTTTATAACAATTTTCATATTCAGTTTCAATAACGCTCCAATTCCTCTCTAACCTTTCCAAAATCATAATTATGGGCTCACTAAAAACAATCCAAATTAATACCCCAAACAGCAGCCCATAATATTCCAAATTCAAACGCGTTTGGAAACAAACCAATACAAGCGTCGGCAAACCGCGAGCTCGCTGGTTAATCGGCCACCAACTAGTGGGTAATCCTTTCGAGCAGTGCATATAACGACTGCATTCCCAGCCCTTGTACCAACGCACCTCGCACAGAGAAATTGCGGCACTCGGCTCAAAGCGCTGACGAGACCGTATCATTGAACGTCGTGTTGTGACTGACGTGCACCGCGCTCCGTATCGGTAATGCGCTGATTTCTGGATGAAGTTTTGGGATAATGTTTAGGTACGTGAGATAGTGTAGGTATGCCTTTGCGTGATCGTTTCAAATGCACTTATTGAGTACGAAATGTGCTTACATACGAATATTAGTTCAAAGCAAAAGTCGAGGTACAATCACAAGTAAATCCTTTTTAGGGTTCCGTAGTAAAATTAGGAACCCTTACAGTTTCGCCATGTCCGTCTGTCTGTCCGCGGCTTTGCTCTGTGATTGTTAGTGCTAGAAAGCTGCAATTTAGTTTGGATATATAAATAAATAAAACTGAGAAAGTCATTAAATAAAATCTAAAAATTATATTTGTGGTACCTCCCCTACACGTAAAGTGGGGATGAATATTTATTTGCTTCAACCCTAACGTGTGGGGTGTTGTTGGATAGGTCTTTCAAAATGAATAAAGGTCTTGATTAAATTTTTTTTAATTAAATGTAAATTTTCGGAAATACTCCAAAAGAAAAAAAAATGTGTCACCCCTTGTTCTTGAACTATCGGTCGCAAAAATATGAAAAAAATCATGAAAGCAAAGCTGAATAAAATTTTCAACGAAAACTATAGTGGACATGATCAGTAATGCCGTTTTAAAGTTATCGTAAAAAAAATCTTATTATATTTCTTAGTAAAAGATCTATGAAACCCTGCGAAGGTATTTCCCATTTGCTAGTTACTGTTTTTTTTTTAAATTGGGCAACTACGGAATCCTACACTGAGCATGGCCCGACATGCTCTCGGCCGACTTTTCTAATATACAATAACTAGGTGCCACACTAAATAATAGTAAATCTCATAGCCGACACAGACAAGCATGGTTTCAAACTGACATTCAAACATTTGAAAACCGTAAACAAAGCATCTCGTGCACTGAATGGGAGGCAGAGCTGCGCTGGCGCCGCGTGCATTGCCCTCGCCCCCCTCCACCCCCCCTCCCTTCCGCGGCTGTACAAACGCGCCTGACTGCATTCCGCATCGCTTCCTGACCAGGGCAAGTGCAGCATTACACTGCAAGTACCTTCCCTGCCGCGCTCGCCGCGGCCCTCACCTAGCTCGATGCAACTGGATTCGAATCGAATTGATCCCGCTTCTATTTTGATCATTTCGTAAACAAAGCTATTTAAAACTAGGGCTAATAGAAAATATTTATAATGCGAGTAATGTTAGCGAAGAAAAAATAAATCCCGATTTAGAGATTCAACTTTCAAACCAAAGGGCATAACCGAAAACTCAAAGCTGCCGTGAGCAAATTCAACCTAGGTTTGGGCCAAAAATATTGGGCCAATATTTTTCAAAGCTGTGTTAATCATGCCTCAAAGTAAACGTTGATTTCGATCGAAGCGTGGCCTAACACGTCCCATGTCCCTTTAACTAATGCTCGTCGTTTCGAAGTGGAGCAAAAAAAATGGAAACACCCAAGGTAATAGTCCGTCTGCTGAAAGCGTTTTCCACGAGGCTTTTAAGCGCTTATCTTTGAAATGATAGCCGTGGCCGGACGATGAAGGCTGTGACGGCAATTTGCTTACATTATGCATTAGGACATGCCCCGTTTTGCCATCGAGCTATGATAAAAGTTTTTTTATTGCATCCTTTCTATGTATTTATATTATTTTTATTTACGTCATGGCTGATCTGATTCCGCTCGTCGATGAGATATTGCTTTTGTACAGCGCAACGGGCCATGCAGTTGAAACTGATTCAGTTGTGAACTGGCGGAATGTTGCAATTTGTATCAGTTCGTTGTTTAGTGGGGCTTTTTGCAGGAGTTTCGGAACGAAGGATTCAGTTTTTAAACAATCTGTTTCAGGATTTTTTACAACTCAAGCTATAACTCTGTATATATTACGTTTATTTTTTAGGGTTCTGTAATTGAAAGAAAAGACATATATTTTATTGTCTGAAGAAATAATAAGTCACTTCTAAAATTAATATAATAATAACAATTTAAGTAAGAGAGCGGATAATTTGTGTTGTACTACAGAAAAAGGAAAATACTTTTAACTTATCTTACGTTTCTAAGCGAAAATAAATCCAAATGTAAAAATTGATCCATTTATTAGCTCTAATATTTCCCATAATACAATATAAAAGATTGAGTCTATGAAAACGTGTTCGTGTTTGTTTTCCGCGTTTATTTCTGGACCGCTGCTATTGTTTTCTGAGTTACGGCTACCCACGAGAAGGTTCACGCCAAAACTACCGCAGCTTCAGTAAAATAATAAAAGCACAAATATTGTAAAGTCCAACAACGATTTATCGTGTTTCTGGCTGTGTACAAAGTGGCTGAAACTTCGAATATTTTATTGAAGTCCAATTTCTCACGCCTCTTGACAGCTTTAAAGAGAAACACATAAACAGAAAATAAATATAACGGCGTAGTTGAAGTCTAGAACAAACTGAACGTCAGTTTCATCATTTACATTTCCTAGTGCACTTGCAGATGAAATGAACTTTATTGCAATATCAGAAATATTGAAGGCAATACGTAGCTAAAATAAAATTCCGGTCGGCGGCTCCTTCCGAATCAATTGCGTACGATAGTTTCGATACCGGATCGTTATGGCATAGCCGTAAACCAATATTGCCATTAATGGTCGAGTATTTGAATGCTTACGGCTAGGTTTTCCTTCTCTGGCTATTCCATTAATGGTAACTGCGTTTATAGGTAGGATTAGAAATGGTTTTAGCATTTATTTTTTGCCCGTACATTTTACCACCTTTCATACTGATGAAACGTTTACCGCCTTATTTAAATAGTTACAAGTTTTTTTATTTGGCCAAGTAACAAAATAACGTGACATCAGCATGTCCAAATACATTTCATTGTTATAACTAATCATGCAAATTCTTATTGAATAAAATTATATAAAATAAAATATATTATAATGGAAATCATATACTATGATATAGTAATAAGTATGCATACAGTTAATTATTTTGTGGAAGACAATCATAATCTTTCGTTTTATGTTTACATTCATTAATTGAATAAAAAGGTTTACTTAAGAAAAAACGTTCAAGTTTTCTTTTAAATTCTATATAAATAGGTTAAATTCGTTATCTGTAAAGGCAATATATTGTAGAGCGTAATTTTGAGAACCTTATGCTTGAATGTTTTGGCTAGCTTTGTTATGTAAGAACCCATAGTTTTTTCTTATTACGCGTGTTATATTTTATGAATTTACTTTCGTGTATTTAAACTCATCTTTATTATTCTGGATTTCTAGCAGGCTGTCAAATATAAATAATGAAATTACTGTCATAATTTGACTTTTTATAAGGGATTCTCTGGTGCCTTTGCGTAGACTTTTTTTAATACCACGTCGGTGGCAAACTAGCGTACGACCCGCCTGATGGTAAGCGGTCACCGCAGCCTATGGACGCCTGCAACTCCAGGGGGGTCACATGCGCGTTACCGACCCTTTAAAAATTTATACACTCTTTTCTTGAAGAATCTAAGACTAAATACACTGGCCTACAAAAGAAGGTATAACAGTTTTTGTTCAGGAAAGCTAAAAGTAAAAAAATTACAGCATTTAAAAAGCGAGCGTTTTTAGGGTTCCGTACCCAAAGGGTAAAAACGGGACCCTATTACTAAGACTTTGCTGTCCGTCCGTCCGTCCGTCTGTCACCAGGCTGTATCTCAAGAACCGTAATAGCTAAACATTTGAAATTTTCACAGATTGTGTATTTCTGTTGCCGCTATAACAAAAAATACTAAAAACAAAATAATAATTAAGGGGGGCTCCCATACAACAGAGTAGTTGTTGGCGTTTTTTTTCTGGTACGGAACCCTTCGTGCGCGAGTCCGACTCGCACTTGGCCGGTTTTTATTCTTTTTTTTGTCTTTTTTTTCAGCTATCTTTTAAAAGGAGGTTGTCAAGAAGGAGTTTATATAACAAAACAAAATTTTCTACATTATGCTTTTTATTTCAAGTTACTAATGTAAATACAAATAGTACAGAAGTTATCGTCACGTTTATGAGTGTTATACCTTCTTTTTGCAGGCCAGTGTATAACAGATCGTTTGTATCTGCAACGTAACGTTTTCGAGCGTGCGTAAGGTATATCTAAATGTTATTTTCTATACTAAAAATGACAAGCAGATCACCTATCGTACGTTCGATAATTTACCATTACAAGATAAAAAGAACCGAATTTGTTACAATTATTATTCCAATAAACGTTGTGGTTATGTCACCCATGAACGTAAACATTGCTTTTATAATTTAAGGAAGGGGGAGTATTTTTGGATTGCTTTTATTTTATTTTCTCATAATTTTATATGGTTTGATACAACAATTTCTTTGGTAATTTTCAATGAAAATTGTACAAAATTTCAATTAAAAAGTACATTTCTTATGTTAGTCGAATACTAGTCGTTAACTAGTAATGTCTACTTAACTGTGAAAGTTTTTTTTATAGTGATCACATCACGAGTACACTTCGTGAATTTGTTCACATACTCAGTAATAATTTACCTGGCACTTTACTAAAACTGGCGCTCTAAAAGATAATATTTCGCGAATAGACTTATATAAAAACGCAGACGACCTGTTTAGCCTAGTTGGTAGTGACACTGCCTCCGAAGCTAGAGGTCCCGGGTTCGATTCCCGGTCAGGGCAATTATTTGTGCATTTAGCACGGATATTTGTTCTTGGGTCTTGGATGTTTTCTATGTATTTAAGTATGTATTTATCTATATAAGTATATCTATCGTCGTCTAGTACCCATAGTACAAGCTTTGCTTAGTTTGGGACTAGGTCGATTTGTGTAAGTTGTCCCCCAATATTTATTTATTTATTTATTTATTTATAAAAAAAAGATTTTATTTAATAACTTTGTTGGCGTAATCTTTTCGTATATCTATACCATATTCCAGCTTTCTAGAAGTACTCGTATGGTAAGACCACTGACCTAACCGCAAATGGACAGACGGACATGGCGAATCTGCGCTGCGTTCCTTGTTAACAATGGATCCTACAAGTTACACAGGGAGCATTACATGATTATTTAATCGCCATCCGTACTCAATATTTTGACTTGTAAAATAGTATATCAAGATTTATGTCCCAGTGCTCCACACTCACCTGGTATTTTCAAAAAACAAATAAATAAAAAAATAAATATTAGGGGACAATCTTACACAAATCGACCCATTCCCAAACTAAGCAAAGCTTGTACAATGGGTAGGTACTAGACGACGATATACATACTTATATAGATAAATACATACTTAAATACATAGAAAACAATCAATACGGTATTTTCAATCCTATGTAATAATCGTAATGACAGACGTGGGATAACATCTATGTTTTTATTCTTACCCCCAATTAATATTATATTTTATTTTACCTACCATAATAAAATATGGTATGTAAATAAAAGGCGGTAAGTAAAATACGAATTTTCCAATACTTTGTAAGCATCTTAAGAAACCGAAGACTACTAAATGTAACAAAAGAATTTTATGAAGTTTGATAACAATGAAACGAACGCAAATGAGTTAGGTAGCTAATAAGCTTATAGCAAGCCCCTCAAACTCACATTGACCTGAATATTTTTTTCATTACCTGCATCACAAAGAGGTAAGTATTTTTTTCCTTTTCTTTCCTCGTCTAGTGTCTTATTTTCATAATAAGCAGGTATAATAAAATGGATCCCGCTAGCGTTCGTTCATTGTTGAAAAATCCAACGGCGCCTGAAACATTACAAAGTGATCCTCTTTTGCTGAATGCGCATTTTTTTGCCTTCCTAATAAAATATACGGTGATATCTTTCTTTTTAATTAATTTAATTAAAAACAGCAATAGTATAAATCAGAAAACAAATACCTATACAAACTAAAAACATTTTAATGCATTAACAAATATCAGCTCAAACGAAAGTAGGTACTTAAAATGATTAATTCCAATGACGCTCTAGCAAATAAAAGCTTAAAATGTATTTAAAATATGAAAGGACATAAACGCCCAGACAATTAAACAGACAGAACACCCTTTCACAAACAAACAAACAAATTATAACTATTAAGGCAGCGTGAATGCTGGCCAATATTAATATTTCCCGAGGACCTCGTTTTATTCCGGACTGCAGTTCGTCTTGACCAAAAGGGTTTAAGTGCCGTCTCTTTTCTACTCGAAGACGTCGTTATGTGGAACAGAGTTAGAAAGATCCTATTAATGAACGTCGGGGTCCTTTGTCTGGGCGTCGCAGTTCCTGCACAATCGCCGTGACACCGAGTAATTAGTGAGAAAAATTTTGTTACTCAGTCTTCTAATACTATATTTCAATATGGCGGACGGCGGTTTGTTAATGCGTCGGAGATAAACGGTGAAAGCTTTTTGTTTTATATTGAAGCTTAAATCATGACTACCCATGAGGTTAATGTTCTTCCTAAATTCTTTTGCCTGCATTTCCTTCTCAAAATTTGTGTATAATATTTTAGGAGAAAATCGAAATTCTATTTGTTTTGTTTTAAATCGCATCGCACCAATCGTTCTATTAACACATCATCAGTTTTTCCAAGAACTAACTCCATCGCATTGTTACTCAGTTTTCTTTCAATCTTAAAATCTAGGTGTATCATAGTATTTATTTACTTACAACTTGTAGCCATAGAGTATAATATCTACAATTGTCGTCAGTTCTGTACACACGTGCTCTAAATACGTACTTGCAATAGATCAACTACATAGTTATTCGTCTGAGCGACATACAAACCTGCACCTAATTTTTAGCTATTTAAATTGAGAAATCTACTAGCCGCGCTTTCAAGCATTTGTTGGGCCAATTAAGTACGTCCATTCAATTTACTCCTTACAATTTCCAATCTAAATTTAGGAACACGTGTAATGGCTGACATGCCTAATTACATTAAAATACTTGGAATTTCTTGGATTGTTATGTACATTGCAATCAGTACGAGTACATCAGTACACTAGTCTACTACGTGAGTGTATGGCCGTTCCGGTCGGCAGGCCGGCGCGATGACCCTATATCTATCTGCTTTGCCACAAATAGTAGGCGGGAGCGACTTGAGTCTAACTAATGATCTGAACTATTTTCTTTTTAGTTTTTGAGGGAACTAGTGAAGGATTTCGTACCTGGGCTTGATCGTACCGATAGCTCAGTGGCTAGAGCAATTGGCCGTGTATGCCAGGTTGCAGGTTACAGTTCGAATCCTGCTCAGAGCACTAAAATTTTCCCTTTGATTGGAATTTTGATGATCTGTATTTGGTAAGGTCTCTGTTTCGGTAAGGATCTTTAATTGTTGAGTCTGGAACAGCGATAATGACGATGTTGAAAAATTGGAGAGGACGTGAGAAATACTTCAGAAGAGCAGAGCCGTGCAAAGTGGAAGTTGTTCTACCAGTCATGAAATCCACTGCTGCATCAGTATGTAGATAAATGCAAATGCAAAATGCAAAACGACCAAAAACATTATTTCGTTTGAGGCATTCACAATATCTACACCCCGAAAATATACGTGGCAAAATATTGGCGAAGAAAATATTCGTGATCGCTGCTTTATTTCAGGAAGTTTGTAAACTTATATCTCATGTGATGGCTTCATTATTTCAGGAAGCCTGAAAACTTATTTCAAAAAGTTTGTAAAAGAGTCGTAGAGTAATATAAATTCTTCGAGTATAATAATAGAATCATTGTCGTTCATTGCTAGTGACTTGTGACAGCATTCGTATAATTTTTCTCAGCACTCATCTCACGCGACTGGGGCCCCTTAGATTACTCACGCGTTGTTTTTAGACTCCTAGTTACTAGTAGTTTGTTATTTGAGTTTTATTAGCGCAGACTTTTTCTAATAGTCTGTTCAATCCAAAGTTGGAGTAAAGTATTAATTATTATTTGTTACTAAAGATTATGTATGACGCAAAGGTTACACTATATCGCAGATTATAGCACGGCTTTGATTTTTATTTTTTATTCTTACCTTTCCATTTTTTTACTTTATTTACATTGGGTAATTTTCTTGATCTCTTATATATGCAACAAATGTAATCTAACCGATTTATATTTTGAAATTCAAAAGCGGAAATAAGAATTTCTCAAAACCTAGATGCAACTAATATACCTGTAGTTTGAAATTTAGACAAGCATTTTGAATATGATAAAATACAATGATATTCTATAGGAAAGCCTGACCACGTATTAGCACATGTTAGACTAGCTATTCTGTTTACAGTCACATTTTAATTAAGAGCCCAATACGGATAATATCAGGGCATTGGTCTGCATCACTGAACCCACCTGACCGCACATTTAGTGATTATTCAGTTGTTGAATAATTAACACTGCATAAACAGGGACTTTTCTATCGATTACTGTAATTCCGGTATTTTTTTATTTTTAACTACAGAGCCCATTTACATTATAAATAATCATGAAAAACAAACTAAGTAAAACACATATAGTACAACCTCCACAAGGCTTGCATAAATTGGAATCTTAATAACTAATAAGACAATAAAAAAAAATGAAACCGAGTATCAACTTATTAAACTTTAAACAAAATCTGTACAAAATATACAAGAGTACAAAAGATAATATTAATTAAAGGGTTGAAGGGGAGGATTACACAGTAAAATGTAGTAATTAGTTGATCCAACGCTTTGGCACGCACGTACTTCAATACAATCTTAAGTCGACAGCGTTCATTGGGAATTGGGATGGCAACGTGCTTTTATATTTTACTAACATATTGAAAGCAATACATTTTAATTAAATTCAAACCAATTTTTATTTTTTTTTTGATCAAAATATATTTAAAATGAATCAAAAAGATCGTAGAAGCACTAATTTTAGCCGACACGACGTTGGTGGTTTTATATTAGAAAAGAAGTATAAGTAATTGAATGTGATAATATTTTAATTTTCTAAAGCGGTCGTAGTAGTAGTAGGTAAAATTATTTATCTACAAGAACCAATTTAGTCAAATTGATACATTTAAAATTGGTTTTCATAATTAATAATTATACTCGTTCATGTGCTATTTATTCCTTTTTTCATTTCTTTGTTTAGCACCTACTTACTCATAGAATAGAGAAGCTAGTAAATGAAATTATACATGATCAATTATTTAGTTTGTTTTGGGTATGGTTTTTCGTGTGTTTGGCTGTAGAACCTCATAGTATTAAAACTGCTCGCAACACTTCTAATAAACATCTGATTAAAATATCGCCTGCTGCAAATTTTAACTAGTTGCCAAATTATTCAGGGGCAGTGTAACTTTGATAATATATCTAAAAAGTAGGTTTCTTGATATTTTTATTCAGAAAAAACCTATATCATTAAGAAATTCAGACTTGCTTTGTAAATAGTTTAGAAAACATTCTATTAAGTATATCTTATAACGATTTAGTATATCTTAATACCGATTTTTTTCAACGGAGAAAACTGTTAATGAAATTGACCTTCGTACGTTTATAATTTCAACATGCGCTTACGGAAGGCTTTAAATTGTCTTTAAACCATCTGATTGAATCTTTCCAACATTTAAACCTACCGTGATAGAATTTGTTCACAGCACGTCTAAATCCATTTGAATTGGAATTACACACTTATTAGGTAGATGAATGCAATTAGTCGCATACTTGAGTTGCTGAATACCGCTCCGGTTGGTCGACTCTAGAGCGACTTTCCAGTAAAATTGCGGTGAAACCGATACCGTGCGGAGCGCTCGCCACGCGATCGTTATTGTGATTCCTAATTATAAGAGTATTGGGAAAAATGTGAAAATGATATCACACTTTAGCACTGTTCGTTCTACTTTAACTGACGAGGTACGGTAATTATGTGCACTAAAATGAAATGTTAACATAATGTTGAGCTGTATTTTGTAACGAATGCCCTCCTTTAATCGTGGATGTAAAAGTACACTTTTATAAGGATTAAAGGAGGGTCAACATCTATTTATGATTTTAAAGTTTGTTTTAATGTTTACTGGGAAAAACCGTAGTAAATTTAATGATACTTAAAATTACAAATTACGATTACGAGCAAAGGTGACATTACTAAATAATACAGCTACACAACAATCTAGAATTGTAATACCTATGTTTGACAAATAAACAATTGGAAATATAATAGTAAGATAAGAATTACAGCTTTAGATGTAGATGCTACGAGTAATTTATATTTACTATTTTCGATGACATTGTACACATTGTACAATTGTACACATTGTACAATGTCATCGAAAAATGAATGATGAATGCGTCGTTGTTGTTGTGAGTGTTGTTGGACATTGTATGGAAATAATTATGGTCAGTTTCTACGTAATCATAAGCTGGTGCAATCCACTCTTAGTTTTCGGGGATATAGAATACAACTTTGGTTATTTTGTATCTGTAAGAATCATAGCTATAGGAAATACTCCTACTTTTAAATGACATTTTCCCTTGCTGGCTCGGATTGTGATACGTTGCTAAACTCAACCAACCAATTAATGTTCCAATTTATTTGAAACCATTGACATTTCACAATGCAACTTAAAATTATTAAAACTTTTCTGATTATAACTATTAACAAAAACAGGGCTGCCGTTTTGATTTTAGCTCCCAGTCGGATGCGACTTGATAGATCGTAAAGGACATATGTTCTTTGCGTTTTTACGGTATATTCTTAAGGTATTAGATGACGTGAGTAAGCATAGAACTACTCGAGTGAATCAAATGCCGTTATTCCGTGGCAACCTAGACGTCACTGCGAAAATTTTGCATGGTAATGGTTCAGGTTCCACAGAAACATTTTTATGTTCCGTTATTCCGTCGCGCCATTTTACGCACGTGATATACGTACCAATGCACTGGCAATATGTGAATAAACATTTGACGGTGAGGTTCTAATGAATTAAATTATGGATTAAAAAGGGCTGTCATCTTATTTAGCCATTGGTGTATATAAAAAGATACCAAGGAAATTAACGAAATGTGAATCCGTCCATGAAAGTAAGCTAGGGAAGCTTATGCTAAGGTGAATAAACTATATTAAAATACGAACATAAAGATACTTCAAGAGTGGTCGTAATGAGAAAAGTTTGATGCGACTTTAATTTAAGTCTAACTTCTGTCATCAACGCTTACTTTCATGGCAGAAACCGGCGTGTAAGGCGGTCGAATTGTCCATAAACAACTTGATTTAGTTATTGACTGCGGCCGCTCTTTGATTCCCTCCCCTTGCAACTTCTGCTGAATACGAATCGTATTAAAAGTTTACGTTGACTGGGCAAAATAAATTGTACAACCGAAGAAAAATAAATGAACATCGGGGCAAGTTTTGTGGCGGATAGACTTTTGTTGAAGTGTTTGGAGTATTGTTCTTTCGATTTTTAAGGGTTAATTTATTTTGTAACTAATCAGCGATTGTTTGAGAAATAGGTAAGTTTAAGGTTTAAATATAGTTAGGATTCAATATTTAAGGTGAATTTTAGTAAAAAAGAAGAACATTATACTCAAGCAGAAAATGCGCATTCGTTCACAACTTAAGCACTTAAAACTTGTTTTAAACTTTAAGAAGAAACTATAAGTCTAACGCGAAAAGGCTCTCCCGTGTCCATAAAGTGGCTCCAGCACAAATTACTTATATTTCAATAGTCCCGCGAGATTCAAACATAATAGTTTGGATAAGAGCAAAGCTGGGCAAACGTTAATGCGCTTAACTTATGCGTGCGGACCTTAACTTCTCCGTAGTTATTGCCAAACTTTATCAGTGAAAGCACTTTAGTATGTCTGCAACTCTTTATTAGTCCATGATACACAATGAGCAATGGTTGTTTGTTTGAGTCATATGTGAGGCACGATCTAGAGCGATAGTCGCGCAGCATCTGCGCTGCCGGCTGCGATTGTATCGTGCGAGTCTGCGGCCCGCGAGAGTTGTTATCAGATCCGTTTGTTACCAACTTTACCGGCATTGTGCTCTCTATACGTGAAAACTTATCGGTCGAGTGCTTACGGCGGCGCCGGCGGATAGGCGGGAAACTGGATGCACTTACCATGTTAGAGAGCCGCAGCCGCTGGTGTTTAGCGAGTTGAGGATCTAGGGCTTGGAGCGGGAGGGCTAGGGGCAGCGGGAAAGGCAACGGCAGTTGGAGCTGGGGATGCGGGGCCGGCAGATACAGCGGCGGGCAGCAGGCGCACGGCGTCACGTAGGACACGCACCCGAGCTGCGGTGGGAACAGCGTGGCGGCGGCCTCCTTGAGGCCTCGCACTCGTCTCTCACGACCGCATCCGCGGCCGACTGCGAGCGTTCGACGGACGCACCGCCGACTCCCCGATACCGTCGCACACGGCTATACCTCGACCGTTGCCGCCGCGAAATTCAAACAAACGCGGGAACTTGTTAGAAGTTCGCGAAGCGCGGAGCGGGGCTCGGAAGTATTGAAGGAGCGGAGGAACGGGCGGGACGCTGCGAGGGAGCGGGAAACTGAGCGGTCGGGAGAAGCGAGAAACGACGCACAGGGCTCGCGAGAGTGTGGAGAAAGTGGCGGTGTGCGCGGAGCACAAGTCGCCAGGCCGGCGTGTGGCGTTGGACTGAGCGCGAGGCAGGTGCGCGGGGCCCGCGGGGAGGGGCTGGGGGCGGGCCCACCTGAACCACCTGGGCGCCTGCGCTCGGCTCGCTCAGCCTCCGCAACTCACCCGCGCCTCCTCGACCATCGCGACCTGATACTCTCTTTCAAACATTCACTCTGCACAACGGTCATTATTAACTTTTCCATTTCCAGATTAATCAAAATATTTGGTTGCCTAAACACGAGATTAAAACTAGACGATATTAACTTTGAGTATCTTTTTAGGGTGCACTTGTGAATGCGTAATAAAAATCTCGGTAAATTGAAAATCATCTTGTTAACTGAACGAGCCGTCGCATACTTGACGTCTAAATGAGGAGCGAATAGGATTATTGGGATGTCCCGAGAAATCTCATTGATCTCGGAGGTCCGGTGGCACATTACCGTTAACGACTGATCACTGGTTAAGCACGTACTGGTGTAAGCACTGTTCGCTAAGAAGGGATTAGCCACCTTTTAGCGTTGTACTATTTACTTTTAGGATGATTTCGTTTGCACAGCTCGAGTGCCGAGGGAGTTCCGAATGAAAACGAGATAGACCAGTTACAGAATGAAAAAGTTACTTTATTTTATTAATCTTTACATGTTCATTGTTACATGAAATTATAAATGTTCTACTTAGTCAAATCAGAGTATTTTGATAAATAAAGGAAAAGAACAATTTCTATTAGATAGTATTTAATCTATTTTTGCCTTTTTTTAGGCCGAAGTCAACCTACGGTATGAGGCTATTTCCAAATTTGACTCAGAAAATGACCAAAAATATCTGTTTTATATTAGGATATTTATATTTTTCCAGAAAACTCTATTTAATTATCACTTTGGGACAGACCAAGGTTAATGTCAATAGGCAAAGAACGCGAATATTGGCGTTCATGTCGACTCTACCTGCCTTATTTAATACAAAACAGTAAAGAAAGAAAATCTTACTAAAGCCTGATATAAATTTGAACCCTCGTAGAAACCACAGAAGAATAAGGACACATATTAACCAAAATGTCTCGCTTGTATTTGATGGTAACTTTTGGTCCGAAAATTCGAAGGTTATGTATGAGAAACAAATGTTTGAAACTAATTTAAGCTTTTATATTATTTTGTAACTGTTTATAAAGGCTTACAAATTAACATACAACCTGGCTTGGTAAATTAGTTTTTTCTTCAGAATGTAAGATGATTGTGATGAGTTGTCGTAAGAATAGCTCGTGGTAGTCGTAAGACACAAAATAGCGACATCAATGGCAAATTTACAGTTGTGTTTCGACACAAATCTTAAATTCTGACAGGATTGCATAGGATATATTTAATTGGAAAAAAAATCGTGATATGGCGTCGCGATCGTGTCATAATATTGGCATGTCACTGAAATTCACTGAATGTGTCAAGGCTCGAGAAAGAAGTACGAGTATTATCATCATCATCCTGCCTGTGTCAGTCCACTGCTGGACACAGGCCATTGAGCTCGGTCTCCAGCTCTTCTCCTCAGAAAGAAGTATATCACGTATAAACAGTCACTTCGGGAAACAATACGAGTACAATACTCGTATGTTTCGAAGACCTTAGGCTGGCCTTTTATGAAATGAAATAATTTATATTATTAATAACAATTGTTACAAGTTGAGATACAATATTGAGTTTTCAATAGTACTTAAATATTATTAATTACATTATAGTTATTCATGTTATAACTATGCCAATTTTCTTCATATATTAAATTCGAATATTTTTATGTCACATATATTTAACTTTTAAATAATTATCGGTTGACTAAAAAACTCATCATATGAATAGAATGACTCCTGCGTCAACCACTTCTTCAGCCTAACCTTGAATGCGGAGGAAGTTGCATCTCTTACAGAGTCTGGCAGGCAATTATAAATAGATGGGCCTACATACCGCGGATCGCTCTGACTTTGCAAGTCTGTGTGAATCGGCGACCAGCCTATTGTGATACGTGTGATGCCTATTACTGTGCAGGTTATAGTTAGTGTTAATGCCTCTGCCCTTGAACATATCCAAGTTCTCGCGTGTGAACACTGAAACCTGGTATATGAGTAAACAAGGCAGAGGCAAGATCTGGAGGTCGCGGAAAAGGTTACGCGCTGGGGCATCCTGCGGCCTATGTGTGCGTTATACCCGTTTTAGTGATATATGTAGTTTTAAACATCAAAAGATTAAATTCCAGTACGGGATAGAAAAATAAATTTTATGATGTCATTACATCGAAACTCAGGTAAAATTAATTATGTCAATTTTAAGAGTATATCATCCTCGTTGGCATTTCGGTGATGTTACCGAAATAATACGGCCATGGTAGGCAGGTAAAGGCAGTAGATAGGTTATTAGGTACTGAACTCCTATTCCTTATCTACATAAATGACTTGCCATACCTCGTAAAGACCCACCATGATATAGTATTGTTTGCAGACGATACCTCTCTTATATTCAAAGTCAAACGACAGCAACAAGCTAGCAATGATATAAACAATGCCATTTCTAAAGTAGTTAATTGGTTCAATGTCAACAATTTATTGTTAAATAAGAAAAAGACCAAATGTATTAAGTTTGTCACGAGTAACTTAAAGCACAATCAAACAAGTGTCATCGTGAAAGATGAGGAATTGGAACTAGTGGATAGTACAGTTTGTCTTGGTTTAACGTTAGATTCCAAACTCCAATGGGGTCCCCATATTGCTAATCTCTCGAATAGACGGAATTTAGCAACTTTTGCAGTGAGCAAGATCCGTCAACTAACAGACGTGAAGACAGCTCGATTAGTATATTTTAGTTACTTCCACAGTATTATGTCGTATGGTATTGTACTATGGGGCAGTGCTTCAGAGATTAATACCATTTTTGTTCTGCAAAAGAGGGCCATTCGAGAAATATATAAAATGAATCATAAAGACTCACTTCGAGATAAATCTCTCTCTCAATTCAAGAACACTAACGTAATGAAAATGCATTGTCAATACATCTATGATAATATTGTGTATGTACATAAAAACATTGTAAATTTCAGGAAGAACTGTGACATACATAATATTCATACTCGAAATAAACATAAGCTTGCAGTGCCCACCACTCGGCTCCAAAAAAATAGAAAATCATTCATGGGTAATGGTGTGAAGTTTTATAATAAGCTTCCAAGAAACCTAACTGAATTATCTATTAATAAATTCAAAAATTATGTAAAGCGTAAACTCATATCGAAAGCATATTACGAGTATAGCACACACGACTATAGGTACATGAATGATAAAACACTGTGGGATTAATTGTGACTGAAATATTAATTTAATTTAATCGTATGGCATTTATTTACGAACCGTGAGATCTTCGAGAAGACAAGTACGGTTGCCAGTTTTGAAATATTAATGAATTTATCATTATGGCATTAGACATTAATTACTTATTATTTTCTTTTGACATTATTCTAGAAACTGTCTAGACTCCTATTTTTTATACATTTTATTATCTCTTTATTAATTTTTTCTTTTATTATTATTATTATTTATGGTTTGACGATCCTATTGTGAACTTTACTACATAATCATTTCTTAATTTTGACATGTCTACAGAAATTTAATATTTATTTTAAAGAATTATAATATCATCAATAAATTGCTCTATATAATTAAATAATTAATATAATATAAATTATAAAATAAATATAAAATAAAAATAAATAAAAATAATATAACATTAATATAATAAACACGTTATAACTGACGATTCGAAAGTGCTTGTTGCTAGGCCTATTTGAATAAAGAATATTTTGACTTTGACTTTGACTTTAAACCAGTGAGCTAGAAACTGTAATCACTTACCATCAGGTGAGACTAGAATTAATGGCTGCTCAGATATTTAAATAAAAATATAATTACGCAATATAAAGAAATAAATTAAGATTTATAATGATAAATTTCCCATGTTACTAAATAATCGGATTTCTTAAACAGATGATTTTGACCAGGATTTGAAAATGTTAAGCTGTTACTGCTCAAACTAATAATTATTAATTCAGCTGAACAGAATCTGGAAATTTTGCAATAAGTTCTGAAAAAGCTCGTTCAAACTGATCACCAAAAGAAACCTACTATTTGCGACGTTGTGACTACCTCTATTTTTATGCATGCAGAAAAATGTATCTAGTCATAAATTACAATATTATAGACTGGTAATATCATATTATTAATCTGCCACACATGAAACTCATTCCAACAAGATTATTATGAGGGGTGGACAGATGGACTTCACGAAAGAGCGCAATACTATCATTTCGCATTCGACATCGAATTATTTTATATATTATTCATTATTTCAGAAACTGGTTGACTTTCGGTTATTTTTCACGTTTTGACTTAATATGCCAATTATAATAATATTATGCTGTGGTTTTGCCGGTATGAATTCAAAAGCTTTATCATACATATTTATGTGCGTTCCCAGAAGTGACAGAAATATGATCATTATTATTTATTAGTCATGTTCGCATATTTTGTGCCTGAGTACGTATATATATATTCGATATTGACTGTACATTACAACAAAACAATACCAACCTGTCACTGAACATGTCAATTCCCTTCCCATTTGGTAATTTATTTGTCGAAAATACGGCCGGTAGTTTTGCCGTATGGCCCGCAGCGTGCGTAAGGCTCGCGGCTACGGCAACAGTTAAACCGTGTCTGTTTTCGATAGTATTAATTAATCCAGTCATCAGTACACGGCACAATAATTAGCGAGTCTGGTAAATTGACACGTGTTTGAGACGAGGCAGCGTGCCCGCCTTTATGCGTCTTAAGCAATTGCCTTATTTACCTGTACCTTGTACCTATAACTTTTTTCGAACTTTAAAGCTTATGCTTTGCCGTGTACAGTGTAGCTTAAAAGCACATATTTTTGTCGTGTTCATGCATTTATTTTTAGGAAATTTTGTTTGCCTTTTAAAGTGCGAGCCTTGCATTTACAATATATAATTTTTCAATGGATAATTTTCAGCTGAAAGTTGTCTTATTTTTACACTACCCGGAGTTATCCTTTTGATATTAACTTAGCACTAAAATTGCCAAGATATATTTGACATACATTATTAAAAAATAACAAAACATGAACAGACATAGCACTTTTATTGGTTCAGTTTTAATTGATGAATAACAGCCATTTTCTCTCAATAACACCTTCCTATGTTTTTCCAGAGCGTCCTGTCTTATCGATAACAACGTCGTGTTTAAAAAAATAACAACCATTCGTAATTGCTATTGAGATATTTTCGAATTCATGCTACAATGTAATGTGATGACAAAAAAAGAAAGAAATAATAAGAAAAATAGTACCTAGTACAAGTATAGTAAAATTATTTAGAACGTATGATACGTATGTACTCTTGACGATTCACATATCATGTGAGGACATATAATATGATTTTAAATTAATCAGAGATTGGCGGAATACTGGGATACTAGTTACTAGCGAAAAGGCGAATTTTTAAGAGCTAGACCTCAAGAACTTTCCTAACACTTTAATTTTTGTGTTATTTCCTTCTTAACCCCCGTAGACCCCGGTCCATTTTATTCCACCTTTCCCCATATGTATAACAATCGTTTCGAAATTTAGCTTTAGTTAATAGTCAGACACTAGTGATAGTACGTAGCTTATAGATGTGTGTAAAGGTTTGGTATGTAAGCAGGATTGGTCGCGCGCCCACGCCGGCCCCCGGTCAATGACCCTGCGCGAGCGCCGCCAAGCCGTCTACGAGAGTTATGTAACGTGACCTTAACATTTGGTGAGGCCTTTTTGGTGTAGTACGCAAAAGCTGTAGACAAACAGTTTGACGGGTGTCACAGTAGTTGGGCGTGTTTAGCGTAACTGAGTTCAGTTACAGTTACAGGACAGGGTAATCCAGACAGATTGTAATAATTATTAGATCAACCATAGTTGTGGTTTTTTTTGACACAAAGTGTTATTACATACTTTCCAATTACTTACTTTACAAATTATTTGTTTAATTCAGCCTGTTAGTATAATTTCCTCGGGTTAGTTTATAACTCATGTAGAGTGGTTCATTTGTAAAATAAAGTACTTGCATATTTATGTCAAAAAAGGATAGCGTTTATTTTAGTTTGTATTTGGAAAGCAGGGGAAGACTGTAACGAGTCATATGGGCGAATTGCAACTAAATGTACTTACTGAAGGTCTTAACTATGACTACATTTTAAATCATTCATTTGTGAACGAAAATAAGTCATAAAAATTATATAACTTTCGTAACGCAAAGAAATAAAAAAAAACTATATGAGTATTATTTTGTGTAGTGGAAGCCCTTTTATAGCTACGTTTCCTTTATTTAAGTAATATTGCAATGTTATGTTTTATATGAATGTTCAAAGTTACAAATGGACCACGTTCAAGCTATGTAAAAACTTGTAAAATGGCAAATATAGACCATTCAATACGTACTTAAAAAGTGTTGTGACCCAAATGTTTTTATTACATTCCTCAAACCGCCTGTCAAATCTACCTAATTATTTTGATTTTAACGTTGTAAGATATGTTAAAAAACGATTTTAAAACATGATCGCGTTATTTTTTAAATAGGTAGCAAACAAACTCGGGCTCAATTAGCGTGTAACTTGGATAAGAAGAAAGAAGACGAAGAAATATAGATATTTTATTAATTACATAAATTTAACCCACTACTCCATATTAACTGCATGGCAAATTTAAACCATTTTGTCCCCACCACCACCACCATATCAGCCCTAGGACGTCCACTGCTGGACATAGGCCTCCCCCAATTTCATGGGGGGTAAATGCCATAATCGCCACGCTTGGCATGCGGGTTGGCGATCGCAGTATCTCCACCGCACTCTAGGAATGCTGCTGCCCATTCCCCGGTGGTCTACCTAATTATTTTGTCTCAGGAAAACATAAATATTGGATAGCGTCGCACCTTACATAGAACAATAATGATCAATACCGGCCGGGTACTTCGGCTATCCCATTTAAATTACTGAAAGCCTTCAGATGTCAACTTGTCTAACAAATTTTAATCAAATGTAAGGAAAACGTCCGACAAGACTACGTACTTTGAGTGCTATGATATTAATTGATATAAGACGGGAATAATTTAATTAAAATTTTAGTAATAAACATGAGCTGATTCCATTTATTACTTCTTTGATTATTAATCCTATCAGGGACATTGTTTACGTTCCGAAGAATAATTTTGTAATCTGTTTATTCGTGACTACAAGTTTTGTAATTGCATTTAAATGTGGGCGCGCAGTAAAAGTAATATACCGATTTTGTTGACAGTTGACATTGACACCGACAACATACTGACCGGGTGCAACGCCATATGCGGAAGTTGCCTTGCCCACTAAATATTTTATTGGTCCTGGTTAATTGAAATATGGTTACTTCTTCCTCTGTCTCCATAGAATGTGACGCATGCTCTGTCTCCATAGAATGTGATCATAGGCCATGTGGATTGCATGCTGCATACTGCTATCAACCACATTCTTCACAGCATCAGAGCACCTCATGGGTGCTCTACTTTGAGCACAGGATTTTCAGCTTCTCTCGGTCATAGGTCATACTTTTTACTTGTAGGCCGCATAATATCTCCAAAAAAATGAGCGTGCGTGTCCGGCATAAATATTGCGGAGAGGCATGTGGTGATTTTCAGCTCTGTAGGATGGAAGCCGTTTAGCCTATGCTTAGAAGACGAGAGAGTTTAGTTCGTGAGTCTTAGATGTTTTCTATGTATTTATCTAAATCGTCTTCTAGTACCCCATAGCACAAGCATTGCTTAGTTTGGGACTCTGACGATTTGTGTAAGATAGTCCCCGATATACGACGATTTATTTGAATACCAAGCGTGCGAGATGTCCAATAATATAAAACCTAACTTTGTACATTTCTGGTGAATATTTTACCTTTGGGTGGGTCGCACCAACTTACAATTACACACAGATCAACGTTAAATATGGCGCTGGTAGCTGTAATCCCGTAGAAACTTGTCAAACTCTCCATACAAACTGATTTTAATGAACACCGCTTAGGATTACAGGTTCGGTGCAACCCACCCGCATGGTGGGCGCTTAATCCCATAATCCCATTATTAAAGATATAATGCGATTAACGATGTAATATTGGCGTAAGTAGGCCTACTAAACGTGTTAAGGTGCCATTTCCCTGAAAACGACGCATTTATAAATAGTTAATCATTTTACTGTTCATTTATTCGGCAAGACTCGGCATCACCCTAGCCTGGTTTGGTGCTCCGTAGCCAAAATGGTGAAAACGGAACCCTTATAGTTTCGTCATGTCCGTCGATCCGCTAGACTGTAAGCATTACATCCGGATGGTTACGAGATTGTCACATGTTTGACCGTTAGTGTCAAAGGCATTCGTTTCGTCACAAATCTGATAGGTTAGACGCCACTCAAGCGCCACTCCATTCCAGTAAACCTTAACCATACAACTTTAAATTAAAACGCTCAGTTACGAAAAATAGAATTTACCCAAATTTTGAATAAAACTCAATTATTTATCTCATTTGATACGATTCTGAATAATTGTTTATAAAGACAACAGTGAACCTGACGCCTGCCCGCGCCTTGAAATTCAAAATAACGGACGTCGAAACCAAACATTAAACAGCAAGCGCATAGCAAATAAATCGGCCGCGGAATCCGAGAACAAAACTGAATAAATTGTTTTAATAAGGCATAAATTACAACAAAAAAGACGAGCCGATCACGCCGTTACGATGGGTGACCATGGCATTTACGGTTTGGTGGCTACCTTATGCGGTTAAAATGCACTTTTTCCTTGCAGCAGGTTTTTGCTGCACATATAGTCATTAGTCTGGACAGTTAAGAATAGTCAATGCAACGGGACGGTCGAGCTCAAGCAAGCGGCGTCGGTAGAAATGCGTGACGTCATAATTGCTCTGGACAAGAAATGGACTGCAATTATTTAATATATGTATCGGAACTGAAAAAGTTGTTTCTAAGCATCTGCTTAGCGTTCGTTCAACTGACATAGTCGGTACTTTTTTTATTTAGGACTCTTTGAAGCATTGTTTCTCTTACCTATACCTGTAGCTACATGCGAAATTCAGACAGGTTTTAACAATTTTATTACTCTTGGGTACCTACCGAAAAAAACAAGTAAGTAACTGTGAGTCATTATGGAACCGTATCAAATTAAGTACACAACTCAAAAAAGGGCATTTTTGCTCATACCTTTTACTTTTTGGAAATTTCTATGTATTGCGCTCAGGATCATGTTCATTATTGATTCGAATTACGAACAAAACATGTTCCTAATTTCCCATACATTTTGTAGGTTTCCACTATGTGATGTATTACAAAACCTGTATGGTAAAAATATGTCAATTTTTTTCTGTGCTGGACCAACTAGCAAAAATAGTACAATTTTTGATGAAATCATCCGAGGAATTAATTAAAATGGTGAATCTCGATTTTGTTGCGCCGCGGTTTACAGGAAATTATTTAATTATTTCTACTTGTAATAAAAAAAAAAACATTTTAACAATGTTTACACATATATCTTACTCAATTTTTACACTTCTCATGTTTCTGTATTAAAATAAACTGTGTTGCTGTTAAATATGTGTAATAAATATTTAACAGCAACTATAAAAAAATGCATGTTTTTTTCTAACCTTTTAACATTTTCGTACAATTTTTAAAATGTTTTTTCAATACAAAACTTGCTATTAGCCAAATAGGTCCAATCGTTTTGAAATAACTTGCTTAGTGCTTACATATTCAGCAATTGAGAGAAGTATACAGATGCGCGCATATGGAAATTGCAAAAAGTAGTGCTTCGCTCTTACTACAATGACAATACGTGTTAAAAGGTTGCATAGTTTTCTTTAACGTATTATTTAAATCTTAATAAATTTAACTTGAAATAATGGTTACACGAGAATATACTTAATCATTCTATTTACACGAATATTTATAAGCATTTATTAATAAAGTGGCTCTTGTACCTACCGGGTTATCCAAAAAAATTGAAAAGAGTAATGTAATTATTAATTAGTTTTGCGTCCTATCGATGCCTTATACGGTTATAGAGCTCAATATTAGTTGTATGAGATATATAATTGCCCTTATATTCAAAAGAGATAAAACGGCAATAAAAAAATGGACTTCTTGGGTATTTTATATGAGAAGAAGAAAAAAGTGTCCCTAGAACAGTTTTATTATCGTATACATTAGAAACCTAGCCCGTCTAGCCACAGACTTATTTACGACAGTATATTACGTCACAGGTCTTCAATGTTATGGACATGCAATAAATCTATGAAACCGCCAAGTCACACTCTTTAAACCATACAGTCAGGGTTTAGAGGCTTGGCTTTTACTAGGATCTGATAACTTTTTTAAAGCGATAGCATTATGAGCTTGTGAGTCTTGGCCGCAAGTTTTACATAAAATGTTTTGGTGGGATTGGTTATACTCCAACGACTGTAGAATTTTATGTAGGTAAGATAAAAGTCCCAGTGCTTGACACTGACCTAATACACGACATTTGAAAACTTAGTCATATTAGTAGAGGTGAACAATAGGTGTCACTTATACACGTAGGTAATAACTAAAAGCAATACTGAAACTTAATTCATCGAATTAAACAAACATTATTTTAAAACAACATAGGAGCATGGAGACCAATTGCTCAGTGCTTCGCAGTGTAGGCTAGAAACCAAATTCATATCTGTAGTCGTATTACGTCTCAGCATTAGTTTAAAATACGTTTGTATGTACCATAACACATAATTAAGCTATTCTAAAACATGTTTCAATCAACAAAATACAAGAAAAACAATTTTAAGTATTTTTAAGATTTTTTTTCTTAGCCACTAACTAAATGTCAACAAAAGTGCGCGGGAGCATTGATCCGACCGATTTCGAGTACGTCAAAATACAGGAATTTGATTTAAGTGACGTGATTATGTATAAAAACAAAGACTCAGGATTTTTAAATATGGTTGTAGTTTCTAAACAACATTGCGAATAATAGGGTTAAGTCATGTTAAATCTTATCTACACTAAATCTTGGTAAGTACTCCGGACACCTTTAGCTATATGAGGATAGGATTGATGATTATTTTTTAAGTCCTGATCAGAAACATTGTATAAATCTTGCTAGAAATCCAACGATCACTTTACCCATGTTAATAAAACCATCACTAAAATTCACTTTCAAATGCTTTTCGTCACTAGATATTTGACTAAAACATAACACGGTTGATATTACAATATTTACTCAGGCAAAATTGTCCTAAAACATTAGCACTACCTGAGTTAAGCTTCCTTACATCAAACGGCATAACAAATTCATACATTATGTATAAACGGCATAATGGAAACGGCATGAGGTCAGGCTCGGCATTAAGAGCTTTCCGCGCGGGGCGGGAGGGGTAGCAAAGTGAATTTTATAACAGGATGCCGAATACCATTTTAACTGATTGAAGACGATGGATCCAAAAACTCGGATATTTGAATTGACGAGACGTTGATAACCCGAGGTTGAAATTTATACCTATTTTCCTGTTAATTGGTTATCCTATTAGGGCTGGGGTGTTTGCATCGGTAGAAAATCCTTGGAGTTTATTATTTGTTAATATAAAAATATGTGTAGCATTTTATAACGTTCATCAAACATATTATTTTGGCTGAAATGGAAATTTTTGAACCATCATTAAGGGTCTTAAGTTGTCTACGAGTTAATTGATTCCATTGTGACACGAAAATTACCCATACCAATTGTCTGAAAAATTGCTCTGTCACAACAAAATCAATTATTTGCAAACGAATTAAAACTTTTAACTATTGTCAATTTTGGGCGTTGCCTCTGCCTCTCTGCCACGAGAAGAACCGGCGGAAAAAAACTTGCCGAGGTATACATGATGATTCGGGAGACGTGAGCAAGATCAACACTACGGATTCAGTAGGTAGATCATAAGCTACTCCTTCGTACCACTATTAGTGAAATTAACGTTCATTTATCTTTGGTGTTGAAAACAAAATGTTTTAAATTATTTACGAAATTCATGGTCACTCAACAATCAGAATACTTCAGTCAAGTGATACGTTTCAAATTGAATGTCATCTGAGTCCGATTACTTTTGAAATATCGTATCTCACTCAATGTGACAATTTACTTTCTTCGTAATTAAAGTGCTGTCATAAGCATACTAACAGTTAGAGGTTTAATATTTATAAGCCAGTTGTTGTAGAGTGACCATGATTATAGAGAATTAAACTTTAACTTAACAAAAATTAAAATACAGGAAAAGGTATGGGTGTTTCACTTAAATACAATGGTGAAGGATACATTGTCATTTACTATGTATGTGGTGTTGATCCTGCTCACGTCTCCTGAATCACCCTGTATAATTTTTTAAAACAATATACGAGGGGCGTTCAATAAATTCTCGGTATTAGAATGAAAACAAAAGAATATTATAGGTGTTTTATTTTTATTTTTCAATATACTCCTCTCCTATGTTTATGCACTTATAAGACCGGTCAAATAGTTTTTTTAACCCCTCATAAAAATATTTTTTGTCTTTGGTGTCAAAATGCTCCTACACTACGAGTACTGTCTTCAATGCTTCATCGTTAGAAAATTAATTTCCACGTTGATTCTTTTTGAGATTGGGAAACGAATATAAGTCACTCGGGGTCAAGTCTCGAATATACGGTGGGTATGTAATAGTTTCCAGTCCAGATTCAAGAGCAGCAGCTTTGGCAATATAAGCACTATGCACAGAGGCGTTGTCGTGAAGAAGCAGAACACCTTTGGCGGTAATTTTCCCCTTCTGTTGTTTGATTGCTTCCCTTATTTGGCATATAATATTAGCGTAGTGCTCTCCTTTAATACTTACACCCTTTTCTGTGTAATAGATCAGCAATATTCCTTCACAATCCCAGAATTTTGTGATCATGACCTTGCTAGCTGAAGGCACGACCTTGAACTTCTTGGGATGAGGAGTTCCTTTAATGTGCCACTGCATGGACTCTTGTTTGCTCTCAGGGTCATAATGAAGAACCCACGTTTCATCTCTACTAACAAATTTTTACAGTATCTTATCAGGAATTTCACCGCACACCTCAAGAAATTCGGAACAACGAGCAACACGCGTATTCTTCTGAAGCGGTGTCAGGATTCGCGGTACCCATCTCGCACTGACTTTTGACATATTAAGATGGTCATGAACTATATCGTGTCTAGTACCAATAGAAAGGTTGGTTCTTTAAACTATTGCTTTCACCTTTACTCAACCATCTTCAGATATAATTTTCTCCACTTTTTTTAAATTTTCTTATGAAGAAGCTTCGACGGGCCGACCAGCTCTATGGTCGTCTTCGATACTCTCTCCCCCATGCTTAAATTGACTTGACCATTTCTAAATTGTTGATAAAGAAGGAGCAGACTCACGGCAAACATAATCCATTTCTTTTTTATAGCTTATTGATTTTTTACCTGTTTGGTCAAGAATTTTATTACCGCTCGGTGCTCTAATTTAACCAACATTGAAAAAACGCTCATAGTGATCACGTTTGTTCGGTACTTGCAAAAAAACAAAAGAACATCGCCGTTTGAATTTTACTTTTTTTTAATATTAATGAATGACTTTTACCGGCCAGTATTAAAAAGTTTACCAAAGAGGTTTAAAAGATGTCAATACCGAGAATTTATTGAACACCCCTCGTACATCTATACTTAATATTATAAAGCTCAAGAGTTTGTTTGTTTGAACGCGCTAATCTCAGGAACCACTGGTTCGAATTGAAAAATTATTTTTGTGTTGGATAGTCCATTTATCGAGGAAAGATTTAGGCTGTATAACATCACCCTGCGACCTATAGGAGCGAAGACGCGGACGAAGTCGAGGGCAACAGCTAGTTGTTTATAAAATTACAGTATCAAAGAACCACAAAATTACCGTACAAAACCTATTTCTACGATACCCGTGCAGAACGCTATCACTGCGATTATATACATCCCTATCCAATTATCCATTGTAAACAAATTAACGTTTCGGTATGTCAAAACCGAATAAATCCTTTTGATTGTTGACGCTATTTTTGAGCGTAACCTTTTAGCAGTTAGTTCTATTATTGCGTGTAAATCAAAATGAATTTGCGATACTGGCATTGTTTTTATTCATATACAGCTGCTACAATGCAAACTTTGCATCGTCGGTGTACCATTTGCTGTTTGGTTATAAGAAAGGGATTTATATAGGTTTTGTTATTTAAAGATAAAGTTTAGGTAAGGGTATAAATGAGTTGGATGAGGTTAGTAAATGTCAGGCGCTGATCCGTTGAGATTTTATAAAATAATACGTGATAATATGGCTCTAAAAACTGGTCATTTTCTTAATAAAAGTCTAGATAATTTTCTTAATGAAATGATACGTGATATATGGCTCTAAAAACTGGTCAGTTTCTTAATAAAAGTCTAGATAATTTCCTAGATTTATGTATTCTTACTCCTTGCAGTTGTATCCTAAAGGAGGTACGCTTAGTACATAATACTCGTAAGATAAATTTTATTTAAACCAAGTCGGCGATGGTAAGTGTTCACCGTCGCCTATGGACGCTTGCAACACCAGAGGCCTCACTAACGCGTTGCCAACCCGTAAGAAACATTTTCACGCCTTTTTTTAAGGGTCCCGTGCTGTAGCCCCTTGGAAATACCTCGGTAGGTAGGGAGCTCATTCCAGAACCTAAGTGTTATAAAGTCCCTATAGAATAAAACTAGAAAAAATTAAAACTGTATTAAATAAAACATGTTCAAAACAAATAATATTCACTTCCTTTCTTACTAAATAAGGCCTCTTTTAAGTTCGAAACATGTAACCCAAATCTAATTGACGAGTAATATTAGCAACTTAGCAGGCAATGCCGGGGGATGATATATATCCGTATAGCAGCAGTTAAAGTTATCCAAAAAACTATTAGTACACAACTCCTAAGCCAAGTGCTCACGCGCGGGGTAAACAGGGTGTCTCGAAATAGGTGTGCTGTAATTAATTTGAACTGTCACAATATCATCAGTGTGTAAGTAAGAGCGATGCGGGATTGGCGCTACATTTACATAAGTTACACGTGAATTTCATGAGGAACCCGCCGCCACGGATGCTTCACTTGCAGGAAGTGACAGTATCTGACCTTGGGCTTGATTTTGGAACGTATTATTTAAGTATTCAATGATATGAGTATTGAAATTTCCTTGTGCAAATCCCGTCTCAATATGGCGACGAGGTCTCGCAATATTTTTTCCTTGTAGAAAACTTACAATGATTATTTAACGTGTCTTAACCGTGTCTGAAGAATGAAAAAAGAACTAATAGAATTCCTGTAAGAATTTACCAACTATTAGTGCCAGCCAGATAACCCGCTAGAAGGACTATATATAAGTACAACCACAAGGTTATGTTTATGACTAGGAACTTATCATTAGATTATTTCTCGGCCATACTTAAACAAGCTAAGACGCCTCTTTCGTTGAGTGCTGTATATTCTAGTGAATATTAATTCCGTGATGGATTGTACCCATCTCTACTCCAACTAATCAGCTGTCGACGTTCGTATTATGTATAATCAATTATTATAAACACTTCCCTCGTGAATGACAGCCGCGATTGTGCACTCCCCTTTACAATAGCTTTGTCATATTATACAACTAATTGCTGGCTTATATTGCTTTATTAAACTTTGAATTTTGAATGTCTAATAAATTCCTGTGTAATAAAATCTTAATTGTTTATATCCATAAATATTTGTCTTAGCTACAAGACTTTATTTACCATGACCTTAGAGCATACACAACTATAGTGGCCATCAGCGCATGTTACCAAACAAAATATTATGCCAATTTTTGCGGGGGGTGAGGTAACAC
Source organism: Notocelia uddmanniana (assembly GCA_905163555.1). Classification (NCBI taxonomy): domain Eukaryota; kingdom Metazoa; phylum Arthropoda; class Insecta; order Lepidoptera; family Tortricidae; genus Notocelia; species Notocelia uddmanniana. The sequence continues at coordinate 27,499,741 of LR991058.1, read as the reverse complement.
ACATGTAAAAAAACTACACACACTTACAATATGATGTTCCATTACTACGCACCCACACTAAAACAATCAACTCACGCACATTCAAACTACTAAAGTTAAGCAATAAAAGTCGAGCTTATTTTCGTTAACGTTAGATCCATTATTGGGTTACCATCGGATGGCCAAATTGACCAAAGTCGATAAGGACCATGTTTCAAAGAAATTCTCATAAACAGTAGTCCTTATTTCTTTAAATACGGTGACGTCAAAGTGACATTTCATAGCTAGCCCTAATGGTCAAGCACGAATGTTTTTAAATCGATTTTGTAATCGATGCTCGATTTACGATTTGAAATAAAACTTGAATTGCGCATAAAATTATAAATAAAGCAAAAATATGCTTACAGTATGTGAAATTATCATCAATCTTTTTGTAAATTTGATAAAGTACAACGTGTTATTACCCTAAACAGCAGATAAAGATATTGTCACGGAGCTCTTCACACGCCAAAAACGATTTCGAGACTGACTTATAATCGATTAATGAAAGTAGTTTTTAATATTTTTTTGCACATTGTGCCTATTTTTTGGCAAAGGGGTAGGTATACTAATGGGTACTCCAGTTATGTATGATCTAAGACCATGACACTAAGAACATTTTCGGTTAACTGTATTTTTTGACAAGCGGAAACGCCCGCTAACAAAGTTATAATTTTCCACCGTAATGAAAAATTGAAAACAATATAATGTTATTTTTTTCACATTGATAGTTTTTTTTTTCGGTTAACGTTTAACGTACTAAATAGATGCGATGGTTAAAATGTGAATAAATATAATGAAATGTCGTAATTTAATAAAATGTTTTGTGCTGTGCACGGTTGCTTGTGCTACAGCGGTTTTTTCTGACCTATACCTATAAAATAAGTCTATAAACATTGACGCCTATGCGTGTGTGGCGGCTTTAAAGGTCAATACGACTTGATGTATCGCATGATATAATCGTGTTGCATGCTTGCTTCCTTTCGCGACTATGGCTGACGTGTCAGAAAAGTACGCGCAAGTTGCGTCAGTTTGACATCAAATAAATTGGAGTCAGGTTGTTATTTCTTGCGTTTTCATTTACATAGGCACCATGCCTAATATGTAAGAATGAGTGCGCGTAAAAATACAAGTAAATAGGCGGAGTTGTGAACCTAATAACGAGCCGCAGTTTTTCTGAAAGCCACGTCTCAAACTTTTCCTAAACTTACACACAAGTGAAACTTATAACAATGTCGTCATCCGAGAGCATTTACGAGTCACAAAGTAAATACATTCTGTATTCATTTTGAAACACGCCCGGGGCCCAAGCCTAAGTAAACCTACTCTGGACAACGCCACAAAGTCGCAAGACCGCGGGATCGGACCTTCGGACCACGGGCCCAGACAAATATTCATATTTAATTCCACGCCGACTCTCAACTTATTTACTTATTAATACACGGACGTTCAAAGGGCCGCTTATGTACGCTCACCTTAAAACAGAACGGCTTTAATTCGTTGTTGCGATAGCGAGAAGTTAGAGTCACACTCCTAACAAAAATAACCAAAACTAAATCCTAGACACTAGGTTTTAAAATTGCTTAGGTAGTTTACTTTGTTTTAAACTGGTATAGCCATAGTTGTAATGAAACTTGCTAGGTTATGAAGTATTAAAATCACCGGTGATTATGAGGAATTTTAGCCGCCGTCTTTGTAAATTTGTGAAGACTTACTAGGTCAGGAAGAATATGTAATTATTATTTTTAATTCTGAGCTAACTGTTTTGGTATGTAGCACCCGCTCGTAATGCCCTTAACAATAAATTCGAGTTCACATTATTTTGACCACTTCGTCTGTGCACATTTTTTCGAACCTGACTGTGTCGTATGTTTGTAAAAAGGGATAAAACAAAAAACTTATTGTTTCAAATGACACCACTGTATCCGCAAGGTAATTGAAAAACTTTTCGAATAAGCGTTACGACACAAAACTGTCTTACGCAACGCACAGCAAAAAAATGACAGCTGGAAGCTCATACATTCTAGGCGCCTTTGAAAATTTAGGCGATTTTACAGTTTATCCGAGCAAATATCATCCGAAGGGGTAAAACTACCTAGTCTAGCCATAAGTTCTGTTACTGGCAGTTAACAATGATTTTAAGAAAAATAATAATTCGAATTTCGAATGTTGTGTTTTGACGTAAGTACTTGGATGTTTTTGCCACCATTTATATACAATATAATATTAAAATAAGTAAATTAATAATGGAGTGGGGTGTCAAAGAAAATAGAATTGCTGTGATTGCTCTGCATAAGGTAGGAATGGAGCCGTCCCACATTTTTGAGACACTAAAAAAGTTAGAGATCAGTCGAATGTTTGTGTATCGTACCATTCAAAGATACACCAAAACGTCCTCTGTCGATGACAGTAAAAGATCTGGCCGACCACGTACTGTTAGAACAAAACAAGCCGTTAATGCTGTAAGGGCCAGAATACGCCGAAATCCCATAAGAAAACAGAAGATCCTTTCTAAGGAAATGAAAATACCACCTAGGACACTTTCGCGTATAATCAAAGATGACTTGAGTCTTGCAGCTTACCGACGATATACAGGACATATGTTAAATCAGTCACTAAAGGACAAGAGAGTTGAAAGATCAAAAAGCCTTTTATCTCGATACGCACATGGGAAATATAAAAATATTCTTTTCACGGATGAAAAAATTTTTACTATCGAGCAGCACTACAACAAACAAAATGATAAAGTGTACGCACACAACTCTCGAGAAGCTAAAGAGATAGTTGGAAGGATTCAGCGAGGTCATCATCCCGCTTACGTCATGGTTTGGTGGGGTGTGTCGTATCAAGGCGTCTCTGAGATCCATTTTTGCGAAAAAGGAGTGAAAATTTCAGCTAAAGTGTATCAGGATACGATTTTAGAAACAGTAGTTAAACCACTAAACGACACAATGTTCAAAAATGTACACTGGACCTTTCAGCAGGACTCAGCCCCGGGTCATAAAGCTCGCACCACCCAGATTTGGCTGCAAAGGAATGTTCCGGACTTCATCAAGGCAGATGATTGGCCCTCTTCCAGTCCCGACTTAAATCCCCTGGACTATAAATTGTGGTCAGTGTTAGAGGACATGGTCTGCTCTAAACGCCATGCCAATATCGATTCTCTAAAAAAATCTTTGAAGGTAGCAGTGGCAAATTTCCCAATGGATACAGTGCGTGAATCTATAGACGTGTGGCCGGATCGTTTGAGGGCGTGTATTAAAGCTAAAGGCGGGCATTTTGAATAAAAAATATATTGTTTAGAAACCTTATTAACTTACCTATAAATAAACATTTACTTATGGTAAATTAATTACATCCTTTTAAAAATATGTTTCATTTCATTTGTAACAGAACTTATGGCTAGACTAGGTAATTTACACCGTAAATTATGTTCGTGATATTAACTCCATCCTCGTGTTAATCTAAATATCCTATTCTGTTTGTTCAGCTACGAGCAAAAATACGTGCGGTCGGTGGTCCGGTGGGGCCAGCGTTGCATTAAATAATTAACGATACTTATAATAAATTCCGTTTTTAATTTGACGGCGCCGACGCTAAAGTGAGGAGGGATTAGGTAGGTTCTGAGCAGTGGTGTTGATGAATTATTTCATTTATTTTGTACTAGTGTTGGTCGAGTTTATCCTTCTGTCGTTCGCATTTAGTTATTAAAATGACAAGCCCTTTTGTAGCCTTCTTAGGCTGGATTTGGTTAAATAGGAATTGCGTAATTTTTTTTTGCAACTAAAGTTAAGGGCTAATAAAGTCAAATTTTTGTCTGGACTCATGATAATGGTTACACCCGAAGGACATTGCTTCCCCCAATAAGTGCCACAATGGACTCATAATAATGTAACATATAAACAGAATTTCCGTTTCTATCTATAAATTTGTGGAATAAAAACAACTTAGCTACATGCATGATTGCATTATAAGCAGTTAACTATTGACAAAAGGAGAAACGGATTTTGCTTTTTAACTGTGTAATATCCAATCCAATTAGGATTAGGACTAGGTTAGACTTTTTTGATCGAATTGATTTCTTGTTTGATCGAATTGTCATAGACCCGATTTGAACGAATTGAACTAAGTTTTTTGTCAAACTCGGTTTTCGCAATGTAGACTATTATTTACATAAACTTTTTAAATTTTTTTGGAATTAATATTTGAATATATTTTCAAAGGGTTCCGCATCCTTACTCTCATCCTTTTCACTTTTAAGTGCGGGTTTCTTCTTAAAATTTTCCACATGCTATGGTATCCATCGAGTTTAAAAGGTTATAAAATATGTAATTCAATATTATGTAGACTAATCAAGCCTTTTCTCTTTATTGAATTACATGTTTAACCTTTTAAACTCAATGGGTACCATAAAGGCCTGACTAGTAGGTATATGTCAAGACACTTAAATGTGTCATTATACCGTTAACACCACAATTACCATTAATACTGAAAAAAATACGTGTGTTGTAAGTGACCGCTTTATATTTTTATGATTTATTATTATGCGCTACACTCGGTTGAAATCCAATCTAGCGCACCCGATCATGGTAAGAACGTGAGAACATGTGCCGTAAGTAGCTTGCTGTTAAACATCAGTTTTTAACCACTAATCATTTATTTATGTACAACGAAAAACATCAGTTTTGTTTCATAGCTATACGTAAACAGTACTTTTAATCACTGTGCCTTAGCAATATTAGTCCTCTTAGCCTCTTCTGTGTACAGAACTCCGAAAACAGGAACATCATTATTGCCCATCCGGTAACTCGATACACACTATTAAAGCATGTACCGAGCGATCGGTCGAACCTGAGTAGCTCAATTATGTCCAAACGATACGCCATACTCCCTCGATTTGCGATAACGCTGCGCGTATTTAAACGATATTCAATGTCTGCAACCCGCTAATAATTTTAACTGGTCGAAAAATAATATAAGTTAGTCTAAAATAGTTGACAACCATCAAGTAGTTTGCGTAACAAAATGAAACAAAATCTTTATGACTCTGTGGTTCCCGATTTTTGATAAGGTGTTTAACTCAAGTCATAGGTACATGGTTTATGGTGGCGGTATACACATCCATAGTTACACATAGTGCTACGCTTATTATGCACACCATGCATTGCATCATTACGCTGTGTATCGTACTTTCATTTCCTATTTTCGAATCTTATAAATGTACCTACGCTATTTAATTTTGAATTAAGTAGTAACGTCTGCTGCTAAGCCGAAACCTATGGACAAAATATAACACATCGCTTACAAAAATCTACAGTAATCTGACCTCAAACATTCCTATGATTGAGGCAGACGTAGACAGAGTGCCGAAAACCGCGGTTTTCCGGAAGGAATATGATACAATTCTAGCAGAAGACTCGAAAGAAGGGCTAAACCAAACCGACCTGAGAATAAGAGACCGACGAAGTTTTAGATCGATGGGTCTAAAACGAATGAGGGAACAGGATGCGGTGTATACTCAGAGGACTTAAACATACATATATCGAAACCCTTAGGTGAACACAACACGGTCTTTCAAGCTGAATGTGTGGGGATCATCGAAGCTTGTAACGCCGAGGAGAGACGACAAGTCAAAGACACAAACATACTAATACTCTCAGATAGTAAATCAGTACTGCAGGCACTGAGTAGTGACATATATACATCAGGCCTAATATACGAACGCTACCAAAAGCTTACAAAAATGTGTGCATACAAAAACAAGGTAACATTACAATGCATAAAGAGACACAGTGGCTCGAGAGAAAACGATGCAGCGGATGAACTAGCCAGAAAAGGCTTAGAAACACCGGCATACGGACCAGAGCCAATTAATTATACCCCTACCACAAAAATACATATATAACCAATTAAACCGATACGCAAAACACCAGCATCAAAGTTACTGGAGGAGACATGTTGTCAGATGAAAGAGATACTGTTGGAACAAGACCGCAAACTCACAGCTACATTACTGAGGACAGACAGAGACCAACTACGCAAAGTAGTTGGAATTATAACAGGACACAACACACTCAACAAACATCTGTACAACTTAGGCATTACAGACAGCCCCATGTGTAGGGCATGCATGGAGGCAGAGGAGACGTATAAACACATTCTACTGGACTGCAAGCAGGTAGAAGTATACAGGAAAAATCACATAGGAACTCCGAACACACTGCAAGAAGCAGTAAACAATATCAAATCATTGGTAAATTTCATACAGGAGCTAGGGTGGTTAGAGTAGCGCTACCCCTTTCACGCAAAATAAGTACGCTAGATGTCGACTTGTGGAAAACGCCCAATAAAACTAACTAAACGTCTGCTGCTAGCGATAATTCTTAATTTCAAATGAAGGAAATAAATTTTTGTTCTTTATTTTTTTTTATAAACCATTGAATAGATAATTATAAAGTATTAATGAAAGTATAACTATTCAAATTAAATTTGTAGTAAACTTTAATTTTTACCTGACAGGACTCATTTCAATCCTGATGCCTCTCATATCATTAACGCGGGCACGAGTGCCTTGCCAATTAAATCTTGCCATATGTCTAACTGACGCTGACCAAGTTAACGAAATTGTTCATGTGTATTTTATCAATTTTTAATATTGGATTTCAAACGGATCACGAGTTTTTCCATCCTTTAAATTTTCATATTATATTACCATTATCATACAATCTAGAATAATATTTTAGCTTAAGTTTTACATACAATATAATATTATGATACCTAGTAAAATATACAGATTTATGAGGGTACGTAAAGTTTATAATGTTTATATGAAATTAAAGCTTAAGTTTCGGCTACATCGATTGATTTGTAAGTATTAATAATCGGTACGTATTTTTGTACAATCTCTGGTATTTATCATTTTTCATCGTACATTTGCGCTGTCTTATAGAAAAGAAAAACATGTTGCAACGTTTAAAACTATCGCCAGACTTTCTGAAACGAATTTCATATTTCTAGACTTAAAACTCGATTTATCACAGGTACAGGTAGCATGCAAGATGTCCTCCTAACGACCACAGAGCGACCCCAGATGAAATGTTTGGGACAACCCAAATGGTAAAATAATCTCGTGGCATCATTCTCAGGGCCATAATATACATTATGCATAAGTGAGCAGCAATATTTTGCATTTAAATTCATTTTAAAACTAAATTAAACGCATTTTTGAATAAGTCTGGGTTGCGTGAAACCGTCTCTGATCGTAAGCTGTTGGTTATAATCTTATTGTATGGAAAGTTTGACAAGTTTCTATGGGATGACAGCTGCCGGCGCCATATTTAACGATGATCGGTCAGTAATCGTAACTCAGTGCCACTCACCCTAAGTTAGTAATTAGACTAATTAGTATGCATATAGCTTAGGGTGGTCCTTATTTCATCGAAGTTATATTTTTCTATGGGGCACCCGCTTAATGTAATTTATACGACTAAAAACCAACGTAATATTTTTTTCAGAATTTTAAAATACATTTTAGGGGTCGCTACCGAATTTTGAAAATTTGGACCCTCCATACAAGTTTTTTTTCGAGATTTTATTGTGGAACGATGACTCAAAGTGTAAACATATCCATTTAACTTATAATAACATTGCAAATTTTTTATTTTTATTTTTTATTTGTGTTTATAGGAACGGAAAGTATGGACGCTCCTCTAATCAATACTTACTGTACTCGTACTTAGAACTCCTTAATTATTAATCAAAAAAATATTTACAAAGCACCGGCGCTATTTTATGTTAAGTTGCACATTAACACACCCTGACACACCGCCCCACAACGAAAAATCGAAAAAAAAAGAAAAAAAGACATCTTGTATGGAGGGTCCATATTTTCAAAATTCGGTAGCGACCCCTAAAAGGTATAAAAAAAATCTGAAAAAAAATTACGTTGGTCTTTTAGTAGTAGATATTAAATTAAGAGGGTACCCCGTAGAAAAATATAAATTAACGAAATAAAGACTACCCTAATATAGCTGGTGTTTCTACATGCATTTTACTGTTGCTCACTATAGTATAGTACGCCTCCCAAGAGCGTTGTAAGAGGGAACTACTGAAGGATTTCGTGCCTGGGCTTAATTGGTTCCGATAGCTCAGTGGCTAGAGCAATTGGCCGCGTATGCCAGATAATGGCAGGTTCAAATCCTGCCCGAGCACAATTTTTTAATTTTTTATTTGAAATTTAAGTATGGGACGATTTGTGTAAAATTTTCACGTGTTTTTTTTTTAAAAACCGATTAGGAATTAAATATATTTGTATATTCGATCGAAGTAGCAAGATAAGCTTGGATTTGAAAGCCGTTGCTGAGGATGAGGATATAGGTTACTTACCTATAGGTAATTTATTCCTTGAAAGAGATTATACTGGAATTAATTGGCACTAGTTGAAGATTAATTGGTTGCCAATTAACTCTGCTATAATCTCTCAACGAATAGGTTAGTTATCCTCCCATCATGTCAATGTACTTTAAGAAGAGAGCGTACTTCCATCTTAAAGGCTGGCAAACCACTTACAACCCCTCTGGTGTTGCGGGCGTCCATGGGCGGCGGTGACCATCAGGCGATTCGTCTGCTCGTTTGCCTCCTATTTCATAAAAAATAATCCTTTTCGTCTAAATAAGTTTAGAAGGCTAAGGCCCTGTAAAGTAAGTTTATGAGATAAATGGAATAATACATGAAAGATTTTATCTTTAAAAGCTTTGAACCAAGCACTATGAAGATTAGAAAACGGAGCTCCACCTTTTCTAAACATTAGATACAAATCTCTACTTCCAAGAATAACAAGTCAATGCAGCGTCTTAAATCTATTAGCTCGTTTATCGAACGAGTTTCTGCTTTATCACAAAGGAAATAAAGATAAAAATAACTGAGAACACGAAACATAAACTATAGTGTCACTTGTTGCAGACACTGGCATGCGACACACGTCGCTCCTCAAGCTAGAGGGCGTGTGAGCAAGAGTGTCTAAACAAAATGTATAAAACAGCGCATTTTAGACCCAAACCTCAGACACTTGAGACCTTCTTAAACACAAAGAAGGACTTGGACTTACTTGGACCATTGTTTAGGCGAATAAAACTTCAAAAGAAAAGACTTCTTAAAAATGGTAAGGAAAATTTAGCCTGTTTTGGATTTGTAAAATAAAACTGACACGAGTTTTTCACTATTCATATCGAATTCCCAATTGAATTTAAGAAACAACGCATTGTTTTATTTACTCGCCAATCCTTTGTTCCTGACATAGTTTTCAAATTGAAAATAGAGAATTAATGTAATAGTTCAATATTCGTAGTATTCGTTTCGAGCGTTTACTATTATATATACATACATTGCTATTTTGTACATACAACAGTTAGAGGTATCGTAATTTTTCAAACGAAACTATTTCGTATCGACTAAATATTTTCTCTCAACAAGAATTGATTAAACATAACTCACCTATCTTTTACTCCTTGTTCCGTTGCTTCAGTGGAAAAAAACAAAGTGATACAAAACTACACAAAAGGTCACATACAAATACAAACCTGCATGATGCAAAATAGTTTTCAATGCAGTACAAGTTAACTAAACCGGGTCATAAAATTAAGAACGCCAGCAACTTTGTAAGATAGGAATTCTGTAGCATGAGGACTTAGATGCGACATTGTACGTCAAAGTCCTGAAACGTACTAGAGAGTCAGTCAAGAGCTACATTTCTTATTCTAATTTGATTTCTACGTGTTATACCGATGGCCCGGGTATGTCCTAAAACTACGACCAAGACCACCGGAGGATGGGCAGCAGCATCCCTGTAGTACGGTGGAGATACTGCGATCGCCAACCCGCTTGCCAAGCATGGCGATTATGGCATTTACCCCCCTTGAAATTGGGGGAGGCCTATGTCCAGCAGTGGACGTCCTCCGGCTGATAAGGTGATACCGATGGCCGTTAAGGCGGAACGGTTTTGGAACGGCGACCACGTACCGAAAGGCGCAGCGTGGGTAGACCAAGACAAGGTGGACCGATGACCTGGTAAAGCTCGCGGGAGTCCGCTGGATGAATGTGGCGCATGTCCAACAGTGGACGACCTTCAGCTGACATGATTATGATGTTGATGAATTTTACTTAAATCTGTGGTGCGTTCTCATTTCCTCGTATTTACGCCGAGTTAAGGCTTCCCCCGCATTTTTCAGTGCGGAGGCAGTACGATATAGTTTGCTGTCAGCCTGTTAGTACAAATTGATTACTGGACGTCAGATTGATTACTCTAAGAATGTACCAGTGCCCCGCTTCCGCGCATTATATTACTACTGCGCAACTATAATACTGGCAGTATACAGACAAGTAAAGAAATGTGTGCGACGTCAGTTAGCTCACGTCAAAGTACGAAACGATCCCGCGAATAAGTTAGTTTCATTATGTTAAACTTTGTAACATATTGCCGTTATATGGATAGTATATACCATCAAATTAATACAATATAATGAAAACTACAAATAAAATCATTATAATAATAAAACAGGAGAATTGAAAGTTTCTTAAAAATATGTATTTTTGTATAATCTGTAAGTTAAATACCGGCTATGTACTTAAATGCAGTAATTCACGATTAAAATAGCAATTTTCTTGTTTTTCCATACAACGTTAGTACGGGGCTCATGCGTTGTGACGTCATAATATTCTTCAAGACAAGAGTGAATAGGCTGTTACTGAATCAGTGAGCAACATCATAGGCTTTGTCATCGCTTTTTATCAGGTGAGACTAAGGCCTATCGCTGATCACTGTATTTAAAAAAAAAACTGACATTTAGTATGGAGCATTTTTGGTCTCCGGGAACAATAACCTCATTTGCAGCTTTTGTTGCGCTTTAATCGTACTTGGTCCCATACAAAAATTTAATCCCCTTTAAAACTGGTTTGAATGGCATCGTTAATATTTTTTGGAAACTTGCCTATTCATGAAGCAGCAGTAGTAAGAGGCGCGCGGAAGTTATTTAACTCAAATTGGAATGCAAATTATGTGTGTCAAATAGACTCCCTGTAACGGACTTGGTCATTACGTCTGTCAAGTGGACGATGCCAAGAGTTAACGAGTCGAAGGAAGTTACGATTATTTTGCACACGGCTTAGTGCTAGGTTTTATTTTGAAGTACTTATAGAAGTACTAAAGAGTATCCACACCTATGCCCAACAGTGGGACAAAGGGTGATGATGACGATAGATGTAGTAGTACCTTTACTAAGTAAATTTACTTTGTAATTACCACTATTTTATTGATATTTCAAAGATCACTTCAACCGGTTAAAGTATAAAAATATGTTTTAACGCAAAGCAAACTAATTGAGATCCATGCTTTCAAATGATGATTAATTTTTAATTTACATTGAACATCAAAATTAACTAGGGAGTAATTTACGTAGGAGTGTTCGTAGACTAGCGGGGCCCGCGTATCGCGTGCGGTATGTGGGGTTCAGTAACGTCAGCCGGGGTCAGTCCTCGGATATGGGTGACCGCTTTGAGTGGTTACTAACTGAGCGCTAACGTGCTTTGTAAGGCACTTTGAGCCATTTATCCCGGCTGTTGTCTATGACAGCAGTCGTTAAACTAAGTTAGAGATCTTCAGGCGGCTTGAGAACTTCTAACAGTCAAGTTGCCCACTCACTTGACAAGTTAATCCCATTAAGGTCTAGTTTCCCCCTTGGAATGGAATGCTTCCGTAAATACTAGTGCCTACGCCAATTCTCAGGATTAGGTAGCAGACCCCTTTCATTCAATCACTGCAGGGTTTGTAACCGGTTTACCCAAAAACTCCGAAATATCCAAATAATTTTAAATAGTTTATGCTCTTTATGTAGGTCTGTGTAATGCATTTAGGTTATGACTTCGTACTATTAGATTGCCTGATTAAACATGAAATAGTAAACGAAAGAGCAAAATTTCTCACCGGTTTTTTTATGGAGAAATTAACCGGTTAGGGTGACGCCACCAGTGTTGGACACTTTAAGCTGTCAAGCACCAGTAATGGACACTTCATTCCTAATTCAACGATCATATGGTTTTAAATTAATTATTGTATAAAAAAAATATAAATCTTATTTTCTTTTAAATAAGAGTCATCATTGGTCCTTGTCCATTACTGGTGCTGTCACCATACAAGCCTTGTCCTTAAGGATGCAACTTTTTATTTAATTTAATACGTACGTAATTTATTTATTTATTTTATTAGAGAGAAACCAGTATACAAGATAACACAATAAATAATAATAATTCATTACATAACTGTCCAATATTCTCTTCAATCTTCATCTCGAAATTAACCGACCATTCATAACAGATCAAACTCATTAGAAGTCAATATTTACATTTTATACTTACATTTTATACTCAAACCCATCAGAAATGAAACTCTTGAGGTAACTGAGAGTCAAGTCAGACCTCTGATTGCGTATCGCAAACATTTGCAAAGTCCACAGCGACCGCCCAAATTATTCGAATAACTATAGGTACGTTCGCGAGCTGGGTAATTTTGGGAACATTACCCAGCTTGTTAGTAGTAACTGAATTAGTTATTGAGCTTAGTAGTACGTGTAAGCTGCTTACAAGTTTGCCACCAAAGAACATGAGTGGCCTTGCACGTCAAGCCAGTAAGTACCTCCCAAGTGGAATAATGGTAGCCTTAGTTAGTAATGAAGCAATATAACTTTACTCTTTCACGGTTTTCAATGGGTTATCGGTTCTCGTATTTGTAAGTCTTAGGTTCTACTTACGAACGAAATATGTGATATTAAACTGTAGTTTTTAGGTGAAGAATGACTAATCTAGTCTAAAATGAACTATTTCTTTTTCTCAAACATGCAATAATATGTACATGTGTGGACACGTTGGCTCCTTGCCATCTCCACGGAAATTCAGTCAGAGCGGGTGCGGCGGCAGAGGTGGCCGGAAAGGCGAAGGTAAACAAATATAGGGGTCTCGGCGCCGAATATACTTCGCTCCGTTCGGCGTTGAGACCCTCAGTCCGTGGGGTCCCAGGGCCCATGACCTCGTTAAAGAAGTGGCAAAGAGGCTAGTGGATACCACTGGTGACCAAAGGGCTGGCAGCTTCCTCGCACAACGCATCAGCATTTCTATACAGCGAGGAAATGTTGCCAGCATCATTGGCACGATGCCGTAGGGTTGCCCTTTTTAATGATTTATCTTGTTAGTTTGTTATAAGTGTAGGTTTTTTTATTATCTTTAGTCATTAAGTTTATGTTTTCCATTGATAACTTAAATATGTTGTTAGTTATTTCTTGAATATAACACTTTTATCTCTTTCCGGCCGATTTGAACACACAGATACTTTATCACACTTCCATGATATACTGACGTTATGAGGCTGCGAACTATCACGGCTGCAGCCAAACGAGCAGCCCAAAATGGAATTTCATACAAAATTGGAGGCCATGTTCCATGTTTTGCATTTTTTGCTATGCCTCGGCCTATGGCCTATTATAACTTACTGTATCACCGTGTGGGGAGGCGCGACGATATCCGAAATGATAATCTTGGAAAGAGTGCAGAGACATGTACTTAATGTTATACATATACATATATACATTGTTAAACATATATATACATTGTTAAAGCTTGTTAATGCTTGAAAATGGTGAAACAAATACGTGCTCGCCCTTGCCGACGGCGGACGGGCCGAGTCCGGACGGATTTAATGGCAAGCCCCGCCGTGGTTTGCGAATTCAGCTAGTTATTTACCGGAATATTACAATTACAATACGGAGTGGACATTCTAAATGTTCTAGATTGAGCTACGCTCTATTTTAACAATGTCATTCCAACCAGTTTTAAGAGAAAAATATTATTACTGGAATTTGTATTCATGTTGTTTTCTATTTATATAATTACATTAAAGATATATTGCATTTGTTGGTTTAACAGAAAATTGTCGTTGAACCCTATCGAGTTTACGACACATTGAACAAAACATCGTGTAATAATAACTCTATTATGTACATATTATGATTTGATGTGAAATCCATTTTTATTTCTCATGCTTGCAAATTAGACTTATCAAGCAGGGCTAAAGTAGCATATCCCGCCCCTTGGGATAATATGTATCCATTTTTAGGGTTCCGTACCAAGAAAGGAAAAAACGGAACCCTTATAGGATCACTTTGTTGTCCGTCCATCTGTCTGTCTGTCAAGACCCTTTTTCTCAGGAACCCGTGGAAGTATCAAGCTGGAATTTATATCAAATACTCAAGTCTACCGTCCGTGGCCCAGCGGCGCCCGCGTACCGCGTGCGGTATGCGAGGTTAAGCAATGTCGGGCGAGGTCAGTCCATGGATGGGTGACCGCTTTGAGTGGTTACTAACTGAGCGCTCCTGTGGTTTGGAAGGCACGTTAAGCCGTTGATACCGGTTGCTGTCTATGATAGCAGTTGTTAAGCCAAGTTAGAGGCCTCCGGGTCAAGTTGCCCACTCACTTGACAAGCCTAATCCCAATAAGGTCTAGTTTCCCCCTCGGGTTGGAAGGTCAGATGGCAGTCGCTTCCGTAAAAATTAGTGCCTACGCCAATTCTTAGGATTAGGTAGCGGACCACAGGCATCCTTCAGGATGCAACTGTACTGGGAATAACGCTAGGAGGATGATGACTCAAGTCTACCGTCCCTTGGACTTTTTTAGTTACATCATATAATAAAAATATTTTTACGGAACCCTCGGTGCGCGAGTCCGACTCGCACTCGGCCGGTTTTTTTATGATTAACAAAACATTTTAATTTTACCTTTCTAAAGATTTCTCCATATTAAATCCACCAATCACAATATAGTTCCTAATGACAGACAGAAGACAGACAGTACCTATAAGATGTCAAATAATTAAGAATAACAATAAAATCCATTACATTGGGTACGTAATTTAACTCTTTATAAAAACTTTGTATTCGATATCATCCAAGCACAATACAGTTATACTAATATCGACAAATCAGAGTTCATTTCTCAAAGGTTTAAGTTTTTTAGTCCCTAATTCACTATATTTTAAAAATCATTCAATCGTTTGAGCCACGCTTTAAAGCGCTCAATGGCTGGTCAGTGGCGTTTATTCGCGGTAACTATCACGGATTTTCACATGTTCTCAGGCGCAGTGTTACGAAAATGTTGGCGATGAAAGTGTTACTGACAAGGGGGAATATTTTTATGCCTCGTTAGCGGTCACCGCCGCTTATGGACGCTTGTAATACTAGGGGTGTCCCATGGGAGTTGCCAACCCGTTAAATGTACACATTCCTTTCTTGATGAACGCCATATTTCTAGGCCCTCGGGAAAACCTCGGCATGGAGCTCATTCCACAACTGGAGCGTCCGAGGGAGGAAATTTCTTAGGTTTATGAGAATATCTAGTTAGGTAACGGCATATACTATTACAATTAAACGGAATTAACATTCTAAATCTAGCCACAGTTACTACTGACTTGACATACTATAGGGAAATCTTGGAAAACTCGTCAATTTTGAATTCTTTGATCGAAAAGCTACTAAATCAAAATGAATAATCATTTGGACGGTTTCTGTAATGACCCTTACGAGACCAATGTGATTGATATTGAAAATGACAAGGATTGAAATTCTAAACGGCCGTTGAGTATTTGTAAAATGATACCAAGTTTAAAAAATATATTATTTCAGTAATTATCAACGTAAAGAATGCCAGGTGAAACAGTTGTCGAATAATATTGCAAAAAAATTATTATATTGAAAATTTTACCCATTTTGACAACATTAAATTTTATTGAGCGGTTTTTTTGCCGTTGCATTCAAATAGAAGATAAAAAATAAAAATAACCACATTTTTGAATTCTCGAAAATATTCTAATTTCATAAAAAAAAAAACTAAGACAGAGACAAGTAACACGTCACAGCGTATAAAATAATACCGAAGCCCTGTGAGGCGGATTTACTAAAGAAAGTATACTGCTGTTCTTTTTGTGCGCTGTGTCTGTCACAACACAGCCGTGTGACAGACACAGCGCACAAAACGATGATATTCGAGACAATAATAGATTTTCTTTCATTTTCGAATATTTTAAAATATAATAAATATATTTGAAAAAATGAGTTTCTTGTTAACAACTTAACGAAAAGAGTTAAAATTTCATACAATTTAGAAATCCAGAAAGTTGTCAATATCGATTGTATTTTCCTTTTCTTCCTTTAATTCAGTTTTAATCTAACATAGAGCACAGAAAATCTAAAAACAAATGCAAAAAATACCTAACATTGTGTGCATTTAAAGATACACTGAAAAAATATTCGATTGGATAAAGCTTATTATTGTATCGCAACATGAGATACAAGCTTTTAATTTTACCAATAAAACACAGAAATTAAATGAATAAAGCGCGCAGAAATACTACGAGATATTGGCTATGTGCACGTCTGAAACGTCAAACGTCAAAGGTCCCGAGACAATGTCAAAACTCAGAGATGTCAAATAATGACACATGAATATTTTATTTACTTTAGTAAACGAGAAAGACCCTGTATTGGAAATTTTACTGAAATAAATAAGAGAATAAATAAATACGTACAAACGAAACGAATCGTAGGAAACCGTTAAGAAACCAAGAGAAAACGTGAAAGTAAATTTGACAGTGGTCCCCGGTAAGTACACATTTCTGCCATGGTGTGCGCTATGATCGCCTAGCTTACCCCCACCACCTACTTCGCACATAGCCAATACTAAGTAAGTTGTAATATGTTGTAAGATAATAAGAGCAAGATGTCCGAATATGATATTAATCCAAATTCAAAACATCTCTTCTGGAAATTCAAAATTCATTCCCTTTGCTCGCAACTACGCTGCGGTGTTTCGATTTAGAAATGTACAATTTAATGCACTGCCCGGTAGGTATTGACGAAAATTTGCTTTGAGCAAATACGCTGGCGTGGCCGTGGGGCGTATCACATCTCCGTTCGCCTTTAATTTTCCTATCAGTATTATACTTGGAATCCTTAATTACAACCTCTGCGTTCGTTTAATATTAGATCATTAAAGCCGCAATGTTCGAAAACTTGCCTGCTTTCCCAAACTGAAAGTTATATAAACAAAGCGAAGTTTACGGTTCAACTCTGTACCCGTGCCTATATACCTAGCTGGTTTACAAGCTACCTGACTTCCGATTCTAATTAAAATTTTAACAAAGCGGATAATAGCGGTTGCTCTTAGGAATATAGAGTTAAATTTTATACTCAACATTGAAAGCTCGAAGAATTAGAGCGGGCGAAGATTTAATAATAGGGGCTTTGTTAAGAGGGGGCTAACTATTAAGATTAAGCTTTGTTGATGCTTGTTAATTATTAGTGACGCATCTTTATGAAATAATTTCGACGCGTGCGTACCATTATATGACAAAAAAATCGGGGAAGATCATGTCGGGCCATGTTCAGTGTAGGGTTCCGTAGTTGCCGAATGAACTCACTCTAAAAAATTAGTAACAAGCAAAAGGGAATATATTCGCAGCGTTTCATACTACGTCTTTTACGAAGAAGGGAAGACTTTTTACGATAACTTAAAAACGGCCTAACTGATCATATATGCTATAGTTCACGTTGGAAGTCTTTATTAAGCATTAGTTTTATTTTTTTAAATATTTTTAAGACTCATAGTTCAAAAGTTAGAGGGGGAGGATTTTTTTTTCTTTTGGAGTGTTATTAAAACATGTTTAATGAAGACCTTTATTCATTTTAAAAGACATATCCAACAACAACCCACACCAAAGGGTTGAAGCAAAAAAGAATTCATCCCCACTTTACGTGTAGGGGAGGTACCCTTAAAAAAATTCTTTAGATCTTAATTTACGACTTTGTCAGATTTTTGATTTATATATCCATACCAAGTTTCAGTTTTCTAGCACTAACAATCACAGAGCAAAGCCTCAGACAGACAGACGGATATGGTGAAACTATAAGCTATTCTCCGCAAAGAGGTGTTTTTATTAATTACTAATTAGAAATATAGTTTTATGTACTCTCTTAATATAGAGTTTATTCTTTTTAAACTTGATGTGATAGCTGTTAATAATTCAAAATCCATACTTATATTATAAATGCGAAAGTAACTCTGTCTGTCTGTCTGTTACCTCTTCACGCTCAAACCGCTAAACCGATTTAGATGAAATTTGGTACAGAGACAGTTTGAGTCCATTTGAATTTTTATTCCGGAAAACGTTCCTTAGGGTGTCAGGGGCGTACAAGTTTTATATACATATTAATAATTTAATAGCAATTTTTTTTTTGTGTGAGTTGGTCTCGCGCACGATGGTTCTCTGTACTACAAATACAAATAATAACGTTAAATAATATAAAGTTGAATTTTGGTCAAGTGCGAGATGCGGATTTTAGTTTTTCCATACATTTTGAGTTAAGGTAACGAGCAAAGTTTTTTAAAAGTTCTTTTGTATGGAAGCCCCCCTTAAATATTAATTTTATTTTGTATTGAGTATTTGTTGTTACTGCAGCAACAGAAATACATCGTCTGTGAAAATTTCAACTGTCTAGCTATCACGGTTCATGAGATACAGCCTGGTGACCGACGGACAGACAGACAGACAGACAGACGGATGGACAGCGGAGTCTTAGTAATCCCGATTTCACCGTTTGGGTACGGAACCCTAATAACGAGTTGCATGCGGGCGGAGTCACGGGCAAAAGCTAGTGAAGTTATAAAACTAATTAAGAAACGTATTGCTGGGATACAAACAGGAACCAATTACCATATTTTACATTTGAAATTCTCATGCGTACACTTATAATTTTACTACGAGTATAATAACTATCTACGTATACGATCATAAACTGAAACGTGGGTAGTAACTACCTTACTTGATTCTAGTTATGGTAATTAATGCAGAAAATTAACTGTTCAAAAGAGCAGAAAAATTCTTGCGCTTAAAAATGAAAAATAACTTACTTCACCCGCAGCGTTGTGTAGCTAAATCAAAAAATAAAACTTGACTATAAGCAACAACAACAATTTGTTTTAATTTTCCAGATTATAAATTTAATTATTAAATGTGAAAGCGCTTTTTATAGTTAATTACAACCGGTAAGTAAGAAGTTAATATCATTTTAATGGTATTTAGATAATGTTACTAGCTAATTTTTGCCAGTGTCTTCGTCCACATGAAGTTCACGTGGACGAAGACATGAACTCATGAATTCCTATCTCCCTTTGTATCCCATTGGTGGATTATTTTCCATGGTATGAACGCTTTTTATTCCTCACATATAGATTCGTTTAATCATTATTTCGTTAGTTTTTACCAACTGGAATCGTTCGCTAACGAAATTGTAATTTCCAATCAAAGGTGATCTAACTCTAAGACTTAACGATAACCTGCATCTCTCTTAACAAATCGGGCCACCGTGGGGATCTTTTGTGGCAAAGAATCTTTCAAAGCATGGCAGAGACTGTTATTTCGTGTATGATAAAAAAACTCATACGTACAGAACCTTCACACATTCCTAATATTAGCAGGCCGACTCAGCGTAAGTAAGGCAAGAAAATTGTGGCCTACCTTTCTTAAAATCGCAATCTCACCCGCAAATCAATGAGGCACAACCCTGGAATGGTTTCCATCAATCGGCCAGTCTCAGCGACTACATAATATATCTTTCTGGATCGCCGACTTCACCAATATGTCTCTTTAAGAGTTAAATTAGGGGTGAAGCCAATAAGAGATAGCATTACGGACCCCAAATTAGGGACATGTTGAACTCGAATTTTGCTTGGAGATTGAAAATCGAACGATTCTTCAGAGTTATACGGCTTTAGAATTTGTTAGGCCAGTCAATTCCTCAATTTGTTCGAGTTTTTTTTTTTGTATTCTAAACGAAAAAAGATTACTTAAATAGTTATGTTCGGTTTACAAAAACGCATATTACAATGTTATGGTTTAATCTTATCAGTATTATTTTTTATTTTTTTATTTATCCATCGTGTTTAAGGTAGATCTAAATGTCATTTTCCATACTAAAAATGACAGTTGGATTTACCTATCGTACGTTCGAAAAGTTACGTGCATAGTTGAATACCCTGCTGGATGCACAAAACATTTTAGCTAAATAATTAATCGATTTTCAAACCGTACGTTAAACAACGTATTTCAAATGACTATTCGAACACTTAACTACTGCATCCAAGAGGGAACTTTCTTAAGCTTTTTATATTGTCCTACTATTTAGGTACCATTACCTTTTATGGCTGAATCATGTGAAAGTATTTTCAATAAGTTTTAGTTTGTAATTAAAATACTTACCATAGGGAATAAAAAAAAATAACAATTTCATACAACGTGTTAACAGCACGATTATGTTCAGCAGTAAATCATCGCATACTGTATCAAATAATTACTCGAAATAAATAAATCATATATCCATCAATCAATTACATTGTTTGCATAACACGCAAATAATGAATAATATCATATTAAAGCTATGCTCGAGCTTAATTGCGGTGAAGCTGGAAGCTTCCATGCACTTCCGGTACATAAAACTCGATCGTTTTATTTACTTTTACAACTATGTGTAGAGCCTTGATGGGGCGGAAAACGATCGAAAATTATCGTTTTTAATTAAATACAGCAGTGCCGGCTTAACCATGGCGTTTATCGGATTTCGACATGGGCTATTCCCGAAGGCACAAATTGAAACGTTTGAGGGTTATTTAACGAATTCAATTTTTTTTTTAATTCCGATCAAAGTCAGTGAACTCAGTCAGAAACTCTGTTTAAAGAGCTTTATGCTCAGCAGTGGAATGGCATACAGTCTGCTGGTGGAAAGCAGACACTGAAGCCTATGGACGAAGAATCACTCGTGTGTCGCGGACCCTTCGTTGAGTTGACAGATAAAGACAAATGCAGCTCCTTAATCCTCATCACAGCGCATCTTTGGGAGCTCTGGTGACCTTAACATCACAAACACAACACAACACCACATACCTACCTACAGAGTAGAAGTGAAAGGGGAAGTAACTCCAGTTGGGCTCTAAATACCTTACATTTTTTTTGTAATATTTATAATCTGTACCCCACCCTACAAGTTGGACAGATAACCTCTTAAAGTTCGGAGGAGTCCACTGGATGCGGGTGGCGCAGGACCGTTCATTATCGCATTCTTAGGGGGAGGCCCATGTCCAGCAGTGGACGTCCCTCGGCTGATATGATGATGATATACAACGGGCCAGAGATTCATCGGTTATAGAGCCCTAGATCACGAATTATTAGGGAACACCTTACGCGTAAAAACAACAAAGCCTTCTTTCGCTGTCTGCTCATATTTAGATTTAATTAACTCCGAAGCGCATCTCTTTGTACCAAAGCACAAGAATGGGCATGTTTGTGAAGCAAATGACTACACCTAGCTGAGGTTTTTTTGCAGCATATTAAAATATTTTTTCCTCCATTTAGCGTAGACAGCGTGGGGTTTGTTCTGAAAAGGAACCGTTAATTAAATTTTTAGCACGTCTGAGTGTGGCGGCACATTATTGATAATAACGGGCTCAAAACAACTTTGGCATTCTAAATATGTACAGCTTTAATGTAAACTTTGTCCAGACATAAATGATTTGAACAATGTTTTAATTGGTTTTTGAGTGAGTTATTCTTGTTTGCCTTTATCGAACATGGTAATGAACTAAAAAAAAATGGCAGACTTATTGGATTTTAAACTTTTTTTAAATGGAAATCTAAATGTTACAAAAGAAATAATAATTAACGGCTTACAGCAATTCAGATGTGCGCAAAACTTCTTATTTGTACCAGTCTATAAAGTAATAAAACAGACAATTGAATAACCTTTGATCTACAAATTCTATTCTCTCGTTTTATATTTATATAAAAAAAAATAACTACATTCTCCGGAATAAAATGAAGAATGTGTTTTTTTTTATTGCCCAGTCGTCTGGTACCTCTATAGCCTGAAACAGTTGAATATTCAATACAATAACTTCTAAGTCACAGGTCCTTACTTATTTTGAGCAGATCTCCATTATTGACAATCGTATGCAGTGTCAATCTGCTCAAAATAGAAATTAGTGTTCGTGTCGAGCTAAATTTACAAATTATTCGGTATTTTAGTTGCAAACTCGAGCGTTCATTATTAACTAAACACTAGTATGATGACGTTTAATTTAGCAGACAGGTTAAAGTTCGTAAGTTGGCCGCAAGTTTCCTGCTAATGCGGTGGAGCGAGGCACCCCTAGTTTCCTTAATACATTAATCATTACGTGTGTTATGAGTATGTGTGCACATAGTTGCACATAATTACACAAAAAAACACGTGGTAAATTATCTAGACTAATATTATAAAGCTGAAGAGTTTGTTTGTTTGTTTGAACGCGCTTACCTCAGGAACTACTAGTTCGAATTGAAAAATTCTTTTTGTGTTGGATAGTCCATTTTTCGAGGAAGGCTTGAAGCTATATAACATCACGCTGCAACCAATAGGAGCGAAGACGCGGACGAAGTCGCGGGCAATAGCTAGTGTTTAATAAACGTGGTAATTACGTTGTTGCCTTTTGCATTTATACATTATATTTTATTGTATATGTATACATTTATTGTATTTGTATATATTTATTTACATGTTGTATTAGTATATACTGTTACTATAGTGCATCCCACCAAAAACATTTCATGTGAAATTGGCGGCCAAGACTCACAAGCTCCTAATGCTTTTGGTCTAAACAGGTCCTAGAAAAAGCCAAGCCCTGTACTAACCTTGTTCTCTGGAAGAGATCGCTCTTTAGCGATAAGACCGCCTGTTGTTGCATTGTACTAGTCTTTAATTTTTGTTTAGACTTTCACTTTGTACTGCGCAATAATAGTACATTACAAATAGTCCACGTGCGAATAGCTATTCGCACGTCTATCGTTGGCTATTTAAGGTTTCGACATATGCACGCACTCGTGCGGTAAAGTAGCACCATATTTGCTGTAAAGTATATTATTATTATTCAGTTACGTACAGGTACTTTATTATGGATTGATATAGAATAACAAACTTAAGCCAAACAGACATGTCTGCTAGTTCCACAATGGGATTAAATTTAGAGTTTCTACGATTTAAATAATAATTAATAAGATCAGTATTCATTAAAATCAAGGTTTTTAATAATAGAAAAACAAAGCCACTCGGTGCCATTTCGAGACGAATCACTAATAGAATTCATACAATAGGGTCAGTTGTTGACTGTAAATTAGGCCTATCGTGTGTTAATTAAACTCTAGTAAAATATTTCCTTATGGTAGGTATAATTCAACCCCGGAAATAATACGACGGCCTGTTTAGCCTAGCTGGTAGTGACTCTGCCTCCGAAGCTAGAGGTCCCGGGTTCGAATCCCGGCCAGGGCATTTATTTGTGCATTTATCACAGATATTTGTTCTTGGGTCTTGGATGTTTTCTATGTATTTATCTATATAAATATGTATATCGTCGTCTAGTACCCATAGTACAAGCTTTGCTTAGTTTGGGACTAGGTCGATTTGTGTAAGATTGTCCCCCAATATTTATTGTATTTATATTTAATATTAAACAAGTTTTAATTTAGTTTCGCTTGGATAAAATGTGAATTGTGTTTATATTATAACTAATTTATATTCTAATTGTAATGTAACCAAATGTTAATTTGTCTATTAAGTAGACAAAAACACTAAAGCCATATTTAGCATCAATACGTAAAAGAAAATATGTTCTCACACAAAAACACAATTTTTTCAGAATATCCATATTGAAATGATCATTTCTAAGAGCTAATCCCGTACGTAGTTTTATTTTCAGTATTTTTGCTGGCACACAATGCTTTCATCTTTTGTGGTTAATATTTATTTTTTATGAAATCCGGCCCATTAATCTGGTATTTAAATCTATAGACAACCTTGTGTAAGCCGTATGAATACACCTAAAATGTACACGTACAACTTTTTAAGCCGCAAGGCTTACACACCCGACTAATCACATAATGGTCACTACATAAAAAACCAAAACCAAACCCTAGGGTTTCTGAAATGTTTTATGAAAAAACGCGGACGGTTTTTAAGCTTGCTCCGATTCAACGGCGTGAATAAGCCTAGACCAGGTTGGCGCGAGAACTAAACAGTTTCGTTTGGAATATACACGACCCCGAAAACGTTAAACGGTATTTTTAAAAATCTTTGAGCTGCACATAACTATTTACTTAAACTCTGAAATTGTGTGTTAAAATTGTATTGTTTTTACAACTGCAACACCACCTGTTGGAAAATGTGCTCGATCAAGAAGTTTATAGGGTGTGAGACTTAGATATTAAGTATGCATGGAAAACGCTTCCTTGTATTGGTCATTGGATCACTTGAGGATCACTGCGATAGTAATGAAGTGCTGTTATTCGTTTCGTAATAGTCACTTAACAACGAAATCGTATACGGTAACTCTATGGATATAGTAAGACCGTATAGTGCACAGAAATGCGCCTACTGACTCCTACCTAGGCTATGGACAAAACACACCTACCTAAGCCAAGTGAAGAAATATCGCGCTTTGTAGTTGATTGAATGATCTATGTATTGCGTTGGACGTCAGATTTTCGTAATTAAACTACGACTGAGCGAGATCTAATCTTGATCTAGTTTAGTCAGGATCCAACACAGCGCCCGGGGCGAGAGAACTTCGATACTACCATTTCGTATGGTAATTAAACTCCAATCTCTGACATTTATGTTATATCTATTTATTTTAGAAACTACAGTAGACTAGTCGTACAACTACGGTAGACAGTAGTATTCGGGCATGAGTTCTAGCGGAGGTCGTGGCTTCGAATCCCAGCGGAAACCAATGAGATGGATGATACATACATGAGAGGAGGCTTTTGTCCATCAATAGCATGTGTTATTGACACGAAATAGGTATTATGATCGTCATTAACTATTGAGAAAAGTAAGAATCGTGTCAACGAAAATTCTTGAGATCAGTTCCCGGTATTCTATCAACTTAACACGCTTTTCCTTAAGTGAATCCACTCCTAAACGAGATAAACGGCAACCTAGGCAAGCGCAAAGACCATTTATCGACAGTTTCAAATTTGCCGCCCCGCTTCGCATCAACTCAACTAAATAAAAATCTATTGAACAAAATAAAAAGCTGTAACTTTGTGTTACAAAAACCCATTATAAGTAGAGGAATTCGAAGGCAAAAGCTAATACATAAATATTACCCAATCAAGAATGATAAAAAACCTACAAAGTCAAAACGTCCAAGAATTGGTCACAAACCCCGAACATAATCACTAGGAGACCAGGCTCTCGGGCTACAAAGACTCATTGAACAGCAATTAGGTACATTGAAGGCCTCGAAAAAGGCCTTTAATTAAATCCTTCTCGGATGACGTCATAATTATTAGGACACCCTCTTGTTTTGGCAACTGAAGAAAATTTCTTGTTCAAATTAATTAGTTGAGTGAAAAAAGGGTGCAAATCAAGAGAGGAAATTTTAGCTGTCGATACAAATTAACGTTTAAGTGGAAAGTCGACCGCGCCTCGAATACCAAAGGTCCGGAGGGAGTGAGATGGGAACAAAGCGTACTTAAGGGTCGATGTTACCTAACGTATTGGATTCAAATTACATTTTACATTCTTAGTACGCGCGCTACTTCCACACGCGTCAAGTCTAACGTATCAAGAATGCGTGCGAGTATCACAAAGTTTATTTCAATTTCATTCGATTAGTCAGCATAGACCCTTCAAAGATATTGGTTGGAATTTATGATTTTCTTAAATTAATAGAATAAACAAATGAAAAATTCTATTGTTTTACAAGTTCACGCATGTAGTTCCAAAACAAGTAAGCAGAGCGCCTTACTGCTTTAGCAATGATGGTCGCAATGAATTATTAAGAATAAAATTGAAATTATTAAGTTTATATTGCCTTGAACAAAAAAAGCGTTAACTGTTTAGCAAAATATGATCTAATTAAAAAACAGAATACAATTAAATTACTGCACAGAAATTGTAAACTGTAATAAAAAAAAAAACGGCAATAGGAACATATTCAGCGAGTTATACCTAGGTATTTGATGTTCTACCACGAATTTACTTTTTCACTGAGCATAGTGCTACATGGCAAGGTGTAATTTTCGCTACGAAGTGGATAACATTCAGTATCGGCTACGGGCGTAGCGCTACGGCTTAGCGTACGAACGTAGCGAAAATACTGGGATTCACAAATTGAGTAGACCTCACCTCTCATCTCACCCTTTTTATATGGAAACTGTCAAAATTTGGCAAATGACATTCGACAGTTTCCGTATAAAACGGGTGAGGTGAGAAGTGACAGGTGAAGACGTGCCAGTTTGTGAATAAGAGGGCTGGTAGTGATTGTTAAAGTCGGTTGTTTCATACTCTCGTTAAGGCGCAGGGTAGGGCAAGCCATTCTCCATACAAAGGTTGTGCAAGTTTTTTTGCGTTAGTTTTGGCACTAAAGCATTTAATTTAATTTTTTGTTGGTACATATTGGATATACGCAGAAATTGATGTTAAAATTTTGCATTATATCAAAAAAAAAAATTAAAATTAAATAATAACAACATCAAGACATAGCTAACAAAAAAATAAGCATATGGATAAAAAACTAGTAACTGGAGTGCAAACAGAAACGAAGAAAAACTTGCACAAAGTTTGTATGGAAAGAGCTTGCCCACCCCTTCGCCTTAATAATATCTGATTGTATGGCAAGTTTAACAATTTTCTACGGGACGAAATCTGCCGGCGACATTGATTTAATCTGTTCCATGCACATTCGGCTTTAATAAGTAGATGCAACCGACTTTACCGTAAACGAAAAAAAAAAGTTGTTATGAGCGGTTGCTCCAGGAGGTTCCCGGCCTATGCCGCCAGTCGCTGCTACCAGCCAATGCTCATGGTTCCGATGGCTCAGTTGGTATTGGTAGGTTCAGATCCTGCCCGGAGCAACAGATTTTTCAATTTTTCCATTTATTTTGAAATGTATTTTCGTCACCAGTGATTAAGACACACATTAATAATATTAGCCGTTTGTATTACGCAGTCAGCATTCGCATTTAATATAATAAGCCTTAAACTGAATATGCATTCTGAAGTTACAGGAACTCAAGATTAATTCCATAACACTAAGGTTAAGTCACTTTATAACTCCACTTGGAATCTCAAAGCATCAAACAAAACAAATTGCACAAGTCAGGTTACAACAATAGCAACATATTCCGTGAACTAATGGAATTTAAAACTCAAAGGGAGATGAAACAGTACAAAGTCGAGGAGAAAAATTAGAACTTGACTACGTGTACATTGTTATTTCGATGCCTGTAACAGAGAGTATTTTCATAGTGAAATGCGAGTTGGAAAGGTATTGAGCCTCGAGTGGTGCGTTAAGCCAAATCAAATTATTTTACAGCGAGACGGCAATAGCAATGTGCACCAACCACGTCAGATGCACGAAGCGCATATATTTAGTGAAGTGTTATGTTAATATTGTTAAGATTTAAATACATATATTTTGTCTATTTAATGAGCATGTGTCTATTGAAAGTAAAACTTGGTTCTGTTTTTATTAGCTATAAAGATAGGCACAGCAGCGTGTAATGTTTCCCTTGTAACTCGCAAAAATGTAACTGAGAGATGGGTGCAGGCTGAAAACCAGCGCTGTGCAGCTGACCCAGCTCGCAGCATATGCTGAGACCTGAGCCCGTTGTCGCAGAATCAATAACCTGTAAATATGTCTAGATGTGTGGTACTGTTGTGTATTTTTTGATGTGGCAATAAATCATTTTTAATTTATTTATTTATTTATGTACAAGATCGCTATAGCTACGATAAAGAGGTTTTTATATACATATAAAATACGGGAATTGAGGTTACAAAAAAATCTTTATAAAAATGGATACAGGTGTTATCAAAGCAAAACCAATAAAAAGAATCTAGTCTAGACGCCAATTAATTCAGATCTATCAGAATTGAATAGGAAGTATTATACTTACGATTTTTTTAAGTATTAAAAAAAAATGGTTGTACGGTCAAGGACTTGAACTGTTGCGCCATTTAGAGCTTACTTTATACTGGACATTTTATAGCTAAGTATGATTCCCAGTATGAAGGGAGCTCTAAATGGCTCAACAATGAAAGTCTGTGAGTGTACCTTGTTTCACAGACAGACATAGAATGTTGTTATCCATAACTTTCAGAAAGCATTTTTTTCACAAAGCGTCGCAGTTCCAACTTAATCTAACAATGACATAAAAAGCCTACCTAAAGAGTAAGCGGTTTTGGAAAAAATATTTATGACATGAATAACTCTGCGAATTATACATTGTATGAAACTTTTATCTTCGAAACAAGAGGACACCCAAAAAGCTGCTTCTAAAATGAAGTATAAACCACATAACATACCTGTTTCTACGTTTCACTTAATCAAAATCGTATCTGAAGTATGTGTTATGCAAATGTTACTTGTATCACACTAGAAATACGGATACATATGCAAGTTAGTGGTCGCGTTTGTTATGACCTTGCGGAAGTGAATGTAGTGTTTAGCCCGTAGTGTTTCTGCGTAGCCGATGTGTATTGGCAAATGGAGGCATAATCCGAACATTCATAGACCTCGTTTAATAATGCACCGGCGGTA
This sequence comes from Notocelia uddmanniana, assembly GCA_905163555.1. NCBI lineage: Eukaryota > Metazoa > Arthropoda > Insecta > Lepidoptera > Tortricidae > Notocelia > Notocelia uddmanniana. The sequence goes on along the minus strand of LR991058.1, from coordinate 27,471,001 downwards.
ATGCTACGCACTATACCGGCTTTAAAACCGGGGAAATAATATTTCATTTATGGGGTTAGTTATGAAACTATATAACGCTGTTCATCTTTCTGTTTAAGTGTACTTGGATATATTATGTTTATATCTCGAGCAGCTTTAACTCCATCTGCGTAGAATTTTTTCTGCGTAGTTTTTTACCTCTGCGTATTTGATGCAATCAATTTTAACCACACGATTCTCCCTTGATACAAAATTTGAGGATTATCTGCTTGGGTTATGTAATAAAAGGGATTCTCTGGCTTTACGTATACTACTTAAATTATGAATAAGTTACAAAAAGTTTGTGTTTCAAAACCCGCACTACTCGTTTGTTATTCATGACAGTTCTTTAATAATAGCGAAGAGTTTTATTAACATTAAAACAAAACCCGTCGCTGAGGCCGGGTTTTGACCTAAGGCAGGCTTTTCTCTTAAAACCAGGAATGAATTTAATTACAAACGACGTTAAGAATTTTATTTCATCAATAACACGGCGTAAGAGTCACAGTATTTTAAAGTTACCTAATTAAATTTACACGGGTGAGGACCAATCAGCACGAAAAATTGTCATACAATTTATATGAGTAACTTTCGTGTCACAGCGGAATCAATTAAATTGTAGGCGAATTAAATGCGTTAACGATGGTCCAAAAATTTGGTCCTCACCCACACCGGGAACGGGTTCTGATGATTTTTTTTTCGATTAGCGAAAAAAGGGCTTGATGGATAATTGATTGAATTGACTGAGGCGGTCAGCCATATTTATATTAAGGGCTTGGTCACACTCACACAACGTGCGCCGCCGCTGTGTACCGGTATGTTTTCTGACGTGAGCTATACTGACGTCGCGAAGTATTTATATCACCCCACTGGCGCGCAATTCGCGCCAGTCAAAACATCGTCTTGGCTACCATACGGCCCCGCCTCTGCACAAACGAAATACAGAGAGTAAGCTGACATAACTGAGGAAATCTTGACAACATCAGTAAGATCTCGGTACAAGCCAAGTCAGGAAGTACTCATACCCTCAATGGATAACAACTGTCGACGCTGACGATCCAATGTAACCTCTCTTTACTCCTACATTGTATGTATAATAACCACAATTAAAATGAACTTTGGATTCATATGTGCACTTGCCAAATAATACTATTATTTGTTTGTAAAAAGGGTAATGCGGGCACTCCACCGCTCCAATGACCGCAGGCATTGAATAATTATTCATTCGCACAGGTGAAATAATTTGCCAGTCAAATGAGTTTCTAAAAAGCCGATTAAGCGGAAACTAAAATTAGTTAATTATTTGTCAAGCGTGGAACGGTATGGCACAATACTTGTTTGCGTCGGCAGTTGTTTTAATCACCGATTTAACTACATTCAGCGAATCGTCAATGCATTTGGAAAATTTGGATTTAACAAAAGTATGTCTTGTCCGTGAGGCTTGTGCCTATAATTATGCTTATGTGAAATGTACGCGGAGACACACTGAACTAACACTTCTTGCATCGGAAAACCGGTGTCTCCTGACACAAGCATAATGTAATAGGAGGCTCCAACCTTATCTGTTGTAAAAATTATGTCAATAACCTATATAAACTTTTTCATTTAATCTTTCAGTTTTAAGATGGTGTGTGCTCTGTGGCGAAAATTTTGATTGTTGAAAATAAGAACACACTTAATAGTGTGTAGGCCTTTCAAAAGGCATATATCGTCGGTTGAAAAGCAAAACTAAGTAACAAATACCTATCTCAGCACCTTTTCAGAACTGAGATATGAGATATCTAAGAGTTGTAACAGATTTTCTAGTGATTTTTGGCTGTACACCGAGAAAAATGCAAGACGGCCATTTTGGGAACGTTACACAGGCGGTTAGCGGCGTTAGCGGCTTTATAGATTAGGTATTTTAATAAGTATGTGTTCCATATTTGTTAGGTTTTGAATAAGTATACAGTTTTTAGAATTAAATAATCCTTAAAACCATGTACTGTTAAACACTATTAGACCTACAAAACCTACAAAAAGCAATAAAAACAAGAAAAGATGCAAGACTATGTTAGAGACCTGTACAAAAATATCTTAATTAATTACCTTTGGTTCTGCTAGTGCTAGAAACAATGAATAATTACCTGAAACAGACAAAAAAAATAACCTTACAATTAAACACAACAGTATTTGTTTTGTTATTAAGAGTCAGTTGTACACACATACAATCAAACAATTAAAAATTACCTTTTACTCTAGTGAACAAAGTTGTGACAATGTTATATCTTACTTTAATGCATAGAGAAAGGAGTTACTACGTATAAGTAGGGATCCAACTGTGGCACAAAAAGTGAACACGAAAGAGACTTTGTCTTAGTAAAGATACACCTTTCTAATAATGACTTTATCTAAATATACCTAACTATTATGCATTTTTTTATATGGCAATGTGGCAGAGGAACACATTAAGCCAAAGCTGCCCCTTTGTCCCTTTCTGGCTCGCTTTTTCGCTTATTTAAGATTCATTTACTTAAACAGTCTTTTGACTTACAACATAAAGTATATTTTTTGTCAACTCTTTGAACGGTAGCAATCTAGTTCTAGTATAAAATTCAGTCAATTTACAGCATTTTGGAACGAACATACGATACTTTCTCAAAAACATTTTTTTTATTTTTTTATTTACAATAGAAAATTGATACATTGGTTTAACAGAAAAGTGTCGTTAAACCCTATCGGGTTTGTATCGACACCGAAATCGTGGACAATATAGTTAATAAACTTACTTACGAGCTAATCAAAAAAGAAAAATTATACTATTATAAAATTGAGATGCGATATGTTTCATTGAGCTCTCAAAAATTTGATTAAATGTAACCAAGTGATCTCAGGACATTCAACTTTGGTGACAGGGTTGCCTACTGGGTTAAACCAGTCGTCACATATAAATATGTGATATAAATACCAAAGTTCCTTTCATGCTTAAACCGGACTTGACAAGAAATAGTTTGTAATCCCGCGACGGTTATAGAATAGTTTTTATCCCAGAAACGATTATTAAAGGGTGAAAAAGGATGAAAGTTTATATAAGTAGCGATAGCGATAATTAAGCCTGCGACTAAAATAATTTAAGAGATATTATTTAAAGCCGATAATGAGTTCTAAGCAGACGAAATCGCTAGTAAAATATGAGTTATGTTTACAAGTATTTTCAAACGCGGTAACAATTCCGCAGGTAAACGAGTTGCCGTCAATTTTTGTGTATAAATTGGCGAAGCACACATGTTGGTGGCGCGGTCTAACGGGGCCTTTGAGCAAACATTCAAACAGAAGATTCCGCTTAGGGGCGACATTTCAGAGGTATTTCTTTGCTAAAGGAGACGAACATTGTTAGCATGGGGGACAATCGCTTGCTGGGATTTTTAATTAGCTTAAAGCAAAGCTTAAACAATGTGACGTATTTTCAGCTGGATTTTACTCAGTTAAGACAAGCAGCTAAAGCCAAGTAGTCGTTTTTGACGCGATATAATTTAATAAATATGTTAAACTTTAATTTAAAATATGCCTAAAAATTCTTGTAATAAGCCCGTTTTCAATCCACACCATATATACTCTAATTAGGCTCTAGAATCGTTGGTTTAAATCTTTCGGGTTATAAGGGCCCACGGTGTATAAATATAGTAACGAAGGAAATTTAACATTGTATCAAACCCAAGCCACTGTTATATCTTATCAAGCAAAACACTAGCAACAAAATAGCTATAAAGACGACTATCCCATTAAAGAAAACCGCAGGACCTTCATGGCTTTTCTCATTAACGAGTCATCCAACTCAACGGCTGCTAATTTCATCAACCTAATAGAATACGACACTGATTAACCATACAACTATTTTAATTAAATTCCCTTAGACTAAATAACTTAGCGAACCTGTACTTGGTAAGATGCAGCCCTTTAGCGATAAGGCCCAGATGTCGCGGCCGGCTATATCGCGGCCTTTGTGGCATCTAATGAAAGGTTGGCAAGGCTGATATAGTTATCTTTAATCAAGGCGAAACTTGCGCCCGCATCGTAATGTCGGTTGTTTGACAGCAATGTTGCTGTTGAAGTTTGATTTGCGTACGGGGCCTATTCGAATGCCTTTTCAGGGGTATTTTCATTTTAATTTGCAGGTTAGGGGTAACTGATGTTTAGGTCACGTCCATTTTGTTACGAAATACGAGTATATGCGTTTGACATTGACGTTCAGTTTTGTTACTTCGTAACTATCCGTTATAAGAATGTATACTTATATGAAAATTTACGATTTAAAACTAACATGGTCATGTATAATCATTGCAAATAATTATATGATTATGATATATTAGTTTTTTTTTAATTCCCGACATGTCGGCACTGTTGCAAGCACCATTTTCAATTAAGTTATTCGAATGCCTTTGCTTGGGAGTTTTTTTTTTATGATAGACTGACCAGCGATTGGCCTTAGTCTCACCTGATGGAGAGCGATGACAAGGCCTAAGATGTTGCTCACTGATTCAGTAATAGCCTATTCACTTTTCATTTAAACTGACAGGTTAAGGTTAACTGATGTTTAGGTCACGTCCATTTTGTTACGAAACATATGCGTTCAGTTTTGTTACCGTTCGTAACTATCCTCTATAAGAATGTATTTAAATAAAAATGTATGACTTCAAGCTAACATGGCCATTAACATTAGAATTACTTAAGAACGGGGTTTATATTAGTTTTTATGAGTTTCCGATATTTCAGCAATGTTGCAAGTACCATTTTCAAGGATTAACTTACATGCGGCGAGTTCTAGTTGTGGTCTACCCGCACACCATAGCGATCTACCCTCTTCTTGGTTCGCATTTTATGCACAATGTTACCGTTACTACCTCCGTCCGCATTCTCACTTGTAACTCGATCACGACTCACAACACTTACAGTATCAACTGGCGGGTTATTGCTTTTCATGAAAACATGGTTAATACCCCGGTTTTTACAGTCATTTTAAATGAAGTATTTTTACTCTTCACATCAGCCTTGTTTGTTGCCACTGTACCTGAAACGTACTTTTTGCCACTATTTTACGTTTGCATGTGTTATGCATGTATTACAAATAAACGATTGAATAGGCACTTTTGGTATATTTGGAAGGATTGGTAGGCTAGAAAAAACTTTCAAACTCTAACGTATTTTTTTAAAACCTATTAGTCAATGGTACAATGTAGTCTGGAAAAAGAATAAATTATTTATACATCATATTTTCCTGCCTTTCATTGTCGTTTGTAATATTATAAAATTCTAGTCAAGAATATTATAAAATCACATTATTTATAGTAATTTCCAAACTTATAGATTTTTAGACCTTAAATGGGTTTAGTAGGTATCTTAATGAAATAGCTGGCTATGATGCTATGAAACAAAGCAAAGGTTAGTTATGTTATTTTATTGCTCTTCCTTATTGGTAAAAATAACAATATAGTCTGGAGAGCAGAATCATGCTCTTGCTCTATACGTCTGGTATAAAAGGTGGGCCCTCTAACTGGAGCAATTACTCGTATTTTAAAGGACGTTTCCTTAGAGCATCTGCAGTAGCACCTAGTGTACAATATCTTTTTCAAAAATGTCAGATTAGGAGAAATTTTGATCTAAAATTATGACCTCCGAGTAATGGATCTTGTGACCACGAGATTATAGCGCATCAGTCAATGCAGTGGTTGAGGTAGTATCAAGTTATGAGTTGTAATTGTTTTTGCATATTTTTTGTTTTCAAGGATATTTTTGGTATTTTCTTTTTCAATTTTATCGACTTTTTAAAATAAATTGACATTAATATCACTTCAGAAAAGTAATAAAAATACACGTAAGCCATATTGGTGAAAAAAACTTTCAACTGAGACCTCTTGGAAATAATTGCTGGCCCGCTAAATAGTCCACCGTTTAATTTTTTGCTCCTGTTACAAGGCCCACCCTATATATATATATATATATATATACATCAGAAAGGCATTACAAGGACTGAATATGAATGGAATGATTTGTCGCCGAATGGTGTCCGTGGGCAGATCAAACACAGAACGCTTGTCACAATCACGAACACACAGAAACTTAAGGAAACTAATCTCTTTGAGACAATGCTAGGGCAATATCTTTGGTTTATGACATGACCCTGACTTCAAATACAAATATTTGAGCATCGTCTTACTGAATCCATTGTCCTGGTCAAACTAATTTTGGTATCCTTTGAAGCGGTAATCCAATTTTGTATTGTGACCATCAGTCAAAGTAAATTTGATTCCGAGTTAATTAAGCTCGTTTGCAATAAAAAGGCGTTGTAAGAAAACGAGTTTTTTTAGTGGATTTACGAAATTTTTATTACAATAAGCTTGGATGTTTTTTAGGTTTTGTCTTTTAAATAAGCAAACTACCTTTTTATTTTTAGTAACATCAATTGTTTGTCTTTGTTTTATAATAATTTGTGTATCACGCATCTATTTTAACATTTCTTCGCTACCCAAAGGAAACCCGGAAGAGATCGTTCTATGGTGGTAACACCGACTGCCTACACTTGTACCTACGGTTCGCGTGTGTAGGCTTAGACCAATTATTATTTTGATTGAAAAAACATTACGAATATGAAATTACATTAAAAATATTTTGCGGAAATTTTACACGGGAACCATCATCATCATCATCCTAGCGTTATTCCCAGTACAGTTGCATCCTGAAGGATGCCCGGGGTCCGCTACCTAATCCCAAGAATTGGCGTAGGCACTTTAGTTTAAGTTTAATCGTATGGCATTTATTTACGAACCGTGAGATCTTCGGGAAGACAAGTACGCATAGGCACTAGTTTTTACGGAAGCGACTGCCATCTGATCTTCCAACCCGAGGGGGAAACTAGACCTTATTGGGATTAGGATTGTCAAGTGAGTGGGCAACTTGACTGATTTAGGCCTCTAACTTGGCTTAACGTGCCTTCCAAAGCACGGGAGTACTCAGTCAATACCCACCCAAAGTGGTCACCCATCCAAGGACTGACCTCGCCCGACATTGCTTAACCTCGCATACCGCACGCGGTACGCGGGCGCCGCTAGGCCTCAAGCGCTCCGGGAAAATTTACACGGGAACCATTTAATGTTAATTCTCTTTCAAAATATACCACACAATGTAGCACAAAATTATTTACTATTTATTTCAATCTTTATTGTGGTAGACTAATGTATAGGTATGTTTCTTTTTCGTAATTCGTTTTTTTTATTGATATTTATTGAGACATGTTAACGATTTAATTTGTTTTGTGATTATTCTTTATTTATGTATTACCTAGATTCAAACCCTATGTTCAAACACAATGTAAATTGTTCATGAATAAACAACTATAAAACTAAAAATGTTGCATACTATGAATAATCAAACCTGTATTCCCAAGAAGTACAGGCGGAGCACATAAAATTTATTTTGTGAGTCCATTTTAGCATAAATGGTTTACGGGTGGAAAAAGTGTGATATTGTCTGTTTTTATGCGACCATGCGCGGATGCACCGCAACCCTGGTGCGCCGGGTGCGGGACAGTCCCAATACCATAAGTCTGACTGTCCTATCATGTTACACTGTGCGGGGCTACATACTTCCACCAGTGTGATTAAATGGTAGGACTGTGTATGTACTGTTTTAATTTATTTTGTTTTGTTGTTAGTGTTGTGTGTCGGGCGAGTGTCAACTCTTGTGTAAATATGAATAATAAAGACCAAGTGCGGCTAGAAGATGTTGATACCCGCTGAAGCCAGTCAGCTCGTGACCACGGATGTTGCGATACATTCGAAACGTCGAGTATACCTCAAGTGAATAATGTAAGCGATTAAGTCCGGTTTACCAATAATAATGTGTAAAAATCGAAAAATCGTGCAAGTTTAAATCAATATATTGTTTCAATTTAGTTTTTCAGTTAATTTATTCTATCTGTCTCCGGTTACACGAAATAAATTATTTTAATTGCAGTGACAGGTTGCTATCTGACTGCCCACAACCCACAACACACTCAATCCTGACTCGCACAGTCGTCTCTTACGACACCCACGGGAAAGAAGGGGCAGGAGCATTTTTAACCCGTCATCACAGGGTGCAACATTATTTTTATACTACTGGCAAACAAGTTTACCACTTACCTGATGGTATGGACACTTGCGAGTTCATAAGAATCACAAGCGCGTTGCAGACTCTTTGTCCACTTGAGGGTTCGTTGTGTTGAGAGCTAGAGACACATGCAGGTCCCTCACTCTCAGCACAGCGCATCCTAGGGAGCTGTGGAACCTTACCACCAGGAAATTGTTTGTCATCGACGTGGTATAAAAAAAAACAATATTGCATACATTGAGTACATACAGTAGTGTTCTCTTCTGTAACATGGAGGTACTTCCCCTGTTGGGCTGCTGGAAACATGAGCGAGATGATGTTGCACAGTGCACTAGCTCTCTTAATAATATATCTTATATTACAATTTTATATGCTGAATATTGCGTTAAATTACACAAGCAACCCGCAAAACCATCCACTAAGATCAACTTAAGGAAGTGAGGCTCCGAGATTACAGCAGTATTACTCGTCTATATTAAAAAATCCTCACAAATTGCTGAGAGGCTACCGCAAACCAAAAACGCAATTCGCTCGTGTATTTCCCTCTGTCTCACTTGTACATTGGAGGAAGAGAGAGGGATATAGATGAACGAACTTCGTTTTTCAGTTCGTAGTAGCCCCTCTGCACCTTTAATACCTTTAATTCCTCGCCCGGCGAGCCCTAGTTATTTAAAAAGGCAAATTTACTCCAAGCATTTAAAAGCGGGCCAGATCATTTGGAAATAATTGTAAGCTACTCCTTAACGGTGTTACCTTAAGTTTGATTTGGGGATGGGGATTAAAAGAAAAAGTTTATCTCGAGGGATTTGTTTCAGTTAAGATTACGTGGATACGAGTATGTTTTATGGAGATCAGATTGATTATTTCGTAGACTAAAACTTTTATGTTTTTTTTTTCAAATGTTAGTAATCTATAGACATCATAGCATCTTTTTAAACATCTAAAAAGGCCAAATTGAGGGCAAGAGAGCAAGAGGAAGACCTAGATTAAACTAGGTATGCAATGCAGTTTGCTGGTTGCAAATGTTGAGCTGAGCGCGTCTACCCGCTCTCAAACTCCCTGACAGTAACTCGTTTAGCATTAAAATATACGGAAATCAGTTTTTCAGTAATTATTCATAGTCATAGTCATCGTTTTTTATTTGCCTGAATCATGGTAATTACATTGTAGATAACAGATATAATTTAACAATACAGCTCAGCACAATTCACCACTATCTTAGCATGCAAATATTTCTAGACTACACTTAAATCCTCTTAAATTCCTCCGTTGTATGTTCAATTTTCAATTTTTTTAAATCTAAACCATCGTCATGGTATCAACTATCGATATGCAAAATGTGAGCGTGATCGGTTGAAGCGTGTAGGAGGAGTAAAAACTCAAACGAAATACATCTGTCGGCCACAAATATAAATCGCTTGTGGGTCTACTCCTCCGAAAATACTCAACCGGTCTACTTCAAATTTGCCAAAATGACAAAGTGGATAGCCTTAAATGCACAGCTTTGAAATCATAAAAATCGGTTTGACCACGGAGGAATAATCACTAAAAACCAATTATTTTTCTCCCGTGTCCGAGTTTTACTCGTGTGATGTCCCCATGACCCGGGTATGTCCTATACTACGACCAAGACCACCGGGGGATGGGCAGCAGCATCCCTGAAGTGCGGTGGAGATACTGCGATCGCCAACCCGCATGCCAAGCGCGGCGATTATGGCATATACCCCCCTTGAATTTGTGGGAGGCCTATGTCCAGCAGTAGATGTCCTTTGGCTGATATGGTGGATGTCCCCATGGCATATCTACAACCACGCTCCGCTCAACATTTGCAACCAGCAGTATGTATTGCATACCTAATTTGAACTAAGTGAAGGAGGACATTGCTGCCTTGTCGGTTTGGGAAGTCAAGGCACTGACAATGTACAGAGGAGTAGCGGATGCGCCACGGACAAAAAGAAAATTTTAATGATGAAGAAATCTGTAAGAATCTCGGACAATACAGCGCATTCTAGCATTACTCTGGTGAGTTGACGGCGGCAAACAAAGTAATCGCATGATTGATGGTAAGCAGATAGCATAGACTGGAGAACGACTCCAGAAGAACCATAAGCGCATTGCTAACCCTTTATTGACTTGAGTGCTTATTGTGTCAACAGCTTGTGGCAACAGCAGAGATATATGCAGGTCCCTTATTTTATGGGGGCAATCTTACACAAATCGACCTAGTCCCAAACTAAGCAAAGCTTGTACTATGGGTACTAGACGACGATATACATACTTATATAGATAAATACATACTTAAATACATAGAAAACATCCAGGACCCAAGAACAAATATCTGTGAAAAATGCACAAATAAATGCCCTGGCCGGTATTCGAACCCGGGACCTCTAGCTTCGGAGGCAGACTCACTACCAACTAGGCTAAACAGGTCCCCTTCCTCTCAACACAGCGCATTTTTGGGAGCTTTTTTTTTCTTTTTTTTTATCGCAGAGGAAATGCGTTTATGCATCCCCCCGTGGGACTGTGGGGACGGCCCGTTGGGGGGTATGTGGGACTCACCCTATCCGAGGAAGGGAATACCCACTAAAACCTCTGCGTTATCCCGCTCTGCCGTGTAGGGGGGCACCATGGGATCGCTAGCATTCTACCACGATGCCCCCCCGGCTGCCCCAGCCAGTGGACCGGGAACACCCTCGCACCTATGGAGGGAAGGATTAGTAACGCTCCAATCCCTCCCCCAGACGTGTAGGGCCTAGTTGTGTGGGTCCCCAACCCATGGTCCTACTGGGGATTCAGGCAATTGGTGAAATGTTGCCCTCTCCCCCCCCCCCTCTGCGCCGGATGGGTGTGCATCGGCTCTCTCCGCGCTCCCGCTCCGCTTCCTCTTTCTGCGTCATCACACTTTCGCAGAAATTTGCGACTGCGTTCCAGGATCTCTCGCTGCGCAGCATGCAGACTGTGCAGCGAGAGATCTTCCGTCTCTAGGAGCGCACTTAATTCGCGGCGCTCCATGGCCCAGCAGGGGCACTCTTTAAGAGTGTGCAGGGCCGTATCATCTTCGTGCCCGCAGTGATGGCAAGCCGGGGTCGGCTCCCTCCCTATTTTATGCAGTTAATGACCAAAACAGCCATGTTCGGTCATTACCTGCACAAGCCTATAGGTCAAGCTCCCACGCTTTCGGTCAAGCCAGCTGTCCAAGGATTTGAGTTTGACATGGACCGTTTCATATCCTATAGGGATTATATCTCTGTCATGCGGCCGCCAGCCCCTCCCACCAAATACCACCGCCTTCGTCTTAGGCAAAGCCACCTTGAGGCCTAAGAGGCTAATTTATGCCAATGGTGAGCTCGGTTGCCACTGCTGCCCTCCTCAGGGTCTCTATGTACTCTTTCCCCCTCACGGCCACCATAGTGTCGTCCGCGTAGCATATGTTGACCATTCGGGGGAGTTGGGCCCCTCTTATTGCCCAATCGAAGCCGATGTTCCACAGTAAGGGCCCCAGTACAGACCCCTGTGGCACACCGCACTCCATGCTCCGTTCGACTCGACTGCCTCCCATTTCATAGAGCACCAGCCTTCTGGTTAGGTAGTGCTCCACGATTTTTCGTAAGTAGGTTGGTACTCCGTGGTATCGCAGCGCCTCCTTAATGACCTCGTATGGGAGGGAGCCAAAAGCGTTGGCAATGTCCAACGATACTGCTATGACTCCCTCACCATTTCCTGCCGCTAGGTCGCTAAATTTCTTTAGCATGCCCACTGCGTCGATTGTGGACCGCCCCTCTCGGAACCCGAACTGTCTTTCACTGATGTTCGGGCCCGTGCCCTCCAGATGCTTAAGTATGCGTCTTGCGAGAATGTGTTCCAGCATCTTCCCTACCTCGTCAAGAAGCACGAAGGGGTGGTACTCAGACGGAGAGTCTGCTGGACGGCCCTCCTTACGCAACAGGCACAATCTGCCCTCCTTCCAGCATTAGGGGAATTTTCCCTCCTTGAGGCAGTCATCAAAGATGCCCCGCAGTCGCACTCCAAGGTGTTTCAATACCAGAGAGATGACTTTCCTAGGCACACCGTCTGGTCCTGGAGCCTTCCTACTGGACCTCAGGCGGATGACTGCCCCCAAGATCTCAACATCCGTCACTGGGGGGATCTCGATGAGGCCCTCTGGTTCCTGTATCGGGACAGACATGACCGGCGGTATAAAATCTGGTGCCGAAGGGAATAGACCCTCCACTATTCGCATCAGGAGTTCCGGCTCTAAAGAATCCATAGGTGGGACGCACTTTATTTTATTCCGCACTATTCTGTACGGCCGCCCCCACGGATCCCGGTCTAGTGTGCTCAGAAACTCCTCACGGGCCTCGTCCTGTCTCTTGGCTATCGCCACCGTTAACGCTTTCTTAGCCGTGACAAGGGCCTCCCGAAGTCTCCTCCTCCTCAGCTGTGTGTCGCCGACGTCGACATCGTGTGAACTCACGACGCGCTGCATTAGCTCTGGCGACCTAACTTACCACCAGGAACACATTTAAATACCACATAAATACCAAAAGAGGAAGTGGTGTCGTTAAGGCTGCGATCTTCTATAAGGTGAAGGTGTACACTTTTAAGCTAACATAGTCATTTACTTAGATAAAAACGGGGTACACATATTTGTTTTTGTGAGTCACCGATATTTCGACACTGTTGCAAGCGCCATTTTCAAGACGTACTGGGAGTGTTAGTTGTGATGTACATACTATAGCGATCTACATACCCTGTTCTTAATAGTAATTCTAAGATGAAATTACTTCTCCTGTTGGGCTACTCCCAAGCGAGATCACGCTCCGCTGTACCTTAACATTTCTGTACTAAGGTAGACAAAGCGTATCTTATCCTGATATATTTCTCTGAGCGTACTCACCGCACCTTAAACGCACAAAGACAATTAGGCGCAGTTTTGTGAATGAACAAGTTAAGGTGAAGTTCGGATAGCAACGAGGCATGGCGCGTTCTGCTTCAGCGCATCTCAACGTTACCATAAAGTTCGCCGCGGGGCCATACATCACTTAGTGACCCGCGTCGGAAGGAACGCATGCGCGCTGGCAACCGCTACCATTATTCACTTTAGTGTAAAGTTTACGTCGGGGGACGTTGAGAACTTAAAGGGGATTAAAGTGAACCTCCCAATGTTTGATATCATAATACGCTACAGTTGACATCTCTTGTTTACTCGTACCTCTGTTATTGTAGATTGAAAGTTGAGCACCTTTACCTTACCGGAGTTCAGTGTTGCCATAAATAGAATTAGATTCGCGTCTTTCTGTGGCCACCTGCCAGAGTTAAATCTTGAATATACCCCAGAAGCCGATGTGGCAACCTAGCTCTACCTATAGAGACAGCCCGCCTAATAGCGGGCGATAGAATCTGGCGCGGCATCTGAGAATAGTAACGCAGCGCCTGCTAGGCGGCTTTCTGTCAGTGATTATGTTAAAGACTAGAAGCCTAAGTTTTGGAAGGACTCATAATCTGCATAAATAGCAACTCCGTTTGTATAGATCGATGTAACATAAAAACTTACAAGTAGCTAACTATTTAAACCCAGGAGAGACGACTTTTGTTTTTTAATTGTGTATAACCTTATACCGATATTCGACCTCATATCAATGGCAACTCGTGATATAACTATCATTTAAAAAAATAGGTATACCGCGTGAAATCGAAGACGCAATAACAAGTAAAATTTTCAGACTGATGTAGAGTCGCATTGAAAAGCAATAGTTCTTACATCGAATGAGACAATTTTAAAATTTTCAACATTTTACTAGAAAAATAAAAGCTGAATACTTAACTTGTCACCGTATCACTTTACACACGTTATATGAGGTATGACAAAACGTCGTGTGGTGTAGGGTGACCAAGTTGTATGAAACATTTTACCATTCATAATTTGTAAAATAATAGTCAATATTGCAAGCAGAAACTGCACTATCGACTTGCATTCAGTTGGTCTTTAAAAATTTCATCGAGTGAAATATTTTTTGATCACGTTTCCGACAGCTATACGACCTGTCTGAAAGCTTAGACAGGTAAGGCACAGTATCCGGTGTGTCTTCTGTATTAGTGTATTAGCGATGCGCCCCTCCTCTGAGTGATGGGCTAGGGCTCAGATCTGTCGCTCCCTAGTACGCACAGCACACCCGCAGCCGCTGCAGCCTTTCGTGTTGGAACAAGTGGGTAAAACCTATGTCATACCATTATCATAAAACGTCAAGTCAAATGGACTTCTAAGGTAATAAACACACCGATTCGCACGCAACACCGCAAATGGCGAACCCAACAACACGGTGATTATGCAAATCATAACACCTTTGATCAACGAGTCGGACCCAAGTCCAAATGGAATTCGAAAAATTTGCATCATTACTCAAGTCCATTGAATTAACTCCCGAGTTTGAAGCCGTGGCAATCAGCCGTATGTGTAACACAGCGAAAGATTTCTTTTATACTATGACGGTGTCAAATAAGCACGCGGTCTGTCTGATGGTATACCGATACCGTAGCGTATGGATACGAAGCCAGAGGCGCCACAAGCTCGATGCCGAGCCTTTAGGATTTGTTGTGTTGATAGTTAAAGATAAATGTAAATCGCTCAGACGCTCACTCAACACAGAACATCCCCGGGAGCTCTGGTGACCTGACTTACTAGCTGGAATAACACCACATATATACCTGCAGAACAGGCCGTGGTGGTAATATATGGTGGTATAGGAAGTAAGTCCTTAGTCGAGCTGATCTAAATATGAGCCAGATGACGTTCCGCTACGACGAGTTAAATACATAGTTCCGTTACGAGTTAAATACATAGAAAACATCCAAGACTCAGAAGCAGATATTCCATGCTTATCTCATAAAATATTAGCCCTGACCGGGACTTGAATTCACCGTCAGCTTCGCAGGCAGAGTCAGTAACCACTGGACTTAACCGATCTTCAAATTATTTACTTACTAAAATATAGGTACGATCACTGAATCTAATGCGTTCTAAGTCTAATTAATTCCCACTATACTCCTCATGTCAAAATTAGTTTAAAACACCGTCTTATCTTCCGTGTTCATAAGTTCCAATTAACGTTGCACGTATTACGATGTTCTCGCAAGACAACATTCAGGAAATACCCTTAAGTTTGTCATAGTGATTATTACATGAATCACATACCCAGTGTATAAACAATTCAACAATTATTTCACGTAAGACGCTAACGTATAAGGCGCAAAACGCAAGGGGATGCGCGTATCGCGTGAACGCGCGTAATTGTGGCGCGAAGAGTACATAATCATAGTAGGTTTTCAAACGCGCTTTTTCGTAGTGCGTAGGGGCGGCCGAAACACAAACGCGTAACTCTTGCATGGTAAGGTACTCTGTGTTCTGCGCTTTACGTAATATGTTATGCTACAACTAGTTGCATCTGAAACGTTTCTATTCAGCTAACCTGATCCGCTAAAGGTGTAGATTTAACCCAATCAATTGAATAGGGTAAAAATCCAACTAGCATCCCCATCGTTTAAAATATTGCTGATTCAAATAAAAACCGATTGCTATCTCACTTTGATGTTGTCGGAGGAAATGAGATCTGCTTCCGATCCCCGAAGAAAGGGAATAAACTCCTTCCCTTTTTGGGGTACCGTAGGCAGCCTACCGGAACCCTATTAATCTTGGTACAATATTTATCTCTCCACTCGATCTGTCCCCCGCAGACCTTTGTCGGATGGCTAGAGACGATATAACAAATAGGTGGCTTCAAACTTAACCCTTCTTATGCAATATACGTGAGAAACGTTGGGATCTTTCATAATTTCGAGTGACGAAGTAAGGTAAGCCAGAAGCTTTTTTACATTTCGTATAGGATATAACGTGATTTTGTAAGACTTTATGACGTTGTAGTGTTTATAAAGGAGTATTCCCACCAGTTTCAATACATTAATTTGACGTCAAACCGGTATGCAATGAAATAATAATATATGTATTGTATTGAGGAATAAGTGAACCAGTTTTTTCGTATTTCAATAAAAAATGAATAAAAATATTTATAACGGGGACAACTATACTTTACATATATACTAAAACATACTAACATATACAGGATGTGGCCTGTAATAGGAGCAATAAATTTAAAGGACGCTTCCTTAGAGCATCTGCAGTAACCTCTTGTGTCCAAAAATTTTTTATCTTTTTTTAATTGGGAGAAATTTTGATCTAAAGTTATGACCTCCAAGTAATTGATCTTGGCACCCAGAGATTATAGCGCGGCAGTCAATGCTGATTTTGAGGTTGCTTTAAGTTATGACTCATAATCGTTGTCGCATTCTTAGTTTAAAAGAATATTTCTGAGATTTTTTATTTTTTTTTATTATGTTTTTGTGTTTTTTGAATAAATTGTTATTAATATCACTCCAGTAGAGTAAAAAAGTACATATAAGCTACATTTGCGAAAAAAAAGCAATTTTTTTTTTTCTATTAAAATCATTTGGAAATAATTGCTGGAGAGCTTAATAGTCTACGCGTTTAATTTTTTGCTCCTATTACAGGCCACACCCTGTATACTATCTTATATTAAACTTGCAAGTTAGCTAATATTTGTAAATAGAACGTCATTTTGTACAAAAAAAAATGTAAGAATACACTGCAGATTTTGTTCTATTCAGTTAGTAAAAAATGTATACCTATGTAATTCAAGTAAATTTTACCAAAATCGACATTTTAAGTTAACCTATAATTCGAAACTTGCGCGTAAATATTAAAGTACAATATTTGTCTTTTAAACACTAGGGGCACGCACGCTAGCACTCTGCAAACAATATTCAGAAATTATGATTTTAAAACGTAAACGGACTCTCAACTAAAAAACTAATTATTTTACAACAACTTCTCTCATTACGCCTTATAGCGTGAGCGTGATGTCCGAAGACATCTCTGATAGATATTGCGCTTATTGAGACTTTTTCGTGCTAATTTTGAAACAGGCGTTGATACCATAACCCATTCAAGGCCCACCCACACATAAGTCAAACCTCTGCGAGCGGTTTCCGCTACAAAGTGGAATAATGTTCCTAACCGCTACGGGGAACGCATGTAGCGCAGCTTAGTCTCTTTTTTGTTGACGGTTAACATGATCATACGGAACCAATACTACGTTAAATCACATCTTGACTTTTAAATTTAGTCATAAGAACGAGTATCACCGCGTCACCCCCAGTACCCGTGTCGACCTGACCGTTTGGAGTGCCGATCTAATTTGCCGTTCCGAACCGCCATAATGTGGAATTTAATAGGTTCGCTCGAGCGCTAACGGTTCCCGTTGTTATGGATTTTAAATAATGCCACACACTCGATTATCTGGATTCCGTGTGATGATTTTGGGAATTGTCTGCTTTCGATTATGTAGGCAAATCAGATTCCATTATTGTCCCTTCTCAGAGGCAATAGGGTACGACAGTCACCCAAGAAAGTGGTCTACTAAATTTAAACGTTAATGTATGAGTAATTATTGAGCTTGCTATGCACTATGGTACTAGTTCGATTTGTGTAAAAAAATGACACTAATATTTATTATTTATTTATTTAATGGAGTGAAAGTGGAAGTTAAACGTCACCGGGGGATGGGCAGCAGCATCCTTGGAGTGCGGTGGAGATACTGCGATCGACAATCCGCATGCCAAGCCGCATAAAATTTGTAGAGGCCTATGTCCAGCAGTGGACATCCTTCGGCTGATATGATGGTGGTGGTAGTCAACTTTTTTGGCTAACTATACGTTATTTGATACCTAATATGCACAATCAGTTATTTTACGGCACTCCTAATCTGTAATATCGTCGAATCTTTCATTTGGAGCTAACAAATTCATTTTCGTTTCATAACCATCGTTATGTACCTAATTGACAGCACGTCACACTTACAAAAACCTTCATACAGGATGGGCCCTGTAACAGGAGTAAATATTTAAATGTATGCTAATTTAGTTTATTTTATAATATAAATTTATCCCGTTATTATAATTATGGTTCTTTAGCTCTACATCTCATCTTTGACACTATCTCATTTAAATCATATATAAACGTTATTACATTTAAGAAAAGGATGCTTACTAAGAGCATCTGCAGTAACTCCCTATGTCCAAATATATTTTTTTACTCCGAGAAATTTTGATCTAAAGTTATGTTATGACCTCCAAGTAGCCAGTCGATGCAGTTTTTGAGGTAGGTAGTATCAAGTTATGAGTCGTATTAGTTTTAGATATTTTTTTGTTTTAAAGGTTATCGACGGTATATTTTATGAGGTTTTAATATGAATAGTTATTAATATCACTCCAGAAGAATAAAAAAAATAGACGTAAGCTATCTTTGAATGAAAAAACTTTTTTTTAACTGGTGCTGCTTGGAAAGTTGCCGTTTAATTTTGTTGCAGGTTGGCGTTTAACAACGCAAGAAGAAACTCATAAACTACGAATATTTAATCAATTTTCGACTAAGTCATACCTAATCTTTCGTCTTTAATCGGATTTAATAAGAATTTCTGAGTCAAATTACATAATATATTGTTTTATTTTCATGCTTGACACAAGCTTAGTAATAGTTAAACTTTGTAGCAGGTAAAACCATAAGATTATTTTAAACAAGCGGAAAACGATGCCCGTATCAGTTACATATCTAGACACTCTCGAAGAAGATCTGTTAACTGACACACCTACATTTTCAGGCCTTAATATAACCACAACCACGAGCAATACAGTGTGTGTCTTCCATAAAAACTTAATATTTTAAGAAATGAAAGCAAAGGCCTTAATTAACATAATTTCATGTAGGTACACACAACCGATACATAGCAACAAATTAACAAACTCATATCACTGACATTTAATTGTCTCTCAGAAGTAATTGATGGAATTGGGCATTACTCCGTGGAATTCCATGATACATTTTCGAGAACAATATTCCTTTACTATTCCGCTAAAGAAAGCGCGAAGGAAGAAGAAAGAAAGAAGTTATCTTTAGTGGAATAGCAAAAGAATATTGTTCTAGACATTTTCTCTCAAAAGTGACAAATAAATATCATGCGTGCAGCATTTGTAGAGAAACTTGTGCAAAAAGCATATTTTGTAATTATCTACAATAAATAGAAAATTCATGTAAACATTGGTTTAACAGAAAAGTGTCGTTAAACCCTATCGGGTATCGACAGCAAAAATCAATTATCAATTGAAATCGTGTTTTTGCTAGTACTAAAACTTAAGACTATCGTTATTTTAAATAGTAAGCTCGTATTAAAGACACACTCTGTATAACTCTAAGTCAAAGAAAGGCCGGATTTGTAAAAATGTAACTTTTACCGTAACACAGGGTTTTCTTATAATATTCCCCGTGCAGTCTCAGGTGTGATTTATCTGCGGATAATTGGATAACACGTTTGCGAGATGATACGATGTTATGTATGGATCATATTGTATGCCGCTCAAATGTACGGTGAACATAGCCATTAGGGACTTGTGATTTACGCTTTATGCCTTTTACCGTTGATTGGCAGTGTATTAAGCTTTTTGTAAGATAATTTGACATATATTTTAAGTACTCGCGCATAGACCTCTTCACGGATAGATATTTTTGTCCGGCGTCCTTGGGAAAACTAGAGGTGTGTTTAATAGGGATTACGAAATTAGAAATTAGGTATCTATGTGAACATTTACGCAAAAAATATTGCCAAAATAAAATACGTGACGTCCGTCTCGACTCGACCTTGTTTTTTTAATGAGAAATGATTACGTTTAATTTATCGCTATTACAGAAAGTGTGCGCTTACAATATTCATTAGAGTATTATTGTTTTAAGGCACTCCACGGGTTCGACCTATTTTCACACATTAAAAACCAGAATAACATTTTTAAAAGAGCATAGGAAATATAACTTTTCACTTCTAACGAGCTGTCAATGAAAGTTACCACTTGTAAATTATATTATAACCACAAACAGGCATTACCGGTGGTAACTGCAAAACGAACATTGGAATAATACAAAAGTAAATGAATTCAATAAAACACACACGAAATGTTTGACCGCTCATCTATGTAATAATGAGCTTAAATATGGCATTAAAATGAAGCGGATTATAATATTACCACCAAATTAACAATTCATATTGATTATTGAAACACTAGCACGTAGAACCGATGGCCGTTGGGGCGGAAAGGTTCTCGAGTGGCGACCACGTACCGGAAGGCGTAGCGTGGGCAGGCCCCCCACACGGTGGACTGATGACCTGGTGAAGGTCGCGGGTGTCCGCTGGATGCGGGTGGCGCAGGACCGGTCATTGTGGAAGTCTTTGGGGGAGGCCTATGTCCAGCAGTGGACGTCTTTCGGCTGACATGATGATGATGATGATGATGATTGAAACACTTGCTGGTCCAGTTATTAAATTCGTGCTTTGAGAAGCATTTTGTAATAATTTTGGGCACTAGAATGTTACAAACAATCGTAGGAATTTCTACAATAAAACGGATTCATTTGAATACTATTATAATGGATGGTGTGGTGTGTATATGGATTATAATCTGAAGTAAATTATTTGAATTGAATTGAATTGAATAAGCTTGGTGTTAGTTTTATAAAATAATTATGTTAAATCGATGCAGCCAGGTCCATAAATATTTCTTTTAAAAAGACGTTTTAGGTCGAAATATTTACCACAGATGTGCGAAGCTGTACTTTTAAACATTTGACACATAACTGTCAAGCTTTGCAGGAGTCAAATGGTTATATGTAAATAAATTTTCGTACTCTGGTGGATACCCTAAATGTTTCGTAGTACCCATATTATATCTTGGGTACGCGTTTAGACTTTATCAACAATATCTGAATGCATATGTTTCTTTCTTTTAAATATATTTATTGTCATTATGAATATTACCGAAGACGGAATTGTTCATATACTCGTAGTACGTTGGGTTAGTTCCGGAAGCGAACTTCGACCATCATTGCATTTTTTTGCAGATGTGAGGGTGCATAGGTATATGCAGTATGCGGATGTATGAGAGGGTATTGCACGTATCCAATTTTTAAGAAACTGCAATAATATCTGTTTAAATTGCAAACAGGATAGGTAAAAATACGTTTTAGTGAGCAACAAATACGGTGATGAAAGCAATAAAAAGCTTAATTTACAACAGTAGAAGAATACACGAAATATTAGAACACTTAAAAGGATCAGGTGCGAACAGTCCCAAACTGGTGCTTGAAACACATATGTGCGGCACGCAACTTTACGTTTTTAGCATAATATTATTTGTCTATCCCCGTTAAATCCTCTATAATGCTGCAAAGTTCTCGCTAGTAACAGAATCAAACTTTTCAGTTAGGAATAAAAATAAAAGCAAGTGAACTTAATGCGGCCATCTTAACATTCTAAACATTTTATCTTAATAAATATTTTATCATGAATTTCATACTTTTGCAGGGTAATCACGTGACTTTTCGGACGTACGATAGGTAAATTTAACTGTTACTTTTTAGTACAAAAAATGACATTTAGATCTACCGCGTAAAACGCTCAAAAACGTTGTGTACTTTGTACTGTTATTATTTTTATGCTAGGTTATTAAGATATGTATGCACTAACGACACTATTTCGTGTATTACACTATTATTTATAAGCGTAAAAACATTACTAACGCAACGCGAAACTGGATATTTAGGTATGTACCTACTGGATATTTTTGCATTTTACGTCTATTACAAATTAATTTATTTTTAGTATGTGCCTAAAGTAAAGAAAGAAGAAAGAAAAAACATTTATTATTGACAAACACAGGTAATACATAGAAGTTTACTAAAATAGGACGAACACTGTTTGTAACTGTTGTGTCTATTAACGGCACATTATAGAGGATTAATATGAGTGCAGATGACATATACGTATGAATATGCAACTGCATGGTTAACTACCACAACATAGAATAACGTGACATTCTGACACCAAATGTGAGTGAGATTTTTATTTACAGTGGAACCCCAAACAAATGGTTAGAATGTGTGACAACGGTGATTTTATATATATTTTTTATTACCTTGACCATCTCACGTAAATTCGGTAGCGGCTGCTAATAGATCCGTTTGACACCAAATTTTGGCACTATTTGTAACACTAGTTTTTAATAGTTCGTATAATCTTCATGCGCTGTTCAGGAGGATAGCGGGTCCTGAAAAGTAATTGTATACGTTAATAGCTATATATCTAAGTTCAAAAAAGTGAGTAAACAACTAAAATTTTCTGGTTTATACATGAAAATCTACACTCATGTTTTAAAATTCATTGTGAACCAGTTGCGTGAATTTCCTACTCACACGTAACATTAATGTAGAGAACACTAAACCAGCTATCCTTGCAAAAGAAAATGTGAGAAATAAACGCCAATATGCAAAATCACGTATCTTTTAAACCTTACATAGGGAACTAGGGTTAAATCGACAGTGTAATCGGTAACCAATTTAGTTGGCTCCGATGTGGATATTGGCGCAGTTTTTTTCTTTTTAACGGAGTTTCGAGTTTGCGCTGGAAATTAGTTTACGGTGACGTTTGATCGGATATTCCTTTAAAGCAGTTAGGCAGCTCAATTTGAGACGATATAATGCTAACAGAGTTGCGCGGATGGAATCTTGATGGAACGTACAGAATTCACTTATTCGTTTTTTTTGCTGGTTTAAACTTTATTTCACAAATCTCACGACTATAAAAAAGGACGGTCGTAATGCCACAATGCATAAGGTACCAGTCAATCATTGGGCCAAAGAAAAACTTGCAAAAGTGGGTGCAGTGAGCAAAAGAACTATGAAATCATAATCGCGTGCTTGATTAAAAGTGATATGTTTTGCTGAATGGTGAAGCTGCGTTGCTTACAGCTTTAAGAAACGTTTATAAAACAAATCAGAACCTAAACCGGAGGCAAATTCGCATTTTCAAGTTGTCAGCTGTTAATGTCAAATATTAATCTAGTCAGTCATTCTTTACTGACCGCAAACATTTAAATGAGTGTTTCCTGATTGGGATGTGCAAAGCGGAGCGGTACGAATGCTGCATGCATACCGCCCTGTCTGAGAGTATACTGAGAAGACAGGAACTTTGGACGATATCGATATGCTCGCGGTAAAGTAGAAAAAATACAATACAGGCAATGCCTAAGTAAGTTGGGTCAAATAGGTAAAAATTGTAATATTTAAGTAATTCCAGGCAACTACTGCCGGCACATATCGTAGTGGATATTGTGCCATATTATTGGCAATAATGTTAACGTAAATAAATCAATATGTAAATAAAAAAAACGATTAAATGCGAGTCGGACTCGCGCACCGAGGTTTCCGTACAAGGTTATGCTGCCTATCATAACCGGCCCATTCATTCTGGAAAAATCTTAACAGCTGACAATATAAGTTAGCGACATGAGCACAGCGCTATCGATCGGTGCATTTTGTGCCATCGAACGGGAATTATGTTTGATCCCTTTCACATGATAGGTACTCCACTTGACCTATAGTGGTCGGCGGTTAAGAAGTCAATCCTGACAACATACAGTTTATAACCTCAAAGTGACTTTTAGGTTATAAATTGTATGGAAATGACAGGTGTCAGGATTGACTTCTTAACCGGCGACTACTATAGTAACAATAACAAATATATTAATAACAAGTAAAAATTTAAATTTTTACCAATCGGCTTTTTTTGATAGAAACTAAATTATATATGACAATTTTTAATTTTCAATAAACTTGTGTTGGCCTTTTTAGACCGATTGCATAATTCAAAGCAGCCTTTTTGGTACGGAACCCTAAAAACGAGTAGTTACACCATTAAGATGAAATGAAGTACTTATAAAAAAAAAACAAACCAGGTAGCCTAATGTTATGTAAACGAAACATCCAGATTTAAGCTAATATACAGCGCTGGAAAACTTAAAAAGCTCGCGAGCGAAATTTTAGTTTATGAATAATTCAGAATTGTGCTATGTAAAGTTTCAACAATGAGTGGAGTCAACAAACGTTTACGCTTCTGAGGATTCGTCGCTGTTAATTTCTACCCCCTTATGCATAAGACTTAACATACCTCTGTTAACTAAAATTAGTTTTGTCCTTTTCTCACACACATAAATGTCAAAGTGGCAGATAGATAAGGACAAACAAATTTTAGAGGCATTTTAACTAAAGTAGGTTTGATGGACGATTATGAATAATCATTAAGATTAGGTGAGGTAATAAAGAAAAAGTAAGACACAATCCGAGGTCTGGTGACCTTTTTAGGGTTCTGTATCTGAAGGGTCCAAACGGAGCTATTGCTGTCACTCGCGTGTCCGTCTGTCGTTTGTCACACATTTTATTCCGAAGAATTTTGTAACTTTCCATTGCCCTATGATTTTGAAATTAGATGATAATTTTTATTATTACGTATATATTTTTACCAACAAATACCAATATATTGATAAATCACATTTGTTTTTTAGTTGTACGAAATGAAACCCTCGGTGCGCGAGTCCGACTCGCACTTGGCCGGTTTTTTAATACTACGATGGTGCCAAATAACCATATTTACCGCGATCTTACTGATTTCATCCAGATTTCTTCACTTGTCAGTTTAGTCAGTATTACATTTGCGCTGAAGTAAGGCCAAAAACTGGCAACCGTACTGTATTCTGGAAGATCTCACGGTTCGAAAAGAAATGCCATACGATTATTATTGAAGTAAGCTCATACATAGAACTCAGTCAAATGTATGAACGCCCACTCGCTACACGCTGCCCCCTGGCGTCCAGCCCGCGGCCTAATAAATTGTACAGGCTGGGCGGTACCGAATGGATGAAGTACTGCATCCGTACCGCTCTGCCTTCTAATTCACAAATCGACTCGTCCTCACCTGTCACCTCACACCTCACCCGTTTTAATATGGAAACTGTCAAATATCATTTGTCAAATTTTGACAGTTTCCATATAAAAAGGGGTGAGGTGCGAGGTGAGGACGAGTTGATACAAATAATAATAATCGTATGGCATTCATTTTAGAACCGTGAGATCTTCGAGAAGACAAGTACGGTTGCCAGTTTGTTGCACTTTTAGCACCACCCAGGGGTCACGTGTAGGGTAACGGTGGGTACTCTCCCTACGGACGTGGTGCAACTTCGACCCCCCTTTGTCAAGTGAGTGGGCAACTTGACTGTCAGAAGTTCTCAAGCCGCCCAAAGGCCTCTAACTTGGCTTAACGACAGCTGTTGTAGACAGCAGCCAGGATCAACGGCTTAACGTGCCTTCCAACACACGGGAGCGCTCATTAGTAACCAATCAAAGCGGTCACCCATCCGAGAACCGACCTGCGCCCATTGCTTAACGTCGCATACCGCACGCGGTACGCGGGCGCCGCTGGGCCACGAACGCTCACGGACGGAGGACGGGTTGATTTGAAAATAGCACCCCTGCTTTTGCACATCCCCCGGAAATCAGGATGGTCTCATTAAAATGTAGGGGCGCAGTAAATTTGATTTCGATGGTCAGATGGTCGTTTTTAAAACAAACTCTTATTGGCTATGTGCACGTCTGAAACGTCAAACGTCAAAGGTCCCGAGACAATGTCAAAACTCAGAGATGTCAAATAATGACACATGAATATTTTATTTACTTTAGTAAACGAGAAAGACCCCGTATTGGAAATTTTACTGAAATAAATAAGAGAATAAATAAATACATACAAACGAAACCAATCGTAGGAAACCGTAAAGAAACCAATAGAAAACGTGAAAGTAAATTTGACAGTTGTCCCCGGTAAGTACACATTTCTGCCTTGGTGTGCGCTACGATCGCCTAGCTTACCCCCACCACCTACTTCGCACATAGCCAATACGAACCAGCAAATAATTCTGTAAAAATGCTGTTTCAACTTAAGCTACTATTTCTAAACGATAAATGATATCATTCTATAAAAAAATAACTTATCTGTCTAAAAATTGAACGCTCGATATTCCGAAAGAATAGTTAATTATTATGTAATATATGAGATTATATTAAAATTTCGCAATATGGTGGAAATGCGGGGCTTACAGTCACCTTAAATGTTAAAACACGTGCGCGCAACAAATGTCTTATCAGCATCAATATACGTTGAGTGAAATAGACCTCCAGTTTACTTAATCGGCGGGCCCGGAAGGCGCTCGCGCCGGCTTAACCGGAAGTGGCGGAAGTCTTGCCGCCCAGCCGTTTCCGGTTACAACGCTACGCCTTTCTTTTGTAACGTGGACACTGACAGGCCTGTTTTGTTTGATTAAAACAATAGACGTACTTGTCGCATATTTTTTAATATACAGAATTTTATATATTTTTTAAAATATCTACGTTCATGATCGTCCATTCTGCCAGTCTCTTAATTGGAAGGATATGTGTAAATTAAATATGTTTTGCCAAAGGGCTGCCATTTCAGACTTCAGAGCTGCTCTGCGAAACGAAAACGAAAAAAGTTCGGGTATTATTCTCTCGGTCGCACTTCATATTCAAACTTCGTTAGTTTTCGTTTCGCGGTAGCACCTTTGATATCAGACATACATTCATTTCAATATATTTTGCACGCTCGCTTGCCCAGGCCTTGTATATAAGGTGAGCCGTCCAGTACCTCCTGGCGGCAACACGGTGGGGTACAAACAAAATTATAATTAGCCTACATCAGATAGTAGGTTTCGTTAATTTGTCGTGTCCACGCTGCGCTGCAGGCAGTGAATAGTCCGATCAACGAGGTATAGTAAATATATTTGTAACATAAGAAAAAAAACAGTGCGCCTAAATATTAAAGGTGAATGCAAAACATGTCAATAGAGATGTCCAGGTACCAGCGGGTGAATGATGGTTGCCATTTTATCACTTATCGTCGTAGAAAAGACACACGTCACTCTCGCACTTGCATACTTGTAAGAACAAGAGGAATATCTTATCCATGGCGAAAAGTGATAAAATAGCAACCATCATTAGCCTCCAAGAATGTCCGATTTATTATTGGGCATATTTCCGAGTGAGAATATTCTCAATACAAAATCGGGAGCAATCGCGGTACCGGCATATTCTAAGATATCATTTAGTGACAAAAGTTCGAACATGGTCTATCTATTTTCATAATTGCGCCCACTAATTCCCATTCATGCCTAATTAAATAAGTAAAACCAACGGAAAAATATTGTCACAACTAGCGTTACCCATCGTTAGGCGTCATCTGACTTTTGTTTACAAAATATAAAGTTGATATATTCTACGGTGCGCATTCGATGAGTTACGTAATTGACCCCCTGATTGCACTTCACATCAGATCAAAACCCTGTAAACGCAGGCCCTGGATTGATTCTCAAAATATATTTCATAGGATATTTAGAAGCATAGATGAGTGAAACTGAAATTTCGTCCACTGAAACAAATTTTCATCAAAGGTATTTGACGCTGTTTGAAGTTGCGTCTATTTTTCTAATTCAGATACTTACCATTCCTTAGATTTACGTTGTGATTTTATATAACAATAATACTAAAAAGGTAGGCTCTTATTCATAAATAGGTACAATAGAATTCTCTATTATAAAAGATCTTTTTAAATCTTCAATTTTAAAATATGATGTTGCTGAAAGCCATATCTCGATATTATGAATAAATAAAATACCAGACCGCGTTCAGACTTGGTTTACAATAATAATCATCGGAGAGCAGAATATAAAGTTATATTATTTCTTCTTCTTCTGCGACTACCACTGAAATAAAGTTTATCTTTTCAGAAGACCGTAGCTATACCTACTACTTGCTCTGCAGGTATATGGTGTTGTATTCCTGGTGGTGGGAGGGTGGGGCACAAATAAGATCTTAGTGCCCCAGCTTGTCTCGCCTGCTCGTGGTCCTCCTGCTGTTCAACGGAAGAGATAAGCACCAGAGAAGGAAAACTTGAAACAAACCCAGCTCGGTGCCAGCCGTTATGCACCTGCAACCGAACCGATTCCGCACGTATTGACTCTGTCATTCCTGTGGATATAGTCGGCAAAGTCGAGAGAGTGTTGTGGGTTTTGGGCATGCCTGCATCATATTATTTGCGTCCCAGGCGATGCAGCGTCCGTGGAGAGGTCACTTCACCCACTTCAGTTTGCTGAGTGGAAAACAACACGGAGAGTGGCAGTTACCGGTGCTAAGTCCAAGCAGACGTGTCAATTATGCGGTCATAGCTGTCGCTCCCGTATCGATCTTACAAGTCATTTCCGTAAGTGCTGCACCTCAAATTTGGACGCTGCTTAAATCATCTTTTCATGGATGAACAAGGCCACTGATTCCTGGTGGTGAGTAAGGTCACTAGAGTTCCTGGAGATGTTTTGTCTTGAAAGTGAGGAACCTGCATTTTGCCTATAATTGTTAATAGAACGTATCCTCAAATATAACAAGGTACGCTTGATCTGAAATAGCAAGCGTGTTTATTTACCATCAAGAGTACCCTATGCTTATTTGCAACCGCCATTTTCTTGAAAAAACTGCTAAATACACCGTTTAATTTAGTCTTCATTGCCTGGACTAGTGAAGCAGTGGCGTCGACACGCAAACGCCCAATTACAGGCTCGTGGTGTTAAAAATTAATTCGAGGGAAAGTCTACGGGTACGGAAGGCTTTGAGACAACGGGAAGGATGTTACAATTTTTTGTAGGTACCTATTGTTGTAAATAATCAGGATATTAAATAAAAATTTGGTTATAATTGTGTTAGTCATGCTTTTGAATTGAATTAATATACAGGCGTTTCGTAAGCTAGATGTGAGGGCTTTCAGAAATTATAGAGGAGGTCAATTTAGACATTTTAGACCACACTTACTATTAATACAAAGGCTTTTAGTTTCTAAGATATTTTATTTTTATAATTTGTGTCTTATCCATATTACCATGAAATAAAAAAAAATGTAATTTTTTTCAGGGTTAGCATCTAACCATTTCAATAGCAGTAGGAAATAAGGAAGTTTTTGAAATAAATATAATGTGGTTTAACGACTTTTTACTGCTTACATGATGTTCAGATGCTAATTTCTCGCCATACAATTTCTTGGAACCGGAAAATAATAACCCGTTATTTTTATAAATATTTCTGATAAACACAGTTTTATCCAGCCAATTAATTTTGGAGTGATTAGGATTTTGAATTTCTTTTTTTCTTCCCTTTTTATGAAAATGTGTAACGAGAAACGAGAAACTAGAAAAAAAGAACGATAAGTAAGACAACTCTTAAAAACTAAAAGACTTTGTGCTTATAGTAAATTGGTCTAATATATCTAAATTGACTTCCTCTATCAGTCCTGAAAGTCCTTCTTACACCCAGCTACTAAACACCATGTATAAATATACAGACTACACGGGGAATTTAAACAAAATTGAGCATTCATATATTTTCTCAGTATATAGACTTTTTGGGCTCATACAAGTCAAATTAAATAACGCTATCGTTTTTAACCCGTTTGGACCCGGGTATGTCCTTAAACTACGACCAAGACCACCGGGGAATGGGCAGCAGCATTTCTAGAGTGGCGGTGGAGATACTGCGATCGCCAACCCGCATGCCAAGCGTGGCGATTATGGCATTTACCCCCCATGAAATTGGGGGAGGCCTATGTCCAGCAGTGGACGTCCTAGGGCTGATATGGATGGATGGATCGTTTTTAAAATAGAAAAGTGTCCCCGTATTTACACAATCGATGTCTGTTTGGTTACCGCTATACATAAATGTATGCAAAGTAACAAAACTGCTCTGGGGAACACCTTTTTTCTTCTTCTATTCATTCTGAGTCGAATAAGCCTAAAAAGACTAATAAAAAGAGAAAACGGACACTTTTTTTAACCTTACCTTATAGTTTTAATTTCGTAAGTCACAGGTTTTTTGATTTTGAATTTAGAATCGATTTTTGTTAAACTTTGTTGTTTATACAGGGTGTGGCCTGTAATAGGAGCAAAAAATGAAATGGTACATGGTGGCTATTGAGCTCTACAGCAATTATTTTCAAATGGTTTTAATTGAAAAAAAAAAGGTATTTATTGGTTTTTTTTTTCGCAAAAGTAGCTTATATGTACTTTTTTACTCTAATGGAGTGATACTAATAACTATTTATTCAAAAAACATTAAATATTTAAAAAAAATCCCTAAAATATCCTTTTAAACCAAAAATGCGACAACGATTATGTCAACGAGTCATAACTTGAAGCAACCTTAAAATCAGCATTGACTGCCGCGCTATAATCTCTGGGTGCCAAGATCCATTACTTGGAGGTCATAACTTTAGATCAAAATTTCTCCCAATTGAAAATAAAAAATGTTTTTCGGACACAAGAGTTTACTGCAGATGCTCTAAGGAAGCGTCCTCTAAATTTATTGCTCCTATTACAGGCCACACCCTGTATATCTGTTTCAAAGAGCTCATGAATAATTAAAGCAAAATGAATCCAGGAAGCTATTTTTGCTTATACCACGTCGGTGGCAAACAAGCGTACGGCCCGCCTGATGGTAAGCGGTAACCGCAGCCTATGGACGCCTGCGATCCTATGGGTGTCAGATGAGCGTTTCCGACTGAAATTTATACACATATTTCTTGAATAACCTCATACTTCTTCTGAAACCGTAACGTGTCGACCATTTATGTTATAAGGTGTGAGGATACGCCCTGCCGACGGCGAACGGTGCGATAAGTTTGCTTCCTTTACAATAACTTGTTTTAAGTCATATGTCATTATGTATACAGGATGTGTCCTGTAATAGGAGCTAAAAAATTTAAAGTACACTTCCTTAGAGCATCTGCAGTAACATCTTGTGTCCTAAAAATATGTTTTTTTTTTCAATTTGGAGAAATTTTGATCTAAAGTTATTAACCACTACTGGACCAACTAATGGATCTTGGCACCGGGAGATTATAGCGCGGCAGACAATGCTGATTTTGAGGTAGCATCAAGTTATGAGTCATAATCGTTGTTGCATTTTTGGTTCAAAAGGATATCTTTGGAATTTAAAAAATATTTTTTTTTGTTTTTGTTTTCATTAAATAGTTCTTAATATTTACTCCAGTAGAGTGAAAAAAGTACATGTAAGCTATACTTGCAAATAAAAAAATCAGAAAACTTTCATTTTTTAATTGAAACCACTTGAAAATGATTGCTGCAGAGCTCAATAGTGTGCCGTTTTTGTTCCTATTACAGGCCACATCCTGTATATGTCATTGTGAGTTACATGGTATTAAATATGTATTAAGATGAATGCCCCTCCAATGAGTTTTCGCTTACATCTGATGTAAGTATATATATAGCCACAATACATATAAACTCACACATTGAAACAATAGCTACCAGAACTCGACGTTTATTTTAAAAATAGATTCATTCTAACTTGGATGCCATACTTTTTGTACGGTTACGCCTTACAATTTGTGACCTATTACGCATTTTTCAATTTGAATTTCTGTACATTTTGACAGGACTGTCAACTTGAAGGGAGTCTTAAATTAAAGTTTGTGACTAGTTTAAGATTTGCGGACAATCTTACACAAATCATCCTAGTCCCAAACTATGCAAGCTTGTACTATGGGTACTAGACGACGATATACATACTTATAAAGATAAATACGTAGGAAACATCCAAGACTCAGAAACAATATTCGTGGTAAATTCACAAATATGCCCTGACCGGAATTCGAACCCGGGACCTCCGGCTTCGTAGGCAGGTTCACTACCAACTAAGCCAAAGTGGTCAGTAACTTCGTACTAATTCGTAGGCAGGGTGTTGTGCTTGGTAGTGACCGACTAAATGAAAGCGGTCGCGGTAGAAGATACTTGAAGAAATCCTTATAGAGTATCACCTACTGCTTACATCCGTCCATAGTAAAAAGAACGTGTATAGATAAGCCAGACAGTATTTTTATTTTTGCACAAGAATCTCCAGAAGTCAGTTGAAAAGAGCCATCGCCATCAATTGTCACGTGGGTAATAAGAGAAAGTTATTGGGTGGCCCTTATTGGAAAACTTCCAGGCTCGTTAAGGTGGCACATGAAAAAATAAAGTTGTCCTACGTGGCGCTAATAAGACTTAACGACAGTAGCGACACTGGGATTACAGTTGGTGTGGCGTGGATGCGTGGAAGTAAGAAATGTTTAATGTTTCTCTGTCGTAGGTTTAATATTTTTCGTTATGGTGGTTTTTATTAATTAATTTAATAGTATTGCCGATGGTCGATATAATACACATTTATAATGAACTATACCACCATATCAGCCCTAGGACGTCCACTGCTGGACATAGGCCTCCCCCAATTTCATGGGGGGTAAATGCCATAATCGCCACGCTTGGCATGCGGGTTGGCGATCGCAGTATCTCCACCGCACTCTAGGAATGCTGCTGCCCATTCCCCGGTGGTCTTGGTCATAGTTTTAGGACATACCCAGGTCCAATAATATGCTATATACTATATAATAAACTATACATTAATATATTATTCGTAACTGATCTCCCACTGACAGGCAATCACAGCATGCACTATTTTCAATTACAGCTTTCCATAATATGCTACATATATAAAAAAAGGAAGTAATCAAGTGACTAAATAAATTTAACTTACTGGTTGTATCTGTATGGGTATGTATCTTTTATCCTTCTTTATATGGTTTTATATTTAACTAAATAACTGTCTCTCTTCTTTTCTCAAAGAGGATCTTGGCCTCTGAAATGAGAGCACGCCACCCTTCCCGATCCTGCGCTGCTTCCTGCCAGTTGTCAACCTGAAGCTGACGCAGATCCTCCACGACACTGGCCTCCCAGCGATACCTGGGCCTACCGACTGACCATTATAAATATGCCCTCTTGACGGCTCGATCCTCCCCATTGTCATTAGATGACCGAAGCAGCGAAATTTGAATATAATATTATTAGGGAATCTATTTCTAGTGGTACACCTATTTTGTGTCTACAGTGTATAGCACTTAAGTAGTTAGGGTCTTCAGTGTCCAACTTGAAAAGTCATGTCATAAAAATAGAAGCAAGAAGGGAAATATATCTCTATGTGGTTAGTTATATATATTACAGTCACCAGCATTAATATCTGCCAGACAAAAGGCGGCAAAAATATCTGACACGTCCTAACGGCCCTACAAATAGAGTCGTGTCAGATATTTATGCGCGCTTTATTGTATCAGATATTTATGCTAGTGACTGTACTCCTGAACCCCGTTAGAGTGCGTCGAATACTGGTTTATCGAATACAAAGAAATAGGTCTCTTTCAAAATTGAGCGTAATAATGCAGCTGATTATTAATCTTCAAATATATTTGAAGAATATGGCGAATACGGAACAATGATCGCATGTATAAGTACGTACAGTGAGCATAAAAAGTAGCCTCGCATATGAAAGGGTACTACAGTATGGGATTCTTCAAGAAAAGAGCGTATAAATTTTTAAAGGGTTGGCAACGCGCATGTGACACCTCTGGAGTTGCAGGCGTCAATAGGCTGCGGTGACCGCTTACCATCAGGCGGGCCGTACGCTCGTTTGCCACCGACTTGGTATAAAAAAGGGTTAAAAGCGCTTATTCCATTATAATAACGACTTTTGAACTTTTCAAATGCGTAGCTACTTTTGATGCTGACTGTACGACGTATTTCTAAGGGAAACAGCTTTTATTTAATAGTATACTTCGAGGGCTTTAGTGCAGGTCAGAACATGCAAATACAAAGTTAACATTGAGTGACAAATATATAGAAACGAAGAATGTAACATAAGTAAATTATAACTTGTTTTTTATCAAACGGAATTGGAAAATTGTTATATTGCTATTTATTTTTATTAAAATGTTCCATACTAAACGGAAATTTCATAGTATCATTTATTATACAAACGTAAAATATAATAATATCCTGAGGAATTGCTGAAATTGGCGAATTATTGTAAAAATCAACACCCTCATTGACTAGGCTATTTAGGTTTTCGGCATCCATTGTCTGTTCCATGGTTTGTTCATGCTTGCAAGGGCATAGTAAACACCTTAATACTAGTGTTATTTTATTGTATGTAGATTGACGAGAGACATAATCCTGTTCTGGATTAGTTTTATTGTTATTGACGCTTAGTGACCTTATACATCTCTAACAATATTAAGTTTACTTATTTTAATTTTAGCGCTTAGAGATCATTTACATCTCTAAGGACTTTTAAATAATTGTTATTAATCGTATTTGGACGCTCAGAGACCATATACATCTCAGAGATATTAAATTAATTTTATATACTTTTTGTTTATTCGGACAGATCGTATTCAATACGTCCTTAATATTTTGTAAATTTATTTTCATTTAATTGTTAATCAGTATATTTTTTTATCATTATTATTAAGTAAGATTGTCAGTTTTTTTTAATTGTATAAATTCACGCTTTGACATGTAAAAGTGCCCTTGTGGCCTATTTGCAGAATAAATATTTGATTTTGATTTTGATTGAATGCTATTGCGGTGAAAGGTCAATCAAACGCAGGTTTGGGTAATGTTCTACCTTAGCTTTCATTAAAGCTAACTGCGGGCTTAGACTGAAATAGTTAACTTTGAGAAATCATTTTTTTTTTTTCATGTTATTTTTTATTCCATTATTGTAAGGCGAAAAGAGCTATTGTGAATTTAACGCATTGCACAGCGCATAAATATATTTATGATATATATACGCAAAAATAAAGCCGAGTTAATAGCGAACAAATAATTCTCAAAAAATGTTTTATTTTTTCAATTAAACACCGCTTTTCTGGAGTAATTACTTTGAGGTAAGATTATCTTAAAATATCTAGTACAGCTTTAATAGATCCCTTGTTTTACTTGTTTTTTTGACATCGCACATGTATCCCATATTAAGTGTGATTATGAATTATTATTCATAAATAAATATAAACTGGCCATGATTTATTTTTTACACATATATTAATGAGCTTTAAGACACGATCATAATAAATGTTATTAATATACCTAACATTTATATTTTTTAAAGAGGGCTACATTTATTACTTTTATTAAAAATGATATAATCACCGTTCTTTACACGTAAATTAGCTTCTTGTGATTCTTATTCAGACTTGAAATAAATAAAAAAATGATTGATTTATTAAGAGTCCCCTAGCACGCTCGGCTGAACTCGATTCTCCAACAAACGTAGTTTCGTTCTCATTTTTAAACGCCTCGCTGAAATAACATAAAACTTTGTATACACAATGGTAGCCTCTATATCTAGGTCGGAAATTAGTTTATGTTGCTAGAAATTGTAATAGAAAAGAAATACAGCGAGATTTTGAGTTTTTTAGGTCTTGTATGAAAACCTTAATAATTGCTGTATTTTTTCTCCATTATAATTTCAAGCAACAGAACCTTTTTTCCGACCTAGATATGCTGGATCCCATTGTATATACAAAGGTTCATGTTATTCTAGCATGCGGTTTTAAAATGAGAGCGAAACTACGTTTGTATGGAGAACCGAGCTTACTGCAGACTCTTAATAGTACGGCATATAAAAATAAATAAATAAATAAATATTGGGGGACAATCTTACACAAATCGACCTAGTCCCAAACTAAGCAAAGCTTGTACTATGGGTACTAGACGATGATATACATACTTATATAGATAAATACATACTTAAATACATAGAAAGCATCCAAGACCCAAGAACAAATATCCGTGAAAAATGCACAAATAAATGCCCTGGCCGGGATTCGAACCCGGGACCTCTAGCTTCGGAGGCAGAGTCACTACCAACTAGGCTAAACAGGTCGTCAAAAGTCAAAAGTTTAGATTACAACTATAAATCGGCAAAGATTCATTCTACAAAGGAACTTACAATACATCATTTAAAAAATATATTTTTACTTACAATTTCATACCTATTTTAAAATAAAATGCCGATATTAATTTAGGTAAGAAAATGACAGTCGTAAACAAATTTTGATATTTAACATAAATAAGATTTTGATCCTAATAATCGCTACAAAATAAATAAAAATATCGATTGTGAAAATCGTGCTTAGTTGCGGTTGAAGCTCCTTTAGGGCTGGCACAACCCGCAGATAATATAAATTGATTTACCAAGTATTCAGTTTTTTTTTTGTTAAATTGTAGTTTAGTTCCTTCACCATATTATAAGTGATCTAGACGTATAATGCAACTTTCGCGAGCAGTTTTATTCAGTTACAGATGTTTATTTATTTTCGTGTCAATAGATACATTTTTCGTTATATATTTTTTAAAATCGATTAGCATGTACGAAATACCATTTGATATTAAACTCTACCTTTTCGATGAAGCAAACATTGTAAGGAAACCGGTCTAACGCCAACAAGGTCTAGTTCGCTCTCTAGGTTAGCGTCGACTCTAAATCTAAGGATCCGAACAAACCATCAATATTGAAAAAAAAATCTGTTAATTTGGTTGAATAGTTAATTCACAAAATTAGATTTTCTTCGCAAAATTTATACAAAATAATATCCAACGATAGTTGATAACAGATCGATTTGTGTTTAACATATTATAACATATATCTAATGCTTTAAATACATATGTACCTAAGATTTAGTATACTTGCTTTCTTCTTTTATTTAAGTCTATGTACAGGGCCGCGACCGCGAACAAAAAACCGAATATCTGCCTCTCTGTCGCACTTGCATATTCGACCGACAAGAGAGCGCGATACTTCATGTTCGGTTCGCGGTAGGCCCTCAGGTTTCGATCATTTTAGTGTTACTAGTATTAAATTTATTAAGTATTTCTTTAAAGTACTGTGTTGTTAATAAAGTGTTAGTGTGTTGTGTTTAATCATCTTCACGCAAACAATACATTTTGGATAAGGAAAATTACTAAGGTTTCCTCGCAATGGATTCTTGTACCGATCAGTTGAGGATAACTTGTCTAAAATTCGATGGTAATATTTGTCTCCCACATACATACTAAGATTACTAAGTAACAGGGTAAGTTAAATAAATGCTTAGAAAAACCCATTAGGTAATACGCAATTCTGAAAAAAAAGAGTAATGGAATGTTTTTTTGGAAAACACTCAGCGCCGTATACACCGTGGCCGTGGGCCCTTATAACACAAAATATTTAAACCAACGATTCTAGACCCTAATTAGAGAATATAATGTGGTATAACATACAGTCCAAAAACCCATAATTTGAGAGATATTAATTATTTAAAACAAATCACAAGTTGGAAAATCTCAAGTCCAACACACCCTAAAGGCGTGACGTAGCCACCTACTACTTTTTTGACTTGACACCATCTTGACACTTACACATTTTCAAGTCACGTATAGATTTGTTCACAAAGAAGCGGTCAATTAATTCAAGTCACGTAAAGATTTGTTCACAAAGAAGCGGTCAATTAATTTTGTTTATTTATAGTAATTTATTTAAAACAAATAATTGGATCATGTTGATATAACATTATTTACTCGTAGTGTCGGCAAAAATACGTGGTTAAATTCTTTCGGCATATTTGGGCCCGCAGTGTATATCGACTCACGCGGTGTAGATGGGACAAGGCTAGGAAGAAGAAGAAGAAGGTGTATATCGACTCAAATATGATTTCTTAATGGCAATATTTGTTTAGTGGCACCCCTAGCGGCATGACGGACGGGCGGCCATTACGCGAGCGCTCATTGTGCGCAGGTTGCGACGTTTATATTGTACCGGGATAATGCCTGTTATTTAATGTTACCGCACTAATATTTGCCCGTTTTTTGTCGGCGACGTCGCTTCTCGTTAGCGGAGATGAAAAGATTGTTTACTTGTCTTTGGCTATATTGTGTTTTTAATCGTTTGTGTTTGTATGTAGCGGTGTATTTTCGTGTTACAATGGTGTATTCAAAATATTCAATTTATTATACGAACGAAAAATGTAATATTAGGAAATAGCCTAAGTCATCGCTAGAATTGGCAATGAGTCGGGAGAAATGGAGTATTGGATTGGTGTTTGCTCAGCTGTGAGACCTAGACTAATATAAATAATCCAAAGTTGTTTCAATTTTTCTTGTATTTTACCTAAAAGGAAGAAATCGCTATTATTTATCTTATTAATTCGTTCTGTTTCCGGGGTTCCATTTTTTTCATTTAAAGTACGAAACCCTAAAAATGATTTTATATACAAAATGGATTCCCAATCAACAATTTATTCTGGATATAGGACACAAGGCCTTTTGAGAAATAAATTCTTTAACCCGATTTACATGTCAAAACGGTTTTTTAAAAAAATAAGAAAATCTGTTAATAATAATAAACTTAAATATTATGTAATGAATAGAAACTTTACCAAAGTGCGAATTATCAAAGAGTATTTATAATTAATTAAATATCCCAGATATATGTCTCTGAGCGTCCACACCTCTTTTTTCCTATTAACGGAAGCGTCGCGAGCTAACATATCAGAACGAATACATATCATATTAGTGAGAGATCTTTGCAGTTAAATTGAGCTCCTGATAGAAACGGTAAAGTCGAGTGCAACTGGCATTGAAACAATAAAATCGCCGTAGCCGTAGCACTTCCGTAGCTTGTAGCCCTCGTAGGCTCCATCGTAGCAGCGGGGCGCCTCTAATGAGGCACTGATATTGTGGCAGGGCCCACGCCGCCTCACTTCTAAAAAATGACCTACATTTCACACCAACTTCTACGACTTACGACCTTCCAGCGTATCCTGCTGGCCTGGTATCCGTATAAATTGGTTTCATGCATATTTATTTATTCAAATATTATGTATGAATTGAAATCTCGACCGTGACTACTGAAATATGGCTCCGAAAATTGAATCAACAGAGCAAATTAGGTTGACACGATAGTGTTTGAATTTTGAATAACGAACTTCGGCTGTGTTCGAGCATTCTTTATAGAGTTCACGTTAAGCGTTTCGCTGTAAATTTTTCATATGATTTGACGCTTAGGATATTGGTGTTTAATGATAAAACTTATGCGCTGTAGCGATCCAGAAGTCCATTTCGGACACACATTTTGTATTCTAAATTGACTTCAGAACGAAGGAACGCAATGCAATAATCTCGCTCATTACACCACCTTTTAGAATACCTGACTATTGGTTTTCTCTGTCATTATAACAAACAGTCAGTGACCAGTGTCAAGCACTGGGACATAAATGTCAAAGCAAGTTAGTTTGACACGGCCGGAGCCTGGCCGGTGGTTGGCCAAAACCTGTGATAAAAATTTCGCATTTTAATTGACC
Organism: Notocelia uddmanniana; assembly: GCA_905163555.1. Classification (NCBI taxonomy): domain Eukaryota; kingdom Metazoa; phylum Arthropoda; class Insecta; order Lepidoptera; family Tortricidae; genus Notocelia; species Notocelia uddmanniana. The sequence continues at coordinate 27,431,576 of LR991058.1, read as the reverse complement.
GAGTGTAACGAAGGTCTCCGTTTTAGCTTCGGCGATAATGCTTTCGTGTGTCAAGCCGGCGTATTTTCGGATTACCCGCTGTTATCATCCACAGGTCGCATTTCTGAAGCGAGTCTCGTGCAATTTTGTGAGCATGTTCGATTACTATATAAGTATAGTCAAGTCAGTTTTTTGAAAATTTGAAATAAAGTAAACCTTATTAAAATGAAAATGCGAAATTTATGTCACAAACTGATTCCCCGCTTTTTAGTATAATGCAGGTTTAGTTTTACACACGTGTTTGAAGTTTCTGCTCTAAAGCGTTTAGCTTTATCGGGTAACCCAAACAGGTTGGCTTTCTGTCTAAAGTAAGTTTTATGAAAGTAGATTTGAAAACACACGATACGCTATGAGAGTGGAAGTTTATCTTTTATGTTTTATAAAGTATCATTGTTTTATGATTTGACTAAACATTTTATTTAATGAGCGTAAAGATTTTGTGGCTCATTATCAGCCGAAAGACGTCCGCTTCTGGACATAGTCCTCCCCCAAAGAGTGCCACAATGACCGATCATCATCATCATCATCATCATCATCATGTCAGCCGAAAGACGTCCACTGCTGGACATAGGCCTCCCCCAAAGACTTCCACAATGACCGGTCCTGCGCCACCCGCATCCAGCGGACACCCGCGACCTTCACCAGGTCATCAGTCCACCGTGTGGGGGGCCTGCCCACGCTACGCCTTCCGGTACGTGGTCGCCACTCGATAACCTTTCCGCCCCAACGGCCATCGGTTCTACGTGCTATGTGCCCCGCCCACTGCCACTTAAGTTTAGCGATTCGGAGGGCTATATCGGTCACTTTGGTTCTGCTGCGGATGGCCTCATTCCTGATGCGATCACGCAGAGAAACTCCCAACATAGCTCTCTCCATTGCCCTTTGGGTGACTTTGAGCCTTCTTATGAGGCCCATAGTAAGCGACCACGTTTCAGTGCCATATGTCATCACTGGCAACACACACTGGTCAAAGACATTGCGGAATATTGGACGAAAAGATGTGCCGTAGCTTCCCGAACGCTGCCCAGCCGAGTCGGGTTCGACGATTCCGAATCCGACTCGGCAATGACCGATACTGTGCCATATTTATTACTCTGATAACATAAAACATCATCATCATCATCATCATCAGCCTGTACAGGGTCAATCCAAATGGGTCAGTGGGGAGAAGTCAGAAACTATGAAAGATAGCGAAATCTGATTTTAGGAACCATAGTTTCGATTTTAGGGACGAGTAAAACTGCAGACATAGATTTAAAAAAAAACTTGTCGTACTCAGTTCAGGAATCGAACCCGTCTTATTGAAGATATAAAACTTACAGTATTTCTATTTAACTGTGCATTTTATTCATTTTAGATAACATGTTTCATAGTAACATTTACTGCTTATGATCTACACAATTGATATCGAAATAGAAATAAGTTTTTTTTTTTCTTTTAAACTAGTGGGTTTGATTCCCGAACCGAGTACAAGTTTTTTTTTAAATCTTTGAATGTAGTTTTTCTTATCACTAAAATCTACGCCATGTTTCCTAAGAACAGATATATATATTATCTGTTATAGTTTATGATTTCTTCCTACTGACCCATTCGGATTGATCACCCGGTATATCGAATTTCTTATAGTCTCCGATTAAATCGGCTGTGACATACGGACGGACGACAGACACGACGAAACTATAATTACTATACTATGGCTACGGAACCTTAAAAAAGCAAGGCTCTTGAGCAGCAACCATGCACCGCAAGACGCAGCCTGGGTAGGCCCCCAACAAAGTGGACCAACGATCTGAGGCGCTACCGCGAACTGGAAACGAAACATTTGCCTCTTTGTCGCACTTGCATATTTGAGTGACAGAGAGGGAGATACTTAGTTTTCGGTTCGCGGTAGGCCCTCTGGTCAAGCAAGATTGCGAGAAGTCTTTTTTTATTATAAATGGGATTGCTCTTGGCCAGCATCTAGCCAAAGCAAAGATGCAAAGATGGGCAAAGATGAGGCAGACGATGAAGCGAGCTCACCCAGAAGATGGCTATTCACTCATGCCTTAAAAAGGTCCAGGTTATAAGAACTCAGAAATACAGACGTCGGCAGAGAATTCCAAACCTTAGAAGTGCGCATTATGAAGGATGATGCAAAGCGCTTGGTTCGAATTAGAGGAATTTTCGACCAGGTAAGGATGGTAGCCAGCCGTACGTCTGAATGTCCGATGGAAGAAGGGGGAAGGCGGTATGAGCTCACGTAGCTCCTGAGCACACTCACCGAAGTACAAACTGTAGAAGACGCACAGACATGCTACTTTGCGTGTATGTGCTAGGCTCTGAAGCTTATTTCCCAATACCGTACTGCCACCAATGAGCCTCCTGGCTCTGCGGTCCACCGAGTCGAGTGTGGCAAGTTGGTACTTAGCCGAGCCATCCCAAAGGTGACTACAATACTCCATGCACGTCGTCAGTCACGTCGTAGTCGTTGGATGAGGGCGGTGCAAAACCGGCCTTTGTCGAGCAGTAGACGTCTTTCAGCTGGTGATGATTCATAAAAAAAACCGGCCAAATGCGAGTCGGACTCGCGCACCGAGGGTTCCGTTAAAATATTTTTTATTACATGATGTAACTAAAAATTTACGGTTTTCGCAATCTTTCCTTTATCTGTGCTATAAGATGTTGCTTCGTACCAAATTTCAAGATTCGTAGTTCACGGGAAGTATCCTGTAGGTTTTGATTCCCTTGCGAGTGTCGAAAATTTGCGGTGTGGTATAAACGGCTGTATGTTTTGATTGTTTGATTTTTTCACAGCTCCAAAAGGCTGTAGACCTGAGTATTTGATATAAATTCCAGCTTGATACCTCCACGCGTTTCTGAGAAGAAGAGTCTTGACAGACAGACAAACGGACGGACGGACAACAAGGTCAATACGGGTAGGACAATACAGGTTCCGTTTTTTTCTTTTCGGGGTACGGAACCCTAATAAGTTTCAACATAAAAATCGATTTAAGATACAATTCAATTGTCCCTTAAGCACCACAAAGATCGCTTTAACCGAACAAAAGAAACGGCACCAGACCAGAACAATAATTAATGCAAACACTTAGAAAGTTTAATCACTCAAACAACATTACAACATCCACAATTCTAAAGTCGAAATGTTCCTGATAAATGAGCCAAACGTCTCAAAACTGGAAACTAATTAAACTTGAAGGTATACGAATCAATACTTAGAAATTAAGACGGTTAAACTTGCAAAGGCAATTGGGTAAAAGTTCATCTCAAATATTGATACTGGTGTGACGTTTCTATGAGCGGAGGTAAATTCTTAGGGGCAGCGCTCACTGACGCATTTTTAGTCCAATCTGCCGCGGGCCCTGTTAAAAAGGTGATTTTTGAGTATTGTACATTTATTGTGTCCAAAAATGTACAAGGCCAATGCATTTTTTTTGACCTACCGCGTTATTTACATACTTTAATTAGTTTTTTTTCTTTTGGTAATTTACTAATGTGGATTTCATTAGTAAGTTACCTAAAACGCAAATGCCAATATATAATTTTATGCCCATTCGCATGTTAATTATTTATGTAAAAAAAATCTCGCACATCGAGATTTATGAAATTCCATGTATATCAGAATTAATCAAAACGCACGACTTAAGCAGAATGTCTTATGCCGACTTGGTCAGATTTCAACAAACAAAACACAAAAAGGTTGTAGGAACAGAAATTGGTTGTTATTTCAAAAGGGAGATAGGTTAGAATTGTTAGATAGCTTTAGATGCCTGAAAGGCAAACTACCCACAACTCATTATAATAATTACTAAAGAAGAAAAAGTTTAGTTAGGTAGACCCTAAGTGATGTAAAAACGTTCCTACTCGTAGAAATCGGATAAGCCTTGGGTCTCAATATTGTACATATTTATTATTTACGATACATCACACTCAGCATTATGTAGTCCTAATTTATTCAAGACAATTTACTTATACTTACCAGCTAGTTAAAGAAAGTGTTTACCTAACTAATGAACGGGCTCTGATTTTGAAGTCTCATATTTAGGGTCTTATATGTATTGCTCTGACATTTGATTTGTACTTTCGTTACTAGCCAGTTTGTACATGTTTTTAACACATGACTAGCGTGTGTTTACCAGTTATTATAATCTATACTGAATTATTCTATATAATACTATAATTGCTATAAAAAATCCTGTTAGCCGTTGCATAAAGGAGTTTGTTACATCTTAACTACGTTGCTATTTTTAGAACGCGAATTTATGTAAAGATATAGGTTAAAATACATTTATGTCGAAAAGTGTTTCAGTTTAATCTTAAAAATCCTTCGTATTAAAATTGCCAAGACAATTCAAATATACATCATTGACACTTCGCCGAGTTTTATAAAAAATACCCGTGTGTCAGCATTACGTTATAAAACAGCGGTTACACTCAGTGTGAACCCACCTTAATCCCAAGTCTCGGCTCTCAAAGTTGCCTTATATTCTTTTGCTTACTTAATATTATTTAGCTTTGATATATTCGCAATTTAAGTTGCCTGAAACTCGACGAGGAGGGCGACTGGATTAAATTATATCTTTTTTTCCGTACTTGCTTCGAGCAAACGACTTTAGACTTAAAACATAGAAGGAGCAAAAAAGACAGGGAGTTCCAAATTACTTTATTTTTGAGTCTGCGTTGCCATGAAATTGGCAAATTTAACTACTTAACTGGAGCTTGTATTTATGGCCAAGTTTTGGTGTATTTAAATGTTATTGAAAATCTTTTTGGTATACGTGATGACGCAGTAGATGTAGTGGCCTAAGTAGCTTAGTAGTAGGGCAATGTCCGGCAAAACCGAGAGGCAAGTTCGAATCCTATCTTGGGTTATATCCGATCACGTTAAATGTTTTCTCTGGAGTTGTTCTCTGACGTTCATAGGTGCATGTAATATGCCTAATTTGAAGAATAAACTACTTTTACTTTTTTTTACTTTTCTGTATCAAATTGAAAAGATGTTTTGCAAGAACTTAGCAAGTGAAATTCCGTGAGCTTTGCCTATATACCCTTGCGGAAAACAAACCTACCATTTTATCGGTACAAGTATGAGCAATGAAAATGTTGTGTAAAATAAATACCGGCTCGTCTAAATAACCTCGCAATTAACTTAACAGCGAACGTACCGAAGCCTTTGTTAGTTCGCACATAAAATAATTGCAGAATTTTGATAAGAACTCAATTATTTTGAACCTCGTGTAATGTATACTTTTAACCTTTAAAAATACGATAATTTCGCTACAGCCAAAGGCGATAACAAAACACAGACTGGGATTTAATAAATGTGTAAATAGAGCAATAGCCAAACCATTTAGTCTCTAATTACGAGTGTATATATTTTTTTTAATTATTCATAATACACAGATTTATAGTGCACCTACGATATTCTTATCTGGCAAACTGCTTGACAGTTTGTTGGCAGAAAACTTCACCCCTCAAATACTGTATGACACACTTAACATTTCTAGTCCTAAGCTAAGGTGCATATTAGTATTACTATACCAATTAACTACCTATAAGTCACTGCTGGCTCGGTTAATATAAGGCAAGGCAGCCCCACCATGCGCTTACTATTACAAATAATAAAAAGACAGCGATAGGCAATTGCATAGTGTGGGTAACACAGTGAGCCTACCCCCGTCACATTATGCTAAGTACTAGCGAATCAAAAAGATTTTAACAGCATATTCCTAAGGTGATTAGAAATAAAAATTGATATTTAACTGTTGTCAAATAAACAAAAAAAAAATTTTTGCGCTCACTCTCTCGCAAGAACAAAACGTAAAATTCATGTTTATTTTTCGAGTGCAGATCAATTTCTTGATTGATATTCTGACATTATGAGATCTATCAATAACTACTTACAAATACCTCGACTTTGGCATAAACATTCCTACCACCACCACCATATCAGCTCTAGGACGTCCACTGCTGGACATAGGCCTCCCCCAATTTCATGGGGGGTAAATGCCATAATCACCACGCTTGGCATGCGGGTTGGCGATCGCAGTATCTCCACCGGACTCTAGAAATGCTGCTGCCCATTCCCCGGTGGTCTTGATCGTAGTTTAAGGACACACCCGGGTCCCGGGTGGTAGATGTCATTCCTAGGCAACGCTATATTTATATATCGTGCGTCTTGCTTGAATACTGATAGACCTAGCGCCCACATCTGAGGTGACGAAATTTATAGTCAATCACGTTAGGAAATAATTTAATTATTAAAATTTAGGAAATAAAAAAGACTGACCAAGTGCGTGTCAGGCCACGCACTCGGGGTTCACCAGTTCAGACATCACATTTGTCATATTATTGGGTTCCCTCTTTACGTAATTACAATTATTTGTTCTATGGTAGCGCGCGCGCTCCCTCTGTTTGGATGATCAGTAATTATTGTGCAATATTCACCTTTATTCCAATATGGATAGGGAAGTCGGATGCGAGCGCTGGCTGAGGATGCAGTGCCGGCAGGAGCGGCAGCGGAAGAGGACAGGACATCATAGTTGCGCCAACCTGGAAGAAAAAACGCTTATTAATACTGAAATTCGGCCGTGAACTAGCATCGAGTACATGCATTTAAATCGACGTTGGAGAGGAGCTATTGCAGTTGAAACCTGCGGCCGTCTTAAACAGTCGGCCACAACACTACAAAAGAAATGAATTTGCTATGAACTTTAGAACCTATATTTGTATGGAAAGGATTTTAGGAGGTATTCTGAATTTTATATAGAAAACTCTCGTGAGTTTCAGAAATTAAAATATAATGAAACGAGTCACTTACGTCTTTAAGGTTTTATCACTCAACATGTTTCAGAGAGGTTCGCGTTCCTTATTTATAAACGGGCCGGGGCCGTGATGTCCTAAACTAGCCACCGCTGCGATAAGTACTCATGATAAAGGACCTTAAACCGATCTGAAACATGCTGAGCATTATTCGACCTTAAGACGTGAGTAACCCGTTTCATTATATATAATAATATGGCTTAGGGGAACAATTAGTTGATAAAATTGCCCGTACGTTGATGTAGCAAAATAAACTGTTGATGGCGGATCCATGTGTTCCACGGGTAAGGGGTTCCTATTTCACTCACATTGGCGACGTGTCTGTCACACACGCAATGCACGAAACGGACGTCAGATCATTATCATCCTTTAGCGTTGTCCCTGTACAGTTGCATCCTGAAGTATGCCCGGAGTCCGCTAGTCCCTACTAGTTTCTACGGGAGCGACTGCCATTTGACCCTCCAACCCAAGGGGGAAACTAAACCTTATTGGGATTGAACCTTGTAAAGTGAGTGGGCAACTTGACTGTTAAAAGTTCTTAAGCCGCCCGAAGGCCTCTAACTCAGCTAAGCGACTGTTGTCATAGACAGCTAAGATCGGCTCAAATGAACGTCTACGAGTGCCTTCCAAAGCGTGGAAGCGCTGTTAGTACCCACTTAAGCATACCGTGCGCGGTACGCGGGCGCCGTTATGTCACAGTAAAGCGCTCCAAAACGGCCGTCAGGTACCGCAATAAAATTAGTATCATAAACACTGCACATTCCTCAATTACATACACCACATCAATCGACAAATACGCGATCGGAAACGTTGAAAACAATTTAGTTAGAGTTGAATTCGGAAGCCGGATAAACCGTACGTGGCTCTAATATTCCGTGTGGGCCGCTTCGCCGTTGAAAACGTTATGAATAATATATAGGCGTGGATGCAGTCGCGGATCAGGTAGCGTTAGGACTACGTGATGAATATAAGCGCACAGCGGACGAGCACCGATAATACTTTTTATGTTTAATTGCAGTTTTTGTGGTTTATTTTTGGCTGTTGGATACGTTGTTTGGAGTTTACCTAATTCCTTTTTCCTCCCTCTTGGGTATGCGTACAGCCAGTGTGAGCGAGACGCACTGATATTATGATGAGATGAGAAGTAGTAAAATTAATTTTCAGCTCAGCGGCTCGAAAATGGCGGTCTTGTTGCGTGAAACCAGTGAGCAAAATGCAATTTTGCTGCGAGCGTGAAAACGACTTTTCCGGCTTGAAACCAGTGAGCAAAATGCAATTTTGCTGCGAGCGTGAAAAAAACTAACATTTTAATTTTCCATATCGTAGGTTAGTTTAGGTAACTTCATTCTCTCCATCGCTATTCCTTTGCATTATATGTTTTCGCCGCTGAGGTGAAAAGTTATATGTATGAAACGAGAGAAAAGATATTTGCATTTCGTGTCTTTGAGTCCCTCGCTACGCTCATGATTCAATTATAGAATCTTTCGCTTGCTCGGGACTCAACATCAACACTCGCAGCAAAAATTTTCTTTGCTCTCTTGTTGAACAAATAACTATTTTTCAAACATGCAATGAAATATTGATGTTATGTTCCTTATAATAGGCTGCGAAGTATGACGTTTCAGGTGCGGCTAGGTGTCGTTAATGGAATTTCATACAATACTTGCAGGCTTAAGCCGGCAAAGTCCTCTTTTTTAATTTCCATTCAACATAAATTTGTGGCATCGTGACATTCTGCCACTATGCGTATTAAAAAATAAAACTTTGATATTTTTGTTGTCTGTTTCATTGCATGTTTGAGAAAAGCACTATACATACCTCGGCGGGAAACATGGGGTTGTCCGCCTTAGACCTATCCGCCTTAGTCTATATGTCTTCGGCCGGCAACCTCTTTCGTCCCGGCCTCTGTAGTAATGTACTATTTCTCAAACATGCCATGAAATATTGATGTTATGTTCCTTATAATAAATAGGCTGCGAAGTATGACGTTTCAGGTGCGGCTAGGACAAGAGGTCGTTAATGGAATTTTATACAAATCTTGCAGGACTAGGCCGGCAAAATCCTGTTTTTTTAATTTCCATTTCACACCAATTTGTGGCACATTCTACCACTATGCGTATTAAAAATAAATCTTTGATATTTTTCGTTGTTTATTTCATTGCATGTTTGAGAAAAGCACTTTGTACATACCTCAGCGGGATATATGGTGGTGCCCGCCTCAGACTTATCCGCATATATATCGTCTTTATGTCTTCGGCCGGCAAGCCCTTTCGTCCCGGCCTCTGTAGTAATGTACTATTGTTGTTAAAGTACCTACGGGTGTAGCAGGCATAAATACCGAGATAAGTACTTTTATTATGTAGGTATTTTTTGTAAGTTGTAATCAGTATTATCTGTAAGCAGCTTATTACTTGATACATTTTATATATATTTGGTTATTAAGAATTGTTTGTTTTATCTTGTGTTACTTGGCTGGTTCTTTCTGTCCTTAGTTATAAAGGCACCGATTCGAATTGAAAAAAAAATTTGTTACGGCTCTGGCATATCACAGTCCTATTTTTTTTATGTTTCCCTCTTTCGAAGCAGAATGACAGCGACAGAACAGGAAAGAAGCGATATCCTTCTACTGTCATTAAGACAACTGGAATCGTGACCAGCCTGCTTCATTATTAGATTTGTCATGAAACAAAATACGCTATCTAAAACAATTGCGGAGCATAAATATGAACTGCAAGTAGGTAAAACGGCTTCTTTGCGCACGAAAAACGAAAAAAGAGATTACGACTTTCCAACAATTGTTCGGATTGGATTACATTTATAATCAAAATCCGGCAAAACATCCGCAGGCATGTCGGTTATTAATTTAGGAAGGTTTATTAACAAAAAAGATGAGCCTTAACGCAAATCGGAAAGGATACAAAGTTTTAATCGAAATGTCGACGGGTTTGGTCTCCGCGGACTTGTTAATATAAATTAATTATCGCGTACTATTGATTAATTGAATGGTGAGCAAACGGTTATCTTAATGAAGCTAATGATAACATGATTAATCATTAATTTGGATAAATACTGTAGAAATACGAGTAGGCGTCTCGCACGTGAAGGCTTTAGCTTCGTAGCGGTAGATACGCACAAAGCCTTTAATAATTTCGGTGAACGAAATTATATTATATTCTTTGAAAATGTTTTTATATTTAGTTCAGTTAAATTTATTATAATTTCAGTTACATCTGGGGGCACGGCAGTGCCGCCGCCAAGTCATAGAAGCACGGCCGTACCATCCTTTTCTCGATTATATCTTAGCCCGCACCCTTTACCAGGTGATCAGTCCACCTCGTGGGGGGTTACCCACGCTGCGTCTTCCGGTACGTGGTCGCCACTAGAGAACCTTTACGCTTCAACGGCCATCAGTTCTACGTGCAATGGAGTCAGCTGGATGAGGGTGGCGCGACACCGTTCATAGAGGCACTTTTTGGGGAGGCCTATGTCCAACAGTGGAATTAACTAAAAAAGCATACACACGAATGTTTTGTATGCTTGTTTTGCATTTACTCCGCCAATTACTAATCAATGCTGATAGTTTTTTTTTGTTTGGTATAATATTTGTTAAAAGCATGTTCCGCAATTGATGCAGATTCTCATGCTTCAGGTATATAATCTAGTCAAAAATAAAATCAATATTAAAAATTTATTCTGCAAATCGGCCACAAGGGCACTTTTACAAGTTAAAACATGAATATTATACAATTAAAATAAAAAACCGGCCCAGTGCATGTCGGACCACGCACAAAGAAGGTTTCCGTACCGACACCTCATTACATTAAAAACCACTATACAATACATTTAATCAAAAAAGGTCGTATCTTCATATGATACTTACGGCACTACTTTTGTTTGGCAAGACAGTTAGTTTTTCAGCAATAACTCAAAAACCGTAAACCTATCTTATTCAAGCAAAAATTGTTAAAAGCATTTATTATTGTACATCATCTTGATTTTTTTCAGAATTTTAAACTACAATGACGACCTGTTTAGCCTAGTTGGTAGTGACTCTGCCTCCGAAGCTAGAGGTCCCGGGTTCGAATCCCGGCCAGGGCATTTATTTGTGCATTTTTCACGGATATTTGTTCTTGGGTCTTGGATGTTTTCTATGTATTTAAGTATGTATTTATCTATATAAGTATGTATATCGTCGTCTAGTACCCATAGTACAAGCTTTCCTTAGTTTGGGACTAGGTCGATTTGTGTAAGATTGTCCTCCAATAGTATGGAAATTAGAGGGGGGGACACACTTTTTACGACTTTGACAGCTAATATCTCACCAACGGTTGACATAAATGGAAAAGTTTACTTGAAACCTCTATGTCATTTTTGAAGGCCTATCCATAAATTACATGTATGGGGTGCCCCCCCAGTTTAATACTTTTTATGTTATTTTACATCATATTTCTATAGCGGTTCATAACAAACACCTTCACACCAAATTTCATAATTGTAGTGGTCATAGTTTCCAAGTAAATCGGCTGTGACATACGGACTGACGTACGGACGGACGGACAGACATGACGAATCTATAACGGTTCCGTTTTTGCCATTTTGGCTACGGAACCCTAAAATACTGACAATTTTGTTAATGCAGCGCATAAACTTTATTTGTCAAATTTGGAAAAAGAAAATATATGGTCCATCGAACCGGATGTTTTCGTGAAATGGTACAGGTACTTTTCTGAATTAAAAAGTAAGTTATAACAAGAACAATAAAAGATATGAAATAAATGCCTGTTACCTGTATAATAAAGGGCAAGGGCTTAGTGTAACTATAAGTACACACAATAAAGATGATAGCTCACCTCAGCACAGCCGGCAGCATAGTTCCCAACTCCATTAATTACATTAATGAATGATAACACAACTTCCCTGGCTTCTGAATAGTTGAGGGGCGCGGTTAGCGTCTCTATGTCTACGTCAGTCTATGGTCATATACAGTCAACGTCTTATATAAACATACACACAGTATGCTTACGTATCTAGTATGGAAACAACAATTACGGGTAAAAAGCGGAGTTCTCTCTTAAGTAAGCGCGAAAAGTATGAGCGTGACATACTGATGTGATGTTGTAAGTTGAGAATTAGATACATTTTTTGTTTGAATCAGTGCTATGCATGTACTTATAATTTTTCTACTCAGAAAATACACCTTTCTAAAGGTCAACATGTGCAGCTTAAGGATGATTCACAGTAGGCCGTTCCGTGTCCGGGCCGACCCATTTTCTTCTAGAGAAATACGCCGGCCGTTGCGTTTGCTATCATAGAAAACAGGCCGGCCCGGACACGGAACGGTCTACTGTGAATCATATTTTATTGGTACGCAAGCAAGAATATACTTTAATGCATTATAGAACGTTGTACGATCGTGTACGTTATCGTATTCCCAACTTGTGTCGGTCTGAAATACTCGCCTAACGCTCGTGTTTTTGATCACTTACTTTCCGAACTTGTATCATAAATAACTATTATTGGACACGCAGTAATTTAAACTACAGTTACGTAGCCTGCCGGAATGTAATATCATATAAACAATTCCAGGAACTCTATTATAACATTTTTTCGAATTAACGACGCGCCGTCTCGCACAAAATATTCCAGTGAAGTTTTTATAAAACATGTTTATACAAAATGGTATTTCAACCGTCCATTTTTCCCATTTGCTTTCATATTTATATTTACAAACGTTAAATAAACGAAAAGTTTCCGATGCAGCGCGTTACTTTCGCAGTAATTAAAACTACATATACACGGGCAGATTCAGTTGCTCACAGAAAACACGACTGCGGAGTAGCTTAAGGGTGAACACACGGTTATTAGTTTGAGAGGTACTTGGTCAAGCTAAGTTCCGATGCACTTGTGGCATTTAGTTTTATTGGTCGAATTATATTGACTTAATAATAAGATACAGGAAAAAGAAAAAAAATATAGTTATTGCACAAAAAAATGGACGATTTACACCAAACGGCCGTAGCGCGCGCATGACACCAGAGTCAAAGGAATTCGAAACGAAACCTCCATACAGAAGCTAGACTTCGTATGCAAACAGCAGCGGCAGAGCCGGCGGCTGCCAACCGGCTGCCCGCAACCCATTCAAATATCAAATCTAACTTCTGTATGGAGGGTGCGAATTCCTCTGACTCTAGTGGGGTTCGCGCCGACTCCAGCCGTTCGGTGTACATCGTATACAATTTAAAAACAAAATGATAAAGACAACTAAAGTGCCTAGGAATTACAATAAGGAAATGTCAGAGGTCACCGCACTAGGCTTAGCCTGTAACGCGGAAAACCAGGTCATAACTGATTTGTATTTTGGTTAGATAAGCACATAAAATATCTAAATACAGGAACTGATAATCGCGCTCGTCACAAAAGTAATCCGGAATGACCTTACCGGGATTTGCAGCCAACACCGTTTTTTTTTGTTGGAAGAATCAGTAACTAGTAACTAGGCTATTGGCAACAGTCAATCTGTGTTATCCTGTATTTATTAGTAGTAGTTCTAAGTTTTGTAGACATCCCGAGTGATATTTTTGACGTTTTTAACCCCGATGGCCGTCTGAGTAAAACCAAGAACTAAGTCAACAAAAAAAAATTAACAGGTAGGATTGGAACATGTTTAGACAAAATTTACTAAACATACTCCAATCCGAAACACTAATTTAATAAAGACGAAAGACGTTTTTAATAATTACTACATTTGTGTTTAAGCACCATATTTCCTCTTTATTTCTGATTGCCTTATTCCCTTAAGGCCTAACGGGAAGTTTATTATAATCAGCGGCAAAAATGACTTCGGCTTTTCATACATTTTGTTATGATATTGAGCCAAATTTAGTGCCGTATACGATTTATTATGTTGTAAATGATTTTTATGCCGGCTGAATAGGATTAGCTAAAACCCACCCTTAACAGTTGCAACCTTAAGCAAACATGTTGTATTAGCGTATTTTTTTCGAAAGTTTGTGTTTAAAGTAAACAGCAATGGTCAATTAACATCGTCATTAGTATGGAACGCCACTTGTGTGGATACCTTAGCGCCGACCCATCTTCCAGGGACTTCAAGCAGGGCTGGAGCTGCTGTTGATGCGGCTGAGCACCTCAAACGGCGCAAATATGCGGCCATTGATCCTGGTTATATGTTTGAGCCGTTTGGGGTGGAAACACTGGGGCCATGGGGACCCGGAGCACACTCCATATACAAGGAGCTGTCAAAGCGTCTTATTGACGCGACGAGTGACCAGAGGGCAGGTTTGTACCTCGCTCAGCGCATCGGCATTGCAGTTCAGCGAGGCAATGCCGCCAGCCTTCTGGGCACTCTACCGCCGGGTTCCGAGCTTGAGCCCATTTTTTATCTATAAGTCGGTAGTTATAAGTAGTTTAACTTATTTCTAGTAATCATTTATTTTTGTGTTGTTTTATTTAAATTAGAAACTTGAAATAATAAATATTTTATTAACATCTGACTTAGATGGGACGGAACATATGTTGAAAGAAAAGAAAGAGAAATAGACCAAAATAATAACTGAATGGTACCCGAGAGAAAGCAGAAGAAGTAGAGGAAGACAGTTAAAGCGATGGGAAGATGATTTCAAGAAAATAGCAGACCCTGAATGGTTAATTACAGCAAAGGACAGAAACAAGTGGAAAGCCTTAGAGGAGGCCTTGGCGAAAGACAAGCTGTTAAGAGGGGAGTCCAACCGAATGCCGAGAACATGTTTAAATTCATTAGTTTTACTCACCTTTACTTTCAACTTTTTAAATAATTGTTTTGTAAAAGTTATAAACAGCAATAAAGGCTTATTATTATTATAGATGTTTAGGCGAAAAGTTTTTCGGTCTGATTGCCTGAGCCTCAATTTAGTTGATCGTGGCTCCAATTCTATTTTGCTCGCTTGTACAAGGCCGGGCTAAAATGTCAGAATGCATGTGCAATAAACATTGTATAGCAATTAAAATGTGAAAGAGATTAACCGAAACGGGGCCTGCTAGGCTTTCCTACCTGACTCGCAAAGAAATGTTTTTAGTATCTGTGCATAAGAGGAAACGTTATACATGGTGCATGCAACGATGCTGTTTGACGAGATATTTTCCAGTTTATTACTTCCTAGGTACCGAGATCCACCAAATTCAGGAGTTTTTGAAATATATTTTATCTAGTTGCATTACAGTTATGATGGCGCTAGTTTTTTTTAAAGAACAGATGAACTTTAACTCATTCACTACATAGATACGCTAGCACTACGCCGTAGCCCATAGCAGCAACATTTTCAGTGCCATGAACCCATTCAGCGGGCGCTCGTCTCGAAAGCGGTTTCCTCTATATACCAGGTTTCATACGTTATCAGCTACGAGCGTACCACTACGAAATTGTTGGAATTCTGACCAAGACCCAGCAATGCCACTGCTACGAGGTAGCGCGTAGCGAAGCGAAAAATCGTCGTAGTGGCAAATATGAACACTTCATTCGTCGTAGGTGTGCACTGGTGTGGTAGTTATGGTTAATTAAATAAAAACCGGCCAAGTGCGAGTCGGACTCGCGTAAGAAGGGTTCCGTACCGCATGATCTATAAAAAGAGTACGACTAGTGCTTGGCAATTAGTTTTTAATATTTGTTGTTATAACGGCAACAGAAAAACATAATCTACGCAAATTTCAACTGTCTAGCTATTACGGTTCTTGAGATCTAGCTATTACGGTTCTTGAGATCTAGCTCGGCGAGTGGTAGCCATGAAAAAGGGCTAAAATATCACGTGTTTTGTATGGGAGCTCCCCTTAATTATTATTATTATTTTGTTTTTAGTATTTGCTGTTATAGCGGCAACAGAAATACACAATCTGTGAAAATTTCATCTGTCTAGCTATTACGGTTCTTGAGATACAGCCTGGTGACAGACGGACGGACGGACGGACAGCGAAGTCTTCGTAATAGGGTCCCGTGTTTACCCTTTGGGTACGGAACCCTAAAAATGAAATGAAAAATGACGATGAAATGGTGGTGAAATCAGTTATGTTCCACTATAAATATCGAATGATCGTGGGCGGGGCATATAATATAATATTGGGGGACAATCTTACACAAATCGACCTAGTCCCAAACTAAGCAAAGCTTGTACTATGGGTACTAGACGACGATATACATACTTATATAGATAAATACATACTTAAATACATAGAAAACATCCAAGACCCAAGAACAAATATCCGTGAAAAATGTACAAATAAATGCCCTGGCCGGGATTCGAACCCGGGACCTCTCGCTTCGGAGACCGATGGTCGTTGGCTTACAGGAGGGCGCAACATGTCCACCTTGTGGGGGGCCTCCACAAGGTGGACTGATGACCTGGTAAATGCTGCGGGAGTCCGCTGGATGTGGGTGGAGCAGGACCGATCATTGTGCAGTGGAGGTCCTTCGGCTGATATAATGATTATGATAATCGTGTGATTATTCAAAGTTGTCTTGCAGACATTCTTTATAGGAGTAGTAAGCCTTTTTGGTCAAATATTATACACGCTATCTACACTCATATCTGAGTTAATTAGGCTGAGTTGCACCGACTTACGAACACAGACCGATCAACGTTAAATATGGCGCCGGCAGCTGTCATCCCATAGAAACTTGTCAAACTTTCCATACATTCAAATTTTAACGAACACAGCTTACGATTACAGACGGTTTGGTGCAACCCAGCCTTAGTCTTGAATGGGTTAATGTCATTTTAATGTAGCGAATAGTGCAACTACTCTAGCCCTCTGAAATTTGTTTGTCGTGTTTTTTTTTATGACATAGGTGGCAAACGAGCAGAGGAATCGCCTGATGGTAAGCGATTAGCGCCGCCCATGGACACTCGCAACACCAGAGGGGTTGTAAGTGCGTTGCCGGCCTTTAAGATGGGAGCGATGGATGGGATGGGATGGATGGGATGGGATGGGATGGATGGGATGGGATGTGTGATTAGCTATGAATGGGACCCTTGATCATTTAGATTGAAATTGCCAAACAGAAATAAGAACATTGTGAGGTTAAGCATCGAGATAGAGCGGACTAATCTAGAAATAAAGTTTAATCTTGTTCGTTGAATACAAGCAAAGTTAGATTGATTCTGATCTTACAAACACTTGGACTACTCGCTGTCGGGAAATATAACTGTTCTTCAATATCAAAACTATCATGGTAAAAATAATCAATTGAAAATCCACCGAAATTTTTATTTCAAACTTCAATATCTCAAAAACGGCTGAATCGATTTTGATGAAACATACCTATCTAAGAACCATTGCTAGAACATCTGCTTTCAAATAAAAAAAATGTATCGCACTCAAATCAGTTCATTCATTAAAGAGCTACAGACACACATATACACAGATACACTTGTTAAACTTACGAGTATAACACCCCTAGTGCGTTGCGTCTGGGGTTTTAAAATTGACTTTACACCACACCTTGCCAAAAAGCGCGTTTTTTGGCCAAGTGGTGACGTAAAATTGTGTACATAACACGGGTCGTAAAACAAAGAAAGCCCTCTCTCGCATATTTATGACCCTCGCCTGCGGCTCGGGCTTCAAACATCTGCGATATCGGCCTTTCTTTGTTTTATAAAGAAAACCCTTGTATCGTAAATAGCTATTTTCGGGCGGAAAGACTCAGAAAGATCGCTTAAAAGTGTTCCATTGAACCATTATGGTAAGGAACACTAAAAAATATTTCCATTCAACAAACTTGGAAGAACAATTTTTCAACAAACTATCTGAGTAATATAACAAAGATTAGCAAAATAACGCGCAACCGCACTATGTGTTTCAAAACTCCCATAATTCCCAAGAAATTGTATAATTGAATAATTTTTCAACTCGAGGCGAAGTTACCGATTAAATTGCAATCAGGCCGGTGCAAGTTGCATGTTACAGCGAAGTTGTGGTAAACAAACAGAGGCTAAGTCCCATTGTAAGTCAGCTCAGGGCGTAACTTCTCTTTATGAAGTTAGTTGCGATTATAATTGGCCAAGTCTAATGGCCGGAGAAATAATGGACGGTACTGTGCTAGACTTTACTTTCTTTTAAAATGCATTATGTTATCGAAGTGCAAATAAGTTACTTCAAAAATATTACTTTAACTTATACTCTTATTTTATATAGGAAACTCCCGTGAGTCGCAGACATTAAAATATAAAGAAACAGGTCAAACATTTTGAAGGTCGATAATCGCTCGACATGTTTCAGACTGTTTCGCGTTCCTTAACTTACTGTTACGCGGTACTTATCGCGATATTTCGAGCATTATTCGACCTTTCAGACGTGAGTGACCCGTTTCATTATATTTTAATACTTTACCTATTATTATATTCGGTTATCAAATTTTACGATAGTTTTTGTGATGTTTTTCTCGGAGGTGCCAAAGTTAATTTATACAATCCATTATCAAAGATTATCTCCATTAATCAAAGAGTGTGTTATTTAATAATTGATTTGTCTACACTGTACCCGACTCATAAAACATGGGGACAACCGTAAATCGCAATTGGCCGGTTTTTATTAATGTCGAAGAAGAAGGGCATTTAACTTACTAACAACACAACACAAATAACATATATGTTGAATCTTAGGGCCATGCCATAACTGCCAACAACTCCTAAATAATGAAAGAGAATATGACATCTAACATTCTAACGTTAATATCAGAAACAAAACGAAAGAACAAAACGAGGAAAAAATTAGGAAACGTCACACACAGAGGGTATTCAAATTGGAAAGCTTGCGCCATTGAGGATGTTAGAGGACGCAATCTAACTTGCCAAATTAATTTATGACAAGCATAACAAGGTTTAGACATACGGAAGAGAAAATCAAAGTATTTTTTACTAAAGAGAGACGGATTTAAAACTAATATGTATATTTCTTTATCGTCATTCTTCCAGCGTTTTCCCGATTTTATTCAAAAGAAGCCAGGGTTCAATTAGGTATCTTAAATAATTAATAAATAAATATTGGGGGACAATCTTACACAAATCGACCTAGTTCCAAACTAAGCAAAGCTTGTACTACGGGTACTAGACGACGATAGACATACTTATAAAGATAAGACCGAAGAACAAATATCCACAAACTACAGCCACTACAGCTAGACAGACTATATGCACAAATAATTGCCCTGGCCGGGAATTGAACCCGGGACCTCTAGCTTCGGAGGCAGTGCCACTATCAATTATCCCAAGAATGGACGGCTCTAGTTTGAAACGGTATGACCAAGCGACTGTCATCTGACGTTGCGACTCAGAGGCAAATCTTCCCTTCATCGAATACTACTCGTAACTATTAAATATCAAATGATATTTCGTACATATCCATACATTGCCCGGCGAACCGATGGCCGGTGGGGCCAACGAGTTCTCGAGTGGCGACCACGTACCGGACGAGGTAGGCTGATGACCTGGTTAAGGTTAAGGAGTTCACTGGATGCGGGCGGCCCATGACCGGTTGTGGCGGTCTCTGTGGGAGGCCTATGCCTAGCAGTGGCCGTCAATCGACTGACAATGATGAATTATGATGAATTCGTACATAAGTATTTTTGAAAAACCTATGTACATACGATCCTGGTTTCGGACCCACGACCTTTACTTGTTTATTATAGTCTATTTGTTTATACAAATTCCGTCAAAGTTGAAACAATCTAATCATTAGAATACATTAAAACTGGTATAAAAGCTGTTCCTCTGTGAGAAACGTTATTAAGTTTAACAAAATAGCGAAAAAGGGTTTTACGGACTGTTAACCCCACCACGGGTCTACTTCGTACATAGCCAATAGGGTAGCTTCAAGTCTACACAAAGTAACAGCCCAATCCTTTTCATGAAGTCAGTTAAAATACAAAGGTAACGTCTAGAGATTTTAAACCAATACAACTAATCAAAGTATGTTTAGGGAGTTTGACCCTTTTCAATCTAAAATATCGCGGGGTTTATTTGATCAAACTTTCTTGGCATCAAATTAATATTTGTTTAGCGCACTCGTTCCGATGCGTTAGGCTTCGCGTGAGTGCAAACGAGAGCACGTAACTAATGCAAATCTGATATCTAATCAATACGCTATGGCAGATAGATCCCCGGGTTTGTTTCCCTAGCAGACACCGGTCCCCGATAAACTTTTAATTCGTTTTTCACTTCGTTACGAAAATATTTCAATCGTTTTAATTATGCCCGAATAGGCGGAAAAGATTTTATTACGAAGTAACGCTTTTGAATATAATTTCTGTAATGAGTTTTGTTTGTTTCGCACTTACTGCTTGGTTCTGTTTTGGTGCATGCTTGGCTTTGTTCTATTCGAATGTCTGAATTGTGTGTTCCTAATAAAACGACAAGGCACCGAGTAACAACCCTCGGATAAAGTTTTTGTTTCATTTCACTGGCGTTTAGCAGAGTAATTAAGTAAATTTTTGAACGTACGATATGTAGGTCTAGTTGTCAGTTTTGGTATGGAATATAACATTTAGATCTACCTTCATTATATTTTAATAGATCTACCTTTCTTACAAAAAATTACGTGGTTACCCTGCAGGTTTGGCAAATATTTAACAACTTTTTTAACAACGTGAGGTCTACAGTTCACAGAGCCACTAGTATGTATTACTTTGAACCCTTTGAACGCCAAAAACCTATAAAGTGGTCATATGTCGTCGTGCCCACCACGCCAACAACCACTAAAAAAGTTGGAGTGAAGGTGTACTTTAATCATGAAAAAAATCAATTACGAATTGTTTTTATTGGTTAACGTTACATAAATTTTTGATACCTTGGCGTCTGAGTTCATCATCAAATCATCACTTCATTCAAATGATGCCGTTTAAACGGTTAATAAATTAAGATTTATTTCAATACTCAATCATTTCTGTATGGAGGGATTGGAGGGTTCTAATTCCTTTGACTCTCGTGGGGTGCGAGCCGACTCCTGCCGTTCGGTGTAAATCGTCCATAACAAATAATCGATTTGCCCTATTAGAACTCTGATGTGGCCGGCTAGGCCACACTTGGTTTTGAACACTCTACTGTTTCGCGGACACAGTACCGACAGTGTTGTGAGAGACAGTACCTAGAATTGGCCAGACATGTTATACGCAGCAGGAGGCTTTAGCTTTAGACCTTTCTTTCCTCATTCAGCGTTTTCGGTCTACGGTTGTTAGGAAATTTTGTTCAAATTATTTAATATTAATATTAAAATAATATTACGTAGTTTATTATTGTAATAAACATTAATTCATCATTCATAATTCGCTCCGGTTTTGGAATGAGCTAAAAAAACTCGGCAGAGGGTTTTCTCGAGGGACTATAGTATGGGGTTCGTGAAGAAGAAGTGTATACAATGTTAAAGGGTCGGTAGGTCGCCACGCGAATGTGACGCCGCTGGATTGGCAGGTTCCATAGGCTATGGTAACCACTTGCCATCAGGTGGGCCGTACGCTTGTTTGCCACCGACGTGGTATAAATAAAATGAATACATTTAATCAAATGTAAGGTGACTTCCTGATTTGTCGATGCGGAGGCGGTACGATATGAGAAGACTGTCAGCTGTCAGCGTCAACCGATACTAAATCCAGTACTGCCCCGCTTCTGCGCATGGTATTACTACTGCACAAACGTAATACTGACAGTATCTCGTCAAGTGCGGAAATCTCAATCAGTAAGCTCACGTCAAAGAGCAAAATACCTATGACATATCGCCCCCACCCCGCCAAATCAGGAAGTCGGTGTATTTACCTTCAAGCATCATCATTGCTCGCATCTAAATCCAACAGTTACACTGATAGGTGAAACTGCACACATAACTTATTCACTAAGTCGCTTGTTGTTGCTAAGACAAACCAACAGTGCACCGGCTTATGGCATTGGTCGGTACAATAATCTTACTAGTGAGTTTGCGAGCATGAACTGTTTCTGGTGAACTAACATGTGTTGAGAACTCGGGAGTATGTTTGTACATGAAATGGTTAATAGGATGCCCTGATAAAATAGTCATTAAACTGTAATGAAAATATTTCTTGCAGACGAGCATAGGCTTGCAGAATGAATTCGATGATGCATACAGGATGTAACAAAAATGCCGTGGATCCGTTTAAGGTGTTTTTCTACTCCTGTACTTTTACCTATATATGTCTTTTACATATTAGTCGCTGACTCACATACAATGACACCCAATAATAAATAGGTGAAAACTCTATTGTCTTTGGTCTATAAAACCACTGTCTAGCGTGCTTTTATAGTTCAATGATTTTTCATAAAAGCACTGTAAACTTTTTTTTTAAGTAAGGCTTCGTTCCTAATTATTCTTCAATACTTACAGTGGCACCAACAATAAACAAAATTATACTTATAGTAGTTATAGTTTTCAAATCAAACAGTTGTATATTTTATTATTTAATAATATAATTATCATAATTATCGCGGTATTCAAAATGCATCTTCATCAATATTCACGAGATACGTATCGTGATAGTGTATTGCGTGATAATAATGATCGTGTAAAAGGTTCAGTTTGGTTGGGATGTCAAGTGCAGCAAATTAAAAACAAGAAGTGTCATATTTTTGATTTCCCTCCAAAATTCCAACTTAAAACGAAATTATTCAAGCTGATAAACTATTAGATTAGATTAGTTATATAAAAAGATTTTATTTGTGTTGGTGAAGAAATAAAATGTTTATTGATTCTTTTAATAATGCTCGAAGAAGAAAAAATGCACTCCTGGAGAAATTGTGTAAAAAAATTACGTAAGTATAATAACTAAGAAAAAAACATGGTGCGTGAAAAGTCTCAATTTCGCATCGCAACCCATGCCACTCGCGTTTTAAGATCCTTCTTATACAACAGTTGTATAAATTACTATAGTTGGTATCGCATTCTGGTTAAAAGTACTTTCTCTTTTTCTTTAATGTTTAAATTATTTAAATCATTATACTATTAATTCTTATAATTATTATGTTCTGACAATATTTATTGGACAATTAATTCCCATATTTTTTATTATTTATAAATATGTAATTTCATAGCTTATTCATATTTAATTAATAAGCAACAAAAAGACTTGTAACAATTGTTATGAATAAATAATTTCTTTTCATTTCATTTTCATTTCATTTCATTTCATTTTCATTTCATTTCATTTCTCTCAGGCGCCGATTTTGCTCGCCATACAATATCCTGTCATCTCTCCCAATTTGTAATCATTTGAGTGCACAGGTCATGCAGATATTTATTGAAATTCGTAAGCTGTCTCCCTTTTACGCTGGCGACTCCAGAAGAATCACAAATGCGATGCCAATACTTTATTAATTTGGAGATTTTATCATTAATAATACGATATTACAACATCTGTTTTTTTTATACATTCACAAAATTATAATATGTAGGTAACCCACAGCTGTTCACCGTTAGGCGCCTTCCTAATTTGTCAATACGGAGGCGGTGCGATATGAGAAAACTGTCAGGAAACCTCACATCAGTAAACTCACGTCAAAGAACAAAATACTTATCACATATCGCTCCCGCCCCGCCATTTCAGGACGTCACCTTAGAATTATAATGCTAGCCGTGTCTTATCCAAACTCGCGATTGGCAGAATCACCAAGGCTCTGATGGAGCCGTATCGCCCAAAAATTGATTGATTGAGGTAAATATTCTTGATTTCTAAGGTAAGGTAAGATACATATAAGTGATTATATTAATGGCGTAGAATATGCGTACTCTTAAGACATTTTTACAAGTCGTTACGAAATCTATCGGAAAAAATGCCATAAACTGTTTTTTATTAAAATACATTGTTGGTTCTATAAAAACATATCCACAATTTATTAATCCCGCTTATAACGGTATTTTAGTGCAGTATTCTTCATAAAGTTTAACTACTTTTGGGTGGTAAAATCCTTATTAGACATAAATTACTCCGGAGGTGATCTGTGTTAACAATGTTGATATTCTTACATAGTTACAGGCTTGGTCAAAAGTAATAAGCACATCTAGTTTTGAATTTTCAGCTCTAAATAAACTATTATTAATCAATTAAAAAATAGACAAGGGCATGAAGTATAAAAATCTAGAAAAAAAAAACCCTTCGGCCACCTTCGAAACCAAAGGTCGAAACCAGTTTTTGAATAAGATTTTTTTTCTTCTTTCGAAATTGGTTTCGGTAAAAGAATAATGGTTCTTATCTCGAAATTCGTTTCGATAAAAGAATATGGTTTCGTCTGTCGAACCTCATAAATCGAAATCTAATCCAATTTAAAATGTAAAAGAAGTAAGGCTTGAAAGTTCTTTGCTACTTGTAATATATCAAAATTATTCGATACGTTTAATAAGTAGGTATTCATAGATTTTCTGCTTGGTTTAGAAACTTCATGATAAATATACTATAAGTAATATCATCATACTGATGTGGTGCTCTCTGATGCCTAACACAGCCAGCCGTCAGACCGCCAGAGTGCGTCGGATGAACGAGAATCTAACCATACAGTCAAAAACTTTAAGACATTCGGTGCCGATGACACGATACCGTGTAATTTTTGTATGTATAATTGCCTTGTCGGCGCCGAATGTGTTAATTTGCGACCCCTTACGATTAATAGCCCTGTTAAACTGTAAATAAATTCAAAGAAATACTTTGCGTAAAAGGTCCAAAATAAAAGAGCGTGACCGTATTACACCGATACATTCCGCCGTATACGTCATTGTCGTCATCGTCATCATCCTAGCGTTATCCCAGTACAGTTAGAAATCGCTCATTTAGCGATAAGACCGCCTGTTGTTTACCTCTGCTTGTATCTTTATGCTGTTTCTATTTGTAATTCTTTTTTGAGGTGCGCAATAAAGCATATTGTATTGTATTGTTGCATCCTGTAGGATGCTCGTGGTCTTTTTTATTTTATACCACGTCGATGGCAAACAAGCGTACGGCTCGCCTGATGGTCTGCTACCTAAGCCTCAGAATTGGCGTAGGCAATAGTTTTTACGGAGGCAAATAGCATCTGAACTTCCAACCCAAAGGGTAAACTACCTTATACCTAGACCTTATTGGAATTAGGCTTGTAAAAGTGAGTGGGCAACTTGACTGTTAGTTCTTAGGCCGTCCAATGGCCTCTAACTTGGCTTAACCTTTACAACGCTCTGTCAAATACGAAAGCTGGCACTTACACGCCATGACATCGAAATGTGAAACACGAAGTTGAACCCTATAGAAATGTGTGTGGGTTGATATCACACTGCACGCCGTGACCGATATATCCGTCGCTGGCGTTGAACCAATAGTGCGGATATATAAGTACGTCTATGGCGTCCAAAAGGTGACTGCTGTCATAGACAGCAACTGGTATCAACGGCTTAACATGCCTTCCAAAGCACGGGAGCACTCAGTGATCTCTCAAAGCGGTCACCCATCCAAGAGTTGACCTTGCTTAAGCAAGCGCTCCTAGTCCGGATCCGTATCACGACACGTCACATCATCACATGAATCCGGCTTTAATCTCACACTACCATGTCATAAACCGAACCATCAACGTTAGTCCGATTAATTGCTAAGGCATTCTCCGCGCGGCTCGCACGCTGGTATGTCAATGAAATCAATTACTCGCACCGCCCTAGACACATTGTCGAGAGATTGCACATGCTCGTATTAACCATAAGTTAACAGATGCTCGGGAATGTGTTCATTGCCGGCCGCATGCGTGGCTATAGAGGAAATGTTCAGGTAATTATCCCCATTTAGCAAAAATTTATTCGATAAAGAATTAATGGAATTTGACGACCTGTTTAGCCTAGTTGGTAGTGACTCTGCCTCCGAAGCTAGAGGTCCCGGGTTCGAATCCCGGCCAGGGAATTTATTTGTGCATTTTTCACGGATATTTGTTCTTGGGTCTTGGATGTTTTCTATGTATTTAAGTATGTATTTATTGGGACTAGGTCGATTTGTGTAAGATTGTCCCCCAATATTTCTTTTATTTAATGGCGGAATGGTGTACTGAATTTAGAATGAATTAGTAGAATATACCCCAATATCACCACATTGCATAATACGATGGTTTGCGGTTATAGTAGCCTACGGACGCTCATAACTTCACTTGCGTTGCCGACTATTAATCACAGCAAGCGAAAGATTTAGGTCTAGGTACTATATAATTGTTTAACGTCAAAAAAATAAAAAAAATCCCTTGATACCGAATTACAACCAGTTTTCGGTTTGCAATGCAAGTACGACAGCCTCGGCTCTGACAGTATAACCACATCTTTAATGATGCACTGCAGTCATTATACTATTAAACGGATAATAATTAGTTTTAATTAAGGTATGTCATAAGGGCAGCGTTCGGGAAGCTACGGCACATCTTTTCGTCCAATATTCCGCAGTGTCTTAAGACGAAAGTCTTTGACCAGTGTGTGTAGCCAGTGATGACATATGGTACTGAAACGTGGTCGCTTACTATGGGCCTCATAAGAAAGCTCAAAGTCACCCAAAGAGCAATGGAGAGGGCTATGCTAGGAGTTTCTCTGCGTGATCACATCAGAAATGAGGCCATCCGCAGCAGAACCAAAGTGACCGATATAGCCCTTCGAATAGCTAAACTTAAGTGGCAGTGGGCGGGGCACATAGCACGCAGAACCGATGGCCGTTGGGGCGGAAAGGTTCTCGAGTGGCGACCACGTACCGGAAGCGTGGGCAGGCCCCCCACATGGTGGACTGATGACCTGGTAAGGGTCGCGGGTGTCCGCTGGATGCGGGTGGCGCAGGACCGGTCATTGTGGAAGTCTTTGGGGGAGGCCTATGTCCAGCAGTGGACGTCATTCGGCTGAATGATGATGATGATGATGATGATGATGATGATGTCATAAGAACACCTTTCTAGCAAATATACTTATATTATATGTATTCTAAAATAAAAACTGATTCTATACACTTATGCGCATTTTCATAAGATTTTATAATCTATAAAATAAATAATTTCCAGATACTTAAGAAGAGATACTACACGTAAACCATTAAATATCGAGTATTCCACCAGTGGCGGCTGTACCTTGAGTGCGCTCGTGCGTTGCACTACCAAAAATTTAATACCATCAATACCATCGTCATCAATAAAACAATCGCAATTATCTATAGAAGATTATACTATACTATAGAACTATACATACACAAATTACATTTAAAAAATTGCAAAGAAACCACTACGCTATTTCCTAGTCATGAAAACTCTTTTTCGCTCAGTCTCAAAAAACCTCTCCGTGCGCTTCGTGGAGCGCACGCACTAGCCAGTACAATTTCTATGAGAATCGCGTTAGAACGCCGGGCGCGTGAGACGGAAGATACTCCGTACAAACTGAACGAAGAAAAAGGTAAATCTGGTGCGGCGCACGGAGGTATTACCCGACCAAGCGAAGTAAACGCTCAAAATATAAAGATTTTCTTGCGCGCCAATTGTCAAGTTGGCTTAATTGGTTAATAATAATAACATGGCCTGCACTTTTCTCGTATCGCGCCATCATTCGTATTTCGTGTTTATTGTTTGTTTTAGTAAAGTGAGTGACTATCTTTTATGAAGTTGACGAACGATGTGTTTAATGGAAAAATAAGTGTGAACTTGAATATCGAGAATATTAAAAACAATAATAAAACTTTTAGTGATTGATAAATTAGAAATAAAATCGACAGGGCTGCCAAGGTCATGTCTTAATACGAGATTAGCCATTGACCAAAATCGACGAATTGTGGTAATACATAAAAAAATAAATTGTTAGTAGGAAAATGTGGGTGTTTGCAATATTATAGTATTTCATACATCCATGAATTAGCGCACCACCGGTTCTCGTAGTCAGCAGCCGCCACTGTATTCCACAATGTATTATAATAAAATTTCGGCCACCGTTATCAATATCATAAAGTAATTAATTACACAACGGACTGTGGATTTGTTTAATATCTTGTCAACCCGTTGAATCTTAATCTCCAATGTACCAAAAATTAGGTGGAGTTGGTTTTAAAGAGACCCATATCTTGTTAATTAAATCTGCTCAGTAGGGTACCAGGGAGAAATGCTCCAGACACAGCAGGACCGAACGGCTAGACGGTATAAGATTATACATGGGCGAGAAGCTTGCGAATTAATAAAGGGTGAGAAAGTGTATTACCTACTTACTAGTATAAATTAATAAATACTCGTACGGGTTAAGGCCCAGTATACATAGTGCAAGAACCTGGATGTGGTCTTCATTACAAGGAGATAATAAATATAGGTTGAGCCTTATTCCTGATCATTAATCACCTCCAACCGCATTCCCAGTTTTATCCCTAATGGAGCCAAATTATGTTTCCCAGCGTATAATAGTATTTTACAGTACATATGGTGCTATTTTACCGCACGAGTGCGGTAATCAGCAGATTACGGACATATGTCGAAACTTTAATGAGCCATATGTACTGTAAAACGTTGTACGATACACGTGCGAATTTCCTATTCTCCGCGCTTGTATCGTAATGTACTATTATGCAACATGCACGTAATAACGGTTCTTAAAATTCTAGCGCCGATGTGTCAAAACGAGCTTAGCGAGTTCTGTTTTAAACGACTCGAGAATTTTAAGACCTAATTATGTAACGTTGCATACAATATTTTTTCTACGACAGCATAAAAAATTGATTAAATTAAAAATCGAAATCATAGTAAAATTTATTGCGCGTGCTTCTCTTAAAAATTAAAAAAAACACAGTTGGATAATAACGTATTGAAATCCATTAGGATTCTCCCACCCGTCATAATAATGAATATATCGTATAGGATTGCATTTAAATATAAAGTTTATTGTTTTAATACTGCTTTCAGTCATTTAATTGACGGATTACGAGGCGGGAGTAGAAAAAATAGAATAACCTACTGGATTCTGCCCAATGCAGCGAAGAGCGGGCGCTGCTAAGTCTGCTTCATAATGCTGCCGAATTAATGACGTTAGAGACTCTTTATATAAGATTTTGAGATTGACTTAAGAGGTAAAGCAAAATATTCCTGTAGTTATTACACGCCGTGTTTTTAAGTTTCTGTTTATTATAAAAATGTTATTACAAGACGTTTCAGCGACCATAGTAAGGAGCAAGGAATTCTACAAGCGATGAATGTGATTTTATAGGTAATAGCGTGTATTTTCATTGATTACATGAAGTTCTTAAGCATGCATGACAGTTTACAAAGCATAGTAAAGATGTTTTGTGATACGAGGTATCTGAACATTTTGAACCGTTGGAACTTGCATCTTGAATAAGGTAAATGTTTCAGACGCCTTTTGACTTGCAGAGACTTCCTCACTTGACGAGATAGTGTTTGTACTACGTCTGCGCAGTAGTAATATCATGCGCAGAAGCAGGGCAGTACTGCATTCGTATCGCCCCGCTTCCGCGCATCCCGCGCCAGACAGAAAGCACTCATTTAAATGCAGGGGCGCATTAAAGAGTCTGGACTGACTCGACAGACCGCTTAACTAAAAAAAATTCGGGTCATCCTGAATTTAATAACCTCAATAAGGTTTTTTTATAGGTATAATATACTATTACCATCCACCACCCAACCCAACTATACTCAGCTACATATATGTAAGTAATTTCCGGGATCCTATCATAAAAATATTGATCAATATCCCAAATGACGTTTTTTGCGATATCTCGCTACGTTAACGTAGTTTTCTTCATGGGTTTTTACGAGCCCGAATTAAACCTGGTAACGTATTTTTTTTAACTGTTTTTTTTTGCAGTTTAAATGTAAAGGTAAATAAAAATTATGACAGGATTAAAAACAAGGTACAATTTTGTACATAGGAATACATGACGGTATTTTACTGACCCGTATTCTTTGTCCGCGAGAGTGTAGTCTTAGAGCCGTGTACTACACCGTGTGCAATATGTTCGAATACAGTTTCAAACGCTCATTAAACCAAAGTTCTAATAACAAATGCAATAAACTATATTTCATGAAAGCTATCATTATATACAATATTCTTAATAAATATTTTGGGATGACTCCACCTTTAACCTTCATCACCAGCTTCAAACGTTTTTCGAATCCGTCACGCGCGGCACGCACTGCCTCCACGGGCATTTAGTCTCAAATTTGTACGTCAACCTTTTTTAAATGCTCCAAATTCTTAATTTTATAGTTATCCACTTTTGAGAGCATGTTCAACCATACAAAAAAGTCCAGTGTATTTAAATCCGGAGAACTTAGAGGCCATTCATTTTTTGGTAAGAAATCCGTTAAATTGGCCTGACACCAAGCTTGAACTGAGTTTGCAGTGTGGGATGGAGCTCCGTCTTTTTGGAAACAATAGCAGCCGATCCCAAACATCATTCTTAAATTTGGAGCAACATTTTTTTCCAAGACTTCTGTTTCATACTATTGGCTTTGATCGATAAATACCAAAGGAAGTTTACCCCGCTTGCAAAATGCTCCCCAAACCATCACTGACGGTGCACTTAGAATCTTGGCACATTCCACTGATCATCTGGAACATACAAATGTTTGCTGCCCACAAACGACCATTTTGAGCATTGTAAGATTGCTTAATACGAAGAGTTTTTTGTCAGCAAAAACGAATTCCTCCTCTGCGTGCCAGGAAAGTATAGTGTTTGATCGATCAATATTTTTTTCCTTATAGCTTTGGAAGTGCCGTGTACTTTTCTTTTCTAGTAAGCATGACACCCGAGGTCTGCTCTCATGATGTTGTGTATTGATCCTCTTTACACGCTCTCTCACAATTTTCACGACTCTTAGCCATATTTGCTGAACGCGGGTGTCCAGATCTCTTGCGGTTTTCTAACGAGGAGGTCTCCTTGTATCTTCTAATTGTAGTATAAACTAGGTTACGCTTAATTCCAAAAAGTTTCAATGCCGCAAAAATTGCACTAGGGCGATAGCCATTAAGATATTTTGAGATTTCCCGTAACTGCTTCATCGTGGATTAAAAGCAAACGACTTTAGCTAAATATTTTTAAAATATTGTTATTTGTTCATAACAATTTAAACTTTGAACTGTAATGACAACAATGTCTGAAAGTGGTCTAGGTTTTTTTTTAAATCAGTGCTAAAAAAGTGTATTCGAACATATTGGACACGGTGTATATGTCATCATTGAAAACCTAACCATGTAGTGATGATGATAGGTATACGTGACTCATTACACTTGTATTGTGAGACGAGTAATACATTAAATATTATTGATGTCCTATTAATAATAATTTACGATCAGCATGTGGCAAACGCAACGGGAATAATTAATATTAACTTTGGAGACTAAATATTTGGCGACAGGTGTCGTTAGTTACGCCCGACTTTGCTTCATGAAAGAATATGCACACCAGTTTTGACCGTAACCAAACAAACTGGTTGTGTCGTCTAAAACTTATAACCATTTTTTAGGAAATTTAAATCCCCGGTTACGGTTTATTTTTGATTTACTTAAAAATGTATGTATAAAAGCACTTAATTTTTACACAGTTAAGTAACTGATTAACGCAACATTCATACATTTGACAATTTCATAAATGAATTTATATTGTTTCTGTAGTTTGGGTTTATGTATAATTAATATCTAGTGAATTGAAATATAAAGACATTATATCTAATCCAAATAAAAAGGATCTCGTTGAATATTTCATCGAATGCCTTTATTAAGGGGAATTACACAAACTTACAAAAAATAACAAAATAATATGAATGTATCTAACAAAAATACTGTGTAACAGTAAATAGCCTGAAACTATCATTAAGTAAAAACTGCGCTCCAGCGAAATACACAGACATACATCGAGCATCGAATCACATTAAAGAACTAACAGCATCCCTCCACGAACAAACCTTTATGCTTACGAAATAACGAATTTTTCCTCTACTTACTATTCACAAAAACATAAAGGGTCTCGTTTTCTGCAAAGTAAATTGTATGAGCTCCTTCAAAAGGGAAGATAGAATAAAGAATTATATGTAACAAAGCGAACGATAAGCGAATTAAAATCCTTTGTTGTGTTGGTAGCGCTGTGCCGCAAGATGAATCGGCCCCGAGATTATTTATTGAAAAGCTATTTATGATTACAGTTATGCGTATCAGAAAATGAAATTATGTTATGCCTGCTTGAGTTGAAATGAAAATATTTTTCTACTCATCTGCTCATAGTTGTTGAAACTGATTGCAGAAATACGTAGAAGAAGAAAAAACTCAAAATGGAAAGACGGCTAGAATCTTAGGCTACCTTTTTGGGATGTTCTGTTTCACCCGTCGCGGTCTTCCGCCGCGTGCGTGCGATAAAGAGAGTCGTCGCCGTCGGCCGTTTGGTGCCTACATTTCTCGCAGAACTAGTGTTTCGGGCGGAAACGTTTTCCACCCTTTAAAAAATAAATAAATAAATAGTGGGGGACAATCTTACACAAAGCGACCTAGTCTCAAACTAAGGCGCTTTCCTCATTTGTCGATGCGGAGGCGGTACGATATGAGAAAACTGTCAGCTGTCAGTGTCAACCGATATCAATGCAGTACTGCCCCACTTCTGCGCATCGTATTAGTACTGCGCAAACGTAATACTGACAGAAATTCGTCAAACGAGGAAATTTCACATCAGTAAGCTTACGTCAAACAACAAAATACCTATGACATATCGCTCCCGCCCCGCTAAGTCAGGAAGTCGCCTAAGCAAAGCTTGTACAATGGGTACTAGACGACGATATACATAATTATATTGATACATACATACGATTAAATACACAGAAAACATCCAAGACCCAGGAACAAATATTCGTAGTAATAATATAAATAGCTTCGGAAGCAATGTCACTACCAACTAGGCTAAACAGGCCGAAAAAACTTTATCTAATGAGACAATGTCTTTTTCGATAGATTTCTTACTTACAACTAAATTTACACATTACTTAATGGTAATTCTTTCTCAATAATAGCAAAAAACCAGGAGGAATTTTCGAGTAAAAAAGAACTATTGTTTAAGAATGCATGTTTTTAATTGTACGCAAAATTTCCAAAAAAACAATACGTATAAAGTTAGTATTTAATTATGTCTACACTTTTTCTAAAAAAAGGGGTGCAAAACGTTGCCGCTTATTGTATGGTAAAATTCTGATACATAATCCACTTAAAAATTAGCGGAAACATAAACATACAATATATGTATATATTTATATATAGGTATGTTATTTAGACATTATTGTCGAATCTATGCACATAAAAGACAAGACTAATTAATTAAGAAACCCGACTGCGTTTCTGTGTAATTTGGAATTTGGCGCCAAAAATTCGTCATTTCTTTTTATATACCCAGTGTCACTCTCACAGTAAATGCGAATCTAACGACACCTCTCAAGCTACAATCCATCGAGCCGTTCAGGCTGCAGAGCGTGCCAAACAATTATACATACATACATACCCTCGAAAAACATAAACCTCCTTCTGGCGCAGTCGGGTAAAAAACAAATTTCAACCATAACAGCAGAAGATTACTAATTTCAAGAAATAAACTCAACTGTCATCATTCCGAACTGCATCGTGAATATGATCCGCCTGAAATACGATCTAGACATGCTGAAAAAATGCATTTCACATTTTTACCGGTATGCGGTTGATCCGGCGATATTTCGGGGCGAACATGTTAATTCCTGCTTGTTTGTATATCAATTAAAGTGTACGTGAAACGGAATTTATTATGTGATGTTTAATGATGTACACGTTTAAAAAGGAATTTCAGTGACGGCAGATTAATAAAGCGACGTTTCGAAACAGTTATATATAAACGTGCAAAATTGATCATTCAATTTCCTCAGCTCCGCACTTGTCTAAGTATGATATAATGGTAATCCATTATATCAAAATCAAACTAATATTTGATTTATATATTTTTTTTTTAAAAGGTACATCATGTTAGTATTTTTAAATTTACTCGCCAAACTGACGAAACAGTTTATTCGCGAGACCGCGCTCATTCTAACAGTTCTATCATGCACCTAATTTACTTAAAATATAATGATAACATAAATTATTTACTAAACTCCAAATTTTGTCAATTAAGGCAATCTTTCCAAAAAATTATTTTTTAGCTTGTTTTTAACTACATTTAAACTACTTTTTTCTCATTTCTTAACCAGCTGATATCGTTATAAATGCTCGGGACCAAAAACTCATTTGTTCTTCTACCATAATAATTGTTAACATAATTTTTCACTTTTTTCTATTCTAATATTTCTTGTTTTATATTTATTTTGCTTTAGCACCTTAAACTCTTCGTTAAATCATTAATTAATCCAGTTTTATTTGCACTGAAATAAAACTTGAATATTTATTTGTAGTGAAAAACACAATTCAATATTAAAAAACAAGAAAAAATAACACTTCATAAATAACTATTAATTTATAGGACTAAACGTGTAAACAAATCATCAACAAAAACATAAGTACTTGGTGAATTAAAAAATGTATAATACATAACTATTTCCATGGATTTTGTCTATAGGACTAAATAATCAGAATTCTGCTAACAATGGACCGTTTATTAACCACCGATTTCCGAATGCGATACTCGAATGTGATTTGTTTAAAATAATAAATTTGTACTGGCATAATTAAATTGAATATATTCTTTTATTTAGTTTAAGGAGTACCAACGACTACAAAATATGATAAAGACTTAGGTAATACAAAACAAAAAAAGGAACTCACAGATACAATTTATTATATAAGCATTCCGGCTGTCAATTTAAAGGGGCATGTATACATATTCATTAGTTTCATTACCAGGATATGTTTTTTGCTTACGTCACCACAATCCGGAACAAAGGTTGAACAAGTGCCGCGCTCTTTGCCGGCCCGTATGCCTCACCGCAAGCAACCAGCACTTAAACTACTTCTAAAACAACCATTTTATATATGTCCTATACTAATCTCACAGTACAGGACATATATAAAATACAGTAGAAAACAAGCTTACGGCCTGCCTGATGGTAAGCAGACACCGTAGCCTGTGGACGCTTGCGACTCCAGAAGAATCATAAGCGCATTGCCGACCCTTTATTAACGTGAGGATGCGTTGTGTTCACAGCTAGAGATATATGCAGGTCCCTCACTCTCAACACAGCGTATCCTCGGGAGCTCTGGTGATCTCACCTCCAGGAACACAACACCACATACAGGGGTAAGTAGTGGTGTTATTATGGCTGTGGTCTTCTGTAAGGTGGAGGTACATCCCCAGTTGGGCTCCTGATATGAGTCAAATGACGTTCCGCTCTGTCCTACCTTCTTCTCGGTGTCTGTGCAGAAGAACATCGGGACGTGCATATATAAACAGAAAATCCTATGTGAGGTCGCCACCCACATCGGGTCAACGTGGAGACCAATGCTCGTTCCCTCTCATCCGTAAAACAAATCAAAGTTTAAAAGAAAAACATTCATCAAAGTATGGCTTAATTTTATTTCCGAATTGACGATCCCCCACGGCACTGATTGAAAAAGTTAGTTTCTTGACTAGACTACATCTCAAACAACGTTTTTGGATTATAAAATCTCAGTTATCAATTATGTTTACTTGAGGGATAGGCCATAGAAACGGAAGAAGTCCTAGTTAATTGAATGAGACGATCGCCTTTTACTAAAATCAACTATATTTCAAAGACCTATTTTAAAAATACCTAATGAATGGAACTTGATTGCACAGAAAAAAAAGGGTACATTTTAAAATACAAACCGACAAAGACAAATAAAATGGACAAGAATTACAAGATATGAATTCCAGGAGCCCTAAGCTCAGCCTTATTTTAATTCATGTCAGAGTGAAAGCGTGGCTTACCTTAAAAACGGTTTAAATCCGCAATATTCACTACACAAAAACATCCTTTTGTATATCTCACGCAATGCCCCAAAAATGTAACACTCCAAATGATCAGACATCCTGTACACAGTTAGGTATATGAAGAGATAACAAACTTATACAAGCACAGTTGAACACTCATAAAATACTGTCAAAAACTGACCCACGTCTTGTTGTAAAGTCATCATCATCATCATCATCCTACCTATCGTTATTCCAGTACAGTTTCATCCTGAAAGATGGGATCCGGGATCTGCTATAGGTAAAAAACTTGAGAAAAAGACCTGTCGTGTATGTACATACTTGTGAAGTGTTTGAATAGACATTTGTTTTGGTTTGTGTTTCACATTTTAAAAATGTAATGTCTATTCGAACACGTCAAAACTGTACATACAACAGGACCTTTTTTAAGTTTTTAAACTACGAGTATCAACGTCTTGTTCTAAAGTAACGTATTTAAAAAACTTAAATAACGTAACTCTGACTTTAAAATTTTACTGCTAAGGAATTTATTAAATTTATGTTTTGCTTTGAACTTTTTGCGAATGTATTTGACTACAGCAACCCAATTACATAAAAAAATATCAAACAAATAAAACATAACTTAAACACGAACATTGTTAAAAGCAGAACACACAGAATTTTAAAATTCCTGTGTTTACATCCTCTCACAATACCCAGAACAATGACCAAAACGTTGTAATAACTACATTACTTTCCGAGTGGGATTCAGAAAAATACCTGCTATACAATCCACAAATTCTCTCTACCAGTCTCACATCTCGTTCAAAGTAACTTGACCCTGCATTTCGTGAAAAGTGTGCTTAACCGAGGTCAGAATTGCACTGGTCGTCTGTGACGGAACGGTTTTGTGAACACATCTGTACAAACAGAAATAGAAAAAGGACTACAATATGGGAGCGTATCGTTTGGCTTTGATCACCCCTTTTTCAATATCGAGGGACCGACCTTTCCGTCGATCTTGCCCCGAGCGCACTCGCGGTGTCACGTGTCCATTTAATTCAAATGTTAAAATTAGAGTGCCCTAACCTTTTATCACTATTGTTCATTTAGGACAGGACTAATTTCTGTAATGGAACGTGCTAATGAACATGTGTTTTTTAATGGGAAATTGGGGCAGCTGTGGGGCAAGGTGCGTAGGCGGTACGATATAAGTAAGCAGTCTGTTGGCATGTGTCAACTGTTAGTCAAGTCAGTACCGCGTTAGTCAAGTTAGTCTTTACTGTCTGTCGTATCAGTACCAATATTTACTGCGCCTCTACATTTAAATGAGTGCTTCTTGACTGGCGCGAGATGTTCGAAAGCGGGGCGATACGAATGCAATACTGTCCCACTTCTGCGCAGCGTAATACTGACAGAATCTCGTCAAGTGAGGAAAACTATGGGACTCGTCGATCTATGCGTCTAAAGATAAAACGGCTTTTTTTAAGTATATTTTTGAGCTTATCTATCGACGAATCCAGCAACGTAATAACTAGTCTGATGTATTTTAAAGGTACATAAATATAAAATACAGTACGAAGTGCCTGCCTTTTGGAATATCGATCGTTAGATGTAAATAATCACATCACTATTATTTACGAGTGGCGCTAGTGGACACATTAAAGCTAGTGTTGGTAAAGACTCAAATTTTTGAGTCTCGAATTCAAGAACTCGACTCATATTTACGGGACTCCAAGCTTAAAAGACTTCCGAGTCTTTTCAGTCATGAGCCGAGAGTCCTTTTTCGAGTTTTATCGAGTCCTGTAGTCACAACTCGAGCCTTAGAAAAGACTCGAACGATCGTATCTTTTATAGTATTTTTACTTTAGGCGTGCCTCAAAATACTTGAATCTAATAGCAGACTCACTTTTGAAGTTTCTATTCAAAGAACTGATTTCTACAGTACCTAATACTTCACTGAGTAGGCCGCGTAACCTTACGTGTTTTTACGAGTACAGTTCTGTCGAGTTCTAATCATAATGATTAAAAAGTCTTTTTACATAGAAAACTCCCGTGAGTTTGAGACATATTAAATATAATGAAACGGGTCACTCACGTCTTAAAGGTCGAATATCGCTCGACATGTTTCAGACCGGTTCACGGTCCTTAATCATGAACACCTATCGCGGCGGCGGTTTTCTTAGCACTGCGTGCCCGTGCCCTGTCCGCTCGGTTGCTCGGCGCGGGTGGAGGCGGCGGCGGCGAGAATCTACCCTCGTTTTCTTCACAATTGTTCAATGCCGAACTACACACAACACTCACAACGTCACATGCTAAAGTCTCGTCCACACTCTTCACAGACGTGGTATTCAACACTGTTTTCCAGCTGGGTGGTACAACCCATCCACAATCACGATTAAAATTTGGAAAACGAAAAATTTCGATAGCCTCCCGCACTTTGCGTGGTACAAAAAACTTTTCCCTCGCTAATACGGTTACCTTATCGAACCGAATATAATGTGATGGCCCGAATCCAGTGAATGCTCCGCAACTGCAGACCCCCGAGCATCACGTTTCTTTAAACTGCGTATGTGTTCAGACAATCTAGTGGACCGCGAACCGGTCTGAAACATGTCAAGCGATATTCGACCTTTAAGACGGGAGTGACCCGTTTCATTATATTTAAAAAGCCTTTTGTTTACACTTAGTGAACAAAACTCTCAAGTCTCTCTATACTCATCGCTTCTGTCTATAGAGACAGAAGACTCGAGTATTTTTAGAGGACTCGAGTCTCTACAAACACTCAAGCTTCGATTAGTCTAAAAAACTAATCCGTCTTCGGAATCAAGACTCCAAAGACTCAAGTCTTTACCGACACTAGTTAAAGCCGTCTTTATATCCGTATGGTGCCGGCAGCCGTCATCCCTTAGAATGGAAACACGACTTAGCACATCTTCGGTGGATATTCACCTTAAGTCAATCAGAAATATGCTAAGCGGATAGTTTTAATTATCGATTTCGAATGTATTTCCACGCTAATAGCACATAACTTGCACCATATCTTTAGGTATCCATATGCCCAATGATTTTATATTCCCACATGTACATAAAATAAATACAATCTATTGTTACTTTAAAAACGCGAATATAGGTTCTGATGTTTGACTAATATTAATAACCCTTATTAGGGCACTGGGAAAATAGTTACCACCTGATTTTGAACCTTATTGCTGTAAGATACGAAGGAAAATCAATGAAAAATCGGATTACCCTATTAAGGGTTAAAACAAAGCCTGAAATACGTTACAAAAGTCGGCTTCTTCGGAATAGTCGCTATAATAGTAGCCTGCCTATTCTCGCTTAAACGCAATGCTAATATACAGGATGATTTTGAGGTCGTGGCGCAAGAGAGCAAGACACCATACATAATTCAAAGGTGAGCCTAATGGTGTTGTTAATTTATTGTTTATCACCAATAATGTTGATTATTTTTCAGATGACAAATAGAAGAAAACATTTTTGAATACAATATGGTCACCCTACTCAATGTGACGTCTTGTCGCTTTCCATACAGCGTATGTCAAAAGTCATAGGGTGACCATGATTACTTAGTATACGATTAATTTTGAAAAATAAGAAAAATTAAATTAATTATCTTTTAATCATTTACTACCACATGATAATGTGGATCATTTACAGAGTCGGAAAAACTGGTTTTGGATCACGACCCAGAAATCACCCTGTATAATTTACTCATAGGTAGGTTGGATCTACAGATTCGCCAAACTAACTGTTATAGGTCTTATTAATTAGGCAACCAATTACGTTATATGACACCTAATCGGAGATGTCCATCGAATGTTTTAGTTGCAGTATTTAATCGTTTATCATATGTAGATATGACTACTAAGCTTCTAAGGGAAATTTCTCATATTAAACTTTAGAAGAACTGTAAGTATATAAATACATATAAGGTTATTATATGTATTTACATTTAATACGTAGACAATAAATTATACCCTGTTTAAAAATAAAAGATTTTTATTACGTTCGGCAATTGCTTTTGCAAGATTTACTTGAAGGCTTAACGCATGTCGGCTAGCTCGAGACTCAATTCTGTAGCGACAGGAGCTGAAAGTAATCTTATTAATTTTAGTTTCAAGTTATAATCATGTAGTGCCATAAATAGTTTGACAAGGTTCCATTAAATATACTCCCCAGTCTACGTAAAAAATAGTAATTTATTAGATATTCTCTAAATTTTATATTAATATATAGTAATAATAATTTGTTATAATCACACTCGGTTGTATATTGTACAGTTCAATATTGATAATGATTATTAAAGTATAATAAATGTCCAATGAAATAATTATATCGATAACTAACTAATATTTATATCATCATACTAGCTTTTGCCCGCGACTTCTTCGTCTGCGTCTGCGTAGTGCTCCTTCTCGCTTTAGAATTATTTGTTTTCCCATACATCTTTTACCCTTCTTTACACCCCCTTAAGAAATGGTTACATTCAATATGAAATGCTCTTTACCGCGCACGGCAAATTTTAATAGGAATCCTTTTTTGAAAACGAATCATCATCATCATCATCATATCAGCCGAAAAACGTCCACTGCTGGACATAAGCCTCCGTCAAAGAGTGACACAATGACCGTTCCTTTGCCATCCGCATCCAGCGGACACCTGCGACCTTTAGCAGGTCATCAGTCTACCTTGTGGGCCTGGCCTACCCACGCTGCGCCTACTGGTACGTAGTCACCACTCGAAAACCTTTCCTCCCCAGCGGCCAACGGTTCTACGTACAATATGTCCCGCCCACTGCCACTTAAGTTTAGCGGTTCGGAGGACTATGTCGGTAACTTTGGTTCTACTGCGGATGGCCTAACTTCTGCGATCACGCATAGATACTCCCAGCATAGCCCTCTCCTTTGCTCTTTGGGTGACTTTGAGCCTTCTTATGAGGCCCATAGTAAGCGACCACGTTTCAGTGCCATATGTCATCACTGGCAACACACACTGGTCAAAGAGCCTCGTCTTGAGGCACTGCGGAATATTGGACGAAAAGATGTGCCACAGCTTCCCGAACGCTGCCCAGCCGAGTCGGATTCGACGATTAACCCCTTTCTCGAAGTTGGACCTACCTAACTGGACAGTCTGTCCTAGGTATATACAATCGTCTACAACTCTAATTAAAAGTGTCCGATTATAACGGGAGTTGGTGCTACGTGCTCGTGCTTTCAAAAAGAATGATTAAGCTTATTTCAGAATATCAAATGTACCGATTCTAGACGAATGAAGCCCGTAAAATATTACATGTACAATGACAAAACTCTCGCTACGCAGTTCTTCCGTAAAACGTCCCAACAGAGCGGGTTCTTTATGTAAGTATGAGGGCCGAAGGCCGGAAGCAGAGTGGCAAAACATGCAAGTCGGAAGGCCGAGTATTCACACAGAGCGGGCTTCTTATGTAAGGTTGAGGGCCGAAGGCCTGAAGCAGGGAGGCGAGACACGCGAGGCCGAAGGCCGAGCTTCCCAACAGAGTGGATTCTTCATGTAAAGTTTATGACTAACGGGCCAAAACGGAGTGGCAAGGCATGCGAGGCCGAAGGCCGAGCGTCTTAACAGAGCGGGCTTCTTATGTAGAACTGAAGACCTGAAGCAGAGTGGCAATTCACGCGAGGCCGAAGGCCAAGAATCCCAACAGAACGGGCTACTTATGTAGGACCGAAGGTCTGATGCAGAGGGGCAAGGCATGCGAGTCCAAA
Source organism: Notocelia uddmanniana (assembly GCA_905163555.1). Taxonomy (NCBI): domain Eukaryota; kingdom Metazoa; phylum Arthropoda; class Insecta; order Lepidoptera; family Tortricidae; genus Notocelia; species Notocelia uddmanniana. The sequence goes on along the minus strand of LR991058.1, from coordinate 27,390,077 downwards.
GGCAGATCATTCATACAGAGCGGGCTACTCATGCCGATCATTCACACAGAGTGAAGTGTAAGGCTGAGGGCCGAAGGCCCGAAGCAGAGCGGCAATGCACGTGAGGCTGTAGGCCAATGGTCACACTGCCTAGACATATAAACCGATAGACAAACAGACACTAATTCTTAAAACTGTTGAAATGTGTTCTGTTTCGATGCCAAGGGCCTTCCAATCGCTCCATTGATTTATCCAATATCTTCAATGTACAGATTTTCGACCATCTACAGCTGTTTTATACATATGTATACGGATAAGCATAGATCCAGGTGCCTTTTAGTTCAAAGTACGAATGTTTCTATGGAAATGTTAGTTTAACTTGTTTGTCACTGGGTGCTATCTCTATCGCACTTGCATATTGAAGTGACAGGGATGCAGCGGTAGTGCGGTTAGTTCTTACTAAATACACAACGGCGCTACGATCTATATGGCGTATTTCACTGGTATCTCTATTTAAGTATATATATTGTACTTTGTGCATAGATCTAAGGTGCTTCAACCGTCAATGTTGACGATTGGGCTGCCCAGCCCAAGTGATCTCTTATAATTATATCAAACAGTTATTATTGTGTGAAGGATCACCGATTACGTAAACAATAATACACAACAAAATTAAATTGTACACCGACGGTACAAAGACTGCATTGGAGCAGCTGTTTTTGTATTTAAGCATGTGAAGACAAATAATTCCAAAGTATCGCAAATTTATTTAGTTTTACACGCAATAATAGACCTAATTCCTAAAAGGTTATGCTCAAAAATAGCGTCATCAATCAGAAGGAATTATCATGTTTCGGCTTTGACATATCGAAACGTCAGCTTGTTTACAATACGTCAAATTCTGCTATGGCTTACGTTAAATTAATTGACACGCCGTTATACTCCCAATTGGCTGACACTTAAAGCTTAGAATGGCGTATGAGGATTTAAATCACCCCGTTTCATAGACCATATTTGCACCCCCGATTTCATCCCTGTGAGGGTGATTATCGGGACAAAAAGTAAGTACTATAAGTGAATCCAGATTACATACTGTTAGTATACAAAAAATCATCTTGATCTGTTCAGCCGTTTTTGCGTGATTGAGTAACAAACATCCAAACATCCAAACATCTAAACTTTCGCATTTATAATATTAGTGGGATTAACAGAGCTCAATGATGTTAACTGACTTGTGCCAACATTATCATTAGTAAGTAATTTACCGTATATTTTATAATTAGTACTTTGACGTATATTTAATCAGCGAAATATAAATTGATTTACGAATGTCATTAAAGTAAATTTTAATTCGTCTTAATCGTGATTTCTCGGGTGCAGGATTGGTATACGATTCACTGCAAATGAATGAGTACGAGTCTGAAGAAAAGGTAAATAAAGTAAATAAATGTAATTGCATTAACTAAAACCAATATATGGAACTCGTGCAATCGATTATCTTGATTATCTACAAGTTGTTATGATTTTAAAAAAATGAACCGATAATGTTTCTAGCGAATAGGTTATAGTAATTTAAACCTGAAAGCTTTATAGCAGTGTCAATAATTTACTATATTTTACTAGTTATTCATTTGTCTACGTTAACAAGGTAAACGCATCTTTCAAAGTAGATGTCTTGAATTTATATAGACAAATAAAAATCCAATACTTTATTCCAATCAATATCAATTAGATTAAAAACAGAAAGGTAAAACAAACATAGCATAATTCCAAATAAGTCCACAAACTCCTAAGACAACCCATCCATCACACCGTTAACTGAACATCACATAATAATATTCACAAAAACCTTACCCCACAAAGTAACCACTCAATAACGTTAAAAATGAGCTCTCAAATAGCAAGAAAATTGTTTTTCCTCCGACACCGCCCGATACATCGGGAAAATGAAAAGTTTCCCTATCAGCCCACTGACACATCGATTGGCGTTTACATCTTGGTAAAACGAATTCAAGATCATGCAAACGAACATAGATCTTACCAACACAGGGGGACGGTACGCTCCGTGGCATCTTTAAGGTTCGTTTTCCCGTGCATTAGATCGTGTCAGATATTTTCAAGCTGCCAACTAGCTATTGCTAAGCAATCCATCATTCATGCGAGGGAGGAACAAAAGCATAAGTACAGTTCGCCATCTTTTAAAAAGACGATAAAAGCTTTATTTTAGAATATACTTGGAAATACTGAAAGCCGCTTGTTGCTTATAATACCTTGTGTTTTTTAAAGCTGAAAGCTAACGCTTAAGTTTTGCAACTTGGAATATAATGTACAAAAGTGTTTTAGTACTTTTTTAGAGGAAGTGCCAAAACAGTAACAATGGAACTCTAATGGCACGATATCGCAGAAACTACTTTTATTGACAATTTGAGAGTAGAACTTTGGGAACGGTTGTAATCAAAGTTCGAAGTTTCAAGTTCAGGAATTAAAAATCACTTAATTTATGAATAATAAAAGATATGAGTGGAGCAATAATTCATAGGTATTCAAATTACTTTGGGGATAAGAAAAGGTTGAGTTCTACATTATTTTTTCAATTTTTACGGGTTTTCTCTGCGGTAGTACACAAGTATATGCCAATTTATTTTATATTTAGATGAAGGAATCTGTCATAAAGAGACGGGTCCAATCCCAAAAAGGCTTTGTTCTCCCTCTAGGATGGAAGATGGCAGTCGCTTTAGAAAAACTAGTGCCTACGCCAGCTAGCGTTGGCCCTAAGGCGTAGTAAGAGGGAAATAGTGAAGGATGTCGTGCCTGAGCTTGATTGGTTTCGATAGTTCAGTGGCTAGAGCGATTGGCCGCGTAAGCCATCTCGCAGAGCCGGCCGAGTCACTGCTAAAATAAAAAAAATAAGAAATACACTACGAGGGTGATGATTAAATCAGAAATAATATGTACACAACAAATTATTCTGCTTTGGTCGTCCACTTCACTGTAGACTGCAGCATAAAAACAGGTAAATTCAATTAATAAAGTCAATAATCCATTACCATAATCAGATGTAAAACTGTTTGCGTTCGGTTACGCTTCCAATGTGGGTAATTATGAACAATATGTTTCCGCATAAGCCGCGGGCGCCGCTTTTGCAGTTAAAACGATTCGGGCCGGTAATCGGTTCTACGTTAGCTGAATTACAAAAAGCCGTATGTTAATACTATTATTATAACGACTTACGCCCTTTTAACTTGCGGTGGAACACGCTCTGTGAGTAATGTCAATGTTTTAAATTTTAAAATCTGAATGTAAATTGCATTTAAATCTGAAGTGTTCAAATTTTTTGATGGTTTTCCGTTTCGGATATAATTTAAACATGTGAAATGGACGTCAGTTCCCTTTGGATGCGTGCTTGCCTGGTAGTGATCTCAACAGCCATTCCAGTAGTATAATTTTTGATAATTTATGCATCTATGGGGTACTTTCTTAGCGCAGTCGTGTAAAATGATACAAAAATTCTAAACTTCTTGGAACTTGGCACACCTTGCGCGCTCACGACGCACTTTGGTGTCGAGATTAAAAAAGGACAGCTGGCCGGTCTAATTAGAATTTTCCGAATTGCACAACCTCGCGAACATTTTTCGTGACGTTGTCCCCGAATATTTTAAGAAAAATGACGTAATACTGTTGGACAAGGTTCTAATGAGTTTCTTCGAAAACTTCTAAAAAAAGACGTTCTAAATAACACTTGACGTGTTAGGTAAAAGTACGATCATAAACCGATTTCATCCTGGTAAGTCCTTTGTTTTTTCAAATGTAGTACTCGCTGAGTGTAGTGCTTCGGTCCCAGGCGAAACTTTTTCGAATTTGGCTAAATTCTTGCCCTTTGTTTTATTCAGTATGTGTATGGTTTTTAGCGCATCCTTAATTTGTACTTGGTAAAGTACATTAGGCAGTTATTTATACTAGGCAGTTAAAATGTCAGGTCTGAAGTACTATCATTATTTTGTACTTGTACGAGTACGCGGGGACTTTCGACGTTAAAAAGTTCTTATTTAAATTATATTGCTGAATAATATTTTTTAAACTTACCATGTACAAATTCTAAGATTCAAGAAGTATTGTTATCGAAATCACGACAACTTTTTGTAACTAGTACCTGAAACAAAAGTAAAACAACATTATTACTTTATTATCCTTACAGTTGATAGATGCACCGCCAAAAAAAATCTACTTTGCCTTAAGGTTGACTGGCAGAGAATCTGAGAAGCTGCCGACTCCGCTGGCGATGGCGGGACGAGCCTGGCTTGTTTTCAAAATAGTTAGGTATCTGTTGATCTAGAAGATTGGCAATAGAGAGAGGGCGGGCCTTTGCCCAGCTGTGGGCCACTCCAAGCTCCCAATAAAAAGGCCGCGTTTTATAACGATCCGTTGGACCAATACATGTCAGATTAAATTGTGGTTACACATTGTCATTTTTTGACATAACTTAAGAGTGCGCAAATTATAATGGAGTAAAAATACAACGATTATTAAGGTTTTCATACAAGCCGTAAAAAACCGAAAAAAACGCTGTATTTTTTGTCTTTTCCATTTTCTAGCAACAGAAACTAATTTCCGACCTAGATATGCCGGATCCCATTGTGTATACAAAGTTTCATGTTATTCTAGCATGGCGTTTAAAATGAGAGCATAAATACGTTTGTATGGAGAACCAAGCGTACTGCCACGTACTGCGCCCTCTAAAGGGCATCTCATCATCATGTCAGCCGTAGGACGTCCAGTTGTCCACTGCTGGACATAAGCCTCCCCAATAAAGTGGTCTAACGGACCTTTAAAAAAACCGAGCCTAAGTATGTGATATGAACTGGTGTCGTCAAACGCATTCTGTTTAAAGTGACTTCCTGATTTGTCGGTGTGGACGCGGAAAGATATGAGAAACCTGTCCATGTCAGGTTTCAATAGAGTCAGTACTGCTATATACTGCCCAAACGGAGCGACACGAACGCAGAACCTAATGTTCGGCTTCTGCGCATGATATTACTACTGCGCAAACGTAATACTGGCTGTATCTCATCAAGTTAGGAAATCTCTGCGATATCAGTAAGCTGATGGCAAAGAACAAATTCCACATATAGATCCCGCCCCGCCAAGTCAGGCAGTCGCCTAACGCTGCGATTATCACGTAAAACAACCCCTTGCTAACAAATATGAAATGTGAAATGTCAAAGCGGTAAAATATTCCATACACGTCTAGATACAAGTTCAACGCGTACAACAGTCAACAGGTACACTGGAAAAGTGCCAGGAGATTTACTTTCCAAGTGAACTGCCTTAAAAGTGCTTTTGTTCCGCTCGAATTCCTGACTTGGCGATACCAAAGAAAGTTAACAATTAACATAGAAATAGGGGTCAAAAGTATTCCCTTATAATAAAGACTTTTGATCGTACCAAATGTATAACTGCTTTTGTTGCTGACTGTACCATATTAAGTAAAGGCTAGTATTTAAAGGCACATCAAAAAAAACCCAAGTACCTAAAAAACTAATCGCACATCATAACTGAGTTTTGTAGTTTTTTTGGTGTGCAATTTAGAGTGCAAGTTAGTATTTTTGATAAACAATGAAAAATTTTCTTTTTTATATGACTTAGGACGCAAACTAGCAGACGAATCGCTTGATGGCAAGCGATTAGCGCCGCCCATGGACACTCGCAACACCAGAGTGGTTGTAAGTGCGTTGCCGGCCTTTAAGATGGGAGTACGCTCTTTTCTTGAAGGTTTGAATTTTATTTACATCAAAATTTAACTAGTTCAACCATTTATAGATTAACCTGTGGGTTTTCCGCAGTGTTGTCCGTTTGCTGTTTCATTTTACCCTAAACTAGGGAAACCCTAGGGAAATTAGTTTTATTCTAATTACTCGCGTTACTATTTTGATAATTGGATCTTTACTTTATTGATTTCTAATTGTAATTTTAAACAAGACTAATTAATTAAAGAACTAAAAAACCCGACCGCGTTTCTGTGTAATTTAGAATTCGGCGCCATAAATCCGCCATTTTATGTTTATTGTGTTTTGATATACCCAGTGTCACTCTCATAGTAAATACGAATCCAGCGGCGATATCTCTCAAGCTAAAATCCATCGATACATACATATACTCGAAAAACATAACCCTCCTTCTGGCGCAGTCGGGTAAAAATCAAGTCAATTGATAGCCGGTAGCTAAGTACTTCCAACAGCTCAAAAATTTCACTAACCAAAGATTGTCTGGACGAGATCGCTTTTTAGCGATAATACCGCCACGTGTCTGCCTCTGTTTATGGTTTTTTTTTCTTTGGTAAACTTTTTTATTTACCAAAAAAAGAACCATGTTTGTATTATATTTTCTATTAAAAACCAAACATTGCTTACTAAATAATACCGAAAGCAATCGTAATAATATTGGTAACTAAAAAAATAATTACTTATTAGCGTGGGTTGCACTAACTTACTATTATAGACAGATCTTATGTTAAATTTATTTATTGTGTACATGTACAATTTCAATGCATATATAAATACATGATGTTACATTGTGATGAGGGAGTGTACATGTCCTGTAAGGGCGTGACAATGTCATCTTATTAACTAGGTATATTATTTATTTATTTAGTGCTTTGAAATGAACCCAAATATAGCGCCGGTAGATGTCATCCCATAGAAACTTGTCAAACTATCCATACAATCAGATTTTAACGCAACCCAGCCTTATTACGACCAATCAATCAATCATCAATCAATCAATTTAATTTATTTTATTTTAATTTATTTTAATTTAATTTATTTATTTTAATTTTTTTTAATTTTTTTTTTATTTTTGTTTTATTTTTATTTTTTTTGTCAATTTGATTTGATCAATTTGACAAAAATATCCAATACTGAAATCATATAGAAATGTTAATGTTCTGTTTCGAGTTTACGCTTAATAAGCGCGACGCTAGAACATTGATATAAAATATAAATGTAATTGCAAAAATTTATGGTATTTTTCTAAGCACCTCATAGTGTCGGGGCTTAACCCTCACTTTAACGCGTAGTGGCCCCGAAGTCTCGGCTTGGAACAACACACGCAACAGTTCAGGCAATACGGCTTAAGAGCACCAACAGGTAGCTTGGCTAGCGGCCAAGGCGGTACGCTTCACAATAGAGAAAGGTATTAAGTCTGTACGAAACTGCGCCGTCTTACTGCCTTTAGTTTTGATAGGTTTTTGCTACGAGCCTACTAGCGCTTAAACGATTTCAAGTTTAGAACGCGATTTGGTAGTTTTTAAGTTGTATTACATTTTAAAGAACAATTTTATACACTCTAAAGATTGTTAGTAAAAATGCAGAGACAGCTGAATATTTAATTACTTAGTTCGAATTGGTAAAGAGAAACTTGAATTAATAGTCTCGCTATTACACTCGTCGAATTCTAGAAACTAAAAGCTTAGGTTAGTATTTGGTTGGTAATGGTTAAAGAGGCAAGTTTTCGTTTTAATCAGTTAATCTACTACCTTCGGGGTCAATAAATAGTAACAAATAGTTACCTGCAACGAATTTATACTGCCGCATAAGGTGGCAACGCAAGGACAAGGTATTTTAAACTTACTCGTGAACTTGATCGAGAGACTTCAACATATAAATCTCTCCCAATAATAAACATGTTTATTATATATAATTTTTATACGGCGGGGAACAATCTTACGGCTTACCTGATGGTAAACAGATACCGCAACACTCCAAAGGAATCACAAACTCATTGCCGACTCTTTATATCAATAAATCCAGGATTCATTGTTTTGCCAGCCAGGACGGCTAGCATAACTTGGCGCGCGAGCTATCTCACGCGCGAGATAGACTATCCGCCTCTTTCTAATTGGTGCACACAGAAAGAGACGGATTGTCTATCTCGCGCGTGAGATAGCTCGCGCGCCAAGTTGTGCTAGCCGTGCAGACACAATATGCCGGTACCTCATTTTCAACACAGCGTATAGTAGTTAGGAGTATACTGTTTCTGCGGCACCCCTGCGGCGCGGCCCGAAGGGCCGAAATTTTTTTTGGTTTTTTGCTGCGGCAGGTTTTTTTGGGTGTCTTTTTCGTGTGAATTTGAAATGCAGCTATGTGATATGTGACCCCCCGTTGTTTTATGTTTATGACAGGTGTGGGTGCATTGTTGTTTTTTTGCTGCGGCAGGTTTTTTGGGTATCTTTTTCGTGTGAATTTGAAATGCAGGTATGTGATATGTGACCCCCCGTTGTTTTATGTTTATGACAGGTGTGGGTGCATTGTTGTTTTTTGTTAGAAGATTGCTGTTTTGAGACGATTTGTGTATTTTATTTAAAAACGATTTATTTAATTAGGATCAACAGTCTGTTTTTGCTCTATTCCCACGCAAAGGTAGGTAATTAATTACATTCTGTGAACAGCAATATATTTTAAAATTAATGTTGACAGAAATGATCGTGAGAATGACATGGGTTTTCTATTTGATTGGGTATAAATAAAAGTAAAGAACATTTGAAGCTAAGCAGGTTCAAACACGCCCCATCCGTTGGAATATTGCAGTAAAAAACTAGTTGTTTCGTGTCGTAACATGCAACGAACAGATGTTCATTTTTATGGGGGTAACATATTTATTGTCTTATCTGTGACATGTGAGCGTGTATTATATTTGGGAAAAAAACGATAAATATCAGCAACTATTACGAAATGTCATGCTTGCCGTATTTTATTGGTCACTAAACTACCTAAAGATCATTTAAATCTATGCAGGTTCCATTTCCAAGAATATTGCAGTAAAAAAGTAATAAAATTCCACGTCTTGCTACAAGTTAGAACGTGTTGTATCAAATGAACAGGTACCTGTTTTATTAATAGATTTTTTTCTCCTAACCGCTACGTGTGTCCCGGTGTGTGTGTGTGTGTGTGTGTGTGTCTGTCGTGAATAAAAGCAAAGCTCAAATCCAGAGCGCCGCCATTCGCTCAGATTAGTTTGTCTGAAAACCGTGTCAAGTGTTAAATAAAAGTGTACTAAAGTAGATAGTTGTCAATAGTTTTAATTTTTCTTGCTACGAGTTAAAATGGAGGTAAGTCCCACATTAACTAATTAATTATGTGCAAAAATTACATGTTTCCATTTGTATCAAGCATCTCACATGTTTTTTTGGTTGTTTTAGATATCAAACGAGAATTCCCTTGAGTACACTATGAAAAATTATTATTATAACAATTTGAGTGACGATGAAGCCCAATGCTCAAAACCACTTATAATTCAAGCACAAAAACGAACCAACAACATTGATGTATTTTTTGATAAGCCTAAAAAGAAGCAGGCTACAGAATATTCATCTACTGTCGCCAAGTCTACAAATGGAGGCACTAATTATATATCTTCTCGCGTAGATGATGTTACAAAGATCACTCATGTCGTTAAAATTGACGTCTACGATATAAAAAAATTGCGTGGTATCCCAAACGATCAGCACTGGAAATTCGCGGATACTAGAATCAAATACTATACGCAGGGTGAAGAAGATGACTTTTATTCTAACACAAAAGAATTGATTTACAATATTACGAAAGATATTGCAACAAAAAACGATTGCAAGAAATATTTTATCAACGCTAAGCCATAAATTATATCTTACTCCACCCACAAGCAACTCTCCCCCCACCAACGAACAAATGATTTTTGGGGCTATATAAAGTTCGACACCGCAAAAGAAACCATACCGTATCTCTATTAACACCCGTGAAAGTCAAGCTGCACAATGGATCTACAAAACTCACAATACGATGAAGAGCTTTATGAACGCTGCGAAGACGTGGATCTATATAACTCATTTTACGACGAAGATTTGAGTAACCTCTGCGACGACGCTGAAATGCTCCATGCGTCATCAAACGGTTATTCACCAGCTTTGCAACCTATATTTTCGGGGTATGTCGGTAACCCTCTTTTGATAGAATGGGAAGATGAAGAAGACACAGAAATGTATGACATGGAGACGAGACCTCCAAGTGGCGATGCATATGAACCCATAGCATATGAAACATTGCGTTTGCCTGCATTTAAAAGTGATGAACTATTTATGGAGTGTGAAAAGTGGTGTGATATGCAATAAGGATTTCAGCTTATTGATGTAATAAAATGAAAACCGTTCTGTATTATTGTTTTTATTTTAATGTGTTACTTTTGTTTTAATGTATGAAATACTTGTATGTGAAATAAATGGTTTCAACGATCCTCTTGCATTTTTGATGAATTGATAATGTTGTATATGTTTACTAAGAATTAGTGAAGGAAAGAAAAGACAACTTTTAATAAAATATTTATTTATTTCGTAAAAACATAGATCTATACATATCTTCTATAATCAAATCATTATACATGGTATTTTCAAAAAATAAGTTTACAAAATCAAACATTGTTTTACCTTTGAACTTAAAATATATATAAACTAAACAGTATTTACCACAAACTGAAGTAAGATGGTTTTGAATTATTATATGGTTATAAAACCATTTTTTTGCATTCCGTTTTAAAAACAACTTATGATAACCAGAAGGTTTTCTACCAAATGAATCAAAATATTCACCATTACCATTAATATCAATATGAATTGCCACCCAGTGAGAGCCAGGTTTTGAGTCAGGGTCCAAATTACTTATGATATAAATCGGAAGATCCATGAAAACAGGGATTCTATTTGCCGCAAAAACATGCGATTCAATGGTAGGACAAATTTTTTTCATACATAATTGCAATTCCTTAGTGTCCATTACAAAGTATTGCATTTACCGATGAATTCGTTGCTAAGGTTTGGTAAAAAGTGGTACAATCTCTCATAAACGTATTATTATATATGTACATCATTCTAATTAACTGTTATAATCTACACTTACATCTCGATGTTTGTTTATTTCAATTATATTATCAAACTCTGCATAGACGACGCAATTAACGGTCGTGGTAAGAGCTTTTTCAAATCGAACTTCTAACCGTACACTACCATGTCTAACAAGATTCCAATGAGAAGTAGAACTCGCTGATAAATCAGGTGTTAAATCGAAACACATCAAACAATAACCGTTGCCATAATCTTCTCGACTTATTGAGTTCCCTTCATTAAGAAAATGAATACCCGTTCCAGAAAACAGAGTGTGATATGTTGTTACCATTAAATCGGTATTGAAAGATGGTTGTAGTGTTTTAGAAGGAATTTGATGACCGTCTACATACAAACTAAATAAGTTCATATCGTGGTGGTGGAAGTTAAAGGGATTATGTTTTAAACTTCCATTAAATGCTATATTATCAACAAAACCTACAATACACCTTTTTGGAACTTGACCGAGGAATATATTATCAAGGGATTTCCCTTGTACCCCTGATGGTATTGTAAGTACTTTAACTTCCGCTCTTGTGATGGGATATTTTGCAGTCGTTGAAGCTAAAACCTTTTGATGTGCAAGCAAAACACTTGGGTTAATTTTTGTTCTTCTTATTATTAAACTAGCATCCATTATGCGTACTTTAAGTTTTTTATCTTGAATGCACATTAGATTAAACGACTCTTTTGATCGTACTAATTTAACTCGAACTTCAACGCCATTTATTAAAAACTTTTCTTGATTAAAAATATCACCGTGTAAGTGTCCTATCATTTCAACTTCCTTACTATCTTTAATAAATTCTTGTCTTTTAGTCCAGCCTTTGTTAGCCGTATCAGTTCCATCCATATGACCCGAAGTGTCTTCATACCATAGCCCACATGTAAGATGGGACTGTTTTGCTGCAGGTCCATAATTTAGTAGGGTTTCCATATATGCACGGTACGCATATGTATTATTAGGCGGTGAAACTAGTTTTTGATTTAAATATATGTCCAACTGGTTAAACAGTGAATGTAACCAATTATTCACTGGAGCAACATGAGTTTCCGCGGATTTGATCTTAGTACCGTCTTGATTCAATACCTTGGCTTTGATATGTAGTAAAGTGTGAGACAGGTCAATATAGTCATCGCCTGATCCTGGAACTTGAAATTCAATAGGACCATCATCACTAAGAGACGAAATAGGTTTATAATGTATCCACTGCCCATTTTCTATACTTGTTTGCGTCGATGGCAGTGCAAATAAATCTAACTCTGACTTAGCGCATTCACATGAATGATGATGTAAAAATGACATGGTTTAATTAGAAAAAATATCGTTTGTATATTTTTTACTTTTTTTTGTACCTCTCCCCCGTAATGCTTTGGATGCAATGGTGCGCTCTCGTCTTTTTCGTATCATTTTATACCCAGACCCTGACATTAAAGAATCAATTTTTTCATCAGCTTTTCTTTTTAAATTACTGCTCGCATTCTTAAAACGAGACTTTATTGATTCGTCCATAGGGTGCGAATTCATCATGTCGGATAAAAGACCAACACCAGCATTTAATGCTTCTTTCCCAACCGTTCTAAATCCGCTAGATAACAGAGGAAATACCGATCTAAACAAGCCTCCTAAAAAACTTCCTATGCCATGCCCTCGCTGGTGAGGAACACCTTTATAAACAATGCCTACTCCTGAACCAGCTTGATGAGTATAATAATGTTCATATGGGCAGGGAATATTTTCACGTCTATAATTCATTTTATTCGTTGAAAATGTAGCTTCACGCATGAAGTTCCAAACTGGAATGGAACCTTTCCACCCGTATGCATTCTTATATCAATTTCAATAGTATCAAATTCTCTACGTAAAACTGGTATGTAATGTGCAGGAGAAAAGCTATGCATTTTATATGCTCCATATATGTATTTAGTTGGATCAAGTGGTATTATTCTTACTAACGATGTCATAACATCCCCTACTATTTGAGGTTGAACGATATCCGAATATATAAACAATTGTGATGGTAGACCCAAATATAAATTAGCAGGAAATTTTCCAATTTGACATTGAATAAGGTTCGTATTCGGTTTGAAACCTAGCTGGAGGTTTAGTATTGGTGTTGCACGTACGGAAACTATGTCTTTATGTGAAGTAGTGACCTTGATAACTTTCGATATTCCATCATAGCTAAATTTCACCTTATTTCTTAATAAGGAATTTTCATTAAAAGCAGATAAAAACTGATCCATGTCGTCATATGTCGTTGCTGGAATATGTGACTTAAATTCAACATTAACAGGCGACACTTCGTTTGGTAATTTCACCATCTTTTTTACATAGACTGCGTTTTCATGTTCTTGAACGTTGTACATTGAACATGGGTAGTGAAACTCCACTAATCCGACAACCCATTCTCCTTCTAGTTTTATTGTCTTTGGGAGTTTGGTGAGAAAGTTTGCTGTTGTATTTTCGGGGAAATATTGCATAGAGCTGTTACTTAACAAAGTTAAATAAAAACTGTCATCACTCATGTTTCTTCTAAGCTAGAAGCAGGTATCCAACTATTAAATTTATTCGGATAACCTCTCCACTTCACAAGCACCTCCTTTCTGTTACCTACGCGTCTAGAACGTATTATTTTATCTATTTTATATATCATGGTGGGGTTATAAGTAACTTTCTGTAACTCTTTAGAATAGAAAGTGCCAGTGATTGGTTCATTTTGTAAGTCCTTCAATGTGTAAACAAGATGAGGCGACCTATTAATTATTGATTCGATTACGAAGATTTCATCGCTCCAATTAGTTTCGTAACCTTTTTGAAATATGTGTTTATACTTCGTTATTCTGACATGATCACCAACATTTAAAGTACTATTACTAATTTTTTTTAATCCATTTTTTGGTGTATCGTATAAATTGGTCCAAACAGTCATAATATTGTTAAAATTAACATCTATCGGACGCATTTTAATACTTGAATGGTAACTGTGATTATATGAATAAAGGAGATCTTGTAAAATGTCAATGTATTTATAAGTATTTTTATGTGTAAAATAGCGCCACATTTTCATTTTTAATGTTCTTTGAAATCTTTCTACAATACTCGCCTTAATGTCAGGATTATTCGTTGTATAGTAGTTTATGTTTTTACTCTTAAAATATTGTCTTACCTCTTTGGAAACAAATTCAGTACCTTTATCGGATTGGATGTGACGTGGAGTTGCTCGAGCCTCGGTAAATATATCCTCAAAGCATTGTTTAACTGTTTCTGATTTTTTCTTTTTCATTGCCCTAGCAAAAGCATATTTACTAAAGACATCAATAACACATAATATATAATTAAAACCATCATTATATTTACTATATGTACGCATATCACTTAAATCTACTTGCCAAAGTTCATTATAGTTGGACAAAATGTACTTGTTTCGTGTAAAACGTCTTTGAACTGGTTTATGTAATGTATATGTTTCCTGGGACCGTAACCAGTTTGCTACCTCATCTTTGTTCATTCGACCATGCATTGCTTTAGCTAACTTATCAATACTACTGTAGCCAGCTGGATCAGAAACATTATAGTAAATCCTACTGATGTCTAATAGGGGGTCCATCTCTCCCAATCTATTTTCTTTTTTGATGATTCAGGAGTTTTGTATGAAATTGGTGTTGATTGTCCTTTTGATTGAATCGAAGTTGATCTGGTATTTTTGTATATTGGGGATTCTTGAACCTCGTCGATCTGAAGACCATTTATATATTCCAGATTAGTTGGGTTACCTATACAAGATATAGGAACTTCAATATCTTTTAAAACTAAAGCAAACTGTTTCCAACCAATCGGTTTGGGACGTTTGAGAGGTCTCAGCGTGTCACTTATCAATTCTGTTATATTGCTTTCTGGGATAACTTGATTATTTACTACGATTTCCCCTCCTTCTTTCCACCAAATCTTCGGTTTATTTTTTAAAATATTGTCAATCAAAGATTGTCCTTTTTTCACATAACTTTTAGGAATTTTGTTTATGATGTGAGATGGAGTAAACTTCTCAGGGTAAGTATGATTCGAAGGAGTACTCGCAGCGTCACTTTCGAACGGTCTTGAATGTGGTAATGTAGCATTATGTTCAGTTTCCTCCTTTTTAACCATCGATTTGTCAGAATATTCTTGGTGGACATTATTTGTATCATCAATCATTATTGGCACCTTGAACGGTTTTCGATCTGATTCAGTAAAATGCAAAAAACGTTGTAGTGCTTGAGAATACAATGCCCATTTTTCGCGATCCTCTATTTTACTTTTCAGTATTTTTTGCATGTCCTCATCTAAGCGAGATAGGGAATTTAAAGGAGCATTTTCATTGTGTTTGAGCTTCTCAATAAAGTCTGGTTCTACTAAAATCATTTTCTTCGTGTTCTCCATTTTAACTATGTTAATGAGCTCAATAAACTACTTAATACAGCCCCCAGTATAATTGGTAAAAACGCACCACCCTTTTGCACTATAATAGTCTTCCTTAATTTTTGTTTCCCCTTAGAAACTAATTTGCGTAATATATTCTTATGTTTATTTAACCTGTTTTTTTCTAAATTGTCTAATGGAACTTTTCCCTTTAAAACGTTGTAAATGCACTCACAAATTATTTTTATTTCATCTTCATCACATGCTTTCAGTAAAGCTTTACGATATTTTGGTTTGAGCGTATGCAATGCTTTAAGTAAATGTTGATATGTGGCTACTCTGTCAGGCATTATCTAGAACTGACCAAAACAGAATGACTACTGGTATATTTAAACCCTTTTTTTGGAATGTATACTGTACAACCTTTATCGAATGGAAATACCTTAGTTTTAAAACGACATATATCATCAGTGCTTTGTTTCAAATCTATCATCAGGTATCCATAAGCTGTCATAGTGGCATCTTTATATGCTTCTTCAACAAATTTTGTATTTTCTGGATAAACTTGTCGGGACAAGTAGCGTATTTGAGTTTTGTCTCGAGGATTTTTAAAATAAATAATGTAGGTTGTGTTCAAAGAGATATCACGTTGTCCTCTTCCTTGGTGAAATAAGTTTTGAGTTATATAAAAAACGCTTAAATTTCTGTGATGGCTACCTTTAGTAAAAATATCAACAATACGTCCATCTGACTCTCTCATTAAATCATCGATTATAAGCAGTTTAGGTTGTTTCCCATCAAACATACTTAAATCGGGAATACCTTGAACATAATCAACACCATTCAAGTTATAAAGTGGCTGCATTTCATCATAGCACCACAGCACTTGATTAAAATCTATATTACACATATGTGCTACATTTTTCAAAAAATTTGTGACAAAGTTTGATTTTCCACAACCACTTGGACCAGCAATAATAGCTGTAAATGGATGAATGAAATGGTACATTATAAAAACTGTCCTTCCTCACTAAAGGTTGTCTATAAAATAAAATACATTTATGAGGCTATAGATATATATATATGTATCCATAATCTAATATAAGCATATGGTATATGATTGGCATACATTTGCTTATAATGTAATAATTTAAAAATAAAACTTTTTCTTTTTCTGATATATTTATATTTGATGTAAATACACGATTTACAAAATAAAAGTTCTTAAAACTAAAATTAAAAATAAAAACTTATTTTAATATAAACAAAATTATATCTAAAACCTCCCATGCAACGAACATTTTTTTTATTTTATTTAAACAGTTAATACGTCAACTTGTAATTATATTTACTGATACTTAAATACTATGAATTATAGTAATTGATACTTAAATATTTGTAACTCTAGATCTACCTTAATTTATAATGACCCCAAGCTAAAGTGTCAAATGAATCTTTACACAGATATCTTTTTGTGTCACAAGATGATAACGAGATTTTATTTATCTTCTGTGTAAAAATTACATGCTTAATAGAACGAAATCGGTACATTTCCGATAATACATATTTTTTCTCATTTAAACAACTTTTATAATCTTGAATCTGAAACTTTTTAGTCACGCATTTATTTACACCTTTAGCCTTAGCCACTATACAGTCCTCAACATTTAAAGCGTACATTTTAGACCGTAATCCTACAAATTCCTTTGTTCGCGCCAATAAGCGCGACGATTCACACTTCATTCATTCGCTCACTCTTTCCGCTCTCAGCGGCGCACACGCCGCGCCACCAGTGTCACATTCAGCCGCCGTCAAGCGCAGACGTCACTAGCTCTCTCTCTAATTTTCTGCATTCGCGTGAGAACGAACATTCGAATAGCCGGCCGGCAGTTAACAGTGAAAGAGTGAAGTGACTATCAGCTCAGGACATTAACCACGCGTGTGACTTTCCCGCAGTGTTCAGTGTGTGTGTGTGTGCGTGAAAGACTCATCAGCTCGACTATACCCAGAAGCCATCAATCAGTTCAGCAGCAGCAGCGTCCTTCAGCTCATCGCCCATCAGGGCCAGCCACGGCATCCGCTCCAAATACAGTCCACTAAACCACCAGCTCATCACAAGTAAGCCCATTCATACCTATCAGCTCGCCCATCGTCATATGTTTACGCAACGTACACATAATTTTGATCCTTCGAGCCGTTAGAATTTACGGTCTATCGAACCGTCAGAATCCTTTTAGTCCATCGTCCTGTGGATATACAGTTTCTAAAATCCCACCCACATTTCAAAAAAAAAAACTCTCGTCCATAAAACCCAGCCCATTTTAACGTACGTACCTATTCACATTACATTGCAAACTCAGCCCATTTTAATAAAGGTACCAAATTTACAAGTAGCAAACCTCACTTTGTTTACCTCAAAATCGGCCCAGAACATTTCGACCGCTCGTAGGTACCTAGGTACAAAGGTTACGCTTAGCGACCTTCATCCCGTTATAGCAATAACTCATATTCAAATCAGATCATCTTCTCAACAACAATAACCAGAAAGTGTGGAGAATTACTCATAAATTAATCCTAGACTTGTTTGTGATTGCATCATTACAAAGTTGCAAGCGCCGCAGGCGTTATAATATAAGTAATAAGACACTCACAGTATACTATAGCATACCTACATAAGTTGTGGACACTATTCAGCTCAATACATCTAATTACATAACTAGATAAGTACCGTTACTGCCCGCAACCTAGAAGTTAGATTAATATTTATAAAGAATTAGGGTACGATCTATTGGGGATTAACAATAACAAGATTGAAATCATAGGGTTCAGCACACATAATTAAAAACCCTCGACTAAAAATAAAAAATACTTTTATATATACTCAAATAAGCACAAATACGGTTTTCTCATTTCTAAATTACCGATATCATATTAATACGAAGTAGTATACAGGTTGACTTCAATTCAGCCCCATACAGTGTGACCATAAGGTACCTTTTTAATAACTTGCTCATCGATTTTGTTTCCATTTAAATTTCAAAAATAAAAACGCTCAAGCGTCCCATACAGTCTGCTCAGCACATTTTATATATACAGGGTGACATAAAACACATACATAATTAAACTTTGCTCCTGAAATTATTTTTAAGTACAAAAAAAAAAACAATATTTATTCACTCCTCTCACAATATACAGGCTGCTGAAACAATTAGAATATACAGGGTGTTACAAATTTCTTACAGTTTTTTTATTTTATTTAATTTTTAGTTTTTTAATGTAAATTGCTCACTCACACAATCTCTTACAAGCAACCATCCAGCACATCCAGCAATCACCGCTCATTATATACACTCGGATTCATACATTTTATAAAAAAAACACAATGCCGACCAAATCTCAAGCAGCTATTTTCAGAGAGGCAGCAAGGCAATTGCCCAGCTCAAGGAAATCGCTTTGGCCGTACTAGACAAAGATACAAAAAAATATTCGGTGTCGGACTTTACTGCTCGGTACACAAAATTGGAGGTGCACAAAACAAAATTAGAGGACGTCTACCATGAAATACTGGATGACGAAACTCTCTCAGACGAGACCGAAAACATGTATACAGACAATTACGACAGCGCGATTGCGGATTATAACGACATCCTAGTCGCGTTCGAAAAGTTAAGTGTGACCTCAGCCCTTCCGGAGACTTCTCACCCCTCCACTTCAGCCACGCCTGCAACCGTACTGCCCAAAATTGCACTCCCAAAGTTCAGCTCAAAAATTGAAGACTGGCCTTCCTTCATTGCCATCTTCAAGAGTCTCACTGATGACATGACCACCATTTCGGATGCAGTAAAGCTCCACTACCTGCTCTCATGCCTGACAGGCGAGGCACGCAGTATGGGTATCCCACCTTCAGCTCACCAGCGAAAATTTCACCGTAGCCATGGACATTCTGACCCGGCGTTATGAAAATCGTCGCGTCCTGATCGACCGGTTTGTCGACATCATCCTAGGCCTACCCAACATTCACGTGCGCTCAGATATCCGCACGCTCTTTTTAACACCGCTCATTTCAGCGCAATGCGCCCTTAATAATCTCGACCTTCCCATGAAAGATAGTGACTATGTTTTCGTATCCATAGTTGTACGGAAACTTAAGGGTGAACTCCGCACCCTCTTTGAACGTAAATACGGTTCACGCCAGACTCTGCCCACCCTCAAGAATTTGATCGCCTTTTTGGAAGAACACGCGCGTTGTGTAGAGACCGAGTGGTCTAGCCCAGGTCCCTCCCAAGTCACTCAGCACTCGCCACAGCCGGGCCAGTACCGCAGGCAGTCTCCGGTCAATACCCCTCGTGGCCCGCCCAGGCAACCGCGTATCAAGAACCGCGCCCTATGACCCCGGTCAGGAGTCGATCAGACTACCCAGCTCAACACAGGCCGGTTTACTCAGCTCAACCTTCAGCTCAAGGCGCTAACGCCCCCAACAATATGCCCTGCCCATACTGCAGAGATACCGGGCACAAGCTCATCGCCTGCCCACGGTACAACGACCAACCAATTCAAGGCCGATGGGACTTTATTCAGCCCGCAACCGCTGCCGACGCTGCCTTGGCCCTCATTATGAAAATGAGTGCAAGTCCACACGGGCGTGCAAAGAGTGTGGCAACGACAGGCACCACACATCTCTTCATCGCCCCGGTGCCTCGTCGCCTACCCATACGTCCGCTCATCTGTTACCAGCACATTTGAGGGAACAACCCAGACAGCGTCCAGCCCATGAGCACCAACACTCCTCAGCACACGCCTCACAGGCGAACCCCACGTCCCAGAACAACTCACCCCATCACTCTCGCTCGCCCAGTAGGTGTCGTATAGGTAGTCAACTATGACTATCCACAATAACAGAACACGATGAAGAGGATACCGATCAGCTCACACACTCATACCCAAAGCCCACACACTCAGCCCATACACAGACACCACAAGCCCACTCTGCGAGATCAGCTCCAACATCAGAACATGCTTCTTATAATTCCCCACAACGAGAAGAGCACGTCAACACTCAACCCATTTTATTGCCTACCGTCTCGCTAAAAATAGCAGACGTAAATGGCCAGTTTCACACAGCGAGAGCCCTCCTAGATTGTGGTAGTATGTTAACACTTATAACTCAGCGCATGGCTCGAATATTAAATTTACCGCTAAACTCAGCATCACTAAAAATCACAGGAGTGGGAGACCATCATATGCAGGAATCAAAGGCATCAATCACAATAGTATGTCGACCTACACATCATGACACACCCACGATTACAGCTACAGCGCATATTTTGAAGAATGTCACAGGTATTTACCATTGCAAAAGGTCCCACACATTGCACGAATGAAAGGCCAAGCTCCGATTCCCTTGGCAGATCAGGAATATAACACACCAGCTCCAATCGATCTCTTATTAGGTTCCGACGTCCTTGGCCAAGTTCTGGACGGGACTAAGGTCTCGTTAGGCCGCGGGAAGCCCATAGCCTTCGGCACGATTTTTTGACTTTGCATTGATAGGACCCATTGAGGACTTATATGCAACACCGACGAACCAGTCTAATTCAGCACACATGATCAGCTCACAAACGGAATCTGGCGCATCTACTCATGATATCTGCAAGAGCCTTGAGAGGTTCTGGGAGACAGAAGAACCCCAATCTCACACACAGATCAGCCCATTACACGAGCAGTGCGAGGACATTTTCCGCACTACAACCACTCGAGAACCATCAGGTCGTTATATGGTAACATTACCGTTTCTACCAGAAGCGCCGACCTTAGGCAACACTCATGCTATTGCTCTACGCAGGTTTCTTAACCTCGAAAAGAAGCTACAAGCGAATCCGCCCCTCCGCTCTAAATATGTTGACTTCATGAACGACTATATCAAACTAGGACACATGTCACCTTGTCACCCTAGTACCTTTGCGAATAAGCCTCACTTCTATATTCCCCATCTTGGAATCCTCAAATCGGGATCCGATAAACTACGCACCGTATTCGATGGTAGTAGTAGAAGCTCAAATGGCGTCAGTCTCAATGATTGCCTGCACACAGGTCCAGCTCTCCAACAAGATATTGTTGACATTATCATGTCATTCAGGACACACCCCGTAGTTTTCAGCACTGACATCAGAATGATGTTCAGAAACATACTCATCCGCCCAGACCAACGACAGTATCAACTCATTCTCTGGCGGTCGTCACCTGACCAGCCTCTGCTCACTTATGCCCTCAATACGGTCACGTATGGCTTGAGATCAAGCCCGTACCACGCCCTCCGCACTCTGCTCCAATTGGCTGATGACGAAGGTCATCGCCACCCACAAGCTGCTCAGGTCCTACGCCATTCAGTTTTCGTTGACGATATTCTCTGTGGTCATGACTCTGTGGAGTCTGCTCAGGCACTCCAAACAGAGTTGATTGAGTTACTCGCCCTAGGTGGCTTTCAGCTCAGTAAATGGACCTCTAACTCCCCTCAGCTCCTTGAACAGTTCCCAGATGACCAATGTGACATGCCTAAAGACTTTGACATCAGCCCAGAAGCGAATTCAATTAAAGTTTTAGGTATACAGTGGATTCCTCAATCGGATGAGTTCACTTATCGCATCTCTCTCCCCTCATTGACTCAAATCACTAAGCGCTCTATTCTCAGCACAGTAGCTTCTCTTTATGACCCCAACGGATGGGTTACACCGGTCATCTTCCGCGCAAAGCTCCTTCTACAGAAGTTATGGCTTCTGAAATTGGAATGGGACGAACCCACCCCCGATGACGTCCACACAGAGTGGCAGCACATTTCACAGGATCTTCCTCAGCTCTCTAATCTCCGCTTACCTCGGCACTTCTGCAAACACAAGCCCACGTCCACTTACTCGCTTGTCGGGTTCGCAGACGCATCAGAGGCCGGTTTTGGCGCTGTCATTTATCTGCGCGAGCTCGACGCCAACGGACATGTCAATGTACATTTGGTCATTGCCAAGTCAAAGGTCGCGCCTATCAAGAATCGCCTCTCAATTCCTAAGCTGGAACTCTCAGCTGCAGCCCTTTTATCACAGCTCATGACACGAGTGTCAGCTCAACTGTCAGCTCATATTGTTATAGATCAACATACGTGCTGGTCAGACAGCACCATAGTTTTAGCATGGCTCAACACGCCCCCTCACCGACTTCAGACGTTCGAAGCCAACCGAGTGGCTAAAATAATGTCTAGCCCAATCAGCTCAACGTGGAGACATGTTCCCACGAACCTCAACCCTGCAGACTGTGCGAGCAGGGGAATGTCAGCCCAATCTCTTTCAATTCATGACCTCTGGTGGTCTCCCAGCTGGCTCAAAGAACCTCCTCACACCTGGCCCCAGATGCCAACCGCTTTGGGTCATCACGCCTTGCCAGGCCTCAAGCCAAAAAAGGTGGCGGCTCATATAGCAATTCCTGATTTTGATCATGATCTGCTTACTCGCTTCAGCTCTCTTAACAAGCTCGTCGGAGTGACGGCTTGCATAAAGCGCTTCATTTCTAATTGTAAGCGCGGCCCGGATGAACGGTGCTCTGGACCATTAACAGTTAGCGAACGTAGGGATGCTCTGTCGTTCTGGATCCGCTCTGTTCAGCAGAATGAATTTGCGGAGGATATTCATCGTCTCCAAACGAACAAACTTTGCACCAACCGACTCCAGCGTCTCTCGCCATTTATGAAAGACGGTCTCTTGAGGGTCGGTGGTCGTCTCTCTCAGGCGTCGATTAGGTACGACGCTCAGCACCCATTCATTCTGCCCCGCGCTAGTCCACTCGTTGACCTCATTATTGACTATTACCACAAAGTACACTGTCATCCTGGCGCTGACACTCTGCACGCCATTCTGCGCCAGCAATACTGGATATTATCCGCTCGCCGTGCGGTCCGACACCGGGTATTCAAATGCATTAGATGTTTCCGATGCCGCGCTCAACCTGCAGCCCCGCTCATGGCTGACCTGCCAGCAGACAGGGTTAACCCTCAGCCCGTATTTAGCCAAGTCACGACTGATTTTGCCGGCCCATTTCTCGTTAAGTCTAGCACGTTACGGAACGCTAACTCTTGAAGGCGTACTTTTGCATATTTGTGTGCCTCACAACGAAGGCAGTTCATTTGGAGGGCCGTCTCTGCCCTTACCACGGAAGCCTTTCTTGCGGCGTTACAAAGATTTACCTCGCGTCGCGGTACACCGGTCCTAATCAGATCGGATTGCGGCACAAATTATGTAGGCGCTAGAAATCAGCTCAAAGAAGTTCAGAACTTCCTCTCTGCAAATAATGATGCAATCACACACAAGCTTGGCCCAACCAGCACATAACCTGGCTGCTGAACCCCCCCAGGGACCCTGGTTCGGTGCTTTACATGAAATTAACGTCAAATCCACGAAACAGTTGCTTTATCGTGTGGTTGGTGAACAGCACCTTACCTTTGAGGAATTTTCCACACTCCTGGCACGAATTGAGGCGGTACTCAACTCTAGGCCTCTCTGTCCACTTTCGTCCGATCCCTCGGATATTGAACCATTAACCGCGGGCCATTTTATCATCGGCCGGCCGCTTACTGCTCTGCCGAGCCATCCTTTGACGATAGGCCATTATCCGCCCTAAAACGTTTTCAGCTCGTACAAGCTCTTTCTCAGCGCTTTTGGACTCTATGGACCAGATCCTACCTCCATACTCTTCAGACTCGCTCTAAGTGGCTCTCCCCTTCTTCACCCCCTCAAATTGGCGAACTGGTACTCATCAAGGAAGACGACTTACCACCGCTACAGTGGAGACTGGGTCGAATTACCCGCACAATACCCGGACGGGATGGAGTGATTCGAGTTGTGGATCTGGACACTGCCCATGGACATCTCCGCAGACCTGTACTCAAGATAGCCAGGCTACCATTGGATTCAGCTCAAGAAGAGGCTCTACTCCGGGCCCCCCCAGGATGTTCGCGCCAATAAGCGCGACGATTCACACTTCATTCATTCGCTCACTCTTTCCGCTCTCAGCGGCGCACACGCCGCGCCACCAGTGTCACATTCAGCCGCCGTCAAGCGCAGACGTCACTAGCTCTCTCTCTAATTTTCTGCATTCGCGTGAGAACGAACATTCGAATAGCCGGCCGGCAGTTAACAGTGAAAGAGTGAAGTGACTATCAGCTCAGGACATTAACCACGCGTGTGACTTTCCCGCAGTGTTCAGTGTGTGTGTGTGTGCGTGAAAGACTCATCAGCTCGACTATACCCAGAAGCCATCAATCAGTTCAGCAGCAGCAGCGTCCTTCAGCTCATCGCCCATCAGGGCCAGCCACGGCATCCGCTCCAAATACAGTCCACTAAACCACCAGCTCATCACAAGTAAGCCCATTCATACCTATCAGCTCGCCCATCGTCATATGTTTACGCAACGTACACATCCTTTAAAATTTTACCTTTATTTTCATCTTTAAAATATCCAATTATTTTTTTATTTATACATGGAAAATTGTAAATATTACTAGGCGCATAGTCAGATGTATCGAAATATTTTTTTAAGTCATTTCTTATGTCATCGTAAAAATCCTCCGTAAAAATTTGATATATGAAACTATCTGTATCAGTATACAACAATTTAAGCCTTTTCTCGAATTTTTGTTGCATATACCCATAATGAAATTGGTACATTAAAGTTTTTGATAAATCTAAAATACAAAAGCCTAAATAGATAGGCTTGTTATAAATTAGTTTAGTTTTTTTTAATTGTACTGCAGCTAAACTATCCGAAAAAATTGAAATGCTATGGAATTCAGGTCGAGCAATATAACTTTCAATTCCTTTGATATGACCATGATTTGCCCAATGCGTTAATAACTTAACATCGACCCTTTTCTCAATATTTTCCATTGTTTTTCCAAAAACTGCATTATTCATAAGTTTGTAAAAATCTTTTTCAAAGTCGCTTTTTGCAGCTATTCTTAATGTTGTGTTCAAATCGATATATTTTTTAAGCCAGTTAGTTTGTTTAAATTTTAAGATTCTATGAACTTTAGTTAAATTTAATCCATTTTGTAAACATTGTATAAGATTTCTATAGTGTATACTGTATTTTTGTTTATTTTTCAAATTTGGAACCAATTTTTTTTGTCTACTTTCATCAATTATGTGCTCAGCACAAAATGGTAGATCTGAATGGGAATTATGCAATGAATCAGGGTATTCAAGATCGACTTCTAAAATGTATCCAATGTCAGCTTCGTTAGAAATATTAAAATCCGTAGCAGGATCAACCCATTCAAATTCACCTACAGGAAGATATTGCGACATCGCCCAACCATACAAGTTATTAGCGTCAAGGTAAATGAGATAAGATGACGGCTTATCAGGATCAAATTCTGCCATGTAGTGATTATTTGATTTAGCATATCGATTACTACATTGTGATATACCACCTCGTAGCCCTTTTTTAATAAATGAAACTTTATCAAAATCGGTTAAAAGTTCAAGTTTAATCCCGGTCATTTTAAGCATAGCATCCCAACTGAGACCAGGTGCCGTAAAATAATGAGCTGGATCCAAGCTATATGTTTCAAGGCAAACGGAGCGAAAATTCTCAAATATATCTGTTAATAAGAGTACGTCTGTTTTTAAATACAAATTAGAATAATCTAACATTTTTTTACAATTGAAATGAGTCCAGACGTTTTGTGCATGTTGATAATCTTCACTTGTTATACAGCTATCTGTTAAGGAACTATAAAAGTGGCATATTTCAGGCAGTGATGACGCTTCAAGCGATTTACTCGATTTCATGAACTCATATGGAAATATCCCCTTTTGCTTCAGAAGTTTAAAATCTCCATCTGTAGGATATTGCTTCCTTAATTCATGAAATTGATTTTCTTGAAGATTTCTAGCTAAACTATCTAAACTACTCGACATGAACCTAAAGGAATCAACAAATCTCAGTGATAAGCATTTCTTATCAAATTTCAGTTGTTTGCTAAACGAAATATATTTTTCTTTATTTTGTGGGATAATGTCGATAGGTCCTTCACGGAAGTTCAAAGCTTTTACAATAAAATGTGCGTCGTAGTTGCTCAGATTGTGAAAAAATACTGGTACATATGAGGGAGGTATGAATTTATAATCACATGACTTATGTGCCACACCCTGAAATTTTCCCGTTATCCAATCATAGCTGAAAACGCTTTGGGATTTTAAGACATTGTTACATATAATACACTTATTATTAGCATCCCCAAATCTTTTTAAATCACTCTGATTTAATGGGATTGGATTTTTCCGAAAGTGAATGAATTTAATTATTTTTGCTAAATCATTATAAAGGGTGTCCATAAAAACTTTAGCACAATCTGGACCTGTATGTGAATAATACCGTGAAAGACTATCATCAAATGAACATTTTATAAAATAACCAAAACTGTACATTTCATGTTGTTGAATGTTTTTTGTGTAAGATTTTGACGGATCTGGATCACAAGATGATATTGGATTTAAATATGCCTCAAAATCTGCATACACAACAAACGGTAATTTAAGCTTTCGTTGATATTTATCAAAATAAATCTTATCACATGAGATCTCATCACCAAGCCAATCTTTTCTTGTCTTATCACGGTTTGGAAGTTCAATAACAACGTGAGTACAATCATTTTTTTGATGATTCGTTAACTGTTCATTTGAATAGAATGCTAATAAACAACCATCGCAAATGTGAAAGCTATAATTGGTTGTTGATATTTGTCGGCTTACTAATCGAGAAAGATTTTTTATATAGCAGTAATGCCCCTGGCTACCTCTAGATATGTAAAGTAAATTTATGTGTATTGATTTACGGCATTTGGTAAAGTAGAGTGGACCGATTACTTCATGTGATTTAGAAGTTTTATTGTAATGTAATCCAAAAACATTAATGCTTATATCATTTAGCTTTTCAACTTTATGAATATCTGTTAATTTTACTGGAAATGGTACATCTGAAAAATTTAATTTGTTTTGATGAGTGACGTAGGATGATACTCTCTGTGAACTATCCTTAACTGGATACAATGCTGAAAGTATTGTTCATTTCAAACACTCGTGGTCACGATTTTGCACGTTAACAATTGCTTTTTTTGCTTTGATATCGTGTGGTAAATCAATATATGAAGAACCACGTAATGGGTTAAATTGATTTATATTCATATCCAAGTAATTTATGTGTTTAAGACTCCATCCACTGTCTTTTTTTTCAAAGTTTGAAATTTTATTCATAATAGAATTTTTTAGATTATCTAAAAATGTTTCTCTGTCATCACCTTTGCAAATGGTCCAACTCAAGACGTTAAAATCAAAAAAATTGTTTATTCCCTTGGATTCTTGTACGAATTCAGCGTGTAAGATAAAACTAGTCTTGAAAATTGTTAGCTGATTAATGGTGTCGTCTATTAGTTTATTAAGAGATGGTTTTATCCTCTCAAAAAAAAGTTCAGGTGTTTCAAATTCAAGGTTAGTAGTTTCCTGGGCTGATACTATTCTATAAGTTAACAATCTATTTCCAAAAGCAGCTTCAATAAGTTCAACATTAGGATATGAATGTTGAAATCTTAAACAGTTATTTTTATGAATATTACTTCTTAAGTGCTGGGCATAGTACCTTCTGGAAACGTTCCGTTTGCAGGTTTTACACTCGACGGTATCACAAACGTCGGATGTAGATGATGATTCAGCTGTGTCTCGTGAAGTTGATGGTTGCTGCTGCGATCTAAGGTCTTGTTTTGGTTCCTTGACATCTGTTGGAGTGTGCGAATCACAAGGTTGCAAAGTATCATCTGATATCCGTTTTCGTTTAACTCCACGTGTTATAGATCTAAAAATGAGTAAAAAATTCATTTAATTGTACAAAAAATACTTAGCTACAAGCCACTTCAACAGAGTCACTTGAAGCACCGTATTACCTGATTTATTTGATTGACAAAGAGAACAATACGCTTCCATGGGTAATACGCCATCTATCTCATCATAATGTGAAATCATTGATTGTAAAACGGTTACGTGTCCACTGCAAGGCGTGATATATGGTTTAATATCTGGATCGCAAGCTATAGTAGGATCGAGTTTTCCACTGATAAACCACAGCCTTAAATATTTATGAAAACTATTTAATAACACTGGCTTGCTAAACATTTTAATATCCTCACTTGTAGTCGCCATAATGATGGTGTGAATAATATGGTGTATTTCGTTGAGAATTAACACTTATATTGGGATCTCCTCCCCACTGCTAGTCAACAAATATAACTGGTTAAAACATGTTTCAATTTTGAGTACTCACATATTTTGCGGTTGATTCTCGACTTCCAAACAATGTTGATAGAGTTCATCATCAAAAAGGGACTTATTGAGGTCTGAGACGTCTTCGCAGCGTTCATAAAGCTCTTCATCGTATTGTGAGTTTTGTAGATCCATTGTGCAGCTTGACTTTCACGGGTGTTAATAGAGATACGGTATGGTTTCTTTTGCGGTGTCGAACTTTATATAGCCCCAAAAATCATTTGTTCGTTGGTGGGGGGAGAGTTGCTTGTGGGTGGAGTAAGATATAATTTATGGCTTAGCGTTGATAAAATATTTCTTGCAATCGTTTTTTGTTGCAATATCTTTCGTAATATTGTAAATCAATTCTTTTGTGTTAGAATAAAAGTCATCTTCTTCACCCTGCGTATAGTATTTGATTCTAGTATCCGCGAATTTCCAGTGCTGATCGTTTGGGATACCACGCAATTTTTTTATATCGTAGACGTCAATTTTAACGACATGAGTGATCTTTGTAACATCATCTACGCGAGAAGATATATAATTAGTGCCTCCATTTGTAGACTTGGCGACAGTAGATGAATATTCTGTAGCCTGCTTCTTTTTAGGCTTATCAAAAAATACATCAATGTTGTTGGTTCGTTTTTGTGCTTGAATTATAAGTGGTTTTGAGCATTGGGCTTCATCGTCACTCAAATTGTTATAATAATAATTTTTCATAGTGTACTCAAGGGAATTCTCGTTTGATATCTAAAACAACCAAAAAAACATGTGAGATGCTTGATACAAATGGAAACATGTAATTTTTGCACATAATTAATTAGTTAATGTGGGACTTACCTCCATTTTAACTCGTAGCAAGAAAAATTAAAACTATTGACAACTATCTACTTTAGTACACTTTTATTTAACACTTGACACGGTTTTCAGACAAACTAATCTGAGCGAATGGCGGCGCTCTGGATTTGAGCTTTGCTTTTATTCACGACAGACACACACACACACACACACCGGGACACACGTAGCGGTTAGGAGAAAAAAATCTATTAATAAAACAGGTACCTGTTCATTTGATACAACACGTTCTAACTTGTAGCAAGACGTGGAATTTTATTAGTTTTTTACTGCAATATTCTTGGAAATGGAACCTGCATAGATTTAAATGATCTTTAGGTAGTTTAGTGACCAATAAAATACGGCAAGCATGACATTTCGTAATAGTTGCTGATATTTATCGTTTTTTTCCCAAATATAATACACGCTCACATGTCACAGATAAGACAATAAATATGTTACCCCCATAAAAATGAACATCTGTTCGTTGCATGTTACGACACGAAACAACTAGTTTTTTACTGCAATATTCCAACGGATGGGGCGTGTTTGAACCTGCTTAGCTTCAAATGTTCTTTACTTTTATTTATACCCAATCAAATAGAAAACCCATGTCATTCTCACGATCATTTCTGTCAACATTAATTTTAAAATATATTGCTGTTCACAGAATGTAATTAATTACCTACCTTTGCGTGGGAATAGAGCAAAAACAGACTGTTGATCCTAATTAAATAAATCGTTTTTAAATAAAATACACAAATCGTCTCAAAACAGCAATCTTCTAACAAAAAACAACAATGCACCCACACCTGTCATAAACATAAAACAACGGGGGGTCACATATCACATACCTGCATTTCAAATTCACACGAAAAAGATACCCAAAAAACCTGCCGCAGCTAAAAAACAACAATGCACCCACACCTGTCATAAACATAAAACAACGGGGGGTCACATATCACATAGCTGCATTTCAAATTCACACGAAAAAGACACCCAAAAAAACCTGCCGCAGCAAAAAACCAAAAAAAATTTCGGCCCTTCGGGCCGCGCCGCAGGGGTGCCGCAGAAACAGTATACTCCTAACTACTGCGTATCCTCCGAGATCTGGCGACCTTACTCACCACTAGGAACACAACATTATTGAACTTAGCAATTCTAAATTCAAAACTGTAGTAAAACAAACACTTATTTCAAAAGCATATATTATAAGGTAAACGATTACATCATGGACAGGGATGTTTGGCAGTGATAGTGTCTGTCTAATATATCGCGAAAATAGGTTATCGACTGTAGCATTGTTATTTTTGTAGTAACTGAGACTGTAATTTTATATTTAACTATACAAGGCCACAAGGGCACTTTTACAAGTCAAAACTTGAATTATACAATTAAAATAACTGTCAATTATACTTATATTTCAAAACTATAATGATTAGCAAACTTATGTCATACGAAAATAAACTTACAAGACATTATCAAAATTTTAAGGTAGGTAATAATATTAGGGAAACAACAAACGAAATAATATTTATAGTTTTCAAATCAAACAGTTGTATATCACATCATTTACTACTTAATATAAATAAAGACATATATGATCTATTTTGTGTTAGTTAACAAGTTTTATCTATTTTAGGTAATATTTATAAAAATGAACAGAGCTGGTACCGCGAAACGAAATCGGACGATGTTCGTGTATCTCCCTCTCTGTCGCACTTGCATATTCGAGCGACATTAGAACTTCGTATGGTGCCATCTCTCTCACTCATATAATATATGACAGGAGAGTGAAAGGGAAAGCACCATAGGAAGTTCGGATTTCCAATTTCGAAATAGTCCCCCTGATTCCGATTGGGGCCCTTTACACGGTTAATATAAAAACAATACAGGGATGTCAATATTATCCCGATATTTAAAATTGTTAGGATCTTGTTTCGTATCGTGATATTACTGTATCGCGTGATAATAATAACAGTGTAAAAGGCCCCATCCACTTTGGATCGGATGTCAAGTCAAGTGCAGCAAATTAAAAACAAAACAAACCCTAAACATGAAGTGGCATATTTTTGATTTCCCACCAAAATTCCAATTGAAAGCGAAATTATTCAAGCGGGTAAACTATTAGATTACATATATAAGTTATATAAAAAGATTTTATTTGTGTTCGTAAAGAATAAAGTGTACGTTGATTCTTTTAAAAATGCTCGAAGTAGAAAAATACTGCATTCCCGAAGAAATTGCGTAAGTACTTACAATAAATAGGAAAAAAACATGGTGCGTGAAAAGTGTAACAAACAATATTGATTTAAAATGAGTCGTAGAAAAAGTATTGTATGCAATGGTGCATAAGTGGTCTAAAAACGCTCGTGGCGTCTTGACTTGCAATGCTCGCCGAGGCTCGCATCGCAACCCACGCCACTCGCGTTTTAAGATCCTTCTTATGTTACAACAGTTGCATAAAATACTATAATACGTTAGAGATGTACGAGTACATGGTCTCTACGCGTCAAAATTAATAGTACATTACGATACAAGTGCAGAGAACAGGAAATTTGCAACGAGTGGTGATAAATTGAAACACGACCGAAGGGAGTGTTTTAAATCGACACGAGTTGCGAATTACCTGTTCCCACGTGTATCGTACAACGTTTTACAGTACATATGGCTCTTTAAAGTTTCGACATATTCACGTAATCTGCTGATTACCGCACTCATATGTACTGTAAAGTAAGTAATGAAATAACACTAATATAGTTATGATTATGGCATTTACCCCCCATGAAATTGGGGGAGGCCTATGTCCAGCAGTGGACGTCCTAGGGCTGATATGGTGGTGGTGGTGGATAGTTAGAGATGTAGGTATCAATGATCAGAATAATAATACCACTACCGAACGAAATGGTCGTGCACAAAACAATTGACCGAATGATTAAGTCATATCAACTGTCAATTTCCCCAGAAAAAATGTCAGTAAATGTGCGTTTGACACGCATTTGCAAAGTTACCCAATAGCGCTGTTCTAGTGGGGACTGGGGACGCGTCTTATTAGCCGCAGCCGTTCATTGCTCTCGTCGAAGCGCGGTTAAGCGGCCGTATCATTCTCCGTTTACTAATTTTATTACTTACGTACCCCGTCTTTTGTTCTTTACGGTGCCCCGTTTTGAGCAAGATTGCTGGAGGGTGTTTTATTATGGTGTATTTGATTTAGTTTTGTGCGTAATAGTATCATGTTTTTGATTAATTTGCAGTATTATTCAGCAGAGTTGATTTTTAAGTTTCAGAATATTCAAGTACGTATACGAAGTTACATTTAATAAATGTTTGTTATTTATAAAAGAAATACATTGTGTCATTATTAAATTGTCACCTAACCTCATAATATACGATTTCAAGCTAACATGTTCACTAACACCACAAACCCAACAATACCAAATATAATATATATCGGAAACTCAACAATATTAACATATATGGTAAATACCCCGTTTTGACCAGTAATTCTAGTGACCTAACCTCATATATCCAAATTTCTAAGAGATATCCATATCCATATCCACCACCACCACCACCATATCAGCCAAAGGACGTCCACAGCTGGACATAGGCCTCCCCCAAATTCAAATTCAAATTCAAAAACGTTTATTCGTGACACACACGGTACATAATACTCGTAATAAAAAGAAGGAAAGACAAGCAAAAAAGGGCCGTGCCACGAATTCACGAGGGGTATTTGCCATAATCGCCACGCTTGGCATGCGGGTTGGCGATCGCAGTACCTCCACCGTACTCCAGGGATGCTGCTGCCCATCCCCCGGTGGTCTTGGTCGTAGTTTTAGGACATACCCGGGTCCAAATCATAATATATAGAGAATATCCATATCATATAGACTATTTTAATATTTTTAATTATCTAATATGGATTTTTTTCAAAAGTGTGCGGTATCTGGGGACTTTCAGTTATATATAGGTACTTAGTGGTATATTAAAATTCATTCAAGTGATTTTTATGTCACGTCTTGCCTGTCCGTTTTTTACAAAACTTACTTGTGGCATTGGCTTTCAGTTTTTTTTTACCATTCTCAACCATCTGCGTATTTCATGATTTTTTTAACCCGGATGTTTTAAAACTTGTAAAATAAGTTTTATAAGTACCTTAATGTACCCAGTTCTATGAATACAAATTGATGTTAAAAAGACTTCTATTATTAAATAAACAAACGGTTCCCAATCTCGTTTTACAAGCAGGCAACTGTTTCCAATTGTTATTATTAAAAATGCCGATGTAAAACAGTTTGATTAAATTCCCCTCTTCGTGTTCAAAAACGTACGGTTCAGTAATTACATTGAATACCATTCATTGCATTAAAATATTATACATATTAATGTACGAAATTTTAGGTTATTTAAAAATATACTATGGATTTGACAGGTACTCATAGAACGCTTCTAATTATATACAATGCATACTTTAGTTTACCAGTATGTATGCATCCATGTATGCAGTAGTTATGTATACATAGGAAATTTAATAACTGGTCAATATGAGATGATAGTTGCATTTTTCTTATAAATACTGATAATGGCAATAAAACGTCGTAATGCCACACTGTCATGTGGCCCGTTTTTAGTGATTATTATGATGGGATGTCAATTAGATGAAGAAGAAATACGTTTTTTTAGCATTTGTATAAATACAAACGTGAGGATCATCATCATCATATCAGCCGAAAGACGTCCCACTGCTGGACATAGGCCTCCCCAAAGAGTGCAACAATGACCGATTCTGCGCCACCCGCATCCAGTGGACTCTTGCGACCTTTATCAGGTCATCAGTCCACCTTGTGGGGGGCCTACCCACACTCCGCTGTCCAGTACGTGGTCGCCACTCGAGAACCCTCTCACCCCAACGGCCATCGGTTCTAAGTGAGGATACACAGCGATAAAAGCTACAAAGGTCGTCACTCACCTTGATGTCACCATGAAAACTATGGTTCAATCGTGACGCTGATTTTCAGTGACGCCAGTACCAGGGTGGTCTTTCTAAAACGAGGGGTCTCAATTATATCGCGGATTTTAAGTAATTTGTAACATTCACAAGATACAGCTTTAATATTGCATGTATCGTGTGATATACACATCATTGTTTTAAAGGCTCCATACAACGGCCTTTTAAATTACATTTCGCTGACAGGCACTAATTGGGAGTGTGGAGTTACGAATCCACAGGTTTAAGTAAGTATTATTAAAACAGCTAATTTAAACCAATACCAATGGATATGAAAACAAATAAATGAGAATTAATTAATTGAAAAGGCGATTAAAGCACCTATACCTATATAAATAAAACATCGGAATACGGTAAGTGGCCGATAGTCAAAACAGCAAGTTTTTATGAAACGTCCGCTCTTGAATGAGGTTTTTAGGAATACAGAATGGTGACATCACTTCTACAGCCAAATAAGGACATATAAAAAATAGCAAAAATGTTTTGAACCTTGATCCTTTTCGCGTATTTTCGTACCTATGTATTTTTAAAGATAGTGTAAAAATGTTTTTTACGTCTGGCCAATAAAGTGGCAATTACCGCATGCGGAAAATCCCGCTTCTATCCCAGGGGAAGCGTACAATTTTGCACGTACCACGGGCGGTAATAAAGAAAGCCTCAGATAGCATACTTAACGCCCTTGCCATCGGCTTGGGCGTCCAATACCTGCGATCTTAGACATTCTTTGTATTACCTCTCTAGTTAAGTAATGTACTGTTTATTGTTTTCAAGGGTGTCATTATCAAAGGGTATCTTATGGTACCAGCAATAAGAACACCATTCTCCTACTGACGCAATTACAAATCGCCCTTATAGACAAAGACAGACCTCGAGAATGACACAAATACCTACCGTATTCTCTTGAATTCATCCTTCAACCCAAACCGGAAACTGACGTAATTCGAAAATATATGATGAATTCAGACAACCGTCATGCCCTGACAGATGGATCGATCGGGCGCAAAATACAAATTCGTGAGACATCTTGTGAATGAATTATAAACAAGACTCACGTGCCAACCTGTTCATATAAAATGACGTATGCGTATAGGAACATGACTGTACTTACTGTCTTCTTAAAAACGTGTGTGCACGAGCTACCCTCTACGCTCGCTTTCGCCCGAAATGAAATAAATTACAACACATCAAAATATTATGCGTGTGAGGAATATTCTAAAGTGAATACTTATATGTAATATTTTATAATTTGCACGATTATTAGTGTATGCGTTTGTGTCTGTTGGAACACTGGAATTGGTAGATTTAACGGAATTAATACTGAGAATAACGAATAGGTATCAAGCAATCAAAAAGTTTCTGAGTATTGGTGTAGGAATATTAATATCTTAAAGAATAATGGAAATGTTGAGTTATCTAGTTGATGTATCAGAAAAACAATTATGACAGCCATGTTATAGCTAGTTGATAAAATATTTAACGTCAAAATTGACAACATTTCAAATTTCCAAGTAGTATGAAATATTAACTCATTTCGTTTACTTGTCAACAAGAAACCCAAAAATACTTTTTTTTATATTTTTATAGCTATTCGTTTTCATCATATTCACGAAAATGTGTAAGCCTACCATATTATTATGACGTCACAAGGCTGAATTGTGACAGTCACAACGCACATTGAGAATAGCAGGATAACTTTCTTCAGTAAACCCGCCTCGGATTTTTTACGCTGTGACGCCTTACTTGTCACTCTCTTTTAGAATGAGAAACATTAGAAATTATTTTTTTAATATATTAAATGAAGTAATTTTTGAGACATTAATAATGTGTTTATGTTAAATTTTTTATCCTCTAAATTTTAATCGGATTTTAATTTAAATAGCCCGCTTAAAAAAATTAAATGTTGTCAATAATTGCGCTACGTAGGGTACGTGTAACTGTATTTTTTAGTATGAAAGATGCCCTTACTCATTCGTTATTTTAAATTTTAAGTTACTTTGAATTACATCACTGTTTATTCCGTAACTTGTCATAAACTATGTTGTATTTTATTGACCGAGTGATGAGATATAAACTGAACTCCTCCAGCTCCCCCAGGCGTCCCGTCTTACTTGGGGTCATTGGTCGGGTGCTGTGATCCCCGCCGCGAAGAGTACTCCCCGCTACACCCTTATGTCAGTTACCTTTTGCGGCTGGCAGGTGAGACCGTAGGCCTGTTCCTGACCGGGACGGACACATCTGTCGGTTCGGATGACCCACGGCAGTTCCTTCGTCAAGGATCCGTTCTCTCTTTTTCCGCTTCGCTTGATCTACCAAGCTGGGCATTTTTAAAACAAGTTAAACTAGTTGTTCTGTGAGCTTTACACCTCGCAAAACCATGTTTTGTTAATATTAAAATATCCAAAATATTACCTGACAAAAATATTCTATATACATAATTGAATCTGCTCACAAAAAATCATGATATCGGTTGAGAAATGCGACCTGTAGAGGAGAACATCCGGACAGACAGAAGACATACGAAAGATTTTTCGTCG
The DNA here is from genome assembly GCA_905163555.1 of Notocelia uddmanniana. Lineage (NCBI taxonomy): Eukaryota > Metazoa > Arthropoda > Insecta > Lepidoptera > Tortricidae > Notocelia > Notocelia uddmanniana. Next base: position 27,353,083 of record LR991058.1, on the reverse strand, counting down.
AAAGCTGAAACGGAGCCGCTTCGCTCTATTCGCTCGCTCGGTCAATAAAACCAACATTCAATTACCATAACTTGGAATGCAACTAAAATATCGTCACTTGCAATTTTGTCGTGTCCAATACCCCAAAGAACAAAGTCTTCATTCCCACACAAATTACGTACAAATAAGTACATCGGCGGAAAGTTGGTCGACTCCGTCGCTTTATCGGGAATCTTTGGCAAAGTTTTTACGGTTTGATTTGTTGTAAGTCATAGCCGTGGACGTTGCCTGCTAGATGTGGCTTGTTTATTTATTTAATCAACTAGTGGGCGCGGTTAACCAAAATTTAAACTAGTGGCTCTGTTAGCTGTAAACATCGCAATTTTTTTTTTAAATTTCAAAATTTCCGAAAACTGACGCGGCAAAAAATTATACATAATTATCGAACCTGCTCACAAAATTTCACGAGAATCGGTTTAGAAATGTGACCTGTAGAGGAGAACATCCGGACAGACGGACATACGAAAGAATTTTTGTCGAAAGCTGAAACGGAGTCGCTCGCTTGGTCAATATAAAACATATTGTAAAACAAACCGAATCGTTATTACGCAATTTCTAACGTTCAGATCTTAGATAAATGAAATATCAATATTTTTTTAATGAACCGTGAATGGATCACTTTTGTTTTTCGTTTCAAAGTATATGGTAGCGAATTTTAAGTTAACAACGGCCTCTTTTCTAGAAGTTAACTGTCACAGGAAGGCCGCATACTTTTATGTCATCTCCGTAGTATTAAAAAAATTGGCCAAGTGCAAGTCGGACTCGCGCACGAAGGGTTCCGTACCATTATCTATAAAAGCGGCAAAGATTGCGACTCGCAATTGGCCGGTTTTTAATATTTGTTGTTACAGCGGCAACAGAAATACATCATCTGTGAAAATTTCAACAGAACAGCGAAGTCTTAGTAATAGGGTCCCCGTTTTTACCTTTGAGTACGGAACCCGAAAAAATCGTCTGTCGTAACCTAACCGATTCCAGCGAGCTAAGTTCTCACTCGGTTACCGCTTCACGCTCGGCGAGTACCGCTCCGCTCCGTTTGAACTCCTTACTTACCTATTTGGGAATGTTTTAAAAGTTCATGGATTACGAAAAGTATTTCACGCAGGGAATACTGATATTTTCTTTATTTATTGTGAATTACAAAAGTACGAAGTTCCGCTGAAATTGATTTATTACAATTGTTTTAGACTTGTGTGCCACGCTTAAAACTGCTATTTATGTTGTATATTTTATGAAAATGAGATGGTGCGATTATTTGTACATGGCCTTTTCATTGATATTTCTATAATTCATCCAAGATCTTGGGTTTTTCTTGTTCAACATCAAAACATTATTTTTATTATTATTGTAAATAATATTCTTCCCTTGAGCATCGTCAGAGTCGACTATGGCAACCAGGTTTTAGTGTGTTGTGGGCGATGAGTAAGCAACCTGTCACTGGAATAGCTAAAACTGGCACTGAAATTAATTATCGTGTGCTCTGCTTACCCCTTTGGGCATAAAGACGTCAGTTTATGTACCTATGTATATATGTTATTGCAGTATTTGACGTTATGGACGATTCACACCGTCCAAACGGCCGGAATCGGCGCGCACGCCGCCTGAGTCAAAAGAATTCGAACCCTCCATACAGAACCTAGACTTCGTATCCAAACGGCAGCGGCAGAGCAGGCATCAGCCCACCGGAGCCGACCGGCTGCCCGCAACCCATTAAATTATGAAGTCTAACTTCTGTATCCAGGGTTCGAATTCCTTTGACTCTAGTGGGGTGCGCGCCGACTCCAGCCGTGCGGTGAGAATCGTGTGTGTGAGTGGTCTTAGATGAGTGACCGCTTTGAGTGGTTACTTAATGAGCGCTCCCGTGCTTTTGGTGTAGACACTAGTTTATACGGAAGCGACTGCCATCTGACCTTCCAACTCAAGGGGAAAACTAGACCTTATTGTAATGAGGCTTTTCAAGTGAGAGTGAGCAAAAATTTTTCGTTTATAAGTTTTTGAAACCAGTACGAGACGGGGCTCAAACCCAACCTCCAGATTAAAGGTCGCGTGCCATCCCGCTTGGCTACAGTCGCTTCATACACCCACAAAGAACCGTTTCGCAAATTAGAAGATAATACAAATCTCAACCCCGTTACAGTAACTTCATTAGGCGTTCACGCCGCGGGCTCGTTTGAAAATCTCCGTGACGAATTTCTAAATTAATTTAAACCTAAGATAACCGAAACCGTTTGATACCGACATGCGACCGGTGAAAATGGCAGCCATTAATTGAACTGCGATTTGGATTACTGGAAACTGTTGTGTGAGGATTGTATGTAGCTACGAGCAAGTCGCCTGCAATAATACGAGTAAATGTCAGGACAAGGCAATTAGCCGGGGCCCTGAACTCTCTGAAACAAAGAAAAAAAATCTGCAGCTTTCTTATCTCATTAGAATAATAAATACTATAAAATTGCTACTGCTTCTAATTTATAAAGGTATTTTAACTGCTCTGTCGGAGAAAGTATCAGTTTGTTTGTATACGGTGTTGTTATATCTGGACATTGGAATAGATAGATAATTAGCAATTATCTACCCAATTTATTATGACTCTAGTTTCAAGCCTGGATATACTTTTTATCCTGGGAAACATTTGAGTAGAAGTGCGATTTACTATTCGACACTGTCAAAGTCACTGACACAAAGCATTTTTTTATACACGACGACGGTGGCAATTGCAAATTACTCCAGAACAATCACAAGCGCAATGGACTACACATTTTTTAAACAATATTAAATCATGTGTACAGTAGTCTATATTAGCAAGCCGCGCACGCGCACAGCTTCTTACCAGCGGGCGTCTTCCGCGACACGCGATCGTAACCGAAAGTATGCTGCTGTGCGCGGCTTGCTAATATAGACATTAAATACTGTGTATCCACCACCACCATATCAGCCCTAGGATGTCCACTGCTGGACATAGGCCTCCCCCAATTTCATGGGGGGAGTAAATGCCATAATCGCCACGCTTGGCATGCGGGTTGGCGATCGCAGTATCTCCACCGTACTCTAGGAATGCTGCTGCCCATTCCCCGGTGGTCTTGGTCGTAGTTTAAGGACATACCCGGGTCCACTGTGTATATGATTTAATATCGTTTAAAGATTGTAAAATCCGTTCCGATCCGATGCGATGCGAGACGCACTCTGAACACAGCGCATCCTCGGAAGTTCTGGTGACATCACCACCAGGAACACAACACGATATATCTACAGAGCCAGTGCTGTTCCGATCCGATGCGATGCGAGACGCACTCTGAACACAGCGCATCCTCGGAAGTTCTGGTGACATCACCACCAGGAACACAACACGATATATCTACAGAGCCAGTGCTGTTATGGCTGTGGAAGGCAGTTGCTAAATAAAGACACATAAAAATTACAAAAGTGAAGTAAGTGTATGTATATTGCTCGTAGACTGCTAATCGCGTTTGCGAGTTTCACTGGATTATCTCTCCTCAGCAGCCTCCTAAAAATACATCCCAAGTACACTGCACGTGTTCAAATGGCATAATCCTTTCCGAGTCTTGAGTATCGGCGCCATCATGGAAGTTCTATAGCTATTGTGCGGCGCCTCATTGTGCGAGGGGATTGGTTTCCCAACGAAGAAAACGCAAGGGAATCGATTTAAATTTCCTTGAAAGAAGCACGCCACAATGGAGACTAATACGGATGGAGCATCTTTGGTACATGGCTGTAATTAAGCGTACAGGGCAGATAAAGAGCGGTTTTAGGAGTACGAGTATTTACGAGTGAATAAGTTTCTGTAACAAATTGGGACCAGCCAGTCGATTGCGTAACGTTTCATACGTACATTATGTTGGTATATCTAAATAAATATCATTTTTTAAGGCGAAGGGGTATATACGCAAACTCTTTCCATACAAACTTTGCGTACGTTTTTCTTCGTTAATATTTGCGCTACAGTTATTATTTTTGGTCAGTATGCTTATTTTTCTATTAGCTACGACTTGATGTTTATTTTTTTATTTTATACTAGCTTTTGCCCGCGACTTCGTCCGCGTAGAACTCGTTCTAGCCTTAGAATTATTTGTTTTTCCACACAATTCTTCTCAAGCTGAGATGTTTGGACGGCGTCGAAAAGGACACCAGAACCTTAGGGGTGTATTCTCTAGAAATCCTATAGTCATAACGAATGATGAAGTGCTTATTTCGGAAAATCAAATGTAACGATTTTAGATGAATGAATCCCGTCAAAAAAAATAACAATTATAATGATAGAAGTCTCGCTACGCAGTTCTGCCGTAAAACGTAACCCCAACAGAGCGAGTTCTTCATGTAAGTATTATGGCCAAAGGCCCTAAGTAGACCGGCAAGACATGCGGGCCTATCATTCCAACAGAGCAGGCTCCTTATGCAACGCTGAGGGCCGAAGGCCCAAAGCAGAGCGGCATGGCAGAACCCCGAGACCGAAGGCCGAACGTCCCAAACGAAACAAAACGGATCTTCGGCCCTAAACCGAATAGTAAGGTAGTTTGAGCATCCCAACAGAGTGGGCTCTCAAATAAGGCTGAGGGCCGAAGGCCCGAAGCTGAGTGTTAAGACATGCGAGGCGGAAGATCGAACATCCCAGCAGCGGACTCTATGAGTGGTAAGGCACGTGAGGCCGAAGGTCGGGCAACCCAACAGAGCGAGAGCATCCCAAATATAAAAAATTTGCAAAAAGTCAATAATGTGATTATTTATAGACGTAAAAAGGATGATTTTATTAAAAATACAAACATTTTTTTCTCAAAAATCAGTTACAATGAATTTTTAACGGCAGCTGCGACTCCGGCTTCTTCACCAGAAGAACCACTTCGGTTAGACGAAATGTAATAGTTTCCATCTGCCGAAGAATCATCTGAGCCACGATTCTATGGCCTGATCTGCATTTTTTTTCACTAATTTCAACTTTTTGCCTTTTTCGTGAGGTGTTTATACTCGCGCCGTTGATTTTATCGACAAAACTTTAATTGTTGATCGTGTTAAAAAAGTTACACTAACACTGACCATACGAAGCACATACGTCAAGAACATAAATTTAACTATTAAGAAATATCGAACACGCTCGTTCTTATCTGTTTTGGTCGCGTCACTGCATGTTAGGAAAATACTAACACCGGCATTAAAGACTACCCACCAGAAAAAAAAATATGAGCAAATAACAGTTCACGCGACGTACCTCATTCGTACGTCAGTGATTAAGGGTTAAAGGGCTAAACGCTAATAGTTTTCAAATTTTGAAGAGACCGTGGCAGCTGGCGCGCACACTACACAGCGTCCCGGCGCAGCGCTACTTCTTTTTTTAGTTTTTATGTTAAGATTTCACAAATTTTGAATGTGAATGTTTTTTCTTTGTCGTCAAGTATATGCTTACCAATTTTTATACCTGTAACTCATGGATTATAGGAGTTCCCATACAAAATACAACTCCTCTTTTTACCCCTTTTTAACCCAAATCTGCACAATTTTTATAGCCTAAAACCTGACCGGGTATTTACTCGACAGATTAGTAAAGTTTTCATCAAAATCCGTTCAGCCGTTTTCACGTGATGCGCGTTCATATAAACAGACAAACAGATAAACAGACAAAAATTCTAAAAACTGTTGGAGCGTGTTCTGTTATCGATTCTAAGTATCCCCAGCCAACTTTTTTTCGAATATCTTCCATGTACAGACTTTCGACCCTCTTCAGCTTAATTATATGTATAGATATTTTTTGTATTTTTTATTTTTTATCAGGTTCTGTGTATATCCAATAATTACAAGCAAAAAATAAAATTTAATGATATAGTGCCAAAACTAACGAATAAAACTTGCACAACGTTTGTATGGAGAAGGCCTTGCCCTACGCATGTTGGATGTGTGTTGTCTTTAGACGCCTGATAGCCAATTACGATTACAGACTAGCACTCAGACCAGTGACTTTTCTATGCGTACAGCTCCATACTTTAACCTTTCTCTTTGTACATAATATTATTTTTGTTACCTATATTTGATTGTACACATCTAAAATTTGTTACGACCATCGTTTGTTTACCTTTGATGTTTTAATTAGTTACCTGCCAGCTAGCCGGGCTGCAATCTTCCTAAGTAAAAGCCTACTAATCTCATACAACGTACGAAATCAAAAATTTACTAGGATTAAATTCGTTGGTGGCACCAAACGGCAAAACGACGTATAATTATTTTGACTGTCATCTTAAATAAATGGCATCAAGACATTGTAAATTGCCAGGAATCAACCGTGACACTTCACCGTTGATTCCTGGCACTTTTCGGGTCCAATTACTTTAAAACCGTTCATCTCGTATTTTCCCTTTCAGGCGCTTTTTTGTTTGTTATTTTTTCGTACGTACCAAATTAAAATATTGAGAGTACCTACCCAAACGTAAATGCGCATCGAGATAAAATATTATTAAAAAAAATTGCTGGGAAAACAAGTTAGGAGTTTAGTTTCGTCCAATATTTTATACTTTGTGGATCACAACCATATTTTTTTTTTTGTCAATTAAATTGTTACTATTATTGTTACATTGTCACTTGACAAAGGGGGGTCGAAGTTGCACCACATCCATAGGGAGTATCCACCGTTACCCTACACGTGGGTGGTGCTAAAAGTGCAACAAAAACTGGCAACCGTACTTGTCTTCTCAAAGATCTCACGGTTCGTAAATAAATGCGATACGATTAAATAAAAATTGTTACATTTTTTTTGCACTGTGACATAATTAGTGAGTATGTAGCAAAAGATCGTCGAGAAAAAAATAGCATTTCGCACAACATTGGTATTTTACTGGAACATCCTTGAGTTTAATAAAATTTAACAGCGCACAAAAATGGTCTAAACCAGGGTATTATACGTTTCAGGCACAATGGTTTTTATACTCTATATGTATGTATATGTTATGTTATTTTATTTATTTATTGCAAACAGAACATATACAGAATTACAGTCGAGACCAAGGCACTATACAATTCAGGTTATAACACATAATTCACAAGGAGTAGGAAATTCAGATAACAATCAATTCTCTTCCATCACCTCACAGTACCTCAGATACGTTCGATACATTTATTGGTATACATCATTCTGATGTAAGAACTGTACCTACAGGAATCGACCGTGTAGACTCGGGCAAAAATGGGTCTACGGTACGGTCTCCCCCTCCTGAAGTAAAAGGCAAATGAAGGGGGTCATTGGACATGCGAGTGCTCTATGTGTCGGGGGCCGCAGCGTTTGCCTATCAACCGCTTGAGAAGGTAACGTAGTAGCAAAATAGCAAGGGGTTCCAGTGCGTTCTATTATGAGATCTTGGAGTCCTCTGCAAGAGAGCACAGATGGCGGTCACCGTGAAGTTTTGAGTGGACTACATCAGTCATCCCTGAATGACTGGATACCTGGTTCGCATGCAGGTTTTCTCCACGTAAAAAAGACTGTACTAGAAAGTTTCATCACACTCTGTTAGATACCTAAGTAGTTTTGGAGTGAACGAGTGACAAAGTAAACAACAACAGAGTTAACTTAAAGACAGTATCAAATCCATCGAAATTGGTGTATTTGATTAAATAACTACAATACATTGTTTTTATTAACTATCCTTTTTCTAGTAGGAACTCTCTGTAGATGTCTAAAGTTTACATGTCAACGATTTGACGTAAACTAATAAAGTCCATTAAAGTGCAGTATTTATTTTATATAAAACGACACTTAATAAATACGATGATTTCGCTGTGATTGATGGACGGTAAGTAGTGTTCGAAAATCGACGTTAACAACCAATTCTCTCTTCTCAAAGACCGATGTGCAATATTTATCACCGGCTGTACCTACATTTGAAAACGTCACGTAATTACCATGCCGTTTTGACAAAAGGCTACACGGGATTAGCTATCGTATAATATATGATTGCCGGAAGCGTGTAATGTGAGCTTTAAAGCACAGTATGATTAAATGGTAGCTGGATGCACAGTAAATACGAGTATATAGCTCAACGCAGTAAAACAAAGTACAAACGTCTCATTTAATGCACTAAAGTAGCATGCGTCGCTAAAAAATGATGATTCTCACAAGACCGTTCCGTTTCCGGGCCGGGCTGAGACCGGGCTGCTTCCGAGCCTCGGCCGTATCAGTCGTCAAACGTTTGTGTTCACTTAAAAGTCAACGGGCCTGGACGCGGCCCTGCGGCGCAACGGCCGGCTCCTTGCCGACATTGCAAACGGATCAGCCCGGACACGGAACGGACTACTGTGAATCATCTTTTAGGCGACGTCCTGACTTGATCACCCAGCCGAAAACCTTGCCGTATGGTCCGTGAGCTTCCTGACGTCGCAAACCTTAGTTGTAGATGTAGGACGCGACTGGGTCTGTTTGTCAGTTACGTGTGCCGCACTTGTTTTCGTAGAACTGGTTTACAATATTGTGCGCTCTATTGTAAACCAGTTCTAAAATTTAAAGAGACTGTAGTTATGATGCTACTTTAGAATTACTATTAGAAATGGAGTATACAATATCATAAATATTATTATTTTTTGTGAGTTTCCCATATTCTGATACTATCGGTGCAAGCGCCATTTTAAAGGTTAAACTGACGTGCTGCGAGTTTTAGTTGAGGTCTACAAGGTCAAGGTCAAGCCAAGCACTATAGCGATTTACCCACTTCTCGGTTCGCTTTTTTCGCACAATGTCACCAGTACTACCACCGCGCCATCCGTATTCTCACTACTCGATTAAGATAACGACACACAACACTTACAGTATCAACGCACTCTTTCTTTCTGGAAACAGTCTCTCTTCGATTTGTGAACTATTTTTTTGTATTTTTTGTAACATGGGGAACCTCAGAACATATAAAGATTTTGTTTATGTTCTGAGTCGGGAACTCACAAAAAATATATATGTACATACATGGCATAATATCCTGTTTTCAATAGTAAACATTGTTAATGACCACGTTATAGTTCGTAATGTCATCCACGAAGACGCGCGCCACTCTTCTTTCTAATCGCTTACTGTAAAAGTGTGCGACCTTGCACTTTTTAGGGTTCCGTACCCCGAAAGAAAAAAAAAATTAACCCTTATAGGATCACTTTGTTGTCCGTCTATCTGTCAAAACCCTTTTTTCTCAGGAAGGCGTGAAGGTATCAAGCTGGAATTTATATCAAATACTCAAGTCTACTGTCCCTTAGAGCTGTAAAAAAATCAAACTTCTAAGCCAACGCAATCAAAAGATACAGCCGTTTATGCCGCAAATTTCCGCAAATTTTCGACTCTCGCAAGGGAATGAAAACCTACAGGGTACTTCCCGTGAACTCGAAATCTTGAAATTTGGTACGCAGCAACGACTTATAGTACAAATAAAGGGAAAATTAAAGAAATTATAAATTTTTAGTTACATCATATAATAAAAATATTTTTACGGAACCCTCCGTGCGCGAGTCCGATTTGCACTTGGCCGGTTTGTTTTACTTATCTATACCTAATAATTATGTATGAGTGCAGAAGCACACTACGATACATCGACCAATAAGGAGAGAGCATTACGAACTCATACGAACTATAGCTTGAAATCGTATATTGATACTACTGTACTGTTGTATTTACTGTAATATACCTTTGGTGCATATTGCACGATAATTATTGCATCTGCAACTGATATCAACGGATGATCATGTACATATATGGTATCAGATACAAGCAACGTTACATCATATTCATATCACACACAAAGCATTCACATTATTACAATGCCCAGAAAGAGGTCACGCCTGTAATTGCGTAACTTGGCACATTTTTTTAACCGACTTAAATAGAAGGAAAAAGGTTCTCATTTCGACTGCATGTTTGCTTTTTTTATGTATGTATATACCCGATAACTTTTGACCACTTTGGCCAATTTTGAATATTCTTTTTTTGTTTCAAAGCAGGTACCCCCAAGTTGGTCCCATATAAATTTGGTAAAGGTCTAACTATGGGATCTAGGAGGAATCGAGGCATATGCCAAATTCGGTATTTTCTGTATGTAACCAAGCATTAGCTTTCGGAAACCACAAATTTGGTGAAGCGAAACTGGTGATGATGATCACAGTTGTCATATGGAACTCCTCAATGATGTAGGCACTACACAGATTCCGATGAAATTTCGTTGACGGAGCAACTAATGCTCGTAAAAATACAGATATTTAAGTGGAAATTATGATGAGGTCAGTTGGGTTCCCTGAGGAATCGACGGAACTCCTCAAATATCATCGCCCCATATAAAGTGACTTGGTTGTGATCTGTAGTACCTATTCACCTCATTCCCTACTCCTGACTGCAAATGCAGTAGAGCTCAACCCCACTGGAATTGTGAATCCAATGTTATACCTAAGACTACAAGTTTTCTTAACAAACTCTACTGTTTGACCATTAAATTTAATATACGAGTCTAAATTGATATTCATGAGTTCACTAGTGAGAATTTTATACTTTTCTCTTTATTCGTATATTATATAACATTAAGTTATTAGTAGCCAACCAGTCAGATATCATGGAGAGGGTATTATTTGGTTCAACGAGTTCAGTATCTTTCCTGTTAACCTTGAACAGTAATGAGGTCTCTGCGAACATTACAATGCCTGAATTAGTAAGAAACAACAAAACTATTTTGGAACAAACTCGTGATAACTGCTGCACGTCGCATCATAATCTAAGAACCAGGAATAAGTTAACTAATACATTTAGCAAAATGCAAATTGTCAGATCTGGTACTCACCATATTATACTAAAAGTTCCTTTTAGTATAAGGAAAATAGTAAAATATAAGACATTTTGTAATAAACTAAAAGACTTTTTAGCTAAGAATAGTTTCTACACCCTAAAATAATTTTTCTAATTGAAATGAAATTGTAATTCATGTAAAAATAATAATAATTATTAAAAGGTATAGTAATTGACATGTTGATATTATGTATTCAGAATTTTAATTGTAATTAAGTTATTATCTATATTTAAGTTAAACTAAATATTGCAGTGCCCTAACAGAGTTTACATTGGGACACTTATCTACTTTTAAGACCTTTGTAACCATATAATGCAATAAATGATGATTATGATTATGAATTTTGGCTTACCATATATGGTAGGTAGATCATTATAAACAAGGAATAGGAATGGGGCTAGAATAGATCCCTGAGGTGTTGCGCGAAGAAACTCCCCTCTTACACATTTTATAAAAAAATATTATGTTCTTCTCCTTTATAGTACTCGTAGTGGTGTTATGGCTAAAAGTATTAGTGCGGCTTCAGAGGAATTTCCTCTCTCGGACGCTCCCGTTGTAGAATTTAATTTGTGGGATTTTCCCGAAGGTCTACAGTATGGGGTTCTTCAAGAAAGGGGTGTAAAAATTAAATGGGTCGGCAACGACCATGTGACATCGTTGACGTTGCGGTGACCGCTTACCATCAGGGCCATACGCTTGTTTGCCACCGACGTGGTATAAAATAAAAACTTATTAAGTTACAAGACCGTGATAAGAGGGCTTATCTAAATCCACACACACTTAGGCCGTAGTTCGGAAGTGAACTAAAGAACAATTTGCGTGGTCGATGGGGCGGGGCGGCAACAGGTTGCGCGTTTGTCCCGCTAATGGAAAAATGTGACACTAAGCCCCGTTTAAGCCGCAGACGGAGAGTAATAGCCGTTTTTGAGTAACAGTGCGCAAAGTTAAGCATTTCTAACGCTTTGCAGTGATAGAATGGAAAGTAAATATTTCGTGCTTTGAGAAATCGATGTAGTTCGTTACGCATGGGTACCTTTTTAGTGGGAAGGTAGGTAAAAAAGTAAAAGTAAAAGTAATTTATTCTTCAAATTAGGCATAATTACATGCACCTATGAACGTCAATAAACTATCACCGGTTCGGAAAACTAAACCTCTGCCACGAGAAGAACCGGCGTAAGAAACTCGGCGAGGTGTCATTTTTTCAAAACAATATAGATTGTATAGTTAAATACTTATACAGGTACTTACATACTTATACAAACAGAATATCTGAAACATATGTGCATGTCACGGGAGTCCGCTGGATGCGGGTGGCGCAGGACCAGTCGTTATGGAACGTTTTTGGGGAAGCCTTTGTCCAGCAGTGGACGTCCTTCGGCTGATATGATGCTGATATGTGCCGCCTATTTGTTTACTTCTGATAATTGATTACGTAATGAGTCAAAGTTACGGCAGATCTATCTAACTGTCATTTAAAGTATGGAAAATGACATCTTGATCTGCTTTATAAAACGTTACGTAAGCACCCCCTATTACTACATTACTATGTATTGTTTTTACTTTTATTGAAATTAACTTTTAGGTTCGGCGACTAAAATATTAAAAGTATTCCAAAAGATTTGCGACAGGTGGCTGTTAGACTCAAAGCTTTTTCAGCAACGTTGCCGCAACTAAATAAATGTTCTTTGCGGTGACACATCACTTAGTTATAATTATCCACTTACCAGATTTTGGCATGTTTTTATTAGTTAAAAGATATAACAAATAGATATTTACTAGTAGAGACCACATCGAAGTGTTGAGGACACAAAGCCGTGATATGCTGTTAGAACTGTAGCACGGGCACTGAATTTCGCTAACTTGGCAGAGGGCAAATGAGAATCTGTATATTTTTTACACACTTCCACACTGTGCGATTCCTATGAAATGTCACTATCTATATATAGACCTAAAAACTTAGTTGTATATGGCTTGGTTATGTCTTTGCCGTTGTAATTGCCGTTGTAATATATTATTATTATAATTTGGGAACTACTTTCCGTTGACTAAATTGCATGATGTGGGTTTCATCTATGTTTACCTTTCGGTTATTAGTATCTAGCCTTTTAATAATATCCTTAATACATCTATCTATTGGCTTCATCTTCATTATTACTGTTAGTGTCCAGTTCCATAAGAACGGTGCTATCATCAGCAAAAAATATCATCGGATGCTGAGTTGATAGAACAATAATGCCCAAGACACTACCTTGCGGCACTCCGTACCGGTTAATTCTACGTTCGGACACATAAATGTTTTTTCCTCTCTTGTTTGCACACATACTTGGACGACCTCAGTATATTGCTCCCTATTTTCTAAATAAGATTTTATAAGTGCTAAGACATTGCCGCGCATTCCGTATTTATTTAACTTTGCTCACATCAACATCAAAGCATTCTTGTCTCAATAGTGCAACTATGGTCCAAAATGCATTCACTCTCCGTCCAAGACTTGATTCCCTAATGGCCCCGATACATAACGACATTGTATGCCCTGAATGGCTTTATGCATTAGGTAAGTACCTACCCAGTATATAGTATTGGTAGGGCGATTGATTACTGTTCTCATATGTTAATGCATATGTTTATGTATATGATATGTAATGGGCCACGCTTTGGGCCGTGTAATTAAAGCGAACTAAGCCGATTAATAAGGATTACGCAATTTAAGACATTGGTCGCATATGCTGGATTATGTCAGATATAATTATAATAGGGCACAACACAATTTTTTTTACTTTTTTGATAAATAAATCATACGAAAATACTCGGAGAAAATGAAACTTCATCTAATTTAAACAAAATTTTAAATACATAAACATGAAAATAAAACCGGCCAAGTGCGAGTCGGACTCGCGCATGAAGGGTTCCGTACTATTATTTATACAACATTAGACACTTTATAACCTTTTTATTATAACCTTTTTTAATTTAAATAATAATATTTAAAAATAAATCAGTAATAAGAACGATAAATAATTTCAAGTACAATTTTGGTCAAGTCTCAAGTGCGAGTCAGATTTTAGTTTTCGAGACCCAGCGCCCAATGAAGACAACGAGCAAATTTATATATTTTTTTTGAATCGGAGGATCCCATTTATATTTATTTTATTTTGTTTTTAGTATTTGTTGTTATAGCGGCAACAGAAATACATCATCTGTGAAAATTTCAACTGTTTATAATTATCACCGTTCAAGAGATACAGCCTGGTGACAGACGGGCAGACAGACAGACAGATAGACAGGCAGACGGACGGACAGCGAAGTCTTAGTAGGGTCTCGTTATATCGTTATTAAAAAAGACACAGTTTGACCATAGAAAATTGTGACGTCATTAGGCACTTCATACTAACCGAGCGTTTTTGACGTTTCGTAAAAAGTTGCTGATTTGACTATCAGTGAAATACCGTATGGTATTTCCAGAAATTTACGTGTAAGTGTCACAATAGTTTTCAAAGGCAGAATCAATCGAGTTTAGTCAATAATCGTGATTCTATAAAGCAAAACTTTAGCTGAAGAACCGAAAATAAACATATCAAAATTTTGAACTTATAGTGAAAGTATTCGATTAACCGTTTTGAGAAAGGCAGTTTTTCGATGTGCAGCTGATAAGCTGCGCCATAAGCGCAAAAGCGCAGAGTAGACGCAATAGCGAAGAAGTGTTGGCTGAAGATGCTCAGAATACTGTGGACAGCATTTCGCACCAACATGTCCATTCTTCAAAAGCTCCATTTAAACCAGCGTTTCTCCTTTACGGTGCAGTCAAGGGTTGTAAAATTCTTGAGCCATGTGTCACGGCATGGAGATGTATCGATCGAACGGCTTCTACAAGGAAGAGTTGACGGCACGAGACCGCGTAGCAGGTCGTTCATAAGGTCGACTGACCATATCACGAAAGTGCCAGGAGTTCAGACAAAGTTTGTTGAAACGCGCCGTGAAGGTCGCCACCCACAGTATAACGGCCCTAGCTGTCCGTCCGCACAACACCTCAAATCAATAAAGGGTAGGCAACGCGCTTCTAACTCTTAGTGCCACAAGCTTCCATAAGCTACGGCGATGCTTGCTTACCATCGGGTAGGCTTGTGATTAAAAAAACTTATATCGCCGTAAAACCAATGAAAACAACAAACATTTTACAATAAAGTTATTCCAGAATTTAGCATATAGAGTAGTGAAGAACTAAATTTTAGTGTAAAGAATAAAGCCATAAAACGATAATGCCGCCGCCACATCCACAGTTTCATATTCATTGACCGTAAAAATATTTCCTATTTTGCGAGATTGAATTTTCGCTAACATTGTTTATAGGCGTTCCTGAACGTAGATCCGTTGGTTTTATATACTTGTGTCAATGTCGAGGAAAAGGTATGTTTTACTGTGTCAATAAAGCACCATTGCCATAGTATTGCAATGAGTAAACGGCCTTATCGACGTAGCATTAGGATTAGAGGTAAATTAGTGGTAATTATAAATATTTGGAGACTAATTTTTACACAAACCGAACTAGTCCCGTAGTAAGCTCAATAAGGCTTGTGTTGTGGGTTCTAGACGACGATATATTTAATAGATAGATTAGATATATAGAAAACATCCTAGTCACTTCAATAAAAGTTTTTGCTCACTACAGAAACAAATGCTAGACTGAACAGACCAACGTATAAATTTTATTCAACCACTGCTTACATGAATATCCTAATACCACTACTGGAATCTATCCTAAAATTCCCAACATCGTCCCAAAAAAACGGCGTTGTGCGATTTTGGCGACCTAGGTACAACAATGGGTTCAATAACTGGCGTTATTAAATATTGTATATGTAAGTTTATTACGATGTCGATATTTGGTAACGTCCGTCCTAATTTTATCATTATTCTTGAGTTTACTTGAGAATAAAAATTCAAATAGGCATTTGTTTTGTTTGTGTTACATATTTGAAATATCTAATGTAGATTAAACACGTCAAAATTAATAAACAACATCTTAACAATATTTGCCACAAAATGAAAGAAATACAAGAAAAGAAGAGATATACATTACATATATCTTCCAAATGGCTATTACTTACCTTGTTCAGACTTTAGAGTAAATATTCGTGACACAACAAAATCCGGTTCACAAAAGCAATTCTTCCCGGCAAGTATTAGAAGTGAAGAAAGTGGCCAAATACATTAGGTGACGTGACATATTTCTGTAGCTTAGAACAAGAATGACTGAAGTAACACTTACTTCATACGATTATAGTCCTTATTGCAAGGCAAATATGTCCTAAAACTTGTAAACAACTGTTCGCTTTGGTGATTTGGTTTAGTATAGCTATTCAAAAAACGTTTTGCACTCGATTGTGAGATCATTTCTAGAATAATTAGAACAGTTATCGCGATCTGAAGTACTTTAATAGGCCCTCCGCTTGGTTCAGACAGTTCCTGCGTGGAACTGGCGACAGGGACCTGTAGCAATGATTTGTGAATAACCTTCCTAATTTCTGCAGCTTTAGACGTGATTGAGGCTGTTATTGTCCCTTTTTAACTTCTTGTTTAGATACCTATTTAACTAAAGGTTACAAATGGTGACAAACATAGACTTTGATGTGTATAATTTGTATGTGTGTGTAATTTGGCGAGGCTTACTGAGGCCTAACTAGAGACGCGTCATGTAATTCCCTGTAAGCTTAAAACGCACAGAGCGACCGTGGCGCGGTGGTGGTTTTGCATTTTTGATCTTTCCGAAACTGTCGACTGTCGGTTACTGCTTCATATGTCACACGTACCACCTCTGCTCTACCGCGCTACCGAATACCGCGTGTTTTTGGTGCGACGTGCTCCGGACCGCGTTTGCTTAAGAGGGCGCAGTACGTTTGGTTCTCCATACTAACGTATTTATGCTCTCATTTTAAAACGCCATGCTAAAATAACATGAAACTTTGTATACACAATGGGATCCAGCTTGTCTAGGGCGGAAATTAGTTCCTGTTGCTTGAAATTATAATGGCGAAAAAATACAGCGATTATTAAGGTTTTCACACAAGCCGTAAAAAACTCAAAAAACCGCTGTATTTTTTTTCGTTTTCAATTTCTAGCAACAGAAACTAATTTCCGACCTAGGTATGCCGGATCCCATTGTGTATACAAAGTTTCATGTTATTCTAGCAAGGCGTTTTAAAATGAGAGCCTAAATACGTTTGTATGGAGAACCGATCCACACCGATCATACTGCGCCGTCTTAACCACAAAACCGCCTCCGCCCCGCAACGATGGTATGCCGCGCTCTGTGTGTTTCAACCTATAGGCAAATAAGTACCTCATCTTCTTCCTCGGTCCCTCATTACTGAGGATCGCGACCACGTATGCTGTCTCTATATATACAGTGCGGTCATAAGCTATGTGGGTCGCACTTTGCATACTGCCGCCAACCACCTTCTTCACAGCATCAGACCATCTCGTGGGTGCTCTACCTTGAGCACGCCTGGTGTCCATTTGACCTAGGATCATCAGCTTCATCTTCTCACCTAGGGTCATGCTTTTTAGACCGCATGATATGTCCAAAACAGCTGAGCGTGCACTCCCGGCATATGGTGGAGAGGCGTGTGGTAATTTTCAGTTGCTGTAGGATGGACTGATTAGTTCTCTTAGCCGTCCAGGGTATGCGCAGAATTCTTCGCCAACACCACATCTCGAAGGCATCGGTCTTTGCCCAACCGCGACTCTTCAGGCTCCAAGTTTCGATACCGTACACAAAAATCGAAAAGACCAGGGATCGAGTCACAAGTACCTAATACCAGGATTCAAAATATAAGAAAATTTCCGAATTACGCGAATGACGTGTTTTTTTTTTAAATGAGAACCTAATACCAAGAGTAAAATATATCTTATACCTATAAGTACAAATAAATTACTTTCGAGACATTTTTGCATCTGTAGTAGTATTTGTATATTTACAGGGACTCACGTCCACGTTGACGTACACAGACACACGTCAACGAGTGTGTGAGGCTGGCTACAGAGGTCACAACTACAAATGCAAAAACGTCTCGTCTCGTGCTTTGGAAGGCACGTTAAGCCGTTGATCCCGGCTGCTGTCTACGACAGCAGTCGTTAAGCCAAGTTAGAGGCCTTCGGGCGGCTTGAGAACTTCTAACAGTCAAGTTGCCCACTCACTTGACAAAGGGGGGTCGAAGTTGCACCAAGTCCGTAGGGAGTACCCACCGTTACCCTACACGTGACCCCCGGGTGGTGCTAAAAGTGCAACAAAAACTGGCAACCGTACTTGTCTTCTCGAAGATCTCACGGTTCTAAAAAAATGCCATACGATTAAATAAAACGTCTCGAAACTAATTTACCTGTATGTATTTATTAAAAAGTACTTGGTCATTGTTGCACTTGCACCAAGTGTTACTCGTAGTGGTTCGTCTATGCTACATTTGCTTAGGTAATGTTATCTCACTTCCACCCAGGGCTCGGAACCGGTTAATCTCAAAATCCTGAAATAGCCAAATATTTTTAATTAGTTTATGCTCTTTATGTAGGACTCAATAATGTATTTGGGTTATTACTTCATATTGTTAGATTGCCTGATTAAACATGAAATAGTAGACGAAAGAACGATAAGAACTAAAAAAATACCGGTATTTTTGTATGGACAGAATACCGGTTTCCGAGCCCTGCTTCCACCAGAAAATTACTTCCACCGAAGACTGCTGTAATAATAACCCTCTACTAATAATAATAATCGTATGGCATTTATTCTTTGAACCGTGAGATCTTCGAGAAGACAGTACGGTTGCCAGTTTTGTTAGACTTTTACCTCCACCCAGGGGTCACGTGTAGGGTAACGGTGGGTACTCACTACGGGCGTGGTGCAATTTCGACCCCCTTGGCAAATGAGTGGGCAACTTCTCAATCCGCCCGAAGGCCTCTAACTTGGCTTAACAACTGCTGTTATTGGCTATGTGCGAAGTAGGTGGTGGGGGTAAGCTAGGCGATCGCAGCGCACACCATGGCAGAAATGTGTACATACCGGGGACCACTGTCAAATTTACTTTCACGTTTTCTATTGGTTTCTTAACGGCTTCCTACGATTCGTTTCGTTTGTATGTATTTATTTATTCTCTTATTTATTTCAGTAAAATTTCCAATACGGGGTCTGTCTCGTTTACTAAAGTAAATAAAATATTCAAGTGTCATTATTTGACATCTCTGAGTTTTGACATTGTCTCGGGACCTTTGACGTTTGACGTTTCAGACGTGCACATAGCCAATAGATAACAGCCGGGATTATTTAACGTGGCTTCCAAATCGCCCTTTACTACTTTCTCTGTATAGTACATGTATTGTGTCTTTTCTGTGATGAGGTAAATTATGATTTGAAAGTAATAAGAAAACTTGAAGTTCATCATTAAGTCGAATTTCTTCGTACATTTTAAATAGGTGAAGATTTCTGTAGTCTCTAAGAAATACTTTCGATCGTTAATGAGAAAAGAATATTTGCAACCCTGTAAACCTATTGTGTATCGACTTGTACATTTGAAATCAAAAATATGTATACATTATTCGCCTTATTACAAAGGTATAGGGTGCAAAATTGTAAACATGTCTTTGCCATCAACCGTACATTTTACAAAAGCTTGGAGGGCTTATTATGATCATTTTTCCATTATTACCTGTCTATATAGAAATGATTCTCCATTCCTTTTATGTATTTAACTTTATCAAAAGGGATAGACTGGATTCGGAACAAAGACGAAAATATTAAATGGGCCCTTTTCAGTACTGATGTTGAGATTGTATTGATCAGGAGATCTATTTTGTTTGGGGCGTATCGTAAGTTAAACACATTTTATATTAATAGGTATAATTCCGAGTTACAAACGTTGAAAAGGTATTAATAATGATGAATTTATTTTTATTAGATATATCACCGTTGAGCATAATAAAGATTTTATCTAATTCTATTACATATGTATAACGTTTATTACGTCCATATACAAAATATAATAAAAGTTAGACAAGAACTGTGACTCCTACAGAAACGAATTTAATTACATGTATAAATTATATGAATTGTGTATTTTTTAAGAAATTCAGGCACAGCTATATCGCTTACGGGACAAAAAACAATAAAAAGGGTAGATATTATAGTGAACAAATTATAATTAATAAAAACATTATCTCAGTTTTAGCAGACATCGCTACTGTTGTTGTATCTGATCCGATTGGAATAGTATTGATTGCTGTAATACATTAGCTAATCCATTTAGTACTAACAAATCTAAAGATACCGAACCCGTATACTTGCTGAACTCATAGCACTTCTTTCTCCGACGGCTAAAACAGATGTATCGTACATTACGCCAGAAAATAAACTAACCGCAAGTACTTAGCTAAGAACCCCCGCAGAAGTTTCGAGAACACAGCTAGATATCTTGATTTATGTTCGTCTGGAAACCCTCGACTCATAAAGTGGTCGCACCTGGTACCAGCTAAATATTCATTTGTCAGAGTCGAATGTAAGTTAAAAAGGATGGCTTATTTGTGAGATGGGCTCCCCATTTTAAAAGGCGTTAGTGATTTTCGCTTTTATTTCGAATCTACAGTGTAACCGACATTAAGTTTTGACAAGAGACATGTGCACGAGAATAGTTCGAAAACATCGGAATAAAGGCAAACTATCAGCCATCGCTTAACTACAAGTTGGCGATGGCTGATAGTTTATATAGCTGTGATATCACTTCGATCATTTATCTATTTCGATTAGCAATATTACCCTTTGACAATATTTTACAATTAAATACCCTACCATGGTAGTCATCACGTAACATGGTCGAATAACCACAACATGTTTAAGATCAGCTTAAATACAATCAGTATAATTATAATTGATTGGTAGCAGCGCTAACTATGCATTCACTAAATATGTTTCACTTTTTTTTTCAATTAGTTAAAGCTATTCAAATACTTGTAATAACCAACTGTCAGACACAGGGTAAAAAACTGGTAGTCATCACTAAAGAGAGATCTCTCCCTGACAAACTCTTCAATTAAGTACATTATTGTACATTTGAAATTGACCTGCAATTCTTCAGAATTCTCTTGCCGATGAGGCAAATATGCATGTCCACTTTATTGCATAGACGTATCTATATTAAGTCAAGATGTACGATTTGAACACTCATTTCGCACACACATCACTCATTAAACCTATCTCGTATTAAGCGCTTGTTAGCCTGCATATAGCCTGTGTGAATACTGAATACAGTGATTTGGGCCATTAGTGAAGGTAATTGGAGGCGCAATACCAGATGCTTCTCTTTCAATTTGAATGTCTTTTCAGTATGTGATACGAGGAAATCTTGCTGCTTAATTCCATACGGTCGTACAGTCATTAGAATATGTTACGCAATTGTAGATGGGTGAATTGCAAAAAAAAATGTACATAGTTAAAGGATCTAATTATGCCTACATTACATACACGAGTACACTTACGAGAGCCAGGGTCAGCTGTCACCTATATAAATTGTATGACTAAGTTTCGTTGCACAACATAATCAATTAAAATGTAGACATATTTAAGTCACCCAGAGATCAAATGTTCTAGTTCCCTTATTATAAAGACTTTTTTACAGCAATTATTAAGGTTTATTTATGTACAACGAAAATATATACAAGAATACTTAACCAAAATAATATAAAGAAAATTAAAACTAACTTAAATCTAAAACGGGCCCTTGAGGCATTGTACCGAGGATGCTGGCGGCATTTCCTCGCTGTATCGCAATGCTGATACGTTGAGCGAGGAAACCGCCAGCTCTTTGGTCACCAGTTACGTCAACCAGACGCTTCGCAATTTCTGCAAATAACTTATGCGCGCTGGGACCCCATGGACCTAGAGTTTCGACGCCAAAAGGTACAAACATGTACTCTCTGCCGAGGCCCTTGTATTTATTACGCTTTAGAATTTGAAAGACTTTTGACTTCTTTACAAGCATAGTTACTTCTGATTCTGACTGTACATATTACTAAAATTGAAGAAGAAAGACAATTCACACACACAAAACACAACAAACAAAAGACAGTTACAAAATGAAGAAAACTCCTAACATAGAACACATTACTGTCGTGTGTCTTCGCGGCAGTGAATCGGTTGCTGTCTCAGCATTACACACAAAAATCAACAACATAACAATTGCTTTGTGTTTATCGCCGTGATTTTACGATTTTTTTCTGGCGTTCTACAGGTGTTTTTTGCTATACTAGTTGTCGCCAGCGCGACACATTCAAGACGACAGAGAACATGGAATACGGTCAATCACGCCACACACCTTTACAAGCATACATCTATACACATACTTTATATATTTGTTACATAATGGTCCTGAATAATGAATGCTGTGTATGAATAATCTATAACTTAACAGTAAAGTCCCTTGAAGTTTAGGGTAGACAGCTAAAACATTGGGACCACAGAAACTTACGAACCGTTGTGACCGCAACCTCGATTGCAAACCTTGATTAGGAGAAAACTAAAGCACTACCCTCACCGTAGTTGAACCAATGTCAATAATTCATCACTTAGCTTCGTATTCGTCTCACAATGTTTTTAGAAAGCTCGTATAAAAGTCGGGCCGCGTTAAAGCGCACGCGTAAAAGCGCGCGACGTATCGCATACTCTCAGAACATATTAAATTCTTATGGAGTCCCGAGCGTCCATAGGCTACGTTACGACAACACGTTTCCACCAGTGGACCAGTGGACCAATGAATACGATTGGTGGATTCAAGCACATCCATAGACCATAGCAACGTAACATTTATTTGCAATGTGTTTTTTAACCCCCTGACACGGATCGCAAAAGACGTTATAAGTTTAACATATGTATCTATGTGTGCGTCTGTCTGCGCCATCGTAACTCCTAAACGGATGAAACGATTTGAGTGCGGTTTTTTCATCGGTAGTCTTCATGGCGGAGATGATGCTTAGACATGTTTTATCAAAATCGGTTCAGCCGATTTTGAGATGTTGAACTTTGAAATGAAAATGTCGGGGTTTGTCTACCTTTTAAGTTGTTAATATTTTTTATGTCTACGTCTTGAATTTTACGTCTAAGCGTAGGGTTATATCCGAACATTTTAACATAATGTTATATATTAGGTAGTCTAATGGGTAGTAATCCTGCCTGCAATGCCAAAGACTTTGGGTTCAAATCCCGGGAAGAGCATATTTATGTGACAAGCATGAATGTTTCTGTATTCGTGTCTTTTTAAGGCACGAGTGAATAGGCATCTTCTGGGTGAGCTCGAGCTCGCTTCATAGTCGGCCTCATCTTTGCCCCCTGACTAGATGCTGGCCAAGAGCAATCTGGGGGCACGGTAGTGCCCCCGCCAAGACGAGCCAAGCGAATTGCAAGGGCACTACCTACCTTTTGTCGTTTTTTTGAACCCTCATAAAGTTGGTTTCCGATGTACCAGATAGTTCATATTCTCAGGATATGATGTCAATAATAGACTAATTAAACATACAAAGTCTCAATTGAATAGCTCTAATATTTTAGATTTTATTATTATTATATTACATATTTTCTGATATGTAGAATTTGTTGAAGTTAGGGTCGGTAGAGTTAGGTCGTGTAGATTCAGAAGCTTGGCTCTACATGAGATCTGATATCTTTTTCACAGGGCAAACCTTATGTGGTCGTCTTGGCAACATTTTACATGAAATATGTTTGGTGGGATCACATTTTTAATAAAAAAAGTACATATTTAGAATGTTTTATTGCTATGTAAGTATTTATGAATAACCGCTGTTTTATTAACCTTAATATGAAACTAATTTAATTTGTGTAATCTATACTTTTTTTTTATTTTAAATCATAGAAAGAATTGACACCCATATAATGACAATATTCACCGCATCCCGCATAACCTTGTAAGTTTCTGAACGCTACGTAATACGCATAGTAAGTAAGCGGCAGGTAGCAAGCGCGTTAGACAAACCACTAAAAGAACACGTTACTTCTCGGGACACATCAAGGCGGTTAGGGATGCTACCAATCGCAAAACATCGATAGTATATTTTTTATACTGGTGTTCAACAAGCTGATAGCACTTACAGTAAGTGGTTACCGTACCTATGGCGGCTTGCAACTCCAGAGGCGTCACTTGTGCATTGCCGACCAGTAAGAAACCTATTTACGCCTTTTTTGAAACCCATGCCGAAACACAATCGGCGCAACATAATACAAATACTCTTCATTGCACACCTCAATGTGTAGAACTATTACAGAACATATAACTTAAAAGTAGAGCTAAATAATAGCCGAAGTTATCGTTGAATTGATATTCCAGATAACCTTTGTGTAGTGGTACGCAAACCTTGTTCTTAAGCGGTACGCATAATTTGATTATGTGATCCGGTTTTCTAGTGTGTTGCGCAACTGCAACATCACCATATTCTCTATCTTTACACATAATCACTTTTTGCTAAAAGTGGCAATAAAATTAAATCATGTCGTCTGCCTACTCCTTTTGGGGATAAAGGCGAGAGATTATATTTATGTATACAAAGGGTCAGTAACGTGGCAACTTTTATGTTCCAATTAATCATAGGTTAGAGTAGTTTATCCATATTACACAGGTTGTGCGTATGTTTTCCACGATTGTGGCTAATTAACTTAATTCCACTTAAACTTTGGTGACTGGCAATCTGAATCCAAATTGAGATGGTATGAAAATAAGATGAAGTTGTTAGTTGCATAATAAAGGCTCTGGTCAAACTATTTAATATCAAATGAGAAGCAAATGATAGGTTAACTCCATAGTCATTATAGTGGAATTAATGTCGCACCTCGTTTATTTCCATAATCTGCCTATGTAAATACAAAATTAGATACATTTGAGTGGTGATTGGATAATGTTTGTTTAGCATTGGTTTCAGATCAAAGGATTACGATTTTATCTAATGTTTGATTTGCTTAATTTTATATACTAATTTCTGAAATATGTGAAGTGAATAATGTATTTAATGATTTCTACTTTTAAGTAACTGTTGTCGCAAAGTGGGCTCCTTTAAACCAAGTGTAATATTCTTGTTTATCAAAAAGATATATCCAAAAATAGATTGTTAGCTGAAAATGTGTTCTGATTTAAAATCAAAAATAATCAGCATTTGACTATAATCCACAAAAAAATAAGTTCAAATAGAAATAGTAATAGAACTATAAAAACAAATAGCAAGTAGGAAAAGTAACAGCAAAACATATCACGAAATGGTCCCCAACTCAGCACGTAGCTGGCTGGCGTGGCGTGGAATGTTGATTAACGAAGGTAGTTGCTGTATTTCAAAAAAAATAATAATATGTTAATATACTTTAATAAAATCACAGCATAAAAATATTTTCATCGATAAATCCATATTGGTGCCCCTTGAAAAAATTCCTAGCGTTATGTTACATACTTAAATATTTAGACATAATTTTGTTACACACTTACAAATTCTCACGGCAAGAAATAAATTTCATCGATAAATCACTTTCGGTGTTGGTCGCATCCCTTGTGGGCGGGACGGCAAGGGGTGGACGATTAGCCCCGGTGTTTCTGCCAGCCGCCTTGGAAATAGAAAATAAAGGCACCGTGACATGAGCGTCTGTCCGTTGTCCGCGCGTTTACCGGGCGAGTCCACTTGAACACTTTTCTTTACTAACTCTACTTCTAACTTTTTTTAATATTTTAACCATTAGATAACGTAGCTACGTACGTGCGTAGGTACGTGCTTGCTTCGGAGGATTCTTTATTTAGCATGGAAGCAAACATACAGTACCTAAAATAATCTCGTATATAATGTTGAACGAATCGATAGCTTACAAAAAACAATGCCTGAAAATAATGGGTTGCCCCAAATCGTCTGTTCGTTAAAATGTGACAATATTGTAAGTTTGACAAATTTATATGGGATGACAGCTACCAGCGCCATATTTAACACATTCACTGTCAGCGATTTTGTAGCACTACCACTCACGTAGCCGAGAACATGCGAAAACCGTATGTAGAGGAAAGCACTTGCGAGACAAGCAGCACCCACCAAGCGGGTTTCTGGCACCGAAAGTGCGTGGACCGTTGTGTACTCATAATCGTGAGGTGGTGGCAAAGCCGCCCCTTGTCCAATAGTGTTCCATAGCAAGCAAAGCATAAGGGTGCTTTTCAACCAGAGATGTGCTATACAGCTATGCTGCGAGGATGTGAAAGCTAGGCTACGAAAACCCGTTTCCACCATTACTATACTATGTGGACCAATGCATGTGCTATGGGGACCCGGGTATGTCCTAAAACTACGACCAAGACCACCGGGGGATGAGGCAGCAGCATCCCTGGAGTGCGGCGGAGATACGGGGTCGCCAACCCGCAAGCCAAGCGTGGCGATTATGGCATATACCCCCCCTTAAGTACCCCCTTTAAGTAACGCGTGATTTACGCTTAACGCCTAAAACTGAACCCTCTGTATATTTAAGTTCGTTCCTAAAGGTCTATTATCCTCTGATCATACTTACTCGTATGTCACTTGTGTTAAATCGAAACGTAGATTGTAGATGCATCATTGGGTCGACTTGGCCAAAATAGATTAGGGCAAATCTGTTATAGAATGTTGATCATGTATGAATTTAATCTAAAACCCTGATCTGTGTTGGTCGACTTGAGACTAGTGTTGTACGAGAATTATGCGCTTATTTACTGATCAAGCTGTGTGCACTTAGCTTTGGATATCATGCTAGTTTATATGCTACTGAACACGCGCGAGCTAACTGAACCATGTATTGTATGATGTCTGTAAAGTGTACCTTCCTAATAAATAAATATACCTCCCGTGAATTCGGGGGAGGCCTATGTCCAGCAGTGGATGTACTTTGGCTGATATGGTGGTGGTGGTGATGGTGACCGATGAATATGATTGTTGCATTCAAACGCATCCAAAGCAACCTAGCATAGCACATCTCTGGTGTATAGGCACCCGAAGCATTGTAGGCAAATGTGCTTAACTTATTAAGCACACTTGCTTATTCCAGTAACTCGCCCGTCGACTCAATTAAAACTCCCAGCCGGCGCGTCAAACGCGCTTTCCGGACGTGACCGCTTACGTATTTATGCAGATACTGTCCCCTCGCGGTCATGAGAAGAATTCAACTAACGTGTCCCTAATATGGAACACTATTGGAAGCGAGACGAGTCTTAGCGGTTTCTTGGTGATACAAGGTTGTAACTGGGTGAGTGTTGGAGGAAGATAAGCCTTTGGCATAAGAAGCTTGGCCTAGGGACGGGTAATTAATAATGATTATTCATTAGTACAAGTCAAACTACGTAAACTGACAATATCTGATTTGACTAAATGAATGTATTATTAGCTGTTTCACCCTAGAGGTAAAATTTGTAGTTACTCCCCCCGGCCCCTTACGCCTGGCCTGCAGAGCCCTGGCTGAGGCTTCATGCCGACTTTTTACATCATAATGGTCGGACATATTTACTCGTTATTGATGCACACTCGAAGTGGATCGAGATGTTTCCAATGACGAGTGGAATAGCAGTGACGAAGAAACTACGACAGTGTTTCGCGAGGTTTGGTCTACCCATACAATTGGTAACAGACGGCGGTCCCCCCTTTACCTACGAATTTGAGACGTTCCTGCAAAAAAATGGCGTGTTTCACGTGGTCACGGCTCCATATCATCCCATCCTCGTCGCAAGTTGGAATGTATTAAATAAAACACAATGGCGTTCAATACAAGACTGTTTATTGTAAGAGTGACGGTGGATGATAAAAATCCTATTTTTAGGCCTACCTACATTTCTACATATATTACAAACTTAAGTTTACAATGAAATCTTAACTCATTTCGTTAATTTGTTAACAAAGAACCCCAAAATATTTTTTGTATATTTTTATAGCTCTTCTAAATATTCAAGAAAATGTGAAGAAAGCCTACATCGTAGTAATGACGTCACTAGTATGAAATTGTGATAGTCACAGCGCACAAAAAGAACAGCAGTAAGTACACTTTCTTTAGTAAATTTGTCTTAGAAAAAGTGCTTCTGTGAGATTTAGACGCCTTACTTGTCACAATTACTCTTTTGGAATGAGGAACTTTTGAAATAGATATATTTATGTGAAATTGGGATATTTTCTAGAATTTTAAAATGTGGTAATACTTAATTTTTTATTCTCTATTTGATTTCATCGCATAATTTAAAAATGGCTAAACTGTTTAAAAATTAAATGTCAATTGTAAGTAATCCTCTAAAAAATCTAAATAATTGTGATATCAACCAGCTCGTTCTTTTTAGAGCTCCGTAGTTAACTAGGAACCCTTATAGTTTCGCCATGTCCTTCCGTCCGTCCGTCCGTCTGCGGCTTAGCTTAGTAACCGTTGTACATATTAATTACACCTATACAAAACAGTACAAAACATTTTTGAAAACAAAAATTACGGCACTTCCCCTACACGTACTCGTAAAGTGGAGTTCCCTTTATTCATTGCTAAACCTATAGTGTTGGAGTTCCCTTTATTCATTGCTAAACCTATAGTGTAGGGTATGATTTGATAGCTCGTTTATAAGTAGTTTTTCTCAAACATGCAATGAAATATTGATGTTATGTTCCTTATAATAGGCTGCGAAGTATGACGTTTCAGGTGCGGCTAGGACAAGAGGTAGTTAATGGAATTTCATACAAATCTTGCAGGCCTAGGCCGGCAAAATCCTCTTTTTTAATTTTCATTCCACATGAATTATGGCACAGGCACCATGACATTCTGCCACTAAAAATAAATCATTGATTTTTTTGTTGTTTATTTCATTGCATGCTTGAGAAAAGCACTATACATACCTGGGCGGGAAATATGGGGTTGCCAGCCTTAGACCTATATATATATATGTCTTCGGCCGGCAACCCCTTTCATCCCGGCCTCTGTAGTAATGTACTATTCTATTACTTTTTTTTCAAGAATTCGTTTGAATGATATTGAATTCTAAAGTGCAAATTTTTGTTTGAGTAAACTCCCCTCCAACCCTTTAAAAGGTGGCTACTGGGTATGTAAAAAAAATCATGGTCCATAGTTATATATATTGCAATTTAAATAAATGCGTATATGCATTGAAAGGAAAACTGTATATAAATTTACTTGTAAAGCAAACTTTCGTTTTCGTATTATTTCCATTGATTAACTAGATAAAGTAAGTGTAAGTTGTGTCAAACATATTGTAAATATAAGTTCCTCATAATTCAAATTAAGGGCAACTACGGAACCCTGCCTTGCGCAACGCATACGCATTTGGCCGGTTTTTTCAAATTGAAAAAATCGCGTTTGGGTGAATTTTATCTCGGGGGCGTGCGATAGCATAGTTTATCTCAAGTGCCAAGATATATCGTATTCTCAAATGAAAGGTTCGAACCCATACGTTGTACGTTATCTCCTCCACCATCATGCAGACTGTATGCCCATTTGCCACCGTCGACCGTCGTGATGTTAAAAATAGACTTTATCTACCCACGTTGGTATTTTGGAACTAAACTAAACGCTCGCGAATGCAGTACAATCACAAACCCTTTCTTGGTACAAGGAATCGTTGTATGTACAATAATAATCGTATGGCATTTATTTTCGAACCGTGACATCCTCGAGAAGATAAGTACGTTTGCCAGTTTTTATTGTACCTTTAGCACCACCCAGGGGTCACGTGTAGGGTAACGGTGGGTAGTCCCTACGGACGTAGTGCAACTTCGACAACCCTTTGTCAAGTGAGTAGGCAACATGACTGTTAGAAGTTCTCAAGCCGCCCGAAGGCCTCTAACTTGGCTTAACGACTGCTGTCAAAGACAACAGCCGGGATCAGCGGCTTAACGTGCCATCCAAAGCACGGGAGCGCTCTGTTAGTTACCACTCAAAGCAGTCACCCATCCAAGAGGATGGGTGACCGCTTTGGCTGGAGTGGACTTGGAACTGACCTGCGCCCATATTGCTTAACCTCGCATACCGCACGCGGTTCGCGGGCACCGCTGGGCTGTACTGTTCCTTATTCTGTGGCTAGGCCACGAGCGCTCCTGACAAATGAAGGTCGTACTCTCAACACGACGCATCCTCAGGATCTCTGGCGACCTTACTCGCCTCCAGCCCGGCTAGTATGATAGCTTATACCGTCACGTTTTATGTGACATTTCAGTACATTTTGGCCATATAACGTGACGCTATAAGCTATCATACTAGCCGGGCAGGAACACAACACCACGTACCTAAGACGACTTCGATCATCGGGATCGATATGTCATAGTGATTTTGTTTTTTGACGTGAGCATACTGATGTGAGATTTCCTTTCCTCACTTGACAAAATACTGTCAGTAATTATAGCGTTTGCGCAGGAGTAATACCATGCCCGGAAGTGAAGTACTGCATTCGTATCGGGACACTGACAGCTGACAGTTTTCTCATATCGTACCGCCTCCATATCGAAAAATCAGTAAGACCCTAAAGAATAAGCATTAGTGTTATTATAGCTGCGGATGTTTTTAACCCCTGACGCAAAAAGAGGGGGTGGGTGTTATAAGTTAAATGAATGAATGAAACATTTTATTTCAGACCCAAGTCCATATCTGTTAGTAAAAATTCTCTTAACCTAGTGTTAATAAATGTAAATAAATAAAAATAAAAATCACAAAAAATAATTAAAATTAAAAAAGAAAAACATCTAGTCTTAGCTAACAAAAAAATAAGCATATGGACCAAAAATAGTAACTGGAGTGCAAACACAAACGAAGAAAAACTTGCACAAAGTTTGTATGGAAAGAGCTTGCCCACCCCTTCGCCTTAACGTATCTGAGACTGTGTTCTGTGCGTCTGTGTATCTGTGTGTATGTGTATCTGACTGTGGTATAGTAGCTCCCAAACGAATGGACCGATTTACGTTTAGTTTTTTTTTGTGTCATAGATAATTTTATCCTAAGTGTTTTTAGCCATGTTTCATGAGAATCTGTTCAGCCGCTTTCGAGATATTGAGCTTTGAAATGAAAATGTCGGGGGTGTTTCATCTTTACTAAGTTGTAGTTATGTAAGGTGTAGGTACTTTCCGACTTTGCCCGAGCGATATGATGTTCCATTTTGCCCGACCTCTCTTCCCTTTGCCTACAGATGCATGAGTAAGAAAGAGAGAAAATAACAAATGACTTCCACTTCGTATCTCAGTGCAATATTCAAGGGAAAATCATAGTTTATGACGCACAATCTTTCCCCATGAAAGCTCCTTACCGCGAGCGCACGTTAATATCACTTATACTTACACTAAAAGTAAATTTCGCATATTCCTCGAGACGGTTTTATTTAGTTTTATGCTGGCTCATATTACTACTATAATAGTGCAGGCATTGAAACACTTATCATGCCATGGAGTTAAGTGTATAGTCGAATAAAATTAGTATTAAAATATTATACTGGATTTATTCAATACGAACATCGACAACCAAATCTATATAAGCTAAAACTAAATACAAATTAAGATATATATACATTCCTCGAGGTCGCTGCCTCTGGGGAGGGTGCTCATAAGCCTGGCCACATTTCACCGCCGGACAGCAATACCCATCCGTTGACCGTGGAAGAAACCAGCCCTATAGTCAGCTGTAATTGGTGTGTGTGTGCTTTGTATGCAGAGAGGTGGAAAGCTGAATGGGCTACTACCACGGGAGGAAAAGCTGCCAACCTCACTGATCCGACCTTAAAACCAAAAGGATCTCCCTCGCAAACTTTGGTGCCAGCTAAACTGGTTGCGAACCGGGTATGGACGCTGTAATGTCTTCCAACATAGATGGGGTTGGAAGGATTCTCCATTCTGCGAGTGTGGAGAGGAAGATCAGAAACCGAGCACATTTTCCAGCGCTGCTCTTTTCACAGGCTTTGCTCTATGATTGTTAGTGCTAGAAAGCTGCAATTTGGTGTGGATATATAAATCAATTAAAGTAACAGTCATAAAATAAAATCTAAAAAAACGTTTTTTTAAAGGGTACCTTAGGGATAAAAAAAATTTCAGCCCTATGGTGTGGGATGTTCTTGGATAGGTCTTTAAAAATGAATAGAGGCCTTCATCAAACATTTTTTGATAAAGTGAATATTTTCGGAAATCTTCGCTCCAAAAGAAAAAAAAATGTGCCCCCCTAACTTTTGAACTATGGGTCCAAAAATGTAAAAAAAATCATAAAAGTAAAGCTTAATAAAGACTCGACGAAAACTATAGCGGACTCCCCGATACAATTCCAAAAACTATATTGTTTCGTGTTGAGGCCACGTACACACTCAACCGCGGTCGACCACGCCCTGCGAAGTGGGCCACGTGTAGATGCGTACTGCCATCGCTGGCCAATTCCCTTTAATGTGCGGTCGAGAAACCGACACCGCGGCCATCTCATCGCCATCCTGCCACGCCATAAGCCATCCGACACCACTACCCTCTCTACACGCTGGCCCATCCTAGTGGGCCAACAGGATAGGCCATCATGTAGAGGAGCCATGACATATCTGCCTGGCTTAACAACCTAAAAGCTGTACTCTGATTGCCTTCTATCAATATGTATTGCCATACGATTAAATAAATTAGTATTTCTCATGCTAAGATTAGTTTAGTCCCGAGGATGCGCTGTGTTGAGAGTACTTGAGAGTAAGGTGCCTGCATATAGCCGTCCACACAACGACTACTCAAGACAATAAAAGATCGACAACGTGGTTGTTATTCTTCTGAAATTGCAAGCGTCCATAGGTTACGGTGTCTGCTTATCCAAGTGTGATAAAAAACATTTTGTGTATTGCGCGCGGCGGTAATCATGGTTACCTATCGCCCATAAAGCACAATGTACTATAATTATGGCATAGTGGTACTATGCACGTAAAAAATATTAGTTCAGTGTTTATTATGAATCTACTTTCCTATATAAGGACGCCGCTCTTCCTCAGGATGTAGTTTATGGTTTAAAAAGCCTGTGGTTTCGTTCTCACAGTAACACGTTACTTGCTAGTTAGTAATTTCACACAGATTATTCCAGTCCCATTGGAAAGTAATTCCAATTTAAAAGGAATCCTAAGTCCATCGATCTTAAACTATCTCCATATAAAATGTAATTCCAAAATCAAAGGGATCCTAAGTCCATTGAACTTAAACTAAAAAATATATTGCAATTGGTCTGCAGTTTAGCGTGAAATGATTATGGAATGGAAACATCAATTAGAATTCCAAAATCAAAGCTTATCAAATACCAATACAAAATGAGCTTTTTAACAAAGAAAACGAAAAATAATAATAATAAAAACACTTTCGTAAAACTTTAAATAGACACGGTAATCTTAAAAAAGAACTCCCAACATGTCTTTGTGCAAGCAGAAAGTGAAATTGATCGTCTCTGAACCTGTACATTATCATTCATCAATCTAATATAGACAAATTCGATTCAAAAATGTCTCAAGAGGTTGTATTACGTCGCACGCATCATTTTGATAAGGGCCAGGAATTAAGATCAAGTGAATCGGAAAAGCATTAGAGTTGGTAAATCAAGGAACACTTCACCTGTTGACCGAACTGTCAATAAATGCGAGCATAACAAATTTTGCGAATACATTTCGCGCTATTCACGCTCCTTAACATTCAAGATTTTAAATCGGCTAGCTAAACGCGCAATGGCCGTTGTTAATGGCATTATTTCGAGTTAGGGCGGTGATTTTCGTAGTGGCTGTCGACCAGACGAGCGGAGCCTCACAAATAAATCAATCATTCAATAAGCGGACCCCAACGGAGCCGGAATTTGTCATGAGGACGGTACGGCATCTATTATTGTATTATACGTATTCGAATTTATATAATAGGAATAAGGCTCAAAATTGCACGTTTTGTTAACCGTGTATTCTGTTGCGGTCCCGGCATACTTTATTCAATTATTGTTGATTAAGTATCAGATGCAAAGACTGCATTAACTTCGTTAAAAAGACGCTGGCGTAGAAAATGGTGACAGTCGTCAGAAAGGATGTTGACGGCTTGTACTTCAGGTGATGGTCACGGGAGGCGCAGGACCGGTCATTGTGGCACTTTGTGCGGGAGATCTCTGTCCAGCAGTGGACGACCCTCAGCTGCTATCATCGTCATCATCATCATCATATCATGATATGTATAGTACGTAGACCCCATGTTATACTAAACCATGTCCACGCTATAGAAACATAACACCAGCCACTTCTTTTATTAAGGCATTACAATTTATACTAAACTTGTGGACATGTCGGTTTACCTAAAAGTTTCGTATTTGCTATCAGTTATAGTTCAATAATTTTGTCATATGGGCGATAACTTATATTAAATAAAATAAATAAATAAATATTGGGGGACAATCTTACACAAATCGACCTAGTCCCAAACTAAGCAAAGCTTGTACTATGGGTACTAGACGACGATATACATACTTATATAGATAAATACATACTTAAATACATAGAAAACATCCAAGACCCAAGCACAAATATCCGTGAAAAATGCATAAATAAATGCCCTGGCCGGGATTCGAACCCGGGACCTCTAGCTTCGGAGGCAGAGTCACTACCAACTAGGCTAAACAGGTCGTCAAATATTAGGAGTATTACAACGCTAGCGAGCCTGAAAGAGCGTGTGCAGAAGAAAAGGTTTGTTTCGGTATTTGGTCACACACAGTTGATTAAACCAAATACATCTTTATTGAGGTTATAGTCGACAGTTTATGTACGTGAAAGGTATGATTATGAATATAATGTTTATAGAAAAGCCGCTTTCTATGTATGCATTCTCTTTATATATGGACATAGGAAACACGCGAAATGTGTGCCTAATATGGCCTATTTCCAAGTCAAATATATATTATATACAGCGAGGGTGGCAAACAAATTTACAGCCTGCTTGATGGTAAGCAGACACCGTAGCCTATGGACGCCAGCGACTCCAGACAAATCATAAGCGCGTTGCCATTTATTTACTTGAAGATTCTGACAGCTCGAGACATTATACATGCAGGTCCTTAAGGTGACTTCCTTACTTGTCGATGCGGAGGCAATACGATATGAGAAAACTGTCAGTGTCAAACGATATAAATCAAACGGCAAACGTAATACTGACAGTATTTCATTAAGGCGAAGGGGTGGGCAAGCTCTTTCCATACAAACTTTGTGCAAGTTTTTCTTCGTTTGTGTTTGCACTCCAGTTACTATTTTTGGTCCATATGCTTATTTTTTTGTTAGCTATGTCTTGATGTTTTCCTTTTTTAATTTTACTTATTTTTTGTATTTTTTTTTAAATAATGCAAAATTTCAACATCAAGTTTGCGTATATCCAATATAGAGTTCTAACCGTTTGCGTAATATAATTTTGAAATGACTCACGAAAGTTTAAATTCAAATATCCAATATGTACCAACAAAAAATAAAATTAAATGCTGTAGTGCCAAAACTAACGCAAAAAACTTGCACATCCTTTGTATGGAGAATGGCTTGCCCTACCCTGCGCCTTAAGTGAGAATATCTCACATCAGTAAGCTCACGTCAAAGAGCAAAATACCTACCACATATGGATACCGCCCACAAAGTCAGGAAGTCGCCTTACTCTCAAGTCTCAACTTAGCGCTTCCGCGGGAGCTCAGGCGATCCTACTCATCACCAGGGACACAACATATAACTGAAAAGTTTGTATATTAATCTTGAAACGCACAGAGCGCGGGCAGCGTTGTTGCGGGGCGGAGGAGGTTTTTGTGGTAAAGCGAACGCGGTCCGGGGGACGTCGCACCAAAAAACCGCGCGGGATAGCGGAGCGGAGGCGGCGTGTGACATATGAAGCAGTAATTTTATTTTAATTTATTTTATTTATTTTAGGGACAAAAAACAACCATACAATATATATTACAGTAAGAGTTACAGATGTGTTTAAAATATATTTTTTAAATATTTAAATATTGGGGGACAATCCTACACAAATCGACCTAGTCCCAAACTAAGCAAAGCTTGTACTATGGGTACTAGACGACGATATACATACTTATATAGATAAATACATACTTAAATACATAGAAAACATCCAAGACCCAAGAACAAATATCCGTGATAAATGCACAAATAAATGCCCTGGCCGGGATTCGAACCCGGGACCTCTAGCTTCGGAGGCAGAGTCACTACCAACTAGGCTAAACAGGCCGTCTAAATGTGTGTGTTACATAAGTACAGTCATAGCATTATCCACGGATTACTGTAAACAATTTGTGGTTGCCAAAAGTGGAACTGTCTTACAAGAACAATATTAGTAACTATTACTATCCAGATATATAAATTTCTTTACAAACAGAGAGAAAATAAACAATTGGAACAAAGAGAAAAAAAAAGTAAGAGTGGTCAAAATATTAGTGGCGACCACTTCGCTTCCTTGTATGTTTTATTTTATGTAGGTAAATAAGTTTTAAATGTAATATAAAATTTATAGTAAGTAACAAATTTATACTAATTTAAATCTTCTAAAATGGCAGTAATAGACACTATCGACAGTTGACTGTTTCAGAAAGATAAAAATGCAAAATCGCCTCCCCCCGCACCACGCCACGCCCGCTCTGAGCGTTTCGAGCTTCATACATGCAATATCAATTCTGTTGCATAAACAAATTGTTACCGATTTCATCCCAGTGACGTTAATTTCATACATTTTGAGCGGATTGTCATAAATGGCCAAAGTTTTTACTGGCGTAATAAAGTTTTTTGATTAAATTGCAATTGATCAAATATAACAGCGGGATTAATGGGATTATTCTTTCAAACATAAAGCTTAAGTATAATAAAATAAATTTGAAAGGATTTTTTACCTAGATTTCCCAAGTATCAAAGCGGACTATTTATAGAGCAGAACATAACAAACGGCGTTGTCGCGTTTTTCATCTAAGTACGATACCTTTTTACGAAAGTAATATTAAAATACAACAAAGTGGAATAAGATTTAAGTACCGTTATTCTTTTATTCCACTGAAAGCTTGCGTAGTACGATATTTCCTTAACAAAGAATTATTCCGTTAATTTTATGAGGAAATGTTATACTTGTCAAAAGCAGCAGCAGTCTTTTCTAATTTAACCCGAATGTTGCTTGAATAACATTATTTTGTTTTTTTATTTTATTTTTATGCCTGGATTAAGAAAAGTAAAATTAAGGCCTGAATAGCCTGAATAGCCACAGTATAATAATTATTAGGTATAGCCTTACAAATAAAGGAGCTTGACCAATGCAAGGATTGTGCTGGTCGGTGTGCCTTGCACGCTCTAACAGAATACAGAACATGGGTGCAATTCGAACCAGATATTTTTTTATATAGTTGTCTAGTTTAATCCTTATGATGCACCAACATGAGTTTGAATGTGACAGATAGTACGATCATATTCGGCTGTTAACGA
Source organism: Notocelia uddmanniana (assembly GCA_905163555.1). NCBI lineage: Eukaryota > Metazoa > Arthropoda > Insecta > Lepidoptera > Tortricidae > Notocelia > Notocelia uddmanniana. Next base: position 27,315,756 of record LR991058.1, on the reverse strand, counting down.
ATTGTCTCCATTTGAAAGCACATTATGTTAAATCCCATGCATACCTATAAAGTTAAACAACGTTAGTTCAGTACAATTTTCATTATATGGGATTTGACATTTTGGTGTGATTTTAAATAAAGACAATTCGTTAACAGACGAAAATGATCGTAATACCTGTCTCGTTCTAACTCATCTTAGTTAACCATAAGGATTCAAAGAGACAACTATATGAAAAATTGTCTTGCTTAATACTATGGCTCTTTTGGTATTAATAATCTAAGAAGTGAATATATTTGCAAATGACAGCTCCTAAACTAAAAAAAAAATGATTCGTCAATCTATGCGTCCAAAGGTAAAACGACCGTTTTTCTTTTTGAGCTCATTCAAAAACTGTATTCAATAGGTAATTAAATACAAAATACAGTACATAGCAACCTTTTTTTTAATTATACGTACATATCGAATTTCAATAATCACAATCATTTACAAGTAGCGCTTAGTGAGCACAGGGGCTAGAATTCTATTGGTATCTTTTAATTTATTCATGGACAATAAAAAATAAAGTAATTTATCGAATTTTTGTTTTTTCGTATTATGATTATTATAGACTCTAATAATTTGCAATTATTTGCAATATTTTGATGGTTTAGTAACACCATGTGTTATGAATGTTCGCTTGGGCCAAGTACTTAAATACTGGCAAACCCTTTAAAAAAATGGGATTGCTCTTGGCCAGCATCTAGCCAGGGGGCAAAGATGAGGCCGACGGCGAAGCGAGCTCACCTCGAAGATGCCTATTCACTCGTGCCTTAAAACGGTCTAGGTTATATGAACTCGGAAATGCAAATCCCTTTTGAGAATACAGGCAATTAAAAAAAATGCGTGTATAATGTGCGTGTATGCGTGTGTAAACTCACAGGCGTTTTGTCGCTAAAGCACGAACGATGCCCGACAAAAATCATTCACGTTTCTATCGAACGAACAAACGCGCTAAGCCATCCTCTTTTTGTCCTTACTCTTTCAAATGCCTACTTTTCTTGTGTAAACAAACCCCTATTATCCGCAGATTTCGTACAAAAATGATAGGTAAATAGCAATATTTTGTGCAAACAACTTTATTTCCCTAAGCTTACATAGCGGGGCCCAGGGGTCCTTTTAAGAGAGACCGGTCCATCTTACTTTTCGTTACGGTAAACCATCTGTTATTTTTGGCCATTACATATTTTAATGCCCTCTGGGGAGATTCCAGCACTGTTTAAGCCGCGTTCAGATACGGGAGTGCTTTATCTTACTTCATAATTAATACAAGACTGGCAAAAATCATTAAAATTTTGACATATTTAATGACAGCATCAGGTTAGTCGTCCCAGATACCGCTGGAGTGACGAGGCCCTCAAGGACCTGGCTAACCTCGGAGTACCCGACTGGCGTGAGGTGGCGCAGAGTAGAGAAGAGTGGCGCTCTCTTGTGTCGGAGGCCAAGATCCTCTTCGGGTCGTCGAGCCAGCCTAGTAAGTAAGTATGTAAGTAATGACAGCATATCATTAATTAGAAATAAATTTGCTGTGATTTTATAAGGGCGATACTTCTAACATAGGTTTGGGTTCGGTTTACGAAAGTTATGTACTTAATCCATACTTTTTATCTCAGTTTTTTGGTGAATGTTTTGTACTCACTATACTACTACTGGTAGGTACTTGTATGTGTGAATTAATTGGGCTACATTTGTTCGTGGTAAGTTAGTTAGTTAGAACCTGTAATTGGCTATGTACTCGTAATTCTATTGTAGTTTGTACACATGTGTAACGCTGTTAGTTTTCTATGTATGTAATAAAAAATGAGCCTAGTAAGGTAAACGTTCCAGTGCTCGACTGAACCTATATTAGTCATTTTCAATCTTAAGTCATAATAAAACAGGTGAACAATAGGTAATATTGTCTTCGGTTTCCACGATTGTTACTGATGCCTCGATTCGGTAAACCACGCCCCCTGTGTAAGAGAAACGCTTATGCCTTCCGCGTATGAGAAAACGAGATGCACCACTCTTCTAAATTGGCTTACTTGGACAAATTGCGATCAATATTTGACTTTGTGAAATCATATTCATTATCCCCTCTTGTAAATTATTAGATGAGGTAAAAAACCATAATTATACCTTGGTTACGTCGTTTTATGAACTATTGTTTGACTAGGCTGAAGAAAAAAGGAATATAAGGACTCAACTTTGTTTTTTTTTTTTGCAACAAAGAAATTTTTAAGAGGTAATTTTTTGGTTCTTTTCAAGGAAAATTTATAGTCATAAGTCATATGTCGAAAATTAATTCCTTATTTCTTTCTAATCTCGTCAGAACGGGGTTCCAAATTACGAAATATTTTGCAGGTACATTCTGTACAGACCAGACTCCACAAACACCCGAACACGAGTACGAGTATGACGCGTATGTCAGCCATGACCAAATTATAATACCGATATAATTTTCAGTTAACATAAGTCAGTGTTATCCAATAATTGGTCAAGAACGAGCCTGCAGGGGTCTTCGGAGTGTACTTCATATTCGAAGTCATGTCCAGGGGCCTTTCAGCTCGAAGTACGATTTTTTCTATGGAAATGTTAGTTTAACTTGTTTGCACCAGATGTCACTGGGTGCTATCTCTATCGCACTTGCATATTGAAGTGACATCGATGCAGCGTTCGTGCGGTTAGTTCTTACTAAATACACAACGGCGCTACTATCTATGTGGAGTATTTCACTGGTATCTCTATCTCAGTATATATATTGTACTTTGTGGTCATGTCACATGACGCATGTGACATGAGTAATGAAGAGCGGGTAGCATCGATCACACTTTACAGCGCGGTAAACGTTAAATATTGCGGTCGCAGCTGTCATTTCGTAGAGAACTGTCAAAATTCTCATAGAAACAGACTATTGGCTATATGCGAAGTAGGTGGTGGGGGTAAGCTAGGCGATCGCAGCGTACACCATGGCAGAAATGTGCACTTACCGGGGACAACTGTCAAATTTACTTTCACGTTTTCTATCGGTTTCTTAACGGTTTCCTACGATTCGTTTCGTTTGTATGTATTTATTTATTCTCTTATTTATTTCAGTAAAATTTCCAATACGGGGTCTTTCTCGTTTACTAAAGTAAATAAAATATTCATGTGTCATTATTTGACATCTCTGAGTTTTGACATTGTCTCGGGACCTTTGACGTTTGACGTTTTAGACGTGCACATAGCCAATAAAGGACGTTTGCGATCACCAAAGGCTTGAAACAAACGACCCTTCAATTATATTTATTATTAGTACACTCAATAGCAATAAAAAAAGGGTACCTACACTTGGTATCGAATATTTTATACTAATTGTACCCATTGACTGTTTCCGTATAAAACAGGTGAGGACGAGTCGATTTCTGAATAAGAGGGCGAGTCGAATATCGCTCGACATGATTCAAAGCGGTTCGCGGTCTTTAATCATTGAGTACTTGTCGCGGTGGCAGCACGTTTGGCGTTTTTAAAATGATAAACATTGTGAATAAAATAAGAACACCAACTACTACTGTCTATACTACCCTTAACCGTTTCCAAGCCATTGGACGACTAAAATGAAACATTTAAATGCAATCTTCAGCGGTGATCTTCCTAGACGTTTTTTCGTTTAAGAGCCGTCAATGAGCTTTTTTTTTAATTGAAAACTGTCGCCGTTGACTGAGATAGTTGTAAAATACTTTTTTGTCGTATTTGAATATTATTAATCGCACTACGATTTTACTCGAAAGTAATTAAAAGAGTGCTAAATCAGAAATACCTATCTGTTTTTTTGTCAAATTCAAACCACTCTCGCTTCTTTGCCTTGGTAAGGATCTACGTATTATTTTTAATTTCAAAAGTTCCAAAAGGTGACGCCGCAATACAAAAAAAAATCAAATCTGCTCACAAAATTTCACGAGAACGGTTGAGAAATGTGACCTATAGAGAACAACAGCGGGAAATCCGCCGGCCCGACATACGACAGCATTTTTGCCGAAACTGAATCGTTTGACTTCGGTCAATATCAGGCATTATATTTAAGCGTTTGTTTCTCTGATTCTAGAATAACCCTTACAACCAAATTACTTCTCAACGGATCTAAAACAAAATATACAGGATGTTTGGCAATGGATGGATATACGTATATAGGGGACAGGTAAGGTCATCTGCTACGTGATGAAGCATATAAAAATTGTCTCGAGCCAAAGATGTTTATTAAGATTTTTTATTTTTAATACTCTGTTTTCAAGATTGAAAGTTTTTATTTTTAGTAATTGAGGTTTTAAATCTAATAAACGAGAAATGTGACGTGACGTTACTTTATTACCTTAACCAAAGTTCTTTTCAAAACAAGGTTTGCAAACATTTTCCAAGTCAACTGTACATTATCTCCGCTAAAGCAAACCCACTCAACAATTCTGCTTACACTGTGAATAAGAAATTTCTACAATGGATGCTACAATACTAAATATTCAATTTAAATAGCAGTACATTTGTCTCAAAAGCTTTCCGAGTCGGATCATAAGGAATGCATAAGGTCGCCGGGAAGAAATTTGTATGCCATGCAAGACAAAAGCTAATGTTCTTATGTACGTCATAGTCGGTTAAAACCTTGTGGTACTAAAGAAAGCCATGGATAATATGCGAAAGCAAATATCGCGTTGAGACTCGTTATTCCATTATAGCTGTGTCAACTATACGAGATTAGGGAGAATTTAATAATTTTGTAGGTTTTTTTTTCTCTTAAACGTACTTTATGCAGGTTGTCCCATTTCACGAATATGTGACATGAAGGAAAAATGCCTTTTGTATAAGGTGCTTCCAAATGGGATGCCAATGTTAACTTACATCAAAATAATTTACTTTAAATAGGAATAAATAAAACTTTTTATGATTTTTTGGTTTACATTTTCCGAACTAAATAATTAAATTAAAATTCTGCCCAAACATAAACATACTGTGAATTTAACTGACAAGGTTGATTATTACTTTCTGTCAAGTGAGCTAGCACATTGGATGCTAGTTGAAGTGGCCAGTTAAGTGACAGTCAAAAGAGGTTTCACACGATAATCAAAGAAGTCTAAGGCTGGGTTGCACCAAACCGTCTGTAATCGTAAGCTGTGTTCGTTAAAATTTGAATATATGGAAAGTTTGACATGTTTCTATGGGATGACAGCTGCCGGCGCCATATTTAACGTTGATCAATCTGTGACCGTAACTTGGTACAACCCAGCCTTAATCATTGAATACTGATTATCTCATTAACAGGGTGTTATTACGTAGCACAGTTGTTTCCTGATCTTCTCCAAAAACTAACATAAACTTAGTTTTATACTTAAGTCTACTTTTAAGGACGAGTACCATCAGCTCTGAAAGTATTGGCATCTAATTTGGAAGCACCTCGTATTGAAGATTTTGAACTATGACGACGTTATTTTTTTTTAAATAAAAATAAGTAGGTAATTAACATAAACATTTTTTTAAACTCCTATATTGAATTAAAATTGGCATTAATCTAAAAATAAAGCTAAATCCTTGTAGCAGTAAGCTCACTTGACCAACGGGGGTCGAAGTTGCACCACGTCCGTAGGGAGTACCCACCGTTACCCTACACGTGACCCCTGGGTGGTGCTAAAAGTGCAACAAAAACTGGCAACCGTACTTGTCTTCTCGAAGATCTCACGGTTCGTAAATAAATGCCATACGATAAAATAAAAATGTAGCAGTAAAAAAAAAACCGTACGCTCGGCTGAACTCAATTCTCCATACAAACGTAATTTCGTTCTCATTTTAAAACGCCTTGCTAAAATAACATGAAACTTCGTCGGAAATTACTTTCTGTTGTTAGAAATTGTAATAGAAAAAAATACATTTTTTTGAGTTTTTTACGTCTTGTATGAAAACCTTAATAATCGCTGTATTTTTTCTCCATTATAATTTCAAGTGACAGAAACTAATTTCCGACCTAGATATGCCGGATACTGTGTATACAACGTTTCATGTTATTCTAGCATGGCATTTTAAAATGAGAGCGAAATTACGTTTGTATGGAAGCTCGTCGTTTCATTATGGGTGGGTCAACTACACGAGTTATATTCATATTCTTCCAGGTATTTTCTTGTTGTCTCTAATTATCAAATTAGACGGGAATAAGGTGAACTTCAAGATTCTTTCGAGAGATGCAGTTGCTTACCTAATATAATATTTGAGTAGAGAACTATGTGGGCCATACGTTAAATAAATAAATCAGATCTCACTTCTTATGGGCGAACTATTTTTCGCATTTTTTGGTTTCGCATAAGTTTCATTTCCCACTCGATGTAACTGTCATAATCGAGATACTTACCATAAGTAGTTGTCTCTGAAGAACTTTTGCTTTTTTTCATAGAAAAAAATGTATGACTTCATAGCTGGAAAATGTACCAGGTGCCGGCTGTCCACACAAGTATAAAATACCTTAACAAGACACACACTAAAATTACTTGCAAATATAATCTCCATACGCGCACTCCACATTATGTATCCTGTAGTCAGGTCCAGGACTATTAACTTTTTAGGACTTATTCGAAAACATTTTCGCCCAAGAAATTTTGAAATGGCGACACTTCGCTCGTTTACTCAAAGATATTTTATTTTTGTTATATCAATCATTACTCTTGTAGCCTACCTCCCTAAGGCGCCTTCCTGACTTGTCGATGCGGGGGCGGTACGATATCAGAAAACTGTCAGCTGTCAGTGTCAACCGATACTAATGCAGTACTGCCCCACTTCTGCGCATTGTATTACTACTGCGCAAACGTATTACTGACAGTATTTCGTCAAGTGAGGAAATCTCACATCGGTAAATTCACGTCGAAGAGCAAAATACCTATGACATATCGCTCCCGCCCCGCCAAATCAGGAAGTCGCCTTAAAGACTAGACAGAGCATACTTATAATTTTATAATAGTGTCACTTGATGCCATTACATGGTTAACACAGTTAATATTTTTTTTACTCTTTTAATATTTTAATTTGCTACGTACAGTAGGTGTTTTTATAGATTTTCTTTCCTTCAGGTTTAAAGCCGTGTATACCCATAGAAATTAAGTAGCATATTTAAATATTCAAAGTTAAAAAAATGTTTATTTCTAATAAATTAATTAATTATATCACCAAGGGTGAATTTAAAAGAGGCTTAAGAGTTAACGAGGAGTTAAGCAAAAGTTAATGTCAAGTAGGACAATTGTGGATGCTACGGAGCTGGTTTTATCGGAACCGAAACAAGAGGCGAAAACTGAGGCAGCGAGAACTATTCTTCATATTCCGTTGCATGATTGGATTTTAAATGATTTTTAACGGAGTGTTCGTCGTCTCGCTAACTTTGCACTTAGCTGTATTCACTCCAATTTCAACAAAGTAGTTTCATGTAGCACTTGTTCATTTCAACAAAGTAATAAGCTAAACAAATAGGTACAGCCTCGATCCCGAATCAAAACAAACGAATGACTAATAAGTAATCGTTTCAGAAATCACGTGGGACGATTCCCCGGGAGACAGGTCGGAATTTGTTTTTGTAAGTAAGTGCAGCGACCGCACTTCCGAGCTCCGATAAAAGCTCCGATATAAATATATCGGAACCAGAGGTGCAAAGTGAAACGGAGCTTACGGTTTATCCGAATCGGAGCCGAAGCTCCATAACATCCCTAATGACAATATTTGAAATTGGAATGACACGCACGTCAATAAAACCACACAAGCACACAATGACAAAGGCGGCCGACAGAGAGGGAGATATTTCGTTTTCGGTTCGCGGTAAGTACCTCCCCAGATTTGTCACCTTGACGTACTTAGGTTTTGAACGATATGTCAAGCAAATGTTTTAGAAAAGTTTCGTGTAAGAAGGTGTATAATTAAAAAGAATATAATATGGGCAATGAATCTTTGTTTATGTAGCTGGCCACTTAGGAAATGACGACTTTATGCCATTACAGGATTTAAAAAATCTGTTTAATGTTGGGACCTTTTTTACTTTACTAGGGGTGTGTTAATTAACGAAAGTGAATTCTTGAATAAGTATCTTCGGAAAGGGACGAAGTAGGATACTAGTGTCTTATAGAAGATGACTTTATTTCATCTCAGGAATGTGCCCCCGCAATTAACGGAATTCAATAAAAAAACACCCTGTATATGTATTTGCACGCTTGCATGCGAGCTAGATACAATGTATGTACTGTAACCATCCCTTTACTGTGTCTAATTGTCTATGCAAATAAATAATTTCTGATCTTGATAAAATTATAACAAGTAACCACCACCACCACCATATCAGCCAAAGGACGTCCACTGCTAGACATAGGCCTCCCCCAAATTCACGGGGGTATATGACATAATCGCCACGCTTGGCATGCGGGTTGGCGATCGCAGTATCTCCACCGCACTCCAGGGATGCTGCAGCTGCCCAATCCCCCGGTGGTCTTGGTCGTAGTTTTAGGACATATCCGGGTCCATAACAAGTAACATTAAACCCATATTTACATTCGTCTAAGTTGTAAATAATACAACTTACACGAATGTAAATAATGTTTGACGAGAAACGTATAACAGCGCCATCTATGCGATTATACGTGAACTAACACGAAAGCAATGCGTTCTTAGCGCTAAACGTACGAAACGTTCGAGACGCGTGCACGCGACAGTAGCGCCGCCAATTGGCAGACTTTTACATTGTGGTTGAAAAGTTTGCGCGCCAAACTAACTTACTTGGAGTTTTCTCGCAGAAGGGAAAGTACCTGGAACAATTAAAATGTATCATTAGTTAGAATAAAAGAAGGTACTAGTCACTCGAAGCGTTATTTTATGTAAATGGGTTTTCTATATTGTGTTTTTAATACTTATAGAAAACCCATTTTTATTACTCAGATAAAAAGTACCGCATCAGCTTAATTTACCAAAATGTTTAGTAAAATACGTATTATTAATAAATGTTATATTATTGATCTAAAACGGGGTCTAAGAATCTTCCTTCTATTATTTGCACAGTGCGAGTGAGATGCATAACGAGCCCTGGAATGTATGTTATGTTCTGATGGAGTGAGAAAGATATAAGGATCATAGTATGTGCCGTTTGATTCTTCAAACGTCTTTGAATATATGTAGGTAGTTATGTATATGAATAAGCTGTCATTGAGTTGCGTGCGCCTTGACAGTAGGTTATGCCCACCAGCTGTCATTTCAAGTCATGATACAAACCGACCTTTATTCATCGTCCTTCTAACCATCGTTAGGCGATTATCACACCGCCCGATATGCACGGCCCGCTGTGCGAGCGAGACAGCGCTATTAATGTCTCGCTCGCACAGCGGAAGCCGCATCAGTGTGATAACCGCCTTAAAGATGCAACAGGAAAACCCATTTCCGTGGCCGCCTTTTACGGCGAGGCCTAAAATTGTTCAGTAGCCAGTAAAGATGGAAGTGTAAACAGTAATTTCCTGCCCACGGCCGGTGAATATTAAATGTATGCAGTTTTTATGTGTGCTGCGAGGTATTGCGTCATCAAAGGAAGAAAATATGGTGCCTGCCAGACACCAACCCACCACTATCGTAATTAGAAAACCTGGCATTGTTACATCTTCAATTATTCTTCTTATTAATTTTTAATCGACTTCAAAAAATGGAGGAGGTTCTCTATTCGTCGGATTTTGTTTTGTATGTTCACCGATTACTCGGAGACCAGTGGACCGATTTCAAAAAAAAAAATTGGTTTGAAAGGGTATGTTTTCTAGTTGGTCCCATTGTCACCAAGTTTGGATCTGATGATGGGATCTTGGGAAAATCGAGGGAACTCCGATTATATAACAGGAACGGCCGAGTGTGAGTATGGAAAAGTTTGGGGTCGGTGTTTTTTTCTTAAAAAAATACTTTTATGTAATACTAACTTCGTTTTGAGCGGATATGCGGACTCCTTACAAGAAGATAAGCCAACTAATGATCAAAAGAAGTCGAGTGTCACTACAGTGTCAGTTCGGATTTTTCTGCAACCGCCAGCGGACTGCGATATAACCAAAATAAAAGAGAAATATAAAATTCAACTGAAAACCTCATCATATTCGGAGTCTGAGAGAAGAGCATATACGGCAGTTTTATTATATATTTATGTTCCCTAACATTTCAAATTCAACCCGGGTCAGAGAGCCCGTGACGGTTTTGAGAATAAATTGAACCAGTGCAAATTCCTTTCGTTCGAAGAAACAAGTATAGAGACAGCTTCGTGTCCAAAAATGTCATAAAGGACAGATATTATAAATGTAAGGTGACCGATATAGCCCTTCGAATCGCTAAACTTAAGAGTGCGCAGTACGTTCGGTTCTCCATACAAACGTATTTATGCTCTCATTTTAAAACGCCATGCTAGAATACCATGAAACTTTGTATACACAATGGGATCCGGCATATCTAGGTCGGAAATTAATTTCTGTTGCTTGAAATTACAATGGAGAAAAAATACAACGATTATTAAGGTTTTCATACAAGCCGTAAAAAACTGAAAAAACCACTGTATTTTTTGTCTTTTCCATTTTCTAGCAACAGAAACTAATTTCCGACCTAGATATGCCGGATCTTATTGTGTATAAAAAGTTTTATGTTATTCTAGCATGGCGTTTTAAAATGAGAGCATAAATACGTTTGTATGGAGAACCGAGCGTACTGCCACGTACTGTAGCAGTGGGCGGGGCACATAGTACGTAGAACCGATGGCCGTGGGAGCGTAAAGGTTTTCGAGTGGCGACCGCGTACCGGAAGGCGTAGCGCGGGTAGGCCCCCCACACGATGGACTGATGACCTGGGGTGGCGCAGGACCGGTCATTGTAGAAGTCTTTTGGGGAGGCCTATGTCAAGCAGTGGACGTCATTCGGCTGACATGATGACGATGATGGTTAAGGTAACAAGATTTCTGTAAATAATTTGTTAAAATTCAACCAACGTGTGCATGTTGCGCGTTCTACCACACGACAGTATTTGTAAAACTTTTTATTGCTAAACACTGCTACTGGCCAGTTGCAAACTGGCCATGAAATAAGGGCGTAAACGCCATTAAATACCCTATAACTTAAGCTCTTTTTAAACTGCTATACCGTGACAGAGCGCCTGTGTTACCCGTGTGGACTCGGTAAACTATCTTACTTTAAAATCATAACGGCGTAAGTCACTATGAAACTGGTATGGAGATGATACTTTTTAGTTATTGCGGCTAAACAGCCGCTGCTTGTATATGTATACCGAAGCAGGCTGCGTACAAAATGTAATGAAAAGCATATTCTATGTGTGTGATGTACAACAGGCTTGGCCAGAAGTATTAAGCACTCTCGCGTTTTTCATATAAAAGTAAAACTTTGAATAAAATAAAGCATTTTTTATCTTTTATTATAGAAAATTCTAATATTTTTCAATAACACTAGCTATTCATTGACGTTAAAAATAATTGCACTTAAAAAAAGGCATTTGGTCCTTTTATTGCGAACCCGATTAATTTTAGCGTTCAGTTTTCTAGGATAAATAGCTACTTCGAAATTATATCTGCTAAATTTTTCTAGATGTTTATATACATTACGAGTATTATATTTTGCGTCAATGTGTAGTTTTGTAATTAATAAAAAACATAGTTTATTTATAAGTGACAAAGAAAAATAAGGGGTGCTTAATACTTCTGGTATAGGCTGTACTATTAATGTGCTGCACAAAGGGCAGTATCCACCACCACCATATCAGCCCTAGGACGTCCACTGCTGGACATAGGCCTCCCCCAATTTCATGGGGGGTAAATGCCATAATCGCCACGCTTGGCATGCGGGTTGGCGATCGCAGTATCTCCACCGCACTCTAGGAACGCTGCTGCCCATTCCCCGGTGGTCTTGGTCGTAGTTTTAGGACATACCCGGGTCAAAGGGCAGTATATTTAATACAAACTGCTTCAATTAGGTAAATATATGGCTTAGCTATGGGACACAGTTTATCATCTAACATGGGACTTTTTTGTGCGTGTGAACCTAGCATATCAACTTCCAGCATCTCACCAAATGATGACAGTTCTAGTAGCATCCCAAATAGCTCTACAGTTCTAGATAGTTATTTTCAATAGTTCAGCCCATTTTCGCGAAAAAAATGAAAATTGGAATTTCACTGTAGTTCCACTTTCAGTGCCAGTAACCCGCTAAATGGGCGCTTGTCTCGTAGGCGCTTTCCGCTACATACGGTTTATCGCATGTTATCCGCTACGAGCGTAGCGCTACGAAATCGTCGGCAACGATTTTTTTTAACGAGCGTAGCGCTACGAAATCCTTGGCAGTGAAAGTGATATGGACCCGGGTGATATGGTGGTGGCGGTGGTAGAAAGTGGTATTGCATTACATAGGATATTTTACTTGGATACACTTCAATGGTTCCTTTCAAGTTTTAATATTGTTGACTATTTGTGGCTACGCAATAAAGTGCATTATAAACAATTTTTTTTCAATAACCATCTATACCTATTAGTTAAAATTGAATAACAAAATTTGAGACTCAAGAGTAAATAGGCTATTACTGAACCAGTCAGCAACATCTTAGACCTTGTCATCGCTGGTCAGTCAATCATTAAAATAATATATAATATGGCGGAATTATATTTCTATGTTAAGTTCATTAATAGCTAATTTAGACATTATTAAAATAAGATTCAATATTTTATACATATTTTTATATTAAACAGAACCATGCTTATGCACTTCGCAACCTGTCCCGACTCACCACACTCATCCCCTAGCATCACTCGACCCCGGGATTCGTAATAACTATTTGTAATGGGAGGTCAGGCTATACTGGCTACTTGATGAGTACCTACGTAGAGTTGTGATTACCAGCTGGTGTGGACAGAGTAAACAATCTGGCTACTCCGTTTATCGCCATGCCTCGTTGCATCAGGCGAGTCTACACGACCCGGAGTATTTGTTTCGGTAGGTTACTGGCTAACTTTGCGCCAGTGAGAGGAAAAAAGTAACACAAACCTTTATTTTTTACTGGGACCACAAGAAAATAATTGACAATATTTAAATTTTTTTAAGCATGTTTTTTTCCAGTGGAATCAAATGGAGGTTAAAAAGTTAAGTAAAGCCGCATTTTTAAAATCCAAAAAATATCCTAATTTTATATAAATTAATTAATTTCAATAGTTTCTCATTCTAAAAGAGAATAAAGTCACAAGTAAGTCGTCACGTCACAGCGTTACAATCATACAGACAGATTTACTAAAGAAAGTGAACTGCTGTTCTTTTTGTGATCTGTGACAATTTCACACTTCGGCATTATAACGATGATGGTAGGCTTTCTATACATTTTCGTAAATACATATTTATATAAAAATATTAAATAAATTGGGGTTTCTAGTTAACAAATTAACGAAATTATTTAAGATATCATATTACTTAAAAAAAATTAAATGTTGATTTTTTTGCTCCTGCTACAGGGCCCACCCTGTATATGTATGTGTACCTACACATATACAGTTCTGTAACGACCGAGGCACTTAGTAGCTGGAATGCATCTGGCTACCTCATTTGGCGTCGCTAAAGCCGCCGTCCCCCTTTAACGTGCTGGGTGGGAGGGAGACGGAAGTCGCGAAAGATAAGTACATCATACAAACTGAATGGAGGCCTATAGATATAATATATCATACATGGAGTGAGAATCTATGGAAGGAATAGAAATAAAATTAAAATAAAACCGAACAAGTGCAAGTTAAACTCGCGTTCAGAGGGTTCCGTAGGTATAATTTACCTGTAATCTAGGTATAGGGTATTAAGGAGGCTGTATTTAAGGGTATAGGTAAATAATTATATTATCTGTTACTTTTTTAAAATTTTAGGCCCATCAGTTTGGGAGGTAGGGAATGGTAAATGTTCGCCCTCGGCTTCTCACAAGTCTTTTCAATGATTATATCACACGATATAATTTCTTACTTATTTCCCCCCAAAAGTGGCCCCCAGCCCCCATTAATTTATTTAAGTTTGGCTATAAGGGTCATTTTTCCCTTCTTCGAGGGCAACAATGACTTTTCTGAATAGCTGGTGTGAATTAAGTATTCTTCAACACTTTCTAGATAAGAAATCTTAATTTATTCACGTGCCCATCGGGATAAAAAAACTGGCCAAGTGCCAGTCGGACTCGCGCACGAAGGGTTCCGTACCATTAACTATAAAAACGGCAAAGAGTCCGACTCGCACTTGGCTGGTTTTAAATATTTGTTGTTGCCGCTATAGCAACAGAAATACATCATCTGTGAAAATTTCAACTGTCTAACTATCGCGATTCTTGAGATACAGCCTGGTGACTGACAGATAGACGGACGGACAGACAGCGAAGTCTTGGTAATAGGGTCCCGTTTTTACTTTTTGGGTGACCCTCTTTTCCACCTTCCTGTAACTTCCACGAATCTCTAAACGTTTCCTGAAAAACCTATTTAAAAAAAAATTCTACTTTCAGCAGTGTAGGCTGTGCATTATCTGTCTGTAAGCAACGATCCTATAAATAGATACGAGTATGTATGTACGAGTATCGTACCTATAGATTACGTACTTACCTGCTACTGAAAAAAACTATGCTGACAATTATTCCGCGACCATTGCAGTTGTTGGTAATCAGTAACCACTAGGGCTCGAATTTTTCATCGCACGGTAATATGAAAGAAAACTATGGAGTCGATATTAAGACTAAAATATAACACATATTCATATTCATACTCACTCATTTTCTTAGTCCCGAAATACCTTTATCCCTTCATCAGGCTGACAGATCGAAAATGCCAATCAAAACTTAATCTTACTTAATGTAATTAAAATGTTTTTTTTTGTAGTACTATGTGGGAAGTGTTATTCCCTGAGCTCGGTAAAGGGTTACATTCATCATGTAACTTCAACAACTTGGTTAAGTACAAAGTCATACAGACTATTTTGTTGCAGTAGACGTAATGCTGGGTCATGGCCGCTTTATCAAATATCATGTGCGTCATATGTCAATCATTAACGAAATAACTTTTAAGAAAAAAAAAACCGACTTCAATGGGGGAGGCCGGTGATAGATTATTTTACTTAGATGGTGCACTCTTAGATTCCATACAATAAAATAATAATGGCTATAAGTATATAATGGTAGAAGACTAAATACCCTCAATTCCTCATGGAATCCTCCATCAGAACTCAACCTTGACAAAAATGTGTCTTGACCTAAACCTAGCTTGCTTGACAAACAATACGAAGAAAACAAATCGCCAAACGTGAACTACGCGTCGTTAAAGAGTTCCGTTCTGGTCATCATCAGTAGTGCCACTTCATTAAATGTCACATTTTTGTATGATAATTCTCGATTTGTTGATAAAAACACAAAATACACTAAATGTTTGCCTTTAACGTTCGAGGAGTTCCTTCAGTTCCTCATGGATCCCATCATCAGAAATCGAGCATGACAAAAAATTATCGTGAAAATAGAACTTGCTTAACAAACACAGCTAGGAGGACAAATTGCCAAACGTAAACTTTTCTTCGTGGAAGAGTTCTGTTCTGATCATCATCAGCAGTTCCACTTCATCAAATGTCACATTTTTGTATGAAAATTTGCGATTTGTTGTTAATAACCCAAAAATCACTATATGTTTGCCTTTAAGATTTGAGGAGTTCCCTCAATTCCTCATGGATCCCATCATCAGAACTGCATTTTAACAAAAACGGGACCAACGTGGATATAAATACTTATAATCAAAAAAGAATTTTTAAAATCGGTTAAAAAATGACGGAGTTATGGAGTAACAAAAATTTAAAAAAAAAACATACAACCGAATTGATAACCTCCTCTTTTGAAATCTTGAAGTCGGTTAAAAAAGGATAAGAAAATATGGAAAAAGTCGAGATTTTATTATACTCATGTTACAATTGTAATTTTGATATCGACAATAGTACACACGCCATCCCTTGTCAAGATTTTGAAGCACTCCTTCCTTTATCTACATGCCATAAATATTTTATTTAAAATATAATTAATTCAATTGAAATTATTTCATTTATAATTTACTTTCGGTATTAATTAAATGAATGAGTATGAGTATGAATACGAGTTACATTTTAGTCTTAATATCGACTCCATAGTTTTCTTTCATCCTACTTCCATCCTGGTAATCACTCGTTAATAACGTCATTTTATGCTAATATTCCGTCCTTCACGCGATTCTACATCTTTGTTCGCATTCACGACAAGCCCGCGGCGTCGGAAGTAGCATCGTGTAAAAGACATAAATGGGTCCCCCGTACAACGGAACACCCGCAAACATCTATACATTTTCCCCTTTATCTCGACGGAATAGAGACCACTGTCGCGTGGTTATTTGTGACGTGTACACGCGATTTCCCAAGGTCTGCTCAATTGTTCCATTTACAGCGCATCTTCAATTGGCCAACGCCCTACTTGGACATTGTCATGCAAAAAAGCTTTGTGTTCAATGTATTTATTCTTTACACTTCATCCGTGCAGTGTATGAGAGAAATCTTATTTGTAAATTGTTTCTGGGGTTATGTTGTTGGATTATAGGTCAAACACGGGTACAGTCCGAGTCAAAAGTAGCGCAGCTACGCATTTGGAAAGAAGGTAATAATAATACATAAATATTAGGGGACAATTTTAACTCAAATCGAACTAATCCCATAGTAATCTTAAATAAGCGTTGTGTTATGGGTACTAGACGACGATATATTTAATAGTAATAAATTGATAGGAAACAGAAATGAGGCCATCCGCAGCAGAACCAAAGTGACCGATATAGCCCTTCGAATCGCTAAACTTAAGTGGCAGTGGGCGGGGCACATAGCACGTAGAACCGATGGCCGTTGGGGCGGAAAGGTTCTCGAGTGGCGACCACGTACCGAAAGGCGTAGCGTGGGCAGCCCCAAACGGTGGATTGATGACTTGGTAAGGGTCGCGGGTGTCCGCTGGATGCGGGTGGCGCTGGATCGATCATTGTGGAAGTCTTTGGGGGAGGCCTCCCACTACATAGCTGGACGCTATGTCCGGCAGTGGACGTCATTAGGCTGAAATGATGATGATGACATAGGAAACATCCAAGTCTCAGGAACAAATGTCTCTTCTCATCACAGAAACCAATGCCCTTACCTGGATTCGAACCCGGGACATCTAGCTTTCGAGGCAGTAACACTAACAACTAGGCTTAACAGGCAAAGAGCTTTTAACCTATTCATATGCGTAGCTGCTTTTGGTGCTGACTGTACAATATTTACACACACGAGTATAACGAAAGACTTTTTCTTCAACGAATCGTCATATGAGAAAAGGGCGGCAGCGCGTTTGAGACTGTTCTGTAGTCGCAGGCGTCATTGGGCTACGATGTCTGCTTACCATCAGGCAGGCCGTATACTTGTTAGCTTACCAACAAGCAAACCGTAAACTTGTTTGCCACCGTTTAAAAAAAACTGTACCGTTGGCAGAAGTCAATCTGAGGTACACAATTCGCATACCATTTAGTGAATACATTTCGTGCTTTTATTGTACAACGACGATGGCAAACAATCTTTCGGTCTACCTGACAATAAGCAGACACCGCAGCCTATGGACGCTAGCGACTGCAGAAAAATGATAAAATTGTTGCCGAGCCTTTATTGATTTTATTCGCTTGCTCACAATACAGGTGACTGTACTAAGAATTATAAACTATATTTAAACAATAAAATTACTGTGCCAGCGTCAAGCAATATTGCCCTTTCTGTATATAATGTTAAGATCGATTGTTGATTGCATCGTTAAGGATAAAGTCACCACGCCACACAGGGGTACCCTTTTTGCGAGAATGACACAAATAATTGCTAGCTGAAGCTTGGAGTTCTCACAACTATTCTTAGCCAATAAAGATAAAAGTTTTAGTGTCGCTTTGAAAAAATATTACAGAAATAACTGCTCCCATATTACAAAATAACTGTGATTCCCTTGGTCTTAATTGTTTTAAAACACAAATGCCTCTGAAGTCTTTGATCTATGGACATAAAAAGAAAACCATCTCGGATCCTTTATATTCCAAATTCCAATAGTAAGTACATGATCCTTCTATCTACGGCCGAGAGAGTATGGTTAGCCCGATATTGGACGACGTTTTACGATTTCCGAGATTAAGACAAACGTATTTGTATATTTTAGGACTGTACATTACATATTATATTGATAGACAAAGGAGACGACATAGGTTTTATTGTACTTGTTAGTTTAGTTTTCCATAAAAAGCATTTTTACCCGACTGCGCCAGAAAGAGGGTTATGTTTTTCGAGAGTATGTAAATATGTATGTATAATTGTTTGGCATGCTCCGCAGCCTGAACGGCTCGATGGATTTTAGCTTGAGAGGTGTCGCTCGATTCGTATTTACTGTGAGAGAGACACTGGGTATATCAAAAAAAGCAAACGCGGATTTTTGGCGCCAAATTCCAAAATACACAGAAACGCATCCGTTTTTTTTAGTTTTTTAATGAATTATTCTTTTCATATAATGCTAGCTTAATTTCCACACAGCATCTTTTTGCGAAATAATATATTTTAGTCGGTTGTTATCATTTTAAGATTATTCATATGGGGTTTTGCGCTCGCGTTTTTTTCCACGTTTTTTCTTGTTGGCGGCTCCTATTTCTGGACGATTTGTTCTTTGGGCATTTGAAGCTACCTAACCAACTTATTGCTTCTATTGCTAGTGCAAAGGCCTAGTGGCCATCATTAAAATATTTTATATAAGCAAAAAATATTATTAAATGAAAATCGGCCAAGAGCATGTCGGGCCATGCTCAGTATAGGGTACCGCAGTTGCCCAATGAACTCAATTAAAAAAAATAGATAAAAGGGAATACCTTCGCAGCGTTTCATACGTCTTTTACTAAGTTAACAACTCAAAATCGGCTTAACTGATCATATCCGCTATAGTTTTCTTTGAAATTCCTTATTGAGCTTTACTTTCATGATTTTTTTCATATTTTTGGACTTATAGTTCAAAAGTTAGAGGGGGGGTGTGTTCCAATTTATTTTTCTTTTGGAGTGAATATTTCCGAAAATATTCTCTTTATCAAAAAATGTTTTAATGAAGACCTCCATTCATTTTGAAAGACGTATCCAACAACATCCCACACCATAGGGAATAAGCAAAAAAAAATTCATCCCCACTTTACATGTTGGGGAGGTCCCCTTAAAACATATTTTTTTAGATTTTATTCTACGAATTTGTCCGTTTCATTGATTTATGTATCCGTACCAAATTGCAGCTTTCTAGTACTAACCAAGTACTAACAATCACAGAGCAAAGCCTCGGACAGACAGACGGACATGGCGAAACTATAAGGGTTCCTAGTTGACTACAGAACCCTGAAAAAACGCTGTATGACAAATCACTATGAGTACATGAAAAAATAGGTTCATAAAATTATGCTAAGTATATGAAAATTCACTAATAGATCCTTTTTGCAAAAAATCCTTGGAAGACTATATTGCACAGTATAAGTATATAAATTTGAGTGTTTAATGTCTACATGTGATTAAGAAACCAACATTGTTACCTAGCTGCGATTCGTATTTTTTTATCGTATAGCATTTATTTACGAACCGTGAGATCTTCGATAAGACAAGTACGGATGCCAGTTTCTGTTGCACTTTTAGCACCACCCAGGGTCACGTGTAGGGTAACGGTGGGTACTCCCTACGGACGTGGTGCAACTTCGACCCCCCTTTGTCAAGTGAGTGGGCAACTTGACTGTTAGAAGTTCTCAAGCCTGTCGAAGGCCTCTAACTTGGCATAACGACTGCTGTCGTAGACAGCAGCCGGGATCAACGGCTTAACGTGCCTTCCAAAGCACGGGAGCGCTCAGTGAGTAACCACGCAAAGCGGTCACCCATCCAAGGACTGACCTCGCCAGACATTGCTTAACCTCGCATACCGCACGCGGTACGCGGGCGCCGCTGGGCCACGAACGCTCCATCTGTTTAATATCTACATGTGATTAAGAAACCAACATTATTACCTAGCTACTCTATTTCATTCCCTAAACCTAAACTAACCGCAGTCTTATAATACCTACCTTATTTCTCACCCCTACTTTGAAGGGTCAAAATATTTTCTTTCCATACTGCTACATACTATATAGTATCACGAATGACTTTAGCCTAAATCACATAAAAAAAAAGGTAAAAAGTCAAAATATTCTTTATTCAAATAGGCCTAGAAACAAGCACTTTCGAATCGTCATAAATAATGCAAGTAGTGCGACGTCACAAACAGGACCGTTTGCGCACGCATTTGAATTGTTGTTATGCTCAATTAAGTTTGGCCGTGACGTGATATTACGTCCTAAACTCGGCGATGAATCGGGAGGTATAAATTGTGAAACATTCCTGAACTTGGCACTTTGGGAATATAACAGGGTATGTAAACCTTAGAATTTAATGTGTATGAACTAGAATATACACCGAAAACCGGCATCGTAGGCAGGGTATTTTATATGAATGGCTGCGCTCTTACGCTCCCATTTGCGTTGATGAGATTACTAATAGTAGTAATAGTGTATTACTAATAGTAATAGGTACCATAAGCCTAGTAATAAGACCGGGTGACAACGCGTACTGATTATTTTACTGAAATTGAAATTAAACAGTAGCAAAATGGAAGGCTTATCGGGCCCAATTTAATTTTGCTCTTTTGCTAATTATTTCTTCATACAATCATGTAATTCCTAACATTTTGCTAATATTACCAAAATTCCAAAAGATCCGACTCGAAATAACCGTTGTATTTGAGCTTCACTAACATTGGGTTCAGTATAAAGTCAGGGATAACGTACCCAGTTTGTCGGAGTTTAGCTTAGGACATCAAATAGTTCTCGTATTATGAGCTAACATAAACTAAAACAATGGTTTTGTACGAGTTCCATCGGATGTAAAGTCTTGTTGCTTCTGTTTATGTGCCAACTGCATTGCTGAGTGGAGGCCATTTCAGGTTCACATCCTGATCCATACATGTCACTATTTTTGTCACTATCATTGTTAATTTCTTCGATTTATTGCTTAATGTTTTCTTTTTTACTTATGACGTGTTACCTGAATACATGTGATTCTATTCTATTCTATTCTATGTATAATGCATCACGTTTGATTGCATTCGGCTGTACTGCAGCTGAATTAATGACTACGTTAAACGTAATCAATGGAAATATTATAAAGTTGGTTTCCTATTTGAGGAGTGTCTTTTCAAAAGGGCTTATTTTTTCTGTAACTCTACTTCTAAATTGGACCTTAAGTTTTCTTAAGCAAGGTTCCCTTTATAAGTACCGCTAAGACAAAAATAAGCCCTTTCGAAAAGACACTCCTCATTGAATCTAGTAGGTTTAGTGACAGGACCTCTCAAAGGTTCTCCGAATTAATGATATCCTTAGATTGATAATACATAGCAACACCAACAGATCCGTAGTGTTAAGCAAGATGATTTTTGATATAGTTGTCTCTTTTAATTCTTATGGTTAACTAAGATGAGTAAGAACGGGACAGATATTACGATCATTGCTGCTGCATCACAGCTGATAAATAAATAAAATTTATTAATATTACCATTTAGCACACCAAAGTGTAAAATACCCATATAGGTCGAAACGTCACAAACGTGAGTTCTGTACAATTTGCAGTTATGAAAGCAGAGACACTGACAGGTGACGACCTGTCAGATATCACTTATCTGTCCCTCTCAAACTTACTGATTTGTGCATCAGTGAGAATAAATTAGATGTACAGAAATCGTTCAACTTTAATGAGCGCATCTGCTTTACTCTGAATATCTGTGGTTATAAGGTAGTTCAAGTGACAGGACCATTCAAACTCTCGGAACGGAACGAATGATATCGTGATGATACCTATCATAAGAAAACTGTCAGCTGTCAGTGTCAACTGCAGTAGAGTTAGTACCGCTTTTTACTACTCTCCTACATTTAAATGAGCGCTTTCTGATTGGGGCGAATGCGCGGAAGCGGGACGATACGGATGCAGTATTGCCCTGCAAAACGTAAACTGACAATATCTCGTCTTGTGAGGAAATATCTGCGACATCAGTAAGCTGACGTCAAAGAACAAAATACCACAATATTGATCCCGCCGCGCTATGTCAGGAAGTAGCCAGAAATTTCCAAATTATGAGAAGAAAAGTAAAAGGTCATTTTGAGTGAATAAGGCCAAATATATTAATGTTCCGGATTTGAATTGGTTCTTAACTTCCCTCTTATTCAAAAACTGTCTCGTCCGCACCTGGCGCGCTCGTGGCCCGGCGGCGCCCGCGTACCGCATGCAGTATGCAAGGTTAAGCAACGTGGGGCGTGGTCAGTTTTTGGATAGGTAACCGTTTTGCGTAGTTACTAACTGAGCTCTCCCGCGCTTTGGAAGGCACGTTAAGCCGTTGATCACGGCTGCTGTCTACGACAGCAGTCGTTACGCCAAGTTAGAGGCCTTCGGGCGGTTTGAGAACTTCTAACAGTCAAGTTGCCCACTCACTTGACAAGGGGGTTCGAAGTTGCACCACGTCCGTAGGGAGTACCCACCGTTAGCCTACACGTGACGTGGTGGTGCTAAAAGTGCAACAAACTGGCAACCGTACTGTCTTCTCGAAGATCTCACGGATCGAAAATAAGTGCCGTACGACTATTATTATTACCTCACACCTCACCCATTATTCTACGGAAACTGTCAAATGTCATTTGTCAAATTTTGACAGTTTCCATATAAAAACGGGTGAGATGTGAGTCGGTTTGTGAATAACACCCCCTATTTGTTTTCATTTACCCCGTAAAAAGCGCAAATACCCCGTTTTCCTCTTTGCGGCAGCATTCATGCTCATGTATTTTGTTACTACAAGAATATTGAATTAAAATACTTGGCACTCGGGCGGAAAAGTGTCTCCCCCGGGATACAGTCGTGTAGAAAATAGGACGTGTGTGTGTGACAACTTTGTTTTCAGTACGGATTGTCATGGCAATCCTTTTGCTTGTCACTTAACTAAAACACGTGCAAGTTTTAGCGGAGTCGATACAGTATGCCTTTATTCTTAACATAAAAAATACATGATAAGAATTCTCAACTCAGTAAAGGGTCGGCAACGCTCTTATGATGATTCTTCTGGAGTCGCAAGTGTCTATAAACTTTTTTTTAATACCACGTCGCGGTAAGCGGTCACAGCAGCCTATTGACGCCTGCAGCGCTAGGGATGCCACATGCGCGTTTGGGACCCTTTATAAATGTATACCTACGCTCATTTCATACAGAACCCCATACTGTAATCCCTCGGGAAATCCTAGGCATAGCTCATTCCACAACCGCAGCGTCCGAGGGAGGAAATTCCTCGAACGCTAAGATGTCTGCTTACCATCAGACAGACTGTATGCTTGTTTACCACCATTTTTGTAAAAAAAAAAGTATTTTAGCTATAATGTCGTTAAAGTAGCGGGGCTTCATTCAATGTGGTATTTACTTCTTTGAGGTGGGATTACTGATGTCTCTCTTGCTAACTACCTCGGGATCGCAAGCGGCATGATACGATTGCAGTACTGCTCCCGTTCTGCGCATGATATTACTACTGCGCAAACGCAATGCTGATTGCTGACAGCATCCCACCAAGTGAGAAAGTATTTGCGACATCAGTAAGCTCACGTCAAAGAACAAAATACCACATAGGTATATATCCCGCCTCCTCGCCTCCTGCACCAAACGCCACAGGAAGCTCGCCTAAACGCATGGAAGTCGCAACTCAGTGATGCTTCACTATGTATCTAACCTGCAGAACGCCTGTCCCCTGGCGCAAATAAAAATTGGATCACGTGGTAGGCCTTAAAGAGATTGAGGACGGGAGTTGATCGATCTAAGGATAACCTCCAGAAAAGGGGAATAAGAGCAGAAAATAGCGACGTACTCTGCGAATGTGGTTCCGTTCAGACGACTTAGCACATGACGCAGTGCTACCTGTGTCCGTGTTCGTGTGCTACGGAAGACCTAGATAGAAGCTACACCCCAAGGAATAGAGGTTGCAAAATATTGGCAAAAACTAACTTAGTGTTATTTGATCCCTTCACACGAGAAAGAAGAGATCCCGCCTAGGGTTGCCAGGTCCTAAACTTCAAAAGCCGTTTAAAAAAGCCGCACATAATGGCCACAAAGCTGGACATACCATTTTTACCAGGCGTTAAACTTCAAAAGCCAAACTTGACGTTATTCAAAATTCAAATTCAAAAATTCAAAATTATTTATTCGTTAGCATACAAACTTTTTACAGTAACAGGGTAGATGTCTCTTTTTAAGTATTCAGAGATACTTGTGATAAGGGACACCGCTCTTCCGTAGTAAAGTATCTTAACTAACAAAGGTGATACAGATTAACTTAAAGTACAGAAAATGCTATAACCTAAATCATTACCACATGATTAATACTATATTAGTTAAGCCTAGAAAAAAGATAATTAATAAAATGTGTGTGTGTGTGTGTGTTATTCTTGTTATTGTTTTGTTGTTTGTAGTGTAGATATTTTTGGTCCATGGTTAATGTGAATTACGCAACGCTCCAGTACGGGAATCGCCAACCTAGCACCTACCAACCTGACCTGGAAAATGCACGAACGTCAACTGCAAGAACACGAGGCAACGCATCAGCAGAACGTGGCCCGCGTTTACCTTAATAGAATAATGTTAAAACAATTCACTTTACGTTCAGACTTCGAACTATCGTCATATCTATTTTATTGTAATTTACTTTAATTAAAATTAGTTTTTAAATCATTTTGGTTTTTTTTCGAGCCTCCGGCTGCAGGATTCGTATGTGGCGCAGTCGTTCGGAATCTTGAGGCTTTCGCGACCGGAACTGACATCGCAAACGTGCGCGTGCGATCGCGGCAGCTAGCTTTTCAAAGCTTTATCAAGACACCAGAAAAAGAACCTGAAGGCGGATATGTAAAAATTTGGCATGTCCGGCTAAAGACTGGCACTTAGTCGGCTAAAAATTGGAATTCCTAAATCCTACGCCATTTCGAACTAGTGACAAAGGTAATGGTCAATTTAACAGTAAAAGCTTAGAGCCAAATATTTTACAGTAGCTATTTTTCGTCCCGGGCTAGCAGCTTTCCACTGCATATCCTTTCATTTCATCGGAATCCGTACCCGAGCCTCGTTGGCACGGGCAAGTTTACTTGCGCAGTCCCTTTTAAGTCGCAAAGTGGTACCCTTTATTCATTAAACACAGCAGAGGGCCTACTCCGAACTTTGTAAATCGAACTTTGTGTCGTGCCGTCCCTTTCAATCTAGTGTTACACTATATGACGGAAAGGGACGGCACGATAAGAAGTTCGGAGTAGGCCCTCAGATGTCTGTTGCCTAAAATAGGTTTTCTCCGTTTCTTATAAACACAAATATCAAAGTAACAGGCAAAAGAAAGTTATTGTAACGGCATTTTAGCTATAATAGGTTAGATGGACATTTACGAGTAACGGTAGTGATCAAATTGTATGGGTACCATCTTTATTTCGAATAAATTAAAAAAGCTTTTTTGTAGCACTGTCCTAAAAATATGTTTAATGCATATTTTTGCTTCATGTGCAATTGACAACTATTTTATATCAACTAGAAGATTTGTTAACAACATAAGACCGAGTAGATAAACAAATGTAACATTCATCAACAATGTGTACTTACCACGTTAAATATAATGTACTTCAGATTTATACACACAAATAGAACTATTTATAGATATTTGAGTGCATTGAAATACAAACTTGAAACTTAAACATAAACAACTCCCGTGAGTTTAAACATGAGTCACGGTATGAAAAAGAAATCTTCAATTTTCTACTGTATTCTAATCCCGTTAAAGGCGAAACGTCACGAACCTTTTCATTCCGCGACTATACTTGCGGCAGCGGCATGGCGGCGCGTTCAGTCCAAGTATTCATGATTATGGAACGCAAACCGGTCTGAAACATGTCACACGATTTTCGAACCTAAACAGGTAAGTGATCCGTAGAATTATATTTTAACTTTAAACATATGTAAGTCGTTAAGCAACATCAGACAAGTATATATATTTTTTATTTATGTTTTTTTATAAAAATACTAGCAATGGCAGATATGGACTTGTTCTGGAATAAATTATTTTCATTTCATTTCATTTAGTCACCCTGTCAAGTGTAAAGAATTAAAACTGTATACGTTCAAACGGACCAACACATTCCGAGGGATTTCCACGCCGCCACTTCTTAATGGTGTCGCCGGCGTGGGGCCGGGTGCCTTCCTAACATATTGAATCTTCATTTAATATACCCTTTGATAAAATCGTGAGAGGGGAAACATGTTCCTTTGGTTACCTTGAACTCGCCTATACCTCTTTTTTTTGAAAGTGGATACTTTTTGTTGACAGCTTAGCACGTGTTAGCTGCCCTATAGAAATAGAAATAGAAAAGCTTTATTCATGGCAAACAAACAGACAAAATGTTACGAAATTTTAATTTTTTTAAAGTTTACCATGGAATGGTCCCGCCTCAGCATGGTGCTGACTCAGGAGTCAGCGCTGGTCTTCCGGCAGGACCATTGATGGGTCACGATCTGTGCGGCACAGCCAAGTTCACACAGATGTACACATTCCATAAACAATAAATAATAATAATAAGGCAAAAATGCGTGTACGTGTAAGCGAACCCGACCCTATCTATACTCAATGTTTTTTTTTATTATTTATAACCATAAAAACAGGCGTAAACAGGTCTTACAATTGAACACAGATTGGATCTTGTTTTGCCAAGACTGAAGTAAAAATATTTATTTTCACACATCAGTAGTTAGTTAAAAATTCAAATTAGTAACTTAAGGGTCCCTTGCACGCTCGACTGAACTCGATTCTCCATAAAAACGTAGTCAGGCACACCTCAGGTGAATAATTTTAAGTTGTACGCGATTAAGTTCCGTTTACCAATAGTAAAACGTAGTTACGTTCTCATTTTAAAACGCCGGGCTGAAATAGCATGAAGCTTTGTATACACAATGGGATCCGCCATATTTTATATCTAGGCTGGAAATTAGTTTCTGTTGCTAGTAATTGTAATAGAAAAAAAGGACAGCGATTTTTTGAGTTTTTTAGGTCTTGCATGAAAACCTTAATAATCACTGTATTTTTTCTCCATTATAATTTCAAGCAACATAAAATTTTCCGGCCTAGATATGCCGGATCTCATTGTGAATACAAAGTTTCATGTTATTCCAGCATGCCGTTTTAAAGTGAGAGTGAAACTACGTTTGTATGGAGAACCGAGCTCCTGCAGACTCTTAAACTCTTAATATTACAATTTGCAGTTGTTTAAGTATTCATTTAGACAATAGTAACAATGTTTAATTAAGAGGGTATCAACGGAGCAACTAGCGCCACTCGTAAAAAATGTGATTATTGAAATTTAACGATACATTTAAATAAAAAAAGGGGACTGCTATGTACTGTATGTTTTAAGTTTTATGCGCCGTTATAATAAGCTATGTAATTTATTGAGGTGTGCAATAAAGAGTTTTTGTATTGTATTGTATTGTATTTTAAGTCCCTTTTGAATATATCAAATTAGTTATTACGTTGCGAGATTTGTCGATCGTTGAGTTCAAAACAAAACCGGCCGTTTTTCTTTCGACGCTGACGAATCTACCAATATATTAACTAGTTTGATGTATTCAAATGGTAGTAAAATACATAATATAGTACATAGCAGTCTCTTTTTTTTAAATATACGTCGTTAAATTTAAATAATAATCCTTTAGAGAAATCGTCATTACGATGCCCAACTAACCAGAAAATCGGCAGTGGTTCTGCACCTGCCACATTGTTCTCCCATGCGGTCGGTAATAAAGTCTACCCCAAAACCAACACGACCTATGTACATATTTAATACACGGCATATACGACCTGTTACTTCTGAGACTTGTCATCAATGCCGAAGACCCAATTGGTTATATGTATTGGTAAAATGGGTAGGGCTTATGATGTATTGGTTCTGGGACGGAAAGGAAAGTGTACATTCGGAAAACACGTGCCTCGTTTGGGGTTGTTAAATTACTTTTGCGCGGCTTTTTACTGGTGTTATTCTACGCATACTACATAGGTCCGCAGGCCAAAAGCTAGGGTATGCAGAACAATTTCCTATATATGCAAAACAAATGCCCAAACCGGGTTCGAATCCCGGTAAGGGCATTTGTTTCTGTGGTGAGCAAAATCATTTGTTCCTCAGACTTAAATGGTTTTCTATGTAATTAAGTCGAGCATCTATTAATTATATGATAGATAGATAGATAGATAGAAGACATTTATTCACTACACAAAACAAAAGACACACAGATACAAAAAAAAGGAAAAAACCCACATACAACACAATAACGTGTGTCTTCGCGGCAGTGCATCGGTTGCTGTCTCAGCATTATGCTGAGGTGTCAGACACCTGCAGCGCTGGTTTTCAGACAGCACCGTACGTGACCTACGGAACGCAACACAACATAATATATAAAAGGTACACATAATAAATAAATCATATTAATATAATCATAATAATATACTTAAAAACATAATATTCTTAAAATAATTTGAATTGGCAGTGTTCCGTACCGACCGAGCAGGAAGATTCAACGTGCGATAATGATGAAGACTGTATAATAATAATAATAAATAATGTCACACGCTAAAAACAAATAACAGGTTCAGAGCGAAACAATTATAGGAAGCTACAAGAGAAGAAGAACGTAAGGGAAAAAGAGATAAAGTGGGGATATTTTATGTGCTGGATGGGTTAGGAATTGGATCTTTGGAGCGTCAACAAATAGCCCTTAAGCTTGCGCTTAAAGGTATACTTGCTAGACGCTGCTTGGATAGGTGGAGGGAGATCATTCCAACACTTGGACGCCGCAAATCTGAAACTTCCTCGAAACGCCGCGGTTCGATGCTTAGCCACCAGAACCATTGCCTTACACCTGTGCGCACTTTTGGGCCATAAAAGTCTATTCAGCAAATATGCTGGGACCCCAGACCGCACTATGCCAAAAAGAAGAGTGGCGAGGTGCAGGCGCCTGCGTGCAGGCATGTTCAGCAGACCAGCGGCGTTCAAGTATGGAGTGATATGGGAGCGGGGAGGGACTCGAAAACAGAAACGAATGCATGCGTTTTGCACTCGTTGTATAAGCTTTTTTGTACGACCAGTAATGCAGCCAGCATAGACAATAAATAAATAAATAATAAATAAATATTGGGGGACAATCTTACACAAATCGACCTAGTCCCAAACTAAGCAAAGCTTGTACTATGGGTACTAGACGACGATATACATACTTATATAGATAAATACATACTTAAATACATAGAAAACATCCAAGACCCAAGAACAAATATCCGTGAAAAATGCACAAATAAATGCCCTGGCCGGGATTCGAACCCGGGACCTCTAGCTTCGGAGGCAGAGTCACTACCAACTAGGCTAAACAGGTCGTCACAATATCACAATAGTTTAATCTTGACAATATCAGCGATTCACAAAGGTTGATACGCAAATCAACACTTAAGTAATCGCGAATATTGTAAAGAACTTTAAGGCGGTAGAAGCAGTTACTCACAACTTTAAGTATGTGGTTCTCGAAGCGCAGCTTGCCGTCCATGAGGAGGCCAAGGTTATTTGCTTCTACCACCCTCTCTATTGGGTCGCCCACGATGGCAACATTACTGGTAGTTAAAACCTCGAGGTTATTGATAGTACTACTATATCGTCGTCTAGTACCCATAATAGAAGCTTTATTGAGCTTACTATGGGACTAGTTCGATTTGTGTAAAAAATGTCCTCTAATATAAATCTACGGACTGAGTTAGCTAGTGAGGAATTTTATTAGTCTCTCACCTCATTCACAAAATATTTGCGATGAATCATTGTGTACGGTGTAATCGCAATAAAGTCTAGTTTCTCCGGAATCCGCGAGTGGGAGTTTACTCAATCAGACTTGTCTTAGGGAAACCTAAAGAACAACAAGCCGAAAATACCATCGATACAGAACTGCCCATCCATGAATCTTATCGCAATGGAATAAAGTCTACTTTTGGATAACACAACGCGTTTTGTACAGATGGATCACTGCCCCACAAACTTATTTTTCGTGGAGAAAACCTGCGAACCAGGTAGTAAGCCATCAAAGATGATATTCCAATCACAAAAAACTTCAATAAGGGTAACATCTGCTCTCTCATGCGAAGATTTTAGAATCCAACACCAAGCTTTGGCTCACACCTCGCTATGCGTCTCGTCCTAATGCGATATGTTCTTAGTCGCCATTCCTAAGTTCATTTGGCCAGTGCAATTGCCCCGCCATCTAATACAACTGCAACCCCGAGATCAACCCTAGAGGGTAACCTTTTTTGAAAGGTTGGGGAGACCGTAGGCATTCTTTTCAGAGCCTACACGGTTGTTTATCAAACCCATTCAGCCGAAGTTTGACACAAAAATATACTTTATCACACGTTCATGCTTTTTCGGATTCGTTAGGGTTGTCAATTTGTCCCGCATCCCACAATTTATGATGAAGTAGCTCTAAATGTGGCTAAACGCTAAGCGCCTATAGTCACCCTTCAAATATAGGCCCAAATAAACAGGGCTCATAGTTAACAGTCTAATTTCAGAGTCTAAAAGACCCCAAGACGAGACGTGTGTTCGATATTGAAACTGGATCAAGAGAATGAGGTAGAACCCAACTGACGTGGACAGTAATAAACGACAAAGATCTAAATATAGCGCAATCAGATACACAAACGACCCTTGATAGAATTTCCTGCTGAAAATTGAATACGAGAGCCACCACTAACTGAAATGGGATAAGGCTAGGATAAATAAAAAGAGTCTAATTACAGAGTCATCATTCTCTTAGCGTTTTTCTTGATTTGCTGTAGACCCAATACCAAGATTTGGCGTAGGCACTAGTTTTACGAAAGCGACTGCCATATGACCTACCATCCCAGCGGGAAACCTAGACCATGTGATAAGACTGAAAGAGCTACTGTTTACACCTTGTGGTAGCGCCGAGATTTGAACCCACGACCTCCAAGGTGGCAAGTCGCGTAGTCTCACAATCTAATAAGAAACATATATTTATTTTCGTGTTGGAATACCAATCGTCTATTTACCGTGTGCTAATGCTAATACAGCGTTAATAGTTAATGCTGGTTTTTGACATAAAAGCCAAAACCCGAGTCACGTCACAAATAACTCGAAACGTTCGCTAAAAGCTTTGAAACTCCTTTATTATGACTGTAAACCACGAACAATAAATCATAGACAATCAACCACAGTAACCCGTGACAGGCGTTCTAACCGCCCATTCTATTTGTACATTTATATTGAGGAAACTATAAAAATCTGGATAATCGTAAAAGCGAAGTTGGGAGCGCGCCAATCTTTCGCCGACAATGAGAAATAATTCGACGCCGCTTGAGGCCTACGGCGGACTAAATAAGCGATGGTAAATCGAGCGTTCATTCGATGTACATCGCGGTTTTCAAGGTACCTAGATTTATTTATGATATCATCATCATCATCATCATGTCAGCCGAAAGACGTCCACTGCGGGACATAGGCCCCTCCCCCTAAAGACTTACACAATGACCGGTCCTGCGCCATCCGCATCCAGCGGACTTCCACGATCTACCAGGTCATCAGTCCACCTTGTGGGGGGCCTGCCCACGCTACGCCTTCCGGTACGTGGTCGCCACTCGAGAACCTTTCCGCCCCAACGGCCATCGGCTCTACGTGCCATGTGCCCCGCCCACTGCCACTTAAGTTTAGCGATTCGAAGGGCTATATCGGTCACCTTGGTTCTGCTGCGGATAACTTCATTCCTGATGCGATCACGCAGAGATATTCCCAGCATAGCTATCTCCATTGCTCTTTGGGTAACTTTGATTTATGATATACTGTGTATTATATAATCGGACAATGCTCGGTCCGATACGTTGGTTAAGCTTTAGCCAAAATTGTGTTTCACTTTAATTTTTCACGTTAGTGACAGATCTTACAGGGCCACTACTTAAGAAACAAAAAAAATTTAAGCTCAAACCTAGTGGCTGAAAGGCACCCCAAAAAATCACTTTATTAATAATTAACTTACACATGGGGTAATGACAAAACTACCATTAAATAACAAAACAGTTCACCCTTTCCGAATTGTGATCATCATTCATCATATATTATATGAAGACATCTTTACTTTTGCGAAGGATTCGATACATATTGGTGTACTTGACTGAACATCATTTTAGACTGCGATTTCGAATTATTTGCTTAGTAACGTCAGCCATTAGCATTTTATGATAGTTTTTTTTTGTCTCCCAGATGTTTAAGACGTGTATTTGACCCACATTTGACTGCCTGAGCGTAATAAAAATTTAAAAACAGATGGTGTTTTACAACATTGTGTTTGTAGAAATAACCATTTAGAATTAGATGACTTACTTGTATATCGTGTATTAAGAAATAGGTACAACAATTTTACGATTTTAGACTTGGCTCCGATATACAGGGAGTTTATTGAATTTCGTTAATTACGAGGAGACATTCCTGATATGAAATAAAGTAATCTTCTCTAAGACTCTAGTATCCTTTTTTTTATCGATGTGGAAATGCGTTTCGCATACCCCCAGTCTGGGAAACCTGACGGAGGGGTTATGTGGGACTCTCTTCTCCCGCACCAGCTCTGAGAAGCCTACCCACTAAAACCACACCGGTGTTTCCCCTCTTGGCCGTGTATGGGGGCGCCATGGGATCGCGAACATTCTACCACGACGCCCCCCAAGACGAATCTATCCTTTATCCCTATTTCGAAGATATTCAAGAATTCAGTTTCGTTAATTAACACTTCTTCTAACTATAATATAAAAGATCCTTGATGTTGTTTTGCGGTGCGTGTCATTCAATTCCGAATATGTATTGTCATACTTGTCCTTGCCGGAATCCTTGTTCCCTGAAAACTACAACCTTACGGTCTTCAAGACGAGAGTGACCCGGTTTTTACTAGGTAAGCGCGCTCCATCCTAAACCACAATATCGCTTACCATCAGGTGATTTGTGGTCAAGCGCAAACCTATGCGCAGTAAAAAATAAAACTTTAACTTTTACTTAACTCCACGTTAACTCTTAAGGCCGTCTTGCATTCACCCTTGGTGATATAATTAATAATTCTGTGTGAAAATTAAAAAATACATGTTTCTTGAATTTTGGGAACTAAATGTGCTACGTCGTTTGTATAGCTATACACGGCTATATGCTTGAAGGAACGGAAGTCAATAAAAAGACTGGTATAGGCCAAATCTTACGCCAAATCTTGGGATGTAGTTAGGTACAAACGCCAACACAGTTAAATGAGCATTCGTGACCCTTATTACAATGAGAATAAGGTGCACGAATGGTTAGTTGTGTTGTGTTGGCGATGGTACTGCTATCCAACCGTCGGGAAAATGCTAGGAGGATAAAAAAATACTATGATCTCCTAGTATACTAGGAGGCCATTTTTTTTTAACTGCCTATAGGCATAATAAAAAAAAACAGTCAAGTGCGAGTCGGACTCGCGCACCGAGGGTTCCGTACAACTCAAAAACAAATGTGATATATATTGCAATGTTTTGGTAAAATATACGTAATAAAAAACATTATCACCAATTCTTGGGATTTTGGGATTAGGTAGCGGACCCCAGGCATCCTTCAGGATGCAACTGTACCGGGAATAACGCTAGGTTGATGATGGTGAATAAAAATTCTTCGAAACAAAATGACACGCAAGTGACAGCAATAGGGCTCCGTTTGGACCATTCGGGTACGGAACCAAAAAACCCGTACTCGCCATAAACATAAAACAATGCCGCAAAACTAATAGCAACGGATTTACTCCTAATTAATCTAATTATACATCTACAAACAACACCGACAGATGTCAGTAGTAGTTTTAATAGCCCATTCTATTGCGTGTTATTTCAATTTGACATCTAGAAGCTAAAGTTATTATGGCGTAATTAATCCAAGGCGCGGTAACAAGTTTTTTTATAAAACACTTGTGGACTAAGAAGTCACGGACACTTGCACTTTGCATTCCAATTATAAAATTCGGACTCCGCATACGTGTTTATGCAAGCAACCAAGGGCGCTTTTGTAAATTATTGGCTATGTGCACGTCTGAAACGTCAAACGTCAAAGGTCTCGAGGCAATGTCAAAATTTAGAGATGTCAAATAATGACACATGAATATTTTATTTACTTTAGTAAAAGAGAAAGACCCCGTATTGGAAATTTTACTGAAATAAATAAGAGAATAAATAAATACATACAAACGAAACGAATCGTAGGAAACCGTTAAGAAACCAATAGAAAACGTGAAAGTAAATTTGACAGTGGTCCCCGGTAAGTACACATTTCTGCCATGGTGTGCGCTACGATCGCCTAGCTTACCCCCACCACCTACTTCGCACATAGCCAATATACCGATCGTTAAGACGTGTTAGCACAAAACAAACAATAGTACTTACGTACAGTGCCAAAAGTAACATTAATGTAGATTAGTGGCTCAGTGAGTTGTAGACTAGGCAATTTTATTTTAAATTTGTCGGCCTGTTTAGCCTACTTGGTAGTGTCATTGCCTTCGAAGCTAGAGGTCCCGGGTTCGATTCCCGGTAAGGGCATTTGTTTCTGTGGTGAGCAGAAACATTTGTTCCTGAGACTTGGATGTGTTCTATGTATTTAGGTATATATCTATTAAATATATCGTCGTCTAGTACCCATAACACAAGCCTTATTGAGCTTACCGTGGGACTAGTTCGATTTGTGTAAAAATGTCCCCTAATATTTATTTATAAATATATTTTATTAAACTGATTGATTAGCAAGCGAATCGACTCCGTTTCAACTTCGGCAAAAGTACTTTCGTATATCTATGCGTATTTCCAGCTGCTCTCCTCTACAGGTCGCATTACTCAACTGATTCTCTTGAAATTTAGTGAGCAGAGTCGAAAATTATATGATTATACATCGATTAATTTTTTGAAACCTTTCAATAATTTAAGTATCGACTCGTGAGGTCAACAGCTCACGGAGCCACTAGTATTAAGTTAGGATGCGAATAGTAAGTGTCAGCTAAGCCCATTCGGCTCAAAACACAATGCGAAGTTAAAATTTAATACAAGCTCGGTTTTGCATATTTAGTGAACTATTTTGCTGGATTATTACTGTTCAGCATGCGAAGGTAACGAAGTCTCGGTGGCGAAATTATGGAAATACTTTTGAATAGTGCGGAATTGTGTAACTTGGAAATTATGGCTTTTGTGTTTTTCTGGTTGAAGTAAAGCTCGAAACGCACGGAGCGGGCGCGGCGCGGTGCGGGGCGGAGGCGGTTTCGCATTTTTGATTTTTCCGAAACTGTCGAGTGTCGATTACTGCTTCATATTTATGTCACACACGCCGCCTTTGCTCCGCTATCCCGCGCGGTTTTTTGGTGTGACGTCCCCCGGACCGCGTTCGCTTTATTGAAAAATCGCCTCCGCCACGCTACGACGCTTCGACGCGTACAGAACGCGTCGAAGCGTCGTAGCGTTTCTAGCTTAAATCGATTTGGACGCAAGAATCAGTATATTCCGGCGGCAATAAATAAATAAATATTGGGGTACAATCTTACACACATCGACCAAGTCCCAAACTAAGCAAAGCTCATACTATTGATACAAAACGACGACATACATAATTATATAGACAAATACATACTTAAATACATAGGAAACATCCAAAACTCAGAAACAATATTTGCGATAATCACACAAATGATGCCCTGACCGGAATTCGAACCCGGGACCTCCGGCTTCGTAGGTAGGGTCACTACTAATTTAGCCAAAGTGGTCATCACATACACACTAATAGTCTTTATTGCACCTCTCATAATTAAACTGGATGTACAAAAGAATTGACATTTCTAATTCTAAGGTAATTTAACTAATTTGTAGGCTCGGTCAAGAGTAAGTTTCCCCCGCCTACCGTCAAATACAAATTTACATAGGGGTCATTAGGCTATAGAAGAGACAGCTCTTCAGCGATAAGACTGCTATATACCTATACATCTAGGTGAAACTTCATGTATTTTTTTTTGGTATTTAATAAAGAGTATTTGTATTTATTGTATCGACCTTTCGCTATATCTTACTAAGTAGGTAATTTAGTGCAGTAATTGATGACATGCGAAAGTGATTTGAATTAAAAAGGCGAAGCGATTCAGGGCTGTCACCTTTTGTTTCCGCGCGGACGATGTTTGCACGACGAAATATTTTTATTGGAAAGCTACCTGTTGCCGGCAGTTGTTAGATATCGTTGCGCTGAAAAAGTGATAATAAAAAGTAAGAAACACGGTTTTCGGAATAACTATTTGATTTGAAATAAATGAAATTGTTGCTTGTGGCTGTGTTTCCAAAGTAGGGTAGGCAGGGCAAATAGTCTCAGTAACATTTGCTATTAAAGTAGTCATTAAGTTAAGGCATAAATGTAACAATAAATTAAATACTAGATTTTTGCCACGACTTCATCCGCGTAGAACTCTGGTATAAAATTATTTAAGGAGCAGGCTTAATTAACGCGCTTCCTTACAAAAATGTCCCCCCCCCCCCCCTTCATCCCGTTAAGGTATCATTTCCGGGATAAAAACTAGTTATTTATAGAATCCTTTCCTCCAAAAATTTCTGCTTTTACACATTCCTAAAAGAACTATAAAAATAAAAGAATATTTTGCTCGTTAATCAGAGGAAATCCGCACGCAAAATTCAGTCTTAAATCAACGCTCATAAGGTTGAAAGTGAAAGTGCACGTATTCATAAATCGGTCATATTAATAAGCGTGCGAGGAATTTGT
Source organism: Notocelia uddmanniana (assembly GCA_905163555.1). NCBI lineage: Eukaryota > Metazoa > Arthropoda > Insecta > Lepidoptera > Tortricidae > Notocelia > Notocelia uddmanniana. The sequence continues at coordinate 27,278,753 of LR991058.1, read as the reverse complement.
TTATGTGAACCTGGCTCTAACAAGAATATTTACAACATTTAATTACCTCGCCACGGACGTAGCAAAAGAAGCTTGGCCTCAAAATGCTCTTAGTTGTTACAAGTCTAGGAATTAAGTTATACTGGACGAAAGCAAACTGGTGCAAACTGTTTTGTGAATATATACGCTCTCTTAAATGAAAGGTTACGGGACTCCCACGGCAACACAAACAGGCAGAGGTATTTGCTTGGAAACTGTTTATTTCCCGTTCCAAGTGAGCCCACGCACCCAACTTTATTAAAATTGTTGTTTGTGATGTAGTTGAAAATATATGATAAAAATATTACTATCCACATTCTTTTTTAATCTACAACGGTGGCAAGAAAACATACAGCCTGGCTTATGGTAAGCAAATGCCATAGCCTATGAACGCCTGTGACTTCAAAACTATCACAAGTGCGCTGCTGTCCATTTTTTGATTCGAGGATTTGATGTATTGAGAGACAAATGCAGATTCCTCACTCTCAATACAACGCATCGTCGGAAACTCTGGTCATTTTTCATAGTATAATTCTGTGTATATATAGAGAAGGTGTACTTATTAACTGAACACAGACATGTACGTGGGACTAGTGGCTTCACTTGTTCTATGATATTGACAGTTGACGTTGTCTGAACAGATACCTAATACAAAATAAACTCGTGTCTTGGTTAGGTTAAATAAGGCGCTTAACTTGTCAGCATAAAGTGTCTAAAATTAGTTGTCTTAGAATACATTCAACTACCTCGGAAACAAAGTAATGTGGTTTACAAACAAACTAAATTAACTGGCGTATACTGCCTTGAAAATGCCGCAAACCACACACAAAAAGCGTCCAAAAGCTTTGTTATTCAGCGCACCCTCCAAAAATGTGTATTTAAAATATTTATAAATGACTCAAGGCATGTCAGAAGTGCCAACCCTAGTACACCGCGGAGATGTGATGAGCAAAGTTTAATGTGCTGCCAATTTTTGAATAATTTAGTTTATATTCGTTTTAATTTAATGGAAGATAAACGTTCCTGTTCTCGCCACTGACATAATAAAGGGGTAGGTAGTTTAATGGATGCCACTCATTAGGAAGATGTCATTCATTAGGACGGTTACCTTTATTGATTAAAAAGATAGAGACATGTTTTATTATCATACTCCTAACGTTATCCCAGTACAGTTGCATCCTGAAGGATGCCCTAGTTTTTACGGAAGCGACTGCCATCTGACCTTCCAACCCAAGGGGGAAACCAGACCTTATTGAGGATTAGTTTTGTCAAGTGAGAGGGCAACTTGACTGTTAGAAGTTCTCAAGCCGCCCAAAGGCCTGTAGCTTGGCTTAACGACTGCTGTCATAGACAGCAGCCGGGATCAACGGCTTAACGTTCTTTCTAAAGGACAGGAGTGCTCAGTTACTAACACTCAGACCAGTCACCCAAACATGTTAAATATAAAAATTTGTAAATATAATATAGTTAAACTCACGTGTTGATTGTCACTACGGACGAACCCTTTTTTAGTTCTGCTTCAGGGTGTGTTCTCGCAAGAGTATCGCACCATTTACATTTATAATTTTTGGAATTGAATTATTAGGTAAGAAATGATAGAAAGGCGTTCACCATCTGAAATCGAAATCGATCTTATAAAATGATTAAATTAAGTTTCAATCCACTCATCGCAATTGGTTCCGCAGTTTAAACATGAAAAGGAGGAGACAGAAAGAGTTACTTTATATATCCATATAATCCATCCACACATACAAATTCACATGACATTAGTGTCAGTAAAATAGCGCGCCCTTTCCGATCTCTGTTAGTTGTTTATGTAACGTATCAAAGTTACGCTAGGTAGATCTAATTGTTTTTTTTATATTGTAAATGAGATTTAGTTCAACATTACGAACGCTCGAAAACGTTACATTATGCACCCTTCTGATTACAGTGATTACAATATGCGAAGCTTGAGTGACAACCCTATCGCGCCGGAGACGGGCCCGGCACAAAACCGACTGCCTTAATTTAATATAAGTCAATTTGGGCCAATTTAATTTCGCGTCCATGCAGCAAGCACTATCGGCCCTCTCTTTCACCGGCAATACAATTCACTACCTGTCTCTACTTAATTCATACTCCCCTGGTGTAACTTGATCTCAACAACTATTTATACCTTGGTCAATTTATTAAGTTTACAAGCAATTCATGTTATTTGGAAAAACAGCTTTAACTTATCGGAAAGAAGAGCGACTTTCCCTTGACTTAAGTATTTATAAAACTTAACCAATGTATGATTAGTTAGTATCTCGTTATTTCTTGTAAGACTTAGGCTACATCCGCATTAAATTTGTCGATGCAGTATCGGTAAGCTGTCAGATCAGTACAGATTGCTTACTGCGCCCCTACATTTAAATTTGTGCTTTCTGATTGATACGGGGGACCCGGGTATGTCCTAAAACTACGACCAAGACCACCGGGGGATGGGCAGCAGCATCCCTGGAGTGCGGTGGAAATACTGCGATTGCCAACCCGCATGCCAAGCGTGGCGATTATGGCATATACCCGCCGTGAATTTGGGGGAGGCCTGTGTCCAGAAGTGAACGTCCTTTGGCTGATATGGTGGTGGTGGTGGTGATTGATACGGGATGCGTAAAGGTGGGGTGGTACCCTACCAGAACATACAGATTAAGGTAGAGGTAGACAACAGGCGGTCTTATCGCTAAAGAGCGATCGTTACTTGTTTTATATCACGAAATTTTTAGTTCTTTACATCTACTGCTTCCTATCGATATTTTTGCTATATATGATAGCCAAATCATTTATAAAAAAAAATCATATAATTACCATATGTCAAGCTTCTGGACACCCGTGACTTCAGAAGACGACGATGTTAGACATATTGGTAAGCAGGAGGCGAATTATAAGTTTTTGTGAATATCAGCCTAGCTTTGCATGTTCCTGTCTCGCACCCGACATTTAAAACTCATTTTGCGGCGAAGTTAATGTGATATTACAATACGTTACAATGTTAATGAAATAGCGTTTTTTGTAAGAACAATAAATATCATGCCATTTCTTCTTCTTCTTCATTTATCATATTTGCGTGCACAGGTGGATGTAGCGGTTCTGCGCCAGAATTAATTAGCCCTGCTGTCTTTTTGATGATATCTGACCAGGGCTTGAGGTTTCCAGGGCAGCACTCGTTGGCTCCATCGGTCGTCGTCCCTTCGGAAAATATGACCGGCCCATTGCTAATTTAATTTCGGAACCCTCTTGCTGATGTCTTTGTCTGAGATTTTGGTGCGTTGGCAACTGTCTTCGTTCCATGTCGCAGACGCAGACGGATTCCGACCATTAAGAGTGCGCAGTACGTTCGGTTCTCCATACAAACGTATTTATGCTCTCATATTAAAACGCCATGCTAGAATAACATGAAACTTTAAATACACAATGCGATCCAGCATATTATCTAGGTCGAAAATTAGTTTCTGTTGCTTGAAATTATAATGGAGAAAAATACAACGATTATTAAGGTTTTCATACAAGCCGTAAAAAACTGAAAAAACCGCTTTATTTTTTTTCTTTTACATTTTCTAGCAACAGAAACTAATGTCCGACCTAGATATGCTGGATCTCATTGTGTATACAAAGTTTCATGTTATTCTAGCATAGCGTTTTAAAATGAGAGCATAAATACGTTTGTATGGAGAACCGAGTCACTTAGTCACCTTAAAATTGTAACAGAATATTTATAACATTTTTCATTCATTTCGTGTAAACGAAATTTAAAGCCTGTGGCTGAAATACATTCACAAGCTTTTTTGTCGCTAAATCTCCGAGTCAATCGCCCTTTCCTTAAATAAATGTACACATTTCTTTAAAATTTTCCTCGTCGCTTAATCATTATTAATGAAAGCAAAACATCGCACGTATTTAATAATTTCAATGTCAAAAGATCATAAATCCACCATATAGGTAGTCTAATTTAGACCCAGTAGATAGCGTTTTAAGATTGAAATTGGAACCAGTTTTAATTATGCCTTAATACGTTTTAGTGTCAATTCGTAATGTGCTATTGTTTTGATGATTAATCGTCTTCGCAATTTTGGCGGTAACTTTCGTAAACTCGTATCTGTGGGCTGGTGTGAGAAAGTAATAGAGATCTTATTCAAATGGATATAGGTTTTTTTTGCAGTAACGTGATTCAATCATTCACTCACTTGTAGCGTTTCTAGATCACATTCACCTGTATCGGATAGATAATGGAAATAGTTGGTTCACGCTTAAGGTGGTGCGCCAAGATTATCATGTAATATACCTCGCAAGAATGACAGTTAGGTATCAAATATTTAAAAACACATCTCTGATGGATATTTACTTTTAGAACCATACAATTTTAGACCTTATGTTTACTTTAATCTAAGGTTACGTACATTAAAACTTTTGGACACGAATCTAACTACTTATGTTTAATAATAATAATAATAATGTGTGTGGGTGATGGGCTAGCAACCTGTCACTGCAATATCACATCTTCTCAATCTATAAACCTACAACTGCTAAAAGTGGCACTGAAATTAATTTTCGTGTGGCGGGCCTACCTCTTTTCGGAATATAGGCGTGAGCTTATGTATGTACCTACTTATATATTGTTTTAAATAAACTGAATGGACAGATGAATCATTAGATATGCAAGTTTTGCTACTGTTTCAGTGAAAAACTTAACAGGCCAGGTAAACTTTTTAGATTAAGTTAGATCGAATCAAGTAAGTAAATAAAATTTACTTAGGATAAGTAATTGTACCTAATGGGATTATAATAATAATAAATATGCTTTATTGCACCACACAAGAGAACAATGTTACACAAAAAAACTTACATAACTAGTAATGGTAGCAACAGGCGGTCTTATCGCTTAAAGCGATCTCTTACAGACAACCTTTGGGTAGCAGGAAAAGTTATCAAAATAAAATTATGAACAGGTAGTGCAAAAGTACAGGAAGAAGAGTCATACATACATCTCACAAGAAATATTAAATAAATACATATTAACATATTATATATAGATTTATATATAAATATACATAAATACATACTTATATAAATATATATAATAAAAGGCAACTTAAGGGAGCGACAAGTAATATTGTTGGGATTTTGTACGTACCAGCTATTTTCCAAAACAAAACAAACGATTACCCATAACTGCGCCGCTGCGAAATCAATTAATGCCGAAACAACGAACCAAAGATCGTCATAGATATATTCAGATATATAAGTTGCTTATAGACACCATGGCCAATTTCCAAACATTAAGGTAATTGTTATTTAACGGTTAAGATAATTAGTTAAATCTTTTGTCGGTCTTAGCCTGCTCTCTACGGCTAACATTTTGTACGTATTCAATAGGCTAACAAAACTAAACGACGCATTTTCACGATGCCAATGAACCTGTTTTTAAAGAGAGTCAAATGTCTCTATGGGACTAACTACAATCACAGCAAAACAAAAGACAAAATTGAGAGTCCCAGTACAACATAGACCTCCTGAGCACTGAAAACGTTTCATACTAATCGACACTTGTAAGTGACGTCACGTCATCGAAATTATTGCTTTTTGAAACAAGAGCTCGACATCCGTTGCGCATAGTTATATTTTCAAAAGACCTCTTACGCGACTAAGGTTGAGTTGCGCCAACTTACGATTACAGACGGTTTGGTGCAACCCAGCCTTATCGGGTTTGACCGCGCACCCCTCGATATACCTACTTATACAGACTGTAACAAAATTTGTGCCGTTCCGTTGATTAGAAATAAGTAGGTGTTCCACTATATACTTACATACTATAAACTATATTAGTAACATAAGCATGCATAAGTACTGTAAGCTAAAATTGAGCCGTATCAATGAAAAAATTAATAATAAATAAAATAAAATCGAATACGTGTTTAATGTTAGTCGCAGAATGCACGCCCAAGCCACCATTTTGAAACCGACGCAAATGTCGTATACTGGTAGTATTGTAACTGTAGTTATAACCTTTAGTAATTGAATACTGTACAATATAAACGTCGTATGATGGTGCTATAATAGCTGTATATATGACCTTTAGTAATTGGATAGTGTAATCGGGGAACAATTGCATATGCAGATTACCTAGAATGTACGATTGCGAGCTGGCAAGCATCGCTTTGTAAGCCTAATGGCACATTTACATTAGTCGTGCTTTACGATTAGACAGTTAAGTGACTAAGAAACGAGCTTTTGGTGATGTTTAACAAAAAGGATTTAAATAACGGATGATAGATACGGAATATTTACATGAACAGAACTTGAAACGATAAAATATTAAAGTAATTGATAAATAATTTTGTTAAGATATAAGGAAAAACATTTAAGTACTCGTAAAACTTTAATTCACCGTGAAGTGTTTACTTATTGATATTGCTAGTGAATAAGATATTTGTTTGAAGTTCATAATATTATGACTTAATATTGCTAGAACCTTAGCTTTATTCGACTTGCATTACTGGTTATTGGTAACATGAGCACCATAAGGAACATTTATGAATACTAGTAGTATGATGCGGTCATCTGTCAAGTTTTGCTAGTTTTCAATCGTATCATGTTGAAGAGTGTTAAAGTAAACCTACAATTATAAAATTTTACGGTATTCATGTCACCAACTTTTTAAAATAGTGTGACCCCTCTTTCTGGGGACCACCCCCCAAAGTATAAAAAATGTGGAATTGCGCCAACTACGTCACACGTCTATCGCAAGTACTTACACAAAATATACTCAGAAATAGGAGATGAGAACAAAATGGCGCAGCACCGAGCTGATTGGCGATCTCATTAAACTCAGGAAGAAACCTCGACGTTTACCTCCCAGCCTTCTGTCCAGCTAAAAAGTCGTATATCCATTCAACCATCGTACAAACAACGCACTATATTGACTAATACTAGACCTTATGTATTTGGAATAAGATTCACGAGTGACCAGTGACTTTACTCGACGTTGATACCCTTAAGTCTGTTTGAAAAGAGGAGCTCTTGTCTTATAAAGTACGAAAGCATTTTTCGCAAATAAAAAGGTCAGAAAAACATTTATTTGCGTAAGGAATCATTCCGATGCCGGGATGATGGACGGGATATTTTGGAAGTTACGAATTTTTAATTTACTTTTGGGGTTTTGACGTTTATTTCAATTGGTTTGTAAATTCGGAAGGTTATAAAAGGATGGCTACCGTGGCAGAGACAGACAAAAGAAGGAGATAGCGGGACTACTTTGATGCATTTTAAACGGATTGCCGGAAACAAATGCAGGAACAAGACAAATGGCGGAAAAGAAGGGAGGCCTTGGCCCAGCACTGGGACACATTATAGACTACTTACTACGTACTAAAATACAATTTAAACATCCAAGACTCAGAAACAAATATTCATGCTCATTACATAAATGACCTGACCGAGATTCGAACCCGGGACTTCCTGTAAGACGAGTCGCGCTAATGCGCATAATTGCTATTTTTTTATACCTCGTCGGTGGCAAACAAGCGTACGGCCCGCCTGATGGTAAGCGGTCACCGCAGCCTATGGCCGCCTGCAACTCCAGGGGTGTCACATGCGCGTTACCGACCCTTTAAAAATTTATACACTCCTTTCTTGAAGAATCCCATACTGTAGTTCCTCGGGAAAACCTCGGCAGCGAGCTCATTCCACAACCGGAGCGTCCGAGGGAGGAAGTTCCTCTGAAACCGTATTCCGCACACTACTTTGGATCCACAGAAAACCAGTGCCGTTGGCACTATGTCAATGGCATTGCTGCATGGAGACCTTTTAAGTAGCACATTTCTTTTTTTTTTATTAAAAATGGTATTGCTCTTGGCCAGCATCTAGCCAGCGGGCAAAGGTAACGCCGACGACGCGAGCTCACCCAGAAGATGCCTATTCACTCGTGCCTTAAAAAGCCTATGTTTGTTAGTTCCCAAGGAGTCTTAAGAACTGATCTAATAATTCGGAATTTCTTATTTCCAAGGATATTTTATTTCACATCTGTACCTGCGCACATTTTTTTCCACATTTATATCGTTCCGTTTTCCCTTGATTTATTCAATCCAACTCCGTGTTCACCGTACCGTTTGGGAATGTGTTTTGACACTCAATTTATTTGTGTAACAACATCACAGTATTTGTAAACAGTATATTAAGTTAGGTAATATACGTAAGGTTCGCGAGTGGCGACCGCGTACCGGAAGGCGTAGCGTGGGCAGGCCCACCACACGGTGGACTGATGACCTGTTAAGGGTCGCGGGTGTCCGCTGGATGCGGGTGGCGCAGGACCGGTCATTGTGGACGTCTTTGGGGGAGGCCTACGTCCAGCAGTGGACGTCATTCGGTTGACATGATGATGATGATGAATATACGTATCTTGTATGTCCAAACATGGGTGCGGGTATTATACCATCAGCTTTGTAGACATATAGCAATGTTTATGTGAATCGTAAATGCGTTTGGTTCAAACGTCATCCGAGCGGACCAACGGCCCTTTGAAATGTTAATAGTAATTAATTAGTCTGCAAGATAACAACCAAGGCAATTGCATGTTAAATCTGTTAATAAGTACAGAGACATTCTGTTTGCACACACAACACATCAATAAATTTAAATTTACTGAGGTTTCACGAGATCTTTGTAAATCCTTATTCAAAACAATTATAGCTAAAATGATAAAACTAAAAAATAAACTTAGATAACTAAGGTATAAATAAGCTAAAAACTAAATAAATTCTATTTTACTAATAAAAAAGCTCTGCTAATAAGCTAAGATTTTGAGATCGTGTTCAGGCAAAATACTGGTTACTTACACTGTGACACTCTCTTTCTTAATTCATAAGTCACGTAAATAGATGAAACGTAACACATACGTCCATAATAATTTACAGGAAGGAAATATGTCTTCACGTCACTGGGAATTATTAATTTTTCCTCCGTTTCACTTGTAAGATTTTGAACTCACAAAATGTCGTTATCAATTTGTTAAAGTAAATCGCCAGACTGTTGCGATATGATAGGAGTTATTTATAATAACTTTTTTAGTGTCCGTTACTTATATATTACTGTATTTCGGTTAGTCAGAAATAACAAATTTATGCTTTCTCATATTCAAAAAGAAAAATCTGAAGCCCTATAGTTAAATGAAAATTAATCAAGTGGACTCGTAAATATCATAGACTGATAGGGAATAAGTAGTTTTCAGACTTCTAAGATTATTAGAACTGACAACTTACCATTAAAAAATATAATAATTGCTTATCACATGAATTACGGTTTTCTATGAAACAAATTGACATTGGTTTAATTGGTTCCATATGTAGAAGCGTTCGTGGCCTAGCGGCGTTTGCGCACCACGAGCAGTATTATACTAAGTTAAGCAAGGTCGGCCGCGGTCATTCCTTGGATGGGTGACCGTTTTGAGTGGTTACTATCAGCGCTGCCGGGCTTTGGAAGGCACGTTAAGCCTTTGATCCCTGCTGCTGTCTATGATAAAAGTCGTTAAGCCATGTTAGAGGCTTTCGGGCGGCTTGAGAACTTCTAACAGTCAAGTTGCCCACTCACTTGAGAGGCCTAATCCCAACATGGTCAAGTTTCCCCGTCAGATGGCAGACGCCAATTCTTGGGATTAGGTAGCTAGGCATCCTTCAGGATGCAACTGACCTGGGATAACGCTACGATGATGGCTAGTCGTGCACCCCGCATTGTGAACTCGCAACCCCATGACCGATATGGCTCCTATCCTAACCTAAAAAATCTTTTGATCTCATTCATTCGTTTATCAAAAATTACGACGTTCCTATCAACGAACAAACATTTATACACACAAACTCAGGATTGTTCCTGAAAACATGGAGAACTTCGCTCGCTCGTTCAAAAAACAAATGTGAAATGGTAGGTTTTATGATTGCTGAGAATTAACTACTTACATAGTACATATTGAAGTTATTTTTTACAATCAGCGCAAACGTCCTTTATGATGTGTAAATCTGATTCGATAAAATGTCTAATCTCTCACAGCATCCAGTCAAACATTTGCAATTCAAACGTGTGATTTATCAATTTCTGACAAATTATGCCATTTGTTTGGGCATTTAGCTCGCGTTGTGCCATTATGCATTATGACAATTATCATAACTATCAACTTTAATGTTACTGTAATGACAGTATTAATAATATTCAATGAAAAATAGATAGATCTGTTTAGTATGTATTAAGGGTCCGCCGCACGCTCGACTGAACTCGATTTTCCATACAAACGTAGTTTCGTTCTTATTTTAAAGCGCCGTGCTGAAATAACATGAAACTTGGTATACACAACGGGATCCGACATATCGAGGCCGGAAACAAGTTTCTGTTGCTAGAAATTGTAATAGAAAAAAGTACAGCGAGTTTGTGAAATTTTAGGTCTTGTATGGAAACCTTAATAATGGCTGTATTTTTTCTCCATTGTAATTTTAAGGAACAGAAACTAATATCCGGCCTAGATATGGCGGATCCCATTGTGTAAACAAAGTTTCATGTTATTCCAGCATGCCGTTTCAAAATGAGAGCGAGACTACTTTTGTATGGAGAATCGAGATTCCTGCGGACTCTTAAGGATTGATAGAATAAACGCAAAATATTTGATATGACGTTTGCACGTTTTCACTCAGACATGGTAGGCCCGGCCCGCTTAATGGATAGGATTGAAATTACATAAAACGATTTCAACAACATTAATTGTAACGAGGTTCCCGGAAAACAAAACATGAAAATGGATCAAACGCTCCCAATTTAGACCAGAGAACAAAGTTTCAATTTATACACCAGTTGGGATTACCCACAAACGCCATTACTGTCCTCTAGAACGGAATATTTTTTCCAAGTACCTCTATATTTTACTTTTATGTTTTCATTCGCAGTACCTGTGACAGCTATGAATGAATACTGGGTGAAACGTTTTACTTATTGTAGTGTTTTATTTTTAGATAAAATGTATGACAATTTACGATTAGTTTTAATATAAAATAAAAGAACTGCAAGCTTATTTCCAGGGCAGTGATTGTTAATCTTTTCGATCGAGCATCAAGGATGAATCATCTGCCATTCTCGATACAAAAATTGACATTAATATTCTACCTAACGTACTTTGAAAACTTTACGACTTACTGGTGAAATGGGATCAGATTAAAAACCAATTGGGTAACCCCTAACTACACAAATGTAAATATCGGTCAATTTTGTGAAAAGGACGTCTTTTCAGTCGTGTAAGACAAATATGGGCAAAAAATGTTTATGTTAGTACCATCCTTATTTGGTCGAAATTCCTCTAATTCGAACCAAGCGCTTTGCATCATCTTTTATAATGCGCGCAGCTAAGGTTTGAAATTCTCTGCCGTCGTTTGTATATCCGAGTTCATATAACCAAGACCTTTTTAAGGCACGAGTGAATAGGCATCTTCTGGGTGAGCTCGTTTCATCATCAGCCTCATCTTTTGCCGCTGGCTAGATTATTAAATTTTATTAAAAAAAGTTTAAATATTCAAATATTATAGGTGCCTAATCTGTCTGTAAATGTTTTATGTGTTGGTGTTTTGGTTAACTGTGACCTCGTACATGTTTTGGTTACAATAAATAAATAAATTGAGCTCGTACGTGCGTACATTCTCCATCCCTTTGTAGTACGACAATTCCAATCAGATGGATTGTAAGAATAGAGGTAGAATCAAGGAAACAATCTCCTTGCTCGGTGACGCGGACGGAGCGTATTCTGGGGACTAATTGGGCGAAAATTACTTTGTAAGTGAAAACGAAAGCCTCGGAGTTATTAACGGTAATGTACGTTTACCTTAGGCATTGATTGCGGGGTTATTGTGTTATGTTGAGATGTAATACACTCTGTTATTTGGCAACAGAGGTGTAAATCTCTTCTCCTTTCACTTATAAAAGTTATGTTTTCCTGTATGTATGTTTATTATTTCGCCCGTGCCTTTTGTATATGTTGCTGCATTTGTCTACTTTTATTCATTTATACTCTCATGTATTCAAGGTTAACTGAAAGAGATCCCCTAAAGGGATAAGTTCGTGTTAGTACTTAACTTTTTCCATTTTTAAATTAAATTTCTGATGTGTAGTTTTGTACCATAAAGAGTTTTACTACTAGGTAGTACTAATTAATTTATATGTATGCCTGCCAACGAAACCGGAGGTCCCGGGATCAAATCCCGGTATTTATTTATGTATATAAGTATGTATGTATATCGTCGCCTAGTACCCATAGTATTAATTCTGCTTATATAGTTTGGGACTAGGTCGATTTGTGTAAGATTGTCTACAAACATGTATATTTATATAAATATTTTATGTATGTATAACACTATTGTACATAAGAAAACCTTCACAAAACAACACAATAATGAAACATATACAAAGGTGAACTTAGAATATAGGGATAGTCAACAATCATATCTATACTTAATATCATAAAGCTGAAAAGTTGTTTGTCTGAACGCGCTAATCTCAGGAACTACTCGTTCGAATTGAAAAAATATTTTTGTGTTGGATAGCCCATTTATTGAGGAAGGCTTTAAGCTATATAATATCACGCTGCGACCAATAGGAGCGAAGACGCGAACGAAGTCGTGGGCAACAGCTAGTAATATATAAGATTTCAAAATTGACTGCTGCTCATCACCATCCATCATCCTGCCAACGTTTGCCATCGGAGGTCCTCTTTGGTACCTAATCCCGAGACTGACATTCCAACCTAGGGGGAAAACTGAACCTTGCTGGGTTTAGACCAATTTTCTCACAATGATTTTCTTTGCTAAAAAGTTGCTACTAAAATATCAAACAATGATCGAGCCGAGAAAGTAAAAGCCGAGAGAGTTTGAATATTTTATTCCGAAGCGCGATATATCTCACTCGGTTCCTCATATATTCAAAACAGACATTTGACTAGCATTTATCAGTGTCTAAACCCAACAACAACTTCAGTTTTAATCCTCGCAACTATACCAATAACCAGCGTTGAAGCATCTTAAATATTTTGTAAAAACATGGGAAGTTATGCCTTTTTTCTTTTGTGTGAGATTCTAATGTGTCGAGCAGCTGTTTGGATTAATTTCGTCTACCGATTTAAAAAATGTGAAATTGTTTTGTTTGTCTATAATTACATATCCGACGAAATGAGAACGGGTTTTTAATAATAAATCACCGGTCGGTTTCGCTTCCGGATGCGCCATTTTGCTATCAAAATGTCGTTTTTAGTGCCGTTTTTGATTGTACAAATAGTCAATTACTTCCACATAATATACAGCTTTCCGTTTTTTCAGCTCTGTTTTTAGTTAAAACGAAATAAAGCCGTTGAACTTGGATTGTGTTTATTATTTATTTCGTTGCGTTAATTACGAATCGATAAAATATTGCGAGGCGCTCTAGTGACCTTGCAGAACAGCTCAAATCAGCTTCTAGTGTAATGTAAAAGTAAAAAAAAATTAATAATATTCTTTGCTATTGCTCATTTGCTCAGTAGACGTGACGTAAACATCTCTTACCAGCAACTCCTGATGATGCCTCGTAGCGTGGCGAAAGAGGTGTCGATGCTTTTCACAATTTGTGGTTGCTGCAGGGAGCTTTTGTAGTGCCTGATTTACTGACCTATCTGAGTATTTCAATTATTTTCCTAATGATACCGTGATTTTATAGCAGATTACAAACTAAATTGCAAAAACATTATGGCTATCAGTGCCATTTCTAGTCCAGAATTAATTGGCACCTATTTTGAATAGGTTCAGAATAGCAGCAAAATTTCAACACCAAATGCACGATTAAGATAACATTAACTATAACGCAACTGGATCAACACACAGCTGCAACCATATGACCGTGAATCGTATCAAATATACTCCTTATGTACATAGGAATAGGATATATCGTACTTACCACAATGCACAAGGAAACCATGCATCCTCTGTTTACTAAAGATTTTGAGCTCGACCGAACTCATCTCTAGAATAGTTCGATCTCTAGATTCGTAACAAGTATGCGTTATGGAAGGTCAGGCTAGACTGGATATAACGATGCCCTGGGTGTTGAGAATAGCAGACCTGGATTGCCTAACCAGCGTAATTTGTATAATGCCCGGCTTGCTAGTATGTTTACGACTTGGCATCAGCCTCATTATTTCTCGTTGTAACAGTATAAACTCAATATGCATCCAATAACTCAGATCCTAATGGAGAAATGCTCTAAGATCATACGAAGCTTACAAAGTCTGTGTCATTTTATTCGGGGATGAACAGCGCATCTCGGCCAATTTAAATTCCTTTAGGCATCCATTTTGCAAGTGGGTATATTCCATTTAAATCTAATATCAGCCTTTATTATCAGTGAGTTTTACGCTATGTCCTATGTGCTACTATTCCTATGTTATGACATTATGTGTCAGGAACGGGTACCTGAATAAAGGCTATCGCGTATGAATTAGTAGCGGCTCCGAAATGTCACTGTCTGTGGGTGGGTACGCGGGTTTATTCCAAATTAAAATGATATTGTGAATATTTGCCACTCGTAAGATTAATTATGGCAAATATGAGTTACGACTCAATGCTTTGAGACAGTTTTATCGTTCAGTAACTTATGTACTCTTTTTATAAACAAAACGGGCCTGCAGATCACTGCGGCATGCTCGATATTTTTAAGATACGGTTTGAAGGTATAAGGCTTTGTTATCACGCTCGTTATGTCTAATAACAAACCTTGTTGGATCTTTCTCGGCAGAGGCACCAACTGGTGAACAAAAAAATGGTAGTCCTCAATGTGCCAAATTTTGGGGTCGTTTAAACACCTGTGGAAAAGTGTATCAAGAACACAAAACAGACGCTGAAACGATCAAAGCTTCCTGTCGCCCTGTCAATGTCCTTTAATTGTTTTTACAAGCTTTTATTTTTAAATTGCAATTGTTTCTATTTACGAGTATGCTATATCTTATATATTTATATTAATTAAAGACACTACTGTTTCGAACTATGAGATTATATTTAAAATTATGGATTAAGTTATATATTAATGTAACCTTATATATGTGACATGTAAAATTGATAATATTACGAATAAAGAGTATGAGTATGTATTTTTGTGTTTCTATGTACGAGTATGTATGTTTGTTCGAGTGAAATCTTACAACAGGATTTTAAGGCAAAACTCGTCATGTGTCAGATCATTGGTGGTCTCGAGGAGGGTCTCGATGAGTAGTAGTCATCAACTTGAGAAAAAAGTTCAATCTGTAATAAAAACATTAACCAAAATGAAAAATATGACAGAATGTTATAATTTTTTAGTCCACGACGGCGGTTAAATATTTTACGACCTGCTTATGGGTGCTATTAGTCACTCCAATCCGTGTTGCCCTCCTCTCATTGATTAGAGAATTTGTTAAGTTAACAGCACAGAACATATAGATTACGAGAAATAAGACTGGTCTTTTCACAGCTGTCATCCCAGTACAATTAATGTAATTTTTGACGTATGATGACATTATTTGTACTGGGATGACAGCTGTCAAAAGACTAGTCTTATTTCTCGTAATCTATAATGATCTACCGTTGACAGCTAGAGCTGAACGATAAAGAAGATGAACTTATTTTAGGTCCATCTCTCTTTCAATAGCATTCCAAAATAGCCCATCAAATTCCGTTGCTAAGTATTTTACGGCATCGTGGCGTAAAACAATGGTTTACATTCAGTTTCCGAGCCGTGTCACTGAGCCCATAACTGACAAGCATGCGGCTTGCATTTGGCAATCGATCAAAGAGCTAAAACCGGCTTTTGTTGATCTGAACGTCAGTCAGGACCTAGATCATTGTTCACTAACGCTTTTGGCTGTTTACTAGCGATATTACATCGCGGGATGAAATTGAGATTGAATTACATGTTAGCTTCGTAACGTGATTGTTTTCCGTTACGGATATTGAGTAATCTCAAATATAGCACTCCGAATCGCTAAACTTAGGGTGCCTTTCCACCAAAGAAGTGCTATACAGCTATGTTGCAAGAATGTGCAAGCTATGCTACGCAAACCCTTTTCCACCAGTGCTACGCTATGTGGACCAATGAATATGATTGGTGGATTCAAACGCATCCAAAGCAAAGTAGCATAGCACATCTCAGGTGAAAAGGCTATGCTATGGGCATAAGGGGCAATGGGTGCGGCACATTGCAAGTAGAACCGCTGGCCATTGGGGCGGAAAGGTTCTGGAGTGGCGACCACGTACTGGAAGGCGCAGCGTGGTTAGGTCCGCCACAAGGTGGACTGATGACCCTTAAGTGCAATGGAGTCCACTGGAAGCTGGTGGTGTAGGACCGATCATAGTGGCACTCTAGGCGAGCCCTATGTACAGTAGTTGACGTCCTTCGGCTGACATGACGATGATGATGATAATCTATGAAATGCAAGTTTTGAAATGAATGCATGTATTATATTTTTTGGATGCAGTACGTCACATGAAGGAGCGAAGTGAAATTCTGTCAGTAACATTTACGGAATTGAGGTAGGGTAAAAGGTCCCGAAGTTTGACACCATGATACCTAATATTTGATACCTATCCTCACCTCTCTTAATCTCTACTAATATTATAAATTTGAAAGTGTGTCCGTATGGCTATGTCTGACTGTTTGTTACTTCTTAACGCTTAAACCGCTAAACCGACTTAGATGAAATTTGGTATAGAGATAGTTTGAGTCCCGGGAAAAGACATAGGATCGTTTTTATCCCGAAAATCATTCCTTTAAGGGGGCGAAAAGGGGAAGGTGAAAGTTCGTATGGAGACACGATTTAAACGAATCCAAGCAGGTGATGTTCAGGTACACTGGAAAGTTTTCTTCACCCTGCGAATAAATCTACTCATAAGACTAGACTGTATTTTAATTTTTTCATTCCTCTTGATATGGTCCTAATTGGTATGGACCCTCTACGCGAGCTTCATACATAACACTTCTTTACTCAAATACTCCAAATCAGCATGTTATTTACTACAATATCTTGATCCCGAAGTAACGTAAAACATTTCTAGAAACTCCGGATCGCGTACAGTTACTAAGTTGTAACATTCATTCTCAACATAAAAACCGTGAAACGCTCAGCTCTGCGAAAGCAAATCCCAAACGCTCCAAAGGCGTTCCAATCGTGAACTTAAAACTGATGAAAGAACATCGTAAAGAGAACAGATAAAAAAAAGCACTGAAATCCGCAAGGAAATCTTGGCAGCAACAAAACAAGGAGATTGTTGGGAGCGAGGAATCTTGTATTTACAGAAGCTGTAGTAATCCTCTTAGCGACTGGACGGTGCTTGTGCTTACACTACAACTGATACTGCTCGAGGTGTGGAATTAATGAGCAGACTATAACGCTCCTAAGCTGCAGTAGATGCGCCGTCGATAATGTAAAAAAGTAACCGAGTTCGGAATACATTTGTATAGTGAGGTCTTGCACAAAGCTATACTAAATATAGGTATTTCTATAAAGGTCTGCGGGGTCTTGATTTAACCGGTTAGTTAAGATAAAAATAACAATGATAAATATTCTCAAATTGACTTGTTTCTTATTCCGTCGGTACAAAAATATGTTTCTGCAACTAAGAATAAAAGAAGAAAAATGTTATATAATTTGTAATTTAAGAGCTTACTTTCGTAAAGTTAAATTTGTGCATGGCACTTTAATATTTTTGTTCAATTCGCATTGTTAAATTTTATAACACTAGATCTAGAGACACAAAAATGTTTTCTATTCTGTAAACCATCTTAGTAAATAAATATAAATAATAAATATATATAAAGGGACATTTTTTTACACAAATCAAACTAGTCCCATAGTAAGCTCAATAAGGCTTGTGTTATGGGTACTAGACGACGATATATTTAATAGATATATACTTAAATACATAGAAAACATCCAAGTCTCAGGACCAAATGTTTCTGTGGTGACCCTTACCGAGATTCGAACCCGGGAAATCAAGCTTCGGAGGCAGTGTCACTACCAACTAGGCTAAACAGGCCGACATAAAGTAAAAGCATTAGAAATAGTAAAACTGACAAGAATTGGATAAACAAGTCTTGTCGGAGCAACCATAATGATATAAGCTCGTTCGTGGAAACTATATTGGCTTCTGTATATTTTTTAATGTAATTGTATGGGTTATTTATCGCTATTTCTTTCCCATTACGAATAAATAAATGACCTTCATTATGTTTGACAATCTAGGGTTTATAATGTTTCATCGATATTCCGCTAAAAAAAGTGGAGGTCTATTAGTGATAAACCATCTACTCGTACTTGCGTATTTACGCCTGATTCCGTCAATTAATTATTTAATCTAAGGCTTTATTCGATTTAATTGGTATTGAATTGGTATTTTTCATGCCATTGGTCTTAAGGTACGTACAGTCAAGTGCAAAAATATGGGTGCATACAACTTGCTCAAAAATATGGGTGCATGCAACTTGCTAAAAAATATGGGTGCATACAACTTGCTCAAAAATATGGGTGCATGCAACTTGCTAAAAAATATGGGTGCATGCAACTTGCTAAAAAATATGGGTGCATACAACTTGCTCAAAAATATGGGTGCATGCAACTTGCTCAAAAATATGGGTGCATACAACTTGCTCAAAAATATGGCTGCATACAACTTGCTCAAAAATATGGGTGCATGGAACTTGCTCAAAAATATGGGTGCATACAACTTGCTCAAAAATATGGGTGCATACGAGTACAACTTGATCAAAAATATGTCGTATAGCTCTTATGTCGGCGCATTAAGGTTGCGGTATGTATTTATGAGAGGATTAAATCGATACGTATTTTTGCAGTTGACCGTACCTAATATGATATTTGACGCGCGTGGATGTAGTGAACGTATAATAAAACCAATGCGTCAAAGAAAAAAACTACTCAACTAGATACACATTTAAATAACATCGGTACAGTTGATAGCCGAGTATCCATCACCTCACAGAATCTCAGACATTCATAACACACACCCATCCATCGCCACGCTAGTAAATACATATGATATTTAAATGGATTGCTAACTTTACTAAAGCTAATCGTGGAACAGAAAGAAAATTTAAATATTAGAATAAAATATACAGAATGCGTTGGTATGTTGTGTTATTTTTCTAGCGGTGTTTAAGAAGTACCCGCAACCGACGAGCATGTATGAGAAGATGTATGGATGTGATTGAAGCGAAAGAAGTATGTAAGGACCGTAGTATTTGGCGTTCTTTGGTCTCTGCCTACCCCATGGGATAACGGCGTGAGTATATGTATGTATATGTATGGTGTTTAAGGTTTCCAGAGCTCGCAATGATACGCTGTGTTGTAAATGTAAGTGGCATTTGTCTCTAGCTGTCAAAACAACGAATCCTCAAATCAATAAAGGCTCGGCAACGCGCTTGTGATTGTGTGTATATTTGCCACCGTTGCATAAAAAAGTTTCTAAACACCTAGAACGAACATAATGATATTGAAAGTGAACACTACCTTGAAGTCGGTTTAAAACATCATTTTGGGAATGGACAAATTATAATCACCAATTTCATATTCCAGCCGGAAAGCCCTCAACGAATCAAAACCTAACCTAAAAAACAACAAGGCTTTTTATAGTAGAACGCTCCCACGAGATTTACTAAGTTTAACCGCCTCGCATTGAAAATGCACCCAGGAAACTTGGATCCTCCTCACAATGGATGCACTCCAGTGTCTTGTATGCAATTTGCTATTGTCGTAACAAACGAAAAGCGCGCCATGAATCTACGGTAGTCTTCAGGCCGTGGCCACGGGATAAGAGTGCAGCGCTGTAGCGGACAGACTCGTTAGTAGAATTATTTTCTATTGAGATGCCCGCGTAACAACGAAATGCAGGAATAGGGAAAAGGCTGTTGCATTTATTGCGGGTCTTTTTTGCTTACCTGCCATGGTAAGTACGACAGAGCTCACGAAATAGGTGGGTAGCGAAATACTACTAAAATAATAAACCTAATTTCAATTTTAAACCTGATATGATAAACATAAAATTAGGTCCGTGTACACACGTCGTTTTGATCTGTCACCTATACTGAAAAGTATTTGGATTAACCCAATTGTATAAAATAATTCCGTTCCAAAAACTCACATTACACCCATTTTATCAATTATGTTTAATCTTATAGCTGACTATCAAAGAAATGCATCAATGTACGAAGTGCTCCTGTTGTGTATCATTACGTATAGCCAAATTAAAATTAAATAAAATGAAGGTGAACAGAAAATAGTATATTTCAAATTAGTAGATTTTGATTATTTGCATACAATTTCTTTAATAGCTGTGAACTCGTATGAATTTTGTAGGAAAATGCAACAAGTGACGTCACGAGTTTTCTATATCCAAAAAGTCTCTTTTTTGACATTACTCACCGGCAAAAAATGGCAATATTTGGCCGCTGAGCATATACTTGTTTTAAAATCTACGCAAAAAATATGTTGCAGTGTGTTATTTTCTTCTAAGTAGACGCACTAAAATCCGAATCTACAAGACCGTGATTCGCCCAATAAACCTACGGTTGCGAAGCGTGGACACTGACACTCAAGGAAGAAAATATGCTGCTGGTGGCCGAGAGACAGATCCTTACTGGGCCCCAAAAAAAGACCGGTTGGAAGCTGGACAGTCCTTAGGAACCGGGAGATTGAAGACCTAGTGGCTGAACCTAACATCATGGGGGTGACTAAAGCTCACATACTCCGTTGGTTGGGCCATCTTGAGAGAATGGATGAGGATCAGAACGTGAAAAGAGCATACTTGGGCCGCCCAGCAGGAAGACGTCCTGTCGGACGCCCCAGGTGGTGGAGGCGGATCTGCGCGAACTTCGTGTCAACAATTGGCGGAACATTGCACATGACCGTGAAAGGTGGCGCTGTGTTGTGTCGGAGGCCAAGTCTCATTTTGGGTCGCTGAGCCAACGGAGTAAGTAAGTAAGTAAGTTATTTTCCCAGTATTATCGTGAGTTATTTATTAATAATGTAAGACTAATTTATTTTTATTGTTGTCACCATCCCAATAGTCTGGCTTGCTTATCCAACTGCTTATCAACTGAACGTGCCCAGGAATGCAGCCTGAAGCTTGAGCAATACATTTCACGTCAACACAATGCTATCGTTGCTGCTAAATTAGCTGCTCACATGATTTACGAGCAATATTCTGCGGGTAAGAAGCCACTTTGAAGATTCTATTGCCTAATTATACTTAAGAGCAAATACAGTCAACTTCATTACCTAAGGTTCAAAATATCCGAGTAACTTTATGCCGTCCGTCCATGCATCTTTTCGAACTTTACAATAGGAAAATCAATACATTGCTATACAAATACTCTTCATTGCACACCTCAATTAAGTAAAAGTACATAAAATAACTACATAAGTAGAGGCAAATAATAGGCGGTCAAACATAGGATTCTACTTTTATGCATGCATTTAAAAAGGTATTTCAGAGTCAAACGATGGATGTGATATTTAAAGTCGAAAAATATGGCATCCCCTGCATATCATGCTGCCTTACGTTTATTGAAAGAAAGAAAGAAAGAAAATACATTTATTAACGTCTTTACACAACATAATACAAAACATTCATGAATACCTTTGATAATCTGAATAACAATGATGAAATAAAAGAGATGCTCTAGGGATGTCACCTTTAGTTAATTTGCAAGTAAAATCGTACTCATTTTCGGAAATCGTTTCTGGCGATTTGAAATTATACCTATTTGAATCTTCTTCTTTTTACTCAGATGAGTAATAACAGAGAGACGGATGAATATGTTAAACTCAAACGTACGGAAGGTAAATACAACTGTATTTTTATAAATATGATAGAACGTGGCAGTACGTGATCAACTGGCAGGATATTATTAAGTTAGCGCATAGCTAAGTTTGAAAGAGACCAATACTAAAGTCAATCCAATTCGATCTATACTTATAAATAAAAATATGTTTCCGAATGTATGTCGGTGAATCATTTTAACTAGAAGAACTGCATCTATTTGGCTTAAATATATTTTATTGTGCTTGTAATTTTCTAATTTTAATGTCAGGGTAAGGTTTTATGTAAGAAAATATTTAAAAAAATACGATAAAGTGAATCAATTGGGTTAAAAAATATCCATATAAAAGGTAAGATAGTGATACAGACAGTATTACAGTCCACAACGGGAAGAATTGGTCTCAATTTTTCCCACCAATCCATGGCGTACTCGAAGAGGCCTATGCTGTGGTGGGCGATTACGCGCTGAAAATTAATGAATGACACCCATACGAAGTCAGGGCGAGCAGTTCCTTCAGAATATACCCTCAGTTTGAGTAGAGTAAAAAAGATCCTAAAATAAACGCTTATCTAATAGGCATTGCATCAATATATGTAATGAGTTTCTTTGTATTGCGCCTATACAGGGTATTCCACAAGTCCCACGACTAGGAAGATTTTGCTCTATGGAGATTTTATTTTATTAAAAAAAAAAAACTTTCTAAATGCTTGTTTCTCACCTCGGACCAAACCGACTAAAGGATTTTTTTTTAATTATTTAACCGATCGGAAGGACAATAAAAAGTAGTTCCTCTTAAGTAACATGCTAACATTAAATAAAGGATCACCGTGAAATGTTAGATTCAAGTTTCACGATTGATTACATTCCTCGGTGCGACAATAATTTAAAAAAATGCAAGATTGTAATAATCTCTCATAGAAAACCTACTATCTTAAATATGAAAGGCACTTTCCCTTCAGGTCACATAGTGGTGGGACATATTGTATACTCAAATTAATTGTGGGTGGGAACAGTCTGGAGATGTGTTCAGTTTAAGATTGATTTTACTCTACCATGATTGACTCGGGTCGGTCCCGCGGTGTCGAGACTGTCAATTTACCGCTAACTTTCCCATTTAACTTTCCGTAGCCCAACTTTTTCTGAACATTCTTCCTCTAAGTTTGTATTGTCAGGATTTCGATGTAAAAATTGAATTTGAACGATTTGATCCTTACCGTGTAATCAAAATGCGATTTAGAAGGGAAAACGGTGTGGTATTACATATACAAGGTGTTAATTTATTAGTTGCAGATATTTTAACACATGATACTTTACTTTAAAACAATTCACTTTAAATAAAAATTAAGAAACCTTTTCATATATATATTTTTTGTTTTCATTTACGAAACAAAAAAATAATTTCTAATTTCGTCTAAAAAATAATCACCATGTGCCTGATAAGACATTTAACACTATCTGTCATGTCACTCATGTCAACAATTGTTTGTCTTAAATGTCATGGTTCGGCGGAAAAACTACAAATGTAGGATGTAATGTAGGATGGAAATTGGGGCTGTCGTCTTAAAACTAGTCAAGAAAATCCACCCATTAGGCTAGTTAACGAATACTAGCCTTTGATAAGTGAGTTAAAGTAATTTTAAAAGCAAGCATGAAGAAAAGAAGGCATTTCAAAACAAGTAAAATTGATTTGCAAACGACACAATCAGACAGAAAATAACATGACTTTAACAATCAAGTATTTGATTTATCGACGTGAAGTGGCCAGTTACAGTTAAGTGGTACGTAAAAGAGGTACTAGAATCTGTTCAATGAGTTCTCATTTAATAATCACATTAACAGGGTGTTTTTACGTAACAAATTTGTTTTTCAGTTATCTCCAAAAAAACATCGTAAAAGCTATAATCTTTCATACCTAAATATACTCCAGGGACCGAGTACTATCAGACCGAGTAAAAATATCTGCAACTAATAAATTAACACCTTATATAGGTAGTCCCTAAGATGCAAAAATTAGCTTCTAATTAGTAATTACTAAAGGCTCTGCGAGCTGTAGCCCTCGCGTTACTTTTTTAAATTTCCAAAGAATGACTCGTCAATAAAAATCAATATATCGGCGACTTCATTTATCGGCCTGTTTAGCCTAGTTGGTAGTGTCCCTGCCTCCGAAGATAGAGGTCCCGACTTCGATTCCCGGTAAGGGCATTTGTTTCTGTGGGGAGCAGAGACATGTTCCTGAGACTTAGATGTTTTCTACCTTGTCTATCTATTAAATACATCATCGTCTAGTACCCATAACACAAGCCTTATTCAGCTTACTATGGGACTAGTTCGATTTGTGTAAAAAATTGTCCCCTTTTATTTATTTATTTTACACTTATATCATAAAAGCTGCTCACAAAATTTCACGAGAATCGGTTGAGAAATGTGTCCTGTAAAGGTGAACAGCGAGAAATCCGGAAATCCACTATCCACCGACTGCAAATTTTTGCCGAAGCTGAAACGGAGACCCGGGTATGTCCTAATACTATATGTTTAAGAATAAGAATAAGAATAGTTTATTTCTAAAAAAGTTTTACAAATCATAGTTACCAGGGGCCCCGCACTAGGTTACACCTAAAAAACACGTAAACGTGGTAAAACTACGACCAAACCACCGGGGGATGGGCAGCAGCATCCCTGGAGTGCGGTGGAGGTACTGCGATCGCCAACCCGCATGCCAAGCGTGGCGATTATGGCATATACCCCCCGTGAATTTGGGGGAGGCCTATGTCCAGCAGTGGAAGTCCTTTGGCTGATATGGTGGTGGTGGTGGAAACGGAGAGCTTCGTTTCCCTCGGTCAACTAGGGCATTTAGTTTATGTAGATTAAAAAACTATTTTTCTAAGTTATATAATATAATTAGGGTCTTGTCAAATTAGCACGATAATCGTGTAAGAATTTTGGGTCAAATGTACTTTCATTATGCAGATATTGATCTTGACTGTTATATTCACCAAATATAATAAAAAATGTTGGTTCCAATAATGGCATTTTTACCTTTTACATAGATTTCAGTCATAACATGACATACTTAGTCAGTCTTGCAATCTCCATTTCCATTTGTTCAGTACCCCTTAAACAAACAGTCATAAAATGGCTTCACCGGCACCGTTTTTATTCGCGATGGAATCTATTCACATCAGCTAAGATCAATATTATCCCAAGCTCAATATTTTGCGTACAAACATCTTCGCGGAAAACAACTGTAGTCTGGTGATTCAAAACGCAACTCAGTGAAACCACTGTAAGTTAGATCTCCGATTAAGGAGACTTCCTGACTTGTCGGTGTAGACAGTCAGTTGTCAATTGCGTCAGTACTGCACTTTTACTGCTACCCTACATTATAAGTGGCTCCTAATACTCATTTCAAACATTCCACCCGGTCCACGGAGGTCCGGGGTTCGAATCCCGGCCAGGGCATTTATGTCTGCATTTTTCACGTATATTTGTTCTTGGGTCTTGGATGTTTTCTATGTATTTAAGTATGTATTTATCTATAAATAAATAAAAAGTGAGTAAGTATAAGTATGTATATCGTCGTCTAGTACCCATAGTACAAGCTTTGCTTAGTTTGGGACTAGATCGATTTGTGTAAGATTGTCCCCCAATAAAAAATAAATAAAAAAAACAATTCTTACAATTACATTGTTTCAGATATATATCAGAATTTTTGGTAGCAGTTTCAGCACCTTAGGCGCTCAATAATAGCCTTTATACAAAACCACGCAAAGGATGCGTCTTATGCGTTGTTATTACAAATCCTGGTGTTATACGTACTTATACTAGGAATGAGATGCGAGTGTGATAATAGTACATTACGATACAAGTCCAGGAAACAGGAAATTTGCAACGAGTCGTGATAAATTGAAACACAACCGAAGGGAGTGTTTTAAATCGACTCGAGTTGCGAATTACCTGTTCGCACGTGTATCGTACAACGTTTTACAGTACATATGGCTCTTTAAGGTTTCGACATATGCACCTAATCTGCTAATTACCGCACTTGTGCGGTAAAGTAGCACGATATCTACTGTAAAATAATTTGTGAATAGCATCTCTGTTTACGTTTGCGAACATTGTGGAAAGTTGGACAAATAATGCCCCCGTTTAAACTTAGCCCAAAAGATTTTACTAAGGAAAGTTTGCTCGAGAGTAGTCTAGTCTAGATTTGCTCTGTTTGCCTGGAGTTAGTTTAGATTTGTTTCGAGATGACCTGTCGTGAGCAGTTTTTAGTTTAAATATGTTGGATGAAACTGCTGCTTGAATAAATAGAATCTTGGGATTACGGTTGCTTTTCATTTGTTTTCGCGTTTTAGTACGAAAGTATGACAGTTCAGTTAAACTCGGGCTTGCGAGCCGCATCGCTGGTGCGGCGAGTGTGGGCCAGCCCCAACACCATCCTAACTTAACTATGATTGCGGACAGGTTTGACTGTCCGTACATTATACATTGTTGTGGACTTCACAGGCCCAGTAGTAGTGAAACATAACTGTTGTAAAATTATTGCTAACATAGTTTTTTAGAGCTAACACTTTATGAGTCACGAGCTGGAAATAAACTTTTTTTTTTTAATTTTAAATTAACTATTTGGGAGCTGATCAAGGATTCAAGTTTCCCATTAAAATTTTGTATAAATTAGTTTCGTTTGGCCGCGTTACTGGCGAATCGTGAGACTGAAAAAATAACTTAAAAAATATCTCTGTTTTTAGTATGACATATTATAAGACAGATATATTTTTTTTCAGCTTCTTTTCAGTTTCACTCTCACGACTCGCTGGACACACTTCAAGCGCACCGCGTTAGAACTTAAGAACGCACCCGAAATACATTGACATTGTATTTGAATGCGAAATATAAGTGTCAGTTCGAGCCCTGGTAATAATGTGTTGTGCTGATTAAGAGCCGCACTAACGATAACCCCATCCAGTTCCGTATTGAAATGCGGTAAAAGGGGAGAGTTCAAATGGTAGCGGACAGGTTGATGCCGCTCGTTCCCATGCTCATGAGCTATACGGTGAACCTAACCTGTCGATAATATAATAGATATTTATAGATTCGGCTACTCTCTTTCACATCCAAAAGCGATAAACTCAATTGCTCACTAATTTGCTGGAAGAGATCCCTTATAGGGTTAAGCTCGCCTTTGTACTAAAAATTTTTGAGACAGCAAATATAGCCTCCCTTGGTGTGATTAACGCGCCAGTAAGACAATCACCAAACATTCGATATGGGAACCGCTAGAGCTTTGAATAACTATTTCCTATCTGTAACGGTTTATGAACGTTGGGACGTCGGTCGCTGTTACACAGAACAAATAATAAATGGTCCAACATACTCAACTCCGAACTATCTAAAGCCAATATATTTGTTAGCTGTTTTAGGTTTATGCATTCTATTTTGCGAGCACGTGTCATTGTTAGCTTGATGCATGGGGTGTCGCGGCACATGCCAGAATGTTGCGAGCATCATTAGGATTTACACTCGGGGAATTGTCAACGACGTTAGTCGATGCCAAAGATTGGAAATGAGTTTGAGACTCGCAGAAAATTAACTGTTGCTTTAAAAACGACTATTCATAATAAATATGAATGTATCGTGAAGCTAAATAAACACAAATAGGACAAATTGAAAGTCTAATGAATTTTAAATCTAGAAAAAAGATAGTGAAAAATTATTTCATAGTGGTTTTAACGCAAAATAAATTAGCGATTAGGACTGGCCAAACACAAATATCTCACAAATACCATCTCTCTATCATTATTTATTACCAACAAGTGAATCTGAAACTTCAGTGGAAATCACGTATTATTTGTACTAATATTATAAAGCTGAAGAGTTTGTTTGTTTGTTTGAACGCGCTAATCTCAGGAACTACTGGTTCGAATTGAAAAATTCTTTTTGTGTTGGATAGTCCATTTATCGAGGAAGGCTTTAGGCTGTATAATATCACGCTGCGTCCAATAGGAGCGAAGACGCGGACGAAGTCGCGGGCAACAGCTAGTTACGTTACAATATAGCAAAGATTCCAGTTATAAAAATAAGCTTTTTTCAAATACATTACTTGTCTAAGTCCGTACACGATCCCATCATCCAAACTAATTTTAAATCCCGAGTAACGAACGAGTTAATATTGTTATGCGAACTAACTACGACTTCGTGGAATTTTTAATTACGCAAAGAATTTTTAGAAGTTTTGATTGCTCTTCAACTTTGAAAACTTTCGCTTTCAAAACGGCCCAAAGTAAGGCTTTTTGTAAGACGGTGTTTACATAGGATATCTTTACAACAAACTGGAGGAAAAGTATACAAGAAAGATGAACGCTGATATGAATTTTCGTGTCACAAGAAATATTTTATACAGAGTTACAGAGTCGCAGTCCCTTTTTCACCGTCGTCGAGATTGAAGTTTCGATCCTTACAGTGTTATGTTTATTTACGAAGGCGTTCCTTTATTCAGTTACACACTAATAAGTGGGGCAAACTTTTCAGTGCCTTTTACAACGTTCAGTTAAATCTAATATCGCTATAATTTAAGTTAATGATTGCGTTAAACCAATTTTAATTACATACATCCTATTGTAATTATCCGCTAACATGCCATGTACAGTAAGTACACGTGGAAATCATAATTGATATTGAAAATAACAATTACTTAAGGGGAAACTTGACGTGTCACTGTCCAATGTCCATCCATACGGTTATAGCGTTAATTTGCATATCTACAACTATCGTGTTATTTTCGTTGTATTCAGTCAAAATAATTGTTTTTATATTAAAATAATTATTGCAAATAAGCAAAATAATAGATAAAAAATACTACATTATATTAGCTTTCTAAAATGGGGATTTAATAAAGGGTCCCCAAGGAGCTAGTGATTCTTCTACAGTTGCAAGCGTCTATAGGCTGCGGTGTCAAAAAGTATTTTCTTATTTTCATACTAAAAGAATAATGTCAAAAATTACAAATATGGGTTTTTTTAGGCAGCCAAGTTACGGGATTGACTAAATATCAAAATGTAAAACTTTAAACACATTTGTAAAAAGAAACATACAACATAATGCATTCTGTTAAAAAAGTGACGCAAAAGGTTTCCCGTAAACCAAAACCATTTCGTAAACAATTGTTAAAAACAACTGACTATTCAAACGGTTTCTTGAAATACTTAGTCTCGTTTCAATACTATTCTACACACAATAGGGGCCAAAGTTCGAAACGCTCACTCCATTCCAACCAAAATCGTTTAACAAAAGCGAACAAATTCTGTTTGCTACCTAATTTACTGGACCAACCGACTCCGGGAACAGCAACAATCGACGTAAAAACCTATCAAAACTTGAGAAAATTCAATAACGGCACTTTGAAACTTTGTTAAAGGACGGAGGAATATTCTTATGAAAAAATCCCAATTTGTGTCGCCGGTGAGAAAAAAAAACCAAAGTGAATAGAATAAAAATGATAAGGCGCTAGCAGAACCCAGTTCTCTTCGGTGCCTACGCTCCACCGCGGTTGTTATTTAACAATTGTTAGTGTCTTTTCGCATTTTCTCTTAAGTTATTTTCTCAGAGACAATGCCACCGCTTTGCTAGTTTTCTCGACCTGTTTTGTGATGGATAATGCATAAGTACGGCCGACTTTAACTGTAGTTTGCGTCTAACTATTATTAGAGAGTAAATAATAGAAAGAAGTGTCGTTTACTTTTATTGTGTTTGTTTTATGAGTAAATCTATAGTAACGTGGTAATAGAGTTTATTCTTGAATCAATATTTAGTTTCCGTGGCGGAAAGATCAGTTTATAATTAATTTTTTTGCTCATCATGTATGTTGATGAGACTGATGAGTATAAAAAAACATGACCGTTTAATACATGCGGATATTAAACCGATATCATTATAAGTTTTCGTAATTGAAAACATTTGGCTTATTGTATTTGTTTCTTTTATTAACTTGAAGTTGCCCCTTTAAAGTATTCAAATATGATTTGTTTCCATGAATTGTACTGGTATACCTAAGTTACCTAATGAATATGGTGTAACTCCATTTGGGTCAGTGACCCGAAATGAATCCGACACGAGAGCGCGTCACTTTTCTCAGTTCTACGCTAACTCTTGTCAATTGCTGATTTAGTGTTTGCGCAGATATATATAGATCATGCCGCTTCAGCGTCATCTTGGCCGTCCAACAGGACAGTGACCTTCCGGACGACTACGGTATGCCCTCTTCACTTTCCGATCTTTACCCATCCTTTCAAGGTGTCCAAGCCAGCGATAGCCAGCTCCCCGATGACATTAGGCTGAGCCACCAAGTCAATAATAATAATAATAATAATAATAATAAACATTTATTGCAACCATGTACTTAAGCTAAGATATAATGGACCCAGGAAGGGTGTAGCAACAACTATGTAATATATAACTAGGTACAATATCTTACCTAATTCTTCTTTTTTAAGATTTTTCATAACACTTTAGCATCCAACCGGGCGTGTTTTGGCCCAAGAATCTTTCGAAGAATCTTTCTTTCGGCGAATCATTAAGGATTACTATCTTTAACTTCATTCCAAAAAACAATTTAGTACTAACGGCGGACTAATTGCCTCAATGTATTCTCTGGACTGACGACCTTGAAAGGGTCGCGGGTGTCCGCTGGATGCGGGTGGCGCAGGACCGGTCATTGTGGAAGTCTTTGGGGGAGGCCTATCCATGAGTCCAGCAGTGGACGTCATTCGGTTGACATGATGATGATGATGATTTTCTACTAGTCAACCATAGGGCCAAATATATACTTGTAAAGGTGAGAAGCATTATTATATCGTACCCGTCCTATCTAATCTTATTTTTATAACCCACCACCACCACCAGCATATCAGCCAAAGAACGTCCACTGCTGGACATAGGCCTCCCCCATGTTCACGGGGGGTACATGCCATAATCGCTACGCTTGGCATGCGGGTTGGCGATCGCGGGTTTTTATAACCCATTCTCTACTAATATTATAAACGACTGACACCAGCGACTGTTAGATTCTGATATGTTCTTGTTTAAGAGGGCGCAGTACGCTCGGTCTGGCTCGGTTCTCCATACAAACGTATTTACCCTCTCATTTTAAAACGCCATGCTAGAATAACATGCAAATTTGTATACACAATGGGATCTGGCATATCTAGGTCGGAAATTAGTTACTGTTGCTAGAAATTGTAAAAGAAAAAAATACAGCGGTTTTTTGAGTTTTTTACGGCTTGTATGAAAACCATAATAATCGCTGTATTTTTTCTCCATTATAATTTCAAGCAACAGAAACTATGTTCCGACATAGATATGCCGGATCCCATTGTGTATACAAAGTTTCATGTTATTCTAACATGGCGTTTTAAAATGAGAGCATAAATACATTTGTATGGAGAACTGAGCGTACTGCGCACTCTTAATACGCTGAGATCGTTTTGAGTCTACTGAGGGGGTAAACTAAAGGTAAAAGTTAGTATTAAAATACGATTAGTGAGTTATAGGCAAACGGAGTCGCGGGTACAGTAAGTAAATTTGTAAAATCTCAAAGTAGGTAAAGGTCGCGGGATTCCGCTGCATGCGCGTAGCGCAGGAGCGGGCATTGTGACATTCTTTGTAGGAAGCCTATGTCCAGCAGTGGTTGATATGACGAACCCAAACTACAATTAAAACAAATGACACAAAAGTATAAAATGCAAATAAAGCCATCTGGCCATTAGGTGCATATATAATATATATATATAATACATGCATATATAATATATATAATATATTTGTGTAAAAATGTCCCCTAATATATATATATATATATATATATATATATATATATATATTAGGGGACATTTTTACACAAATCGAACTAGTCCCACAGTAAGCTCAACAAGGCTTGTGTTATGGGTACTAGACGACGATATATTTAATAGATATATACTTAAATACATAGAAAACATCCAAGTCTCAGGAACAAATGTCTCTGCTCACCACAGAAGCAAATGCCCTTACCGGGAATCGAACCCGGGACCTCTAGCTTCGGAGGCAATGGCACTACCAACTAGGCTAAACAGGCCGACATAAATAATAATGCTATAAAACACATGTAGGTACGCTACCCACTGAGTTCAAACAGTAGTCGTAAAATCGAAACCCCGTTTATATTTAAATATAAGTTTGCTATAATAAACCTATGATCTCCAACTTCCTACAGCTTATATTATGAACTATAAAACGAAATATAGCCATCAAACGTGAATAATTCCGCTAATAAAATACACCAGATGTTTTGAATGATGTTTTACGGATTTATGTTTTTGTAAAACGTTTTTTTAACGAATTTATTTATTCAAACTTATTTCACAAATCCCATAACTCACATAAGTACAAAAGGCGGACTTAATGCCATGAGGTATTCTCTATCAGTCAACCATTAGGATCAAACAGAAACTTTTAAAAGTGGGTGCAGTGAGTAAAAATAATAAAAAAAGTTAAATAATTGAATGTAATTAGTCTTTAACTATCGTACTATATTATTTTGTTTGACTTTCACTGTCAAAAACAGTCGACAAGGCTTTTATAAGCAATTGTGCACGGCTAGCACAAGACGGTGCACGAGCTATCTCACGCGCGAGATAGACAACCGTCTCTTTCTAATTGGTACACAAAGAAAGAGACGGATATTCTATGTTCCGTGTGAGATAGCTCGCACGCCGTCTTGTGCTAGCTAGCCATCATGGTGATCTCCTAATCTACGCATGCTAAAAGTACTCCTGAAAATTTAAGTTAATGTTAATGTGCTCAAGATTATGAAAATTTAAGTTAATGTTAATGTGCTCAAGATTATGAAAATTTTAGTTTATGTGCTCTGCTTATCCTTTCCGGGAACAGAAGGCAAGTTCATGTATGTATTTAACTGTCGTAGAGTAACTACATATATTATTACAACCAATTTGGCAAAGTATCTACTCATTTTTTTAATTCTTCAAATTAGGCATATTACATGCACCTATGAATATCGCTCCCAAAGCTGCAGCGCAGCGTAATTGCGTTACTACAAATAAGCTGTCATCTTCAATTTTAAAAATGACAGCTGATACTCGTACGCGTACGAGTATATCGTAGAGGGCGTTCGAAAAATAACGCAATTGCTGCGCTCAAAATACTCCTCAGGTGCATAAATTGAAAATCACAATAAGTACGTTGGTGATTTGCAATATATTGCAAATTCGGTCTCGGCAACGCTTCCGCCATCACTCTAACATTATTTGGTTAGGTTAAACGTAACCAAAAGTAACCACATCAGCCCTAGGACGTCCACTGCTGGACATAGGCCTGCCCCAATTTCATGGGGGGTAAATGCCATAATCGCCACGCTTGGCATGCGGGCGATCGCAGTATCTCCACCGCACTCTAGGGATGCTGCTGCCCATTCCCCGGTGGTCTTTTGGTGGAAACCAAAAGTAAAAGCATCATTAATTGATTAACATTACAATCAGATCGTTAGATTTTTAGTTAAACTAGAAAAGAGCATCTTATGACAAGCAAAAGGAATATAACACTTTGAACTCTCGCGCTTTGTACACATTCTTAAACTACTAACACTAATATTCATTATTTCTTCTTGTGTCGTGCCCTAGACAATTAGTAGCATAATGAGCGGGTAGAAAACTTTTTTCAGTTCTACCCTTCACTTTTTTTATAAACAATTGCCGTTTAGCCGTTTAGCCTAGTTGGTAGTGTCATTGCCTCCGAAGCTAGAGGTCCCGGGTTCGATTCCCGGTAAGGACATTTGTTTCTGTGGTCAGCAGAGACATTTGTTCCTCAGACTTGGATGTTTTCTATGTATGTAAGTATATATCTATTAAATATATCGTCGTCTAGTACCCATAACACAAGCTTTATTGAGCTTACCGTGGGACTAGTTCGATTTGTGTGAAAAATGTCCCCTAATATTTATTTATTTATTATTTATTTATTTATTTAATTGCCGGGTAGTTAAATGTTGTGTATCCATATATCCGTTGACAACTTGCTGGTACGTCAGTTTCTGCCGCGACCCTGACCGGTGCAACCCGTGTCGAAACGACGGTAATTAAAATTTCACGTTAGATCAGAGTTTTGCGTATATACCAATATTTTTAAGAAATCAAAAGGAAGCCGATGTATCCTTAAAGAGTCTTTTTTCGTAATGAGCTAAAGTGCTCAGTTTTACTTGAAGAACCCTAATCATGGAATCATTTGTTATCCACTTACCCAACGACTGAAACAATGGAGCCGAACGGCAGTACCTGAAAACAATAAATCATTGTTAATTGTGTTGTTGACTTGCATTCGTTTTGTAAACCAAACCTTTAGATTACGCTTATTATACAGGGGGAAAGAGAAATGGGTATGGTTGAGTATGTTGTATACTTAAGTTATAACCATGCGCAAGTTGAAAAACGTGTCTGTCTGTGGTATCGGAGCTCCCAAACGGATGAACCGATTTTCGTTTAGTTTTTTTTATGTCACAGATAATTTTATCCCGAGTGTTCTTAGCCATGTTTCATGAAAATCTGTTCGGCCATTTTTAAGATATTGAGCTTTGAAATGAAAATTTCGGGGGTTTTTCAACTTTTCTGAGTTGTAGTTATCATATCCTATGTCTTTCCTAAGGTCTCAAGGTCAGTGCGTGAACATTTTAATGTTACAGCGATAATTAAGCCTGCACCTGAAAATAGTTAGTGAGAAATTTTACAAAACCGCTGCTTTATTGTTACCGTGTTCAACCTAAACAAAAATCATTGTTTGATTTGTCTGTGTATCAATGTAGTACTTTAAGTAGTATTCTACCCGTTTTTAGGGTTCCGTAGTTACAAGTAACCTGTCGAAGATTCGTACCTATTTGGTTTATATTGTATATTTTTCTAAAACTCAATTATATGGTCCTTCACCGTTAATTATGAACACGCGATCGAAAACAAAGCGGCTGGTGACACCAGCAAAAATTCCTCGCCCTTCGCGCTCGGATTCGGGAGCGCCCGTCCCGGGTGGGCTTGGTCGGTCCCCAAAGTTGGACCACATCGCGACTGAAGCCACACCCGCGCCGCCAAATCCCGGCTCGAAGGACCATAAAATGTACAGGATTCGATAGCAAAATGGAGAGAAAACCAAAACAAAGCAGCCGTTTGTGCAAAAATATAATGACAACTCCCATAACAAATTACGACTGACAAATAGGAAAATGAATATAGACAATTGAGTTTTAGAAAAATATACAATATAAACCAAATAGGTACGAATCCTCGACATCGTCCCCCCCGTGTAGCATAGCTACACAACTACGTCTTCTAGACGAGCTAGCTTCCTGGCTGGTCTTCTGAGAGTGCCCCCTTTTGTGGCCACATCAGCTACTCTCACAACTCCATCTCTGCCCGGGAATACCTCTATTATACGGCCTATGGGCCACACTCCTCTTGGCAAGTCTGGATCGACGACGAGGACTATGTCATTAACTTTTAAATTTTCGAATTGGCTTCGGTCGCTCCGTCTTGGCCTCAAACTAGGTAAATATTCTTTGAGCCATCTTGTCCAAAAATGCTCAGACAGTCGCAGAACTTTCTGCCACTCCTTCTTCATCGAAAATACTCCATCGTCCAATCGGGCTGGCATTTGCTGGTTTGAGGAAGCGCCTATTAGGAAATGGAACGGTGTCAGGCTTTCGCACTCTCTATTCTCTGTAACGTAGCTTAAAGGCCGTGAATTTACTAAGGCCTCTGCTTCCAAAAGCAGGGTATGAAGAAGCTCTTCTCTTGGGGCTCTCTCCTTTAAAGTTGCATGGAGGGCGGTCTTTACCGTCTTGACGAGTCTCTCCCAGCAACCACCCATGAATGGCGCCGCAGGTGGAATATAGCACCATTCTATGCATTTGCTGGCGGCATAATCCTGTACTGAATCGTTGTAGAATTCGCAGAGCTGTCTGTTTGCTCCAACAAAAGAAGTACCGTTGTCAGACAGAATCTTACTTGGAAACCTCGACGTGCGGCAAAACGGCGAATACTCATTATAGCAGAGTCTGCTGAGAGGCTCGTTACAATTTCGAGGTGGACTGCTCGTGTGGTCATACAAGTGAAGAGGGCAATCCACCGCTTTTCTCTTCGTCGGCCAATTGAAACCTCCACGGGACCAAAATAATCAAGGCCGGTGCTGGTGAATGGCCGCTTGTGATGCTCGAGGCGCACATCCGGTAAGTCGCCGGTGGGTGGGATCTGAGGTATGGCCTTTCGCTTTATGCAGTAAGCGCATCTTCTTGATACTTTGCGCACTTCGCTGCGGCACCGTAAAATCCAAAAGCGTTGCTTGAGTTCATTAGCAACCAGTTCATTGAAGGCATGTGCAGCTTGCACGTGATAGTGGCGAATAAGAAGCTGAACTGCGGTGTGGCGGCCGTCCAGGATTATAGGCGACGTAGTGGCGTGATCTACGTTTTTCATGTGCTTTATACGGCTGTCTAGTCTGAGAAGGCCATCTTCGTCGATGATTGGGCAGAGAGGGTTTAATTTGCTCGATTTGGGTAAATGCTTGCTATTCCGAAGCAAGGAGAGTTCTTCGCCAAACGAGTCAGACTGTGCCTTTCGGAGAATGGCAATTTCTGCCTTCTGTATCTCCGTAGCGGACAGCGGGGGAAGCTTATGTGGAGAAAAAATATTATTTCTTTGGCATGGAGATGAGAGGTTGGATTTCTAACATACCTGCCGTACTTGTGGCTGTGCCTGAGGAGCTGCGAGCTCCTCTACCTGAAAATGTTCACGTAGGCCCTGAAACCTTTGTCAGGACTTTGGGACTCATCTGGAATCCCAATAGCGATACTTTTAGCTTTCGCAATGGGTCTCCAATTCCTGAAAAGGAGAAACTAACCAAACGGAAGGTATTGTCATATTTGATGTGCCTATGTGACCCTCTTGGTCTCTTAACTCCGCTAGTCATTCAGGGACGTATTTTATTCCAGCAGACTTGGAGAACTGGCATTGATTGGGATACAGAGCTGCAACCAGATACAATTCAGAAATGGGTGGCTTGGTCTCGACAACTAGCTATAATTTCAAAAGTCAAAATTCCTCGCTGGTACAGATGTGGGTTCCACAATGAGCACGTCTGTGACCGACAGCTCCACGTATTTGCTGACGCTAGTGAGGAGGCGTACTCCTGTGTCGCATACTGGCGTTTCACATTCTCAAACGGTACCGTGAAACTGTCGCTCATCGGTGGAAAAGCACGGCTTAGCCCTCTTAAACCCACGTCTATACCACGACTCGAGCTTCAAGCAGGACTGATTGCTGCTCGTTTCGCCAATACCGTGTGCACCGGTCATGACATTAACCCAAATTCCATTTATTTTTGGTCTGATTCCACCGCGGTTTTGAGCTGGATTCGCAGCGATGCGCGAGCTTTCAAACATATTTTGTATGCAAATCGTGTGGTGAAATTACCGAGATAACTAATGCTAAAAATTGGAAATTTGTGCCTGGTGGTTTGAATGTCGCAGATGACGCAACTAGACTAAAGGATCGTGACGTTGATTTATCGCGGTGGTTCTCTGGACCCGATTTCTTGTTGCTGCCATCCAGTGAATGGCCCAAAGAACCATCGCCGCCCGAAACTGCATCCATCTTAGAAGAGTTAAAACCTTCTAAAGTGCATGTAGGACTTATTAATCTGGATAAATCTTCATCGGTTGTGCCAGATCCTCACGTTTTAGTGAGTGGTTCGACTGGTTCGCGCAACGGCGCGTGTTTACAGTGCGTCGGTAAATTTCTTTCTTTTTTGGCACAGAAGAATCCAAATTCGAAAAGAAATAATATTTTTTCTCCACATAAGCTTCCCCCGCTGTCCGCTACGGAGATACAGAAGGCAGAAATTGCCATTCTCCGAAAGGCACAGTCTGACTCGTTTGGCGAAGAACTCTCCTTGCTTCGGAATAGCAAGCATTTACCCAAATCGAGCAAATTAAACCCTCTCTGCCCAATCATCGACGAAGATGGCCTTCTCAGACTAGACAGCCGTATAAAGCACATGAAAAACGTAGATCACGCCACTACGTCGCCTATAATCCTGGACGGCCGCCACACCGCAGTTCAGCTTCTTATTCGCCACTATCACGTGCAAGCTGCACATGCCTTCAATGAACTGGTTGCTAATGAACTCAAGCAACGCTTTTGGATTTTACGGTGCCGCAGCGAAGTGCGCAAAGTATCAAGAAGATGCGCTTACTGCATAAAGCGAAAGGCCATACCTCAGATCCCACCCACCGGCGACTTACCGGATGTGCGCCTCGAGCATCACAAGCGGCCATTCACCAGCACCGGCCTTGATTATTTTGGTCCCGTGGAGGTTTCAATTGGCCGACGAAGAGAAAAGCGGTGGATTGCCCTCTTCACTTGTATGACCACACGAGCAGTCCACCTCGAAATTGTAACGAGCCTCTCAGCAGACTCTGCTATAATGAGTATTCGCCGTTTTGCCGCACGTCGAGGTTTCCCAAGTAAGATTCTGTCTGACAACGGTACTTCTTTTGTTGGAGCAAACAGACAGCTCTGCGAATTCTACAACGATTCAGTACAGGATTATGCCGCCAGCAAATGCATAGAATGGTGCTATATTCCACCTGCGGCGCCATTCATGGGTGGTTGCTCGTCAAGACGGTAAAGACCGCCCTCCATGCAACTTTAAAGGAGAGAGCCCCAAGAGAAGAGCTTCTTCATACCCTGCTTTTGGAAGCAGAGGCCTTAGTCAATTTACGGCCTTTAAGCTACGTTACAGAGAATAGAGAGTGCGAAAGCCTGACACCGTTCCATTTCCTAATAGGCGCTTCCTCAAACCAGCAAATGCCAGCCCGATTGGACGATGGAGTATTTTCGATGAAGAAGGAGTGGCAGAAAGTTCTGCGACTGTCTGAGCATTTTTGGACAAGATGGCTCAAAGAATATTTACCTAGTTTGAGGCCAAGACGGAGCGACCGAAGCCAATTCGAAAATTTAAAAGTTAATGACATAGTCCTCGTCGTCGATCCAGACTTGCCAAGAGGAGTGTGGCCCATAGGCCGTATAATAGAGGTATTCCCGGGCAGAGATGGAGTTGTGAGAGTAGCTGATGTGGCCACAAAAGGGGGCACTCTCAGAAGACCAGCCAGGAAGCTAGCTCGTCTAGAAGACGTAGTTGTGTAGCTATGCTACACGGGGGGGACGATGTCGAGGATTCGTACCTATTTGGTTTATATTGTATATTTTTCTAAAACTCAATTGTCTATATTCATTTTCCTATTTGTCAGTCGTAATTTGTTATTGGAGTTGTCATGATATTTTTGCACAAACAGCTGCTTTGTTTTGGTTTTCTCTCCATTTTGCTATCGAATTCTGTACATAACCCTTATTGTTTCGCCATGTGCGTCCATCCGTCTTTCCGCGGCTTATTTCAGTAACTGTCACTACTTATTGAGTATAGACACATATCAATCACTAGAACTACGAGTACATAGAATAAAAACTAGAAAAAAATGTTTTAAGGATCATTGGATAGCTCGTTTAAAAGTAATTTGGTGTTTTTTAATCATTTTTATACAATAATCCGTTTGCGTGATATACTGAAAAATGAAACTAGGTATCGTACAATTTCCATTGATTACTTAGGTAATGTTTTTAGTTGTGTCAAACACATAATAATATTTATTTGTGGCAAACCTATAATAATTATATCACGGGTGATCAACTACGGAACACTACATTGCGTGTGGCTCGACACGCACTTGGCCGGTTTATTAAATTTTATAATAACATCCAAGAAAGCATAATAACACAAAACTGAACATGTGGCGCGAGCATGCTATTGATTGCCGAAAACAACGGCCGGCCGAGCCCATTAATCAAATCACGCCGATGCGGTTTAATGGGACTAATTACAGTTTGCGACTCACCTACGCTACAGATAAACTGGCGCAGATGTTACATGTCACCCTGTATTTGTGACGTATGGAAAAAATTGACAAACGACAGTGAGGGCACAGATTAGTGAAGGTTTATAAACATTCAAAACAATTACGTTTGCGACTCACCTACGGTACAGTACAGACAACCTGGCGAAGGTGTTAAATGACACACACACACAATACATTGCGACATATGGATAAAATAATCAAATGACAGTGAAAGCACAGCATTTTCAAAAATTCAAATATCCTAAACAAGTATAGTACAGGTACAAGATTTTTGTCCACAAACACCCCACAATATACTTATTTCCCGTGGCCACAACGTTGCCGTAATCCTCAACATTACCGCCCAAATTGTTCCGCGTTGCCAAAAAACAGCTGTAATCAGAGAATTAACGCCGCGGCAGATTAATTCGGATAACGATGATCACTCGTCATGCGGGCGCTCGGTTGCATCAATCAAGTCATCCGATTATGGTGTCAGTGAGAATGTTTTGTCAAATGAACATCCCGGACTTATGGCGGACAGCGCTGGTGACGTGCAGTAAACTGCAGTATTCAAGCAAACAGCATCCAAATATAGTAAGAGTGTTAACTATTAAAAACTAAAACTAACTATTTCGACGCAGTGATCTATAGAGGATCTTGGCCTCTGAAACGAGAGCACACCGCCTTTCCCGATCCTGCCTCTTCCTGCCAGTTGTCAACTTGAAGCTGACACAGGTCCGCCTCACACTGCCTTCCCAGCGTTACCCGGGCCGGCCGACTAGGCAGCGACCTTTCGGTCAGCCCAAGTTTGCTCTCTTGACTACTCGATCCTGCCCCTTCCTGCCAGTTGTCAACCTAAAGCTGACGCAGATACACCTCCACACTGTCTTCCCAGCGATACCTGGGCCGGCCGACCGAGCGGCGATCTTTCGGTCGGCCCAAGTATGCTCTCTTGACAGCTCGATCCGCCCCTTCCTGTAAGTTGTCAACCTAAAGCTGACACAGATCCGCCTCCACACTGTCTTCCCAGCGATACCTGGACCGGCCGACCGAGCAGCTCGGGCGGCCCAAGTATGTTCTCTTGATCCTCCTCCATTCTCAGTAGACAACCGAACCAGAGAAGTATGTGTGCTTTTATATCACCAATGATGTTAGGTTCAACCGCCTACTCCTCTATCTCGGCATTCTTCCTAATCCTCCGAGTGCTATCCTGTCATCTCTTTTGGCAGGTTGCATGATCTGGATCTAGCTCCTAGTAGTTAGTAGTAGCAGCAGACATTGCTTCAATGTACGAGTTTTGTGTGTATTGCGCCTATATGCATTTAGGTACGTCAAATTTGAATGGGAGCACACTGAACAGTTGCTAATTTAAATTTTAAAATTTATTTGATATTAAAGTTTTTTTATGAAACTTCAAAAAAACTCTGTTAGTATTTCCCATTGTGAAATAGCGTCCATTTGCTGTTCTCAATATTTTTCACCATAATTACCACCAGAAAGACGTCCACTGCAGAACATAGGCCTTCCCCAAAGAGGGAAGGAGTTGTGGTCTTGCGTAAATTCGTAACTAAAGGATATACATACGTATAGTATATGAGACTGAAATCCATTTTCATTCATCGATGATACTTTATAAGGACATAACGTGTCCACACACACGTATTTAT
This sequence comes from Notocelia uddmanniana, assembly GCA_905163555.1. Taxonomy (NCBI): domain Eukaryota; kingdom Metazoa; phylum Arthropoda; class Insecta; order Lepidoptera; family Tortricidae; genus Notocelia; species Notocelia uddmanniana. Next base: position 27,237,209 of record LR991058.1, on the reverse strand, counting down.
TTATACTACGACGGTGGCAAAGAAGCTTACGGCCTGCCTGATGGTAAGCAGATACCGTAGCCTATGGACACTTGCAACTCCAGAGGAATCACAAGTGCGTTGCCGACCCTTTATGGACTTGGGGATGCGCTGTGTTGAGAGTGAGGGGAGTGAGAGGTGCGATAATAGAACATACAAGTAGGAGCCATTTTCAGCATGTAATCTTTGGCTATAATAATATAAAATTCAGCTCCCGTGTCCTTGGCGTGAGTAAATGTCAGAAAAAACACGGCAGTCATGTCCTCAATCACGAAAGCCGATAGTTTGCGGGCTTGAATCATTTAGATAAAAGTCCAGCATTTCAAGCACTGCTCCAGAATTAACACCAATAAAAAAGTGGACCACAAAATATGCAGCCAAAGCTTTTGCACCACTCTAGCTTTTAATGGATTGGCTATCAATTTAAATTGCAGAGCACTGCTGAATAAAATGTGTTATTTTTACGGACGGAATAGGTATTACAAATGTGAATTTATTTGTCCCTTTAAATTTAGGTTGTGATCACATATTCCTGATTTAGACGACCTAAATAATAGATAGATAGATTTATTTATTTTACAATATACAATGTCGGTGTAATACAGTACATATGGTGCTATACTACCGCACGAGTGCGGTAATCAGCAGATTACGTACATATGTCGAAACTTTAAGGAGGCATATGTACTGTAAAACGTTGTACGATACACGTGCGAACAGGAGCGATTCGCAACTCGTGTCGATTTAAAACACTGCCTTCGGTCGTGTTTCAATTTATCACCACTCGTTGCGAATTTCCTGTTTTCTGCACTTGTATCGTAATGTACTAATTTATTATCATAGACGCTGAATATTATGCATCACATGTTATGTCATACTTGTTCAGTCAGCATCAAAAGTAGCTACGCATTTGAAAAGTTCAGAAATCTTCATTACAAGGGAATAAGAGCTGAGGGCCTACTCCGAACTTCGAAAATCGAACTTCGTATCGTGCCGCCCCTTTCCGTCATCTAAATATATAAAAGAAGAAACTGACTGACTGACTGACTGACTGACTGACTGACTGACTGACTGACTGACTGACTGACATATCAACGCACAGCCCAAACCGCTGGTCCTAGAGATTCCAAATTTGGCACGTAGGTTCCTTATAATGTGTAGGGGTGCACTAAGAAAGGATTTTTCAAAATTCAACCCCTAAGGGGGTGAAATGGGGGTCCGAAGTTTGTATGGAGAAACAAGATTAGTTGGACTATTTTATTCGAAACTTCACAGGAGTATTTCTAACGATAAATGAGTAAACACGTGTTTCAGGTTTTTTGAGAAATCAACCCCTAAAAGGGGGGAAATGTGGTGACAAATTCTGAAAATCGACATGGGTGTTGTTTTTCAGGTTTATCGGGTCGCTGATAACGAAAACAACAATGAATCTAAAATCCTACGTGGAGGACGTGAAATACCATCCCCCCTGTTGGGGTGCGAGGGGGATGAAATGTCTAAATATTAATATGGGTGTCGTTTTTATGGTTTTTTGGGACGTTAATTACGAAAATGGCATCAATTTTGAAGTTTAATATTGTGAACATGATAACTTTTGAAAGTTTGTGCCAAATTGCAAGAAATAACTAACTGACTGAGTGAGTGACATATCAACGCACAGCCCAAACTGCTGGTTCTAGAGATTCCAAATTGAGTATGTAGGTTCCATATAAGGTCTAGAGGTGCATTAAGAAAGGATTTTTCAAAAATCAACCCCTGGGGGCGGGGGTGAAATGGGGGTCCGAAGTTTGTATGGGGAATCAAGATAAGTTGGACTATTTTATTCGAAACTTCACAGGAGTATTTCTAACGATAAATGAGTAAATATGTGTTTCAGGTTTTTTGAGAAATCAACCCCTAACAGGGTGAAAAGTGGTGACAATTCTGAAAATCGATATGGGTATTATTTCTATGGTTTATCGGGTCGCTGATTACGAAAACAAAAATGATTTTAAAATCCCACGTAGAGGACGTAAAATACCATCCCCTCTGTTGGGGTGCGAGGGGGTTGGAATGTCTAAATATTAATATGGGTGTCGTTTTTATGGTTTTTTGGGTCGTTAATTTCGAAAATGGCATTGATTTTGAAAATTAATACTGCAGACATGAAAACTTTTAAGAGTTTGTGCGAAATTGCAAGAAGAAACTGACTGACTGAGTGAGTGACATCAACGCACAGCCCAAACTGCTGATTCGAGAGATATCAAATTTGGCATGTAGGTTCCTTATAAGGTCTAAAGGCGCATGAAGTGCCGTGAATTCCCTATGAATATACGACCTTTCTTGAATCAATGTATTGTAAGTGGTTTTATTAATCAGTGCCGTCCGATACGATTTCAACAAAAATCGATATTTAGGCGTCCGAGAGGACTCTTAATACGACTCCTAGGTAAATATTGGAAAAACTGGCGGCCATATTGCTTTTCTTCACTTTCGTCCCGATTTCGTTCAAAATAGAAATCTGAGCGTCCGAGATGTCTCTTAATACGAATCCGAGGTAAAATATGGAACAAAGTCGCAGCCATATTGATTTTCTTCATTTTCTTCCCAATTTTGTTCAAAATCGATATCTGAGCGTCCGAGAGGTCCCCGAATACGAATCCGAGGTAAAATTTGGAAAAAGTGGCGGCCATATTGATTTTCTTCAATTCCGTCTGGATTTCGTTCAAAATCGATATCTGAGCGTCCGAGAGAATTCTTAATACGAATCCGAGGTAAAATTTGGAAAAACAGGCGGCCATATTGCTTTTCGTCATTTTCGTCCCGATTTCGTTCAAAATCGATATCTAAGCGTCCGAGATGTCTCTTAATACGAATCCGAGGTAAAATATGGAAAAATTCGCAGCCATTTTGATTTTCATCATTTTCTTCCTGATTTCGTTCAAAATCGATATCTGAGCGTCCGAGAGGTCTCTTAATACGAATCCGAGGTAAAATTTGGAAAAAGTCGCAGCCATATTGATTTTCTTCCCGATTTCATTCAAAATCGATATCTGAGCGTCCGAGAGGTCTCTTAATATGAATCCGAGGTAAAATTTGGAAAAGTCGCAGCCATATTGATTTACTTCATTTTCTTCCTCATTTCGTTCAAAATCGATATCTGAGCGTCCGAGAGGTCCCCGAATACGAATCCGAGGTAAAAAATTGGAAAAACTGGCGGCCATATTGCTTTTCGTCATTTTCGTCCCGATTTCGTTCAAAATTGATATCTGAGCGTCCGAGAGGTCCCCCTAATACGACACCGAGGTAAAATTTGAAAAAAGTGGCGGCCATGTTGATTTTCTTCAATTCCGTCTCGATTTTGTTCAAAATCGATATCTGAGCGTCCGAGAGAATTCTTAATACGAATTCGAGGTAAAATTTGGATAAACTGGCGGCCCTATTGATTTTCTTCATTTCCGTCCCGATTTCGTAAAAAATAGACATCTGAGCGTCCGAGAGGTCTCTTAATACGAATCCGAGGTAAAAATTGGAAAAACTAGCAGCCATATTGATTTTCTTCATCTTCATCCCATTTTCGTTCAAAATCGATATCTGAGCGTCCGAGAGGTCCCCGAATAAGAATCCAAGGTAAAATTGGGAAAAAGTGGCGGCCATATTGATTTTCTTCAATTCCGTCTCGATTTCGTTTAAAATCGATGTCTGAGCGTCCGAGAGGGCCCCAAATACGAATCCGAGGCAAAGTTTGGAAAAAGTGGCGGCCATATTGATTTTCTTAATTTCCGTCCCGATTGCGTTCTAAATCGATATCTGAGTGTCCGAGAGGTCCCCGAATAAGAATCCGAGGTAAAAGTGGGAAAAAGTGGCGGCCATATTGATTTTCTTCAATTCCGTCTCGATTTCGTTCAAAATCGACGTCTGAGCGTCCGAGAAAATTATTAATACGAATCCGAGGTAAAATTTGGAAAAAGTGGCAGCCATATTGATTTTCTTCCCTTCCAATCCGATTTCATTCAAAATCGATATCTGAGCGTCCGAGAGGGCCCCAAATACGAATCCGAGGTAAAGTTTGGAAAAAGTGGCGGCCATATTGATTTTCTTAATTTCCGTCCCGATTGCGTTCAAAATCGATATCTGAGTATCCGAGAGGTCTCTTAATACGAATCCGAGGTAAAATTTGTGAAAGTGGCGGCCACATAGATTTTCTTTTTTCCGCCCCGATTTCGTTCAAAATCGATATCTGAGCTTCCGAGAGGTCTCTTAATACGAATCCGAGGTAAAATTAGGCACTCCATACATGCCAGGGATTGTAAAAAAAGGATTGACTTTTAAAAACGACATAGAGGTTTCTATATTTTTAACCGACTTCAAGATTTCAAAAGAGGAGGTTATCAATTCGGTTGTATGTTTTTTTTTTAATGTTTGTTACTCCATAACACCGTCATTTCTTAAGCGATTTCAAAAATTCGTTGATTGTAAGTATATATATCCAAGTTGGTCCCGTTTTTGTCAAAACGCAGTTCTGATGATGGGATCCATGAGGAATTGAGGGAACTCCTGAAATCTTTAAGGCAAACATATAGTGATTTTTGTGTTTTTATCAACAAGTCAAGCATTTGCATCCAAAAATGTGACATTGGATGAAGTGGAACTGCTGATGATGATCAGAACAGAACTCTTCAACGACGAAAAGTTCACGTTTGGCGATTTGTCCTCCTAGCTGTGTTTGTTAAGCAAGTTCTATTTTCACGATAAATTTTTGTCATGCTTGATTTCTGATGATGGGATCCATGAGGAATTGAGGGAACTCCTCAAATCTTATAAGCAAACATATAGTGATTTTTGTGGTTTTATCAACAAATCGAGCATTATCATACAAAAATGTGACATTTGATGAAGTGGAACTGCTGATGATGATCAGAACAGAACTCTTCAACGACGAAAAGTTCACGTTTGGCGATTTGTCCTCCTAGCTGTGTTTGTTAAGCAAGTTCTATTTTCACGATAAATTTTTGTCATGCTTGATTTCTGATGATGGGATCCATGAGGAATTGAGGGAACTCCTCAAATCTTATAAGCAAACATATAGTGATTTTTGTGGTTTTATCAACAAATCGAGCATTATGATACAAAAATGTGACATTTGATGAAGTGGAACTGCTGATGATGATCAGAACAGAACTCTTCAACGACGAAAAGTTCACGTTTGGCGATTTGTCCTTCTAGCTGTGTTTGTTAAGCAAGTTCTATTTTCACGATTGATTTTTGACATGCTCGAGTTCTGATGATGGGATCCATTAGGAATCGAGGGAACTCCTCAAATGTGAAAGGCACACAAATACTGATTTTAGTATTTTCATGAACTAATCAAGCATTTTCATTCATAAAAGTGACATTTGATGAAGTGGAACTGCTGATGATGATCAGAACGGAACTCTTCAACGACGCGTAGTTCACGTTTGGCGATTTGTTCTCTTCGTTTTGTTTGTCAAGCAAGCAAGGTTTTTCCATGATTCCATGAGGAATCATGGAAAGTCTAAGTCTTCTACCATTATAAACATACTTATAGCCATTTTTATTTTATTGTATGGAATCTAAGAGTGCACCATCTAAGTTGAATAATCTTTCACCGGACTCCCCCATTGAAGTCGGTTTTTTTTTCTTAAAAATTATTTTCCATTTAAATCAACCTTTAGATTAGTATTACATACTTGCAGCCCGGCCCATACAAATAATTAAAAAATATTTATTCTAAAATTAGGCACTCCATACATGCCAGGGATTGTAAAAAAATTTTTTTTTAAAAACGACATAGAGGTTTCTATATTTTTTCCATTTAAATAAACCTTTAGATTAGTTATACATACTAGCACCCCGGCCCATACAAATAATTAACAAATATTTATTCTATCATCAATAGTTTTCTTAGCGCACGCGATGTAAAGAATATTTGAGTTACTTTTTTTTACAACATTACATTATTGGAGTTTTAGTAAGAATCCTTATTTTTTGAAAACATAATATAGCTCATATCAATGTCACCCAAGAATAGTGTAGCTATTCAATGCAAACTAACAATCAAATCTTTCCTTTTTATAATATTAGTATAGATTAGCTGTCTAAGTCGTAAAAATTGTGTCCCCTGACTGTATATAATTTCCAAACTTTGAAGTTTAAGATTCTGAAAAACATTGAGATTGTGCATATTAAGTAAATACTTTCAGCGACTTATGGTTTCAACAAGAGATGTTTACCATTTTTTGAGATATCGTTGAAAAACAGTCTTGCCCAAACAAAAGGACTTAAGTGCCGTGAGTTTCCTAGAGTGGTTTAAATGTGAACTAGCAGGTGTTGGCACGGAACCCTTCTGTGTGCGTGTTCCGACACTTGGCCGGTTTTAATTTAATATTATGGACATGACATTTTTTGATAGTTTGTGCCAAATTGCAATTCTATCGGTCCAGTAGTTTTAAAGCAAATCGGTTGTAACAGACGGACTTCAGATGAACAAAAGTCAGTATAAGTACGAGCACTATTTGCACAGGAGTGCGAAAGGAAGTGAGGCCAAATCGTTCTTTTTGGATGCTCGAACGGAAACTGGCATAATCTACCAATTAATTTAAATTTAGGAAAAATAAGGGTTACGCTAGATATTGAATTAGCCGTATTTCTGTACTTCAGAGGACCAGAGTTTATGACTGCTGCTTGGTCGTTACCAGACCTTCAATTGGTGTTACTGTTGTACACAGATCTTCTTTCTCTCCCGACCTTTTCCCCCTCGGCCTCTCGAAAATGTATGATAATAGTTTTTCGATCCTTATTATTGCCAAAATCAAATGAAATTCTACAGTTTGCCGGTTCTCAGAATGTATACTGACTTTTCATCGGTTCATCTGTTTATGAATCACAATCACCAAACTTCGTATACCAAAACCCCCAAAATGTAACAACTACTTTTCTGGAAACTGCATCTAAATCGGTTCAGCCAAACACGAGATAATCGTGGACAAACATACATACGTACATACATCTGTTTATGAATCACAATCACCAAACTTCGTATACCGAAACCCCCAAAATGTAACAACTACTTTTCTGGAAACTGCATCTAAATCGGTTCAGCCAAACGCGAGATAATCGTGGACAAACATACATACATACATAAGTACATACATACATACGGGTCAAACAGAGAACCTCTTTTTTGAAGACGGTTAAAAATTATGCTTAGAGTACGCGGGCGAAGCCGCGGGCAAACGCTAGTATAGAATATAACACGAGATTGAAAGGAACGGCACGACATGAAGTTCGATTTTCGAAGTTCGGAGTAGGCCCTCAGTTGACACCTTCATATGCAGAGCTACTTTTGATGCGGACTGTTCATATTTAGACCAGCTGGGGACGGACTAAAGTAAGTACGTAAAGTCAAGCGATTTGATTTCTGGCCCACTTTGTACCTTGTCACAGTGACAATAATATGGGATCTCTAGCAACTTTCATGTTGAATTACACTATAACAAGGTACGAAGTGGTGCAGAAATCAATTTGGTTGACCGTACATTCCGCCTACTTGCTTTTTAGATTATGTAGAGTTGTGTAAGATCACCAGAGCTCCCGAGGAATCCTCAAGTCAAAAGGAAGCCAGCAACTTGCTTATGAATCCTTACTTCCTTAGGGATGGCAAGCGTGTAGACTTGGCCAAGAATAGGTCTAAGGTCGCCCGCATGTCGTAAAAGGCGACTAAAGGGGGTGACCGGGGTTCCGGGTACACCACGTGGCGGGAACCACAGCACCCGACTATCAACCCCAGGGAAGGTGATGTCTATTGATAGGAGCCAAAAGGACTAAAGCGCAATGGTCGGTTCCAGTGCGTTCAGTACAGAGATCTTGGAGGCCTCCGCATAAGAGCGCAGATGGCGGTCACCGTGGAGTTTTTGCAGAATAGAAATACCACATAACCCAGTCTTTCCCCGATGTAACTGGATCGCAGGTTCTCTCCACGAAAACAAAGGGATGGCAAGTTTCCAAAAGCTACTGCGTCTGTAAGCATCAGGCAAGCCGTTGGTTTGTTTGCCACACTCGCGATGTTAAAAACAGGGTTTTCTGCAGCTGATGAATATTCTTGTTTTATGTTGTTTTACGCTGGAGTAACTACTGCGTTTCGGCAACCATGATGTGGGTCACCCGCCGGCCAGGTAGCGAGAAGACATAGGCTGGGTTGCACCGACTTACGATCACAGACTGATCAACGTTAAATATGGCGCCGGCAGCTGTCATCCCATAGAAAATTCTCAAACTTTCCATACATTCAGATTTTAACGAACACCGGTTACGATTACAGGCGGTTTGGTGCAACCCAGCCATAATGTAGGAGGGCGGGAGGTGATTGGATACGTAAAGCAGAAGACCGGGCTTTTTAGCGCTCCTTAGGAGAGGCATGACATGTGTTGAGCAGTGGACTGCACTGACTTATGATGACGACGATTATGATGTCATTATAAAGTAAATTTGAAAAAAAAAAAACATATTTTTACCGAACGAGTATATACAAAAGGTGCTTGTACGCAGCCGCGAGTCAACGACGATCTTATCGCGAGCAGCGGAACGAGCGATAAAGAAACATGAGCAAAATCTACTCTTTAACTCCACAAACACATATCGGACACCATCATTTTATAGAAATGTAACTTTTATGCTCCTCGTAACACGGATGATTTTCCAATCATACCTTAATATAAGATAAGAGCTTGGTAAGCTAATTAATTGAAACGCCTAGGCAATTTACTTGCGGCCGTGCCTGTTTAGAATGATTGAATTGTAGGTTCAAGAAACCTTACAGCTATATATTATAGTTAAATACAAAAAACTGAAACGACAAAGACACAAGCGAGTAAGAATCTTACACTATGCAGTGTTTCCTGTTTGTTACATATACAGGGTGTGGCGTGTAATAGGAGCAAAAAAATTAAAGGCTGCTTCCTTAGATCATTTTGTGTCCAAAAAAAAAATCTTTTTTCACTTGGAAGAAATTTTGAGACAAACCACGAGATTATAACGCGGCAGTCTCTGCTGATATTGAGGTAGCATCTAGTTATGACTCATAATCAAGTTGCATTTTTGGTTTAAAAGGATATTTATTGGACTTTTTTATAATTTTTTTGTGTTTTATTAAATAAATAGTTATTAATATAGCTCCAGTAGAGTAAAAAAGTACATATATATACTACCTGTATTTGCGAAAAAAAAATCCAATTTTTTTTTCAATTAAAACCATTTGCAAGTAATTGCTGGAGAGCTCAGTAGTGCACCGTTCAATTTTTTGCTCCTATTACAGGTCACATCCTGTACACACAGTGCGTATCTTCCATAATAGTTAGCAGTAGTAGTTTTCTGATGGAAGAAATTCTAGCGAGCTATCTTTGCTATAAACATCATTACGAAGTGCATAATTTAAAATATTCTTAGCTAGCTGCTACCATAAACTTTATACAATGTTTAGACGCCCCCGCTAATAAGCTGTCAACAATATTATTTGTATCAACAGTTTGATTCCATGCCAATGCACTTTCGTCGACTTGGAAGTTAAATATGCCATAATAATGCCATTTCCCACTTATTTATTAAGTCAACCGTATATTTTGATTAGATTTCCAAGAACTCCTGGTTATATAATAATTGGTTCTATATTCGTATCTACCGAAGTGCAAACGTATGCTCCGCCACCTTTAACTCAAGTTTGCTGAAGTAAGGATAATATATCTATTTTCGTTTCGAACTCCAGACTACATAATCGAAAATTATAACAAAACAAACCGACTTCAAGTTTTCTCATGATTGCCATTGTCAGAAGTGAACCAAATTGGAATGGGACCACACGGGAAGCACCGGCTTTCAAATAAAAAACGAATCATCAAAATCGGTTCACCCAATCGGAAGTAAACAAACGAAAAAAAAATGAAATAAATAAATACAGTCACATCATCTCCCTGTCCTCATCCCGCTCACGCATGGTCGGCGGAACATGTTTTAACCGACTTCAAAAAAAGGAGGAGGTTCTTAATTCGTCGGAATATTTTATTTTTTGTTTATGTATGTTCACCGATTACTCGGAGACTAGTGGACCGATTTCAAAAATTCTTTTTTTGTTTGAAAGGGTGTGTTTTCTAGTTGGTCCCATTGTCACCAAGTCTGGATCTGGATGACGGGATCTTGGAAAAATCGAGGGAACTCCTCAAATTATATACCAGGTGGATGGGGTAAGTAAGGCTAAATCGAAGGAACTCAAATTATATAGCAGGAGGATGGGGTCTCGCAAAGTTTGGAGTCGGTGTTTTTTTGTTAAAAATTTACTTGTCTTATTCCAATCTTCTCTATCATTCGTCACTTAAGCACTTACTCCTCTCATATCCTCTCTGGAAATTAATTATAAGTACTACTACAAAGTTTTATTTCCCAGTAGTAACCGTTTAAAGTTGGACTCCAACAAAAAATTGCTCTTTAAAACTATGTATGTAAATACTTTCTTGTAAGCAAAACACAAGTAAAAATAGAGAAAATTTCAGTTATATACAAAGGCGAACTTATCTCTTTCGGTTAACCTTTCTAGTATCACGCAAACCAATAGCTAAATTAAAAAATGGTAATAGAAATCTCATCATTATTTATTACGAGTAACAAGCTACCTTACAATACCCAACACGATGGATTTTGATGGAAAAACAATTGAATTTCCGTGTAGGGGAGGTACTCTAAAAACGGTTTTCCAAATACACAATACCAAATTACAATTTTCTAGTAGTAACGGTTACTGCCGCGGACAGACGGACGGACGGACATGGCGAAACTATAAGGGTTCCTTGTTCACTATAGAACCCTAAAAAGGACCCAGTTTGGCCATAGAAAATAGTGACATTCTTAGGCATATTTCCCTACAAACTTCAAACTATAGTTTTCGGATCTCATTGTAGAGCCTAGCTTCTAACCCTACACGCCCTAATTCTATAAGCCCTAACTTCACAAACTCTATACCTTGTCAGAATATGTGGCTATAAAAGGAAGTAGTCCTGGCCGCTTCGCTTAGCTCGTCTTGGCGGGGGCATGGTGCCCCCAGATAATGTCATTAGAAATGCGACAATAGATTCTTATGGCCAGGGGTCGTACTTTTCATGCCGGTGACGTAAAATTGACGTCACACTGCATATAAGATGATTCCAATTAGTGTTATGGTAATTATTAATATTTATTCATCAATCATTTAATCATGCATTTATAATGGTATTTTTTCTTATACGACCTATTGCATCCGAAGATTATTAAGGATTTCTTTTTATATTTAGAATTTTAATTGATAAGCAGGTGAGGATCTCATAGTCTGTCAAGTTTTATAACAGGTTATAGAAATGTTGAATCTAAATATGAACTTTAACTCTCTATGACGATGAGGTTTGTTTAATTAATTATTGGTAATAACTGGTATTACACATGAACCAGTCACAAAAACTTGAAGTATTACCTAATGTTGTACTTTATAAGTTGTAGTGTGACAGGAAAATTGCGTTTGTAATAGGGACATCATTGTAAAAAGTGTATGTATATATAATTATTGATTTGTAAATGATGATTGATTGATTACAATAAGACCTAATTAAAATCAAAATAATGGAGCGAGACATCACCGGCACGAAAACTACCCCAGCTTATGGCAATGCATGCTGTATAATTTAGTAGTTATGTAAAAAATACATTTAGTAGGCGATTATATTGATTTTTCCTTGAACGCAAGTAAAGCTTCATAACCCTTATGAAATGTTCAAGTTTACCCTCGACACCCCGGCTGTATGTTGTGTGAGTTTGGAATTAATGTTGTAACACTGGTGTCGGCTGACAACGCGTGAACTTAAGGGAACTTGTTACGCTAATAGAGAGTTAAACTATTGTCGCACTAGAGTTGGGGTTTGTCGTGGATCAAATGTAGTACGTGTAATTATACAAAATATATCTGTACCTACAATTTAATCGTACACGGCCGTTCGACGTTTTTAACAGGCCTAATAATACAAAAATGGATTTTGAACGAAACGATTCGGATAATGCTTTGAAATTTCATTTATTCTACAATCAATAGACAGAAAACAAATGCAAATCTTATACTTTTAACTTAGTACAGTCCATTGAAATCATTTTGTCATTAATTTAGGAACTGTATGGGACTTCTTTCAAAGTCAATCATGGCTTTGCTCCTCGTCATTTTATACTTACGAGTCAGAAAGCTTGTCTTTTCTATTGAATGCTACGTGTATTATTTATTTATTCTATTTATTTGCATCAGGCAACAGAATGAACACAGAACCCATATTAACATACTTACAGACTAACATACATACTCGTAATATATCAGTACAAAATAATCTTAAAAACAGAAATTCATTTATCAGGCACGTTATATACCGACAGTCACATAAGATGTAAAATAATAAGTAGTTTGGTACAGTCAGCATTAAAAGTAGCTACGCATATGAAGCGGTCAAAAGCTCTCATTCCCTTATAATAAAGACTTTCGAACCTTTGAAATGCGTCGCTACTATTGATGCTGACTGTAACATGTATAACTTCAACAACATGCATGCATTGTGACAGTCAGCGAATTTCTATAATCTTTAGTGTAGGTATTAATTTAACAAAACGACAAGACATAGCATCTCACACTTTCTAAGATCACTTGATACAAAGAAATGATGATGCTGAGTAATATAATATGATATATGTACTCGTATTGTTGCTTTTCATGTAATAACAGTGTCCATAATACGGGTCCTGAGGGGTATTACAACATGTATTATTTATATCTGCATGTCATTTTTCATATTTAAAATGACAATTAGATCCTTCCACTCAATACATTCCTAGTCGAAGTAAACACGTTACGTAATAGTTACATAATCAAGTATATGAGGACTCCCGAATCCAAAAAACGTTCTAATTACTCAGGATCAGTTAAAGAAATTAAGCCATCGACCAAGACAAACAAATGAAATCCAATTACGTTCCACAGCCGCGATTACAAGCAGCTTATCGAGAAGCATTTTAAAAACAGTTTTTTAATCGTCGATTGTTCCGCCGAGACTGCCTGCGTCACACCATTGTTCTTGCCTCTCAACACTTGAAATGAAAATCCGCTTCTTTCATGCTGCACAAGTACATTGCTGGCATTGTTCACAACTCGAAACTTACAATCCAAACTCCACAAGGAATATATCACTGTCACCGAGTAACGCTCGCGTCTGATTTACAGTGAGAGATTTCTGGGAATGAAACTTTGCGAAGAACGTAAGTGAAAAAAAAGCAAGAATAGTTGGTGTCAGATACAACGACAGTTCCTGGTACGAGACTGAAACATTGAATGCCACTGGAGATGCTATTACTAAGTTATGGCTTATATGAATATGTATTTTTAAAAAGAAAACACATATATACGAGACTAAGCAGGCCTAGTGAACGCAATTTTATTTAAGGAACGCTTTGTGTGAATTTATTGACGAAGAGAATGTAGGTAAAAATATGATATTTTCCTCATAAGAAGATTTTTTCGTCTCCCCCGTACGTGGACTTAGCTGAGATATTATATTAAAATTCCAAATATACAGTATCATAAATAATAAAGGTACTTTGGGCTGCATCCACTTGAGCGACGCGACGTCTTTCGTTTTCAATGAATTGTGAAAACGTGACGTTGGTACGGAAGTTATTCAGATAAAATGTTCATAAGGTCGCTTCGAGTCGCGTTGCTCAATTTTATAACTTCACATATTATATTAGAGTTCAATTTAAAACAGAACACTTAACAACACATGTGCCTTTTTGCGTAAAGCGGGAGCTCATGACGTGAGAAGCGTTAAATGGTTTGATGGTTTTATTGTTCCTTGGAATTTGGGTCATGGGGTTGACAGGATTGGGCTGAAAATCGTTTGTAGCGTCGCTTGCGTTTATTTTTATTCAATATACGGAGATGGCGATGTTCAGTGTGGTGTGAAGTGAGATTTATGACGATAGTAAAACAGTTGCGTTTCGCGGGTGGGTTGGGTGTACTCTATATGCATGGAGGCACTCTGAGTCGCGGGGAATCTTAATTGTGCTCCATTGAGAGATTCTCGAGCGTCTTTATTTTTGAATAGGGGGACTTGTTGCGTCTCGACTGAAGGTTGGCCGGGATTTAACTGCACTGATTGTTGGGCAACGCTGATTCTTGGCAGATGTACTCTTCTGTTATATTTACACTGAATCCGCCCAGTCGATGTAAACAAGTGAGGGATTATGATAATGGAAATGAGGACGTTTTGATGCAGCTCTTGAGACGATACAAACCATTCTTGTCTTCTAAAGCTTACTAGAACTTTATTATTAGGATATTGTACCAAATATATAGTATGTAGGTAATGTACGATTATGACATAACTGGAAACAAAATATATTTATAGAATAACATTTATCTGTTTCACAAACTTATGAACGAAATATCATTTGATATCAAATGATATTTCGTAGGGAGTCGCTTCTCTCTGAAGGAAATCATCGTGAAGAAATTGGTCACGTCTTTTTTGACAAAAATTGAAATAGAAAATTTTGCCTTAACGTCAAACCAGAAGTATCATTATCCTCTCGCTCCCAAAGGTATCCGCTTTGGCACTCAGATCCCAAGATTTGTCGTAGGCACCAGATTCACAAAAGCGATTGTCATCTTAACTTCCCAAAAAACGAGAAATTTATTAGGGTGATCGGTTACCTCACGACGATTTCCTTCACCGAAAAGTTACTGTTAAATATCAAATGATATTTCGTAGGTACAATACGTTACCGGGGTTCAAACCAACGTACTCCAGAGTGAAAGCCGGGTGTCTAACCTCTCGGCTATAGTGGCTTAGAAGCATAACACAATTCAAAATAAATCACCACTGTATTTTTGGCTGGCTATAAAATTTAAGGTCTTCATCTGAACATACTATTATACTGTTCTGTACCTGAACATAGCCACAGAATGCTAATATACTAGTATTCTTAATATAACCCTAGCGCTATTGAGATGCTACAATAGTACATTACTACGGGACGAAAGGGGTTGCCGGCCGAAGACATATAGACGGCTGAGCGAAGCGAAGTCGGATAGGTCTGAGGCGGGCAACCCCATATTTCCCGCCGTATGGTATGTATAGTGCTTTTCTCAAATGCAATGAAATAAACAACAAAAAGAAAACAAAATTTTATTTTTAATACTCTTAGTGGCAGAAAGTCATGATGCCTGTGCCACAAATTTATATTGAATGGAAATTAAAAAGGAGGACTTTGCCGGCCTAGGCCTGCAAGATTTGTATGAAATTCCATTAATGACCTCTTGTCCTAGCCGCACCTGAAACGTCATACTTCGCAGCCTATTATAAGGAATATAACATCAATATTTCATTGCATGTTTGAGAAAAGTTTATTCCCAACGAAAAAAAAACCTAGCAATACCTTCATAATCTCAAAATATTATTATCGTATTACAGAAATTCCATCGCATCGTATCTAATAAAGAAAATGTTGTTGATGAAATTCGAGACGAAAATAATTTCGATCTCGATTGCTCCCTCGATATTAAGGATACTTTGAAGTATCCCGTTTATTTCAATACCTCTTGAACGAAAACAAACTGGCGAGGTGTATTTTGATATGGGTGTTTAAATAAATAACTCTGATTTATAATCTTCGAAATCAAATAGAATTTAGCTCCTACTACAGTGTATAACAATGTTAACATCAGGAATATTGATTTTTATATTAAAGGGCTTAAATGCGATGAGAAAGTCTTTGATTTTGAGAATTAGTTGATAACATGTCGGCAGGCAGACAGAAAAAGAGATGGGAGGATGAATTCAAAGATATTGCTGGACCGATGTAAAGGAGAAAAGCTATGGATAGAACCAATTGGAGATTTTTGAGGAGGCCAATGCCAAAGGCAACCAGACCAATGTTTGAGGAAAAAGGCAATCAGTAATTAGTAATGTAGTTCGGGAGCAACGGAGCCAAAAACGGACAGAAACAGAGCTTCGAGGATGCGTTTTTTTTAAAGTGAGGGAGGGACCTGACCTAGATACATAATGTAACTGTAAACAAAACGAATCTTTAAGTCAATAAAGGGTCGGTAATGCGCTTGTGATTCTTCTGGAGTCGCAAGTGTCCATAGCATCTTGCCATCAGGGAGATCGTAAGCTTGTTTGCCACCGTCGCTGTTAGAAATAACTTTATTGTATAAACGGATTAAATATTATACTTGTGGCACTTTCATATTGAAAAACAATTTTTGGAAATTAACGATACAGGATATATTAAGATCCATTATCAAGCCGTTTAAACTGCGATGCCTAAAAAACAGATGTCCTTGAAAAATATTCTCCCGTTTTCGGCAGTCGGGTAAAAGACTACGGAAAGGTACTTACATATACACACAGAGTATTACAGACTACAAGTGTGGGGTCCTTCAATGTTGGAGTGTTAGTATAATAATAATAATAAAGGTGTGTAAAGAACGGCAACTTGCATGGGACTCCCCTGGACTAACATGTGTCTATAGGCTACGGTATCGGCTTACCACCAGGCTAGGGCCGTACGGCGGGTGGCTAGTTTGCCACAGACGTAGAATAAAAACAAATCAGTCGGGTAAAAAGGCAACCTAGTAAAATAATGCCACTGTATTTGGTATAGCATTAAACAGCAAGTGCAGCATCTATCAAATATATGTAAGCGAACAAGATGCTCACAAAAATCTCCTCACGACTTTATTACCAAGGCGTTAAAGTGCATGTTTGGATGTTTTCGATCACCGAAGAGTGCATACATTGATGGTGTATACGCGGCTCAAGTACCAGGATGCTTGCGTAATTAATTCTTAGTCAGCGGATCGATCAACAGACTCATCGGGCGTCGGGTTGGAATTTAATTAAGGGGATCATTGATTTCATTACGTCTTGTAAACAGACATCCAGTTTTAATTTCATTCGGCAAAGCGAAGAACTAAAAGTTGACTCCATTCGTATTTAAGGTAAACGTGCCCGTTGTTGACGCTAACCCAATAGTTCACTATTAATCTTAATTATGATTGTGAATTTGTGACAATATGTTAACACTTTCTCTTTCACAAGAAAGAGGAAACTAGACCGACTCGCAGCACTAAAACTTAATGGACAAGTAATACCATTCTCAAAAGAAATCAAGTACCTGGGGGTTACTTTTGACCAAAAGTTAACTTGGAACTCACATTTGAAGAACATAACACACAAAGCAAAAATGGCCTTGTGGGCAAGCTATCGAATGGCATGAGCAAGATGAGGTATAAAACTCAAAATTGTTTTGTGGCTATATACAGCGGTAGTAAGGCCTATAATTACTTACGCCTCCGCAGTCTGGTGTAACAAAACCAACCAAAAGACAGCCATACACAAGTTGAGCAGCCTACAACGCACCGCCTGCTTAACTACAACAGGAGCCTTGAGTTCAACAACCGGGGCAGCCCTCGACGCACTGCTTGACATAACACCACTCCACCTGCAAGTGCAAAAGGAGGCCAAGCTGTGCATATACAGGATATGCACATTGACGAAACTAAAATGGCGCTCAAAAGCACTAGCCAAACTAGAAGCCTCAGTTTTTGAGAACAAAACCCTATGCATGCCTACAGATAACATGCATATATTATCGAACATAACTACAACAAACTGTATACCGTGGAAATACCTCCAAGAGCCAAATGAACAAACTACCAAATGGACTTCAAGGAGGGAAGCCACAGACGGTTCAAAGAAAGGTAAAGATGTGGGTTGCGGGATCTATGGTGAGAGACCAAAGCTCAAAATCAGCGTCAGCATGGGCAGAGAGGCCTCAATCTTTCAAGATGAATTTTTCGCCATTGTTTAATGTGTGGAAATGAACCTTGATATGAACCTAAGACACAAACACATCTACATCAACTCGGACAGCGAGGCTACTCTGCCGGCATTAGAATCCTTAGAGTCCAACTCTAAGCTAGTCCAGAACTGTAAAAACAATTTAAACGTCCTCGCCATATCCAATAAAGTAATACTTAGATGGGTACCGGGACACTCCGATATTGACGGAAACGAAGAAGCAGATAAACTTGCCAGGAAGGGTGCAGACATACCCTTGATGCCCAGAACCGTTCTGCGGTATAACCAAACGCACAACAAATCAAAAGCCATCGATTTGTGGAAGTTCACAAAAGGACTGGTACAATCGAAAGCTTTACTAGAAGGTTATAATGGCAAGCTGTCTACTACAACTCAAAAGACACAAAACCTGCGCAGTGACAAGAATACTCACTGGTCAAAGCAAACTAAACAAACACCGGACTAAAATGGATTTAAAATAAAGCAGCATGCAGGTTCTGCCAAGAGTCAGAGAAGACAGCCATTCACATCCTCTGCTCGTGTGGACCACTTATGCGCAAAAGAAGTATCTACCTAGGGAGGCACATCATGCAACCAGAGGAGATACAACAAATTGCAGCCCAAAAAATCTTGAAATTCTTGGAAGCAGTGGGTATAAGCAACGAACTATAAGGGCTACCACAATAGATCAACTACCGGTCAAAGCGGCATATAATAGCCAAGAACCAACCAATAATAATAATAATAATAATAATAACGATAAGCGTAAAGAATTGGGAATTAGGGATGATTCACAGTAGACCGTTCCGTGTCCGGGCCGGCCCGTTTTCTATGACAGCAAACGCAACGGCCGGCGTATTTCTCTAGAAGAAAACGGGCCGGCCCGGACACAGAACGGCCTACTGTGAATCATCCTTTACTGTGTCAAATCGTAGTGATATGGTAGAACAATGATTGTATTTGTGTATCGGTTATAGCCGTGTTGTGTATAAATAATACATTTAAATATAATAAAAAATCAGAGCTAGGCCAAATGACATATCTATAACTACACGAGCATAGAACCATCTCTTGTTATGAAAATGGTTATAATTACTAGGCTTATACTTATATCCAATATCAAGTTTTAATGCCGCAAGGGTTCTTTTAAATGAGAACAATCATTTAAAGTAAATCTAATAAAAATAAATTCAACATTCAACCAATTTAAGAATCATTTAATAAAATAAAAAATAGTTAATAAAGTAAGGAACATTTTAAAAGTTTATTTGTTCAGAAAAATGAACCGAAACCAAAATAGTGCTTACGTGACGTGATGATGATGGTGATGATGAATCATTTCGAATCTTCGAGAAGACAGTACGGTTGCCTGTTTGTTGCATTTTCAACACGGTGGGTAATTCCCTTCTTCTTCTTCTTCTTCTTCCCTTGGCATAGCCAGCAGCCGAAATCAACGGCTTAACGTGCCTTCCTAAGTACGGGAGCGCTCAGTTAGTAACCACTCAAAGCGGCCACCCATCCAAAAACTGATCTGGGCTCACGTTGCTTAATCTCGCATACCGCGCGCTGTACGCGGGCGCCGCTGGGCCACGAGCGCTCCAGACCTCAGGAAATAGTATCAATTAACCAACATAACTAATTTGCTTGTAGGTATGTCTAAAAAAACAGTAAATTAATCTTAAACGTGATGACGGCCAGCCGGGCGATATCAGATGAGATATTAATTGCCCGCATCAGTCAACTGATGAGATGACTGGATGACGAATTGTTTACATGGAATCATCACTGTCGGTAAAATTGAAGTAATTGTTGTGATATAGTAAATATTAAGATTAGATTGATTACCTTTAAGGTAAGTAATCGTCCTGGCTCTTGACGATGACCCAATGGACACTTTTAATCGTACTGTCATACTAGCTTATGCCTACGACTTCGTCTGCTTAAGGTTTTAATAAGTTCGTAAACCGTTTAGTTAAGTATGACAATATTAATAATTTTAAACTTAGGTTACCTGTCATCATCATCATCAGTCAGCCGAATGACGTCCACTGCTGGACATAGGCCTCCCGCAAAGACTTCCACAATGACCGGTCCTGCGCCACCCGCATCCAGCGGATACCCGCGACCCTTACCAGGTCATCAGTCCACCGTGTGGGGGGCCTGCCCACGCTACGCCTTCCGGTACGTGGTCGCCACTCGAGAACCTTTCTGGCCCAACAGCCATCGGTTCCGCGTGCCATGTGCCCCGCCCACTGCCACTTAAGTTTAGCTATTCGAAGGGCTATATCGGTCACTTTGGTCCTGCTGCGGATGGCCTCATTTCTAATGGATTTAGGTTACCTGTAGCTTTATAATATTCAGTATGGTTTATCAGGAAGTCAGAAGATGAGTTGATTGGTTTGTTTCACTGTTTATGATTCATGAGAGGGATTTCACAATTAATAGATCACCCTTCATAATGCGCACTTCTAAGGTTTGGAATTCTCTGCCGGCGTCTGTATTTCCGAGTTCATATAACCTGGACCTTTTTAAGGCACGAGTGAACAGGCATCTTCTGGGTGAGCTCGCTTCATCGTCGGCCTCATCTTTGCCCAAGCCCAGAAGCAATCCCAAAAGATTATATGAATATGTTATACACCATAAATATTCTTAGAATATTTTTTTACGGGTCTAACGCGAAAGTTATTTATTTACCTTGATTACCGACGTTTTGTCACGGGTTACACCGGCCGTGTTCGCGGCAGAAATTGACGTCTCAGAAAGTTGTCAACGGAGTTATATATAGGATAGGAGATAGACACAACATTTAACTACCCCTCAAACATTTATAAAAATGTGAAGGGTAGAATTGAAAAAGCTTTCTTTCCACTATTATGCTATTATAATTTGTCTGGGGACGACACACAACACTCACTGTATCCGCGCACTAATCCGAAGATTTTAAGAATGTGTATAAACTGCGAAAGTTTAAAGTGTAATATATTATTTGCAGCCGAAAAAAACTAGTGCCTACGCCAAATCTTGGGATTAGGGAGCGGACCCCGGGCATCCCTCAGGATGCAACTGTACTAGGAATAATGATGATATTATTTGCAGCCAGGTATGTCGGAAAAGTACGACCAAGACCACCGGGGGATGGGCAGCAGCATCCGTGGCAGTGCGGTGGAGATACTGCAATCACCAACCCGCATGCCAAGCGTGGCGACCCATGAAATTGGGGAAGGCCTATGTCCAACGTGGACGTCCTCCGGCTGATATGGTGGTGGTGGATATTATTTGCAGGCGTCCATAGGCTGCGGTGACCGCTTACGCCGCCACCGCCGCGTAAAAAAATCATAAGTAGCCTATGGATTTTTGTGAGTCACTAATAACGAGTAGTATATTTAGTGTAAAAATGTGGTCATAACTCCGACAATCTCTACAGTCAACGTATTATCTCTTTGTTTACATATTAACCCTTAGCAGACAGACGGTCTGTGTATCCTAAACAATAGAGTTCCGCTGGCTCTGAGACACTAAATCACTTAAACATAATTAGGTAAGTCGACCGTGACACAACACATTAACCATTATCAGTTAACACATGTTCAGGTACAGTCAGCCAAGAAACTAATCATCCAGTTTTGAGTCGCCAGTACGCTCGGCTGAACTCGATTCTCCATACAAACGTAGTTTCGTTGTCATTTTAAAACGCCTTGCTGAAATAACATGAAACTTTGTATACACAATGGAAGCCGCCATATCTAGGTCGGAAATTAGTTTCTGTTGCTAGAAATTGTAATAGAGCGAGTTTTTGAGTTTTTTACGTCTTGTATGAAAACCTTAATAATCGCTGTATTTTTTCTCCATTAGGATTCCAAGCAACAGAAACTAATTTCCGACCTAGATATGCCGGATACCATCGTGTATATAAAGTTTCATGTCATTCTAGCATGGCGTTTTAAAATGAGAGCGTAATTGTATGGAGAACCGAGCTTACTGCGGACTCTTAATGAGTACGGTCAATCAGTTTGATTTCTGGGCTACCTTGTACCTTGTCACAGTTCAGTTCAGTTCAGGTGATGCATCCAGCTAGCAGTTCTGCTGCAAGGATTCGGAAGAGCTGACTAGAGGAGGTGTTAAGAGCAAAATAATGGAGGCGGCTCGCTTGTCCCTCCTATGAACCTTAACTGCGCGCTAACTTAACCGCAAACACCAATATAATCGTAATAAGCGAGTTCACTTGACCATTTTGCACCAACTCGCGCCGCCCTGCCGCAGGCAGCAACTTCCTGGCCAAAAACCAGTGCACCATGTACTTATATATACGGAAGGGAATGTTGTTTTGACGGGATATTAGGAGAGAAGGGAGGTGGAACCGGCCCGAATACTAGCATCGTGAAGCCAGCGTAGGGAGTCACTTTGTACCTTGTCACAGTGAAATTCAATATGAAAGCTGCTAGAGATCTAATATTATTGTCACTGTGACAAGGTACGAAGTGGGCCCGAAATCAAAGTGGTTGACTGTACAAATAAAGCAGCGAGACATGGTAGAACACTTTTGTGCCTTACTTTACACACTTTTCAAGTAAGATGCTAATCTAGTCGCCTTAAGAAAAAGAGCACAGGGTCCGGCGCACGATTGATGCTGACTGTGCGTACAACCTACAAGGTGGACTGATGACCTGGTAACGACCGCGGGAGCCCGCTGGTTGCGGTCGGCGCAGGACCAGTCATTGTGGTACCTTTTTGGAGAGGCCTATTTCCAGCGCTGGACGTCCTTCGGCTGATATGATGATGATGATAGCAAGGAAACATAAGTATAGGCCATATATCACCTCCCTAATATCAATATCAATTACAACTTTAATGTGCTCTAGTTTACGACCAATATAAACGTCCCTAAACAATTGAACGTGTTAATCAATAATTATGCGTGCAGCACATGCATGCCGCTTTAATTAAAACTAATGACATTATAGTGGTCTACTTGGGGTTTCAGATGTCTTTGAATATAACGTGTTTTATACATAAGTGTAAGTTAATTGAAGAGTAAGACTACTTAAAAACAGCACCAGAAGATAAAAAATAAAAACCTAAGATAAAATTTTAAGCAGGAATAAACACCTAAAATTACAAACGGCAGAAAAAGTGAGCACTTATTCACCGAGCGAGCGAAGCGTCTCCGTTTTAGCTTTCGACATTCATATATGAAATGAAATAAAATGAAATTTGATTTGCAATTGAAATGTTATGTCCGGATGCTCTTCTCTACAGGTCGCGATTCTCAGCCGATTCTCGTGAAATTTTGTGAGCAGGTTCGATAATTATATACCTATAGATTTAATTGTCGAGTCAGAGTTTGGATTTTGAAATTAGAAAAAGAAATTGCGAGGTCTAACAGCTCACAGAGCCACTAGTTTAATATATGTACTTGGTGCTGTGATGTTATGGTGGTTACAAAAGAACACCACTTAGAATAATATACTATTATGCAGTGGCATAAATATACCACAGCACTGGTCTTCTGTAGGGTCCAGGGCCGGAAAACAGCTCAGAACAGAAACACTAGTGATGAGAATTGTAATTTACAACTCATTAGACACCAAAATGCTGATAGACAACTACATATAATGATTTAAGCCCTAGAACATGGGTATATTATACAAATCAAAGTGTTAGTTCTGTGAATTGCGACTATATGTGAGCGGAAACTTACTGTTAAAGCATTCAATTCAATATTTTCTGTAACCCTTCTAGTGGGTATTTACCCACACGGTGGTTTTAAAAATGTATGCTACGTACTGAACGTACAAAAAAAACTGCTAGCAATGAATACCAAAATATGACCTATATTTACTAGTATTCAAACCAATGAAACTTCGCCAGGCTTTGTCGATATTTTAAAATAGCACGAATTCGATTTTATTTGCACAAGCTACAGTAGTCAATGTAAAACGCCACGAAGTAACGAATCCAGAACAACTGCGGGTACAATTCAGTCAGGATATTCAACAGTCAAAAAAGTACAGCAAAGTACTAACAAAGGATATAACAATTAAATGCACTACCTAGCTATGATGGCTAGCTACAATAATTCAAACAACAGCAACTTCATACTGATATAAATAAATAATAAATATACAAACTGTCTGGGTTTCTAGGATTAAACTTCTGAACCATCACTTTTATTAAAAAGGTGGTCAAGTTTTCTCTCACGTAAAGAACTACCTGCATTATTATTGTTTCTGGCATATTGTTGTTTCTGGCAACTAAACTAAAAATAAACATAATGCCCTTACCGGGATTTGAACCCAGGACCTCCAGCTCCGTAGTCAGTGTCACTACCAACTAGGCTAAACAGGCCGACAAATATTAATATTAATAATGAGATACTCTATCTTAAACCGTTCAATTGATTGAGATGAAATTTGTTGTTAACACATTTGAAGACACTGAGAAGGAAATACTATGGTTTTATCCCGGAAATCATCCCCTATTGGATGGATAGAAGTTTGAGAGAACTGCATCCAGCTGACCGACCAGTCTTGTGGTACAGTGAGCATCAAAAGTAGCTAAGCATATGAAGGTGTCGAAAGCTCTTATTCCCTTGTAATTAAAGACTTGAACTTTTCAAATGCGTAGACACGACCTCCACACCCTCTCCTATCTGGTTCATGTAACTTTTCCTAGGTCTTCCTTTAACCCTTTCGTTTCTCCTTTGGAATATAACCGGGAAAATTCCAGAAGGATAATGATTTATGAGTGCCACTAGTTTTTGCCTGCAACTGCGTTCGCATTGAATTCGTCAATCGCTTTAGAGGAATGTTATTCAATTCATTCAGGCGTGGGCTTTATTAAAGCTCTGCCATACAAACTTCTATCCAATAGGGGATGATTTCTGGGA
Source organism: Notocelia uddmanniana (assembly GCA_905163555.1). Lineage (NCBI taxonomy): Eukaryota > Metazoa > Arthropoda > Insecta > Lepidoptera > Tortricidae > Notocelia > Notocelia uddmanniana. The sequence continues at coordinate 27,212,393 of LR991058.1, read as the reverse complement.
TAAAACTACGTATATCCTTCTCAGGGTTTTCGGCTGTCTTAATAAAAAAAAAACATCTCAAACAATTGAACAGTTTAAGATAGAGTTTCGCGTTATTAATATTAGTATTTGTCGGCCTGTTAAGCCTAGTTGGTTTCGCGTTATTAAGAGTGCGCAGTACGCTCGGTTTTCCATACAAACGTGTTTACGCTCTCATTTTAAAACGCTATGCTAGAATAACATGAAACTTTGTATACAAAATCGGATCTGGCGGCATATCTAGGTTGAAAAATAGTTTTTGTTGCTTGAAATTATAATGGAGAAAAAATACAGCGATTATTAAGGTTAAAAGTAAAAAAAAGTAAAAGTAGTTTATTCTTCAAATTAGGCATATTACATGCACCTATGAACGTCAATAAACTACCACCGGTTCGGAAAAAGTTTTCATACAACCCGTAAAAAACTAAAAAAAAACCGCTGTATTTTTTTTCTTTTACAATTTCTAGCAACATAAACTAATTTCCGACCTAGATATGCCGGATCCTATTGTGTATACAAAGTTTCATGTTATTCTAGCATGGCGTTTTAAAATGAGAGTGTAAATACGTTTGTATGGAGAACCGAGCGTACTGCGCCCTCTTAATATTGGTATTTATTTGTAAATCTGAACAGCTTTTAAAAGAATGATAATCCCAAAGGATCCCGTGTCTGCTTTAGCACCTAATATCAAAATGTGGAGCAAGCACTAGTTTTACGAAACAATGTTAAGCTTCACCGAAAAACCACAAAAAATAGATTTTTTAAAGGCCGGGACGGCTTCTATATTGAAATTAGCGTACCTTGGCTTGGATACAAGAGATACAAGCACTCATAAATGATAGAGTTAAATCATGGTTCAAAGCCCGACGAGTATTCGCTGGAACCAAGCGGAAGTATCTGCCGCATGCTACGTTTATTGCTTCACTCCTAATCGAAAAAAGGCGTATCTGCCTACAAAAACCACTCACTTAAGACCGTTTACTTCTAAACAAGTGCCACTAGCATGCAGCATTACAAAATTAAAAAGGTTTAAAGACGCTTCTTAATTCAATGTACTTGTGCTGTTTTTGTACGAATACATGCAGCAATGCTAGGGAGAGGCTCAATTGGTTTATATTGGGCATGACGCAGACGCAAGCAATATGGACCGAGTTTTAATCAATGGATCACATCTTGTTGATGTTATTAGTACAGTTTATTTGTAAGTAAGGCGACTTGCTGACCTGACCAGGCGGGATCGATATGTGGTATTATCTTCTTCGACGTGAGCACATTTCGTCACATTACGAGATACTTGTCAATATTACGTTTGCGCAGTAGTAATAGCACGCGCAGAAGCAAGGCAGCACGGCATTCGTATCGCCCCGCTTATCTGCTGACTGTTGACACTGACGCTGACAGTTTTCTCCTATCGCCTATGCACCAACAAATCAGAAAGTCTTCTTTAAGTCGAATTACACTGTATGCTTCCCGCCCTCTTCTACCATCGGATAAGCAGGGATACGGCAAGGGGACACCCGTCCGGTCCCCGTTCGTCCGGGCGAACGGTGCGTCAAGGCATTCCCCCAACACAAAAAAGGGGACAACGTTTTACGGTGGTAGTTCCAAAAACTCGCACGAAACGCTTCGATTCTCACAATATAAAGAGAACAGCCAAACTGTGAAACTTCTTGCCAGAATCCTTGTTTCCTATGAACCACAACCTTACGGTCATCAAGTCGAGAGTGAATAGGTTTTTACTAGGTAAGCGCGCTCCCTCCTAGTCTACAACATTTACACACAACTTAGTCAACTTACCATCAGGTGATTTGTGGTCAAGCGCAAACCAATCTAGAGTTAAAAAAAAACCCGCGTGGCCGCCACTTTAAATTCTGCCTGATGGGCACTTTGGCCATATTTTCGATATTTAAACATATTCGGGAAAATATTAATACTGGAAAAAAAAAGTGTTGCTCTAATGCTTGACATGTCTAAAGCATTCGATTCTGTTAAATATGATGTAATGTTGAAACAATTAGAGCAAGTCGGGATTAGGGGAAATGCGCTAAATCTGTTTAATACCTAATTGTGTGGAAGAGAGCAAGCTGTTCAAATGGATATTTATAATAAAGTCAAAAAAATTGTGGAACAAGTATTATCTGATTATAGGGAGGTAGTTTTTGGTGAACCTCAAGGAAGCGTGCTCGGTCCATTTTATTGTTAATTTACTTGAACGATTTTCCTTGTATAGCAAATAAGAAATGTGTGCTATTTGCCGACGATGCCACAGTATTTTTTTCATGTGATCGGCCATTAGAATTTTTACAAAAGGATATTGAAGTAGTTTTATGCAGAATTATAAACTGGCTCTCAACGCTTAATCTCAAACTGAACCTGGACAAAACTAAGCTTATACAATTTAGAAATTATAGTACCTCTCCAAGTCCTTTAAGCATTTCGGAAGCAGGTAACACTATAGAGGAAGTAAGCAGTATACAATTTTTAGGCGTATATGTAGACTCGCATTTTAATTGGAAAACTCACGTAGAACAGATAAATAAGAAAATATCTAGAAACTGCTACGCCTTATCTATCTTATCAGAAACTTGTTCTGAAAGCATAGTCATTAGTTCCTATTATGGTAACGTCTATTCATTACTAACATACGGTATCATCTTTTGGGGTAATTCAGTGGACGTCAATATAACATTTATACTTCAAAAAAAGTGTTTGAGGACTATGTATCGTATGACTTACAGGGCTTCCCTTCGCAAAGTTTTCCGTGAAAAGCAGTTTTTGACGCTGGCGGGAATTTATATTCTCGAAGTATGTTTGTTTGTCACAAATCAACCCAACTATTTTACGACATGGGTATCTACGAAGATTAATGTAAGAGCGCAGTACAAACACAACATTCGATTACCAAAAGCTAGTACCTCCATATACGCCAAAAGTACATTTGTGATGGCAATTAGAGTATACAATCACCTCCCGACTGACATTAAATGTTTAGCAGGTAATATATTTAAAAATAAGTTAAAAAATTGGCTTATTGATACGGCATTTTGTAGCCTAAACGAGTTCTTCGAATGTGAGAATTATTAATTTAGAAAGTAGTGTAATTGTATGGATTATGTCGCTCTAGTTTTTAAGCTAAGTATGAGTATATTGCATGCCCGATAAGGTATCTGTTGAAACTATTAGTCTTAAAATTGTAACCACCCTTATTATGTACACAGTTATGCAATAAATCTTTCTTATTCTTATTATTCTTATTCATACCCTGGTAGTTTTAGACGGTAGTCTTTGCGGTTTTTGGGAGTCCTTCATACCCGTCCAAGTTCCTAGGCTAGGCGTAAAAGTACTTTTCCAGGTAAAAAAAGTCAGTCAAGTTCAGGATCGACAGGTAGGGCACAGAGATATAACATCTCAGCCTACAGAAGACCGCGGGCATAATAACCCACTACTTGATTTAGATAATACTGGACCCGGGTATGTCCTTAAACTACGACCAAGACCACCGGGGAATGGGCAGCAGCATTCCTAGAATGCGGTGGAGATACTGCGATCGCCAACCCGCATGCCAAGCGTGGCGATTATGGCATTTACCCTCCATGAAATTGGGGGAGGCCTATGTCCAGCAGTGGACGTCCTAGGGCTGATATGGTGATTTAGATATGTCGTGTGGTGGTCGTCTGAAATCCTGAGGATACGCACTGTTGAGAGTGAGAGGCCTGCATTTGTCTCCAGCTATCAACGCAACGGTACCCGAGTATGTACTTACTAAAACTACAACCAAGACCACCGGGGGACGGGCAGCAGCATCCTTGGGTTGCGGTGGAGATACTGCGATCGCCAATCTGGCGATTATGGCATGCCATGAAATTGGGGGAGGCCTATGTCCAGCAGTGAAAGTTTTTACGACTGATTTGGTCAACGCAACGAATCCTCCAATCAAAATAGGGTTGCAGAGCGCTATGTGATTGTTCTGAATTGATTTGAATCTCGTAGAAACAAAACCTATAGAAACTTGAAGCAATTAGGATCGTTTAAGCGCAATGAAAACTAAATTAAACTCTCAGTCCAATAAAAGTTAGTATATAGCAATAGAATTTCAAGTTGAGCAATAATACAGGCAGAGGCTGTATTGTGTGGATTCGTTTAAGACTGAAAGGCGATAAGGGACGATAAAGTTCATATGTACGAGTAGTTCTGCATTTGATCGGGTTGTAGTGGACCGGACCCTTTGACTATTGTGCAAAGACTATAGTATACCTGGTTTCACCCTATTCCCGAGTTCAGTGTATTTCTTTTAGAGTCTTTTAGATCATCAAGAATATCAAGATTATGGTTTAATCTTCACCCATATAGCATGACCTCATTAATGAATGTGTTCAAAAACCACTCGTAAATAACAGTTTTTCAAATTACTCGCCTCCGACTCGTTTCATGAAGCCACACTAATGTTTTAAGGCCTCTCATTACGTACCAATTGCATATACTACTATAATAATAATAATAATATAGCCATTTATTCCAATACATTTTAACATATTTAATACAGTATTATTTAACAAAAAACAGTAAACGTATTAATTAATATATTTTTTCACTCCAACGCCCATCTTTAGTTCGTGCTGTGTGCCCAGCCTACTTCCATTTTAATCTAGTTATCAATTCTACGGCATCTAAGATCTTGGTTTTATTTCGGATGTCATAATTTTTTTTTTTTTTGGAAGTCATTATTTTTTATACACTACACACTACTAGTAAAAGGTAAACACTTCGAAATCGTTTTCCGTGGACATAACTAAATTTTAAGGGCTATGAAGCCTAATTTTAGTATGGTCTTATAATCCACACAAACGGCTTCTCCGTTTATATAAATGTAATATGAATATATTCATAAAAGTAAAGTATAGTCTTCTCTCGTGTGTCAGAAGCCGGGAACTTTTGGCCACAAGAGAGAAGACTTTTCGCTTGTCTTTTTTTCTTGATGACAATGATGACGTTAGATTTTAATATCAAAAAGTACTTAATTAAAAAACTTAAATCTGTAGCTTTTAGTAAATTGATGGTTCCTGAAATGTGCTGCTTTAAGACGGCGCAGTACGATCGGTGTGGATCGGTTCTCCATACAAACGTATTTAGGCTCTCATTTTAAAACGCCATGCTAGAATAACATGAAACTTTGTATACGAGTACACAATGGGATCCGGCATACCTAGGTCGGAAATTAGTTTCTGTTGCTAGAAATTAAAAAAGAGAAAAAAAATACAGCGTTTTTTGAGTTTTTTACTGCTTGTATGAAAACCTTAATAATCGCTGTATTTTTTCGCCATTATAATTTCAAGCAACAGAAACTAATTTCCGCCCTAGACAAGCTGGATCCATTTGTGTATACAAAGTTTCATGTTATTCTAGCATGGCGTTTTAAAATGAGAGCATAAATACGTTTGTATGGAGAACCAAACGTACTGCGCCCTCTTAAAACAAACCTAAAACACCTAACTGTTTACTTATGCGACGTAAAAGTGTACTCAAAAGAATTAGATATAAGCTGAAATCGTGTTTACGAGAGGTAAGAATAGATGACGTTTATTTTTTTACTTTCGTGATTTGATTCATACTCATACTGGATTGAAGGTAATTGTAATTCAGGAACCGTCACAACGAGTGCCGGAACTGCCGGCCGAACAATTGTTGAAAGAATCGTAATGTCACATAAGGTCCTATTTCTTTCAAATCAACATCAAAAATGGACCCTATGGCCCTGAAATTAGGTGGGGATTTGTTAAAACACTAAGACGCAACGTTTTGGTCGACTGCTCCCCAATTGTTGAGAATCGGTCTCCGGTTAACACTTTACGGGTCCACATGTTTCGATTGATTCCGAGACTTTTATGATTCGAATATTCAAAAGGTCTTTAGGGTGAAAACGGTCGGTATATGAGTTAGCGTGGTTGAGTGGTTTATTTAAGTTTATCGAATAATTTGACAATCGTTTACAAATCGGGAGAAGACATTTCACGTATATGGTGTATGCTACTTATCTTTAATTATAATTATAAAGCGTCGTCACTTAGATCAAAGCTTCTAAGAGTTTATTTGAACAAGAATACAGTTTGCATTGCATTATTATTAGTAAGTTAGGTATCTTTTAATGTATGTATTACTTGAAGTATTTTTTAACTGTCGTCATTTAGATTTTACGAAATTTTTCAATGAAAATTGGTTTACTATGATATAAAGGGAAATTAAAAAAATTAAGCATTCCAATGTTTTTACAGGATAATGAAATTTTCAAACAAAGAATCAGAATTCGAAAAGAAGTAAATATAATAATAATATTAATAAAAAAAAAAATTTCAGGCATATCACCCATATCAAAAAGTGTCCCCAATTTCACATAATAAATTTCGATGGCAGTTTTGTTACTGGTATAGTTACCATAAATACAGGGTGGGCCCTGTAACAGAAGCAAAAAATTCAACGGTAGACTATTTAGCGGGCCAGCAATAATTACCAAGTGGTCCCAGTCGAAAAAAAAAAAACTTTTTTCTTCAAAGATAGCTTTCGAGTAATTTTATTACGCTTCTGAAGTGATATTACTGTCAATTTATTTTATAACTCCATAAAAATTAAAAAAAAATACAAAAAATCTCCTAGAAAAGAAAATTGCAAAAACAATTATGACTTATAATCATAACTTGATACTACCTCAAACACTGCGTTGACTGAATTGATGCGCTATAATCTCGTGGTGACAATATCCATTACTCAGTGGTAACTTTAAAGCAAAATCTCTCCAAATTGAAAAAAAAAATAACAAAAGGAGTGACTGCAGATGCTCTAAGGAAGCGTCCTTTTAAATATTTGCTCATTTGACAGGGCCCACCTTAGACAAAGACAAAGACAAAGATATTTATTTTTAGTCTTATCCTTGTATAATAGAAAGTAACTAAACCGCTCTGGGGATACTTTTTATTTCTTCCGTTAGAATCGATATATATATAGATATGAAAAAAAAAATGAAAAAAAAAAATGAAAAATGTTTATTTTGGTTAACAATAGGCTTTCAGATCACATAGGTTGGGATCTCCTAGTAAGTATTGAAATACCTGTGGCAGGAGATCCCGCTTTTCCATACTTAACGTTAGTTACACAAAATAAAATCATGAATTTCATATTCTTAACTCATCTAAAAACTAAACTAAAACAAACTTAATGAGTACACTCTATTTGAGATCAATTGACCTAATTAAAATAATAAAATGAGTTGTATGCTTGTGTGTATGTATGTGTGTGTGTGTGTGTGTGCGAAATATATATATATATATATTGATTCTGAGTCGAATAAGCCTAAAAAATCCATAGTCTGAGAAAAAAAATGCGTCATCTTTTGAAATTTTCCCTAATACCAAGTAAATAGGTCTATACTAAAATAAGGTAAGTACTAAAATTTGGTAAGGTAATAAAGTACTAAAATAATCATCTATTCTTGTTTTTTTTTTTTCAGTAAAGATGACCTTTTTAGTACCATGTCACTTTCACTACTTTGACGCATCCCAAGTGTCGCAGTATTGTCACGTTATTTCGATAAAGTACTACAATAATCATCTACATTTGCTGTTGACTGTACGTATGCTAAAAAGGAAAACAAAAATAACTCAAACAATCGTAAAAAGTTTAGAGTTTGTTCGACACCCGATACCGATTTTCCCAGTTTAGACATCCGTCAATAATCTCCATTTCTTGAGCGCCGATGTATTTCGGTAGGGGAGATTTGAAATTCGAAACTCCACCAAAACGGGTGGGTAGTATACCTCCTAGAAACCTTGGATTAGGAACGAAATGCACACAAACACAACACAGATAGCTAAAGACAGCATTTCCAAATCTATAACGTCATCCTACATCTGCATTGTTAATCAGTCCTGCAAACGGCCACACGGTATGGATGCATAAGTAGACAGGCGATATGGGTCCCTAGCGATACATACATCGGAGGTCGTACTCATTGGCTCAATTGACTACGCCTGGGCCACGATTCGTTCATCGCTCTCATAGAAAAGAGGTCAATTAAATACGAATGTTCGTGGAGCAGACAAAACTTTTATTCCACAGCTGGCCAAAAAGTGGTAATAAAATAATGTACACAACACGGGAGGTAATAGATAAAGCCCTCGATCGCATATATATGCGTGCCTCGCCTACAGCTCGGGCCGCAATCTGCGATCTCAGTCTTTCTTTACTTTACCACTCTAGTTGTGTAATGTACTATTATCATATCTTAAAATACCTATTAATGTTTAACAAATGATTCTGATCAGCTTATGAATCCCAAATTATTTTTCAGTATCTTCTCGCAGATTTCTGCAGAAAACACGATCGACAAAATAGTTAAATTTTAACTTCATACTATTTAGAAACATTTTAAAAACGGATTAGTCGATTATTAAATTTATTAAAGGGTAGGAAGTTTTATTTCGCAGCTATATTATTATCCAGTTATTAAGATCTTATTTGCAATAACAATAAGAGTTTGGTGACTAATTCCACAGAATCTTTTAAGTTGACACTTTCTAAAATCATATTTTGCTTTAACCTCAGAAAACATACCAGTCACGCCAAAGCCGCACTCATAAAACATTTTCTGACACAACATGTTACTTTTAATGTTCGCATTGTGGTGAAATCATTTGTCATGTGTTTCCTAGTTTTCCCTAAACCGGGCGTGACGCATGGGCTGGGTCGGCCCAGCGACCTACGCGGGAAAGCACGTCTTTGCCGTCTCGAAAATTATTTCCGAGGGCCGAAAGTGGGGACTTTACGCGCCGTTTACTGTTCTTCAATTATGTGATTTCCTTTAAGTGGTCAGTCCTTTTCGCCCTCACCAAGTTATTGAAAAGTTGCAGACGAGTTTTTCTGTTATTATAGTCAAGTTAAGTGCATTGGGGCATCGATTATTTTCTGGAACGCGACTGATTTAATAATTGCCTTCTTTTGGAGTTGGCGTCGAAAAATCTCCGATGCTTTTGAAGTTAGGATTGTTTGGTAGTACTTATATTACCTTACTCCATGTTCAGAATAGTACATTTCGATGCTAGTGCGGAAAGTATGTCATTTCTTCACGAGTACCGAGGGATGCCACGAGCCGCAGGCGAGTGGCAACACTCGGGACGAGTGAAGAATGACATTTCCGCACGTGTATTGAACGACGTTTTTTAATACAGTTTCGAAAAAATAAGAAAAACAACAAGTAATATTTATAAAAACAATATCGAATGTTGCCTTTAGAAACTTAAAACATGCTTGCAGTAAGTAAAAACGCCTCTTCTTTGACAGGCGTTTCGGCAGCTATTCCGTTCCACTCAGACAACTTATTAAGAACGGTTTTTCAATATTCAATATTAAAAAATAAACGTGTTATAATGATGAAGAGGTAAGTAATAAAATATGAAATGTGTATATTTTTCGTATTCTGATATTAACAGTAGGTTTTTATGTTGATTACGACGTTTAAAGGAAACTAATATTTAACACCCAGCAATAAGGAGTCATGCATTGGAACAAGCATAAATTTAAAAAAATTGGAAAAGTGAAAAGCACTAGTGCGCGAAAACCAACTTTCCGCACGCTAAACAGCTACGTAAAGTAGCACTTTTTGAGCAACTGTATTAAAAAATTCTTATTTACTTTGAAGGAAGCTATTTGTTTTTAAAAAGTATTCTAAGGGTGTTTTAAAGTTGATTCTTGATCATTTCAGAAATAAGTACTTCGTAACTTACAGAAATGGAGGTTTTAACCATGTAGATTGTTTCTTGTCGAAAATAATGATGAAGGCACTTTAGTTTGCTAAGATTGCTTATTAGAAATCAATATTTGCTAAGCTAATACCGTATTTCGAATCATAACGATCTCATTTCTCATGGAAGGAGCAATCACTTAATTCCACGTTAACGCACTCATCATCCAATATTTGCCAAGGATGCGAACGTAACAGATCAAAATCCATGCAAAATACACGCGTAAGGCGGAACACGAATGTAGGCAATAATGTGGAGATTACACGTTATAAAACAGCCTATGTACGTTAAAGATCGATGTCGCTTTCGTCATTTTGTAGTGGCAGGGTTGTGGGTGTCACGTACGAACGGCGTCGACTCAATGATACGTGATCAATTGAACAATTGCCGCCCCCCTCACCAGCCCAATATGGCATGACATACGCTACCTATTAAGAGTCGGGTGTATTTTAGACTCGTATGCTGGCAGCGTTATTTTTTAGAAGAAAAAAACGAATAAAATTTAGCCGTAGCGTCTTTGCCGAAACTGTGTCATCGCTTTATTTGCCAACGATTTTGTAGCGCTACGCTTGTAGCCGATAGACATGCCATAAACCGTATGTAGAGAAAGTCGCCTACGTGAAGAGCGCCCCCGAGCTCCCCGGCACTGAAAGTGGATGAAAACTATGGGATTTAAAATATACCGGGACACAAAATTGCTCTAGGTTTCATTCACGACAATTTTTTTCCCTATGTTTCCACTCTAGACGTCGAGCAATGCTCGGTCTCTTAAGTCGTTTCCGCTAGTACAGCCACGTAAACAGACAATCATATTCTTGTAGGTACAAAGCTTTAAGTTTTTGTCCTTTCTAAAAACTTAAACAATGCTGTTTAAACAAACAAATTGAAAGAGCTACTTAAATGCATTCTAAAAGAATAAATTTACTTTAAAACGAGACACTGCGCTAAATTTGAATAAAACCCACATTGAAACAACAAAACTGCTTACGACTATTTAAGCTACAAAATAGGGAGGTACATTGAGCACACAATCCTCTTTACGGATAGATCCTTAAACCCGAACCAGACATTATTATATCGTTTCAAAGGGGCATTATCGATGCTAGCATATTATAAGGGGATATTAAATTGTATTCAATCTAAGGCCAGGTTTTAACATCAAAGATAGTTGCGAATGGGACGCGGAGCGAGATAATGAAAGGGACGAACCGTTTTGGAGCGGAACCCTAAACAGAGCAATGGGCCGCGATATGAAGAATGCTCCCGTCCACACAAACTTTCCCTCGTTACAATCTACCCCACTAATGACACCAAACGGACCTTTTTGCGCGATACTCGGCCATTCGTCTTCTGCCCGAAGACGTGTGCGGACCTATCCGCCATACGGAACAATTCCACATTAACCTGAGATAGATGGCTTTGTACGCTCGCTTGAGCAAACAATTCCCACTCAATTTTTAATGAAATTTTCGAGACTTTCCGACAAATTAGACAATGATTCTGTGGAGGAATTATTGGCCTTTCGATCACGGAGCTATTTGGTCGAGCGATAAAAATGAGATTCCTCGATCTACGAGCGTATTTTTTTCTCCTAATTCCATTTTAGGATGGCATTACTCTTAAATGAATATTCATTCGTCGTGGACTCGTTTAGAGATAATAGATTGAGGTCCACATTAAAGGCTCGATGAATTATGGATCTTCGTTTTGTATGCGCGAATGCGATGGTGAGACTGTTCCGTTAAATATGATGGATCGTGAGAAAGCTTAATTAGTAGGTACTTACAACCTTTTTATTTGTGATGTCCAGTCAGGGATCGTAAGTAATCATTACCTGAAAATAACCATAAAATATTTTATTTCAAGTAAGTCTAAAGGCAGTTGTGTTTAACTGGCTAATGTAATGTACAGCAGTGAGTAAAACTCTATAATCTATGTTTCAGTCTAATGCAAATCACATTTTTACATTCATTTTTTTATTACCGCATTTATTTAAGAATAAGAATAAGAATAAGAATCGTTTATTCGTGACCATACAAATACATACACAACAACATGGAATTACAGTACACCATCACATATTATAGTATTGTCACGAAACGGTCCCATCTCAGCATAATGCGGGCATTACTGCCAGCGCTGGTCTTCCGATGGGACCGTCGAGTGAAATCACGGTAGGCAACATAAAAACAGTAAATAAAAATTAAAATTAAAAAACAGGCAGATGTAAAAAAGAACAAAACAAAGGTTAGCAATATAAACAAAGATACCTATCAGAGTAAAAGAGATCCGCTCATTTAAACTGAACGATTTCTGTAAAAACTGATCTAATACTAATGCACAAATCATCAAGTTTTAAATACAGCGGCAATATTGACATCGCATTATTGTGGTAATATAATTCGTGTAAAGGGCCCGATTAAAATATTTATGAACGCAGCCATTTCATGTGCACTATCTTTTGCATAGTAGCTAGCGCCATTGACAGTGGCAGTGGCAGGCGGCAACTAAATGAAACAGAAACAGAACAGACAGAAGACAGCAATGCAGTTGTCGAAAAGAAATAAGAAATTAAAATATTTTAACATTATTTACATTCCAAGCGTCTACAGTACAGGAAAAATATTACAAACATTTACGAGCCGTGCTAGACTGTAGGTTTAGTGACAATTATAATATAAATAGGGATTATAATTTTTTTTCCCAAACAAAACGATAAGGAAGCAAACTTATAACATTCCTACTAAATTTAGTCTAAAAACAATATCAGAACACTTGTATAGCACTGCAGATGGGACATATCACAGCGGTGAGCAAATTTATTACCTAAATACCTAAATACAACTTGTGTCTAATCTGCAAGTTTCCTGGTTTTGCTGATGCTCAAACAAGTACTTTTCAAGATTGGTTTTAAAACTATGAACATTTTGCAGGATTCTTATTGGCGGTGGAATAATATTCCAGCACCTAGTCGCTACATAACGGAAACTTCCTCGAAAGGCCGCCGATGCGTGACGAGGCGTCAACAATTGTAACGCGCACTGCCGGGCACCACGAGACCGATTGCTAGACAGCTTTTCAAAAAGATACCTGGGGGACTTGTACTTGAGTACTCCAAAGAGCAAGCAAGCCAAGTGGAGCTTTCGCCGATGTTGCATCTTAAGAATGTTGTGTTTGTTCAAGAATGGTGTGACGTGGGCCCTTGGCGGAATGCTAAAACAGAAGCGAGCACAAGCATTTTGTACACGTTGAATGAGCCTTTTAGTTTTGGCAAGAAGACGCGGTCCAAACACTGAGTCCATATAATTCAGTTTGGATAGAACTAATGACTCTACCAGATTAATGCGCAAATTTTCATTTATATATGGCCGAATTTTATATAAGACCTTAAGTTTGTAGAAGCAACTTCTAACAGCATTTATCACATGCTTCTCATAACGAAGCCCACAATCTACCAGAAGCCCCAAGTTGCGAGCCTCATATACACGCTCGACAGGTTCATTCATCAAGGTGACATGTAGCGTGGGCTGAATACTGGTTAGCTGCTGCTTACTGCCAAAAATAAGGTACTTTGTTTTGCTAGGGTTTAGCAATAAACAATTACTAGTAGCCCAAGAAGTTATTCTAGTAAGATCAGAATTTAGTTTTTCTATTGCACTATCAATGTCAGAAGGCTTACATGAAATATACACCTGAACATCATCTGCATAAATATGGAGTTATATTTCACAGTATTTTCAATGGAAAATACAGAAATACATTTTATTTGATAAATATTGTTACGTAGAACTACGAGTAGACTGGCAGACAATACACTCCCATGGGAGCGTGGAAAAATGTAGCTTATTAACTGGCAATGACAAAGGTAACCGTGCTACGCTATTGTGCAAGTTCCAGTTTTCAATCGTGGACAACTTCATAATTCAGCCCCTAGGGACGAAACTACAAACTTTCGCCACTAGGTTTGGAAGTTTAGTAAGTTTACCATGTAAGAACTTATTACACAAACTGAGACAAACAAAACGGCCGGCCACGCGATTCCCTAGTGACATTCTGACCCTAGTGTACTATTTAAATTGTTTCTTTCGGTTGTAGCGCGAGTTCGTAAAGTCGCTGAATAAATGCCATTGTCTCGACTAACTTTTCGGAACCCCTACCTTTTAAAGTCACTTAACCGCTAGTTTGGTATTTCATGCTTTTGGAGTCCTCGGCGTTTCACACGAAAACTGCTTTTGTTGGTGTAGGTAACAGAATACTGTTAGTGCTATTTTCCTTTACAGTCTACGCGGAAGTCACATTTCTCGCTCCGGTAGTGCAAATATCATAAGCATAAACAACACGATGCTTCGTTGCACTGTAAACATATCAACAGCTAGATGAGTACAGCACTAGCTGGTTCTGGATCACTTACACACTTTCTCATGAGTCTTAGGAAACTTCCTGATTTGTCGGTATGGCGGCGGTATGATTCAGAAGACTGTTAGTTGTCAGTGCCAACCATCAATCTAGTCAGTACCTACAGCTTCTTAGCTGGGAGCCTACATTAAACTCACACCTTTATCAAAAAGGGTTGGCAGAGCACACGAAATTTATTTTCAGTGCCACTTTTACCAATTCTAGGTTTATAAATGGAAAAAATGTGATATTGTAGTGACAGGTTGCTAGTCTTTCGCCCACGACACACTTCAACCTGATTCCCATCGTCAATTATTTCGACACGTAACGGAATAAAGGAGGTGGTGCTATTCTAACCCGGCTATCCATGCACAATTATCAAAATCATGCTCGAAAAGTGAACCACCCGACATATACCCGAATTACATCGAAGATTTTTCTATTACATATATAGAATTTTCTATTCGTCTAGGCAAATTCACAAAAACTCTCATTGCTCATTTTAACTAGTTCCTCAGATAAATTACATGATTTCTGTACCTTCAACTTTTGCTGTTTGCTACCTATGTTATTAAGCGGTTATTTCACTATCTCCAATTTGAGCTTCCTTGAAGAGAAACCCTACCAATATGTTGGAGGGAGATATGGATGGATGCTAAACCCAGGAAGGTGTAATAACCGCTTTAGCTGCAATTCTACCAAACAAGAATGGTGTTTATTCCCATTAGGAGTCACATAATACAAGCCGCCCAATACTCCTTTTAAAAATAGTCAAATAATTGTATACCAAATGAGTTTTAAATTAGCATCGCAACGAGAACAGGGATTACATTAGCCGCTCAAACAATAACCGGAATGGCGTCATGTTTATTTTGGTCCAGATATCTTCGGGCATATACGTTTAGTAGATGCTAGAATTCTACATCAATGCTACCTATACACCGTAATGTTGAAGTTCCCGACAAATGCGTGTTCTCAGGAATGGTCATCACGGTGTAAAATAGTTACTTGTGTACGGAGTTGGAGAGAGGCAATGGTCTGAGGAAAATAAAAAGTTATAGTCTTGGGATCATATACAAGTTAGTATTAGAACTAGAAAAACAAACCTACTTAGCTCGTAACTCTGCTCTTTCGAGAATGACACGACTGTATAATCATCTCCCACACAACATCGGAGCCGATATTTTCCATAACAGCCCAGGCAAGTTAAAAAAGAAAGTGTCTTTGTTTTTTAAGTCCTTGGAGGTAGCGTGATAATTTGCTGTGCCGTTTCTACGCTATCCGATGATGTGTAGTATTAGTAGTAAGTCACATTTTCTTTAATTTAAAATAAAATTTAAACTGCACGCCTTATGTGAGTAGACACCGATGCATGTAAGTAAGTAGTGGTTGCCTACAATTGGATCTATCACGAACTGTAACCCTTTACACCCGAGAAAACGTTATTGAGATAAATTAAAATGAACTTTAATTACACTCTTAAAAAAATGATATTTCAATGTAATTAAGGACTCACAATCCGGGTGTAAAGGGGGTTAATAGATATAAGAACATTGTACGATGTATTATCTGTTGACGAACCCAAATAAATAAATTTCAATTTTTAGTTTCATTTCCTATGAAATACAAAGTTTGGTCTTGAATGAACTTGGAATGTGATATTTATTAATTATATATGTGATAAGTTACAATGATAACTACCGTCATTTTGGGATTTGATTAGAGTTGAAGTTGTCTTTATGTTGCGATAACAATGTTACGATGTTATTATGTTACGATAACAATGCCATATAGCAAGTGGAAATCCGTGATCTCTGCCTACCCCTCTGGGAAACAGGCGTGATTATATATGTATGTAACAATGTCATACTCAATTAAGCTTAACTATATGAAGTTCGTTAGGCAACAATTGACAAATCTCAAACCTTATTCACATTTTAGTCTGCGCATAAATACGCAGTTGAACTTTATCAGGTACCCCGTAACACGCTGTATAGAATAGACGCGTGTAGACATAGTATAGTAGAACAGATACTCGCCTGTAGATATAGTATAGTAGAACAGAGTAAGTTATGTACATACATGGTCAGCTAGGCGTATAATGGGTGTGCATCTCCGCATCAAATCCTTAGCGCGTGGAGTCGTGTCGCCGGTTGATAAGGCGATGGGACAGTCAATGGAACTAGTTAGGGGAATTACTTGCTATTCTACTAGGTTAAAAACTGTGTTAATGTGTTGTAATATATACCAGACTATTGTTGCTACAATAGATTTACAACCAGAAATTGTTGATGACAAAAAAGTTTGTTTATGTTTTAGATTTACGTTGCAAAAAATATGAACGAAGGACGGCAGTATAAAGTCCCGTAACTAGTTAGAAAATGGTTTGCTAGCAAAATTAACAACATTTGTAGTGTATTGTAACAACATCGGCTCTTCATTTAAATATCATGTAGCATTATTTTACTTAAGAAACGACTTACCAACTCTACGCTTTAGAATAAGCACTCGAATAAGAAAAAAAAACCAACAGGTAGCGAAAAAAATAGTTGTTAACTTTTTGTCACCACACTTTGATTTATAATTTAGTAATATCTACGACTAACTGTAACTTTAACTACGGACTAAATTTTCAAAAACGGTGAGTAAGTACCCTTCTTCGCGACGCGACATCAACATCGTGAGTGACCAACGCGACGAGTCACGCTTGAAATGTATTGTTTACTTTACCAAATAACAAGTATAGGGGTACTTCACCTTGGTTCACAGAACTGAAGCTCTAAGCGACAGAGTTCAAATTCGTATGTAATGATCCTGTTAGTATGTGGAAGCGTTCCGTCCCTTATAAGTTATCAGTAACACTCGTTTAGGCAACTTTAGGGTAAAACGCTCAGCGTAAGAGCGTGCGTAGTGATAGGGTAACTTGTGCGAATATTAAATGTATAGCAGTTGGTTGTAAGAGAAAAAATAGACCAAATAAAAGGTGGTTGGATTATGTTGAAGACAATATGTAAAAGCTGATACAAGAAATAGTGTACCGCGCTCCCAAGCGAATGGGATAATGACTGACTACAAGTGATGAATAACGATGCATAAAATTGCATCATCAATGTCCTAGAGGAGCACTTCATTTCCGGAATTGAATGACTACTTTCCGATGCCATTTTGTAAAACAAATTTTAAATAAAATATTCAAAACAAGGAACCCGTACATTTCAAGCCAGCTTACAGTTCCAGCGCTCAGTGAATTAGGTTAGTACCGGAATTGTAAAACGCAAGTTTTGTGCCGAAACCCGCCAGACGGTAGATCGCTGCAAACTTTCTATTAAAAATTCAAGAGATGTTGCACCGCCAAAGTGCCGCGTACTTCGCTACGTGCGAACGGTAATCCTGATTCCGTGAATCAATTTCCTAGAACACATTTACACTAGGATATTCTGTTAAGATTCTGTTACGTGCTGCGGTCTCTATTTTGTAACTAACGTGTGCAATATCTTCCCGATTTGTTTGTTTATCAGTGCATATTGCTTACACACAATTAAAGTAGCAGCAAACAGCGGATATCTAGGCTGCTGACTGATGGGCTCTTGTCAGTATAGTTTAAAGTAATTGTCTCAATATTTACTGGTCCAAAGCTAGCATTGGAATGTCATGTTACGATACCACCTTTACATGCTCTTTGAATTGTTTCGTATACTTTTCTTCCGTCTTCTCTCTTTCTGTTTATTTTTACTTCTATAATGTTTGTTATGAATCGTCGTAACTATTATGAACATGCTACTACTGAACATTGCCTTTTATTTTCGTGAGTCGGTTTAAACTTTCATGAGGCAAAACTCACGTATAAATCGTCACTCCGAGCGACATGATTCGAACTCTTTTTCACTCTCATCTTCGGTTTTAATGGTATAGTTTTATTACTGAACCAGTGACCAACATCGTAGGCCTTTGTCAGCTCTTTCGATCAGCACGGCTAGGACAAGACTGCGCGCGAGATAGACTATCCGTCTCTATCTAATGGGTACACACGGAAAGAGACGATTAGTCTTTCTCGCGCGCGATATAGCTCGCGCGCCGTCTTGTGCTAGCCGTAGCCGTGCTGGTGAGAATAGGGCTAATCGCTAGTCATTTAATGACAAAATCCACCAAAGACTTCATAAAACAATAAATAAAGTGCCTCTCTCAGTTACTAAACACTCGCAGTAGTCACCACGTCAATAATAAAATTTAATAGTTGAGTTAATACTGAAACTTGGAGGAAACTAAGTTGCCGTCGACTATGAAGTTAGTATCGTGACCCTCGAATATTGTTATCTGCAAAGTACAGGCCCTCTCGAGACTTAAAATATATCCTTTCATTTAAAGCTAAGAACGTTGCAATAGATTTAAAGTAAACAAATACATCAGTTCTGACCGTCGTAAATAAGTTACATAGTTTGAAGTGGCCAAAGTGCATCCAAAAGGACCCCAATAAAAATATGAGATTGGTATGACCTATTTTGATTAAAGTTTACAATTTGAAATAATCCAATTAAGTGCTGGAACTGGGAACAAATCTCATGATCTAATTTTACCAAAAAACTAGTTTGATATTCTCGACAAAAATTGGTAGTGCTATAAATAGGTACTTTTTAAACTTAATTAAAAACACTCCTGCCTTCCTATTCCTTCTCTGTTCCTTTTTTCTAGTTGTGACCTGAGGGGTAGTTGCGTAACTTTTCAAACGAGCTTTGGCTACAAAAAACTAAATTTAGTTCTACTATTCGAAATGACATTAAAATTTAAACCTTACTTGAGTTTTTCATCAATGCATACTTTGCTAATTAGCAATGAAGTACCTATCACTGACAATAACACAACTCAAATTATCGAAATAATGTGACCGAAAAATCCACGTTCATCTTCCTGCACTTTCCCGCTGTGTCCAAAGGAGAGCTGCGCTCTGGCATCTAATCCCATGTTTAAGCATAGACACTATGATATATTATGAATTTTGTATGTTTGGTATAATCTGTCCGACCGTTTTCTGCTATGGCGACCACTCCGACTCCTAACCAGCGTTAGCGAAGATAGCTTTTGTAGCCTAACCCTTGCGGCGAAATTCCGCGCACAATGCGGGCACGTAAGTACGCCGTTTTGGTAATTGTATTGAATGCTATGGCATATTGTCAAGTTCAACTTTGCACTGATCCTCGAAGTAGCGAACTTGGATGTTTGGTATATGAAATTATACAAAAAAAAAAATACGATTGGACCGCACCGATATTTATTAGGTATCAAATGTGACCAAAAATTTCAATGTAGCATTTATTTTGTTTTGCTCACCTTAATTCAAAAATACGTAAATAAACATTGCTCATTCTATCCAGAATATAAAGTAAGGCCAATTAAGTATATAAGAAATGTCACAAGATAGAACAGGAGAGAGATACCAATAAAGACGTATCAGACAAGGATGAATCATATCGCGTCGCCTTGGCTTTGCTTCAGATAGCCGCTGCTTTGATGTAGCAGAAGTTTTAATAAGTTATCCATGGTTATCGCGAAAGAAACAACATTTTGATCAACTTTGTAATAGCCAATTTGAGCTTATTTCTTTGATCACAAGTTTTAAGCTATTATCAACTAATACTTTTATGTTCGTCCATGATTTGAATGTGCCACACCCTGCACTGGCTATGATTTTTTTTTCCGCTATCCAAAGGTGGTCTGCAAGATCTCTTTGGGGCCCTTTACACGATTTATATTATCACAATACGGGGGTGTCAATATTATCGCGGTTTACAAAATTGTATGGATGTTGCCTCAATATTCACGTGATATGAGTTTATCATGTGATAATAATAACCATGTAAAAGGCCCCTTCAGCGATAAAATCGCCTGTTGTGTAACTTTGCTTATTGTAGCTGTGTCCATTTATTTACTTTCATTGAGGTCAGAGGTGTGCAATATTTAAAGAGTATTTGTATTGTATTATGCCATTGCATCCCGTTACGTTGTCAAGCTCAAGACAGAACGAGATGGTGGCGGACTGTGGAAGCCCTTTGTCCTATCTAGGGGACACAGGAAACATATGTTAGCCCTTCTTGTACCAAAAACAAAAATTACAGAGCTAATCTTATACCAGGTTTTTTGGTAAGTATGTTTGCTATGACCATGTCACTTTTTCGTTTTGACAGTCTTTTAAATGAATTATGATGTGCCATTGTACTTCGCTTGCGTCCTCTATCCTCCCGACCTGGGCTCCAAACAAATGTTATGGAGTAAAATATGCGCTTAATACCCATTGTAGACTCGATTTCCTGTCCATAAATACTAAGGCCCCTTCATCATTCGGAGGTAAAAATCAGTACAGCTTGTTTACTACGCGCTTACATAGCTTTTTGGTTAGCACAAGATGCGGTAGCGGGGCGGAACAGTACCGCTGTACACGCACTGCCCCGCTCCCGTGCAGTATAATATACTACTGCGCCAATATAATACTGGAAGTATACATACACGTAAGGAAAACTCTCAGCAAAGTAGAAAATACCGCATGCAGATTCCATCCCGCTGAGTGAGGAGCAACCTAAAATGTCATTCTGGCCGAACCTACAAATTTCTATCAAATTTTTATTATAAGGAATCTTAACTACCTTTGAGTAATAAAAATTCACTACCTAAATTAATACGTTAAATGAGATACAACGATACTAAACTAGACTTCAATCATTTGTTGTTAATACGTACTCGTATTTTGAGCTGCCAAACTCCAACTAAGTAATAAAGTATCTTATCTATTCAAACGAACGTTTATTAAGCGAAACAATAGAAGCGATATGACGAAAATTTTCAATTAAATAAAACAAAACCTTGGAGGTATTGTGGCGCGTGGCGTGGCGGGGAATGGCGTTGAAAGACTCGGCGTGGCGTGGCGTAGCGGATGTCCGCTCGCCGGGATGAAGGCTTTAAGAATGGCGGGAATGGCGGGAATGACGGGCGCGTGGCTGCGGAGATTACGCGATATCAAGCGATATATTCGTACCACTACTCCTACCCGTTTGCCGGCTACGGCTCTTGGGTGCGTCTATTCTCTCGTGTGGCCGATATTGTTCATGGAGACCTGTACACACGGAGGACACGTGAGCACACCAATTGTAGCTATTACATTGAAATCATATAGGCATTAATTACTTTTTAATTCACCACCGGGGGATGGGCAGCAGCATCCCTGGAGTGCGGTGGCGATCGCCAATCCGCATGGCCAAATGTGAAATTATGGGGGCTATGTCCAGCAGCTATGTCGGCTGATATGGTGGTGGTACTTTTTAATTAGATACTAATCTAAATGTGAAACCTGCAATTTAACGTTTATATGGGTCCATGTGGAATTTTTTATTGTATTTAACATTCTTCCGTACTATAGTACAATTAATAAATGAATTAAAAATTATTATATTAATTTCCTCAAAATCTACAACATATATCATATCTTTAACTATCCAATGTGGGAATGACGCAAATATTTTTGGGACGTTTAAGTTATTAAAAAAGGTCCAAACGTTATCCGGTCATCTTAAGCCGATGTTGATGGTAAGCGGTGGCACTGCCCTCTAAACACAAAAACTACTTTATTACATCAAGTCTAACCCTCTTTTTAAACATGTGTCCCACATTTAACTGCCATCTTGCAAAACACATAATGCCCACAATCACATGACAGCGAGCACAACTCTATCTCCCCCTGTTTCCTGCAACTAACACATAACTTGCCAACTTTATATTTACCGCTATTCAAAACACAACAACCTCTTATTACAAAGCAAATAGGTCGGAAAATCGAACGAATTTGAGTTCAGCAGTAGTAAGAAAAACCTGTAGGGAGTCAATCCGAGGGAACGCTATTTCGGTGTGTAGATGCATACACAAGCGGTGCTTGAAATTTTAATCGTCACATTCACCCTGTCTTGATGGCGCTCCAGAGACGGTATGGTTCATACTCATCGTGACGCGAGCAACATTACATAAAGCGAGCTACAGTCGACACCAAAAAATATATGTCTACTTTTTTAACCTTATTAAATAGGAATACAGTCATAAAATGTATAAACAACTTCGCCCGTTTACACCTAGAGGTAAAATCGTGTCTAACTGTGAAAAGACATCACCAAAAAATATCTGACGCGCTGCGAATGGTTCATAATATTATTACTGCACTACTAGATTTAAAGGGATGCCTACAAGGGTCTAGTACATTACATTGTGATAAAATTTAAACATGAGTTACACACATGGCATAAATAACTGAGCATTTGAGAACCATGTGCTATTTAAACAAGAACCGTTCATGCGGACCACTTAATGCGCCCCGCGTTTGTATTTTTTCTCCAATACCTAACAATATCTTATCTGTGCTTTTATAAAAATCCGCCATGCCAAGTTAGTACGACTAAGCCCCTTATGAGTACCTAATTATCGATTAAAAACTAAATTATTGTGTCTTTATTGCAGTCAATAGTTACGTTATGTGTTATGACCATCGTATGAAAATTTGGCTTAGTTTTGGACAAATCATCCTTCACTATATAAAATATCTAGAACACTGCACATGTACGATCAGCATCACAGTTAACTGAACTTTGGTAGACCTTGTCTCGTTGCAATAAGGTTCACGGATGGTCAGTTATACTTGATGCTGATAATACAGTCGCGGAATGAAAAGGTTCATCACTTTTCAACTCAATTTAATGTCGTTAAGGTTGAAAAGTAAGGAAATTTTCATTCAGCGATCATTTTACTGTTTGAAGCATATGAGAAAATAGATGAACAGACCAGTGTTACTGTAGCAATATATCACGACTGGTCTCAAATTCAAAAATAAGATTGGTACCCTAAAATAATGAATTATTCCCGGTTTCATGCATGTAGTAGTTTCATGCATCCTTCTTAATTGACCGAGCGCGCAAAGCGAGCTTTTGTCTGAAGTTGATGCGTCTCCGTTTCAGCTTTAGACAAAAATCTTTCGTATATCTGTCTGTCTGATCGGATGTTTTCCTCCACAGGTCGCATTGCTCAACCGATTCTCGTGTTTTTTTTTGAGCCGGTTCGATAATTACTTATATATAGAATTTTTTTGTCGAGTCATTTTTTGGAAATTTTGAAATTTAAAAAAAAAATGCTCGGTCTACAGCCCACAGAGCCACTAGTCTTACAATAGGTAAGTCGATGTACTGTACAGTATGCTACAAAATATTTGTTATGATATAAGTAGGTACCGGTACGCTACACCTATATTGCGGCTTATAATTAGCCGCCATTTTGATTTGCGGTCGTCAATGGTGCGGGCCGAAGAGATAAATGATCTTGTATGAAGAGTATGTGAAATCGCCTTTCAAAGGTCAGAATGAATCGTAAATCGTGCCGGTACAGTGTTACAGTACTCGCAATGACCGCGAGTAAAATACTATCTCTGTCATACTTGCTAAGATCACCTCATCAGTTTGCTTTGCGGATGCTATATGGAGTCAGCATTTAATGGTATTCTGGTGTAAGTTCCTAGCGTTAATTGCAGCAGCTTGCTGACGGCATGTTTACAAGTAGTCGCGAGTCGCGACTAGGGGAACATGAGTTTCGTGCAACTAGTGGCAAAGTTACAGCTCGGCCACGACTTTGCGCGAATTTCGGCACGGCAAGCGTTTTATCTGTTCCTTTTGACACTGACAGCTGTCAGTTTTCGCATAACGTACTAGCTACACACCGACAAATCAGGAAGTCGAAACGCTGCCGCCGAACACGAAGCTTTTTACGCCCTTTAATTACCTTATCAAAAGACCGCGCGCGCGCCGCGTTTACAAAGATTAAAAGCGGAGCCACACTGAATGCGTGCGCAGCACGTGCGCGTGCGCGTTGTATCGTATGAAATGTCATAGTAGATGACACACCGCTTGCAAGTCACGGGCACGTGCATGCCACGCAAGCGGTGTGTCATCTACTATGACATTTCATACGATACAACGTGCACGCCACGCACAAGCGCACGCGCACGTGCTGCGGACGCTGTCGGTGTGTCTCAGCTTTTCATCAGATCATTCAATCAAAACCACAGGTGACCAGAGGGCTGGCCAATAGGTACTTTGAACAACGTCGCAATACAACGTGGCAATGCGGCCAGCCTTCGCGTCCGGACACACTATACCCATCGGCACTGATTTAGAAGATAATTTATATTTATTGGTAGCTCTTAGTATTTATATATTTATAGCAATGTCCTTTTTATTCTTTTCGGTGTTTTATTAAATAAATATAACCCTTATCAAAATAATCCTTTCTGTGTAAAGGTTATTATTATAGGTTATATTTCAAGTAAAACTTTTGTTTCATGTAATATAATCTTGTAACTCATTTCAAGCGTAATTATGCCGTGCCAATTAAGATCATTAGGCTGACTGATAGTTGAAAATGAGAAACGTCGAGACATTTAAAACCATCCTAATTGAGTCTGCTAAACATTGTTTAACCTGAGAAAGTTTTTGTAGCGATTAAGAGTGCGCAGTACGCTCATTTCTCATTTTAAAACGCCATGCTAGAATAACATGAAACTTTGTATACACAATGGGATCCGGCATATATAGGTCGGAACATAGTTTCTGTTGCTAGAAATTATAATGGAGAAAAAATACAGGGATTATTAAGGTTTTCATACAAGCCGTAAAAAACTCAAAATACCGCTGTATTTTTTTTCTTTTACAATTTCTAGCAACAGAAACTAATTTCCGACCTAGATATGCCGGATCCCATTGTGTATACAAATTTGCATGTTATTCTAGCATGGTGTTTTAAAATGAGAGGGTAAATACGTTTGTATGGAGGACCGAGCCAGATCGAGCGTACTGCGCCCTCTTAAGCTCGAAACGCACAGAGCGGGTGCGGCGCGGAGGCGGTTTTGCATTTCTGACCTTTCCTAAACTGTTGACTGTCGATAGTGTCGATTACTGCTTTTTTGGTGCGACGTCCCCCGGACCGCGTTCGCTTAACCACAAAACCGCCTCCGCCACGCAACGACGCTGCGCCGTGTTTGCGTTTCGAGCTTTAAGGTAAAGTTCCCAATGGTGAACAGTGACCCAAAACAAGACATTTCAAGCTTCACCACCACCATATCAGCCAAAGGACGTCCACAGCTGGACATAGGCCTCCCCCAAATTCACGGGGCATTTATGCCATAATCGCCACGCTTGGCATGCGGGTTGGCGATCGCAGTATCTTCACCGCACTCCAGGGATGCTGCTGCCCATCCCCCGTTGGTCTTGTTCGTAGTTTTAGGACATACCCGGGTCCATTTGAGTATTGATGTGTCCAATTTTGGGTTGTTTATATATATGATAGGTGAACAAAAAATGTTAACAATTGAGTATTGATGAGTCTAATTTTGGGTGGTTTATATATATATGATAGGTAAACAATAAATAATAATAATAATATAATAATAATATTGGGGGACAATCTTAAACAAATCGACCTAGTCCCAAACTAAGCAAAGCTTGTGCTATGGGTACTAGACGACGATATACATATATACTTATATAGATAAATACATAGAAAACATCCAAGACCCAAGAACAAATATCCGTGAAAAATGCACAAATAAATGCCCTGGCCGGGATTCGAACCCGGGACCTCTAGCTTCGGAGGCAGAGTCACTACCAACTAGGCTAAACAGGTCGTCAATAAACGAGTATTGAATTTAAAAAAACGGGGCATTCTCAGAAAACTCTTGGAAGACGAATAAAATCCCTGGAGGGAAAAGAATATTTCTGCACCTAATTTAAAACGAATCGCTGATGGTAATAACAATTATTTAACAAAATTCCGGAGAATTTTATATTATTAACAAAAATTGCCACTGGCATAATATGGCAACGGAAGGATTGCCGCCAAGAAGTGATTTTCTCAAATTATGCATCATTTTTATCTTAAGGACGTTTATCATTGCTCTGATATTATTCAAATAATCGGAAAAAATACTTAGAAGCCTTCTTTACTTGCCGAAGTAAATTTTAAGTATATTGAGAGTAAGCTATCGATTTTATTAATAATATTTTTTAAGAAAAAAAAACCGACTTCAATGGGGGAGTCCGGTGAAAGATTATTAATCTTAGATGGTGCACTCTTAGATTCCATACAATAAAATACAAAAATGGCTATAAGTATGTTTATAATGGTAGAAGACTAAGTACCCTCAATTCCTCATGAAATCATGGAAAAACCTTGGTTGCTTGACAAACAAAACGAAGAGAACAAATCGCCAAACGTGAACTACGCGTCGTTGAAGAGTTCCGTTCTGATCATCATCAGCAGTTCCACTTCATCAAATGTCACTTTTATGAATGAAAATGCTTGATTAGTTCATGAAAATACTAAAATCACTATTTGTGTGCCTTTCACATTTGAGGAGTTTCCTCGATTCCTAATGGATCCCATCATCAGAACTCGAGCATGACAAAAATCAATCGTGAAAATAGAACTTGCTTAACAAACACCGCTAGAAGGACAAATCGCCAAACGTGAACTTTTCGTCGTTGAAGAGTTCTGTTCTGATCATCATCAGCAGTTCCACTTCATCAAATGTCACATTTTTGTATGATACTGCTCGATTTGTTGATAAAAACACAAAAATCACTATATGTTTGCCTTTAAGATTTGAGGAGTTCCCTCAACTCCTCATGGATCCCATCATCAGAACTCGAGCATGACAAAAATTAATCGTGAAAATAGAACTTGCTTAACAAACACAGCTAGGAGGACAAACCGCCAAACGTGAACTTTTCGTCGTTGAAGAGTTCTGTTCTGATCATCATCAGCAGTTCCACTTCATCCAATGTCACATTTTTGGATGCAAAAAAAAAAAAAAAAAAATTAAAATTAAAATTATTTATTTCGTAAAATCTACACGTGTTTATAATCTAGGGGATGGTGCCGCCCGGTAAGCAAAATATTGCCTGTGTTGGGAGACACCGCTCTTCCTTAGGTTATCAGATTGTTACAAGAAAATTACACTACTACATAAGATCCTAAAACAAGTGCATGCAACTAGAAACAAGTAAATGCAATTGTATATAAAACTATGTAAGTATCAAAGTTATCACTTTATCAGATATGTATTATTCAGTAATGGTTCATACCAGTATTTGTGTGTGCGTGCGTGTGCGTGTGTGTGTGTGTGTGTGTGTGTGTGTGTGTGTGTGTGTGTGTGTGTGTGTGTGTGTGTGTGTGTGTTAGTGCGCGCGTGCGTGTGTGTGTGTATGTGTGTGTTTAATAAGTGGATATGTGAATGTCGCGTGTTTTTAATTATTTAAATTATTTTGTTAACCTTGCAAGTTTTCTATTTCCTGGTAATTTTTTGATTTAAGCCACTTTATAATTATTCTTTTGCAATCGTAGTATGGTTTTGGGTATATGTTTAAGCATTTATTGAGTTTGTTGTATATGTGTCCAGACTTAGCATTGTACTGTGAGCACGCAAACTTAGTGTTAGTGTTTTTTATAATAGCAACGTTAGTTATTTTTCTTTTAGAGCTATAGTTAGCATTGTACGAAAGGGTTTTATGTTTTTTTAGAGAGACTTGTAAAATATATAGTTTCCTCACTGACAGAAGGTCGCTAAGCTGGTATAATAATTCAGTGGGAAAACGGATTTTTTTAAAATACATCACTTTCAAGAGTGCACGCTGAGCTCTTTCCAGGTCAATGAATCGAGTTTTGGCCGCCCCACCCCAAACAGATATGCAGTATACCAAGACAGACTGTACCAGGGACGTGTAAATTTCTTTTAGTATGTTCCGTTGTTTCAATGAGGTCGTTAATGCTCCACCTGGTACAATATGTCTTAGCGCCCCGAAAATCCAGAGCAGCTTTCTGACCCTCCCTATTACCTGGTCAAGATGAGCGTACCAATTTAGATGCTCGTCTAAAGTGACTCCTAGGTATTTAATTTGTGATACCTTTTCAATAACTGGGCAGCTACAAGTATTGGGATTTGTTCCGTGACAATAGTGGACTTTGAGATCTACATCGAAGTTGGGTTGTGTGGATTTTGTGATGCTGAAACACGTGTATTTTGTTTTATATGTGTTAAGTGTTAACAGATTTAGTCTTAACCATTTTGAAATCTGGGCTAAGCCCTGTTCAGCATTTGTTTTGGCTTCCATCCAAGTTTTACCAACGAACACTATGGCTGTATCGTCAGCATATGAGAAGACTTTACCATTAGCTACAGCCATGTCACAAAGATCGTTGATGTAAGCCAAGAACAGTGTAGGTCCTAAGACACTTCCCTGAGGAACTCCGTACGATACATACTCATTGTCACTAACGTGTTCACCTAATTTAACTTGTTGCTTTCTGTCAGAAAGGTAGCTTTTAAATAAGGAAAGCGGAGTACCTCTAACCCCCATTTTCTCGAGTTTTTGAATAAGGATAGGGATAGAGACGGTGTCAAAAGCCTTTTTTTAGGTCTAGAAAGACTGCCAAGCATTTATTTTTGTTATCTATGTTATCTACAACTTCCGAAGTAAGAGCAGTTATAGTATCTTCCGTCGATTTCCCTTGTCTAAATCCATACTGTGATTTCGACAAAAGATTAAATTTTGTAAAAAAGCTCATCAGTCTGGCATTGAGAATCTTTTCAAAGATTTTCGATACTGCTGGTAAAACAGATATCGGCCTATAATTGCTCACATCGTCTCTATCCCCACTCTTATACACAGGAGTAATTAGAGATTTTTTTAGTGAGTTAGGGAAAGGGAAAGTGAGTTAGGGTTAGGGAAATGCAAATGCTTGACTTGTTGATAAAAACACAAAAATCACTATATGTTTGCCTTAAAGATTTGAGGAGTTCCTTCAATTCCTCATGGATCCCATAATCAGAACTGCCTTTTGACAAAAACGGGACCAATTTGGATATATATACATACAATCAAAAAAAAATTTTTTCAAATCGGTTAAGAAATGACGGAGTTATGGAGTGACAAACTATAAAAAAAAAAAAAAAAAAAAACACAACAGAATTGATAACCTCCTCTTTTGAAATTTTGAAGTCGGTTAAAAATACATATGCGGAGCAGAACTCTACTGAAACCTTGTATTTTAAATTTTATATGTTACTATCTATTACAATTTTCAGATGTTACTATCTATTACAAGAAAGGAGCAGCTTTTGAGCCCTAAATAAATAAATAAACTCAACCTTTCTTTATTGAAACTCGATTACAAAGAGGAAATACACCATTTATTAAGTAATTGAGAGTAAAACCACTACAGTCACGGTGACGCGGTTTCAGCTACAGCATTTTCACAATCCGTCTCTACTCGCCTCATCCCAAGTATAGACTCAAAGTTTCATAAATACTACTCGTAACCAGAGGTCACAACACTGGTTCATCGAGATTAGTTTTCGGCAAATATTGTGAATACTGTTTCGCATTACCGTGTTTCACATCGGGGTGACCACTGTAAGTTAGGCCCCCCACCACGCATTACTCATACGGGTTCCTGTATCCAAACACAATGGGGTTGCGGTTAGGTGTGGTTATATACAAGTTATGAATAAGCACAACCAGGATCGAAGAGGGGCGAATATTTTGACTCATATTTTTTAGGGTTCAGTACCCAAAGAGTAAAATGGGACCCTATTACTAAGACTCTGCTGTCCGTACGTCTGTATGTCCGTCTGTATCTCATGAGTCGTAATAATTAAACGGTTGAAATTTTCACAGATGATGTATTTCTGTTGCCGCTATAACAATATATACTAAAAACAGAATAAAGTAAATATTTAAGCTGCTTTTTTGCCGTTTTTTTTTATAAATAATGGTACGGAACCATTCGTGCGCGAGTCCAACTCACACGTGGATGGTTTTTTTAACAACGCAAATCTTTCAGTCTGTTTTTGTAAACAAAATTTAAATAAATTACGACCTTGAGCCCTGTAAGGAGAATTCTACACTGATAAATAATCTTCATTCAAGATTTTTGAAATTCGTAGCGATAACAGAATATTCCTTATTCAATTCAACATAAAAAAATCAAGATAATGCTTTAGAAGTAAACAGTGGGCATTCTTATCGCTGCAGTAATCTATTCCAGGAACCGACTTGAGAGATCACTTCATATTCCACTTGGAATTCAACGTATTTTGTGGCCTTGAGCTTAAAAGGCGCTCAAAAACATTAAAAACTATTTTGAATCTTTGGTCAGCTGAAAAAATTTTTTTTTTCATCTGGTTGATAAAGGATGAGATCACCGAAGAAATAGAAATGGTAAATAAGATTTATAATAAAACAACTTTAGCCACTCAAAGTACTTGATGCAATAGCAGAGTGACTCAGCATAGAAAAGAGTTCATCCATATTTACATAATTTACAATTCAAATATGCTCATTCCACCAAACCCGGTCCGCAAGTTCATTAGGCTAAAAAATATTTAATAACTGTCTGTACGTAATATGATCAAGTTACCACACAGGGCCTCCATATTACAACTGAAAATGTCATTACAATCCCACATTCAAATCAGTACGTCGCATTCATGCACACGTGGCAAGCGCTTGCGAAAAAGGGAGCGCATGAACCAAGACAGTCACAATATCTTTTAAACACGGCCCGAAATTGAGTGTCGGCACCTAAACTGCTTTAAAATTTAAATCTTGTTTGCATTCACCCCCTGGAGGCTTGCCCATTTTAACACGCATCCTATGCCGCATGGGGTTAAATTGAATTAAATATAAATTTCACCACGCATGTCACCTCACTTGTGTAAAGTCACGTTCATAGTTCGTAAGTAAACTAGCAAATAAAGAGGCATGACTTTTAAAAATATTTTAACTCAAATTATGACAAAAGCATTAAAAAATAATTTCAATAAACATTAATGATTTTATTAAAGTTTTAGATAGTAACAGAGCCTTCCTTGGTATTGTGTGTAATTGAATATATAAGTATAATTAAAGGGGGAAAAACATTTTAACGTTTGAAATTGGTCGATTTGGGGTGATTTTTAAAACAATATTTCTTAATAAAACCCATAAAATACATGCAAAATCTATTATAGTAGGCAGGAATAG
The DNA here is from genome assembly GCA_905163555.1 of Notocelia uddmanniana. Classification (NCBI taxonomy): domain Eukaryota; kingdom Metazoa; phylum Arthropoda; class Insecta; order Lepidoptera; family Tortricidae; genus Notocelia; species Notocelia uddmanniana. The sequence continues at coordinate 27,181,096 of LR991058.1, read as the reverse complement.
TCTTATACTAGATAGTAAAAAACAGAAAATAACAAGATAAGAATCAATTCTTACAGAAAACAGTCTACATATATTTTCTATAGTAGGTAACATTCTAATAACCCGATAAAATATAAACTTTAGCGACTCGCCTCTCTATCACCGAGATAAGCTGTTGTAAAAACCGCTTTTGTTGTAGATCCGGTAAATACGATTGACCAAAACTATTCCAAAAAGAACTCCTTACTGCCTCGTTTGTAACGTGAAGTTATATTTAACCGCCCCCTTTACTTGTTAAAATAGAACGTCCGAGACCCAGTAATTTGAAATCCAATAACTGGAGTTACCGGGGGGCTGGCTTAACCTATATTTCAATTTTATTTTAAGGGTAATGACACAAGGGAGGGGTGGCTTCGCTCGGTTTCTTTTAGAGATTGTTAACTGTTTTTATTTTATGTCAACGACTGCGGCTCGACGAGAGCTGTCGAAGACAGACATGTGTTAACAATAACTTCCTACTGTTTGTTTACATTTCAAATGACAGTTTTTCGTAGTAGATTTTAAATGGTAGGTGATATATAGCTTAGTGTGTCCGATGAAATGTTGACTGGTACTTACAGTTACCTTAATGCCTATATGATAATCTGATAAGTATGTAAGCTGTTAAGTATTGATGTTTATCGAAAATTCATTGATTGTTGTTTAGTGAGAAACAGTCAAACGTTTACAAATATCTGCGTTTATTACACAAACGAGTTAAAAGGTTTATGCGTGAATAAAATAAGGTTACTTATATACACTAACTGACATCAAGGACAAGAAACCTTTTATACAATTTTAGGAGGATCAACAATACGAATTCCATCTACCTGTTTTCTGCATTACAAATTCATAGTTTGAAAAGGATCCACATCTGCTTTAAACAATAGAATCAACTCACTTTCCACCTCTCAATGGGTCGGCCATCGCAGCGAGGACTCGTTCCATTGTGAAGGATAACAATTATAAATCTCCCACTCCGCATGATTAGCATACATTTGCATACCTATGGCACGCTCTTTGGACATGAGTTTAGCGACAAGATTAAATGACTCCACGTTTAAAGTAAATGTGTGTCGTTTTTTAGCTTTTAAAGCGAGACCAGTCGATTGAATGGTAATGGTGTGCGGTTAGCATATATTAGACGTTAGACATCTCTGCGATAAAAATACATAAGTCAAGTAGTATCTAGGTAATCATTCATGCATGACGTGAAAGCATGACTTACTTCATTATTGAGGAGCGCTAGTGACCCAGCGGTGCCCGTGTACCGCGTGCGGTCTGCGAGGTTAAGCAACGTAGGCCCAGGTTAACTCGTGTATGGGTAACTGCTTTAGTAACCGCTTTGAATGGTTACTATCTAAGTGCTCCCGTGCTTTGGAAGGCTCGCTAAGCCGTTGATCCCGGCTGCTGTCATAGACAGCAGTTGTTAAGCCATGTTGGAGGTCTTGTCAAGTTGCCCTCTCACTTGACAAGCCTATCACTCTCCAAAATGAATCCGATAGAACACACAAGCGATTCGACGGCGGTGTTCCAAGCTTTGTAACTTAGATTCAACCGCCGGATCATCCTCGAAAATCATGGGACACTGGAACACTGGGCCTGCTTGATGGCTAATGTCCGTTCCATCTCTTCAAGTATGAGGGGAGGCCTGTGTCCAGCAGTAGGACGTATTTATGCTGATGATAATGATGATAGGTATGGTCAGGGCTGTTCTTTTAATCACTTCGGCTAAACTCGGCTGTCACGCGAGTCCCCGAACACCCCGGTGTTCGTTCACCCGAACGCGGCTGACACTGCCAGAGGGCCTACTCCGAACTTCGAACGTCGTGTCGTGCCATCCCTTTCACTCTCGTGTTATACACTATATGACGAAAAGGGACGGCACGATAAGAAGTTCGATTTTCGAAGTCCGTACTCCGGACTCTCGGATCGCTAGCCCTCAGATCGCTACAGCATCTCAACTTGGTCGTCTATAACCAAGTTACTAGGGGACGGCGTTGATGCGCAAACGAGACTACCGTACTAGACAACAGAGGCGCTACCGCGAACCGAAAGATCTGCCTTTCTGTCGCACGTGCATATTCGAGTGACTGAGAGGGAGATCCTCCGTTTTCGGTTCGTGGTAGGCCCACAGAGCACGTGCAATGTGGTTGATCAGGATAGCATGATTCAGTGTATGTATAGCTGTCCAACATCGGTTCATTACGCCAGAGAACCTTTTTTGTAAAATTTATTAATTATTCTGTCGGCTGGTGTTCCTTTGACTGAGTGAGTTTAATTATTTTCATAATCCAGGGGTTTTCATTATCATAATCCTTTAATTATGTTAAAATCTATTAATGAACGAAATATTTTACTTTATAGTGTACGAATATACGCCTTGTTTGTCTCTTGATGTAAAATATTGATGGAGTGATGTTGTTTAAAGGAAAAAAATTAAATTAATTTAGAGAATTGTATTTATCTTCATCAAAATTCTGTTTTAACTAGATTCTAGATAATACAATTTGTCTATCTAACAACTGTTTAAATCACAGTTTTCATGTACACTAACCTCCTTGCTGAAACTGCGGGGAAATCATACGATCGTTAGTTATCATTTTAATCACTTATCGTCGTCGTGTATAAGACACCCTGTCACTCTCGCGCTCGCATATTTGTCAGAACGTGACGATTATCTTATCCAAGATCATAAGTGATAAAATGGCAAACATCATACGCCTCCTGGTCCAAGTGGAAGACGAGCAGCAGCAGTTGCCCAAAATGAGCCCCCTCGCCACCGTAAAAAAAAACACAGATTTTTTGATCGAATCGACCTATGGTAAAGTTACCACGTTTGACAGTATTGATGACTTGTACAACTTTTATGCTTTATTAAGTATGCGAGGTTAATCAACTTCGGCCGTGGTCAACTCTTGGATGGGTGACCGCTTTGAGTAGTCACACAATTAAGTCCCGTTTACTAATACCTAATCATTATCGGACAACGCTTGTGTCCCGGCACAGTTGCACTCTGAAGGATGCCCGGGGTCCGCTACCTAATCGCAAGAATTGGCGTATGCTGCCATGACCTTCCAACTCAAAGGGGTAAATTAGACCTTATTGAGATTATATGTGCACAGAAATTACACGACTTAGTTTCGCTTTCCCCATTCCATCACCGGACGTCCAGACGTGTTGAGCGGTTACATCCTTACGTTGTCAGTCTTACATTTATTTGCACGAAGCGAGTTGCTTCTTCTTTCCTAATGCGAACAGCTTAGGACTGCAATTTACTGCCGCCCTCTGTATTTCCTGATACAATCTGGGTCTCTTCAAGACAAGAGTGAATAGGCTAATACTGAATCAGTGTGCAACATCTTAGGCCTTGTCATGGCTTTCCATTAGTTGAGACTAGGGTCAATCGCTGGTCAGTCTATCATAAAAAAAAGGTATTGTTGAATGCCAAGAACGATCCTGCGGTGCCCCAGTACAAGGAGGATCCGGACGTTGGTGGTTTTAGATGGTAGTCCAAAGCTCCTCTAGCCGCGATTAGTCCATCATACATCCCGACAGGATGGAAGGAGACAGTACATTTCCACGACATTAGAAAAAGGCCCAGTGTTAATTGTGATATTCGCATACACCTATGAATTTCTACTCAGACGTTTTCCTCGCGATGTTTTCCTTCTTCAGATCCGTATTAAACCTTTTTTGTGTCCGTACCAGATGTGTGCCAGATTAGTAGCTCGGTTCACGGATGAGTGGCGAGTTGTCAGCAACCGTCGCATCGCTTCACACCCAATCTCGTCTCAACAGCTGTGCGGCGCTTGGCTTACAACGATTACGTGTGATAGCTATTATGCGTACTATAAATAACTATTTTCCATGGATCTATTTTTTCCTCTTCATTGGCGTGGTTACATCGTGTGGCATTTGAGAGATGTAATTTTACAGGGTAATCGTAATTAGGTAACATAGTATTTATAGAGTAACGACACTTTTTAAATGAACACCTCACGTCTAGGAAACATTGTGTCATTGTATGAGTTGCGGTGTATTGTGTCCGTATGCTGACGCGGATGTGAGGACACACTCGGACGGTCATACTTACAGTTTCTTTTTTAATATTACATATAATTTATCTATCTAGAACATACAAGAAAAGTAAATACAAACGAAATACAAAAAAAAACAAATTACACTGCGACATGGACCTCAATACGCTGGCGGCTTTCTCCTCTGTACCGCAAGATAGCCAGGAGCCAACTCTGGGGTCCTCTGAAGACTGACGTGTGAACGAGCGGCCTTCATGCAACTTTTCATGACAGTTTCGGTTCATGTTTAGTTTCCACGTGAAACACCGCAAAATCTTAGCTCTGTACTAGAGAAGATTATTTGCGGCGCTTGTGTATCTGAGCCTGCTTAGCCGAAGTGCCAGACTGGGAACGAGTTGCCTGAATATGGGACAGCCGAATGTATGCTGACGCGCGTTGCGTCCTACCGAGTTTCCGCGGTAGCAATGTTGCACCGTCAGGCCATTTGCCATCGGCCCTGGTCACCTACCGGTTCTAATGAATAGGGTGAAGAGAATGAGGCGATGGCGAGCGCCCGATGCACCAGATGACCAGATTATTTATGGTGCCGTGACGGTACATACAATCGGCGCTTCTGTTGCATGAAAGATCCAGCTGGTCCACGCTTTTGCCGCAAACACGTGAGTGAGGAATGCATATTTAAGAACCCAGCCTTGAGTTTAAACTTGGCTTTACTCTACAATGCCAAACAATATATAATATACAAAACAAATGTCCCCTATTGCACACTTTATTAAAAATATAAAACAGTACTCCACATGGTTATAGGAGCTCTCAAAAAGAAACTGGAATTTTATGGATGAATTCGAGTCACAATCCGATTTCAAAATCTTCAATATCCAGTGTAGCTTGAAACGAGTCACAATACTCACAATGCATTGAAATCGCACAGTATCGAGCCACATTGACCTCCTGAACAGCTGTTAGGCATTTCATTGCTTAATAGAGCTATTAAGGTTATTAGTTTGATTAAGGTGTTCAAGTTTCCATTGGCTAAGGAGTTGCGATGACGACGAAACAACTCGTAATGTTGGCACAAAATGGTAGTTAGTTACCTGCTCAGTGTAATTGCGTATAGTTTTACTAGTTCAATTAAAATAAATTAATGAATGGTGTAGTTTAAAACCTGGACCCGGGTATGTCCTAAAACTACGACCAAGACCACCGGGGGATGGCAATGCCCATCCCCCGGTGGTCTTCTCTCTTGGTCGTAGTAGGCAGCAGCATCCCTGGAGTGCGGTGGAGATACTGCGATCGCCAACCCGCATGCCAAGCGTGGCGATTAGGGCATATACCCCCCGTGAATTTGGGGGAGGCCTATGTCCAGCAGTGGACGTCCTTTGGCTGATATGGTGGTGGTGGTGGTGGTGGTGGTAGTTTACTAACCGTACCATACGAGCTTCAACAATGTGTTATAACATATCTCCAGATTAACAATAGCAATTAACAACCAATTAAACATTTTTTATAGACCTAGTATAATCTTTTCCTACACGGGGTAATGTAGCTAAGTGTAGTTGCTGCTTTTCACAGGTAAATGATAATTAGGGTTTTGTTTAAGAGACTTTGTGTTTTTTTATACAACGATATCAGATACCATAGCCTCTTGAAGCTTGCGTACCTATCCAGAAGAATCACTTCTTAAAACTTGAGCATTCGTTGGGTTGACAGCTAGAGTCATAAATATGCAGGTCTCCCACTCTCAACACAGCCTATCCTCAGCATCTGGCAGCCTACCACTGACTCACTGTTTCGGCTTTCAAATGCATCCTTATATTTCCTATCCATTATTCCACTTCCAAATATCCATTAACCATGGTCATCACCAGCGCCATCTCGCAAAACTCACTCACACATCACTGCGGCGCGATAGTTTCGCCTTAGTCTCTGCGCGTGCGGTCCGGAAGTCTACCAGAGAACATATAGAAAAGACTACTATAAGCAATGGCGCCAGCGCCTTAAACTCGGCTCGTGAGAAATAATACGTACAGATCTCTGAATCTTGTAAAATCAAAGAAGAAAATCCATCTGTTAGTTCCTTTATCAGTCTTACTTATTATTTGATTGCCGAGACTTCGCACTTTCTGAAGATTGAACTCCTCCGGCCCAGGGGGTCTACTCCGAAATTCGAAAACCGAACTTCGTATGGTGCCATCCCTTTCACTCATATAGTGTATTGCAGGAGAGTGAGAGGGACGGCACCATACGAAGTTCGGATTTTGGATTTCGGAGTAGACCCCCAGATTACAACACTCACGATCAGGAACATATCACTACATACATAAAGAGCCGGAAGTGATCGAACCTCAACCGTTCTAGTTTTTTATTTATTTATGTAATCATACATGTAATAATTACAAGAAAGGAAAGTCTTAAAAAATTTAAATAAATTTTTCGGTAATCACAAGTTTGTGTATCATACATTATTAAATAATATTATATTGTGTAAGTTTTGCCTAAGCTCTAATTTTTTCCAAAATCTCTCTAAAAGCTTGTAATAATGAGAAAAGTGTTCAAAGATAGAATTTCAAGTGACCTGTGGAAAAGGTTTTCTCACTAAACACGTCGTACGAATATTTGTGCAAAACCGGCCCAAATCATAGTCACCCTAATAAGTTGGACATTTTGTCAAGTCCAAGAAACCTGATTCCTTCTTGTATTTCACTCATTCTAGCTGCTAGTGGGTATTGTCAATAATGTAAGGGACCACTGAAGTCAGAGCGAGTAGCACTCGAAGTACTCTGAACGTCGCTGCTTTGCCCAGTTCCTACTCAATTAACTGATTATCGAACGTTAAATTACACAGAATTGGTTAACGTATACTAATTATGGACGGGCTTCTATTCCCGAAGTCGATTCCGTGGGTTTATTTGCCCGGGGCAATTCTGCGAGTGATATTACATACGTATTTAATACCAATTACTTTTATCTGGTTTTAAGGTTTCGTACTAAACAAGTACAAAAGGAACCCTATTATATGTGTTTTGCCGACCATTTGTTGATTAGAAAAAAAAGTTACAAGATATACTCATTCGTGATTTTCTTTATCTATAAGTGGCTTCCCACCTAGGAACTAATCCCCTGCACTTTCATCTTTGAAAAATCGGTGCCCAGCAGTAAGACAAATGTAGGATGACGATGATGGGCAGTGCGGTCCGCTTGTACTCACTATGAAGCGAATATGTAAGAACGGGATGAATAGGCTAGTGTCCTAAAAAATTAAATTGGTCCGTCAATTAGATTATCGAAAAATATTAAAAAAGTATTTTTTTTTTTTATAAAATACTTTTTTAATAATAAAAGTCCCCAATTCATAAACAGAGGCTCGATTAAGATGAAATATGAATCGTTTTCGTTGATGCGTTTGCACTCATCACAGCGGAGCAGCATCTCGCTCATATTTGGTGCAGCTCAACCGGGGAAGTACTTCCACCTTACAGAAGACCGCAGCCGTAATAACACTACTTTAATAATAAAATAATAATAATATTAGGGGACAATCTTACACAAATCGACCTAGTTCCAACCTAACCAAAGCTTGTACTATGGGTACTAGACGACGACATACATACTTATATAGATAAATACATACGTAAATACATAGAAAACATCCAAGATCCAAGAACAAATATCCGTGAAGTATGCTCAAATAAATGCCCTGGCCGGGATTCGAACCCAGGACCTCTAGCTTCGGAGGCAGAGTCACTACCAACTAGGCTAAACAGGTCGTCACTTTTTCTTCAGGTATGTGATTTTGTTCCTGGTGAGTAAGGCTTGAAACGCACAGAGCGCGGCGCAGTGTCGTTACGGGGCGGAGGCGGTTTAATGGTAAGGCGGACGCGGTCCAGAGGACATCGCACCTAAATACCGCGCGGGATCGGGATAGCGGAATGGAGACGGCGTGTGTGACATATGAAGCAGTAATCGATACCAATCGACAGTTTCGGAAAGATCAAAATGCTAAACCGCCTTCGCCCCGCACCGCGCCGCGTCCGCTCTGAGCGTTTCAAGCTTAAGATCGCCAGAGCTAGAGCGAGGACGACCTGCATGTCTTTAGCAGCTGTCAACACAACGAATTCAAGTTAATAAGGGACGACAATGGCAACTTTGGTGTCTGCTTTCCATCAGGCAGGCCGTAAGCCTTCAAGCTTGTTTAGTTGACGGATAAAATAAAATTAAAAACAATTTCTGACGTGATTATGCAAGCATAACTTAACACTTTAAACTCTCGCGCTTTGTACACATTCTTATAATATTCGTACACGGGTCTAACACGAAATAACACTATAGGATACTGTGAGTGTTGTGTGTCGTGCCCTAGACAATTAGTAGCACGATGAGCGGGTAGAAAACTTTTCAGATCTTCCCTTTACATTTTTATAAACAATTGTGAGGTAAATGTTGTGTGTCTCCGTTGACAACTTGCTGAGCTGTCAGTTTGCCGCGACCATGACCGGTGCAAACCGTGTCGAAACGTCAGTAATTAAGGTAAATAAGTAAATTTGTATTCAGCAATAAAACTGAAATTCCAATCTGAAACTGAATAATGTCAGAAAAGTTTTTAATCGCTGACTAAATACATATCGGGTACGTATGTAATGTGTGTCACTGAATGTAGACCTAGCTGCTTAGCCGCAAACCCTTTCAATGGAGTGAGGACCAAGTTTCAGTACACTCTTTTACACTTACTTCAACTTTTTATTTGAAGCCACTTTTGTGTCGCTTTTTCCTTGAGTAACTTTGCGTCACACTGGTGGATATTCTCCATTTTGTTTTTTTCCTTTTTCCCTATCTTGTACACTTTTAAGTTAGGTGCATAAAAATATTTCTGCGCGCTAAGTGATCTAAAAATACATGATATTAACGTAAGAGCGACCATACAGTAGGTGCCAGAGATATAATGTAAAATTTCGTCTTTAATAGTACGTTCAAATCAGGAATAATAAAAAGAACATACATTCTTAAACTGATGTCGACGTTGCTAAAGTACGGGCAGGAGTAAACAAAAAAAACCATTATAATCATCGTCTAAATGGTACTAATACAGACAACATAATAAGCGCAGACATACTAGTAGCTTCAACGCAAATAAAACACTATAAAACGTAGCCTTCAGACAGACGAAGCGTGCTTAAGCTACATAGCTACACCACAAATATGTACTCGTAAGAGTCGTAAGTACCTATTCATTTGGTCAGACACCACGCCCGAGACATTACGGATGCGTTGCGGCGCGTTCACCTGCGAACGGGGTGAAGGTCACAGCGAACCAAACGCTTCGTCGCGACGAACGAAACGCAAATGACCAAGTGAAAAGATACCGACTGGATTCCACGCACCCGTCAAATATAAAAAATAAATTAAATTAGGAATGTTTTCAGCCAGTATTCATTTACCATTAGTACCACAGAATAAAAAGAACGTCTTATTTTTTAGGTATTTTATTTGGCAAGGTTAAACAACCACGTGCGGGATATATTTAATACTACCTATTTGCATGTTTTTTTATAATGAACCAGCTATGTTACATAATATAGAAATAAAATATACATTTTGAAAGGATATTACATGTTTTATACTAGCGTTGCCACCGGCCAGCCATCTTTCGTTTTGACCGGTTTTGGGCGCGGACAAATATCATTGAATACTCCGTAAGAAGAAGGTCCTAACTGCTGGCCATTACGACATAAGTTACAGCGTTTTGTTGGTTCAGACGTGTAGGAATGTTGACTTTACTGGATTTTTTCTTGTTTTGCCGGCGTTTTAGAAGATGTATTCAATACACGAAAGTTTTAAGTAATAGGTATGTCATTGGTAGGCCATTCATATCTCATCAATTCATTAAAAATAAATATAAATGCTAGTCATAATAAGTTTTATTTTTTTGACTGGATGCGGGTGGCGCAGGATCGGTCATTCTGGCAGTCTGTAGGCGACGCCTGATATATCCTAGGCCTAATCGTACCTTAGTATCTCCACATTAACTTTTCACTTTCGTAATTTCTAGCCATAGTAATTAAACCTAATGGTTTTATTGAAATTTTGCAAGGAGGTTGATTATTTTATAGATTTTTATCCTCGATTAAATTTTTGGAAATTTGGAAAAAAAAAATGCGAGGTCTATAATAGCTAACAGAGCCACTATACATGAACGTCCTTAAAACCTAATAATTATTTTATCTAAAATGCTGTTAGTGTACATTTTCTTTATCTGTCACTTTGTCATTAGCTAAAATATGTTTAATATTTTCTGTCATTAAGGGGAGTAGATAATATCATAATATTACCTTTTCACCGGTTAAGTAGTCATGAAAAATCGTACGAGAAGTTGTTTTTTCTGTTAATCTTAGTAATAACAGCTCTAAATGCAAATTAACTGGTCTATTAATTATCCTTGATAGAACAAACAGTAAATACAGCAAATGTAAAGTAAATACCGAAGCAGATTTTATTACAGGGGCTGTAGAATCCGGGAATTTTTATTTTCAAATTTCAAAATTTCTAAATCTGACTCGACAAAAATCTATAAATACGTAATTATCAAACCTGCACACAAAATTTTACGAGAATCGGTTGAGAAATGCGACCTACAGAGGAGATCAATCAGGTAACCCGGACGTACTAAAGCATTTTTTTTGCCGGCAAACGGCGACCTTCGTTTCATTCGGTCAGTAAATAAATCAGCTATTCTGTACTACAAATTAATGTGGAAAGCAAACGATGATTTATTTAATCTTTATTTCCGCCACGTCATTAAACAGAGGCGATTACAATCACAAAACGCCAATTAGACTTATCCACCCTAAATCGAGCCCAGATATTTCCGTCTACCCACAAACCCGGGTGCGCTTTTAGGTACACGGAAATACCTACTCAAATTTATTATTGTGTGATTACTTTAACACCTCAATACAACTAAACACTCAACATCAAATAATACCACTACCGAACGAGATGGTCCTATACAAATTTGATTGAAAGCGACAGTAGACACATCTTTTTGTTGTCCATACTATAAGTATGTATAGCGAAAACCTGGCCGGAGAAAAGAGAAAGAAATTAAAGATAAACCATAGAAATGGGTGTCAATGTCATGAAACAACAGACTTTACAAATTCGTGTTTTGAGCAAATCTTAAAGGAAATAAAAACACGTCTAGAATCCAATTAATATCAGCCCATCCCCAAATGCACCAAGGCGACGAACCAGTAAGGAGGTCAGAAAGAACTTAGTAAAATTCTACTACTTCAAATAAATTGAAATACGTACCGTTATTGCTCTTGTCTTTTGAATACTTTACTTGCTTTGTCTGCCACAAACGGCTTAATGCTAGGTGGTGGCAAACGAACTATTACCCGCCCAAGTTAAGTATGTTGTTTATGGCAAGTCAACGGCCATTTTAATCAAGTTCTCAATTTAGATGCACAAGAGATAGATATCTGTCTGTGCGGTTAGTCTCAGTTTTTACACCTTTTATCACAACTTCGACGAAACCAAAACGTCGCAAATTTGGCGTCCAAAATAGGAAAGCAGAGTTAAAGCATCTATCTCATTTCAACGTATTGCTACCTCCAGTTCTAAATATGCTTAAATTCAAGAAAGTGAAATATGTAGGTATGAAAATTGATATATCCTATCCTAACGCTCTTTCGATAAGTTGTGTAACTGCCCTGCATGCGCAACACAACAGTGATAAGTATCAAGTAAAAACCTACTAGCAGTTAAATAACTGCTTTAGCACCGACCACAAACGACAATTACCTGATCAGTAGGTTTTTACATGATATCACTCTTGTATTGCACCTGCACGGCAGTTACGCAACTTATCGAACGAGCTTTAGGATAGGATATATCAATTGTCATCTTTGCCTTCAAAAATTACTGATACTTTTAAAAACTCAATCAATTAGGTAGGTATCATGCTAAATCGCTCGAATATCATCATCGCGCGCTATTTGCTTTTAGTGTTCTTGTTCGGAAATTTTATTCGAGCGCATAATGTCGTCTTTTTGCAATAATATGCAGTCTGTGAATATTCAGTTATTAATAAAGCGGCCACAGCCATTCACAACGCTATTTTTTAAACTTTAAATCTCCTTTCGCCTTTCTGCGCCCGAACAAAGGTACCAATTAAGCTCCATAATCGCTAGCACCCTTATAATTAATACTGCAGAAATTAAACTCCTGCAATACCGGCTAGCGAAAGAAAAAGGTAACAAACTGTGTTATGATACTGTCTCTTACTACCATTCATTTCTGATAGTGGAATAAGTGTACAGAGTACACAAAAAATACACAATCGCAGCTTTGTGCTCTACCGAACATTAATTAAGAAGAAAAGGATTTGAAGTTTAGAATGGTTGTAATTCAACACGTGATCAATCAACCTTATTACGATAGTGATAGGGTTCAAGATTGTCTGTGTAGTGGAAGCGAGGTGGTATTGAACTGCCAAGTATAGTTCGCGCGAGCACATTTGTGGCTTTCGGAAAGATTGGCATCGGAGCCAACACATTTTTAACCTTTTTTGTTCTGTGCAGTAATGTATAACGTTAATAATTTACACCTATAGATTGTTAGGAAGTATCCCTCTCCTCATAGCGAACTATATATTTTTATAGTTTGTGTTTTGTCCATAGAAGAGTCACTATAGGGAACACAGGGTGTAACAAAAATATTACCGGGTCGGAACCGAGTAAGGTAACGATCGGTATCAAGTTGTGATTACATAATTCACTATCTTTTTTAGTGATGCACTTACGTGGTAATTTATTCATTATTTGAACATTTTGTTTCCATCATTGGCAAAAGTTATGTTTTTTAAGTACTTTCTTCCATAGATACTGTATAGATTGATTCACAAGAGCTGGCGAGGAATGTCTGTGAAATTAATGACAGTTTTATATACACCCGTGGACAAAGAATACGGGTCGGTAAAATACCGTCATATATTCCTAAAATAGTACAAGGTTGTACAGTTTTTTTAATCATAATATTTATTTAATTTTGCATTTAAACTGCAAAAATAACTGTTAAAAAATAACGTTACCAGATTCAAATCGGGCCCTAAAAACCCATGAAAAAAACAACGTGACGAAGTGAGATATCGCAAAAAACGTAATTTTTGGTTATTGATATTTTTATGACAGGATCCCGGAAATTACTTATACACTACGGTATAGTTGGGTTGGGTGGTGGTTGGTAATAGTTTATTCGTCATCATTATTATCCTAGCATTATTCCCTACTGGGCAGTTGCACCCTGAAAGATGCCTGGTTGGTAATAGTAAGTATATTCTTTAACTATCTATAAAAAAACCTTATTGCGGTTATTAAATTCAGGATGACCCGATTTTTTTTTGACCGCGAGTGTATTTTCCGCGCCAGCTCTTGTGGATTGACATATAAATGCTAACGTAATTTCAGATTAATTATACTCGTATGTATGTTATTATATTAGTTATACCTTTTCTTTTAGTAATTCAATCTAAAGCATTATGAGTCGCCAGTACGTTACGTACGTTACGCTCTCATTTTAAAACGCCATTCTAGAATAACATGAAACTTTCTATATACAATGGGAGCCGCCATATCAAGGTCGAAAATTAGTTTATGTTGCTAGAAATTGTAATAGAAAAAAGATACAGCGAGTTTTTGAGTTTTTTATGTCTTGTATGAAAACCTTAATAATCGCTGTATTTTTTCTCCACTATAATTTCAAGCAACAGAAACTAATTTCCGAGTTTTCCGACATAGATATACCGGATCTTATGGTGTATACAAAGTTTCATGTTATTCTAGCATGGCGTTTTAAAATGAGAGCGTAGTTTATATGGAGAACCGAGCTTACTGCGGACTCTTAACACGTAATCCGGCAATGCGGGATTTAAAATAAATCTCCACACAGCATCCCGCCAATGCCATGTTTTTATCCAAGCTTTTACGAGTAGGTACCTACATTTTTGTTAATGAAGTTGGATTTAAAAATATAAAAACTGTGATCATATTAAATTTTTTACTTTATATTCCAAAAACAATGTGCAATTTCTCCTATTCGAAAATATAGATATAAGAATTAACTTCTAAAAGTCTATTCTGTTTTATAACGTCACTTAATATTCAACAACACTTAAAACTACACCAAAACATAAATTCAACTTTAACCTAAAACTTTAGCTATCTAACACACAATAACAGTGGAAATTTAAATGTTGCGCGATGCCTGGACGCTAGTCAGGGCGGTCATTACAGGGAGGAAATAGGCACTTTTACCCTCGTTAGCGCCTGGCTCGCAGCCTGAGTACATGTCACACTAGGCCTAGGGCGTTTTTCAGCACATTTCTTTCCTGTGATTTTAACACAATGCTTAAAAAGTAGCTACTTACTAGGGGTAATTAATTACGTAAGTAACGTTTTCCAGCGTGCGTCATGAACCTTTGATCTGAATGTGATTTTCCATGCTAAAAATTTCAGTTAAGTAGAACTACCCAATGTAAGTTTAGAAATTGTGTAATTTGTAATACAGACTAATTGTAAATAATTTTGTTTTTCATATCCATTGATTAACTACATGTTGTTACAAAATTTACAATTCGTCATCATTCCAATTCGCTTGCGTTATCCGAATATAAAAGTGATTCATGTATTGCTATTAGGTTATTTAGCTAAGTCCTGGCGATGAATGATCGTTGTATGAATGTGTTTTCTATCAATAACTGCTCCTCATCCCAATTACACAGCAGGCGGTCAGATATATATGCTAGGGCGGTCCTTATTTGGTCACAGTTGTAATTGTGGAAGGATTGATAATTACACATCTTTATTTATTTCATTAAGGATTAGGGGTCGCTACGACCCACGGAAAATATTTAATTGTAAAAACCCTGTAACTGGAGTAAAAGCCGTGAAAAAGTTGAAGTATAATTATGAATATTTAAAAATCGAAAATGTTTTGAAGAATATGTGGCACATCACGGTCGGTTACATTTTAACAAATCAGCCGCGATCTCACGATATAACGATCGGTAACGTACCTTATTTTATATTAAGTCTGTCAAGTCTTTTAGAGTCTAAACAGATAGACAAACTTTACGACTAGAGTATACCAAAGAAAAACTCACATACTCGAAAATACCCTTCCAATACTAAAAATATACACTATTGCCAAGTTGTCAACACACCGCACTCGTGAAACAGCCAAATTGTAACATAACATTCGGACCCACAACTTCCCAGAAACGATTCAGAGCGGTTCTCGACCCCTGAAGTTTCCAACTTAGGTACTTACGATACTGCTATACGATTCACAACCTTACCCTTATTATCTTGAACCCGAGATTTTCAATAACTGTGTGTAATCTGAGGTCAGACTCTACTACTCCGTCTGAGACAAGTCGGTAAACTTTGTGAATATCAGCCCTGGAAATAAAGTTGGGCCAACATTTTGCTGATATGGCCTCAGTATTCTACCTCATGCCGTGGTAATTTCAAACAAGTTTAATCTTGAATTCAAAGACTTGGATATCAGAGAAGTGATTACATACAAGTTTAGAGGCATTAGTAGTTATATTACTTAATAGATGGCGCTTTAGCTTTTATTTGTGTTTACGAACTGTGGCCGCCTAGCTAAAGTAATGAATAAGTACTTACTTTTCAAATATTGTTCAACAATGAAAGTACGTTGTTCTATCGTGTGACGCCCCATATTTGCTAACCCAAAACTGACAGCTGTCAAATAGTTTTTTTTTTGGGTTGCCAGCACTTGTGTAAGTGCAATGGCGGCAAATTCAAATTTTGCGTTACTTTTGGCAAACCCTATACAAAGATGGTGGGAAACAAGCTTAAGGCCTATCGCAATGACGGTGAGCATCTACCGTAGCCTATGAGTACTTGTTATCTATCAAATAGTTTACTAGTTAACATTCTATGACTGTATGACGTGATGGTTACGATATCATGGTATGCAATACCTAGTGTACTTTTAGGTTTTAATAAATCATAAGCTTATTTAAGCAGCAGTTCACGTACTTATAAAAAGAACCTGATTTGAACTCTTTAGTTTATATTTGGGCCACTAAGAGGGTTCTTTAAGCACAAAGTCCGACATTATCGTCGGGTAGACCCTTTCCTTAAGGTGAGTACTTTTATATGCCTATCAAAGCTTACGAGCACAATAAAACACGATTGTTTTCCATTAACGTAGATGTGCCGCTGTGTTTGGAATTGAAAAAAGAATACAGATTGCCAATTTTGACACTTAAGTGGTGATTGGCTTAGCGCAATAGTTAGGCTATCCGGGCCATTAAGAGGGCACAGTACGCTCGGTTCTCCATACAAACGTAATTACGCTCTCATTTTAAAACGCCAGGCTAGAATAACACGAAACTTTGTATACACAATGGGATCAGATATATCTAGGTCGAAAATTAGTTTCCGTTGCTAGAAATTGTAAAAGAAAAAAAATACAGCGGTTTTTGAGATCTTTACGGCTTGTATGAAAACCTTAATAATCGCTGTATTTTTTCTCCATTATAATTTCAAGCATATGGAGAACCGAACGTACTGCGCAGTCTTAACGGCTAGAATGACCTTGCATGAGCGTGGCGTGTACTCGAACTCTTAATGTAAAGGGTTTTCCAATAAGAAAGAGGTGTGGCGGCCATGTTGTTTTGGCGACAACTGTCAAATTATATTTTTTATTATTAAATAACTGATGCGAAATTACCATGGTAATTTACACAACTGAACAGCACGCTTTAATGATAAAACTGAAACTTCAAATGGGTGTTTGTCAGTGCTGCGCTCCTTGCGTAAATTTATGACAGACGCGATGGCCCTTCAAAGTCAGGTCTTTGATAATGAAAGATTGGACCCCACTAGACTGTTTTGCGGGGTTTTCTGAAGTCACAGGTGTATTGGCATTGGCAGCCACCCACTAATGCCTAAGTCTACCCGTCCCTAATAGAAAACCTTTTAGCAGTGTGACACAGACTCACCAGGAAGGACATGTTAACATCTTAAGGGTTGCATCAAATAGTCTTAAAATTGTAAGCTATCTTCTTGAAAAACCGTATGGAAAGTTTGATATGTCTCTATGGAATGCTAGCATCCCACACGATGCGCATCTGTCGGCGACAATATACCTATATTTACCTAACGTTGCTTGATAGATCTGTGCTGTAATCGCCAGTTAGTCGAGATATACTTAATTTTTGTCTGATACGACATTATTATCTCGGTCTTTTTCTCTCTCATGCCATAATTTCTCTCTTCTCGCAGGCCTTACTTTGCCTACTATACAAATAGGCCTGAAAACGTTAAGTACAATCACATGTTCAGCACATAAATACATCATTTCCCATCACGGAACCCTCGTCAATGCCCAACAAATGAATGTTGCCAAGGCGCGACAACCGTCCGTACTTTAATTAAAAGTAAATCGTTTTTATTTCCCTACGTACATTTTTGTTCAGTGAATGAGGATGTTTTGCATTCCGTTATTTTAATCTCAAATAGGGATTTTTTACCGAAAAAAATAGTAATTTAACAATATCTTATCGCTTTATCATGCGTGCTTTTTGATAATCTTTTGGTTAGCACTTGTACTCTTACACTTCCTTAGGTACTTACATGTGGCACTTTCTATTTCATCTTTTCACTGACGGCCTGTTTAGCCTAAGTTGGTCACTACTCACTACCAACTCAAGCTGCCAAGCTTATTCACTTTATTTCAATTCTACATTTTCTTTGTTCTCCATTAAACTATAACCTTCTGGTCTTCACTATGGCTTTATGGTCTTTAGTATCAAGTCTATATAAATATGTTTATAATAAAGACCTTGTTTGATAGGAAGTAAGGTAGAAAATCAAATGACTTAAAAATAACTGTCACATGTTCATACATAAAGTAATTTATCTGTATTTCGTCTTAAGTTCACAGTTTAGAACATTAAACATTATATCTCTTAAACATTCATAAAGACCTTCGAGTATAATTCAAAAGTTTTCCATAATCGTTTTTACATATTCATCGAAATGTCGGGGTGCGTTTCAGAGGATGTCTGAAGGAATTTGAATAACAAATGGGTGACATCTGCATGTTTCTAGCGAGATTTCACGGCTCCACAGAAATCTGAGGAAAAAAGGAGTAATGGGACAAAATCATTTTTTTATTTGAGTTAGTGTTCAGTTCAGGCTATCCTGTGGCCACATCCAAGGTCTTAAGGCTTTTTAAGTCCAAATTTTTTTTCACAGTATCTAGTTTAGTATAATTATTTCCTGTAGACACAACCAAAGCATTAAGGCCTACTAACCGTCCAACCAGGTGGTCAGATAAGAAAAAAAATCAACTAACCAACTAGGTTGTTGTTTAAGAAAAAAAAATACTAACCGACAAACCACTCTCTCCACCTGGTTGGACAAGACGTTTCAAGGCCTAATTTTAGCGCCTAACCAATACCTGTATAGGCCTTGAAACGTCTTGTCCAACCAGGTGACTTGTGTGATTGGGTGAGTCTAACTATTTTCTGTTGTATGTTAATCTGTCCCATCAGCCAGGAGAAAATTGGACTGAATTGCTTAGAAAAACAAATATAACATGGACTTGAAAATCTCAATGGAATCCTGGATTTGAGGCATTTAAGCCCGTGAAATCACAGTTTTAAAGAGACTCCCAGGATTTCAAGCTAACATACTCATCAACATTATCATCATCATCATGTCAGCCGAAAGATGTCCACTGCTGGGCATAGGCCTCCCCTAAAGACTTCCACAATGACCGGTCCTGCGCCACCCGCATCCAGCGGACACCCGCGACCCTTACCAGGTCATCAGTCTACCGTGTGGCCCACAATACTCCTTCCGGTACGTGGTCGCCACTCGAGAACCTTTCCGCCCCAACGGCCATCGTCGGTTCTACGTGCTATGTGTCCCGCCCACTGCCACTTAAGTTTAGCGATTCGAAGGGCTATATCGGTCACCTTGGTTCTGGTGCGGATAACTTCATTCCTGATGCGATCACGCAGAGATACTCCCAGCATAGCCCTCTCCATTGCTCTTTGGGTGACTTTGAGCCTTCTTATGAGGCCCATAGTAAGCGACCACGTTTCAGTACCATATGTCATCACTGGCAAAACACACTGGTCAAAGACTTTAACATTATAATGACTGTTAAAAACGGGTTATTTATCATGTATGTGTTGTTAATCCTTGAAAATTAAGTTTGCAACAGTGCCGAAATATCGGAAAATCGACAAAACGAATATACACGGTAAAACCCGTTTTGAACAGTCATTGTACTGTCCCAGGAGACGTCCCTTTGACAACAAGGTAACGACAGAAAAAAGTTAATACGCTCAAGTAGTACATAATTTAGTAGTATCATCATATCAGCTGACGGACGTCCACTGCTGGACATAGGTCTCCCCCAAAAAGTGCCACAATGATCGTCCCTGCGCCACCCGCATCCAGCAGACTCCCGCAACTTTTACCGGGTCATGAGTACACCTTGTGGGTTTGCTTACACTGCGGAAGAATACCGGAAGGTGGATAATTTATGTAGTTAAACTGTTGTAGTATTTCACTGTCGACACTTTTACAGGAAGAGGAAAGACGCCTTGTCTTCGCTTATGATAGTTATGATAGTTACTTATTGATGAGATTATCTATTGTCATCATAAACGTTTTACAAATTGGCCTTTGTCCAACAACGGCTGGCATGTCGTTGAGATTTTTCACAAACTAAAAAGATCAATAATATTTGTGGTACCAGCCTGTAAAAATCACGTACATTATAATATTTCCGCTCATACTAATGTCTCTGTCGTTATTCAGATTTAATAGGTCCATTTGAATCAGGCTGATTTTACCAAACCTGACTGAAATAGAAACATCAACTGAAGTCTACTATTGCCAGTGATTCAACGATCGGTTGAAGGTCTTATTGTACACTGGATCAAATGCGGCAGTAGACTGGTGAGAACAGGCCTTTAATAATCAATTTCCGTTCACTTTGAAACGAATGTCAGCCCCAGTGGATTTAGGGTAGGTTGTACAAAACCGTCTGTAAGTGATGTTTCTTAAAATATGATTGATTGTATGAAAAGTTTGATAAGTTTCTATGGGATGACAGCAGCCGGCGGCATATTTAATGTTGGTCGGTTTATAATCGTAAGCTGTTGCAATCCCGGGAACCTTAATTCGCCGCATATTTCTGGGTCGACAAGTTAGTAACTAGCGCCATCATTACTTGTAGACCCAGTAATGTCAAGCAAATTGCCATTGTCTGACAGGCCTATGCCAGATGTTTCAAATTGGTGAAATAGGGGCTAGTGGGATGATTATGTCACCTTTTAAACAGGTAATCTTGCGTGAGCTCGGAGCCGGTGCAACCTGGCTGCTTGTCTGGAGGCCAAGATCTATTTTGGGTCGGCATGCCAGCATGGTTAAGAAACTAAAAATTATCTACTGTATGAGATTATGTTATATTCAAGGTGGATTTGCTCTTGACCACAAATCACCTGATTGTAAGCGATATTGTGGTCTAGGATGAAGCGCGCTTACCTTTAAAAACCGCCACGAAGACCGTTAAGTTCTACGCGGGGAATAAGGATCCCGGCAAGGAGTTTCACAGCTTGAGATGACAGATCACCGTAGGTAACGTAATGTTAGAAATAATACTTTATTAAAGCGGAAGACCTTAGAGGCTCAATTACTCGTCTTGTAGTCTCGTCTTGTGATGATATTGTCGGAAACGAATATGAGTCATTCATAAAGGAAACACATCTCTTAAGAGTCTTAAGCTAAATGAATAATGATCCAAATCATAGGTATCTATAATTACAGCGGACTTTATTAGAATTAAAGGAACAAGAAGACGAGTAGGCAGATATGGATGTGAAGATGGATGTGGGATGCCCATCCTGGATCACTGATCTAGGTTCTATATTAATATTTTGTATTAACATTTAAGATATGTTTAAATAAAATATGTATGTGATCATCTACGAGTATATCATATTCATATCAAATAATGAAAATGTTTTTCTTCTTCTTCATGGCTCGTCGACCATCTCTTTGTATGCAACTCGTTTTAGAGCCATGTGAGATGCTCTTTATAGAACCACAAGTTTTTTATGTTTATAGAACTTTATTCTCAAAACAAATTTGCATTTCACTTAATGAGAAAAAAATATTGCTAATGAAAATTGGCATGCATCAAGAGCAGTTTTAGTGTGGTTTCCCATGATTTAGCCCAGCGATTCTTCTTTCGAGGCGTTGTTGGTTAAAATGCATAATGCCACATGAATGCGTAATAATCTACTCTAACATAGTAACTCTTAAATTACTCGTATCTGTCTATAGTTGCAGCACTGGAACACTTTTAGAATCAGCAACGAGTGAGAATACTTCTGATATTGCCCACAATGAGATAGCTAAGCACCTCTTATCGGTGATTCGCGTACCATTCCAGCGACGTTGTAGAAGCAAAAATGCAATCGCCGTTATTGGCGATTTTTAACGTTTTGTTGGTGTCGAAGTTTTTACTACTGGCGATACCGACCACGTAATAGCTAAAAAATTCAGAAGCACTCTTGTGGTTGTCCTGTAGCCTCAGGCGTCCACACCTTCTAGCGTCCAGGTCGCATGCTTGTTTGCTACCGACGTAGTGTAAAAAAAGGTTAGCGGTGACAGAGAAATTTGAGGACTAAGATGGGATGCCCCTTGATTTTGCG
The DNA here is from genome assembly GCA_905163555.1 of Notocelia uddmanniana. Lineage (NCBI taxonomy): Eukaryota > Metazoa > Arthropoda > Insecta > Lepidoptera > Tortricidae > Notocelia > Notocelia uddmanniana. Next base: position 27,159,268 of record LR991058.1, on the reverse strand, counting down.
CTCCCAAGCGCTTGATTTTGTATGATCCAATTTCCCGAATAAAAGACTTTTAAAACTAAGTAGGTACTACAATGCATGATTTAGCTAGAGATACATCATGATTGGATATTGTTATATTGTAGCTTATTTAATTTAGATATAATAGCGTAGACAATATATATTTAAAGAATTTTAGAATTTGTGGTTTCTGTCATCGGGAATATTGAATAAATATGCGTATTTGAGAACGAATGCGCTTTATACCCAAAATTTACGACATTTCTATGGACTCGTCAGATATAATCATTTAAAGAACGAAAACATTAAACCGCTTAAAGGCATTTTCCAAACGTATTTAATATTAATGATTCCGATCATAAATACCTATGAATGCTCGGACAGACATCCTCAGAGTCAATACACCCGGCTTGCGTCACTGGTCGCCGTGCAAACGCTTCTTGAATAACAATGGCGGCAGTTCTAGCTAGAATGATAATTAAATTTTCCACATTTACAACTCGATACCAACCATAACGAAATAATTTGGTAAGTCCATTAGACGCTATTCATAAGCGGTTTCAATATTTAAGAAGGAAATGTGAGGATATTTCTGGGAATAACATATACTTGGTCATGCCGATTAGAAAACTGAAGATTACTATCGGATTCATACCATTCGTGTATGTTCCTTTGCTATCCTTCACCGAATTTTTTCAAGATAACTTGATGATGGATATTTGATTCAAGTTGATCCAAATAATACGAACGTTGTATATGTGCTGGTCAAATCAATCCATAAATGTTGGATGTCAAATTTTATACATCTAGAACATTCGTTTCAACTTATGGAATACATGGTAAGAATCTATAAATATTTCTTATAACAGTGAAAAAGTGCCGGCGGTATATCTTTAGGCGGGTATTATAAAGTCTAACCAGGGCCTTTACGTACAAAATGAATCAATAATGTATGAGTTCCATACAATACATGTTACCTTTTGCCAGTGACATAGCAATTCTCCAGACGCCTATGAATTTTCGCCGCATAATGGGTAAGCCGTAAGAAATCCGTTGAGCGGATAAAATAGAGGTAACACTAACAGCCTCTAGAACATTTTTCATTCAAATTGCGTTGGCTTCTAAGTTATTTCGGTTTAAGGGTAAACGTTATTATGAACTTTCCATACATTTTTTTTCTGACTACATTCCTGTATTATAAATCAATTTCATTATGTTATTGATATCTTTAGTTACCTTAATGTCTTTTTTGTTTTCACAAATAGAAAATGCATTTTTAATTTTTTATCGTATTATAGGTACCATTTATTTTACAATTTTGAACTGCTAGGATTCATACATAACTAATTATGAATTCTGACAATTTCGCAGCAATTTGGCGATGTTAAATAAAAGTAACATACTCGTATGTTACTTTTGTTTTACGTTACATTTGGAAATGGTTTTAAATTAAGCATCATTGTCAGAAAAACGTTAGTAAATCATGATAGAAATTCTCATAATTTTGGTATGTATGCTTTATACTTATACTTTATACTGTAATCCCTAATATAATCTAAGAAAAACGACAGTAAAAGGTTCACCTAGGGTCTGTTTAGAAAGCGTGTGGTTCCTGAGGTTGCAAGAGGTAGCCCATTTGCTACATTGCGTTTGAGATGAGACGGCAAATTGCTCGTTTAATACTGCGACACTGCAAAATTAACCGTCGCTGTTAAGAATGTGACGCAATTTCTGTAAGTTCATGGAAGTGGATCATATTTTGTGTTGATAAGTCTCGAGTAACGTTTTTGGTAAGTATATGTATCATACAATAATATAAGCATTATACTAGGTGGCCCATTCAAATCGGTCAGTATGGGAAAGTCTGAAACTATAAGACATACGAAGATTTGTTCTTAGGAACCATGTCACCGATTTTGATAAAAAGAAAAACTGCATTCATACATTTGAAAAAAACACTGTACCCAGCTAGGGAATCGAACCCGGTTGTTTTGAAAAAATAAACTTACACTATTTCTATTCAGATATCGTTTGTGTAGGTCTTAAGCAGTAAATGTCTCTAAGAAACATAATGTCTAAAATGAATAAAATGCATTTTTTTCACATACTTTAATTTATCATAGTAGGTGTTCAAAGTGACCACCGTTACAATATTCAACAAGTTCAGGCATGTAAAATTGTCTCTATGGTTGTTTGTACCTCTCTACTTGTAAAATCGGTGACATGGTTCCTAAGAACAAATCTTCGTATGTCTTATAGTTTTAGACTTTCCCATACTGACCGATTTGAATGGGCCACCCTGTATATTATATAATATATAATGTATGTATAATATATGTATTTAAGAGGTGCTTACTTTTACAGTTGTGGTAGGAATCGACTGATAATACAGTGATATTACCAAAAAGAAATTGTTTGAAAAGATAAACATTTCTCATTATATACTATAAGATAATAAAAATAGGAATGTTCGTAGTATTTTCTCCTTATGTAAAAAATCACATTATTAATACCTACTTTTTATTGACTTTAAAGTTATTAAATCACTTAAGATTATGTCAGTCCCATCTTTATTTTATGTATACTACAGCGACTATATTGATTAAGGTATTCTAACACAAGTTTCATCAATTTCGCTTTTGAGGTCGGTGCCTCTTTACTCCACTTGGGTATAAAACTAAATGTAAGCAAACCAATCCATGGTACTCAGCTAATCAGCCAGCCGCAAAATACTGTGGTATTACGGCATTGACATTGATTTTTATGAAAGGCTAGTTTATTTACATACATTTAAGTATGCACCTATATATATTCGTATCTACGAGTATGTGTTTCAGTCAATTTATCACCAGGACCAGACTACCCGAATTTAAATATTTTCTCGAACACGAAAAGTTACATTTTTAATTTATGTCACGATAAAGCAAGGAAAATAACTGCCTAGCAGCCTTAAGAATTCTGGCGAGTCTGAAATCGTATTTTAAATTCCTTTTTATAGACCTCTCCCTCTGTGAAGAGCAGTGACGTCACAATGCCGCGAGCGTTCGTCCTGAAAACGTTAATTGCACGACACCGAAGCGAGCCAACTATGGATACCTAAGTACGTATAACTATAAGCACATCATTATGTTGTGGTGGGCTGAAACAGCATATGAACGCTGCTAGGGACATTTTTGACCCCTTGCGGCTGTATCCGCGATGTCAAACCACCAATTAAAATTAAAGTAGCGTAGTGATCATAAAAATAGTGTTTCGTTTTTAAACGCCTCGTCAACGATTTAGCACGGTCCATTACTGAACAGAGAAGTACGATTATTTTTATTTAAAATGAAGTATGATGTCATGTTTGAATCCAGTCACTGTTAAGTTTAAATTTTAAATTAAATGTCAAGCCGCACAATCGTCCTCAGCAATGTTTAAAAGGAGCGGTTTGTGTGAACAACATTCTCAGTCATTTTCAGTCCCGCACGGCAACACAATTAAATTTTGCGTAAAGTTCGAAAAACCTAACACGAGAGTTTAAAAAGATAAAAAGGAAATATCGTAATAAGTGCGCTAAACAAATAAAGCTTAATGCTAAAGTAAATTGTACAACCGGGTGCCTAATGAGAGCTAAACAAACTGCAAAGCGGTCCAATATGTACTCAACACGACAGCCGCGACCAACAACAAATATGCAACGTATAAAACGATCGGAAACTTCAGAAAATCCTCCTAATCCCAACGCAGATAAAAAAGAATCTTAAAACAATTACGAATAAAACTCAAAGTCGCCCAAGCGAGCAACCAATAAGCAGAAGAACGACGCAACAGATCCCTGCGAATATGTTCGCAGGCTCACTCGGAGTTAGTAACACTCGCAATTCATTTTGTGAACTGAATATATTACGCTGTAACAAATGACTAAGAACCTTATCCTGCGCTGAATAAGAATCAATATCAAAGAGGAGGAAAGCCGTAGAAATAAGGGAGAATTTTCTCAACGCTAGCAAGCGATAGTAACTTCAACGTCAATACAGATTAGGTTCAAATTTTAAAAGTTGACAGTTTATTTTTACAAATCCCAAATTGTGATCATAGGCTACGCAGGCTATAAATATATTCGCTTTATTGAAATCTTACACTGTCATAAGAATTCGTAAATTGATCTCAAAGACTGAGTAACTTTATTTGTTACTTTCGCATCTTTCTTTGGCTTTCTTCGTAATAATGATATGATATACCTACTTAGATAACCTCATATGCACATAGCTGACTAGACGTTACTTTTATACCTATACATACTAATAACTATATAGCACCTGTTGCATGATTGAACTTGATTAACCTTTACAACTTCATTTAGATGTTGAGGAAGAAGCGTTCAGCCTGCCGACTCTGTATTGGTTGTTATAATGTAATATGGCTTGTTGATAATGTAATTTTTCAAAAGTACGTAAAATAGGTGGGTGTCGGGCCACGCAGGGTTCCGTAGCTGGCCACCCGTAAAATTGTAAGGACTTAAAAGCTCACAAACTATATTTACTATTTTTTTTACACAATGAACTACGTTGTCTAAATATCATTGGGAATTGTACGAAAGTATGCTTTTCCAGGTACATTTCTTAAGTTCGGCCATTACTCATTAACTAGAAATGTCTACTCAGCTGTTATAGTTTTCCATTTAAATTAAGTATATTTAATAAAACATTTTTTTTACATGCTTAGTAGCAACCGTTTAGCTGACACACACTTGACTCCCAACAAAAATTAGCACTATATAGTATAATATAATATCATGCAAACAAAGTCGTAATTATAAAAACCCATTGAAGAAAACCCATGCTACTTTTAAACGAGCTATCCAACGATATCCACACAATGGGTTTTGCAAGAAAAAAAATCGCTTCCCCACTCTACGTGTACGGGCAGGTACACATTTTTTTTTAAGTTTTTATTGTACCGTTTTGTCGGCGTGATTAATATGTATACCTGTGTAAAATTACAGCTTCCTAGTAGTAACGGTTACTGAGCTATTTAAGCCGCGGAAGACGACCGGACGGAGCATGGCGAAACTAGGGTCCCTTGTTTACTACGGAACCCTAAAAAGGACATTTAGTTTTTTACTTGCAGTGTATTTGTTATCAGAAACAAAGAAAAAAGAGGCACTGAAGGTGCACTAACTCTGAACACAGCGCATCCTCGGGAGCTCTGGTGACCTTACACTGGAAAACAACACAACAGAACCGTATGTTATGGCTACAAATTTTGTAAATTCTACTGCAGTTCCAAATAAGAGCGAGACAACATTTAGCGGAACGCTGTGGCCCTACAAAATAATCATTAACCTTTAATTGCCAAAGATTATTTAATCGGCAATATTTTTTCATATCGTTTTTGTAACCTGTTAGTCAAAACAAATAGCTTTTTGCTTTGAAATACAGCAAATTCTAGTTACGAATACGTGTTACGTGCGTACGAGCAGCCATAACCATTACAGTAAAATTGATTTCGATTTTATGGTTTCTGGTCCCTTGAATCCAATCACTGTTATCGGTTCAGTGTGCTATTAAAATAATAATGAATCCGCACGATTCAGATGCAGACTTGTGTGAAATTTGTTATTGAGGGTAATTTGTAAAAATGTGGAATATTGTCTCATGATTTAATATAGGTATAGGAATCTGAAAGCCTGAGGCTCTTTCATGATTGCTTTTAAAATTACATATAGTTATGTACTTAATTTTCAAATAATCCTTGTGAATTTAACCAATTTTGTACTTGTTCACGTAAATGCTCTCAAAAATATATTGACCACCGAAGAAAGAGCTTCAAGAGGGTTTAAACGTGTCCGGTAGCACCATCGTAAATAATTGTAATTACAAATTTAAATTTATCGATAGATATTTGAAAAGAGGGGGGTTTATTAAAGCACCTTTTCAATGCTTCAAAATAGTTATTACGTTGCTGGATTTGTCGATCTATGCGTCCAAAGTTAAAACGGCCGTTTTATTTTAGAGCTCATATTATATCGATGAATCGGATCGTTTTCTGGAAGTCATAATTGGGTATATCTTATTCACGGGACGTGGTTAACATAATCGAGGCATCTCCTTAAGTAAAGAGTTTAAGGCATTTTCACGACGGACGAAACACTATATTCATAGCGTTCACTAACAATTCAATCATAATTATTTAAATAGTCCTGCGGCCTGTCATCGAGCCTTGAGAAACAAAACACGTGCGAACACATTCCGAGTTCCTGTCAATAAAAGTTTTTTTAACAACGTGTTTTTATTGCTATCTCAGTGACCTTGCGTCTTTGTTCACCTAGTTGGGTGTGCAGGTATCAGCAGTTACATCAACATAGAGCTAGAAAAATAGTCCTTATTATCTTCGACATATAATTGAGATTTGATCCTTCTACCACCTTGTCTTACTTTGTGTTAACTTTTTTTGTACTGTGTTGTGTTTTGCTGAATAGGTACGACCCAAAAACGGAAAAAAGTTCGGACTGTCTCACATTGATGATTGATTTTTATGGGCATATTTCGGTTTAAGTTTTTATAATCCCAATGCGTAGAATGGTACAGCTGTCATATACTCGTAATTAAACAGCTGTATTTATAGAACCGTAATTGGTTAGCCCTTTGAATTGTTGTCATCCTTGAAATCGTAATTCTTCTGTACTTTAGTATGCTTGGTAATCACGTAACTTTTCGAACGAAAGATATGTAGATCTAAACTGCCATTGTTACTGTGTAAAATGACATTATAGATCTACCTTACTCAAACTCGAAAGAATTGCGTGAGCTGCCCGCTGTTCCATGATACAGGTTGATGTGCTGCGATTCTTGAGTTGTCTTCAACAGAAGGGGATATCCACAATGGCTTTTGTTCCTAGCATCTATCATTGTGGTTTTAAAATAGATATGAAAGTGGGACATCAAAGTTTGACACTCGGCCCCTTACGAGTAAGTCATATGAATTAGGCCAAGTCTCGGTGGACTAAAAACATCAATATGCAGAAACTTAATCTTCCTACTAATTGAATTAAAGTCAGGTGCCCAAGGTGAGTGGGGAAATCAATAATTGAGTTTTCTGTAGGGATTAGCGCCGTCGGTAATTAAGAGTAGAAAGTGAATGTAAATATTTATGATGTACAGAAAACATTTGAATAAATAAATACTTTCTCACTTTACTTAAGTATTGATTTAGTTGTCAGAAGGCGTATTATGGTCACTGTATTACCGATATTTATCACATGATAAACGACCAGACAAACCTTGTGACAAAAGTTTCTATCAAACGGTGTAAGAATTATGCAGAAGGAAAGAAGCGTTTGACTATAGGATTCTATTCTGTGACTAATGGTAGCCTCAGAGTCTGTGGCACAGACGTAGCGATTTACTTGCATGAGTATACTGTGGCGTGAGTTGGAAGGTACTTGCGCAAAAATTTCCAACACCCGTTTCAGAATGGGCAAGTCGAGCAAATCGCTGCGTATGTGGCTACCATAAGGTTTAATTTATATTAGGTCGAATTGCACCAATTTACGGTTACAGATCTGTGATCGTAAGTCGGTGCAACCCAGTCTTAGTTTGAAATTGTAAAGGTTTACACAGGTAATAAAAAGGCCTGTTTACCTGGTCTGACGGAGGTACCTTCATATACAGGTTCGTTAATTCGCTGACATAGAACCATAGGACTTATTTTGAGTAAGTTATAGGAGCTCACATTTTTGCTCCTGGCAATACTCGCTAACCCAAACCTAAACTACGATTTCACACATACTCAAGCACTTAGTTAGCACATGCTTGCGATATTTGGACTAACATGTGGAGTTACATGACCTTTGTATGTTTGTGCGGCTTATGTTATGTTCCAGTATGGTGTTCATGTATTGTCACTTTCCGATTGCTAGTGGATTTATGCAATTTTAACTGCTATGAGTTCTGAATCTGAATTACCTGCTTCCCAAAAGTTGACTGGGAAACTACACCGTTTAGTGTTCATCCGATCCTGTTGTATCATGTTCTCTGTATTGTTTTCGCTTTGTTCGCAATCAATATTCATTTTATAAGTTTGCGTCCTGAATTCTGAATATAAATTAATTAAAAGTTGGTCTACAATATTCAAATTAGACACAAAATATGTTTAATCCAATGTCATCTTATTTTTGATCTTCAAGTTTGTGACATCTAGGAAATTTCGTTTAATGACACTTATTATTTAAGTCTTACCATAAAAACTGTTTTTCTTGTCTCAAACACTTTCTTTCCCTTGCTTAAACTTGCCAAATGGCACGGCAAAATCAAATACGATCCGGATCGTGTCGTCTTAGTCTCATAACATAACACGGCAATAATTCCACAACACCGACCTATATTGATAAACTCAATGTAAGGTATACGCAATCGATATCCCATTTAGTCGGCGCTCGGCAAACTTTTCTCCGGAATTTGTCCCGGAATGTTGCGAGAAAATTCCGGGTCCCTCCGGAACTAAGACGTTAAATCCTAGTTACGTACCCATTGAGCCTTTGCTCTGTTCGTTAATGGATACAAATTGACTACTAAATTGCTACAAGGAATAAACACTTGCGGAGCAAATGCTCGTAGACGCGTAATGATAGTTCTAAATGAGCTAAGAATTTAAGTTCGCAATCCCTCTTTGTTGCTCAGTTTTAGAGATACTATGTACTTCTTGTGATGAGAAGTGAGATGTTGAGTAAAAAGGATTTTATTTTTATACGAAACAGAAATTTGAGATAATCTTTAATAATTTACGCTAAAACGTAATGATCTCTAATCTATAAAACTAGGTATTATTTTTCCACAACCCTACGAATTGATTATGTTGGTATGTATATTTTTATAACATTGTCAGTGAAATGGGTCGTCTATAGATTTATTTACCAATGAATATTCAAATAAAGTACAGTCGGCAATAAAAGCCTTTACCATACCTACATATTCATTTTTTGATAGAAACTTATTTAAAACTATAAACTTATCGTCTGGGTAGCTCAGCATACCGGATACGTCACATGCTATTTTTAAAAAATTGGTTAAGCTGGACTGTAGAGTTCTAAATTATTCCGATACTAGTCCAAAACCGGTGAATAAATTCTGCTTTAAGTATGTTTTAAGAGCAGAATGGTGTCAGTGACGACGTAGATAGCTTACATAAGGCAGACTGTTCTAACCAGTGTATCCTAGTCGTGTATACAAATTTAACATTTAAATCTTTTTACATAAATTGTGTCATACATTGTTTCTATTTTCTATTATTGTTTTTTATATTTCTTTTATGGCGATCTTTTAGTGAAAACATTTTATTTTTTGAATGTAAAGTACTGTGTAATTCTCTAAAAGAAATATATATATCTAATCTAATCTGTGTTGATTTGATGGTTAAAACTTTTGTGTCAAACTTTACGATTCCGAAAAAAATACGGTCTCCTAACAAGTTTCAGGACACGAGTGTGAGGCGTCAAATATTTTGAGGATTGTTACTCTTGTATGCGTTGTATGCAGACTATTTGTAGTATTGGTACAAACCACGCCGGCAAACAAGCTTACGGCTTGCCTGATGACCATAAGCTCCTATACTTTAATTGTAAAATTTTGAACAAGCTTATTGAATTAAGTTTTCGGTATATATTGATAAAGATATATTCAACTTGGGGTAACTGTGTAGATTTACAAAGATTGTTTATATTACAAAAGAAGTGCGTGCGTATCTTGAATGGAATCAAGTCAAGTCGAGAGTCGTGCAAGGAATCCTTCAAACAGTTGGGGCTACTACTCTGTCAGCGCTCTATATATGGAGCTCTGCAAGCTTGTACGGCGATTCCCACAAGTGTTTCCTCCTAAAACTAATTACAAAAGCGACAGGCTTAATGCAATATATGCTTATGATGTCCAGGCACCTGCCGGTAAAACAGCTATGTTTCAGAGATGCTACAGGCATGCTGCAGGCAGGGTTTATAGAAGCCGAGACACACCAAATGCGTGCGCAGCACGTGCGCGTGCGCGTGGCGTGCGCGTTGTATCGTATGAAAACTATGAAATGTCATAGTAGATGACACACCGCTTGCGTGCGCAGCACGCATGCACGCCACGGTGTGGCTCGGCCTTAACGCCTTGCCATTGACATTAAGGCCCTGCCTCCCACAAAATTCCCTATTAGTTTAAAAAAGTACCTTGTTGAGTTATGTCCATATAGCCTTTATGAATATTATAATTTAATATAAAATGTACAGCATGTTAACATTAATGTAAAGCTGAAATCGTTTCTATGTCTAATTTTTCTGTGATATTTAGTTATAAGTTATTTATAATGCTACACCAACTTGGTATAATTGTATTGAGGCAAACACATATCATAATTAAAAGTTGTACCACCTCTTTATGTAAACATACAATTTATGGCAAATAAATGAAATAAATATATAAATAAATAAACCTTGTTTCGCAGACAGAAGTTTCATAGAATGTATTTTTCCCATATAATTTTCATTTCGTAGAAAGCTTTTTTTTTCACACAGTTCAAACCTAACCTAACCTACTGTTCTGATAGACCTAAATGAGTTCTACACAATGACCTAAAAAGCCTACCTAGAAATTTAACGGTTTCGGAAAAAAGCTTTCTATGAAATAAATAATTCTGCGAAATAATGCTGCATTTATGAAACTTTTGTTTGCGAAACAAGAGAACACCATCGATGAACGATGTCGTAGCTTGTCGAATGTAACTTTAACCATGTTAAAGTAGTGACTTTTATTCTATCATAAATTATAAAATCATTCATCATAAGTTTTAAGGAAATATTCTTAGAACACTTATCTGAAATACATGATGAGATAGGATCATTTCGAAGACCACGATATTTGTGTTGGTATATAGTTCAGCAACCTTCTAGGTCCATCGATTTATTAGAGACGCAAGACGCAATATGTTATAACAGCGGAGTCTCTCACGCCGGCTGCCTATCCATTCGCAAAACTTGTTGTACTCATCTGTGAATTCCTTTCTAGCATATTGACCCCTAGTTTCGAAACAAATATGCGTAGTCAGAGGTCAAGCGGATACTAGCTCTCCTATAGCGATGCGATGGGTAGGGTAAACGTTGAATAGCAGTCTTGGCTCAGCGCGAGGAGTCCTGCTAGTGTGCCATATGCGGTGCTGTCTCGACACTATAAAAACCGGCCAAGAGCGTGTCGAGCCACGCTCAGTGTAGGGTTCCGTAGTTTTCCGTCCGTCACATTAAGTTGACATATTAAGTACAGAAACACAAAACCCTAAAAAGCACGTCATTTCATTGTGATTTTGTAGAAATGACAGGTATAATAAACACCTGTTTATACGGTTAAATTACAAACTTAGTTCAGAAATTATTTTTGTAATTTTTTCAAAAACTATTCAACCTATCAAGTTCAAAATAATTTTCCTACAAAGTTTTTATAAAGTTCTACTTTTGAGATTTTTCTCATATTTTTAAAACTTATGGTTCAAAAGTTAGAGGGGGGGACACATTTTTTTTTACTTCTAATAATAACATTATCTTTAATATTAACATTATCAAAAAATGATTTTAGTAAACCCCTATTTATTTTTAAATACCTATCTAACAATATATCACACGTTACAAAATGAAAAAAAAAATCACTCCCCACTTTACGTATAGGGGAGGTACCCTAATAAAACATTTTTTTCCACTTTTTATTTTACCACTTTGTCGGCGTAATTGATATACATATTAGTACCAAATTTCAGCTTTCTAGTGCTAACGGTCACTGAGATTATCCGCGGACGGACGGACAGACGGACGGACAGACGGACGGACAGATATGGCGAAACTATAAGGGTTCCTAGTTGACTACGGAACCCTAAAAAGGATCTTTAGCTAAACATGACTATTTTTTTTTTCAAAACATATTCCCATTTAATAATGCAATTTAGTGAATTTTAGGCAACTGGGTATGGGTTGATATATTGGTCGTGTCGTAAAAGTCCAAGCATATCTTCTCTACTTTCTTTCTTTACTTCTTATTGCCTTTATTTGTTTATTTATTTATTCAGAAAACCAGCAGCGATACAGAAAGTATAACTTAAATGGTAATTAACTAAATAGTATGGCCAATTACAGGTTTCCCTTGCTAACTTGTGTTGTATTGACAATCGAACGAACTACAATATTGGACTTAAACTTATTGGTACATTACATTTTAAAATATAAAATAAATACAAGTAAATACTAATAATAAGCCTTAAGATGAAAAAAGCTGATAATTGTTGTATTCTCAGCATACTCTATTTATTTGTTGGTTTATTAATTAAATCTTGATTGAAAAAAAGAGTATCTTATCTTATCATACACAACGCGGACTTAATACTACGAGTATACGGCATTTTTTATTTCTTATTCTTATGTAAATAATTGTTTAAGATTGTCTTGAATGGCTCTATACAGTAGCAGTTTATGTTTGCTGATTAAACGTTCCCATCGTGACCTTTACTAAGCGGCCATGGCGTAACGCGACACGCAGAATGATATCAGCGCTTGCGCATCGCATCATCGGCTATTTGCACCCGTGAGAATTCTCTGTGTAATAACACTGTTTAATTCTCTAAATCACTTCATCATTCTTTTCTATATCTAGATAAATTAAGTAATCTCGTCAAGTTGTTAGCTACTTAATGCAAAGTACTACACAACTTGTACACAGACATGGGGAAATAAAAATCAACTAGTGAAACCAACTCAATCGCATTTTTAACAAAACCCTTTAGAACATTAAATAATTGTTTGTGTTTTTTCTTTTACTTTTTTAATTTCTGTCTAAGACCGAGGTTTCTAGCATGATACACACATTCATTATTAAAATCAGGCTTCTTAAAAATAACATAGATACGGTGGACGTAGAGATTTGCCGATAATACAGATATAGAGATGAGTAAAATACGGCGACTGATCTAAAACATGTGGCTAAGACTAAATTAGATCTCATAAGTTTGAATTATTAATAATAAATGATTTATTGACATGATATTAGGTAAAAGTCCCTAAATTATTTTATGTGTAAATCTGTTTTAAGTACAAACATGCATAACGGAGCTAGCTAGATGAATGATTATGACAAACCTATATTATGTATGACTAACTTTTTCAATACCGCCTTAAAGTTATCGGACATAGCCTACCTCGTAAAACTAAAAACCTGAAAAAAAACTCCTTTCAAATCGAAGCAAAACAAACTTAGCTTACCATTAATTAAGATTCATGATTACTGCCGAACGCTCTTAACCTTGTATTTCGTGGCCTCGTTTGTTCATAGTTCGAGTTAATGAGTAAGGCTATCCTTTGTTACGGCCATGATATATTTGTCTGACAGACAACCTGCTTTAGATATATTAGTCAGAATGTTGTTAGTTATCTTAAACCCAGAGCTTTATCTCGACATAATGTCTAGTCGCAGTGACTACGATAGCCTCCCAAAATTATATAACCAAGATATAGTTGAGTTCGAAATGTGCACAGATAAAATATATAAACACGACTTTATTGTTCGATATACATAAGGTAGCTCAGATATTTATTATTACATATCAATATTACTTAAAATTGTAAAGAATTTCCACGCCTTTTTACTAAAACCGGACTTATTCTTCTTAAGTTACGTTTTTGTAAAGCCTACATTATTAATTATTACTTTTACACCACCCCTTTGCAAAAAGCGCGTTTTTCCGCACGCTGCGCGTCCGGAAAAACTCACTTTTTAGCCAAGTGGTGACGTAAAATTGTGTACAAAACACGGGTCATAAAACAGAAAGCCCTCTCTCGCATATTTATGACCCTCGCCTGCGGCTCGGGCCTCAAACATCTGCGATATCGGCCTTTGTTTGTTTTACAACCCTTGTATCGTAAATAGCTATTGTTTATGTAGTAAAAAATGGATCATCAGAACGCTGTGTCAGCACGCCCTTGATTAATCAGCAGACGCAGGCGCCCATAGGGTACCGTGTTTGCTTGCCATCAGGCTTCTTTGCCACCGTCGTCGACGTTGTGGTATAAAACATCCGCCAATGGACCTATCGAGTTCTTAACTGTTGTCAAAAGTTAGCACTGAATTTCTGAAAAGATAAGTTCGATTTTTCCGTCAAAACTTTACACGTTTGTAATGAGAAATATTAATCAAAAATCCTTTAAAACTGTGTAGAACTTGTAGAGGTAGTTATTCAAAGTACCAAACTTAGCTACATGCACAAGAAATAAAAATACGAGTACTCTTTACAAAGAATACACACTGCACCCGATGCCATCCCTCTTGACTACCTATACATACATGTAAGTACGCTGGCAGATGAAACTCTTATCAACTTAATCTAGAGCCACGTTGTGGTAAAATAAATATTTTTATTGACTGGGGCCACCCACGCTCGCTCGGTAGAAGTATTAGATGTTCCTTGTAGGTTAGTGGGTGATTGAACTAACAACATCACTGGAAATATCGTGAGGTGGAATTCTAGTTAGTTAAGTTTGAAGACTAGACACCAGATAGCGAATTAAATTTGGTGAAACTTGCTCCGACCTGCGCCTTTCCTCGCCAGATTGCATTGTCTCCGAGCTTTGGCGCGGATCATCTTCCACCAAATTCTTCCAACAATACTTGGGTCGGCCAACAGGACGTCACCCGGTTACCTGTCTCTTTACCTGCCAATCTCCTCCCACCCTCTTGAGGTGGCGAAGCCTGCTAAGCGCATCGTCTTTGCCGCTTGGTCAGAATATTATTTATTAATTTTGTCGGCCTGTTTAGCGTAGTTGGTAGTAACACTGCCTCCGAAGCTAGAGGTCCCGTTCGAATCCCGGTAAGGGCATTTGTTTCTGTGGTGAGCAGAAACATTTGTTCCTGAGACTTGGATGTTTTATATGTATTTAAGTATATATCTATTAAATATATTTTCGTCTAGTACCCCTAACACGAGCCTTACTGAGCTTACTATGGGGCTAGTTCGATTTGTGTAAAAATGTCCCATAATATTTTTCTTATTTAAAATTTACACTCGCACAAAGTTAATACATACAGACACAAGTATTGATATAAGCTCTCAATAGATACTACAGAATTATTTAATATTTTGGCAACTCAACAGACAACTCTTTTTAACAAATCTAGCTTTGTACACATATTCAAAAGTTCAGACAAGTACTTCAAAATCAACGCTAAGTACTATAACAGAGAGTTCGTAATAGAAAAATTTAACATGTTTATCCGTGGCAAACTTTCCATCTCATAAGACTTAGTGAAGATAATGAATCATGTAGAAGTTACAATTTTTGCAACTTAGTTTAAGATCTGCTAAATAGGCCAGTATATAAAATGACTTACATAATCAAGAAAGATGACTCGAATCATCTATCAAATGATAAAACCGTCAATTGCTATCACCGAATTGACATGTTGACAGACGCGAATGATAACTGTATAAAAGTAACACCTTTAGATGCCTGATAACGTGAGAGACCGAGTGATAAGAATGTTTGCATAAAAACCGCTAAGGTTTATATTATAACGCAGGTATTATATATTTATGGTACTTTTTATACTAAGACCGTGGCAAACACGTACACGGCTTGCCTGATAGTAATCCTAATCGGAATCGGTAAGTCTATAGATGCTTATGCGCTTACTTACCGCACTGGCGATCCCTTTTTGATTTCAGTAAGGCGCCTTCCCTCACTTGTCAATGCGGAAGCGGCACGATATGAAAAAACAGCTGTCGGTGTCAACCGATATCGATGCAGTACTGCCCCAATTCTGCGCATGGTATTACTACTGCGCATACCTAATACTGACAGTATTTTGTCAAAAAGGAAATTCACAAATCACATCAGTAAGCTTACGTCAAAGAGCAAAATACCTATGACATATCGATCCCGCCCTGCCAAGTCAGGAGGTCGCCTAGCCTAAGTAGGTAAGTTTGGTAATTGAACAAAAAGACAATAACTAGGTCAAACTATCAATGAAACAAATTATGACTCGAAACGATAATTGAAGAGATGCCAATATTTTCCGTCATTGCATTAGCTCTTTTCCACTTTCAGAGTTCTCCCTTATATAATTTCCTAACGATGCATGTTCCTCTGACCGCTTCTGTTTGACTCGGCTGCCGCATATCTCTGAGGTGAAAATTAACCCAAACGAGATTGACAGTGCTGGAACAGTGACACTCATTGCCGACTTACAATATGCCGACTTTGACTAGTTACTAGACGAAGAGCATGTGCTATGCGATAGTATTATTATTTACTCCGTGAAGTTTCCTAACAATAATCTTGTCTCATCTGCACTGGAACTCGCCCTTTGTGGCCGTCTGGAGCGGCCAATAAAGCTTCTATGCCTAGTCAGGCATGACACCGCACATTAGGCTATAACACCCTAACACTCCACGCTAGCCAAACATCTCCACTCCAGCAGCCTATATGCGTGTATATGCGTGTAGCCTATGTGCTTCTACTTGTATTATTGATGTTGCGTAGTTTGCTCACACAGACTAGTCTATACTCTGTGTATTTTATATGTAAAGTACTGCCCCTAGCAAAATGTACGGCACTCTCCTTTGTTTCATAAAAAAACTTGTTATGCATAGTACTTTATAATTAAAATTACAGTATAGACGAGTCGAACGTTATATTTCAGACACTTGATGAGTTTAGTAGAAAATAGTTAGATTTCACAACAGTTTTTCTCCTGTGAGAGTCGAGGTGAGCCGATAGTTGTAATTTGTAAAAACTTCATATCAAACGGGCATGCAAGGATATTTGTCTCAATATTATAATTTTGGTGATACAGACTATAAAAGACCATCATGACAAAGCCTCATTTTTGACTTCATAAAATGGGACACATTAATCACTATACCTAAATAGGACTGAAGTTGATGAAATGTTTGCACTGGCCCTAGGCAGTTACAACTTTGGCTGAGAAAACATTGCTGTTTACTTTTTAAAATAGCATTTGTCTAAAGTGAACATGCAGAGAAGCTACTATAAAAACGTGAGATTTATTTACCCTTAAACCCCCTTAATGTTATGAAAGTACGTTTGCAACTAAATATACATATTTATTTCAACATAGATCGTACCAAACTAAACGTTTTCTGCACCCACCTCTCCGGAAAATAACCGATTATTCGTACATAAGTTTAGTATGTATAAAACACGAACATTTACGTGTATGTGTCTAGTAAATTAATAATGAGGTACAGCATTCTCCTATTAAGTCAGCATTTCGAATTGAAAACCATGGCCAAACACGTGTTGAGTCATTTAATTTTAACTGTAAAATAATAGATTTTTGGACAGCATCCAATTTTTTCTAACAATATTCTTGTGGCTGGCAGTAGTTATCACTGAATGATATTTGATTCAGAGAAGAAAATTAATTCTAATTATAGAATATAGGACCTGTCGCAGCGACACGAATGTTTGCTTTCACAGTAGCTGTCTTTAAGAAAATAAATCTTTTGACGTTACATGTAACCTTATGCCGTTTTTTATACACATGGGTTAATGACATGGCTTTCAAGTCCATTTTGCGTCTTTTCTTTCTTTGCAGACCTGTAGTTTCTGCACTATAAAGATTGCTTTAGTTTAGTTACTACTTCTCGTTTGTTGTGTACTTACCCTATTGCGTTATCTTTATGCAAATACTGATAGACCACAATTTTTGAGCTGTTGGTTAATCTACTTCAAAGATTCTCCTTAATGCAAACGCTTATCGCTTGCGCATAACTTAATATTCAAGCCGGTAGCGACTGAAGGTCGCAGCAGCCATAAAGTTAAACCGACGTATGCGCACCCGAGTGAGGAATATTTAACTGCCTTTTGGACTAAGCAATGCACCACGTGACATGGGGCCGTCATTTTCGGACATTAACCGACACGCATCGTGATTCACTCACGAGCTGAGTCTCCCTCTGTGACAATTTTCCACCTGGGTACAGAAAAGTGTACGCGGCTTGAAAACAGGAACACATACGCCTTTTTATAAGCACGACGGTCGATGTCATGTCTCAAACTATTTATGACCAGTTGAGAGCCGTAAGAATTAAATAAATTACTTCATCTATTTAACCAATTCTCCAATATTTACGACGATACTGAGAAAAGTTTCATAAAAGTTTGGAGGTTATTTGACTGATATCTTGAGTGTCTCTTGATTTATCTAAGATATTCGGCAATCGAAGGCCAGCCCAGAGAAGAGCAGTGTTTACTTTTCGCATACCAAACGACTTTGATCACGGTGCCAGTAAATAATCTAATTCGACAGACGTGGCTCTCTCTTATCATCTTATCTGAGTTTTTAGCCCGTGTATTAATCAAGGAACGAATGATTTTAGCGATTTTTTTTAGTGCTAGGATTTTGGGTGTTGTTACTACATGTATCGTCGTTGGTCTACTCTATCAGCACTCTCTACAGCGTTAGTTTTAAAACCAGTGTAGAATCGATGGTTACATGTTCTACCAATGTCGCCGGTTTCATGTTGGGGTTCGATATTCCGTCTTGCAAAGTCCAATCGAGTATTAATGTTTAAGTCTCTCCATTACAAACCCCTTCAAGTCACGATGAAACCTCAACACCGTTTAAGTATTTATGAAAAGTACCAATCCTTTTTAAGATAAACGCTGCTTAAAATTCTTTTAAGCCCATTTAAGGGGTAAAAACGGTGAAGTGGATCCATCCAGTGATCCGAATAAGCTGTTAAGCACCGAACTAGGCGAGTTTCAAGTATCAGCTAGTTGGTAACTAATTTACGCCTCTGCTCCGAGACAGGCGCGAATCCGCGACCTCCAGTTCCCCCAATTATAACTTTACACCCTCTACTTTGTCTTTACACACTGATTATTAGTAAAGACTTTAAATGGACCCCAAATTAAGTGAAGACGTTAATCATAGTTTCCGTTACTTAAACTTTATAGTTTGTGTCGTTTAGTGGCGTTGTTTGCGAATAGTTTGTTTTTTTTTTTGGTAAATTAGGCAGCCCTTCAGAAACAAAATAAGATAGGACAATGATTATGGTATTAAAATATAATAAAACGGGTCGCTTACGTCATTAAGACGTATTGCTTGACATGTTTCGATCGATCCAGGATTCTTAATCATGATCATTAGTGGCATGAGCTTACTCTGGAAGTCACTTGAAAGACATGAGTGATCCGTTTCTGTATGTATTGTATACCTCTAATATGTCAGAAATTTACGGGAGCTTTTTAAGCTATTTAAAATGTGATGAGGCTGACTGGCCTTCTACAGAATCAAAAAATACTTATGTGAAAATGTTAGTTAATTTTGACGGAAGCGGAATTCACACTTAACAAGGGTAAAAGCATCTGATAGTCGTTTAACCTTAGATTTCGACCACTTGTAACTAATAAAGATCAAATACATTAGTAATGGTAACTCGCGGGTAATGCTCGTTGCTAAATGTAAGAACACAATACCAATTTTCTTACCATGTGTTTATTTGCCCATAATGAATGAATGTGTGATTTATAGGTGACGTACATTTCTCCTTATACCAATCATCTATCAAATAATGAGCTCAAGCAGCTCTGATTGATGGATGAACACGTTTCCCATACGTATCAATATTCTTTGTTTTATTTGTCATTCCCGCACAATACTAAATAAGCCGAGGAATATTATCTGACATACAAAGTATACGTAAATAACTAACAAATATGTTAGCTGTCGCTCATTAAAGTAACAAAGGTAATGAATGTATCTAACAATGAAATATAGCTTTGGCTACATGAGCAGAAATTTATTATTTATTATTATATTATACATTTCGGTGTACAACTACCTAACTAACCAGCAGCACGTCAAGTGCGTAACGTTTCAATCGTAGATCTAAATTAGATTTTTGTAGGGGAAAATGACATGGCTTTACGCTCGTTTACAAAGTGTAAATTACCGCATATAGGTTACATTCTGTACTCTGCCCAGCTAAGGCTACTTGCGCCGGTCACCAATCCATATGTCTTGTCACCAGAAAACAACCAAATACAACAACGGTATAATGTGTAGTCGCGGAATAAGAATAAGAAGAAGAATAATTTATTTCACCAAGACACTGTTCCATATAAAAAGAAGATATCCAGTGAGTCCCAAACTAGGCTGCGCCTGTATCTTGGAACTCGTGGATTTATCAGTTACACATGTTGTCTCTTAGCTACGCGACAAAGTTTTTGTTTGTTAAGTTAAAGAAATGTTAATTATTATTTGAAACATATTGTGATAATATTTATAAAGAAACATTCAACACCATCGAGATAAATTAAGTAGCTTCCTTATTCTACCTTAACGTCAATAAAATAGAGTTGAAATGTGACGAACCTTTTCATTCCGTGATTGTACCTACTACGTATACTGTCTCCTATTTCTACATGTATAGTATACGCATACATAGCATTTTTCCTTAAGAGGGCTGCGACCACTGTGTTGTTGAGATAACCGACAGAGCTTTCATAATACTTCTCAAGATTCCCAAGCCAAGTTTCCTAATTGAAGCTCTCGTATTCTCCAAACTTTTCAAATACTCTAAGAGCATTTTTCTTATTGATGCTTAGTTATATTATGCAGTTGCATTATTATTACTTATGAAATGAAATGATATGATGTCCTCAGAGTTTGAAAATGTTTCTAATGAGCGCAAATAAATAATTAGGACTCAATTTAGAACAAATATATCTATATAAAATCAAAAATATATCTATACAAAAATGAACTGAATGTTTTAGAATCATAGATTATATAGACATTATCACATATGAAACGTGATAACAATTCCGAACTTTTGTAGATGTTACAAAAGAAGCGTATGGGTAACTTTTAGCTTATTGATTTAGCACTTCCTTGTTTGCCTTCAATCATTGCATCTATAAGGTTATCTATAAAAGCATCAGAACTTAATGTAACATGGGGCGACCAATCGTTTTGGTTCTTAACCCATGTAATGGAAAATTAAGAGCAACCCACAAACATTTTCCATCTTGATAAAATAGATCTCTCTCCTCGGTATTAGGAGGAATCGTTCAAGTAAGTATTACCTATTTTACCTTGAATAATATTCGCTGTATCCCCAAAACAAACCGTACCACGTAAAATTTCATAAGGGCGTATTTCTCTCTGATACTTTGACAAATCCAACATAGGCGAATTATTTCGTGAGTGCGATCAATACAAACCGATCAAATAATCTTATTCCTCTAAATAATTAGCAATATCGTTCAAACCGATTTTATCGACAAATTCTGTTTTAGTATTAGCAAATTATGTCAATATATCTGGTATTTAGTTAATCCAACCTTGCATTTTTAATTTCAGTGTTCAGGGGGATTAAATGATCTAACTTTTGCACACTATTTAGCCGTCTTTTAACTACACCGAATTGATCTAGTAATTTCACCTTGATCTTTACTTTTCATTTTTTTTCTTTCCTCAATAATTATTTTCCTCTTTCTCTATATTATATGAATGTATCCCATTTACGATGCTGTGCCGATTTCTTCTGGCTACATTATCATCATAAATTATTATACTTACATAACCACGTCGTGTCCTTGACGTCGTAAAATTTCACCTTTTTTCGAGACACCGAAACTAGCAAATCCTATTAGCGCTCAGAAAGCCAACACAGTCCCGTCACAATCTTGCGGCAGCCGAGTGGGGATTACGTGTAAGAGCTCACTAATTACACAGATAACCTCTATAACGATCCGCAGATCCTATACAAACAATCCAACACTATCATCCAACTAGCTCCCTATAAGCCTTCCTCAATTGATACCCAAATGTTTATACTTAATTAAGTTGGAATGGAATGGAATGTTAAAAGGATTTTCAAGACTAGGGAAATAGCTAAGTTAGTTAATCCTTTGAACGCCACTTCGTAATGATATTGGAAAAGTTGTAAAATTAACTTTGTACTTAACTGACCTGACCGCTTCTCGCAAAGCAAATATTTACTTTCTATAAACCTATGATAAACTTATAAACCTATGATAGCGAATGAAACTTTTTATAAAAGTTCTTCATTAGACTTTAAAAAATCTCGTCACTTGAAATACCTCTGTAAATTTCCATCATAAACCAGATTGACTTAACTAAGGTACCTACCTTATTTATGAAGCGATATGTACTTAACTGGCTTCGCTTGTCACTGACAGGATAATTAATTACTGGCCCCCTCCCGATTCTCTGCCGACAAGTAAACTAAGTGTGCTTGATTCGTAGTACCCATTTTAATATATTGGTTGGGTTTCTTGGTTCAGGGCAATATAAATACCTAGTCGAGTTGACAGTTAGTAGGAATCTAATATATACCATTGTTCATAAACGTTCATCAAACCTATTGAAGCTAAAATGCACTTAAAATTCTGCGTCGTCTGTCACTTTGACACTTGTGTTTTCAAGAAAGGGAATGAACATACTTTAGTTAACAACAAGGGCATGATAAGTTTTACAACGGAATAAGAGTGAAATACACTCAAAGTACTTTGAGACTGTTGAGTGCATTGCATAGCAATGGGAGTTTCTGTTTCCTCGTAACAAATTGGCCAGGCAGCTTGATTCATAATTTCTTCCTAACAACAAACAGGTTGTCTGGTTAACGGGTAATTTGGACCATAAACTGGATGTCCTTGAAAGATTCAGTTAGTTAGATAAGATTTTTTTAAAGAAAAGACTGCCAATTTTTTTTTATCTTCAACCTTATCATCCACTACTGGACATACTCGAATATACTTAGTTATTACTTACTTATAGTAGATTGATTATACCACATACATATATTTGATGTGAAACATGTACTTTCTATGTACATATATTCATAATGTTTGAATTAAATATACGTATCATTATGTCACTGTATAAGCTGTAGGTGCTTATGAGCTTAGAATTGAGACAGCAACAAGCCGCCACGTGATTTTTTTATACAACGCGTTAGGTATACTAACCGGTTTTAGAATCCCCAGAATATGCTTAGCGCAAGATATTTAACGAAGTGACATTGAAATTTTATTATTATGTTAAAATCTTACGGAAAATATTACCCAGTATAACATTTATTAATAATGTTTGCCATAATTTACTATCTGAATACAGCTTTTGAATAACGACGCCGAATTCCGCTTTCATGTCAAGAACACAATTTTCGCAGATTTATTTAGTAAGCATTCGGTCTGTAACTGGCGAACAAAATCAGCAGTATTTCTGCAGTAAACCGATACTTTATGTCTCAAAGCTGTCTGTTAGTCAATACAAAGGCGTATCTGTACATAGGGCTTTGTAGCACTTGGATGGAGCTTGAAAAGTGTGCAACTATATTCCAGAGCGCGGCGAATGTCCAGGGTTCCCAATCGTCAGGATTATTAAACACAATTTTTGTACAACGGCTGCGGCAAACAAACATATGACTGGTTGGTAAGCAGACCGTTACCTTTGGAAACCTGCCGATCATTTATCGATTTTAAGGTTCGTTGTGTTGGTAGCTAGAAACAAATGCGGGTCCCTAACAGTTTACACAGCGCCTCCTCTGGGGGTCTGGCGCCTTTACTCACCTAGGAACACAACCGCAATATCTCAATGTTTGATATAACTCTTAACGTCATCAAAGATATCTTTAAGCCTTAATCTGACTGTCTGTGTTTGTGCTACGTCTCTGGTCTTCATTGTCTTATCTTGTGACACTTAGCCAACACTTTTAGATGGGTTGGTATATCTAGTTGAATTAAGGAGCCATAACAAAGAACAAGTATACCTCCCAGCTATAAAAAATGTGATATTTATTCTACTTTAGTTTAACTGCATTTTGTACTACTGCATGATTATCAAGTAACTTTTCGAACATACGATAGGCAGACTACGAGTAACTGTCATTTTCACTATGGAAAATGACATTTAGATCTACTTTGCGCACGCTCAAAAATGTAACATGATTACCCTGTTCCAGCAGGGTACTTATGTTATTCTATTCATTCCAGTAATGGATAATGCTAATCGTTGATACTCGATTTAGTATAGAGTTACACAGTGGCTCAGTCATGACCAATGTGTAACTCTGAACCTATACCATGACCATCATCACCATCATTCATTAGGAAGAGGCAATTACAGGGGTTTATAATCTGACAGAGAAATTTCCCGTTCTGGTATGTGTATGGGACATTGACATGTATTTTATCGGCACATTTAAATCCTACGTAGTACATAACCCTCCCATTTTTTTAAATATTTTAACGGGACTACTAAAACTTCAACGTAGCGTTGCCAATTTTGACATTGAAAATGTCTTTTCGTTCGCTCCAGTATAGGGTCCCATTTCACGAAATAGTGCGCTCCCTTATATTTCAGAGAGTTGTGAAGGTATGATATTCAAACTAGGCTCAAAAGACGCGTATTTACGAGATGTGTAAGATGCAAAGAGAATTATTTAAGAGAGTCCAGAACGAAAAAAGTTTTGGCCGAAATAGTGAAAAAAAAAAATTCAATTTCCTCCGATTTTTTCATTTTGGCACTCGATATTTTGGAAACGAAGAATGATATCAAAATTTTGTTCAAAATTCCTCTGGACAATTTAGTCGGCTACAATTTGAGCCTAAAACAAAGACGATCGATCGGGTCAAGGGTTTGCGCTGTAGCCTAACCTTTTTGAAAGAAGTCAAAAAGTCAGAACGACTATTAGTAGGTAATATATATATTTTTAAATCAACACAATTGTAAAATTGTAGTTAGTTTTAGTTTTATATTTCAAATTGTTTAAATTAAACATGTATTGTTTCTATAATAAATTATTATTAATTATAGTTCGAGACAACAATAGCACATTATTGCAATGCCCGGGAAATAGCAATTCGTGGATAAGTCAATGATGTTTTGGAAGACCAATATCTTCCAAAACCTTGGCAAATAAAATAGTTGATTGAGATTGCATAAAACAAGCCTCATCCTCTACTTTATATCGACCCTTGCCTGCGGCTCGGGTCGATAAATTGTCTCGGATAAAATGAGTTTTATATATCTGCTTTTCACTTCGATTGCGAGAAAATTAAACAAATAATCAAGGTTATGATATCATACTTATATAATTTATCCTTCTCCTGGGGCCTAGTGTCATGTTGAATTCGACTTTGAAAATTCTTGTTATAGTTATAGTCGGAGTTTGGAGGTCGAGTTAATTTGAAGTCGCCGTTATCTTGCGTGAATATTAGTAAAGTGGCAAATGCCTTTTTATGTGGCTACCGTAACTTGGCTACGCTTTAAAAAATTGCCAATTTAATAGGAATTTTGTATGTGAACTATGTTTATATATTATATATCAACCAAATTGGCATAACGTTAGCAAATGTAATGCATTTTTTTTTTTGTTGAGTTCATTTTCAATGTACCTTGATGGTCGTGTAGTGCACGAGATCTGTGAATTTTTTATTCAAGATTAAGACTTTGAGTTTTTTAATATCCATGTCCTGGTAACCCTGCGCGAGTGAGAGATCTCAAGCGAGTCGTACGTAATGCCTGCGCCCGATAATATATTCAGATCGCATTTATTCTCATAGCATAGGTACTGAAATGAGGTTTTGTTAGACAATGCCCAAGAGCTGGTCTATTGGAAATGTCTTCGCCTAGATCTTAGAATGTACGGATGAAGCATTTCGTTGATGTACTTTGAACATTCAATATCAGAACTAGCTATTACTAAAACGAAGACGTCAATAAGAGGGTTCAAGGAATAGGAGCTTTTGACCTCTTCGTTTTACGTCACGGCCTTCGATAGAATATTTTGGACAGTCGATTACAAAAAGATGTTTTGTTGTCGATTGGACACGAATCTATTGCAAATGTAGCTAGCTCCCTTTAAGGCGAAGGGGTGGGCAAGCTCTTTCCATACAAACTTTGTGCAAGTTTTTCTTCGTTCGTGTTTGCACTCCAGTTACTATTTTTGGTCCATATGCTTATTTTTTTGTTAGCTATGTCTTGATGTGTTTCTTTTTAAATTTTAATTATTTTTTGTTTTTTTTTTTTTTTTTTTAAATAATGCAAAATTTCAACTTCAAGTTCTGCGTATATCCAGTATGTAGCAACAAAAAATAAAATAAAATGCTGTAGTGCCAAAACTAACGCAAAAAACTTGCACAACCTTTGTATGGAGAATGGATTGCCCTACCCTGCGCCTTAAATGACATCCGAAATGAAAAATCATGTCAATTTATATAATAGAATTGATCTCAATAATCTCATTCGTTGACTGACCCATCCAACCCTGCATGAATGGTCCCGATGAAGTACTTTGGCCATTCATTTTATTCCCGGTTCTGAATGGGCACTGTAGGGGCTCTTTCATACTAGAGCCCGCATTCGCCGTGTATAAGTTTACGCTACCCATTACACGTGGTAAAACATACAGATATTAACAGATAACTTGAATACGAGTTCATTTCGTTGCCAAATGTTCTATACACAATACATCACATTTCAATTTGTCTTTAAACATCATTTTAGATAATGGTGTTTGGTTATGGTGTTCCTAAGTATAATGTGTAGAGGAGATAAGAAAGTTTATCACTACTTAAATTATTCATGCCCATTCTTCGTTGTATCCAATACTATAAATACTCCATGCCAAATATAGCAGCTTTGTTGTACACAAGCTTAACGTTTTTTTGCGTTTAGCTAAATTGAGGTCAAGGCAAGCAGGGTCTGTAGTCTTAACCGATATGGAATCTAAGAGTATTTACAATACTCCTAAACAAATACCATTAATCTTGAGTTTGCGTAGCCGATGTAAATCTGCGCATGCGCATTGACTTATATTTTACATCACTTTAGCTTTATTATGAACATTTAATTTAAATGTGAAATGTTAACGTAAAAATGCAGACCGTTGTTTACGTTGATATTTAGAACGTGATGATAATCTTATTTTTTATAGAACTGGCTTTGTAATATCTTTCCTTTATTAAAATCAATAACTAAATGAAATAAAAATTAGGGGACAATCTTTATTTAATTTCATTGTACACATGTTCATAATACACTAAAGTGTTAGAAGCATAAGAACGGTAGAAAACAAAAATAGTCTGATAGTAAGCTCAACATCAATATCACTACTATCATAATCATTATTATGTTTCTTTTATGCATTGTTATGTTTTTTGGATTGTCAGCAACTCCAGGTTCTGGTAAGAAAAATGTAAGTTCTTATTGAAGTCCGTTTACTGCGTTAAGACTTGTGTCTATTAATTTTATGATGTTTTTAGTGAGAGCGTCTTAGGAAGTAAGTGTACACTTCTATTCTATAATTTACTATTTTGTAACATACTCATACTCCTTTGTCGCGTACTTCTGTTGTTTCTCCAATAAAGAAAATAAAATAAAATAAATAACGCTTGAGTGTTGTATGGTGTTATGGGTATGGGATGGGCAACAATATATTTAATAGATATAAGTTAAATAGAGTTGTTTTCAAGCTATGGTTGAAACTGTCATAAGCTTTGATAGCTCTTGTAATATAGATGAAAGTATATATTATATGGGCTAGTGACTGGAAGTAGACCTCAGAACAGAGTAACCCAAATTAAATTTGTTAGTCCCCCTCCCGCCGCATATCCTTGGTAATGCTTATGATCGCAGGAAACCAATGTAAACTAAAAGGCGGCCCCTTGTAGTGAAGGGAGGCCCGTTGGGTTATTATTAAATTGACATCGACCATAGTTCAAGACGTCATTTAAGTCAATGAACATGCTTCTTAACAATGACATAGAATGTATCGTTAGTATTTTTATAGCTGTTTCGTTTTGTTTAAACGTACGATAGAACAAAAAGCAATGGCTGACGAAGAAACTCATAAAGAGTAAACACATCAAGGCCATTTCAACGTGTTCAATTATCAATAAAACAGCCGTGACTCTCATAATGTAATAACCTAATAACGAAACGTTACAACAAGCGAAATTGATGCTCAGACTGGCAACCATTAAAACATTAATCTAAATTAAATTCAGCTGTAACCATTACAAGCTGTTTACTTTTAGATAGAAAATATAAGACGCGTTTAAATTGAAAAATTTGGGGCACCCGCTTTAATCGATGACATCACGGAATAAATCTGTCCGTCTGTTTCGGGCTTCGGGTGACGGGTCGCCCGGATCCGGTTGTTAAGCTCTAAAGAAACTACTATTTTTATTACATTCTGAAATAAACTAAACTGGTTAGTCCCCCTTGTAGGCTATGAGGATTTTAAACGTGTCAGACGAGATTTGACCTCTTTCATTGATTTTAAAACGGAAATATATGTTGCATTCCGAGTAGCAAATAACTATTGTATGGTATGTATTCTAAGAGAAAATTACCTGCCTTATTTTTAATTCAACACACTACATAAAAGGGCTGATGGAAATGATGGATGAATATGTTCAGCAGAGAACGGACTATGGTTGATGATGACCAAAGATGTATGAATATGTAGAAATGGTTATTCTAGTGTGTTCATCACTGCGAATCGAAGACTGAATTCTGCACTCAATTTGAGTGAACACACTCATGAACTAGAAACTGGTATGTCATCATCTGTGGTCATCTTCAACCATAGTCACCATCATATGCATCCATCATTTCAATCAATTATGTAGTGTGTTGAATTAAAAATAAGGAAGGTAAATTTCTCTAAGAATACATACCATACTATAGTTATTTGCTACTTGGAACGAAACATATATCCATTTTTAAATCAATGAAAGAGGACGATGAATCATCATCGTGCACATTGCGTTAGAAATCGTCTACAAGCAATGAAAAATAGTACTCACACCTGACAACCAATCCTTGTCTGACCCTTTTACTTTTACGTTCAATGACGATCAACTCAACTATCATGGCGATAGTATTCCGTTTTATGGCTCATATGAACTATCTGCTTCCAACAAGTGTCAGTTTTACGCGCCGCATTTGAACAACGTCCCAAAGATGTAGGCTACATGTGTTTCAAACAGCTTTATGGAACTGAAATGTTTTAGCTCCCTAAGCAAAGGCGCTCAGAAGAGTAAACATTGGAATGGCATTTAATATCTGTGCAGGTTCTAACTGTAAAATCTTGCTGATCTTACCTGGCATTTGACTTAGCCTGAGAGTTGAAATTGCCTCATCGTTAAGGTTATTTTACCTAATGATTCTCATCATAAACCCGCAACAGAAAATGTTTTCGCGCTTCACTTGCGTCATATTTTGTTGACGTTGTTTTCATTGAGTTGAATGCCAGTAAGATACTAGCATGACGTAAACTTGCAGGCATGTCAGGTTTCTGTTTCAAATGGCATCCTCGCAACGCATTTTTGGTTCAATGGGAAGGAGGTTTCCTTTACCTATTATACTCCAAACGGACACTGTTTGTAGCTGTCATATTTATGGTAACGGAAAAAACTTGTAGAAAGGCTACTCAGGTAGTCATAATTAAGAGAGGATGACTGATTGCATAGTGGGTATCCAACTCTAACGAGTCGATAGCCTATTCTGTTGTGTCAGATGAAGAACGATGAAAGGTATAATAAGTTTTGGCGTTACGTGCGCTTTTCCACATTTTTTATGGTCCAAAATTTAAAAAGAATTTTATTCGTGTTCTATGTCAATTTACCTATTTCCGCATATTAGGCATCACAAGATTGATATGTTATATTAGTAGCTATTACCTATCGTATGAAATAACTCCGAGTTCATTTCCGTTGTCTTGACAATCGGCTCGAGGAAATTCTATCGCCATAACAATCGCATGAGAATGATGATATGACATGACACCAATTTCCATTTGGATCATTTAATTCATATCATTTATATGTTAGGAACATCCTAGAAATAAGACATATTGTAACACGAAATTGTAGTATTTTGAATCCAATGAGGATCATTCTAAAAAGCCAAAAAAAGCGTTTACTATCAGCAGTATTCATATCAAAGATCATTAAGATTGTTGAAGCCGTGCTTCTAAAAGGATAATTTCTTTATTAGTTAGCGTTTCTCGGTTCCTAGTTTCCAGTTAGGCTTCAACATGACACCGACGATCCAGGCAGACGGGCGTGCCTGGCGCACTGCAATAGGTGTCTGTCAGGATTACGGGAAAAGCAGCGATACAATAAATCTGGAAGACTAAAAGATAACTGTGCTTTGCTACCTGTAGTTTTTTATACAACACAGCCTGCCTTGTGGTAAGCATACCCAGTCTTTGTCTTTTATTTCCTTCATTTATATCACTGCGAATCGAAGACTGAATTCTGCATCGGGTCACTTGTGTTCAACAATATTCCTTTAAGTAGAATACAATTTTGCTTGATTTTTAACAGTTTTAACTGCACTTGACTCTAATTCCATCTTGATCTCAGAAAAAAACACATAAGATGGTGTAATATCAAAGGCAACAACCGAAAAAATAACTTATTTGCCTATTACGTCTTGAACTTTACAAGTATAGTTCTAACGTAATTTGACTCAGTCCAATGACCTTCGCTAACTCGAATAAGACATGAGCTTATCTCGAATGTACATTACAACTAAAATACTGATTACTTGAGAGTTCACTTCATAATTTTCTCCCTGATAGTTTTCATTTAATTTAGCATATTTTAGTTTTAATAACTTTTCGAACAGGCGTTTGATGTTAAGACAAATATAAATTCATAGAGAACTTCTTCGTATTTCATAGATATTAACATTTTAAAATATATATTTGTAATTAGATTGTTGCTGTTAAGTTTAAATATATATATACTTACCAGGCTATTTGTCTTTG
Source organism: Notocelia uddmanniana (assembly GCA_905163555.1). NCBI lineage: Eukaryota > Metazoa > Arthropoda > Insecta > Lepidoptera > Tortricidae > Notocelia > Notocelia uddmanniana. Next base: position 27,128,446 of record LR991058.1, on the reverse strand, counting down.
AAGTAGTTTTTAAGGTTGATGTTGATTATTGTATCGGACCCGGGTACGTCCTAAAACTACAACCAAGACCACCAGGGGATGGGCAGCATCATCCCTTGAGTGCGGTGGAGATACTGCTATCGCCAACCCGCATGCTAACCGTGGCGTTTATAGAATTTAGGCCCTCCATGAAATTGGGGGACGCCTATGTCCAGCAGTGGATGTCCTTCGACTGATATGGTGGTGGTTGTGGTGGATTGTATCAGTATTAGGGTGTGTATTTTATACCCTCAATGTAAATCTTATTTATCAAAATCATCTTTCTTGTCTGATCTTATCCCTGACTTTTGTGACACTGAAGGGATAGCATCAATTGCCGTCTTTTAAAAAGGATTCTCTCTTCAGTTGAAATTTCTTATTTTCCTTAACCATTGATCTTCTTATGAGTCCTAAACTAAGCAAAAAATATTATGATATAAAAGCAGTCTAAACCATTAGAAGACATGTAGTCCTTTAATACCTTTCAGAATAGGTTTACAAGAAATGTATTACTGTGCCTTTTTAACTAGTTGAAGCATTTTGGCTCGAGATTCAGCAAGTGTAAGGTTTATATCACTAGGCTATGTGAGATTACTCCGCTGGGCATAAAGTATTCATTTAATCCCTTGTGTTGTAGCCATTACGAGTACAGACGCTTGGTGTTTTCCGCAGAAACAGAGGAATCTGGAAAATATCGCTAAAGTAGTTATAGAAAAAGACTATAAATTTATAATAAACTAAATTCTACAGGCTTTGCAACAAAAGTAGCCAAATCACTACCAGTAGCCAAATTACTATTGTAAAGAGTCAACGCATTGCGAATAATAATTAAAGAAGCCATAATTTATTTTACGTATTAAGAACAAAGCATAACGGCCTATATACTGGCAAATGGTGTTTTCACATAATAGTTGTAATCATTCAATCTAATAAAATAAAGAATAAACATGCATTTACAGACTTACCAACACATAATGATGACTGCGAGTCATTAGTTTCATCGTACAATAACAAACTCAGTGAATAGCCGATTGCATAAATAATAGATATCCTTGGACATCAAAAGGTTATGGATATCATCATTAGGTATAGTAATTCAGGAATCAGGTTAATATATCGACCAGCCGTCTGGTGACGGTAGTAGAATCTACTGATTTTAGGCACTACTTACGTATTATAATATAACACATCATTGCCTGCTCAAACATTGTTTAAGCAGATAAGAAGAAACCAAACAAATGACAGTTCTTTAGGTAGGCGAGGATCGAATGGTGTTTGGTTGGATGCTAAGCCCCCAAAACTTGTTTAACCTTGACTTCATTCTAAAAAAAACAAAAAACTCCTTTATAAGTTAAAGCATAACTTTACGCCAGGGTCAAGTCACTTTAACATGCGAATGCGAACGACGATAGATACAACAGAGTCGCATTTCTCGAGACGTTTCATTCGTGCGAGAATGAGACGCAGGATGGCGGTGACGTCACGCAATAGACCCATCCGATTCGAAGACTAAGCAACTGGTTGGCCAGCAAAAAAATAAACAGAGGTCGGCACCGGCACGGCATGTCGTCGCGCCGGCGAGCGCAGACGAAAACGAGGCATTTTACGACGACGTAGCCGCTTTTTTATCATGCAGGTGCGATGCATTCACATGTCACACTCACCTTTGTAAAGAAGTTCAGTGCGCGCGCAGGTAAAACACCAATTCCCACAGGTGAGCGTTAATCTCGATTTTCAAAATTGTTTGCGATTGTCGCGCGCTGGTAGTCGTGCGGCGCGAGTTAGCGACGCGGTTCCACTTCCACCGAACACGGTCACACGGTTTGTTTATAAAATTATGAGCCTCTATTATTAATTTTAGAGACCCGGACTGCGCATGCCTGTGCAACACGCGCCTCGTTCGAAAGGTTATGTTGTAACTTGTAACTTCACGCACTTCGCACTAGTTTCCGAGAATCCTGTTGGAACGAATCCGTGCGAACTTTGGAGGGCGAAACACTGAACTCCGTTTCCCACGAGAACTCTTCACACACAATATAAATCTTGTGATCCGGTAAACTTTACACTATCACACTCGGCGGCTCTACCTGCAAGTGAAGGCCGCGTGTATATAAACACTTTTCGAAACTCTGGAACCGGTAACAATTCGGCCCCGCACGTGACACTGTCAAAATAAAATGCCGGTAAACACTTAACACTGTGTACTCACTCGCGGGACACACTTTTCATGTTTACAGCGTCTCGGGGTGCAAGCGACAAATTAAAGGAATAGAAAAGAAAATAAATGAAGAATACTAAACTTGTCGGCCGTAAAGCCGAGCGGTCGACACTCGTGCTGAGCGCTGTACTAACGCGAGTCGCGAGAGCGCGCGACCCGCGCACCCCGCCCCGCCGCCCCGCGCCCGCGCCCAGAACACCGTATCAAAAAAATGTATACCTACGAGGTTGAAAAATCTCGAGTGCTCAGGCACGCTCAGGGGTGGATCACAGATCAGTTGGTGGATGCAAGTGTCCCGTGTTTGTTTAGGTATTTTTTGAGGGGTGGCGGGGCCTAGCGAATTAGTCGCCTACATGAGTCCACCGGCCATACTCGGTGATTCAATGAGCACATGGGCATCGACTAGTTACAACTCTAATTTACATGATTACCTACTTCATCTTCAATAAACCGTTGCTTCATAAGCCTAGCCATGTAGCCTTATAGTCAACGCATTTAATTAATTCATAAATTAACTAGCGATGGGCCCCCTAACTTAATTTTAAAGCACATCGGTGATATAAAAAAATTAGAAATGTATGAAAAAATTATTCCAAAGTGAATATTGATCTGTCTTTATGTCTATTAATTTCCACCGTAATTAAACGGCCTGGAGATTTACTAATTTAAGAAGGTTCGCCAAAAATTGTTAAATCAATACACTAATTAATGATTTGAATTTTAATACCCAAGAGCTAGATGTCAAAATCACTTCCAGGCATACACCAAGTGTAGAAGTGAAAAGGCAGAGTTTAACCTAAAAAAACAATTCATTTTAAACTATAATAATATTGACAATTATTAAGTTTGTAATTAGTTTTTTTTAAAGTGAGGCCTTAGTATGAATGCCGTTATTTAATAACAGATGATATAATAGCAAGTGAGTCAGTGTAGAAATAATTTTTAATAGTTTGATAGCCAAATTATTGTTTATGCGGGGGTAATGTTATGATAAAAAAATTGCAACTAACGACGCGTGGTATAGAGTCCACGGAACAGAACAGCTAGTAAATACTAGTTCTATAAAATGTGAAATCATAAATCATAAATCTTTATTTGTCAGAATACAGTTAATTTTGGTCTTAAATTTTATTAGAAATCCTTCAGCATGCAAGCAAACGTACAAATCTTTGGTTAAAATACTCTAAAAGAAATAAATTAATTGAATATAATGTCACAATTATGTTAATAAAATACAATAAATAAGATAATTAATACAATTTCATCCTTAAAATGTAAATAATCCATGGTGCTTGATGCTTTAAAAACCATTTATCCAGTAACCATTTTGCTATCTTACGTTTGAATATTTCCTCCGACAGCATTTTTATGTCAAATTATTGAAAATTACTATACTCATATTATATTAATGTTTAATTTTTTTTATATATATCTAAGAGCCCGCGAGGTTTATAAAAAAAAATCATTATATGTGGTCTTGTAACAGATAGCTTTTATTATTGGATTCGCAGGTTCGTTGTAGATTAATTTCACTAATACAAACTACAATGTAATGCTTGGAATAGGACCTAATTTCGAATGTCCAACGCTACCACTCATTACTTACTTCCTATGAATTGGTATAGCTAGAGCTTATTTCATGGCAATTAGAATAGTTCGCGGAAAGAATGACGGAAATCCTCCTACAGGTACCAAAACATATTTATTACACAACGATTTTAGTTACGATTACGATTAGACAAATCTACTTCTTTAAATGTAGAGCTATTGCATGAAAGTAGAGTCATCTCATCAGCTAAGGCATATAAAAATACGTGAGAGGGAAGGGATAGTAGCCAGCACGCTGGTAAAATGCGAATTGGAGCATACTCCTTTGTATTTCTTCGCAGCGTATAAGGAGGTTTTCTCACGATGTTTTCCTTTAACGAAAAGCTAACGGTATTTTTCACTTCATTATTATTCATTCATTCAATAACAATTTTCATTGTGTGTGTGAAGATCTTGAAAATACAAAATATAAATTAAAATAATAATAATGAAAACGTCATGTCATAATAAATAATATGTAAATCCAATAAAAAAAATGGAATAAAGTAATAAAAAAACACTCGTGAATTTAAAATAAAACGTTAACTAAATAGCAAAAATTATCTAATGACGTCAATATTGTACATGTACAACGTTGTTGTGTTGTGTGTGTTTGTTGTATTGTTGTTGTGTATTGTATTGTTTTTGTAGACGGTTAAAAATTACGCTTAGTACGCGGGCGAAGCCGCGGGCAAATCCTAGTATGAAATAAATTTAATTATAATGTAGACATTAAGTTAAGATAATGATTAGACGGTTAACTGATATTATTCATTATTGATGTAGTCTTCGATACAATAGTAGGATTTTTCTAAGAGGTGCTGCTTGAGCCTTGCATTTTTTGTTGCTATTTATTGTTGTTTTCAACTCCATAGGCAACCTGTTGAATAGACGCACGGACTGGTAGCATGCCGCGTGTTTCAAAACGTTCAGTCTAGATACAATGTTGCAGGGAATGTCCTTACGTCTAGTTTCAAATCTGTGTTCTCTTTCCTTCGTGTTCTCCTATTTATTTAAATGCTTCACAAAATCTGTGAGAAGGACGAGAATGTAAAGACATGCCACAGTTAAGATTTTGAGATCAACGAAGTGTAAATAATACTCCATACATAACTTCGAAAAACTCATTGATACGAGGCGGAAATCGAACCCACGACCACCGCTTGACAGCCGCATGCTTGAGTCACTAGGCTACCGTTAGTGTGTAACGGTGTTTTGAGAGCTAGAGACATATAAATAAATAAATAAATATTAGGGGGACTTTTTTTTACACAAATCAAACTAGTCCCGCGGTAAGCTCAACAAGGCTTGTGTTATGGGTACTAGACGACAATATATTTAATAGATATTTACTTAAATACATAGAAAACATCCAAGTCTCAGGAACAAATGTCTCTGCTCACCACAGAAACAAATGCCCTTACCGGGAATCGAACCCGGGACCTCTAGCCTCGTAGGCAATGGCACTACCAACTAGGCTAAACAGGCCGACAAAACGGCTAAATATGCAGGTCCCTCACTCTCAACACAGCGTTTCCACGGGAGTTCTGGCGACCTTACTCACCACCAGGAACACAACAGCACATACCTTTTTTTTTACGTACAGAAAACCTGCGATCCAGCAACCCAGTCATTGGGGAATAACTGAGTTATGTGGTATTTCTATCTACTAAAAACTCCACGGTGACCGCCATTTGTGCTCTGACGCGGAGGACTCCAGGATCTTCAGTACTGAACGCACTGGAGCCCCCCCTCGCACTTTACTCCTTTTGGCCATCTTTTGGCTATTATTATTAATCAATCAACGTCACCTTCCCTGGGGTTTATAGTCGGGTGCTGTGGTCTCTGCCACGTGGTACACCCGCAACCTCAATAACCCCTTAGTCGCCTTATACGACAGGCGGGGGAGACGGCCCTATTCTTGCACCACATATATTCGAACCAAGCGCTTTGCATCTTCTTTTATAATGCGCACTTCTAAGGTTTGGAATTCTCTGCCGGCGTCTGTATTTCCGAGTTCATATAACCTGGACCTTTTTAAGGCACGAGTGAATAGGCATCTTCTGGGTGAGCTCGCTTCATCGTCGGCCTCATCTTTGCCCCCTGGCTAGATGCTGGCCAAGAGCAATCCCATTTTTAATAAAAAAAAAAAACATACCTAAGGAGCAAGTAGTAGTGTTTTATTTATTTAATCGTATGGCATTTATTTACGAACCGTGAGATCTTCGAGAAGACAAGTACGGTTGCCAGTTTTTGTTGCACTTTTAGCACCACCCAGGGGTCACGTGTAGGGTAACGGTGGGTACTCCCTACGGACGTGGTGCAACTTCGACTCCCCTTTGTCAAGTGAGTGGGCAACTTGACTGTTAGAAGTTCTCAAGCCGCCCGAAGGCCTCTAACTTGGCTTAACGACTGCTATCGTAGACAGCAGCCGGGATCAACGGGTTAGCTTAAGTAGTAGTGTTATTATGGCTGCAGTCTTCTGTTAGGTGGAGGTACTTCTCCAGATGGGCTGCTCCAAATACGTGCGAGATGACGGTCCGCTGTGCCCTATCTCCCTTAGAATTTATTTTTGTTTTAAATGTTTAATACAAAATAATAAAACATTAGGTCACATAGCACGTAGAACCGATGGCCGTTGGGGCGGAAAGGTTCTCGAGTGGCGACCACGTACTGGAAGGCGCAGCGTGGGCAGGCCCCCCACACGGCGGACTGATGACCTGGTAAGGGTCGCGGGTGTCCGCTGGATGCGGGTGGCGCAGGACCGGTCATTGTCGAAGTATTTGTGAGAGGCCTATGTCCAGCAATGGACTTCCTTCGGCTGACATGATGATGATGATGAATTAAACATTTCAGCAATGAAAAGTGTAAGAGGATCTTCCTAATGAACTTTTCCACACAATCAACAATTCTGACGTATCAGTAATAGACTGACCATCAAGGACAAGTTGCACCAAAAAGTTAAAGTTAGCCTACTCGTAATATACTTCAATTACGTCAGACTTAGGATCTGCGAAGTCGATATTTAAACTGGGTTTGAATTCTAGTACAGATAGCTCTCAAATATGTAAACAAATGTATGGAATTAATCCAATTATTACATTCTTGCCATTCATTACTTATTTGCATACAACTTTCTTCAAAATATTGACTTCATTGAAACTATCTATGAGTGTGAATTTATCGGAAATGAATAATGCTGTGTATAAGTACAGGCAGAAACTTAGTTTTTATACCTACCCCCTTATGTTTAAAAGTTCTGTCATACTATAGAGACATTCAAAGAGGGCTAAAGTTTACGTACTACCTGCTGCTACCAAAAAAACAGGTAAAATAATTATCGACATGTTGACAAAATTTCAAGAGAATCGGTAGACAAATGCGACCTGTAGGGGAGAACAGCCGGACATACCTACAATAGCTATTTACGATACAAGGGTTGTAAAAGAAAGAAAGGCCGATATCGCAGATTTTTGGCATGGTGTGGTGTAAAATATGTTTTGCCCACGCCGAATCGGAGCCGCTTCTTTCGCATCTCAGAGATGTCAAATAATGACACATGAATATTTTATTTACTTTAGTAAACGAGAAAGACCCCGTATTGGAAATTTTACTGAAATAAATAAGAGAATAAATAAATACATACAAACGAAACGAATTGTAGGAAACCGTTAAGAAACCAATAGAAAACGTGAAAGTAAATTTGACAGTGGTCCCCGTTAAGTACACATTTCTGCCATGGTGTGCGCTACGATCGCCTAGCTTACCCCCACCACCTACTTCGCACATAGCCAATACTTAGGATCAATGAAATGAGTACACTCCGTTGGAAATTTCCCTACATATTGATCTGCAGGTTGATTGCGCTACAGTTCTGACATGGGTAAGTTAGATAGGTGAGGTAAATCTAAATGCCATTTTTGTTAGGTGACTTAGCCTGACGCCCGTCCGAAAAGTAACGCGATTACTAGCCAATTTTCATTGCTCTTGTAAAATTATTAATGCAAGTAATTCTGTTTGTCTGTCTGTATGTCACATTTTTACGCTAAAACTGCTGAACGGATTTCGATGAAATTTGGCATGGAGATAATTTGTGACTCGGGGAGGACATTAGACGGAAGAGTTTTAATACCGGACCTTCAAGGGGCGAAAAAGGGGGTGGAAATTTGTATGGGCCTGCGGCAAAACACAAATATTTTTCATAGGCGATCACGAGGTCAGCGCGGATGAAGAGGCGGGCAGAAAATACCATATATTTATGATTGAAGAACCTGTTTTGTGGTATACAATAAGTCAAATATCCAAATATTTCCTGGCATGTCTCTTTCTTTTTAAGAGACTTCAAAAAAAGGAGGAGGTTCTCAATTGGTCGGAATATTTTTTTTATGTATGTTCACCGATTACTCGGAGACTAGTTGACCGAATTCAAAAATTCTTTTTTTGTTTGAAAGGGTGTGTTTTCTAGTTGGTCCTATTGTCACCAAGTCTGGATCTGATGACGGGATCTTGGAAAAATCGAGGGAACTCCTCAAATTATATACCAAGAGGATGGGGTAAGTAAGGCTACATCGACGGAACTCCTCAAATTATATAGCAGGAGGAGGAGGATGGGGTCTGGCAAAGTTTGGAGTCGGTGTTTTTTTGTTAAAAATTTACTTGTTAGTTGTAAGGAACCCTCGGTGCGCGAGTCCGACTCGCACTTGGCCGGTTTTTGTTTACATTCATGCACAAGAACTCATCAAATTCAAATTTGAGCTGCAAAGATTGTAAAATAAATAGCAAACTTTATGTTACTATCTCTGAACTGATAGTAGTGACAGATTTACGCAATTTTTGTTGTTATTTTATGCTTCTTCCTATTTATAATTGTCACGAATAAATGATTTTCTATTTCTATTTCAAATTATAAATAATCGTAACCAACTCTAGCCTTTAAACCGATTCAAATTCGTTAGATACGAGTAATATCCGGCAAATCTCGAAGGGACATACGGGATACAAAACAGGAACTATAATGTTTAAATCGAAAAGGGAATAAGTGTATTGCACATCTATGGCACATCAATCGTTTTAATGGCATCCTATGGACGGAATTCCTAACCGCGAAATGTGGTTGACCGATCTTTAATTTCAAATCTGCGGTTAATATCACTGACGTTGGCTTGAAAGCTATTAAAGAGGCAATACGGTGGCGGTTAGCGTTGGCTTTGCTGTAGTTATTTGTGGGGGCTTCATTTTGAAAAGTCATCATCATATCAGCCGGAGGACGTCCACTGCTGGACTTATGCCTCCCCCAAAGAGTGCCACAATCCGGCCAATCCGGTCAATTGGGGTGCCGATCCTGCGCCACCCGCATTCACCGGAATCCCGCAACGATTACTAGATCATCAGTTCTACTTGTAGGGGACCTACCCACGCTGCCCGTTCCAGTACGTAATCACCACTCGAGAACCTTTCCGATGGAAAGTACGTACCTTTGATATTGAAGAAGCACACACACACTCACATACTATGCACACAATTTTGTAACATTAAGTATTAAGTGTAATTATGTAAGTTAGCAACATTATAATGTGAGTAACAAGTACCAATGTATCTCATGTTACTGGAAGAGCGGTGTCGCCCGACACAGGCAATAATGCTTACTGGGCGGCCCCATCCCTTGCTTAAAATATGTACTTTTAAAGAAAATAAAATAATTTTGAATTTTGAATTTTTTTTTTGAAGTTATTGTGCATCACGGCGTTTTTTGTAAGTAACTGATACTGTAAATAATTTGCTTCTCCGGCGCTCATATCTAATAAGCCATAAAACCTGGATTCAATACGTGTTTACGGAATACCGTGGACGATTACTGTTACTAAGTAGGAGAATATTCAGTTTGTCATCATAAAAAAAGTTTTTTTCTGATTCGGCCGGTGTCATTCTTATACGTGCATTTTTTTCTAATCTACTTATGTATTATATCTTACTTACATACGTATTTCTAAAAGTAAAATATGCACTGCGTGTAATACCCGATATGGTTTCTTAGTGTCGAGTCTAGAAATTCCAACATCTAATATATGTTGTAACACTTCTCCGTTACTGGGTGGGCCTGGGATGGTGGAATTAAACAGCACAAGTAGCTCTAGAGGTTTACTGCCCTGTCACAGTCCTCACCGTCGTTTACAACAATCTCTCACCTCTAAAATGTGTGCCTCGGCTAAGGCGGTAGAAACATAGGGAATATGTGGGGTGCTGGTTAACCGGCCTGTTACTGTCGCTTTCTGTTTCAATACTTTTATAAGTGTACTAAAAGAGCTTGGGCGCCGTGAATAAAATTAAAGACACTCTACCGACCTCCAACGTCAGCGAGTTACCGGTCGATGCCTGGCTACGTATCGAATCGCTGAGGCGATCCTCAATGAGTAAAGGGGAACGAACACCTCGTTCGCCTCACGCCGTAGAACCAGCAGGGCAGCGACCCGTCAACAGTCCACAGTCAACCGCGTTCATGGCGGGTAAGTAAAAGACCCTGAAACGAATATTTTATGGTTAGAAATCACCAAGTAGTTTCTTTTCTATATGAATGCGACGGAGAAAGTCGGTTACTTACCTCCGGAGACAGTAATCCGTGCTTACAGTGCGTGGAAGAACTTTCAATCCAGGAGGGCCTTAAAAGCAGTAACCGGTTGGCCAATCCCGGTGACTTCCCAGAACTCCTGGAAATCCAACGGAAAGAAAGAAATCTATATAATTATAATTATAGCAGGGACAAAAGTGATTAAATTTAACCCACAATCCAACAGAAATACTTACGGATTCCTACAATGGAGCCGAGTTTAAAAATTAGGACATATGTCCTCTAGACGAGTATTCTGAGAACTGACAGTTCCGGCCGTCAACTTTGACAGCAGCGAAACCTTGCCAGTTGCAAGTTTGCGAAATACCCATTCCAACCAACACGCACCCACCATTAATTAAAAAGGCCATTGCGGAACAGAAATAAAGATTTCAATCACCTTCCTGAAACGATTTAAAAAGGTACCGAAGTTTAAATAACTACCAAATACTAAATAGAACCAAAATAAGGGTGAGGCAGTTTTGGATAGTGGTAACCCTGACACTTATTATTTTTAAAATAGGATAACCTGCATGTGGCGAAGGAAAGGCTTAATCATCCAACGGATCGATGGTGATGAAAATTGTTAATCGATTACCATAAATTGATTGAAGACGACCTAATTAAAAGGTAGGGTGTGGGGTTCGAAAAAATATGTGTCACAATGTACAAATCAATATTGTGGTAACACACTATTTATCACAATTTTTTATTCGTTATTTAATATACAATTAGCAATTTCGACGACTGAACCAAATAATATCCATACTATAAACTATAATATTAATAAATACGAAAGTTACTCAGTCTGTCTGTTACCTCTTCAAGCTTAAACCGCTAGACTGATTTACATGAATTTTGGTATAGAGATAGTTAGCGCGCAAAAGCTAGTTTAAAAATAAATAAACCTGTGTGCCTCTACTTGTACTATTGTTTGTACTGCAGGTGCTGTGTGCTTTTATTTAGGTATGCATAAAAGAGTATTTGTATTATACTCGTACCTATCATACATTTTTATTTACCGCATTCACTGACACCGACGCACATGTGCGTTCACTTCTATGTAAGTTTGTTCCTGGGGGCGTGGCTGGCAGTGAATATTTTTGTTCGGTTTGATTTTTTTATCTTATGTGCTCTTTAGACCCGCGAGGTAATTACGTAACGGTTTGGAGCGTGCATAAGGTATATGTTTTGCAATTTTACTAAAAATTACACTTACTTAGATTTAACAATCAGACATACGTTTGAAAAACTAGGTGACTACCCCGACGGTGATGAAAAAATATATCAGTATGAGTATAAAGCCGATATCAATTAAATGAATTAGGCATAAGCTTTCGGTAAACTAAAAAGAAAGAAAGAAAAAACATTTGTTTATGACAAACACAGATCATCATCATCCTCCTAGCGTTATTCCCAGTACAGTTGCATCCTGAAGAATGCCTGGGATTCGCTACCTATTGCCAGGAATTGGCGTAGGCACTAGTTATTACGGAAGCGACTGCAATCTGACCTTCCAACCCGAGGGGGAAACCTGACCTTATTGGGAATAGGCTTGTCAAGTGAGTGGGCAACTTGACTGTTAGAAGTTCTCAAGCCGCCCGGAGGCCTCTAACTTAGCTTAACGACTGCTATCAAAGACAGCAACCGGGATCAACGGCTTAACGTGCCTTCCAAAGCATGGGAGCGCTCAGTTAGTAACCACTCAAAGCGGTCACCCATCCAAAGACTGACCTCGCCCGACATTGCTTAACCTCGCATACCGCACGCAGTACTGGGCCACGAGCGCTCCAATATAATGCTCCAATATAATGACAAACACAGATAATACATAGAAAATATTAAAATAGAATTTACTAAAATAGGACGAAAACTGTTTGTCAGAAAAGGGCCACAGCTCAGCATGAAGCTGGCAAAGCCAGCGCTGTTCTTCCGTTGTGGCCCAGGTGCAAGCCACAGCTCCCCGACGACGCGGCTATACTAGCCGATTTTTCTAACAAATATTTTTTTTTTAACACGTTTATAAATTCTAACATTATGCAATGTTAGAATAAAAATAAAAAATAAATGTAAATGTACATGCATATCACACTTAACCAGCCTTAAAACTATTCTAAATCTATAGTACAAATTTGCAAAATCGAAACAAACTACCAAGAAACTACTGAAAACGTAACGTCAATAATGAGGCCTCCCACACGGTAATTATTATAACGCCATACACTCATATCACGATACGTGAATATTTACGGATATTGAAGCAAAATCCAAACAATTTTGAAAACCGCTTTAATATTGACATCCCAGTATTGTCACAATACGAACCTAAACTAAACTAAAAAAGTACTGTAATGCTGTATCATCATCATCATAATATATTTAAGAGTGTAGCTCTTGTCGGTGGAGTAATCGCCATTCTGTTCGGTTCTCTGCCAATGCTTTGAGCTCCTGATACGACATTACATTGACCTTCTCTTTGGCTTGATCCATAAACGCACGTCTCGGTCTTCCCCTGCCTCTGCTCCCCTCTATCTTTCCTTCAATTATAGTTTTTATGTAATTGTCATGTCGTATCAGGTGCCCCAACATATTTCCTCTTCTGTTCTCAATCATCTTCAAAAGCAGTCTCTTCTCTCCTACCAAATCCAAAACCTCTTCATTTGTTTTCCTTTCTGTCCAGCTCATGGCTTCCATTCGCCGCCAGCACCACATTTAGAATACTGTATATGTATATGTAATCAAATTTAGTTTTTACATAATACTGTATATGTAATCAATTTTAGTTTTTTACGACTTGCGGCTCACTAAAATTATCAATTTCATATAAAAGCAGATGTTCAACCGGTTTGACTGGCAACGCAACATGCTATGGGAACTATACTTGCTTTACGCATATTACCTCAAATTGGTGTCATTCGAAACAGAATCAAGTGTCGATACTTCTACGCAATCTATGTGAAAGCCCACTGCCGAATACAATAAAGTTTCTTTTGGGGATTCCTGCTAATGCAAAATATATACGTATCATGAACATCATGACTTGACATGAAGGTAGTCTTAGATTTTTTTATTCTTTACCATGTTGTTCGATTCCGGTATTTTTTGTTTCGAAAGCAGGTATTCTCAGAAGGATCCCATATACGTTTGAGAGCACTCCTCAAATGTAATACGACGCACGTAACTATGGCCATTTCCGCGTTTTCTGTAGGTAATCATGGATATTCGTCTCGGAAACTACAAGTTTAGTCACGTGGGAATGCTTATGACCGCAGGTGATCTTTGACACTCTTCAATTATGTAAGTTGCTTTACAATCTTCTCTTATGATCTTTGACACTTTTCAATTATGCCAATGAGATTTCGTTGACGTAGCGACTTTTATCAAAATATGGGTACATTTTGAAATTGAAGAAATGAGGAGCTCATCGTCATCAATCATCATCCTAGCGTTATCCCAGTAATCGCTGTCTAATCCTAAGAATGTCGTAGACAATAGTTTTTACGCAACTGCCATCTGACTTTCCAGCCCTTATTACTATTAGGATTAGGTTTATCATGTGTGTGTGCTTGGACAACTTGACTGTTAAAGTTCTCAAGCTTCTAACTTGGCTTAACGACTGCTTGCATAGACAGCAGCCGCGCTGGGCCATCAGCGCTCCTCGAGCAAATGAGGGGCTATCGCAGTTAAATACGAATTCCTCGAGCAGTCGACAGAACTCCTCAAATATAAAATATCGACCCATCTATAGCAATTTGGCAACCTACTTATTTAGTTAGGTACAAACAGCATCAAAAGTAGATACGCATATGACGGAGCCAAAAGCTCTTATTCCCGTACAATGAAGGCTTTTGAAATTTTCAAATGCGTAGCTACTTTTGACGCTGACTGTACTACAGAAAATAAGCACGTTAATGTTTTAGTGGAGAGACAAAGTGCATGTAAGAAGCATGACAACGTACAAAATTGGGGTTGTTGTTTTGGGTATAAATTATTATTACAAGCCCTACAGCTCGTCTCGTCTTTGACCAGTGTAATATATAAACTTAAGTGGCAGTGGGAGGAGCCCATTCCATGTGAAACCGATGGCCGTTGGGGCGGAAAAGTTCTCGAGTGGCGACCACGTACCGGAAGGCCTGAGATCTGGCAAAGGTCGTGGGAGTCCGCTGGGTGCGGGTGGCGCAGGTCCGATCATTGTGGCACTCTTTGGGGAGGCCTATGTCAAGCAGTGGACATCTGTCAGCTGATATGATGACGATTATGATAAGCCACTTCTGTATTTGAGAAGCACGATGAACTCTGTATGCGGTATTTTGTACCTACTTTACCGGGAAATCGCTGATATCATCCAGATTTTTTTCTTCCTTGAGTTGGTATACCGACATATTGCATAGTCACTTTTCTTAGTTCCTAAATTAGGAAGTTACACAAAATACCGATATTACCTGATATAAAATGTAGATTCAATATTATTGCTTTAATTACATTTTTTTACGTAAAAATGTTTGTATGTGACACAGAATTAAAACATAATTTTAATATCAAGCTCATGATAGGGTACAAATATTTTACTCCTTTGATACAATTTTGTCTTGAGTAGCACTCATAGTCATCTTCATGAATGGTAAGAAAAGGAAATGTTTACTTAGAGATCTCATTAATGGCCTTCCCGTTGAATCAGTTCCCTGGACTCCGGATTGCCAAATTGCTGTTCTACGTATCCTATTTGAGGCTTGACACATTCGGCGCCGACAAGGCAATTATACATACAAAACCGGCCAAGAGCGTGTCGGGCCACGCTCAGTGTAGGGTTCCGTAGTTTTTGTATTTTTTTCAAAAACTATTCAACCTATCAAGTTCAAAATATTTTTCCTACAAAGTTTTTATAAAGTTCTACTTTTGAGATTTTTTTCATATTTTTAAAACTTATGGTTCAAAAGTTAGAGGGGGGGGACACATTTTTTTTTACTTCTGGAGCGATTATTAAAAAATTAACATTATCAAAAAATGATTTTAGTAAACCCCTATTTATTTTTAAATACCTATCTAACAATATATCACACGTTAGGGTTAAAATGAAAAAAAAATCACTCCTCACTTTACGTATAGGGGAGGTACCCTAATAAAATATTTTTTTCCACTTTTTATTTTACCACTTTGTCGGCGTAATTGATATACATATTAGTACCAAATTACAGCTTTCTAGTGCTAACGGTCACTGAGATTATCCGCGGACGGACGGACGGACAGACGGACGGACAGACATGGCGAAACTATAAGGGTTCCTAGTTGACTACGGAACCCTAAAAATGACACGGTTTCGTGTCACCGGCACCGAATGTGTTAATTAAGAGTTGTAAATATGTCGTCTAGTACACAAGCCTTATTGAGTTTACTAATAATAATAATAATAGAGACTCTCGCTAGATGGCTGGGTCAAGGGTCAGATACAAAAGGCGGTACTCCTGGACACGGCGCGAATAGTCAGGAGGTTTCTCTCTCTGTCGCCCTAACCACCGGTAGCTTAGGCCCTGCCTCGCTGCCGGCGGCACCCTAAGTTAGGTTTTTATAATGATTTTTTGTTTTGTAAATATTGTTTTATATTTTACTTTTTATTATTGTAAAAACCTAATTTAAGAAAAAAAATGAATAAAGAATAGTAATAATATTCTTTATTGCACCACAAATACAAGAGTAAAATGTGTAAAGATTTGTCAGTATTAACAACGGTGACAACAGGCGGTCTTATCGCTTTAAGCGATCTCTACCAGACAACCTTTGGGTAGCAGGAAATATTTGAATAAGATTAATAACAGGCAGTGCAGAAATACAGCAAGAAGAGCGTAATAATAACACATACATCTACAATTTAACATAATCATAGTATACAATAAATACACAGATAAATACATTGAGGGTACACAGACTAATTGAGGGTAGTTCGATTTGTGTAAGATTGTTCCCCTAATTATTATTTATTTTATTTACTCTAATAATCATACAAGCTGAAGTTGTGACTACAGGTGACATTTTACGATCCCTCTGGTTTCCTTCTTTAGGATAAGTGTTTTTGAAGCCATAATTCCATACCCTAGTTCGCAATCATACTAATTACGGGAAAAGAGGGAGCGAAATTAAAATGCAATTTGTGCACTGTAGTTCTATTTACAGCATTTTTTCTTGTAATTAGTACGATTGTGAACTAGGGTAGCGATATATTCCCGCGCACAAGCGCACGAGAAGGCACTCGTCCCATCCCCTGCTAATCAGTAAGCACACATCGACAAATTCAACATTAAGTCTGAGCGTCGTCGCTTAAGTTGTTCTAAATAGAATCATTATCTGTCATCAAGCCACAGCCAGCACAAAGGCTTGTAAAACTTTTATGTGGTTAAGAAGGTATATAATAATGCCCGAAGTATATCTCTCTCGTTAACATATTCAAGAGGTACATTTGACTCAATAAATTGGTATGATTTCGATATGATACTGGTCGCGCGCTCTCACTTCCACGAGCGCAATGCTTTATGTAACAGAACGAGTGTGCACAGCAAATGTCGAACTAATATCATGTCAATATGTTACGTGAAATTGATCTCCTGTTCTAACTCCTGTTCTCCAATTAATGCTCTTTTCGAGCGTCGAACGTTACAAATTAAAAATGTTTTTAAAAGTTTCAACCCTATTATCGAACGCTGCTGTCAGTTGATGAGCTATAGCGTTTTTGGCTTTAGACTAGGGTTGGCATGGGTATTTATTCTTAAACTCGTAAAGTAGCTCTGTGAGTTCTCGAGCTCCGCGCGTTTTTCTTTTTCCAAAATTTCCTAACATTTAACTCGTCAAATAAAATCTATAAAATTATCGAACCTGCTCTCAAAATTTCACGAGAATCGGTTGAAAAAATTGCGACCTGTGAAGAACAACAACCGAAAATCCGGACATCTGGAGTTCTGGACATACGAAATATTTTTTGTCGAAGCTGAAACGGAGACCATTATATCACTCGGTCGATTATTCCAAATTCTTCATACCTACCTTTAAACACTTCTCATTGTTACTTATTTATTTTTATTTATTTATTCATAGCAACCATGGTCACAGAATAAGTAATGGTACAAGTACAGAAGTTTCTCTGTTAACAAATCCCCCGTTTAGGTATGCCAAACGTGCCTAAACGTGGCCATCTCTTTCTATCGCACGAAACGCGCTCTTTCGAGGCCCCGCCCTCAGCGCTAGGGTTACCACCAGCGAGAACCAATTTTAATATATGTACTTTATTATTAGTAGTGTTGTTTACAATACAATTACGAATAGTACTTTTAAGGTTCCATAGCCAAAATGGTGAAAACGGAACCCGTCCGTCCGTCTTTTCGTCTGTATGTGACAGCCAATGTATAGTTATTCGGAGACTATAAGCACTACAAATACAATTACAACATTTAGCAAGAAGGTGTGTTCTACTCGTATGAACAGCAACGTAAAAGTGATGTGAAATGATGAAAAAATATTAAAGTAGGGGGAGGGGGGCACTCCATACATGTAACCAGGGGATACAAAGTTTTAAATAATTTTTCAAGGCATTACTTTAAAAGCTAGTTTCTTAGAACCAACGTTTTCATTTTCGTTTTCTTTTATGTCAACCGTTGGTGAATACCAAACTCAATGGCTGTCAGTTTTTTGAGTGATAGCTTTCAGTTTTTTCAACATTTTAAGATAAATACTGTCAGTTTTTTCAACATTTTAAGATAAAGAAAGACACAGAAATTGGGTAACTAACTATATAAAGATATGTTTTATACAATAATGGTGTGGTTTTGACATTATTATTTAACACGAAACGGATTATTTTAATATCGTACAGCGGTATCCGTAACGTTGCGCCGCAACCATTGAATAGTCACATGACATGTGAGCCGGCGGCCGCATGTACTTTGCGCGGTGCGATGACGTCACGGTAGTAAACCACCCCTGCCATGGTATTACAAGATGTCTTATATTGTACTTATAAATATAGAGTAGGTACAGCATGGACCATGTTAGAGTATAGCAATTTAATTTAATCTTATCTATGTAATATTAAATTATAATCTCCCATTTACATCTAAATATATATAAGAAGAAACTGACTGACTGACTGACTGACTGACTGACTGACTGACTGACTGACTGACATATCAACGCACAGCCCAAACCGCTGGTCCTAGAGATTCCAAATTTGGCACGTAGGTTCCTTATAAGGTCTAGGGGTGCACTAAGAAAGGATTTTTCAAAATTCAACCCCTAAGGGGGTGAAATGGGGGTCCGAAATTTGTATGGAGAAACAAGATTGGCTGGACTATTTTATTCGAAACTTCACAGAAGTATTTATAACGATAAATGAATAAACACGTGTTTCAGGTTTTCTGAAAAATCAACCCCTAAAAGGGGGAAATGTGGTGACAAATTCTAAAAATCGACATGGGTATTTTTTTTATGGTTTATCGGGTCGCTGATAACGAAAACAACAATGATTTTAAAATCCCACGTGGAGGACGTGAAATACCATCCCCCCTGTTGGGGTGCGAGGGGGATGAAATGTCTAAATATTAATATGGGTGTCGTTTTTTTGGTTTTTGGGACGTTCATTACGAAAATGGCATCGATTTTGAAATTTAATGTTGGGGACATGAAAACTTTTGAAAGTTTGTGCCAAATTGCAAGAAATAACTGACTGACTGAGTGAGTGACATATCATCGCACAGCCCAAACTGCTGGTTCTAGAGATTCTACATTTTCTATATAGGTTCCATATAAGGTCTAGAGGTGCATTAAGAAAGTATTTTTCAAAATTCAACCCCTAAGGAGGTAAAATGGGGGTTCGAAGTGTGTGTGGGGAATCAAGATTAGTTGGACTATTTTATTCGAAACTTCACAGGAGTATTTCTAACGATAAATGAGTAAACATGTGTTTCAGGTTTTATGAGAAGTCAACCCCTAAAAGGGGGAAATGTGGTGACAAATTCTGAAAATCGATATGGGTATGTTTTCTATGGTTTATCGGGTCGCTGATTACGAAAACAACAATGATTTTAAAATCCCACGTGGAGGACGTGAAATACCATCCCCTCTGTTGGGTTCCAAGGGGGTTGGAATGTCTAAATATTAATATGGGTGTCGTTTTAATGGTTTTTTGGGTCGTTAATTTTGAAAATGGCATTGATTTTGAAATATAAATGCGGACATGAAAACTTTTAAAAGTTTTTGCCAAATTGCAAGAAGAAACTGACTGACTGAGTGAGTGACATATCAACGCACAGCCCACACTACTGGTTCGAGAGATACCAAATTTGGCATGTAGGTTCCTTATAAAATCTTAAGGTGCATGAAATGCCGTGAATTCTCTATGAAAAGACGACCTTTTTTGATTCAATGTATTGTAAGTAAGTGGTTTTATTAATCAGTGCCATCCGATACGATTTCGATAAAAATCGATATTTGAGCGTCCGAGAGGACTCTTAATAGGAATCCGAGGTAAACTTTGAAAAAAGTAACGGCCATATTAATTTTCTTCATTTCCGTTGCGATTTCGTTCAAAATTGATATCTGAGCGTCCGAGAGGTCCCCTAATTCGACTCCGAGGTAAAATTGGGATAAGTGGCAGCCATATTGATTTTATTAATTTCCGTCCCAATTTCGTTCAAAATAGATATCTGAGCGTCCGAGATGTCTCTTTTTACGAATCCGAGGTAAAATTTGGAAAAAGTCGCAGCCATATTGATTTTCTTCATTTCCTTCCCGATTTCGTACAAAATCGATATCTGAGCGTCCGACAGGTCTCGTAATTCGAATCTGTGGTAAAATTTGGAAATAGTGGCGGCCATATTAATTTTCTTCATTTCCGTCCCGATTTCGTTAAAAATCGATATCTTAGCGTCCACAAGGTCTCTTAATACGAATCCGAGGTAAAATTTGGAAAAAGTGGCAGCCATATTGATTTTCTTCATTTCCAAACCGATTTCGTTCAAAATCGATATCTGAGCGTCTGAGAGGCTTAGTAATACGAATCCGAGGTGAAATTTGAAAAAAGTGGCGGCCATATTGATTTTCTTCTTTTCCGTCCCGATTTCGTTCACAATCGATACCTGAGCGTCCGAGAGGTCCCCTAATATGATTCCGAGGTAAAACTTGGAAAAAATCGATATCTTAGCATCCGAGAGGTTTCTTAATACGACTCCGAGGTAATATTTAGAAAAAGTGGCAGCCATATTAATTTTTGTCATTTCCGTCACGATTTCGTTCAAAATCGATATCTGAGCGTCCGAGAGAATTCTTAATACGAATCCGAGGTAAAATTTAGAAAAAGTGGCAGCAATATTGATTTTCTTTATTTCCAACCCGATTTCGTTGAAAATCAATATCCGAGCGTCCGAGAGGTCCCCTAATATGAATCCGAGGTAAAATTTAGAAAAAGTGGCAGCCATATTGATTTTATTCATTTCTAACCCGATTTCGTTCAAAATCGATATCTGAGCGTCAGACAGGTCTCGTAATACGAATTTGAGTTAAAATTTGGAAAAAGTGGCGGCCATATTGATTTTCTTCATTTCCGTCCCGATTTCGTTCAAAATCGATATCTGATTGTCCGAGAGGTCTCTTAATACGAATCAGAGGTAAAATTTGTGAAAGTGGCGGCCATATTGATTCTTTTTTTCGTCCCGATTTCTTTCAAAATCGAGATCTGAGCGTCCGAGAGGTCTCTTTATACGAATCTGAGGTAAAATTTGGCACTCCATGCATGTCAGGGATTGTAAAAAAAAGTTTAATGTTACTATATAGGCATATGGGTATCTATGGATTGGCATTTAAAAACGACATAGAGGATTCGATATTTTTTCCATTTAAATCAACCTTTTGATTTTTTTTTATCGTATGGCATTTATTTACGTACCGTGAGATCTTCGGGAAGACAAGTACGGTTGCCAGTTTTTGTTGCACTTTTAGCACCACCCAGGGGTAACGGTGGGTACTCCCTACGGACGTAGTGCAACTTCGACCTCCCTTTGTCAAGTGAGTGGGAAACTTTTCTGTTAGAAGTTCTCAAGCCACCCGAAGGCCTCTAACTTGGCATAATGACTGCTGTCGTAAACAGCAGCCGGGATCAACGGCCTACCGTGCCTTCCAAAGCACGAGAGCGCTCAGTTAGTAACTACTCAAAGCGGTCACCCATCCAAGACCTGACCTGCACCCACATTGCTTAACCTCGCATACCGCACGCGGTAGGCGAGTGCCGCTGGGCCACGAGCGCTCTGAATTCTTGATAGTTTGTGCCAAATTTCAATTCAATCGGTCCAGTAAAAGCAACTCGGTTGTAACAGACGGACTGACGGTAAGGAGTGCGAATGAAAGTGAAGCCAAATTTTCTTTTTGGATGCTGCTTTTAATGAATCACAATCACCAAACTTCGTATACCGAAACCCCCAGAATGTAACAACTACTTTTCTGGAAACCGCATCTAAATCGGTTCAGTCAAACGCGAGATAATCGTGGACAAACATACATACATACCTACATACATATATACGGGTCAAACAGTGAACCTCTTTTTTGTAGACGGTTAAAAATTACACTTAGTACGCGGGCGAAGCCGCGGGCAAATGCTAGTTTCAAATATGTTAATAATAATGGTGACTATGACATCGGCGGACAGGTTTTAACCGGTAAGATATAATTAATAAATGAATAATAATTGGATAAACATTACAATAAAATAAAAGTATTATCAGTAATTATCTGTTCTGGCATGTCAGATTTATATAATAATAGGGATAATAATAATATGAACAATTGATTAAGCATCGAATTGGCTATCTATAAAAAAGTCGTCAATAGAGTAATAACATTTTCGAATTAATATCTATTTCCTTTTTGCAATATGTTCGGCGGTATTTTGTTGTATATTCCCACGCATCTGCTACATGGGCCGTTTTTGAAAAATTAGATTAGATTTTGGTAATGCTAGTAAGTTTTTTATCTCGTGTTGTATTTGTTACATAGGTCTCGCGCGAAAAGGTGGATATTTTTCCCGACAAATATTATAGATTCTAAAACACATAGGGATGGAAGTTTGAGGAGACTATGATGTTTGCTGAAGTGTGGCCTGCAGCTATCTCTGCCCTTTATATTGACTAATATTCGGATACATTTTTTTTCTGCAAAACAAACAGATCAGGCGTCCCATAATATAAGTCCATATCTAAGCCATGAATACGCATACGCTTAATATGCTGACACAGCTGCTTCAAAATTTGTGTTTGCTTTTAAAATGTTAAGGGCATATAATATGACCTTTGATAACTTATTTCGTATGGTTTGTATGTGGGCTTTCCAATTTATTCCGGTGTCTACAGTTATACCTCAAAGATTAAAATGGTCGACGAGTTCTATGTTCTGGCCTCTAATTTTTAGTTTTATATCGAGAGGTAGTTTTTGGTAGGGTATAAATGTATGATCTCGGTTTTGCGATTTATTTCTAAATTGTGGTCATTTAACCAGATTAAAATTACGCTAAAGTTTTGTGTGTATGTATGTATAACACTTTATTGCACAAAAAACAATAACAATCGAAACAAAATAAAAAAATGTAAAAGTACAAAGGCGAACTTATCCCTATAAGGGATCTCTTCCAGCTAACCTTCGAGAAAATGAGAAAAATAAATGTAGTACACAAAGGCGACAAACTAATTTTGCACAAACACGGACATTTAAGAAAGCAATGTCAGATTATGAATACACGTAAAACTAATAAGCTTGTTTACACTATAACATAACTGTTGTATGTCCATGGTCACGATTCCGAAAGCCACAACTTTTTTAGTCTGTCCTTAAGCGAGTTTTGTGACAGTTTTGTGTTACACTCGTTGCTTTCACTATAGTGCAACAACACAGAAACGTCATGGGCAAACATTATACAAAAGGGTTTCGAGGATCTTTGGTAGATCGTTGAAGTACGTCAAAAAAAATTGCAGTACATATGGTGCTACTTTATCGCACGAGTGCGGTAATTAGCAGATTACGTGCATATGTCGAAACTTTAAACAGCCATATGTACTGTAAAACGTTGTACGATACACGTGCGAAGGTGGTAATTCGCAACTCGTGTCAATTTAAGACTCCCTTCGGTCGTGTTTTAATTTATCGCCACTCGTTGCGAATTTCCTGTTCTCTGCACTTGTATCGTAATGTACTAGTACAATGGACTTGACGCCAAATAGTATATGATTACATTTTTAGAGTTTATAGTTTCGCCATGCTCGTCTGTTCGTCCGCGGCTTAGCTCAGTAACCGTGGCTACTAGATAGCTTTAATCATTAAGAGTCCCCAGTACGCTCGGCTGAACTCTAATCTCCATACAAACGTAGTTTCGTTTTCAATTTAAAACGCCTTGTTTAACATGAAACTTTGTATACACAATGGGAGACGCCATATCTAGGTCCGAAATTAGTTTCTGTTGCTAGAAATGGAAAAAAATACAGCGAGTTTTTGAGTTTTTTACGTCTTGTATAAAAAACCTTAATAATCGCTGTATTGTTTTCTCCTTATAACTTCAAGCAACAGAAACTAATTTCCGACCCAGATATGTCGGATCATTCGAAGTTTCATGTTATTCTAGCATGGCGTTTTAAAATGAGAGCGAAACTACGTTTGTATGCAGAACCGAGCTTACTGCGGACTCTTAATCTCGCCGACAAAATGGAAGCATAATATCATAAAAAATTTCAGACAACTTCCCCTACACATAAAGAACAAATAATTTTTTTTTCTTGCAAATTCTGTCGTGCCGGTTATCGTTGTATGGGTCATTAAAAAATAATGTGGGTTTTCTGAAACTATTTTTTGATTTAGGAATCCGTTTGCGTGATATTAAGCTATAAAGAGAGTGTAGATTTTGTTATGGTCAACTAGGGCAACCCTTTGCCAGGTAAACAGTTGCTACTCGGCATGTGAAAATAAATATGTTAGGAGTATATATAATGAATTTAAAAGGGAAACTAATACAGCTAAGTTCACATTACTAGATAACGAGGAGGTAATAGACGAACTTAGAAATGTAATTGGAAAATTAAATTTTTGCACTAATTCCACTGTCACCTAGATATTGTTGTTAATATAAGTTTGTGAACTTTGAAGTCCGCATAATGTTATGGGTCATACAGCGTGGGCAACTACGGAACCCTACATTAAATAAATAAGTATTTATGGACAATCTTACACAAATCGACCACGTGCCAAAATAATCAGAGCTTGTATTATGCGACGATATACATACGTGATATATAGATAAATAGATACTTAAAAAACATCCCAGACTCAGAAACAAATATTCGTGATCATCACAGAAATAAATGCCCTGAACGGTATTCAAACTCGGGACCACCAGCTGCGTAAGGCTTACGCACTTAATCGGCTTTTCACCTTATTACCGAGGAACAAAATTGTAAATATTGTTTGACGTCAACTGTTTACTTAGCTTCTTCTTTATCAAATTCGTTTGCGTCAAAGTGGCTAACGATAATGATTGCTCTTCCATTATTTCAGGCGTATTCTCAGTTAATACCATTAAAACTTTTACTCCCCTGGATAAAAACTATAATTTACAAGATACAAATTATCCTTTCCACTGTCAGAAACTATCTCCAAATTGCTCCTAAATCGGTTCAGCGGTTTAAGCGTCAAAAGGTAACTAACAGACTGACTTCATTTGAAACTTATCATCAGGCAGCCCGTTTGCTTTTTTCTTGGCATAAAAATCTAGGTGAACAGTTTGCAAGGTAAAATATTTGGGTTAAAAATATGCAACAGTATCAAAGTGCTCTTTGACGTAAGCGTATTCAAAACGATTTAAAAACAAACAACGAAATAAATGTTTTCATTCGAAAGTTATCCTACCGGACTGCGCCAATTTTAACATACGTTTCAAATGAACAAGCACAAGCACTGCTTCATGACCTGTTATCATTGGCTAAATTAACATCCCGATACGCCTCGTGTTGCTTCACTATTCAAAAAGCGATATATTCATACAATATTTCCCTTTAGAATCGCGATGAAGCGTGTGTGGAGGGAAAAACTGCGAACTTCGTTTCACAAACAAAGCCCGCTGTGAAAGGGGGCCTGTGAAAAAAACATTTTCATTGTGTCTGCGAGTCGCTCGATTTTTAATCTCCAGCCCGTCTCACTAAGTTTATTGTGAGCTTTGAGGAACGGACTGACTGTGGCTTAATCGTTGCTGATAAAAGTGATAAATATTAAATGTGCCATCTGGGAAACAGTAACTGTTTTTAGATTCGCCAAAGTTTTGGACGTCGGCGAGTTGCATTCTGTTTTCAAAAGGTTGAAAAACATCTAAGTTACGTGATCAGCGTAAACTAATCCCATACTGAACGCCATTCCAGTATGATTTGTTAGATGCCTTTTCCGATATTTTTAATTTCTTGTATAAAAAATTCCGATCGCCTTTCTTTCACGTATTATATCTCCACTTACATCTGACGGAGGCATATATGGGTGATACTATAAACTCGCACATTGAAACAATGTCCAACGGGACAAGGATGTTCATTATAAAATATTTTATACTTTCTTCATTTCAGCCGAATGACGTCCACTACTGGACATAGGCCTCCCCCAAAGACTTCCACAATGACCGGTCCTGCGCCACCCACATCCAGCGGACACCCGCGACCCTTACCAGGTCATCAGTTCACTGTGTGCCTGCCCACGCTACGCCTTCCGGTACGTGGTCGCCACTCGAGAACCTTTCCGCCAACGGCCATCGGTTCTGCGTGCTATGTGCCCCGCCCACTGCCACTTAAGTTTAGCGATTCGGAGGGCTATATCGGTCACTTTGGTTCTACCGCGGATGGCCTCATTTCTGATGCGATCACGCAGAGAAACTCCCAGCATAGCCCTCTCCATTGCTCTTTGGGTGACTTTGAGGCCCATAGTAAGCGATAGATAATATATTTATACTTTACTATGTTCAATTCAAAAATGTGTTTTACATGATTATGCAAGATTAAAATCAATATTTCGTGACTCCTTATAACAAAATCTACCCTTTACTTACAATTTTGAATTTTATTTCACATATTAAAAAAATACCCTGTTTCGTGAAAGCTTCAATATTCCTCTAATTTTCTTTTATCCCGCATTTCTGTGTTTATAAGAGTTGTGCCGAGCCCTTTGTACTACAAAAATACTCGAAAATTCCTGACCCCCGCACTTGCGATGACATTTCAATCCCGGCGATATCTCGATCCGCGCTTAGAAAGTATTTTCAGCGGGTTTGAGGACCTGCCTGCCTAATTGCAAAAGAAATGCTTTCATCTTATTTCATTTGTTTAGGTTGCGTGCCCAAACAGGTAAAAATTAAATCGAATCAATTATTTTAAATGTTATAAGCTTGTACCTATTAAATGTGTAACGATTAGATATGAAAATGTTTATTTATTTATTTTATTTTTTTATACTAGCGGTGGCAAACAAGCTTACGGCCTGCCTTTATATTAGATACTTGAACTTTAAATCAAAATTTTGCCGAATTAAAATAATAATAATAATAATGGGACACAGGGAGTTACTGTGGATGCTCTAAGGAAGCGTCCTTTCAAATATTTGCTCATGTCACAGGGCCACCTTGTATACTATAAGTTTTGTCTTTTTTATACCAAGTCGATCACAAATAAGTGTACGACCTGATGAACTCTATACTGTAATCCCTCGGGAAAACCTTGGCATGAGCTCATTCCGCAACCGGAGCGTCCGAGACAGGAAATTTCTCTGAAACCGTACCGTAAGTTTTCAGTACGATGTTATTTACACTCATAATCTGCATCTCAGGTTTTCCAAACGTGCGATAGGTAAATCTGTCATTTTTAGGGTTCCGTAGTCAACTACCAACCCATATAGTTTCGCCATGTCCGTCTGTCTGTCCGAGGCTTTGCTCTGTGATTGTTAGTGCTAGATTGCTAGAAAGCTTTAATTTGGAATGAATGTAAAAATCAATAAATCTGACAGTGTTAAAATAAAATTAAATGTTTTAATGGTACCTTCCCTATATGTAAAGTGGGGATGAAATTTATTTGTTGCTTCAACCCTATGGTGTGGGCTGTTGTTAAATAGGTATTTCAAAATGAATAGAGGTCTTCATCAAACATTTTTTTGCTAAAGTGAGTATTTCCGGAAATAATCACTCGAAAAGAGAAAAAAATGTGTCCCCCCCTCCTCTATATTTTGAACTATGGTTCCAAAAATTTGAATAAATCATAAAACGAAAACTATAACGGACATGACATGCGGATCATCAGTTAAGCAGTTTAAGAGTTATCGTAAAAAGTCTTTCCTTCTTAGTAAATGAGGTATGAAACGCTGCGAAGGTATTCCGTTTTGCTGGTTACTGACTTTTTTAAATTAAGTTCATTGGGCACCTACGAAACCCTACACTGAGCATAGCCCGACGTGCTCTTGGCCGATTTTTACTACGAAAAATCACATTATTGTAAGCTAATTTGCGCTCCATATATTAAAGTAAAAGTAGTTTATTCTTCAAATTGGGCATATTACATGCACCTATGAACGTCAATACAATATTAGCCTAAGCAGGTCCGTTAAGAGGCATCATATTTTTAAATGTTATGAACTCATATTGTCATAAAAATATTGATTATTTCAATATATTTTTGAAATGATACGATGATACTATTAAAGTTTTAGTTGCTAACAAAGCCATTTTTGCTTTTATTGTAAGAAGTGAAATAAAATCACAAATAATTACCTTTTAGCTTGAAAGTCGATATAAATAATAATCATAAACAAATAAATAAATATTGGGGGACAATCTTACACAAATCGACCTAGTCCCAAACTAAGCAAAGCTTGTACTATGGGTACTAGACGACGATATAAATACTTATATAGAAAAATACATACTTAAATACATAGAAAACATCCAAGACCCAAGAACAAATATCCGTGCTAAGCGGACAAATAATGCATAATGCCCTGGCCGGGATTCGAAACCGGGACCTCTAGCTTCAGAGGCAGTGTCACTACCAACTAGGCTAAACAGGCCGCCATATGAAGTGATGTTTGAAAACGATATGCTTAATTAAATAATCCAAAAAACAGAAAATGTCTTGATAAATGCCAATTCAAACATAAAATAGCCTAAATAGATGAACCTTTTTTTCTTATTAGGGCCCTTAAAAGTTACTGTGGTATTAAACAAACCGAATGTACATAATTTCAGTTTCTCCTCAGGTCCCCGATGTACCTCCATAACATAGTCCTTACATAGCAGTAAAAAGTTAACTAATCCAATGGAGACGCATTCTAGTAACTATCTAATTTCCGTTTGTACTCCACTAAACTCAATTTTGTAAGGCGACTTCATGACTTATCAAAGCGGAGGAGGCACGATATTAGAAAGCTTTAGCTGCCAATGCCAATGTCAGTCGAGCCAGTACCGCTTTACTGCGCGCATACTTTTAAAGTAGTGCTTCCTAATTGGGACAGTAAGAATGCAGTACTGCCCCGCCTTCGCGGTTTGCGTTACTACTGCGTGGCAATATCCTGTCAAGTGAGGAGATATGTGCAAAAACAATAAGCTCAAATCAAACCAAATGACACATACCGAACCCGTCACGCCGACGCAGGAAGTCGCCTTAGTTAGTATGTGCTAACTCTTGAACAATCTTGAGCTCGCGAGTGTGGAAGCCTATAAATTATTTAGGCGAAGTAAAGTTGCTCGAGTAATCTCCGAAGCCTACGTGAAGTATCGTTCTTGTTTATGTTATGGTAATTATCACGCCGTAATCGGTGAACGGGAATGAGGTCCCGCAACGCTCGTTGGTTTTTGATTGATAAGTGGGGATCTAATTACCATTTCCCTGTTGGGGCTGAAATAGTTCTGTGATCGGGGTAGTGTGCGTTGGTAATTAAATACGGTTGGTGAATGTTTCAAAATAGTTTATTGAAATATGTGGGCCAGACCATCAACTAGTCGACTATGAAACGTTTGAAACATTACATTTTTAGTACGTACGAAAAATTACATTCAGGTTAACCTTGACCTTTGTTGAAAACAGTACGCTATCACCTCGCTGGACATCAGACTAAGATAAGTATTCAAAGAAACTGTTTAGTGTAAAACAAAATGTTACATTCACCCTCTAGAAGACATGTTTTCCGCAAGGTTTTTGCAGGATCGCTTGTTTTCTATCGACGTCGTAAATCAGAAAAACAGGCGTGAGCATTTCCGTAGTCACTTGACAGCCTCGTTGCCATCAATAACCAATACCGCATTTTCGTACTAACTAGCTGCTTTCTGCGCTCAACGCCACGCGAGTTGTCAGGCAACTAAGAAGTTTCCCCCATCCACCGTTGTTAGCGATAGCGCATGTACACTGTATTTACACTACCCCTCATTAGGCACCCATACCTTTTTCCACACATCTGTATACAAAAATGACTTTCAGAAACACACTGTCGACTTGACAGTTTTGCGTGCATTTTGAATTTTTTATTTAGCTGACTTATTGAGCCTTAAATCGGTGCTACAGACCCCCCTTTTGAAATGGTAGTTTTTTTTTGCAGTGACTTAAATAACTACTAATGGCTGGTTCATAGAAATGTGTAGTGTGTTTGTATTTCTTTGACTTGGCAGTGTATTTCTAAAACTCATTTTTGTACACAGATGTATGGAAAAAGGTATGCTAGGTGTGCCCAAATACTTATGAGCGGTAGTGTATACGCGGCCTTACCTGCATGTTACTTGAAATGTAAAAAGTTAGTGTCGCATCGACCCCTCGAATTTGATACTTTGATGACACCTGTCGATCATCAGGTGAAAATAATTGATTTTGTTCGTTCACTGGAAAACGAATTGCAGATGTGAAAGTTGTTATGTAAATTGTAAATACCTATGCATGAAATCGACAATTTAACTTGGTATCTCCAGGTTTTATGCGAGATACGAAGGTCGCAATTTGATGGATGCGCCTAATGAAATAATAAAATTATAGCATTTTATGATATAATTATGCATATTGGTCGCGTTCGCAATACAAAATAAACGTTAAATAAATAAATTATAACGATTGGGGGACAATCTTACACAATTCGTCCCAGTCTCAAACTAAGCGAAGCTTGTACTGTGGGTACTAGGCGATGATTTACATAGGTTCTTATATAGATAGATACTTTACTTTAAGACTCAGAAGAATGTGTTCTGACCGGGAATCGACCCCAGGACACCCGGTTTCGTAGGCAGGGGTACTACTAAGCTACTAACTGAGCTAAAGTGGTCGTTATGTGCAAATATAACAACAAATCAAACTCAACGGAGGTTTCTAGTTTGTAATTTTAACTTCTATCAATTAGTTTATCGGAACGTATGAACGGACCATTTTTTGATATCTGCCTTTGGAGAGTGTAATCATCGGGACTATAAGGAGGGAAATAGTAATTGATCATCATCATTCGCGTACTCTTTTCCCATTTACTTGGGGTCCGCGTAGCATTGTTTCTTCCACTCCTCTCTATCGCCCGTCATCTCGTCACTCACATCCTTCCTCTTCATATCTGCTCCCACGCAATCCATCCACCTTTTCCTTGGCCTGCCCCTCCTCTTACATTCCTCCACTTATACAAGTATATCCATACTTAAATACCAAAAGAAATCGATACACTAACAAGAGTAATAAACACTCGAGACATTTTTATTGCTGGTAATATGGCGCCAAAGAGTCATATTCTATGATCAGAAGCCCATTACGCTGCTTTCAAGAGAAAAATGCATTATGTACATATTAACTTTTGTGTTAGCGCAGCATTTCGGTTTGAGATGGTAGTTCTGCCTAACGAGAAGTATTTACGTTGCCCGAGAGACTGAAAATGATATTTTGCTAACTGCTCGTGATATGAAATTTGAGAGAGAGCTGCATTTTTTTTCATTCGACTGCCGCAGGAAACGTAAAGTGACTTCCGCATTTGTCGGTGCGGTGTCAGCTGTCAGTGTCAAAATCAGTCAAGTCTGTACAGATTCCTTACTGCGCGCAAACATCTACATACATAAATACTATCTGCAGGATATGTATCTATGCCTCTTTGCCTCAAAACTAATGAATGAGTTCCTCTGTGTCTTGACACAGCGCATCCTCGGGAGCGCAGGCGGTTTAAACTCACCACCAGGAACGTACGTGATCAGGGGACACGGTACTCATAGTTCCAAGACGATCAAAAACTATTATCCTGTGGACACTTACAGGTCTCATGCGCGTAGCCGTTATTGTACAGCGGTTGTTGACTCCTTTCTCGAATAATCGTACCACGACCTCGGGAAAGCCTTCCAAGATGACGAGTGACCTGACATGAGAGAAACGTGATGTTTGTGTAACAAATTGATGTAATATAAGACTAACTAAGATTATAATATATTGAACAATGGTATATTTTAATAAGTATATAATTTACACGATACATAACACATAGTAATTATCAGTGACATCAATGCCAACGTCAATCAATTTTTATGCATTTTATTTTTAATGTTTAACCTTCAATTTTCATTACCACAAGCCGCTTACATATCAATAAAACAAGTACACTATTTTACAGCCAAACCCTTAAAACGCGTCCCTGTTGTAAACACCCCAATAGATTTTTATCACGACCATTACAACTCGATCCTCGACAAGCGGACGGGCCCTTCTAGTCCTTATATAGTTAGTTAAACCACATGGGCCACGAGGGATCTCTATCACTGGTTCATGTATAGGTATCTGATTCCCTGTGACGATCCTTTGCATTATTCATACTGTTTGAGACAAAGATGCTGTGAATACGTCCCCAAAACGCTAGTCATGCATTGATCACAACTGGGGCGAATTGTTTGTATAAACAACAAGATGGTCTTTGTGCTTTGTTCCATTTGGTACGGTAAGTACAGTTCCCTGAATCATAGATAATTGTTTGTACCTGAGTGACCGTGATTTGGTCAGCATCTTTCCAGTTTTCCCAGAGAACAAAAGTTTTGCCAAAGTTGAGACCTAGCTAGAAAATTTTCGGCCACGTATAGAGATAAGATAAAGTACAATAACATGGCCCGCCCCACTAAATTACTATTTATGTGTTAAGACTTCGCAGTAAGCTCGGTTCTCCATACAAACGTAGTTACGCTGTCATTTTAAAAAGCCATGCTAGAATAAAATGAATCTTTGTATTCACAATGGGATCCGGCATATCTAGGTGTGAAATTAGTTTCTGTTACTTGAAATTATAATCGAGAAAAAATACAGCGATTATTAAGGTTTTCATACAAGACGTAAAAAATTCAAAAACTCGCGACATTTTTTTTCTATTACAATTTCTAGCAACAGAAACTAATTTCCGACCTAGATATGGCGGCTCCCATTGTGTATACAGTTTCATGTTATTTCAGCAAGGCGTTTTAAAATGAGAACGAAACTACGTTTGTATGGAGAATCGAGTTCAGCCGAGCGTACTGGCGACTCTTAAGCCACATCCCTACGAAAGAGTATGTTTGTTTGTCAGTTTCATGGTTGTCTCAGCAAGAATACATGCGTTGGGAGCTAAGGTTGGGACTTGGAAGTCTTGGTGGTGCTTTATAAATACTCTCACAAATACATTGAAGCATTTTGAATTTTGGAGGGGCGGGCCATGTTATCATAGTTTATCTCTACCCCTGAACTTCATAGAAATTGTTAGAACCATTTCCGAGATCCCCAGTATAAATAATAATGTATGCAAGAATTGCTCGTTTAAATATATTAAATTACAAAAATCAACCTCCCACCATGTAGACCGACGACCTGAAGAGAGTGGCGGGTAACGGTTGGATGCGGAGAGCTGAGGATCGGGTGTGGTGGCGGGAATTGGGGGAGGCCTATATCCAGCAGTGGACGACTGCGGGCTGATGATAATGATGATGTTCTTAAACTGCTGAGCGCCTTTCCAGGGTGTTTCCACTCGCTTTTAACACAAGCATAAAGGCACAATACACACAAACTCAAACATATAAACAAGGTATCTATTCTAGGAGAAAACGTCAATTTTAAAATTGGTTTTACCGTAGCCATTTCACCCCGCTTCCAAGATTCCCAACAATGAAAATGTAAATAAATTAACAGTTGCGATTATCATAATAGCTCTTATGAGACTGTTGAGAGTCAAACTCATTTCTTAAAACGCATAAGGCCAGAGTGAATTATGAATAAAACATTGAGTTTGGACGGCGGGTTATCTGTCTTGCGTAGTGAGGCAGTTCAGGAAAACCTCAGCCAGGAAAGCGGTAACAACCTTTGAAGTCCCTATGATCTTACGTCGTTTTGCTTCCGTTATGCTGATGGGTGCTTGGTATTGTTCTACATCTCTACACGTATGTTATTGTACGCTTTGCAGTACTTTCCTGATGCCATTTCGCTCCCTTACGGGTCGTTTCAAAAGTCGCTTGTGTATTGTTGGGTATGCCTTTGTAATTTACCTGCCTAAAGGCACACAATTGCCTCGGTTTTCATGAAGATTTTACAGGTATGGGTGGGAAAATACATTGAAAACAAAGATGTATTTACGCGCAAAACAAAACTCGTTGATTAATAGGCACGCGACATTGTTCTTACTTAAGTAGATCGCGTGAGACTATTTTAGAGTATGTAAAATTTATTTTTTACCGATCTTGCTGATGTCGTCCAGCGTCCAGATTTCGTCACTTGTCAGATTACCGACAGTTTTTTTTTGTGCGGTTTGGATGCAGTAATACATTTGTACTGCCACTCTTCCAACAGGAAGCAATGTAGGGATACATATTGCTTATGAGCTAATACTCATATGAGCAAAATGACGTTCCTGTGTGCCCTAACTTTCTTAATATATATAAATAAATTGACGTAGGGATGTGACGACCCCATCGCCCACTGGATTTCCAGTGCAGTCAGTCAACGTAGGGCAGCTTGTGGCGGGCTGTTAGGGAGCAGCGACCCTATGTACCTGAGTGCTTCTGGAGGTGTTCTGTGAGTTGGTTGTATGAACAGGCCCCCCGCCTCTGGCTTGCCTTAATCGGCTGTCCAGAGTAGAGTCGCTGGAGCTGTTGCTCGGGGGTGGATGTGGTCACCTAAGTGGCGAGTTGGCTATATGTTTAAAATGCCACCTCTCTACCCCCAGCCCTCTGCAAGTCTGCACCGGTGTTGCCCTTATGCCATTTTTATATGTCGCTATTTACAGGGGCCCATCTAGCAGAGGGCGAGTCATCGTCTGCCTGAGATAAAAATGTGAGACAGTTTATTAGGTTCTGTTGTCTCACTCAATAGCCCAGCCATTAGTCTATCATATTCACCCAATAATCTGGTTCATTTAGATTCCTTCTACCAGCAATAGTCCCTATACAACCCGGCGGGTGCTGTCTCTGTGTGCGTCCCATGACACGGGCAGGGACAGCATCTGCTTGGTATCCCATGCATTTCATTAAATTGTCAAAAGGGCCTCTACGTGTTGGCTATGTGGTACTCGGTTGGAACTTCGGTACCTCGGTACTTCGGCTCCGCCCTCGCCTTCCAAAGGTCCGGGACACCATTGTTCCGTGAGCGGAAAAGACATACATAATAAATAAATTTAATAAATAAATATTGGGGGATAATCTTACGCAAATCGACCTAGTCCCAAACTACGCAAACTAAGCAAAGCTTGTACTTCGGGTACTAGACGATTATATATATACTTGTATAGATAAATACAGACTTAAATACATAGAAAACAACGCACAAATAATGCCCTGGCCGGGATTCAAACCCGGGACCTCTAGCTTCGGAGGCAGTGTCACTACCAACTGGGCTAAACGCCAACAGTGACAAATAAAAGCTTCTACTAATTAATAAAAATAAAAATTATATTTTAATATACGCCTCTAAAACTTAGAAAGTAGCTGAGCATTTCTTTAATTCTTTCTGCGTTGTAGGACAAAATGTCGAGTGAGGGAAACACAAATCGATGCTCCCACAACCAATAATCAGCCAGACTTCATTATTCGTAAAAAAGTCGTAAAATGTGAAGCGTCCATTGAAAAACATTTAAAGTAACACACAGTTTACGGTTCACGTGACTCAACCGCGGCCATCACAAATAGAATTACAGCCAACGCCGAAGCTCAAACACGCAGGATTGAATCCATTCCGGTTTGTAAACTAAAATATATTCTCTTAAAATTGATTTTCAATGTTCAGAATGCAATTTATTTGGTCGAAAACAAATTATTTTATTAAGAGTTAAATTTGTTGACTTTTTAGGGTAAGTTTAAGGGGAATCGAATCTGTTAGCAAATGTAAGCTGTGTGAATAAAACGTTTGATTTTAAAGTTAGTCGTAGTACGGCTGGGGCCGAAGTTCACTATTAAGTCGTAGAAAGATAAAATGGAAATATGGGTCATATTGTAAGTATTAATACAATATTGGAGACCAGCGGTAGCGGGGTGATTATGGAACCTTTTTAATCTTACGTAAGGTTGATAACGGTAAATTTATAATTTCCCATACAAAAAACTGCATATAACAGACGTCCAGTCCAGACACAGTGATCGCGTAAGTGTTCCGTCTGGCCAATTTTGGTACATCATGGCAGCCGAATGACGTCCACTGCTGAACATAGGCCTCCCCCAAAGAGTTCCACAATGACCGGTCCTGCGCCACTTGCATTCAGCGGATACCCGCGAACCTTTTGCCAGGCCAGGCCATCAGTCCACCTTGTGGTGGGCCTTCCGCTAGGTGGTCGTCACTCGAGAACCGTTTCGCTCTTTTCCTTACATTGTTAACAAATAGAAAAAAATGTTGTGGCATCCAGTTTAAAATAATAATAAGCATTTAGTTTAAAATAATATCAATGTCAGTTTAAAATAATAATAAGCATTTAGTTTAAAATAATGTTCAAATTTTGAAAACCGTTCAGCATTTTTTCCTCTGAAGTCTAGATATTTTTTTTTCTGAAGTCTAATTCCTGAACCACATCTATTGGCTCAGGAATTAGACTTCATGGCTATTATCTAGATGTGGTATGTCAAAGTTTGATTACGAAATCCAAAGAATTTGTTCATTGATTACATAAATTTGTTAGATCGGATCTTGTCGAGGACCCGCGGGACCCGGGGATTTATTACATCGCCATCGCCTTATTTACGACTAAATAAAATACGACTATTGGCCGCCACATGAAAACGGCCATAAACGTTACATTACAGTAAAATCCTTACTATTTATGTTTAAGCCACATGGTGAATAATCATATTAATTGCACAATATTTTGGGCAGCTGATAAGTTAATCACCTATCTTCATGTGAAAAAGACTCAACTTAAAATCTATTATTAGAAAATGATACATTGCAAATTTTATATTACATTTAGAACGTATTTACCTACATTAAATAAAACATACAAGGAAGCGAAGTGGTCGCCACTTATATTTCGACCATTCTTACTTTTTTTTTCTTTGTTCCAATTGTTTATTTTCTCTCTGTTTCTAAAGAAATTTATATATCTGGATAGTAATAGGTACTACTAGGATTGTTCTTGTAAGACAGTTCCACTTTAGGCAACCACAAATTGTTTACAGTAATCCGTGGATAATGCTGTTGACTGTACTTATGTAACACACATCTGTAACTCTTACTGTAATATATATTGTATGGTTGTTTGTTGTCCCTAAAATAAATAAAATAAAATAAAAATAAAGTGAACACTTAAAGGTTGAGGTTATAAACTGTATGGATATGACAGGTGTCAGGATTGACTTCTTCACCGCCGACCACTATACTATTTTTCTAGAATTAATTGTAATGAATTTCATTTAAGTTATAAACTGTTTGGAAATGACAGGTGTCAGGATTGACTTCTTCACCGCCGACCACTATACTATTTTTCTAGAATTAATTGTAATGAATTTCAATTTCAATGCTTTTAATACTTATTTTACTTTTAATAATTTAAGTTAGGTATTGTTATCATCTATTGTTTAATTTTTTTTGTAATATTAGCCCGTAGTTTTGTAAATAATTACTAATCTTAGGTGACAAACATTTAATAAGTTAAATAAATAAGGAATAAAACAAATATAACAAATAGATAAGAAAAATAAATTAAAACTAAAAACTAATACTAAATAAAATTAAAATAAATCTATGAAATTTGGCCCTCTTGGCATGGTGTCAAGGATGCTGGCAGCATTTCCCCTCTGCATTGCGATTCTAATACGTTGTGCGAGAAAGCTGCCAGCTCTTCGGTCACCAGTGAAGTCGATGTCGACCAGTCTTTTGGAAAGTTCTTTAAAAAGTTTTAGAGCATTAGGACCCCACGGGCCAAGGGTCTCGACCCCGAATGGCATAAAAATATACTCGAGGCCGAGACCTCTGTACTTCTGGTTTAAGTTTTTCAGCCGCTTTAGCCGCCGCACCTGCTTGTTTACTGGTTACGGTGACGTGTGAAGGGGCCAGTGTGTCTACACAGGTAGCGTCCCACACTAGCACCCTTTCCAAACCCCAAGGAACCAGGGACACACCTTAGGTGATAAATAAATAAATAATAAATATTATAAACATAAATAATATAAATATACTAAATACAGGGTGATTCAGGAGACGTGAGCAGGATCAACTCTACATACATAGTAAATGGCAATGAATCATTCACCATTGTATTTAAGTGAAACACCCATACTTACCTTTTTCCTGTATTAACATTTTTGTTAGGTTAAAGTTTAATTCTCTACAATCATGGTCACCCTACAACAACTGGTTTATAAAGATTAAATCTAACTGTTATGAAAGCACTTTGATTACGAAGAA
This sequence comes from Notocelia uddmanniana, assembly GCA_905163555.1. NCBI lineage: Eukaryota > Metazoa > Arthropoda > Insecta > Lepidoptera > Tortricidae > Notocelia > Notocelia uddmanniana. Next base: position 27,090,144 of record LR991058.1, on the reverse strand, counting down.
AGTAAATTGTCACATTGAGTGAAATACGATATTTCAAAATTTACGCGTATCACTTGACTGAAGTGTTCTGATTGTAGAGTGACCATGAATTTCGTAAATAATTTAAAACATTTTGTTTTCAACACCAAAGATAAATGAACGTTAATTTCACTAATAGTGGCACGAAGCAGTAGCTTATGATCTACTGAATCTGTAGTGTTGATCTTGCTCACGTCTCCCGAATCACCCTGTATAAATATCTTACACAAATCGACCTAGTCCCAGACTAAGCAAAGCGTGTACTATAGATACTAGAAGACGATATACATACTTATATAGATAAATACATACTTAAATACATAGAAAACATCCAATACCCAGGAACAATATCCGTGCTAAATGCGCAATTAATGCTCTTGCCGGGATTCGAAACCAGGACCTCTGGCTTCGGAGGCAGTGACACTACCAACACTAAACAGGCCGATAAATATGAACCTAATACATTTTCGGATTTTGAACTTGGAATTGACTTTCATAAAGTTCGCTTTCAGTCGCTGATCATTTAACTGTAAATATCTTTACAAGCGGAAACGTCCGCTTAGCGAAATTATAATTTCCAACGGGAGTGAAAAATTTATCAGCCTGAGTGGGAATCCAACCAACGATCTCTGGAATCTGTCCATCGCTCTTAAACCAAACCAACTGAGCTACCGCTAGGCGAACGATTCCCTTGTTATAAAAATGGGGTAACACACTATTACTAACGATTCTCAACGTGATTTTGAGCAGTTAGTGCCGTTTCAGAAGCTGCAATTACTTCGCGGTAGATGTCGCTACAAGCCTTCTTAAGGCTTAATTAGAAAAGTGAAGTGATTGAAAGATTCGTCGCCACAAAGGATACACGCGGTAGCTCAGTTGGTTAAGAGCAATGGACGGATTCCAGACTATTCCAGAGGTCGTAGGTTCAAATGTCACCTGGGCTGATCAATTTTTCACTCCGGTTGAAAAGGTGATAATTTACTTCAGAAAAAGCCATTGTTGATTATAACTTTTATACTATTTACGTGACGCCGTTATTGTAATATAGCGTTTTATAGCAAAACTAGCTGCCTTCCTCGATAAATGGACTATCCAACACAAAAATATTTTTTTCAATTCGAACCAGTACTTCCTGAGATTAGCGCGTTCAAACAAACAAACAAACTCTTCAGCTTTATAATATCTATTAGTATAGATTTGCCTCTTTATGAACAGTAAAAAAATAACCTTTAATACTGAAATTGCTACCATCAACCAATATAGAATTATAGGCTCCACACATTTCATGGATGCCTAATACCAGTGTACCTAATTACCTATTTACGCCAATCGCCGGAATACATCACCATGAAATTTATTGTGTTATAAAATTTACCGAAATTACCTCCATAAATAAGGTCCCGTGTGAATAGTTAGTGCCCCCCGAATCCCACACCTCCGTGACATTAGGTTTACCTTCGTCAAATGTAACTTTAACGTTTGCTCACTGTTAATAATTTCACGTTGTTCAGTACTAAGATTTCTCGATAGGTGGCGCTGACCTGTTAGAGCGAATTTGATTTAGCATCACTTACTCGTAAGTAGATTTCAATAGTGAAAAAATGATTGGTCGGTTTATCCGGCATGCCGCTTTTATAAATAACATCACAGAAGGCAAGGAAGGAAAAGACCAAGGATAAGCTACATTTAACAAATAAAGTTAAATTTTGCAGTCATGTCGTATAAGGAAATCAAGGAGGCAACGTTAAAAAGAGTCAAATGGAGAGAGCCGACAAGAGTCTCGCTATTAAATTTGTGGAATAGTTTCTTTGCATCATATTAACAATGCAAAAGTATCTCAATTTCTGCCCAGATTTTCCTTAGCGATTTTTTCCACTGATTCTTTCGTGCTCAGCTGGCATAAAAGGGGCATAAAACTGTGTAAAATAATGCATTTTTCTGAAATACAAGTAAAATTCTTTTGTCCAACACAGGTAAGGAATTTCTCATCTGCTGGCTTGACCACGTTCCGAGAGAGCTTATTCTATAAAATTCTAACAAGATTGAAAATTAAGACTTAATTTTCGCCAAAGTAAAATGAGCCATATTTAACATGCCATGAATTGTAATTATAAAACGTTAGACTAGCAATGCACCGAGGAGAAGTTTCATAAGTTGCGAAACATCTATGGAGAATATTCTCTGGAACTTAAATTTAATAAACAATCTTATCGTGTCAGGACCGACGTAGACACACGCCATTTTAAATATTATGCCTGCCTGGTTTACTAATATGTGGCGTGTAATATTATATGTTACACAAAATGTTAAAGTTCTCATGGGAATATTCTCACAGAGAACTTTCTAAGTTGCTTTCATGTAATTTCTCGGAAATTTCCGAGAACATTTCTGCAATTTGCACATTGCTACGTTAGACGAAAGCTCAAATAAAACTAGTAAAGCGCGCAATTTTTCCGTGAGTTTACGATCCTATCGTGAAAAGTCGTGGTAACCGCCAACACATAGGTTAATTTACAGCCTAATTAACAATTCACTGCATGCCGCATGCTAGCTAATTTTCTTCGAAGACTCATTGATGGTTCATTCTTATGCTTTGTTGTGTTTGTTTAACACGATAATATGTGAATGGAATTAAAAATCTGATTAGTAAGGTACAATGGTGGCATGTAAGCCAAATCGGAAGACACTAATCAGAAGAAGAAAGCTGGAGACAATATAGTTTGAAAATAGACTCTGTTAATAATTAAGATAGTTATTAAATAACACGATTTTAACGGGTTTAACGTCGTATATTATTTATAATTTGAATTTCGCAAATAAAATTGCAACACTTTTTGGGGGAGGCATATATCCAGCAGTGGCCGTCCCTCAGTTGATATCAAGTTAGTCTAAAACGGTATATACTAGTAAAGTACTCTTAATACTAGCCTATCTCGACTAGCTAAATCGAGGAAATGTCTGCACTCGATCGGCCCAAGGCAAGGGTCTGTAACAAAATACCAAGCGCCATAAAACCGCAGACAGTAAGAGATCATTTCTATATAAACTCAAAACACACCTAGCTTCCGCTGCCTTTTACTCCTTGAACGATTTCTTTTCCGAGAGCAGTTACTAGTCGTAAAATGATAACACAATGTAATAATAATGTATGTTTTATTATTATTATTATGTTAATTGTTTTATTTTTATTTTCAATGACATGCTAATTTTAATAAATGAATGTAATTGACAGTGTATGATTAGTACAAATAAACACATATCATATCATATGATCAACTCTTATTGTAATTTGATATATGACGTGTAAAATTTATATTTAATTAATACATATTTGATTGAATTGAATTGAATTCAATAATTCACCTTTTTTTCTTCGTGGAGAAAATCCTTTATGGATACCACCGCACCACGGGGACAGGACGGAGGTTATGTCGGACTTGCACCGACTAAAAATCCCCCGATGGTCCTCCTCAACTCATTTCGGACGGCTCTGGGATCTCCTTCGGAACGCACCAGTGCCCTAGAGTCTTCTGTGGGTCCCCCCATCTGTTGTCATGGACGATCGCAGCCTTCAACTGCGACCGTCTTCGACCCCAAGACCTTTTAGTCGCCTTGTACGACAGATGGATATAAAAATGACAAAGTCGTAAAGTAAAATTTATTTTTTTTATTTTTAATGGTACATCCCCTACACGTAAAGTGGGGATGAATTTTTAGCTTCCACCCTTTGGTGTGGGGTGTTGTTGGAATGGTCTTTCAAAATTAATACAGGTCTTCATCAAACATTTTTTGATAAAGTGAATATTTTCGGAAATAATCAATCCAAAAGAAAAAAAAATGTGTTAGGTATTTTGAACTATGGGTCCAAAAATGTGAAAAAAAACATTAAAGTAAAGCTTAATAAAGACTGTCAATGAAAACTATAGCGGACATGATCAGTTAAGCCGTTTTTGAGTTATCGTAAAAAGTCTTCCCTTCTTAGTACAAGACGTAAGACGCTGCGAAATTATTCCCTTTTGCTTTTTATTAATGTTTTTTTTGTAAGTTCAATGGGCAACCCTGAAACCTTTTTTTTTAGGAGGGTAATGTGCTTTTCGCATGCCACCCGGTTGCAGGGGGTGACCCGAGTGGTTATGTGGGACTCCCGTATACCCACTAAATACCCCCCATCTGCCGCCTCGTCGCCTTGTGGCGAGGTCACGGGAACGCTTGCGCACACATCCGCGACCCCACCGGCGACAGCCGCTCCCAATCGTGGAGGGCCTCCGGGCATCCACCGTGGATGCCCGGAGGCCCTCCACGTCAGGCACGCCAGATGTTTTGGCGTGCCTTCTTCCTCGACCTCCATCTTGTACAGTAGCGGACCCCCCTGAGTCCGCTACGAGGAGGTCATTGGTGCCGAAAAACTTCCGGCACCCGGTGGCGGAGCAGGTCGGTGGTTCCGCCACGAACCACACCTCGGCCGCAGAGGATAGGGAAAGCATTTCTCTTCCTCTGCGGCCCCACCAACACCGTTTCCGTGGAACGGCCCCGCCAAGTTTGCAGGGGTAGGGAGAGTGGCGCACCGAAATACCAACACGCCTCTCCCCCTGCGATCCCGCCTCGGCCACAGAAGATAAGTAGAACGGCTCACCGCAATATCGGCACTCCTCTTCTTCTACGGCCCCTCCTCAACGCATCCTCAGCGGGCTACCCAAGCCCGCTGGGAGCGCCCTCCTCGGGCCAGCCGGCAGCCCAAACAGGCCGGCCCTGGGTGCCTCTTAGCTTCACCGTGGATGACCAGTCCACGGTTACTAAGCCCCGCCGCCCCGAGGGAGAGGCGGGCACCCTCGAGGGGGAACTTCGGAACCCTACACTGAGCAATCTGAGCATGGCCTGACATGCTCTTGGCCGATTTTTTTCACTTTTGAATCGGTTCGACTTCTAAATGAAGCAAATATTTTTTTGTAAATCTTTGAATGCAGTACTACTAACTTTCAAAAGTAAAATAAAGTCCCCTTTCAGCAAAATATCCTATCTACAATATTTAAAGGTACGCACAAAAAAGCTGCAAATTGTATCGAATGAATGACCACAATAATATTAATAATTACAATATTGAATTCGCAAATAGCTGTGGCTTCATCCCATATAAATAAGCAAACAAACGTCCTTAGTGCACTAACCCTCTTCATTTCTATCCTATTAATCATAATAACGTTTAGTACAATCCTTTGTTTCTCCACAAAACCACTTTGCATGAAATCCGCCTCTAATTCGATATTATTAGTGAGCAAAAAACAGACTAAAGAGATTCGCTTTCAGACTTCATTTAACATTCAAATAACGATTGAGATACGCGGGAAATTCTTTTATTTTATCACTTTATGTAGTCACTAAGGAATGAAATAGTAGATTGTTAACCGACGAGGGCTGAAAGGCACCCATTTCTGATGAGATATTTAGGCGCTCTGGACCGAAAAGAGAGCGCCTATAGTTTGTTTGACATGGGTGGTTCCCGCGAATTTAACACTCTACTTTTCATTCCGAATACGAGGAAACAAAAAAAGATATAAGTATGCAAAAAAATGTTTTACAATACTTTTCTACTCTAGAGCCCATAACACTTTCAGCACGCCTCTTAGATGAACAATGAGCCACTTTCAGAGTATGTGAAGAATAGATAAATGAATCTTAAGGGCCTGTTTTTTTTTGTTTATTAAAAATGGGATTGCTCTTGGCCAGCATCTAGCCAGGGGGCAAAGATGAGGCCGACGATGAATCGAGCTCACCCAGAAGATGCCTATTCACTCGTGCCTTAAAAAGGTCCAGGTTATATGATATAGGTTTTCGTAATAAATTACGTTAGGTTAGGTACGTATTTAATTTATTTGTGTTTTACTCTCAGCGGACAAACACAGACAACAGAAAAGCGGATAATACATATAAATTGGAAAAAAATGGTCTTGGTGTTCATTTTGTTCCTCGCTTTCCATTCGAATCACATTGGTTCAACCTTACATATCGAAATGAGCACACGAAACATATTGAAGCGCATTTTTTTATATTTAGAACCTATTTAAGTATATCCCACTGCTGGACGAAAGTCTTTCTTTTTAGGGTTCCGTACCCAAAGGGTAAACTCGGGACCCTATTACTAAGACTTCGCTGTCTGTCCGTCCGTCTGTCCATCCGTCTGTCTGTCACCAGGCTGTATCTCAAGAACCGCGATAGTTAGACAGTTGAAAGTATCACGGATGATGTATTTCTGTTGCAGCTATAACAAGAAATATTAAAAACCGGCCAAGTGCTATTCGGAATCTTTGCCGTTTTTATAGATAATGGTACTGAACCCATCGTGCACGAGTCCGACTCGCACTTGGCTAGTTTTTTTCATCCCCACGGCTCTAATGTTTGCGAGCTCCCGCTAATCCAAGTGGAATGCGTCTAAATCGTCGCGCCCATCCTCTTGGTCGTCATCTGCTACTGTAGCCGTCTTAGGGGGGAAACAAACGAGGACGAGAAAAAGAATGGAATGAAGGCCGTGGAAACGATCTTATTGGCAATATTATTTTACTTAAAACAATGTTAGTTGTTTATTAAGTTACCACTGAACATTCAACAATTGCCATTCAAAATCATTTGAAATACTTTAATAAAATTGTTACAAGATAAACACGATGAGGTAAAGATGTTCCTTTTATACAAGCTTTAATTACTTGCATTAATGTCTGTATCTATTATTTTCTATAATACCTATACCGGCTATACCAGAACATGTTTCCTAATTGTACTTTTATCAAGTTTCTACGTAATTATTCTATGCAAATACAGAATTGACGTTCGCACAGTACCTAACAATCGCGCATCGAAACTGTAGGCAAATGATGTGTTCAGTATTTTTTTAAAACATTTCAGTTACGATATATTCTACGGCAACTGTACATTCATTTGGTCATTAATAACTCGTCAATCACAATACAATTGGTTGAGCGCGTGTGCAGTACGATGATTCTGATTTATCACCAGTCTATATAGTTAATTACTATCAACTACGCCGTAGTTAATCAAAATAAATATTAAGAGGCGGTCGTTTGGCGAATCGACAATAGTTATCGAATTAACTGTGACAATTACTGGGTGATACATCGTTCGTATGACACTATTAGGCTTGTCAGTTGGAATAGCGTAGTATAATCGCTCATCTCATAAACCATAGTCTGAGCCAGCAACAGATTTTTGTGACTAAGTTCCTCTCGGGCTATACATGACTTTGGTAAAATGCTTCAGTTGTACCATGAAGTGAACGTCAGCTGCGGTTCCCTGAGTGGATTAAACAGCGGTAGCCTCCTACAAGTGTAAAAAAAGTCTTTTTTGTTATTTCCTCACGATTGAGAATTTAATTAATGATATTTAACCCAATATCTCGAGGAAAAAACAAAATCAGTTAACTGTAAAGTGGCAAATAGTTCGTCAGCTGGTCACACGAACATGTAATATATATAATGTACAAATTTAGTCATTTATGCTCAACTGAAAATTTTAACTCTTGACAGTTTATATCTATATGTTATTGTGAACGAAACATGTCAGCAAACAGAAAGTTTGTCAGTTTATGTGCTATGTGCATCTTCGACCACTGCTCAACCCACCTAATACCGAACCACAGTTGTCGTTCACGGAGCTTCATGATACTGATTTCCGAAGCCTTTTACAAGTTATCGCTTGAGTGGAAATTACTGACGAAATTTGTACCTGGCTCGTGAACTATAAGTTAAAGTCGAAGACGATGAAAATGGGTAGGTTGTACGAAATGTTTTTAAAAATAGATATTGTACTCAATGTTTTTAAAATGGTTATTGTACGGAATATTTTTAAAGTGTACCTATACTACCTATAGTACGGAATGTACTCTTAAAATCAAACAATCTATGTAAATATCTTTATTACCACTAATAAAGTATTATTATTAATCAGAAGAGATGGGGATTTATTAATAAAAGAAAGTAGTGGAACCGAAAATAGACTTTAATTTTATAACAAAAACCCAATCACACTTATTTTAAACGAAACCTATTCAAATCTAGCTCAATCTAATGCCAATCAAATACGTCCGTTCCGTCCAAAAGTCGCCGTTCGAGTGCGGCCGCTCTCCGCTGTGTTGCGGTAAGTCAACCGGTTCCCCACTCTATCGCTCACGCCATGTGACGTCACGATGACGCGCTGTTTGGCCCTGCTTCTCGGTCTGTCATTTATAATAGTATAAAGATTTACAGTTGTGGGGGCCTCCCTTTAGGTTTACAGAGCCTGTGTTGGGACGCCCCGCTCTTCCAACAATTATTATCAAACATGGCACTTAGTTCGAATGATACTTTACTCTTACTGTGGTGTCGTGTAAAAGGTACTTACTCGTTTTATTCCACTCTAGTGAAGTGCGTACTATTAATATGTCCATCTTGGAGTTATTCTGATTACATTTCGAAAGAGTACTGGTTCCACTTACCACCTTTTACCAAGTCTCATACTGTCCAACCTGAGAGAGCAGTTATCGACGACTACCGCATCAAAGCCGTAATAAAGTTTTGTACGTTGATGTACCCTATCGCTGAGTCGAAAAACTGCGTAATACGAGGGCTGTTCCGAAAGTTTTTAGCTGCTCTCACTCTATTCATGCCATATATGTTTTAATGATGCCATTGTGCGGGTAATTTGGATACATATGTGTTGGGGTGAAACTGTTGATGAAAGTCGCTTGGTTTTTTTTTTAAATTGTGTTTTAAGTACGACGTGTCAACAGCCCTATCTAATATGCGATGAACGGGTCACAATACCAATTTTGTGTTACGGGCCAATTTTGATTAATACGTCACCACAACTAAACGAAATTTTATACACCGCAAACTATGAATCTTCCCTGTCTCTACGCACGTAATCTGTTTCGATTGCATGAAAATTAGCGACAATGAGGTTATGTATATTTCCTGTAATGTTACTTTTTTTTTCATGTTTATAATAATAAATAAATAAATTCAAATCAGCAAAACTAAGTTAGAAAGCCATCCCGGGCAGTTTCCACTACAGCTGTTAGGGATTTCGTTGATAAAACTATTTTTATATATCAAAAATAGTACTATTTTCGCAAATTTTTAAAAGCCCATACAAAAGGCCTTTTGGGAAAATAAATTGTTAAAAAAAATACTTGCTGCTTACTAACGATTTTATCCCAGCTCATAACTATTGAAATTACCCACATAATGGTATAAATAAAAAATATATCGCATGAATAGAGTGAGAGCAGCTAAAAACTTTCAGAACAGCCCTCGTACCTGTGGTTCAGTCTTTTATATTGTAAATGCGTCACATGATTACCAGTAATAATAATAATCGTATGGCATTTATTTTCGAACTGTAAGGTCTTCGATAAGACAAGTACGGTTGTCAGTTCCGATCCGACCCCCCCCCCCCCCCCCTCTTGTCAAGTGAGTTGGCAACTTGCTTGTTAGAGAAGTTCTCAAGCCGTCTAAGGCCTCTAATCTGGCTTAACGACTGCCGTCAGTCGTTAAGCCAGGTCAGCAACCGAGATCAAGGGCTTAACGTGCCTTCCAAAGCATGGGGGCGCTCAGTTAGTAACCACTCAAAGCGGTCACCCATCCAAGAACTGACCTGCCCCCACGTTGCTTAACCTCGCTTACCGCACCCGGTACGCGGACGCCGCTAGGCCACGAGCGCTCCGTATCATTAACGGGCAGGAGATCCAAATGCCAACATAACCCTTGTGACTCGGTTCAAGTCGACTATCCCAGTATGACAGGCGACCTTGAACCGCTTGGTCTCAGGAGGGACTTTGCCTCCATGTGCGTGTTCTACCGCCTTTATAACGGTATATGCTCTGAGGAACGGTTTGACATGATGCCCACGGCTACCTTTCACTATCGCACCTCTCGCTATCACCAGCAACCTTCCTCGCACCTTGAAGTCATTGCATTTTCGTACAGAACGTTTCAATGGGTACTTTATCGAGAACACTTAGGTTATGAAATGAGCTCCCAGCCGAGGTATTCCTAATGGGCTACAGCTTGGAGCTGTTCAAAAAGTGAAAAGGTTAATTACGAGTCGGCAACGCGCGCGTTACGCCTCTGATGTTGCAAGCGCTTATAGGCGACGGTGACCACATACCATCCATTCCAAAGCCGGAACAGTGGCCAAAAAGCTGAGCATCCTAAATAAGGTCAAGTGATACTTCACCCCCGGACAGCTTCTATCTTTATGTAAAACCCAAGTCCGGTCTTGCATGGAGTATTGTAGTCACCTTTGGGATGGCTCGGCTAACTTGCCGCACTCGACTCGTTGGACTGCAGAGCCAGGAGGCTTATTGGCAGCAGTACGGTAGTGGGAAATAAGCTGCAGAGCTTGGCGCATAGACGCCAGGCAGCATGTCTGTGCGTCTTCTACAAACTGTACTTCGGTGAGTGTGCTCAGGAGCTCCATGAGCTCATACCGCCTTCTACCTTCTTTCATCGGACATCCAGACATGGTACGTAAAGTAAGTATAAAAAACCATCAGGATACATCAGGTGGGCTGTCCGCTTGTTTACTACCGACGTGTCCGTATAAAAAAAATGTGTTCATTCAAGAAAGGAGCCTATATGTTTTGTAAAAGCGTCGACAATCCGCGTGCGAGTCTCCTAGAGTGGAGCGATACAGGCGTACATAGGCTAAGATAACCGCTTACCATCAGCAGGACCGTACGTTTTTTGCCATCAACGCGATATAAAATATTTAATGCATTAATGATTCCGTACCGACTCGGGGAACAGTTTATATACAGTGGATATCGCACCAATTTTGCACTTCCAAATGCGAAAGTAGTCTTACTGCTTGAAAGTGATTGGCAAGAGATGCGCAGATGCGGGTTGCAGTATTGCATCAGTGCCAGTTCAGCTCGCTGACTGAATGACTGTATAAGTACCTATATGTTAATAGATCTAGGCGACATCAGTATGTTGTCGGGTATGCAGAAAATACCGCATACGCCTCGCTATATCAGGAAGTATCCCAAGTATAGTTACATAAAGGTACAAAATAGAACAAGTCAGACAATACCGATACCGCTGAGGTGAACTTGTTCAGCTTCCCGTTCAAGGAGTCGTTAACTTGAATATTTAAACGATAAATGATAGTACTCGGGTGGGTACTGCAATTAGACAAAGTTCTGGAACTCCAGCTAATTGATGGAATCTATTATTCAATGGTGGAACTTTTAGAGGTGTTGCGTTTCACTGACAGACGGTATTGATCTTTCAAAAGTCGATCAGTTAATCAAACAACGCGTTGGTTTAAGTGGCTTTAGCACGCAAGTATGTTTGTTCAAAGTGTTTTCTTTTACACGAGGACTAAAACCACTTTGTTTAGTGACAGTATTCGCAAGAAAAAGAAAATTAGATTTTTGGCTCACGAAAAAAGAAGATTAATTACAGAAATTAACTAAGGTCTGTTTGCTTAGCACATCAGTTCAGTACAATTTGCAGATATGAAAACGGAGACACTGATGACAGGTGAAGACCTGTCAGATATCACTATGCTCAAGCTTACTTCTTTGTGCATTAGTGAGAATAGATCATTACTGAGATAGTACAGAAATAGTTCAATTTACTTAAATGAGTGAATCTGCTTTACTATGATATCTGTGTACAGTAGCAAAAACTGCGCATACGAGGCTGTCATAAGCTCATCAGGTTACCAGAGCTCCTCCTAAAAGAGAAATACGAGTACTATACGTGCCAGCTATTTTTGTGTCCCGTCCAAACTAACCACACGGTGTTGTGATAAGAAACGCTGTTACGCCATGGTTAGTATGGATTTTTTCACATAACGATAGTCACATAACTGATGAACTGATGATACGATATGCTGATGAACTGATGATCGAATTGAATTGAGCGTTAAATTCAGATGGTATGATGAGCAGTGATCGTAACTTTTGTAGCATTTTCGGTGCAGCGTAGTGGTTTTAACGGAATTGGGATGAATGATTTAAATTCTTATGATTCATTAGCGTTAATGTTAACCTTAATTAACCGTTTAAATTGTATTTGTCCATACCAACTCCGTTAACACCACTACGCTGCTCCAAAAACGCTACAAAAGCTGTGCGATCACTTTTGATGAGTGATACATTTAACAAAACTCAGACTTATTATTATTTATAGACCAAAAATATAATGCAATTCCTGCGTGCTCAATATGATACGCCTGATCTTAATAAGACAAAATGACACAAATTTTAGCTCCATGAAACGGGCTAGGTCCCTGAACAAAATGTTAATTAGAACTGGTGTGACTACGATACGTAATCCCGAAGGTTCCTATAAATTAAACACATACACAAACACAAAACTATCGCTTCCCATTTCCATTTAGTTTTATATTATCGTCCTATAGGCACCAGTTTGCGATCAACTTCACCTGTTACTTCTCAAAGGTCGTAGGTATATTTGAATTGCGATCGCCGATACGCCTTTTTAAATTAGGAACTAGAACTTCGTTCATAATGAATGTTCGATACGGACTAGATCCGGCGCGCGTCCGGTTTGCAGCCGGCCGCTGCATTTTGAAATATTTTCCATTGCCGTCTTCATCAGGTGGATAAAAGCAATAATACCATGTATATTTACAAATATTCTTAGTTAAATTCTGTTCCGAACGTTCTTGTGCCAATGGCTATAGATATTAAATTTCATTGTCAACATAAAAAAAGAATTATTGAAAAAAATGTGCAATCTTGCCAAAATATTCAGTAGAATACACTAGTTACTTGCTAAGGAAAGTTGTCGAGGGTCCGTTCCCTTCAAAGAGTTCAAAGCCAGACTAAGGAGAATTGGCCAGAAAAAAAATAGAGTCAATGGAATACAAATAAGAGTCGTTGTGTTTTAAGCTTACCAAATAAAGCCAAAATAGTATATGAATGAAACTAAAGTAATAAATGTAATAATAACTTCTGTTGATATATAAATTTGCTTTCTGAATGAATGAGCACAAGTAATAAAGTTCTGGCTTTGTGACCAAAGGCCGATCTTCCAATCGGGTGTGGTCTAATTATGTAATCGACCGAGCGAGCGAATCGAGCGAAGTCTCCATTTCAGGACTGGCCGACTTTGCTTTTGTCCAAAATATGTTATTTTCCTGCTTAGAGGCCGCATTTTTCGACTGATACTCACGAAACTTGGTGTATGATTTTTATTTATTTGGGTGGAAAAGGGAGAAGTTTGATGTAACGTTACTTATGAACGGATTTCAATCAGATTTCGAGGAAATATCAAGTACCTGATTCTTCACAAATTTGTTGTGTTTTTTTTTATTAACCGACTTCAAAAAAAGGAGGAGGTTCTCAATTCGCCGGATTATTTTATTTTTTATTTTTAACCGACTTCAAGATTTCAAAAGAGGAGGTTATCAATTCGGTTGTATGTTTTATTTTTATTTTTTAATGTTTGTTACTCCATTACTCCGTCATTTCTTAACCGATTTGAAAATTTCTTTTTTTGATTGTATGTATATATATCCAAGTTGGTCCCGTTTTTGTCAAAACGCAGTTCTGATGATGGGATCCATGAGAAATTGAAGGAACTCCTCAAATATTTAAGGCAAACATATAGTGATTTTTGTGTTTTTATCAACAAGTCAAGCATTTGCATCCAAAAATGTGACATTGGATGAAGTGGAACTGCTGATGATGATCAGAACAGAACTCTTCAACGACGAAAAGTTCACGTTTGGCGATTTGTCCTCCTAGCTGTGTTTGTTAAGCAAGTTCTATTTTTACGATTAATTTTTGTCATGCTCGAGTTCTGATGATGGGATCCATGAGGAATTGAGGGAACTCCTCAAATCTTAAAGGCAAACATCTAGTGATTTTTGTGTTTTTATCAACAAATCGAGCATTATCATACAAAAATGTGACATTTGATGAAGTGGAACTGCTGATGATGATCAGAACAGAACTCTTCAACGACAATAGATTAGCGAAAGCCTGTTATGCCCTATCAGTACTTTCTGAAACCTGTTCAGAGAGCATTATCAAAAGTGCATACTATGGTAATGTGTTTTCGCTGCTCACATATGGCATTATCTTTTGGGGTGACTCCGTTGACGTTCTAACTACGTTCAGATTGCAGAAAAGATGCTTACGCACGATGTACCACTTGCACAATCGCCACTCCCTTAGAAATACTTTCAAAGAAAAGAAATTCCTGACGCTTACTGGAATCTACATTTATGAGCTGTGTCTCTTTGTCAAACGTAATGATCAGTATTTTACAAAAATGTCATCATCAAATAATAATTTGCGCTCTCAATATAAATATAATTACCGCATTCCCAAGGTCAACAATAAGATTATGTATAAAAGTGCTTTTATTGCTGCCATGAGGGTATTCAACAAATTACCTCTTGATATAAAATGTTTAGACGGTATAAAGTTTCAAAATACCTTGAAACGCTGGCTCATTAGTAAAGCCTTCTATAGCATTAATGAATTTTATATGTAGATGTACCATAATAAATAAATTTAAATGTATGTTTGTAATTTACTATTTAATGTTTGTATTGTATGTCTGTGATAGACAAACTGTTGGATCTAATATATATTTAAATTATCACCTTTGTACACAGTTGAACAATAAACGTGATTCTGATTCTGATTCTGAAAAGTTCACGTTTGGCGATTTTTCCTTCTAGCTGTGTTTGTTAATTAAGTTCTATTTTCACGATTGATTTTTGTCGTGCTCGAGTTCTGATGATGGGATCCATTAGGAATCGAGGAAACTCCTCAAATGTGAAAGGCACACAACTAGTGATTTTAATATTTTCATGAACTAATCAAGCATTTTCATTCATAAAAGTGACATTTGATGAAGTGGAACTGCTGATGATGATCAGAACGGAACTCTTCAACGACGCGTAGTTCACGTTTGGCGATTTGTTCTCTTCGTTTTGTTTGTCAAGCAAGCAAGGTTTTTCCATGATTTCATGAGGAATTGAGGTTACTTAGTCTTCTAGCATTATAAACATACTTATAGCCATTTTTGTATTTTATTGTATGGAATCTAAGAGTGCACCATCTAAGATTAATAATCTTTCACCGGACTCCCCAATTGAAGTCGGTTTTTTTTTCTTAAAAATTATTTAATGTATGTTCACCGATTATTCGGAGACTAATGGACCGATTTCAAAAAATATTTTTTTGTTCGAAAGGGTGTGTTTTCTATTTGGTCCCATTGTCACCAAGTCTGGATCTGATGACGGGATCTTGGAAAAATCGAAGGAAATCCTCAAATTATAAACCAAGAGCATGGTGTAAGGCAAAAAATAAGGAACTCCTCAAATTGTATACCAAGAGGATGGGGTCTGGCAAAGTTTGGAGTCGGTGTTTTTTGTGAAAAATTTATTTGTTTCAATCGAATTCGGAGGCAATATTATGTACCAAATTCTTCACAAATAAGCAAAAGTATTGTTCTCCTGTAAACGTCGCATTTCTCAACCGATTCTCGTGAAATTGTGTGTGCAGGTTCGATATTCTATGGAATTCTATTTTTTTAAAAATTTCCTAAATCTGGTTCAACCAAGAAATTCAATGTAATTATCGACTTCACGAGGTCTTTAGGTCACGGAACCACTAGTTCTGAAACATACCTTTACGTTTGTTTACTAAACCTTTCGTGTAAATTGTTTTTTTTTACTTATTGGTTGAGGAGATAATACAGAAACACACAAAGAGAACACAAACAAATTTAATATCAGATCAATAAATACAAATGCTTCCACTCCACACATTTAGCGCCGAGAACCCAATTGTTGGATACTCTGTTCGTGGCTACTACGCGCTACATGCGGCAAATACGTGGCTACGGCCTACGAGCATAGCCCGTAGCACTAGGCGGACATAAATGAAAGTTAAATTACCTATTCCTAATCCCACCAGAATTACCTTCCGTAGCCATAGGCACTGGTTTTTACATAAGCGACTGCCATCTGACCTTCCAACCCAAGGGGGATACTAGACCTTATTGAGATAAGACTTTTCAAGTAAGTGAGCAATTTGATTATCTACACTGTTAAATATCAAGTGATATTTATATACGATATATGAGTTTTTTTAAAGATCCAGAAGTATAAGCCGGGATTCGAAGCCGCGTCCTCCATATTGAAGGTCACGTGCCTTTATCGCTCGGCTACAATGGTTTCCAACATTTTAATTTTACAAACCCTGCATATTAGATTAATCGTTTAAGTTTTTCATAAAGCCTTATAGCCGCTCCAGTTGTCCCTACTACAAAGTTACGCATAAGAGACAAATTGCCGAGCATTGCCGTAGTAGCACTAACTGAAGCTCTGTACCGGCAGACTAAAAGGCTTAAGGTTATATGAGCGTGGGGGACAGATACAGCGTTATAGTACTCATGCGATACAATACATGCAAGCGCGGTTAAATAGCAAAGACGTTCGGATACGCGTGCTGATTCTTATTAGGAAATAAGTTAGGGCCCAGTTAAAACGAATTCTCGAATCAATAAAAGGTATTGCTTGTGATTCTTTTGGAATTGCAATTGTTCATAGGCTTTGGTATCTGCTTTCCATCAGGCAGACCGTAAGATTACTTGCCACTGTCGAGTATTTTTTTCAACAAGAGAGCAAAATAGATTTTTGCTACGAGTGTTGATGTTGATGTGTTGATTACGGCCGGCATTATTAAGTTTGTATCTAAACTTTTAACAGCGAATATAATCAATTAATGATATGGACTTTCAAGTTATTTCTTGCCCGGGCGGCCGGAAACCAAATGATTTTACGAAATTCAATCTAATCATTCGGCCATCACATTTTAAATATATACTATAACGCACATTGGCAATAGCGATGTTTTTAAAATGAAAGAAATAATTAAAACCTTGCACTAATTTGGTGCATTTTTTTTACTTATTTTAACACACATCCGTACTAACTAAATTGCGTCAGTGCAATGACGAGACGAGACAATTGAAACATTATTAATCGAATATTTTTAGAAGGCTACGACGTCAAATGGATTTATGCAATGACGGTTTTTTTTAATGAGTAATGTTTTCTTTTTATTGTTTTGTTATCGTTATTACGTAACAGCCGAGAACTAGAGAGGGCTGGCAAACCGCCTAAACTAATATTTTTTTGCATATTGAATTTAATATGTAGGGATATAGTTTCGCTCCTTTCATATTTATGTTTTCTTTTTCAGGGTTTCATACCTTAAAAGAACAAAATAAGATTACCAGCCAATTAATGATGATCATCGGTTAAAAATGCTCATATCTTCGAGCTATTTTGTGTCAGAATTAACACGTACGAGTATCTTGTAATTTTTTTCGCTACAATCTAGAACTGTATTTTGTCGCTATTCCATTAAGAAATATCTTTTCAAACATCACTCTAAACCGACAAATTTCAAGCTGGTGAAACGCTTAAATTCTATTGCACACAATAAAAGCGAAATTGGATATGTTACTATTTAAAACTTCAACAACAGCATCGTGTCATTTAATCAGTTCACTAGAATTAAAAATACTTTTGTCATAATTTGAGTTAGAAACATAAAAGAAATTGTAAAGCCTCTTTATTCATTTTTTTATTTATTTATTAAAGGAGTTTCAACAGCTTTTTAAACATGTTGACATTTTAAATAGAAATATGGAGCCAATTACAGAAACTCACCAATAGAAACAAGATATGTACTAAGGTTACACACTATGTTACAGTATCTTAAAATTAAAAATCAAAGGCTATAAGAGAACACAACAACAGATGTCTTTAGATACATAGATATGGGCATGTCACATATCCGAACGCAACACAAACTTAAGCGAAGGTAACCGCCAGTATAAGACGGGCTTATAATTCCATTTGTTGAATGCTCAGCCCCCGGGGCCGCTCAACTTCCAGCCGTAACTTTAATTGAAATGTGTTTTGTTGTTTTGCTATATTTGCTTATTATTATAATGAAGTCTTATGAACTGAACTGCATTCAAACTCAGACGTAAGCTTTCCTAGGTTTAATTTCCTCATTAAATGGCGTTTATTGGTGTAAATGGAAACAATAATGTGAAGCGTTCATACCGCAACTGCATTTGAGGACTGGTAACAGTGAGCGAAGTTAAGAAACCGGCGCGGCCGCCTGGTAGGTCTGGTAGGTCTTTGGGTGGTTTACTAACTGAGCTATTCTATACCATACATGCTGTTTCCTAGAGCCTAATAAGTATTCAAAACGACGTCCCCGGCATGTTAAAGGGATGTCCCTACTTTCGGGTCTTTGTCTTTGGAAGTTGGAATGACAAAAACATTAATGAAAAATCCTATAGGCACCTCCGCTTTTGTCACTAAGACTACTGATATCGCGGTCTACAATAAATTATACAAGCTGAAGAATTATCCTCCCACATTGACTTCTGCACAAAGTATATATCACTTTTTTCATTAATCTTATGCTGGAACCATGCTTCGGTATGCGCTATTCGTTATTCGGCTTATGCGCCTATTACATTCGACGAAGTGTGGAGAGTTTATTCGTCTATATTCGCTTTATTCGCATGCGTAAGCGTAACGCATAAGCGCGAAAAGCGAATACGGTCGCTGGTCGGTTTTTGTTACACATCAAAGGAAACGCATACGTCGAATGGGTATACCGGTGCGAAGTGTGGACGGGCATGTTGGTTCTTCGCGCACATAACAAATATTTTCGCAAATACGGCGCAGTCATATAACGAATAGCGCATACCGAAGTGTTGTTCCACTATTAGAATTTTTCTCACTATTCGCCAAGCAATACATTACACTCGGTCGGCGCGCGACGTCATAAGGCAGGTTTGCTACCAATTTCACGAGCAATATCACTGAATTATTCCCCAAGAGGTGAGGCTGAGGCCTAACAATAGATAAAGCTTCGTTATTCGTGCAGGTATGATATTATCGAAATCTATTTTCGATCAATAATCTATTTCCGTGTTAATAGAATGTTGTCGTATTTTATACATATATAAAGCCCTGCATCTATATGGGTAAATTGGGTAAGCTTGAAAATGTTTAGTTCGTCCATGTTAGCGTGGTCTGCATAGAATAATTAAGCAAGCCCGACATGAGACGTCTGTCATTGTATCTATATTCTGTGTAGGTTATGGCGGTGCTCCCAAATTATTGCAATGCTGACATAGTGTTGTCAGTCTCTTTGTATGAAACTATCGATGGCTGAACATGAGTGTTATTATTTTACACTAACACTCACCCTGGTGAAAAAGGCCTATGTGGGACGGTCTACTGGTCGTTGACAGGTTAGGCAGCTCAAATACAGACGGATAAAGTGGAGAAGGGCCCTGGATAAAGAATACTGTGAGGAGATCACTCAAGACAGAGCGCACTGGCATTCGTCAACTCGTATCGAAAGCTGAGATCCCGGATTGCTGAGTACCTAAAGTGTAGATGACTGGTCCAAATCTATAGCCAGTAATAAGAATTCGCGAATGCTCTAACAATATTCGTACTTGAAGTGTCATGAACAACCTTTTTTTTTATCGCTGGAAAATGCTTTATGCATACCGGCACGGTGATGTAGAACTCCTGTACCAGGTGTATCAGGTTACCCACTAAAAACCAGCGGCTTGCCATTATCGCCTTAGTGCATGCGCAAGTGAACCCCGCGGTGTCATGACATGAACAACCTTGAAAAACCTCGATAAAAACGTTTTTTTTATTGAATAGAAAAAGATGAAGATGTTCTCACAGTGACAATAATATGAGATCTCTACCAGATTTCATATTGATTTTTCACTGTGACTATGAGTAGGTACGTAGTAGCCCAGAAATAAGAATTGGTTAACCGTACATTGATAATGTTATTTTTAGTATATTTTGAGAATCAATGAGAGGAGGTTAGTGCCCAGCACCTTTTATAAAATTACTTCTCAATTGCAACTGTCCCTAGAAGTAGATACTGAGTGAGTGTTGTCATTTTTCATACCGTTTCAATAACAGTGTAATAAAAAAGGGATTTTCCAGTTTTTCAATCTGGTAACACCATTAAAATCGCTATCGCATTTAATAACCCATTAATATTCAATGAATTACGACCCTATAAACTCGGAGTACGTTATTTAAAACATAAAAAGGTAATTTTAAAGATCCTGACACTTTTCTTGTCATAAACGGCATGCATAATGCAAGGGGTGAACACTAAAACGAATATTAATATTCTTCAAGAAAAGAGTGTATAAATTTTCAAATGGTCGGCAACGCGCATGTGACACCCCTGGAGTTGCAGGCGTTCATAGGCTGCGGTGACCGCTTACGACCAGGCGGGCCGTACGCTTGTTTGCCACCGACGTGGTATTAAAAAAAAATATTACGGTACGTCATCCGAAGGACGTCCACTGCTGGACATAGGCGTCCCCCAAAAACTTCCACAATGACCGGTCCTGCGCCACCCGCATCCAGCGGACACGCGCGACCCTTACCAGGTCATCAATCCGCCGTGTGGGGAGCCTGCCCACGCTACGCCTTCCGGTACGTGGTCGCCACTCGAGAACCTTTCCGCCCCAACGGCCATCGGTTCTACGTGCTATGTGCCCCGCCCACTGCCACTTAAGTTTAGGATTCTATGATATACAGGGTGGGTGGTGAAAATCACCTACAGATTGATTGCGTGGCATTTCGTACGTGCGTTATTTACCTCTAAATGTAATGGAAAATGACAATTAATTGGTCCTAACGCTCGTTATAAAAGTTACGCATTATTCATTTAAAGATAAACTAATGATGTTACTTCATATGGGTGATTCTCATATTTTTAATTTCCCATAACTTTTATTTCCCAAATGATGAAACCATTAACTTTTAAGAAAGTTATTGTATAGAAAGATAGGTTTAAAAAATATCCCATCAAAAACATACATTTACAGTAAAACTAATTTACTGCGGCTTAATGCATTTTGAGCCTTAACTTGGCCGTTTTCTATGCAGTATATTATAATACCATAAAAGCTGTTGGATATTTAAGAAAACTGCCAAGTTAAAGCTCAAAATGCATTCAGCCGCAGTAAATTAGTTTTACTGTAAACAATCTAGTGCCAAACTTGGCAACTTTTCAGATAATCTACGGAACTTGGCGCCCATTTAGATCTCAATTCTTTTGTCGGTGAACTTGGCTGCCATTTTCACATTTATGTTTTTGATGGCATATCATTACTTTTTGTCAAACTTCATCCAATGGTGCTTTCCCAGAGCGAATGCACGAGTTACTATACAAAATACCCAAACCGCTATAGGTGCACCTAAAATATTTGAAGAGCTCCCTCGATTTCTCTAGGACCCTATGATCGGATTCTGACCCGATGACAATGGGATTACCTCGGAAGTATACCGGTTCAAACAAAAAAAGAATTTTCCAAATCGGTTAATAAATGACGGAGTTCTGAGGTAACTAGCAAAAATAATAATAATAATAATAAAACTAATAATAAAATCACTGTTGTATGATTTTTTCTGGTGTATACACATAATTACCAAGCTGCATGCCAAATTTCAGCTTTCTAGGTCATCTAGAAGTGGGTTACGTTATTGATTACTAGTCAGTCAGTCAGTCACAGTCTCAGTCTGACTGACTGAGTCAGTGATAAAAATGTCGTTTTTTGGAATTTATTATCTCAATAACTATTAAACTTATATTTATAATATTTGGGTTTCTGGTTGTTATAAAGGATCCTAATATATGTACCAAATTTCATGTTTTTATGTTTGATAGATTTGGAGTTATTGGGGGTCAAAAGTGGCTCCAAACGGTTCGTGTAATATACTCGTAACACACGGCTGCTGTCCGGCAGTTCCTGGGGTGAACTTGGCTGGACACGCTGCCGCGTGTCTAGATTTTATGGAACTGGGTCGTATGCGAGAACTCCCTATGTTGTGTTAAAACTTTCAGATATTTCGAAATAATCTTTTTAAAATTTTGATACAATTTAGTAATAAAATATTTATTGTGATATTATGATACATATAGTGGCACCATATTATAAATTTTAACATGTAGCAAATACCCAATTGCATGGGTGTAATCATTGGTTTTGCTACAAAAAAAATCAACGCATAAAAGCCAATGCTTTGCTACGCATTACAGCAAGGGACGTTCAGGACCCGGTACAAACAAGGGAAAAAGTTGAGATAATGCAATAAAACTTTTAATTAACTTTGTGTCTAGAATGCTGCATCGATGCGGATGGTTTGTATTAAAAGATATTTATAGACACAGTTTTAAATTTTTTACTCCACAGTTTTATACAGCGATTTGTTTTATAAAGAGAGGTAGGGCGTACCGGAACGTCTTCTCGCTCGTATTTGGAGCAGCCCTTGGGGAGAATTACCTCCACCTTACAGAAGACCACAGCAATAGCAATATCACTACTTGTTCAATAAAAGGCCGGCAAAGCGCTTCTGAGTCTTCTAGAGTCTCAAGCGTCCATAGGCTATGTTGTCTATTTGCCATCACGCAGGCTGTAAGCTTGTTTGATATCATTGTTCTATAAAAAAAGACAAAAGGCGAAATAAGTAAGCCGATTTCTAGTATTTCATGTTTTATCTACAGAACATCATTTAGTTGTGCTACCATTTAGTAGTTCTGCTATAGTAGGACCACAATCGTTTTGAGCTCCTAACGCGAATCGAAAACGAAAGAAGATCGCGTGTCACCCTCTCTCTCGCTCAACCCAGCAAGTGCGACAGAGAGGGAGATAAACAAACTTCGTTCGTTTTCGTTTCGCGGGTAGCAGCCGCAATGAAATCACAAAATGATCAGACCTCTCACTCACACTGCGAGGCACTGTAGAAGATGAGTGAAACGTTAACTATGCAAGCGTAGTGGTTCTGCTCCTTCTATAAAAAAAGCAATAATAATAAATTCAATTACATAAACTAGATAGGCGCATTATTTATAGACACAGTTTACCTGGTTACCTGGGTTTTTCCCGCCATAAAACCTTTTCTGCTGAAAATATTCCCACAAAATATATGCCAATACCTTATTGCTATGATTGAATCTTATGGCACCTGATTTCTTAGTACTCGGTCCCTTACTGAGGATCGCGACCACGTGTGGTCGGTCTCCACAGAGTGCCGCCATGTGGGTCGCATACTGCATACTCGTACTTGTTCCTGACATCGGATACTAATTCTCGACAGTGCGCCCAACTTTTGCCCACACTGAACTTAGTCCTTGTTGCAAAGATACAAAAATATGGGTTAAAACTTACTCACAGATATGTCCCATGGCTCTTATTTCAGTAAAAAATTCATTGTCATTATCATCATTATATCAACCGCTGGACTGCTCGACATAGGCCTTCCCCAGGGAATGTCACAATGATCGGCCCTGCGCCACCCGCATCCAGCGGACCCCCGCGACCTTTACCAGGTCATCGGTCCACCTTGTCTTCCCAAGCTGCGCCTTCCAGTATTGTAGTCGCCACTCGAGAGCCTTTTCGCCAGAGCGGCCAGTTCTTTGTGCATTTGCCCCGCCGATTCGGAAGGCTGTATCGGTTACTTTGATTCTAGTGCGGATGGCCCCAGTTCTGCTGCGGTACATATTTTATGAAAGGATTATTCTACACATTCTTTCGCTTGACTGTACACGACCCGTATCTTAGCTTCAACCTTTTCACTAATTTCGATCGAACAAGAGGTAAATATTTAAAAGGAGGCATCCCCCGTGCCTGCCCAATTTCGGTCACCCCGCCATAAAGAATTCATGTTCCAAGTTAATATTGTGCGGACACATGTATCTTTTAACGACACAAAAGTAATTATTCGGCCTGTTCTGCCACTGCGCTTTATTGTTATTGCTAAGTATTCTTATTACTTTACTGTTTCATAAAACCGCTATAAACGTCACTGCGGCGGTGGAAAAAATATAACGAGGTTTTAGTGTTGTCGTCAATTATCGTAAAACGAAATGATAGTCGAAATTTTTTTAGCGACGGTTGTGATCTTAAAGTTATGTAAGTTAGCTAAGGTCAGTGATTGAATTAGACATGAAAATTTAAATAAATGGGTTGCCACCAGATAAAAATTATTTATATACCATTTACATACCATGTTCATTATATACAATAGATGTCAGTATTACTATTGGTAGGTACATGAAAACCCTGTTAGGGTATTGCAAATTGACTTACGTACTAAATTATAATAACAATTACACAATTCCAAATTTATAACATATACACCATAATATTAATCTTTGCTGGTCTTTACCTTTAAATCCACAATATAATCTATGCTAATAAATATAATTACTAACTACCGATACTAATGCAAACTTTTACCCGTTAAAAATTCTTCAACTGTGTTACGTATGCTTTCTGTACTAGATTTTTTTTAAGTTTATTTATGAATGACTTATATTGTGGTGTATTACCTAAGCAGTGAAAGTTTCTGAATTAGTACTTGAAAATAATCGCGTTTAGAATTTAAGTGAAATAAAATAGTATGAATATGTACTCAGAAAAACTGCAACTTAGAACAGTTTAAAAACCCCGACATTTTCATTTCAAAGCTCAATATCACAAAAACGGCTGAACAGATTTTCATGAAACATAGCTAAGAACACTCGGGATAAAATTATCTATGACCCAAAAAATTAAACGAATGTCGGTTCATCCGTTTGGGAGCTACGATAAAAAAGATAGACATGTACACAGATACACAGACACACAGACAGACACGTTAAACTTATAACACCCCTCATTTTGCGTCGGGGGTTAAAAGGCGCAGCGTCGGTAGGCCTCTCAGGTGGACTGATGACCTGGTAAAGGTCGCGGGTGTCCGCTGGATGCGGGTGGCGCAGGACCGGTCATTGTGGCACTCTTTATGGGAGGCCTATGTCCAGCAGTGGACGTCTTTCGGCTGATATGATGGTGATAATGACTCAGAAAATATCATGCATAATTGAGGCGTTTTTAATTCCGTATGCCCGCTGTTTTAATAATATTTGTAGACGTGTGATTTGTGCTAATGGTAATAGAAAGATATGGTTTAGAAAGGATAGTCAATCGATATTCTGTTGTTTGACATTGTTTTCACATTTTTATCTCTAATTCCGTTTCCGGCATTTCCGGCTACTGTAGCCGAGTGGCGAGGTACACTTTCAATTGTGACTTGTGTTCGGGGGTTCGAAGTCCGAATTACCTACCTCTAGGTACATAAGTTTCATTGCATATGCAATGAAACTTATGTACGAAATATTGGAGCGCTCGTGGCCCAGCGGCGCCCGCGTACCGGGTGCGGTATGCGAGGGTAAGCAACTTGGGGGCAGGTCAGTACTTGGATGGGTGACCGCTTTGAGTGGTTACTAACTGAGAGCTCGCGTGCTTTGGAAGGCATGTTAAGCCGTTGATCCCGGTTGCTGTCTACATACAGCCTTTATCTTACTTCGGGACTAGTTCGATTTGTGTAAAAAAAAAACCGTAATATATTTATTTATTACGAAACATCCAAGAACCTATTCCTAAGAACAAATATTCGTATTAAATGCACAAATAATGCCTTGACCGGGAATCGAACCCGGGACGTCCGGCTTCGTAGGCAGGGTCACTACCAACTAAGCCAAACATAAACGTGAAAATGGCAGCCAAGTTCACCGACAAAAGAATTGAGATCTAAATGGGCGCCAAGTTCCGTAGATTATCTGAAAAGTTGCCAAGTTAGCACTAGATCGTTTACAGTAAAACTAATTTACTGCGGCTTAATGCATTTTGAGCCTTAACTTGGCAGTTTTCTATGCTGTATGTTATAGCTATATAATAATACTATAAAAGCTGTTGGATATTTAAGAAAACTGCCAAGTTAAGGCTCAAAATGCATTAAGCCGCAGTAAATTAGTTTTACTGTAAACAATCTAGTGCCAAACTTGCAACTTTTCAGATAATCTACGGAACTTGGCGCCCATTTAGATCTCAATTATTTTGTCGGTGAACTTGGCTGCCATTTTCACATTTATGTTTTGATGGGATATCATTACTTTTTGTCAAACTTCATCCAAGAGCGAATGCACGAGTTACCATACAAAATACCCAAACCGCTATAGGTGCACCTAAAATATTTGAAGAGTTCCGTCGATTTCTCCAGAACTCTATTATCAGATTCTGACCGGATGACAATGGGTCCACCCCGGAAGTATACCGTTTCAAACAAAAAAATATTTTTCCAAATCGGTTAATAAATGACGGAGTTCTGAGGTAACTAGCATAAATAATAATAAAACTAATAATAAAATCACTGTATTCTGTTTTTTTCTGGTGTATACACATAATTACCAAGCTGCATGCCAAATTTCAGCTTTCTAGGTCATCTGGAAGTGGGTTAGGTTTTTGATTACTAGTCAGTCAGTGGTAAAAATGCCGTTTTTGGAGTTTAATATCTCAATAACTATTAAACCTATATTTCTGAAATTTGGGTTTCTAAATTAATTTTGTATTAAAGCAGTAACGCAGGTAACGAAAATTTCAAATTAAAAATTAATTTAATTAATTTGGGTTTCTAGTTGTTCTAAAGGATCTTAATATAATATATTAAATTTTCATGTTTTTATGTTAGATAGATTTGGAGTTATTGGGGGGTCAAAAGTGGCTCCAAACGGTTCGTGTAATATAACACACGGCTGCTGCCCGCCAGTTCCTGGGAGGAACTTGTCTGGAAACGCTGCCGCGTGTCTAGATAGCGTTGGCTGATAGTACAAGTAGTACAGTAAAAAAGCACTACTGCTCAATTGACAGTTGACACTGACAAATCATCATCCTGCACACTGACAAATCAGGAAGTCGCCTAAGTTCAATGTGGTACAATACAACTTGTACTAGCGAAGTGGACCCGGGTATGTCCTAAAACTACGACCAAGACCACCGGGGGATGGGCAGCAGCATCCCTGGAGTGCGGTGGAGATACTGGGATCGCCAACCCGCATGCCAAGCGTGGCGATGATGGCAATTTACCCCCCATTCAATTGGGGGAGACCTATGTCCAGCAGTGGACGTCTTTGGGCTGATATGGTGGTACTGATCAATAATGAAATGGCATTAAAAAGAAATGATTTTTTTTTCTTTTTTTAATATTGGGGGACAATCTTACACAAATCGACCTAGTCCCAAACTAAGCAAAGCTTGTACTATGGGTACTAGACGACGATATACATACTTATATAAATAAATACATACTTAAATACATAGAAAACATCCAAGACCCAAGAACAAATATTCGTGAAAAATGCACAAATAAATACCCTGGCCGGGTTCGAACCCGGGACCTCTAGCTTCGGAGGCAGAGTCACTACCAACTAGGCTAAACAGGTCGTCAAATGAATTGTTACATGCAAAATTGAGGTTTTGGGCATAGATATTCGGCAGTGCAAAAGGTGATATTAGACACACACACCTAGATACAAGTACATGTAAAGGTGGGTAGTAATTCGAGCAGAGGAGCCGAATAACCACTCGTGATTTCTCAGGAGAGGCCTCCTGAATGCCGGTCGGTGGGCCACGAGTCTGTGCTAACTTATTGCGGAGAGGAACTCTGATTAAACAATATACACAATAAATATTAAACTCAAATAGTAATGATATAAGATTTCAAGCTAAAATGGTCCTTGACATTAGAATTAATGTCAGAAACGGGATATTTACAACCAGCGATCCGTGATCCTAAAGTACACGAATCGGAAAATACTGTAACCGGCATGAGCGCGCGAGTCGATACTGTTAGTGATGTAAGTCTTGATCGTGTTCGAGTTTCGAGTGAGCGTGCGGACAGTGGTAGTAGCTGTGACACTGCGAAAAAAGCGAATCAAGAAGAGGGTAGATCCTCAGAGTAGGGATTTCTATAGAGATCCTATACTCTCTCTCTCTCTCTCTCTCTCTCGCCCCCGAAGGGGGCGAGTGAGGGGTTGGCCATTTCGGGGCGTGGCCCCTTTTGGCGGTCTGTTGTCGCAACCATTGTAGGTTGGGCTACTGTGGCTTTTGCGGTCTCAGTCGGCCTCTCAGTGGCTTGATGCCTACTGGTGGCCTTTCAGCGGCTAGGCAATCTTGGTGGCCCTCCTGCCTTGGAGGTTTGGTGGGCTCTCAGCGGCTTCAAGGCGTCCTTGTCCTGGGTTCAAACTGAGGGTTGGCAGCGTCGCGCTGCACGAGCTCTCTCGGTAGAGTTTCACTAAGGGGGACAGAAAAGCTCTTATGCAGCTAAATTGAGAACTAGTCTTAAACGACTGGTGGCTTACAACAAACAACCTCATTAATTTAGCCGGGTAATCGTTTATTTGCCTCAAACTATTTGACTTGACGTTTAGATGTCATTGATATTAATATTATCTTATTATTTTCTTTTGACATATTGATTTTATTCTAGAAACTGTCTAGATTTCTATTTTTTATTAATTTTTTAATTATTATTATTATTTATGTTTTGACGATCCTTTTGTGAATTTTACTACATAATTATTTCTTAATTTGACATGTCTACAACAATACAATATTTATTGTAAAGAATAATAATAGCATCAATGAATTGCTCTAAATAATTAATTAATATATATGTTAATACATGTTATAACTGACGATTCGAAAGTGCTTGTTGCTAGGCCTATTTGAATAAAGAATATTTTGAATATTTTTTTTTTTATGACATTGAGGCAAATAAAGGAAAGCTATGACAAGGACAACGAATGATATATCCCTCTCTGTCGCTCTTATTCAATTTAGTATATGATCTTCTCGCTCTTAGCGGTATTATTATTTGACGTCTACTCTGGGTACTCTGAAGGGTAGATCGCTATGGACTGTGGGTAGACCACAAATAAAACTCGCAGTTCGTCAGTTTATCTTGTGAGTTTATCCTTGAAAATGGTGCTTGCAACAGCGCCGAAATATAGGAAACTCAATAATCATAATATACATGGTAAATATTCCGTTTCTAACATTAATTAAAATATATCTTTTAATATACATATACTCGTAAAATAAAGTCGGGTTTGTTCGAGCACTTATAACTGGAGAATGAGTGGGCCGATTTTAATTATCTATACTTTTTTGGATTCGTCTTCTCTCCAAATAGTTGAAGAAATAATAAAAAGTATGACAAAAAATTACGAAAACAATTTTTTTGTCGTATATTTTGTACGTATTTTATAATCAGATTTTCATCAAAATATCGGAGCAACTAAAAGGTACGAGCACCTCCTCTCAAATGATAAAATAATATTCTAAATCGGTTTGTAATTGACGGAGTTCTGAGATATTAACAAATACAACCGAATTGAGAACATCATGTTTCGAAGTCGGTTAAAAAGAAACTAATATTCCCTATTTCTTAATATGGATGGATTGGGGCCCCACATAATTATTTACCCATATAAATTATATGACAAATTTTCTTTACACACTTAATCTTATTTTTGTCTTTATTGTTTTAACTTGTGTGTATGACTGTGGTGAGCAAATAAATCATTTATCTATCTATCTATCCACAAAAAAATTACGATCTAACCCAATTACGCGACTTTTTCGGGCGTGCGTAAGATAGATCTAAATATCATTTTCGGTAGTAAAACTGACAGTTAGGTTTACCTATGGTACATTCTAAAAGTTACATGATTACGCTGCAGGTTCGGAACCACAGTCATACTTGAACGCAGCGCAGTAAGGGTGCCTTTCCATCAGAGATGTGGATGTGCTATGCTACGTTGCTATGGATGCGTTAGGATCCACCAATCATATTCATTGGTCCACATAGCATAGCACTGGTGGAAACGGGTTTTCGCAGCGTAGCTTTCACATCCTCGCAGCATAGCTGTATAGATATCTCTGGTAGAAATGTACCTTAAATGACTAATAATGCATATGAAAGTGCTTTCACTTTAGAATTCTTTTTGTTAATTCTTGCATTATACAACAACTAATTTTGTCCTTTGGTTTTTGGTATACCTCCTTATGTAACAAATCTACCTTTTACAATAAAGAACAGAAAAATAACAAACAACTTGACTACAAAATAAAAGGACACTTCTCCATACTAGCCGAGCCGCGACGCAAGTCCCGATTTCTTTGTAAAACCCCACGTATTAGAGGCAGCTCTACAGACAGCTAATTAAAGGGCAAATTTAGCAAATTTAATCACGCTAATGAAATAAATTGCGTTTATCTGGCCTCCGTGACTGCTTTTCAACATAGGCTCATTCAAAGAGAACTCACTTTCATTTGAGCCGCCGCGTGTACCAATTATAACTAGATGTATCTATACATATACATCCCTGGAGTGCGGTGGATATACTGCGATCGCCAACCCGCATGCCAAGCGTGGCGATTATGGCATCTACCCCCAATGGACAACACAATAAAGCCACGGCCCCGAGGTTCCGGCGGCCCCCAGTACCCTGGTTTTGGTAGCGGCCAGGGTGCGGGGCCAGGGGTGCTAAGAATCTCCGGCGAAGATCCGGCTATCACCACCGACGACTCCTGGCCCTGGCAACGGACAACACGCGTACACTGCGGACCGACGAAAATATAGCGGAACTAGGGGAAGGACTGAGCAAGTTGCGTTGGGATGTTGTGGGGTTATCTGAAGTTCGAAGAGAGGGGGAGGACACGATAACCCTAAAGTCTGGCAACTTGCTCTATGTCCGGGAGGGCGACCAACAGTCCCAGGGAGGTGTCGGGTTCATCGTCCACAAGTCCCTCGTAACAACGTGGTGAAGATCGAAAGTGTGTCGGCTAGGGTGGCGTACCTTATACTCAGAGTATCAAAGAGATACTCGTTGAAGGTCATACAGGTGTATGCGCCGACCTCGGCACACTCCGACGACGAGGTGGAGGCTATGTATGAGAATATAACTGGCCATACATAGTTCCAAAACCTACTTCACCGTTGTTATGGGGGACTTTAACGCAAAACTGGGCAAGAGAGACGGCAATGAGCTGAGAGTGGGGCAATTTGAAGTTGGGAGTCGGTACCAACGGGGCCAACTACTGTCTGGTTTCTTAGAGAAGGTGGGACTCTACATGATGAACTCCTTCTTCAGGAAATGCGAGCACAGGAAGTGCCGACGGTGCAACAAAAAACGAGATTGACTTCATTATGTCGACGAAGAAGCATATACTTAATGATGTCTCTGTGATCAACACGGTTAAAACCGGAAGTGATCATCGTCTGGTAAGAGGCACATTGAATATATGCGTCAAGCTAGAGCGCTCTCGACTGGTGAAGTTTACTCTAAGTCCAGCAGCAGTCCAAATCCAAAACCCCGAGAGCTTACAGCTGGAACTCCAAAACCGTTTTGATTGTCTAGGCGGCGATATGGACGAATTCAATGACGGGTTTGTGGAAGCTGTCCATAGCATTGGGTCTAAGTTCTTTAAGGCCCAACGGACTCACAGAGCCAAAAAGCTTTCGATCTCCACTTAGAGGCTCATCGAGGAAAGAAATGAAATGATTCTGCAGCCTTCAGCCGATACGACATTATATAGGCAACTCAATAAACAGATCTCCAAGTCCCTTACTCGCGATCTGCGCCAATTCAATACAAATAGTATTGAAGAGGCCCACGAGCAGAATGAGGGCTCTAAGGTCATCTCAAGAGATCTGACTATTGGGCAGAGCCAGCTCGCCAAATTAAAAACTGAAGACGGTAGAATCGTTTCATCCAAATCTATAACACGTCAACAAGCTATACACGTCAACTAACAGACCCGAAGTTGGTCTGGCGAAAGACCCTAGAGCCAGATTAACCCGGCACTATACCGAAGATATCCCGGACATCAGCCTGTACGAGATTAGAATGGCTCTTAAGCAGCTAAAGAACAACAAGGCACTCGGTAAAAACGGAATTACAGCTGAACTCCTGAAGGCGGGTGGGAAACCGGTCCTTAGGGCCCTTCAGAAGTTGTTCGACTCCGTCTTACTGGTAGGGAATACTCCAAAGGCATGGAATAGAGGTGTGGTGGTGCTGTTCTTTAAAAAGGGTGCCAAGCCTTCCGCCCCATCTCACTTCTGAGCCATGTATATAAGCTGTTTTCAAGATTCATTACGAACCGTCTCACACGCAGGTAGGCTAGATGACTTCCAGCCTCCCGAACAAGCCGGTTTCCGAAGAGGCTTTAGCAACGTAGACTTAATGAAAAGAGATCTTGCACCACTGACGAATGTTTCCATCAGTATGGTAGGGATTATTCCAAATTGTTTAAAACAGTGTGCACGAAAGCAAAAGCAATGCACTTGAATAATAAAATTAAGTCCTCAGATAATAAAGCCAAGACAGTCTGGAAAATAATAAACACAGAGACTGGGAAGAGAAATAATAAAGAGTCCACAATTTCTTTGAAAGTAAAGGATAATTTAATAACTGATGCAGTAAAAGTAGCTGATGAATTTAATAATTTCTTTTCTAAAATTCCTATAGTCACTACTCAAAGTTTAGCATCGTCTACCACAAAAGCTGAATCCCTTCTGAATGACAACGTAAAATTAGTATCACTAACTAATTTCAAATTTCATCATGTTTCTCCTCTAGATGTACTGAAGTCCTTTGAAATGTTAAAAATAAAGAGCACTGAGGACTTATGGGGCGTGTCAGTCAAGGTACTGGAATCTATTCTGGAGGTCGTTGCACCAACTCTAGCTCTCATTTTTAATAACTGTATAGACTATGGCATTTTTCCAGACTTAATGAAATGTAGTAAAGTAGTTCCTATTTTCAAATCAGGTCATAGAGATAATCCTTCTGATTATCGTCCAGTTTCTATCCTACATGCGTTTAGCAAAATATTCGAAAAAATAATGCTTACGCAATTGGTTTCTCACTTTAATTCTCACAATATTTTCAACGCACAGCAGTTCGGCTTCATGAAGGGTAGGTCAACTACTGATGCAGGTGCAAGTTTATTAAAATTTATTTTGCAGTCTTGGGAAGATTTGCAGTCAGGAGAATAAGGCAGCTTACCAATGTGGCAACGGCACGGTTAGTTTACTTTGCTTATTTTTATAGTATAATTACTTATGCTTATCTTGTGGGGATCAGCTGCAGATATTGAAACTTTTTATTTTTTTTTATTTTGCAAAAAAGGGCTATCCGAGCAATTTATAACTTAGGATCGCGTGATTCATTAAGAGCATTTTTCAAAGAAATAGATATTCTAACCCTGCCGTCCCTATACATATTTGAAATAATAATGTATGTTAGGAATAATTTGGGTAATTTTCCAACGAACGCTGATAAACCAATAGCCACGAGAAATACTGGGAAACTCAAAATAACCTTCTATAGACTAGTAAAGGCGAAAAAGTCGTTCTTGGGAAATTGTATCAAATTCTACAATAAAATTCCTAAACACATTACTGAACTTAGCAATTCTAAATTCAAATCTGTAGTAAAACAAACACTTATTTCAAGAGCATATTATAAGATAAACGATTACATCATGGATAGGGATGTTTGACAGTGATAGCGTCCTGCACGGGTAATCTATCGCGAAAATATATTTTCTACTGTAGCATTGTTATTTAAGTTATTTTGTAGTAACGTAATTTTATATTTAACTATATAATGTATATTGTTTTGAAAAAATGACACCTCGCCGAGTTTCTTACGCCGGTTCTTCTCGTGGCAGAGGTATATTTTTCCGAACCGGTGGTAGTTTATTGACGTTCATAGGTGCATGTAATATGCCTAATTTGAAGAATAAACTACTTTTACTTTTAGACCACATCCGTACGCTTCGTCAGGTTATACAGAAGACTGAGGAGTATAACCTGCCCCTCTGTCTAGCGTTCGTGGACTACGAGAAAGCCTTCGATTCGATTGAAACCTGGGATGTACTAAAATCTCTCTAACGGTGCCAAGTGGACTACCGCTATATCGAAGTGCTGAAGTGTTTGTACGAGAACGCCACTATGTCAGTCTGACTCCAGGACCAGAACTCGAAACCTATGCCGTTGCAGCGGGGAGTCAGTCAGGTGTTATTTCTCCTTAACTGTTTTCCGCTGCACTGGAGGACGTGTTCAAGACTCTGGACTGGAGAAGGCTAGGCATCAACATAAACGGCGAGTACATCACTCACCTTCGGTTTGCTGACGATATAGTAGTCTTGGCTGAGACCATAGAGGATTTAAGTACAATGCTTAATGACCTCAGTAAAGCCTCCGAGCGAGTTGGTCTAAGATCATGTCAAATGCCCATGTAGCACCAACTCCCGTAACAATCAAAAGTTGTAGACGATTACATATACCTAGGACAGACTGTCCAATTAGAGGTAAGTCCAACTTCGAGAAAGAGGTTAATCGTCGAATCCGACTCGGCTGGGCAGCGTTCGGGAAGCTACGGCATATCTTTTCGTCCAATATTCCGCAATGTCTCAAGACGAAAGTCTTTGACCAGTGTGTGTTGCCAGTGATGACATATGGTACTGAAACGTGGTCGCTTACTATGGGCCTCATAAGAAGGCTCAAAGTCACCCAAAGAGCAATGGAGAGGGCTATGCTGGAAGTTTCTCTGCGTGATCGCATCAGAAATGAGGCCATCCGCAGCAGAACCAAAGTGACCGATATAGCCCTTCGAATCGCTAAACTCAAGTGGCAGTGGGTGGGGCACATAGCACGCAGAACCGATGGCCGTTGGGGCGGAAAGGTTCTCGAGTGGCGACTACGTACCGGAAGGCGTAGCGTGGGCAGGCCCCCCACACGGTGGACTGATGACCTGGTAAGGGTCGCGGGTGTCCGCTGCATGCGGGTGGCGCAGGACCGATCATTGTGGAAGTCTTTGGGAGAGCTCTATGTCCAGCAGTGGACGTCATTCGGCTGAAATGATGATGATGATGATGACACATATACATACATTATATATTAAGATATTATGCCGGCGGGGTGATTACGTAAAGTTTCAAACGTATGAATAGATGTGTAGATCTTATCGATATTTTTAGGGTTCCTCAGAACAAGGAACCCTTATATTATCGCCATGTCAGTCCATTCGTCAGTCTGTCTGTCCGCAGCTTAGCTCAGTAACCGTTACTCCTAGAAATCTGTAATTTGGTATGTTTACAAATATCAATTACGCCGACATAACAGTCTAAAAAAAGTTTTAGGGTAGGTACCTTCCCTAGACGTAAAGTGGGATGCATTTTTTAGGGTTCCGTAGCCAAAATCCGTCCGTCCGTCCGTATGCCACAGCCGATTTACTCGGAGACTATAAGCACTACAATTATGAAATTTGGTAGGAAGGTGTATGCTACGAGTATGAACCGCTACAGAAATATGATATGAATTTACGAAAAAATATTAAACTGGGGGGGCACCCCATACATGTAACAGGGGGTCAAAAATTTTTTTTACAATGCACATAGGCGTGTGCGGTATCAATAGACAGAACTTCAAAAATGACATAGAGGTTTCTAAAACTTTTCCATTTAAGTCAACCGTTAGTGAGATATTAGCTGTCAAAGTCGTAAAAAGTGTGTCGTCGTCGCCGTCCCCCCCCCCCTCTAATTTCCCAACTATGAAGTTTAAAATTCGGAAAAAAATCAAGATGATGTACAATTATAAATACTTTCAACGATTTTTTTACATTTGAATAAGATAGGTTTAACGGTTTTTGAGTTATTGCTGAAAAACTGTCTTGTCCAAACAAAAGGGAGTAAGTGCCGTGACTTCCCTATGAAGATATGACCTTTTTTGATTTACTGTATTGTATAGTGGTGTTAAATGTAGATTAGGAGGTGTCGGTACGGAAGCCTTCTCTGGTGCGTGACCCAACACGCACTTGGCCGGTTTTTTTTCTTGCAAAACTCATTGTGTTTGGTATCGTTAGATAGCGTTGAAAGAAAATACGAGAAATCTTTAACCATTAACCATGTTTTTTGCCTGATAATAATATTTTCCAAATTCCACGTGACACTGCGCAGTCATTTTAAATCAGCGCAGCATTTAAAAGGAAAACTATCACAGCTCAGTAGAGACTGCTAGTTTACGAGTAATAGCCGAACTTATAGGTAGATAAATGTACTTGGAATAGCAAACTTATGTACGATTTCCAATTATTACTCAGATAATACTTATATGTTGTTAGTTATGTCTAATATAGAGAAATTATAAGTTTTCGACATTTTACATCCGCATAATTTCACGGATGAAGAGCTACGGAACCCTAAATTGCGCGTGGCCTGACACGAACTTGGCCGCTTTTTTGCATGCGAAAATGACATTTATGTAGATCTACCTAACGTTACGTTATGTTATGGACGATTCACACCGAACGGCTGGAGTCGACGCGCACCCCACTAGAGCAGTGAAAGGAATTCGAACCCTCCATACAAAAGTTAGATTTCATATTTGAATGGGTTGCGGGCAGCCGGTCGGTTGCCGCCGGCTCTGCCGCTGCCGTCACAAAATAAGGAATAGTACAAGAGCTAGTTACAATGCCAGAGAGAGACACACACAATGGTAGATTTATAACACTCCTCGTTTTCATTCGCTTGAAACTGGGTCTAAAGACATGTAAAAAAAGAACTCTAACTTATTGTTTTCATTCAAAGTACTAAATTTAAACTTATTCCGCGTTCACTGAATTCATTTAATCATATAGCCAGAAAATGACTCCGTTTACTTTGTGCTGTATTCAAATCCGCCACATCTGTTTTCCGTTGGCTTAGCCCGGATCATAGACTCTGTTCTGCGGCAGACGTGCTTTGAGCAGAAACTAATTGCAAGAAAGGCAATAACACGGATATAAAATTTACTGAACAACAATTGGTAATTAAATTAAAACCATCTTTAGTGGTTAAACCGCCTATTGTTCGCCTTCACTTATTAACCTAAGTATGTATGTTCACAACATCGACAATGTCTTTACGCATTTATGGACTAAATAAGTGAACATGAAGATAATTTCATGAACTAGACAGTTTCCCCTTGGATTAGATGGTCAAATGGCAGTCGCTTCCGTATAAAGTAATGGCTAAGCCTATTCTTGGCATTACGAGCATTCAGGATGCAACATTACTGGAATAATACTAGGATAATGATGATGAGCGTACAGCTATTTCTGTCGATTCGGGAACGTCAATTTTATTTCGATAAATGATTAAGGGTTAAAATAAAAACATAACTTAGGAATATAAATATGTATAACTGACAATTTAGAAAAATTTAAAGCTCCCCGAGATTTTTCATTTCAGGTTCTTTGAAAGACGCTTGAGAGGGGCATATGCATACTTGAGCACCTGATTCTCCCGCAGCTCAGCATTCGGGCTTGCAAAAACTACTCAAAAGTAATACAAATTGTTAAGGATATTTTATTTAGCGTTACACACCTATTCACTAAGATTCACAGTTGACCGCGCGCTCTCCACCCTCTATCACAAAAACGGTTAAGCGTATGAAAAAAGGTTGTTACAAAATGAGTAGCAAATTTAATATGATGTTAATTTAATATTTATTCATAAAAACATGTGAAATAAAATAGAAGTTACGCGCTAAATTGAAATAACTTAGTGCGAGAAAGCTGCCCTTAATTTAATGGTCTATAATTTATAGATGCTAATGTAATGGTCTACAATTTATAGACTACAAGAGAACTTCGTTAGAGCTGTAGAAACCGAACCGAGGTAATCGCGAAAAACCAATTTTTGTGACCTTTGACCTCGAGTAACCTGCGGTCCAGAACCGAGATTTTATGAGAATTTGAGACAACTGATATAACGCTTTTATAACGCTTTTTTTTAGTTTTAAAACTTTTATAAATATTCACATGTACCTGAAATATTATATTGTATTAATCTTTAATTTATTGAACAGAATTTTAACTTTTACATTGATTATTTTACCTGTAAGTAAATCTGTTTTAAGTACAAAAATGCATGACGGAGCTAGCTAGATGAATGTTTGATGACTACGAGTATGAACAACGAACGTTTGCAACGATTTGGTGATATCATTCTAATACTGTTATGTTGTAAGTTAAATAAATAAATAAACGCTAAAACAAGAGTCCAGTTTATTATGTCTCATTCCGAGGTTGTACCACTTGTACCCCTGGCTGTATGGCTGGACTATACTGGCTGGACTGCGTAAAACGTAACAATGAAGTATCTCGTGTAAAATCTCTGCTTAATTAGTTAAAATAAGGTAAAATATAACTAACCTAACTATAAACTAAAATAAAACAGAACTAAATAATTACAAATAAAAAACCGGCCCCGCGTCTGTGCCGTGTGGCAAGGTGCCCAGAAGCAAGATGGCAATAGAAATCCGTTGGGCGAGATGCCTATTCCATCTGGTGGTAGGCGCCAGCCCTCTTGTCACAAGTTGCCTCCACGACCCGCTTTGTGAACACCCTAAAAAAATATGCCGGACCGCATTCCCTCACAGCCCAAGCGTATCAACTCCAAACAGCTCAAACATGCAGCCAATATCAATGGCTGCATATTTGCGCCACGTGCGGTTTTTCGCTGTGTTAGCAGCAGCCCCAGCCCTAATTGTAAAGTCCCTGAAAGATTTCCTGGAAGATTCTATATAAATATGTATATCGTCTTCTGGTACCCATAGCACAAGCTCTGCTTAGTTTGTGACCAGGTCGATTTGTGTAGGATTGTCCCCCAATATTTATTCTTTATTATTATTTATTCCCCTAACTGAAGTCCCCATGTGGCATCCCATACTAGGGGTGGTCCCAACTTTTTTTATCTCTGCTAAATCAGTAATCTCAACAAAGAACAAAATACTACATATCGATCCCACCCCGCCAAGTCAGGAAGTCACCTTAAAGGCTTATGAACATATAAGTAATGAATTTCTTCGTTTTCAATTTACTGTTACCTCATCTAGTAGTGTAATCTTTACGTCCAGAATTTGGTCCTCTGGATTAAAGCCAAGGAAGATGTTTGCCTAACCCCTGAATAACTAGGCAGCGTTATTCCGTCTGCGATAACGCCGAAATACGTGGACATCTCCAATATGCGATACAACATACAACCATGTTTTGTACAACCAAAAAAACAAGCGCCGTTATCGTTTAGACCAATAATAATAATTTATAGCCTAACCAGTGCCTATTTGGACCTGAGATAATCTCGCTGCAAACAGCATGCTGTATGGCAATTATATACATACGTCATGTATAGTCAGGAAAGTGTGGCTTTCTTAGACATCTACTTTATTTATTTTGTTTTGGGTCTTTTTAGGGTTCCGTATTCAACTAGGAACCCTTATAGTTTCGCCATGTCCGTGTGTATGTCGGTCCGAGGCTTTGTTCTGTGATTGTTAGTGCTGGAGAGCTGCAATTTGGCATGGATATAAATTTATAAATCTGACAAACTGGTACTTCTCCTACACGTAAAGTGGCGATGTTTTTTTTTTTTTTGCTTCAAAGTTTTGGTGTGGGGTGTTTTTGGATAGGACTTTCAAAATAAATAGAGGTATTCATCAAACATTTTTTGATAAAGTGAAATTTTTTGGAAATATTCACTCCAAAAGAAAAAAAACTATGTCCCCCGTCTAACTTTTGAACTATGGGTCCAAAAAGTATGAATAAAATCATGACAGTAAAGTTTAATAAGGACTTTCAACGAAAACTATAGCGGACATAATCAGTTAAGCTGTGTTTGAGTTATCGTAAAAAGTCTTTAAAGTAAAAAAGTAAAAGTAGTTTATTCTTCAAATTAGGCATATTACATGCACCTATGAACGTCAATAAACTACCACCGGTTCCGAAAAATAAACCTCTGCCACGAGAAGAACCGGCGTAAGAAACTCGGCAAGGTGTCATTTTTTCAAAACAATATACATTGTATAGTTAAACATAAAATTACAGTGTCAGCTACTGCAAAATAACAATGCTACAGTAGAAAACCTATTTTCGCGATAGATTAGCCGTGCAGGACGCTATCACTGCCAAACATCCCTATCCATGATGTAATCGTTTATCTTATAATATGCTTTTGAAATAAGTGTTTGTTTTAGTACAGATTTGAATTTAGAATTGCTAAGTTCAGTAATGTGTTTAGGGATTTTATAGTAGAATTTGATACAATTTCCCAAGAACGACTTTTTCGCCTTTACTAGTCTATAGAAGGTTATTTTGAGTTTCCCCGTGTTTCTGGTGGCTATTGGTTTATCAGCGTTCGTTGGGAAATTGCACAAATTGTTCCTAACATACATTATTATTTTAAATACGTATAGAGCCGGCAGGGTTAGAATATCTATTTCTTGGAAAATTTCTCTTAATGAGTTACGCGATCCCAAGTTATAAATTGCTCGGATAGCCCTTTTTTGCAAAATAAAAACAGTTTCAATATCTGCAGCTGATCCCCACAAGATAAGCATAAGTAATTATACTATTAAAATAAGCAAAGTAAACTAACCGTGCCAAACATTGGTAAGCTGCCTTATTCTCCCGACTGCAAATGCAGCAGAGCTCGACCTACTTCCTATAGCTGTTATAATGGGAACCCCACTGCAATTTTGAGTCCAATGTAATACCTAAGAATACAGTTGACTTAACAAATTCTAATGTTTGACCATTAAGTTTAATATTTGTATCTAAGTTTCTATTTGATAAGTTCGCTAGAGAGAATTTCATACATTTAGTTTTTTTCGGATTCAATACTAAGTTATTGGCAGCAAACCAGTCAGATATCATGGACAGGGTATAATTTGGTTCAATGAGTTCAGTATCTCTCCTATTTACCTTGAACAGTAATGAGGTGTCGTCTGCGAACATTACAATGCCTGATCTTCGGCTTACCATATATGGTAGATCATTTACATAAACAAGGAACAGAAACGGACCTAGAAGAGACCCCTGAGGTACTCCCATGTCTAGTGGCTCTATTTATCGCTACCTTTTGATTTCTCTGCATTAAATATGACTTCATGAGATCTAATGCATGTCCTCTGATGCCATAAAACTTAAGTTTACAAATTAAAGTTCCATGATCTACATAATCAAAAGCCTTGGAAAGGTCACAGATTACTCCAATGGCATCGTGTGACTCTTCCCAAGACTGCAAATAAATTTTATTAAACTTACACCTGCGTCAGTAGTTGACCTACCCTTGGTGAAGCCGATCTGCTGTGTGTGCAAAATATTGTGAGAAACTAATTGCGTAAGCATTATTTAATCGAATATTTTGCTAAACGCAGGAAGGAAAGAAACTGGACGATAATCAGAAGGATTATCTTAATCGTGCAATTTTAAATCAATATATTATCTCTATGACCTGATTTGAAAATAGGAACTACTTTAATACATTTCATTAAGTCTGGAAAAATGCCATTGTCTATACAGTTATTAAAAATGAGAGCTAGAGTGGGTGCAAAGACCTCCAGAATAGATACCAGTACCTTGACTGACACGCCGCATAAGTCCTGAGTGCTCTTTATTTTTAACATTTCAAAGGACTTCAGTACATCTAGTGGAGAAACATGAAACTTGAAAATAGTTAGTGATTCTAATTTTACGTTGTCATTCAGAAGGGATTCAGCTATTGTGGTAGACGATGCTAAATTTTGAGTAGTGACTATAGGTCAAGTCAAGTCAAGTCAAGTCAAGTCAAAATATTCTTTATTCAAATAGGCCTAGCAACAAGCACTTTCGAATCGTCAGTTATAACATGTATTAACATATATATTAATTAATTATTTAGAGCAATTTATTGATGCTATTATTATTCTTCAAAATAAATAGGGATTTTGGAAAAGAATTATTAAATTCATCACCTACTGTTATTCTTCAAAATAAATAGGGATTTTGGAAAAGAATTATTAAATTCATCACCTACTGTTACTGCATCAGTTATTAAATTATCCTTTATTTTCAAAGAAATTGTTGATTCTTTATTATTTCTCTTCCCAGCCTCTGTGTTTATTATTTTCCAGACTGTTTTGGCTTTTTTATCTGAGGACCTAATTTTATTATTCACGTGCATTGACATTGATTTTGTGCACACTGTTTTAAATAATTTGGAATAATCCCTAACATACTGATGGAAGCATTCGTCAGTGGTGCAAGATCTCCTTTCATAAAGTTGGTATAAGTTATCTCTACTTTTACGAAGTTGCCCACTCATTAAATCTCATTTTATTGTTTATCTTAATACGCTTTTTACTACAGGTTCTATTAAATTCGTTACACACTGTATTCAGAAGCATTTCAAAACTGATCATTCGGATCATTTGATTGAACCTGGGTGTTCGACATGGGGACTAGTAGATTTGACTTTAGTAGTTCTAGTCTACTTCTACTCAGCGGTCTTATTTCTATAACGCGAACCAAGAAATTATTTATCGAACCTGCTCACAAAATTTCACGAGAGTCGGGTGAGAAATGCGACCTGTAGAGGAGAACAAACGGAAATCTGGACATCCTGACATACAAAATCATTTTTGTCGAAGCTGAAGCGGAGAATTTCATTTCACTCTACAACTCGTATGTTTTCCTGTACGTACCAAAGTTTCTTTAAATTTTCGGTACGTGCTTTGATTCGAACCCACGACCATCATTTGAGAGCTGCTAAATATACTTACTTATATGACGTAAATCGATCGATGCGCTTACGTATTTTTTTGTTTTTCTCTTTTAGTTACATGAATTTTTTTTTTTCGAAATTTTTATTTCGCCGTACAACATTGTTTTTAGTAGTTAAAGTGCATTACTATGTAGTGGGCCACATAATACATGGACATTTCAATTTGTACTCGAATACACCATTTAGGTTTTCAATAAAATGCCTTTAACAGGACAGGCAGACATGACGATAAGAATATAGATTTTTTTGCCGCTTTGCATACGAAACCCTAAAAGCATTGTTTTTTGCGTTAAAAGAGGTTGCACGTTCTTCTGCGTGCTTAAACCACTAGCCTACCCGTCGTTCCATATACATGAAGTAACCCAATAAAAAGTAGAATCACAGTCAAGTCAAAGTCAAAATATTCTTGATTCAAATAGGCCTACCAATAAGCACTTTCGAATCGTCAGTTATAACATATTAAGTTAATAACTATGAAATTCTGACAGTCGCAACGCACAAAAAGAACAGCAGTTTTCTTTAGTAATCTGCCTTAGCAACAGTGCTTATGTATGATTTGTTACGCTGTGACGCCTTACTTGTCACTCTTTTAGAATTGAAATTGATTTATTTATATAAAAATTGGGATATTTTTGAGAATTTAAAAATGTACTTTTATTTAACTTTTTATCCTCTATTTGATTTCATCGGTAAAAGCCAGCTTAAAAAAATGAAATGTTGTCGATTCAAGGTGGAAGAATCTTATAATGCACATGTATAACACCTCAGTCAAAGCTAAGACGCCGTGACACGTATAATTATTGCAGTAAAGTCAGCAGAGTTTGAAACACATGAGCTTCAGTGTGGGAGCTTTCTAATTGCAAGTTAATCCAAGCTTAGCCGTAAGCTTTGGAGCTCTTGTGAGCAAAAATATGTCCCACAGGGTGAGGTCTGATTGTAGCTAAATCTATGACTATTTTTTTGCAATTGTAATGTTATTTTTTTTGTTTATATCGTACCTTGGCAATTTACGCCGTTTACATCGGCCAAGAGCATTTTGGGCCATGCTCATTGTAGGGTGCCGTACTTGCCCAATGAACTTACTTTAAAAAATCCAATAATAATGCAAAAGGGTTATACCTTCGCAGCGTTTCATAAGTCTTTTACTAAGAAGGGAAGACTTTTTAGGATAACTCAAAAACTGCTCAACTGATCATGTTCGCTATAGTTTTCTTTGAAAGTCTTTACTAAGCTTTACTTTTATGTTTTATTTTTATTTTTTGGACCCATAGTTCAAAAGTTAGAGGGGGGAGAAACATTTTTTTTCTTTCGGAGTAAATATTTCTGAAAATATTCATTTTATCAAAAAGTGTTTCATGAAGGCCTCTATTCATTTTAAAAGATCTATCCACCAACACCCCACACCATAGGGTTGAAGCAAAAAAAACCCTACTCTACGTTTAGGGGAGGTACTCTTAATTGTTTTTTTACCACTTTGTCTGATTTATTGCTTTATATATCCATGCCAAATTGCAGCTTTCTAGCACTAACAATCACACAGCAATGCCTCGGACAGACAGACGAACGTAGCGAAACTTAAGGGTTCCTAGTTAACTTGGAACCCTAAAAAAGACCCAAAACAAAATTTAAAAAAACTAGATGATTAAGAAAGCCAATACACATTGTCCCGACTATACATGCCGTATGTATATTATTGCCATATAACATGCTGGTTGCAGCGACATTGTCTCAGGTCCAAATAAGCACTGGTCAGGCTATAGGTAAGTATCACAAAACTGTTGGAACAGTTTGGCTGTGTGATCAAAGTACAGTACTGGGTTAATTAATTAAGTATGAATAGGTAACATACAGAGCTAAGTAATTCGTCATTAATGTCATTATACATATTATTAGTACACATATGGATTCATTCGCGTTCACATTCAACGAAACCTATAGTTTATTTCCTGTAGCAGCTTTTATCTTGTGAATCTTAGCCAACACGCACCAAACCATGTAACAGTGAAAATTTAATAATAAACAAAGATACCGCCGAGAATTTAACCAACTCGTTTTAATTAAAAACAAATTTGATCCTTATTAAGATAATAATAAATAATCTTCGCATAATAACAACGTTTCAGGGCTCATTGTTTAAAGCGATATTGTACGAAAAGTTTTAATAGGCCCAAACTTGGTAAATTGAAAGGAACATGAAGTTGAGATTTTGGTTATTTCGTTGAGTTTCCAAGGTAACAGTGTCATAAATATCCTCTAATATTGTTTTACACAGTCCAGGTTGTTTTTGAGCATAGGATTTA
Source organism: Notocelia uddmanniana (assembly GCA_905163555.1). NCBI lineage: Eukaryota > Metazoa > Arthropoda > Insecta > Lepidoptera > Tortricidae > Notocelia > Notocelia uddmanniana. Next base: position 27,045,230 of record LR991058.1, on the reverse strand, counting down.
CAACTTTTGTTGTAAATTATATTTAAATGATTTCTGTTTATATGATAAACAAGCAGAAATAAATAAAAGTTTCGCAAAAAGTGGTGCCTGCGCCAATTCTTGGGATTAGGTAGTGGATCCCAGGCATCCTTCAGTGCTATAGGATGATGATGATCAGGGCCATGTAGGACATACTTACAGACAGACTGACTGACACACAAGCGGCCGGACCGAGAGACAGAGTACCTTTCGCATTTATGCAACGGCCAAATCCTTTTAAAACAAGACTACACTTACACGACGAAGCAGACAAAACCACCTGTCTAGACAAGCACCGAGACAGTCCAACAGGTAAACATATATATAGCATTCGGCCAGTCACGCTATTTGTCATCGTCAAAGTTTTGTTCCCGGAACATTACACGCATAATGTGACTAGACGTACAGATATCTAACCCGGGAATTGAATTTACTTTACAATTTGTAACCAGCAGCGTAACCTGATGCATTAGGTTCGTAGCCTATAAGGACTGTTGTATGTATGAAATAAATAAATATAAAAATAAAATGAAATAGGAGGGAAACGAGCAGACGAATGGCCTGATAGTAAGCGATTAGCGCCGCCCATGGGCACCCGCAACACCAGAGGGTGCGTTGCCGGCCTTTAAGATGAGAGCACGGTCTTTTCTCGAAGGTTTGCAGGCATTAACTGCAATTGCCCGAGTGAAATGAAGGCCTCCGTTTCTGCTTCGGAAAAAATGCTTTCGTGTATTCGTGTCTCCGGCTGTTCTCTTCTACAGGTCGCATTTCTTAACGGATGCTCGTGAAATTTTGTGAGCAGCATTGGTATACGGAATTTTGCTGGCGAGTCTATTTTTGGATATTTCAAATAAAAATGCGAGGTCTACTGCTCACAGAGCCCCTAGTTTTACAAGTTGAAAATGACTGTTGAAATTGTCCTAATGGTTGTTCGAAGACGTAGGCAATTACCCTGTTGTATTGTAGATCAGTTTCAGGCCGCGATTTAGATGTTGATTTGTTGCGCCAGCACAGAGTCTTGAAGTGATCACGACTGTATGCACGCAATGATGCTGGATTTAGATTATTCAACTGAGACCTCGAGATATGCCGAGCCTAAGTCGGATTTAAATACATTTTGCAGCATGCTACAAAAAGATTTAGATTGTCGACAAATAGTTATTTTATTTATAATAAGCGTTGTAAAGACTAATTTTTTGGGTTTAGGCAGTAGACGCCGGATATCCTTCAGGTTGCAACTATACTGGCATAATGCTCTAAGATGACGATGATAATAAGCGGTGTTGAAAGTAAGAAAGACCTATAAGATATATAGATTCCTTAAACAGTTTATATTTTTCGTATACTTTTAATTATAACGGGAATTTCAATTAGTCGCACGTGTACAAAGCTTCATCATCATCATATTAGCTGAAGGATGTCCACTGCTGGAAGTGCTGGACATAGGCCTCCCGCAAAGAGTGCCACAATGACCGATCCTGCGCCACCCAGGTCTCCAGGCCAATATTCGGCGCTTGATGATCAAGGGTCTGCAATAGACGTAAAGGCCTATGATGATGATCAAGGGTTTTCCTTTGGCAGGGTGACTCTTATGATGTGAACCCTAAAGCATTTTAAGAAGGTGAGCGCATTTTGACTTTTGGTGCAGGGACGTATGACGTCATAAATTTTTTGTATGGTTTTTTTTTTTATAAAACCGATCGTGTGGAGTATCAAATAAAAGAGCTAATGCGTTTATTCCAAAAATATTATTACACTACTATATTAAAGCTAATTAATAAGTGGTGTCGCAAAAAATAAAGTTAATGTTCAAAACACACCTAGTTTGGGTTCTTCCTTACAGCAAACGGCTGAATGTTTTTTTCTGAACTGAGATAATATTGGACTCAGAATAAGCAGTTAGGTATGAAGAAAAGCTAAGCAGGGGCAACTGGCTAACGTAATTCAACACTAAACGTAATTGGACTAACATTTCTGTTTCTACCTTCAACAAACAACAATAACCAACAACAAACTACTGTAATTAGCTGTCGTCAATTTCAATCTGGAGTCCAATGTCGGCGTCGATACCCACTCAACTTGATCTGAAATTATATCTTATTCAACGGCGCAATCCTTCAAATATAGACGAAGATTAAGGTCAATCGATACGCTTTGATAATCGTTATCAAATGTATATCGGTATATATTTGAAAGAGTTTTGTTTCTTTTCCGTTCGAATAAAGGTAATCATCGAGACACGGTAATTATTACCCCCGCATTACAGGGCGCCGCTGCGCACGCGTTCTCTCCACCATGTCATTTGTCATCCGAGACGACCGCCTGACAGATTTCAATTATCCGCCGCCCCCGGCCAAACGGATGCGGCCGGACCCGTTTCGTTACGGGACGTTCTATTATCCTACGGCGTGGAAATCTTATTTTTGATACAAAACCGGTCAAGTGCGAGTCGATTCGCGCACCGAGGGTCCCGTACCCGCATATCCCAATCCTCAGATCATAGAAAGAAGGAGATATGGCACGGGGGCGTGGCGCGTGTCGCCTCGATAAGGTCAGTAAACCATATCGCTCTTAGCGCTGACTCATTTGAGCGGCGATCGTTGTTCACGCGATGGCTCCAGATTTTTTTCGAAATAACGGTGTGTAGCGTGTTTATTTGTAAAAATCGGTAAACTAAACAAAAATACAAAATACGGGGAATAACATACCACTGCTAAGTGCTATTTTAGATTAGTATTAATGTATTTTTAAAGTTCCTTAAATCACTTTGTAAAATTCACCCTAAAAGCTTCGACCTGCCAGCGCAAACCCCTTACGCAGCTTCGAGTGCGCGGGATAAGGCAATGGCAGTATCTGTATGCATGCAATATTATCGATAATTGATCGACGTAATTACGAATGGTTTTAATTACATTTTCTTTTTAAATATAGTTATTTGCATAACTGAATATCACATTAAAATATAAAAAAGTCTACAGATCGACTTTGAATGATGTTGCCATGAAATATTTCAAATAAATTGATTAACGGTCACTGAACTATTATTTAGGATGTTTCTTTGTCACACATAGGTACATTGCACATCATAGGTTTGTATAATATCAAAATAGACGAACCCCCAATACAATAAATACGAACCATAGGTTCGTTAGACTCGTAATTTTTACTAAAATTAGCAATTTGTATTTCTGTAATAAACAGTATTTTGATTCACCCTTAAACGAAGTTTATCGTTTTAAAGGTAAAATTCTCATCTCATGATTTTATCGATAAATGCAAAAATGGATGCATGTACCCATCCCTAACGAGTTCACCGACGCTGTTGTTTACGTGTACGAGTGCATTCCTACTGTTGCTTTTCGTAGTGAGAGTACCAATTACAGGATTAGAATGCTAGTAGACAACTGGACGGATATAGGGTTCCCCAATATTTACAATATTGTGCAAGTAGTGGAAACGCACACATCTTTAGAAGTGGCGACAGCAGTACCGGACTAATTTCGCGGTTAGGGCATATCTCTTTCTTTCTATGATCTGAGTCCCAATCCCATTAATTCAGGAAAAAATCTTGTGAAATTTTAACGACATGGGTACAGCGACATCCATCGGTGCATTTGTTATTAATTTGCGCGGCTGAATAACGTTTTACAAGCATAAATCTGTATCACGTGAACCAATTTCAAAATTTCTTGTTTATTTGAAACAATGTGTTTTCAGTATATTTTTATTCTCGTACGAGTGATTAAATTACAAACAGACTTTAGAAATGTTTTTGATGATGAAAAATATAGATAACCTAGATAGAGATATCGTTATACATATTTTTCCTGTAAAATATATATTAATATTTACGTTTTATCATAATTTCATTTATTTCAATTTCTGAGATATGGAGGGGGGGGGGCGAGGCGACAAAGTCACTTGACTTTGGATGTTTGATCCCCCCCCCCAACCCCCTCTTGTATCGGTAATATAATATTACTGTAACACTAACTTCTCTTATTAATAATAAACTTAAAACAAGTCTGTGAATAAACTTAAAAGTAAATTAAAAATACTGCTCAGTGAAGAGTTCTTAAAACGTAGCACAGGCAAACCATGGCGAGTCTTTTATTTATTCAGCCATTGACAAATCGGAGTGGTGCCTAAGTGAGTTCGCTCCGAAGCGAACGATAGAAACGTTTTCATCTGAGATATATTGTGTAATTTGTTGCGAACGACAGAACGCCACAAAGTGGTCAATTTCAGTTGATCTGGAAGTGTGTTTAAAAAGTTCTTAGGACTGTTGATACTACTGTTCGGATCTTATACGTTCTTTCTTTCTTAGTAAACAATGCGTAGTACCTAATTAGTTTTGTGGTATAAAATGGTGTGCGTCAAACGCATTGTGTATACCTCTGTGTCTAAGACATAAAAGCGCTTAAGAGGCCCTACGAGTAGGTTAGCCGTGAAAGATTTAGGAAAATATAGAGTTCAATGTAGTAAAGGCGAAAAAGTCGTTCTTGGGAAATTGTATCAAATTCTACAATAAAATTCCTAAACACATTACTGAACTTAGCAATTCTAAATTCAAATCTGTAGTAAAACAAACACTTATTTCAAGAGCATATTATAGGATAAACGATTACATCATGGATAGGGATGTTTGGCAGTGATAGCGTCCTGCACGGGTAATCTATCGTGAAAATATATTTTCTACTGTAGCATTTTTATTTAAGTTATTTTGTAGTAATGTAATTTTATATTTAACTATATAATGTATATTGTTTTGAAAAAATGACACCTCGCCGAGTTTCTTACGCCGGTTCTTCTCGTGGCAGAGGTATATTTTTCCGAACCGGTGGTAGTTTATTGACGTTCATAGGTGCATGTAATATGCCTAATTTGAAGATTAAACTACTTTTACTTTTTTACTTTTAATGGGTGAAAATAATAAAATTTAGGGGAAATTAATCATATTATGCAAAAAGCGTTATGCCTAACAATGGGTAAAAATAATAAGACTTATAGTAGTCGACGGTAAGAAGTCGACCACTATAGTTGTTTCTTTGATCGCAAGGAAATTGCACTGTTTCTGATTCTCAACGTCACCGACTCTGACCCGTCACGTGTAGGAAATGTGGGAAAATGTATATATGTAATAAAAAGTCCTATGCTTACCCCCAGGCTCCGAAATCTGTCCTTCTGTTCTATTCGTATCTGCTTTTCTTTGGTTTTTCTTCTCTTTGTTAAAAATATGATCCGCCGGCGGTCGCAATAAAATCCGAAGTATGTCAAACTGTTTCATTTTCTTTTCTCCTTGCATCTTCTTCTTGCTTTTAAGCAAGGAGTCCGCATAACCCCCCAAAGCGGAATAAGTAAATAGACATAATAAGGAGTATGTATAGTGTGAATTTGTACCAATAGTTTAGTAATAATCTGCAAAAGTGTCATGCCTAACATTACTATTATCCATAATAATCCTCAACATTGGCTTGATGAGATGATTGATCAGACCATAAATACATCAAGCCAACGTGATGACCACTTATCATTATGAATCCAATACTTTATCATTTATGTACATGCATCGGAAAGAATTCTTTGCTTAGCCAAATATATATGTACCATCGGTCGTAATGTCCCACTTTACACTGAACCTGTTTAGTTTCAACTGTTTGTTTCCATGGGACCAGTGTTTATTATTTCTTTGAGCCAAACCGGTGTTAGCACCGCGTCGTTGTCGTGCCCGCCATGATTAATTCGAGTGAATGAAAAAAGAACGTAGATTCTTGGAGACTAATACCAAGGACGAATAAATCAGGAGGTGATTCACAACCATTGGTTCCCAATTAGCGGTCCATGAAACCATGAAAACTTCGGCAGGGATCCTCAGGCTGAACTTGCAACGTATTTCCTAACAATATTTAACTTATTTTTGTATTATATTTAAAAGTAGTTTTCCGGAGGGACTATGGGATGGGGTTCTTCAAGAAAGGAGTGTATAATTTTTTAAAGGGGCTGATCGCGCATGTGACACCCCTGGAGTTGCAGGCGTACATAGGCTGTGGTGGCCGCTTACCATCAGGCGGGCCGTACGCTTGTTTGCCACCAACGTGGTATTAAAAAAAACTTATTGCAAAACGTGAAACTATAGGTAGAAAGTTTGGATTCAATGCTTGTTTTATATTTAAAATAATGTTCGTAGTATCTGTTATCAACCGAAAAATCAATTCGGTTCAACCGAAAAAGTTTGACTTCCCATTGGTCTAAACAAAGTCACATACACAATTTGAGAAGTTTTTTTTATAATTTATTTCAGTAATGGTATTAAACATATCAAATGCTACTGTAGAGTTCAATCCCATCAAAATCATAAATGTGAAAATGGCAGCCAAGTTCCCCGACAAAAGAATTGAGATCTAAATGGGTGCCAAGTTCCGAGGATTATCTGAAAAGTTGCCAAGTTTGGCACTGGATTGTTTACAGTAAAACTAATTTACTGCGGCTTAATGCATTTTGAGCCTTAACTTGGCAGTTTTCTATGCAATATGTTATAATACCATAAAAGCGGTTGGATATTTATGAAAACTGCCAAGTAAAAGCTCAAAATGCATTAAGCCGCAGTAAATCAGTTTTACTGTAAACAATGTAGTGCAGGACTTGGCACCCATTTTGGATCTCAATTCTTTTGTCGTTGAAGACGACAACCAAGCATCACATATACTTAATATTGAACTTGGCTCCCATTTTCAAATTTATGATTTTGATGGGATTAGTCTGTACTCTAAACAATACAATTCCCCTAATATAAATCACTAGCATTTGCCCGCGGCTTCGCCCGCGTACTAAGCGTAATTTTTAACCGTCTACAAAAAAGAGGTTCACTGTTTGACCCGTATATATGTATGTAGGTATATATGTATGTCTGTCCAAGATTATCTCGCGTTTGGCTGAACCGATTTAGATGCGGTTTCCAGAATAGTAGTTGTTACATTCTGGGAGTTTCGGTATACGAAGTTTGGTGATTGTGATTTATTAAAAGAAGCATCCAAAAAGAAAAATTGGCTTCACTTTCATTCGCACTCCTTACTGTTAGTCCGTCTGTTACAACCGAGTTGCTTTTACTGGACCGATTGAATTGAAATTTGGCACAAACTATCAAGAATTCAGAGCGCTCGTGGCTCAGCGGCACCCGCCTACCGCGTGCGGTATGCGAGGTTAAGCAATGTGGGTGCAGGTCAGGTCTTGGATGGGTGACCGCTTTGAGTAATTACTAAGTGAGCGCTCTCGTGCTTTGGAAGGCACGTTAAGCCGTTGATCCCGACTGCTGTTTACGACAGCAGTCGTTAAGCCAACTTAGAGGCCTTCGGGCGACTTGAGAACTTCTAACAGTCAAGTTGCCAACTCACTTGACAAAGGGGGGTCGAAGTTGCACCACGTCCGTAGGGAGTACCCACCGTTACTCTACACGTGACCCGTGGGTGGTGCTAAAAGTGCAACAAAAAACTGACAACCGTACTTGTCTTCTCGAAGACCTCACGGTTCGTAAATAAATGCCATACGATTAAAAAAATATTTTTTAGGTTGATTTAAATGGAAAAAATATCGAAACCTCTATGTCGTTTTTAAAACTCAATCCTTTTTTTTACAATCCCTGGCATGCATGGAGTGCCAAAATTTACCTCAGATTCGAATTAAGAGACCTCTCGGACGCTCAGATCTCGATTTTGAACGAAATCGGGCGGAAAAAAAAAACAATATGGCCACCACTTACACAAATTTTACCTGGAATTCGTATTAAGAGACCTCTCGGACAATCAGATATCGATTTTGAACGAAATCAGGACGGAAATGAAGAAAAACAATATGGCCGCCACTTTTTTCAAATTTTACCTCGGATTCGTATTAGGAAACGTCTCGGACGCTCGGATATTGATTTTCATCGAAATCGGGTTGGAAATAAAGAAAATCAATATGGCTGCCACTTTTTCCAAATTTTACCTCGGATTTGTATTTAGAATTCTCTCGGACGCTCCGATATCCATTTTGAATGAAATCGTGACGGAAATGATAAAAATGAATATGGCTGCCACTTTTTCTAAATTTTACCTCGGATTCGTATTACGAGACCTCTCGGACGCTCAGATATCGATTATGAACGAAATTGGGAAGGGAATGAAGAAAATCAATATGGCTGCGACTTTTTCAAAATTTTACCTCGAAGTCGTATTAAGAAACCTCTCGGATGCTCAGATATCGATTTTTAACGAAATTGTTAAAGAAAAGAAGAAAATCAATATGGCCGCCACTTTTTCCAAATTTTACCTCGGAGTCATATTAGGGGACCTCTCGGACGCTCAGATATCGATTTTGAACGAAATCGGGACGGAAATGAAGAAAAGCAATATGGCCGCCAATTTTTCCAAATTTTACTTCGGAGTCGTATTACGGGACTTCGGACGCTCAGATATCGATTGTGAACGAAATCGGGACGGAAATGAAGAAAATCAATATGGCCGCCACTTTTTCCAAATTTTACCTCGGATTCGTATTATGTGGCCTCTCAGACGCTCAGATATCGATTTTGAACGAAATCGGTTCAGAAATGAAGAAAATCAATATGGCTGCCACTTTTTCCAAATTTTACCTCGGATTCGTATTAAGAGACCTTGTGGACGCTAAGATATTGATTTTTAACAAAATCGGAACGGAAATGAAGAAAATTAATATGGCCGCCACTATTTCCAAATTTTACCTTGCATTCGTATTACGAGACCTGTCGGACGCTCAGATATCGATTTTGTACCAAATCGGGAAGGAAATGAACAAAATCAATATGGCTGCGACTTTTACCAAATTTTACCTCGGATTCGTAATAAGAGACATCTCGAACGCTCAGATATCTATTTTAAACGAAATTGGGAAGGAAATTAAGATAATCAATATGGCTGCCACTTATCCCAATTTTACCTCGGAGTCGTATTTAGGGGACCTCTCGGACGCTCAGATATCAATTTTGAACGAAATTGCAACGGAAATGAAGAAAATTAATATAGCCCTTACTTTATTCAAAGTTTACCTCGGATTCCTATTAAGAGTTCTCTCGGACGCTCAAATATCGATTTTTATCGAAATCGTATCGGACGGCACTGATTAATAAAACCACTTACTTACAATACATTGAATCAAAAAAGGTCGTCTCTTCAAAGGGAATTCACAGCATTTCATGCACCTTAAGATGTTATAAGGAACCTACATGCCAAATTTGGTATCTCTCGAATCAGTAGTGTGGGCTGTGCGTTGATATGTCACTCACTCAGTCAGTCAGTTTCTTCTTGCAATTTGGCAAACACTTTTAATAGTTCATGTCCGCAATATAAAATTTCGAAATCAATGCCATTTTCAAAATTAACGACCCAAAGAACCATAAAAACAACGCCCATATTAATATTTAGACATTCCAACCCCCTTGGAACCCAACAGAGGGAATGGTATTTCACGTCTGCCACGTGGGATTTTAAAATCATTGTTGTTTTCGTAATCAGCGACCCGATAAACCATAGAAACAATACCTACCCATATCGATTTTCAGAATTTGTCACCACTTTTCCCCACTTTTAGGGGTTGATTTCTCATAAAACCTGAAACACATGTTTACTCATTTAACGTTAGAAATACTCCTGTCAAGTTTCGAATAAAATAGTCCAACTAATCTTGATTCCCCACACACACTTCGGACCCCCATTTAACCCCCTTAGGGGTTGAATTTTGAAAAGTACTTTCTTAATGCACCTCTAGACCTTATATGGAACCTACATACTAAATTAAGAATCTCTGGAACCAGTAGTTTGGGCTATGCGATGATATGTCACTCGCTCAGTCAGTCAGTTATTTCTTGCAATTTGGCACAAACTTTCAAAAGTTTTCATGTCCACTACATTCAATTTCAAAATCGATGCCATTTTCGTAATGAACGTTCCAAAAAACCATAAAAACGACACCCATATTCATATTTAGATATTTCATCCCCCTCACACCCCAACAGGGGGGATAGTATTTCACGTCCTCCACATGGGATTGTAAAATCATTGTTGTTTTCGTTATCAGCGACCCGGTATATCATAAAAACAATACCCATGTCGATTTTCAGAATTTGTCACCACCTTTCCCCCTTTTAGGAGTTTATTTCTCAAAAAACCTGCAACACGTGTTTACTCATTTATCTTTAGAAATACTCCTGTGAAGTTTCGAATAAAATAGTCCAACTAATCTTGATTCCCCACACACACTTCGGACCCCCATTTCACCCCCTTAGGGGTTGAATTTTGAAAAATCCTTTCTTAGTGCACCCCTAGACCTTATAAGGAACCTACGTGCCAAATTTGGAATCTCTAGGACCAGCGGTTTGGGCTGTGCGTTGATATGTCAGTCAGTCAGTCAGTCAGTCAGTCAGTCAGTCAGTCAGTCAGTCAGTCAGTTTCTTCTTTTATATATTTAGATATAGGTTGGCAACCTTTCTAAAAAAATATTTTTTGATAAGTTAATAATTTAAGTATATGTTCTAGTGGCAATAAGGACCATATTCTATACATTATTTTTATACGAGTAAATTAAATATGAACTGGCTGTAAACGACAAACCAGAGGCGCGGGTTCGATTCCCGTCTTAGGAGTGTGCCCCGTCCCCGTCGTAGTGGGAGTTCATTTTTAACATGCTGTCTGTGCATCTGTCTCGGTATCGTAGCTCCCAAATGGATCAAACCGATTTTCGTTTAGTTTTATTGTATCATAGACAATTTTATAATGAGTGTTCTTAGCCATGTTTCATGAAAATCTGTTCAGCCTTTTTTGAAATGGAAATGTCGCGGGTTTTCAACTTTCCTAAGTTATTTGTTTTTGTTCTCTTTATAAAATAAGTAATAGAATTGATTGTGTTTGAATATTTTACATTAGGAGACCTTTTACATCCCCATCATATTGATATTTTTGTTAATCTTTGTTTTGTATTTGTTATTTTAGACATTATGTAATTATTGTTGGATACCCTGGTGAAGAATTTCCATCTCTCGTAAAATAGAAGCAGATTTTTAATGTTTATGTATTGTGTACCATTTTATGTGACATTCAAAAGCGCCCGAGGGGCCCTCTTAGAGAATAAATTATTTCATTTCATTTCAGTGGATTACCGAGTTCCAGCAAATTTTTCATGGTGACTCGCTTTTGGCAACCAGAGTTGCCATGTTTACCCCCTAACAGATTGACGCAACTGTAGTTGCTAAGCGGAGTAAAGGTGGTTATTAATTGATTTTTAAAAATCACTTTGTGCCACCATTTTTGAAATCCGTAATCATATGAGCCGAAAGCATGTTTGCACATCGGGTCTGCGTTTCGTCCGTGTTCAGACCATTTTCCCCTTACCTTTCGAGATTAAATGGTAATTCATAAATAATCCAACCAAGCTTTTCAGTTAATGCACAACACAGCGACACAATCCTGTTATAACGATAACACACGACGCACAAACAGGTAATGCACGAGGCTACATAACAGAAATCTGTCGAGAGCCGGCAAAGCAAGGATTACCTACCAATTACATACCTCTCAGCTAGCTTTATAATGTATGCATACGGCTTGTCGTAGCACAGAACTAATAGTATTGCGAATAAGGCGATTTTCTGACTTAGAGGGCGGGATTGATATGTGGTAGGTATTTTGTTTATTGATGGGAGCTTACGCTCCGCTTGACGAGATACGCAGAAGCGGGGTAGTATTAGTACTGCATTCGTATCGCCTTGCTTCCTCGCATCCCGCGTTAGTCGGGAAGCACTCATTTCAATGTAGGGGTGGTAGGTACCGAGTCGTCTGTTGACATTGATTGATAGCTAACAGATTTCTAATTTCGTACCGCCTCCGCAACGACAAATCAAGAAGCTGCCTTAGGTTTATTTAATTTTTAAAAGAAATTGATATGAAATGAGGTGGTGTACATTAATAAAATATACTTTCAACTACTTTTTGCTGAAAAACTGTCTTGCCCAAACAAAAGTGAGTTCCCTATGAAGATACGACCTTTTTTGATTCAATGTATTGTATAGTGGTATTAAATGTAGACTGGTAGGTGTCGGTATGGAGCCCTTATTTGTGCGTGATCCGACACATCTCTGGTCATCTCGCCCTGTAGCCGGGGCATAGAATACGGCTACGGTATCCTCTGCCTGTCGTAGAAGGCGACCAAAAGGGGTTCCTTGGGGTCGAAGATGGTCACAGTTGGGGGCTGTGATCGTCTATGAAAGCAGATGGTGGGACCCACAGAGGTGTGACTCTAGGGCGGCACTGGTGCGTTCCGAAGGAGATCCGAGAGCCGCCTGAAAACTGTTGAGGACTTGAGGAGAACGACCAGGGGGTTTTTAGACGTTGCAAGTCCGACATAACCACCGCACTGTCCCCGCGGTGTGGTGTTATCTATAATGGATTTTCCCCCTGGGGAAAAAAAATTATTTCTGGTCAAACGCACTAGAGAACCACGCGAGTTGCCTCTATGAACTCATTCTGGCCTGCTATTGCCGGTGCCTTCTTTGAGTCAGTTAGTCAAAAAATAGTTAACCCAATATCATATTTTTACTCAATAGTTATGGACCATTTTAGTATTACGTAGTTTTGTATTTATCGACTGTATTTGTCGACATGCTGTGTCATGGGGCCCTTGGCATGCCTAATTGAGTCACTGACAAACATCGGTCTTCAGGGCTCCGTTATCCTAACATGCCCAGGGCCTCCAATACCCTGGGTATTTTAGGATAATGGGTCCCTATGGCCTTAACAGGGCACTATTTTGTTAGAATAGATAATAAAAGTAGGCAGGAACTAGGGGGCCTCTATCGATGGCGGGCCCCGGAGTGCCCGTGGGAAAGAGGGGCCTGCCGGTCGTTAAAAAAACATCGCTATTTAGCTTTGCGTCTTAAAGTAACTACGGTCAACTTATTCCCATCAAAATATGAATAAAATATGTTAAACAGTTATAAACTTTGACCGTAGTCATTAACCAAATTAACCTCTTTAGTAACCCCTACTGAAGCTGTTCTTCAAATCCTTAGTGTGCAGAACATAAATAACCATACAAAGTTGCAAAGCTGAAGTATAATTAACGTTTTCACCCTTTTGAATGGAACAAAATAGATTACCTTCCAAAAATTCTAAACAATAAAAGAAAGAAAATAAGCAATTCCTAAAATTAATATAATAAAATAAACAGACAACCACCGCCATCTGTTGACGGCCGCTGGCGAAACGCTAATGCAAGCCAGCGCTTTGCTGGTTCATCGAAATGATGTTAGATGGCGCTGTAAGTACGAAACGTAGAGAGCGAAATGCAAATAAATACAATTATGTTAGTTCCAAGTTTTCACATAATTTGAAGTTGAATGTTAGATTTTACTGATTTAAACTATCACAATTTTCAGATTTACATTTATTTATGGGACTCATCTATAGGCGTACCTACTGTGCTTTGTCCTTACTTGCTCAGTGCCTGTTGAATATTGATGACTGCAGACTTTGCACATACATCTACGAATAGGAATCTCGCAACTGTAAAAAAGTTTCGATGAAAGTTTAGATGGTATTTGAATGTATTTGAATGTATTTTTTTTATTCTGCAAATAGGCCACAAGGGCACTTTTACAAGTCAACACGTGAATTATACAATTAAATAAATTGACAATGATAATTATACTGTTTTCAAAACAGAATTGCAGAACTAAAAAAAGTAGACAATAATAATAATGATTTTAAAACTATAGTGATTAACAAACTCACAATATTCAATTAAAATTAACTTATAATACATTATATAAAAAAAAAAATTTTTTAGTGACCTATATATACGGTCTCTGTCCGAATACACAAAAGTATATACAATAAATTTAATATCTCAGAGATGTATATGGTCTCTGAGCGTCCATTATTCCTAAGTCCTTAGAGATGTACATGGTCTCTAAGCGTCTAAATTAAAATAAGTAGTAAATGAAAATAGCACTTAAGTAATTTAATATTCTCAGAGATGTATAAGGTCTCTAAGCGTCAATAACAATAAAATTAATCCAAAACAGGATGATGTCTCTCGTCAATCTCCAATAAAATAACACTAGTATTAAGGTATTAATCATGCCCTTGCAAGCATGAACAGACCGGACTCCACAAACAGCACCCGATCACGAGTATGACGCGTATCTCAGCCAGGTTACAATGAAAGTAACCACCCCAACCGTGTGCCTAACTATATTTTCATAGGTCTATGAAAATATAGTTAGGCACACGGTGTGTTGTATAGATAAAATAATTACTGTAGGTACACATTTACTTTCATTACTTTTACGCGATACCTTCATAAAATAGAAATAGGTTATTGTGGAAAAACATACTGTTAACAGACTTCTGGGAAGTGGTCTGCATATTTTGTAGCTTTATTCACAAATAATAGTCACTTTTCTACTATTATTTATCCATTAAGACTTAAAAGTGGTAGACCTCTTTCGTGACTGACTGTACAATTGCACATATTTGGCATTAAATGCTTCATGACGTTAAGAACGTAGCTCAATCTAAGGATACCTACTGAGAAGTGTTTTGCTCACTGAACAGATTTTTTGACCCGTTCAAAGTTCAAAGTTCAAAGTTCATTATTGTATATGAGTATACAATAATGAACTTTGAACTTAACATTACATTGTTACATTGAACAGGTTACATTGTAAGGCGGTTTATACAATTTGTCAATTTTTACACTGTAGCTCTACCTTTGCAGGTGTATATACAATTGTTCTGCCCTTAACAGAAATAATAATGTGTTACCTGCAGTATTTAGTGACCAAGATATTCGTTAATGCTATAAAAACATTTGCATATGAGCCAATTCTTAAGCTTAGTTTTAAACACATTTAATGGCATAACTTTAAAGGGGTCCGGCAATTTGTTATATATAGTAATGCACATAATATAATAATTTTTTGCAGTAAGTGACAAATTTACATTGGGCTTGTGAAGTTTGTGCTTATACTGTGACCTATTCACGCGAGGACCCAATGTATTAAATGCTATAAAAAGATACTTATCGTTTCAAGTCAGTAGCCCCCTAAGCCGTCTACGCGACCAGCGTCAGTTCGGGATCACTAGGGCTTTTTTTCAGTTAGAAATATTAATATTTCTGCAGACGCTAGAGAAACCGTGAGTATTTGCATTATATTGTACATACATATATACATAAACTCACGCCTAAATTCCCAAGAGGGGAGGCAGAGCACATGCAAATTAATTTTCAGTGCCACTTTTAGCTATTGCTAGATTATATTGTATTGCATTTTATTTGGTAGTTAAGGAGATCCATTAAAAACGAGTATCCTTTCAGTTCATCAATACATCCAAGTTGTCGCAAACCGGCACACCAAATTAGCTGGTCGCTAACCGATCTACCGAATTAAAATTTTTAGTAAGTACAGTCGGGACAAGCACGCCAGTGGGGAAAGCTCACCTCCCATACAAATGATACAAATTACATCTCAACGACATCTTTCAGCCATGCAACCAACTAAAATACTTGTATTATTATTAGGGTGTGGCTTGTAATGAGCAAAAAATTTAAAACATGGTTCCTTAGACCATGTGCAGGTACCTCTTGTGTCCAAAAAATGTAAAGTTTTGCAATTCGGAGAAATTTTGATCTAAAGTTATGTTACCTACAAGTAATGGATCTTGGCACCAGATTATAGCGCGGCGGCCAATGCTGATTTTGAGGTAACATCAAGTTATGACTCATACTAGTTGATGCATTTTTGGTATTAAAATATATTTTGAGGATTTTTTTAATATATTTTTTTGTGTTTTTAAAATAAATATTTATTAAGAGTAGTACCTACACGTAAGGTATATTTGAATAAAAAAAAGTATATATTTTTTTCAATTTAAACCATTTGGAAATAATTGGTGGTGAGCTTAATAGTGTACCGTTTAATTTTTTGCTCCTATTACAGGCCACACCCTGTATGCCTTCAATCAGCGCTTAACACGTTCCCTGTCCCCATACAAAATTATCCTTCAATGTCACAAGTCCAAGTGACAGTTGTAGTTCGTAGCCGTGAACAATCCGTGGACCCACAGTGGGGACACGGACTCCTGAAAAAAAGCTTCATGTCCCCACATTGGGGGCCTTCGGACAGGGAACGTGTTAACAAGGTACGCTTCAAAAAGCGCAAGAAACGGAAGGTGAGCACCGCGATCTGTCAACGTCCCGCGGCTATTGTGGGTGCAGAATAAAGCGCCCGTGCACGCTGCTACACGGCATAATTTCCTCTACAGCCTTGGCCAGACGTATTAAGCACCCCTTATTTTTCTTTGTAACTTATAAATAAACTATGTTTCTTTTTTATTTACAAAACTACACATTGACGCATACTATGGGTTGGTGCATAAGTTCTTGGACACTTCTAGGTTTTAATTCGGTTACACGCTAGAATAACCTATCATTCTCCGGAATGTTCGAGGAGCTTTAAGCCAAGCGGTATAAAAGGACGCGCGCGTTCCGAGTTGTTCAGTTCAGTTCAAAATGGAACCGCGTCAACTACGAGCGATCATGTTTTACGTGCATAATCTAGGAACGAGTGCAAGACAAACGGCCGAAAAAATTAACACTGCGTTTGGACAAGGCACTACTGCTCATTTCACAGTGAGTTATTGGTTCAAGTCTTTCGATAAGGGGGATACGAGTTGTGAAGACAAACCTCGCTCCGGTCGGCCAGTTGTCTTCGACGAAGACCTTCTACGCTCACATTTGGAAATACATCCGGATGCGACTACCAGGGACTTGGAGAAAGAACTTGGATACGAGCATTCCACTATAATTCGGCACCTGCATGCAATGGACTGCCACAGAATAATGAGTCGGTGTACACCCCACGCTCTAACAGACAGCCAGCGTGCAGCACGTGTGACCATATGCGAAATTCTCCTCCTGCAACCACACAGACAAGACTTTCTCAGGTCCATTGTCACTGCCGACGAATCCTGGGTTCACTATAACAACAAAACGCGGCAGGCCTATTGGGTCCCACGCGGAGAAAAGGCGCCAACAGAATCAAAACCAGATCGTCATGGACGAAAGATAATGCTATCAGTTTTCTGGGATTGGCAGGGCATTCTCTATTGGGAACTGTTGGAGGAGAAGCAGACTATTAACGCTACTATTTATAGAGAGCAACTGCAAAAGTTAGCCTCAGAAATAGCGACTAAGCGTCCAAAAAGGCTGTTTGTATCACTTCTTCAGGACAACGCTCGACCACATATTGCGAAGTCTGTCCGCCACATTTTGGAAAAGCTGAACTGGACAGTGGTACCTCACCTGCCATACAGCCCTTATATTGCGCCGTCGGACTATTGTCTGTTTCGGGCTCTAAAGTTACATCTAAGAAAGAGGAAGTTTGAAAATTATGAACAAATCCGAGACGACATCGCCGAGTTTTTTGACCACCAGCCTCCTGCTTTTAGGGAACACGGTATAATGTCTGCCAGAGAGATGGTTACATGTCGTTGAACATGACGGTCATTATATTGTGGATTAATTTTTCTTGAGTAATAAATAAATTTATTTTTAATAAATATGTTTGAGTGTCCAAGAACTTATGCACCAACTAATATAATAATGTATATAAACATCTAGAAAACTTTAGCAGATATAATTTCGAAGAAGCTATTTATCCTAAAAAACTGAACGCTAAAAATAATCGGGTTCGCAATAAAAGGACCAAATGCCTTTTTTTAAGTGCAATTATTTTTAACGTCAATGAATAGCTAGTGTTATTGAAAAATATTAGAATTTTCTATAATAAAAGATATAAAATGCTTTATTCAAAGTTTAACTTTTATATGAAAAATCCGGGAGTGCTTAATACTTCTGGCCAAGGCTGTTTGTACACGGCCGTTGTATTCCACAGATCTCATAGTAAAGCAGATTCGCTATTTAAGGATGGTTTAACATGTCCACTAGTGCCACTCGTAAATAATTGTGTTTTTTTTTAATAAATATTGGGGAACAATCTTACAGAAATCGACATAGTCCCAAACTAAGCTAAGCTTGTACTATGAGTACTAGACGACGATATACATACTTATATAGATAAATACATACTTAAATAAATAGGAAACATCCAAGACCCAGGAACAAATATCCGTGCTAATTGTACAAATAATGGCCTGACCAGGATTCGAACCCAAAGCTTCGGAGGCAGTGTCACTACCAACTAGGCTAAACAGGCCGACAAATTTAAATTTAACGATAGATATTGAAAAAAGTAGGCCACTATGTAAAGTGTTTTTTATTTGAGATTAGTACCTTTTGAATACATCAAACTAGTTTTTACGTTGCTGGATTCGTCGATCTAAGAGTTCAAAAATAAAATGGCCGTTTTTACTCACGCATTTCTAAACTGATTCTCGTGAAATTTTGTGAGCAGGTTCGATATTTATACGATTTTTTTGTAGATTCAGTTTAAATTTGTTTTTTTTTTCAAAATGGTGGAGTGGGCGTTAAAAACGTAAAAAAATATCACTCGCGATGTCTTAGAGTCACTACTATAAGTACAGTCAAGACGAAAAGTAAGTGTACACTTTTTCACCTTGATCACAATGGCGTAAGATGCAAAAGTGTTAACATACCTTTGGTGTGGACTGTACGCGTTTGTTTTATCACGTCGACTGGTTAACTCTTTAACTTGGCTTATATGCCCTGGCTTAACGGCAGTTACTAATAAATTAATAACACGTAACGAAATATCATCGTCAACTTCTATGAACGCCACTGCTAGGCGGCACAAGCCAATTATCTTTGGAAAGAATCTAAGAGACTATCAGTAAATAATCTAAGAGGTTACGATTTTCAGGGTCAAGTTATGCCAAATAAAATTAGCGAAGTGAGTCGAGGGATTGTGGAGCTTTTAGTTTGACGGCTTCAGTTGTGGTTGCCACTGTTTTCCAATAAAGTAAAATAGCTATATAGTAGCTAGAGTATAATTCTTATTCGAATAACTGGAATGTCAGATTATTTGTACCTTTTCGGATAGAAATTCGTGGGAGACGGTTGGGGGATTAAAACAAGATCAAACACACTTTATTTAAATTTTGTAGGTATATCATAATCGTATTCATATTTCTTGATGCCATACTACCTATAAAAATGATTAGCGTTTTAATTGAAATGGGGTAGTTTATTTTTTAACTATTATGGAGTAGGCAAATGTACCTAAATATGCTCACTGGTAACCCTTGGTCAACTGAATAAAAATACACAAGCCGTGTACGTTTCGAGAGAATATTATACTAGAAAGATTGTTATCATGTAAATAATAAGTAGGTAGGTACAAATGGTGGCGGTTCCATGGGCAGCTACTTTAAAGGAGGTCTCTAAATTTGAGTGAGTTTGAGTTTAAGGTCCAGCACCATGGCTGTAGACCCCTGTAAAGAAAATGTAGTAATTATGTAATAAACCAATTATATTCATATTCAGTCACTGATGGAGCAGGAGTTGCCATGCCTTCAACGTCGCGATTTCGCCGTATAGATAAAAATAATAATAATCTGGCAACACTAAAAGATGTCATACACGTTGGAAGTTTCCGCACTGAAACGAAGCGTTGCTTCGCTTGGAAAACATGTGTTTTTCAGTGTTTCAGGCTTAATCCTTTTCTTGGAGTATAAAAAAAATTGACTTCAAAATTTTAAATTAAAAGGAAAATTTTAAAAAATTATTGCTCCGAGCAGGATTCGAACCTACGACATCTGGCATACGCGGCCAAACGTTCTAGCCACTGACCAATGATGAATGAAATTTAGAATTTTCTTTAGCAGAGCGTTACGTTAGTACCGCCTTGTAGACAAAAATATAGATAATAAATTTTATAAGATACACTGCAAAAAAAGGTAGAACATTACACACCCAAATGGATAATTAGGAGTAGATAAGTGAAACAGTGATTTGAATAATACATATTTATAACAGAATTAAATCGATACAAATTTGTGTGCACCTGAGTGTACCTTTAAACTTTTGCTTTAACCATTTTATCAATCGCCTCATCGCCAGAGTTCAAAACAGCCTCTCAAAAACTGCAAAATTCCGTGAAATGGAAACAAAAACGGACCGCGTCCGCAACATAAGCCTCTTGAGCGACCATCGGCAGAACTCACAACTGAATAATAAACCGCGGGTATTATTTGTCGACAAAGCAGTAAGTTTCCCGCCACATCGAAGTAAATAAATATCCCCGCAAGCCTCTTATCGGCCGATTGAAAAGTTCTAGTGGAAACTATTAGCCCCTATCAGGAGTTCTCGTTTAAATATTAACAGGCGAAATAAAAATGTGCGGAGAGGGGATTAAATTTCAGTAATAGATTTATGAAGATACAAGGTTACCCGACGTATCCTGGCAGGAGGTGATAATAGTACATTACGATACAAGGGTTGTAAAACAAAGAAAGGCCGATATCGGCCCGAGCTGCAGGCGAAGGTCATAAATATGCGAGACCGACCGGACGCGCAGCGCGCGGAAAAGCGCGCTTTTCGGCAAGGTGTGGTGTAATAGTACATTACGATACAAGTGCAGAGAACAGGAAATTACCTATTAGCACGTGTATCGTACAACGTTTTACAGTACATATGTACATATGGCTCTTTAAAGTTTCGACATATGCAAGTTAATCTGCTGATTACCGCACTGGTGCGGTAAAGTAGCACCATATTTACTGTAAAATAGCTAAAATGTCACCCTAAAACTTGCTCATCTAATTAGCTATCCAAAAACTACTGGCCAAGTGCGAGTCGGACTCGCGCTCGAAGGGTTCCGTGCCATTATCTATAAAAACGGCAGAGTCCGACTCGCACTTGGCCGGTTTTTAATATTTTTTTATTATAGCGGCAATAGAATACATCATCTGTGAAAATTTTACCTGTCTAACTATCGCGGTTCTTGAGATACAGCCTGGTGACAGACAGACGGACGAACAGACAGCGAAGTCTTAGTAATAGGGTCCCGTTTTTATCCTTTGGGTACGGAACCCTAAAACGTATTAATATTAGTGTAAAAACATAGAATTCATAACAAAATTCTAATAAAACCAAAGTAAATTACACTTAAAAAAACTAAACTTAAGTAAGTTAAGGAATTCTGCTAATACTTTATTATTTACAAAATAATTCACACATTTTGCTCAAAAGGTGCTTCTCGGTTGCAAATACTGTCTCAAATTCAGGCTACCGAGTCTTTCAAGTATGTGTACAAAAGACAACAGTTTGAAATGTTATAAACTGTTAATATGTATTTACATTTTTGAAACTGTACCTAAAGTCGCTAGTTTGGAACATAGTTGCTTGAGAAATTATCTTAATGATTGCACTAGCAATCCCTATCGTCATCTAGTACCCATAAACACACGCCTAATTGAACTTATTATGGGACTGGTTCGATTTGTGTAAAAATTGTCCTATAATATTTGTTTTTTTTTTCCATATGTTCATTTTTTGCCCGTATTGAATTTACACGCTGTTTTCTAGTTTCCATAGTAGTAGCTAAGGGGGAACATCAGAAACCTTCGGAGAGAAGGCAATTGAGTGAACCGTTTAGCGTGTGACCGCGGCGATACAGTCAGCGAAGAAAGTGGACTACCACTTAAATGGATAAATAATACTCATACTATCACCATCGCAATTAAACATTTATTAATGACAAACACAGGTAATACATAGAAGTTTACTAAAATAGGACGAACACTGTTTGTCAGAAAAGGGCCACAGCTCAGCATGAGGCTGGCAAAGTCAGCGCTGTTCTTCCGTTGTGGCCCAGGTGCAAGCCACAGCTCGCCGACGACGCGGCTATACTAGCCGATTTTTCTGACAAATATATATATATATATATTTTTAACATTTATAAATTCTAACATTATGTAATTTACCACAGAAAATAAAAATTAAATGTAAATGTACGTGCAGACCACACTTAACCAGCCTTAAAAACTATTCTTAATCTATAGTACAAACTTGCTAAATTGAAACAAACTACCAAGACACTATTGAAAACGAGACGTCAATTAATGGGGCCTCCCACGTGACATGGTAATTATTATCACGCGATACACTTATATTTCGATACATGAATATTTACGAATATTGAAGCAAACTCCAATCAATTTTTGAAAACCGCAAAAAATATTGACATTCCAGTATTGGAATGTCAATATTTGCTGTATCGCTATATCGCAATGGTAATACGGTGAGCGAGGAAACCGCCAGCTCTTAAATAAATCTGTTTAGTTCAATATGGATGGAAATGTGATAACATCTATGTAACTAAACTATTTCGAATTCATTTTTAGGGTTTCGTATCTCGAAAGGAAAAAAAAACCCATATAGGATCACTTTGTCGTCCGTCCGTTTGTTTGTCTATCAAGACTACTCAGGTCTACTGTCCCTTGGAGCTGTGAAAAAATGAAACTTCTAAGCTAACGCAATCAAAAGATACAGCCGCTTATGCCGCAAATTTTCGACACTCGCAAGGGAATCAAAACCTATGTACAGGGTCCCGTGAACTCAGAATCTTAAAAATTTGTTACGAAGCAACGTCTTATAGCACAGATAAAGCAAAGATTGCAAAACCCGTAAATTTTTAATTACATCGTATACTAATTTTTTATTTTTTTTGGAACCCTCGGTACGCGAGTCCGACTCGTACTTGGGCGGTTTTTTTGTTCACTATATAAAAGTTGGTATAGTATATTTACTAGTAAGGGACTAATGCTTTATGCTCAATCTAATTGCAATCTTGCTAGCCAGCTTTCATTTCACTCGGTCGACTAGTACCAAAATAATATTTAAATATATTCAAACTACCCCTACCTTAGACCCCTACCTACCTTGCCTACTACCCCTTATAATGTCACGGTCGATTGTTTTAGGCAACTGACGCAGACTTAACTCTCTGTTGACTTGAACAACTAAAGCAGTCGCGTCGAATAAGACACTTAAATCGGTTGTAAACTCGGGTTGTGAACCACACACGCACCCCAAAATTTTATGTGATGCGATTAAAAGCGTTTCAATTGCGAAATTTACGAGAGGGTTGGATTTTAAAACGCCGTTCAGGGAAGGAATAATAAGTTTCAGTTAAAATGTTTTATGTTGAGTTTTATTAGCCGTGACGTGAGCTAATGTTTTTATGGTGGCGGGGAAGCGCCGAAATCGCGTATTTTGCTGTAAAAAGATAATAACAAAACCAATTGTTAAGTATTTCATGAGCGGGATTTCTGTTAAAGAGTTTTCTTACGAGTCTTACATGTAACTACATACTAACGTATTGATTAATAGGAATTTCTTCTAAAATATGCTTGCACCACAGAAGAAGCGCAATTAAAATTAAATAATTTTAGTAGAAGATTGTGAGTGTATCAATACAATGATAATAAATGCTGAAGTAACTCCGTCGGTCTGTTGCCTATTTATAGGTCAGTCACATAGTACACTAGTAGTCGCTAAAATGGAAAAACAACAGCTAAATCAGATTTATTTATATCTTGGTGAGACCACTTCCTGAATTTTGAAAAACGTTGAATTTAGTTATGATTTTTTTAGACTGTTTACAATACTTTACAATATTTCAAATGTCTTACTTCAAAAGAGATTTGCTCCCCATAAAGATAACCCTTTTTAGAGAGGTTAGGTAGTTGGTAGTGGTCCTAAAAACATATTAAAAAATCAGAACTAGTCGTTAGTTTCCGATTTTGAAGAACTGTATGACTATCACACGCAAGAGGCTGAAAAGAATTTTCCCCTGTAGCCACGTAGTCCGACTGCTTAGTCCGACTAGTCGGACGACGTGGATTAAATTTTCCCGTTGGTTCGTCTATCGGACTGCATGGAATCGCAATGCCATCTCGCCCTAGTGATCGGTCTACCTGGCCCATTTAATTCCTGTTAGATCGACTAATCGGCCTGCATGGATTCGCAATTCCACTTAGTTCGAGTGATCGGTCTACCTGGCATTTTTTTTCCTATTAGATCGATTAATCGAACTAGAAACTCTCACTGGGATAAATCAATATAATAAAAACAATTAAGTACATGTTCTTTTATTGTTACACAGGGTGTGGCCTGTAATAGGACCAAAAAATTAAACGGTACACTATTGAGCTCTCCAGCAATTATTTCCAAATGGTTTTAATTAAAAAATTTTTTTTTAATAATTTTCGAAAAAGTAACTTGTATGTACTCTTTTACTCTACTGGAGTGATATTAATAACTATTTATTCAAAAAACACTAAAAATTTATAAAAAATTTAAAAAATCCCAAAAATATCCTTTTAAACCAAAAATGCGACAACGATTATGAGTCATAACTTGAAGCAACCTCAAAATCAGCATTGACTGCCGCGCTATAATCTCTGGGTGCCAAGATCCATTACTTGGAGGTCATAACTTTAGATCAAAATTTCTCCCAATTGAAAAAAGATTTTTTTTGGACACCAGAGGTTACTGCAGATGCTCTAAGGAAGCGTCCTTTAAATTTATTGCTCCTATTACAGGACACACCCTGTATATATATAATTGAACAATTTAACATAACAAAACAATAAAACTAATTTCGAATCCATGCAGGCCAATTAGTCGATCTAACAGGAATTAAAAAAGCCAGGTAGACCGATCACTAGGGCGAGATGGCATTGCGATTCCATGCAGTCCGATAGACGAACCAACGGGAAAACTAAATCCACGTCATCCGACTAGTCGGACTAAGCAGTCGGACTACGTGGCTACGGGGGAAATTTCGACATGGAGATAGTTCAAGACCTCGGGAAGAACGTATTCATAGGATAGTTTTTATTCCGGATGATTTGGATCTTAGGAGGTGTAAGGGGGAATGGAAGTTGTTTTATGGGAGATCGATAATTACATTAGTCTACGCCTAAAATTATTATTATACATGCACTTCCTTTTAATGTTACTATAACTGCTTCTGCCTTCATATAATAAGAAAAACGAACTAAAAACGTCAGGAAATAACCTAATCCCATCAAAAACATAAATGTGAAAATGGGAGCCAAGTACAATATTAAGAATATGCGATGCTTGGTTGTCGTCTTCACTGACAAAAGAATTGAGAGATGTAAATGGGTGCCAAGTTCCGTAGATTCTCTGAAATGGTGTCAAGTCCGGAACTACATTTTTTACAGTAAAACTAATTTACTGCGGCTTGATACAGTTTGGTTTTTAACTTGACAGCCTTCTTAAATATCCAACAGCTTTTATGGTACTATAACATACTGCATAGAAAACTGCCAAGTTAAGACTCAAAATGCAGTAGGCCGCAATAAATTAGTTTTACTGTAAGCAATGTAGTGCCGGCACACACACCTTTTGTTTACAGTCTGGACTTGGCACCATTTCAGAGAATCTACGGAACTTGGCACCAATCTTCCACCTTGAAAGACTGAAGTTGTCCAGGCATGCCCCCCCTCCCAGTAATTTTGCGAGGCCGAGCTCCGCGTAGGGCCGAAGGCCCGAAGCGTCCCATCAGAGCGCGCTCTAGACTCACAATCCCAAAGTGTTTTACAAGTTAGCGGCAAGGCATAGCGAGGCCGAAGGCCGAGCTCCGCATATGGCCGAAGGGTCCCATTAGAGCGCGGGTCCTCCTCCCCTCCCTCCCCCCCGCCACAAGAAAGACGCGAGTGCAAATTCCGCCTTGCAAATCTCTCTCCCGCTCTCCGCTTCCCATAGCAGATTTTCATATTCTCTCCCCCCCTAACTCCCTCCTCTCCGTAGAGTACAAGTCGCAGTCCAAGACCAGAGCAGGTAGTTACTGCGGGGCGCTCGCGCCCCGCGCATGACGCAAAAAACTAGTTTAGTTATAAAGCTGTACTTTAAGATGATAACCAACTGATTTGTACAGTGATGGTAGGAACCAAAGTAAGACATGTTTTTGAGCCAAACCAGTGCTTTTCTTAAGAGATTCCTTAAGAGATGAGGGGCGCCACTTCATACAAATATAAAAATAATAATAAAGAGTGCTGCCATCTAAGCGATCAGTAATGGACGATTCACACCAAACGGCCGGAGTCGGCGCGCACGCCACCATAGCCAAAGGAATTTGAACCCTCCATACAGAAGCTAGACTTCATATCCAAACGGCAGAGCCGGTGGCAGCCGACCCGCTACCCATTTAAATATGAAATCTAACTTCTGTATGGAGGGTTCGAATTCGGATTTCAAAAGGTTTTTGACAGGGTACGGGCCAATACTAATTTGGTCATTGTCCTTTAATTCATTTATTCATTCATTCACAAATATATAACAACGACTCCATTGCTCTTTGTCCACCCCAATGCCACCAGCAAACATCCCAACTCTAATTATAATACACAGAGTGTCATGACGGATCCAACCGTCTGATGGCGGGTGTAGCAAGCGCATAAGACTACGAACGAGCTGCCTAGACTCATTTACTACCTAGCCAAACCTAGCCTTATGGAAACCTGTTGGCTGCCTAATGGTGTAGAACTAACGCGGCTTGAGCTTTCCATATTTCGTATCCTTTGGAAATCTTCGTACGAAAATCATGTTCGGTAAATCAACGTTCCCTTTTTTCATCCGATCTTTATAAACTTCCAGTGATAGACAGACGCCAAATTAGGTCGGACCTATATTGATAAAACACTATAAAACATATTTTCTCAAACATACAATGTCGTCATTACGCGCGTTACAACAGGATTCAAAGTATCATGTTGCAGGCGGAACTCTCAAATAAAATAAAGGCCTAGGCCGCGATTTTTTATTTTCATTTTAATGTCTAACATGGCATCTTTTAAATTTGTTTTTTGAGTGGTGTATCTTTTATTTAATTGCATATGTTTGAGAAAAGCACTATACAAATCTAGGCGAGAAACTTTGCGCTGCAGGCCGCGTATTACCTATATCTACTTTACCTGCAACCCTTCGTTTCCCGGCTTCAATGGTAATGAATGTTACATTACTAAGTAATTGTGTTGTGTTGTGTGCTCATTGGATAGCGGTGTTGTATAATTAGTAGTTATATATGCACTTGCAGGCCCCTTATTTTCAACACAGCGCTTCCTCGGGAGCTCCGGCGAACTTACCCACCACCAGGTATAAACAAACCAGGTCAACATCACATACCTACTTAAGGAGCAAGTAGTGATGTTATTTTGGCTGCGGACTTTTGTAACGTGGAGGTACATCCTCAGTTGGGCTGCTCCAAATTTGAGTGTAATAACGTTCCGCTGTACCTCTGCCTGGACCCGGGTATGTCCTAAAACTACGACCAAGACCACCGGGGGATGGGCAGCAGCATCCCTGGAGTGCGGTGGAAATACTGCGATCGCCCACCCGCATGCCAAGCGTAGTGATTATGGCATTTACCCCCCTTGAAATTGAGGGAGGCCTATATCCAGCAGTGAACGTTCTTTGGCTGATATGGTGGTGATGGTAGCTCTAGTTCTTCAACGCAGTCAACATTGATAAAATGCGACAAAAATGGTACATCTGTGAAGTTTTTAACGAAAATTTTATTGATTTTAAATTAAAATTCGATAATCATTAAAAGGAAAATCCAATATTAGGGTATCGCATTCAATGGAGTGACCTAGTGTAATTTATTACACGTACCCATTTGATATTTTTATAAAAGAGCGTAAATGTAAGTAAGAGGTACCTAAGCAGTAAACATTGACTGTGTAGATACCTATCTGATTTTGGCTGTAAAGGTTATCCGGGATGATCCGAGTTTTGGGCCCAAGAAGCAATTAGCGCATGTGAATCATTAAGTAGGTGGAGCTTTAGTTAAGCTTTTAAGGTGTGCTTACCATGTGCTTACACGGGGAGCTTTGTTGTTACACTCGTAGTGCCATTTCACCTTGGTTATACCAGGTTGAAATACTACTTGTGTAGAAAAGACCCATCTACTTTAAGTGCATAGAAGTGAAATGTACTTAGGTATGGGTATTGTAGATAAGAAAATAGTACATTACGATACAAGTGCAGAGAACAGGAAATTCGCAACGAATGATGATAAATTGAAACACGACCGAAGGGAATGGTTTAAATCGTCACGAGTTGCGAATTACCTGTTTGCACGTGTATCGTACAACGTTTTACAGTACATATTTATTTTATTTTATTTATTTATTTATTATTACCATTAACATTAGCACTAACAGTTATACCTTACATGCTAATTAGTAATTACTTATAAAAAAAAAGTACACGTCAAATTTATAATACAAAAAGATAACAAAATAAATAATTTACAAAAGTCAGTGGAATTGGATAGCGATTAATACAAAGAAATACAGAAAGACAATACAATATGATACAGCTAAAATTACAAAATTAAGTTAAAATTACAAAGGAATACAGAAATACGGAATGTCAATACAAAAGTGAAAAAGATAAATTATGCAATATTAATAGGTCAAGGTATTTAATAATTTAACAATACAAATTAACCAGTTATGGAGCTAGGAGTGACAACTTTCTCTAGATATTGATATGCAGCCGCCATAAACTTTGGTTTCGAGCTTGAGAACATGTCCAGTTGGCTGTCACTGTCCAGTATATTGTTTAACAGCTTTAGTACTTGATGCAGAGGGGAAGAGGCTAGTGCGCGAGTTCTTGTAGGAGGGACAGCGAAGAGATCGCGGCGACGAGGACGTAGGTGCTTTGCGGAAAGACGTGGAACTCTGAGTCCTATAAGATCAAGCAGCTGGGGATTGGTCACAAGGCCGCGTATTAATTGGAAGAAGTATTTTATTAAATACATATTCCTGCGGGTCTCCAGTGAAGTATACCCTACCATACCAAGCACGAATAGGGTAGGATACATGTAAGGGTAGTTGCCGTATAGTTTTTTGTATAAGAAACGAACGAATATCTTTTGAACTTTTTCAATACGGAGCGTGTACTCTTGTTCGTGGGGATTCCAGATGATGGCGTTTGTTTCCAATTTACTACGAACAAAGGCGTTGTACAAGACACTGATAGCATGCCGGCAAGTAAATAATTTGGACTGGCGGATGACGAATCCCAGACACTTTCTAGCCCCATTACAGATCTCAGTTATGTTAGGGTTGAAGGTAAGTTGGGGATCAAACCATGTACCGAGGTCCTTAATTGCATTTGTACGCTTCAGTGGTTTTCCTTCAATTGTGTAATTATAGGTAACAGGGAGACGACCACGCGAGTAAGTCATTAAAGAACATTTCTGCTCGTTAAGAGTAAGGCTATTGTTGTTGGCCCAGGCACAAACACCGTCAATATCCACTTGAAGTAGGGAGGAATCATAAGGAGTGTCAATAGGAAGTGCCAGCTTAAGGTCGTCTGCAAATAAGAGGCATGTTGAGTGGTTTAATGCTGCCGGTAGGTCATTTATGAGGATGAGAAATAGTAAATATGGCTCTTTAATGTTTCGACATATGCACGTAATCTACTGATTACCGCACTCAATAATTGTAGCTTATCATTGGAGTATAGCAGCGCGATAATTAAAGCCTCTGGGGGGCGATTAAAGAAAACGTTTATTGAGTAACAAAGAAGCAGGCAGGTACATAGTAACATACGAAAAGCTAAATGGATTTAATACTGAAACCTTTTTTTATTATAAATGGGATTGCGTTTGACCCTAGTCTAACCTGATGGAAAGCTAAGACAAGGTCGAAGATGGAACACGCTCACACACTCACGAAGATGACTATTACAACTGCAACACGCAACGCGCAACTATCACTACAATAAAGAAAAAAAAATTATACACATCTTTGAAACCCTGCGGCATTGTGCCAAAAATGCTGGCAGCGTTTCCACGCGGCATGGCTAAGCCAATGCGTTGGGCGAGGAAGCTGCCAGATTTCAGAAGCTTGAGATTTCTTTAATGTTGTTTTGTGCGCCGGGACCCCACGATGCATCGAGAGTCTCGACACCGAAGTTCTTATAATATTTGTTCTGTTATATATAACTACAGTCTAGTAAAAAAAAAAACACATTGATAGTTTTTTCTGTTTTATTTACTTTTATTTTTCTCATTCTCATGTGTTCTTCTTAATGGCAAATAAATAAATTCTTATTCTAAAGTTGAACTCGGCACCGAGACCGCTATATTTAAGGTTAGGAAGGCTATTTGAGTCAACGTAGCTTTTTTGCCTGCTTGATGGTAAGCAGACACCGTCGCTTATGGACACTTGCGACTCCAGAAGAAACATTCGCATTGCCGACCCTTTTTTGACTTGAGGATTTGGTGTTACCAACTAGATATATATGCAGGTACCTAACGAATAATAGCGTTACTATGAATGCGGTCTTCTGTAAGATGGAAGTACTTCTCCAATTGGGCTGGTGTAAATTATGAGCGATATGTTTCGCTGTACTCTGCCTCTCTACAAGTTGTAGAGACGTAGGGCATAGTAGGTTCTCGGTGTCTCAAATAGCCTTCCACAGGTTGTTCATTGTAGGCTAACCGTAGCTTATTGCGTGCAATTATAAATGCTAAATTCAAAAAAAATTGCTATAATCCTAAACACATTACTGAACTTAGCAATTCTAAATTCAAATCTGTAGTAAAACAAACACTTATTTCAAGAGCATATTATAAGATAAACGATTACATCATGGATAGATGTGTGGCAGTGATAGCGTCCTGCACGGGTAATCTATCGCAAAAATATATTTTCTACTGTAGCATTGTTATTTAAGTTATTTTGTAGTAATGTAATTTTATATTTAACTATATAATGTATATTGTTTTGAAAAAATGACACCTCGCCGAGTTTCTTACGCCGGTTCTTCTCGTGGCAGAGGTATATTTTTCCGAACCGGTGGTGGTTTATTGACGTTCATAGGTGCATGTAATATGCCTAATTTGAAGAATAAACTACTTTTCCTTTTTTTTTACTTTTTTAATGCGAAATCAAGGTCGCTGAGGTTCAAAACCCTCAGTACTTATTAGGGTTCCGCACCTTGAAAAGAAAAGACGTAACCCTTATGGGATCACTTTGTTGTCCGTCCGTCCGCCTGTCTGTCTGTAAAGACCCTTTTTCTCAGGAAGGCGTGGAGGTATCAAGCTGGAATATATATTATATACTCAGGTCTACTGTCCCTTGGAGCTGTGAAAAAATGAAATTTCTAAGCCAACGCAATCAAAATATACAGCCGTTTATGCCGCAAATTTCCGCAAATTTTCGACACTCGCAAGGGAATCAAAACCTACAGGGTACTTCCCGTGAACTCATCTTGAAATTTGGTACGAAGCAACGTCTTATAGCACAGATAAAGGAAAAATTGCGAAAACCGCAAATTTTTAGTTAAATCATATAATAAAATATTTTTTATGGAACCCTCGTTGCGCGAGTCCGACTCGAACTTGGCCGGTTTTTCATATTTATAATCTGTCTAGAGTGTGGTCAAGTAAAAAATTAAATTTAGTCAATTAGGTTCATGTACAAATTAATTTATTACACAATATATTTCATTAGATATGTTATCAGTATAAAACAAAATTAAAAATTTTGAAAAACCTACGACGGATTAACCTAATTCAAAAATTATAAAATAAAGTAAATGTGAATCCCCCGACTGGGTATTTACGAAGTAAGTACATAGAGATAATAAATAGATTTCAAAAACGGTTGTATGGTCGCGAGGTACAGTTACAAAGCCAGAAAAAATCCGTCGGGGGCTGCCATTGCCTGCCCTGAAATGAAGTAAGATTACGAAGTCCGTGTTATAGGTACTTCAATTTAAGTTGCTGTATGTAATGTACCTCGAGCTTTACTATTATTAATATTTTAATGAAATTAGGAACAGACATGGCAATGGCAGCCCCCGACGGATTTTTCTGGCTTTGTAACTGTACCTCGCGACCATACAACCGTTTTTGAAATCTATTTATTATCTCTATGTACTTACTTCGTAAATACCCAGTCGGGGGATTCACATTTACTTTATTTTATAATTTTTGAATTAGGTTAATCCGTCGTAGGTTTTTCAAAATTTTTAATTTTGTTTTATTTTATTATTTTTAGAGAGCAATGTCTATACGTTCCTCACTCAAACGTTCCAGTTGTAGAATGAGCTCCCTCCTGAGGTTTTCCCAAGGGATTATATTATAGTATAGGGCTATTCAAGAAAGGAGTGTATACATGTTTAAAGAGTCAGCAACGCGCATTGAAACCCCTGGAGTTGCAAACATCCATAGGCTGCGGTAACCGCTAACCATCAAGCGGACTGTATGCTTGTATGCCATCGACGTGGTAGAAAAACAATGGTTGTTTCTCACTTAACGCTATATATTCCGGAAACAAGCACGGTAGGCCGAAGGCAGAGCTCAGCGTAGGGACATATGCCCAAAGCATCCCATTAGAAAGCACTCTCGACGCCAGCCCGAGACCTGAAGGGCAAGCCCAAGTAGATCCTTCCTATCGAGTGTTTTACAAGAGAACCTGGAAGACGAAGGCTCGGAGCGTCCTTTGAGAGAGTTCTCTCCGCAAGCCAGAGGGCCGAAGACCCAAAGGGCGAGCCACCACTATCCACCTGTGTCTTTACAATTAAATTTGAGGGCCAAAAGCGCAAAGGTGAGTGGCAAGGCACGCAAGACCAAAAGCTGAGCTCCGCGCAGGTGAGAAGGCCCGAAGTGCCTAAAAGCCTCAGCGCGAAGGGTCACGCTCTGTACGCGAGCCTACACGGGACTCTCGTGCACTATCCTATCGCTAAATGTTCAAAGTAGAGCCGATCCGAGTTCTGCGTGGGGCCGAAGGTCCTAAGCTTCTCTTCAGACCGCGCACTACGAGTATATGCGAGCCCACGTAGACACTCACATCCTCCTTCCTCTATCACAAGCACATCAAATTTAATATCACTAACTTGGATCATTCATTCTAAATTTCGACAAACTTTTACTTTTTTACGAATATATAGCAAAAAATCTTAATCGGTTTAGCCGATTTGGAGAATCTGCGCCTATTGCCCTTAATTTATCCTTTTTTTACCTGGGGAAATGCATTTACGTATCCCGCCTAGCCGGGGAACTAGGACGGGTATGACGGACTCCCGGGAACCGCCCGGACTACCGTCTAAAACCACCAGGGTATGCCCATCACGCAGCATTAGTGGCGGTGACACGGGATCGCCAAGGCACACAACTGCGAACACCGCCTGCTGCAACAGCCGAAGCTGTTCCCTCACTGCTGAGGCAAGCGTCTCCCACCCGTCGGCAAGCGTGCAGGGCGACACCACACACGTGCCGACCAAAGGACCTCCACGCTGGGAGAGAGTGAAAAACCCCGGATTCACCCCCTCAGGTCCCCTTGTGACTTTTTAAAGAGGTTTTCTCCCTCGCAGTCACCACCCGGCCCCGGCCTGACGGTGTCAGCCCCCGCTCCCGACCATAGCGGCCCTCTGCCGAAGCTAGGGTTACGAGTCCGTAGTTATTTTTACAGGCATACGGCATGGTCTGTCCCTCTCGCTGCACCTGGGGAGTCTTGCGAATGCGGAACCCCCCATCCCCCCATTGGTCGCATCTGGAGTGTCCTCCGCTAAACAGAGGAAAACCCAGAGCGACCCCGTCTCCGGGTTATTGGTAGCACCGGTAAACGATCCCTCCGAAAATGAATCACTTACCGTTGCCTCCAGGGCGCACCGGCCAGAACCCTTCCCCTTCCCCCAGACCCGCGAGGGAAGAGCCCAGACACTCGTGGAGGTTACCCGACTAGCGCCCCCCCTTAATTTACCCTAAATTTTTATACCTTATCCTTTCCGTCGTGGGTAACCAACCACCATATTAATTGCACTCTGCTCTGCATATAATTTAGTGAACCCGTTTTGGAATAAATGTGCTTTTCAGAGTTCTGTAGCCCCGAAACAACGTAATCGGGTCCCGTCGGGTCATTTAGTAATAGGGTCCCGTTTTTACAACGTGTAAAAGCGAGACCCTATTACTAAGACTTCGTTGTCTGTCACCAGGCTGTATCTCAAGAACCGCGATAGTTAGACAGGTGAAATTTTCACAGATTATGTATTTCTGTTGCCGCTATAACAACAAATATTAAAAACATATGGATAATGGTACGGAACTCTTCGTGCGCGACGGTCCCACTCGCACTAAGCCAGTTTTATAACATAAAACGATAGTTTTATCCGTGCGTAGTGTGTCCCATGGCATATTCACGTCGTGTATCGCCGATAAGTTCTAACTACACAATAATACCGACATTAACCGAAACCATAATATTTAGATAAGCAGACCTGTTTGGGGGACATATGACTTAAGCCTACTCTTCCGTGGCGGGTATAAAGAGCAAAAATTCTACTCTTAGCAGTTCATGAGTAGTTATAGGTAGAGAAGTTACTATCACTTACTCAGTCCTCACTTTTTAAAGAGCTATATCACGGTATTCTATCCATGAGGATTCACAAAGTTCCTTACTATGTTATTCTGTTTCATCATACCTACAGCTCTCAGCAGTTCATACACAGAAGCTACTCAGAAAACACTATCAAAAGAAACACGACACGTTAATGCATATATATGTGCTCTCGCAAACTTCCCTATGGTGCTGATTTGCTCCATAATCAGGCCTTCAGCAGTTCATGTGAAGAGGTTTCTCAATTCATACCAGCCAAACAATCGAAACACGGTTCACTAAATGATCACCTTAATAAGATTCCCTGCAATATTGTTCTGATCCATCATCAGACCCTTTACATACCATGTGCAGAAACTACTCAGCAAACTCAATGAAAAATAAATAAATAAATAAAATGAATAATATTGGGGGACAATCTTACACAAATCGACCTAGTCCCAAACTAAGCAAAGCTTGTACTATGGGTACTAGACGACGATATACATACTTATATAGATAAATACATACTTAAATACATAGAAAACATCCAAGACCCAAGAACAAATATCCGTGAAAAATGCACAAATAAATGCCCTGGCCGGGATTCGAACCCGGGACCTCTAGCTTTGGAGGCAGAGTCACTACCAACTAGGCTAAACAGGTCGTCAATGAAAAGAGCCCAAACACGGCCAAATACCTATATGCCTTCGAAAGGTTCTGTGTGATGTTATTTTACTCCATCATCAGACCCTCAGAAGTTCATTAACAATCGCTGCTAAGCAAACATAAACAAAAGGGCCCAAAAACGAACAGTAAGTAATCGAACCCCTGTACAGTTCCCTACTATGTTTTTTGCTCCATCATCTGATCCTCAGAGTTCAAGTACATGTACTCTTTACCCAGCACTATCGAAATCATCCACGGTGGTGAAGTTGTTCCGGACAAAATGCGCTCAAACCAGCACAAACGCACTTTCAAGCAAAAAATGTTTACTGCAGCGCCCCCTGGCGAGTTATGGTCGTAACAATTATTATGGGGTTCGTCCCGAATGAACCACGAACCCATTGCAGAAAACCGTATCCAATTCGGTCAAGCCGTTTTGGAGATATTGAGGTGCACACACAAACAAACAAACAAACAAACAACCTCTCACCCTAAACGCATATACCTTCTCCGTTCCGTCGTGGGTAAAAAGGAAAGCTCGTTGCTTTATCACAATATATTCGGCATTGACAAGGCACGTCCATTAGCCAGTGTTATTATTGACTCTAATCCCTTCCATTACCGACAGGTATTGGCTTTGTATAGGTTGCTAATAAGTAGTTACTTTTAGCGAGCACTGCTTAATGCCAAAATGGGATAAAGTAAAGCTTACCGACTTGAGCGTGATTTCGGAGAATATATATTGGGTCGTTTAAGCGACCAGTATAAATAAATAGAGGGAAAAACCTTACACAAATCGACCTAGTCCCAAACAAAGCAAAGCTTGCACTATGGGCACTAGACGACGATATACATACTTATATAAATAACTACATACTTAAATAGGAAACATCCAAGACTCACCCCAGTACAAAAAAGTACGAGATTTTTGCAATAAAATATTTTAATATATTAACAGACCTAGAAACGGTGACTTTATTTGGTAGTTATTGAATGGGAATCTATTGAAAAAATTAGAAGACATAGGTCTCCCCCGATTTCATAGGGGCAAATGCCATAATCGCAACGCTTGGCATGCGGGTTGGCAATCGCAGTATCTCCATCGCACTCCAGTGATGCTGCTGTCCATCCCACGGTGGTCTTAGTCGTAGTTTTAGGACCTGGGATCCTTTGCACGTATCATACCTACTTGACCCTTATCATTTCCAAAACGCGAGAAACGGGTGCCCAAGTTTATACGTCACTAAAATTACCAAGTTCCTTACGAAGTCGCAGGCAAAAGCGAGTGTTTAATAAAGAAGTAACAAACGTAGAAATGAGTTCCTAACAACCTCCACTGCATTTCGAAAGCAAAACGTTCCTTGATGGAGCTACAACTAGTTTAGTTCCACGCCGTTGTTGGCCCGCGGCGATACACCTCAAACAGAGCGCACTGTGAATTTAACTTACCTACGTTATGAAAGTAAACTCGCCTAATTGAAATATATATTTGAAATAACATGTTTAGGATGTTCATTGTTGATGTAAAACCTAACCGATTCCCTGTAGCAATGTATAATTGAAATGGTTAATTAATTTCCATTTAGGCAGCAGTGTTTTGTTTTAATTTTTTATGCCCGGGTCTCGAGTGTAGCCGGTGAGAAATTAAACATGCCTGTAAAAGCCTTTTGTTTCTCTTGATGTTTGACCACCTAACGATCAGGGGGCTCTTGCAGCCACGTGTTTCGCGATTGTGTTAATATTTGATGTGCGCGTTACTTTACCTTTTACCAGAGGCCAGCCGACGATTCAACAATGAAAATGTATCACAACACAGGCAAGTCATAGAAGGCTCCGCCAAGAAGTGGAACTTATACGAGTAGCCTGGGTCTGTATTTTTTTAAAACGGTTTTATTTTCTAGGCAAGCGTGATACATTTTAATTTGCATCGTCGCTTACTTCCAGGCAAAATACCGGATAAACGTTAGCTTATTTCTACATCTTTCAAATTTAGAATGAACATCTTTCAAATAGGCATTTCCCTATCTGTCAATGAAATCGTGACCCATTAATCCCATTATGTTAACAAGTGTCGTCAAGATCACATTGGATAATTTGACATACAAAATATGAAATGATGACACTGATTCACCCGTTTTTAATTTTTCATTTCAGTATCTAATATAATTTCAATTCTGTTAAGTATTCAAAGCTAAAAATCGAGTTTTAAAATAACAGCCACACAATTTATACATACCCTTGTGCTAACATTTTAAACCAAATATCTTAAAGCGCTTTATCCAATAACGAGGTCCCGATACCAACGAGGGTTTACGTTACCTCTATTAGCGCGCAAGTTATTGTTGCCAATTCCACACAGCGGACTAGCAAACAATCGCCATATTTCTAACAATGCCTGCAATTGGCCGCTGCTTTATTTGCCCTAGGCCAACAGTTCGGAAAGCAGATCGGCGCTCACTTTGCCCACAACACTAATTAAAACGCATAGCCGCACGAAATTATTGCGACCGGTGATATTTTGCGGCCTTTGTACTTGAATCTGATTCATAGACCTTTGTTGAAAGGGAATTCTGGTTATGTGGGTATTTGCTGTGACGTCAGCTAGAGACAAACGCAGATGTTGTCAGCTAAACACAAACACTCTTGACGCAGCACATCCTCGGGAGCTTTGGCGACCCTACTCACCACCAGGAACACAACACCACATATCTAAAGAGCAAGGCGTGGTTGTATGGCAGTAAGATTTACGTGTTCGGGAAGATTGTCCTTCCTTCGATTTAGGTAGCGGACCCCGAGCATCCTTCAGGATGCAACTGTACAGGGAAGTCAGGGAATAACGCTAGGATGATGATGTGGACCCGGGTATGTCCTAAAACTACGACCAAGACCACCGGGGAATGGGCAGCAGCATTCCTAGAGTGCGGTGGAGGTACTGCGATCGCCAACCCGCATGCCAAGCGTGGCGATTATGGCATTTACCCCCCATGAAATTGGGGG
The DNA here is from genome assembly GCA_905163555.1 of Notocelia uddmanniana. Classification (NCBI taxonomy): domain Eukaryota; kingdom Metazoa; phylum Arthropoda; class Insecta; order Lepidoptera; family Tortricidae; genus Notocelia; species Notocelia uddmanniana. The sequence goes on along the minus strand of LR991058.1, from coordinate 27,007,134 downwards.
AGGCCTATGTCCAGCAGTGGACGTCCTAGGGCTGATATGGTTGGTTGGTTGGTGGATGCCACATCCAAAACATTTTGATACGGCATATCAACCGCTATTAGGGCTAGGGCTGATATGGTGGTGGTGGTGGTGGATGATGAGTGGCAAACATGCATACGGGCTGCCTGATGGTAAGCTGATTCTGTAGCCTATGGACGCTTTCGACCAGAAGAATCTCAACAGCGTTGCTGCATCTTTATTGATTTGAGGATTCATTGTGTTGACACCTTGAGACAAATGCAGCACCTTCACTCTCGACATGCTCTGGCGACCTTACTAGGAAGAAGGCACCACTTACGTAAAGAGCAAGTAGTGGTTATATGGAAGTAAAAACCGGCCAAGAGCGAGTCTGACTCGCGCACCAAGGGTTCCGTAAAAAGTATTTTTATTTTATGATGTAACAAAAAACTTATGGTTTTCGCAATTTTTCCTTTATATATGCTATAAGATGTTGCTTCGTACGAAATTTCAAGATTCTGAGTTTACGGGAAGTACCCTGTACTTATGTTTTGATTCCCTTGCGACTGTCGAAAATTTGCGGCATAAACGGCTGTATCTTTTGATTGCGTTGGCTTAGAAGTTTGATTTTTTTCATAGCTCCAAGGGACAGTAGACCTGAGTATTTGATATAAATTCCAGCATCCATTCCTCCACGCGTTCCTGAGAAAAAGGGTCTTGACAGACATACAGACGGACGGACGGACGGACAACGAAGTGATCCTATATAAGGGTTTAGTTTTTTTCTTTCGAGGTACGGAACCCTAAAAATTAATGAGTTGCAAGGAAAAACAAATTTTCTCTTATGAAAATCATATGGTCTGCCTGATAGGCTCTTGCTATACTCTAGAAAAATCAGAACCGCGATAGCGACTCTTTATTAATTTGAGGATTCGTTGTCGTCAAATACAGGCCCCTCAAACTCAACAAAGGTCATCGTCTGGAGCTCTGATGGCAACCTTACTCACCAAGAGAAACAACACCACATAACCAAAGAGCGAGTAGTGGTTGTATGGAACTGAAATTTGCGGGAATAGTATTTATTTCCTACAATATTGTCAAACGTTCGCGACGCCAGAAAAATGGAACTAATATGTGTAACGACCTGTTTAGCCTAGTTGGTAGTGACACTGCCTCCGAAGCTAGAGGTCCCGGGTTCGAATCCCGGCCAGGGCATTATTTGTGCATTTAGTACGGATTTTGTTCTTGGGTCTTGGATGTTCTCTATGTATTTAAGTATGTATTTATCTATATAAGTATGTATTACGTCGCCTAGTACCCATAGTACAAGCTTTGCTTAGTCTGGGACTATGTCGATTTGTGTAAGATTGTCCAATATTTATTTTTATTTTTTTATTTATAATGTAGCTGATAGTGACAGATGCAGGTCCAGCACATCCTCGTGAACTCTGCACGGTGACCTTGCTCACCATCAAAAACTTCACCACTAATTTAATTATTGGACGGAATATATATAATATGTATGTGTATTTTTGATATAGCCACAAATTGGAACCCGACGCGTAGGTTTTAGAATTTAGAAAAGTTATGAAGCGTTATTGCAATACATATATACCAGTGTGTATTTTTTTTCGAACGGAAATCGAACGGGAATCTAGTTTGTTTAGAAAAGTGGCGATCATGTACTGATACATTGCGGGCTGAATTATTTTGTAACGAAAAAAATAGTCTTTTTTTTTTTTTAGGGCCAGTACAGTACCGTACAATCACGAATTTTTATTGTTGAGCCATTTCGAGCTCACTTTATACTGAACATTTCGTAGCTCAAATTATGAACACAAACAGTTAAAGTCCGTGACACCGTACGGTCGGCCTCACAAGGGGCTTATCACCTTTGTACCGTGTCGCTTTAATGTCATTTTTAAACTGTCATACTAAAGTCCCAACTGGAAAAAGCAACAATATACCAAAGTATCCAGCTACTTATGACGCGAACGTACTAACTGCCTGTAGAGTCTGCTTCTTCTTCTTCTGCAGGCCTTACCCCATATCTATTTGGGGCCGGCTCTCCTAATCCTTAGTCTCCAGAGTAATCGGTTCTGGGTCGTCTTTGGATCCGAGTTCGACTTCTCCAGATCTTTCTTTATTACAGACATCCATGTTAGACGGGGTCTACCGCGATACCGCTACCGCTGTGGAGTCTGCTGTTATTTAAAAATACACGCTATATATTTTTCATTAGTAATTAATGTAATTATCACATGGCGTGTCCGGTAACCACGTTTATCTAGTTAGTTCACTCCACTCATGCATAAGCATCTAAATTAAGCTAATGCAGGTGGTTAATAGGCCATCAACACATAGTACCAAGCTCTAATCGAATAATGGATATCGATCACGGAAACCACTGTTTCCCGGCCTGTTCGTTATACAATATCTCATGAGTCAATTTTGACGGCTACTAACTAACTATGTAGCTTGGCCTAGTTAGTAGAGAACCTGCTTACGAAGCTGGTGCTCCTGGGTTCGTATCCCGGTACACGGCAAAAGAATTATGGTACTCAGGGCAGAAGCGCTCGTGGCCCAGCGGCGCCCGCGAACCGCGTGCGGTATGCGAGCTTAAGTAATGTGGGCGCACGTTAGTTCTTGGATGGGTGACCACTTTGAGTAGCTAGTAACTGACCGCTCCCGTGCTTTGGAAAGCACGTTAAGCCGTTGATCCCGGCTGTTGTCTATGACATTACAGGCCTTAGGGCGGCTTGAGAACTTCTAACAGTCAAGTTGCCCACTCACTTGTCAAGGGGGGTCGAAGTTGCACCACGTCCGTAGGGAGTACCGACCGTTACCCTACACGTGACCCCTGGGTGGTGCTAAAAGTGCAATAAAAACTGGCAACCGTACTTCTCGAAGATCTCACGGTTCGAAAATAAATGCCATACGATTATTATTACCGAAACAAGAATTTAGTTTCAGTAACCAGATTTTTTGTTGCATATCTGACAACTATAAAAATAGTAAACTCTACGGTACACTTATAGTTTAAAAAATAGTATATGTAAGTAGTAAATAAAATAATCTAAAATAAAATATGCGCGGCTAGCTGTACATAATATACAGGAGTGTTGACAGTGGCAGAAAAAACATCAGAGTCGAGTGAATGCAGTGGAAATGAGAGCGTTGAGAAGTATGTGTGGCATTACTATGAAAGATAGAGTGAGAAATGTAAATGAAGATAAAGTGATGAAAATTAAGAAAGGTATGTTAAGATGGTTTGGACATGTAGAGATGATTTACGAAAGAAGATTGACAAAACGAATTTTATGAAGAAAGAGTGGATAGAAAAGTTGGAAGGACAAGACCTCGGCGAACGTACTCCGACCAAATCGGAGACATTCTGCAGAAAGGCCAGGTCAAGAGTACCCTAAATCAATGCGCATGCGTTAAGAATACAATACCTACAATACAATACAAATACTCTTTATTGCACACCTCACACAAATTAATTAGTTACAAACAGAAACAAAACAGCAACATGTAAGTAGTTAGAGACAACAGGCGGTCTTATCGCTAAAAAGCGATCTCTACCAGACAAACTTTGGGTAGCGGGAAAAAAGGAAAAATAATATATGCAGTAGGTGGTGCACAGATTAACACGAAACATACAAAATATATTGTAAAATGCATAGTTATATACTTTTTATAAGAAGGTTATGAGAGTTCATGAAGATATAGTTGTATGTCATTATCGTAGCAAATGGAAATCGGTGATCTCCGCCTACCCCTCTAAAAAAAAGGCGTGATTGTATGTATGTATATACATATGTACAAAATATTCATACACCTTTAGAGGACTCAAATTTGATTTGTTTACATTAACTGTACTGAAATAAAGTAACTTTATTTATGTACAAATAATATTTATACAAGAATACTTAACCAAAATAATATAAAAAAATTAAAAATAACTAAAATCTCTTATTATACTGGTATAATTAATATGGAAAAGACCGGTTTGTAAAAGTTTGTCCACAAATAAAAATGAATAATATAAAACATTTCTCTATTATCAGGATACAGTCGAATTCTTAGTAACTTAACTGAATTACCTGAACCTACAAATGTGCCTATCATATATATCATATCACATCAATTCACATCTGTATCAAAATTTAAGTGCGCAATACCCAGCAGGTATTTGATTAAGGTATTTCATATGAAGATCCTAAACAAGCAGAGAACTAGGTGAAACTCCACTGCAAATATCAGTTGAATAAATAAAGCCCTTGAAACGATGCATGTTTTCGTACCTTAATAAGGCGAGGGATGAAACGAAACAGATCCCCAGCACCTGTGGTATTATTTCAAGCAAATTCGTCGCAATAACCACTGTACCAAGACTGAGAGGTTGTAGTTTATAGGGTTCCGTAGTCTGCGCACAGGCGATGAGCTGCCCGGCATACCGTGCGGACTTGTCAAACGTATTTTATCCTACGCTGGTGCGGGACAGTGGTAATTATACTTTCGTCCAAGTCAACTCCCTCCTCTCGGCCGGCTAAATGATTGCATTGCAATAAGCTGTTTAAAAGAATTCAAGGTATGTACATAGATATAATGTTAATGAAATTAGAAGGATTATTATTAGGTTATCCCAGTTATTTAACTAGGCATTGCGAAATAGTCGACTAATAAAAAAAAATATGGACAATCGAACTCATAATTAACTAGACGTTAGGCTTCGCCAGGTGCGTACGAAAACGTATCAGCGCCAGGCTTCGTTACATTACATTAGATATGAAATCCGCAACATCAGGCTTTGTCGTCGTCTGATTATAGAATCAGAGTCTATTATTAACACAAAAGGACTCAAAAGTTCCCATGATATTGGCGGCAAAGCCACACGCTGAATGGCCAATGAAAGGGCCATGCGTCAAAATGATCCTTAAACCATCAAAGCTCGGAGTTAAGTCTTTAAATAGGTCTTTAAATCTACTATTAGCTTGTATTCACTCTGACTTAAATATGAATTGCGTCAAAATGGTCCTAAATCCAACAAAGCTGAGAGTTAGGTCATTAAATAGGTCTTTAAATCTACTATTAGCTTGTATTCACTTAAATATGAATTGGGTCAAAATGGTCCTAAATCCAACAAAGCTGAGAGCTAGGTCATTAAATCTACTATTAGCTTGTATTCACTCTGAGTAAATTTGAATATCTCAGTTCTGCAATTGAACTCAACTCGATGTCCATAAACGAAATGCAGTAGATTTAAAGATCTATCTAATGATATCTAATGATGCTTGCCTAACTCTCAGCTTTATTGGTTTTAGGATTTAGGACCCATACAAAGTTGTCCATAGTTTTTTCTTGAGCCCAGACGATCAGATATCACCGATTAACTTGCCACTTTGGTACTTAAAGCGACACGGTCCAAAAAGGTGTTAATCCCCTTGTATGTTCGTCCGTACTTAGAAAAATAAATCCACCACTCACAAACTCTTCCTCTTCTTCCCACTGTTTTCCGGGATGTGTTTCGCTTTGGCCTCAATCCCAATACTTGGCGAACGCCAAAATAAGTTGGCAGTAGCTTTTCTGAAACTAGTATCTGACCTGCCAACACTAAACGAAAACTAATTTATTGGGCATTATAACCCTGACCTATTGGGATTCGACTTATGGTAAATGTCTAATGGAATCATATTATATTATGTAGGTTCTAACATTAGTTTCAACCGGAAACTCATCAGCACAAGCCGTGATTCAAGCTTATTACGTTTTAGACGTCGCACACGTAACCGCTCAGCACCAGATCAGCGCCGCCTCAAGTCGAGCCATCCATTAAGAAATTTATTGTAAGAAATTCCATACTGTAACGCCACAGATATCGGCATCGGAACAGCATCGCCTCGCCTCGGCACAAGCTAGTAATCCGCAAGCGACGCGCGGGCAACTAAACTCGCAGTCATCGAGCTTACGTCGGGCCGCCGTCGCGCTTGCGTCTCGCCGCCGGAACGGGGACGGCGCGCAGACCGCCATAGTTCCCTCCGCGGCCATCGACGATCATCGACCACCGGCTTTAGTCGCCGCCTCGCCGAGCCGTAAGCGCGATGTCACCTATCCGCAGCCGCGCGGAAAATTCGAAGCTGTCGAGGTGTTTCCGTTACGTGCTTCCGTATGGTTGACGGCGAGCCGATGAGATGAGGCGGCGCCGATCCGGTGCTGAGCGGTTATGTGTGCGACAACCTTAAGAAACCTCTACGTTTCAATGCGCAACTAAAAGGCTTATTTAGACTCGTATATCGGCGGAAGTATGTTTCAGACTTGATTCTGACCGCCTGACAAGCTCAGTTTCTCAGAACTCAGAATTATTCGCTCTTTCGGCACTGATGCACTTTAAACGTTATCTTTTCTACTCTAATTGACGAAGAACTATTTAATGGTAATTTTCCGAATCGAATAGTGAAATTATACGATGTAGGTATGTAAATTATACGATGTATTTATGCTGCTATATTGATCAAGTAACAAAGAAGCAGTAGGTACACAGTGACATACTAAAAGCTGGATTTAAAACTACAACCAACATAAAACAAAATAAATCTGTTTTTCCTTAAGGTTGACTGGTAGAGAATGCTTTATGGCATTAAGTCCGCTTTTTTACCATATGTTTTTCTTTTGTGCAATAAAGTAAAACTATAAAGTAAAGGAAATTAAATGAATAAATAAAGCTAAGTAAAATTTAGCCATTGTGCCCTATGCTGGCAGCGTTTCCATGCTGGATAGCTAAGCCAATGCGTTGGTCGAGGAAGCTGCCTGCTCTTTGGTCCCCAGTGACGTCGACCAGCCTCTTTGAGATTTATTTAAAGAGGTTTTGTGCGCCGGATCCCCACGGGTCGAGTCTCAATATCGAATGCGACAAAGTACGAGTAGTATTCGGCGCCGAGACCACTATATTTACTGTTAGTTATAAGAAAATTATAATTAAATTTAATAAAATGAACGGCAAATGTTTTGAATGATATCACCAGGCCATAGTGTTGCAATACTTACTTTATATTAAAAGTGTGCAACAGCCTTTTTGTCTGTGCTTCGATAATGCAAACACTGCCTTAGTGATGTCATTCAATCGTTCATTCTGTAAATGTCTTGTTCACGAATGTATAAAAGTAGCGGGAGCGTTTAACTGCTCTCATTTCCTTTGGTAAAATTGGACGAATAAACATCTAGTCGTACTCCGAGTATTATTCAATCTTTTTACCCCTAATATTACGTATTTTATTTTCTCGGCCGTTTCAGCCGCTGCTCCGGCCTTAACGCAGGTCCGTTGGAGAGGGGACGGAGCCAGTGTATCCACACATGTTGCGTCCCACACCAGCACCCATTATGTTTATTTGTACATGTATAAATGCCTTAAGTCAACGCCTGTATTCCGAAAAGCTTGATCTTTTATTTGTCACTGCAGTTGTTTAAAACTATGAAACGAAAACTTAAGAGTCCCCAGTACGCTCGGCTGAACTCGATTCTCCATACAAACGTAGTTCCGTTCTCATTTTAAAACGCCTTGCTGAAATAACATGAAACTTTGTATACACAATGGGAGCCGCCATATCTAGGTCGGAAAATAGTTTCTGTTGCTAGAAATTGTAAAGGAAAAAAAAAACAGCTTGTTTTTGAGTTTTTGACGCCTTGTATGAAACCCTTCAGTATCGCTATATTTTTACTCCATTATAATTCCAAGCAATAGAAACTAATTTCCGACATAGATATGCCGGATCCCATTGTGTATACAAAATTGTATGTTATTCTAGCATGGCGTTTTAAAATGAGAGCGTAACTACGTTTGTATGGAGAACCGAGCTTACTGCGGACTCTTAACCATCACCACTTACCATTAAGGTAAAGATACCAGTACTTAAAGCAGATCCAATAAATATAGTAATGACAAAAGAGGTGAATTATAATGTGTTCATACTGTCAATGTTTGGGTAGCAAAGTGTCAAACATTGTGACTTCTACCTGTTCTCTTGTGTCTCGGGTATATGATTTGTTATAGGTTATAAGTTTCCGCGGGCTCGGATTCCGCAATTGGACGTTATCTATGGTATGGTGATCCAGGGTATTTTGGCATGTCAGTCAGCATGACGTGGGCGGCTGTCTTTTCATCCTCCATGCAGGCTCTGCAGAGAGGGCAATCTGTTAACACCTAAAGTGCGGTGCTTGTTGTTGATAACATGTTTCAGTTCTTTAAAACAAGTTAGTGTAAAAATAGTCAACACAAAATATGCGAATATGACTTAAGCGCGTACAGATATTCTTGTCACTTTGGGAACTCTAGTAGGTACAGTCGAGGAATTTGATTTGATTTGCCACTTCGTACATTGTCATAGTGAAAATCAATACGAAAGCTGCTAGATATCTCATATTCTTGTCACTGTGACAATCGTACCTTGTAGGCCTGAAATCAAAATCCTCGACTGTACATTAGATGTACATTTATGACATTGTACACCCACAAAGATTCAAGAACTGAAGCTAAAAATACGCCCCGTTGCCCGGAGTAGTGGCCGGTTAAAGTTTTTTCCGCTCCAGTGCCCGCTAATGAATATAAAGGCATACTTTGACATGGAATTATTTAAATTAAACCGTTTTGAAGAGCGGTCTCAAAGTTGCCCCTGGCCGCAAGAAAGTTGCGAATTTCTGCACAAAGGACAAAGGCTTGGCACCGCGGGCCATTTGCTCAGCGCACGTATTTGCCCACCTAATTAAACATGGTCTCAACTACAGGTGTATTAAGGGTTTGGGCTGTTTTAGGATAATTTACGTAACACTTGCTTCAATAGTGTTTAAGAGTGCGCAGTACGTTCGGTTCTCCATACAAACGTATTTACGCTCTCATTTTAAAACGCCATGCTAGAATAACATGAAACTTTGTATACACAATGGGATCCGGCATATCTAGGTCGGAAATTAGTTTCTGTTGCTTGAAATTATAATGGAGAAAAAATACAACGATTATTAAGGTTTTCATACAAGCCGTAATAAACTCAAAAAACCGCTGTATTATTTTCTTTTACAATTTGTAGCAACAGAAACTAATTTCAGACCTAGATATGCCGGATCCCATTGTGTATACAAAGTTTCATGTTATTCTAGCATGACGTTTTAAAATGAGAGCATAAATGCGTTTGTATGGAGAACCGAGCGTACTGCGCCCTCTTAAATGATTTTTGTAACTTGCGATGAATCAGAAGACTATTTAACAATAAAAAAAATACATTTATTTCGGACCACATAAAATCCATATTAGGTTAGTACGCATGTTATTTAATTAATAATTTTAACAAAAAATAAATATAAAAAATAAATACTTACAAATAAATACGTTTATATAACGTATACTTATACTGTGGCATTACCAAAAATATGGATTTAAACCTGAAATAACTGCTTATCATTCATTCATTCAAATATATCCAAGTGCACAGGATGGAACTATCAAATTCAAACTCAAAAATTTAAAAATATTTATTTGTAAGAATACAGTATTTATGGTCTTAAGCTATAAGTGTACAAAGTTCATGTATTCAGCCTGCAAGCAAGCGTACAAATATTTCAATTAAAATAATCTATGTACGAAGAATAAAATAATTTAAATAATACAAATCCATACGAATATTATAAATGCGAAAGTCACTCGTCTGTCTGTCTGTCTGTTACCTCTTCACGCTTAAACCGCTTAACCGATTTAGATGAAATTTGGTATAGAGATAGTTAGAGTCCCGGGAAAGGACATAGGGTAGTTTTTATTCCAGAAATCGTTATTTAGGGGATGAAAAGGGGGGTATAAATTTGTATGGGCTCCTACTAGAAATTATATAGCAATTATTTCTATAATATCGTTTGCTATGAGTGTAAACCCGCTAAATCCATTTCTTGACATTTTTTAGTTTTATCCACCATTATGTAGCAAAAAAAGATGCATCACCTGAGAAAGACAGCTACCACTGCCAGTTATTTTAACAAATTGCTTAAATCACATGATGAGTTCCCTCCACGAGTTTAAAAGTTATCGGCTAGCTCCAATATACCCGCCAATTTCGTATGAATTTTGGTCGCTTAGATGTGTGTTCTCTCAAAAGATTTTTGAACTGTGTTTCGTGTTATTGGTGTAAACGAAGAAGTATAACATCGCAAAGGTATGTACTATTATTGTTTTTGCTTTTGAGCTATAAATCCAATACATTTACTGTTTCGTGTTATTGGTGTAAACGAAGAAGTATAACATCGCAAAGGTGTGTACTATTTTTGTTTTTTATTAATCTTTTGTGGCTTTTGAGCTGTAAATTCAATACATTTACTGTTTTAGGGTGTTTTAGGGTGGGCGGGCAAAAGCTAGTACTTTATATATTATTTGTTACTTTAGCAGTTACCTACTACTTCACAGTTACTTTTTATCTTCTATGCGCCTGTTTTTCCAATCAGCAAAGGCCTCCTCGATCCTTATCTATTCCTTCCTATCTTGTGCTACCAATGAATCTAGATGCGTAAAGTTTTTTCTGCGTAGTTAAGAATTGTACTTTACTCGTGGTTACCGAAGAAGGTGGCTTCTAAGATTGCTGTCGTCCCTGTGGGCCGGAAGCAGTGGTCAGCTGTAATTGAAGCTCCTTGAGGAGTTAAATCCAAAGAAAAGGAGAAGTCTAATTTAGTACAATTTTTTAATCATCATCGCATCACGAAGCCTATAACAGTACAGTCAGCATCAAAAGTAGCTACGTATTTAAAAAGTTCAAAAGTCTTTATTACAAGGGATTAAGAGCTTCAGACCCCTTCAAATGCGTACTGTACTGACTGTATAACACAGCTTTCTTCATTATACAAAGCCGATTCCCACAATTGTAACGACATAAAAACTCCACTAGTGATCATTCCATCAATAATTAAGCGAATAAGACTTTATTTGATAAACAATTTCAGGCAACAGTTAGTATTACGAATCATATTAGCGGCCTCATTCCAATAATGACGGCATTTCGCAAACATTGCATCCAGCCACTGTTTGCAGGGAACATTTTGCACTCGGACCCGCTTCATGAAACCTCTAATACTAAAAAGACGTATGATTCATTGAGCCACTTCTGAGTTACGCCATTTCCACTTACGCCGTGGTGTGCCAAATATAAACGTACCCAATTCCGAAGGTCTTAAAGGCACTTGAATAGTTATGTGTATAAGTCATTTTGTAAAAGGGGTCGTGGCTTGCGAAATTGATATTCGGGTCTAATTGCTTTAGTACTCAGGTTTAATAAAGATAGCCCTGCCCTCTCGTTTGAAATGAAGGTGCGTATTGAGCGATGATATGCCCGCGACCGGTTAGTTAGGTTGACGATAATTCCGAAGTATAATAATGATTTGAAGTCAAGTTTTTCAATTCACTGTAAATCTGTCGTTAAAAAGTGAAAATTATTGTTGAAAGTGAGCCTACTTAAATTATTTTAGTTTTACATTTTGTTATATTTATGATAATCAGGAATTAAAAAATATAAGGAATTGTAAACTATGTATTTAAGTACGTATTTATCTATATAAATACATACTTATATAGATAAATACGTACTTAAATACATAGTTTACAATTACGTACTTAAATCGTCGTCTAGTACCCATAGTACAAGCTTTGCTTAGTTTGGGACTAGGTCGATTTGTGTAAGATTGTCCCCCAATATTATATTATTATATTATTACTTACATTAAATAAAACATCATTATGTTTAAACAGAACGGACGAAATTTTAGCCCGGACCAGGGTATGTCCTAAAACTACGGCCAAGACCACTGGAGGATTGGTAGCAGCATCCTTGGAGTGCAGTGGAGATACTGCGATTGCCAACCCGCATGCCTATGTCCAGCAGTGGACGTCTTGCGGCTGATGTGGTGGACGAAATTTTATTTAAAAAATCAAATGACAAAATGAATGATTCGTATTTTGGAATATCAAACGTAGGTATTGCAAACTAAAATACAATCCAATTGATTACAGAATTTCATGAATTTCTATTTAAAAAATGTAAATGGTAATGAAACACAACATTATAATGTGAATAATGTTTATTAAAAATCAGTGACAATTTGAACTTGTAAATACTTTCATGATGCTTTGTAACAGTTAAATCTTAGTCCTAATTTTTCTAGATTCATTATTATTGTGTTCATAATCTAAATGAAAAATTATATAGATTTATCTAATTCCTAATGAACGATTCCATGCTGTGATGACTCTGAAGCAAATTTGCAAACCGGAGAAGAAGAGTGACCAGCTAAGCAGTATAGAAAAAAAGAGCAGAGTAGTTTAGAAAAAGAAGACCACTTCGCAGAGATTGCTGGCTGAACTCCATCGACAGAGGGCCTCCTGTGGGCCTCAGCACCATCATCCTGTGTCCACACGCCCTCGACCTCATATTATAAGATCAAGGACAAGGATAATGAACGCTGGCCAAAGTTCCAGTCTCGATAGTCGTCACCCATTGTCCCAGGGAGAGCGTTGTTAGGGGCGGAGCTGCCAATAGCTGCCCCAGCTGAAGGACGTCCCCTGCTGGACATAGGCCTCCCTCAAAGACTTCCACAATAACCGGTCCTGTGCCACCCGAAACCAGCGGACACCCGCGACCCTTACCAGGTCATCAGTCCAGTGGGGGCCTGCCCACGCTACGGCACATCTTTTCGTCCAATATTCCACAGTGTCTCATGACGAAAGTCTTTGACCAGTGTGTGTTGCCAGTGATGACATATGGCTGCTTATTTATTTTTTTAATCTTTATGGCACAAAATGTAATTGTACAAATGGCGGGCTGCTTCTCTTGTTTATAAATAAATATTATTATTATTTTCTGACCTACTGGATACATACCTGATGTTATGTATGCTGTAGCGTTAGTTGTAAAGACTGTTAGCTTACCAGTTTCCTGACTAACTATCGCAATATTTCTTCTTGGCCATTTGGAGGATTTCTACATAAGTACATATGTAAGTAGGTGCTTATTGTGTTTTATACACCTTCGTTTTTATTTGTATTATTCTGACATAGGAGACTTTCATACTTACATCTTAATGCTATTTTCTTTTGTATTATTTTGACATTGGAGACTTTACATTTCCGTACCTATTTATTCTTATTTTTAATTGTCTGAAATTAGAGACTGTATTAGTCTGACATTGAAGCATTGGAGACTCTATACATCTCTGTAATATTGGATTCGGATATACATTTTCCGTTCCGTGCCCTGGGTGTTCATTACCACTGTTGTCATGTCAAAATTCCATATTGTACTTATTAATTGCAGCATGACTTGTAAAAATGCCTACTTACAGAATAAACATTTGATTTTGATCCCAACATCGGTACAAAATTGCACGTTTATACTCGTAATATTAAATATTAGGATATATCATAAAATAAATTCGCGACTTCGAAACCTTGCGAAAATTTTGAATTTAATTCACTTAATGCTAATACCAACCCAAAGAGCAATGGAGAGAGCTATGTTGGGAGTTTCTCTGCGTGATCGCATCAGGAATTAGGCCATCCGCAGCAGAACCAAAGTGACCGATATAGCCCTCCGAATCGCTAAACTTAAGTGGCAGTGGGCGGGGCACATAGCACGTAGAACCGATGGCCGTTGGGGCGGAAAGGTTCTCGAGTGGCGACCACGTACCGGAAGGCGTAGCGTGGGCAGGCCCCCCACACGGTGGACCGATGACCTGGTGAAGGTCGCGGGTGTCTGCTGGATACGGGTGGCACAGGACCAATCATTGTGGAAGTCTTTGGGGAGGCCTATGTCCAGCAGTGGACGTCTTTCGGCTGGCATGATGATGATGATGATGAATGCTAATACAAAAGTAATTATCAGTTCTTCTAAAACCAAAATCAGTACTGTTTTATACAAAATATAATAAAAAACTAGAACTGCTTCATGCTCTTCTTCTTTCCGCCATCGCCCAACGCGGCCACATTTCCATCCTCACCACTTAGATGGTTGGCAGTCCTCAACTACACTGTATCACCGCTAAACTGTGGAATGAACTGTCGCATGCGGTATTTCCGGACCGATACGACCTTCAAATTTTCAAGAAAAGAGCGTACTCCCATCTTAACGGCCGGCAACGTACTTACAACCATTCTGGTGTTGCGGGTGTCCATGGGCGGCGCTAATCGCTTACCATTAGTCGATTTGTCTGCTCGTTTACCTCCTATTACATAAAAAAAATGCTCCGCGATTTTAATGTCGATTTCTACAGACATGTATGTCCTTAAACTACGACCAAGACCACCGGGGAATGGGCAGCAGCATTCCTAGAGTGCGGTAGAGAAACTGCGATCGCCAACCCGCATGCCAAGCGTGGCGATTATGGCATTTACCCCCCGTGAAATTGGGGGAGGCCTATGTCCAGCAGTGGACGTCCTAGGGCTGATATGGTTGGTTGGTTGGTGGATGCCACATCCAAAACATTTTGATACGGCATATCAACCGCTAATATCCAAAGATAAGCGCTCCAGTAAGCCTCTGCGTCAGAATAATTTCCTGAGCTCGAAATCCGCTTAACGTAAGAAAGACGAAATAAAATATTCTATTAGTAAAATCCGTAACTCATAATTCACTCAGAAAGGGTTCCGTTAACATCGCAGGTGGCCTTAATAAATACGAAAACGTTATCGCGAAGTTGGTAATAAATTCAAGAGGCAATCAACTCTGTGGGTAGACTAAAAATATGAATAACCGAGATATAATTACTTATTCATAGCCTGAACGGAGGCTGAGAGGTTTCTAGCTGGCTTGGCGGCAAGAGTAGTTGGTCATTTTATCCCGGTATACACGTAAGGTCTGTGCCGGTATAAGTGTGAAGCTGTTATCAATTTATCATAATCGTCACATATTTGACACCCCGCATGCCTGACAGCTAGATGTCAAATGTATGGAAACGTAGTCGTATCACATAAATCACATTAACTTATTTACAGACAGCCCCGGATCTAAGGGGGGGGGGGGTGGCAAAGGACTGGAATTTGCTGCCGCCGTCTGTATTTCCTGATACATACAATCTGGGTCTCTTCAAGACAAGAGTGAATAGGCTATTACTGAACCCGCGAGCAACATCTTAGGCCTTGTCATCGCTTTCCATCAGGTGAGACTAAGGCCAATCGCTGGTCAGTCTATCATAAAAAAAAACCCCCGGGGCTGTTTACAGAGATACTTACTACTTACTTTACTTGTTTACTTTGGCAATTTTTTTGTGTTAGTTTAATATGCTATGCTTGCCGCACGCGCGCGGATTTGTGGGAAAATCGGCACAAAACATTTTTTTGTCGAAAACTGATCATTATATCAAAATTAAGCTATCAAATTTTTGAAAAATAAAATTTTAATGAAACCAAGAACGCTTTTACGCCTAGTACATAATTCCAAAATGAATGTTACCAAATTTCATATTTTACCGATAAAAAAGCAGTAGTAAAATGGAAAAATAAGGGATATTACATGGATTATTATCTCTAATTACTTTTTAAATATATGAATTAGGAAGAAAACCATGTTACTCATGTCCAACAAAACAAGATGATAGTGATATATTATTGTATTTTTTTCTGGTATCGAAATTGAAATTACTTATTTATTTACAGTAATACAATGCAAGCTTACAGTATGGACACCAAATCGCTTACATGCTAAAATAAACAAAAAAGATAAACATGCACAGGTAAAAAATGTCATAAATGATAATTACAATGTTATTTCATTAATTGACAATTCAATAATTTTTAAGAAAAAAAAACCGACTTTAATGGGGGAGGCCGGAGAAAGATTATTATACTTAGATGGTGCACTTTTAGATTCCATACAATAAATAAAAATGGCTATACGTATGTTTATAATGGTAGAAGACTAAGTACTCTCAATTCCTCATGGAATCATGGAAAAACCTTGCTTGCTTGACAAACAAAACGAAGAGAAAAAATCGCCAAACTTGAACTACGCGTCGTTGAAGAGTTCCGTTCTGATCATCATCAGCAGTTTCACTTCATCAAATGTCACTTTTATGAATGAAAATGCTTGATTAGTTCATGAAAATACTAAAATTACCATTTGTGTGCCTTTCACATTTGAGGAGTTCCCTCGATTCCTAATGGATCCCATCATCAGCACTCGAGAATTACAAAAATCAATCGTGAAAATAGAACTTGCTTAACAAACACATCTAGAAGGACAAATCGCCAAACGTGAACTTTTCGTCGTTGAAGAGTTCTGTTCTGATCATCATCAGCAGTTCCACTTCATCAAATGTCACATTTTTGTATGATAATGCTCGATTTGTTGATAAAAACACAAAAATCACTGTATGTTTGCCTTTAAGATTTGAGGAGTTCCCTCAATTCCTCATGGATCCCATCATCAGAAATCGAGCATGACAAAAATTAATCGTGAAAATAGAACTTGCTTAACAAACGCAGCTAGGAGGACAAATCGCCAAACGTGAACTTTTCGTCGTTGAAGAGTTCTGTTCTGATCATCATCAGCAGTTCCACTTCATCCAATGTCACATTTTTGGATGAAAATTCTTGACTTGTTGATAAAAACACAAAACTTACTATATTTTAAGATTTGAGG
Source organism: Notocelia uddmanniana (assembly GCA_905163555.1). Classification (NCBI taxonomy): domain Eukaryota; kingdom Metazoa; phylum Arthropoda; class Insecta; order Lepidoptera; family Tortricidae; genus Notocelia; species Notocelia uddmanniana. The sequence goes on along the minus strand of LR991058.1, from coordinate 26,990,482 downwards.
AGTTCCCTCAATTCCTCATGAATTCCATCATCATAACTGCGTTTTGACAAAAACGGGACCAACTTGAATATATATACTTACAATCAAAAAAAGAATTTTCCAAATCGGTTAAGAAATGACGGAGTTATGGACTAACAAACAAAAACTAAAAAAAAAAAAAACATACAACTGAATTGATAACCTCCTCTTTTGAAATTTTGAAGTCGGTTAGAAATAGCCTAGCAATGTTGCACAAGAATGCCAAAGTATCGGCGAACATGTCAACGTCTTCTTGCTGAGTGAGCATTAGATGCAGCCATGCCAAAGCATACGTGCTTGTGCAAAGCTCACGCACGTAAGTAACGCATAAGTAATAGTTAATGCATTAAATGGTTACAAAATTACGAATTTTTACTATGGCTCACCAATCTACTCCTAAATTTTTAACCCACTGGCTAGCGTTCGCATCAGGTGAGTGTATGTCTACTATGTCTAGAGCATTGCCATCTTCACTCATCCGTGGTGGAAAGTTAGCCTAATTCCGATATTATATTGGACACTTCTTAAAATGTATTAGCCAAATATATCGTGACTTATTTGGCTACTGTGACTGATACTATAGTAGCCGGCGGTTAAGAAGTCAATCCTGACACCTGTCATTTCCATACAGTTTATAACCTCAAAGTGACTTTTAGGTTATAAACTGTAATTAACCGACGACCATTATAATTATAAAATTGGGAGTGTAAACTAACTGTAATTACCTGCTGTCTGTGCAAAAGTTATACATAGATCTATTCTTTTGTATAGTCGGCGTCACACATATTTTTACACTTTGCAGCTTATTATTTTTTATACAACGATGGTGGAAAACAAGCTTATGATCTGCATGATGGTAAGCAGACACCGTCACCTATGGACCCTTTATTAACTTGAGAATTCGGTGTATCGACAGCTAGAGACATGTGCTGGTCCCCTCACTCTCAACACAGCGTATTCATTTTAACCCTTTGAACGCTTTTATTTTTAATCAAGTGATCACTCACACGCCAAGTTACCAAAAATTTATATAACGTTTAAACCAATAAAAACAAATAAAAACAATTCATAATAGATTTATTTCATGATCAAAGTACACCTTCACTCCGACCGTTTTAGTGGCCGTTGCCGTGGTCGGCACGACGACACACGACCACTTTATAGGTTCTTGGCGTTCAAAGTGTTAAATAACAATAAGCATATATCAATACAATCTAAAAGGGATAGGGGTAACTATTGAAATACATGACACGTGACTTTTGTTTTGCCAGAAGCCTAGTGCATAAATAGAGCAAATAAAATGGGAGCACTTTGCATTGAATTTCTATACAAACTGTACCCATTGTTTTTGCTCTTAGTGTATTATAAGCGGAAATATTTTTTCAACCAGTTTCATTAACACCATATTTCGCGATAGGCCCTAGAAAGTTCCAATTACAAATTTTACATCATGTAGGATGCATTATTTTCCCTACCAGTTACTGTTACTTCTACTTTCTTCGTTACCAGTTACTGTATTCTCAATGGAAGCGTCACGTGGCTCGTTGTCCTTACCATCTCCATAAGCATACCAAACAGCCACAGGCCACGACACTAGTGTAACAAATTGCCGAGTTAGTTGGTAGTTGTGAATATCAAATGCGACAGCCAGGTGCACGGAGGCCCGGGGGATCTCTTTGCGTGTTTGACAACTGTTTTGCCGTGTTCCCTGTTTGCTGCACCTAAATATTCATGAAATTAGTTTTGAAATAGAAATGTTCATTAATGTTTTTGGGTGGAGTTGTGAAGCAGGAATCGAACGTAAAGTGGGGACACATTTTTTACCTTTTGGAGTTTCTTTTTCCAAAAATATTCACTTCATCAAAAAAAGTTTTATGAAGACCAGTATTCATTTTGAAAGGCCTATTCGATAACACCTCACACCATAGGGTTGAAGCAAAAAAAAAACATCCCCACTTTACGTTGGATTACTGCTTCACAACTCCACCCGAAAACATTAATGAACATTTCTATTTCAAAACTAATTCCAATAGACCGTTTGATGTCAAAGGATTATTACCGGGACTATCTAACTGACAGAAAAGCATGGCCCAAACCAGAGACCTAAATAGCATTAATATTTTCATTGTATCACGTCTAGGAAATTAGTAAACACATGTTGCAAAGGAAACTGTTATGGAGGAGTGGAATTTCTTGCCATAGGTGTATTTTCACTTACTAGGAAATTCCAACCTTGACTAGTATTTTTACTTCTATTGTTGGATGGAGCGCTCGTGACCCAGCGGCGGCGGCGGCGTACCGCGTGCGGTATGCGAGGTTAAGCAATGTCGGGCGAGGTCAGTCCTTGGATGGGTGACCGCTTTGAGTGGTTACTAACTGAGCGCTTCTGTGCTTTGGAAGGCACGCTAAGCCGTTGATCCCGGTTGCTGCCTATGATAGCAATCGTTAAGCCAAGTTAGAGGCCTCCGGGCGGCTTGAGAACTTCTAACAGTCAAGTTGCCCACTCACTTGACAACCCTAATCCCAATGAGGTCTAGTTCCCCCTCGGGTTGGAAGGTCAGATGGCAGTCGCTTCCGTAAAAACTAGTGCCTACGCCAATTCTTGGGATTAGGTAGCGGACCCCAGGCATATTTAGGATGCAACTGTACTGGGAATAACGCTAGGAAAAAAATGACTGACTGTCGAGTTTCTTTCGGCGTTTCTTCTCGGCAGTGGTCTTCTTTTTCAGAAACGCCAGTAGATTTTGACTTGAAAAACTGCCATTGCGGCCTACTTGCAGAATAAAAATAATTTATTTCATTTATTTATTTAACTATCTATTTAAGCTTGAAACGCACAGAGCGGCCGCGGCGCGGTGCTGGGTGGAGGCAGTTTTGCACTTTTGATGTCTAATAATAATATGGGCCCGCAGGGCCGCTTGTGGCGAGCTGTTGGGGAGTGACGACCCCACGGACCCGAGTGCTCCAGAGAGTCGGTCAGGGTCTCCGTCTCCTTGCTTGCCTTCATTGGCCGTCCAGAGAGGAGTCGTCAGAGCTATACTATACAGAGAGGGTGGAAGTGAAACATGCATAAGTCGCGAGTGGGCACGGTGGCTGTTAACAGCCACTGGGTAGAAAGCGGTGCACACCTCTCCACACCCTGAGCCGCTCACACCGATGTTGCTTCTGGCCGTCTTTACGACGGCAGTTTCAGGGGCCCATCTAGGCAGCGGTGAGTCACCACCTGCCTCGATAACGGTGTAAGCATTGTTATGGCAGGTGTCCGGAACCTTAGTAATAGCCCAATCTCTTGACCAGCCAAACTTCAACACCATAGCCCAGTAATCTTCTCATTTTCAGAAGAGTCGTGTCCAATGCGCGCAGCGACGTAGACGCATTGATGACTAATTAATTAATTGCGAAATTAGCGCGGCTCGGCCGCTGCTAATAGTGTTGAAACGATGAGTGAACCTATCGTGAATAAGCTCCTCGCCTTTCTGCTGCGGATACTGCGGGAGGATGAGTTGGACGCGGAGCAGGTTTGTTTGGCGAGCTTCAGTGCCGCCGACATCTGCGCAGCGAAGAAGGTGCTGTTCCAGTCCCTCGGGATCGCCGGCACATTTATACCTCACCGGAGGGGGGATAAAACCGGGAAAAAGTCCCTTAAGGACATCATTGATGTTCTGAGGGAGCGTGAAAGCGACTTGCCTGTGTTCGTGGCGACGGAGGTCTCCGGATCCCCATCCTGCATTCCAGAACATGTCGACGTGAGCAGCCTGCTGAAGGAAATCGTGGCTCTTAAGGCAGGCATGGCTGAAATTTTGAAAAAGTTTGACGACTCGCAGGCTTATTATCAGTTTGCGTAATAGTGCCCCGGGAACTCGGTCACCAGCGGCGTCAAATTTCAAGAGTAATGACCGGGTGTCAAATGTCGACTCGGTCAGTTTGCATGTTGCTGACACTGCGCATGCCGTTCCACTGCCCGCGCGCCCCCTCCGCGCCGGGCCTCCCCCCGTCGCATCCTTTAAATCGCGTCATCGCTATGCTGATGCCGTAGCTGGTCGGTCTGTCGCAGCCAACCGGGAGGACGCGCCCTCAAGAGCGCGTGAAGTTCGGGTTCCTCCGAAGGAGAAGCCCTCTCGCACCGATGTGGATAAGGAGGGTTTTACAACGGTGTCGAAGAAGCGCAAGTCGCGCAAGAGTCAGTGTGGTACTGCAGAACCGGTTGGTTCGGATTTGCGTGTTGCCACACCGAGCATGGCGCTCTATGTATCGCGCCTGCACTACACCGCCAAGGCTGATGATGTGGTGGAGTACGTTCGCCAGAAGACCGACTTCCTGCTGAGGGTGTTCCAGCTGCGTTCACGTCACTACGTGCACTTCAGCTCATTTGTGGTGCGCGTGCCGCGGCCGCTGCAGGAGACCATCGCGTGTGCTGACTTCTGGCCGAAGGGTGTCGTGTTTCGACGGTTCCGGGGCAACCTACCGAATCCTACACCGGAGACGACGATGCAACGGGGCCACGCCGTTTCGTCGCCTAAATAGATATTTTATAAGCTTAAGTTTCATGGCGCATTGGGATAACTGTAAGGCCATGTAAACATTTGAAAGAAAGAAAGAAAGAAATAACTTAATTTTATTTACAATAGTCCCAACGCCTGCTGGGACCGGTTCCCGGGTATCTATTGATGTACCCGTGAATGGGTTGTAGTAGTTGTATTACATAGTAAAACTCTCCAAAGGGCCTCTACGTGTTGGATCTGTGTCCCCACGCAAGCCTATCAAAAGACCGGGATGTAATGGCCCGTGAATCTCGAAGGAGAAACAAATAATAATAATACAATGAATTATTGTCGCAAAAAAGCAAAAAACAAAACAAAAATATAAACGCACAAAGAAAATAATAATTAATAAACAAGAACGGTGCAACAATAGGCTCGGGTTCAGCGTTTGCTGCGAGCCTGGCCGGCTGTAAAGCGCTGACTTTCAGCCCGCACCTATTTCACAGCTCAAACAAAAAATAAATGAATAGCTGGCTGGAAGGGGAGCATTCGCTTGACTATCAAACAGGAACTTTAAACTACTTTCCGAAACTATCGACTGTCGGCGATTACTGCTTCACATGTCACACACGCCGCCTCCGCTCTACAGCACTACCGAATACAGAGGGCCTACTCTGAACTTCGAAAATCGAAATTCGTATCGTGCCGCCACTTTCCGGCATATAGTGTATAAGGGTGGTATTCCACTCGTCCAATATCTTTGTCCAATTTCCTTGTCAAATCTTTGATCAAAGTTCTTTGACGTAGGCCCATTCCACTCATCCAATATCTTTGTCCAAGTTTTATTTTTTTCATGCGTAGCCATATTGATTTAACTGTCATCAGAATCTTTGATCAAATGTCGGGGTCCCATCCAAGTTGGATGAAATCATCCAATTTCCTTGATTAAATGTATATTGGACAAAGATATTGGATGAGTGGAATACCTCCCTAACACTAGAGTGAAAGGGACGGTACGACCCGAAGTTCGATTTTCGAAGTTCGGAGTAGGCCTGCAGTGCGGTTTTTTTGATACGACGTGTCCCGGACCATGTTCGCTTTACCGCAAAACCGCCCGCTAGTACCCATTTTTGTGAAAGATTGTCTACAACATTTTACTTATTTGTTTATATTTATTTATTAATTTAATAACCCTACTTACTTTGAAAGGACTGTAAGTAATAAGTAAGATCGCCAGAGCTCCTGAGGATGCGCTGATCTAGCTGATACCTGCATTTATATAACTCATGAACGAATCCTATATCGCCCTTATAACTTCCTTGGAGTCGCCAAGATCCATGATCACTATTCCATCAGGTAGGTAAACCGATCTAGTTTTCCCTCTGAGTTGGAAGGGAAGATGGCAGTCGCTTTCGAAAAACTATTACCTATATCAAATCTTGGAACTAGGTGCCAAAGCAGCCCGGGGCTCCTGTCGGACACCACCGGGGTAAGATCAGCAGGATGAAGTAGACCGTAAGAAGCCGTAAGCTTGCTTGCAGCCGTCGTTATTATAAACACCGCTGCAAGCAGCCACAAGGAAACCAATAGCCCTATAAAAAAGGAAGGACTGGAATTTGCTGCCGCCGTCTGTATTTCCTGATACATTCAATCTGGGTCTCTTCAAGACAAGAGTGCATGGGCTATTACTGAAACAGTGACCAACAATCTTGGGCCTTGTCACCGCTTTCTATCAGGTGAGAAAAAGGCGAATCACTGGTCAGTCAATTTTAGAATAAAAGCAGCTTTGGGCTCCTCTAGGACACCACCGGTATAAAGTCAGCAGGATGAAACAAGATGCCGTAAGCTTGCTTGCAGCCGTCGTATTATAAACACCGCTGCAAGTAGCCACAAGGAAGCCAATGGTCACGCAAAAAGCACTAACCCACCGCGGGCCACAGCTGGACTCCATGGAATGATTAATTCCGTATTCAGTCATAACTGGGGACACATCGACGGCCGCGACAATTGAATGAGCGACCGGACGACGCGTTCGCCCGAGCAATCCATTATGCAGATTGCTGCTCCGATTGCGGCATTGTCGTCGGCTCGCACTGCCTGAATTACCCCACGGCCGCAGACCACTTAGTCGGCCAGCTGTCTCAAAATTTCTAAAGCAGGATAGCTGAAGCGAAAGTTCAACATAGATAACCATTACTACTTTTGAACCGACTTCAAGATTTCAAAAGAGGAGGTTATCAATTCGGTTGTATGTTTTTTTTTTTTTTTTTATGTTTGTTACTCCATAACTCCGTCATTTCTTAACCGATTTGAAAAATTCTTTTTTTGATTGTATGTATATATATCCAAGTTGGTCCCGTTTTTGTCAAAAGGCAGTTCTGATGATGGAATCCATGAGGAATTGAAGGAACTCCTCAAATCTTTAAGGCAAACATATAGTGATTTTTGTGTTTTTATCAACAAGTCAAGCATTTGCATCCAAAAATCTGACATTGGATGAAGTGGAACTGCTGATGATGATCAGAACAGAACTCTTCAACGACGAAAAGTTCACGTTTGGCGATTTGTCCTCCTAGCTGTGTTTGTTAAGCAAGTTCTATTTTCACGATTAATTTTTGTCATGCTCGAGTTCTGATGATGGGATCCATGAGGAATTGAGGGAACTCCTCAAATCTTAAAGGCAAACATATAGTGATTTTTGTGTTTTTATCAACAAATCGAGCATTATCATACAAAAATGTGACATTTGATGAAGTGGAACTGCTGATGATGATCAGAACAGAACTCTTCAACGACGAAAAGCACATTTTTGTCATGCTCGAGTTCTGATGATGGGATCCATTAGGAATCGAGGAAACTCCTCAAATGTGAAAGGCACACAAATAGTGATTTTAGTATTTACATGAACTAATCAAGCATTTTCATTCATAAAAGTGACATTTGATGAAGTGGAACTGCTGATGATGATCAGAACGGAACTCTTCAACGACGCGTAGTTCACGTTTGGCGATTTGTTCTCTTCGTTTTGTTTGTCAAGCAAGCAAGGTTTTTCCATGATTTCATGAGGAATTGAGGGTACTTAGTCTTCTACCATTATAAACATACTTATAGCCATTTTTGTATTTTATTGTATGGAATCGAGTGCACCATCTAAGATTAATAATCTTTCACCGGACTCCCCCATTGAAGTCGGTTTTTTTCTCTTAAAAAATATTTATTTAATCGTATGGCATTTATTTACGAACCGTGAGATCTTCGAGAAGACAAGTACGGTTGCCAGTTTTTGTTGCACTTTTAGCACCACCCAGGGGTCACGTGTAGGGTAACGTTGGGTACTCCCTACGGACGTGGTGCAACTTCGACCCCCCTTTGTCAAGTGAGTGGGCAACTTGACTGTTAGAAGTTCTCAAGCCGCCCGAAGGCCTCTAACTTGGCTTAACGACTGCTGTCGTAGACAGCAGCCGGGATCAACGGCTTATCGTGCCTTCCAAAGCACGAGAGCGCTCAGTTAGTCACCCATCCAAGAACTGACCTGCGCCCATATTGCTTAACCTCGCATACCGCACGCGGTAGGCGGGTGCCGCTGGGCCACGAGCGCTCTACCATTACTACATATCATTAGATTATGTATGTTTCTTTGATGTAATAAGTTGACCTGTACTTTGTACATTTTATTCTTAAATAACATAAATTATTTCTAAAGCAAGATAAAAAATGTTAACTATCAGTGATATCTATCAAATGAAAATATAATTAAACGGGTCACTCACGCTCGACATGTTTCGGACTTAATCATGAGCGCTGATAGGGGCGACCCGTATACCACTGAGTGCTTATGACGTCATTGACCCGTTTTAACATGTCTAAACGTCGCACGGTAATATTCAATGTAAAATATCAGTCAAATACAGAAACACTTCTAATTTTCAGTAATGTTTCATTAATGTGTTCAACTGATTGGTTTCAAGATGTTTGGAGCGGTATTACTGGCGAAAGATAAATAAATAATAATAAAATAACACGGTACATGAATTGACATGCTTTTGACCAATAACGACTGGCCATTAGAAAGCCAGTGTTGCCTGCCCTGTGCTTACTGCTAGTTTCCTATTTTTTTACCCGACTGCGCCTGAAGCAGGGTTATGTTTTGGAGAGTATGTATGTATGTATAATTGTTTGGCACGCTCTGCAGCCAGAGCGGCTCTATGGATTTTAGCTTGAGAGGTGTCGTTAGATTCGTATTTACTGTGAGAGTGACACTGGGTATATCAAAATTAAAAAATACATAATGGCAGATTTTTGGCGCCACATTCCAAATAACACAGAAGCGCAGTCGGGTTTTTAGTTTTTTTATTAATTAGTCTTGTTCTTGATAAGGTTCGAATTTCGAATTAATCCTGGCGATGTGTCTGTTTGCGATAACCTATAACTAGCCTTATAAGACACGCGTGCAGCGTCACGCTGTAGCCCGTACCAAAATAACAAGATAGGATCTATCTATGAAGTATGAAATTGTTCATAGATCCTATCTTATCTAAGATAATTATTTCGTGATGAGCGTCACGAACTATTGATAGGAACCAATACGCTGTACCAACACCGAATGAATGCACGCTTTCCAGGTCCCATTGGACGCAGTCCCTAGCTCACGATCGCATGTAACTATCACATTCACACTCATTGTGTATGTAAAGGATAACAATATACGTGTATGGGAGCGTGGATGCGCGGCCGCGTCGGTATTATGGATATTGCCTCGTTGGATTAATCATTGATTGATGACCGGCGCGGATGAGAAACGCTGATTGTGACCGTTTCATTTTTCGAGGATCCACCACTGCGATGCACTTCGATTGTTTGAATACAATCTTTATTGGTTTTTCGGGCACATGTTTGGTTAAGGGCACCGATGGACTGCACGTGGGCTGTTAATTACACAGTCTGTCTTCTGTGTTGACCCTAAGCGAGCGAAAAACGATTCTAACAAATTAATTTTTAGTCGGAATACATGCACAGAATATCAGAATATCATATTAGCTCTTCAAAAAGCGCTCATGTTTATAACTTTGACCCGGATTTGTCCATTTAAGTTGTGCAATCATTAGAAACTTAAGTATTAGAATTTAATGATTAATCTTAACCATCCGCCTTCCTTCTTGACACTAATGACAACTTAGTTAAGGCAATTGAACTAGTCGTAATGGAGATTTTTTGAGGTGACAGAGCAGAAAATTTTGTAGGTACTTTCAGCGGTACAGTAGTCAATGCATCGCCGAATATGTACAAATGCATATTTTAATTCAAACCTCATCTCGCCTTGCCGAAGAAAGCTTAAGCAGCTTTTCCCAGCGATTAATAGTACATTACTACAGAGGCCGGGACGAAAGGGGTTGCCGGCCGATGACATATATATAGACGGCCGAGCGAACGAGGTCGGATAGGTCTGAGGCGGGCAACCCCATATTTCCCGCCGAGGTATGTATAGTGCTTTTCTCAAACATGCAATGAAATAAACAACAACAAAAATCAAAGTTTTATTTTTTAGTGGCAGAATGTCATGGTGCCTGTGCCACAATTCATGTGGAATGGAAATTAAAAAAGAGGACTTTGCCGGCCTAGGCCTGCAAGATTTGTATGAAATTCCATTAACGACCTCTTAACGTCATACTTCGCAGCCTATTATAAGGAACATAACATCAATATTTCATTGCATGTTTGAGAAAAATACATTGTCGAGACAAATGTTCAATCTCTTTAAATTATCATCTAGTACGAGTTGCCATTACCATATACAGATCAAGTTGCGATCGAAATTGCAAGCTGAGTGCAGCGTAAGTCAAGTAGGCGACGAAAACTAGATACCTACACCTTACGTTAACTCAGTGAGCGAGCGTGAGTTGGTGCCTAATGCGACGAAGAAGGCTCCTAACAAGGATGAATTACATTTGTAGTAGGTTGGCAAATATTCAGTATTCTGCGTCTTTTTTTGTCATAGCCGTCTTGTTATACATTATATTAAAAGAGATAATATAACCAGAGCGTTTGTGACTTAGCAGCGCCCGCGTACCGCGTACGGTACGCGAGGTTAAGCCATGTCAGCCGGCCGGGGTCAACTCTTAGATGGGTGACCACTTTAAGTGGTTACTAACTGGTAGTTGATCCCGGCTGCTGTCCAATGACAGCAGTCGTTAAGCCAAGTTAGAGGCCTTCGGGTGGCTTGAGAACGTCTAACAGTCAAGTTGCCCACTCACTTAACAAGCCTAATCCCAATAAGGTCTAGACGATTTCCCCGTTGGGCTAGAAAGTCAGATAGCAGTCGCTGCCGTAAAAAATAGTGCCCACGTCAATTCCCGGGATTAGGTAATGGAGACCGGGCATCCTTCAGGATGCAACTTTACTGGGCTAGGATAACGCTAAGATTTGAACTAGAGTTAACTTTTGTTAAAAACCTAAACCAATATCGGTTCTGAGTCTTACTTATTCAAATTTCTGGCGATTTTTCCTACCTGTGTCTAGATAATCGTAGCCAACGGCGACAAAACCTTTACAGCGAGCGTTTCAAAATTTTGAAAAATCTTACAGTGGTAAATTTTGACAAGCCTCTTATTCATAAATTCGGTTTGTGAATAACCCCCCGGTTTCCATATAAAATAGGTGAATGAGAGGTGAGGACGAATCGGTTTCTGAATACAGTTAGTTATACACCCCATCAGGTACGCGTACTTGTCGCTTCATATCAGTTCTATTTCCTAATTCAAACCGTGATCACTCGCTATTGCGAAAAGTTTCAGAGCTTCGCTTAGAAGTGGTTCGTAAAAAATGTAATGTGTGTGTGTTTGACGGCCTATGTAGCCTAGTTGGTAGTGACACTGCCTCAGAAGCTAGAGGTCCCGGGTTCGAATCCTGGCCAGGGCATTATTTGTGCAATTAGCACGGATATTTGTTCTTGGGTCTTGGATGTTTCCTATGTATTTAAGTATGTGTTTATCTATATAAGTATGTATATCGTCATCTAGTACCCATAGTACAAGCTTTGCTTAGTTTGGGACTAGGTCGATTTGTGTAAGATTGTCCCCCAATATTTATTTTATTTATTTATTTAGCTCCATACAAACTTTTGATAACAAACAAAACAAATTAAAAACAAATGACTATACTTTGGATATACAATCCAAGAATAGATTTTGAGAAAAGGCTTGTGATTATTTCAAGATACAATTACTATTATGTCGTTATCTAAAGTGGCTCCACGAAATTCCCTATTGGCTAGTCTTGCAAAACATTTAAATCTGCCTAGATGTACAGTCGGTAAGGATTTACGATGTTGCAAGGAGAGTTTGACCGTCGAAAGGAAACCAGGATCCGGTCGAAAAAGAGGATTTCAGGATAAAAATCCCGGTGAAAAATCAAAGCCGCCTCTATGGTTTTTTTTTAAATTTTTGTTGCAGAAATAAATCTGTACAAACGGCACACTTAATGCCTCAAGGCATTCTCTCCCTGTTAACCATGGTATATTAATCCAAACATTTCCGAGCGAAACCTAGCCGAAAACTTAGATGCCACTAAGTCTCTGGTTCATCGTGTTAAACATAATGGACTGAAATCGTTTAGGGACCAAAACGTCCCAGATAGAACGTCTGCAAAACCGAAAGTGGCTACATCCACTGGTGGTGGGTGGTGGTGGATGTAATAGTGGTAAGGAGTTTTACATGAATTTCTTTACTAATTTTGACTACTGCGTGATGGACGACGAAACGTATGTGGTCGTTTAAGTAGGTACATATTTGTTACTTAAGGTATGTATTTGTTAAGTTCTAATAGTAGCTTAAGGCTGGGTTGCACCGACTTACGATCACAGACTGATCATCGTTAATAATTGCGGCGGCAGCTGTCATCCCATAGAAACTTGTCAAACTTTCCATACATTGAAATTTTAACGAACTCAGCTTACGACTACAGACGATTTGGTGCAACCCAGCCTACTTAGGTATAATTATTTGATTGTTAGGCCATTTTACTCGTTAGATAATTTTTTGATAAGTTGTATAATTAGGAAATGTAAGCTTTAAATGTTTTATTTTGCAAATTTATTAACTTAGAAATGTATTAGTGTAATATTTGCCTGCCATACTGCGGCGGAACATGCATTCATGTAATTTTAGTATAGTACTGACATGATAATTGTATATAACTGTGTATGTTCTAGCAAATAAATAAATTGAATTGAATTGAATTGAATGTTACTTACCTAGTGAATTTTAGTTATCAACCGAGGATATATGTATGTATACGCCAAAAATGATAGGCAGAGTACAATGTTTTTTTTATTCGGTGCCACTTGGCATATGCATCTTTAAAAATATACTTAGGTAAATGTGATATTTCAGTTATAGGTTGGGAGCCCATCGCCCACTTCAACCCGGTTCCTACAGTAGGTACACACACACACATGGATACGCACACGCAGGTAGGTCATCTGGAAGAGATCGCTTTGGCTATAAGACCGCCTAATGTTCATCTCTACCTATGTTTTGCTGTTCTGTTTCTATTTGTAATTGATTAGTTTGTGTAAATTGTACAATAAAGAGTGTACATATACTGATTTTAGAGTGTAATGTACCTATTGTAGTTAAGAGGGCGCAGTACGCTCGGTCTGGCTCGGTTCTCCATACAAACGTATTTACCCTCTCATTTTAAAACGCCATGCTAGAATAACATGAAAATTTGTATACACAATGGGATCCGGCATATCTAGGTCGGACCATAGTTTCTGTTACTAGAAATTGTAAGAGAAAAAAAATACAGCGGCTTTTTGAGTTTTTTACGGCTTGTATGAAAACCTTAATAATCGCTGTATTTTTTCTCCATTATAATTTCAAGCAAACAGAAACTATGGTCCGACCTAGATATGCCGGATCCCATTGTGTATACAAAGTTTCATGTTATTCTAGCCTGGCGTTTTAAAATGAGAGCATAAATAGGTTTGTATGGAGAACCGAACGTACTGCGCAGTCTTAATACAATTAGACAGTCAAACCATATAAGTTTTTATTTTTTTATCTGTAACACGGCATTCCAAGCACAGATTTCAATACTAGCTTAAACTGCCCCGCTAATAACGCTCTCAAAACATCACGAAGCACTCTGAATTACCGTCGTTTACATCACTGCAAAATAACCCGACTATATGTCGGAATGGCAGTAATTGAAATCCAACATCGGCAGCCATTGCTCGCATGAGCTCGTTGGTCAATGGAAAAACACAATGGCCCAGTACAATGGGCTCCATTCACAGGTCTTAAACGTTCACAGCTAAATGGAAATTTTAGAGCGAAACGATAACGGTGTAACTTAATTTTTCTCTACAAAATGGATCGCTTATTGTACGGCATTTTCGTTTAACGTTTACTGTAATGGGATAGTTGAAAGTGTGAAGGGTTTTCTAATGGTCTCATGAGTGTGCCTTGGAAATTACGCGTTCTTCGTGGCGCCGCCGAACTGAACGGATCAAGTAGTAATAAGGGTTGATTTTATGTTATTCTTGTCTACTTATATTATTGCCTCTCTAAATATAACCAAAAGGAAATCTTTTGATGAATTTTCGAGATAAAAAAAAGTCGAAGTTGGCTCAGTCCGAAAAAAGAAGTGTACAGTCGCGGAATTACAGAATGAACTGTTCGTCACTTTTTGGAGGTTCTAGCAATGTACAAATTGCAGAAATTGCAGAAATATTCTCGGAAATTTCCGAGAAATTACATGAAAGAAATTTAGAAAGTTCTCTGTGAGAATGTTCCCATGAGAACTTTAGCATTTTGTGTAATATAAAATATTACACGCCACATATTAGTAAACCAGGCAGGTATAATATTTAAAATGGCGTGTGTCTACGTCGGTCCTGACACGATAAGATTGTTTATTAAATTTAAGTTCCAGAGAATATTCTCCATAGAAGTTTCGCAACTTATGAAACTTCTCCTCGGTGCATTGCTAGGAGGTTCATGTATGTGACTACACTTCACAATAAACTTGAATGACACGTATCAGTTAAAATTACGGTATTTGTATTTAGGTTTGTTTTTCACTTGTATATTGAAAAGACCTTCAGAATGGATACAGGCCATATTTTTATCCCGTGTCTCCGGTCGTGTTCTTCGCGAGTGGAACTGCGCGGGCAGATATTATACGTAGATATTCACTACCTCTACTACTCCTCTGGCGCAGCGACCCAAAGTGTGTCTCGGCCTCAAGCACGAGTGCACGCCACTGATCCAGATCCTGCGTCTTTTACTTCCACGAGTCAACTGGAAGCTCGCATCTAGGGCGGCCGACCGGGCGTTTTCCATTTGGTTTGCCTAGGTAGGCTTTTTTGACGGCATGGTAGTTACCCTTTCGCTCTAGATGACCAAGCTAACGAAGACGATACGCTTTCGTTACTCCTATGAAATTCAGTTCCGCGACAAGATCTTGATTAGCCTCGTATATATTCAGATTGCTGCGAGGCAAGTTATTCAACCCTGGAGTTCTCGCGGAGGTGCGTCTGAATGCGCCGGAGCGGTACGTGTGGCGACGCCGACGGCCGAGCTTGTTCGCCGAGCCCCGCGCTCGTACCCAGCTACTTCGTCAGGCTCCATTCACTAGGGCACTGCGCACACTTAATCGGGTAGCGGTCGAATTGGATCTGTTCTCCTGCTCGTTGAACGAATTCACAAAGGTTACACTAGGTTTATTATGTTACAGTAATGTTGTATAGAGTGTCAATGCATGCGTACCTGTATAACTGCTGCTATGTACCTATTCATATTATCAAGCCAACATGGTTAAGAAATCCACACTGTCGCATTAGGTTCGTAGCCTGTAAGGACTGTTGTGTGTATGAAATAAAGAAAAAAAAAAAAAAAGAATTTGAATGTTGATATTATAAATATTCCCAACAAACGCAACTCGACGCAACAAAATTTTAATATCTTGTTATACGTAGGCATTTCGTTTATTTATAAAAGTTTATATGAAATGTTTCCTCTCCGTATCTAAAGCCGTTAATTAATAATTTAGTTATAATAATTAAAACTCCATTGTTGCGTCGAGTGCAGTGAGCCCCGGGCACTTTGCTGCGCTCGGGAATAAAGCAATGTATTTGATTAAAACAATTTTATAATATATTTTTTAAATATAGGTATCCGCTTGTTTGTACCCCGTGTGGTTTTTAGTATAGCACCACCCATTTTCTTCCTGTATACTTAAAGGCGTAATTAATGGATTGGGTTGAAGCGTGTTGTCATCTATAAGTTTAAACCTACAATTGCTAGCCACATGCATCAAAATAGGTACATTAGCGTGTCTCTAACCGCCTTATTCATAAACGTGCATCAAGCCTCTATTAGTTAACAAGCCGCTAAAGTTGGTTTGTCCTTACCTGTCACTTTGACATTTATGTTTGTGAGAAAGGGACAAAACAACTTTTAGTTAACAGAGGTTTGTTAAGTTTTATGAATAAGGGGGTAAGTGTATACCACTAGTGGCTCTTTAACTTTTTTTTATATTTCAAGAAACTGACAAAACAAATCTTAATAATTAGCAAACCTGCTCACAAAATTTCACGAGAATCGGTTGAGAAATGCGACCTGTAAAGGAGAAGAGCCAGAAATCTGGACATACGAAAGCATTTTTGCTGAAACTGAAACGGAGAACCTCGTGTCACTGGATCAATTGTGTTAATTGTTGCTGAATTTACTTAACTTGAATGACAATGGGCAGTTTGCCTTTTTATTATTTATTTATTTATTTAAACTTTATTGCACAAATAAATCGGTACAAATGGCGGACGTAATGCCTCAAGGCAATCTCTACCATTCAACCATGGGGCCAAACAGAAAATAGCGAAGTTAGGTAAGAGACACACTGGGTGAGAAATACTAAAAAAAGTCCTAAGGTAGAGCTAATTACAAAAAAGGCTTTGTATGCCACACAACACCTCTCTCTTACTGTACTTATATAATCCTTGTACAGTCAGCATCAAAAGTATATGAAAGTGTCAAAAGCTCTTATTACCTTATAATAAAGACTTTTGAACTTTTCAAATACGTAGTGACTTTTGAAACTGACTATACGTCTCCTTGTACATTTTTATCCCTTTTAAAATTCGTACCTACTTGTTTCTATTTCCTTTACCGTACAGTACAGCCAAGAAAGTGCTCTGTTACCACTTTTGTACAGTCAATAGCAAAAGTATTTTAACACTTTTTCACCTAATTACAATGGAATTTCTGCTTTCTCGTTCCATCTAGTGATTCGCTCATTTAAGTTGAACGATTTCTGTACATCTGATTTATTCTCACTAATGCACAAATCAGTCAGTTCGAAAGAGACAGGATAAGTGATATCTGGCAGGTCTTCACCAGGCAGGTGGCAGGTAACAGTGTCTCCGTTTTCATCATAACTGCAATTTAAACTGAACTGACGTTTGTGACGTTTTGGTTTTTAAATGGAGACAAATCGTTATAGGTGAAAATGACCTGTTGTATGTAGTTGTGTCGTGTTCGAATAGGCGTTCGTTCTGTTTGTGTTGCACATATCAAATATGTAATGTCCATTCGAACACGCTACTACTACTGCTACATACAACAGGCCATCTACTTAAGTTTTTTACCTATAACAGCCGCGAATAATTGTACTACAATCTGTCCCGTTCTAACTCATCTTGGTTCATCATCATCATCATGTCAGCCGAAAGACGTCCACTGCTGGACATAGGCCTCCCCCAAAGACTTCCACAATGACCGGTCCTGCGCCACCCGCATCCAGCGGACACACCAGGTCATCAGTCCACCGTGTGGGGGGCCTGCCCACGCTACGCCTTCCGGTACGTGGTCGCCACTCGAGAACCTTTCCGCCCCAACGGCCATCGGTTCTACGTGCTATGTGCCCCGCCCACTGCCACTTAAGTTTAGCGATTCGGAGGGCTATATCGGTCACTTTGGTTCTGCTGCGGCATCTTGGTTAACCATAAGGATTCAAAAAGACAACTCTATGAAAAAATTACAACATTTCAAATTTTTAAGTAGTATGAAATCTTACCTCATTTCGTTAAATTGGTAACAAAAACCCGCAATATATTTTTATTTTTATAGCTATTAGTTTTCTAAATAGCACAAAAAGAACAGCACTTTCTTTAGTAAATTTGTCTTAGTAACAGTGCTACTGTATGATTTGTTACACTGTGACTCCTTACTTGTCACTTACTGTCTTTTAGACTGAGGAACTTTTGAAATTGATTTATTTATATGAAACTGGGATATTTTCAAGAATTTAAAACGGTGTTTTACTTAACTTTTTATCCTCTATTTGATTTCATCGGAAAAAAGCATGCTTAAAAAATGAAATGTTGTCAATTATCTTGCTCAACACTACGGATCTGTTAATATTATTTATAAATCTAAGCTCAACTAGACACTGTCCTGTCCAACTGTATCAAAGTACGTTTTTGAAATTGATTTATTTATATGAAACTGGGATATTTTTAAGAATTGAAAACGGTGTTTTACTTAACTTTTTATCCTCTATTTGATTTGATCGGAAAAAAGCATGCTTAAAAAATGAAATGTTGTCAATTATGTTGCTCAACACTACGGATCTGTTAATATTATTTATAAATCTAAGCTCAACTAGACACTGTGCTGCCCAACTGTATCAAAGTACGTTTATTCACTGATAGTCAAATCATAACAATTGTGACTGCACCATACATATGATTTTGTTGCTGTGGACATCTGAGGGTTGGAGACCTGGTGACCTGACATACAGGTTTGTCCTAGTTTAGGCACCAGTCTCCAACGCACAAGGTACATGGTTAATTTATATTGTGTTTAGCTTAGAGAAATTTCTGTACATTACCTACTCAATGTATACTTTGTGGTGGAGTTAATATATATTTTTTCATTTTTTTCATTTTTTTTCAAATCAGAAACTTTTTACGAAACGTCCAAAACGCTCGATTATGAAGTTGTAGGGAAATTTGCCTAATGAAATGACGTCACCCTTTGATCAAGCTGCGTCCTTTTTCCATGTTGTTCTATTTAAAAATCTTTAAAATTGCAGAAATAAGCTAAATTATGATTTTTCCGAGTATTTTCGTATGATTGGTTTATTGGTAACGTAAAAGATTTTTTTTTGTGTTGTGAAATTACCCAATTCAAAGAAAATGTTGCGGTAAGGATACCATTTTAAAGAGCGCGTCTGTACATAATCAAATGGTTTTAAAGTGGTAGGTAGACAACTTTCTTGCCTTTGTGTACCTGAAAATCATAATATCCTTGACCCGCTATCATAAGGTTCTTTGCGGTGCTTCAGAGACTGAACTGCGGGAATAAAGCTGATAAGCGAGAGTTCACATGAGGCTGTGTTTTTTTTATCGTTTCGCCATAAGGTTTTATACATAGCCTCGTACGTAGTGTCTTTCGATTATTTACCACTTTTTAGGGTTCCGTGGCCAAAATAGCTAAAACGGACGAACGTCCGTCCGTCCGTATGTCACAGCGGATTTACTCGGAGACTATGAGCACTACAAGTATGAAATTTGGTAGGAAGGTGTATGCTATGAACCGCTATAGAAATATGATGTGAATTTACGAAAAAAATATCAAACTGGGGGGTGCACCCCAGGGGGTCAAATTTTTTTTTTCAGTGCACATAGGAAAAGGTTTTTAGAAACCTCTATATAAAAATGATATAGAGGTTTCTAAAAACCTTTTCCATTTAAGTCAACCGTTGGTGAGATATTAGCTGTCAAAGCTGTGAAAGTGTCCCGCCCCCCCCTTTAATTTCCAAACAATGAAGTTTAAATTTAGAAAAAAATTCTCTCAACGATTTTTGGTTTGAACAAGATAGGTTTGAGGCTTTTTGAGTTATTGCTGAAAAGTAATTGTGTGTGTATACCGGAAAAAATTAGAAAACAGAGATTTTTTTATTAGTTTTATTATTATTATTTAAATGCCAGTTTTAAGGCACGAGTGAATAGGCATCTTCTGGGTGAGCTCGCTTCATCGTCGGTCTCATCTTTGCCCCCTGGCTAGATGCTGGCCAAGAGCAATCCCATTTTTAATAAAAAAAAAAACCGTCATTTATTAACCGATTTGGAAAAATCTTTTTTTGTTTGAAACGGTAACACTTCAGGGGTGGTCCCATAGTTATCAGGTAAGAATCTGATCATAGGGTCCGGCTCCTGGAGAAATCGAGGGAACTCTTCAAATATTTGAGGTGCACCTATAGGCACTATAGCGATTTGGGTATTTTGTATAGTAACTCGTGCATTCGCTCTTAAAAAGCACCATTTGGCGAAGATTGACAAAAAGTAATGATATCCCATCAAAAACATAAATGTGAAAATGGGAGCCAAGTTCAATTGTCGTTTTCACCGACAAAAGAATTGAGATCTAAATGGGTGCCAAGTTCCGTAGATTCTCTGAAAGGTGCCAAGTCCGACACTACATTGCTTACAAAAAAAGTAATTTACTGCGGCTTAATGCATTTTGGATATTTAAGAAAAAGAAAACCATTTTCACAATCATTATTTTGATGGGATAGATTTTACGGCCTCGTAAACCCGTCTATTGTAAGTTTCATTAAAATCGTTGCAGTGATTTACGAGATTTCAATTACAAACAAATATGAGTTATTTAAATTTTAATATATTATATAAATTATGTTGCTCGTTTTTAGTAAAGGATTAAGATTTTCGTTTTCTTCTTCTCTCACTGCCATCCATCCCACAGATCTTTCTTTACTGTGGTCGCTGCCTATGAATATAGAAAGATCTCTGAACCATTTCATGTGTAGGGTACGTAACCCGTAGCTCAGCAGATTATGCTTACCGCAATAATTGGCCACCCTCTTCTCTATTCATTCATCAATCCCTCCGGCGCTCGCTCCCATTAATGACCTGGGGTTATTCACATACCGACTCGTCCTCACCTCTCACCGCACCCGTTTCTATGTATGTGGAAACTGTCAAAATTTGAACAAAAGACATTTGACAGTTTCCAGATAAAAACGGGTGAGGTGTGAGGTAACAGGTGAGGACGAAAGGGTTTGCTGTAAATTCGCGACACCCGAAACGTGTTTGAGATAAATATTGTATCTCGGGTATTTAATGGCAATGCCGTGCACATGTAAGCCTACGGGCGAATCATAAATCAATTGTTTCCATTGTTCAATCTCATTACGGCACCTAATACGTGGGGCTAGTAAATCTCCAGTGGCCCTCGGTGAGCCGCAGATTAAGCGACTTTATTGGGTCGTCCATCTTCTGCTGCTATTAACCTCTGGGCCTGTGCAGTGTTTTCCAAGTAGGAATTTAAGGCAAGTAAGTGTCCACAGGCAGGAGGTCTATTTTGGTACGTCGCTTCCGTGTACGCGTGACGTTTACGTTACGTTACGTCGTTTTATTAAGGGTGGGTTGCACCAAACCGTCTGTGATCGTAAGCGGTGTTTGTCTTGAAAGTTTGATCTGATTGTATTGAAAGTTTGACAAGTTTCTAATGGGATGACAGCTGCCAGTGCCATGGTTAACGTTGATTGGTCTGTAATCGTAAGTTGGTGCAACCCACCCTTTTGTTAAAAATCCAAACCAACAATGGTTCGGAGTCTTATTTGGTAAAACATCTCGCGGTGTGTATACTGTGTAGATAATCGCGGACCGACAATGACTTTAGAAACGCGCGTTTCAAAATATCGGAGAACCACCTAACCCTAGCACGAGTGGACACAATATACTACAATGCAATTAGGATGTGGAAGTCGTGGTCTTAGCAATAAAGTTTTCTCGCTCGCTGTTTTAGTTTCTAATAGTTACCACCAGATGCGCTGTTCAAGTTACCATACAATTTGAGACTAAACGCAAACGCGTTCGTTTGTGTTTATGTTTCGAAAAAACTTATACTAGAGGTACTGAAATTGGTCCTAAGTGAATACGTTAACGGTTTCAAATAAATAGGTGACTCTGGCTGGTGCTAAAATTTCAACAAAACTGGCAACCCTACCGTCTTCTCGAAGACCTCACGGTTCGAAAATAAATGCCAGCGATTATTATTATTAACAAACAGGTACAAAACTTCTAAAACGTATAATGGATTTAGCATACTAAATAGGGCTGTCCCGCTCTGGAGGTGCCGAATCCAGGAAGATACTTCTTAAGCCTATTGGCGTGTGAGACAACTGTCAGCTCAGTAATAAAGAAACAAAACTTAAATAAAGCCCCTCTTGTTTGTAATTGTGGCATGATCGAATAGACATTAACCCCCTTTTTCATAAACGTCCATCAAGCCTCTATTAGTTAACAAGCCGCTAAGGTTGGTTTGTCCTTTGTCACTTTGACATTTATGTTTGTGAGAAAGGGACAAAACAACTTTTAGTTAACAGAGGTTTGTTAAGTTTAATGAATAAGGGGGTACATGTTTAAAATTTATAACACAAACAAAACAAGTGCCTATTCGAACAATCCACAACTACATGCAAGTACTCTCTCTACATAAGTTTTTCACCTATACTCAAGGTTGATTAAAAGTTCATATGCTCACTGCAGGGCACTAACCTCCTTCCATGAATAAATGGGAACGGGCATAGGTTCCTACACTGGCCCAGTACGGCCCGAGGACTTCACATACATCTGCAAAGAGAGTCTATTCAAATAGCCGCCGAAGGCAACATATCAACGTTAGTTTGAAGCGCTCTAGTGCTAGTTGAGCTTGCAAATAGTGCAATCACGGCGGTGAGACGCGTGTTACAGTGCTGGGTATTCACAACGCTGACGACAACTGTCTTCGGGTGAACCAGTGTACAATCTCTCTTCACGTATAGAACATATAGGCGCATAAAATTAGCAAAACCTGGACATAATTCGATAACCGTAATTTTCTTTTTCTACGATTTAAAGTATTGTTAGTTATGATTAAAATAAAAAGAATTAAACATTTTAAGGCTCCGCGTCAATGTTAAAAAAACAAAATACTAAATTTTTAACACATTTTGGATTTTGTAAGGAAGCCATAATAAATAACTTTGTAAAAGGGTCTGTATTGTGATAAGAAAAAATATCATTTAATCAATTATCGTGGATATTTTTTGTTTAATACGTTTCATATAGTACTAATAAAATGTTGACGGCATCAATTAAACACTTTTGACGTAGTTATGTATTTGGTTTTCCAATAATTACCCATATTCGTGACTTTAGAGATCTGCAATATGGTGATAAATTATTAAAAATTAAACGGCTTCTCTATGCACATAACTACATCAAAAGTGTTAACATTGACGCGGAGCCTTAAAATGTTTAATTCTTTTAGGTTTAACTAACAATACTTTAAATCATAGAAAAAGAAAATTACAGTTATCGAATTATGTCCAGATTTCGCTAATTTTATGCGCCTAATAATTAAATAAACTCGGCCAAAGGCATTAAAAAAAATCAGTAACAGGCAAAAATACCTTCGCAGCGTTTCATACGTCTTTTACTAAGAAGGGAAGACTTTTTACTGATCATGTCCGTAATAGTTTTCGTTGGTAGTCTTTATTAAGCTTTACTTTCATTTTTTTTTTTTTTTCATATTTTTTGGACCACTAGTTCAAGTTAGAGGAGGGGACACACTTTTTTTTTGTTTTGGAGTGATTATTTCCGAAAATATCCACTTTATCAAAAAATGATTGATGAAGACCTCAGTTCATTTTGAAAGACCTATCCAACAACACCCCCCACCATAGGGTTAAAGCAAAAAAAAACATCCCCACTTCAAGTGTAGCTACAGCTGGCACTTTCTAGCACTAACAATCACAGAGCAAAGCCTCGGACAGACAGACGGACATGGCGAAACTATAAGGGTTCCTAGTTGAGTACGGAACCCTAAAAAGCGCGTTTTAAAACTCTTCAACACTTGACCGAGAGACTATTATTGCTTAATCCGCGCACATTCCCTTCGCCCTCGTACAGCACTTACGATCAAGTACTGTTTTGCTCTCGCTATTTATTTACGTTATATTTATTCTTTGATTAAGACGGCGCAGTACGATCGAGGTGGATCGGTTCTCCATACAAACGTAGTTTCGTTCTCATTTTAAAATGCCTCGTTGAAATAACATTAAACTTTGTATACACAATGTGAGCCGCTATATCGAGGTCGGAAATTAGTTTTTGATGCAAGAAATTGTAATAGAAAAAAAAATACAGCGGTTTTTTGAGTTTTTTACGGCTTGTAATTGATCGAAGGGCTTGTATGAAAACCTTAATAATCGCTGTATTTTTTTCGCCATTATAATTTCAAGCAAAAGAAACTAATTCCCGCCCTAGACAAGCTGGATCCCATTGTGTATACAAAGTTTCATGTTATTCTAGAATGGCGTTTTAAAATGAGAGCATAGATACGTTTGTATGGAGAACCAAACGTACTGCGCCCTCTTAAGAGTCCGCTGTATAGTTTCGCTCTCATTTTATAACGCCATTCTAGAATAACATGAAACATTGTATACACAATGGGATCCGGCATATCTAGGTCGGAAATTAGTTTCTGTTGCTTGAAATTATAATAGAGAAAAAATACACCGATTATTAAGGTTTTAATACAAGACCGAAAAAAACTCAAAAACTCGCACTATTTTTATTTCTATTATAATTTCTTGCATCAAAAACTAATATCCGACCTCGATATAGCGGCTCACGTTTTGTATACAAAGTTTAATGTTATTTCAACGAGGCGTTTTAAAATGAGAACGGAACTACGTTTGTATGGAGAATCGAGTTCAGCCGAGCGTATAATACCTACTGGGGACTCTTAAATCCAGTTGCACAGTTTTTTTATGTTCGTTGATTATCGTTCTCCCAGGTAACGCATGTGGCCGAAGGGGTCCTCCGGGGGCTCCGTGTAGGTACGCATAGTTGTTAAGAATCTCAAAGACAAATTATATTAGGGACAAGCTTTTGCCCGTGACTTCGTCCACGTGAGATCCGTTTACATCATACCTCCATATAAAATCCTCCCCCCCCCCCTTAGGGGATGATTTCCAACATACAAATTATCTTACGTCTTAACCCGAGACTCAAACTATCTCAAGGGGTAGGCAGAGATCACGGATGTCCATTTGCTACGATCCTGACACACAATTTTCGCTCCATGAACTCTCATAACATTCGTCATGCATACATGCCGATTTAGTCCCTTTTGACCTGTTGTTAGTTATTTTCGTATTTTTTATAATTATAATATTAATATGGATGTGTGAGGTGAGTTGAGCGAAGCTGTAAATAGCTGAGCGGCTGGTTGCTCGTTAGATCGTCTGTCGGCTGTGCGAGCATTGTTTCCAAATGTAAATGACACCTGATGGGACGGACCGTTGGATATTAAACTTCAATATTGTTTGAGCTGGGGCGAGCAATCCAAACCTGTGTGTTGGAAATGGGACACCGAACGGAAGTACAGTCGCCATACCGGAGCGAACGAGGTGCTCAGAAATATCTGAACACAACTCTATTGTCAAGGTGATAGAGTGCATGTTGAGATATTTTTTTACCACCCTGAAGAGTACCATTTTTAATGTTTAGTTTGTGTCAGTAAACGACTTTTACGTAAGCTGTCAAAGTAGGTACTCTTATTTTCTACCTGACTGCGGCAAAGCCCAAAAGGAGGGCTATGCCGCAGGAGGAGGGGGGGGGAGGGTTGACCTGTACTTACGTATGTATGTCCGTTCCTATGTCCCCTTGTAACTACTCAACGGCCTAACCAATATAAGTACATCATTAGATTCGTCCTGAGATGTCGTGAGTACTGATTAATATTATTAAAAAATCACATGACGGATATTGTGCCTTATTCTGTGATTGTGCGCTTAAAGCGTACGGAATAAAAGTTATTATTTTTCAAGTGGGGTAGGTATTAAAATAAAGGGCTTTAACCTCATGTCATGACCGCCACACTAAAAAGGAGTTGGAGGCGTCAATAGGCTGCGGTGACCGCTTACCATCAGGCGGGCCGTACGCTTGTTTGCGACCGACATGGTATTAAAAAAACACTACGAATGAAGTGACGTACTCTATATGACACAGAACTGACAATCTGGTACATTATGGTCATAAATCATGAATTGATTAACATGGCGTGTTGGGCATTCCATTGGCTGTCACGTGGGCTGTGAAGAGAGTTCCCTGTCCCCATACAAAATTATCCTTCAATGTCACAAGTCCAAGTGACAGTTGTAGTTCGTAGCCGTGAACAACCCGTGGACCCACAGTGGGGATACGGACTCCTGAAAAAAAGCTTCATGTCCCCACATTGGGGGCCTTCGGACAGGGAACGTGTTAAAAGGCGAAAGAGTAGTGGAAGAAAGCAGTCGTTTAGTTTTATCTATTAATTTCACTTGTTTTGTTTTACTCTGAACGCCATTGTGCCTACGGTGCCAATAACAACTATAGGTGTTATGATGTACGTTGTCAAAGTCTCTTATGCAAAATGTGCGTGTCAATGCCGTTCATGAAGGATGGTGTTGAAAGCTATCGTAGCCAAGATATTGTCAATCGAGCATGGTTATTGGCCTACAAACAACCTAAAACTTCCAAAACATCTTCATCAGGATGAGGATCATGGAAGGAAGGTCATTAAAACTGCAATAAAAACAATATCATTTGAGCAAGCCTTCATTACTTTTATTAAATCACTTAATTTAATTGTATTATTCATAATAAGTATCTACTTATAGGTCGATTCACAAGAGCTGGCGCGGAATGTCTATGAAATTAATGACAGTTTCATACATTTTCCGCGCCAGCTCTTGTGAATCGACCTATACATCATTCGCTGCCAGATCACGGCCCCTAGAAAAAAAATGTATGGACGTAAACGCACTGCCGGCAGTGAATGCGTATACCTAAATCCTGCACTTAATTATTTAATGAACACATGACATTACACCGGCGGCAGCCACACCTCAAAGTGGGGCCCGTAAGCCAGCTTCTTGCGCAGCGTGGCCTCGAAATCAGCGTCGCGCGTCGAATCGCGCGGTGCGCGCGCGTCGCGTGCTCTCTCGCGCGCCACTTCTCGCGCCGCGCGGACGAATTTCGACACGTGGGCCACGCTTTCGCGGACTTCTTCAATCTGAATCTGGATAAAAGGAAAGAAGTTTAAGCTAAATGCGGCCAAACAGGAAACTAAGATTAAACAAAATTCGATGGGTGTTGGAATAAACATCGATAGTCAAATTGATATTAAGAGTCGCCAGTACGCTCGGCTGAACTCGATTCTCTATACAAACGTACTTTCGTTCTCATTTTGTAACGTCTTGCTGAAATAACATGAAACTTTGTATAGACAATGGGAGCCGCCGTATCTAGGTCAGAAATTAGTTTATGTTGCTAGAAATTGTAATGGAAAAAAGACACAGCTAGTTTTTGAGTTTTTTACGTCTTGTATGAACCTTAACAATCGCTGTATTTTTTCTCGATTATAATTTCAAGCAACAGAAACTATTTTCAGATCTATCCCATTGTGTATACAAAGTTTCATGTTATACTAGCATGGCGTTTTAAAATGAGAGCGTAACTACATTTGAATGGAGAACCGAGCTTACTGCGGACTCTTAAGAATAGATTTTACCCAACGGGAAGTGCCTTAATTTGAAATTTTCGACAAAACGGCATAGATGCGACATAGGCAGACTGCGAAAAAGCTTGCGTTTGTCGCATCACCTCGTTTTGAGAGCACTCCCCTAACTGCCACAGCCAATATCGAGATCCTTGGCGTCGACATCTCGAGTGAAGTCCAGTTCCGCGGTCATTTAGAGGGTAAGGCCAAATTAGCCTCGAAAAAGCTCGGTGTGCTAAACAGATCGAGACAGTATTTCACGCCGGCCCATCGCCTACAGCTTTATAAGGCACAGGTCCGCCCACATATGGAATACTGTTCTCATCTTTGGGCAGGGGCACCACAGTACCAGCTTCTCCCTCTGGACCGCATCCAACGGAGAGCGACTCGAATTGTCGGCTGCCAGCGGGTTTCGGAACGGCTTGACTCCTTGGCGCTGCGTAGAAATGTAGCCTCGCTCTGCATTTTCTACCGCATGTATTACGGGGAGTGCTCCGAGGAATTGTTCGGATTAATCCCTGCCGCTTCCTTCCGCCATCGCCCAACGCGACAAAATTTCCATCCTCACCACTTAGATGGTTGGCAGTCCTCAACTGTGGGTTTCTCCAGAAATTTCTTGCCTCGCACAGCTAAACTGTGGAATGAACTGTCGCCTGCGGTATTTCCGGACCGATTCGACCTACAAACCTTCAAGAAAAGAGCGTACTCCCATCTTAAAGGCCGGCAACGCACTTACAACCCCTCTGGTGTTGCGAGTGTCCATGGGCGGCGCTAATCGCTTACCATCAAGCGATTCGTCTGCTCGTTTGCCACCTATGTCATAAAAAAAAAAAAAAAAAAAAAAGATAAATTTAAAGACATACATACATAAACTCACTCCCATATTCCCAAAAAGGGGAGGCACAGCACACGAAAATTAATTCCATCGTCAATTTTAGCAATTGTAGGTTTATAGATGGAGAAAATATGATATTGCAGTGACAGGTTGCTATAGCCAATCGCCCACAACACACTTATAGTCGACTCTTACGACACCCAAGGGAAGGAAGGAGGTGGTGCTATTCTAACCCGGCACCACACTCCGGCCCGCTTGCACTTACATATCGTACCTACTGGCTAGTGAAGGACAAATGCTTCGAAGCGTTTATAGATGAATCCACTCACAGGCGCCAATAGGCGTATCGTGTTAGATAGATGACAGTTGGTGCCAGTGACAGGATTCATCGAGAAACGCTTTTACGCTAACTTACCTCATTATCAGGCAGCGTATGCGGGTATATCCGCACCCACTGGCCGACGCGCGCGGGCGCACGCTCCCAGCGCACGCCGTTGCCCCACGCGCACGCGTTGATCATCCGCCGCCGGCTCGCCGCCGTCGCGTGTCCGCCGCGCCACTCGTCGAACTCCGTGGACGGTGGGGCCACACTCGGAGTTGACTGTGAACCAGGGTCAAAGAATAAATAATAATAATAATAACTAATTCATACCCTAAAAACCCGACTCCAATTTTGTAATTTCGCCATGCCACACATTGAGATTTTCACATATCCTTCCCACTTCACCACATGAGGTGGTTGCTACAGAAATTTGCCAAGTCACTTTATATGAGCCTATGATATTTAAGGACTCCCGTCGATTCCTCAGGGAACCCATAATGGGTCCCATACTGACCTCCAGTTCCTCATCATAAATTCCACTTCAAAATGTGTATTTTGACGAGCATTAATAGTCGCTACGTCAACGAAATTTTATCGGAATCTGTTAAGTGCCTACATCTTTGAGGAGTTCCGCTTCACCAAATTTGTAGTTTCTGAAGGCCAATGCTTGGTTAACTACAGAAAATCAGGCATATGCGTGCCTATCAAATTCGTAGGAGTTCCCTCAATTCCTCAGACCAGCCATTTATATATCATCCCCTTGTGGGTACTAACTTTGAACCAAAAATCATCTAGTCTCTGATATTACTAAATCAAGAGCAAAACTTTCAAAAACTATTTCAAAATCACGCGTTTTTAAAGCTCTTGTTGGGTCCATTTCCACAAAAAAACTAGGAAAGCAGTGACTAATTTACAGGACCATTTTCTGGATATGGTTTTGAGAAGAAACTTTTTCAATTACATTACAAACATTACTGTAAAACTAAAATTTACTTTCGTGAGTTACTTTCAGCATTTGGTAAATAAAAATGTTATTTATATACATAGTTACATCAAAATTAATTTGAAGGAACCTCTAAGGAACACACCGCGTAGTACGACTACGACATCTATGATCTACAAGCTACACTACCAACACTACATTTTACCGGGTTCTTACCCGAACAAGTCTTCAAACCAGTTGGTTAACGTTAATACCGCTAGATGTCGGTAAGTAACACGTTTTACACTTGTCATCTTCATTACAATTAAACAAAATTAATATAATAACGATATAAACAACGCACTTAGGATAATAATCAATAGCTTTATTATTAGTAACATATTTAATTGTGTCGGTTTGCAGCGACTTGAATGATTTGGTCATTGAGAAAATAAATAAGATAGAGTTCTTACTACATACATCAGTTCTGTAATCAAAACTACTTATTGTTTTGTAGTCGGCATCTAGCGTCAAATAGCGGAATTATCAGTACTGCTATACGACAATAGATGCCGTGACGAACGAACAATCAAATGCTCAACAATTTTTAGCCAATATTATAACCCGATTAACCGGAACTCTGTTTTTAACTCATTCTGCTTTAAATATTAGTAGTAAATTGTTGAGATATCCACTTTTCATCAGTAGCGACATACGTGACATCTAGTATCTTTATATCAGTACTGATAATTCCGCTATTTGACGCTAGATGTCGACTACGAAATAACGAGCATTCTATCTTACTTATTTTTCTATGATTTGGTGTACTGTGAGGATATTATATTATCTCGATTTTTAATTAATTGCAATTCAACTACGAGTAGGTACTAAATAAAATGCATACGAGTCACTCTGGTCTATAGATAGACAGACATGCCAATGTTAATTGAAAATGCCTTGTCCTTTTAAATGTAACAAGTTGAACCACCTGAGAATCGGATTCTTCTGGGCTCCCATTAGACGATGCAGAGGTGCTGGAGGGGCTTCCACTATTCGCATCTTTTCCCTTGTCGTTTGACTCCTGAAAAATATAACTAAGGGTAACATTAAGGAGGCCGGAGTCAAAATTCGATTGACGCGTAGTCGTCAACCGAACTTTGGTTGAATCCACACCTATGAGAAACTGCTACTGTTGTCAGCATCATATAGTTTAGTAGCACAGCAAAAGTAACCAAATATATCACAACACTTTCTTTATTACTGTAGGTGTACCTCAGAGACTCGAATCCAAGTGCTATCACAGCTGTCAGATGGTATTTACAAGTTGCGATCGAAAAAAATAACGTACGAAACCAGTTGCGAACGGAGATATTTCTTCCTTACAGAAAACTCGTTGCGATCAAGAAACACTAGGTAAGTTAGGTTTGCAAGGTAACTTCAATCGTAACTGGTTATGGTCCTGCGGTTACGTGGGTACGCGGTCGAAGAAGTACAGGTAATGTCAAAAAAATAATACAATACAATACCTCCAGCTTAACGCAGTGGATAGGCATTGCGCGCTGACGTCAGAGCACTACAACAACAATGTTAGCATGCCCTTTTTTCTTCCCTTCTCTTGACTTCCCTTTTTAGGGTTCCGTAGCCAAAATGGAAAAACGGAACCCTTGTAAATTCGTCATGTCTGTCCGTCCGTCCGTCCGTCCATCCGTCCGTCCGTCCGTATGTCACGTACGATTTACTCGGAGACTATGAGCACTATCTCGTGTGTTCATAAGTTTTGAGACGGCTAAATACTCGATGTTTCCTCAATTATTGAATTTATGTTTATATATACCTATAAATATATTGCTAATTTTACTTGACAATAGTTTCATTAATATACGATACATGGGTATTATTTAAACTGCGTTCCAATATTTTATGTTAGATGCCATTTAATGCGTCGGCTACACCTAGATAATGACCCCGCGAGACACGAAAGTTTTCATCAGGGATTCTGTTGCTTCTCTTCCAGTGGCTCATTTGTGAGTAACTATTTTTGAGTAGTATTTACGGCAGGTTTTTAGCTCTAAATTGTGTGTTCAAAAAAGGTAATTTTGTTCAAAAAGACTAATCAGGAGTATTTAGACTTTAGAGCCAGGCTCGAAGAAAGTTACTTCTATTGACTGATAAAAAACATACATTTCTCTTTGAGCAGTTTTCGTATGAAAATTTAATTTTGTTACGGTTTTGTCTATAACTTTGTCAAAAAACCAATTTATTTGATGAATAAACGTGTCAGATAAACTTAAACAAGTGATTCCAATAGTCCATCTGGTAAATGGATAATTTTAAGGGTTTGAGCATCTAGTATTCAAAATTGAAAGAAAAAGGTAGCTACCTCATACGTAATAATCGCCCGTATCGTGAACATCGTAGGGTGATAACTTGATAAGGTTGCAGTACTATCTGTGCAGTAGTTGGAACATCTATCGACATTTTGGTGTACAATTTTTCGTTCCGCTGCCTTAAATTTCTTTCTACCATAGACATTAACTTGTCAGTGAAAAAGGCGTTTCTCGTTTCGTGCCGGCACCTAAGAGAGACCACCGCATTTAAAGGCCTAAATCATAAATATTGAAAGCCAATTTAAATAAACTCTAGTTATTTTTATCAGCTACATACAGTACAGTGATTCAATGAAAATAATAACATTGACAGAAATATTTTCTGTAATTAATTTATTCAAAACAATATTCGTCTCAAAACTTATGAACACACGAGGTACAATTATGAAATTTGGTAGGAAGGTGTATGCTATGAACCGCTATAGAAATATGATGTGAAATTACGAAAGAAATATTAAACTGGGGACCCCTCCCCATACATGTAACAGGTGGGTAAATATTTTTTTTTCAATGCACATAGGCGAGTGGGATATCTTTGGATAGGCCTTCGAAAATGACATTGAGGTTTCTAAAAAACTTATCCATTTAAGTCAAACGGTTAAGATAGGTCAAACGGTTTTTGAGCTATTGCTGAAAAACGGTCTTGCCCAAACAAAAGGGCATAAGTGGCGTGACTTCCCTATGAAGATACGACCTTCTTTGATTTACTGTATTGTTTAGTGGTTTTAAATGTAGATTAGGAGGTGTCATTATGGCTCGAATTTCACAAATTGTATCTTGTAGGAACTATTTCTTAGAGTTTGAGATACTTACTGTTCCCTGATTGTACATTCTCGTAGTCCTAACTGATTTAATTAAGCACCTCATGGATATAGAAAAACCTGGTGAAAGCGAAAAGCGTCTGGCTACTAGAAGGAAGGACCTGCCTCAGGCTACCCAGGCTAAACTAAAAGTGGTCAGGCACTCGGCCGGCTACCAAGCAGTAAACCTCTATAAGTATAATAAGTTGCCGGTAGAGTTGAAGTCAATTTTAAGTAAAAATTTGTTCAAAAATAAGCTAAAAGCATTTTTGCTGCGGAAGTGTTTCTATACAGTTGAAGAATTTTTAACAGGTAATTGGGTATAATTGTGAAAACTGTAATATTATCATTACTATATACGTAAAAGAAATATCAGATTGATATCTAGTAAGTAGATTCATTAATATATAAATAACATGGTTGACATTGTTTATAATTTCTTATTATTGATTTTTTCTTTGTTATAATTTATGCACTTACTTTGTAGACTTTTTACAGATATTTTCACTCATGACTTGTTTATTATTAAATATTTGCAATTTTGATTTTTATTCTTTTAATATATGTATATGACACAATTATTTCAAATGCAATGTATATTGTTTATTGAATAAATAACTAAGAACTAAGTCAGTACGGAACCCTTCTCGACACGCACTTGGCCGGTTTTCTTACCCTTTTTGATTTTTAATAAAAAAAAACTCGTTTTGGCCCTAAATGCTAATTTTACCGTATCAAGAAAAAGTAACTGGCCCCACAAAAGACCAAACTTAAAGAATACAAAATAAAAAAAGTTACCGTGTCCTTGTCCACAGCGGGCCCCTCCAGGGTGACGCAGTGGATGGGCATCGCGCGCCGCCGCCGCGCCGCGCCGCGCGGCCGCACCGGCGCCGGCGCCGACGGCGGCGCACGCGCACGTACGGTACTGTCGCTACTGTCAGAGGACGCACTGAAAACCATACTTGGATTTTTTATAGCTACTTCGGTGGTGTTAAACAAACACTGTAGCATAGGCTATGGACGCTTCATCACTTACTTATGGTCTTATCTTATGGGGATCAGCTGCAGATATTGAAACTGTTTTTATTTTGCAAAAAAGGGCTATCCGAGCAATTTATAACTTGGGGTCACGTGACTCATTAAGAGAATTTTTCAAAGAAATAGATATTCTAACCCTGCCGTCCCTATATATATTTGAAATAATAATGTATGTTAATAGGAAGAATTTGGGCAATTTTCCAACGAACGCTGATAAACCAATAGCCACGAGAAATACTGGGAAACTGAAAGTAACCTTCTATAGACTAGTAAAGGCGAAAAAGTCGTTCTTGGGAAATTGTATCAAATTCTACAATAAAATTCCTAAACACATTACTGAACTTAGCAATTCTAAATTCAAATCTGTAGTAAAACAAACACTTATTTCAAAAGCATATTATAAGATAAACGATTACATCATGGATAGGGATGTTTGGCAGTGATAGCGTCCTGCACGGGTAATCTATCGCGAAAATATGTTTTCTACTGTAGCATTGTTATTTCAGTTATTTTGTAGTAGCTGACACTGTAATTTATATTTAACTATACAATGTATATTGTTTAGAAAAAATGACACCTCGCCGAGTTTCTTACGCCGGTTCTTCTCGTGGCAGAGGTTTATTTTTCCGAACCGGTGGTAGTTTATTGACGTTCATAGGTGCATGTAATATGCCTAATTTGAAGAATAAACTACTTTTACTTTTTTACATCATCATCATCATCATCACGTCAGCCGAAGGACTTCCACAGCTGGACATACAGTACTGTCAAAAAGTTTAGGACCAAACACAATTTTTAGCTTAATTTTCATAAATTATTACGCAAACCAAAAAAGGCAAAAGATTGCAATTGGCTATTTTTCACAAGGATTGAACTTTTGCAAACTGTTCGAGAGTACTACGGACAGATGAATCAAAATTGAGTGGATAATCAATCAATGTTGATTATTTGCATATTTTGTGTTTGGTCTTAAACTTTCTGACGGTAGTATAGGGCGCCCGCCCCCAAAGACTTTCACAATGATCGGTTCTGCCCCACCCGCATCTAGCGGACACCTACGACCTTTACAAGGCCTTTACAATGTCGTCATCAGTCCACCGTGTGGGACGGCTACAACCCACGCGACGCCTTCCGGTACGTGGTCGCCGCTCGAGAACCTTTCCACCCCAACGGCTATCGGTTCTACGTGCTATTGGATTTATGGACGCTTGGCTTCATAACAATGACATGCAAGCGCGCTGATGCCGACTCGTTTCTGATATAAGGAGTTGTATTGACAGCTAGAAACAAATGCAGGTCTCCTACTCTCAGCACAGTGCATCCTCGAGAGCTCTGGTGACCTTACTCACCTCCAAGAACAAACACAACACAACAACCTAAAGAGCAAGTAGGTATTGGTGTTATTATGGCTGAAGTTCCGCTTCCGCTCTATCGCGCTACCGAATACCGCGCAGTTTTTTGGTGTGACGTGCCCTGGACCGCGTTCGCTTTACCGCAAAACACGTTTAAAGATTAAAGCTGGGTTGCACCAAACCATCTGTAACAGTATGCTGTGTTCGTTAAAGTTTGAATCTATGGAAAGTTTGACAAGATTCTATAGGATTACAGCTGCCGGCGCCATATTTAACGTTGTTCGGTCTGTAATCGTAAGTCAGTGCAACCCAGCCTAAGTGATAAATTCGGGCCAACTGCCTAAGTGATAAAAAAAATCAAAGCAGGCTCAGTCGAACAGCTCGTATGTATATACCTTTTCTAGGTAACCGGTCACATGGGTTTCGCTCATAGTAGACGGACTCACCTGTGGACGTGGACAGGAGGCCCCTGTAGCAGCGAAAGGCCGGTGTGCCGCATGGGGAGGCCGAGCAGGTCGAATAGCTCGTGCAGCATCGGCCTCTTCACGGTCACGTCGGCCTCGCAATCCGCCGCTAGCGCTGGGGACAGGTTCACCTGAAATAACGTGAACTTGGTCAGTATTGTACGAAAATCAGACCCAGCGAATTCTTCTCGCTAATTTAGTAGCAGATGCAACCGTAGGCAACATTTATTTAGTGTAACCCTTCTAAAAATCATGTATCACACTGTGGTGTGGTGTCCAATACCGCGAATGTGCTCCCTGTACAAAGAAATCATCAAAGATCAGGACTATTTCTATAATTATAACATAGCCTCATTACATTTAAGCACAAGGTTGTATCCCGACTCCAACAGCCTTAAAATAAATGGGTAAAAGCAAGCAATACAACTGAGGCGTTACACATGAGCTGCATGTAAAACTTCATGAAACGAGCCACTGTAGTCTCCTGACTTCATCATTTCAGTTCGTTCAGAAAGTCCACCACCACCACCATATTGGCCGAAGAACATCCACTGCGGGACATATTTCCACAATTTCATGGGGGCAAATGCCATAATCGCCACGCTTGGCATGCGGATTGGCGATCGCTGTATCTCCACCGCACTCCAGGGAGCTGCTGCCCAATCCCCCCGTAGTCTTGATCGTAGTTTTAAGACATACCCGGGTCCAAAAAGAAAGGGGTTCAGAAAGTCAAACGTGTAGAACTCGAAGCAGTTTCTCGACGGTAGCGTACCAGCGCCCAGTTTCAGTGTCGCTAGCACGTAAATTCGCTGCCACAACAACCACTCCGACACTTCCAGAATGGCGCTAGCCACAAGACGACGCGCGAACTATATCGCCGTGAGAAAAACTATACGTCTCATTTTAATTAGTACGTGCAGAAACAGACACCCGTATGTCGTTTTATTTGCGGCGAGTATAGCTCGCTTGTACTTGCCGGGCAGTTGCTACAACATTTTTTGCAGTTGGTCAAACGTCACCATACCTCCAACAGCCACGGCTTCAGCGCGTCATCTAGCAGCACGTCAAACCCGTAGAACTCAAAGCAGTTCCTCGCCGGAGGCGTGCCAGTAGCTTGGGCGAGCAGGGTCAGCGTCACTAGCGCTCGAATCCTCTGCCACACCAACCACTCCGTCGCGTCCCAGCGGCCCACGAGCGCCCGTCGCACTTGTTTCAACGTCCACTTGCAGCCTAGATCGGAAATACAAAAACTTGACTCAATCCGTGACATTCCAAATAACCTGTGCGTCATGTTTGATGTTTAGTATAATTAAAAAACATCATTTTTTTTTTAAATTAAAAATGGGGTTGATCTTGGCCAGCATCTAGCCAGGGGGCAAAGATGAGGCCGACGATGAAGCGAGCTCACCCAGAAGATGCCTATTCACTAGTGCCTTAAATAAAAAAGGTCCAGGTTATATGAACTCGGAAATACAGACGCCGGCAGAGAATTCCAAACCTTAGAAGACCTTACCCCTTAGAACCTTCAAAACTCGTCAAAAATCGATGAAGGCGTGTGGAGCCCTTTTACTCTTTCCTCGACAGTACTTACTAACATAACAAATACGAGTATCTGAACACGTCTCTATAGTGAAGGTGGTGGAGTACATATTCAGAAATTTTAGCTCCGTTAAATATTCTCATAAAAAGTGACTATTAAGTCACATATACTTAGTCATTATCACCATGATAGATTTCTAAAATCCAATGAGTTTTATGAAATATCGGCCAGCACAGGCGACTGTGCATTACGAGTAAAAGTGTATATCGAAGTACATCCCGGAATATTTGGGCTTAACTATCCGCACCAAGCGGAGCGTGCGGCTGGTGGGACTGAGCTGCGGCGCTTGCATACGTATCACCAGCCTCGTCGATGAGAGGGATAGAAGAGAGCAGGATTCAATTTGATATGAATGCTGCGTCGCCCCGCTGCACACTCCGCTTCCAGCGGGCACACATGTCCAATGCTTACCGCTGCCTATCCTGTCCTTGCACTCGGCGTACCGCGGCCCCGTCTTGTTG
This sequence comes from Notocelia uddmanniana, assembly GCA_905163555.1. Classification (NCBI taxonomy): domain Eukaryota; kingdom Metazoa; phylum Arthropoda; class Insecta; order Lepidoptera; family Tortricidae; genus Notocelia; species Notocelia uddmanniana. The sequence goes on along the minus strand of LR991058.1, from coordinate 26,953,186 downwards.
AGGGAGGAATTCGTCAGGTGCCGGTACGGATTGTGGATATCGGATAGAGTGTATTTATCAGTTCCTGAAAATAAAAAAAATAATTATTTTTGAATTCGTCATTTTATTTGCATTCGACTTGTCTTTCTTGATTGTCTCTTTGTTTTTCAACCCTAGACGGAATAGAGCGGTGTTATGAAGTTTAACATGTGTATGTGTATGGACAAATGGATGAGGAAGCTAAGGAATTTTCAAGTTTTTTTGATTGAAAGCTTTGTTCCTGAGGATGATTCTTTGCTACGTCTTTTAATTTGCTCTTTATTAAATAGCAGTTGTAATCTATATACATATAATAAAGCTGAAGAGGGTCGAAAGTCTGTACATGGAAGATATTCGAAAAAAAGTTGACTGGGGATACTTAGAATTGATAACAGAACACGTTCCAACAGTTTTTAGAATTTTTGTCTGTTTGTCTGTTTATCTGTTTATCTGTTTGTCTGTTTATATGAACGCGCATCACGTGAAAACGGCTAAACGCATTTTGATGAAAACTTTACTAATCTGTCGACTAACCCGGTCAGGTTTAAGTCTATAAAAATTGTGCAAATTTGGGTTTAAAGGGGGTAAAAAGAGGGGTTAAATTTTGTATGGGAACTCCTATAATCCATGAGTTACAGGAATGAAAATTGGTAAGCATATACTTGACGACAAAGGAAAAGCATTCTCATTCAAAATTTGTGAAATCTGAAAAAAAAAGTAAACGCAAGCGCTGCGCCGCGGCGCTGCCTAGTGTGCGCGCCAGCCACCACGGTCTCTTCTAATTTTGAACACTATTATGATTTATTCCATTAATTAACTGGGAGTCTAAACCCCAATTTCAGTACCGTTTTCTAGATTCAAAAACTACATATATAACTTTGTAATCCCACTAATATTATAAATGCGAAAGTTTAGATGTTTGGATGCTGTTTGTTACTCAATCACGCAAAAACCGCTGAACAGATCAAGGTGATTTTTTGTACTGAACAGTATATAATCTGGATTCACTTATAGTATACTTTTGTCCCGATAATCACCCTCAAAGCGATGAAATCGGGGGTGCAAATATGGTCTATGAAACTGGTGATTTAAATCCTCATACGCCATTCTAAGCTTTAAGTTTGAGCCCATTGGTAGTATAACGGCGTGTCAATAAATTTAACTTAAGCCGTAGCAGAATTTGACGTATTGTAAACAAGCTGAGGTTTCGATATGTCAAAGCCGAAATATCATAATTCCTTTTGATTGATGACGCTATTTATGAGCATAACCTTTTAGCAATTAGATCTATTATTGCGTGTAAATCAAAATAAATTTAAAATAAACTTAAATACAAAAACAGCTGCTTCAATGCAGTCTTTGTATCGTCGGTGTACAATTTAATTTTGTCATGTATTATTTTTTAGGTAATTGGTGACCCTTCAGACTATAATAACTGTTTGATATAAGAGATCACTTGGGCTGGGCAGTCCAATCGTCAACATTGACGGTTGAAGCACCTTAGATCTATGCACAAAGTACAATATATATACTGAGATGGAGATACCAGTGAAATACTCCACATAGATCGTAGCGCCGTTGTGTATTTAGTAAGAACTAACCGCACGACCGCTGCATCCCTGTCACTTCAATATGCAAGTGCGATAGAGATAGCACCAAGTGACATCTGGTACAAACAAGTTAAAATAACATTTCCATAGAAAAATTCGTACTTCGAGTTGAAAGGCCCCTGGATCTATGCTTATCCGTATACATATAATACAGCTGTAGAGGGTCGAAAATCTGTACATTGAAGATATTGGATAAATCAATGGAGCTATTGGAGGGCCCTTGGCATCGAAACAGAACACATTTCAACAGTTTTAAGAATTCGTGTCTGTTTGTCTATCGGTTTATATGTCTAGGCAGTGTGACTCTCGGCCTTCAGCCTCACGTGCATTGCCGCTTCCGGCCTTCGGTCCTCAGCCTTACATGAGGGGCCCGCTCTGTTGGCTATCTTGCCAGTATGTGTGAATGATCGGCATGAGGAGCCCACTCTGTGTGAATGATCTGCCTTTAGACACGCATGCCTTGCCCCTCTGCATCAGGCCTTTGGCCCTACATAAGGAGCCCGCTCTGTTGGGACTCTCGGCCTTAGGCCTCGCTTGCATTGCCACTCTGCTTCAGGCCTTCGGCCCTACATAAGGAGCCCGCTCTGTTGGGACGCTCGGCCTTGGGCCTCGCGTGCGTGTCACACGGCTCCGGGCCTTCAGCCTTATATAAGGATCCCGCTCTATTTGAATGCTCGGCCTTCGGCCTCGCATGCTTTGCCACTCCATTTCGGCCCGTTAGTCATCAACTTTACATGAAGCATCTACTCTGTTGGAAAGCACGGCCTTCGGCCTCGCGTGTCTCGCCTCCCTGTTTCAAGTCTTCGGCCCTCAACCTTACATGAGAAGCCCACTCTGTGTGAATTCTCGGCCTTCCGCCTTGCATGTTTTGCCACTGTCAGGACGTTTTACGGAAGAACTGCGTAGCGAGACTTTTATCATTGTACATGTAATATTTTACGGGCTTTATTCGTCTAGAATCGGTACATTTGATATTCTGAAATAAGCTTAATCATTCGTTTTGAAAGCACGAGCACGTAGCACCGTTACAATCGGACACTTTTAATTGAAGTTGTAGATGATTATATATTATACCTAGGACAGACTGTCCAGTTAGGTAGGTCCAACTTCGAGAAAGGGGTTAATCGTCGAATCCAACTCGGCTGGGCTGCATTCGGGAAGCTACGGCACATCTTTTCGTCCAATATTCCGCGGTGTCTCAAGGCGAGGGTCTTTGACCAGTGTGTTGCCAGTGATGACATATGGCACTGAAACGTGGTCGCTTACTATGGGCCTCATAAGAAGGCTCAAAGTCACCTAAAGAGCAATGAGGCAAGCAGAAATGAGGCCATCCGCAGTAGAACCAAAGTAACCGACATAGCCCTCCGAATCGCTAAACCTTTAGTGGCAGTGGGCGTGGCATATTGCACGTAGAACCGTTGGCCGTTGGGGAGGAAAGGTTCCTGAGTGGGATCGGGGATGCAAGTAAGGTCTATGAAACGGGGTGGTTTAATCCTCATACGCCATTCTACGATTTAAGTTTCAGCCAATTGGGAGTATAACAGCGTGTCAAGAAATTTAACTTAAAGCATAGCAGAATTGTAAACAAGTTGACGATTCATTATGTCAAAACCGAAGTATCATAATTCCTTCTGATTGTTGACGCTATTTTTGAGCACAACCTTTTCGCAATAAGTTCTACTTTGCGTGTACATCAAAATGCATTTGCGATACTTTGGCATTGTTTTTATTCATATGCTTAAATACAAAACAGCTGTTTCAATGCACACTTTGTATCGTCGGTGTACCATTTAGTTTTATCGTGCGTAATTTTTTACGTAATTGTTGACCCTTCACACAATAAAAACTGTTTGATATAAGAGATCACTTGAGCTGGGCAGCCCAATCGTCAGCATAGACAGTTGGAGCATCTTAGATGTACACTTAGAAGAGGGTCGAAAGTCTGTACATGGAAGATATTCGAAAAAAAGTTGGCTGCGGATACTTAGAATCGATAACAGAAATAGTTTCAACAGTTTTAAGAATTTATGTCTGTTTGTCTGTCTGTTTATATGTCTAAGCATCACGTGAAAACGAACGAATGGAGTATTATTTACCCTCATTAATATGGCAACTGGATCTTCGGCGACGACATAGCTCGGCCTTCGGCCTCGCATGCCTTGCCACTCTCCTTCGGCTTTCCAGTCATCAACCTTACATGAAGAATCTACTCTGTTGGGAGGCTCGGCCTTCAGCTTCGCGCGTCTCTCCTCTCCGCTTCATGCCTTCGGCCCTCATCCTTACATGAGAAACCCGCTCTGTGTGATTATTCTCGCATGCCATGCCGCTCTGCTTCCGGCCTTCGGTCATCATACTTACATGAAGAACTCGCTCTGTGGGGATAACGTTTTACGGCCGAACTGCGTAGCGAGACTTTTATCATTGTACAATGTACATGTAATGTTTTTGACGAGATTCATTCGTCTAGAATCGGTACATTTGATATTCTGAAATAAACACTTAATGATTCGTTTTGACAATAGGATTTCTAGGGAATGTCATATTCACTGAAATCATTTCTTAAGGGGGTGTAAAGAAGGGTGATAGATTGTATCATCATCATCATCTGAGGCGTTATAGCCACGGGTGGGCCCTAGGCTAGCCTGGTCAAGCAAATATCTCCAGTCCGATCTATTCGTGACTTTCCTTCTCCAACATGTCACCCCTAAGTTCCTGGTGTCCACCTGAGCTTGAGAAAGATTGTATGGGAAAACAATCATTCTAAGGCGAGAACGAATTATACGCGGACGAAGTCGCGGGCAAAAGCTAGTCTAAAATACGAGTAGCTACATCGGATTATTTATAGACTAAATTATTAACCAGCCCGTTGAAAAAGATAAAGTGAGTAATGTTTCTCCATGTATTTATCATCTCCAGGTATTTATCAATTCAATTCAATTCAACATTTATTCATAAACAATGCAATGATTGTGTTTGAAATTTGTACATACACTTATTATAATAGAAATAAATACTATAACTAAGATCACGCACATAATTTAGACCGACATTTACTAAAAAACTATTCTTATTTTAATCTTGTTATTTCTTCAATACTGTAGAAGCACCCCCTCAACAAATATGCTTTCAATAGGTTACTGAACATGAGACCGTTTGTAATCATTTTTAAGTTAGTTGTGTTATGCCAGTAACCAATTTCATAGGAATTGAATATTTATTGATAAAATTAAACATACACAAATCAATACAAGGATAGCGATTGCTACCCTTTGCGCGGGAAACCTGCCTGCCCTCGGGTCACCTTTTAGGGGATTGGTGATTGGGCAGAGTTTCCCCTAGTAAAAGATGTCTTGACTTGAAGATCGTATAATGGAATGTTTTGTATTTACAGAATGGCTTCTTATATACTAAAACTTAACTATTGCTATTTCACTATTTACATTTATACAAGACAAGGATAGCCATACAAGTTTTGGCGGGAAACTAACGCGCGCTGTAGATTCGTAGTGCGCATGCGTAGAACTCGCGAAGGCAGGCGGGAGCGACTGCGGCGCGTTGGCGCATGCGCAGACCAAAGGAATAAATACACCCTGTCGCGCGCGCAGTGCAGTCAGTATCGAGGAATCTTCGGCGGGAACGCACGTCTGTCGGCTGTTGTCACAGCCAAACAAAACTTCTGTTTCCTGGAGCACTGCGTCAATCGATTATATTTGATGTCAATTGAAAAACGTTCTTTTCAGACCGGTCAATCATTTTGTCGCTACGTCAATCGAAAGCGTTCTTTTCAGAACGGTCAATCAATTTGTAGTTGACGGGACTCGGCAGCTACATAGCTCCCTCCTTAGCGATAGCGTACGGGGAAATGTACGGTGCGTCCGCTGCGGGTCACTCGTGGTTGCTGTGCATGTGCAGGCGTCGGAGTGGTGTGTGCAGGCGGTGCAGGCGTCGGAGTGATGTGCGCAGGCGATGATGTCGGAGTCCGCGGCGGCGGCGACGATCTCGGAGTCTGCGGCGGCGATGGCGACAGCGGGGGCAGCGGCGGGGGCGGCGGCGACTGCGAGCGCGAGGGGCGCGGGGGCGGCGGGTGTATCGGCGGCGGCGGCGGCAAATTTGTGTAGTTGTAGTTAGTTATTGTTATTGGAGTATGCGCTGGTTCGGATGATTCGTTTTCGGCGATGGTGTATGCAGGCTTCAGTCGGTCGATGGATATGTTCGCTTGACGTGTAGGTAATTGGATGGTGAATATCTTGTCGTTGCGTTTCAGTACTTTGTAGGGTCCATCGTACGGTGCTTGCAGAGGTTTCCTAACTGCGTCGACACGTAGAAATACGTATTCGCACGTAGTTAGGTGAGGATGAACGAATATTGGCTTCTTGTTGCTATGCGGCTGGTTTGGTACTGGTTTCAGGTTTCGGATAGTTTCTCTCAGCTGTTCGACGTAGGTACTGTCCATTATGACGTCATTGTGTGATTCGGTAGCGAGGAAGTCTCCGGGCAGGCGAATGTTGCAACCGTAGGTAAGTTGTGCGGCGCTTACGCTCGTGTCGGTGCGTAATGCTGCGCGCACGCCGAGTAGCACTGTAGGCAGTTCGTTAATCCAGCTGTTGGCGGATAGGAGTCTAGCTTTCAGCGCACTCTTCATTACTCGGTGAGCGCGTTCAATGACCCCATTCGAGATTGGATGATATGGCGTCGTGCGTGTTTTTTTGGTACCGAGTAATTGCGTTAGGTGAGCAAAAACTCGGCTTTCGAACTGTCGGCCTTGGTCGGTTGTTATTGTTGCTGGGCAACCGAATCTTGACATCAATCCTTCGTAGACGGCCTTGGCGATGTCTTCGGCGGTTATTTGCCTTAGCGGGATCGCTTCGGGCCAACGGGTCGCGCGGTCGATGATAGTCAGGCAGTAACGGTAACCGTCGGACGTAGTGGGCATCGGGCCGATGACGTCACAGTGTACGTGTTCAAAACGCGCTGTAGGTTTGAACGTTGATAAAGAACTTGTAGTATGTTGCTGTATCTTCGCTCGTTGACATGAAATGCACGCTTTCGCCCATTTTCCGATGTCCGTATTCATTGCAGGCCAGAAGTATTTGCTTGTAATCATCTTGCGCGTAGTCCGTATACCGGGGTGACTGACCTTGTGAATAAGGTCGAAAATAGTGCGTCGGTAGTCGGCAGGTAGGTATGGACGATTGGTATTGGTTGATGTTTCGCAGTATATCTTGTGATCGGTTCCGGGAATCGTAATTTGCTTTAGTGTGATATTATTCTGTTGCTGTAGTTGTGCGATGTTGCTATCTGTTTCTTGAGCGGCGGCCAATTCCTGGAAGTCGATCGGCGAAGGACAACTGATTGCTTCGACGCGTGAGAGTGCGTCCGCTACAGCGTTCTCTTTCCCACTTATGTAGCGTATATCGGTAGTGAATTCGCTTATATAAAGTAGGTGTCGGGTTCGTCGTGGAGATTCGCTGTCGTTTGATGGCTTCGTAAATGCAAATGTTAATGGCTTGTGGTCCGTAAATATTATTAGCGGTCTTCCTTCGAACATTTTTCTGAAGTGTTTCACGGCAAGGTAGGCAGCTAGAAGTTCGCGGTCGTACACGCTGTATTTCTTCTGGGCTTCTGTGAACTTGCGTGAGAAATATCCGAGCGGTTGCCATTGGTTACCGATGGATTGTTGTAACACGGCGCCGGCGGAGGAATTTGAGGCGTCGCAAAAGATAGCGAGCGAAGCGTTATGCAGTGGGTGTGCGAGTAGAGCGGCGTTTTGTATGCTCACTTTACACGCTTCGAAGGCTTGCGTAGCTTCGTCGGTCCATTCGATTTGCGACTTGTCTCTCTTCCGAGCGTTGTGTAGGTACTTGCAGAGCGGCGATTGAATGGTTGCGGCGTCCTTGATATTTTCCCGGTAAAAGTTAAGCATACCGAGAAAACGACGTAGTTCTTCTATTGTGTTAGGTTTAGGGTAATCGACTATTGCTTGAACTTTTTCTTTAGGTGGTTGGATTCCGTCTTTGTTTACTTCGTATCCGAGGAACTTCACCGATGGCTGGCCGAAAACACATTTGGCGGGATTTATAGTGATGCCATACTCGTCGAGTCGTTGTAAAATGGTGCGGAGATGTGTTCGGTGCTCCTCTTCGGTGGTTGAAGTGACTAGTAAATCATCGACGAATGGGAAAACGTAGTCCAGGCCTCTCAGTACTTCGTGTATAAAACGTTGAAATGTTTGACCGGCGTTCTTCAATCCCGGGCACATGCGCGGGAATTCGAATAATCCGAACGGTGTTATTATGGCTGATTTTTCGACGTCTTGCTCGCTGATAGGTAGTTGCTGATAAGCGCGGTTCAAGTCGAGTGTTGAAAATATTTTCTTGCCGGCGAGTTGGTAGGTGAAATCGCGTATCCGTGGTATGGGATAGCGGTCGGGTTTGGTGATAGCGTTGAGTCTTCGGTAGTCACCACATACGCGTAGATCTCCATTTTTCTTAGGTACCACGTGTAACGGTGAGGACCATGGGCTCTTGCTGGGACGACATAGGCCTTGCTCGATCATGTTCTGGAACTCTTTCTTGACTTGTTCATAGCGATGCGGTGCGATTGGGCGGGCTCGGCAGTGAACGGGTTGACCGGTGGTTTCGATAACGTGTTCGACGGAGTGTTTCGGGCTGAGCTTCATCGATGTGAGTCTTGTAATTCCAGGAAAGTCGGCTAGTATGTCGTGGTAAGTTTGGTGCTCGTCGATACTTCGAACTGTAGGTATATTTGAGCTGCATAGTTGTGCGTTGGTAGTTAGAAGCGTCTTGCCATCGATCAATCTTCGGTTCTTCACGTCGACTATCAGTTGGTGATGGTTGAGGAAATCTGCTCCGAGGATAGGTTTCGACACGGCGGCGACGATAAACTTCCATTTGAAGGGACGGCGTAAGTTGAAGTCGAGCTCGTAAGTCTTCTCGCCGTAGGTAGGTATAGTTGTATTGTTGGCAGCGTACAGTTGAAAAGGTAGCGGCGTTGCAGGTGTGCCTTTAGCTCTTGGTATGACGCTTATGTTGGCACCAGTATCTACCAAGAACGATAATTTCGTCTTCTTGTCGGTTACGAAAAGGCGGTATGAGTGTTGCGGTACGCTGGGTTCCGCCGCAGCCAGCGTTTTCTCTAGTTTTCCGGCGGCGACGGGAGAGATCGGAAACTGCACGGCGGGTTGCATTTCATTGCGTCCATTCCGAAGCGACGGTGGTAGTAGCAATATGGTGATGGTGATTTGCCTCTGTTATCGTCGGTCTTCGAATAGCTGCGGGAACGAGATTTCGAGCGATGGCGGCTAAAAGGGCGACTTTGGCGTGGCTCGGGATGCGGGCGAGCGCGTAGTTCGGCGACCTCTAGCGCGAGCTTTCGCATCTCGCTGATTAAATATTGGATGTCGGCGTTGCTTGCTTGTGATGTTGATGGTTGTGGTGCTTGCGGGTGATGTTGTGGCTGGCTATGCGAAGATGTGGACACGGCGGATATTTGATGTGAATTCGGCGATTTTTCCATCATTTTGTCGGCTAACTGCGCTATTTCATCGAGTGTGGCTTTCTGGCTGAAGGTTTCGCTGACGACGAGAACTGAGCGGATGTACGGCGGCAGGAGATTCGTCCACATTATTCGGATAGTGCTGTCGGTGAATTTGTTGCGGGCGAGATCGAGCATTCTTCTTAGCAGCTGGCTAGGCTTTTGTTCGCCGAGTTCCATTTGCGAGAGTAGCTTCTGTATCTGCTGGTTGTCGGATTCTTCATAGACGGCGATCAGGCGTTCTTTGATGGCGTTGTAGTAGTTGTGCGCAGGTGGGTTGTACAAGATGTCGGTCAGTTGCTCGATGTCTTGCTTGTCTAACTGCGCGATTACCATCTGTGCGAGTTGGTTCTGGGTCTTCTTTAGTTCGTCGGTTGCGGACTCGAAGCTATAAAACCAGAGACGCGGCTTGTCGCGCCAAAAGGCTGGTATGCGTAGACTGAGGGAGATTCCGGCGACTTCGCGAGGTGCAGGCTCCGGCGTTGATGCAGCGGCAGGCGTACACGGGACTCGCGACGGATCTTCGGCTTGTTGGTTGACTCCATTATTTTCTGGATTTGGGCTCATGTTGTTGCTTGATGTTCTTCTTTCTTGGGTCACCACTTTAGGGGATTGGTGATTGGGCAGAGTTTCCCCTAGTAAAAGATGTCTTGACTTGAAGATCGTATAATGGAATGTTTTGTATTTACAGAATGGCTTCTTATATACTAAAACTTAACTATTGCTATTTCACTATTTACATTTATACAAGACAAGGATAGCCATACAAGTTTTGGCGGGAAACTAACGCGCGCTGTAGATTCGTAGTGCGCATGCGTAGAACTCGCGAAGGCAGGCGGGAGCGACTGCGGCGCGTTGGCGCATGCGCAGACCAAAGGAATAAATACACCCTGTCGCGCGCGCAGTGCAGTCAGTATCGAGGAATCTTCGGCGGGAACGCACGTCTGTCGGCTGTTGTCACAGCCAAACAAAACTTCTGTTTCCTGGAGCACTGCGTCAATCGATTATATTTGATGTCAATTGAAAAACGTTCTTTTCAGACCGGTCAATCATTTTGTCGCTACGTCAATCGAAAGCGTTCTTTTCAGAACGGTCAATCAATTTGTAGTTGACGGGACTCGGCAGCTACAACCTGTAGACTCCCGCAGGCGCTTGCTCGGCGCCTTGTGGAGGCCAAGCGCGCTCAGTCTGTTTGTCGGGGATTTGGTTTGATATTGATGTCAATAAGTGTAAGTAAAAATGTAGGACCTGAATCTGTTCCACGGCTCAATCAAGTTTCAATGTCGTTTGCATGCTTTTACTGACAGTTTAGCTCGACGTGCATGGAAGCGGCGGAAAATATCAGAGTCTTAATGATGTGAATATACGAATGTAACTAAAAATAAAATTGTAATTTTTTATTGTGAGTATCGTCGTATTCTGAGTCTGCTCGATGGAAACAGTAGACAGACAGTGTCTCGTAAGGTGCAAAATGATATAAGGGCAGTATATTGACTCCTGGGTGAATATAGTAACAATGGTTTCAACTAGTTTCAAGTGTTTACGCCTAAGACAGAAATCATTTTGCCACCGTGTGACGTGTGACAAATACTGCTTTTCACGCCGCTTCTTTATTTATTTATTTAAACTTTATTGCACAAAATGTAATTGTACAAATGGCGGGCTTAATGCCAAATGGCATTCTCTACCAGCCAACCATTGGGCTAACCAGAGATTTATGAAAGGTGCAAAGAAAAAAGGTTTGATAATATCTACTAAGAAAATGCGAAGACAAAATGTAGGACCTTATCAGATTGACCACAAAATATTTATTTATTGTTGTGGTGAAATAATTAAATGAAGTAAATGAACTTTATTCCGCAAGTAGGCTGTAGGCCGTAATCCCGTAATGGTACTTTTACAAGTAAAAAACTACTAGCGTTACTGAAGAAGAAGACCACTGCCATGAAAAAATGCCGAAACCAACTCGACAGTTAGTCATTTTCTCCCATGAATGTGCTTATTACAAAGGTTGTCGCACACGTGACCGCTCGGCACTGGATCGGCGTTGGTGGAGGTGATGCTGTTCCGGTGCGGATATGTGTGCGTTACAGCATGGAATTTCTTTCAAAGAACACTGGACGGCTCGAGTTGAGGCGGCGCCGATCCGGTGCCGAGCGGTTATGTGTGCGACAACCTTTAACCTACTTAATGTAAGTACGGGAAATGAAAAATCTGAGTATGAAAAAAAAGAGGAAAAATATTTGCAATACGTAGTTCAACAGTTGCTAAGCCGCTCGATAAGTTTCGCTAATTCGTTTGATAAGTTTGCCGTGTTAACAGTTCTTGCTAGAAAGCATTTTAAACGATTTAATTTATAGTCTAGTGGAAGTAATTTCCAGGATCGTATCTCTTATTGTCAACTAATTTCTGATACAATGAAAATATACATATATGAATCTTGATGCTATTTAGGTCTCTGGTTTCGGCCATGCATTTCTGTCAGTTAGGCACGCAGAAGGGCTACCGCGAACTGAAAATGAAATATCTACCTCTCTGTCGCTCGAATATGCAAGTGCGACAGTGAAGAATATATTTTGATTTCGGTTCGAGGCAGCACATCAGGTATTTATGAGCATCTTGAAGAATATTTGATAGCCGCTGTACCTATTCGACTTGTCACGGTCAATACTAAACAACAAACATGCCATTGACACAGTGAACTCCAAAACTTTTTAACCTGTTTCATATTTATGATTTAATAACTGGATACGTATGCACCTGGGAAACTGGTTATGGTGGTTCACTACTTATTCAAGGGTATCCGCCTTTTTTAGCCTCCGTACCCGAAGGGTCCAAACGGAAGGCTATAGCTGTCACTCGCGTGTCCGTCTATAGTCTGTCACATTTTATTCTGAAGATTTGTTTAACTTCCCAGTGACCTATGAACTTGAAATATGGTGATAATGTTTATTATTATGTAGGTATATTTTTCCAACAAATACCAATATATTGATAAATCACATTTGTTTTCTGGTTCGCTTGTTCGACTCGCACTTGGCCGGTTTTTTGTACTTTTGCACGGATATCATCAGTAACTTTCACACAAAATAATATGTATACAGGGTGATTTTGAGTTCGTGATCCGGAATTTATTTATGTGGGATTGGTACTTTTTGATGGTTGTATATGGTGCTGGCTGCTAGATGATGAATAAAGGACGTTCGAATTAGTTTGAAATGTTTTGGGATGACGAATAATTTGACGTATGATTCAGTATGAAAGACGACTCGAACGGTGAACGGTGTTTTTATATTATTCTGAATAAAGAAGACGTTTTTTTATAAAATAATACATAGTTTTTCTGCGCCGCTCGTTGATTTATTTATTAGACACACCAACAAGATACAAAGCTTTACATTTCTAATAATAGGATAACAGATGAAACACATCTTGCCTGTATCTCAATTATAGGCGTGCAACAGCGTTTAATTAAAATACCAGAACAGTATTACAATTATTTTGAATTTTATATAAGACAAGATGACAATAATAAGATATCATAATTTATATTGAGAGATCAGAATAGTACATTACTGCAGAGGCCGTGAAGTAAGGGATTGCTGGACGAGTTTGGGATAAACGGCCGAGTCGTAGACGAGGCCGGATAAAACGAGTCCTGCAATCCCTGTTCCGGCCGAGGATTGTATAGTACTTTTCTCAAACATGTTAGAAAAAAACAAAACGTCCAAAAATAGCAAAGCATCACGACAAATAACGGAAATTAAATAAAAACACGAAAAATGCTACAAAATACAAGCACCATTTAAAAAAACACGAAATAACTAAAAAATACCAAAAAACATAGAAAAACAAAAAAAAATATTCGAAAAGTACAAAAAAATACGAAAAAACCTAAAAAGTCCAAAAATATCAAAAAACACACAAAAAACGCTACATAATAACACGAAAAAACTAAAAAAATCCAAGAACGATAAAAAAACCGGAAAAACCTAAAAAAATACCAATTTACATAACAAATTAAAAATATATATACAAAATCGTGGCGGTTGGCTCTATGTAATATTTCCTTTATCAGTTGATTTTAGTAAGCAAATTTAAAAAGTTAGAGCAGCGGACAATAATGTTAGTTTCATACATTCTCCATACATTACTTCTTGGCCGCCGGCCAAGAAGTAATGTAGGGAGCCATAAACAGGTAACTTTAAGTCCTCTTTTCGTGACATTAATGCATACATTTAGGCGCATGTTTGAGAAAAGAATTTTTTTTATATATATTTCTTGTACATGGTCAAAAATTCAAAGTAGACAACAATCACAGTTGGTATGAATGTTTATAACTCAAATAATTCTTTTTTTTTATTGTAATTGGAAATAATACTTTTTCATACAACTTGATCACCCTACTTCACTGTCAACTCTTCGTACTATCCGTCAAAGAGAACAGGGTAAGATGATTTTTTAATTAAAAATGAAATGCGTTTATTTCGTGTTACTACAATTTCTTTGCGATGGCTAACAGATACCAAGTCGGAAACATTGATTCATAATCACAACCCTGTATATTGACAATCACAAATGTAAATGTGTACATAAACTAGTTGTTGAGTCGGTTGGAATGAGCCCAAACACGATGGATTTGTCTTGTGTAGTTTAGGAATTGCTATGACCACCTTCTGTCTCCATCATCAGATCAGCTCTATGTCATAATAATATTGCATTGTCATCCGATTTATACATGCATGCAAAATTTCAGCTCAAGCGGAGACCGGGAAGTGGATCAAATTTAACTTGCAAGATTTGACTACAGATAGACAACGGGGCAGGTGAAACTAAATAAAAGCTTGTAAAAAGGTTAGAAGTACATTGCATGTATATTGAATTTTCAACCTTATTCCTTGTTGAGTAGGTGGATTTGGTATGCCGTAGTCCTTTTTTATCGGAGACCGGGAAGTGGATCAAATTTAACTTGCAAGATTTGACTACAGATAGACAACGGGGCAGGTGAAACTAAATAAAAGCTTGTAAAAAGGTTAGAAGTACATTGCATGTATATTGAATTTTCAACCTTATTCCTTGTTGAGTAGGTGGATTTGGTATGCCGTAGTCCTTTTTCTAGTTAATATGTTCTTGTTGACCGTCAGGCGGTTATTAAATGCAAAAATTATTCTGTTAGGGTGAGGCCACAGCGTAATTTTGTTAGTTGTAAGCGGCGTAATTTCGGCCGTCGCCATACTTGTGACTATCACCGAACTTTTCGGTACAGGAGGCCTATTCTTGGGCCGTTAGAGATGATGTCTATTAGACATATCTCGATAAAAAACGGCGGATGTCGATTGATAACCTATTTGCGTATTCTCGAAATCTCACACTCGAGATATGTCTACTCCCAGCGTTCGATATGCAACGACTGGTCAGAAGCGATCGAGATGGTTTTATCACATTTTTTTTGACATTTGATCTGCCAGTGGCGGTAAATATTGTCAACTTAAATAGTTAATCGACAGTATAGCAGCACAAAATGAACATATTTGCGAAAAATATGTCGATTCATTTAAATGATTTAATGGCTAAAGACTTTTAAATAATTTTCATACGTGTTCAGTGGTGGAATGGCGGTTACAGAAAATATTGACAACTCTCAAATATTGCAAGTAGTCTTTGAGTCAAAACTGTCAAGTCAAAACAGTTTTTATGCGTCCCATTTCACGTAGTTCATAAACGAGCAATACTCGTAAATATGTTTGAGGTGTTAAATCACCATGATTATGTATCAGATTATTGAAAAATTAATGACACTTTGGTTATTTATATAAGATATATATAATTAAGTGGAAGAAGTTATAAAATGTTTTATTATTATACACTCGATTTTAAACTAACACATTCGATAAAAAAGGAACGCGTATTACAATAAATATTGAAATCATCGTTCGACATCATCTCGACCGTGCCATAGAATAAGAAATTTCGCTGTGTTCGACATTTTAGTGAGAATTTTCAATAGACATTGCGTCAATCGAGATCATTTTGGATAGACATCATCCCGAACGGTCCGAGAATTGGCCTCCATGTCACAAGTATGGGGACGACCGAAATTACGCGGCTCACAACTCACAAAATTACGCTTGTGTGCCCTCACCCTTAGTGTATTGTGAAGTCTGTTCCAAGGAAATAGAGTCGATAATATATACCTAAATTCTATATTATATATATATCTACCAAGGCGGTTATAATAATCTGCTTTTACTACGAGCTCTTTATTTAAATTTCTGGGTACCCACTCTATGGCATTAAATATTGTTTGTTGTCTTAAGAGGGCAAAGTACGCTTGGTTCTCCATACAAACGTATTTACGCTCTCATTTTAAAACGCCACGCTAGAAAAACATGAAACTTTGTATACATAATGGGAATGGGATATCTAGGTCAGAAATTAGTTTCTGTTGCTAGAAATTGTAAAAGAAAAAAAATACAGCGGTTTTTTGAGTTTTGTTACGGCTTCTATGAAAACCTTAATAACCGCTGTACTTTTTCTCCATTATAATTTCAAGCAACAGAAACTAATTTCCGACCTAGATATGCTGAATCCCATTGTGTATACAAAGTTTCACGTAATTGTAGCATGGCGTTTTAAAATGAGAGCGTAAATACGTTTGTATGGAGAACCAAACGTACTGCGCACTCTTAAGTGGATGAGCTCAATTCAGAAAATTTCACGAACACCTACATTTGAAAATCAATTTGAGAATCAAACAACAGGTATGATAAAGTTCGCTATCAAGTTTCTGAGGCCGGGGTGTGAACGTGATAATATCATAGTCGACGTCGATACACACTTTTGAATCTTATTCCACTGTAATAAGGCGAAAAATGTGTACATATTTTTGACTTCGACTGTACGAGCCAATGATACTTTTACGCGTTATACATCATATAACACCTAGAAAAACGGCGGTTTTCCATGGAAAAACCTTGTCGGTTAAGACCTTTTATTGCCAAGTTGTCCAAGTTATTAAAGTCCGACGCAATTCGTTACCTTCCATGATGCAACAAAATACGGAATGGCATTGATATTGATTCACGTTATTCGATAATGTGTACCTTAACCTTCACATTGACAAAAACCCTTAAATTATATCACGAATATTATGAATATTATTAACTTAAATATACGTAATATAAACACGAACACCTTAACAGACAAATACTGCCTATTACATTACCATTTGTAATACTTAGCTCTAACTGTTGGACTCGTATTTCATCTGTGCTGTTGGCTCAATATTTTTTACACGTCCATATTCAGTACATAGATTGCACTTGTTTGTTTACATGTTTTTAAATATAACTTATGAAAATGAAATATTTTATGCATACTTATGAATTGTTTTGTTTTACCTTATGATCTTAATTTGCAACCACGATGGTTTTATTTACAGGATGTTCTTAAAATCGAGCTACTAAAAATGGGGACTATAGGAGTGTATCAATATATTTTTTTAATTAAAATTAATCGTACCCGAATACTCACCTAAATTTCATTATAATTACGAAATTTCATTACAATACTAAACTGTTTCGAATAACATTGACAGTTGAGATACATAGCATACATAAGTATCACAAAACAGCGCCCACCCGAAAAACCTCACCATTCAAACCGGATCTTATTAATATTATAATCCCATCAAAAACATAAATGTGGAAATGGCAGCCAAGTTCACCGACAAAAGAATTGAGATCTAAATGGGCGCCAAATTCCGTAGAATATCTGAAAAGTTGCCAAGCTTGACAGTTTTAAGAAAACTGCCAAGTTAAAGCTCAAAATGCATTAAACCGCAGTGAATTAGTTTTACTGTAAACAATCTAGTGCCAAACTTGGCAACTTTTCAGATATTCTACGGAACTTGGCGCCCATTTAGATCTCAATTCTTTTGTCGGTGAACTTGGCTGCCATTTTCACATTTATGTTTTTGATGGGATATCATTACTTTTTGTCAAACTTCATCCAATGGTGCTTTCCCATAGGGAATGCACGAGTTACTATACAAAATACCCAAATCGCTATAGGTGCACATAAAATATTTGAAGAGTTCCCTCGATTTCTCCAGGACCCTATAAAGTACGGTATACTTTCAAACAAAAAAAGAACTTTCCAAATCGGTTAATTAATGACGGAGTTCTGAGGTAACTACCATAAATAATAATAATGACAAAAGTACTCAACAGTTTTTTGTCGGGCGGCAATAGGGTGCGCGCTTTCAATGCCTGGGTGATGCCCTTGCTCACATACTCGTTTCGCATATTAAGGTGGACTCAGACTGAGCTCGATTTTCTGGATCGAAGGGTGCGTGTACTGCTCACTGCGCACCGTACGCTACACCCACGATCGTCTGTTATGAGACTGTACATCCCGCGGAAATTAGGAGGTCGCTGCTTCTTAAATGCCAAAGACCTACACAACCGCTGGTGTGTAGTCTCAGGGATTATTTCATAAATAGCAAATGTGGGATGCATCGTGACGTAGTGGCAGTAGACGCATCTTTCACCCCGCTCTCCATGGCTAACAAAAACTGGCGCAGACTTCAAGTACTAAGCACCGAGGACCGCAGGGCGGTGTGGAAGAGTAAGGAGCTACATGGGCGGTTCTACAAGGCTCTTACGGGGCCCGACGTAGACCTGCTCGCGTCGGTGAACTGGCTACGTTTCGGTGATCTCTTTGCAGAAACCAAAGGTTTTGTCTGTGGAATTGCGGACGAAGTTATCATGACGAACAACTACCGGAGGTATATCCTGAAGGACGGTACGGTCGACATTTGTCGGGCATGCCGCCGTCCCGGAGAGTCGCTCAGGCATATAATTTCCGGTTGTGGTCATCTTGCTAACGGTGAGTACTTGCACAGACATAACTTGGTGGCCAAGATTATTCACCAGCAGCTTGCTCTTCTGTACGGTCTTGTGGACTTCGAAGTGCCGTACTATAAGTACACACCCGCGCCAGTTCTCGAAAATGGTCGTGCTACGCTCTATTGGGATCAATCTGTCATCAAGGATAGGACTATTATAGCCAACAGACCTGATATCCTGCTGACAGATCGATTGAAGCGCCAGGCAGTCGACATCACCGTCCCCCATGATGAGAACCTCGTGAAGGCCGAGAAGGACAAGGCTAGCAAGTACCTAGACCTGGCACACGAGATAACCGCTATGTGGGATGTTGATTCGACGATCATTGTTCCGATAGTCGTCTCTGCGAACGGTCTAATTGCGAAGAGTCTCGACCAACATCTCAAGAGACTCTCGCTAGATGGTTGGGTCAAGGGTCAGATACAGAAGGCGGTACTCCTGGACACGGCGCGGATAGTCCGGAGGATAGACGGATAGACCTTATAGATATATATATATGTATGTTCACCGATTACTCGGAGACTCATCATGAATTTAAGAGTAAAACTCTTGTCGGTGTAGCCGATGAAGTATGCAGTATATATATATATATATATATTCCGATGAATTTGGAACCTCCTCCTTTTTTTGAAGTCGGTTAAAAATGGGATTACTCTTGGCCAGCATCTATCCAGGGGGCAAAGATGAGGCCGACGATGAAGCGAGCTCACCCAGAAGATGCTTACATACCCAGGTATCCGCACGCGTTCTTACCGAATCTAGCGAGCCCCTCAGCGTACATATACGCAGTGAGCGGCCGATAGCCAGGCACGCACACGTATAGCCGCAGGTCGAACTTGTAGCCCGCAATGAGCAGCGGCCGCTCAATGTACCGCTGCACAACCGCTGCGCTGCCGCACCGCATCTCACAAATACTCTGAAATATAGACAAGTCTATTTGAAAAAGCAAGTTAGGAAAACGTTTTTTTTTTTTATTTCCTTAGGGGGTTGGGTAGCGTCTGCAAGAGAGGGGTCATAGCTCGTGACCCTCGTTCCGGCTCAATCCTGATCATTTTACTGGACTTAAAAGTGTATTTGTGTCTGTATTACACGAATTTCTATCCTCACCACTTAGGTGGTTGGCAATTTTCAACTGCGGTTCTCCAGAAATTTCCTGCCTCGCACAGCTAAACTGTGGAATGAACTGTCGCTTGCGGTATTTCCGTACCGATTAAGAACTTTAAACCTTCAAGAAAATAGCGTACTCCCATCTTGAAGGCCGGCAACGCACTTAAGGCCTCTCTGGTGTTGCGAGTGTCCATGGGCGGTGCTAATCGCTTACCATCAGGTGATGCGTCTGCTCGTTTGTCTATGTCATAAAAAAATTACGTAGCCAAATTGGAAAAACACTCATGTTATATGCACCCAGCCTCCTATTGAGCGGTGCTGATCTATAGGGAGTGCGCTCAATTTCTGCAAATACTATATTAGTCACCTGAGCGCTAACAAATAACGCTCTCACTAGCCAGTTTCTCCAGTCACCGTGGCTGAAATCGGCCAGGCTCCAATTTCACCAACTTGACAATTATCACCAGACAATTTCATCTCAAATGGCGCTGCTCATTTCTGGGTCGACAAGAAACGATCAGTGTACTGCGAATTGGCCATGACACTAAAATACAAAAGTAGATTAAACAGGATCACCTAACTGTGCAGACAACCCGGGACAGAGCTCTCTGGCGCAGATGTTATAGGAGCCCCGATCCAAGATGAGGTGGGTGGAATAAACAAAGAAGAAGAGACTGCAAAATTGTCAGTAATAACGGCCAGGATAATGGCAAGACCGTACCCGGAACAAGAAGATGCCGCGCCCTTGGCTCTGGGCCACCGGTTTGTGGATCCACACGGCGCTGGCACCATCATCGCTGCGCCGCAGCCGCGAGCATTCAGACACCAGTTTTGCGTACTCCAGGGGCAGATGGAAGCACGGTGGACTGTAATGTAATGTAGTATAGATCAAAATCTTAAGAAAAAGACCAGAGGTATTTGTGACGTGTTCGAATAGACATACATTTAGAAGAGGTAGGGCAAAGCGAAACGTCATCTCGCTCAAATTTGAAGCAGCCCAACTTGGGGAAGTACCTCCACCTTACAAAAGACCGCAGCCATAATAGCATCACTACTTGCCCCTTAGGTAGGTATGTGGTCTTATGTTCCTGGTGGTGAGTAAGGTCGCCAGAGCTCCCGAGGATGGGCTGTGTTGGGAGTGGGGGCCTGCATATGTCTCTACCTTGACAGCTGGATACATCTGCGGGTCCCTTACTCTCAACACAGCGCATCCCCAAGTCAATAAAGGGTCGGCAACGCACTTGTGATTCCTCTGGAGTCGCAAGTGTCCATAGACTACGGTGTCTGCTTACCATCAGGCAGGCCGTAAGCTTGTTTGCCACCGAAGTTGTACATAAAAAAAGAAAACATTTTTAAATATGTAACACAAACAAATGTCTATTCAAAAACGTTACATCTACGTACAAGAAGCCAATTCTCGGGCCGTTCGAGACGATGTCTATCCAAAATGATCTCGATTGACGCAATGTCTATTGAAAAATCTCACCAAAATGTCGACCACAGCGAAATTTCTTATTCTAGGGCATGATCGAGAAGATGTCGAACGATGATCTGAATGTCTATTGTAATACGCGTTCCGTTTTTTCGATTGTGTTAATTTACAATCGAGTGCATGATAATAAATCATATTATAAGTTTTTCCACTTAATTAAATATATCTTATATCAAAAACCAGTGTTATTAATTTTTAAATAATCTATTCATAATTATGGTGATTTAACACCTCAAACATATTTACGAGTATTTGCTCGTTTATGTACTTACGTGAAATGGAACGCATAAAAACTGTTTTGACTTGACAGTTTTGAGTTAAAGACAACTTGCAATATTTGAGAGCTGTCAATATTTTACGTCAACCGCCATTCCACCACTGAACGTATCAAAAATATTTAAAAATCTTTAGCCGTTAATTCATTTAAATGAATGGAAATATTTTTCTCAAATTTATATGTTCATTTTGTACAGCTGTAAACAGTCGATCAACTACTTAAGTTGTCAATATTTCCCGCCACTGACAAATCAAATGACATAAAATTTGTGATAAAATCATCTCGATCGCTACCGACCACTCGTTGCATCTCGAACGCTGGGAGGCTGGGAGTAGACATATCTCGAGTGTGAGGTTTTGAGAATAAGAAAATGGGTTTCCGATCGAGATCCGCCATTTTTTATCGAGACGAGATATGTATAATAGAGATCATCTCTAACGGCCCAAGAATTGACCTCCAGGTCCTTTTCACCTCTACTGATTGAATAATGCTTTCCCATCGGCTAAACTCTGAATAGACTAGATCCGAATTGCGACTAGATTCATATTAATTTATTCATAAAAATAAACCGGCCGAGTGCGAGTCGGCCTCGCGCACAAAGGGTTCCGTACCAGAAAAAAACGCCAACAACTACTCTGTTGTATGGGAGCCCCCCTTAATTATTATTATTATTTTGTTTTTAGTATTTGGTGTTATAGCGGCAACAGAAATACACAATCTGTGAAAATTTCAACCGTCTAGCTATTACGGTTCTTGAGATACAGCCTGGTGACAGACGGACGGACGGACGGACGGACGGATAGCGAAGTTTTAGTAATAGGGCCTCGTTTTTACCCTTTGGGTACGGAACCCTAAAAAATTACATGTCAGAAAATTATTATATAATTATTAACCTAGAAAATTATAGTTATTAGGAATTAGAATATTATTATCTCGATTGGATTACATTATTTAAATTATTTTATTACTAAGTGAAATTAAAATATCTAAAATACAATTCAAATAGCATGCCAAAAAAATAACTAAAATACATATTATTATATTCGTCAATGTCATAAAAAGCATTACAAATTATCGTATTAAATGATTGTCAAGTTTATGTCTCTTAATGATAAACTTTTTAGTCAATGTGAAATTTCAAAATGAATACTGGTAGTATTTTCCCATTTGAAACGACAGATGTTAAGTAATACGGTAATTAATTGACACTTATGTTTAAAGAACTTTATTTTCTAAAAGAAATTTAACATTTCACTTCAGAGAACTTAACTTAAAATATTATAGGTAAGCACCGCAAGACGCTGGTACAAAGTACAACTTAACTAAAACTCAGAAATAAAGACAAACTGTTGCCAAGTAGATAAATACATACAAGTGGGTAGAACAAGAAAATATGTAAAATCACGTTGTATCTTAAAGCTATGTGCATTAGGTCTACAATCGAGTGGTTGATCGCGATAGCACTATGCCGGTGCTTCGCGACAGACTTGTTTACACTTTGGCATTCCCAGGGCCGGATTTAGATAAATTCAATAACATACTTTTTTAATTTATTTTTAAAAACTGTTTAACTTTTACATTCCTTAATATCATTTGGTATTTTGTTGTTAAACTGTGCGCCTTCATATCCTATAGTTTTCTTTCCAAATTTAGTGCGTGTTGGTTTGAGGCTCAAACTATTCGAGTTACGTAAGGGGCGTAACCCTAGTCCAGACTTAGTTTTAAAATTAATTTGTGAGTGAATTCTTTTATCCAATATTTTCCTTATGAGTAAACACATATTGTTAAAATAAAGCTGGTTGAGACTCATGATTTTTGTTTCCGAGTATGTTTTGGTACTTTTAGTGAGTCCGGAAAAATACCGTTCTCCAGACAGTAATTAATGCATATGGCAATCTTCGGAGCGACTTAATGCTTTGTACATTGGATAGATTTTGTAGTCATTTTGTCTATTGCAGCACTGCAGTTAGAGTCTAGGTCGTTGATTATTTTTATTACTTCTTCTTCGTCGCACGGTGTTAAATTTGACAACATGTCAATATTGTCGCTTGCGTTGCCAGCTAGACTTGTATTACAATTCGCATCAGTTAAAATTTGGCTAGCCAACTGCGGACCAATTGTAGCAAAGAAGCTATTGAAATGCTCGCATATTTGCTTCTAGTGTCTAAGTCGTATTCCGAGTTTAGCCGATGTGAAAACATTATTTACTACATTTGTACTACCATTGATACAAAGAGTATGAGATAACAGCAGAAACAGAAAATTTATTGCAAAAACTGGCAAAGTGCGAGTCGGACTCGCGCACGAAGGGTTCCGTACCAGAAAAAACGCCAACAACTACTCTATTGTATAGGAGCCCCCTTAAACAACTTGGACCCGGGTATGTCCTAAAACTATGGACCCGGGTATGTCCTAAAACTACGACCAAGACCACCGGGGGATGGGCAGCAGCATCCCTGGAGTACGGCGGAGATACTGTGATCGCCAACCCGCATGCCAAGCGTGGCGATTATGGCAAATACCCCCCGTGAATTTGGGGGAGGCCTATGTCCAGCAGTGGACGTCCTTTGGCTGATATGGTGGTGGATGGTGGAAATATGAAAGTTTAGAAAGTGCTATATTATATAAAATACCCAAATTTTGTATTTTTTACCCATTTACTTATATATACTTTCGGACTAGTGTTGCTAAGACGTAGATTTCACGGCCAACCGAACTCGTATTTTTAAGTTCGAAATAGCCAGAAACATTATTAAAATTTCTTTAACCGGTACTTCCGCTCTTTGCCTTAAATTTTAATACGCGTGCAGATAATTCTAGAACAGTTTAAAAGGGGATTGAATTAATAAAACCATTTCAAATGTCTAAAACCGGTACTTCCGCTTTTTGCCTTCTTCTTAGTGGCCTTGAATTTTCATACGCGTGCAGATAATTCTAGAATAGTAAGGGGAATGAATTAATTTAACTTCAATCGTCTGATCGACATTCAAACGACTTAGAGCCGACTCATCGACTTGAAAAACATAGGTAGTTATGGATACAGGTTGGGAATTTGGAGGTTAACAATTTTGAAACGTGATAAGTGCGTGTCAGACCACGCGCGATGTTCCATAGTCATAACTTATTATTAAACTTATTTTCAATTTACTCGTGTTTGTTTGACAGGACTGAAAACTTTGTAACAACCCACATTACTTTTGAACGAACTATCTAAGAACAGCCACCGCGATGGGATATGCAATAAAAAATTACATTACTGTAAGTGCAGCTAAATTGCCATTTTTAAACGGTGATTCTACAAAAACCATTTGTTTTGGTGAAAAAATATAAATACACGTTAATATTCATTATATTTCAAAGGGTGTGGACGAATTCAAACCACGATTTAAGAAAATCGGCTCGATCGAAAAAGCTACTTCTTAAAATCATCTTAAACAGTCATAATGTCTTTTTTTCTCAACTGAAACATGTATAATTAAAAACACAGTTCCAACATACTCAAACCCAAAGCATAGACGATTTATATTACACATGTGGTGAATATATTTCATCATTAAATTTCAGATTATCTGCTTGTATAGCAGGTATATAGTTTCTCTTTAACCCCGGCGCAATTATAGACGCAGACAGACATAGCCAAGGTCATTGGCGCTTGTCAGCCTCTTAATGATATTATTCTACGTTTTTCGTGGCACAACACGCTTTTCGTGTCATATGGCATGACTTTTGCAACTCTGGGGTTGTGTTACTTACAAGGACTCGAATTATCCGCTATTACTCATCATCATCCTCCTAGCGTTATTCCCAGTACAGTTGCATCCTGAAGAATGCCTGGGGTCCGCTACCTGATCCCAAGAATTGGCGTAGGCACTGGTTTTTACGGAAGCGACTGCCATCTGACCTTCCAACCGGAGGGGGAAACCGACCTTATTGGGAATAGGCTTGTCAAGTGAGTGGGCAACTTGACTGTTAGAAGTTCTCAAGCCGCCCTGAGGCCTCTAACTTGGCTTAACGATTGCTATCATATACAGCAACCGGGATCAACGGCTTAACGTGCCTTCCAAAGCACGGGAGCGCTCAGTTAGTAACCACTCAAAGCGGTCACCCATCCAAGGACTGACCTCGCCCGACATTGCTTGACCTCGCATACCGCACGCAGTACGCGGGTGCCTCTGGGCCACGAGCGCTGCCCTATTATCCGCTATTACTGTTTCAGTTTATATTATGTGTAAGAATAGTGAACGTTCAATCAATATTGGCATTTTTCGAGATTTGGTAGTGTGATAAATTTTCTATCAACATTGGCAAAGTGTACCGTTCCCGTGCCCACATTTTTAGCAAGCTTAAAACTCCATATTCACTTGATATATTTTGCACAAAAATAATCGTGAAAGAAAACATCACGAAAACGTTATCTTCTAATTTATCCATCCTATATAAATGATTATTACTATTAATTATTACTCAGCATCCGCGTTAATAATCCTAGAATCGTAATCGTCGAAAGTTGATGTGTATAATTTTCTTCCCCGAGGATGGCTTCTTTGTACCGAGGATGCCGGCGGCATTTCCTCGCTGTATCGGAATGCTGACACGTTGTGCAAGGAGCAGGTCTTCAGTCCCCAGTTACGTCAACCAGACACTTCGCAATGACTATTTTGTTATAATGTTCTTGGCTGATTTGCTGTAATTAAACGAGCATTAAAAAGCTAATATTAGCTAGCATACTTATACATATAATATGTAGTCAAGAATTTTTAATTGAGCCAGTGATGATAAAACTTATGACATATGGAACTCCAACATGTTTGGCGTTATTCCGTTTATGAAAAACAGTTTCCAGACTAATAAATCGTTTCCAGTGTTATGCAAAATAAAAACATTGATCCCAAGTTTCAATTACTAGTTTGACTACATTTTTTACATATATTGTCATTAATTACGCAAAAAGCATAGTCATGTGACATGACTTTTCGTCCATGATGATGAAATTTAAAAAAATTACCTACTAACGTAATTAATCAATCATGCGATCGGTTGTAAAACAAGTTTTATATATAAAAATAAAATCGGCCAAGAGCATGTCGGGCCATGCTCAGTGTAGGGTTCCGTAGTTGACCAATGAACTCAATTAAAAAAAATCAATAACAAGCAAAAGGAAATATCTTCGCGGCGTTTCATACGTCTTTTACCAAGAAGGAAAGACTTTTTACGATAACTCAACAGCTTAATTGACCATGTCCGCTATAGTTTTCGTTGAAAGTCTTTATTAAGCCCATAGTTCGAAAGGTAGAGGGGAGGGGGTCACATTTTTTTTCTTTTGGAGTGATTATTTCCGAAAATATTCACTCTATCAAAAAATGTTTAATGAAGTTCTGTACTCATTTTGAAAGACCTATCCAACAACACCCCACAACATTCTCACTCTAAGTACGTGTAGGGAGGTACCATTAAAAAAATAGATTTTATTTTATGCCTTTGTCAGATTTACTGATTTATATATCCATGCCAAATTGCAGCCTTCTAGCACTAACAATCACGGAGCAAAGCCTCGGACAGACAGACGGACAGACAGACATAGCGAAACTATAAGGGTACTTGACTACGGAACCCTAAAAAAAGTGTTGTTTGAATATATTATTACCTGTGATCTTTATAAATCTTAATAATTCGACGGTTGCCTCATAAAGTCCTTAAATAAACAAGCATTTCCATTTTATAGTTGACGAAGCGAGCATATCTCATCGCAGTGTAAAAAAATTGGAAGCTATTAATTAGTCTAGTACCTACCTTGTTTTACATATAATCTGTCAGTAGGGCAGTTGAGTTTATTGTCATACCACAAGCAAGCTTCAATGAATGAATGATGATGATGATTGTGTGTTGTATTATGTTGTTTTGTTGTCTTTGGGTGTTGTCGTTGAGTGCAATCGTTTACCTAAAGCGTATACCTACTTGTATCATACTTAGGCTAAGAATTTAAACATTGTATGCCCGAAATGGATAAAACTATTATAAAATCTGTGGTAAAACTGTTGGGACGCATAATGTACCAGTACCTAACCATTCTATCTACACAGTTTTACACAAGACATTTTATGTTTCTGTTTCATTCATAGCTGTCATTGGGGTAAAATAATCTTCATAAGGGTAAATTACTTTGAGAAATAATAGCAAACTGAACGTGCGACTAAAATACTCTCCGAATTATTCGCTCATGGAGTATTCGGACAGTTAGTATTTCAGTCAGTACGTTTACTTTTTTGTAGGTTACTCTAGGTTACTTTATGTTCGGTGTTTTTATTACTACCCAATTATTTTTAGCAAATTTTCCCATACGTTTACAAGACAATGAAAACTTTACCCTGTTGACAAATGTCTTTAAATAAAAACCTCGTATAAAGCCCATGTGCTTAGGTTAGATTTAACTAACTCACTAACAAAGGTGGCACGATACGACCCAAAATGAGTCTTGACCTCCGAGACAAAAGCACACTTTTCTGGGTCCTGCGCTATTTCTCGCCAGCTTGCACTGGCTCCAAAACTTATCGCTGGAAGGATTTGGTGGACGCGGACCTGCGTGAGCTTGGAGGTTAGATTTGTTTAACAAAAATTGTCTCATCGTGAGAGATTCAGATTTCATAAAAAAGATACAGCCTTGGCCAGAAGTATTAAGCACCCCTTATTTTTCTTTGTAACTTATAAATAAACTATGATTTTTTTAATTACAAAACTACACATTGACGGCATTGACGCAAAATATAATAATGTATATAAACATCTAGAAAACTTTAGCAGATATAATTTCGAAGTAGCTATTTATCCTAGAAAACTGAACCCTAAAAATAATCGGGTTCGCAATAAAAAAGACCAAATGCCTTTTTTTAAGTGCAATTATTTTTAACGTCAATGAATAGCTAGTGTTATTGAAAAATATTAGAATTTTCTATAATAAAAGACATAAAATGCTTTATTCAAAGTTTTACTTTTATATGAAAAACGCGGGAGTGCTTAATACTTCTGGCCAAGGCTGTATATAGGAAATAAAATATAAAGCGAAATGAATCACTTACGAAAAACAATGTAATGCATAACATTAGGAACCCCGGTCATTGCCATTGCGAATAAAAGTAGATACATATAACATAGCATTGAGATATTTTAAACAGGACGTCATCAATCATCATCATCATATCATCCGAAAGACGTCCACTGCTGGACAAAGGCGTCCCCTAAGGATCTCCACAGTGATCGATCTTGCGCCCCCTTCATTCAACGGCTTCTCGCGACATGGTGCATAAAAACTAGAATCTATTTATTACTAGTCATTTTATTAATATTATTGGTATTACGCAGTAATGACACAAATTCTTTCTCATAAACCATAAAAAACAATTAATATTAAAAAAGGGACCTATCGTAAAACATACTAGTTTTTACTTTATAGCAACTTTTGCTTTTTCTATAAATAGTACATATCACTATTATCACTTTACACGCACTATGGCTATAATTCGTTCAACGGTTGCTTAGATACATCTTCTTTGAAATAAAACATATCGGCGTCGAGAAACCCTAAAACGTCAAAAATAAACTGAAATTTCCAATCCAATCATAGGAGACGAAATACGTTTTTAATAATTAGCTACCTAACAAATATAACCCAGTCGAATAAATATGACCAGGCCCAAGTTCTCAAGCGCCGCAAGTACTCATCTTTATTAAAAACTTACGAGTTTGCGGCGCTTGCAGTGGAGACAATGGGGCCATGGTCGTCTGTCATGAAGGCATTTATAAGAGCCTTGTCTTCGCGGCTGGTTAACATCTCAGGAGACCCCAAAGCCGGCGTTTACCTCTCACAGAGAATTTCTCTAGCGATACAGAGAGGTAACGCGGCCGGC
Source organism: Notocelia uddmanniana (assembly GCA_905163555.1). Lineage (NCBI taxonomy): Eukaryota > Metazoa > Arthropoda > Insecta > Lepidoptera > Tortricidae > Notocelia > Notocelia uddmanniana. Next base: position 26,924,318 of record LR991058.1, on the reverse strand, counting down.
GTTATGGGGACCATGCCGCAGGCGGACCTTTTAGAAGGAGTATTCTTTTTATAGTTGGGGTTTTTAGTTTTAAGTTATCTTATGTTTATTTTTATTTATTATTTACTTTGTAGGTTATTGTGTTATCAATACAGTCATACAAATTATTTAATAATGTTATTGAAATAAATATGTACCCAGTCGATATTGTCACACCTCGAAATATTGAGGACTTTGATGAACTTTGTTACGAATGTTTATTGAAGGCCTTGTTTACGTTTCCAAAAGCCCCCAAGCCAGGAACTGGTAGAACCCCCGCTATCTTGAAAAATTTACTCCACCCTGCGTAATATAATTAAGTGGCTTCCTATTCGTTATCGTCGTAACTCACACATTCTGTCCCTTCTATACACAATTCTTTTTCACCCCGCAACTCCTCGCTACCTCAAAGAACGATTTACTTTTTTGAAATCGGTTAGATCTTCCCAAAATTTGCTTCTCACTGTCCCGTCCTCCTCTTCAAAATTTTATAATTGTTCTTTCACTTTTCAAGCTACTTTACTTTGGAACTCACTCCCCGTGGAATTGAGGCGTGCTAAATCTATTGCTGCATTTAAATCACAGCTAAAAGAACAATATCTGTCCCTTCCATGATTCTTTCATCCTACTATCTGCTTTTTTCGACTTTATGGCTGATATTGTAGTTACTATGTATATATATATATATATATATATATATATATATATACTCATATTTATTTATTTATATATGTAGGAATGTATTTATTTATGTTAATTAGTATGATTTATGTATGTGTGCTTTAATATTTACGTGATTGTATATAAGTTTGTATTATGTAATTCTTTTGTTTGCCACCCACTTATAATACGTTTGTTGCTATTTTTTCCGCTAGGTTGTCTGGAAGAGATTGCTCTTTAGCAATAAGACCGCCTGTTGTTTACCTCTAGTTATAAGTTTTATACGCTGTTATAATAAGCAATGTAATTTATTGAGGTGCGCAATAAAGAGTTTTTGTATTGTATTGTATTGTATTGTATAATCAAAGGCAACAATGAAGCTTAATACATTCTTCACTAACTTGTAATAAGTACACAACTGTGACGAGAAAACATGTCTTCGCGGGGAAAGATGTACATTTCCCAACATAGCGGCGGTTCCACCAGGACACGACCTGGGGACTTTTGGAAGATAAAAACAAGGCCTTCAATGAACATTCGTACCCATCAAAGTCCCCAACATTTCGAGGTTTGACTATATCGACTGAATTGATATACAATTTCTTAAAGTTTTATCAACTTCTGAATTGGGTGCAAATGCCAAATCATATTCTAATTTGATGACTCTAGTGTAACCATATAATCGCACGTGTGCTCTGTGTTAATTAATTCTGTTACTCAATAGTATTTAAATTGTTTGGCACCGACTTTACATTTTCATAAAAACCTGTCCGAGTATTTGCGTGAAAAAATAAAATATAATGTGTGGTCATGATCATGTATCAATTACCGGCGGTTATTGCAAAATTGTTACCAATTGCCTAGAAATAATTGAGGTTGAGGTCTGTGAGAAATTAGGTTAAGTAAATAAATAAACACAAATCGAACTAGTCCCCTAGCAAGCTCAATAGACTTGTGTCATATGGGTACTAGACGACGATATACAGTTAGTAGCACAACTGAACCAATGTCCACTACTTTGATAAGTATCGTCAATTAAAACAAAAAGGGTTTGTTTCGTTTTTAAATAAGGGGTTGTTTCGTTTTTACTCAAAAGCGTTTTTTGTGTTTTTTGTTGTTTTTGGACTATTTTTTTGTACTTGTCGTCAGTTTTTTTTTGTTTTTTGGCTTTTCTATGTTTTTTTGTATTGTTTTGTACTTTTCGTCAGTTTTACTTGTTTTTTTTTTGTTTTTTGGCTTTTTTATGTTTTTTCGTATTTTTTTTTACTTTTCGTCAGTTTTTCTTGTTTTTTGGTATTCTTTTAGTTTTTTCGGTTTTTTTTGGTATTTTTTTAGTTCTTACTTGTTATTTTGTAGCGTTTTTGTTTTTTGATATTTTTGGACTTTTTAAAAGTTTATTTTTTTATAAGTTTTAACGTGTTTTTTGTTTTTTTTTAACTTCTTTCGTGTTTTTATAAGTCGTGCTTGTATTTTTGTAGTATTTTTCGTGTTTTTTGTTGTTTCTCTCGAGTTTTTCGTGTATTTAAGGTATTTTCTTTAGTTTTTTCGTGTTATTTTGTAGCGTTTTTTGAGGTTTCTGGATTTTAAAAGTATTTTCGTATTTTTTTTGTACTTTTCATCAGTTTTTTGTTTATTTAATTTTCACGTTTTTTGGTACTTTTTGTAGTATTATTCGTGTTCTTTTGCTTTTTATGTTTAATTATATTGATATTTTTGGTTATTCGTGTTTCATGGTTTTTTATAGCAATTTTCGTGTTTTTATTTCATTTCCGTTATTATTTGTATTTGTTATTTTTCGTGAATGCTTTGGTATTTTTGGGACGTTTTGTATTTTTTTTAGTTTTTTTTACATTGTAGTTTTTAATTGTTTTTTTTTCTAACATGTTTGAGAAAAGTACTATACAATCCTCGGCCGGAACAGGGATTGCAGGACTCGTTTTATCCGGCCTCGTCTACGACTCGGCCGTTTATCTCAAACTCGTCCAGCATTCCCTTACTTCACGGCCTCTGCAGTAATGTACTATTCTTTGTTTGTCATGTAAAATTTTGAAAAGTAAAATAAACACACTCACGAGGTCTACACAGCTCACAGAGCTACTAGATTAGTGGTTTTAAATGTGGACTGCTATATGGTAGGTGTCGGTAGGGAACCCTTCTTTGTGGGTGATCCGACATGCACATGGCCGGTTTTTTTTCTTTAGGAGTGTTTCCGAAAATGATCACTTTATCAAAAAATGTTTGATGAAGACCTCTATTCACTTTAAAAGACCTATCCAAGAACAAACCACACCGTAATGTTTAAGCAAAAAAAATTTGTCATCCACACTTTACGTGTAGGAGAGGTACACTTAAAAAAAATTTTTAGATTTTGTTTTGCCTTTTTGTCAGATTAATGCTTTATAAATCCATGCCAAATTGCAGTTTTCTAGCACTAACAATCACAGAGCAAAGCCTCGGACAGACAGACGGACAGACAAACAGACAGACGGACATGGCGAAATTACAAGGGTTCCTAGTTGACTACGGAACCCTTAAATTTAGTGTAATAATTTGACTTGGAGTAAGACTCATACGTAAGAGAAATTTATCGTCTATTTTTGCATATACTACACACAATCGTTTAACCGAGGTTGACTGCCGCGCAATGATAACGTTGTAATTTGAACTGTAAAGTTTGTTACATAAGGTAGATATTAGATTTTTTGTTGAGAAGCTTTCATCAAACTTTTACTTGCAATTCATAAACTATAGTGTTGGGTTTTATAAACTCTACGTTTTATTTGGGACACACTCTTGTTGATACTATTATATTTACTTCGCAGTCTTGAGCGCTCCCTACACAGTCCTCTCGTCTCAGTGGAGCGATCGGGACTGGCTCCGCCCGTGAACAGCAACAGCAGATATACTGAGCCGCGCGGAACGTGCGACGGAAGAGACGGTATCGCATGGAAGAAAAAGGACTTATGCGCCAAATATGTTTTACCTCAATAACTCAGAAAAATTACAACATTTTGATAAACCGCTAATAACAAAAATTTATTATGTCGAAAGGTATTTTATGTATTTTTTTTACTTCGATAGTATGCAAGGTAACGTCACACAATTGAAATTAGGTGAAAATTAGACATGATTTGACGATTTTTTTCTATCGAGCCAACTTTAGTCTTTAATGGTTTTGTTCAAACTCAAAAATAGCAAATATGATCTAGTTTTCGTGTGATTGGTTTTTTTGGCATTTAGACTTGATTATGATAGGTAAATATTCAATCTGCGAACTGCAATTTGGCGTGGTACCCCCTCTTAAGAATAATGTTTCCATTGAAACATTATTCGTTAGCATGCATTGTAGGGATAATCTGCCGTTATGTAATTTTAGATCAAGATATTGCATTTTGTCTCAAGGGTGACATTAGCATTGAATCAAATTTGCACCGACCATTTTCTATGGAAGTTTGTCTGATCTATCGGCTGTATCTTAGGAAATTGCCAATAAATTAACATTAATTCAGTCAGCTGTGTTCAGCAAGAATCAATAACAAAACTGTAACACCTTTGAGCAACGACATAAGAGGAGAAAAAAAAAGTTTAGTCCTCAAGAAACGTGTCAATTATATGTTTTTGTTTAACGAAAAATTATTTTTTTTGTATGACGACCCCAAATTATTTAATTGTCTATAACAGTTAATTCTAGCTTCCTTAAAATGAGCACGCAACCGCCTGAATCAGACACGTACTTTTGTAGTTATTGTAGGGTTAGACTCAGTTGAATAAGGTGTCCACCATTCAGTTTCCATACTTATTTACATTGACTCACTTTCGCACCGAACTCTTTGTAGCCAATAATTACCACCTAAAATATATCTCATCAACATACTTTCCGAATCACTCTTAAGAGACTGAAATTGCCTATTTTAGGTGGTTTCAGATTTTTGGGTTGTCTTAAAAAAAACAAATTATTAGGAAAATAAATTAGGTTAAAATTTCCAGTTTTTAGGTTTCAGTAGGTAAATAACTATAAATCGTAAGTAATACATTTGTACAGCAGTTTTGTTGCTCATTTCTAGGAGTAATATTGTATATAAAACATTTATATTTTTATATAGTTTGACATCTATTAAATCGAATCCTACTAACATGCGAATATTGACTCACTTATGCTACTAACTGTATTACTTAAATACATAGAAAACATCCAAGTCTCGGGAACAAATGTTACTGCTCACCACAGACACAAATGCCCTTACCGGGATTCGAACCCAGGACCTCTAGCTTCGGAGGCAGAGTCACTACCAACTAGGCTAAACAGGCCGACAAAAAAGGTTGAATGTGATAATTAAAAGAGTCCGATATTAAATAGGTTTCCCTTATTTTTTCGAGAAAAACATTCGACTCGAACAAACTCCAATCGATACCAAATCGTAAAACTTTATTAATAACAACAATTCAATACCTACAATCGGGAACACATACCATACAGGGAACCTCGTTCCTACCGAACTTTTTTATTTCCCGCTGTAATACAGGAGTAATGGCTGCCATAGAAAATCCCAACTTTTGTGTACAGCCTATCTATTCATGAAACGTTTTGTACTCGTCTATAAAGGCGTCACCAGTTTGAGGCTTGTCGTAAAATTATCGTAAAAGTGACCAGTTAAGTAACTTGTAAAAATGTAATCAAATATTGCATCGTTAAGGTCTTGCATCGAAAAAAACCCGTTTTTAGAAACGCCGTTCTGCCCAGACGACGAAACAATAAGTACACCAACAAAAGCGTTTGCGTTTAGTCTCAATTTGTATGGCAACAAATAGTAACAGGCAGAGGTGCTGTTCGTGTGGCCATTAAAATTGAGACTAAACGCAAACAAGTATTTTTTTGTTTATATGTTTCGGAAAAATATACTAGAAGCACTGATATGGTTCTTGTCTATATTATTGTTTCTCTGATTATAGCCAACACATGATTGGTTAGTTTGCTGGATACTTACTGACCCTTTTATTTCCTTTTCCTACTAAACAGATACATTATTAAGCAACACACTAAACTGATGGTATTTTACCGCATCTACACTCTCATGAAACGAAATTTGAACAAAACTCCACAATTTCTGATATTGATCGAGTTTTGTCAAAACCCATTCCCTATCCCAGTCATCCAAGTCGAAAGCATGTCCCTTATCCATGGGCATGGTTTACATAATCGAGGAATCCCTATTAAGAAATCCATATTAAGAGTCCCTCGCACGCTCGACTGAACTCGATTCTCCATACAAACTAAGTTTTGTTCTCCTTTATAAACTTCTTTCATATTAAAACCTTTATTATTTTCTTCTCCATTATAATTTCAAGCAACAGAAACTAATTTCCGACCTAGATATGCCGGATTCCATTGTACTTAACATATACAATGTTTCATGTTATTTTAAATTTATAATGAAGCATCGGCCATGCTGTTGACTCTCAATAAAAATAAATAAGATAAATTCACCAAGTCAGAGTGACATTTATGACTGTATTTAATATCGAAAAAATGTGAAATTTAGTAGTAATAATCATTTTAAAATTTTATTGTAGATTAACTTAGTTTGTCGGTACTGTCGGTAGCAAAGTAAACGCTTTGTGAATAGCAATGCGTGTATAAAAATAAAAAGTCACACGGCATTAGCGGTAATGCCCGTCAGCACGCGAGCACGATTCATTCAAATCGTCAGGGACTTGTGCCTTTTCACCGCTGCATTCTATTCCACCAGTCATGTTCCGATACTGAATTACATAGTTTATAAACCTCGTAACTATATTCAAATGTGTGATACAACTATTATTTAATGATTAATTAAACAAACTAATGTTCAACAGACCCTTAACAGACTATATAGACTTCATCATTACTTGTCTTAGTGTAAAATCGGGAAAGTGGACTGTTTGGTAAAGTAGACAGATCGGGAAAGTGGACGGATAGGTAAATAGACGGATTGGGAAAAACAATTAGGCAGATCGGGAAAGTGGACTGTTTGGTAAAGTAGACAGATCGGGAAAGTGGACCGATGGTACCGGAGGGTATCAATCCAATCAATTAATTATTATGTAATTGAAAACGAATGCATTGCAAATACGATTTTCTAATAAAATCGATAAAATTAAAAATAAAACATACTAGGCTCTCTAAAACCAACTTAAACAACTATGTTCTCCGATAAATTACTCTGTTAACTGTAATTAATTATCTTTACGTCTACGTCTGTTTTTCTTAATACGTAACTTAAAATGAACGCCCAAAGATATTTTAGCCCAGATCATTTTTTTCAAGAAGTTTATGCTGGTTATCTGCCCGTTTTCAAGTTTTTTCAACTGTTTTGATAGTTTGCGATCGAAGGCTATATCGCATTTTCGCCTATTACTAGGTAAGTTATGAAATAGGCTATAATTGATTTTTGTTGACACATGTCTTGCTTCATTCATAAGCTTGTATAAAAAGTGGTAAAAATTTGGTCTTTTGGGTATATAGGCGTTCATTCGCCTATGCCAACCCTCTAATGGATTGGTAGTACGATGTTTTGCATAAGAACAGCTTAACTGTTCTGCAAATCGTTCTGGATCCCACTGATCTCAGAAATATTTCATAAAATTTAGAATCTCTACGGTCCTTGGAGCGGAGTCAACAATAGAAGACCAAGCTTCTTTCATATGCCGTGGCGGAAGAAGTGGTAGGATAGCACACATTCTTGTTATATTTCGGCCTTCTTTGGTCGCTTTCGTTTTTAACAATCTAACGTTACGCCAAAACGCCGCATTAAAATGATAGAAACACCCTCGCACATCTGCTTCTGGGAATATATTTTTGACGGCATTAATCTGTGCTTGTTCGTAATCACATTTAAATGTTGTGATATTTACATTGAGTAAGTCACGAATGAGCTGAAAAAATCTAGTATAGGTGTTTTCTGTTTTTTTCGGCAGTACACCGTATATGACTGGGACCACGTTGGTACTAGTTTTTGTCGAATTTAGGTCTATGTGCAGTGAGTAAAGTTGGGCAAATGGTTTAGGCACACACCTAAATGTTCCATCACCAAAATACGTTGATGATATTGATGCTCTTGCTCTTATTAACTTTTTAGCTGCAGCATTTGCAAATATCAATATTTTTTCTTTAGTACCATCTGCACATACAAGAAATTTTTTGCAAGTTGGAGGAACCTCGACGTCTTCTAGGCTATTAAAGGCCAGTTTATTGGCGGACAGGTATTTCTTTCGGGCTCTGTATAGAACATTTTTGACCGTAGCAAATGTCGGAGTCTCGGTTAAATATCTTCCACCTTTCTCTTTTAATTTTTCTACAATTTTCTCATATATCGGTTGGATCGGGCCAAAATCCTTGCAAACTTCTTCCTTGCACTTGGCTAATGCTTTCAATACCTTATTTTTTACAATATCCCTCGAACATGAATGCGGGCGCTTTTTCAATATTGTTGTTTTCGTTATATCAATAGTTACAGTAGCCGAACATTCTCTTCGATTACCGCAACGCCATAAGGTGGATCCATTTTGGTTGGTTTTACTGCAAGAATACCTATATCCATCGTCTATTACAATTTCATGCCCATTTGGCTGTTTTAATAAACGCATTTTAAAAGAAAGCCAGAAATAAATAACAGAATCACCGCCTATATAACAAATTATAATTTACAATTGACAGTGACATTGAAGAATAAAATACTCTTACTACAATCTAATCATTTTCTAAGAGGCCAGTACTTATATCCTTAAAAGCGCTCGAAAGAGAGTGATATGAATGTACATGTAAAGTATCGAGAGCGTGGAATTGACCGGGCAATAAGGAGGTTGAGCACTCATTCTATTCATTTGAATTTTCTATTTTCCCATACTAACAGCATAAAAAAATCGTGAAGTTGGTATTACGCTACGAAACGCCAAGTAGACCAGCTATTACCTAATACCTATACCTACATTTTTGTGGTAAAGTATGTACCAGTAGTAGTAGTAGCACTTTATTGTATATAAAAAATACAAAACATCCATAAGAGACACAGTACAAAGGTAAACTTATCCCTATAAGGGATCTCTTCCAGCTAACAGTAGAGTAACAGAGTGGAGAAATGTAAAGTAGACAGATCATGAAAGTGGACCGTTTGGTAAAGTAGACAGATCGGGAAAGTGGACCGTTTGGTAAAGTAGACAGATCGGGAAAGTGGACCGTTTGGTAAAGTAGACAGATCGGGAAAGTGGACCGTTTGGTAAAGTAGACAGATCGGGAAAGTGGACCGTTTGTTAAAGTAGACAGATCGGGAAAGTGGACCGATGGTACCGGAGGGCTAATTTTGGGCTATACAGTAGTGGATCCAGAGCAAAGCTCTTCTAGGTAGCAGCCAGCAAGATACCGGAATGAACCGATGAAATATATTTTTTCTTAACCTTCCTAATGTAATTATTTACTGGTATGGAATTACACATGTAACCACTTGTTTTATTTTATATTTTTACGCGGTAACACTAACTGTAAGATAAATTAAAAATATACTATATTTCTATAAGCATAGTTTTTGCAAAAGGATTACCGAATATTGAGTTTGTTCCGGTTTTTATTCTTTGTTCCTACAGTGATCGGCCCTTTAAAAGGGCCACCGGATGATCATTTTTAAAGCAGTATTTGCGGCCTACTTCCTAAATAATGTTCATGAACCTTGGCCATAAAGTTGCAATTATCCCGCTTCCTGGTCATTTTATTCGCGACACGAGTGATAGCAAGAAAACCCACATACATATCGCAAATTTATCGCCCTTGTCTTCGGATTTTCCGAAAAATACAACCTAAAATCTGATTTATTCTTTGTTGGATCTGTTTGCCCTAGGTTCCGTTTATTTAATTTATGTCACGATTATTTTAAATCAGAATATTATGCGACGGACGGTATATTAAAAACATAATATTAGAAAATATGTCCATTAAATTCTATATTTGCAATGCTCAAATCGGCGACTGTATACTAACACACAACAACAATACTACTAACTCGTGTTCTTTTGAATAAACATTATTTACAACCACATTCGATTGCGTACGCTCGCGTGTTCAAAACCAATTGTTTTTGCCTCTTTTAATCGACTCAAATTGTAAAAACGATTGATGCTCAGTCGATTGCGATGTCGTTCGTAATCGGATTCGTAAACAAATGATGAATGTATTTAAACAAACAACAATTTGCATAGTAATTATTTTTAGAAATTTTCGGGAATGTAATTCGCTACTTTGCAAAAAATAGGTTTGGCCCACAGGTCATTATAGAAATAAGCCTATCTATAACGCAGCGCGCCGCGTACGTAACATCTGAGTTAGATGATACACCTATAACTAGACATATCACATACATATTTGATATCAAAATCTCTGTTTTTTTAACATAAAGTGCTACCCATATCGAAAGTAAAACGTACGGCACGGTCATTGGTTTCCTTACTGTTACTTACCGGAGTTCGAACCAGATTGAAAGCTGCGTGCCTTACCGCGCGACTGTACTAGCATCCGCACTTTTAATAATGGTATGTGATACATCAAGTTAGATTAACTTATTACCAAACTGGTTGATACCGGCCGTTGTGAGACACGTGTAACCTTTGCCCGACAATAAACATCGCAGGCGGCGTGTCTGTGATAGCGTTCATACATTTACGAACGTAGCATTCGACCGTCGCTGATCGCTGGACGCCCGGCCCGTAACCGGTTACAGTACCATGGCAACAACCTAGCCGTCTTCATATTGCGTTTCTGGTTGATAAGTTTGCGTCAGCTTTTTTTTTTTTTTTTATTTATTCATAGCAACCATGGTATTATAAGATTTTCTTATATCTATACTTATAAATATAGAGTTGGTATGTACAGCATGGACCCTGTTAGGGTATAGCAATTTAACTTAATCTTATCTAAATAATATTACATTTGAAATTAGATTATATAATGAAATTAAATTACAAACAGTTCAATAAAATTAAAGAATTAAAGTATTATTAGTAATTATGTATTATAGCATGTCAGATTTATAATTAGAATAATAATAGGAATAATAGAATAAATAATTGATTAAACATCGAATTGGCTATCTTTAAAAAAGTCGTCAATAGAGTAATAACATTTTCGAATTAATATCTTTTTTATTGTTCTTATTAATCTGGTGTAATTTCCTTCTTGCAATATGTTAGTCGGTATTTTGTTGTATATTCCCACGCATCTGCTATATGGGCCGTTTTTGAAAATAGTTAAGTTAGATTTTGGTAATGCTAGTAAGTTTTTTGATCTCGTGCTTTACAGTGCGCTACCAGCACGCGGGCTTTTTTTAAAACGGTTAATAGTATCTTTCATTATCAATTGTTTGTATGTATTAGCAAATCATAATTATTTGAATATATCCCGGACATCAGCCTGTACGAGATTAGAATGGCTCTTAAACAGCTTAAGAACAATAAGGCACCCGGTGAAGACGGAATTACAGCGGAACTCCTGAAGGCGGGTGGAAAACCGGTCCTTAGGGCCCTTCAGAAGTTGTTCAATTCCGTCTTACTGGAAGGGAAAACTCCAAAGGCATGGAACAGAGGTGTGGTGGTCCTGTTCTTCAAAAAGGGTGACAACTCCTTACTGAAGAACTACCGACCCATCTCACTTCTGAGCTATGTCTATAAGCTGTTTTCAAGAGTCATTACGAACCGTCTCGCACGCAGGCTAGATGACTTCCAGCCTCCCGAACAAGCCGGTTTCCGAAGAGGCTTTAGCACCGTAGACCACATCCATACGCTCCGTCAGGTTATACAGAAGACTGAGGAGTATAACCTGCCCCTCTGTTTAGCGTTCGTGGACTACGAGAAAGCCTTCGATTCGATCGAAACCTGGGCTGTACTACAATCTCTCCAGCGGTGCCAAGTGGACTACCGCTATATCGAAGTGCTGAAGTGTTTGTACGAGAACGCCACTATGTCAGTCCGACTCCAGGACCAGAGCTCGAAGCCTATCCCATTGGAGCGGGGAGTCAGGCAAGGAGATGTTATTTCTCCTAAACTGTTTTCCGCTGCACTGGAGGATGTTTTCAAGACTCTGGACTGGAGAAGGCTAGGCATCAACATAAATGGCGAGTACCTCACTCACCTTCGGTTTGCTGACGATATAGTAGTCTTAGCTGAGACCATGGAGGATTTAAGTACAATGCTCAATGACCTCAGTAAAGCCTCCGAGCGAGTTGGTCTAAGGATGAACATGGACAAGACGAAGATCATGTCAAATGTCCATGTCGCACCAACTCCCTTAACAATCGGACACTTTACGCTCGAAGTTGTAGACGATTACATATACCTAGGACAGACTGTCCAGTTAGGTAAGTCCAACTTCGAGAAAGAGGTTAATCGTCGAATCCGACTCGGCTGGGCAGCGTTCGGGAAGCTACGGCACATCTTTTCGTCCAATATTCCGCAGTTTCTCAAGACGAAAGTCTTTGACCAGTGTGTGTTGCCAGTGATGACATATGGTACTGAAACGTGGTCGCTTACTATGGGCCTCATAAGAAGGCTCAAAGTCACCCAAAGAGCAATAGAGAGAGCTATGTTAGGAGTTTCTCTGCGTGATCGCATCAGGAATGAGGCCACCCGCAGCAGAACCAAAGTGACCGATATAGCCCTCCGAATTGCTAAACTTAAGTGGCAGTGGGCGGGGCACATAGCACGTAGAACCGATGGCCGTTGGGGCGGAAAGGTTCTCGAGTGGCGACCACGTACCGGAAGGCGTAGCGTGGGCAGGCCCCCCACACGGTGGACCGATGACCTGGTGAAGGTCGCGGGTGTCCGCTGGATGCGGGTGGCGCAGGACCGGCCATTGGGGAAGTCTTTGGGGGAGGCCTATGTCCAGCAGTGGACGTCTTTCGGCTGACATGATGATGATGATGAATTATTTGAATTAACCTTCAATGTACTAGGTGCACTGCCTAAGATGACGTCATAATAAACAGAACATTAAGGGCTGTCGTTTGTACTGTCTTGTCACTTTGTTGCACAGTCAAGAGCAAAAGTAACTTTTGCTTCTTATTCCATTGTGACAAGGTAAAAAGTGTTAACTAAATTTAAAATGCCAGCAATGTAGGTACAGTCAAGATGAAAGCATCTTGACTGTGTACCCACATTGCTGGCAATATAAATTTTGTTAGAAAAAAAAGCGAAGCTCGTTCTTAGGCGACAATAGATATTTGTTCAACAAGAGAGCAATGTAGATTTTTGCTATGAGTGTTGAAGTTGAGTTCCGAGCAAGCGAAAGATTCTACAATCTGAACGTTGCGAGGGACTCAAAGACACGAGATACAAATATCTTTGCTCTCGTGTGATACATGCAACTTTTCACCTCAGCAGCGAGAACATATAACGCAAAGGAATAGTGATAGAGAGAATGAAGTTACTCAAACTAACCTACGATAAGTAAGTTTTTTTCACGCTCGCAGCAAAATTGCATTTTGCTCACTGGTTTCAAGCAGCAAAACCGCCATTTTCGAGCCGCTGATGTGAAAATGTATTTCGTTTGAGTTCGTACTCCTCCTAGACGCTTCAACCGATCACGCTCACATTTTGCATGTCGATAGGTAACATAATAACGATGGTTTAGATTTAAAAAAATTAAAATCGGATATACCAATGAGGAATAATCACCGAAAACCTGAATTTCCGTATATTTCAATGCTAAGCGAGTAACTGAGTGTGTGTGTAAGGGAGTTTGAGACCAGGCAGACGCGCTCAGCTCACAATTTGCAACCAGCAAACTGCATTGCATGCCTAGTAGTAAAATTAAGCTCATGATCATGATTAGGTTAAGGAACTTAACTTACTTAAAGAAACGCGCGCATAACGCGCATATGTTTATTAACGGGATGTGCGATTTTGTAAGCCTCAATTAAAACTTATTGTTGCTTTATCTAGTCAGAACACTGTTTAAAAGGACGCCATATTTTTGCATAAACGCCCTGCGATGAGTTTGACGAGAAATGAAGACTCAGATCATTACCTATTAAGGAAGTCAATCAGCCTCGACATATCCCATACGTGTGACATCTGCACTCTGGTACGTTAGCTCGGCGAGCTTAGAAGCCATTGCGCATAATGAATTAACATCATACTGCGTGATTTATTAAGTCAGAATTATCTTGTGGTACCTGAAATCGTAGATAGACCCGTAGATCCGCCTCATGCAGCGCAGCAGTCGAGATAAGCTGTCTTTCCGGCAAATAGACCCGCCCTTCGGAATGTGGTTCATGAACTGTAACAAGAGTTTAATTTGTATGAACTGCTTTTCAAACATGTCACTCGTAAAACTTGAAAAGGTCGGTAAACAAAGTAGTGTAAGTTATACCATTTATAAACTTGCTTTTCTTGAGAGCGGATGAGCCGATTTTTATGATGTTTAATTTAATTAATTTTGGATTTGTCTTTGGTCTGAATATAACTATTACTATTAAAATATCGGTAAAATATACGAAAAAAATTCTGTAACGCATACATTTTGTACGGAACGCGTCGGGAACAGTACGACGTTCGCCGTAATAGCTTAGTATGCTATATAAATGGGTTAACCTTATTTAAGTTAAGTAATTCCTGCAGTTCATAGTTCTGCTTCTGACAGACGATTCTGGCGAAAACTATTAGAAAATACCCATAGCAAACCAAATCGTGACCCTTATTCTATTTTTAAAATGTCTCTAATATATACACTATGATGTATGTGTTTTTTCGTTCCGTCAGCTTGTAAATAACCTGATATGCGAGTATAGTAGACAACATCGTGTACACGCATCGCTTTATGAATGGTCTCCACTTCCTTTCTCGGCCTCCCTTGCAGTCGTAAAAGCCGTCGTTGAGCCACTGTAAACGTGTAGGCAGTACCTAACCCTATATCTATACCGGCTGTTGAAGCGGTTCTGTTACGTGCTTGTGTTGGGTTGACACCGGGTAGACGCAGGGGTGCTACCGCGAACTTCCGTCATATAGAGTATAACACGAGAGTGAAAGGGACGGCACGACACGAAGTTCGATTTTCAAAGTTCGCGGTAGCACAGCAGGGTGGACAGCCGATAGATCGGACGTACTGGAGGCGATACGGTGAAGCGGCGGTAAGTGTGCGTCATGCGCCAATCTTTAAGAATCGCCAACATAGTCGATGCTTCATACAAACGTAATTTTCTTCTTATTTTAATAAATAATAAATAAATAAATATTGGGGGACAATCGTACACAAATCGACCTAGTCCCAAACTAAGCAAAGCTTGTACTATGGGTACTAGACGACGATATAAATACTTATATAGATAAATACATACTTAAATACATAGAAAACATCCAAGACCCAAGAACAAATATCCGTGAAAAATGCACAAATAAATGCCCTGGCCGGGATTCGAACCCGGGACCTCTAGCTTCGGAGGCAGAGTCACTACCAACTAGGCTAAACAGGTCGTCGAATTTTAAAACGGCATGCTGGAATAAAGTGAAACTTTGTATACAAAATGGGATATCTAGGTCTGAAATGAGCTTCTGTTGCTTGAAATTATAATGGAGAAAAAATTCAGCTATTATTAAGGTTTTCGCTATTTTTCTGTTACAATTTCTAGCAACAGAAATTAATTGTAATTTCCGGCATGGAATGGAATGGATACATTGTGTATACAAAGTTTCATGTTATTCCAGCATGTCATTTTAAAATGAGAATAAAAAGGAGAATCGAGTTCCGCAACGTCTTTATGCTGTGATCGTAATATTCGGGAGCGATCGTTCGGATGGCGGGCGGCGGGTGAGAACAAGTGAGGCCTAAAGCACAGAATAGTATAATAGTATTACATACCTAAAGCTTGAACGAAACAGAGCGCGGCGCAGCGTCGTTGCGGTGTGGAGGCGGTTTTTCGGTAAAGCAAACGCGGTCCGAGGCACGTCGCAACAAACCACACAGTATTAGGTAGCGCGTAGAAGCGAAGGCATTGTGTGTGACATATGAAGCAGTAATCGACAGCGCACGGTTTCGGAAAGATCCAAAAAGCAACACCTGCACCGCGCCGAGCTTGTATTGTTACCTGCCAATCGCTCAGGGTCTTGTAGCTGGCTGCTGGGAAGGCGCTCGTCCGCCACCAGAGGTTCCAGCGCTCCTCGACCCCGCCGTAGCCCTGGTAAATACGCCAGCCACGTTCGCTGCACACCTGGCAAAAAACAGTCGCAACATATTATTAGTATACTTAATATCATGTTCGTATTTTTACAACAAGGCTGGAAAACAAAGCTTATAGCCTTCTTAAAATATTCGTATACGATTATTTTAGGAATGTGCACAAAGCGCGCAAGTTTAAAGTGTTATATTATAAAGCTTAGCCTGCCTGATGGCAAGGCGACACCATAGCCTATGGCCGCTTGCGAGTCTAGAAGAATCACAAGTGCGTATGCGCAAGCATAAAGGATACATATCCTTTATGTTTGAAACGCACAGAGCGCGGTTCAGCGTCGATGTGAGGTGGAAGCGGTTTTGTCGTGAAGCGAACACAGTCCGGACAGCCCGGCCCAGCAATTATTTCCAAGTGGTCTCAGTCGAAGTGATATCAATCTTAATTTATTTTAAAAACTTAATAAATTTGAAAAAAAATGGATATAATGCCAAAAATATCCATGAAAACAAAAAATGCAAGAACAAAATTATGACTCTTAACTTATGATACTACCTCAAACACTGCATTGACTGATGCGCTATCTCGTGGTGTCAAGATCATTACTCAGAGGTCGTAACTTTAAATCATAAGAGCCGAATTGAAGAATTTTGAAAAAAAATTGTACACGCACCGCCACGCCCCATCCCTAGGCTCGTGCGGCACCTGTTACGTAGTAACATTTTTCTCAGTGTGCCACCATACCTGTTCCCCCTGTCACTTCGGCTCACACACACACCCGGGGTATTCACCCGCACGCGGTGGACACCGCGGGACAGTGACAGCATCGTTAAACTAGGTTGTGCACGTTACTAGGTGAAACGAGACAACCCTAACTAGCCGACCGACAGGGCACGTACTATGCGGTAGAGCGGGATAAGCGTGATTCTGCGTTTTCTATTTGCCAATATCGGTTACGTTCAATAGCGGGCCTTCTGTACGTAAGTAATTAATTGTTCTCTACTAAAACCCTGTTATATAGCCTTTCGATAGTCGCAACTGAAATTCCCCACTAGACTATCTTTTCATTAAAAGTCTATTTAGAGTCAAGGTCATTTGCTTGTTTAAAAATAGACTGGCTCGACGATAGGCTTGATAAATTTGTCGTCACTGTCTGTGCCAATGCACCTAGCACGCAACACAATTACTCATACTAATGTCTAATACATTATTGTATATCCAAACATTTTGCTGAACCAAATTAAACCATAATGCGGACGAAACACATCGTAATTTCGTTTGATAATTTCTGACATGTGGTAATAATGATATTAAATTTGAATACAAAACATTTCAACCCCAAACTTGAACCACTATATGTTGCTATGATAACAAAGACTCCCTCTGAGCACAGCTATAAGAGCTATTTTTGTTATAGCAAAATCAGTTTAAAAAGACCGGTTAAGTGCGAGACCGACTTGAGCGCCGGGGGTTCCGTACAAACTTTCAATTACCCCATGCCAACCAAAACATGATGTGATCCTGGAGGTGCTTTACCTACCACACAACAAAACTCGACTTTTAACAACAAGTAAATACTAGACACAGATCAGCAGTTGCATCCTGAAGGATGCCCGGAGTCCGGAACCTAAGCCCAAAAATTGCCGTATGTACTTGTTTTTACGGAAGCGACTAGCATTTGAACTTCCAACTCAAAGGAAAAACTAGACTTTATTGGGATTAGGCTTGTCAAGAGAGTGGACAACTTGAGTGTTAGAAGTTCTCAAGCAGCCCGGAGGCCTCTAACTTAGCATAACGACTGTAGTCATAGACAGAATCCGGGATCAACGGCTTTCAAGCACGAGAGCGCCGGGATCTACGGTTACGAGCCTTCCAAGCACGAGAGCGCTCAGTATAAGTGATCACTCAAACCGGTAACCAATCCAAGAGTTGACCACGGCTGACGTTGCTTAACACTAACTGCCAGCGAATTCGTAGCGTTACGCTCGTAGCCGATAACATGCGTAAAAACCGTATGTAGCGGAAAACGTCTGCGAGACGAGCGCCTACCTAGCGAGTTCCTGGCACTTAAAGTGTAAACCTTGCAAACCACTCGCGGTGCGCGGGCGCCGCTGGGCCACGAACAAACCTACTTTAGCGTTCAGTTTAAGATTGATTGTTTTCTATGAATTAACCAGCTTTATGTAGTCACGAGTTTGTCGTAACCAAGGAACCAGGAACAACTATAATATGTCAAGTCATGGCACACACTGAAAATCTATCGAATGGACGATGTTGCAAACATTGAATACTTACTTAGATACGATACCCTACCAAAAATGGATGGAAAATGCTCGAGATCCAATAATAGTGTT
This sequence comes from Notocelia uddmanniana, assembly GCA_905163555.1. Taxonomy (NCBI): domain Eukaryota; kingdom Metazoa; phylum Arthropoda; class Insecta; order Lepidoptera; family Tortricidae; genus Notocelia; species Notocelia uddmanniana. The sequence continues at coordinate 26,906,107 of LR991058.1, read as the reverse complement.
GTATGATGAACCAAATACCTCTACAATGATTACCAAAACCTTGGAAGGGATAACCTGTTCATTGTTAAAAATGTCCTTTAGACACAACACGTTTTCAAGTCAGTTGCTACGACCAATGTTAATTGGCTTAAATATGAAGAATCAGGAAGAAGAAAATGCCAGCGAAATGTAATTATAATTAAATACTACATTCCACATATATACTCTTTAAAAATACTGCTCGTTATTGTAAAATGTCCATCGCATTTTGAGAAAGGTGTAGTTAACGATGGCGTTTTCCTTGATAAAGAAAAAGGAGGATGTAAGGCGCAGTGAAATGTTATCGCATGTACCTTCACCTTTCATAATACAGCAGCAAAATAAAACTCACAAGTGTATAATGAGGTGTGCTCCGACAGAAAAGTTTGTAAACTGATGTCATCGGCCGCTCTTTCTCCCTATAAGTACTACCGCACCGCTCGCCGTCGACAGGCAATCATCCTCACACCTTTGAACCTAAATGATCGCGTACGGTACGGTTTCGGTTCCAGAGGACATTCCTCCCTAGATCGCTCTGTTTGTGGAATCAGCTCACTGCGGAGGATTTCCACAGGGACTATTTACTTTATGGGGTTCTTCAAGAATGGAGCGTTGCCAACGGGCATGTGACAGCCCTAGAGTTGCAAGCGTCCATAGGCATCGGTGATTGCTTACCATATGGCGGACCTTGCGCTAGTTTGCCACCGACACGTGTTATTAAAAAAGAAAAATGAACTATGGATACTTTGAGCGGGCTTTACCAACTTCCATTACAGACTGATCGAAGAACCCTTAACTTGGCAAGAAATAGAGAATGTCCCTAATTCAAGCCTCGGTGACGCTGAATAGTCATACTCATACTGGCCAAGAAAAAAATACAAAAAGACGGTCAAAGAGTGTGGGAAACCCAGGGGACGTTGCCAAGTTAAGGGTTTTATGGCGCCGGCAGCTGTCATCCCGTACCAACTTGCCAACCTTAGATTAAAAAATACAAACAGATCCGTAGTGTTAAGTAAGATGATTTTTCATACAGTTGTCTCCGTGGTTTATTATGGTTAACCCAAAAGAACGGGACTGATAATACGGCCTTCGTTCAACTTTTGCGAACTGTCTCCGTTTGAAGGCTGACCAAAATGTCAAATCCCATATAAACCGAAACGAAACTTACAAAAATGACATTATCTACGAATATATTTGAAATTTCAGAAAAACAAAAGTTATAATATAAGAATGTTGATTAGCTGCTTCACACTAAGTACTTTCTGACTCAAAAACTAGGCAATTCATAGCATCGCATAGCTTGTACATTAATTATGTGCATCTTATATATACTCATCTAACTTTGGAATGACGCCAAGAAGGAAGCCCGGTAGGTAAATGCCAGCACCCAACTTTTACAAAACTTAATTATAACTACTTTCGCAAAATGACGTGTCCGCATTACAATGAAGTGCATTCTTGAAGGGCACTTAATGCCCTTGCCAACTTTAAAACGATCATATTCATAAACATGTTTTGACTTATCCATATCTCTTATATATTACTTAGGTGATATCCGCGGATGCAGATGAGGATATTTCTATGCTCACATTTCTTCAGATATATACTTAAATCACGACTATTATAATTATCCAGAATGAACGTCCGATAACCTAAATAGAAAATGAGATCCCTCATAGGGATAAGTTCGCCTTTGTACGTTATAATAATAATCCCATGGCATTTATTTTCGAACCGTGAGATCTTCGAGTTCCACTTTTTGTTGCACTTTTAGCACAACCCAGGGGTCACGTGTAGGGTAACGGTGGGTACTCCCTACGGGCGTGGTGCAACTTCGACCCCCCTTTGTCAAGTGAGTGTGCCCACTCACTTGACAAAGGGGGGTCAACTTGACTGTTACAAGTTCGTGGTTTAGAACGAAGGCCGAAGGCCTCTAACTTGGCTTAACGACTGCTATCATAGACAGAAACCTGGATGAACGGCTTAACGTGCCTTCTAAAGCACGGGAGCGCTCAGTTAGTAACCACTCACCCATCCAAGAACTGACCTGCGCCCACATTGCTTAACCTCGCTTACCGCACGCGGTTTGCGGGCGCCGCTGGGCCACGAACGCGCCTTTGTACGTTAATCTAATGTGACATGTATAATGTTTTAACCTGTTATTGTGTACAATAAAATGCTTACATACATACATAAATTTAAAGTGGGATACCTTCACGAGTAGACTAGGTCCGGAGCCGTTGTCGTTGAGTCTGTAGACAAACGGTTCGTCTACCTCACACAGCTCCCCCATGGCTCGATGCTCCTTCAACAGAACAACAACGTTACCATAAGCTTTAACAATTTGGTATAATAATTGAACATGTCTATAAAGAACAGTCACCTGCTTCTCGCTCGTCACGCGATCTGGCCTATTTTTCGTGTCACTTTCGCTTTGGTCTCAAGCCTGTCCCCTCTTGTAAATTAAAACTCTGTTCAGGCACACCATCAAGGTACATTTTACTTGACAATGATGACCGCACCGCATTAAGCGTGTCACACACGGGAGTGGCCTGCGGCCGCGGTCAATAGTAAATTTGACAGCTAATTACAAGTTTACTATTGACCGCGCGGCCTAGGCCGCGCCAGTTTGTGACAGGCTTAATACAATCAACCCACTTAAGGTTGATAGTCCTGTCAAAATATGTAAAAAATCAAAGGAAAAGTTTGCGAAATGGGTCACAAAGAGTGCAACCGTACCACGACGAAACATGACGACCCCACCTGGACGAGAGAACACTGGCTTTGAGCTGAACTCGTATTTCTGTAGCTTTCAAACACCGGTCTTGTTATGATATAAAATCTTTTGTACAAAAGTAAGTACTATTCATTCATTGACAAAATGTTTTTCTACCGATGACTTTCGCCGCACCGTCTAGGTATTTTATCCAAGATATTTCCGTATTTGCCTACGTTCTCACGTATGCAAATATGAGAGAAAGGAGAAGTAATTGACAGTGCATTTGTAATTTTGCTGCTGCAAAGCAACAAATACACTGTAAAGTACTTTAACAAATGTTGACAGGTTTCAGCAGGCTCATCATTCCAATTAATTCAAGTTGAACTCAACGATATCAGTTTATTTCACCATGTGGTCTCGCTCAATCGCCCCACAAGCACGCAACGATGCTCAAAACTTTGACAATTTTCACTAAACTTCCACAATCTAACAACCAAAAGCAACAATATAAAGAAACCATACAAACCTTATACTCATGCCAGTCACAGTTTCTTCGCGATCCATCAATTTTGTGGAATAAATATGCAGATGAACACGTGCTGCATATGTGGCGCTTGCATGTCAGCTTATCGCCGTATCGGGATCCATCGCGAAACTTGAAACACTTACTCGCGCCGGGGCGAGGGTCGACTGCCTTACTCGGCCGCCCGCCCTACACTGCCCTACGCTTTTACACGTTAAACTGAGGTAACCCCCAAGTGATTTGTTACCGAACAATTCACTACACGCCCGCCTTTCCTCAAAAACCGAACCACGAATGCATTTAGTAATCAAATTACTTTTTATTGCGGACCGCAATTAACAAGAGAGGATCGTTCGCTTTGTACGTTTATAAACATGAATACCAACCAGACAGCACGCCACAGCGTGACCTTTTTGGAAAATGACATAATAACTTTGCAATTTATTGCATTTCTAATCGCTGGCATAAAATTTAATGGTTTTGTAATGCTATTTTTAATCGCACGAATCGTGGAGTCTTCAATACGTGAGCAAAATTGTATCGCTTTGAATTAATATCGTAAGTTATCATTACATTCGATCTACGGATAAACGAAGGGTAGGAACTCCTTCATTAAAATAATGTAAAGTTAGATTGAACTCTGAACTTCCTGAAGTAGTTAATTGTAATTGTTGTAACCTAATTTTGAAACGAGCCTTGCGTGGTACGCGTGCGGTTCTGGCTAAAAATACGGCGTGTCTCGCCTCCGTTACCGAGGGGAGGGTAATGTAGAAAAAACCTCCATTGCTATAAAGCCTAATTTAAATATTGTTTATAGGAAATTCAATTTGTTAACTAATGCAATGGTCTTGAGGGACTGGTGTTGTGAACAAACCTTTTCCTGATGCGTTCTCTCTTTCATTTGTGACAGGGAAAGTTCAGCAGTCTAATTCTCAGAGTAAGGATTTCTATAGCGATTTTTTACCAGTTCCACCAAGGGGAACAGAGAAGGGCTCGAGCTCAGCGAATTAAAAACTTGAGCTCAAGACGTTTAACATAAACAACCTCTTCAATTTGGGCGGGTAATCGTTTATTTGATTCAAACTTTTTGACGTGACGTGGACATTAATTTGAGCATTGACGCAAATAAAGAAAAGCAAAACTATGACAAGGACAACAAATTATATATCCCGCTGTGCCGCTCTTATACAATTTAATATATGACCATTTCGCTCGGTAGTATTATTATTATTTGACGTCTTCTTTGGGGTAGTCCTTGGATATTCTGAGATATAAATATAATTATATTTTATTTCAATGTCATACATTTTGACAGAGAAAGGCTTTACTAAATTCCTCCACAATTCCTCACACCTGTCGCAGTGACAAAGCCATAGAATAATTTCCACCACCATCACTGAGACCATCAGTCGAAGGACGTCCACTACTAGACATAGGCCTCCCCAATGCCCCCCACATTCCACAATGCCTCCTCCACCACCACCACCATATCAGCTGGAAGACGTCCACTGCTGGACACAGGCCTCCCCCAATTTCATGGGGGGTAAATGCCATAATCGCCACGCTTGGCATGCGGGTTGGCGACCGCACTTCAGGGATGCTGCTGCCCATCCCCCGGTGGTCTTGGTCGTAGTTTTAGGACAAACCCGGGTCCCCCCAATGCATGCCAATGACACAGATAGATATACTGTTTTAATTAGTACCTACGCCTTAGCTATACAGACTGCAATGAGACTCTATTTTTTGCATTGTACGCATATTACTAGGCTCTCTGGCTTAGACTACCTCAGAGAGGACGTAAAATAATATCAGTATCACTACCGAGCGAGATGGTCAAACACGCTAAATTGAATAAGAGCGACAGAGAGAAATATGTGGTAGTTATAAGTGTTGTATTCCTAGTGCTGAATAAGGTCGAAGAAAAAATGTTGAAGATCTTTTATTTGTATACTTAGGTGATATTTTGGAGAGTGTGCCGCTGAGCTTCATGATCTTATGACTAGGCGCTGTATGAGATTCCACCCGCATGTAGTCGAATTCCCTCCGTGCTGCACCTCACGATTTAAAAAAAACCTTTCTGTTTGCACTGCCTCAATCTGGACTTCTATTCCGGCTTCTGTATTTCCGGAAACATTCAGTCTCGATATTTTCACGGCAAGAATGAAGAGGCATCTTCCGGGAAAGCATTTTCTATCTTAGGCCCTGTCTTAGCTGGCCAAACGCAATCCCATTTTTAATAAGAACTTTTTTTTATACTACGACGGTGGCAAACAAGCTTACGGCCTGCCTGATGGTAAGCAGACACCGTAGCCTATAGACACTTGCGACTCCAGAGGAATGACAAGTGCGTTGCCAACCCTTTATTGACTTGGGGATGCGCTGTGTTGAGAGTGAGGGACCCGCAGACGTCAGATGTGTAGACATTTAAATACGGAGAATCGCTGAATAAATAAATATATGTTAAAGTAAAATATTAAAAAATATATCTGATACCGAAAAAAAATATTGAAATAATTGCTATTAAAATGTCGTAGGCGCAGGCTTAAATATTGCTCCCCCATACAAACTTCTACCCCCCTTTTCACCACCTAAGAAACGATTTCCGAAATAAAAACTATCCTATGTCCTTTCCCGGGACTCAAATAATCTCTAAATTATACCAAATTTCATCTAATTAAATCGGTTTACCGGTGTAAACGTGAAGAGGTAACAGACAGAGTTACTTTCCCATTTATGATATTAGTATGGATTAGTATTGGATGGATTGTTTTGGGGGCAATTGCAAAAAACATCCCAATAGGTCGAAGTGCACCCGAAAGGGCCCTCAAAAGAAAAGATAAGATGGGTGGATTGCAGGGACAGGCAGATTACGCGATAAACTACCAAAACTACACGTTATTCCTGCAACCTTTCTCGTTAATACCATTTTCCTTCAGCACCGTTAAAATTATCAGTAATAGCGTGGCATTTTAGCTAAATTCCTTGTACAATTACTAAAGTCGTCGCAAGGCCGTTTATCATCATTAAAATAAAGGTCTAAAGTTCGAAGGTGAAACAAATATTTGCTAGGTCTGAGCAAAAATAGATAATCATTTTAGTACATTGTCACTTTCGCTACTTTGACGCATCCAACTGTGGCAGTATCAATACGTTAGTGCGACAAAGTACTAAAATGATCATCTGCATTTGCTGTTGACTGTACCTATAATAATACAATATTTTACGCGAGATATACAGTCAAGGACTTTGGAAAGCACGCTAAGCCGTTGATACCGGTTGCTGTCTATGATAGCAGTCGTTAAGCCAAGTTAGAGGCCTCCGGGCGGCTTGAGAACTTCTAACAGTCAAGTTGCCCACTCACTTGACAAGCCTAATCCCAATAAGGTCTAGTTTCCCCCTCGGGTTGGAAGGTCAGAAGGCAGTCGCTTCCGTAAAAACTAGTGCCTACGCCAATTCTTAGGATTAGGTAGCGGACTTGGGTATTCTTAAGGATGAAACTGTACTGGGATTACGCTAGAATGGCGATTCAAGGACCTTAATTTGGGACCGCTTAAGGTTGACATTCCTGTCAAACTGTCCCAAATTCAAGATCGCGACCGTACATACATACAATTATAACAATTTAAAATGTCACTTTATTAATCAGAGAGTTCCTTAAATTATTTTACAACAGATTACGTGCATATGTCGAAACTTTAAAGAGCCATATGTACTGTAAAACGTTGTACGATACACGTGCGAACAGGTAATTCGCAACTCGTTTCGATTTAAAACACTCCCTTCGGTCATGTTTCAATTTATCACCACTCGTTGCGAATTTCTTGTTTTCTGCACTTGTATCGTAATTTACTAGTGGCATTGTGATTATTTTTTTCATTTTACAAATTTTCCGAAAACTGATACGACTAGAAAGTTATACATATACAGGTAAATATTTTATTATTATGTTATGATTTATGATAATTGTAATGTATCTATCTAATAAGATCTAATTCGATTATTGTTTAAAAACTGACGATCACCATAAAAATTCCTCTAAATTGACTATGTCACGGCTATGTGAATATAATATTGTGAATTAAATAAATCTATCTATATTATGACGCTACTAAAAGAACCCTAATTTCGGTAGAATACCGGCGTTATAATGGATGCCTTAAACGCACGCTCGCTCACGAAGTGCAAGGTCGCGATCGTGCAACTGCAACTTGTATCAACTATTTTAACCCTCTGCCATACAAGCCAGCTATTTATTACCCGAAGATGTCTTGTTTTGGCATAAAATTACTTTAATTATTCCGATTTTAAAAGGTCACGATTGTAGCGTCAAGGTCTAACACAGATTTTTTAAATATAATTCTTGTTCTGACTGCAATCGCGGGATATTGTATTTTAATTAAATAACTTAAAATGAATGCCTATCGTGGCCCAGCGGCACCCGCGTACTGCGTGCGGTATGCGAGGTTAAGCAATGTCGGGCGAGGTCAGTCCTTTTGGATCCCCCTCGAGGGTGCCCGCCTTGTCGGGGCGGGGGGGCTTAGTAACCGTGGACTTGTCATCCACGGTGAAGCTAAGAGGCACCCAGGGCCGGCCTGTTTGGGCTGCCGGCTGGCCCGAGGAGGGCGCTCCCAACGGGCTTACTTAGCCCGTTGAGGATGCGTTATGGTGGGACCGCAGAAGAAGGGTTCATTCTATCTTCTGTGGCCGAGGTGGGATCGCAGGGGGAGAGGCGTGATGATATTACGGTGCGCCACTCTCCCTACCCCCTGCGAACTTGGCGGGGCCGTTCCGCAGTAACGGCGTTGGTGGGACCGCAGAGGAGGAGGAATGCCGGTATTACGGTGCGCCGCTTTCCCTATCCTCTGCGGCCGAGGTGTGGTTCGTGGCGGAGCTACAGACCTAATCCGCCACCGGGCGCCGGAAGTTTTTCCGGTACCCATGACCTCCTTGTAGCGGACTCAGGGGGGTCCGCTACTGTAAAATATGGAGGTCGAGGAGGAAGGCACGCCGAAACATCTGGCGTGCCTAACGTGGAGGGCCTCCGGGCATCTACGAGGGAGCCGCTTGGGAGCGGCTGCCGCCGGCGGGGTCGCAGATGTGTGCGCAAGCGTTCCCGTGACCTCGCCACAAGGCGGCGAGGCGGCGAATGGGGGGGTTTTTAGTGGGTGCACCGTGGGTCTCATTAGCCTGTACGGGAGTCCCACATAACCACTCGGGTCACCCCCTGCGTCCGGGTGGTATGCGTAACGCATTTTCCCCACCTGAAAAAAAAAGGTTAGTCCTTGGATGGGTGACCGCTTTAACTGGTTACTAACTGAGCGCTCCCGTGCTTTGGCAGGCACGTTAAGCCGTTGATCCCGGTTGCTGTCTATGATAGCAGCCGTTAAGCCAAGTTAGAGGCCTCCGGGCGGCTTGAGAACTTCTAACAGTCAAGTTGCCCACTCACTTGACAAGCCTAATCCCAATAAGGTCTATTTTCCCCCTCGGGTTGGAAGGTCAGATGGCAGTCGCTTCCGTCAAAATTAGTGCCTACGCCAACTGTTGGGATTAGGTAGCGGACCCCAGGCATCCTTCAGGATGCAACTGTACTGGGAATAACGCTAGGAGGATGATGATTGATGAACTTAAAATGAATGTTTTCTTCCAGCCAACAGTGTTTCATTTCGAGGTACAGGAGGAGATTATCTGCAGCTGACTGTACATATTACGCATGTGCTAATGGTCAGGGGTGTTATTCACAAACCAATTCGTCCTCACCCGCCACCTCACTCACACCTCACCCGTTTTTATATGGAAATTGTCAAAAACTGACATTTAACAGTTTCCATTTGAGAACGGGTGAGATTGAGTCGGTTTGTGAATAAGAGGGCTGATGTGAGCGAAAACACACAATGGAGGTGGTGAGAAAGAGATGAATTTGACTCAACGTATTGCAAATTAATACCAATATGCTATCAATGTATTTTACATTCTAATATGTCACATCGACCACAGAATTATCTAGACACGCGGCAGTGTTGGTTTATATTCATTTTATAATGCAAAAATCAATCTAAAATAATCATGTATAAATTGATACTACGTCAAATCAAATTGGAACATGATCTGGCAACACTATTATATTTTGTAAATGGCAATTCTCTCGCTACCCTCTTTGATTCAGTACGGACGTATACTTGCTTCCAAGTGGTGTTCAATAAACGTTCATTATTTAATTCTGCTCAAATAATCTTTTCTTTGCTTTCCATTGCGCCAAACCTCTAATAGGCAGCGTGTCCAGCCAAGTTCACCCCAGGAACTGGACGCTTATTTAACGCCGGACTTAATTAACGCCATTTGGCGAACATTGACAAAAAGTAATGATATCCCATCAAAAACATGACTATGAAAATGGGAGCCAAGTTCAATAATTAAGAATATGCGATGCTTGGTTGTCGTCTTCACCCACAAAAGAATTGAGATCTAAATGGATGCCAAGTTTTGTAGATTCTCTGAAATGGTGCCAAGTCCGTCACTACATTGTTTACAGTAAAATTAATTTACTGCGGCTTAATCCATTTTGAGCCTTAACTTGGCAGTTTTCTATACAGTATGTTATAATACCATAAAAGCTGTTGGATATTTAAGAAAAATGCCAAGTTGAAGCTTAAAAATGCATTAAGCCGCAGTAAATTAATTTTACTGTAAACAATGTAGTGCCGGATGTTCACGTCCAAGACATGTAGTTATGCAAGTTTCATTACATTTAAACACGACCAAGACACGCATGCAAGTTTCATTACATATCTTGCCATGCAATTCATTATGTGCATATTTTGCAGGCATGACTGATCTATGCGTCGTTGGCGTCGAACCGATGGTGCGCATATATACGTCGTCGGTGTCGAAGTATAAGCAAAATGACTCCTTAATTCAAATTTGATACTGGACAGACTAATTTAGAATCTAAATACGTGTATGACCTACAAATCAAGACAAATGCCGGCATTCATGATTGGTACGTGTGAATTGATAACATTTCATTTTTCAAGCAGGCTTCTTGCCGATGAAATCACATGATAAAAATTAAGTAATCCCACATTTTTAAATTCTCGAAAATATCCCAATTTCATATAAACACTCAATTTCAAAATTTCCTAATTCTAAAAGAGATTAAGTGACAAGTTGACATGTAACAAAAACTTTACGGTGCCAACATTATGCTGTCTCCTTTGCCAGAGCGAAATAAAACAATAGAGTTGCTAGGAAATATTTTATTTACAGCTTATAAACTACTTATAATGGCATTTAATACAGGAATACTTTTTGGACGTAAATAAATAATAGGAGCTAGTTCTTAATTAAACTTAGAATAAATTGAGCGTGTCACATTGTCACAATACAGGCATGGCATAGTAATGAAAAGCGCAACCACACATTGTCACAATACAGGCATGGCATAGTAATGAAAAGCGCAACCAAACTTCTTTAGTTATGTTCGGTTTTCAGGTGAATTCGACAGCAGTAAGGTGTTGAGTGTTGACTGATAATATGACTTGTATAGTGCCTATAATTAAAAAACGTTCTCCCGGTGCTAAGTGACATTCAATATGTCAAAATCGTAAATAATAAAAAGGAAAAGCTTCTTACAGATGTACTGATCCGTCCCCATCGTGAAAACTCGGACTTTCTTGTCAGTTAATGTGAAACTTTATTAGTTAACTAGCTGTTGCCTGTGACTTCGTCCGCGTCTTCGCTCCTATTGGTCGCAGCGTGATGTTATATCGCAGGTCGCAGCCTAAAGCCTTCCTCGAAAAATGGACTATCAAACATAAAAATATTTTTTCAATTCGAACCAGTAGTTCCTGAGATTAGCGCGTTCAAACAAACAAACTCTTCAGCTTTATAATATTAGTATAGATATCATATAGCAGAATTAAAACACAGACACACAGACATACGATAAATTATATGGTATTGGTTGACATTTCTTCGAGTCTAGTCGTATTTCGAGTTTTCACGATGGGAATGGATTTTTCACCTACATCTGTTCTTTATCTGTACTGACGTACAGCGGTACAGAATATACATTTTTCGACTCAATTGTTAGTGTGTGAAGGTCCAAAATTGGTAAACCACGTCCTTAGTACTACTATTTAGTCGTTAGTGACAACGCTTAAGTATAGATGAATTAGCGAAAGCAGATAGTTTTCATATGTATGTAGTAGTGGTACTATATAATGCAACCGGAATGCCAAAATTAAAAGCTAATAAAACACTATTGCTTACTACTATAATTATGTATCCTCATTCACGAGATTTTATATCTTATTAGTTTTAATTTGGTATTCCCGTAAACACATGAAAATACTACTAAACTATTCCATGCTATTTTGATGCTAACCATGCATGCACCACTAGATAGGCAAAGTTCTTGCCTCGCTCGTCTATAATTTTCCTAGTTCACTCATTATAAAGCCCCATTTACACACGTCCAAGACATACATGCAAGTTTCATAACATTTAAAAACGACTTGCATGCAAGTTTTATTACATTTACACACGTCCAAAACTTGCATGCAAGTTTCATAACATTTAAAAACGTCCAAGACTTGCATGCATTTTTTATTACATTTACAAACGTCCAAGACTTACATGCAAGTTTCATAACATTTAAAAACGTCCAAGACGTGCATGCATGTTTTATTACATTTACACACGTCCAAAACTTGCATGGAAGTTTCAATACATTTACAAACGTCCAAGACTTGCATGGAAGTTTCAATACATTTACAAACGTCCAAGACTTGCATGGAAGTTTCAATACATTTACAAACGTCCAAGACTTGCATGCATGTTACATTACATTTACACACGTCCAAAACTTGCATGCAAGTTTCAATACATTTACAAACGTCCAAGAATTGCATGGAAGTTTCAATACATTTACAAACGTCCAAGACTTGCATGGAAGTTTCAATACATTTACACACGGCCAAGACTTGCATGCATATTACATTACATTTACACACGTCCAAAACTTGCATGAAAGTTTCAATACATTTACAAACGTCCAAGACTTGCATGGAAGTTTCAATACATTTACAAACGTCCAAGACTTGCATGGCAGCTTCAATACATTGACACACGTCCAAGACTTGCATGCATGTTACATTACATTTACACACGTCCAAGATTTGCATGCGTTTCATTACATTGCGGATTACCGAGGTGTAATGAGACAATCGATCTATCAAACTGCAAATACCGCAATGTAGTCAAACTGTGTGAATGGGACTTTAGCTCTGGACATTTTTGAGCCAAATGCCATGACAGTTACACTTACACAATTAAGTACAATCTTACCACTCACATTTAGGAAACCTTTGCCCAATAAGTACCACAAACCATAAACAGCTTGACATAAAAAGTATTGCAAACTGCTATAATTTCTAAAAATTGTTGCTAATATTCCTACCACTTAACACAGACGGTGCGGTGATGGCGGTCGGGGGAGCGAGCAGTGGCAGATTTACAAAAAATTTGACCACCTCTACCGACCCATTCGATACCTTAGTCCTTATTTAGACCTATAGTCGTACTTATCAATTATCCACCAGTATCCACGACTACCTATAAATCAAATCACAGTCATTTTACAGTTTGGCGTCCATATGGGGGCCAATTCTCGGGTTCGATCGAGATGATCTCTATTCGAGATTCCATACAAGTGACTCTACCATTCTATACAATGTCACGATAGACATGCATCTCGATCGGACCGAGAATTGGCCCCCTGATTTTGTCACTGCCACAATCCTCATGACTTATCCCGTCTGGATTATATAGTCAGCTAAAGAACCGTCGTTCAAATTACGATTTTTAGTAGTAGGGTGGGACGCCAAAACTGCATAAACTAAAGTTCCTAGTTTCACGATCACGATTCTTGCGCCTTCTGAGTGGGGGAATGAGGCATAGGTTTTCTCCTCTCCAGCGCTACCTCGTATCCGTCAACGGCCTTCATCATGACGTCCAATTTGACGCGGATCTGCGGCGTCGCGCACGCTTCCGTGTCGCTGACGACACGGTTGTACCGCAGCACGGACGACAACGCGGTCTTGATCGACATCAGCGCGTACTGATAACCTGTTGACAAAAAGCTAGTTTTAGGCAGGCCTGATCCTTTTTGCCGCTTCGGTTGAACTCGGCTCTTGAAAACCTGGGGGTAATAATTCACACAAATACACAAGGGAACTTACGTAAAAATTGTAAACTTATACTAACTTTGACTATGGATAGTATCAATCTCACTAGTTACTAAGCTTAGATATTTTCTGTTTTTTACCATATAATATGCGCTTGATTTATATTTGGTACTTAGGATAAGAAAACATATGTAAGCAATATCAGTTACATGCATGTCGTCTTTGCCTGTACAATTACAGGCAAAGACGAAACACGGTGAATACTCGAGCAATCGTATTTTATAACTTGTAATTTATAAGTATTATTTGTATTGAACCTGTTGGCAAACCTAAATAAATAAATAATAAATAAATAAACAAATGCGGATGACACCGCCGGAGAGTGAGAGCTTCGTTCAAATATGTTATTAAACTCGGAATACGACTGCACCCAAAGTGGCTATCAAATACTATCAATTATCGTCAATTATCGTATTAGCCCTTTATCAGGCTAAGGGAACCTCTTCCCACATCAACAAATCTACACTCGCGAACAAAGGATACGGGTCGGTAAAATAGCGTCATATATTCCTAAAATAGTACAAGTAGTACAAGGTTGTACAGTTTTTTAATCATGTCATAATGTTTCTTTAATTTTACATTTAAACTGTAAAAATAACAGTTAAAAAATAACGTTACCAGGTTTAAATCGGGCTCGTAAAGACTCATGAAAAACGACGTAAAGGCGCGACATATCGCAAAAAACGTCATTTTTGGATATTGATATTTTTATGATAGCATCCCGGAAATTACTTATACTTATAAAGTTGGGTATAGTTAAGTTGGGTGGTGGTTGGTTATGTAACAATAAAACAACCGCATTGCGGTTATTAAATTCAGAATGACCCAAAATTTTTGACCGTGAGTGTGGCCAACCTAAACCTAAAGGGCCAACCCAGCCCAATCCAGTATTGCCAACATCTAATGTCAGCTTTACATACATAGTTGTCAAAAACTGTTTGAAAGTTTCATTCGGAATAAAATTGATGTGTTGAGCAAGTGGTTGACTTTTAACTTCTACCAATTCTAATTAACTAGGTGACGGCGTTGACGCACAAACGAGACGACCCTGACTGGACAACAGAGCACATGCTATTTGTCGAGTCAGGTTTTTTGAAATAAAAAAAACATTCCTTAAAATATATTTCGCATTTTTCTGGGCGCGGATTTCGGTTTGTTCTCATCTACTGGTCGTATTTCTCAGCCGTTTCTCGTTAAATTCTGTGAGCAGGTTCGATGATTATATAGAATTTTTAATTATTTTTTTCAATGGTTGTTTCTCCTCTTCAGGTCGCATTTCTCAATCGATTCCAACGAAATTTTGTGAGCAGGTTTAGAAAATTTTAAATAAAATTCGAAAAAAGAACCCGAGTTGTACAACAACAACAACACAAGAACAGCTCACAAAGCCCTAGTTAATATAATACGTATAATTATATAATAGTGATGAAATCAGTTAGCAATGCCGCCCCTAAGTACTAGCTTGTGGTACTTATTCGTTTTTGCAAAGGTCGACGTGCATTCGGTGCGGCGATGGTGCCTGTGGCCTCTGAAGATAATCGTAAATGGTCCATTGCTGTCAAGGTTGTATACCAAACCTGAATTCTAAGGGTTTTAGACACCTTTTGCGGTTTTGTTTTTCGGAGTAGTAGGCGCTCATACATGATAATGTTACAAAAAAAAACCGAGCGACGACATTATTATTATTATTATATATATTCAGAAACAATACAGGCATTGTGTTTGAAATTAATTAAAAATTAAAATTACTTATAATTATACATAAAAAATTGCTTAAACTATACTTTTAAATAACTATACTTTTTTACATTTCATTTAAATAATTACATGTCATGTCATTTAATTGTTATAACTACTCAGGTAGTGCGCACAAAAATCTCTTCAATAGTGTAGAAGCACCCTCTTAATAAGAATGCTTTTAATTTTCTACAAAATACCTTATAATTTGTGATACTTTTTAGGTCAGGGGGCAGTTTGTTAAAAATTTTGACAGCCTGGTATTTTGTGCTGTGCTGCGCTACTTTGAGTTTCGGGAAGAAACTTTGTCTTAAGTTTTTAGTTCGCGTTTGTAGGCGCAAATCTTGTTCTCCGATAGACTCGTATTTTAAAATATTTTTAACTAAATCAGTAAGCAACACGAGTACATACAAGCAAGGAACTGTTAGAATGCCCAATTCCAGGAAGTGTTCTCTACAAGATATCCATTGAGGAATGCGTACAATGGTACGGATGGCCCTTTTTTGAACAATCAAAGCTTTGTTAAGGTTGTACTTAAAGCTATTTCCCCAGAGTCTGATACTGTACCTAAGCTTAGATTCTACTAACGCATAGTATATTACTTTAAGTTGTTCTATAGTGAGTTCGTCCCTCAGGCTTCTCAGAGCATAACAGGCTGAAGAAATGGAATGCTCAACGGCATCCAGCTCCTCTTTCCATTTCAGGCCTGCATCAATACGTACCCCAAGAAATTTAACACTATCAACTACATCTATCATAACATTATTTATAACTACATTAAGCTTGTCAGATTTCTTAGAATTGAGTTCAAATAACATAATTTTGGTTTTGTCAGTATTTAAACGCAAGTTATTAATGTTGAACCAATTTTGGAAAGCCGTTAATGCATTTGTCGTCAGCGACATGGACATGGAATAGATTTTTTGAAACGTGATGAGTAGTTCTGGAAAATCTACAAACTACCCCTCCATATTATTATTTAGTTCGGTAAAATGAATAAATATTTCTTTCTTTCTTCTTATAATAATACTGGGAAGTCTCAACCTTACAATCATTTATTTTAGGTAAGCGTACACAGGCCCGCATCAGCTCACATCGCACGCATCAAACACATCGCACGCGACACAACGGATTTTAGTATTCTTCGTATTGAAAGTCACACAAGTGCGTCCACTGATACGCACCGTACGGCGGCAAGCATGCGATACGGGCCTGTGCACGCTTACCTAAATTAAATGATTATAAGGTTGGGACTTCCCAGTATTATTATGGGAGAAAGAAAGAAATATTTATTCATTTTAGGTATTATCAAGTCCCGCTCTTCCATAATATTGTATATACTTATCATCATCATCATGTCAGCCGAAAGACGTCCACTGCTGGACATAGGCCTCCCCCAAAGACTTCCACAATGACCGTAAATTAGCAGAAATAAATCTTAGTTAAAGGAAAAGTTTATACACATTACGAAACATTGGTTACTTAGTGTATAGGGAAACGTACCGAATTCACTTGAAGTACCTCTATTAAGTCGTAGTTAAGCCTTAAGGATGATTCACAGTAGGCCGTTCCGTGTCCGGGCCGGCCCGTTTTCTTCTAGAGAAATACGCCGGTCATTGCGTTTGCTGTCATAGAAAACGGGCCGGCCCGGACACGGAACGGTCTACTGTGAATCATCCATTATAGGGATGGTGACGTATACGTATACAGGGTGATTCAGGAGACGTGAGCAGGACCAACACTACATACAACACTATATACAATGGCAATGAATCGTTCACCATTGTATTTAAGTGAAACACCCATACCTTTTTCCTGTATTTTAATTTTGGTTAAGTTAAAGTTTATTTCTTTACAATCATAGTTGAAGGGTCAACAACTGATTTACAAAGATTAAACCTCCAACTGTTATGACAGCTCATTAATTACGTAGAAAGTAACTTGTCACATTGAGTGAGATACGATATTTCAAAAGTAATCGGACTCAGATGACATTCAATTTGAAACGTATCACTTGACTTTTGATTGTAGAGTGACCATGAATTTTCGTAAATAATTTGATACATTTTGTTTTCAACACCAAAGATAAATGAACGTTAATTTCACTAATAGTGGCACGAAGCAGTAGCTTATGATCTACTGAATCCGTAGTGTTGATCTTGCTCAAGTTTCCCGAATCACCCTGTATATGTTTAAACTAAGAGAATTTTAAAAGAGCTCCAAATTTGCTGCACCGAAATGTGGATCAATGTCAGTAAGCTGGCGATTACGTAAAGAGTTGTCCAACAACCACACCGCGTCGCTCGTGATCTTGAAATCTTAAAAACCTCGATTAGCTTGACCTTTATATAATACTATAAATTCAATTTTCACGGACAAGTCGAGCTTACATAAGTTTCAATTTATTTGAGAACATAACACTTCGTTACAACCGGTTTTTTTTAATACCACGTCAGTGGCAAACAAGCTTACGGCCCGCCTGATGGTAAGCAGTCACCGCAGCCTATTGACGCCTGCAACTCCAGGGGTGTCACATGCGCGTTGCCAACCCTTTAAAAATTTATACACTCCTTTCTTGAAGAATCCCTTACTGTAGTTCCTCAGGAAAACCTCGGCAGGGAGGTCATTCCACATTTTCATTCCGCATTCCTATTTTAAGAGCATTACCTAATTTCCACCACCACCATATCAGCCCTAGGACGTCCACTGCTGGACATAGGCCTCCCCCAATTTCATGGGGGGTAAATGCCATAATCGCCACGCTTGGCATGCGGGTTGGCGATCGCAGTATCTCCACCGCACTCAAGGAATGCTGCTGCCCATTCCCCGGTGGTCTTGGTCGTAGTTTTAGGACATACCCGGGTCCTAATTTATGATTATGATATTATTTTAGCTATTTATGTAAGTACGTAAAACAGTAAAAAGTATATTCTCGCTTGGAGTATCGATATCCATCATAGAAAGACAATGAAAAAAATCTCCGGTCATGCTGCATAAATAACTAATACATTCCTGTAGGTATGTACCTAAACTTCAGAAACATACATACATACATACATACATATAATCACGCCTGTTTCCCATAGGGGTAGGCAGAGATGTATGTAATAAACGTTTACTCAATATAAATAATTTTTAGAATAAGAGATCCCCATGTTTCGATACAAACAGATAATTGATGGCCATTACATTAGGAAATCCCACACCAAGCCGTTTCACTAGAAAAGTAATTAAAATGCCTGATTAAGATGACTTAGTAATTCTCCTGGCTGTTGTTGTACAGTTGTACCGACATCGTGACCGTTGATTTATGGCATAATACCTGCTAGTTTATGAAGTGGAACCATAAAATACGTCAATATTTCCGTTACAACTTCGAAACCGGATAATATCGGAACGTTACGTAGTTGTCTGGTCAAGAGTCAAGACATTTTCAGTAAACACAATGATTATCTATAGTTTTAACATTAACTTATTGAGACGAGAATGTTATTGCCTGCATATAACGGAAATAAGCTTAGCCATCAGCCTAGTATGGTCTCTGATAGTATGATTGAATCTCGGGCTATGTATTTGTCCGTTTTTGAACAATAAACCATTTATATCTGAACGAGTAACAACTATAATTACTGAAGGTAATGCTTATGGGTAATGAAATCTGATTGTAGATGCTTATGGGTAATGAAATCTGATTGTGTATGTACATAGAGTCAGGTTGAATGGACTGAACAAAGTATTTTATATCGAATTTATGTCAAAACAAAAGAATCATGAAAAAATCAAATCGATAATCGAACTACATCAAGTTATGTAATAGGATAACTTACCGACACAATTCCTAGGTCCACTGCTGAAAGGCAAGAAGGCGCACGGGTGTTTTAGATTGAACCGTTCGGGCAAGAAGCGGTCCGGATCAAACTTCTCCGCGTCGGGGCCCCAGTATTTGGGATTCCGGTGCGTGCCCCAGATAGAGACTACCACTCCGGACCCAGCTGGCAGCACGCGTCCTGACGCTGCAAGGAAAAAAAGTCTGATGACGCGCACAATAAAAGGCAGTGGCCCTCTTCCTTTTAAATTAGTATTTGTAAATAAGAATATGTATCTATTAAATATATCGTCGTCTAGTACCCATAACACAATCCTTATTGAGCTTACTATGGGAGTAGTTCGATTTGTGTAAAAAAAAGTCCCCAATATTGATTTGATTTGATTTATTGAAGAGTTCAGAAAAAGGAGACAATTGGTGTTTGTTTTATGGAACTTACGTAAAGAGATTTCCTCTTCGACCTTTCTGATGATGAACGGAACGGGCGGGAATAACCGAAGCGTTTCTTTGATGACGCGCTCAAGGTACTTCAGCCGCAACAGGTCCTCCTTCTCGAAAAGACGGTCCGAGTCACCAAACACTTCATCCAACCTGCAGGCAAAAAAAGAAATAAATCAACTGTTTGTTGTATAACTTGACCAATTTTCTCATTCGATCGTTTGGTATTCTTGCATACTCAGTCAGACCGCCAGAGTTGACCGCAGAAATGTGGCATCAATGCCCAAAAGAAAATTGATGAGAGATACATGAACAGTAATAGTTATGTAGTTAACTGCCGGTAAGCAGTTTAGGTATGTTTCTTCCAAATAATAAAATAAGTCTTATGTACTTACTCCTCAAGTACCTTCTCCTGGATGTGCGGGTACTTGGCCATCATCTTGAGCGTATACCCGACCGCGGTAGCCGACGTGTCGGTAGCCGCTATGGTCAGCGTCAGGATCTCCTCGCGTAGCTCCAGGTTGCTGTAGCCCTTCTCTCCGCCAGAGAAATGGATCAGCAGATCCAGGAAAGTCTTGTTAGAGTAGTCTGATAAGTCTACGAAAAGAAACAAATTGTTAAAACCGGCTGCACGTTATTGAACCTTAATTAGAAGGTTTACGAGGAAATACAAAATTGTTTTTTGTAACATACCAAATTCACGTTGACTCGCCCTGACTTTAGCCTCTTCAGCCTTTATTTCATCACGCTTTTTCATTATAACCTGCAAATAGAAAAGTCATTCAGCTGTTAGATGTACTGGATATTTATCACAATTTTATGTCTGCGCGAAGCTTGTATCAATATGGTGATCATGATCATAGAAAGTACGACAGTATGTTCTAATATGTGATTCTCTGCAGCAATTTCACCAATACGAGTATAATCCCGTCATTCATACATTAGTTGCTGTATGAGTATGTAAGATGAATAAATTTAATTACCTACTAAGCAATTTGCGGTCTACAACGGTTCTCAAAAGTTGGCATAACAAATCACCTCTATTGCTATTGAAGCGGTCCCAAAAGTGAACACTTACATCGTTAGTAAACCCGTGAAGGGTCTTGATGCTGCTCTTGTGTCGGCGGTATTGGGGGAAGAACTTGTACAGCCAGTCGGGCTGCAGCCACAAGTGGAAGATGCGCTCGCACACCAGCTGCAGAATGTTGTTCAATTCCACCAGGAACGGGGATTTCTCGTCGTCCTGTGCGTTTATCTGCACGCCGAACGCAGTCTCTGTTGGGATAATTAGGTTTTACGTATCCGATATGATCTGAAAGGGTTTCTCAAAAAAATCATTACCACTTTTATTATAATACGGTTTCTAGGTGTGAGGCGTGAAAGTTAGTCTAATAGGGTGAACCGTTTGTGGAGACTTACCACAAACCGAGTCGAGGGTGTATGAGCTGATGAAAGGCCACACGCTGAACTTGTCTCCGCCGGCTCGCTGGCCCAGTTTGCCTGCCAGCTTCATGCTCTGCTCCGCGAAGACGGGGACAAAACTTTCAACGATCTTTGGACTGAATGCTGGCACCAGGATCTTTCGTCGTGGTCTCCAGATGGCAACTAAACAAAACAGTGGTTAATACTTCATGAAGAAATTTTGAATTTAGAGATATTTTTTTCATATAAACCACGTTGAATTTAGTACACAT
Organism: Notocelia uddmanniana; assembly: GCA_905163555.1. Lineage (NCBI taxonomy): Eukaryota > Metazoa > Arthropoda > Insecta > Lepidoptera > Tortricidae > Notocelia > Notocelia uddmanniana. The sequence goes on along the minus strand of LR991058.1, from coordinate 26,884,908 downwards.
ATTCTGTACGATAAAATTATAAAATATGAGTCACCCTCACACACCCCAGTGTGAAACCCTTTGCTAACCAAGAAGAGTAATTTGGTGGCTGGACAGTACACAAATCGTATTTATGTAAACAAGAAAAGTACTGGCTACCTATACTAGCATTAGCATATTGATATGTCTTTTTTGTAAATTCCATATAATTATCAAACATAACAAAGTTTCACGATTATCGGTAAAGAAATACGACCTGAAGAGGAGAACCTCCGAAAATCCGCCATACATAAATGAAAGCATTTTTGACTAAGCTGAAACAGACGCGTCACGTAGTAGTACTACTTAGTATTTTCTGAATAAAATAAACAGTATTTTACCTGGTGCAAATATTCCTCCGTAGCCAATGACTGTCCGCAGAAAACGGTGCAGATCATCCTTTTCTAAACACGTCTTCAGCACCACTTCGAGGTCGACAGGGTCAAGAGCGACTGTTGAACAAATCTTTGTGTAAATACCATAAAATGGTCAAAACTACTAATACACTACCGTCAGAAAGTTTAAGACCAAACACAATTTTTAGTTTCATTTTCATAAATTATTACGCAAACCAAACAAGGGAAAATGATTGCAATGGGCTGTTTCTCACAAGGATTGGACTTTTGCAAACTGGTCGAGAGTACTACGGACAGATGAATCAAGGTTGAATGAATAATCAATCTATGTTGATCATTAGCATATTTTGTGTTTGGTCTTGAACTTTCTGACGGTAGTGTATCTTTTTTTTTTTTTATATGAAGAAATGAATACGTGTCACCATCATCACCAGCCTATATACACAGGCTGATCACTACGGTCAGAAATATGCCTATACAGGGTAGAAAAAAATGTGGAGCCCAGAGAGGAACTACCTTAAAACGTTGAGATACCTCAATTTGCTGAACGGAAACATCATTTTATTTCTCCTAAGCAATAAAACTGCATACACAGATTTTTGAAAAAGATAACTTTTTTAAAACTAATTTTACAAAATTTCTTTTTTTATTGTAGACTAGATCGGTCAGTAACAAGTTTTTGTTCCTTCCTTGATAGAAATAGGATCGTTTGGCATCAATTGAAATCTAACATTTTTTTGCCAAAAAATTAAAAAACATGGCTGTCTGTACATTTTTTCAAATATCTGTGAACGTGTATATAATATATAGTTATACAGGCTGTCCCACAACGGACACAAATACTCGTATATGCGATATGAAGGGAAGTGTCTTTAATTTAGTAATAAAAATAAATAGTGGGGCATGCGTATTATGTGCTATGACACAAGCCTCCTGTTCAAGATGAGAGGCAACAATGCGGGGAATCAATGTAGGACTGTAGGTCCTGATGGTAAAATATACGCGTAGTGCAGTAATATACAAATTACTATTTCAAGTGCTAACTTGCAACTACTACTAGCGTAAAACAGACAAATTACTCACGAAAGTACAGGATATGGCCCAACCAGCCCCTGATCATCCCGTCGTTCTGCATGGCTGCGTAGCTGAGCTCCTTCAGTGACGACATGATGTCTGAAAACAATGCACACTACTATGGACGATTCATACCAAACGGCCGGAGTCGGCGCGCACCCCACTAGAGTCACGGGAATTTGAACCCTCCATACAGACGTTAGATTTCATATTTGAATGGGTTGCAGGCAGCCAGACGGCTGCCGCTGGCTCTGCCGCTGCCGTTTGGCTACGAACTCTAGCCTCTGTATGAAGGATTCGAATTCCTTTGACTCTGGCGACGTGCGCCCGACTCCAGCAGTTTGGTGTGAATCATCCACTATACTATTACTGTATCACAAATATTGGGAGACGTGGGGTTACCGCAGAGTTCAATCGATTTAACAAACTCCGCAATTTAGTTAAACTTACAGTGCGATTCTTGGACGTAAAATAAATAATAATAATAAAATGTAAATAAAATGGATAATGGGGCTGGGCTCTTTTTACTAGCTAATTGGCTGAAGCACCGTCATAAGTGGATTTATGACGACGTATTTCTAAAAAAAAGAATGAGACTCTATTAACTTCCCGATTCCAGACAGCACTTTTCTGAAGAGCGAGCGAAGTCATAAGTCTAATTCCTGATAACTTTTAAGATACTCTCTACATCAACATCCAGTTGTACTATAATAGTACATTACTACAGAGGCCGGGACGAAAGGGGTTGCCGGCCGAAGACATATAGACGGCCGAGCGCAGCGAGGTCGGATAGGTCTGAGGCGGGCAACCCCATATTTCCCGCCGAGGTATGTATAGTGCTTTTCTCAAACATGCAATGAAATAAACAACAAAAAACAAAAAGTTTTATTTTTAATATGCATTGTGGCAGAATGCCATGATGCCTGTGCCACAAATTTATGTGGAATGGAAATTAAAAAAGAGGACTTTGCCGGCCTACAACATTTGTATGAAATTGCATTAACGACCTCTTGTCCTAACCGCACCTGAAACGTCATACTTCGCAGCCTATTATAAGGAACATAACATCAATATTTCATTGCATGTTTGAGAAAATGTTTATTAACAACCGCAATACCTTATACATAATTTTTTGCATTGCGGCATAATTTTTTTGTTCGTAGACATTTGTAAATAGTTTTAATTTATGTTTTTATTTATATTTTTTACAAAACCTTACGACAACTAGGATTTTCTCATTATTGTTGAATTATTCGTATTATGCATAGTAATGTAAAATTTAAATTCATTTTTGAAACAAAACAATTACAAAAAAACTTTACTTTATGAAGACAAAATTGTTTTCGTTTATTAATAAAAAGGTGGATATTTTCGACTACGCGCAAGATAATATAAATAAATATTAGGGGACATTTTTTACCCAAATCGAACTAATCCCAGAGTAAGGTCAATAAGGCTTGTGTTATGGGTACTAGATGACGATATATTTAATAGACATATACTTAAATACATAGAAAACATCCAAGTCTCTTCTATTAACGAACAAATGTCTCTACTCACCACAGAAACAAATGCCCTTACCGGGATTCGAACCCGGGACCTCTAGCTTCGCAGGCAGTGACACTACCAAACAGGCCGACAATATTTTTTTTTTTTTATTGTTAATGTGATTACGTTTGACCTTAGTCTAACCTGATGGAAAGTTAAGACAAAGTCTAAGATGGAACACGCTCACCCAGAAGATGCCTATTCACTCTTACCTTGAAGACATCGAGGTCATATGCTTCTGGAAATACAGACTATAAATATATAATTTAGAAATTGTACGAAAATCCAGTGTTTTTTTAAAACGACTCTTATATCAGGCTTTATGAGTATCATATTATCATATAGTTCGTCAGTTTTCGACTTAACGGCATTAAAATACAGTTAAAAAGTCACGAACTCTTTCCTTCCTGGACTTTACAATACAAAATAATCTTAATGTACAAAATACAGAATATAAAACTTAAAATATATAATAGTATCATGTAGTAATGTATTTATTTAGCCCTAGTAGACCAGCATCACAAAGAAATGTGTTTAATTTTGCTTTATAATTATGTTTGTACAGTAGGTACCGACGATTCTTGGGATTACAAATTATGTCTTTATTCGTGAACCATAGGTATAGTAGATGTTCGTTTTACATTCAATAGAGTTCAGCTATGTTCTGCCTTGCGGCGTACAAAATAATTACATGATGTTGAGTGAGATTGACCTCCCGGACAAGTAACTGTGTACCTGAGCAATTGCGCTGTCTCGCACGGAAAGATACCATTGTTCAACAGTAATAACATAATTGACAAATGATACCGCACTTACAGAATAGTTGAAATTATTTAAAATCTCCAACTTAATAATAAAACTGCCATTCGATTTTGAACCTTCTGAGCTGTAAAGTGGCTTCTTGAACGGACTAATTTGATTCAATTCAGTCAATTCAAATAGTTTTACCTGGCTGATGACCTGGTAAGGGTCGCGGGTGTCCGCTGGATGCGGGTGGGCAGGACCGGTCATTATGGAAGTCTTTGGAGGAGACCTATGTCCAGCAGTGGACGTCATTCGGCCGATATAATGATGATGATGATTCAATAAAATTATAGTGACATGAAACAAACGCATTCTTGTTGTTAAATTTATTTTGATGACAAAAATACAAAATCTCAAAAAAACATGTTTACCCTATTCTCGTTGACGGATAGTATGAAGAGTTGACAGTGGGGTAGGGTGACAGTTGAAAAGTATTATTTCCAATATTTATTAAAGAGAATCATTGGAATTACCGCATAATTATAACGTATTCCTGCACATAAATATTTCTATTTCTATTAGACTTATAAACCTTCATACCAACTGTGATGTTATCTAGGTACTTTGAATTCTTGACCATGTAAAATCATTCCGGTTCACGACCCCGAAATCATAGTCATATGGTATTAATTAATTATATAGTAGCTTTATACAGATAGATAATAGGAAGAGGGGGATGCTATATGTGGATTTACTCGAGCGTTGTTGTACCTGTAGAAGTTAAGTTTCCCCACCGGTGGTGGTGGGAAACGTCTACACGTAGAAAAGTGTAACAAAAAACAGGCCAAGTGCGAGTCGGACTCGCGCACGAAGGGTTCCGTACCAGAAAAAAAACGCCAACAACTACTCTGTTGTATGGGAGCCCCCCATAATAATAACTATTATTATGATTTTAGTATTTGTTGTTGTAGCCACAATAAAAATACATAATCTGTGCAAATTTCAACTGTCTAGCTATTACGGTTCTTGAGATCTAGCTCGGCGAGTAGTAGCCATGAAAAAGGGCTAAAATATCACGGTTTTTGTATGGGAGCCCCCCTTAATTATTATTATTATTTTGTCTTTAGTATTTCTTATTATAGCGGCAACAGAAATACACAATCTGTGAAAATTTCAACTGTCTAGCTATTACGGTTCTTGAGATACAGCCTGGTGACAGGCGGACGGACGGACGGACAGCGAAGTCTTAGTAATAGGCGGGACCCGGGTACGGAACCCTAAAAACGGTCATTCGAGCGCTTCAGATATTAATAGTGTAATACACCAATATAAATCTACCGGTTTGGATGGTGGGGGTGGCTGTATTGAAGGGGAAGTAGACCCGAAAGAAGCTCACGTTCAATAATCTGACGATTTGGGCGCGACACGAGTTCGTGGCAAATAAAAATATCCTAGCCGCACGATCAAATACTCGTATATAAGGCTCATAATAAAATTGGTGGAGGTCGTCAAGAAAGTGCAAAATATCCCCAATACTCGTAAGGTCGTAAGTAAGTATGTTAATTTGGTGCTCCTTAATTTGAGCCTGAGATTCGTCCAGCCGTCTTTTTGCATTTCTTTACCAGAGCAGAATCGTTAGTAATGTTTTGCCAACTTTAGATTTCATTGAAGCTATGTAATAATCGCTAATCAAATATGCAGTCATTTTGTCATCATCGTCGTCGTGAATAACTGATAGTTTTATTAACGAAGTATACTATTTCAAGTTTTAGTAAAAGTGTTACGAATTTTAGATTATTATGAGTCATTGACAACATTTAGATTATTATGAGTCATTGACAAAATTAAGGTACATATCGCATATTTTAATCTTGAGATTGAAGTATGGGCTATAACTTGTTTTATAATAACCAAAAGCGATATAATACGTATATAACCATAAATTTCATTAACCTAATTTTGACATTTATATTCATTCCGGCTACAGAGCCTGCTAACGGAATTATAATTTCAAAGTTCGTGTTTACTGAATCAAGAATATCGCGAAATTTCTAGCAACGGCTTAACATAGCGCATATTACATTAATTTTGTAAGCAGATAACGATAATTCTGAATTTCATATTAAAGAGAAAATTTTAAAAAAATTGCTTCGGGAACCACAATTTTTCATTTAATTCTTTCCCTTAAATTCGAAATTTAGGATAGCGCACATTAGCTAGATTATATCCCACGGATAAGCATATCGCGCCAAACATAGCAAATAATAGGCCCAGAGCTTCCGGGCGCAAGTTTTGGTGGCAGCGTCTTTTCTCGTTCCATAGTTCATTAAGGTTTTATCCAAGGGCCTCAGGGCAACAGGGTGAAAAAAGACATAAATCCTTAATAAAACAAATCATTTTTTATTTTTAAGATTCATGCCATTTTACTTAAAGGAAACCATGTTTTATTTATATACATAAATTATTTACCTGATAATTCGCGTTCCGGTTTTTAACGACTTGAGCAGGTTTGATTTCCGATTGTGTATGATGTTTTTTTTAAAGAATTTGAATACAGTTTTTTTTTTAAATATTATGTTCTTGAAGTTGAATCTAACCTTCATCTATTTAAGTTGAGTCTAACTTAAGCACCGCAAACAATCTGTCATAGTCTCAAATTTGGATCATAAATCTCATTCTGTAGTGGATTATAAATCAAATAGTGTGTTTTTGGAATACGCTGTCCCTCAAGGGAACATCTTCGGCCCCATACTGTTCCTACTCTATATTATTTTTTTACCCAGATTGTTATCGCATAAACTAATCATGTTCGCTGACGACGTCACTGTACTATATAGGTTTAAGCGTAATGACACTGACAATCTTAGTAATTTAATTAAAAACACCCTAACAACAGTTGTAGACTGGCGTCATGGCATGAATCTATCTACCAATATAAGCAAAACCAAGTTAGTTCATTTTAGAAATCCTAGCATTGATAGAGTTATGGTAGATGTTACATTAAATAATGTTTCTGTTGAGGTTGTAGATGACACGAAGTTGGTGTGTATGTATATTGATAGCAATCAAACATGGATGAAACATGTAGATTATGTCCAACAATCTCAGTAGTTTCACGTTTGCGTTAAGAGCCCTGGCAAGGTCATCAACAAAAACCACTGCAGTTCAAACGAATCCGGACAATGGCATAGTACGCTTGAACTGCAGCTGGTCCCACACTGGTATAGGAATACGGTTTGTCTATTTGGGGTGATTGCGCAGACATGGACAGAATGTTCAGGGTGATTAGAAATACGAACTCAGACTTCGTTTAGTATAATAGAACTTCGCAAACTAGTAAAGCGATATCCTCAGATATTTCCTGCAAAGATGGACTTTAGAAGCGATAGATTAAAAATAAATTTTCATTAGATGGGCATGTGCCTGTTACCAGATCAGCGGGGTTCAGAAGATGCTCTAGGTTTGTTGCAGTTAAAGTCTATAATGCCTTGCCAAGCAAAATAAAGTCCAAAACATTTTCTAAATTTGTAGTTGCATTGAAAATGTACCTTATTGAATTAAAGTACGAAGTAAGTAAGTAAGTACCTTATGTAGTTTGTGTGCGTATAAGTCCTATAACCTACATGAATTATACATTGAAAATGATTACTGATTATTTTATAATTTAAATTGACTAGATTTAATATCATTACAATGATTTTTAATTTATAGTTTGTTTAGTTTACATAATTTAACTAATTTAGGGTACTAACAAATTTAGTTTTTTAAATTAAAAAAAATCCAAAAACATTACATACAAAATAATTTATTATATCACCAAGGGTGAATTTAAAACGGCGTTAAGAGTCAACGTGGAGTTAAGCTAAAGTTAATGTCAAGCATGGCAATATTCGGAATTCGAATGACACGCACCTCAACATTGTTTATTTGTTATGAATTTTTTTATACTATACTTGGGATATTAATTAACGATAGTGAATTCTTGAATATCTTCGAAATGGTGCAAATTGGGATAGATAGGTACTAGTGCCTCAAAAAAGATTTTACTTTATATTATCTCAGGAATGTGCCCTCGCAATTGACGGAATTCAAAAAAATACCATGTATGGTGCAAATGGTTTTTAAGGATCATGTTCATACAGAGTCAGGGTTGTATAAGGACTTCAAAAAGAAAAAGCTCGCTGTACTTTGTGGCAAAAAATATTTTTCGTTTTTTTGTACTTACTCATTTTCATTCATGCATTGTATGTAATTTAAAGTCAAAACCGTCGAAGTATTAATTTAAACGTTATTGCACGGTAAAGTTTTAATTATTTTATTTATTTATTTTATATATCGTTACTTTTAATTTGATGGTTTCGTGTACTTCTTTTTTTAACTTAATGATTTAGAAATGTTATTCTTGACACTGAATGTAAAAAGTTATTTTATGATTAGTAATTGTTTTTGTCATTCTTGTATTATTTTATGATTGTTCTTTGTTTATATTCGTCTTAGCTTTATATTCCTTTGTTTCCTTTGTTTGTGTGTTAATTAATATAATTATATTGACCTCAACATTTATGTACATAAATAACATTCTAACTATTTGGTGATCCCATAGTAAGTTTATTATGTGACTGAATAAATGCAATGAAATGCTCTACCAGTCATCCACCGGCCTAAACGGACATTTTGTACGTATAATATTTGCTTAAAATATTATCGTCCTTAGGTATACAAAAAGTCTTCACTTACCCTCCGTGGTTCCTGTGAACTTGTGCGCGATCCCGATTCCAGGCAGCTCCTCGCAGCCGCTCGTGATTCGCGACGCAAGCGCATACATCCTCCTCCTGCGGTAGCGGAACGCCGCCAACCACAATAATGGCACAATCAACATCAACAACATAATCAGCATATTGTCTAAACTTTGAAAAACTTCCAAAAACTTTATAAAAGCGAACTCTCGAAAATTCGAAACGCGCTCGATCTATAACGAACGAATTCAACCGAACGATACGATAACGTTTCAAAAACCTTGTAACACGAGTATCTAGACAACGTTTTCCTGCGCCGGTCGAAGCGTCTGACTCTAAAATGATTGTGAATGTCCATATCATATGTTTATATGTGGATTTTCCTGTCGTGACGCTTACGCTCCGATTCTTCGGCGGGGTCGGCCGGCGACGTGCACGAGGAAGCTACGGTCATACCATTTAAATGGTCCTTAAATACTGCATCGAACAATGCCTTGCGTGCTAGTTGCCGTTTTAGACGATCCTTGGAGAAAAACATGTTCTGGTTTGAAATGGGGTTTATTATAAAAATGGCTAAGCTCTTCCTCTTAATGTAAGCCGACAGAGATTTATTGGTTCACTTTATAATAATATTTGCTTAGGTACAGTCGACATCAATTATACCGGTACCTAGACTTTGGGGTGCTCAAATATATCTGAATATGAACTCTAAAACATTAGGTCTAACGAAAAATTAGGTCAATTGACAGGATCCTATACTTACGATTAATAAAAAGTTGACAGAGTGGTTTCAGTTTCGGCAAAATTGCTTTCGTATGTCCGGATCCCCGGGTTTCCGGACTTTCGGTTGTTCTCCTATACAGGTCGCATTTCTCAATTCTCGTGAAATTTATTATTATTATTATTATTTTGTTTTACACAGGCAGCTGTCGCTGATACGTCTAAATCAGAGTAAGAGCAAAGCAACCAAGCAAGAGCAAGCAAGCAAAAGCAAGCAAGGTTGTTTTGTGAGCAAGTTCGATATACATACCTATATTATTTTAATCAAATCAGTTTTTGGAAATTTTGAAATTTGAAAAACATAATTCGCGAGGTCTACAGCTCACTAGCCGTAATTCAGAGAGAACAGCTGTGTTTAAATACTGACTGACAGGCGGACAGTCGCAAAATGCATAGATAGTGTTTCGTTGGTCAATCTTGGTACGGGAGGGTACCACCACCACCATACCAGCCAAAGGACGTACACTGCTGCTGGACATAGGCCTCCCCCAAATTCACGGGGGGTATATGCCATAATCGCCACGCTTGGCATGCGGGTTGGCAATCGCAGTATCTCCACCGCACTCCAGGGATGCTGCTGCCCATCCCCCGGTGGTCTTGGTCGTAGTTTTAGGACATACCCGGATCCAGGGAGGGAGGGACGGGAGGGTACGCAACACTAAAAAGATCACATAATCGTACTGAGCATTATTACTTAAATGTTTTAACAAAACAAAAATTTGCAGCATTCAATTTAATAATATCTGTAGGTACGTACCAACCAATACCAACCGTTAAAATATTTATTACTTTAAACCATATTTACTTTACGTTCATACTATAGTAAGATTTAACAATATTTTTTGTAACATACATTTTGAAAAACAATAAGTATAATCCTCATTTATAAAAGGACTTCATAAATAAATACTAACCTACAATGATCCACAGAAAATGACACAGCACCAATATTTGTACAATACGCTATGTATGTTACATATTGACTATATAATTATTAGCTCTATCGCACTTTGTTAATAGATATAATCCTAATCAAATACACTTTAATGTATTCTAAGTTTGTTCAAAAAGAAAACATGCATTTACTATTACATACGTGTATATAAAAATAAATAAATCCATGTTTATTTAGGTCTATGCATAGTTATATTTCGCATATTCCAAATAAGACTAGGTGAATAAAAGATGAAAAATTTAACATAAATAATTATAAGGAGTGTGCAGGATTTTTAAAAGGTTGGCATCTTTTGTTGGGCCATGTTGGATCCTTAACCACCGTGGAATGGGCAGCAGCATCCCTGGAGTGCGGTGGAGATACTGCGATCGCCAACTCGCATGCCAAGCTCACTCGCATGGCATTTAACCCCCCCAACCCTATGTCCAGCAGCGGACGTCCTAGTTCTGATATGGTGGTGGTAGTGGTTGGATCCTGGGCGACCGAACTTTGCTCGGTAGGTTTCGTGTTCCCGACGATTAGACCTACGTCGATTTTACGCACCCTTAAACCCCTGAATAGTAAATTTCATAGAAACTTTTATAGAGCCGTTTTCGAGATCCTCAAAATAAAAATAAAATATCTAGACTCACTTACTCATCAAAACGTGAAAATTGGCATCCAGCTAGGTTATATATACAGGGTGATTCAGGAGACGTGAGCAGGACCAATACTACATACATAGTAAATGGCAATGAATCGTTCACCAGTTTATTTAAGTGAAACACCCTTCCCTTTTTCCTGTATTTTAATTTTTGTTAAGTTAAAGTTTAATTCTCTACAATCATGGTCACCCTACAACAACTGGTTTATAAAGATTAACCTCTAACTGTTATGACAGCACTTTGATTACGAGGAAAGTAAACTGTCACATCACGGATCTATACCTAAACCGGATTGAGTACTGTGACGAAAAAGTGTGACCGACAGAGAAGCCAAACTCGAGGATTGCATCTCGTTTTAATTAGGGTGACCAAGTACATCTGTGGATATGAGGATTATTTCTAATATAGGTTCTATGTACAATGAAATTTAAACTAAATTAGGTAGTAAATAAAATAAGAATATTTTTCTAAGAAATATTTATTTTCGCTAATCACAAGCTTGTGTATCCAATTATCCATACATTGTTAAACAATATAGTCTTGTGTAATTTTTGCCTAAGCCCTACTTTATTTTCCAAATCTCTTAACAAATGTGTTCTCGCGTGATGGGCCATGCGTAAATTAAAAAAAGACTAGGACGAGTTTTAATTCACCATCAACAGATCAGCACGGTGGTGCCATATGATACACGAGTTCGGTAGGTAACAATACAATATAACTGTTACCGAACTTGCCGGTATCCAATTGAGCTGAAATGTAGCATACTTATGTACAGTATGCGTGAAAATTAGCATACTGTACATAAGTATGCTAAATTTCAATTCAATTGGATACCGGAAAGTAGCTGTAAAATGGTTAAAAAATTGGAACGACAACTTAAGTACTTGCACAGTTTAATCACATACAGTCCAAGTTAAACAAAAGCTCATAATGATAACAAAATTGTTAAAATATTGAATTTCAACTGACCTTTAGAAAAGGTTTTCTCACTAAACACTTAATAACGAATATTTCTGCAAAACCAGCCCAAGTCATAGTCACCCTAATCAGTTTGACATTTGTCTTGTCGTTTTATCGTAAAATATAACAAATTGTTCCTTACCTGTGAAATGATATTCCACAATTAATAAAACTTTCACTTTTACAACCCTTTACACAACATGTTTTCACTATTTTCAACTAATTTCATCAGCCGCTTATTTTCATAATTTCAAATTTGACACCATTAACGTTGGGGATACCAATTAATATTTGAAAAATACTACTATATTTATTGCAATACTAGGTTTTAGTCAGTTAATAATGTTGATATTTTATACAATTACGAATGAGGTCAAATGTAAATTATGCCTGATAAAAATACAGTACTAGTTAGTACAAGCAAGTAATTGTTTTCAGTATTCTAAAATACCACAACATATATTTTTTTTACACTGGCAAGTTGTGCGAGTGGGACACCGCCCTCCGGTTGGTTGCTCTCGCTCGGACCGCTTTCTCTAGTCTGTCTGTCATAACAGGATATTAACTGTATTACGCGAGAATAAGGTTCAAGTTTGACTGGCTCATAAAAGTTTGTACTCAATCCGGTTTAGGTATAGATCCGTGTGTCACATTGAGTGAGATACGATATTTTGAAAGTAATCGAACTCAGATGACATTCAATTTGACACGTATCACTTGACTGAAGTATTTTGATTGTAGAGTGACCATGAATTTCTTAAATAATTTAATACATTTTGTTTTAACATCAAAGATAAATGAACGTTATTTTCACTAATAATGGCACGAAGCAGTAGCTTATGATCTACTGAATCCGTAGTGTTGATCTTGCTCACGTCTCCCGAATCACCCTGTATATACAAACGAATAAACTAAAAATAGTGTTTTTATATGTATTTATATTCCCGTACGGGAGTGGTTAATTTCCGAGCCTGCTAGTAATTTAATATTAAACCTATTTATTTAAAAAAGAAATATAAATGTGCAATATGCGTAAACGGTTTCTCTATTAAAAGAAGTGAAATCTTACTGTAAGTAAACCAAATTCCTTCAAAGCTCCTTAGATCACTGCTCCCGTTATGCATTCTACAATTGCTTAACATGATTTGTTATGTTATTTTTATTTGGTACTGAATAGTGTGACTTGGGATTTTTTATCCAGCAACTTTAATATTTGTGTCCGAATAGGTACAGTGTATCATGATATGTGTGATTGATATAGTTCGTGTCGAGATATATATCGAGATGTATAGAGTGAATGTGTACGTAGTTTGTGTCGAGTGTAATGCAATTAGGTTAGGTTGGGGTATTTCAAAAAGAGAAAACTTGTTAAAATGCCCTATAAAGGAGCAAATAACATATCATTTTAAGCAATTGAAGAACGTTATGCATGATGTGATGGTAGCTTTGAACAAAATTGCTCGTTAGCTTGAAACTCACAGAGATGCAGTGTCACCGATCTTAGGGTGGTATTCCACTGATCCAATATCTTTGTCCAGTACACATTTGATCAAAGAAATTGGATCATTTCATCAAACTTGGAAGGGACCCCGACATTTGATCAAAGATTCTGATGACATTTAAATCAATATGGCTACACATGTAAAAAAAACTTGGACAAAGATATTGGATAAGTGGAATGGGCCTCCGTCAAAGAAATTTGATCAAAGATTGGATAAAGATATTGGGTGAGTAGAATACCACCCTTGGTATTCCAGTCATCCAATATCTTTGTCCAATATACATTTGATCAAAGAAATTGGATTTCTGATGACATTTTAAATCAATATGGCTACATTGGCTACGCTTGAAAAAAAAAACATGGACAAAGATATTGGATTGTGGGTGCGTCAAATCGGACATTTGTATGGATTTGTTTTACTGCTATAGGCTATCTACTGTGATATAAGTATGACAAATTTTATTTCAATCGGAAGCTGCAGCCTGCAAGGCTGAAAAAAGCATTGCAATTTTGTGGGAACTTACATACGAACAGTGTAAGTTAGGCCCTGGTCTCCTATTTTATGCTATACGCGACGTCTGACTTCAGCGTCAACATTTATATGGACGCAAGACGCTGACGTCAACGTTTGAAAGAGACCACTTCAGTACATTTCTATAGTAAGCATTGTGACGCTGAAGTCAGACGTCGCGTATAGCATAAAATAGGAGACCAGGGCCTTAATTAAAATCTTATAAAAATGAGAATAGATGATTTATTATGCTTTTCCCCATTATTAAAAACTAATCTTTCAATAATCATGTAGGTACCCTTACGTAACGAGAATCGTGGGCGAAGAATTAAGCTGAAGGAGATTATATTATAAGCACCAGACAAACATGAAGCAAATAAAATAATTTTATATAAATAATTACCTACATAAGAATAGGCATCACAAAATACCTATATAATGATGAAATTGACGTATCATCAAGAACATTTCATTCCGATAAAGTTGACTGTTGAATGTTGAGACTTGAACATATATATTTCTTCATCAAAATTCGATCATTTGTAGGGTTCCGTAAGTAACGGAAGGGTCCAAACAGAGCCCTATTGCTGTCATTCGCGAGTCCGTCTGTCGTCTCGTCTGTCGCACATTGTGTACCGAGTTCCCTTTGACCGTGATAATTGTATATTTTTACGTATGTTTTACCAAAAAATAATAATAAATTGATAAATTATATTTGTGTTTTAGTTGAACGGGACCTTCGGTGCGCGAGTCGGACCAGCACTTGGCCGGTTTTATTTAAAATTTTGATGTTATTTGTTGATTGCGATGTATATCGAATCGGTTCATTATTGTAATACGTCTACTTTGGACGTGTTTTGGCAAATTTCCAAGCTATTATGCATTAGGTAAGCAATCGAAGGGCTTTACTATTAGGTACTTTTTTATTATAGACTGACCAGCGATTGGACTTAGTCTCACCTGATGGCGATGTTAAGGCCTAATATGTTGCTCTCATATTCTGTGTCGAAGGTAAATTATATTATATACAGTGTGGAGAGATAAGTCGGGGCCTGGACGGAAACTACCTTAAAACGTTGAGATGGCTCAATTTGCTGAAAGGAAACATATTTTTTTTCTCCTATGCATTAAACCTGTATTCACAGATTTAAAAAAAAATGTACAGATAGCAAAAAAAAGCAATTTTTTTGACATCTTTGATACCAATAGATCCTATTTTTATCGAGGAACAAAAACTTATTAGAGACAGGTCTAGTCTAGGATACAAGAGAACCCAAAAAAAATAAAGACATTTTGCATCTTTTACAAAAATCTGTGAATGCAGTTTTATTCCTTAGGAGAAATAAAATAAGGTTTCCTTTCAGTAAATTGAGTTATCTCAACGTTTTAAGGTAGTTTCCCTCCAGGGCCCGTATTTTCTTTCCAGCCTGTATAGGAGACGATGAAAACAACGCATAAATATAGGTGAAAAACTTCAGTAGAGCCCATCTTGCATGTACATACGTAGTTGTGCACTGTTAGAATAGGCATTTGTTTTGTATGTGTTACATACAAATTTTAAATATGTAATATTTATTCGAATACGCCACAACTTAATACCTACAAGAAGGAGTTTACTTAAGTTTTTTACCCATAACAACCTCGATGTCTTCAAGGTAAGAGTGGACAGGCATATTCTGGGTGATCGTGATCCATCTTTGACCTTGTCTTAACTTTCCATCAGGTTATTGGAAGGTCAAATGCAATCTCAGTCTTATAAAAACAAGAATAATAAATAAACTATAATAATGTTCCCATTGTTTTGTAACTTATACCGCTCGTAATCTTATAAAACTTTATATTTAGTTTAGGACCTGAAAAATGAAAATTAAATAAATTAGTATTTTACGCAATAGTTACATACGAAGAATTCTTAAAATTCGAGAGTCATTGTAACAAAACGAGAATCCTAAAACTTAATTATGTAAAGTCGCATACAATATTTTCTCTACGACAGAAAATAAACTAATTTAAATAAAAATTCGATGAAGGTAGAATACGGGCATTAACATTATTCCGGGAACGACATGTTTCGGATTCATCGAGCGACGCTTCGGATTCATCAATATTATGTTCAACATCATTAGTCTATGTACACTGTGTGTTTACTTTTTTTGTACTTATTATTGTATTAATTTTTTTATTTGTCTTTTTTTTCATTTTTTGTTTGTTTCTTATCTTATTTGATTGTTTTTTTTTCTAATAAACTGATTTAGAAAAAAGAATTTAAGTAATAATTTTATTTTACGTAATGAAAAAAATACAATCAAATAAGAAAACAAACAGGATGAAGTCACGGCAAGACTCAGCAAGGTGTGGCGCTAATTTCGCTGGAGATCTTACTTAAAAGCCAAGATAAGAGGCTTAAAAAACGAAAAATCATAATAAATAATTTTAAAAAAATCATTTTTAAAAAAGCAAGCTAGTTCGGGCGGCAACCATTTTTTTGAAAAAAAAAAACAAAATAAAAACAATACATAAACATACAGAAGTAACAGACAAAAAAGAAAAAACAATATTTTGGGAGGCGAGGCGGTCCCTAAGACAGTGTTTACTTGATAACCTAGTAGTTTTTTTTAATACCACGTCGGTGGCAAACAAGCGTACGGCCCGCCTGATGGTAAGCGGTCACCGCAGCCTATGGACGCCTGCAACTCCAGACCCTTTAAAATTTTATTTAGTTATTAAAATTTTATTATTTCCTCACATTACATTCAAAGACAATCCTCGGCCGCAACAGGGATTGCGAGTATGGTGTAGATGGATAAAATTAGACCTGCCTGCTTCACGGCCTCTGTAGTAATGTAGTATTTTTTCATAAGACACCTACTTACTTTATGTGTCGTATCGCATTATAATACTGATACTCGTTGATATAAATCACTCACTCTCCTTTATCATTCTCTTTGTTGCAATTTGCTATGTTAATTGTCTGTGGTGAACGATATAAGTCTATAAATCATTTAGTTCGCGTATTATACAACATAATTATTAAATACCCATACCTACCTGCAATTAAGTAGCAGTATAAGGTAGAAACCAGAGTTCCTCGAATAACGACAAAGTATTTATTTTTCTAATACGGCATACAATATGTCTACAGGTACATATTTTATAATTTTCTAGTTACTTCATATTGTATATTATTTTATTAAAAACGTAGTTGTGATTTTCTGTTGGACAATTTTACATAATTACATACAGAACAACAATAGTACCTACATCGTGCATTAAGGGCGGTAATAGAGGTATTATGAACGAGAGTCTACCATAACCCCGACGCCGAAGGAAGGAATGTTCGTTTGAATGTACCAAATTAAAGTATCAATTGGGATTAAGTGACTCCAGCGGACCCCAGGCTACTTCAGAAAACTAACGCGAAACGTTCCAATCATGATTCTTATTTTTAAGATATTCAATATTTGAATGTAATTGCAGTCAATCGATACTTTGATGTAAACATGAAGGTGCAACCACAGATACAGGTTTCTTAATATAACCATTTGCTTTTTCGTTACTGAACATATTGTAGGGAGGGATGCAGATAAACTTAGTTATTCTTCTTTTTCTGTACTCTTTTTATTGATGGTTAGAAGAAAATAATTTAATATGTTTTTGAAAATATGGAGAAGTGGATTTTATGTGCACCAAATTTACTAAATATGTACCATGACTATCGTTAAAATTTACTATACATAGAATACTCACGCCCGTATCCCATTGGGGTAGGCAGAGACCAGAGAATGCCAAAAACTACGGTCCTTCAAACACATCCATACATCTCCTCATACATGCTCGTCGGTTGCGGGTACTTCTGACTTGGTCTTTTTTCATTATCGTAGAATAAAATTATGATCAGGATGCCCTCGCCTTGGTCGACCCCTTTCCAACCCTTCCATCCATCACGTAAATCCTCTGAGTCAGTCTGCTGTCACGCATCCTCTCAACACCTTAACTACCGACACATGACTATAACAATTATAATCTTAATCATTCTACTTAAGTATTTTATTTCATTTTTATGCGTTTTGTTAAAACAACACGGAAAATAATACCCTGACCTACGCATCCACGTTACAATCACGGGAAAAAGCAAGCTAATTGCATCCACATAAGGTTCAATTTGATACACGTTCATTGGGATAACCTAACCGATATGGCGTTGCGAACACTGCATTTCGCGATGTATTGCAAAGGTTAAACCTTACGTTACACATGGTCTTGAACCCACCGTTGTTTTACTCATTTTTTGGCTCTGTGTGCTGTACACCTCAAAGTATTTTTGCCCAAGCTGAATAGGAGACGCTTCGCTTCTATCCAATATGTGTAAGGTTCCTATTTTGATCCCCGACCGGACCCAATAAATAATGCGAGTAAGTAAGTTTAATATGTACGTGTGTATGCGGATGAACCGATTTGAGTGCGGATTTTTCCTAGTGCGGTTCTTCGAGCTACCTAGCAGTCGTATTGGGCGTAATGGCCGTATTTTAGCCAATATTCAAGCTACGAATTCAAAAATTTTGGTCGAAATATTTGATTTTAGGATTTAAGTAACATTTTCTACACCACTCACTGCAAAAAGGTCTGATGATGACTATCTGCTTGGGGGTTTTAAAATATTTTACAGTACATATGGTGCTAGATTACCGCACGAGTGCCGTAATCAGCAGATTACGTGCATATGTCGAAACTTTTAAGAGCCATATGTACTGTAAAACGTTGTACGATACACGTGCGAACAGGTAATTCGCACCTCGTGTCGATTTAAAACAGTCCCTTCGGTCGTGTTTCAATTTATCACCACTCGTTGCGAATTTCCTGTTCTCTGCACTTGTATCGTAATATACTATAACATTATTATGGAACTTTTTGTCTTAAATTTAACTCAGCCTTTCTTGCCTCCTATTGATGAGAAGGTACAGTGAGTTACAAAAATGATATATCTAAAGCACGTTTATTTAATTTTTCGAAATCATTATTTATTAAACTGACTTCAATAGGTACCTAAAATTAAACTTAAAATAAAGTAATTCTAAGAAACTAAGTAAAGATATAATACTAAACCTACCAATAAAAAAAACCCTAATTACAAAAAGAAAACCCCGTCAACAGGTCCGCCTGCGGCATGGACCCCATTATGCTGGCGGCGTTGCCTCACTGCACCGCTAGGGCAATACGTTGAGAGAAGTACGCGCCAGCGGGGGTCCCCTGTAGAGTCGACCAGCCATACCGATAGTACGCTTACAAAAGCCCCCGACGGATTTTCGTTTTAAAAACAAATTGTAAACTATTTTTAACAATTATAATCTTTTTTTTTTTCAATGTCGTCTCAATGTGGTTTTTGATTGCATTTTTAGGATTCCGTAAAACGGAACCCTTATAGATTCGTCGTGTCTGTCCCTCCGTCCGTCCGTATGTCACACCCGATTTACTCGGAGACTATGAGTACTACATAATGAAATTTGGTAGGAAGGTGTATGCTATGAACCGCTATAGAAATATGATGTGAAATTACGAAAAAAAAAAAAGAAACTTGGGGGCACCCCATACATGTGACAGGGGGTCAATTTTTTTTAATGCACATAGACGTGTGTGGTATCTATGGATAGGCCTTCAAAAATGACATTAAGGTTTCTTAAAAACTTTTCCATTTAAGTCAACCGCTGGTGAGATATTAGCTGTCAAAGTCGTATAAAGTGTCCCCCCCTCTCTTATTTCCAAACTATGAAGTTTAAAATTCTGAAAAAAATCAAGATGATGTACAATTATAAATACTTTCAACAATTTTTGGTTTGAACAAGATAGGTTTCACGGTTTTTGAGTTATTGCTGAAAAACTGTCTTGTCCAAACAAAAGGGTGTAAGTGCCGTGACTTCCGTATGAAGATACGATCTTTTTTTATTTACTGTATTGAGTAGTGGTTTAAAATGTAGATTAGGTGTCGGTACGGAACCCTTCTCTGTGCGTGACCCGACACGCACTTGGCCGGTTTTTATGTAATTTAATCGAATTATGTTTACATACTTTTTTGCTACAATATATAAGTATGTATGTATTTTTAATCATCGCCATCTTCTGGGCACTTTACCCGCTGATGGCGACCTGGGACATTTTTTTTATCTTTAAGTTTTTTTTTATAGGTTGTCTTATGTTGTGAACATATTCAAGATATTTTTACAATAACAATATTTACATTACGCCTATACATACCACGTGGGCGGCTTTGTCGACCACCCTAGGCTTGTTAATAAGAAGGTACCTAACTCAGCCTACGGAGTTGTTGGTTCCGTGATGGGCACGAATAATTTTATTCCGGGGTCTTGGATTGGATGTTTTATATCTATATAAGTATGTATATCGTTACCCTTCCGATTGTCGCCAAATATATATTTCCACCACCACCACCACCACCATATCAGCCAAAGGACGTCCACTGCTGGACATAGGCCTCCCCCAAATTCACGGGGCATGCGGGTTGACGATCGCAGTATCTCCACCGCAATATATATATATATATATATATATAATATATCCACCACACCACATCAGCCCTAGGACGTCCACTGCTGGACATAGGCCTCCCCCAATTTCATGGGGGGTAAATGCCATAATCGCCACGCTTGGCATGCGGCATACATATATAATATATATTTACTTATATTTCTGAGATATAAGAAGAAGTATTCAAGTATTTATAGTTGAGTGTACCGGTAAACATGTTATCGTGAGATCTAGTCAGTCATAAAATTATATAGGAACTGTCTTGAGGTCACCCCATTTAACGTGCTTGCTGCACTTATAATTTTACACTTAGTTACGTATGAATAAACTACTCGTAACTCATCAGGGCTGTTGCGTATCGCATTCCGAATTGATTTCAGTATTTCCTGCCCTCGAGAGTCATTGTTGCAGGGTGGTAACCCGAGGGGATATGGAAGTCGTAACGTAAATTAGATCCTGGCTCCCATAGTTTAAATCCACTCTTTTGATTTTGCCGAATTATATCAAATTAGTTCTTCAAAAAGCGACTTTACCTTCCAAGCAAGACGATTCCAACTCACACGACTACTTTAGGGGTTACTTTAGGAAAAATGGGGCTTTGATTTACTCGTAGGATGTAACATAAAAGCAATACTATTGGCAATACGGTTAATTTAAATAAGTAAACACCAATATTAAATGTACTAATCATTTCATTGCCACAGGTCACAGGAAAATAAAACCAATAGTTTATAACAAACAAAAAACAGTTTGATTAAAGTCACCCCGTAACGTAAGTAAGTAACCCAGCCCGGCTAGTATGATAGCTTATACCGTCACGTTATATGGCGAAAATGTACTGAAACGTGACGGTATAAGCTATCATACTAGCCGGGCAGTTTACGGTAACGGTTTTATAAAATGTCGGACATTTTAAATGATTCTGATTATACCACTGTTATTTTTACAGAATATCATTTGATAGTTATTAACAATAGCTTTCGGCGAAGTTCTACCCCTTATTCATAAAACTGAGAGGGATGATGTTACTCTGTTAACTAATATTTGTTTTGGCCCTTTCTCAGACACATATAATAAATGTCAATGTGACTAATAAATATAAACTATGTATTCCGGTATTTTAACTAAAATAGATTTGATGGACGTGTATGAATAAGGGGGTTAATCTTTTTCTCCCGGGCTG
Source organism: Notocelia uddmanniana (assembly GCA_905163555.1). Taxonomy (NCBI): domain Eukaryota; kingdom Metazoa; phylum Arthropoda; class Insecta; order Lepidoptera; family Tortricidae; genus Notocelia; species Notocelia uddmanniana. Next base: position 26,863,358 of record LR991058.1, on the reverse strand, counting down.
GAGGGTCAGATAGCACTCGATTTCTAAAACTTGACCCAACATGTGTGACGTACCTAATTTTGGGATTAGCTGCAAAGCGGACTCCAACTGTTACGCTGACGCAAAATGAAAACGAACGAAGTTCGAATGTGTCCCTCTCCGTCGCACTTGCGCATTCGAGCGACAGAGAGAGAGATATTCGAACTTCGTTCGTTTTCGTTTCGCGGTAGCAGCTCAGGGGTGCTACCGCGAACTTCGTATCGTGCCGTCCCTTTCCGTCATATAGTGTATAACACGAGAGTGAAAGGGACGACACGACACGAAGTTCGATTTTCGAAGTTCGGAGTAGACCCTCTGGTTCTGTTAGATCGTAACGGAAAACGGGTACGCATGATGTTTTTCACGCGCTTTCTGATGCGTTTATGACGGCGAGTGCGCAAGACACATAGAAGCAAAATTGGAATGCGTAAAGTGTTCAGCTTGTGCCCGTGATAGACGACAATCTTTATTAGTTTAATGTGGGCGTACCGTACCGATGCGAGAATGTAAACTACTGCTAGTTATTTTCACAGTACTTACTCGTATGTACAGTCAGCTGCAGAGAAACTTACCCCCTCTGCATACAGACTTCTAAGCAGAAGGGCTCACATTTCTCTGCAGCTGACTATGCCTAAATAACATACACAAACTATCACCTGTATTCCGGAAATATTTTATATATATACGAAAATGGCAAACGGACAATTTGCATTGAAAAAAAAAAGAAAATCCAGCATAGTGAAATTTCACCACTGCATGAGGAGTAAATTGCAATTTTTTTGAGATCGGTAGAATCCTAAAGATATTATGTAGATTGATTATATTTCAATTGTTATTTTGGTAACCGGCATCACCACCAGTTTGACGGATTCGAATCCCGGTCAGGTCATTATTTGTGTGGTGAGCACGAATATTTGTTGAAGTTTTGTCTTGGATGTTTTCTATGTATGTAAGTATTCATTTATCTAAGTATATAAAGTAAAAGTAAAGTAAAAGTAGTTTGTTCTTCAAATTAGGCATATTACATGCACCTATGAACGTCAATAAACTACCAGTATGTATAGACTACAAGTATGTATAAGTATAAGTATATCGTCGTCTAGTACCCATAGTACAAGCTTTTCTTAGTTTGGGAGGTCGATTTGTGTAAGATTGACCTCCAATATTTATTTATGTATTTAATCTGCAGTCAATTACGTACATTTTAATAGGTCTCTTGCATTAAGGGGCCATCCACATATTACGTCACAGCGATGGAGGGGGGGGAGGGGGTTAGTTTTAGGTTAGTTAGGTCAGTACATGTTAAAGGGATAGGAAAAAAGCGTGACTAGGGGGAGGGCGGGGTTCAAGTAGTCGAAATTTTGCGTGACGTAATATGTGGACGGCCCCTTAAAGGAAATAAATGGGGCACCCTAACAGGTATATTATCCTGCGTTAATAATTAATTTTGGAATGCAGGTACATACATGCATTGTCAAAACTTGATGGATGCAGGATCTTTACTTTTCGAGCTTATCTTAAAATAATAAAGTGGCAAAATGTGTACGTTTTAATGATGCTGAGTGTATACCTCATACACCTGCATGTTTTTCAATGTCACGAAAGTATATATTGGGATCGTTCTTAAATGAAAATGAAATGAAATGTTTATTTGCTTGAGACATGGTTAACAATAAGTAGTTAGTTTCGGTTCCAAGAAGCTGTGACTGCGTAATAACTAATGAGGCTTTTTCATTTCAAGGTCAAATACGGCGAAAAATAAGGCGTAAAACCCCAGCCTTCCGTAAGGACGTTATTGACAACATTTTAAATTTTCGAGTTATATGAAATACTACCTACTTTCGGATTTGGTAGGAGAGAAGAGACTGCTTTTGAGGACGATTGAGAACAGAAGAGCAAATATGTCGACGCACCTGATACGACATGACAATTTTAATTGAAGGAAAGATAGAAGGGAGCCTCACGCAGGGGAAGACCGAGACATGCGTAACATGCGTTTATGGATCAAGTCAAAGAGAAGGTCAATGTAATGTACCTAGTATCAAGAGCTCAAAGCATTGGCAGAGAACCGAACAGAATGGCGATAACTCCACCGTCAAGTGCTAATGATAATGATGATGTTGAAATACTAACTCATTTCGTCAACTTGTTCACAAGAAACCCAAAAAGATTTCTTTTAATAGTTTTATAGCTACTCGTATTAGTCTTCAAGATATTAATTAATGAAAGTGTGTTGAATTGTGACAGTCGCAACGCACAATAATAAAAGTAAATCCGCCTTAATGATACTGTTTCTGTATGATTTTTTTACGCCATGACGCCTTTTATTCAATTCAATTCAAAATATTCTTTATTCAAATAGGCCTAGCAACAAGCACTTTCGAATCGTCAGTTATAACACGTATTAACATATATATTTATTAATTATTTAGAGCAATTTATTGATGACTCTCTTTACAATAAATATTGTACGAGGGTGGTTTGAGAAGTAACTTGGTTTGATATGAAAAAAAAAATTTTGAGCGATTGTATATATTTTATTTTTCGACATAGTCCCCTCGAAGCTCGACGCACTTGTCCCAACGTTTCTGCAACTTCTCGATGCCTTCACGAAAATGCGTTTCTTCGAGGTCCTCGAAATACGCGTTTACCTCCTGTATCACATCTTCGTTGGAGTTAAACTTTTTCCCCGATAAAAAGATTTTGAGTTTGGGGAATAGGTGATAGTCCGACGGGGCCAAATCCGGGGAATAAGCGGGGTGAGGAAGGAGTTCAAACCGTAATTCCGACAATTTTTGTGCAGCGACACGACTTGAATGCACCGGTGCGTTGTCATGGTGAAACATTACTTTCTTTCTTGCCAAACCTGGCCGTTTCTCGGCTATCGCCGCATGCAATTGGTCCAACAGTGATGCATAGTATGCCCCAGTAATGGTTTTTCCCTTCGCAAGGTAATCAATTAAGAGAATCCCCTTTGCATCCCAAAAAACGGATGCCATCACTTTTCCAGCTGATGGAATGACCTTGGCTTTCTTTGGAATTGGCTCACCACGACCAACCCATTGTCTGGACTGTTGTTTCGTCTCCGGAATATAGTGATGAATCCAGGTTTCATCCATTGTCACAAAACGGCGAATAAAGTCTGTTGGATTTCTTTCAAAGACCTGGAGATTATCCGCAGATGTTCGCATACGAACACGCATTTGTTCTGGAGTGAGCAGCCGCGGCACCCACCTTGCACACAGCTTTTTCATGTGCAGTTCGTTGTGCAAAATAAAATGCACCCGCTCAGAAGAGATGTTTGTGGCTTCAGCTAATTCGCGTACCTTCAATCTTCTGTCGGTTAAAACCAAATCATGGATTTTATCGACTATTTCGGGTACAACCGCCGTTTTTGGGGCTCCAGGACGAGGTGCATCATCAATGCTTGTCGTGCCTCGCTTGAACTCATTCACCCAAAGTCGAACTGTCTCATAGGAAGGACACGAGCTACCCAATGTAGGTAAAATCCTTTCATGGATTTCTTTTGCAGTTTTACCTTCCAAAAAAAAGAACTGAATTACACCACGAATTCCTATTTTCTCCATTTTGCCGCGCTACTCCGATCACTTTTGTTTAAACTACTGTCAAATCTAAAATTCCCGCCAAAAATGACATTTGGCCACAGATAAATTATCTTGATTAAATAATCTTTGTGAATAGTTACATAGATTACACTAACGCCATCTATCGGTATCCGAAACAAGTTACTTATCTAACCACCCTCGTATTGTTGTAGACATTTCAAAATAAGAAATAATTATGTAGTAAAATTCACAATAGGATCGACAAAACATAAATAATAATAATAAAAAAAATGTATAAAAAATAGAAATCTAGACAGTTTCTAGAATAAAATCAATATGTCAAAAGAAAATAAAGTCACTTACTTGTTACTTACTCTCTTTTAGAATGAGAAACTTTTGAAATTGTTTTTTATATGAAAATTTGATATTTCCTAGAATTTAAAAATGTGGTATATTGAATTTTTTATCATCTATTTGATAAATCGGAAAAAACACGCTTAAAAAATAAAATGTCAAATTAGAATCGAAAATGTAAATTTAACTGATTTCTTTTTTTATCGGTAATAAGAACATTAAATAATATCAAGTAGAATTTAGTCAAGTGCGGGTCGGATTTTAGTTTTCCCATACATTTTGAGACCCAGCGCCTGATGAACACAACGAGCAACTTTTTAAGTTTTTTTTCTATGGGAGCTCTCTTAAATATTTATTATATTTTGTTTTTAGTATGTGTTGTTATAGCGGTAACAGAAATACATCACCAAATTACAACTATCACGGTCCATGAGGTAGAGCCTGATGACAGACGGACGGACAGAAATACAGACGGATAGCGGACGGATAGCGGAGTCTTTGTAATAATAGGATCCCGTTTTACCCTTTGGGTACGGAACCCTAAAAACTGTACCTAAATGATACAAAAAACATAAATATTGACTTTAAAAAATCATCAGTAGGTCAAACAGCACGTAGGAGCGTTTTTTTTTACGTATTGGTGTTGCATAAACAAAATATGTAATGGTACCTAAGAGGTTTACAAAAGAAAAATATTCGACATTGATTGTTTGTTAACGTTTGTGATCTCTAATTAAATCTTCGACCTTAAGTCGTAATCACGAATATCGCAATTATAAGTATTAATTTATCACACATTTATCTGGCTAATCATTATTGTTTTATTACAGCTTATGTCAACACAGATTTTTTAGGGTTCCGTAGCCAAATGGCAAAAACGGGACCCTTCTGGATTCGTCATGTCTGTCTGTCTACCCGTCCGTATGTCACAGCCGATTTACTCGAAGACGATGAGCACTACAATTATGAAATTTGGTAGGTAGGTAGGTAGGTACCAACACCTGCTACTCTACATTTAAAACCACTATACAATACATTTAATCACAAAAGGTCGTACCTTCATAGGAAACTTACGACACTTACGCCCTTTTGTTTGGGCAATAACTCAAAAACTGTTAAACCTATCTTGTTCAAACCAAAAATAAGTAAAAGTATTTACTAATTTACATCATCTTGATTTTTCCCAAAATTTTAAACTTTATAGTTTTGAAATTAGAGGAGGGCACACTTTTTACCACTTCGACAGCTAATATCTCACCAACGGTTGACTTAAATGGAAAAGTTTTCTAGGAACCTCTATGCCATTTTTGAAGGCCTATCCATAAATAACCGAAAGGCCTATGTGCAATTAAAAAAATTTGTCCCCCTGTCACATGTATGTATATATATTTTTCAAAATTTCACATCAATTTTCTATAGCCAAGGGGCTTGCAATGGGCGGATCGCGTCGCGTTTTATACCCACTTCGCCTGACTGATCACCCCCAGGTTTGCAAGCACCTCGGGGTGATCAGTCAGTTATTATATTCTCTTTGGTCAGGCGAGGGCCGTCGCCGCGCGAGCACGTGCGTCGTGTCGCGATCCGCCTCCGCCGCCGACTTGAATTACGACGAATAAATAACTCCTATTCATAATGTGGATGTCTTTACAGAGAATCAAATATAAACAAGTCACTAATTGTATATAAACTTTGTTATTGTAAAAGGCAATCATATTAATTTCCAATTCAAGTCTTTTTTACCTTTTTTTAAATATTTTTTTGCTCCTAGTTATTCTGTGGTTTATAAACCCACGACTAAATTGTTAATGAATTATTTGTAGCCTCTCTTGTACCATCTTATGTAAGTAAATGCAGGACATTACCAAATAATGTGTACCTTTCTAATATAAAAGAACGTATCCTCATCAGAAACCTACGGCACTTACGTCGTTTTGTGCAAGGAGGAGTCTTCCGGTGATAACGTAACCTTTTTGGGCTATACAGTTCAAAATAATCTTCTATAAAAGGGGGTACGAAACCCTAAAAAGAGTATCTTAAGATAATTGTAGGTATACTTTATTAACTTACTTTTTGTGTTACTCACTTACAAATTAAAGTTACCTACAAGAGTTAAATGGAATTTCCGTTCACGAGATCAGTTTTTACCCACGACGGAACGGAGAAGGTATATGCGTTTAGGGTGAGAGGTTGTTTGTTTGTTTGTTTGTGTGTGCACCTCAATATCTCCAAAACAGCTTGACCGAATTGGATACGGTTTTCTGCAATGGGTTCGTGGTTCATTCGGGACGAACCCCATAATAATTGTTACGACCATAACTCGCCAGGGGGCGCTGCAGTAAACATTTTTTGCTTGAAAGTGCGTTTGTGCTGGTTTGAGCGCATTTTCTCCGGAACAACTTCACCACCGTGGATGATTTCGATAGTGCTGGGTAAAGAGTACATGTACTTGAACTCTGAGGATCAGATGATGGAGCAAAAAACATAGTAGGGAACTGTACAGGGGTTCGATTACTTACTGTTCGTTTTTGGGCCCTTTTGTTTATGTTTGCTTAGCAGCGATTGTAAATGAACTTCTGAGGGTCTGATGATGGAGTAAAATAACATCACACAGAACCTTTCGAAGGCATATAGGTACTTGGCCGTGTTTGGGCTCTTTTCATTGACGACCTGTTTAGCCTAGTTGGTAGTGACTCTGCCTCCAAAGCTAGAGGTCCCGGGTTCGAATCCCGGCCAGGGCATTTATTTGTGCATTTTTCACGGATATTTGTTCTTGGGTCTTGGATGTTTTCTATGTATTTAAGTATGTATTTATCTATATAAGTATGTATATCGTCGTCTAGTACCCATAGTACAAGCTTTGCTTAGTTTGGGACTAGGTCGATTTGTGTAAGATTGTCCCCCAATATTATTTATTTTATTTATTTATTTATTTTTCATTGAGTTTGCTGAGTAGTTTCTGCACATGGTATGTTAAGGGTCTGATGATGGATCAGAACAATATTGCAGGGAATCTTATTAAGGTGATCATTTAATGAACCGTGTTTCGATTGTTTGGCTGGTATGAATTGAGAAACCTCTTCACATGAACTGCTGAAGGCCTGATTATGGAGCAAATCAGCACCATAGGCAAGTTTGCGAGAGCACATATATATGCATTAACGTGTCGTGTTTCTTTTGATAGTGTTTTCTGAGTAGCTTCTGTGTATGAACTGCTGAGAGCTGTAGGTATGATGAAACAGAATAACATAGTAAGGAACTTTGTGAATCCTCATGGATAGAATACCGTGATATAGCTCTTTAAAAAGTGATGACTGAGTAAGTGATAGTAACTTCTCTACCTATAACTACTCATGAACTGCTAAGAGTAGAATTTTTGCTCTTTATACCCGCCACGGAAGAGTAGGCTTAAGTCATATGTCCCCCAAACAGGTCTGCTTATCTAAATATTATGGTTTCGGTTAAAGTAGGTATTATTGTGTAGTTAGAACTTATCGGCGATACACGACGTGAATATGCCATGGGACACACTACGCATGGATAAAACTATCGTGTTATGTTATAAAACTGGCTTAGTGCGAGTGGGACCGTCGCGCACGAAGGGTTCCGTACCATTATCCATATATTTTTAATATTTGTTGTTATAGCGGCAACAGAAATACATAATCTGTGAAAATTTCAACTGTCTAACTATCGCGGTTCTTGAGATACAGCCTGGTGACAGACAGCGAAGTCTTAGTAATAGGGTCTCGCTTTTACACGTTGTAAAAACGGGACCCTATTACTAAACGACCCGACGGGACCCGATTACGTTGTTTCGGGGCTACAGAACTCTGAAAAGCACATTTATTCCAAAACGGGTTCACTAAATTATATGCAGAGCAGAGCGCAATTAATATGGTGGTTGGTTACCCACGACGGAAAGGATAAGGTATAAAAATTTAGGGTAAATTAAGGGGGGGCGCTAGTCGGGTAACCTCCACGAGTGTCTGGGCTCTTCCCTCGCGGGTCTGGGGGAAGGGGAAGGGTTCTGGCCGGTGCGCCCTGGAGGCAACGGTAAGTGATTCATTTTCGGAGGGATCGTTTACCGGTGCTACCAATAACCCGGAGACGGGGTCGCTCTGGGTTTTCCTCTGTTTAGCGGAGGACACTCCAGATGCGACCAATGGGGGGATGGGGGGTTCCGCATTCGCAAGACTCCCCAGGTGCGGCGAGAGGGACAGGCCATGCCGTATGCCTGTAAAAATAACTACGGACTCGTAACCCTAGCTTCGGCAGAGGGCCGCTATGGTCGGGAGCGGGGGCTGACACCGTCAGGCCGGGGCCGGGTGGTGACTGCGAGGGAGAAAACCTCTTTAAAAAGTCACAAGGGGACCTGAGGGGGTGAATCCGGGGTTTTTCACTCTCTCCCAGCGTGGAGGTCCTTTGGTCGGCAAGTGTGTGATGTCGCCCTGCACGCTTGCCGACGGGTGGGAGACGCTTGCCTCAGCAGTGAGGGAACAGCTTCGGCTGTTGCAGCAGGCGGTGTTCGCAGTTGTGTGCCTTGGCGATCCCGTGTCACCGCCACTAATGCTGCGTGATGGGCATACCCTGGTGGTTTTAGACGGTAGTCCGGGCGGTTCCCGGGAGTCCGTCATACCCGTCCTAGTTCCCCGGCTAGGCGAGATGCGTAAATGCATTTCCCCAGGTAAAAAAAGGATAAATTAAGGGCAATAGGCGCAGATTCTCCAAATCGGCTAAACCGATTAAGATTTTTTGCTATATATTCGTAAAAAAGTAAAAGTTTGTCGAAATTTAGAATGAATGATCCAAGTTAGTGATATTAAATTTGATGTGCTTGTGATAGAGGAAGGAGGATGTGAGTGTCTACGTGGGCTCGAATATACTCGTAGGGCGCGGTCTGAAGAGAAGCTTAGGACCTTCGGCCCCACGCAGAACTCGGATCGGCTCTACTTTGAACATTTAGCGATAGGATAGTGCTCGAGAGTCCCGTGTAGGCTCGCGTACAGAGCGTGACCCTTCGCGCTGAGGCTTTTAGGCACTTCGGGCCTTCTCACCTGCGCGGAGCTCAGCTTTTGGTCTTGCGTGCCTTGCCACTCACCTTTGCGCTTTTGGCCCTCAAATTTAATTGTAAAGACACAGGTGGATAGTGGTGGCTCGCCCTTTGGGTCTTCGGCCCTCTGGCTTGCGGAGAGAACTCTCTCAAAGGACGCTCCGAGCCTTCGTCTTCCAGGTTCTCTTGTAAAACACTCGATAGGAAGGATCTACTTGGGCTTGCCCTTCAGGTCTCGGGCTGGCGTCGAGAGTGCTTTCTAATGGGACGCTTTGGGCATATGTCCCTACGCTGAGCTCGGCCTACCGTGCTTGTTTCCGGAATATATAGCGTTAAGTGAGAAACAACCATTGTTTTTCAACATACAAGCATACAGTCCGCTTGATGGTTAGCGGTTACCGCAGCCTATGGATGTTTGCAACTCCAGGGGTTTCAATGCGCGTTGCTGACTCTTTAAACATGTATACACTCCTTTCTTGAATAGCCCTATACTATAATATAATCCCTTGGGAAAACCTCAGGAGGGAGCTCATTCTACAACTGGAACGTTTGAGTGAGGAACGTATAGACATTGCTCTCTAAAAATAATAAATAAAACAAAATTAAAAAATTTGAAAAACCCACGATGGATTAACCTAATTCAAAAATTATAAAATAAAGTAAATGTGAATCCCCCGACTGGGTATTTACGAAGTAAGTACATGGAGATAATAAATAGATTTCAAAAACGGTTGTATGGTCGCGAGGTACAGTTACAAAGCCAGAAAAATCCGTCGGGGGCTGCCATCCCGCCATGTATTCCTTCAAACTATAGAAAAATCTATCTAAAATCCATGACTTTACTATCCTTTAAAGGAAATCTTTTATTTATGTACAACGAAAAAATAAACAAGAATACTTAACCAAAATAATATAAAGAAAATTAAAACTAACTTAAATTTAAAACGGGCCCTTGAGGCATTGTACCGAGGATGCCGGCGGCATTTCCTCGTTGTATCGCAATGCTTATCAGCATGATTGAGCGAGGAAACCGCCAACTCTCGGTCACCAGTTATGTCAACCAGACGCTTCGCACTTTCTGCAAATAACTTATGCACGCTGGGACCCCATGGACCTAGAGTTTCGACGCCAAGAGGTACAAACATGTACTCTCTGCCGAGGCCCTTGTATTTATTACGCTTTAGAATTTCGGCGTTTTCCGCCGCTGCACCCGCTTTTACTGTAGTCCGTTGGAGGTGAGACGGTGCCAGTGCCAGTGTGTCTACACAGGCAGGTAGCATCCCACACCAATATCCGTCCCACGCTCCAAGGAACTAAAGACACCCCATCAGGTCTCTTGCCATCGTCCCTGACCATGCCAGTCGGCTCAAGAAGAGCAAGCACATTGACGGTGGCAAGAGACCGGCGGATTATATCATTAAGCGTAATAATGAATTCACTGTCCTTTTAAATTTAGTAATATCTAACGTTTTAAATACGTCCGTTAATTTGTTGAAAATGTACACAATAAAAAACAATTTCTTGAACTAAGTTTCAGTCTTTACGTAATGGCTTGTACAATTTTTGCGTGTATTGTGATCAAACCGATCTAGAAGACATTGATTGAACTTGTTGAAATATATAATTATTTGTGTTTACACTAAACACACAACAAACAAACACAAACAGACTTCGAAAATATACAGGCTATTTGAATGCTAAACCTGAGGTCTTGTTTATTATTGTTTGTATATAGGCGACAAACACATTCGCTGACGCTGCCAAGTGTCGCTGGACCTTTGTCCTTCCCATAATGGATTTTTCACCCTGTACAAAAGAAAAAACCGGCCAAGTGCGAGTCGGACTCGCGCACCGAGGGTTCAGTAAAAAATATTTTTATTATATGATGTAACTAAAACGGTTTTCGCAATTTTTCCTTTATCTGTGCTATAAGACGTTGCTTCGTTAATCGTACCAAATTTCAAGATTCTGAGTTCACGGGAAGTACCCTGTAGGTTTTGATTCATTTGCAAGTGTCGTTTGCGGCATAAACTAAAGTTTTTGATTGCGTTGGCTTAGAAGTTTGATTTTTTCACAGCTCCAAGGGACAGTAGACTTGAGTACTTATTTGATATAAATTCCAGCTTGATACCTCCACGCGTTCCTGACAAAAAGGGTCTTGACAGACAGACAGACGGATGGACAACGAAGTGATCCTATAAGGGTTCCTTTTTTTCCTTTCGAAGTACGGAACCCTGAAAAAGCTTTAACAGTGTGTGATGCCTGCTTATCTCTGCGGTTTCACGGAATTAGACGTCAGACCATTTTTAAAACGTATTCAAAACACGGGGAAACACCGTTTTTGCGTAGGTACCTAATGATGTTAATCTGAGTTATATATTTTAACTTACGCATAGACTTATAGGTAAATATGTACATAAATTTAATTATTCCATAGATTCCTGCAGAATATTTAATCAGTAGTGTTTCTTTCTATCAAGACCACCGGGGAATGGGCAGAAGCATTCCTAGAGTGCGGTGGAGATACTGCGATCGCCAACCCGCATGCCAAGCGTGGCGATTATGGCATTTACCCCCCATGTAATTGGGGGAGGCCTATGTCCAGCAGTGGACGTCCTAGGGCTGATATGGTGGTGGTGGTGGTTTCTTTCTATAAATGCATCTTATGCACACAGTTTACCTGTTTCACCGTCATAAAAAAAGTCAGCCATTTTATTTAGTCTGGCTCTGGCTACTAAAATATTATCCAAATTTTTGGCGGATGAATAAAAAAATCTTAGTCTTGGCACCCTTTGTGCAGGGATTAATGTATTTTAGCAGACAATACACACATGATGTTGATGTATTTTAGCAGACAACACGCCTCGAGGCTTCCATAGATAGCCATGATTAGCAATAAAATGTTAATTTATTTCCAGTCGTGAATTCGTGATATATATCTCGTCACTTGGATACCGAACGGACAGACGCCGCAAAAATTACATTCAAATAGGTTAGGCTCAAGTACGCACCCGATTGTGGTAGGTTATTAGGCTCACCGAAAACAGTCACAAAGAAAACTAACAACCCACAGTTCATGAGTTCTAGAACAGCATTAAGTGAAAAATTACCCAATAAATATTTCGCAGCTTTTCAGCGTGCTCAAGTTTGTTGATATTGTAAATTTGGATTAAGTAACACTACCCTAACTGATCCATAGGTACAACTCATACAATATACCTACTAAAAATCAGAACTACATCGTGCTTTGCGGTTTTCCCTTTTTCAGTAGAAATCCTACTGGACTAAATAGTGACTATTCAGTACTAACAGCTGGGAATTATTTACTTAAGTATACCAAATCATTCTCAGTGCATCTAACATGTTTCAGAATGAAATAATTCTAAAGATAAGAATTTTAAGGGCACTTTAAAAGTCAACTTACAAAAGAGCTATTTTACATAATGAACCAATATTTTAGTCAAACTGTTGCAAACTGGAACCGAGTTTGTTATCAGTGCCGTGGCATTTGAAACTGCACCACCCGAAACTTTTAATTGCAAGTCGACAAAACAAAAAAAACATCGTTAAATACAGTAAGGGTTTGTCAGCAGCAGATAAACAAAGCCACATGTGTTTTGAAATACCAGTGACATCATCATCATAAATAAATCACTGGTATTATATTATGCTTAATAATTATTTAATGTCTATCATAGCAATAAAACAATTTGTGAAAAATTACGAGAACACAATTGACGGTGCGGTCGTTTAAAGATAGGTAACACTACATCCCTGTTCCTTACGCATTTACTTTTCTCATACTGTCTCATTCATGCATTTGCCGACATCGAATGGCGCCATTGTTTTTACGAGTACCTATCTATAATTTTTGGGTTTACTTACTGGTTACCTATTTCCTCCAAGTGTGTTCAAAAACATTGTGTGTTTTACGCGCGGTAAGAGTGGTTTTCAAACTCGAATCATTCTTTAACGACTCGAGTCATGTGTGTGTGTGACGGAGGCCTTTGCCTCCGCTTTCGGAGTCGGGCTTCTAAGAGTCTTATGTTCGTGATACCTCTTTGCCACCCTTAAGCTTGAAACGCACAGAGCGCGGAATGGAGGCGGTTTTGAGGTAAAGCGAACGCGGTCAGGGGACGTCACACCAAAAAAACCGCGCGGTATAGCGGAATGGAGGCTGCATGTGTGACGTATGAAGCGGTAATCAACACTATCGACCGTCGACAGTTTCGGAAAGATCAAACATACAAAAAGATTGCTAAAATGCATTAGGAACCTTAGTCCTAATGTAGCAATCTGCTTTACAAATTTTACTGTAGGTATCTTTGACGTTCATGCGTTTTTTATTCAAGCTTCGTCCGATAATTCCGACGATTAAAAACGTTTAGGTATTTGTCTGAATAGGCAGTAACAGCACAGAATAAGTAACAGTTTACTACTTATCACATTCTCGCTTCATTGGATGGACATCAATGCCAATCAGCAACACGCTTCGTTACATACTAACGAATAATGAGAACCGTATAACCAGGCTTCAACTTTAAAACCATCTCGGATCGCGACTAGCTCAAATATCTCCATGACACTTGCAATTATCACGTTTAGCCATCGAAATCTGTTGCACTACTTAGATAAGATTCTCTAGCTCTTTGTTGTCGTCCCAATGCTTAACGAAGACAAAGAGGGCTTCCGAACCCTAGGATCGGATGCGGCCTCATCCGCAAGAGAACCATCTCATTGATTACATGGGGCGTAGATAACCGCCCTGCGCACTTCTGACAACTAAGGCCGAGGTGGCCATCTTCCTCTACCTTGACACCAAAAGTGCAACGAGCTTCTGAATTCTTAGAACTTAATCGCAAGCAACTGCGATTCCAGATCAATTCTTAACCAGTTTTCCTAGCAGGGAGAAGATAGTGTATGCCGTTTGGCCCTCATGCAATCAGAGTGGAGACGCGCTATTCGATCGAGTCCAGTAGATCTGTAAATTCTTATAAAATTTTCTTATTTAAAATATTGTTTGTACAATTAGTTAAATGCTTTCATCTTTTTAACCATAACACAACATTCTTCAGACCTACTACATACCACAGATTTTATACTACGTACCCGATACGTACCACCAAACTTCAGTATATACTCGTATGCTGACAGCCGCAGTACAACATATTGTTTTCTGAGATTTTTGTAACCTGAATTTTGTTTCTTTATTTGCGGCCGCGGCGTCGTCGCCACGATGTTGTAGCGTTGATGATAAATATAGGTACCTATCTCAAAGAATTCAGAGAACTTTCGCGAAGGTTAATAACGTAAGAGATATACGAAGAATATTGGATTAGACCTATCGAGATAATTAATATTTATGCCAATAAACATGTTTGTTATGCCGTCTTTATTCTTCGAACAAATATTATTCTAGGTCAATGAAACTTTTAACCTTTTGAACGCCATCGCCGTGAACTTAGGTGTAACATATAGTAGACCGGATATGAACTATTCTAAGGCTACGTTTCCTCTGAGGCGTTGCAGAACGCAGACGTGTAGAATTTACCTATCAAATTAAACCATTCGAAGCGCAGAGGAACGGAGCGGAGGAACCTCAGAGTAACAATTTCTATAGCGATCCTAACTACGAGTACATATATATATATATATATATACGCGTTCCACTAAGAGAATCGGGCTATGGATGAAATTTGGATGGAAAAAGTAATGGGGCTATTGCTAGAGTTCCAAACACCTGCCATAACATAATACTATCGAGGCAGGCAGTGACTAGCCACTCGCTAGATGAGTTCCTGAAAAAGCCGCCGTAAAGACGGCCAGGAACAACGCCGGTGTGAGCGGCTCAGGGATGTCGAGAGGTGTGCTGCGCTTTCTCCGAGGCTACTCGCGGCGTTATGCCCTTTAACACTTCCATCCCTCGAGCATATAGCTCTAACGACTCCTCTCTGGACGGCCAAAGAAGGCAAGCCAGAGCTGAGTCATGCGGGCCCCCTTGGGGCTCCAGTTCGACCGACGACGACACGCCGGAGACGGAGGCCCTGACCGACTCTCGGGAGCAACTCCCCAACATTATTATTATTACTTAATGTCAAATTTTTACACTTTCATTTTTGACAGAAACTTACAACTTTCAACATACAGTAGGAAATGAAACAGAGTTGTGGTATTCGCGACTATCCACCGGATAATCATTTATTTCTCTTCAACTTTCACATTTACAGAGATATTCTACATTATGAACATCATAGGCATTATATTGTCATGAATAACAAAGAAAATTAGGCTTGTTATATACAGAGGATTTAAAATGTATTGAAATTCATTCTGCATTTAGATATTTATAAGCACTATACAACTTTACATAATTTGAAGTAAGCACGTTTGAATATGTACTAGCATCTATTTAATAACATGTTATGTATAATCACTGAAAAGTCATGTGGGGTAAGTTGAACAACTGGGTTTCCCGGATTAAGAGATACGGTATCCCTTAAGTTTATTTACCCTTATTTCAATATTCCGTAGGTGATTTCGTATCCCGGAGTTCCTCTTACCTCATCTGGCCTTACTTGCGTGTAAGTGCATGATTTATATTTTATCTGAAATAAGTCTAGCAGACTTGTGTAATGCACCGCTCAGAAATACCCTACAGTAAAAGAGAGCGTTTAAAATAATCTGTGTATACTTAAACACTAATTCTCCCATTAATAAGTCATCTAGCTAGCCAAAAGCATTAGGTATCATTTCTGAAATGATGTGTTCTAACGCTTAATCTATTCAAATAAAAACTAATCGTTAATTAAATCGATACCAAAGGTAATCAATCGGTGTTGTACCATAGTAAAGTACAAATTTTATGGCACAAAATATTATATTGGAAACGTTATTAAACGGTAACACATACAAAATATCAAAATGAAGATTCACATTTTTCTGCAGATAGGTACTAGGACTTTGAAATGAGATATCATTTATATAAAATAGTGATAATTTTGACAAATTGCCCTATCACCGAATATATTGCTATCACAAAGGCATCATTTCAAGGGTTTTTGTGCCGTCACAAATCACACATACAAAAGCAGGTTCAAATTTGGGTGTTGACATATATCAATATATTTAGTTACCGATAAATGCATAAGTGGAATCATAGGGGCACTTAGTAAAAACCGGTGAAAACCCAATTATATAATACTTAATTGTTCGCAAACAAATTGAGCAACACTCGCCGTCACTCACGCATGTAGCATTGATCCACATATCATGTGAATGTAACGTTCGGTACTAGTGAATGCGAAATTAATGCAAAATGAGCCCTAGGGCACAAAGAGCGGAGGGTCATTGCCGAAGGGCGGCCGGCAAAAACCCGTTACATACATTATCTACTACAAGAATTGATTCGTTGAGATATGTACCGTTGTACGAGTAATTTACAGGCGATTTTATTGGCCTACGATCGAGATAGAAATCAGATAGCTGTCATATACACATAAGCACATAAATGTTGACGTAGGTTGTACCTAAGTGGTAAGTACGGAAATCTGATAATTTGTGACCCATTCCGTTCGCTGCAAGGCATGTGTCGAATTTAAATACAGACTACTTATAAATTGACTGATACAGCATTTTAATTATTTAGACTAGTGTTTGATTCGGTTAACTCTACTTCGGATGATTCCTCGCTCCTTATCGACTCTTATTTAAATAATGAATTAATTGAGGCGGTAAGGATCACCTAAACCGGAGTGACGAACCATCGTATTTTTAACGCAATGAAATTAATTTGTGACATATTTTGCACTGGGAGTAAAAAATAGCACGATAATCATAAAAACTTCTCAATTTACAGTTTATAACACTTAACACCAAACAATCGGTACGTTTTACAAATAATGGTTGGGTAAAAATATTTTACTTATTAAAAATAAAAGTCTTATATCGAGTCATTACATGTTCTTAAAATATACGTTCGTAGAATAGCGCAACTTGAATTCTCGTAATTTAATTATTAGGAATTTTATAATGCAATAAACTTCATTACTTAAGTACTACAGAAAAATATTTCTCTAAACATTTCCTAGCTACTTCTAAAATAAAGATCGTAAAATATGAATGCAATTTCAAATATCTATGTGGTAGGTACTAGATGGTTTGTGTTATGGTGGTTTACTAATTCAAAAGAGATAGAAAAGGAATAGTTAATCAATATCTAAGAAAAATCTAATCCCATGTGACTCATATCTACCAGAAAATGTAATTGAAACTGGTAGGTAATTACAGCAATTTGTCGCTCCTTTAACGTAAAGCATCAGTTTCTTTTGCACTGACTTGTAAGGAAGGTAGGATTCATTATACTGTTAAGTGCAAAAGTATGAATGCCTTCATAAATATTTACAATCAGCATCGCAGATCTGACCATTAGTAGACCTTATCTCGTTGAAACAAGGCTCATGGTTGAATGTGACGCTGATAGCATCGAAACCTTCATTCGTCGACATAGTCGTGGGACATTATTTTTAAGTTGTACCTATGCACCCCTTTTTGGACTTGACTATACGTACAGTCGGTAAAGAAACTGGTATACCACTTTTCAACTCTATTATTTGTGCATTAAGGTTTAAAATTGCGCACCATGCGATAAACGGTGTCGGTGTAAGCTGCTTTCAAAATTATGTGTTTATGTTTTAGTTGGCAGCAGTGTTTTTATACCACGTCGGTGGCAAACGAGCTGACGGCCCACGTGATGGTAAGGGGTCACCGTCGCGTATGGATGCTTGCAACACCAGAGGCATCACTCGGGCAAATCATCAGGCAAAGTAGAAATTATCAGGCAAATTAAGGCGAAGGGTAGGGCAATGCCTTCTCCATACAAACGTTGTGCAAATTTTATTCGTTAGTGTTGGCACTGCATCATTTTATTTTACTTTTGCTTGTACCTGTCGTAAAATTTTGCTTTATTTAATAAATATATATTAAAAAAATAAATAAAATAAAACATCAAGTCATAGCTAACAGAAAAATAAGCATATTGACCAAAAAAATAACTGTAGCGCAAACATAAACGAACAAAAACTTGCACAAAGTTTGTATGGAAAGAGCTTGCCTACCCCTTCGCCTTAAATTGAAATCTGTGTTTTTACTCTTTTTTTCTGTATAGCCTATGTTTAATTTTAATATCCGGTTTTTTTTTATTGACAATGAGGTTTCTTATTCAGTCAAGCGTAGTGAAACAGTAATTTCAATTAAACGCGGGATTTTTAATAATAAATAAAATGCATAATGAAGACATATATATCGCGTTACTGCAATAAAGATTTTTCAGAATGTCACCAGAATGTTTGTTGTGTAAATTAGTTGACAGCACAGAAGTTGCAGGTACAGTAGGTCCTATATCTCCCAAAACCGATATTTGACATCTAGAAAACTCAAATCATGCGTCTAGTTAAGGTTGTCGCATTTGTGTGACACTGACAGTGACAACGACGGCCGCACGCCTCTTTATGTGCGAACGATAGTGTCCCTGTCAGGCGGTGCCCGCCGCGATCAGCTGAATTCTCACCTCGGGGGAGTGGCAGAACCATTGAAAATTCACAAATCTCAATAATGAAACATGTTTAATGCATTGTGACACCTACGAATCTTGTCACCTACCAGCTGGTGTTGCGGATTTCTGAAAACTGCTCAAAATCAAAAATTTTATTCTGCAAATAGGCCACAAGGGCACTTTTACAAGTCAACACATGAATTATACAATTAAATAAAGGTTTCCATCGCAATTGCCATAATATATATAACTATTAATTGGTTGCAGTATCAAACCAAACCTTCAAGAAAAGAGCGTACTCCCATAGTACGAGTAAAGGCGACGCAGCTCACGTACAACCCCTGTGGTGATGCGGGTGTCCGTGGGCGGCGCTAATCGCTTACCATCAGGCGATTCGTCTGCTCGTTTGCCTCCTATGTCATAAAAAAAAGTATATCAATTGGAAAACACCGTACCAACAGTTTGACTGTACCCAACATTCCTATGTATGTACACTGCAAGGCCAGTGAATCACCGCGGTTAAACACAGTTAATTGCTATCCGAGAACACGGGAAATGCGATGTAAGCATGAGTTGACCACGAGTCGCGTTAATGTCAGCATGATCCTAGAATCATTAAAAAATCTAGAATTTGTGCGGTCATTACTGTGTGATGTAGCGAATAATGCTTTCTTATCGGCTAAATTGGGAATACGACAGGACCCGAAGAAGTGTCAATCAATTACCACATTCTTTAACCTCTGTCATGTCAAATGGCAAAATAATACAAGTTTTCAGTGTGAAATTTGACATTGACTAATAGTTTCACATTATGAGACATGAACTTGTCAAACAATTAATGCGATAATTGACAACATTTCAAATTATTGTAGTATGGAATTTTAACTAATTTCGTTAATTTGTAAACAAGAAACCTGTTTTTTTTTTTAATATTTTTAAAGCTATTAGTTTTCTAAATATTCACGAATATGCGAAGAAAACCTACATCGTAGTAATGAGGTCACTACTATAAAATTGTGACAGTCACAGCGCACAAAAAGAACAGCAGTTCACTTTAGTAAAATTGTCTTAGTAACAGTGCTTCTGTGTGATTTGTTACGCTGTGACCCCTTACTTGTCACTTACTCTCTTTTAGAATGAGAAACTTTTTAAATTGATTTATTTTCATGTAATTGGGACATTTTCGAGAATTTAAAAATGTGGTTTTATTTAACTTTTTATCCTCTATTTGATATCATCGGAAAAAAAGCCTGCTTAAAAAATGAAATGTTGTCAATTGATATTCACTTCGGGTCTAGTCGTAATCAGAGTTTAGCCGATGAGTAAGCATTGTTCACTACGTCTGCACCTAAAGTGACGTGCTCTTGTGTCCGAGGCCAAGACTTCTTGTGTAGGGGTTAGTTAAGTCCCCCGGATGCTCGGCTGAACTCGATTCTCCATACAAACGTAGTTTCGTTCTCATTTTAAAACGCCATGCTGAAATAACATGAAACTTTGTATACACAATGGGATCCGCCATATTTAGGTCGGAAATTAGTTTCTGTTGCTAGAAATTCGAATGGGAGTTTTAGGTATTGTATGAAAACCTTAATAATCGCTGTATTTATTCTCTATTATAATTTCAAGCAACAGAAACTAATTTCCGACCTAGACATACCGGATCCCCTTGTATATACAAAATTTCAAATGATTCCAGCATGCCATTTTGAAATGAGAGCGAAACTATGTTTATGTGGACAACTGAGCTTACTGTGGACTCTTAACAATAATCGTTGTGGATGAGACATCCGTCACTCTCGCACTCGTGTACTTGTCAGAACGGGATGTCTTACTCGTATTATACATATACAGGGATAAGTGATATAATGGCAACCACTCCACGCCTGCTGATCAAAGTCTATACTGAGAATTGAATAACAAAGTCTGAGGGAAAGGAATAAATCTCCGTCACTACTTTTTTTAAATACTACGTCGGTGGAAAACAAGCGTACGGCCCGCCTGATGGGAAGCGGTCACCGCAGCATATGGACGCCTGCAACTTCAGGAGTATCAGATGCGCGTTGCCGACCGTTTAAAAATGTATACACTCCTTTCTTGAAGAACCCCATCCTGTAGTCCCACGGGAAAGCTTATCGGATTTCATAGAAATATACGAATATACAGAATGGACTTTCAGGATAAGCTATATAATCAGTAACTTCGCCTGCGGTAATTTTACGCATGTGGATCCGTGCGGGCAAGTAGAATAAATTAATGGATAGAACATGAATAATTTAACAGTTCAACGGAAATGATTCATAAAAAATACGAAATCCGGTAAAGGCATTTAATTATTTGATGACCATGAATGTTTGTCTCGAAGTGTATTCTGCATAAGTATTAATCTATCTCAATATTATCGCTTAGCACCTATATTACAAGGTGCTTAGGTACTTCATGACTAGGTTGATTTGCGTCAAATTCTCCACAAGCATTTAATACGATAAAACTGATTTGTTTTGGACCTACCATATTACCAATGTGAGGACTGTCAATAAATTATTATATAATGGCAGGCATTAAAACACGAGTGTAGTTTTAATTAACGAGCCGCAGGCGAGTAAACTGTCAAGAAGTCCATAAAATTTCTGCAGTGATATGACCTGACCCTCATACTAAACTTCTGGTTAGGCTTTAAATGTCATCGTCAATATCTCTAAAATGAGAAGGAAACATAATACAAACACCATTCATCCATCCAGGGGTTCCCAAAGTGGTCCAGGTGGACCCCCAGGGGTCCACAGGAGACTCGACGGGGGTCCACGTTGGCGTGACGAAAAAATGGGGGTTTTGGGAATATAGTAGAAATGTGGTGTAGGGGGTCTACCAGAACCAGTCAACTTTGAAAGTGGTCTATGAGAAAAAAATTGTTTGGGAACACCTGATCCATACAAACGTTGTCTACTGTTTCGGTCCTGACTTTTGACCAAATTATTGTTTATTTTTTTCAAATAAGATAAATATCATCAATATCTGCCCATTTTGCTTTTTTGATATTTTATTTTTATTAATGCTAAGTAGTTTACTTCAAACAATGATTTAAACGGCCCAATTAAATAGGCCGCAAATATTAACCCCTCGAATGCCACTGTCAAAATTTTATTGGTAAAATAGTGACGTTGTAATTTTAACTAAAGGTTGTAACTCATCCAATCGCATTATGTCGAACAGATCCGGGTCAAGGCATACGAAAGGTTACGCCTAGAATAGAAAATCGTCAACAATAAGTGCAAAAATAAAAACAGTCCGACAATAAATATTACCTTCCATTTTCCAATTCAGTTTCCAAATTTTTGTTACAATTGGTTAAGTTCGGAGGAGGAAACAGTCGACAATGGAACCTCGAAGTTTGAGTTCTTTTTAGGGTTCCGTAGCCAAATGGCAAAAAACGGAACCCTTATGGATTCGTCATGTCTGTCTGTCCGTCCGTATGTCACAGCCGATTTACTCGGAGACTATGCCCACTACAATTATGAAATTTGGTGTGAAGGTGTGTTATTTGTCAGAGCTGCAGTTGTGTCTATTATTGCCTTTCAAATAAATAAATCCTTTTGCTCACCACATAAACAAATGCCCTTACCGGGAATCGAACCCGGGACCTCTAGCTTCAGAATCCGTAAATCATGAGAACGAAACAAACAGAGCAAAAGCAATATTAAACTGAACGCCATTACACTTTCCACTCGCATTTAACGTAATCACTTTGCACATTAAAACAATTTCTACTAGGAGGAGCATTCATTTTAAAACTGGGCTTACTCTATCCTCGCAAGTCCCCGTGTACTTGTACAAGTACAAATTAAATTATACTTCAGACCTGACATTTTGACAGCATAGGAAAAGTAGGTGCCGAGCGACTACGACGCTACTTCACCAAGTACACTAAATAAAAACAAATAGCAAGGTTAGAATCTTGAGTGTAGCGAGGGACTCAAAAGCACGAGAAATAAATATATTTACTCTCATGTGACATAAACAACTTTTTACAGCAGTGAGTTCATATTCATCATCATATCAGCCGAAAGATGTCCACTGCTGGACATATGCCTCACCTAAAGATTGCCACAATGAGCGGCCCTGCGCCACCCGCATCCAGCGGTCTCCCGCGACCTTTACCAGGTCATCAGTTCATATTAAACTTTAAAAATCTAATAAGTAAGTAGGTCTGAAGCACTACTTTCAGTAGCTAGGACTACTACAGTTAAAAATACAAAGTATAACGAATCTAGTTCACTATATGTTTCCCAACATAAAGTGAACTAGATTCGTTAATTACAGGTAAAAGATAGTGTGCCCAAGAATTGTGATAACATTTTATACTGTACTTTCCATTTAGACATGTACAATTTTTTAAAGCTGTTTTTTTACATTAATTGTATTATCCTAGAACAACAAACTTCTTATTAAGACATCTTTATCTAACTGCAGATTGAAAAGCGTAAGAAGGAATCTGTCCTGTAGTTTTAAGAGGAATAGGTTCGATTTCCAATATCTATCGTCAATCACCGCATTTATTACCGATCATCATCATCATCATCATCCTAGCGTTATCCCAGTACAGTTACATCCTGAAAGATAACCCGGGGTCCGCTACCTAATCCCAAGAATTGGCGTAGGCACTAGTTTTTACGCAGGCGACTGCCTGACCTTTCAACCCAAAGGGGAAACTAGACCTTATTGGGATTAGGCTTGTCAAGTGAGTGGGCAACTTGACTGTTAGAAATTCTCAAGCCGCCCGAAAGCTTGGCTCTCTAACTTGGCTTAACAACTGCCGTCGTAGACGAGAGCGCACAGTTAGTAACCACTCAAAGGGCTCACCCATACAAGAGTTGACCTGGGCCGATGTTGCTTAACATCGCACACCGCACGCTGTACAGACCGCTTCTCCCCTTGGTCCTCCCGCCGCGCGGGAACCGTCTAGTTTAAGTGGTGGTATAATATAAGTCCACAAGAGATAAATGCTTTATGCCGGTCGGTTATTTATTTAATTCCTTATTTATGCCCTCGACTGTACTGTGGTCGTTAAATTCGCGGTACTTCTTTTATTATATGAGCTACCCTCATTAAAAGGTACAATTATACCATAATGAAGGCAACGCAGAGATCAATATCGTCAAAATTGAAGTCACAAGACACCATTGAACTTGAATAACGGCGAATGATTTATCGGATCTTTTTCCTCGATCGAGCATGCGTCATTGTTTGTTTTTATTGCATTCGAACACACTAAATTACTATAATAACTATGAAAAAATATATTACTATTTGTGATGCGGTTTATTACCTAATATATTAATTAGCACACGGCATTTGAGATTTGAACTAGGTAGGTTAAAGAAACTTTGAGCCAAAATTGAATAGTCCTATTCCAAAAGATCCTTCAACTGTTCAATGGGTGATTTAGGGTAAAATAGCTATTATTGGACACACAAAACGCAAGTCATTTGGCACTTGGTTTTTGCAAAATTATCATATTCAAACTGTTTTGAACTAAGATTGAAAATGGCAATTGCATGGGTCTCAACATTAGGTATGTTTACCCCACAGTTAAGTCTTCCGCCCATAGTGGCGTGTGGGCGCGCTTACGCCCTGACTGATGTGACTATTGACGTTGAAAACGTTGAAAAGGCTACAGTTATTAGATCTTAATATACTATAATTGAAACGTGTTTAATTCGTCAAGAAAATATCTAGCTGCCTCGTTCAATACTTCAGCATAAACTTAATATTATAGTGCATAAAATATGCATGTACTAAAAAATAAATTCATTCTCACTCTAGAACTAAACGTTACTAGTAATAAAAAAACAAGCAGCTGTACGATCAGCTCCAAACTCATTGCACGTACACTTTTCTAAAGCTCAGATTCTAATGTAATTAAAATCACATTTCATTAAATATCTTTGGATACAACCAAATAAAATTACAATATAGCGTACAAAAATACAAAAAATATACAAGAATGTAGAATATAATTAAGGGAATTCGGGAAGTGCCCTAACAAACCGAGCAGCGCGTTTGCATTCAAAAATTATAAGAGTAATTTCGTTCTGGATCCTAAATATTAATATTTAAGCGACACTCCAACCAATACACGACTGACGCAAACCGCGGGATATAAGCATATAGTGAGAAAACCTTTTCCACCGGCCAAGTAAACTTCAATCTTATATCATACGGAGTGGCAGGGGAAAACTTTTCTCACTTTATATGTAATAAATAGCTCGGCTTGTCCGCTTAAACTGCCATTAGAACATGACGACAAACGATTAATTCCAAGATGTCAGGGGCTAAGGAGTGTCAGAAATGTATCACACAGACTAGACATTGTTAAATGAAACGCGCTGCACACAGTCAACTCTGAGAATATGCATACCATTTTGAGTTTTTGACTTACCCCGGAAGGTAAATTTCCCAATGTACACATATTTACAGCCGTGACAGTTCAAGATTGATGACAGAAACAAACCACAGGCTGCATCATAGGCCAGTGGCATGGAAGTCCCACGAGATCTTAGTAAATCTAGTCGTTGCCCCGTTGCACGGATGCCCATTAAAACTAGTTCCCCATTAAGATTATCCAAAGTCACCGCGCGGCGAAGGCTAATTATCAATGACCCATCATTTGGCTTTAAAAACTTTTGATTTACTATCAGCACCTGCGACCTAATATGTCGCTGCAATAAGATTCAGGAATTTTCAATTAAATGCGATGCTGATAGTATGTTTTATTCGGCTGAATACTGCAGGTTTTCCATCTTTTTTTTGATACCAATGTTCGTTTTAAACCAACCATGGAAAAATGCTGTTTAAGAGTCCCCAGTACGCTCGGCTGAACTCGATTCTCCATACAAACGTAGTTTCGTTCTCATTTTAAAACGCCTTGCTGAAATAACATGAAACTTTGTATACACAATGCGAGCCGCCATATCTAGGTCGGAAATTAGTTTCTGTGGCTAGTAATTGTAATAGAAAAAAATACAGCTAGTTTTTGTGTTTTTTACGTCTTTTATGAAAACCTTAATAATCGCTGTATTTTTTCTCCATTATAATTTCAAGCAACAGAAACTAATTTCCGACTTAGATATGCCAGATCCCATTGTGTATACCAAGTTTCATGTTATTGTAGCATGGCGTTTTAAAATGAGAGCGTAACTACGTTTGTTTGAAGAACCGAGCTTACTGCGGTCTCTAAAGGAAAAATGTCTTAGTTCAAATGAATCATTTCATCAAGTTTTATGCTTAAATAACCTTTGGTCGTAAATATAAAACAGCGTAGGTACTTAGTAGGTACTGAAGATAAAGTTAATCTTTGTAACAAACAGCACGACATCACTGTTCAACTCGGTGACAGAGAAAGTGACAACCTGACATGCTCAGCCACTCAATAATGTGAACAATATAAATAGGTATATCTTTCTATTGAATAAACATCTATATCCCCCGATCTCGAAACCGATTTCCAACGTACTTAAAGCGTAGCATCCGTCACAGCATCAGGGGTATCTAGAAATGATCGGGAAAGATCCATGCAACAGGGCATTATCATAGTTGTTGTTGAGATTCGGTCACACCATGTCCTGCACATGGGACGTGTCGAGGTTCGTGATTAGGGTCTTCAGGAAGGTCATCTCCCGGCGCGCGTTCTCGAGGATGACCCTGGGGTCCTGGGAGGTGCAGCGAAGGCAGTTGGGCGCGAACACCATGGCAAGGTTGGCCGAGTCCATCTTCGTCTGACTCACCACCTCCGGGGCGGCGAATTGCTGAAGGAAGGCTATCAGGTAAGTCAGTACCTGGAACAATAAACTGGAATGTTTATTTCGAACTAAAATGTCATTAGGGTTACGTAGCCAAAATGGCGAAAACGGGACCGTTATAGATTCGTAATGTCTGTCCGTCCGTCCGTCCGTATGTCACGGCCGATTTACTCGGAGACTATGAGCACTACAATTATGAAATTTGGTAGGAAGGTGTATGCTAAGAACCGCTATAGAAATATGAAAAATATATTAAACTGGGTAGGTGGGGGGGGGAGGCCTTGCCGGCACAAACGATCGTTCTGAAAAAGCAAAATGGCGAGCACCGGTATGGCAGGACCTGAATTCGTAGTAGTTAATTATGCGAATTAGTAGAACTCTTATGTAACAGTATTAAGATCACCAAGGTGATCCAGTGAATTAGGCATAATTTGTGCTTTGTAGTGAGCAATAATTATATTATTATCTCTTTATTTATTTTTTCTTCTCTTAGATTAGGTTTTTAAAATATTTTTATAAAAAGAAAAATATAAAACAATATTTACATAACATAAAATCATTATAAAAACCTAACCTGGGGTGTCGCCGGCAGCGAGGCAGGGCCTAAGCTACCGGTGGTTATATTATTATTATTATTGACGTTGCCCGCCCTTCCGATATATAAAATAAAAAATCTGGGGACTTGTTATTATTCTCCTTATTTTATAATTCACATTATTATCTATTGTTCAAAAATGAATCTAATCAAAATATCATACAAATCCGCGGACAGTAACTCAGTAGACACTTTTACGCAATTTTCACACATTTCGGATATTTATATATTGTTCACAACATTTGGCAATGATAGATTGATAATCTAGTAACTTGACTACATCATCAAAAATAAAAATAAGCACTGATATTAATGATATTATATTTAAAAAATATATGTTTATTGAAATCCCGTAAAATAAAAGTGTCGGTCGCTAAGTTGACTGGCCCTTATACAGTAAAAAAATAGATAAATACGCAGCCGATGACATATTCACTCTCAAAAGGTCACTCGTTATCTAACCACATAGGAACAAAAAACACTATCTAACTAGAAAACACAAAGAACTCACAAATTGGACAGGTAATGCAGATGAGAAACCAATTAATTAATAAACGTAGAGGTCGAAAAAATTTATAAACTGCTTCTAGAACTGTTCAAGCAGCGGCCATGAGACGCGTCACGCGAGCCGGTTTTCAACAAGTTAGGTGCGACGCAGGCGAAACCTGTCCAAGATATAAGAGTATGGTAGGAATTCCCCACAGGACGCCTGACCTCACCGTTTGGATTGCGAGAACAGCTAAGGAGTGTATATCTCGTCCGGCAAACTTTTTCCTAGATACTAACTATTTGGATTTTTTCAAGACAAGAGTGAATAGTAAGTTATATACAGGGTGTTTGGTCACTAGGTGCAAAGACTTTCAGGGATGATAGAGGAGGTAATTTGAAATATTTTAGACACAACATGCGTTAGTACAGTCTTTTAGTTTCCAAGATATGCACCGTTTTATTGTGAAAATTGTATGTTTTCCATACTACCATACATTTGGAAAATGTTTAGATTTTTGAATGTTCCCTTTTCTTCCGGTTTATCGTAATTTTTCAGTAACTGTAGTAACTAAGGAAGTTTATGAAATGAATTGAATTGGAACTAACGACTTTTTACTGCCTGTATTAACATGGTATTCAGATGCGAATTTCTCTCCATACATTTTCATAGTAGGAACGAAAAAAATTAACCCGTTTTTTTCGAAGCTCTTCTAGTTCGAAGTAAGAACCTAATCACTTAGGATAATTTTGGATGTAATTAGGTTTTTTTTTTAATTTCTTTTCCCGTTTCTATGAAAATGTATAGAGGAACATTAAACATTGTTTGTTCTCTATGCGTTCCGAAACCATTGATCAGATTGTGATGAAACTTTGATAATGTTGTCTCGCGACTGTCCTGACCCAAAAATCTATATATTGTTTCTTTTTCGTTAAGATATATTAACGTCGCATTGCAACGCATGCCGGGCAAAGCTAGTTGTATATACGAGGGTGGTTAGATAAGTAACTTGTTTCGGATACCGATAGATGGCGTTAGTGTAATCTATGTAACTATTCACAAAGATTATTTAATCAAGATAATTTATCTGTGGCCAAATGTCATTTTAGATTTGACAGTAGTTTAAACAAAAGTGATCGGAGTAGCGCGGCAAAATGGAGAAAATAGGAATTCGTGGTGTAATTCAGTTCTTTTTTTTGGAAGGTAAAACTGCAAAAGAAATCCATGAAAGGATTTTACCTACATTGGGTAGCTCGTGTCCTTCCTATGAGACAGTTCGACTTTGGGTGAATGAGTTCAAGCGAGGCAGGACAAGCATTGATGATGCACCTCGTCCTGGAGCCCCAAAAACGGCGGTTGTACCCGAAATAGTCGATAAAATCCATGATTTGGTTTTAACCGACAGAAGATTGAAGGTACGCGAATTAGCTGAAGCCACAAACATCTCTTCTGAGCGGGTGCATTTTATTTTGCACAACGAACTGCACATAAAAAGCTGTGTGCAAGGTGGGTGCCGCGGCTGCTCACTCCAGAACAAATGCGTGTTCGTATGCGAACATCTGCGGATAATCTCCAGGTCTTTGAAAGAAATCCAACAGACTTTATTCGCCGTTTTGTGACAATGGATGAAACCTGGATTCATCACTATATTCCGGAGACGAAACAACAGTCCAGACAATGGGTTGGTCGTGGTGAGCCAACTCCAAAGAAAGCCAAGGTCATTCCATCAGCTGGAAAAGTGATGGCATCCGTTTTTTGGGATGCAAAGGGGATTCTCTTAATTGATTACCTTGCGAAGGGAAAAACCATTACTGGGGCATACTATGCATCACTGTTGGACCAATTGCATGCGGCGATAGCCGAGAAACGGCCAGGTTTGGCAAGAAAGAAAGTAATGTTTCACCATGACAACGCACCGGTGCATTCAAGTCGTGTCGCTGCACAAAAATTGTCGGAATTACGATTTGAACTCCTTCCTCACCCCGCTTATTCCCCGGATTTGGCCCCGTCGGACTATCACCTATTCCCCAAACTCAAAATCTTTTTATCGGGGAAAAAGTTTAACTCCAACGAAGATGTGATACAGGAGGTAAACGCGTATTTCGAGGACCTCGAAGAAACGCATTTTCGTGAAGGCATCGAGAAGTTGCAGAAACGTTGGGCAAGTGCGTCGAGCTTCGAGGGGACTATGTCGAAAAATAAAATATATACAATCGCTCAAAATTTTTTTTTTCATATCAAACCAAGTTACTTCTCAAACCACCCTCGTACACATAATACAGCTAAATACAATAACTTTTGTTTTGAAAAAGCCTCCTGTATACTTCTTACTCTGGCATATCACAAACCCTCGTTTGAAGTTGATAAGCGTTGTATTTGTCAAAAGCGCTTTACGTCCCTTTACCAGCAAAAAAGGAAAATGTACAAATAACCCAATGTACCCAGTTCCTGAAACAGTGGCAGTTGTAATACACATGAAACTGCCAGCACAACAATATCGGTGTCCACTGTACGCACCATTTTTATTTGTTCTTGCAACAATATCAGCAACGTTAAACAATATGCGCGTCTCCACTTCGTCATGGTTGCATGGTTTAGGGCTATACTAGGACTTGTTTATCTTGCTTGGGACTGTGAGGAACGAACGTGGAATCCGTTGCGGTCACAGACGTCGTGTACGGACCCTGTCGAATTTCAATGACCATTCTTACACTTTATTGCATTGACATATGATCACAGGTACTTTAAGTAAAGTTCGTAGTGAGAAACTACTGTTTGGAATAAGGATGTATCAATTCCGTTAGAAGTATGTCAGTCTTTGGTTATCTATCAGATCAAACTGATTGAAAAAATGGGGAAGCGACGTCGCACTTGCGTTTTTGCGGAAGCCACTACACTGACCTTACAATCCAGAGAGGAAACTAGACCTTATGGATTAGGTTTTATCAAGTTTATGGACTAAATGATTTTTAGAGACTGTATATATCTCTAACAATATTAAATTACATAGTGCTATTTTCATTCACTTCTTATTTTAATTTAGACTCTTAGAGACCATGTACATCTCTAAGGACTTAGAAATAATGGACGCTCAAAGACCATATACATCTCTGAGATATTAATTTATTGTATATACTTTTGTGTACTCGGACAGAGACCGTATATATACGTCACTAATATATATTTTTTTATATAATGTATTGTAAGTTTATTTTAATTGAATATTGTAAGTTTGTTAATTAGTATAGTTTTTAAATCATTATTATTATTGTCTACTTTTTTTTTGTTGTACAATTCTGTTTGAAAATCATTATTATTATTATTGTCAATTTATTTAATTGTATAATTCATGTGTTGACTTGTAGAAGTGCCCTTGTGGCCTATTTGCAGAATTTTTATTTTTATTTTGATAATGATTTTAAATGTTCTCAAACAGTGTCGTCTCTAAATGTTTAACTTCATATTAAGCTTAACTATAGTCATAGAAAACAACCAATGTTAACGACATAACACTTACAAGCTTCTATCAATACGAGCGGTTCAATGAATCCTATTTGAATAAATGAATTCTTATCTTATCCATGGCATGGGGGCGCTCTATAATAATCAAAGCAGTCCCACGTTTAGTGAGAAACGTCGAAGTTTTGGAATCTGTTGACCGCCTATCCAAAGAGGATTACGGTTAAGGAAATCTGCTATTATTAATGATTATATTTTAAAATGACGTAAGCTCACATCTGAAGGAGTGCTTAACGCGACAACTTTTCATAGTTTCGGGTCTCAGTCATAAGGATGCCACGGAGAAAAAAAGCGATATCGGTAAAATGTTGCATGGTAACATCCCTAGTTTAGAACGTCAGTTGTTTTGCTGTCGACTGCGTGGCGCGCGAGGCCGCGGATTAGCGTGTGACGTCACGTCGCATAGCTCACATAATAATTGACGTATTACGTTGTAGTTTGCAGTTCACGTCAGAGATTTGTAGATTACAGAATGTTGATGTCTATTGAATGTCGCGTTCCTTTAAAGTAATGAGCATGGTGTAGCTAGCTATAGGGCTCTGTATGATTCATTTCGTATGGCACTTAGACCAAGCCTGTTCGGCTAAATTCGGTTGTAGTACAGTACACCTCCGAGTCCGAAGTTTCGATAACTCCGATCGCGCTACGAATGAAAGAGGACGAACTATGCTGTGGGCGCGGGCGGGCGGGGTGTCATGATTTTCTGTGAAACGTCGGATTTGTTCGATAGAAAACCTGTACAATGGCGGCTTTCGGGGGTGGCGAGTACAAATGCAGCGGCTACTCGTTTGGTATTCATCGTCATTATATCAGCCAAAAGACGTCCACTGCTGGACATAGGCCTCGCCTAAAGACTTCCAATGACCGGTCCTGCGCCACCCGCATCCAGCGAATTCCCAGGTCATCAGTCCACCTTGTGGGGGGCCTACCCACGCTGCGCCTTCCAGTACGTGGTCGCCACTCGAGAACCTTTCCGCCCCAACGGCCATCGGTTCTACGAGCAACGTTTGGTATTGGATATCGAATCCGGTGTAGTCGCCGTCAATTTTACTTTCAGTTACCCTTTTAACCGCCGTAGTCAGATATATAAGACATAAAATATCCAGCTCATTTCGCCGCAATCTAATAAATAAGTTAAATGTCTGTTATGTTTTTACAGCATATTCATACTCGTATCTCTCACGGATTCTAATTTGATTAATTTATACATAAAAAATTGTGTAACTTCGTACCGGCGGCGACCCGGGCATGTTCGATTAAATAAATAATAAATAAATAATAATAAATAATATTGGGGGACAATCTTACACAAATCGACCTAGTCCCAAACTAAGCAAAGCTTGTACTATGGGTACTAGACGACTATATACATACTTATATAGATAAATACATACTTAAATACATAGAAAACATCCAAGACCCAAGAACAAATATCCGTGAAAAATGCACAAATAAATGCCCTTGCCGGGATTCGAACCCGGGACCTCTAACTTCGGAGGCAGAGTCACTACCAACTAGGCTAAACAGGTCGTCAAATTAAAAAATATCGGCGGTTAAAGGGTTACAAGAATGTATTCTTTCTGGTAGCGTTTCTCTATACACTCACTAATCAATTTATATCAATAGCAGCCTAACTAGCACGATAGCTTATACAGGCACATAATATGGCTGAAACGTAGTAAAACGACACACAGAACGGTATAATATATATTGTATATTGGGGGGACAAAAAAATTCCCTATAGAATAAGATCGGTATAAGGTTGAACCTTTGGACGCATCATACTCGTGATTGGGTGCTGTTTGTGGAGTCCGGTCTGTTCATGCTTGCAAGGGCATAGTAAATACCTTAATACTAGTGTTATTTTATTGTAGATTGACGAGAGACATAACCTTTAACTGACGTGGAATACGTCTCGCAGAGGTCATGTTTATATTTTGAACTTAGTCACCGTGACATAAAGTGTTACTTTGACAGTGCTCTAAACACATCGTCAGATAAAGGTTAATCCTGTTCTGGATTAGTTTTATTGTTATTGACGCTTACAGACGTTATACATCTCTAACAATATTAAATTTGTGCCGTTTTATTACTTATTTTCATTTTGACGCTTAGAGAACATTTACATCTCTAAAGACTTTGAAATAATTGTTATTAATCGTATTTGGACGCTCAGATACCATATACATCTCTGAGATATTATATATATATATATATATATATACTTACACAGATCGTATTCAATATACGTCCTTAATATTACCTTGTAAATTTATTTTCATTGAATTGTTAATCAGTATAATTTTTAAATCATTATTATTAAGTAAGATTGACAGTTTTTTAAATTGTATAATTCACGCTTTGACATGTAAAAGTAAGTGCCCTTGTGGCCTATTTGCATAATAAATATTTTATTTTGATTTTATCGTGTTTTGTAAATACCGAACATGTTTTTCCAACACCATTTGTTTGCCGAGACGGATGTATAACAAAACCTGTTTGTTTGAAACATTATTATAGTAAAGATGCACAACAACACTTGGGAGAGCACTACTTTTAATTAAATCGGTCAAATATCCTGTCATCTTCAAGGGTCTTCTTCAAGAGATAGTCGATTTTGTAGAAAAAAAAAATACTGTTAACTACCACCACCATATTAGCCAAAGGACATAGGTCTCCAACTCCCCCAAATTTACGGGGGGTATATGCTAATCGCCACGCTTGGCATGCGGGTTGGCGATCGCAGTATCTCCACCGCACTCCAGGGATGCTGCTGCCCATCCCCCGGTGGTCTTAGTCGTAATTTTAGGACATACCCGGATCCACAGTTAACTACCGAAAAGTTAGTATTAAAATTAACAGTAGAATTTTATGAAAACGAATTTTTCGCACCACTATTCAACAAATTATCAACATAGCAACTAAAATACTAAAATTTACAATGATATATTAATAAGGCGTTAACTGTATTTACAACTGTAAAAACAGTAACTACCGGTATTTCAACTAGCAATAAAAAATGACCAGTTATTTTGATAAATGTGTAAATAAATAATCAGAGTTATAACTGTTAGGTATATAAAATTAAAGAGTCACGGAATAGGTCTTGGATATGTTAAGACTTTTTGGCGCCGCAATAGTATCCACAATTTAATACATACTAACACAAATAAAAAAACCGGCCAAGTGCGAGTCGGACTCGCGCACAGAGGGTTAATTCCGTACCGACGCCTCTTAATCTACATTTAAAACCACTATACAATATTAAATCAATAAAGGTCGTATCTTTATAGGAAACCAAGACAGTTTTTGAGCAATAACTATAAGACCGTTAAACCTATCTTATTCAAACCAAAAATCGTTGAAAACATTTATTATTGTACATCATCTTGCTTATTTCAGAATTTTAAACTTCATAGTTTGGAAATTAGAGGTGCGGGGGGGGACACTTTTTACGACTTTGACAGCTAATATCTCCCCAACGGTTGGCTTAAATGGATTTTTTTTTAGAAACTTCTATGTATGTATGTTTTTAAAGGCCTATCCATAGATACCCCACAAGCCTATGTGCATTCAATAAAATTATTTGACCCCTCTTATACATGTATAGAGGGTGCCCCCCCAGTTTAATATTTTTTTCGTAATTCACATCATATTTCTATAGCGGTTTATAGCATACACCTTCCTAGCAAATTTCATAATTGTAGGGCTCATAGTCTCCCAGTAAAGCGGCTGTGACATACGGACTGAACGACAGACAGACTTGACGAATCCATAAGGGTTCCGTTTTTTGCCATTTGGCTACGGAACCCTAAAAATATAAATATTTACTTTACAATCGCAGAGAGCCGGAACGTATGAAATCGTAACTGTAGTAATTGAATTTTTAAACACATGGTCAGCTTACAAAACTATGTAAGTGACAGATTTTTGAAAATAAAATTAAAATTGCCGTGGCGAGTCCCAGCGCTGCGAGCGCTGCGCCAGCACGTTCAGAATGCTGTTTGAGCTGTGGCGAAAACGATTCTGTAGCGCCGCGCGCCGCATTATTGGCATCATATTTAAAATTGCTTAATAAATAATACCAATCTATATTATATTTTCTTATTTCTCGAGAAAAGCAATTCGTGAATTCGTATTCATTGAAGCTGAACTACACTTCACCCGTCAAACTCTACTCATCCACGATTTTTTTCACAGCCTCTGCAATTATGAACCAGGTCTCTCTCTCGGTGTCATATCACAACGTTAATTCAAGCCGCATTCACAGCTGTTTGCTTAGGAGCCGGACTAGTCCACAGTAGTGTGAACGCTCGTGACTCCACTACAAGCACAACGGCAATAGCAGTGGTAGTAGTAGTGTATTGATGCGAGGGTGGTCAGACAGCGCCTCCTAAAAGTCGTATTACGTTGTATACATTCGAGTAGTTATTATGATTGAAGAAACATTCGAATTGTGTTAAATGTTATTTATATTTTAAACTAGTGGCTCTGTGAGCTTGTAGACCACGCAAAACGAAATGTTTTATTTTTTCCAATTTTCAGAATTTCTAAAAAACCGACTCGACAAAAGAATTCTATATAATTATCGAACCTGCTCACAAAATTTCACGAGAATCGGTTGAGAAATGCGACCTGTAGAGGATAACATCCGGACAGGCATACGAAAGAATTTTGTCTTTCTCGAAAGCTGAAACGGAGAAGCTTCGCTCGCTCGGTCAAAAAGCGGGCGTATCATCACCAATTAGATTAAGTAGGTTAAGTCTAGTATTATATTTTTGGTCCTGAAAATCAGCGTCACGATACCCCATTTGCGGCATATGCTAAGTGACAACCTTTTTGGTGTATACCCACTTCTATTTTCTTCTTTTATTGTATATCATTTTATGCGCCAAATAAACGTTTTTCGTTTCTTTCTTTCTATAAGTCTACAAGCACAGCTGCAGTAGCACTCACCAGCCGGTTGAGCGCCGGCAGCCGCTGCAGCGCGCGCACGCAGGCCGCGTAGTCAGCGCCCGCGGCCACGCACGGCGCGTACAGCGCGTCGGGGATCAGCGGCTCGTACAGCTCGCGGTACCACAGCTTCAGCAGACTCGCCGGCGCGTGCGCGTCTGCACCAAAACAAAACACAACTATTACAGAGGTTGTAAGAACATCATAAGTGTCATGTTTATGACTATGAAATGTAACTAAAAATGTCATAGATGTTTTTGTGTAAACAATTTTTTGTAATGTACACATTTCATTACCAATAAATGATGACTCGGTCGGTCGATCGGTCAGTCAGTCAGTTTTTTGGTCTTCAATATCTCAATAACTATTTCACCTATATTTATAAAATTTGGGGTTATAGTTGTTCTAAACTAAAGGATCTTAATACATATACCAAATTTCATTTACTTATGTTAAATAGATTTGGAGTTATTGAGGAGGGGTCAAAAGTGGCTCCAAACGGTTCGTGGAAAATAACACAGCTTGCCAGTTCCTGGGGTGAACTTGTCTGGACACGCTGCCACGTGTCTAGATTTATGTTTACTATTGTCCCAGGTTAACATAACTAAATTTCTTAAGTTATTTAAATGGATTTTGGACAAAAAACTAGTCATGCGATTGAAGTCATGGCCGTGGCAAGGTGGACCCATTAGAAATCGACACTAAAAAAGGCTTAAATCGCAAAGCCAAGATAAAAAAAAAAAACAGAATTGCCGTAATTCTGGTTTTGGCTTTTTGATTTGTTTTATGGAACAGTAAAGGTCGTGTCAATCCAAATTTGCACCATGCGGAAAACGGTGAAATTTTTCGCATGGTTATGAATATTTTTTCACTTTTATGATCCAAAAGTCTTAATCATAAACCATGCGTTTTACGACTATATAACATAAATAATATATAGATATAGATGTCACACGACATAGTTAGCTAAACTTTTTTTTCTAATTGTTTCCCAAGACAGAGAAAATATATTGCAGTCGTAATTTTTCGTGGTGCACAGAGAGCTCAAGTTTTTCGTTGTTGCAAATTTGAATTAATTAACACTATAATAACTGACCTATACAATACAACAACTTACTAAAAACCCAGAACTACATCGTGCTTTGCAAATTTGATGTCGATTTGAATACTTATTATTCATAGTTACATACATGAACTTCGTTTCTGACCATAATCTCACTAGAGATCCAGTAAAATATTCTTCCGGCATTTTTTTATACCGGTATTGCATTCCCGACTAAAAATATTGAACACGACTATAAATATTGAAGCTCTGACATATTCTTTATTTTACCACCTTAGGCATGTTTACTACAACGGCCGCCATAAAACATAGAGTATCGAAATTATGCATTGGCAATTCCGTCCTTTTGATCACAGACAAAATGAACTTTAAACAAATGTTGAACAAGATTGAATACCGATCTCTCGTATAGGTTTAATAGGTTCAAGTTAATGTTCTTCAGTAACATTGACCCGTGAGATGAAGGCTGTTATAATCATAAATAATAAAATTATACTGCATTCGTTATGATTGTCTGTGGCGCAGCAAAACCACAGTTTTTTTTTTCATTTCTCAAACTTATAAAATGAGCCATTGCTTATTTAATAGGCGTGCTCTGCTCTAGAGCAGAATATTAAAAAACAAAATTGAACAACGGCAGGTACATGTACAGCCGCCGCCGTAAAATTGTATTGATTTTAAACTGTGTTCATAATTATTAAGAATTAATGTAAATTTCTGGTTTATATAGTACTTATTGTATCTTAGTTTTCTAGTAAATATACACCGTGACCGTTAATAACCCGAAAGATTTAAGCTAACGATATTAGAGCCTAATTAGAGTATATAAAGTTATGTGACATATAGTCCAAAAAGTCATAATTAAGGAGATATTAATTATTTACAACAAATCAAAAGTTAAAAAATCTCCAGTGTAACACACCTTAAGGGCGTGAGCATGACGTAGCCACCTATTTCTTTTACACGTAGATACACTAACTGTATGGTTGTTAGCCAGTTTCATAAAGAAGTTGGTATCTATCTACAACCTCTTATAACTGGCTAGTTTGAAATTGATTGTCACT
This sequence comes from Notocelia uddmanniana, assembly GCA_905163555.1. Lineage (NCBI taxonomy): Eukaryota > Metazoa > Arthropoda > Insecta > Lepidoptera > Tortricidae > Notocelia > Notocelia uddmanniana. The sequence goes on along the minus strand of LR991058.1, from coordinate 26,825,343 downwards.
AAAATGACACATTACAAATGATAACTAATTGTCACGCAAGATAAAATAACATTGGGTTCCCACCTAAAGGCTTGTTCACAAAGAAGCGGGCAATTAATCAGATTTAATTCGTACTGAAATAGTAATTTAATTAAGACACATAATTAGACCCATGTTGATATAACATTATTTACTCGTACAGTCGTCAAAAATATGTGGTTTAAATCTTTCGGGTTATTAACGGTCACGGTGTATAATTTCCGAAATGGGTGGCTTTTAACCCTGGTTTAACAATCCACTATTTTCTCAAAAATGACCGTAAAAGTGGACGTTACTCGCTACGTATTGGAAGGCGAAGTAAACAATTTAAGATCAGTCATACATACACGTCATACGTCTTTGGGGGAGGACATAGACCCACCGGCATCCAGCCCGCGTCCCTTACGAGGTCATCAGTCCACCGTGAGAATCGTACTTTAGCGTCTCTGTGGATTCAAAGATACATTTCGCCGCATCCCCTACGACTCGTCTATATCCGCCATATCCGGGTAATATACAATTTTACAAAGCGATCATGACGGTTGGTGATCATTTTCACCCAGATGTATAATTTGTATCACATTTGCATCATATTAACATATTTTAATAACAATAACAGTGCCATATTGACAATATTATTAATAAATGACTATCACTATGACTATACTAGTTTTCGTAAGAATCCGGGTTCAATTTATGACCATGTTGTCGGAATTAAGTAATAATAAAACACGTCACCCAAACTGGAATTACTTGTATCACACGCGGCGCATCTGATTCGTTTTTCAATTAAAATATAAAAAGTATAACTAAATATGATGTCATACGTTTTTGATGTTTATTCGGAATTGATGCCTTATATATGAAAAAAAAATTGTTTGTTCGGTTTTCCGCCGAAATATTCTTTTTAACAGACGAATATTTGCCGCACTATTTTAGAGGTTCTTGACTACAAGTTGCATAATACAAAAGTAAGTTGTTTAATATATACTATATATAGTAACTGCCCAGTTGAGAACTATTGAAGACGACATAACCTTACCAGCAAAGGCTGAACCGAATATTCTACCGAATGTTCTTATCCTTCAGGAACAGAAAGTTGAATTCCTAAAATATAATTCGGTGCATCTCTTATGTTTACCACAGTGATGGATAATTTTTCGGATAGCCTGGAGTTGAGGGTCAGAGGTCCCGGGGCAGACCACCCGCTAGATGGAGCACCCCAATCACTGCACCCATGCAACTAACGGGTGATAACAAAAAAATGAAAATACATTTGGGCAACAATAAAATTAATACTGTCAACCCAGAAAAAAAAATTGTACAAGAAGTTGTTGGTAACTCTTTTGAGAATCGTAGACTTCATTTGTTTTTTTTTTTCATAATTTTATATTTATCGAAAATGGCATCAAAGCCAGAAACACTGAGACTACGCGTTGTTCATTTTACAATTTCAACATAAGCTTGGGTAAAAAGTACACAGTGGACAATTTTAACAAGGAGAATGTGCCAATTTCTACTATTTACAGAATCCTAGCATCCTTGACGGTAGCTCGTAAAAGTGGCAGCATTCGACCAGCGATGATAATGATTAAGAGAAGGCTGCAGCTGCTCCACAGTACTTTTAACGATAACGATTCCATAAGCCACCGAGTTGCCGCCAAACAATTTAATTGTTCTCAACCATACGTCTCTAACACGTTAAAAAACATAGATCTGGAACGCAGAAAGATGATAAGGGCACCAGAATACATAAATATGATATATACCAGAATACATATATACACAATACTGATGAGCAAAAATCGATGGTTATGTCACAATGTCCCTGGATGACCCGCAATTACAAAGGAAAAACTTTTATTTTGGAGGATGAAAGTTATTTTCCTTTTAGTAAAACCAATATTCCTGGAAATGATCGATACTATACCAGCAATGTTTCTATACACCAGAGGACATAAAACACCAGTACAAGCACAAGTTTGAGCAAAAGTTAAGCTATATGTGGCTATTTCTGAACAAGGTACATCGAAACTGTGGTTCAAGCTAAGTGGTTTAGCAGTCTAACAAAAAGTGTACGAAAAAGAGTGTTTGAAAAAAATATTGATGCCTTTTATTTGTAAATATCATTCAGATGGAAAATATGTTTTTTGGTCTAACAAAGAATCTTCGCCCTGGCCAAAAAAACGATACAGTTCCTAGAGGCCAATAACATTCCATTTGTACCATAAACACGTAACCCCACAAATCTTCCACAATGTCGTCCGATTAAAAAAAATCGGTCATTTGAGCAGTTTGGTTTAAAAAAATAATTGAAGAGCTGAAAATTGTGCCCAGCTTATAAAAAAAATCGAGACGTTTTCGAAAAATTGACAAAAATGCCGTCCAATGGTCTTGATCCAACATCATGTCCAGACTTCGACAAACAGCTGATCACGGGCCTTATTCAAATGTCTAACGTTTTTGTAAATATTACTCTTCTATATATTCTACAATTCTCAAGACGAAAGTCTTTGACCAGTGTGTGTTGCCAGTGATGACATATGGTACTGAAACGTGGTCGCTTACTATGGGCCTCATAAGAAGGCTCAAAGTCACCCAAAGAGCAATGGAGAGAGCTATGTTGGGAGTTTCTCTGCATGATCGCATCAGGAATGGGATGGCCTCATGCAGAACCAAAGTGACCGATATAGCCCTCCGAATTGCTAAACTTAAGTGGCAGTGGGCGGGGCACATAGCACGTAGATCCGATGGCCGTTGGGGCGGAAAGGTTCTTGAGTGGCGACCACGTACCGGAAGGCGTAGCGTGGGCAGGCCCCCCACACGGTGGACCGATGACCTGGTGAAGGTCGCGGGTGTCCGCTGGATGCGGGTGGCGCAGGACCGGTCATTGTGGAAGTCTTTGGGGGAGGCCTATGTCCAGCAGTGGACGTCTTTCGGCTGACATGATGATGATGATGATGATGATATTCTACAATATAACATTTTTTTACTAACATCACAAGAGTTTATTTTAAATACCTCTCCAATGTATTCTCATTTTTTTGCTATCAGTATCAGATGTTATCAGTTACATCTGAACGAGGCCATGCATAGGGCAGATACGAGGGCTGCTTTTAAGTTCTGTCATTTGCAAACCTCCCGTGATTGCATAAAAAAGAACTAGTGTCATCTTAAAATATTTGAAATTAGAATTTGAAAACAAAATAATCACTCGAAATCGGCCCAACCGTTTTAGTACAGCGTTCGTTCAAAGTTGACAAGTCAGTTGTGAAAATGGAAATTTCGAAGGAAAATTTACATGCGATAATTTTTTACAACTTCAAAGGGGGCTTAACGCGACTTCAGTGCTTCGAAGAGTTGACTACGGTTTTCAATGATAAAGCACCATGCCTCCGGACTGTGGAACGCTGGTATTTCAACGTGGTTGCTCTAAGGTAGTCTTGGTGATAGACATCGTGAAGGTCGACCAAAAACAGCCGTAACCCAGGAGAACATTGATGCTGTACGGCAACTGATCGTCGAAGATCGCTATGCAACATACCGTGAGATAGAAGCTTCCTTAAGTATTTCAGGGACCAGTGTTCACAGTATTTTGCATGATCACTTAGGCATAAAAAAGTTGATCTCACGCTGGATACCACATTTACTCAGTGAAGACCGAAAAACGGCTCGCGTTCGATGGTGTCGCAAAACTCTGCGGCAATTCAACCGAGGAAACTCGAAACATGTTTACGACATTATCAGTGGTGACGAATCTTGGATATATGCCTACGATCCCGATTCTAAACAGCAGTCGACTGTTTGGGTGTTCCAAGATGAGCCAAAACCGACCAAAGTAATACGCTCACGGAGCACTTCGAAAAAAATGGTCGCCACGTTTGTGGCGAAAAGTGGCCACGTTGCCACCATCGTGCTTGAGAATCGTAAAACGGTCAATGCTGACTGGTATACTACTGTCTGTTTACCAGAAGTCATCGGCGAGTTTCGAAAAAATAACCCAAGACGTCGTATAAGACTGCACCACGATAATGCGAGCTCGCACACCACCCGGCAAACAATTGCGTTTTTAAAAGAGCAAAACGTCGAAATTCTGGAACACCCGCCATACAGTCCAGACTTAAGCCCTAACGATTTTTTTTATTTTTCCAAAAATCAAGCAACGACTTCGTGGTCAACGGTACCAGACGCCTGAAGAAGCGGTTGAGGCATACAAAATGGCCATTTTGGAGCCCCGACTTCGGACTGGAATAGTAAGTGTTTCGAAAATTGGTTCGATCGAATGAAAAAGTGTATTACATATCACGGTGATTACTTTGAAAAACAATAAATACCATTTACGACTTAAATTGTCTTTAGTTTTTCCAAACGACACAACTTAAAAGGCAGCCCTCGTAGTAGAAGCCGGTGAAGAAGTCTCATCAGCAATAATAGGACATGATGTCACGATCCTCAGCACTAGGGAACGACTGATGATGGTGATGATGAATATCATGAGAAACATAATATAATACGTATCCAAAGCATCCCCTGGGACACCTAGACAGCAAATTAAGGTACATTTGTCCGTTTCTACACGTTATGCATACATAATGTATGATACATTATAAAGACGTGACTCGCTGACTGAAAAATTATTATAATAAACTAATCTGAATATTTATACCTATGAGTTACCGCGTGCATCCCGCGTGCACCGCACCACGTGACGACACGCGTGTCCGTAAACGAACCTAAGCAATTAAAATAATGGTTCTATTTGCATAAGATAAGATAACACCCCCGTCTCGAAATGCAACAGGTTAATTGAGTGGGAGTGGGCTGTGAGCGACAATCTATTTGCATTTGTACACATTATGGCACCTTGAAGATCTAACAAGGGTTCCGGCCTGGCAAAGTAAAGAAGTACATACATATGCAACACAAAACTATTTTTATCTTCCGGCATATTCTCCGTAGAAATAAATGCACTTTCAGATCTCTTAATCAACGTATCCATCCCTTTATAAAAATACTCACAAAATAGGCGTAAATTGTACAACACGGCTAGCATAAGACGGCGCGTGAGCTGTATCTATTATCTGTATATTGCATTCAATTATAACTAACTTCTGCAGAGGCCTTGGTAACACGAAAAACGATCTTAAAATTCTGACGAACGTAAATTACCATACGCGGGCTGCTTCTAGTAGTAAGATCCATAAAATGATAGATTATTATAAGAAACTATCCTGCTTTTTATAAATAAATAAAGTAGTCATTAATATTTTCCAAATTCTTTTCATTACATTGAGATTTGAGGATATAACGAGTCGATCAGCGTATATTTTAGAAAAAACCATCCAGCGCTTTCCTGACAGGAAGAGTTCAAACTTGATGTTTTGAAAATAATTTTTATTTTAAACGAAACCACTGGCTAAAATGTAATGGTGTGGTATATTTTTGGAATCTGGTCATGGAGCCCTTTCATTTAATAACCCACTGGATAGGTTTCTGAAGAAGAATTGCTTTTAATCCATACAAAAAATAAGGCATCATAGCTTGCATAGAAAACGAACCAGGTGACGGATGTCAACCCAAGTCTACAATACGTACTGAGCCCCTTACTAAACTTCCCAAAAAATCGCCATATGCCAACTTCCCTACAGAACTGTAGTCGGGTCCTGGTAATGCTGGTGTACACTTTGTAAATAAACAATCGGTTAAGTCATATTTTATTGTGTACCCTTTTATTAAACCTATGTATAAACAAGAGCGCTCGTGGCCCAGCGGCGCCCGCGTACCGCGTGCGGTATGCGAGGTTAAGCAATGTCGGGCGAGGTCAGTCCTTGGATGGGTGACCGCTTTGAGTGGTTACTAACTGAGCGCTCCCGTGCTTTGGAAGGCACGTTAAGCCGTTGATCCCGCTGCTGTCTATGATAGCAGTCGTTAAGCCAAGTTAGAGGCCTTCGGGCGGCTTGAGAACTTCTAACGGTCAAGGTCTAACGGTCTAGTTTCCACGTCGGGTTGGAAGGTCAGATGGCAGTCGCTTCCGTAAAAACTAGTGCCTACGCCAACTCTTGGGATTGGGTAGCGGACCCCAAGCATCCTTCAGGATGCAACTGTACTGGGAATAACGCTAGGAGGATGATGATGATAAACAACATATTACATGCCAGTTGACCCGCGAGAGAATGAAAAACAAATGGATGAGGTGATGCTGATGACAGCAATTGACATCTAACCTCACCTGCAAAAACTCAACACCAGTCATTATGTCACGTGTTGGCATAGACCTCAACATCATTAATATCATCATACTAATGCAATAATACACTCGTTGGGCGTAGGTCCCGTTGACGTAGTACAATTCATACCAATCCATAGTCACGTACGGTACGATTAATAATAATAATAAATAAATAAATATTGGGGGACAATCTTACACAAATCGACCTAGTCCCAGACTAAGCAAAGCTTGTACTATGGGTACTAGACGACGATATACATACTTATATAGATAAATACATACTTAAATACATAGAAAACATCCAAGACCCAAGAACAAATATCCGTGAAAAATGCACAAATAAATGCCCTGGCCCGGATTCGAACCCGGGACCTCTAGCTTCGGAGACAGAGTCACTACCAACTAGGCTAAACAGGCCGTCAATTAAGATTTCAGGGAAATTTTCTCCCTCGGACGCTCCGGTTGTGGAATGAGCTCCCTGCCGACGTTTTCCCGACGGACTACAGTATGGGGTTCTTGAAAATTTTAAAGGGTCGGCCACGCACATGCGACCACCCTGGAGTTGCAGGCGTCTATAGGCTACGGTGACCGCTTTCAAGCGGGCATTAAACCTATTTGCCACCGCGTAATATAAAAAAAATACAAATATTATAAAAACAACCCCCATACCCTACGCAGCTAGAGGTCCCAGGTTTGAATCCCGGTAAGGGCATTTGTTTCTGTGGTAAGCAAAAACATTGTTCCTGTGACTTGAATGTTTTCTATGAATTTAGGTATGTTTGAGCGGGACTTTTTCTTCGGGGCCAGTTCGATTTGTGTAAAAAATTGGAGGAACCCGCTGAACTGATTTATATGAAATTTAGTACTAAGTGAAATTTATTTCGCCACGTGGTGCCTAATTAGAATAGCACCTCCCCCTTTCTTGCCTTGGATGCCATAAGAGTCCACTATCGAGAACCAGGTCACTGCAATATCACATTTTCTCCATATAGCTAAAAGTGGCATTGAAATTAATTTTCAAGTGCTCTGCCTTCTCCTTTTGGAAATATAGGCGTGAGTTTATGTATGGATTAACCCGGAAATAATAAAATCATCATCATTTCAGCCGAATGACGTCCACTGCTGGACACAGGCCTCCCCCAATAATAAAATACAAATGTTTAAAATAAGAAATTGTTTTTTTGTGGAACCATAGAGCCATAGCGCTAATCCGCGGTGTATTTGCGTCATGAGGTCATGACACAGTGAAGCAAGCGTCGCGACTTTACTCGACTCTTGCGCACGCTTGTAATCGCAAATACAATCTAATGTTAATATCTCATGCGGTGATTATCTTGGAAGCGTCGCTTGCACTGTCAGCAGACGTCATTGGCTACTCGACCATTTTTTTTATGGTCCATTCGAACTAATTTTTAGAGATGATATAAAGTCTACTTACACTAAGCCTTGCAAACGGCTCCTACAAATGAATATAATTGACAACATTTCAAATTTTTAAGTAGTATGAAATCTTAACTCATTTCGTTAATTTGGGAACAAGAAACCCCAAAATATTTTTTTAATATTTCTATAGCCATTAGTTTTCTAAATATTCACGAAAATGTGAAGAAAGCCCGTGTCGTAGTAATGACGTCATTACGATGAAATTGTGACAGTCACAGCGCACAAAAGAAGAGCAGCTCACTTTCTTTAGTAAATTTGTCTTAGTAACAGTGCTTCTGTATGATTTGTTACGCTGTGACGCCTTACTTGTCACTTACTCTCTTTTAGAATGAGGAACTTTTGAAATTGATTTATTTATATGAAATGAGGATATTTTCGAGATATAAAAAAAGGTGGTTTTACTTAACTTTTTATGCTCTATTTGATTTCATTGAAAATAAAGCCTGCTTAAAAAAATGTTGTCAATTGCTGTTACAGTCGTGAAATGCTGCGTTTAAGTACAGTGTCACACATTTTTTTTTGTTATTTCATAAGTATTTTTCTGCAATGTTTTAATTTACTATTGGCAGTTAAAAAAATGTAGATTTCGATTTTTATGTGTCATATCTTTTTATGATTTTCATAAATTTTCGTAATTTACTATTTCTTGCTTCTATAGTTTACTACCCGTATAGTCACCATGCCTTACATGACATTTATTTATTTATAAATAACAAATATTGGGAGGCAATCTTACACAAATCGACCTAGTCCCAAACTAAGCAAAGGTTGTACTATGGGTACTAGACGACGATATACATACTTATATAGATAAATACATACTTAAATACATAGAAAACATCCAAGACGGGATTCGAACCCAGGACCTCTAGCTTCGGTGGCAGCGTCACTACCAACTAGGCTAAACAGGTCGTTATTTATACAAAACCTGTGTCATCATAGAGTCCCAAAACATTACACACTACATGATTACATACATTGTTACAAATAAAGCACACACAAACATGTCAGAATTGCTAAGAATAGTAATAAACAAAATAATAAATAAAAAGTTTATGCAGATAAATTACCAACTATAAATAGTGTACAAAATATTAAACCTAAATAAAACTAAATTAAATAAATAATCTCTCGATCTCCCCGATGAGCTTTTGACCGATGATGCTAATGATATGTAATAATGAATTAAAAACAAACAAAATACAAGAAATATTGAAGTGGACTTGAGGAGCAAATTTTGGCCTTTGCATGCGTTAGGGGAAACATATTATACTATCACGATTTTTTTTTTTTTTTTTTTATTTATTAGAAACAAACAGTCTCTTATAGTTATAGTTATTACATTAAGACTATTGCTAAATCTTGACTTACAGTTTCCTTAATTAAATATTTAACCTATCATATATATATTTTACCAGTACCTATTTCTTTCTTATTTAGAAAAACAACATTTATGAACAAGAACCAAACATGTGGTATAATGCATACTCAACATAATCACATCTTAGCCTACCGAGATTCCGAAATACATTGCAGGGACAGCTCTTTGAACCTACTCAAACTGTCACAAAATATATCCAAGTTTTGAAACTTGTCATTATACAGCCTGCACGCCCTTTTTATGAAACCATTCTTCGCATATGCCGTACGACTAGGAGGGATATGGGGATTTTTATACGTATATTATCTATTATTAAGAGGGCGCAGTACGATCAGGGTGGATCGGTTCTCCATACAAACGTATTTACGCTCTCATTTTAAAACGCCATGCTAGAATAACATGAAACTTTTTATACACAATGGGATCCGGCATATCTAGGTCGGAAATTAGTTTCTGTTGCTAGAAATTGAAAATAACATTATAATTTCAAGCAACAGAAACTAATTTCCGACCTAGATATACCGGATCCACTTGTGTATACAAAGTTTCAAATGATTCCAGCATGCCATTTCAAAATGAGAGCCGAACTACGTTTGTATGGAGAACCGAGCTTACTGCGGACTCTTAAATCCACATGTGCAGTCAGCATCAAAAATACCTTTAGAGATCTTTTACGTCTCTAAAACTTATTTCTGTGACACGGATCTTTTAAGAAAATAAGTTTGTTGTAATGTAGACCCCGAGTCTCTATATGTATGTACATCTCTCGGTAAATATGTTCCAAAGGTATTTGTTAGTTATTTGTTTCACTTTAAGTATGTATTCATGTCACATGTTTACCATTGTAATTGTATATTTTAAGCTCTGACATGTAAAAGACACCTTGAGGCCTACTACGTGCAGAACATTTAAATTTTGAATTTATAACACACATAAATATACTCACGCCTGTATCCCAATGGGGTAGGCAGAGACCAGGAGAATGTCAAATGCTACGATCTTTACATACTTATTTTGCTTCAATCACATCCATATATCTCATACATGCTCGTCGGTTGCGGGTACTACCTCGAGTCCCAACAGCGCCCGCGTACCGCGTGCGGTATGCGAGGTTAAGCAACGTGGGCCCGGGTCAGTTCTTGGATGGGTGACCGTTTTGACAGGCGCGTTAAACCCTTGATCCCGGCTGTTGTGAATGACAGCAGTCGTTAAGCCAAGTTAGAGGCCTTCGAGCGGCTTGAGAACTTCTAACAGTCAAGTTGCCCACTCACTAGACAAGGGGGGTCGAAGTTGCATTACGTCCAAACCGTAGGGATTACCCTATACGTAACCCCTGGGTGGTGCAAAAAGTGCAGCAAAAACTGGCAACCGTTGTCTTCTCGAAGATCTGACGGTTCGAAAATTAAATGCCATACGATTATTATTATTATATTACTTCTGACCTGGCCTTTTTTCAGTATCGTAAAAAAATATACCCTATGAAACTGGCGCCTGGTCGGGAACCAGTATAAGGTCGGGGAATCACGGGTAACTGACCCCAGGTCGCGAACCAGTATAAGGTCGGGGACTCACCGGTGAGCGTCGACGCGTCCGGCAGTTCCCAGTTGTCGATCTTCGCCTTGAGCGCGCCGACCTCGTCTACGTCCGCGGACACTCGGAAGATGCCTTCCGTCTCGCGGCCGCTCAGTGCAAGCACCTTAACAAGAACATTATTGTATAAAAATGTATTTATTATTTATTCGCATCCGGCTACAAGGCCCGTATTAACATAACTAGACTGACACACATTAACTATTTATTTAGGTGACAAAACGGAGTGGCTCCATTACTTATAATTTATCAAACATCAAGTCAATCCGATCATTGCAAAAAAGCGACAATCGATTCGAAAATTGTTCGTTTAGTCTTATGCTGCTGGCGAGTGGCGTACAGTCAAGGACTTTAATTTGATAACCCCCTCACGGTTGACAGTACCGTCAAACTGTATAGAAATTCAAAAAAATAATTTGCGATATGGGTCCCAAATTTTGACGACCACTTTGGCTTAGTTGGTAGTGATCCTGCCTACGAAGCTGGAGGTCCCATGTTCGAATCCCCAGTCAGGGCATTATTTGTGTGGTGGGCACGAATATTTGTACCTGAGTCTGGGATGTTTCCTATATATTTAAGTATTTAACTTCGATCAATTTTTTTGACGGATGCCCATTCCACTTATCCTATATCTTTGTCCAAGTTTTTTTTCATGCGTAGCCATATTGATATAAATGTCATCAGAATCTTTGATCAAATGTCGGGGTCCCTTCCAAGTTTGATGAAATTATCAAATTTCTTTGATCAAATGTATATTGGACAAAGATATTGGATGAGTGGAAGTGGTGTCCCTTAGTTAGGGACTAGGTCGATTTGTGTAAGATTGTCCCCAATATTTATTTATTAGAAAATAAATACAATACGATGTGACGTTAGCGAACTCGACCACAGATCAAGAAGAAAGGTAGTTGCCCTAAATTCAGGCTGTCGGCAAACCATTAGACGAAACACATTGCTGTGATATACTGTGTGGAAATATAAGTCGGGCCCTGGAGGGAAACTACCTTAAAACATTGAGATAGCTCAATTTTCTGAAGGGAAACATTATTTTATTTCTCCTACGCATTAACTGCTGCATTCACAGATTTTTGGAAAAATTTAGTAGTAGCAAAAAATTGCATTTTTTACATTTTTGTGAAAAAAATGTTTGATGCCAATTGATCCTATTTTTATCAAGGAACAAGAACTTATTAGAGACTGACCTAGTCTAGGATACAAGACAGGCCAAAAATAAAAATAAAGAAATTTTGCACAATTAGTATTGAAAAAAAACCGGCCAAGAGCGTGTCGGGCCACGCTCAGTGTAGGGTTCCGTAGTTTTCCGTCCGTCACATTAAGTTGACATATTAAGTACAGAAACACAAAACCTTTGAAAGCACGTCATTTCATTGTGATTTTGTAGAAATGACAGGTACAATAAACACCTGTTTATACGGTTAAATTACAAACTTAGTTCAGAAATTATTTTTGTATTTTTTTCAAAAACTATTCAACCTATCAAGTTCAAAATAATTTTCCTACAAAGTTTTTATAAAGTTCTACTTTTGAGATTTTTTTCATATTTTTAAAACTTATGGTTCAAAAGTTAGAGGGGGGGGGGGACATATTTTTTTTTACTTCTGGAGCGATTATTTCCGAAAATATTAACATTATCAAAAAATGATTTTAGTAAACCCCTATTTATTTTTAAATACCTATCTAACAATATATCACACGTTGGGGTTAAAATTAAAAAAAAAATCACTCCCCACTTTACGTATAGGGGAGGTACCCTAATAAAATATTTTTTTCCACTTTTTAATTTACCACTTTGTCGGCGTAATTGATATACATATTAGTACCAAATTTCAGCTTTCTAGTGCTAACGGTCACTGAGATTATCCGCGGACGGACGGACAGACGGACGGACAGACATGGCGAAACTATAAGGGTTCCTAGTTGACTACGGAACCCTAAAAAGGTATCTTTTTCAAAAATCTGTGAAACCAGTTTTATTGCTTAGGAGAAATAAAATAATTTTAACAAATTGAGTTACCTCAACGTTTTAAGGTAGTTTCCCTCCACGACTTATCTTTCCACCCTGTATTTGTCAGGAGTCTATTTCATGCGGTTATGTGTTCTTTCCATCACAATTTCGAGCTGATTGATGATGATGTCGATAATAATGCTGGAACCTGCTGTTATTCCCTTATGTTACCTGCTAGGATAGCGCGACCTTCCGCGGTGTCTGGTTATTTATTTATTTAATCTTTATTGCACTAAAGAAACCTTATCGTACAAAAGGCGGACTTAATGCCATATGGCATTCTCTACAAGTCAACCTTAAGGCAAAGCAGAAAAATTGTAGGCGGTTCATCTAACAGCTAAAAGGAAAATCAAGATAAATGGTTACCATCAGGCAGACCCTAAGCTTGTTTACCACCACCGCTTAGTCCTTACCTGCTGGGACAGCGCGACCTGCACCCACGGGAGCTGCCGGTTCGGGAACCGCTCCTTCTGTAGCGCCATCACCTCCGCCAGCGTGTTGCCAAACATCGATTGTCGGAATATTTGAATCTGAGGCAAACGGACAAGTCAGATACACGAAATCCAATCCAGCATCCCTGCACAGTGCGGTGGAGATACTGCGATCACCAACCCAAATGTCAAGCGTGGCGATTATGGCATTTGCACCCCATGATGATGCCGAAGTTTTCCCAAGAGACTACAGTATGGGATTCAAGAAAGAAGTGTATAAAATTTTAAAGGGTCGGCAACGCGCATGTGACATCCCTGGTGTTGCAGGTGTCTATAGGTTGCGGTGACCGCTTACAGTCAGGCGGGCCGTACGCTTGTTTGCTACCGACCGACGTGGTATAAAAAAATTAAGTCGTCCACTGCCTATGTAGGCCTCCCCCTATGTCGGGCAGTGGACGTCCTTGGGCTGATTTTTTTTATACCACGTCGGTGGCAAACAAGAGTACGGCCCGCCGGATGGTAAGCGGTCACCGCAGCCCATGGACGCCTGTAACTCCTAGGAGTGTCACATGATATGGTGGTGGTGGTGGATGACGGTGCTCACCCTCGCCTGGTCGATGTCCTCGGTGGTGGGTTTCCGCGGCGGGCGCTTGCCGGTGACGCCGATGCGCTCCAGCCTCTTGCACGCCACGCCCGCGTAGTGCGACACCTGCACGTGGATCGGCCACTTGCCCACCTGCCCGACACACCAAGGTTCCGAACGATAATAATTTATCAATGACAACACAGCAGTCGTTAAGGGTGGTATTCCACTTCCTCCAATCTTTGTCCAATATACATTTGATCAAAGAAATTGGATGATTGACCCCGACATTTGATCAAAGATTCTGATGACAGTTAAATCAATATGGCTACGCACGAAAAAAAAACTTGGAAGATATTAGACGAGTTGAATGGACCTCTGTCAAAGAAATTTGATCAAAGATTGGAAGTATATTGGACGAGTGGAATACCACCCTAAGCCAGGTTAGAGGCCTTCGGGCGGCTTGAGAACTTCTAACAGTCAAGTTGCCTACTCACTTGACACTTGGTCGAAGTTGCACTACGTCCGTAGGGAGTACCCACCGTTACCCTACACGTGACCCCTGGCTGGTGCTAAAAGTATTAAAAAAAACTGGCAACCGTAATTACTTGTCTTTTCGAAGACCTCACGGTTCAAAAATAAATGCCATACGATTATTATTGATGACAATGCAAAATGCCACCACTAAAATGAGTGAAATGAAGTTGTTGCGTTTAGTCATTACGAGACTAAAGCCTTAATTACACACGTACTATCAACATTGCATAATTAACTGACCATCCGTGAACCTTATTGCAACGGTATAAGGTCTACGATATAAGGTTTACGATATAGTTAACTGTGATGCTGATAGTACGAGACTCGCATGCGAGTTTCACTACATTGCGCGGTTTAGAAGATCGATTAAACTCATTATACCACGGTAACCCGCAATGTAATGAAACTTGCTTGAAAGTCTCGTTTGTGTGTACAGTAAAGAGGCATCATTTTAATTTTCATGTAACCATTTTTGTGAAATAAAAATAGATATTTTATATAGAAAATCACCGTGAGTTTCAGACAAATTGTAAAATAGATAAAAGGGGCCACTCATGTCTTTAATGTCGAGTATCGCTCGACATGTTATGTACTCGTCGACCTTAAAGAACGTTATTGACTCGTTTTAAAATTAAATATTCTTGGATTTTGGCATGTTAATACTGAGGCGTTTTTAGATCTTGTATTATTGGAGTATTGGGCACAGGGAAAATAAATCATATTTAAATCTAAGTCCTGGCACACTCCTAGCAGATCCAGTCCAAAGTGGATTCTCTGTGGTCTGTCGGTACTTTTTGACTCGTCTTGCAGTCTGTAGAGCGACGAACATACCTCAGGGAAGGCATCCGCGAAGGCCGGGTCCCGATGCCGGTTGACGTAGTTGGTGAGGGCGGGCTGGAAGGCGGGCGAGGGCGGGACGAAGGCCAGACACACCGCCAGCAGTTCCCAGCCCCGGAGCAGCGAGTCCCGGAGTGGGTTTTCTGTGGTCTGTCGGCACAGTTGGACGTATAGCTCGTCTCGTAATCTGTAGAATAACAGTACAATTAGGACATTGTGTGAAATATTCGCAACATGCGTCATGTACGCAACGTTTCCAGAGAATATTTTTCCTGCAAACGCTCTGGCTAAAGAATGAACTCCTTATATTCGCCTTCGAGTCTCCTAGAGCTGCAGAATCATCTTTAGGCCAAGTTAACTGCTTACCGTCAAGCGGGCCGTACGCTTGTTTGTCACCGAGGTGGTATAAAACGCACTACCACGACCATAGCCGCTGATGGCCGCCACCTGACGCAAACGCCTGCCGCGCCAGCATGACCCGCCCCTAATTAAGTCGAAACAAGTCCGTTGTCAACTGGTCACGTATAACGTGGCCACAGATTTGTTCAGATTGGCTTCGATGATTTCAAAAGAAGCGCGTCGGAATACAAGAGAACTCTTGGTCTTGCCTGGTACTCAACGAAGAGGCAGACCTTAGTTACGGTATTACGAGGTAGGTAGGGCTCACATTTCAGGTCACACGATGAAGTTGAGCGTCATGCCGGACCGGGCCTTGCGGTTGCCAATGTATCTATGGACCAGTCGGAACAGGGCCGGGGGCATGTTAGTGACTCACTTCTCGCTAGCGAAGGTGGCGTGGAGCAGGTCCTGCGCGACGGAGTTGAGCGTCATGCCGGGCCGGGCCTTGCGGTCGCCCATGTAGATCTGGACCAGTCGGAATAGGACCGTGGCCATGTTAGTGACTCACTTCTCGTTAGCGAAGGTGGCGTGGAGTAGATCCTGCGCGACGGAGTTGAGCGTCATGCCGGGCCGGGCCTTGCGGTCGCCCATGTAGATCTGGACCAGTCGGAACAGGTCTGTGGCCGCCTTCTTGTGGGCCTTGTCCCAGTCGGCGCCGACCATGGGCGCGCTGATGCCTGATGATGTCCATGATAGCATGTCGCGCACTGACGCCTGGGGGAAAGTAGTGGTAAGTTAATCCAGTATAAAAATAAGAATAATAATATCCAGACAAGTCGTTTGGTTGTACACAAGAATATAAAAACTTTGAAGGTATTTTTACCACAATGGTTAAATATCAAATAAAGAAACATAAATTACGTTTATCTTTTACAATCGTGTTGTAAACCGACATTTGTTAATTAAGCTCGTCTATGTATATTTGACCCCTAGCAGTCCACCATTCAAGAAGAAACGGCAATGATTATTGGATCAACCATATCAAACCAAAAACATGTCATGTAAAATGACGGCCAAGACTTACAAGACTTATAACGCTTTCGCTCTAAAAAAGTTATCATATCCCCGAAAAAGCCAAGCCCTGTCTGACCAGTATGACCACGGTCCGATGGACTAATTTACGATACGAAATTACGTCACAGCTTTTCAATGTTGTGACATGCTATTGCATCCAAATAGATCTATGAAACCGCCAAGCCATACTTTTTAAACCAAGGGTTAAAGTCAGGGCTTATGCCTTATGGGCCTAGTTTTTCCTGGAACCTGTTAACAATTTGTCTTGGCCGCCAATTTTACACGAAATGTTTTGGTGGGATTAATTACTGTGCTAAGGTTTTTTCTAATACACATCAAACCCGCACTCGCGTAGTTAAATATTAATATCTTGTAATCTTTGGATTAAGGTAAAGAACAGGTAAGAACCTTTTTTATATAAAGTATTGTATGTACCCGAAATAGAATTGGCGACCGTGACAGGACGCGCGTGTGGGATCACTCCACTTTTTTTCAGAAACAGAGGGCGTCAACCATTTTGAGGTCCTGCTCTGGCCGTGGTGATGTCACCGCTTGAAGGGGCACGGAAACTGTCGAAGCCTGCGAAATGAAGAGCGCCGCGCCGTGGGAGGAAAAAGCCGGGCCAGCCAATACGAGCCCTGCGCGGAGGACAAGCCCTGGCAAGCCAACTACGGCATGCGTGGGACCGGTGGCTGATGCTTGCGCGAGAAGGGAATGCCGTTATGCTTAAAGAGGGGGGCGGAGGTGGGTGAGTACCTTTTTCCTGAAGATGCCCTTGTTGAAGTTGAGGTGGTCCTTGGCGAAGATCTCGATGTCCTGCTCGGGCGGGCGCGGCGCGTGCGCGCGCACGGGGCTGTACAGCGCCTCCGCGCCCGCCAGCGGCTGCACACAAACAATTCACTCATAGTACAGTCAACTGCAAAAATACGGGTGCATACAACACAATAACATTAACATACACTACAAAATATGGAAACGAAGGTTACAATGCTGCGGGTGTTTCAGAATAGGATAACACTCAGCATGTGTCGGAGCACAGTGTTACGACGCTGATCAAGTGGACTTAATAAACCCACGCGGATAGCCTTACAATAGAACGTGGTACAGCTCGTCTGGCTGTCGTATACTCACCCGGTGCGGGTCGGGCTCGTGGCCGATGTTGTAGTAGGCGACGCCGTGGTTCATGTACTCGGCCTGGTGCGGCAGGTACACGCCCGAGCCGTCGTCGTCGTCCGGCGTGCGCGCGCCGCCGTCGCTCGACTCGTTGTCGGGCTCGTGGCCCGAGAGCGAGCGCGAGCCCAGCGAGCCCGGCGAGTGCGAGCGGGACGAGCCGCCCGACTCCGAGCCCGAGCCGTCCGCGTAGCGCCCGCCCCCTGCCAACACAATTATTACTAGTGGCTCTGTGAGCTGTAGAAATCTCATAAAAAAAATGTATTTCAAATTTCAAAATTTCCAAAAACTGATTTGACAAAAAAATCTATATAATTATCGAACCTGCTCACAAAATTTCAAGAGAATCGGTTGAGAAATGCGACCTGTTGAGGAGAACATCCGGACGGACAGACAGACAGACAGACATACGAAAGAATTTTTGTCGAAAGCTGAGAGACGCTAAGCTCGCTCGGTCCATTATTCTTATTATTTAAATTGAAATTTTCATATTATTGTATTGTACATATATGGACATAGTGTGCAATAAAGAATTATCATTATTATTATGTTCTTTTTCTCTTCAAGTGGAGGTTATTTTATTTTCAAACCCGCGGGCTTTTGGCCAAACGAGTGTAGAGACAATGTTACCGATTTATTACCTATTGTTCTAGGGCTAAGAATTTACTATTTCGCATGTGTTCACTGCTTCTTGTAATAAAATGTATGCGAGTTATTATTATTTTGTTTTGGGCCTTTGTATGCCGCTTCGACCACCGTGTGATCTATTGTATGTATACGGACCCAGGCTTTGGATCAAGACAGAGAACGCAATACAGAGAGTGCAGAATGCCTGCGCTCGTTTTTGTTTTGATATACCCAGACGAGCGCATGTCACACCTTTCTTAATAAAAAATAAAATTTTAAACATGAAGTCCCGCAGAGAGCTACATATAGCCTGTACGACTCAAAAAGTATTATGGAAAGGACAGCCTGAATATCTTTTTGAGAAGCTTCGATGGTCCAAGGATGTACATAATCTAAACACGCGATCGAAATTTGGAAATTTTTTAAACATTCCTCGAAGTCATGCTGCTGGTTTTAGAGGCTCTGTTCGAATTAGTAGGCACATTTAAAAGGAACATTAATGTTTTGTAACACCTATTATATATATCTACGTTATGAATATTTAAATTCTGCATGTCTTGTTCGTAATGTTATCTTCAGTCATAAGTCCATCAACAGATGGCGTTACGCGTTCTAAAACTGCATCTAAACGTTGTTTATTTCAATATAATGGTCTTGCACTAGCTATCGAAAAGAACGGTTGTTTTACTTCTCCCACACCTCGAGATCTCCCGGTACAAAAGTGGTCCTTAACGAACGGATATAAGAACTATATTAGTGTAACTACAGAATTAACCTCAAAGGTTATTTACAACTTACGAATTAAAACTGAATTAAGTAAAAGATATAGTGAAAAGACTAAATAATAAGCGATAAATTGACTTTATAAGTGTATATAAACATTGGTGTGTGCATATAAACATTTCATCATGGATAATTACATAAAAGAACAAGAAAATTTATACGTGTTGTTGGTGAAAACGGTTACTAATTACAAGAAATCTCCTAAACAAAGGTTAACGAGAGGTTATGTGCAATTGCGAATGGAAACACTTACGGATTATTGGACTAAATTCCACAACAATCATTTGGAAATGTTGAAGTTAGTACCTAAACAAGATCGCGCACAGCTCGAGTACTTCACAAAAGATTACTTTTCGGAAATGGAAGAACAATACATTGATTTACGATCGGATATGATGGATTTGTTATCTACTATGAATATACGAAGCGGAGAAAGTTCTTCCAGCTCCTATAATCCTCCAACTGCAACAAGTGTTTGTGATGAAGTCCGTTTACCTAAAATTAACATTCCTCAGTATTCAGGCAGCTATCACGAGTGGACTTCCTTTCATGACCTATATACGTCGTTAATCCACAACAAAGCAACACTCACCAAAGTGCAAAAAATGCATTATTTGAAAAGCTGTTTATCAGGTGAAGCGGAACTATTATTAAAGCATGTACCCGTCACTGAGAGTAATTATGACATAGCTTGGAATATCTTAATCCAAAGATATAATAACAAAAGAATAATAATAAACACGATTTTAACTCGATTAGTAAATCAGAGAAAATTAACTACTGGAACAGCCAAAGGGTTACGAGATTTATTGGACACGACAAGCGAATGTTTGAATAAATTGAAAAATCAAGATATTCCCGTTGATACTTGGGACATACTAGTGGTTCATATAATTGTCAACAAACTGGATTCAGAGTCACATAAAGAGTGGGAAAACGAGCTAGGGTCCCTGGATATCAGCGAATTACCAACATTAAATATGTTCAAAAAGTTCCTAGAAAAAAGATTTCGTGTTATGGAAATGATACAAACCCCGTCATCGTCCGCACCTGTAAATAAAAGAAGTTTTCATCTGAATAAAGTCGAACAGAAATGCCTTTTTTGTAATCAAGACCACATGTTGTACACTTGTAAGGAATTTTCGAAACTGGCTGTCGATAAGAGAGTGGAATATGTGCAAAGCTCGCGGCTTTGCTACAATTGTTTAATGCCGGGACACTCAGTTAAAATATGTAGATACCGATCATCTTGCCGCCGATGTGGGAGAAAGCATCACTCTCTGCTGCACAGCACATGGAGCCCACAGCCGCAGACCGCTGAAAAGGCTCTAGGGACATCGTCATCGCTTTTAGAGAATAAAGAAGATATCGAGGAAGAAAAAGAAGATAAAAATAAAAAGAGTATTCTATCTCACCTCACTATGGGGACACACGCGGTGATGATGCCAACTGCATTAGTCCAAGTAAACACTGTCAACGGTGAAAAACACTTGATGAGGGCGTTATTGGACCCTTGCTCTCAAGAATCCTTTATAACGGAGTCCGCAGCACAAAAGCTTCGCGTCCGTCGTACGTCGATTAGCGGGCACGTCATGGGAGTTGGTCAAATGAAGACTCCACTCAAATATGCTGCGGAAATTCAGTTCTCATCAAGAATCGAGCCTGAAATGAACATGAAGGTTACCGCGTATGTTGTACGCAATATTACCGACCTTATGCCGTCGAAAGAAGTAAAAGTTGAAGACTGGAAACACATCGAGAAGTTGTGTCTCGCAGATCCCACATGTCACACACCAGGCCATATCGACTTGCTTTTAGGAGTGGAAGTATGTAGCGAAGTTATTAAACCTGGTGTGATCAAGGGCCCCTCAGGATCACCTATAGCGCAAGATAGTCACCTGGGGTGGATAGTTTCTGGAAATGCGAGGACAGATCACACTGCAACTAAAAACATCGTCAGCATGCATTTGAATATTGAGCTAAACAACATGCTGAAGAAGTTCTGGGAGTTAGAAACCATAGAAGAAGAAAACCATACACTAACTTCAGACGAAAAGAAGGCAGAAGATATTTTTGAGAAAACGCACAAAAGAAAAGAAGATGGCCGTTATGTAGTCCGACTGCCATTTAGAGAAGACTCACCTGTCTTACCACGTGGCTCAAGAGGTTTAGCAGTGAAAAGGTGGACATCACTAGAAAGAAGATTAGATAAAACACCGCAGTTCAAGAAGGATTACAACAATGTTTTACAAGAGTATTTAGATCTACAACATATGGAAAAGGTAGAAAATAAAGAAATACCTGAGAATTGCGTGTATCTTCCCCACCTGGCAGTGGTAAGAGAGGATAAGGAGACCACAAGAGTTAGAGTGGTTTTTCATGCATCATGCGCTGGTGCTAATGGGGTAACACTAAATGATGGCTTACTTATAGGTCCTACTCTGCAAGAGAATCTACGTGATATTCTGCTTAGGTGGAGAACTCACAAAATTGCATATGTTGCCGATATCGTAAAAATGTACCGGCAGATTGAAGTAGATGAGGCAGACAGAGATTATCAACGAATTGTCTGGCGACCAGATGATCAGAAGCCGATAGAAGATTACCGACTCCTCAGATTAACCTTCGGAATGGCATGCGCACCGTACTTGGCTGTAAAAACCTTACGTCAAGTAGCTTTAGATGAGGGTCGAGAAGTTCCTGAAGCGCAGCGTATAATTCTAGAAGATTTCTACATGGACGATCTTTTGTCTGGACATGAAACAGAAGATAAAGCTATAGGAAATCAGAAGGAAATTGTATCAATTTTAAAGAAAGGTCGATTTGAGCTTCAAAAGTGGAGTTCCAATTGTGAAAACTTTATGGAAGAAATTGAACCTGTCAAAAGATCACAGAATACCCAACGGGGAGTAGATGGCAAAGACAGTATTAAGACACTAGGTATTTTATGGAACACAAAAGAAGACAAATTACAAATAACAAATAACATGAAAGACTTACCTTCACAACACGTTACCAAGAGGAATGTTTTAGCAGGAATAGCATCCCTGTTTGATCCAATGGGTTGGCTGGCACCTTCTGTCGTTATTGCTAAAACATTTATGCAGAAATTATGGACACTTGGGGTAGATTGGGATGAAGAGTTTTCGAGCGAATTGAAAGAAGAATGGCTAAAATTTAGAAATGAGATTCCGACCTTGACCGATGTACAAATAAATCGCTGGATACATACCACTTCTGACAGAAGTTCTATGGAAGTACACGGATTTGCTGATGCCTCGATGAGTGCTTACGCCGCAGTAGTATACACACGGGTTGTTGAGTCAGATGGGCAAGTCAAAGTATCACTACTTACAGCTAAAACGAAAGCAGCCCCCTCGAAGCAAGTATCCATGCCGAGGTTAGAGTTATGCGGCGCGGTTCTCCTGTGTAGACTTCTGAAACACATTGTAAACATACTAAAGTTACAAAAGCATCAAGTTTATGCATGGTCAGATTCACAAGCTGTACTTGCATGGATAAGAGGTGACCCAGGCCGATGGACTCCTTTTGTAAAGAATCGGGTTACTGAAATAAATAACATGAACGTGATAAACGGGTGGTATTATGTTAACACTAAGCTCAATCCAGCTGATCCTGCGTCACGAGGAGTAATGCCAAGGAAGCTCTTAACTAATTCATTGTGGTGGAATGGACCGGCATTTCTTCTAGAGCCAGTCATAGAACTGCCGGGGAACGACGTACCTGAAACAGAGCTAGAATGTCGCAAAGTGATAAAATCATTGGTAATTACAGGTACAAATGATGTTGAAGATGATTTATTACTTACCTTGACACGTAGATACTCGTCGCTTGGGAAACTGGTGAGAATAATCGCATACTGTCGTAGATGGATGCTGCACCTACAAAGAAAAAAAACAAATGAAGATAACTTACCAACTTACCTGACGACTGAAGAGAGGGATGAAGCACTCACCGTTTGCTTAAGACGAACCCAAGAAGTTGAATTTCCAGAGGAGATACACGATTTAAAGAGTAAGAGACAGCTGAAAAGAAAAAGTCGTTTGTTGCCACTCGCCCCCTTTTTAGATCCAAAGGGTGTGTTAAGAGTAGGCGGCAGACTGCGCCATGCTGATTTAGGAGCCCAACAGAAGCACCCTATCATACTAACGAAGGACAATGCTCTGTTACCTCTTCCTTTAGCAGAAGCACACAGCAGCACTCTTCATGGTGGTCCACAGCTGATGGTGATTTATCTACGGTCGAAGTATTGGATACTCGGCGCCCTTAATCAAGTTAAAAAATATGTCCGCAATTGCATCGTATGCATCCGGCAGAGAGGCGAGACTAGCAGTCAGCTGATGGGTGATTTGCCTGCGGTAAGAGTAAAACCCGGCAAGCCCTTTTTGGTCAGCGGGGTAGACTTTGCGGGCCCTATCAACGTGCGTATGAGTAAAGGACGTGGCGCAAAGTCAACGAAAGCATATATATCTCTCTTTGTATGTTTGGTCACCCGAGCGTTCCATATTGAACTTGTCAGCAGTTTAACCACACAAGCTTTTCTAGCCGCACTAAGAAGGTTCGTTGCCAGAAGAGGAAGATGCGCCGAGATTTGGAGTGATCATGGTACAAATTTTGTAGGGGCCAAGAGAGAATTAATGACCATGTGGCGCCAAGGTCAAAAGAGAATCCCGGATGAATTTGCAGCTCAGTTGGATGACATGAGGATTAAATGGAAGTTCATACCCCCGGCGGCTCCAAATTTTGGCGGATTGTGGGAAGCCGGCGTGAAATCAATAAAATATCACATGAAAAGGGTCATAGGCAACTCCACCCTCACATTTGAAGAAATGACCACCTTACTTACCCAGATCGAAGCTTGCCTCAATTCGCGCCCCTTATACCCACTTAATGATGATCCGGACTCCTCGCAACCTTTAACTTCGGGCCATTTTCTGACCAGCGAACAGATAGTTAGCATCCCCGATGATGACTACACTGATTTCAAGATTCATCAGCTATCCAGATGGCAATTAACTCAAAAGTTATTACAAGATTTCTGGTCACAGTGGCAGAAGGAGTACTTAACACGTCTTCAACAACGCATGAAATGGAACCGAATTACCCAAGAGTTGGATATAGGGGATCTGGTACTGGTCAAAGACCAAAGACTCCCGCCAGGTAACTGGCCGATGGGTCGTATTGTTGGAAAGCATCCAGGCCCTGATGGTTTAACTCGGACTTATGATATAAAAACGATATCTGGTGTTATGCAAAGGCCTATAACCAAGCTCTGCATCTTACCTGTCTCAAAGGACTCCGTCCTTTCAGGGGGAGTATGTTCGAATTAGTAGGCACATTTAAAAGGAACATTAATGTTTTGTAACACCTATTATATATATCTACGTTATGAATATTTAAATTCTGCATGTCTTGTTCGTAATGTTATCTTCAGTCATAAGTCCATCAACAGATGGCGTTACGCGTTCTAAAACTGCATCTAAACGTTGTTTATTTCAATATAATGGTCTTGCACTAGCTATCGAAAAGAACGGTTGTTTTACTTCTCCCACACCTCGAGATCTCCCGGTACAGGCTCTTTCAAATATCGTGCTTCAAAGATATGGAATAATTTACCGCCACCTTTAAGGAACAAAGTCAGCTGTCAGACATTTAAAATCAAATTAAAGCAAGTATTGCATGAGAGGCAGAGGCACGATTTTGAAATAGCCTTTAAATTTAAATAGTAAATAAAAAACCCAACAACTTAGCCATTCACCACACACACACACACACACACACACACACACACACACACACACACACACGCACACACACACACACACACACACACACACACACACACTCACACACACACCACACACACACACACAAGGTATTTAAATTTTAATTCGGTAGTTGAATATTAGTTTAGCAACAGTTTAGTATGATACCCACTGTCACTACATTTTCTTCTCGGCAAACATCATAGACCGAGTTAGGGGCACATTGAAAACCAGCGCTGGTGGTACAAATATGGGCCGCCAGCAGTAGCTGAATGTGTTCCTTTTGCCGCTTTCTAAATTGTTAACGGTTATTTTTTGTTAGTATTTTTTGTTTATAACTTTTTATAAGGCAATAAACTATTTCTTATTCTTATTCTTATTCTTATTCTATTGTGGTAGCCCTTTAAGGCAGGCAGACACGCTACTAGAAATCGTTACGATCGGACTGTACCGTTCAAACTCGAGAGCGAACTTTTGTTTGATTAACAAAAGAAAAAATACGTGTCCAATATTTTTGACGGACTAATTATGTATATATTTTTTTTCTCCATATAACAATACCCGATTCGTAACTGAATTCAACTTCTTATGAATTTATTGTTGTTTTTTGCGCTCCACGTCCACCTGTGCCGTGGATACTCACGGGACAGCTGGGCCTGCTGGATGATGTAGTCCTGCAGCGGCAGCAGATGCTGCATGCCCCGCAGGTCCCAGTTGCAGTACAGCGGGGAACCGTCTTCGTCCTCTTCGTCGGCGTCTAGGGGGGACTCTTCCACTTCCTCTGGCCTCCTGTGACCTGGATACACCGCACATTTTATTGGTTAAGCACATTTCACTTTGTATTTTAAAAATTTTACTGTTTTGAAAAATGATACCGCGAAGAGTTTATTAAGCCGATTCTTTAAGACAAAGTGAAGTCTTTCGGGCGCGTTTTTCAGCTTAACTATGGTTAATTTAAAAACAGTCTTGTGTCTAACGTCATAAAGTTCATTTTAATGTGTTAAGGTTTTCAAGTATATCTGTCTTGTTATCGTGTATTATATATATAAGGTCTTTGGGTAGCACTTACGCCGCGATTTGGCCCGGTCTCTCGGCGTCGTCGTCCTCTCTAACCGCTGGTTGTGTTTTTGTACGTTGGGCTCCGTTAGCGGCGGATCCAGGTTGATGCATTTCATCTTGTAGTTTACTGTGAACAAAATCATTTATAAGAGTCTCTATAAGCAAAACTGAGCTTACCAGAATAACTAACAGAAGATAGTAACTAGGCGTTCGAAGACGATGTCGAGGCCAGGGCAAAGTGAAAAATCCAGATAAGGAAAGCTGAGCACACTTCCTCCTCCCCTCTAAGCCTTCCTCTAAGGGCCTGATGTGGGATGACTAGCTAGGAAGAGAGAGAGATCTAGATTCCGCTCACTAGTACCGCATGCGACACTCACCGGCGGCCATGTTGTCCTGCTCGTTGTCGGAGCAGAGCCGCATGAACTTGTGCGGCTCCTGGTGCCGCTCGACATTGAACTCTTGCTGGATGTGTACCGCTCAGGTTCCGCTCGCTAGTACCGCATGCGACACTCACCGGCGGCCATGTTGTCCTGCTCGTTGGCGGAGCAGAGCCGCATGAACTTGTGCGGCTCCTGGTGCCGCTTACTGCTGCCGCTCGACAGTGAACTTTTGCTGGATGTGTACCGCTCAGGTTCCGCTTGCTGCCGCCTACAAAAAAAATAGGGTCGAATTTTAGAATGGCTGTGTTGGAAATAGGTAGGATATAGATTTTATATATCTTGATATCGAAGCTCTTCGTAGTGACCTCTGTTGTCAGATTAGTTTTTTGGAAACAAAACTGTCAATTGTTTGTTATTGTGGATTGAAAATAAATAAACAAGAGAAAATACCGTGTGTATATATGAGAATCAGCTTTCAACTTAGCATGAACTCGTTTTATAAGAGGTTAGATTAAGTTGGGTACGTAATGATTCCTACATCCTACCAACTGCGCCAATGCGGACATTCGACTCTTCGTTCCCGTTCGTTAAGACGTTTTTAGAGTTTTACATACAAGGTGACTGTCATCATCATCATCATATCATCCGAAGGACGTTTCCGCTGCGGGACATTCCGTACATGTACCCCACACCGTTTGTCTTAGGAATGGTCTCTTACCAAAGCCTCGAAGTGCGTAGGCAACCCGCAGCGGGTAAATATGTTTTTAGGTTGATTCGCGGCTCAATACAAAACCCGTGGCTACTGCAATCTTATCTTAAAGTACCAACGCTTTTTGCAAGGACAACCCTTCGTCCTCGCGCCATCCCCTTTTTGTAATTCCCAACACCAGCACTTTAGTCACTAGTCCTTTGTATATAGCACTAGACCACATTAATAACATCCTTCTGCATAATTCCTCCCTGGACATATTTTCACAAACGGAATCGAGTTTCCTGGCCACAGCAGCTCGTTATCCGGAGTCGATCTCTACACGCTCAACCATAACCTAGTGTAACCTATTCAAATATAGATTAGTGTAGATCAATAATGTGTAGGTTAGCGTAGCTTAATAATGTAAGAATATATTTAAGTAGGTAAATATATTACTTGAATTTGATAATGTGCTCAATATTTAATATCTAGTAATAAGTTTGACATGTACCTAACCTATAACTTACATGTATGGTGAAACTGTTAATGTAAGTTGATTAAATAAGTAAATAAATAAATAGCCCTCCCCGAAAGTGTGCTATAATGACTGGTCCTACGCCACCGCCATCGAGCGGACTCCTGCGACCTTTACAAGGCCATCAGTATACCTCGTGAGGTAGGTCCTTTTAAATTAAGAATCGATTATACTCCTTATTCTTTATTACCTACTGTTGGTCGAGAGTCTACCTAGTGAACTCCCTGCCGCTAGGCTGGTTTACTAGGAGGGCTTGTCCACGCTCTATGCTGCTTGCTTGTACCGCTTCCCTATCACTAGCTCCACCAAACTCTCTCCCAGGGTCGTACTACCAGGATAAAAGAGCCAGTACCTAGTGAACTTCCTGGGTCTAGGCGACCGGCCAGAAAGGTTTGTCCACGCTGTATGCTGCTTGCTTGAACCGTTCCGCTCTCTCTAGATGCACCAAACTCTCTTCCAGGGCTATACTAGAAGGATGAAGACAGTACCTGGTGAACTCTCTGGGAGGGTGCCAGTTGCCGTGGTGGCGCAGGTCTAGACTGGTCTATCGGAAGGGTTTGTCCACGCTGTATGCTGCTTGCTTGTACCGTTCCGCTCTCTCTAGATGCACCAAACTCTCTTCCAGGGCTATACTAGAAGGATGAAGACAGTACCTGGTGAACTCTCTGGGAGGGTGCCAGTTGCCGTGGTGGCGCAGGTCTAGACTGGTCTGTCGGAAGGGTTTGTCCACGCTGTATGCTGCTTGCTTGTACCGTTCCGCTCTCTCTAGATGCACCAAACTCTCTTCCAGGGCTATACTAGAAGGATGAAGACAGTACCTGGTGAACTCTCTGGGAGGGTGCCAGTTGCCGTGGTGGCGCAGGTCTAGACTGGTCTGTCGGAAGGGTTTGTCCACGCTGTATGCTGCTTGCTTGTACCGTTCCGCTCTCTCTAGATGCACCAAACTCTCTTCCAGGGCTATACTAGAAGGATGAAGACAGTACCTGGTGAACTCTCTGGGAGGGTGCCAGTTGCCGTGGTGGCGCAGGTCTAGACTGGTCTGTCGGAAGGGTTTGTCCACGCTGTATGCTGCTTGCTTGTCGTACCGTTCCGCTCGCTCTAGCTCCACCAATCGATCCTTATCTAAATGTCTGCAAATAATTGACGGAAAAATAAGTTTTATTTTTCTTACATAGGAACTTCAGGATTTTGATCAGATTCCCTAATAAGGTTTGGAGGTTCACCCACCAGAGATATGTTAAGCTGCGTTTCCACTCAGCAGTCAAATGAACACACAGTTTAGCACATTTTAATGGTTCATATTCTGAGGGGTAAGGTGGATAGCATTGGACTTCTGCAACACTGCTGAAAACAAGCAGCCGCAGAGGAAAAAATGTAAACTCTCGGTACTGACGAGTACCTCTGCAAGTTGAGGCGACCGCTCCTAGTAGTAAATGTCAATAAGCGTTACCTGAAGTATTGCAAGCCTAAGAAACCACCTTGACAAGAGTAAAACTTGTTAAAAGGTTGAAGTTAGTGTGGGTTGGCCACAGAATCGATCAGAAGACACGCACAGAAAATGTTTTTCTTTAACAAATCAGAGGTTTGACTGGTAGAAATATCACGGATCACGGTCACATCTCCGCCTTCCGTTCGTCTACTAGTGTCCGTCTGTATCTTATTAACCGTAATAGGTAAACAGCTTTTTTTTAGTATGTATCTGACAATTGCCTCTATAACAGAAAATATATAAAAAATTACAAGATACGCGATTTTTTCGGTACGCACTTTTTTGATGGTGTGTGACGGGCACATGTCCAGTTTAAGGGTGGGGTGCATCAATCCATCGGCAATCGTAAACGGAGTTTGTAAAGATTGACAAGTTGCTATGGGATGAGAGTTCCCGGCGCCATATTTAAAGTTGATCTGTGTGTAATCGTAAGTCGGTGCAACCCATTCTTCACCACCAGTCGACGGCGCCGACGTCTATACACGACAACATGTTCCGCAGCCTCACCTGTCGGAGTAGCGCTCCCTCGCGTGCCGCGACAGCTGCCGCGGCCGCTCCAGGCTGTGCATGACGCGGGAGGCGCCCGCCGCGTCGGTGGCCAGCGAGATGGACGACACCAGCGAGGGCCGCGCCGCCGACGTCTATACACGACAACGACATTTATTTATACGCTCAATTTAATCTCAACTTTATACGGTGATACAGATGAGACATTTTAGATACAAACTGTATAAGACGTCCAGATAGATCGAACTACCTCGTAGTGTTCGGTTGGTTCATTGAATTGCACCACGTCCTTAGGGAGTATCCACTCTGATTAAAATCCGATTGTATGGAAAGTTTGACAAGTTTATATGGCGACAGCTGCCGCCATATTTACCTTTGAACGGTCTGTATTCGTAAGTTGGTACCCACCCTATGTAATCAGTATTAAGATTGTCTCCAGATATTTATAGGTGAGGGGTGGGGTACGTACCTGTAGGAAGGGCGTCGGCTGCGGTTTCTGGAGGGGACTGCTTGGGCTTTGCGGGGAGGCCGACTCGCAGGACGAGCCCGCCGACTGCTGCTTCAACTGACAACTCCTTATTATACTCCAGACAGAAAATGGTAGGCAATCAAGACAATTATCTACCACTTTAGGACGGTTAACTTTGGACTTTCACTGCCAAAGATTTCGTAGCGCTACGCGAAAGAATATGAAGTGGAAAGCGCCTACGAGACAAGACCTAGCGGGGTCCTAGCATTGAAAGTGTTAAGGCTTGGTCCCGAATTTGCGCGAATTGGGTATTCGCCATATGTTAAAATTTATAATATGATGCCATGTCAGGCTATGGATAGTAAACCATCAAAATATCACAATGATTTGTAAATTTTATCAAAATTATAAAACAATAGGCAACAAAACATTAGAAAAATTGATTTTATTTTTCTTTATCGTCCAAAACTCATTTCTTGAAATTGAAAAGGTCACCTTGCATCAAATGATGTTCGTGGTCGGAAAATTGGATTTGGCATTAATTTTACTATTTCACCACTACCAACATATAAAAAGCCAATACTACCTCATATGATGCAAGATAGAAGCATTGCATTAAGAGCAATGGAGAGGGCTATGCTGGGATTTTCTTTGCGTGATCGCATCAGGAATGATGCCATCCGCAGCAGAACCAAAGTGATCGATATAGCCCTTCGAATCGCTAAACTTAAGTGGCAGTGGGCGGGGCACATAGCACGTAGAACCGATGGCCGTTGGGGCGGAAAGGTTCTCGAGTGGCGACCACGTACCGGAAGGCGTAGCGTGGGCAGGCCCCCCACACGGTGGACTGATGACCTGTTAAGGGTCGCGGGTGTCCGCTGGATGCGGGTGGCGCAGGACCGGTCATTGTGGAAGTCTTTGGGGGAGGCCTATGTCCAGCTGTGGACGTCATTCGGCTGACATGATGATGATTATGATGATGCAAAATAAAATGTACGGATATATTTCCTATTAATGACCTAGGTACACTACATTAATACTTATAGTAATAAATTATTACTAATAATTACCTTGCGCTTTGTTAGGGGCGTGCTCTCGACCGATTTGAAGTATTTTTCGTGCATGGAATCATCGGAGGCGTCTTTTCGCGGCGAGATGAAGCTGCCACTCCTGTTCAACCCTGCAGAAATAGTATTTTATGCAATTGTTACATAATAAGGGTTCTTAAAATTAGAAAGCCGCTGGTAACAAACGAGCGTAGCGAGTTTTGTTATTAAAGACTGGAGAATTCGAAGACCCAATTATTTGTAACATTGCATACAATATTTTTTCTACGACAGCAAAATATTTTTTTTATTTAGATTAAAAATCAATATGTTGGCAGAAGGGGTATTGGCGTGTGCCTCTTAAAAAAAAAGCAATTGTATAATAATGTATGGAAATCCATTTTGATTCTCCCAACAGTTGTATTATGATTTCTCTATGGTATAGACTTGTCTTTGTATAAAAAGTTTATAGTTTTCATACTGCTGTCAGTCACCTAATTGACAGATTATAATGCTGGGATAGAAAAAAAATAAAGCACAATCAGAGGCACAGGCAGAGGTACCATAAAAGATAATGTCGTGAGGAAGCCTGCATACTTCTACGAAGAAATTCAAAGGTGTACGTGAAGTCCCCAACCCGCACTGGGCTAGCGTGGGGACTACTGCTCGTTCCCTCTCATCAATGAGAGGAGGTCTGTGCCCAGCAGTGGGACGTATACAGGCTGATTATGATGGTGATTATATAGTAGATAATTAACCAAGGACTGAAAAAAGCCAAATCCTGACGAGATTTTTTGGTGCTCGAACATAGTGGGAGCGCCATTAGTTCGAGGCTGAAATAGGTGGTTTCTACTGGTGGGGCAACTAAAAAAATGCCAAATATGCACGAACTTTTTTTTTCTACAAATTTCAGTCATGTCTTGATAGTTATCCTGTGGAACCCTGGGCAGCCCCGGTACGTACCCGCGTGCGGCGACCACTTGTCGGGCTCGAGCGCGGGCGCGCCGGCGCTGCGCTTGCGCAGCTGCGGCGTGCACGTCGCCGCGCACGCCGGCGCCGCCGCCGCCGCCGCCACCGCCGCCGCGCTTAGCTCCTGTAAACGACCAATTACAGACTAGTGGCTCCGTGAGCTGTAGATATCGCAATTTTTATTTTTATTTAATTTCCAAAAGCTGACTCGACAAAAAATTATATATAACTGTCGAACTTGCTCACAAAATTTCACGAAAATCGGTTGAGAAATGCGACCTGTAGAGGAGAACATCCGGACAGACAGACAGACAGACATGCGAAAGAATTTTAGTCGAAACCTGAAACGTTGACGCTTCGCTCACTCGGCCAATAACTCCACACATCGACTCCACACGAGAACAAAACTTCACACATTCTATACCCTTGTTTGAAAACCTTCAAACCTATTTTAGCCATAGAGGTAGGCGAATACTTCTGTACAAGTAGATATCCAACTGTGATCAAAAACCCGTCCCTTTCTAATATACTATGTATGTATGTAAATAAAACGAAGTCTTGTTAGTTGCACCATGTAACTCGAGAACGCCTGAGCCGATTTTTATATTCTTTTTACCCGACTACGCGAGAAGGAGGGTTATGTTTTTCGAGAGTATGTATGTATAATTGTTTGGCACGCTCTGCAGCCTGAACGGCTCGATGGATTTTATCTTGAGAGGTGTCGTCAGATTCGTATTTACTGTGAGAGTGAAACTGGGTATATGAAAATAAAAAATAAAACAAAATGGCGGATTTTTGGCGCCTAATTCCAAATTACACAGAAACGGAGTCGGATTTTTTAGTTTTTTAATTAATTAGTCTTGTTACATTTTGGATTGGTCTTCGCTCCGACCGAATAGCCGAATAATTATTAAAATATCGAAAAAAATTATGAAAACCTCTATTTCTCATACATTTTGTACGGTACCGTTGGTCGGGAGCGGAACGAAGTACGCGGGGACAGCTAATGTATACATCTTTATGATGCTGGCTGTACCTAATGTGCACATATGCATATATATTAATATAGCAATGAGTGAGAGTGGGACATACTAAGACAAAATAAGTATCTTTCGGAATCGTTTTCCAGTTTATCTATAACCAACTTAAAACAGTCTTGTGACTTACAAAATAAAGTTCAATTTAATTTTGTCAAAGTTTTGAAAGAGGTTAGCTGGTTTTGTAAATGTAATGTCAGATTTTAGCTAATTTATGCCACAATATGCCATTCATAGTTTCGAATTCGGACATTGCCGCCCGCGCTGGCAATCTCCTATACAAATCAACGATGGGTGTCGCAGTCTATTATAGTATAGCGAACGTAAGTACTATTTTTTCGGGCAAGTTTGAAAATAAAATAGTTTGTCTTTATTTGCCACTCTGCTACTCATATAAAATCTTTTATTCCTTATGCGTTTCATTTTGCCCTGATAATTATCAGTAGAACTTCACAATAGAAAACAATGTCAATCATTGGAATAAGTATAAGCTCTCAAATAGATTCCTTCATTAAAAAAGTGTCTACTATAAATCGGATGATGTTTTCTCAAACGGCGCAGTATTTATACTCCATTTCAAATACGAAGGCCCGATTAAACTTAAAACTTAACAATAGGGCTCATAATGTTTAGCTTTTGTTTGCTAATTGCTTTACTACCTGAGCACTTAAAATTGGCACGCGACGGTGCAATCTGCATAAACTGAAGCGTAAAAAAATACCACGCCGCAAAAGGGTCTGCGCAGGTATCTTTTGTTATCATTAATCTTATTGTTAACGCCTAATGACCGTCTTAAGTGCAATCGGGCCACGGTATTTGAAATGGACTATACATCCGAAGGTAATCGGTCAAAGAAACTATTAGCACAAACAGGTTTTACCCGGTTCAAGAGCGTCATAAAAACATACTGTAAGAAACCTGAACGTATCAAATTTAACTATAAGTACCAAATGCATCAACATATTTTAAAAAGAACCTATTTGGTCGAAGTGAATCCGAAAGGGCCCTCATTTGAGATAAGATAATAAATATATGCATCAATCGGACTTGTCAGTCAATTGGAGGTAAAAAGTAAGCAAATACAGATTGAAGCGTGGGTTGCACCAAACCTGTAATCGTAAGCTGTGTTCGTTAAAATTTGAATGCATGGAAAGTTTGACAACTTTCTATGGGATGACAGCTTCCGGCGCCATATTTAACGTTCGGTTCGATCGGTCTGTGATCGTAAGTTGGTGCAACCCAGCCTAAACCTGACCTAATGTGCAGGGGCATTGTGATCGAAAAAATATGTGTACACCACTTTATTGTTAAGGAAATAACATTGCTCACATATTTCTGACATTTTGCAAACGATATATTTATGAAGTCACTGAACGGTGCAGAAACGTCAAGTACATGATTTTTTAATTTTCGACTATTTGAATGCTGTTAACCCTTTATAAGGCGGAGAGAATATTTTACCACCATACACGAAACTAAAAGAACTATATATTTAGAAATATTTAGAGTCCTAAATGAAACGTATGTGTAGATGTACCTCGTGTGTTCATAAGTTTTGAGACGAACATTGTTTCAAATAAATCAATTACAGAGAATATTTTTGTCAAGGTTATTATTTTCATTGAATCACTGTACTGTAGCTGATAAAAGTAAATAGAGTCTATTTAAATTGGCTTTCAATTTTTTAGATTTAACCTTTATAACCGGTGGTCTGTCTTAGGTGTCCGCACGAAACGAAAAAGGTTATTATTTTCATTGAATCACTGTACTGTAGCTGATAAAAGTAAAAAGAGTCTATTTAAATTGGCTTTCAATTTTTTAGATTTAACCTTTATAACCGGTGGTCTGTCTTAGGTGTCCGCACGAAACGAAAAACGCCTTTTTCACTGACAGGTTAATGTCTATGGTAGAAAGAAAGTTAAGGCAGCGGAACGACAAATTGTACATCAAAATGTCGATAGATGTTCCAACTACTGCACAGAACGAACTGCAACCTTATCACCCTGCGAGGTTCACGATTCGGTCGATTATTACGTACGAGGTAGCCTTTTCCTTCAAATTTGAATCTACTATTCTATCTAGCTCAAATTATGCCTTATAATTATCCATTTATCACAAGTGCTATTGAAATCACTTGTTAAAGTTTATTTGACACGTTTATTTGTCAAAATAATTGTTTATTTTTGACAAAGTTTTACAGAACACCGTAACAAAACTATATTTCATACGAAAACTGCCAAAAGAGAAATGTAAGTCTTTTATCAGTCAATAGTAGTAACTTTCTTCGAGCCTGGGTCTAAATACTCCTGATTACCCTTTTTGAATAAAATTACCTATTTCGAACACACAATTTAGAGCTAAAAACCTGCCGTAAATACTACTCAAAAATAGTTACTCACAAATGAGACACTGGAAGAAAAGCAAGAGAAACCCTGATGAAAATTGTCATGTCTCGCGGGGTCATTATCTAGGTGTAGCCGACGCAATAAATGACATCTAACATAAAATATTGGAACGCAGTTTAAATAATACCTATGTATATTTATTAACGAAACTATTGTCAAGTAAAATTAACAAAATGTTTATAGGTGTATATACATATAAAATAAAATAAAAACATCGTGTATTTAGCCGTCTCAAAACTTATGAACACACGTGGTAGGTAGATATATATAGAATAGACCGTTAAAGGGTTAAGGTTCGAAAGCGACCAACTGTCATTTAGTAAATTTAACCCATAAAATAACACATAACCTTGACAGTATATCCAATAGATCAGATGGAATTGAAACCAAATCCCCGGGCATTAGGCCATCGACCGAGCCGTAAAGGGAACGCCGCATAACGTACCAACACTTTATGACATGGCCGAGTTTTGTGGGTTAAAGTACGATTCACACATGACGAGTCAGAGGAAGTAATACTCGTATCATTTTAACAAAGACTGAGTACGTTCGTAAAAAGTCAAGTCTGGTGTTTAAGGTTATCTTTTGTATCGGATGACAGGTAATTGACGGGTGTCACCGTCCCCAAGCTAGGTTAAATGAATAATTGCATGCAGAATTGATTATGATAGATATTAAAAGTCAACAAGGTTGGATTTTATTAGAAATTTTTAATGAACGTTACTTATGATTTACGGACTATTTGATCATGCTCCGATGGTTATAAATGAAATCATTTGTCTTGTCTTAAATCAGCTGTTCACGGTGCAAAAGGTAAATAACTATGACATGGGTTTAGAAGACACAAAACTATATTTTACAAACACAAACCACAAATTCTTTAAACTTACAAAAATAAAATATGTACAAAATTACAGGCTACGAAAAAACATGTCCCCATTTGTGACAGCCGAATGATCGCTTTTTGTTTTTACTTTATTCTACCAACCAGTGGCCGCATACGACCTACCATAAGAGGTTACATTATCGTATTTAAAAATAAAGACTATAAGGAGGAGGTGGCGTCACGAACATCAACCTTAAGCTCCGACTCGTTATGTGTACGTCGTACTTAACACCGTACGTGGCATGTATACTGTCAATGTTTTTAGGATTGTGCCGTAGCCGTACATCCGAGCGTAGGTCACGTAAAAGCGGGTCAGTACAGTATTTCAGTAAGCGAACTAGGTCATATGTTAAGCGGATGTAAATACAAAACCTGACTAAATTCGCGGCGGACGTATATTTACGCTCAACATCGAAAATATAGATCCGGACGAAGTGCCAAAATATGCGAACATGGCTTTAACGCGTGGAACGATATGTCAATAATATGTATTGTAATTTCAACTATAACGTCTATAACTATTAAAAAATAGGTTCAAAATTCGCTAGTAAAGTAACACACATGTGATACTGTCTCTCAAGGAGTTAATGACAAGAGTATACAGATAATTTTGGCACTTTGGTAACGTACATACAATAAGCGGTAAAAGCGGCGGCGGCGGCAAAGTTAATATTAAAAATCGGCGTTAATTAATAAATGCTACATGCCATTTGTTGATAAATTACAAAAAAAAGGTCCAATAAAAGAGGAGAGTGGAGTAGGTGCGCGTCTAAAGTGCGATGGTGCACAGTAACCAGCGTTAATAGCTGTCACGTCCTAACGGCCCTCGCTGAGATATTGACTGTTCGTTTACACGTAACAAGTACCTATGGTGAAGACAAGAGAACGAGTGTTTTTTTTTTCATTGGAGCAGTTTTAGTACACAGACTTAAGCTGCTCCATTGATGGTTTAACCGGTAGGTTTACGGGCTCGTTGACGAACCGGCGATATTTCTCGCCAGTGGATCGCACCCTTAACATAATGCTCGGGGTTCATACCTGTCTCCGGCGCTCGCTCACGCTGCTGTCGGAGGAGCGGCCAGAGTCGGTGTGCCGGCAGAGCTGGCCCGTGCCGTCTTCACTTAACCTGCCCCGCCTTTCACCGCTATTCCTGTAAAAATATTCGACATTAACGTAAAATAGCAGAATTACTAAGCCAAGATTCCAAACTTCGAGAAGGATTGGGCGGGATACATCTGCCAATTGATTTGTATCTATAACAGTAATAGGCCACTACCACATTAACACTGAATAGATGCGTACCAAAGTAGAGGCAGAACAGAAATGATGTGGTGGGTTAACTTGGTCATGTTATGAAGGGAATGTACTGCCCGAAAGGCGAAAAGGGGCCTGCCAAGCAGCCAGACACAGTATAACCTGAATTCGTAATTATATCAATACTGGCGATCCAAGTTGTCATAATCTAGGTACTTAAATAAAATAGAATCAGAATAAGAAATTCGTCCTGACGTAATTTGAAAACAGAACGTCAGCGTCACGTTATTTGATTGTAACTAAATGACATTGTTATTTTCCATTATTATTACGTCTGTTTTTAGCCCAAAAACTTTGATTCTGAGAGTTAACGGACTGTATTGTACATGTAAAGTTGATTTCCAAGTATCAAACTCCCCACAGAATCTCAAACATACATAGCACACATCTGTTCATGTATGATCAGCAGAGGATGTAGAATTCTAGAAGGTTCACTTTTTAGAATTTTGGCAATAAGGATCCCACCTGTGATGGTAGTGCGAACGTCTTGTCCGCACGGGGCTGGTCTGCGGCAGGGAAACATTCTTAGCGTTGCTGGGAGACAGCTTGCTGACACTCGCTGCCGTACTATTGCCATTGCTGCTCACTGGATCTACTAGTGATGGAGCCTGGAATTCAATGTGTTGTTAGAATAAAGATAAAATACTTCATTTCGCAATTTCATTTTAGAATTAAGTAGAGCTTGATCTTTTTATTCATACATAAATGACAACTTAGAAATGTTGAAAAACCACTGACATTTCTTTTTCTAAGTTCAATATCTCAAAAACGGCTGAACTGATTATGATAAAACATATATAAGAACCATCGCCTGAAAACCTGCTGTCAAATAAAAAAAACCCCATTCAAATCGGTTCACCAGTTTAAAAGCTACGATGCCACAGACAGACACAAATACACAGATTAAACTTATAACACCCCTCTTTTGCGTTCCGAGTGTGGGGTTAAAAATATAACCTATTATTATAATGAAAACCAATTCTTGGGATTAGATAGCGGACCCCAGGCATCCTTCAGGGTGCAACTGTACTGGGAATTACGCTAGGATGATCATGATGATTATAATGAAAACCAAGTCACTATAAAATCTGTAATTACTCTTTAGAAATCTCGTATCTCAAAAGTAAAGTGATGGTGAGTTAAGAGTTTTTTTTAAGTAGATATTTGTTACTTAGCTTGGGTTTCACCAAACGGTCTGTAATCGCAAGCTGTGTTCGTTAAAATTTGAATGTATGGAACATTTGACAAGTTTCTATGGGATGACAGCTGCCGGCGCCATTTTTAACGGTGATCAGTCTGTAATCGTAAGTTAGTGCAACCCAGCCTTAGCGAGTTTTCGTTGTCAAACGACGATTATATACTTATTTGTAGACTATTGAACACTTATTGACGGATACGATGACCATCTAAAGATACTAAGGTTCTCTTAACATGTTAGGTCCTTAAATCCAGTTACCAATTAATAATTACCGCTTACCATAAGGCGGGCCGTACGCTTGTTTGCCACCGACGTGGTATTAAAAAAAACTACGGTTTTGTACTTATATGCCTTGATTTTTAAAGCCCTGTGCGTCAAACCTGGCAAGCGATACTAACCACTAGACGTTGCATTCGGGTCTCCAGGTTTCAAAAGTGATATTAAGGAGCACGCGAAAACTGACACCGATAGTGACATCGAGATTAAACGATCGTCGAAAAATTAATGAAGCATAGATAATTAATAGTCGATAAGGATCT
Source organism: Notocelia uddmanniana (assembly GCA_905163555.1). Taxonomy (NCBI): domain Eukaryota; kingdom Metazoa; phylum Arthropoda; class Insecta; order Lepidoptera; family Tortricidae; genus Notocelia; species Notocelia uddmanniana. Next base: position 26,785,965 of record LR991058.1, on the reverse strand, counting down.
GCCTTATGCATGTAAAAGCGAAAACGAATGATTCATCATTTGACGCAACATAGGAACAAATTTCACCACAGGAGAACTGCACCACCGCGGACTACTCGCGGAATAATCGCTTTTAAAAGTAGCAAAGAAAATCTTAAAGCTGTTTGCTGGCTGAAGACAAATTTTATAAAGAAATGACTTCATTGAAATAAATGAATTTTATTTATTGTTTGTGTTTAAAGTATTTTCATATGACAAGAATAAACTAATTGTATTAAGTAAATATCTTCACAAATTATACATATCCTAGACATAATCTTCTTGTCTGGGATGTTTATGTGTTTTGAAGGAGGTGGGGGTGTACAGTCAAGGACTTTAATTGTTGTGCCATTTAGGGCTCACTTTACACTGGACTTTTTATGGCTAACTATTATGCCCAGTATAAAGTGAGCTCTAAATGGCTTGACAATTAAAGTCCTTGACTTTACCCATTTTTTTACTTTTGAATGTAGCTCGAAAAAGCACAAGATTTCCCTAGTGTGAATTGACTACGTGACGAAACCCTAAGCCCTGTGACCAAGCATGGTATTTTGAAGACCCGCTCACCCATGGCCAGGAGATTATATTAGTATGAGTTGATCTGTTATTATATTTATACCCAGTGTATTACATGCAACTGCGTGGTTTTACGCTTTGCTTAACATAGACACAAATAAAAGTTTAGTGTAAGCATAGAAAATTCGGTTAGAACCTGAAGTGCTTCTGCGAACCGAAAACGAAATATATGCCTCTCTGTTGCACTTGCATATTCGGGTGACGGAACGGGAAACACTTCGTTTACAGTTCGCGGCAAGCCCTCTGACCTTATAGGTTAAATGAGTTTGATGATATTCATATGACAGTAACCTCCGAAATCCAGCAACTATTAATTTACCTGAGGTGCAGCTTGGTTGGTCTGTGTTGAAGATTCTCTTCTTTTTTGTGGGTCAGTATTTTGTTTTAAAGTCTGCAACTTGGCTAATGGTATGATGTCACAGTCAATCGGCCTGTGCCATACAGTAGTCTGCAATCACAAGAAAAAAGCTTGTTCAATTCAAATATTCATCACCACATCATATAATAAATAATAAGGCTTTATTTAACCAAAATGTGTTAAGTTTACATTGTTATTGTTTTTTTATTCTGTTTCTAAATGATCTTTGTTTACAACATAGGCCTCCCCAAGAGCTTATTTTTTAACCGACTTCAAAATTTCAAAAGAGGAGGTTATCAATTCGGTTGTTTTTTTTTTTTTAATGTTTGTTAGTCCATAACTCCGTCATTTCTTAACCGATTTGGAAAATTATTTTTTTATTGTGAGTATATATATCCAAGTTGGTCCCGTTTTTGTCAAAACGCAGTTCTGATGATGGGATCCATGAGAAATTGAGGGAACTCCTCAAATCTTCAAGGCAAACATATAGTAATTTTTGTGTTTTTATCAACAAGTCAAGCATTTTCATCCAAAAATGTGACATTGGATGAAGTGGAACTGCTGATGATGATCAGAACAGAACTCTTCAACGACAAAAAGTTCACGTTTGGCGATTTGTCCTCCTAGCTGTGTTTGTTAAGCAAGTTCTATTTCACGATTAATTTTTGTCATGCTTGATTTCTGATGATGGGATCCATGAGGAATTGAGGGAAATCCTCAAATCTTAAAGGCAAACATATAGTGATTTTTGTATTTTTATCAACAAATCGAGCATTATCATACAAAAATATGACATTTGATGAAGTGGAACTGCTGATGATGATCAGAACAGAACTCTTCAACGACGAAAAGTTCACGTTTGGCGATTTGTCCTTCTAGCTGTGTTTGTTAAGCAATTTCTATTTTCACGATTGATTTTTGTCATGCTCGAGTTCTGATGATGGGATCCATTAGGAATCGAGGGAACTCCTCAAATGTGAAAGGCACAAATAGTGATTTTAGTATTTTCATGAACTAATCAAGCATTTTCATTCATAAAAGTGACATTTGATGAAGTGGAACTGCTGATGATGATCAGAACGGAACTCTTCAACGACGTGTAGTTCACGTTTGGCGATTTGTTCTCTTCGTTTTGTTTGTCAAGCAAGCAAGGTTTTTTCATGATTCCATGAGGAATTGAGGGTACTTAGTCTTCTACCATTATAAACATACATTATAGCCATTTTTATTTTATTGTATATCTATATAAGAGTGCACCATCTAAGTATAATAATCTTTTTCCGGCCTCCCCCATTGAAGTCGGTTTTTTTTTTCTTAAAAATTATTTTTATGACAGGAGGCAAACAAGCAGACGAATCGCCTAATGGAAGCGATTAGGGCCGCCCATGGACACTCGCAACACCAGAGGGGTTGTAAGTGTAAAGTAAAGTGGTGTAAAGTAGCTACGCACGTGAAGGCGTCAAAAGCCTCTATTCCCTTTCAATAAAGACTTTTAAACTTTTCAATTGCTTAGCTAATTTTGATGCTGACTGTACTCTAACAATATCATCTTCCCATCTGCGGTGTTGTCTGCCATTTTTCATCATCATCACCACATCACATATTGTTAAATGTTGATAAACAAAAATAGTGTATCATTTCATTTTTGAACCTAATAATTAACAATTAAATAAATGAAAGAATACAAGATTTTGACTCAATATTCTCTAACATGTAATGGTGCTATTAGTCAATTAACAAGGTAAATAAGAAAATGTTAACTTTATAGGTAAGTTTCCTGATTGATAAACTTTTTGCGCACTAGAACAGGAATTATTACACTTTATTGTACTAGCATATAGAAAAAGCTAGTTTTAAGTGTCTAAATGACAGTGATAGTGATGTTACTATCTAAAAATAAAAGTTATAAAACAAAGGCTCATTCATTTTTATTATTTCTAAACTGGTTGAGTTATTTACATCAAAATTTAAGCACCTTTCTTATCACTTGAGTCTGATTTAACCAAACCGGTATAAGGATTGAAACAAAATTTAACAAGTTGTACACTCAGAACGTACATGACATAGCTATCAAATGTACAGCTTAACACTTTCAGTGCCAGGAACTGGCTAGGTGGATGCTTGTCTCATAGGCGCTTTCTGCTATTTATGGTTTTTCACATGTTTTCGGCTTAGCACTACAAAATCATTGGCAGGGAAAGTATAAACACTGCTTAATAGAGCAAGCTCATTAAGCTTGTGGGTCTGAGAGCAAATCTTGAAAATTTTGTTTATTTATTTGGTGATTCAACAACTGAGACATTACATTATTTAGACATTAAAGTAGATATAGGGAGCCAATTATAGGAACTCACAGGTAGTGACATGATACTTAGGGTGGTATTCCACTTGTCCAATATCTTTATCCAATTTCTTTGTCCAATCTTTGATCAAATTTCTTTGACAGAGCCCCATTCCACTTATCCAATATCTTTGTCCAAATTTTTTTTTTTTCATGCGTAGCCATATTGATTTAAATGTCGTCAGAATCTTTGAGCAAATGTTGGTGTCGGGATGAAATCATCCAATTTCTTTGATCAAATGTATATTGGACAAAGATATTGGATGAATGGAATGGAACATCACTTCAAACTACTCTATTCTTGTCAAGCAATATAGAAAAACTAGATGAAAGCCCGGCTTCGCTCGGGTGAAATAAATAAGTAAGAAATAAAGTAAACATTTATTCGTGACAGTTATGCAAACGACGAAAGAAATAGTGTACAAAAATGTATAAAATAAAAACATTACAACAACGGATTATGATGCAACTTCGTATAGAAATATAGTCTGTAGTCTGGATTAACATATGGAATAGGGAGTAAAAGATTACGCTGACGACGTCACGGGCAAAGGCTAGTATCTTTGCAAGTTAATCCTAAGCATTTTTATAAGGGTAGTATTTAAAGGCACATAACAAATTTGACACAGTAATCAGTACTGATTTGTATAGCTAAAATACTAATCGTTCATTAAAATTCAGTTCAGATGTGCAATTGTTAAATATTGATGTGCCAGTCAGTATTTTTGGTGCGAAGTCAGAGCTGCTAACGCGAACGAAAACAAATGAAGTTCGTGTATCTCCCTCTCTGTCGAACTTGCAAAATCGAGCGACACAGAGGGAGGTACACGATGTTCGTTCGTTTTCGTTTCGCGGTAGCAGCTCTGTATTCTCCGCCAAATTCTCTTAAGTGGGGCCCTTTACACTCAATATTATGTGTCAATATTATCGGGTTTTTTAAAATTGTATGGGGTCTGTTAAACGCTTAATATTATCACAATACTGGTGTGTCAATATTATCGTGGTTTTCAAAATCGTATGGACTTTTCTTCAATATTCATTGCACGTGATACGGATCGTGATATGAGTATATCGCGTGATAATAACAACCATGTAACAGGCAATATTCAGTGTCTCGCGTGATAATAATAACAGTTGGTAATACTTTCTCCAATTAATGGAAGCTATTTAACAACTTGTTCCGTTTTGCCAAAGGTTCACATTCCGATACGCGCACCATCCACGAATAGGAGCCGTCAGACCAGAGGGCCTACCGCGATCTGAAAACGAAGTATTTCCCTCTCCGCGCTCGAATATGCAAGTGCGACAGAGAGGCATATATATTTAGTTTTCGGTTGGTAGCACTTTAGTCCGAGCGCGGCGGACGGTCGAAGAAAGTCAAAGAACATTCCGTGTGTTGTCTGTCACACATATAATTTTTTAACTTCCCATCGACCTATGAACTTGAAATTAGGTGATAATGTTCATTATGAAGTATATTTTACCAAAAATATCAATATATTGATAAATCACATTTGTTTTTTAGTTGTACGGAACCCTAAGTGTGCGACTCCGACGCACTTGGCTGGTTTTTATTACATTTTGAATTTTATTTCTCTTATAGTAAAATACCCTATTCGTTTTAAAGTTGACGCCTGACGGCCTACCACGAACCAAAAACGAACTATCTTCCTCTCTGTCGTTCGAATATACATTTGCGAGAGAGAGGCAGATACTTCGTTTTCGGTTCGCGGTAGCGCCTCTAACGTCCGAGCGCGGCGAACAGCATGAGCTGGGGGTCTACTCCGAAATTCAAAATCTGAACTTCGTATGGTGCCGTCCCTTTCACTCTCCTGTCATAGATTATATAAGTGAAAGGGACGGCACCATACGAAGTTTGGATTTCGAATTTCGGAGTAGACCCCCAGTACCACTAAGTTATAAGATAGAGCGAGATAGGGATAGAATTTTGCTAGACGTTTAAAAGCTATAAGTCACCTAGTAGTTTGTCACAACAAAATAGAGACGCAGCTTTACACGATTAATATTATCACAATACTGGGGTGTCAATATTATCGCAGTTTTCGAATTTGTATGGATTCTGCATCAATATTCACGTGATACTTATCGTGATATGAATGTATCACGTGATAATAATAACCATGTAACAGGCCCCATACATTCGCTTGAAGGCGGTTGTTGTGACAATCAGCCTAGCTAGCACGATAGATGATACCGTTACGTTTTATGTGACGTTTTAATACATTTCGCCCATATAACGTGACGGTATAAGTTATCGTGCTAGCTAGGCTGATAGGTGTATAGAACGCTTGAAAACTACAAAAACAAAACGCTGCAGACGCGGCTAGCCGAATCCACACCCAGCAACCTGGCCAACACACCGGACGCAAACATAGTTTACAATTTCCGAACGTACCCAACCCGACGCTGTCAACAGTATCTTCTTAGTAGTCTGTGCTGTCAACCAACAAATTTAATATGGCGGACCTTTTGTCGTAAAATTAACACTTTTAAATGCAAAATACGCGACAATCCGAATTTTGCGGATACATATGTTCAACTCAAAAATCGTTATTTTTATACGTTCTTCAATTTGAAACAGGTCTCGTTCGGGTCTACCGTACCCCTGCACGAAATTATTAATATAGATAATAGAGCACATACAGGAAGTGTCTAAGATGGTTAATGGCACAGTCAACACATATTGTTTGTTTATATGACAAAAACAACAACATTGTTGTAAACTTATACAACAATATAGAGCATCCATTATGTTCCATCCAGCAGTTAAAGAATGAGCCAAGTGATTTATCTTGTCATTGTCACATGATATTTGTTGATTTATGAATTTAAGAGTTGAGATTACATATTCACAAATAATATCAGAAAAGCTGTGACATGTCAGTCTTTGTGATATAACACAAGATTTATTTGACCTGGCCTAAGTTTTGCAATAATACATGGCAAAACCAGATGTGGAACATAGTATTGTAAATGTCAGATTTTTGCAAGCAAGCAATCTCACCATTATCCCATTATAAGTAGACATACCTGAGTTGACGCATTGTAGTAGTAAAATCTATGTGTGTTGATGTCAAACAGTTCCCACCACTGGGATGAGTCTGTTCGTTTCACTTTAACTCCCTAAAAAACAATTATAAGTAGATATTAAAACAAAAATGAAATAATCTTAAAGGTGAACAACATTTGCACATATATTGTCATAATTTTATTTAAAAAGTTATTACAAAGAGTATACTTTTGATAGTCATGTACAACATTACAATATCATTTACAGTAAAGTAATAAGCACAGCTTTTGAGGGACAAAACCTACAGTTCCTTGATAAATGGGACACAGTTGATTCAATTAATGTGTTCCAATTCCAAAATAATACCCATCAAAAGCAGGAAAGTTAACAGTCTGCCATTTAAAGCCCACGCAAGTTAGCCTACAAGCGATATATTACGAAGAACAGGCGTGTTTTCAGGATATTGAACTAAAAGTAGAAATTACCTCAGGTGGGTCCCATACGCATTCCCCAGTAGTGAGGTTAGCATACATATGTTCCTTTGTCTTGGGTTCGATTATTTCCACCCATTCCACCCTAGAATAAAACATCACCAAACAATTAACTTTAACCGCACTGGATCAACGCAAAGCGACGAAGAGAGTGCAGGGCGTGACATTAGCGATTTCCGCGTACTTTATTGATTTTGCAACTTTCAACTGTGGATATCGGAAGTAAATTTGTCACTAATTTATAAAAAGCACTGATACACGAAATTACCTTTCTGAAGTCATTTTCCCGAAAAGAAAATCACTTTCCTAAAGTTTTAAAGGCATCGTAAACAATCAAATTATCTAAAATACGGACGACGACGGTCAGAAACCATCCATGTTTACGATAGTCCGTTCCACTTGCAACTTGCAATGCGAGCAGCGAGTTCGAGTTGCGACAGTTTGAGTCAGTGAGTTTGCGAGTGTTGCGATAGCCTGAACAAAGTTTCATTCCATTTCGATATGTTTTCCACATGAAGGATTTTGTTGAAACTATCTTGTTAACCTTTACTTCTCTGTTTCCTGGCAAACCAATCAACATTGTCTGTTATGAAACAGAGGAATTTAATTTTAGTAGTTTTTTCATAATCGATTTAAATTCGGCCGTAAGTCGATAATTGGAGTTGCCGTGAAAGCCGTGTTAAATTTTGTAACGACAAGCAACCCTGCAGCTGTCAGAATTATTTGTGAAGATAGCTTCTGTATTCCTATTCTTTCACTTATTTTCATTTTAATCAGAATCTAGCATGTTATTTTTTTTAATAACAATATGTTGGTTTTTAGTTCCCTTCAACGTGACTTAAATATAAATAACTACTTCAATATTGAACCACCAATATTTCTTTAGATGGTTTTTGCACAGAGCACCAAGATTTGTAAACTTACCTCGATATAAAAAAAAAAATCTGTCAAGCAAGTCAATCTGTCATATATATTCGAACCGTCTCACGGGACACAGGGTCCCAATTTACATTTGTATAAATTATAGTATTACACTATATTAGTTGTGAGAGTTCCAGTAAGTACTTATTACATTATTTTGCCAGTTTCAGTTATTCAGAATATATATCCAATGTTGCGGACCCTGACTATTAACCTTACAAAATGCCGGTGTACTAGTTATGCTGAATCACTTATTAGTAAATACCGTAGGTATTGTTCCGGAACGATTGAGATCAAAAAAAATACAGACTCCAACAAAATAGTTAAGGGTCAGTAATAGATATGTTTATGTATTTAATATTTACAATTGATTATACGTACTTAAGTTTCTAAATATGATTGATTTAACCTCAATTGGTCTTTTATATCACATAGTTTGTTACTTTTTATTTTTTCTTATATTTACTACCCATTATTCCAATTCCGTATGTAGTATATCAAATGGTCAATAAACACGAGTATAATAGTTTTCTTAATAGGTTTTGGTTTTTCAGCGATGGCCGTAGACAAGTCAAATTTCCTGTTGCCAAACAACCAGAGGTTTGTCGAGCTGGACAGCTCGCAGGCCTTCAACAATTTAACGACTCAGGAGAAGTTGTATGCTCACTATTTAAGCCAGGTTAGTCACTCTACAAGTGTTACAACAATCATTTTTGAACTGATTGCTGTTAGTAATTTTTAAAATTTTCTTTCTACAAGTAAAAGTGCGCTTTTGGTCTATTTGCTGAATGGATTTTTCATTTTTACACTTACCTGCAATTAACCATACATGGTAGGCAGCCCCATGCTTCGATCCACGGCATGGTGATCAATTTCATTTATAAAGAAGCTTGTATGGCGGGGTTTCTTAAACTTTGTCTAGTTGTCGACCCCAAAATTATCCCCTTATGAAAATTTCAAAGAGCCCACGGACTTCCAAAATAGTGAATACCAATTTTTTTATATTAGTGTATTTTGATAGCTACATAGCCCATAGACCCCCTGGCGTTCATTACATGGACCCCCTAGGGCTTTAAGAAGCCTTGTCATTTAGTATATTTGCGTGTATGTTAAAATAAAAATGCAATAGGTCCCACTTTGTCAATGTCAATAAGGATGATTTTACCAGCTTCAGTATGGAAATGGCGCCATTATTGTGAAACAAAATTCCATACAAAATATATGGTGTACCAAACTATTCGGTCACTTGTAACATTATTGTTACATATATAACATTATTATTAATAAAAATCGTTAATAATAAATATATACAATAATTAAAACTAATAACACAAACAAATATTTCAAATTAACAACATAAAAAACTACACATGAATATCAAATAGTAAAATGAGTTCATCGGCGTCATCTTAGCGCTCACGCAATGCGCAGTCTTAGCGCCCCTGGTAACCAGTTCTTTTGTTTGTCATCGAGTCGAATGCATTGATGCACCGCCTGACTCCCGATCTAATACCGAGTTTGAACGCACGTCACATGTATAATTATTCGGTCTCTGATACGTATTGTCTGTTTTTTTAAAACGTAACCGAATTTAATAAGTGTTCGTCACTAATCGTTCCTCGGATTTTAATTATAAATTATAAAGTTAAACAAGTAAATGTTTTCGTGAGTGCTCTTCAACCCCAAATTGGGGTCCAAAGTACGGGCTTCGGAATTGGGTGGAGAATCCTCGACAGCCCTGCCTTACATCGACGTTACCTCGCCTCGGGTCGGGAAAGACGCCTTTCACCACCTCCGGGCCGCCGCCGAAGTACAGTCGGCTACAATTTGCGAGCGCCCGCGACAACACCTACGTCATATCCCAGGCGAGAGTACCCAAGCCATGAGAATGAAGCCGGAACTGTTGTGAATTTCAACAATTTACCCACGACCCAAAATTTAAGTCGGCTTCGATCTTAGTTTTTTTTTATATATATTTTTATGCACATATCTTTGTTGCCTTATTTTTTTCTTCTAAGCGTTGCAAAGATCCTACCCGTGACACACTTTGGCAGCTTTGGCTGCTACATACTATATGATGCTGACTTTACATTTTGATATACATTTAAATGATACTAATACATTATGTTTACATTCAGGAACATAATAAATAATACAAAAAATAATAAATTATTTATTCAGGGTAAATAGTACAATAAGTGACAATAAATCTTAATAAGCTATTAACAACAAAGCAGGTTTTAAGTTAATTAGGATACAATATTAATACGCCAATGCGTCTAAGATAAATGTTCTTACGGGCCTAATATACACATTGTTGCCTAAACTAGGTTACAGTTGTAATCTGTGTTTTAGGCATGAATGGCCTTAGTCATACATAGTTTGCTTATCGAATTATTTGTTACCTCGCATCAGGAAAATATAATATTTGAATCTTTGACAAAAAAATTATGCTTGCGATTGCAGAGCTATTTTAATATAGTAAACAAATTTTCTGTCTCATTGTAGGTCAGGGTTAGCAACCATGTTGTTACTTTTGTTTGGTCACATAGTTTGTGACTAGAGTTACCAACTATTTTAATGAAATAAAATCTCTAGCAAACATACATAAACATAACACACCGAATAGCTATTGTATATCTTTTACTTATTACAGAATAGTCTTTAACAATGATTCAGAATTTACTTAACAGTTTAATTCTTGTTTTCTCTTAGTAAGATTTGAATGCTTGCAAAAATGGTACACAAGTTACGATGGTTTTGCCCTGTGACTCATATTTTATTTGCAGAGATCAATAATGACAATGAGACCTTTCAAAACAATTTTATTTTTTCACAATTCTCTTATCAACTGGGACTTTGCAGGCTGCCTGGAATGGAGGTCTAATAGTTCTGATGCAGACAAGCCCGGAGTCTCCCCGGATCTTCTCCTTACTGCACAGGATCTTCCTCGGAGAACCTCTGGAAGAGCTCAAGAAGTCAGCCTTGCAGGCTGGTGCCACAGAAGATGATTTTCTAGTAAGTGATAAATGGTAAATTACATCCAAAGGAAAATTCAACTTGTCTAAAACCTCCTGGCAGTCATGACCCTCAGTCAGCTGAGGCTTGTGACCTCCTGTGAGACTTCAACCTTACAGATGACTAGTTATAATAACACTAGAAGTTGCTTATACTGTTGGGTCAATATTTGGATGAATTAGTTTCTTACTACTGAGTATCTCAAATAGATACTCAGTAGTAAGAAACTAAACCACAAATAGGGAGCGTTCGGGGCCCAGCGGCGCCAGCGTACCGCGTGCGGTATGCGAGGTTAAGCAATGTCGGGCGAGGTCAGTCCTTGGATGGGTGACCGCTTTGAGAGGTTACTAACTGAGCGCTCCCGTGCTTTGGAAGGCACGTTAAGCCGTTGATCCCGGTTGCTGTCTATGATAGCAGTCGTTAAGCCAAGTTAGAGGCCTCCAGGCGGCTTGAGAACCTCTAACAGTCAAGTTGCCCACTCACTTGACAAGCCTAATCCCAATATGGTCTAGTTTCCCCCTCGGGTTGGAAGGTCAGATGGCAGTCGCTTCCGTAAAAACTAGTGCCTACGCCAATTCTTGGGATTAGGTAGCGGACCCCAGGCATCCTTCAGGATGCAACTGTACTGGGAATAATGCTAGGAGGATGATGATGATGAGTATCTCAAATAGGTTCAATGTGATTTAAGTTAATTAAAAAAAAACGGGTAAATATGAAAAGGAGCTGCTGGAAATATTGTAGAATGCAATTGACACATTAAAATCATATTTTTACTATATGTGTAGGGACCACAAATTTTGTTGAGTAGTCCTGATTATTTTTCCCATTGATAGATATGGAGTTCACCACAGGTTTATCTATGAAACTACCACATCCTGTCCTATTGCGAATGAAGGGTTACACTGTACGCCTAAATTATAGATAACTATTTCGTAAACCACAACAAATATGAGGATATGGTATTTTCCACGTAATATCAACGTGATTATGGTGATAATGAGATTTTAGAACAATAATGTGTATTAAGGTCAGGTAATACTAGTGGCTCTGTGAGCTGTAAACTTCGCTAAAAGTTTTTTTTTTTTTTTTAATTTTCGGAAACTGAATCGACAAAGAGAGAAATGCGACCTGTAGAGGAGAACATCCGGACAGATGGATAGACATACGAAAGATTTTTTGTCCATAGCTGAAACGGAGACGCTTCACTCGCTGGGTCAATGAGGTTAATCCTCAATATTTTTACAAGCTAGAGCTAGGTAACCCTTTATCAGAGCAGATTTTCAAAATTATAATTAAATGTCAATCTTACTCAAACATGTTTAAGTATTATTTAGTTTGGTTGATGTGGGAAGAGGCCCTCAGCCTGAAAAAGGGTTAATTTGTTTATTTTTAGAGAATGTTCACTATAAAACATAATAACCGAGTTATGTATGTCTATTACAATAGCTAGTAATTGTTTGCTATTTACTAGTGGCTCTGTGGACCTCAAAAATGATATTTTTTTGTGTTTACAACCTCCATGGCTCCTCCATTTAGAAAAAAAAACATAAACTGAATCTACCAAAAATGTGATATAATTATCGAACCTGCTTACAAAATTTCACGAGCATCGCTTGCGCAATGCGACCTGCAGAGGAGAACAGACTTACGAAAGCAGTTTTGTCCAAACTGAAACGGGGACGCTTCGCTCTCGCTCGGTCAATAATTTCAGCTATAATTGGGATAGATAACACAAATTGGTTTATAAATAAATTAGTCTTAGATTACCAATAAATAAAATTCAAGAGAAAACTCGGAAAAAATCTCGCTTCAACTTTTTAAAATATTTTTGAATGCAAAAAGACAAAAAACGATGATGTTTATAGCGATAATTTATAGCGAGTAAGGTCTCGAGTTTTCTGATAGATGAAATTATAACTTATATTTTCATGCTCACACAGAGCGTTTTTGTTGTATCGTAAAAAGTTTTTCATTATGAGTCAACATCCATGTTCTATCAGTATACGATAAGTTTCTACACAGATTTTTCACGTCTTTCTTTCCCTTCCAGGCATTCCTGGTTTACGCCGGCGGCTTATTCGCCAACGGCGGCAACTACAAAGGCTTCGGCGACACCAAATTCATTCCGAACTTGTCAAAAGAATCATTTGAAATCATTGTGAAAGCATCCAAAGCGTATGAGAACGACACCACACATATCACGAAGTTATGGCAGAACACGCAGAACGCTATATATAGTTTAGCGCCCAGGCTAACGAGTCTCGGCTTGGCTGATAAGGTGAGCCAATGATCCTTCACTACTTTGTACAGCTTCTGTATAGCATGAACCAATTAATAAGGGAGCATACCCAAACTACGTGACCAACTTTTTACAGTTTTTTACCCCCCTCCGCCCCTCCGGTGACCAAGCGTAGTATATGCCAAGACCCCCACCCTCCCCCTCTAGTTTTCACGTAGTATCATTTATTAATCATTTTTTGCGGAAAGTAATAAAAATGGCTCTTGTTTGTATTTTCTCATATGGCCCCTAATGCATGACGTCGAAAGTGCATGCGTAGTTAAATTGTATATACATACATACATAAACTCACGCCGTTATTCCATGGGGTAGGCAGAGACCAAAGAACGCCAAATACTACGGTCCTTACATACTTCTTTCGCTTCAATCACATCCATACATCTTCTCATACATGCTCGTCGGTTGCGGGTACTTCTGACCTGGCCCTTTTTCAGTATCGCCGAAATTTGAGTGATTGTATTTAAGTCAAAACTGGAGAAGTTTTAGTGGTGGGGTAAAGCGTGGTGCGTGAGTCTGCTTCAATTATGATGTTTCTCAAAAATATTTCACTAGCTACGTGACGTGACCAAGAGTGGTATTTTGACGACCCCCTAAACGAGTCACGTAGTTTGGGTACGTTCCCTAAGGCGCTTGGATTAAGCAATAATAGCCTATCGGTCAACTATTTATGTGTTTTGACGCGCGCCATGTTAATTGTGTACTCTTTATATACTGTTTCATTTAGATAACGCGCTGCGTAGGTAACTATACTTGCCGATTCGCATGCCTATAGGTTGTGAAACGTTTACAGTAGTTTTTATTTGATCAGTAATAAGTGTTAAACCTCGTACCACTCAATTATCAACAGAATTTACGCTTCATTTCAATCCAATTAAACCTTTTATAAAACATGTCCCATTTGTTTTCTATCGTTTAATTTTAAAACAAACTAAATTCAGCTTCTACGTATTTTTGCTCTACTTGTCGCAGTTGTCGCCAACGAGACTGAACCCAAGTTTTTTTATTGACGACCACCATAGCCTAGTCGGTGGTGATCCTGCCTACCAATCTGGTGGTCCTGGGTTCGAATCCCGATCAGGGCATTGTGTTGAGCACAAATATGTGTTCCTCAGTCTTGGACATGTAAAAGTGCCCTTGTGGGCACAAATTACTTTTTTTGCAAACTTTTGCATAAACTAATGCATAATAGAACTATTTGCAGAATCAATTTTTGATTTTGGAAGTTTACTATGTATTTTAGGGGCGAGTTTCACTGACCCGTCTGTAATCGTAAGCGGTGTTCGTTAAAATCTGATTATATATTTTTATAAATTTATTAATTCAAATGAAATTTATATATTTTATTTGAAATTATTGAAATTTGTCGCCATAAATATTGAAATTTGGCGCCATATATATTATAAAAAATTTATTGATTCAAATGAAATTTAACAAAAAATATATATATTTTCGCCAAACTGCTAAGCAGTTTGTTGGCGAAGACAACACTGTTTTTAACATTCAACCGATTAAACTATACTATAAATAAATAATAAATAAATAAATACTAGGGGACAATCTTACACAAATCGACCTAGTCCCAAACTAAGCAAAGCTTGTACTATGGGTACTAGACGACGATATACATACTTATATATATAAATACATACTTAAATACATAGAAAACATCCAAGACCCAAGAACAAATATCCGTGATAAATGCACAAATAAATACCCTGGCCAGGATTCGAACCCGGGACCTCTAGCTTCGGAGGCAGAGTCACTACCAACTAGGCTAAACAGGTCGTCAAACTATGAACTAATATCTAATCTAATACCTACTCTTGCTAACTGTCCCAGTGCCCCAACGCACCCACAGACGGCACTACAATCTTAATTCCCTAACCCAAACAGAGGTGACAGACAATTGAGTGTCAACTATTAAAGCGATGACAAACATTGGGACATTTTTAAAGATAAACTTAAACACTAGCTATTTATTTGTGCGACTTAACTACTTGCACTTAACGTTATATTTAACGTTGATCGGTCTCTAATCGTAAGTTAGTGCTGTTGCTGCGTCTCTATTTATCTGTATCCTCGTAATTAAATTATATACATCGTCGCCTAGTACAGTGAGCATCGAAAGTAGCTACGCATATGAACGGGTCAAAAGCTCTTATTCCATTATAATAAAGACTTGAACTTTTCAAATGCTTAGCTACTTTTGATGCTGACTGTACCCATCAGCGCTCGGAACCGGTTAATCTCAAAATCCTGAAATAGCCAAATATTTTTAATTTGTTTATGCTCTTTATGTAGGACTCAATAATGTATTTGGGTTATTACTTTATATTGTTAGATTGCCTAATTAAACATAAAATAGTAGACGAAAGAACGATAAGAACTAAAAAAATACCGGTATTTTTGTATGGACAGAATACCGGTTTCCGAGCCCTGGTACCCATAGCACACGCTTTGCATAGTGTAATATTGTCCAGATATATTTGTTTTTTTTTTTTAAATTTGTGAAGTCTTGACAAATAATTTACCAGGGTGTGACGACATACTTCTCAAGCAACTGCACGAAGGAAGACTCCGACCTGGTGGACGAGTGGTTGAAGACCAAGCGGATCGAAGCATACATCTGCAGGACGTTCAAAACCGTCGCAGAGGATGGCTGTAAGTTAATACAACAAGCCTGCACCATACAAATACTCTTTATAGCACACCTCACACAAATGTAACATTACAAACAGAAACAAAACAGCAATATGTAGGTACAGGCGGTCTTATCGCAAAAGAGTGATATCTTCCAGACAACCTTTGGGTAGCGGAAAAAAAGAAAATAATATACCATATATTTTAGTTTACTTAAACTATGCAATGCTTGGTACATCGACTTACGTACGTATTTTTTTTATACCACGCCGGTGGCAAACAAGTGTACGGTCCGCCTGATGGTAAGCGATTACCGCAGCCTATAGACGCCTGCAACTCCAGGGGCATGTGCATTGTCGACTTTTTAAAAATGTATACACTTCTTTCTTGAAGAACTCCATACTGTAGTTCCATATATATATATCACTAGCTTTTGCCCGCGACTCCGTCCGCGTGCAAGTCGTTATATTATAGAAATAATTGCTATAAAATTATTGTAGGCGCAGGCTTAAATATTGCTCGTCCATACAAACTTCAACTCCCTTTTCACTTCCTAAGGAATGATTTCCGGAATAAAAACTATCTTATGTCCTATCCCGGGACTCAAACTATCTCTATATCGGTTTAGCGGTTTAAGCGTGAAGAGGTAACAGACAGACAGACGAGAGTTGAGAGAAATTTATACCACCTGGAGGTAAATTCTCATGACGAGGTCTCTTGAACTCCTAAGGATGCGCAGTCTTGAGAGTGTTGGACCTGCATTTGTCTCTATCTATGCATATATTGACTGACCAGCGATTGGCCCTAGACTCACCTGATGGAAAGCGATGACGAGGCCTAAGATGTTGCTCACTGGTTCAGCTGTGATGTGTGGTTTGGGCCACACGCCTATCCTCCCGCCAGTTTGAGGTTTCCTAGCTAGCTCAGCACCCCGCGCGTCTACTCCCGTGCGTCGACGCGGCTTGCGTCGTCACACAGCAATAGCCTATTCACTCTTGTCTTGAAGAAAATGGTCGTCAAATAGCTTGTTATTTGTCTGGAGTCGCAAGCGTCTATAAGCTACGGTGCGTGTAATTCGCCTCTGGTGTAGTATAAAATAAAACAATATGCAGCTCCCCCTACAAATATTATGCATTGTTTGACGAGGGGCGTAAGCGGAAAATTGCGAACGAGAGTCTATCAGAGCTTTTGATGACTCGAGTCAATCACAATGTTTTTCATCACATTTGCGAGGAAATAACTCCAGCACCAATCCAAATTGATGAAATCGTCAACTTCACCTTCAGTATCAGTGAATGATCGCTGGGGCAGCTTGAATATTTCAACCAATCACCAAGCAGTGTTCTTGTGGAGCGCGGACAACTAGATTTTTTAAACCAATCAGATCATACACAAACTCACAACTCCCTCGGAACATATGAAAATCAGAACTCCCAGGGGGGGTAAATCGGTTATAATTGATGTATACGCCTGCGTGCAATAAGAACCTTTACGCGCAAGTGTGATGAAAAATAACTATGAACGCTTTCAACATGTCACACATTTCACATTATTCCCTCTCTTTCCAGTGCCCCTCTTCACCATACGCTACGCCAGCGTAGACACAACACCCCTAAACAAGAGCATCGAGAAATACAAGAATGCGTACTTCGTCGAGGCTCGCGGCGATTACTCCCCTCTCCTAGCGCTCGCAGCCGAACACCTGACCACGGCGGCCACGCACGCGGCCAACGACAATGAAAAGAACATGCTCAAGCATTACGTGAACAGCTTTAAGCAGGGAAGTCTGGATGAACATAAGGAGGGCAGTCGGTTCTGGATTAGGAATAAGGGGCCTATTATTGAAACGTAAGTCTTTCTTATATAGTTTTTTTTTTATTTCTCACACTCTAATGCTGTGTATAGGCGACATAAAGTCGCTTTTTATGCTCTAGAACATAAATTCGGTCTTCGCGCGCCGGCGCAGCCCGGCTCCGCCAGCCGAGGTTGACGAGCACAAAGTATAAATTTGATAACATAACTTTAATTATTTTTTTAATACAGTTGCTCAAAAAGTGCTACTTTACGTAGCTGTTTAGCGTGCGGAAAGTTGGTTTTCGCGCACTAGTGCTTTTCACTTTTCCATTTTTTTTTAATTTATGCTTGTTCCAATGCATGACTCCTTATTGCTGGGTGTTAAATATTAGTTTCCTTTAAACGTCGTAATCAACATAAAAACCTACTGTTAATATCAGAATACGAAAAATATACACATTTCATATTTTATTACTTACCTCTTCATCATTATAACACGTTTATTTTTTAATATTGAATATTGAAAAACCGTTCTTAATAAGTTGTCTGAGTGGAACGGAATAGCTGCCGAAACGCCTGTCAAAGAAGAGGCGTTTTTACTTACTGCAAGCATGTTTTAAATTTCTAAAGGCAACATTCGATATTGTTTTTATAAATATTAGTTGTTGTTTTTCTTATTTTTTCGCAACTGTATTAAAAAACGTCGTTCAATACACGTGCGGAAATGTCATTCTTCACTCGTCCCGAGTCTTGCCACTCGCCTGCGGCTCGTGGCATCCCTCGGTACTCGTGAAGAAATGACATACTTTCCGCACTAGCATCGAAATGTACTATTACACCACACCTTGCTAAAAAGCGCGTTTTTCCGCACGCTGTGCGTCCGGAAAAACCCACTTTTTGGCCAAGTGGTGACGTAAAATTGTGTACGATACACGGGTTGTAAAATAGAAAGCCCTCTCTCGCATATTTATGACCCTCGCCTGCGGCTCGGGACTCAAACATCTGCGATATCGGCCTTTCTTTGTTTTACAACCCTTGTATCGTAAATAGCTATTACAGTACATATGGTGCTACTTTACCGCACGAGTGCGGTAATCAGCAGATTACGTGCATATGTCGAAACTTTAAAGAGCCATATGTACTGTAAAACGTTGTACGATACACGTGCGAATTACCTGTTCTCTGCACTTGTATCGTAATGTACTATTTTAATTTTCTCGCAATTGAAGTGAAAAGCAGAGTGTATAAGACCCATATTATCGACCCTCATCGATAAATTGTCTCTGATAAATGGCTTGTTTTATGCACTTGTTGTACAATCTACTAATTATGCAATGTTATATTATATAATCCATGCTTCTTTGCAAGCGTTCGATCTTTTAGCGCGCGCGCGCGTACCGCGGCGATTGTTGGCCCTAGCTCACATTTTTTTTATTGTAGACAGCTCCCAATTTGAAGAAAAAGCGCTTGTCTCAACTCTCAACCACTCGACTTCATACTGGCTACGACTAACATTACAATTTATTTTCAGGTACCAGGGCTTCATAGAGACTTACCGCGACCCGGCGGGGCAGCGGGGCGAATTCGAGGGCTTCGTGGCCATGGTCAACAAGGAGATGTCCAAGAAGTTCGGCGCGCTCGTCGACGGCGCTGAGAGGTACAGTCAGCATCAAAAGTAGCTACGCATATGAAGACGTCAAAAGCTCTTATCATCTTATAATAAAGACTTTTTCACATCAGCGGCTCGAAAATGGCGGTTTTGCTGCTTGAAACCAGTAAGCAAAATGCAATTTTGCTGCGAGCGAGAAAACGGCTTTTCCAGCTTGAAACCATTGAGCAAAATGCAATTTTGCTGCGAGCTTGAATAAAACTTACTTTTTAATTTTTCATATCGTAGGTTAGTTTAAGTAACTTCATCCTCTCTATCACTATTCCTTTGCGTTATATGTTCTCGCCGCCGTGGTAAAAAGTTGTATGTATCACACGAGAGCAAAGATATTTGCATCTCGTGTCTTTGAGTCGCTCGCTACGCTCAAGGTTCTAATTTTATAGAATCTTTCGCTTGCTCGGGACTCAACATCAACACTCATAGCAAAAATGTACTTTGCTCTCTTGTTGAACAAATAACTATTGAACTATTCAAATGCGTAGCTAGTTTTGATGCTGACCGTACTGGGACTTGTATCCGTATCCATTTTTTTAAACTAGCTGTCAAACTAGTTTACGGCCCGCCTGATGGTAAGGGGACACCGTAGCCTATGCACGCTTGCGACTCGAGAAAAATCATAAAAGTGTGGCCGGGTCTTCATTTACTCGAGGATTCCTTGTGAAGACAGCTAGAGACATGCAGGTCCCGCAATCTTTAACTGAATAGGTATTAAGTGCATATTTCGAACGCCATCTCGAGGGAAAGGATTGTTTCTCACTTCTATTTAATTCTAGAAAGTGATGGTGATTATCATGTAAATTACTATTCTAACACGATACTCAACTCCTGATTAACGATATAACCATATTTACTTATAGCCCAATAAAATTACGGTTTTGAAAAACATGTATTTACAATAGGGCGTTTTTTTGTTTATTTCATTTTAAAACGTTGTTCTAAGATTCAAGAATTCTACAAATTTTCCAACGGAAAGTAAATATAAGGAGCATTAGTTGTATATTTTGTGTGTTATCTTCATTGTTAGAGAGCACGTGTAAATTAACCAAAATATGGTACTTAATAAAACGTCGATTAACAATTCTTTTGTCTTTTGAATAGTCTATTAAGTTGCGGTTTTTTTAATGGCTATTTTTTTGTAGGATTCTGATTCTGTGTGTTTCAATGATGATTATCAGTAGTTATATATTTTTCCATAAAAGTGAAAATAAACTGAATGGACTATTATTATTGTCACATCGACTGTGACACTCGACAATAAACATTGATATGACTGCTACGTCTTGACAAGGATATCTCACTGTTCAACCTTTGAAGTGTCACAGGGTCATGGCCCATCAAAAACCAAGAAATAGTGTCAGGACCTTGGACCACAAGGCTATACAGCCCTTCGTATTCGAATGAGTTCGAGACTAGCGTTATCACTAAACTCAAACTTAATAACTCGCAGGTTTATCAAGCTGCTGCCTTGGGGTGAAGATTTGGAGAAGGACACCTTCCTCAGACCTGACTTCACCAGTTTGGACGTGCTCGCATTCTCAGGCAGCGGCATCCCAGCAGGCATCAACATCCCCAACTGTAAGTTCATGTGTCATCCATCTTCTAAATAAGATGCTAAGGAAGAGATGGGGAGATTTTTACGCGTGCGACTTTGTGCAAGTCTAGCAGATTCTCAATCGGCTCGGCTTCTATGGTGAGAACCTTAAAGACGTTTTCGATGAGTAGATAAAACTGGGGTAAAAAACAGTGCTTTAAAAATTACAAAAATATATATATTTGAAACTTTGTTTTAAGATCCTCAAGTGTCATAACAGTGTCATAGAGACATGATCTAAACTTTAATAAATTCATTTACATGCAGTGCTAGGAAAAAAGTGGCAATCGTTTTAGGGGTAGTGGAGGCGAAGCGAGTCATGAAGTCGGTGGATGGCTAGTAATGCATATTCATTTACAAGATAAAGAAGCATTAGGGGATTTGCTAGATTTAGGGATAAGGTCGCTCTTGTACTTTAATGCTTTGTGATTTTCAACCTGCATTTGTATACAATAAAGTGCTTACATACATACATTTACTGTAACCATTTGTATTTTTTATATTATAGTTAGGCTAGTTATGTTTTATTTTATGCCTTACCCCCTTGTTCATACAATTTAAGAAACCTCTGTTAACTTAAATTTGTTTTGTCCCTTTCTCACAAACATAAAAGTCAAGATAAGATAAGATAAGATTTATTTATTGAATAACTGTGTACAAAGATGTTCATAATACAATTCAGAATCAACAGTTTATCCATCACGGACGTACAATATAATATTATGAGTAACCTATAACTAAATGACAAAATTAATACATGCACTATTAATTTAATCGGTAAACTCCTTTATGCTGTAAAAGACTCTACTAATAAGCCATTTTTTTAAAATTATTTTAAATTGTTTACTTCGACAGATTTTATTTCAACAGGCAACTTGTTAAAAACTTGTATCGCTGCAATGTAGGCACTTTTCTCCATAAGTTTATTATTAACCTTTGGAGTACGATAGTTAAATTTATATTGCATGCGCAAGTTATCGTTAATTGAGGACAGTTTTGTAAAATACTCTCCATCCAATGTGACAGATAAGAACATACGAATTCTAGCGGCAAATTAATTGTGTTTTCGGTATTTGATTAAATAAATATCATACATTCTAGCGGCATTTTAACTGATAGGTTTGATGGTCGTTTATGAAGAAGGGATTAAATATTTATTGCATAACCGTGATATTGCTATTAAAAAATCTGAAATATAACTAATAGTAACACTTTTTTCAGACGACGAGATTCGGCAAAACGAGGGCTTCAAAAACGTGTCACTAGGCAACGTCATCCCTGCCGCGTACAAAGAGTCCGTCATTCCATTCTTGAACGATTCCGACAAGCAGCTGCTGGAGAAGTACCGCGTGCCCGCCTTCGAGGTGAGTCTGTCATCATCATCATCAGATGAAGGTCAAAACGTGTCACTAGGCAACGTCATCCCTGCCGCGTACAAAGAGTCCGTCATTCCATTCTTGAACGATTCCGACAAGCAGCTGCTGGAGAAGTACCGTGTGCCCGCCTTCGAGGTGAGTCTGTCATCATCATCATCAGATGAAGGTCAAAACGTGCCACTAGGCAACGTCATCCCTGCAGCTCGCTTTTGTATAGGCATGGTTTTAAAAATCAGGCTTCGCTAGGTTGTTCGTAATGCTCCGACTATCTTTTTTTTCTTCTATGTACTTGTTTTCATACCGGTTTAAAGTCAATTGCTATGATTTTAGATGCCCCTTTTAAACCTTTTTCAGTACAAATTAGCAAAACAGTCGTTGCATTGAGGCAGATAAATCAACACCTAATTAAAATATAAAAAAGTGGCACGTATAAGTGAACGGAATAATCCGTCAAACTTGAAACAATCTATCATTATAATGCATTAAAATTGGCCTAAATGAGGTTCCCCCGTGAGAAACAACGTTACTAAGTTTAACATATTAGCGATAAAGGGTTATACAGACTTAACAGGGTTCCATTTTATGCTTCAGGTTCAAGTGGGCTTGCACGAGCTACTCGGCCACGGCAGCGGCAAGTTGCTGCGGCAAAACGCCGACGGTACCTTCAACTTTGACAAGAACACCGTCAAAAATCCGCTCACTGGTGATTATTTCATTAATCTTCCTTTTCTTATCTTTTATTTTTTTATTAGGGGACAATTTTTTACACAAATCGAACTAGTCCCATAGTGAGCTCAATGAGGCTTGTGTTATGGGTACTTGATGACGATATATTTAATAGATATATACTAAAGCATCCAAGACTCAGGAACAAATATTCGTGTTGGTCACACAAATAAATGCCCGAACAGTGATTCGAACCAGGTACCTCTAGCTTCGTAGGCAGAGTCACTACCAACTAAGGGTGGTATTCCACTCATCCAATATCTTTGTTCAATATACATTTGATCAAAGAAATTGGATGACTTCATCAAACTTGGATAGCGCCCCGACATTTGATCAAAGATTCTGATGACATTGAAATCAATATGGCTACGCATGAAAATAAAAAAACTTGGACATAGATATTGGAATGGGCCTCCGTCAAAGAAATTTTATCAATGATTGGACAAAGATATTGGATGAGTAGAATACCAGACTTGGTATTCCACTCATCATTATCTTTGTCCAATATACATTTGATCAAAGAAATTGGATGATTTCATCAAACTTGGATGGGACCCCGACGACGACGATATGGCTACGCATGAAAAAAAAAACTTGGACAAAGACATTGGATAAGTGGAATGGGCCTCTGTCAAAGAAATTTGATTAAAGATTGAACAAAGATATTGGATGAGTGGAATACCACCCTAAGCCAAAGTGGTTGTCTGGTACCGCCCTAGGTACGAAATCTTGATCAGTGAAATTTGAATCAATTTATTTATAAATGTGAGTTGATTTTTTTTTCTACAATTGGATGACAAAATTAATACGACTTTAATGTGATACGAATAGTGTACCATCGCCAACACAGTTAACTGAACATTCGTGCACTTTATTATCATTGCAACAAGGGTCAGTTTACTGTGTGGGCGTTTGTACTCGTAAATATACCAAAGAAATGAAATGTTGCCAGGGTCACATATTTTAAACTATTTACGCATAAATATCTGACACGGCTCTATTTCTAGGGCCGTTAGGAAGTGTCAGATATTTTCGCCGCGTTTGTTTTGGCAGATATGAATGCTGGTGACTGTACCTTACGTAAACGCTAATTTTTTTTTTATCTATACTCGTACCGAAATAACAATTCATATTCGTACTCAAAAGTCACAAAGGCACTTTACTGCCTGGATCCGTAGCCCATTCTTTTTTTATTTAAATTTCAAATTTTTAAATTAAGTTATTAATTAAATTTCAAAATAAATCTTAGGTGGTAGGCAGGGGCCTTTCAGCTCGAAGTACGAACTTTTCTATGGAGATGTTAGTTTACTTGTATATATTGGAGTGACATTGATGCAGCGGTCGTGCGGTTAGTTCTTACTAAATACCACAGGGGCGCTACGATCTATGTGGAGTATTTCACTGATTTCTCTATATCAGTATATACATATACAGGTTGTTTGGTAACAGGATGCAAAGACTTTCAGGGATGATAGAGGTCATTTTAGATATTCTAGACACAACTTGATTTAATACAAAGTCTTTTAGTTACCAAGATATGCATCATTTTATTTTGAAAATTGTACGTTTTCTATACTACCCATGCATTCGGAATATGTTTTGATTTTTCATGTTCTGTTTTTTTTTTTCAGGGTTATCGTAATTTTTCAGTAGCTGTTGGAGCTAAGGAAGTTTTTGAAATCAATTGAATTGGGACTAACGACTTTTTGCTGCTTGTATTCACATGTTATTCAGATGCGAATTTCTCTCCATACATTTTCATAGAAACGAAAACACAAAAATTCTTTATTTTCAAAGTTCTTCTAGAAAATAACGGATTCGTCTGTAATATCTAAAATGACCTCCTCTATCATCCCTGAAAGTCTTTGCATCCTGCTACCTAACACCCTGTTTTGTACTTTTTGGTGGTAGGCATACAGTAAATTTCGCCAAACTGAGGGCAGATTGTTGTCGTATTTATGACTTATCATTATCACTAAAATGTTTATGACTTTTACTAAGTTGTATGTGAATGTTTCAGGCAAACCTATCGAGTCGTGGTACAGCGAGGGGGAGACATACGACAGCAAGTTCACGACGCTGGGCTCGGCCTTCGAGGAGTGCCGCGCCGAGGCCGTCGGCCTCTACCTGTCGCTGGTGCCCGAGATACTCGAGTGAGCCACTTTTATATACAGTGAGATCACAAATATAAGTTACATCGGCAATCTTCGTCTTCATTGCAAAGGCACTTTAAGACTTTGATCCCGGCTGCTGGCTATTACAGCAGTCGTTAAGCCAAGTTAGAGGCCTCCGGGCGGCTTGAGAACTTCTAACAGTCAAGTTGCCCACTCACTTGAGAAGGGGGTCGGAGTTGCACCACGTCCATAGGGAGTACCCACCGTTACCCTACACGACCGTACTGTCTTCTCGATGATCTCATGGTTCGAAATAACTGTCATACAATAAATAAATAATTATAGCTGTTGTCTTGTGTAATGTGAAGGTACTTTTACAGTTGGGCTGGTCCAAATCTTAGCGAGATGACGTCACTGTAAAGGCGCGTAAATAAATATTGGTGGACTATCCGTAATTGTCCTCTTTATGGCAGCCAATACACGGTCAATCTTGATCGTGATTTTGACCAAGGTCGTGGATATCAAAAAATCTAGATAATTGTGATCCATATCGCAATCCGTCACTCCAACACGTTACACAGTCAATCAGGATCAAGATCACTGATCACGGATCTCGATCTAGATTGACCGTGTAATGGCGGCCTATGTTTCGTCGAATAACCGTGTTTGTGTGTGCAGGGTGTTCGGCTACACTGGCGAGGAGGCGGCCAACGTGACTTACGTGAACTGGCTCAGTCTGCTGTGGAACGGAGCCGCCAAGGCCACGGAGATGTACCAGCCGTCCACCAACACCTGGCTTCAAGTGAGTAATCATAGTATTCATAGTCAGCTTATGTGCCAGGCGACTTCGTGTTGGGAATTAAAGTAGGTATTTTTTAAGTCTTATTCCTGTCTCGAACTATTGTATTAGAAATTGTCATACTTGTGCTGTTTTTAACCGACTTCAAGACTTCAAAAGAGGAGGTTATCAATTGGGCTGTATGTTTTTTTTTTTTTTGTGTTTGTTACTCCGTAACTCCGTCATTTCTTAACCGATTTTGAAAATTCTTTTTTTGATTGTAAGTATGTATATCCAAGTTGGTCCCGTTTTTATCAAAACGCAGTTCTGATGATGGGATCCATGAGGAATTGAGAGAACTCCTCAAATCTTAAAGGCAAACATATAGTGATTTTGTGTTTTTATCAACAAAATCGAGCATTTTCATACAAAAATGTGACTTTGATGAAGTGGAACTGCTGATGACGATCAGAACAGAACTCTTCAACTACGAAAAGTTCACGTTAGGCGATTTGTCCTCTTAACTGTGTTTGTTAAGCAAATTCTATTTTCACGATATTTTTTTGTCATGTTCGATTTCTGATGATGGGATCCATGAGGAATTGAGGGAACTCCTCAAATCTTAAAGGCAAATATATAGTGATGTTTGTGTTTTTATCAACAAATCGAGCATTATCATACAAAAATGTGACATTTGATGAAGTGGAAATGCTGATGATGATCGAAACAGAACTCTTCAACGACGCATAGTTCACGTTTGGCTAATCGTCCTTTTTGCTGTGTTTGTTATGCAAGTTCTATTTTCACGATTAATATTTGTCATTCTCGAGTTCTTGTTAGTTGTCGAGTTATGATGGGATCCATTAGGAATCGAGGGAACTCCTCAAATGTGAATGGCACACAAATAGTGATATTAGTATATTCATGAACTAATCAAGCATTTTCATTAATAAAAGTGACATTTGATGAAGTGGAACTGCTGATGATGATCAGAACGGAACTCTTCAACGACGCGTAGTTCAGGTTTGGCGATTTGTTCTCTTCGTTATGTTTGTCAAGCAAGCTAGGTTTTTCAAGACACATTTTTGTCAAGCCTAAGTTGTGATGGAGGATTCCATGAGGAATTGAGGGTACTTAGTCTTCTACCATTATAAACATACTTATAGCGATTTTTATTTTATTGTATGGAATCTAAGAGTGCACCATCTAAGTATCATAATCTTTCACCGGCCTCCCCCATTGAAGTCGGTTTTTTTTTCCTTAAAAATTATTAGTATGAATGAAATGCACGTCTGGATCCGGGTATGTCCTAAAACTACGACCAAGGCCACCGGGGGATGCAGCAGCATCCCTGGAGTGCGGTGGAGATACTGTGTGGCGATTATGCCTCCACCCGTATGCCAAGCGTGGCGATTATGGCACATAACCCCCGTGAATTTGGGGGAGGCCTATGTCCAGCAGTGTACATCCTTCGGCTGATGTGGTAGACGACTTTGGGAGTCTATTTAATCAATACGATGCTTGCGATTGACAGTTTTGCGGAGGCAAATATAGTGTTTATTTCGATAATTCGTGATCGCATCAGGAATGAGGCCATCCGCAGCAGAACCAAAGTAACCGATATTGCCCTCCGAACTCGCTTGCTCGATATTGTCGCTAAACTTAAGTGGCAATGGCCGGGACACATAGCACGTAGAACCGATGCCCGTTGGGGCGGAAAGTTTCTCGAGTGGCGACCGCGTACCGGAGGGCGTAGCGTGGGCAGGCCCCCCACACGGGGGGGACTGATGACCTGGTAAGGGTCGCGGGTGTCCGCTAGATGCGGGTCACGCAGGACCGGTCATTGTGGAAGTCTTTCGCCTAACATGACGATTTCAATAATGGGGAACAACGAGACTAAGGCTGGGTTGTACCAAACCGCCTGTAACCGTATCCGGTGTTCGTTAAAATCTGAATGTATGGAAAGTTTGACAAGTTTCTACGAGGTGACAACTGCAGGCGCCATATTTAGGCTCGGTTGCACCGACTTACGATCACAGACTGATCAACGTTAAATATGGCGCCGGCTGCTGTCATCCCATAGGAACTTGTCAAACTTTCCATACATTGAAATTATAACGAACACAGCTTACGATTACAGACGGTTTGGTGCAACCCAGCCTTAACATTGATAGATAGATAGATAGATAGATTTTATTTTGCAAAGAATAAGTAGTTATATCAGTGTCCTTAGGTGGTATGTGACAATAGGTAGCTCATTCTGCTATTTGGTACTATAATACTAGCATGCAAATATTTCAAACTTATTGATCTATATTTTTATACAGGAAATCTTTCACACTGTAGTAATTTTTTTCAGTTAAAAACTTGACTAACTTATGCTTGAATATCTATTTAAAGGTAGCTCTTGTATACATTGTGGTAACTTATTAAAAAGTTTCATGCACATGACAAAGCAGTGGTTTGAGTATAAAGCTGTCCTTGGAACATAATTATAAACCAACCGTCCAGGGTTTCGTTGGTTTCTGGTAGAATTTGTTCCGGCTGTTTTAAACAAATACATATGTCTCTTGACAAACATACACATTTCCAGTATATACAAGCAAGGCAAAGGCAGTATATTAAGTTTCGTAAAAAGTGGCTTGCATGATTTATATGAGGCTACACCGCAAATCGCACGTATACATTTTTTTTGAGCTACGAATGCAATGCTGGAATCTGTACAGTTTCCCCACAAAATAAGCCCGTATCTCAAAGTTGAGCTAACATACCCATGATATGCGGCTAAAGTGGCTTGTAACCCTGAAATACGTCTTAGCCTACGTAATACATATACGAATCTATTTAGTTTACACCGGATTTTTTTCTATTTGTGCTTGCCAGTCCAAATGTTTATCCAAAACAATTCCCAAAAAAGTTACGCTTTGCTTTTCCTGTATTTTAGTACCTGCATAGTTCAAATCGAGCCGAACATTTTCACCTCGTTTTGAGTTAAAAACATAGTTGGTTTTATTAATATTAATTTGTAAATTCTGTCTCTCCAACCACTTTATAACAATTTCAAGTGCATAGTTTACTTTGCGTTCATGTTCCTCAATATTTTTATTACTTTTGGATGTTACTATAAAAGATATATCATCAGCAAACATAATCGATTTCTATGGTATTATGTCAGGCAGTTCATTTATATAAATGATAAATAGTAAAGGTCCAAGTACACTGCCTTGCGGAACACCAAAGTAATTACATTTAAATTCAGATCTGTAACCAGTTTCTATATTGAGATCATTAAGATTAGCGATTTCCACACATTGTTTTCTATTTTTTAAGTAGCTTTTTAACCAGTTGAGCGGAACACCTCTTATGCCATATTGTTATAGCTTCTCTAAAAGTAGCGAGTGATCAACAAAGTCAAATGCTTTTGACATGTCTAGAAATAATGCAGTAGTGATCTGTCTGTGATCGTAAGTTGGTGCAACATAATGGATGCATGTGTGTATGGGCAGGCGCACGCGCGGGCCCGCTTCGTGCTGATGCGGCTGCTGGAGCTGGAGGGCGGCGGCATGCTCGCGGTGACGGAGCCGCAGCCTGGCAAAGACTTGCTGCTGACGCTGCAGCGGGACCGCCTCGCCACCACCGGGAAGAAGATCATCGGTAACTTCCACCACTATCAGAGCCCTATTAGCTATGTGCACGTCAGGAACGTCAAACGTCGTGAGTCCCGGGACAATGTCAAACTGAGAGATGTAATATTGAAACATTAATATTTTATTTATTTTAGAAAGGGTGGTATTCCACTCGTCCAATATCTTTGTCCAATTTTTTTTTTCATGCGTAGCCATATTGATTTAACTGTCATTGGGATCTTTGATCAAATGTCGCGGGGTCCCATCCAAGTTTGATGAGATCATCAAATTTCTTTGATCAAAGATATTGGATGAGTTTAATACGGGGTGGTATTCAACTCATCCAATATCTTTATCAAATTTCTTTTGACGGAGGCCCATTCCACTTATCCAATAGCTTTCTCTCTCCAATAGCTGTTGGGGTCCCATCCAAGTTGGATGAAATCATCCAATTTCTTTGTATATCTACTTCAATGTATATTGGACAAAGATATTGGATGAGTGGAATACCTCCCTAAGCAAAAAAGACCACTTACTGTAAATTTTACTTAACCCTTCATAGAGCACTGGTAAAATAGTTACCACCTGATTTTGAACCTTATTGCTATAAGATAAGATGGAAAACCAACGAAAAATCGGATTACCCTCTGCCCTATTAAGGGTTAAATAAATAAATAAATATATATATATATATACAAACGAAACGAATCGTAGGAAACCAATAGGAAAAGTAAATTTGACAGATGTCCCCGGCAAGTATACAAAGGTAAAGGCAAACCTGGACAGTACAGCATTTACCTTCCCAGATACTGCGTCCCGGACCGGTCCAAGGTCATTATATAAGAGCATAGAAGGCAAGGTGCATGATGGGGACCTGAGAGGTGCAGTCCGCCTTCTTCTGTCGGACTCCTCGCTAGCCCCTACAAATGACGACACTATAGCGTCACTGCAGGAAAAGCACCCATCGCCATCGAGACCACTTTTGATGCCGCCGGAGCCGGATGCCTTGAGCCCTTTCTTATCGGTGACGCCGGCGGAGGTGGGGGAGGCTTTATAACGGGTTGGGAACGTTTTATAACGGGTCTGCTTCGGGCCTAGATGGGTTGCGCCCGCAACACCTCAAGGAGTTAACGTCTTCTACAGCAGGAAGCAATGGCCCCCGACTGCTGGATTCCTTAACAAGGCTTTGTAATTTTTTGTTAAGGGGTTCTCTGAATCCCCTAATTTGCCCTTATTTGTATGGAGCTTCTCTTTGTGCCCTTACCAAAAAGGATGGCGGTATTAGGCCGATAGCCGTGGGGTGCACACTGCGTCGGCTTACTGCTAAACTATGTTGCCGGGCTGTTAAGGAACGTATGGCAGATTATCTGCAGCCAGTTCAAATAGGCTTTGGCACCCCTCAAGGGTGTGAGGCATCTATCCATGCCACGCGTGCTTTTGCGCTCACAAATGAAAGGTCCAGCGCCGTCATTTTGAAGATCGACATCAAGAATGCTTTCAACAGTGTGGAGAGGGACACAATTCTTGGTGAAGTCTTGGACAAAGTGCCCTCGATCTATCCATTCATTCACCAATGGTACTCCACAGCTAACCATCTATTATTTAATAACACCCCGATTTCCTCGCGAGTGGGGGCTCAGCAGGGTGATCCGTTAGGGCCTTTGATATTTTGTTTAGCCATCCAAAGTGCAATTTCGTCGTTAGAGTCCCCCTTGAACGTGGGGTACTTGGATGATGGAACAATCGGCGGTGATCCTTGGACTGTCCTGGAGGACCTGGAAAGGTTGGTGCCGGCTTTGAAGGGAATGGGTTTAGAGATAAACCCCACTAAATGCGAGCTTTTCGGCTGTGGGACTGTGGACGCGGGTTTGATGGAGAGTTTTGAGGAGGTGTTACCGGGGCTGCGGCATCTTCAGAAATCGTCTTTTTCCCTGCTGGGTGCTCCTATCTTCCCGGAGGGGGTCAGTTCGGCGCTAGAAGAGAAGCGGTTGGCGTTGGTTAGGGCTTCGGAGCACTTGAATAATTTATCCGCGCACGTCTCTCTTGCACTTCTGAGGAACTGTTTCGCGTTGCCGCGGATGTTGTACATTTTGAGGACGTCTCCCATCGGGATGTTTGAGGATGATGTGGCGAGGGTGGATGCCTCGCTTAAATTGGCTCTGGAGTCCATTCTGAATGTACATCTGAATGAAACGCAGTGGTATTAAGCTGCTTTACCGATTCGTCACGGAGGGTTGGGAATACGGCGATGTCGGGAGGTCGGCGTGGTGGCATTCCTGGCCTCGGCTCATGGGACTTTGGGTCTTGTCACTCGGATCTTATCGGTTGATGGTGGCAATATTCGGATACCATTTGTCGAGGAGGCGCTCGGTAGGTGGTCGGCCATTTGTCAAGGGGATGAACAGCCCAAAAGTCTTGCCGTGCAGAGAGGTTGGGATGAGCTGTTGTGCAAACGCATTTGTGCGGATCTTCTGGAGGAGGCAGTAGGTTCCGATATAGCGCGCTTCAAGGTCGCCTTTAGCCCTGAGTCGGGGGCTTGGCTGCACGCATTACCTTCCCCCCACCTGGGTACTCTTTTAGATAACGATTCTCTTAGAATCGCTGTTGCGTTACGTTTGGGTTGTAAGGTGTGCGAAGCGCACCGTTGCATTTGTGGGGTGATGGTTGAGGAAGACGGGCATCATGGACTTAGCTGTCAGAGGTGTGCGGGTCGGTTTCCGAGGCAACATGCCATTAACGAGGTGGTTCGCCGGGCTTTAATATAATTACAATGGCCCTATTCCTTTTTTTGTTTAGCTACCCCAACATTTATAACGTAGTCTTTTTAACTGACTTCAAAAAAAAAGGAGGTACTCAATTCGTTGGTTTATAAACACGGGACCCTATTACTAAGACTTCGCTGTCTGTCTGTTACCAGGCTGTATCTCAAGAACCGCGACAGCTAGACAGTTGAAATTTTCACAGATGATGTATTTCTGTTGCCGCTATAACAACAAACATTAAAAACCGGCCGTTTTTATAGATTATAGTACGGACCTCTTCATGCGTGAGTCCGACTCGCACTTGACCAGTTTTTTTTTCGTTTATTCTGAGACTATTGGACCGATTTCAAAAATGCTTTTTTTATATTTGAAAGCGTATGTTTTCTAGTTGGTCCCATTGTCATCAAGTCTGGACCTGATGACGGGATCTTAGAGAAATCGAGGGAAATCCTCCAATTGACGACCTGTTTAGCCTAGTTGGTAGTGACTCTGCCTCCGAAGCTAGAGGTCTCGGGTTCGAATCCCGGCCAGGGCATTTATTTGTGCATTTTTCACGGATATTTGTTCTTGGGTCTTGGATGTTTTCTATGTATTTAAGTATGTATTTATCTATATAAGTATGTATATCGTCGTCTAGTACCCATAGTACAAGCTTTGCTTAGTTTGGGACTAGGTCGATTTGTGTAAGATTGTCCCCCAATATTTATTTAATATTTAATTATATCGTAGGGGAGGCCGGTAAGAGTGGAAAAGTATGGAGTTGGTTTTTTTTGTTTTAAAAATTCACTTGTTATAAGTTGTCCTCTAACACTATTATTGTGAACTCCCCAGGCGATTTCCTAGTGAAGCTGCAGACTCTGAAGGCGACGGGCGACGCGGCGGGCGCGGAGCAGCTGTTCGCGACGTACAGCCGCCTGGACGCGCCCTGGGCGCGCTGGCGCGACATCGTGCTGCTGCACAAGCAGCCGCGGAACATCTTCGTGCAGCCCAACACCGCGCACAAAGGTCCGTGTCGCACTATTATACCAACTTCCATATTTTTTCTACTTGTCGATGTTAGGACTTGAAATATCGCGCGGGCGGACGCTTCCCACACTGAATTTCCTGCCGCGGGCGGACGCTTCACACACTGAATTTCCTGCCACGGGGGGACGCTTCCCACACTGAATTTCCTGCCGCGGGGGGACGCTTCCCACACTGAATTTCCTGCCGCGGGCGGACGTTTCCCACACTGAATTACCTCACACACAACACACGCACACACCACTTTTTTTAACTTATTTAGACCACAAACAGTCTTATGTACAGAAAGTTAAGTCAAGGGTTGAATTAAGATCACGATGCGAAGCAGAATTTGTCAGTAAATCGAAGGGCACAAGATTATCCAATGATATCTTAACAAAATTTGAATGATAGTTATGGATGACTATGTGTAGATAAAAGCAGACTTCGAGCACATGAGAGGGGCACGACTTTTGCACGTGTAAGAGTCGCAAAGATGCTCCTGAAGATTGTACAGATGAAAAGTCGCACGAGGTGGACTGACAATCTGGTCAAGATCGCGGGAAGCCGTTGGATGAGGGCGGCGCGGGACAGGTCATTGTGGAGACTCTTGGGAGAGGCCTTTGTCCAGCAGTGGACGTCTTTCGGCTGACATGATGATGATGATGACTTCTATATCAAGTGTCTTGACGGAACAACCCACGAACTTGACAATTATACCATTAGCGCAGGCAGTGTTATGTACCCGGCCAACTTTGATATTTCTACATTTTTAATTTCGTATCGTAAAAATATGGAAGTACCTAAAAAAAATATGGTACCGAATAACTAATTTATTTGTTGCTCTTGGTAACTTGTTGAGGATTAATTATAATGATTTCAGTTTGTTTCATGGGGTTTAACTGATAAGCAAGATAATTTAGTAATTTAATTAGGAATAATCAAATATTTAGCCAACATACCTACGATGGCTTACTATCTACCTACCTCGATTCTTTAGTTTAATGTGATAGGGCCCGGTTAAACAAATGGTTATGGAGAACAGACAATAATTTGAAAGAAAAATAACTGGATATTTGCTTAACATTGTTTTCCTGCTGAATTGTAAAAAACATCATATTTTATCAATGTATATTGTATGTACAAGTATGTTATAACATTATTATTATAGATACGATTCAGAAATAACTTAAACATTACTGTATCAAATCAGTTATATTCGTGCGCCCTAAAGATTCGTTTCCCTGCGACGTTCTCTTACAAATTCCATCCACAACTCTCTGTGGCTCTTCAGACACAGGAATAACACATCGCTGACAACTATTTGAAGTGAGCACAGTAAGTCGACAAATGACTCCAGATTCGGGTTATTCCGGACTTTAAGGTCAACGATCAATGGTATGTAAGTTAAAACACCGCTTATAACGAAGATAACAGTGGCAACTCGTATTCTGTGACAGGGTGTACTCCTAGCACTATTTAGAATTTTCGTGGACGCGATCAGCACATGAAGAACCCTCAAATATAGGAGTAAATTCAAGATACTCAAGACTATACTCACATATGCTATATATTTCCAGTCCAGGTCACCGTAAATTAGGGCCGCAACCGACGGCACGATCCACGCCCAAACTGTGGCATATAAGTATATAAAACTTGAATGGAAACTAAATATTTTTACTATATTTACATAAAAACAATAAGCTATTATTACTTGCCAAATCGGTAGGGAAATGCTACTGACATTAATTGCAAATTTGCATAAGCTACCTTCATAACTAATATCAATGAAACTGCTAAATAAGAACGAGTACAACCCATCAGCGATGAATAGGTTTAAAAACGCAAAGTTTCTGAATTGTCTCCATTTTGGTAATAGTGTCCACGAGAGCACACCAAAACATACAGTCATTGAACACAGCACAGCTTCGAAGGCGAGGTATTTGTGCAGCCACCCGACGACACCACCGAAAGTAGCGTTGGCTTCTGTAGACACGTCAACATCTCCGGAGAACGCGATGTCACCATTGTAAAACGTCGTATTGTCTACAGACGCGTTTACAAAGTAGGCTGCTACAAACTTGAAGGATCCTGTGACGTTATCAAATGGTAACACTGGCATGATCGTTATATTTCCGTTCGACTAAATGTTTCTGGAATAAGTACTCTTTATACTCAAATCTATTTTTATGGAACACAGCCATAGGCCACACTAATGGCAAAAGTAATGTTATTTAATTATCTTGCCGACGATTAATTATTTTTAACGCAAAATATTTAATTGGTTTTTAACAGATAACCGAACTTTTTATCAATTCGGGCCATTCCCAATAGTCGGCGCTAAAAACTAATGAGTTTTTTTTGTCGTTTTCCGCTGTGTGTCTACTACTGATTTTTTCTTACAGCCCGCACCCTCAATAGGGCAAATTAGTACATTACTATAGGGGCCGGGAAACGAAGGGGGTTGCAGGCCAAGTATATATAGACTATAGGGATACGTGGCCTACAGCCCAACGTTTCTCGCCGAGATTTGTAGTGCTTTTCTCAAACGATTCCAATGAAATACAAAAATACACCACTCAAAAAACAAATTTAACAGACGACATGCTTGACATTAAAATAAAAAATATTTCCCGGCCTAGGCCTTCAATTTTGTATGAAATTCCTTTACAGTTTGTTCCGCCTTCAACGTGATACTTTGAAGCCTGTTATAACGCACGTAATGACTAAATTTCATTGCATGTTTGAGAAAACCACTTATCTGTCCCGTCCGTTCGTTGTTGCGGACTTCTAAGAATAAAATCTCAGTAGTTAGCAGAGCGAGCCGGGTTGTATCAATCAACTTCTTTTAAGAGGGCGCAGTACGTTTGGTTCTCCATACAAAAGTATTTATGCTCTCATTTTAAAACGCCATGCTAGAATAACATGAAACTTTGTATACACAATGGGATCCAGCTTGTCTAGGGCGGAAATAAGTTTCTGTTGCTTGAAATCATAATGGCGAAAAAATACAGCAATTATTAAGGTTTTCATACAAGCCGTAAAACTCAAAAAACCCCTGTATTTTTTTTCTTGTTTAATTTCTAGCAACAGAAACTAATTTTCAACCTAGGTACCTATGCCAGATCCCATTGTGTATACAAAGTTTCATGTTATTCTAGCATAGCGTTTCAAAATGAGAGCCTAAATACGTTTGTATGGAGAACCGATCCACAACGATCGTACTGCGCCCTCTTAACGACCCGATGATAGCACCGACTGTAGTCATCTGTCAGAAAACTACCCAACTTACTTAACACGTTCTCTGTCCGCGTGCCCCTAATGTGGGGTCATGAAACTTTTTTTACAAGAGTCCATGCTTCCACCTGTGCGGTCACATCCCCATAGTGAATGCAAAGTTGAACTTGTGACATTGTCAGATCATTTTGTATGGGGACAGATGTATTTCATAAAAACACATCAAATACAAATACAAATAATTTATTGTATGAAAGTGCGTAATTAAAAAGGTAACAATAATCATGATTAGATCGTCACAATCAGCCATTGTATGGCGTACAATATTTTGTTTTCATTCCATGAGATTTATAATAATAAAAATGTCAAAATTAAGAAAACAGAATTAATAAGTAGAATGAATAAAATTATCAATGTCATGCTATGAAAGAGAACAGAAAAAGAAACATTAATATAAGAATACATAAAAAAAAATTAAGAATAAATATGAAATGTCAAAATTGCTAATTTATAAGAGAAAATATATATTGAACAAAACAGTAAAATTATGATATTATAGATTGCATTGTCAATGTTGTAGAAAATGTTCGTTTACGTTATAATACAATTTATCCAGGCACCATTTAAATAATTTATGCTTAAACTCTATATAATGTAAAGATTTTATTTCGTTTGGCAGATGGTTAAAAATTTTCACAGACATGTACAAAATACTCTTTTTGAAATGAGCAGTATTATGAGTTGGATAACAAAGATTGAATCCATGGAGCTTTGACGTAGATCTTGAGTTAGATGGCATTACATTGTACTTATCTATGTTGGTCTTAACAAAGAGGCACATTTCATATATGTATAATGTAGGCAATGGAAGGATCTTTAACTTTTTAAATAGTGGTTAACATGAATCCGTGTTCTTGGCTCCACACATGGCTCTGACGCATTTTTTTTGTAAAACGAATGTACGGCTTGCGTAAGTGGAGTGGCCCCATAGGATAACACCGTAACGCAGATTGGACATAACGTGACCGTGGAACGCCGTGAGGGCAGATTTCTGTGAAACGACTTCAAATATTACAAAATGAACTGTACTGCCAAACTGCGTAAGTTTGTTGGCAGTTCGTATACCCCTGTATACGAACGTGGCGGAAGCAGAATGTGATTCCAATTAACGCATTAAACGGACGCACGGCATATTTGTTGCACCCCGTATTGTTTATGGTTATAGCTTGATATTTTTTCATGAAACATGATTGCTTGATTTTTTTTTCATAAGAATAATAAAGTAAGATAATTTTTCTTTTTTACCTCAGCCCACTCAAACAATACAAACGGCACACTCAAATTAAAATGTTATTTTACCTTACTTAAATTCTCATAGGAGGTAAAATTTATATTCAACATTTTAAGCCATTCACGAAGTATTGCATCTCGTTTTCTCATGCGCGGCAGATGTCTCTCATACGGGGGGCGTGGTTTACGGAATTAAGGTATCCCCTTAAGGGTCCCCCAGCTCGCTCGGCTGAACTCGATTCTCCATACAAACGTAGTTTCGTTCTCATTTTAAAACGCCGTGCTGAAATATCATGTAACTATGTATACACAATGGGAGCCGCCATATCTAGGTCGGAAATTAGTTTCTGTTGCTAGAAATTGTAATAGAAAAAAAAAGCGGTTTTTGAGTTTTTACGTCTTGTATGAAAACCATAAAAATCGCTGTTTTTTTTCTCCATTGTAATTTCAAGAAACGGAAACTAATTCCCGACCTAGATATATATCCCATTGTGTATACAAAGTTTCATGTTATTCCAGCATGGCGTTTTAAAATGAGAGCGAAACTACGTTTGTATGGAGAAACGAGCTTCCTGCGGACTCTTAATAACGGCAGTTTTGTTTCCAGGCAACGACGTGGAGCTACGGCGGTACCCGGCCAGCGCTGAAGGCATGGTGCAGTCGTGGGTGGAGCGGTTCCCGACGCTCGCAGTCTCCGACCTCCTGGAGCAGCTGGCCGAGGCCGACAAACCGCACTTCGCTGACGTCACTGCGCTGCACGACTGAGCTGGAACTCTCGACTTAAACCTCATCTATAGAGACGTGATGCGACTGTCGAAGAACTCTAATCGCGTGTCCAGAAATGAGGCCCTGTATTGTATCAAGTAAATGCATTTTTAATCCAAATGCCTTATCATTTCTGTGTCTTTTTGTTGCCTAGTAGACTAGAAAGTGTAATTCGTCAGTGTTAAGATGCCTTACAAGTTTTTAAATATACTAAATAAGCGGTAAAGAACCCGTTTTTACAAGCTTTTATTCAACATGCACTGTTCGTATGTAAGTTGTCATCAAAATATGCAATCCTTTTTTCAGCCATTACACACTTTAAAATCAAAAAAATATTTATTTTGTATACTAGGTGGCCCATTCAAATCGGTCAGTATGGGAAAGTCTGAAACTATAAGACATACGAAGATTTGTTCTTAGGAACCATGTCACCGATTTTGATAAAAAGAAAAACTGCATTCATACAGTTGAAAACACTGTACCCAGCTAGGGAATCGAACCCGGTTGTTTTGAAAAAATAAACTTACACTATTTCTATTCAGATATCGTTTGTGTAGGTCTTAAGCAGTAAATGTCTCTAAGAAACATAATGTCTAAAATGAATAAAATGCATTTTTTTCACATACTTTAATTTATCATAGTAGGTGTTCAAAGTGACCACCGTTACAATATTCAACAAGTTCAGGCATGTAAAATTGTCTCTATGGTTGTTTGTACCTCTCTACTTGTAAAATCGGTGACATGGTTCCTAAGAACAAATCTTCGTATGTCTTATAGTTTTAGACTTTCCCATACTGACCGATTTGAATGGGCCACCCTGTATACCTACAGTTAGTAGCACAACTGAACCAATGTCCACTACTTTGATAAGTATCGTCAATTAAAACAAAAAGGGTTAAGAATAATGTTTCAATTGAAATTGGCCAGTCTTCGTGGGCAATGAAGTCAATTTTGTTGCTTCGAAACCAGGCTTGAGTTGTTTTTGCCTTATGTGCAGGGGCTGAGTCTTGTTGAAAGATCCAGGGCTGGTTTTGAAATAGAGATTGGCTTAAAGGCTTCACTATTGGTTCCAGAACGGTTTCCTGGTAAACTTTAGCCCCAGTTTTGACACCTTTTTCACAGAAATGGACCTGTGTTAACCCTGAGTATGACACACCTAACCAAATCATGACATACGAGGGATGATGGCCTCGTTGCACTCTCGGAACAGCTACACTCGCTTCTTGACTGTTTTTTGCATACACTCTGTCTTTCTGGCGGTTACAACATTCTTCAATGGTAAATTTTTTTTCGTCTGTAAATAATATATTTCGGTGGCCATTTTGTGCGTACCGCTTCAGTAGCACGCGACTTCTATTCAGCCTCATAGTCTTCAATCGTCCATTAAGCAAATGACCTTTCCGTCTACGATAAGCGTGTAGTCTAAGGTCTTGATTGATAACTTTTTTAAGGGAGCTTCTCTTCACAGACATCTGAATTGCCAACAACTTTTGCTTCCGAACGGGGTTTCTTGCGATTCTCGCCTTTACTGCCTTTATTAGAGCTGGGGTCCGAACGGTGCGTGGTCTTCCAGACCTCTTGCGGGCATCAAAGCTCAGGGTACTATTGTACCTATTAATGGTACGATAAACGAATTGTTTGTTGATTTTCAGATTTTGAAGC
Source organism: Notocelia uddmanniana (assembly GCA_905163555.1). Classification (NCBI taxonomy): domain Eukaryota; kingdom Metazoa; phylum Arthropoda; class Insecta; order Lepidoptera; family Tortricidae; genus Notocelia; species Notocelia uddmanniana. The sequence continues at coordinate 26,745,880 of LR991058.1, read as the reverse complement.
AACTTCAAAATCACGTTTGGCGGATGCCCGCATTTGTGCAACGCAATTACAGCGACATGATTTTCTTTTAGACCCCAATCCATTATAAATATGACGAGATAAGTGATGTGTGTGCTATAAAATTATAACTGACAACCCGCCATTATATGTCATTTTTTATTTTTTCGGTAGCATTTGTTTTAACGCAAGAAAAGAGTTTGCAAATCGAGTAACAGAACTTAGTAACCAACTAGGTAGGCTTAAACTAGCTCTTCAAGTCATTTAAATACATTATATATATTTTACGCTAGACTTGAATGCAACTTATGTAAGTTCGGTTTCGGTGACAATACAATACCACCACCACCACCAGTACCACCGAGCTGATCTGATAATGGAGACGGAAGGTGGCCAACTCCTAAACTACCCAAGATAAACCCATCGTGTTTGGGCTCATTGGAAACGTCTAAACGAGTAGTTGATGACTGGGAAAAAAATACAGTCGGCAATGAAATCCTGTACTAAAAATGTTTTTTTATTTATTTACTAAAACTTAGTAACCGCCGACGCACAACGCAAAGGAAGGATGTTATAAGTTAAACGTGTGGGTTTGTCTGTGGCATCGAAACCGGGTGAACCGATTTCAAAGCAGGTTTTCTAGCGATGATTCTTAGACATGTTTTATAAAAATCGGTTCAGCCGTTTTTGAGATATTGAACTTTGAAATTAAAATATCGGGGGCTTTTCAACGTTCTAAGTTGTCGGTTACTAGCTTGAAATTTGTCGATTTGGAGCGATGTTTGTTTGAGATATTTCTTAATGATAAAATATAACTCGAGATTTGGTTAAAAATCGACGACGGTCAGACGCCATTTTTATGAAGTCACAACTATGCGTGTTCCCCTCCCCGTTTACTAAAACCGGTAGATCTGTGTTCTAGAGACACCGGTGTTAGGTATGTAGAAGAGATGTCGACTTTTCCGACAACTGGCCGATTTCCTCCAAACTAAGTCGTGTACCAGGTAGTAATGTTGAGAGAATATCAAGATACGAGTTAATTCACACATAAAATAGCCTAAATCGACGAGCGTTTCTTAACTGATAAGGATCCCTAATCCAATTAATTGTTGAAATTAACACTCGCACGCACACACCCACCCACATACACATGGTTAAGGTATAATTGTCACTTTTTGGTTCCTTGTTTCAAACCTATTTTATTTTTCCTCCCGATCCTATAAACTTCACATTTATATTGTATTCAATACCCAAGTTAAAACCCATGTAACAAGAATAATGTCTTAATAAATTGATAATTGTTAATCGCTCTCGCAGGCATCCAAAATACAGGCTCAGCCTAGTTTGGAGTCTGATGGATAAGTTTTGTATACAAATTTACTCTTGCTAATAAACTACTTATATAATTAATTGACATGAATATTTGTGAAAACACGCAGTCAAATAATATTATCGGCCTTACGGTCTAAGCGCGAAAGTTCAAACTTCAAACTGTAATGAAATGACAGTCGGCGAATGTTTCCGCATACTCAGTCCTCTTCGGTAACGCATTTGCACGTGAGATTGGATATGATCCTGAATCTTAGCTCACTACGTCGTCTAAGACCTCCTTTGCCTACTGTGCCTCATCCTCATGTCATCAAACTTCTATAAAGCTTTTTATTTATTGACGTGATAACGTCTTTAAAATCGTTTTAGTCGGGTGACATGTTCAGAAACTTGTGTCACACCAAAACCTCACGAGCGCGATCGCAGGTATAAGTGAAGTGCAAGTGAAGTAAGACGTTATCACGTAAACATCTCGATCGTAAACCTACTTTACAAACAACCAATTTTTTATTTATAGAATTACGTTGATTCCTGATAACCTGTTTATTGTATAAGTCTTTTTATATTATTTATTTGTAAAATTATAACCAGTTTATTGTATATATTGATTCCTTATAACCAGTTTATTGTATAAAGCTTTTTAATTTTTTCCTTTGTAGAATTACGTTGATTCCTTATAAGCAGTTTATTGTCGTAAGCGAAATTTAAATTCAAATTATGAATTTATGTTTACAAGGCAAATCACTTAAGTATTTAACTTACGTTATCAGCGAAGAAAAATCGGTAGGTGAAGTGATTTTTCCCTCTGTCAAAGTCTGAATTTCGCCTGTTGTTTTGTGGAAAGTTTTCTGAACAGGGCACTTCCATAGACCTAACTAACCATGACCAAGTATTTATATTTTCCATGACATGTGCAGTCACTTCCTTATTTTCTTTATCATAAGACCTTATTTTATACTCTGTATAGCCTGACCAGTGCCAAATTTTTTTAAACTGTATATTTCCTTAAATGTTACATTTTTGAGCAAACATAGTTTGAGGAACCTATTTGGACCTGAGACAATGTCGCTGCAAACAGCATGTTATATGGCAATAATATACATACTTTTTTAGTCTTCTACTTTTTTTAAATTTTGTATTGGATCTTTATTTTCATTGGCGGCAACGACGGTAACGTTATTTTCTTTATATATTATATCCATTACAAACAACACATTACATTATTACAAACGTGGGTTCACTGAGATTCGAAACTATTTTCTGCAAAACCCATTTCTTAAAATTGTTCCTGTTCATGGAGTCATGATAATCGGCTTTTTTTCCTTATCATTATATATTAGGAATGCATTGGGAACAAATCCCGATGGTCCACTGGCATGAACAATCCGCCATATCGTTTGCCGGTTGAAACGGATTTCGACACACCTGGTTTATTTTCACTGTGCCAACATTTTGCGTGATTAAGAGAAGTATGGATGTAAGTCTCATCTGAATAAACAAGAGGTATATTTTAGTCCCTTGCTTCTTTTATTTCATCTCAATAACTTTCCCGCCAAACCGCAATATCCGACCGCTTCTTCAATATGGACCGTTGGTTTCTGCACTTTTTATATTTGAACCCCATACTGTGCAATAGCAATCGAACCGCATCTACCGGTAAAATCAATATTTTTTTTTTTAAATTTGGCAAGCAGATTTTTGAGAGTTGGTACTTGCTTTCGCAAAGCATTGAATTCATGAATTTTGTGCCTTATGGCACATTTGTCGAAGTCGTCTATTTGTATTCTTTTTTTTTTGGATCCCGCACACATTCGTCACCTTTCGACAAAGTTCCTAAAAATGACTTTTGTCGTTGCAGACGAAAATGTACCCAAATTTATTATAAGTTCGTTTTGGTCACTAGTGGTAAAAACAACAGAAATTAAACTTAAGTATAGATTCGTCACTACTGACGAAAGTGCACAATGCGTTTTTAGGAACTTGTCGCAAAATGACGAATGTGTCCGGGATCTTTTTTTGTATCGGTGGCAATGGCGGTATATTATAACGGCTCATTCTTTTTGTATATATTTTTGATTGTAGCACTACAGACGCCTTGAATGAGAATTTTTTATTTATTAATATACGTATTTAGTACCACGCTAACCAGTTCATTACAACCGCACTATGAATATCAGTACCAGTTATGTCAACAACTAATTTCAAAACATTGTTTATTGGAATGCTATTTGAATCCTTCGTCCTTTTTCTGCCGCAAGCCGCAACCACTTGAATGTATTTACGAGGGTGGTTAGATAAGTAACTTGTTTCGGATACCGATAGATGGCGTTAGTGTAATCTATGTAACTATTCACAAAGATTATTTAATCAAGATAATTTATCTGTGGCCAAATGTCATTTTTGGCGGGAATTTTAGATTTGACAGTAGTTTAAACAAAAGTGATCGGAGTAGCGCGGCAAAATGGAGAAAATAGGAATTCGTGGTGTAATTCAGTTCTTTTTTTTGGAAGGTAAAACTGCAAAAGAAATCCATGAAAGGATTTTACCTACATTGGGTAGCTCGTGTCCTTCCTATGAGACAGTTCGACTTTGGGTGAATGAGTTCAAGCGAGGCAGGACAAGCATTGATGATGCACCTCGTCCTGGAGCCCCAAAAACGGCGGTTGTACCCGAAATAGTCGATAAAATCCATGATTTGGTTTTAACCGACAGAAGATTGAAGGTACGCGAATTAGCTGAAGCCACAAACATCTCTTCTGAGCGGGTGCATTTTATTTTGCACAACGAACTGCACATGAAAAAGCTGTGTGCAAGGTGGGTGCCGCGGCTGCTCACTCCAGAACAAATGCGTGTTCGTATGCGAACATCTGCGGATAATCTCCAGGTCTTTGAAAGAAATCCAACAGACTTTATTCGCCTTTTTATGACAATGGATGAAACCTGGATTCAACACTATATTCCGGAGACGAAACAACAGTCCAGACAATGGGTTGGTCGTGGTGAGCCAACTCCAAAGAAAGCCAAGGTCATTCCATCAGCTGGAAAAGTGATGGCATCCGTTTTTTGGGATGCAAAGGGGATTCTCTTAATTGATTACCTTGCGAAGGGAAAAACCATTACTGGGGCATACTATGCATCACTGTTGGACCAATTGCATGCGGCGATAGCCGAGAAACGGCCAGGTTTGGCAAGAAAGAAAGTAATGTTTCACCATGACAACGCACCGGTGCATTCAAGTCGTGTCGCTGCACAAAAATTGTCGGAATTACGGTTTGAACTCCTTCCTCACCCCGCTTATTCCTCGGATTTGGCCCCGTCGGACTATCACCTATTCCCCAAACTCAAAATCTTTTTATCGGGGAAAAAGTTTAACTCCAACGAAGATGTGATACAGGAGGTAAACGCGTATTTCGAGGACCTCGAAGAAACGCATTTTCGTGAAGGCATCGAGAAGTTGCAGAAACGTTGGGGCAAGTGCGTCGAGCTTCGAGGGGACTATGTCGAAAAATAAAATATATACAATCGCTCAAATTTTTTTTTTCATATCAAACCAAGTTACTTCTCAAACCACCCTCGTAAAATTATTTTTTTACATCGGGGGAAACTTTGTTGGGCATTTTTATTACAAACTCGATTATTATTCTGAAATACGTTGAATTATTTTCGTTTTGTTTACATCGGTGACATTCAATGACTTCCAACGACTGTTGTCAAAAAAAAACATTGCCATTAAAATAAATTAGTTCCACTGAAAATCCGCAACATGGCCAGGTCCAAAAATAGGCACTGGTCAGGCTATAACATAAAACTAACTATCATTGAGAAAATGAATGCTTGGAAATTGTATAGGTAGTCAGTCGGGTAGAGAACTAGGCAGTTCATGTAAATGAAATATGGAAACTTTCAACTAGATTATTTATTCACATTCAATACAAAACGAGTGTGACAGTAATTTTAATATTCATGGTAATAATCACAGTTTCGGTTTCACCAATACGGCGACTATGAGTAACAGGAAAATATTAAAAATCACCACACACAAATAAATAAATTCATCAATACTATGAAAATTAATAAATAGGATCAAGACGCAAGTAAAAAATACGAAAATGTATCGTCTAAAATTATTGCTTCTACACCGGCCGCGACGGCCGCGCGCACAACTAGGGCTTGAAATATCCGAATATCTCACTAATAACTGAATATTTTGAGTCTTTTATTATGCGAATATTTTTCAAGCCTTACGTACAACAAACACACGAACGGCTGGCAAACTAGTTGCGACTAAACTTCTATAAAACTGAAAACGTAAACCTTCTTGGTGTAAGTGACTTCATAAAACCTCTATAATACAAGTTATTTCTAACAAAACCTCAACTAAGCACCATTCTATTCGATTACATATTTAAGGGCGTGACTTAGCAATCAAATATTTTATGACTAATAAACATTTAAACTTAAAACTGACTTAGGGTCTGTATAATGTAAATGGATGTATGAAATTAAAATTAATATACAGAATAATATTGAATAAACATTTTTTGTGCAAACACACTTAAATCGTGTCATTTAAATCTCTTTGAATAAAACTGACTATATCAAATCCAGTCGTTTTGTTATAGTACAAAGGCACATAAGAATCGTTTTACAATAAATATCAACATAAGTTTATGTTGGCAAAACATGTCAATACGGACACGCCGCGGTTCGCTCACAGTCTGGAAGCTTTTGAAGCTTTCATATTTGCTAATGTTGGAATATGTAGCATCTATCTTTTATTAAAAACATTGCTAATATTCGAATTTCGAGTCCTAATAAATTTATTGAGTCATACTTAGGACAGCTAATATCATTAAATACAATACTGCTTGCCACAACGAACAGTCTCGCAAACAAACGGTATTCTGAGATTCTAAAATAGCTATATTTTACTCGTACAAATCTTCATAGTGGAGTAATTGGCAAGAATCGTACAGTCTCTAATACGACAAAGGTACCTCGACATATAGCTGTGTGCCATAATTTAACAAAGATGCAATGACATTTTGTATGAAGTGAGTGAGGCTATACCCGACGAGTGAGTTAACAAATGCGTACAGTGCAACCACGAAGCCCGCTCGGCCCTAGTAGTTCCGCTCAGTGAGTTTCCGAAGAGCGTTCTGCACAGTCGCCTTCGCCTTCAGGTGGGACAGCGGATCTGGAAACATCATTCGCGCTGGTTTTTATCAAGAAAATAACACGTTTTTACAGTACATAGTGCAGTCTGCATTGTGCGATGAAATATGAGACTACTACTAGATATAAATGAAACGTACTACAGTAAGGTGTATACGTGTATTTCAGAATAATAGATAACATATAATAAAGAGTAGAAGTGAAAGATGGCGGATATATAACATAATACAATAATACATTATCTACATAAAGTACTACGCCTACCTCACGGGTCGTTTAAACGTTTGCCAAAACTTGGAAAGCATTAGTGCTGAAAAATTTAATCGTAAAGCGTGAAGCGTGCACAGATACAAATCATATTACGTTCAAGTCGGGGAGAGTTATTCAATTATTTACGTAAAATACGAGTACAGGAATCATACACACCTTGGCGAAGGTTCCTTTTCGGGGTCCGATTTTCTAGTGACGCTAATCGATATATTTTTTCTCTGCCGTATTCTCTCTAAAATGTTTTCGGGGCTCGGCTCCTTCTCGCTTTCCTTGAGAATGATAGCGGAATTTCTCGTTCGCTTCGGGCGGTAGGTGGCGTAGTTGCCGGGCGAGTACATGGAGAGCGTGCGGTTGTAGCGGAGCGGCTCCCGCAAGGAGCTCTCCTCGGGCCCGCCGTCCAACAGCGACTTGGTGCGCGAGTAACGATGCCCCAGTGCGCCGTACGACGGCTCGTAATCCAGATAACTCCGGGGATACTTTCGGAACTCGCTCCTATCGAGAGATCGGTACGTGTCTATCTTATCGTTCAGGCCGTAACTATCGAATCTTGAGTTATTCCTAGCGGGCAGGTCGGTGAGGAGAGATCGGTAGCGCTCCGTGGAGGGCGACAGGTCGGACGAGAAACCAGGGGACAGGTCCGTACCCGGCGAGCCCGGTTCGGGACGCTCGCCGTGCAAGACCGCCACTGGATCGTATTCAGCGGCGCCCGGCCCGACGAGATTGCTCCTCCTTCGTTGTTTCTTCTCGTTGAATCTGGAGTAGAAGCTCTTCCTGCGTATCCGTTCGATGACATCTTCGCGTTCGGGCGTAGTGGGCTCGTGGTTGCGGAGCGGCGGCGACACGAGCTCGGGCCGAGCCTCGGAGCTGGACAGCGTGGAGCGGCTGCGACTGCGGCGAGTCGCTTCCTCGCCCAGCTCGCCCGTCCCGTTCTCCGGAACCTTCTCAGTCTCTTTATCTCCGACGTTCATTATTAGCGGCTCTATCACAGGATCGGTAGGAACTATTTTCTTAACTCTTGGCAACCTGGAGAAGTCCAGTTTTAAACTATTTTTATTTTTCGTTTCGGCCTCCCTCTTGGGTGCCGGTTCGTTGTTCTCGTTCGAGTGTACGGAGACGCTGTCGCTGGCGGTGCGGCCATACTTCTTGCGGCCGAGGCCGTTCAGGAGGAGAGACGTGGGTCTCTTGGGTTTATCGGCGGCCTCGTCGACCGGCTCGCTCTTGAGATCGGTTTCCGCCACCTCTACACTTTGAGCTTTCTCTAGGGGCTTTATTGGTTTCTCTTTGGGTTCGAACTTCTTAAAGAGGCCTAACACCTTCGAGACGGTGGTCTTGCTGGCCTGGGGCGGGTCTAGCGCGGCCACATCGGTGAGAGTGACAGCTCGCTTGATGAGGCCGGATTCTGTGGGAGGCTCGGCACTCACCGGCACCGACTGCTCCCTGTGCGCACGCCCCGGCTTCCCATTTTCTTTCTTAGCTTCACTAACAGCCTTGGCCTCGCAAACCTTCTCGGGGGAATTCGACTTGGATGAAGCGAATTTCTCTAATTTATGTCCTATCGATTGCAAAACAGATTTCTTTTTTGTGACAGTCGGTTTGGCACCGTTCTCGGATTCCGGATCTTTCACTTTCTTTGTGACTTTCTTCTTTTCGGTCGCGGGTTTAGCATCCTTCGCGTCCGCGCTGCCCACGTCAGTCTTTGATTTGGATGATACTTTCTTAATTATTTTCTTCTTAATGGTACCTTTCTTTTCACTTCCGTCAGCTTCGGAAGATTTCTGTGTTACTTCTTTTTTAGATGCACTATTCACTACTTTCGGTTTCTCGTCACTTCTTAATTCGGCTTTAACTGCAGTTCCATTCAAATTGCCATTCGCTATAGATAAACTATTTTCAACTTTATGGTCTTTGCTATCCGTTTTGTCACTAGAGACTTCACTACTTACTACTACGTACTTTTTCAATACAAGATTTGTGTTGCTCTCTTTGGAGTCAGGGGTTGGTTCTTTTTGCGGGGTCGGTTCGTTCGAATTTTCCGTTTTCACTGGTACAGATTTTTTCCTGGGTAAACTAATACTGAAACTTACTTCGACGTCGGTGTTACTATCGAGCGGTGGCGGAGGTGGTTCCTCTTTCACCGTATTAATAGCATTGTTAGCGGTTTCATCCTTTTTGGTGCTTCGATTAATGAATACTTTCTCAGGCGACGGACTACTCGTGGGGTAACTCTTAGGACGTATAAGCCGAGATTCTCTCGGCAGAGTCTTCTCTTTACCCTCGTCTTTGCTGGAATCAGTCGGTGGCACATTCGCATTCTGATCATCGAACTGCTCCAAATTTTTAACGGGGAAACTTTTCGGTCGGAGCTTGTCCTTGCTGCTGTCGATGTAAGTTTTTCTATCGCCGGTTTCGGTGTTTAGTTCCGGAAGCTTCGGAGCGCCGTCAAGAGCGGCCTCCTTGATATTATCTAAGATGGGGAAGAACGGCGTGTTAGATCGGCTCCGTTCCTTGGCGAGTAGAATGGCGGGCGAGACGCACTTGCGCGCTAGGACCGGTTCCTCTCGAAACACCGGCGATACGTCGCCGTATTCGGTGGGACTCCTCAAGCCCGACTCGAGAGCTCGGCTCTTCTTTTCCCGGATTTCCCGTAGGATCTTTTGAGTCTCGAGCTCCTTCTCCCGCTTCTGGCGCGCGTAGACGCTCTCGTCCGGCGGCGTGTCGAAAAAGTCCGGCCGGAGGAATCGCGAGACCCGTTTTCGGGGACGATCGGCAGCGGCGAGTCGCATGGAGTGTCGGCGGGGAGCGGAGACGGGTTCCGAGAGCGCGGAGGCGTCGGACGAGCCCTCGTCGAGCGACAGCGCGCGCTCCGGGGTCAAGTACTTGCTGAGCAGCGGCCGGTCCGCCGGGCGCTCCTGCTCCGGGTCCGTGCGCGGCGAGGGAGCGGGGGCGGGCGCGGGCTCGGGCTCGGGGCGGGTGGCGGAGGCGCTGCGGGCGGGCGCGGGGGCGGAGGCGGGCGCGGAGGCGGGCGCGTGCAGCGAGAGCGTGCGGCGCAGCTGCTGCGCCGCGGCGGGCGGGAGCTGCGCGAGCAGCTGGCGCTGCAGGCGGCGGGACAGCGCGGGCGTGAGGCCGGACAGCGCGCGCAGCTCGCGCCCGCTCAGCTGCATGCGGCTGAGGTCGAGGTCCGACAGGTCCAGCGCCTCGGCGCTTCCGTTCTCGCTTCCTTCCTTTGTTTTCTTACTACTGCCTGAAATGTAATCAAAAAACACACGTTTCGATCATGCAGCGCTCGCTCGGATGGTGTATTTACAGTGCGGGTCGATCGTTCGGGGCGCATTCGCCCGGATGAGACGAGCGGACGGGAAGGTCCGGTTCTGCGATGCGAACATCGAGCAAGTTGTTAATAGTTAATGACAGTAGAAGGGCGAGATGCAGACCAGTTAGAGAGGAAAGCTCAAACGGAACACGAATTATGCATTCAAATGTTGCTTCCGATCGACCGTTATGCGAACTGGATGAGGGCGGCGTGTTCCGAGGCATCTCTACAGCGCGGCGCGCGAGGCGAGCAAAAACACAATGAACAAATAAATATAGTTTAGTACCTATTGCTGTGTGTCGTTTGCGGCCGGTTTGTCCGCGCCGGTGTCGGTGAGGAGTGAAGATTTGGTCGGAGCATGCAGTGTAACGCGCAACCCAACTGCAACCACAACCAACCAGCTCAGGCGGGCGCACACCGGGCGCGCGCTCGAGGGTTCGCGTCTACCGCGGTGCTACCACAATCTAGCTACACATTTATGCCAAGACCACTTCCAAATTAATTAACTTGCAGTCCGTGTCGTTCGGTGAACAAATACAAAGTAAATTTACAAATTTAGAAAAGAAATATATGTCTAAATGTATTGCCGGAGGCTATGCGATGCGTGAAATGCCTTTCGTACACCTCATGCGATGTCGATAGTGAGCCGAGCTTTACATTGGAGCAACGCAACATTTTCCTGCTAAATGTTAGCGAGGGGTAACACCTGCACAAAGAATGCGATTTAAACAAATAAAACACTACAATGCAAAAAATAGTTAATGTCATTAAAAAAATGTTATGGAAAAATCTGAAAATTACAAACAGTATACAATAGACTGAGGCGGTAGCGTCACCCGTGGTGACAGTCTATTATATGACAAGGTTAATGTTAGGAACACTACGGAGGCGAACGGCACGCGCCACGGCGACGGCTGGCGAGTTAATTGATCTGTTTAGTGCAAGCGGACCCTTAGTGCCGATCCCATCCTTCTAAGGCTGAGACTACATTGATCTGGGATCCCTCCCTGCCACCACCAGACCCGTATCCGGGCTGGCCAGGAAGGGCAAGGGACAGTGAACCGTAGGCCTCGGTCCCACGTTGGTGCGCGATGTTCAGCAACACAACACGGACGTAGTTATGCAAAAACGATCCAACCCGCAAGAGATTACGATTGAAATGCATGGCATTTGTTTTATCTAGAAGGTTCCAATTACAAATTTAACATATTGTTGGATCGTTTTCGCAAAACTATGACCACTTTCTGGTCATCTCGTAGTTGCTTGCCTCAACATACGGTTATTCGTCTGACTAGCGTAGCCCCACGAAATCGTTGGCAGTGTATGTGTTAAATAACGATTTTGTTGTGAGACCAAGGCCTAATAATCTATACAGATAACTGTGTAACCAGTCCGTGTAGAAAGATGGCTGCGTCTTCAGACGAGCGGAGCAGTGCCAGAATTTGTACAGACACAGTGTGCAGAACAGACCAGAAATATAGCTACTACTACGGAGATATAACGGACTACTTGAGCCGTGATTCAACTTAGCTTCAGGCTATGTCGCGCGCGAGATATCTCGCGTGCACACTTGTGCTAGCCGTGCATCGTAAAGTTTTTTCTGGTTTTGAGAGGCAGCTGAAGTCTACAACCAAGATGTCAAATATGGCGAAAAACTTGCTATAAATTTGACATCACATTACATGGAACATAAGAGACGCAAATATACTGTGAAGAATTTAACTAACTGATTTGACGAATAATGAAACGTGACCACCACTTTGAATAAAGAAAGTGTCCCACCGCCTCATACAGAAATTACTCTTGATCAAATACTAACCAATCATTTCAAATTAACACAATTTGTCAACTAGTATCTGTGTATGTATTATGTATCTCATAAATATCTCGTTGTATATATTTTTTCGGAAATTTGACTATTTATAGACACAGATATTAGTTATCAGGCAGTACCATTATCGGTGACGTAATCAGCAAGTATCAAGAATTAATTACCAAGTTTCTAATCACAATATTGACGAAAAATAATAATATTATATAATATGGTCACCCTTTCTCTCCCATACAGCGTAGGGTGACCATGATTCAAGTATTTAGTTATTAATTATTTTATAAGTAAAATTTTGTAATATAAACTACCTTTATTCGATGTCTATCTGTATAGTGATTTCTGATTACGTCTCCGATTTCAATCTGATAAAAGATCATTAACTATTTATTGGTTATTATTCAAGTTCGAGTCCCAAATCGATTATAGTGGTAACTAACTACACGTTATGTCTATACAAATTGTAATCTGATTTTGAATGCTGTCAAAGCATGATAAACATGAAATTACTACGTGAAATTACTAAATATATGATTTCAACACATATATACGAGCTGCTAGTGCGTTCTTTACACATTTGCCTAAAAATTAAGAAGTCGCGTATGATCTGCAGGACTCTTTGACTTGTGTCCCACTCAAGCAACAGGGTACAGTCCAGCCAAGAAAGTGCTTTACCTCTTTTGAACCTTGATATATAAATAATAAATCTAAAAATGGTAGACCACTTTTTTGACTAATTTTACCTTTTGGTGGCATCTTTTCTTTACTGGCGCACAGGACTCCGAACCGGTATCAAAAAATCATTTTAAAATTAAAAAAACCTCATAAACCGTTATAATTCTGTTCTCTCATTTACCGGTTTATCGAACAATAATTTGAATGAAATAACGAAATCGGTATACAAGCAGAACGAAATTTAATTCCGATTAACCTTATTAAACCATAACCGCGGAAGATGGTGTCACCCTGCCGGTGCCACGAAGTCAAATTCGAGTAAAGTGACTCGATTTTCTGTGTAAATACCGTACTTTAAACCGGTTAATTTCGTTCCACATGAAATACGCTAAAAACGGTTTTTCCTATCAACCGGATTAAATACCGGTAACCGAAAACAAAACGCTATAATTTCAGTTGGGTGGTCAATAGCCAAAACCTGTTTGAAAAAATAACGGTATCCGAACCCCGATAGCGCAATTGAAGGTCCTCATGCCCTCGACAAAGAGGGACCCTTTGTTTGAGAGTGGCACAAGTGTACTCCGCGAACAGCCTAAGAAAGGATAAAAAAGGCACTCTGCATGTCCGTTATTACGGTACCTTCTCTCTCAATTGCTGTAAAGGCTATATGTTACCTTTCACGGCAATTGAGCCCACAGCTTGGTTTTATAAAAATCCTTTAAATCTTATGTGAGATGAAAAGATACGTATTTCAAATTACTTTTCCGATGCTTCATAAACGTAAATTTGCGGCAATGGTATTCTTCCTTTTTCACTTTGGTCGTATTATATGCGTCCATAGAAGAATAAAAAGTTGATATTGCATTAGCAATAAGTATCTAATTGTAATATGAGTGCATATTTTCATGAAAGGCAGTGGAAGGGTTATTTTATTTCACAAGTGTCAACACAATACCATATGTTACCAGATAAGCCAAAAAAGTAACTTGAAAACAATTATCACCACCTCTAGCCGCCAACCTTAAACTTACAAAGGAAAATGAAATCAACTGTATTAGATAACAGAATACTTATATAATTTGTATTGTTTTAAATTGGACAAAACAAACAAATGCTACTTTGTTACAATTTTGAATGACATACATTCCATTGCACCGGAGGATGGCTTTAAAAAGGCTTTTGGGCGGCTAGAGGTTCAGTAAAAGAAACTTAAACACATACTTTTTTGTTCCTTAACGTTATCGTGACAATAGCGAAAACGGTACGCGTTTCGATTTCCTAGACTGTACAGTCCCGCTCCTTATTAGTGACCCGTTTCGTTAAATTCCAATTTGTCAGGACTCTCAACATTTAGGATGCGCTTCCACCAGAGATGTGCTGTGCAAACTATCGCTGCAAGGATGTGAAAGCTACGCTACTAATTACGTTTCCACCAGTGCTATGCTATGTATGTAGATTGTAGACCAATTAATGTGGGATTGGTACTTTTTGATAGCCGTGTAAGGTGTTGGTTGCTAGATGATGAATAAAGGACGTACGAATGTAGTTCGAATTGCTTTGGAATGGCGAATGAGTTGACGGATGACGCAGTGTGTAAGACGATCAGAAAGAAGCAAGACGTGGTAATTTTTATTTAACAAATTAAAGCAGACGTATTCAAGAGAGAATTTCATTTATTTCTACGCGGTCCCAGTCCAGGGTCCTACATTAATATGATTGGTGGATTCAAACGCATTCGTAGCAACGCACACCTATGGAGGAAAGGCAACCCTTAAAGGGATCGCAAATTGTTCGCGACTGTACAACACAAGATTTGAAGGAGTTTTATAAACCGTCGCCTGGCAGGACCACTAGCTATTGTACGCGATGAGATGGGTGTGTGTGTGTGCGTGCCGGCCGTGGCGTGGCGGTGACGTCACCGCGTGCAAGCTGCGTGCGCGTGCGCTTACCTCGCGGCGGCGCGCGCGGCTTGCTGAACATCGAGTCCAGGTCCGACGCCAGGTCGCGCGAGCCCCAGCCCTCGCGTCTGCGCCATAAATAAATAAATATTGGGGGACATCTTACACAAATCAACCTAGTCCCAAACTAAGCAAAGCTTGTACTATGGGTACTAGACGACGATATACATACTTAGATAAATAAAAACATACTTAAATACATAGAGAACATCCAAGACCCAAGAACAAAAGCCATGCTAAATGCACAAATAATGCTCTGGCCGGGATTCGAACCCGGGACTTCTAGCTTCGGAGGCAGTGTCACTACCAACTAGGCTAAACAGGCCGTCAAATAAAGTTCATATTATATGACACAGTTTAACAAGTATCAGTTCAACAGTGGACAGACTATGGCTGATGATGTATACAGGTCGCGGGAGCCCCAGCCAGCAGCGAAATAAATGATTATTATTATTATTATAAATATCAATAATCCTTCATATTTCAATGACAGTGTTTGAAATTAGAAAATATGATCGTTTGATACAGAGAATTTCAATTACATTTTAAACAAGTAAATTAAATGTATATCAATTAGTAGTTAAACTACAATAGTAATTAATTACGCCCAACATCGCAGTGTAATTACCTCTAATCTAGTGTAGAGACTATTCCCTGTATCAAATTAATAAAATGTTATCGTTATCGTAGTAAATTTAACTCAAATTAACATGAACAAAAATAACTAAAATAGTTTTCGACATAAAAAAATTATAAATAAGACAATATTTTTAAAGGCCGGGTTAATTTTTTATACAATAAAATAGTACGAGCATAACTCTGTAAAACTGGTTATGAATATGAAGTGTGCTCTTGCAACTTATACGGACTACTACAACCGAAATAAAATTAACGCGGTTTTTTTAATTACGAAAAAAAACGCTAATATTTCAATTAAGACTTCACTACGTTCATTGAAGTCATTAAATAAGAAATGCAGCTAGTTCTTAGTGAATGGACTCACGTTTCCGACACACTCCGTTTACTTTCCACATATCTATGAGTGCTGCATGAAACAATCGACAATGAAAATATACACATTTGATGTATGGACGTTTTTAATAAAAAGTGTACCTTTTATTTTTTCCTCACAATTTCAAAGTTACAGTTTTTTTCTGCTCCGAATCACCGTTGATTCTGATAAAGGAAAGTGTCCTCACGTTTTAAATTTCCTTAAGCGACTTAAATTAATAAAAAATACATGAAATAAATTAACTTTATGCTGCAAGGAGGCCGCAATGGCACTTTTAGAAGTCAACACTTATTTTCATATATTTCTATGATCCGTCACAAAATGTCAACATACAAAATTTAAAGAAAATCTAAATAAAAGAGTAATCCAATAAAATCCACACGTAATAATGATTCTGAGGAGAAAAAAATATAAAATTCCCAATTCCGAGAAAAGTAAATGGTACACTTTTGATCTAAAAGGGATCTAATATTTAGTGATTAAATAAAATAATATATAAACACCGTATACTTACAGCAGGTTTCTCCGTGGTAAGTGGGGGCTGCATGCAGAAATTTAAATTCATTAGTTGGTGTTCAACACAAAAAAGTAAATAGAGTGTCACATTACTTTAAATAACTGAAGTATTAGTGTACGGCGTGAGTGCCCGCTCGAAGCGGCGCGTGCCGCGAGGCAGCGGCAGCGTTTGTTTGTGTTAAGAGGGCGCAGTACCTACGCTCGGTCTGGCTCGGTTCTCCATACAAACGTATTTACCCTCTCATTTTAAAACGCCATGCTAGAATAACATGAAAATTTGTATACACAATGGGATCCGGCATATCTAGGTCGGACCATAGTTTCTGTTGCTAGAAATTGTAAAAGAAAAAAAATACAGCAGCTTTTTGAGTTTTTTACGGCTTGTATGAAAACTTTAATAATCGCTGTATTTTTTCTCCATTATAATTTCAAGCAACAGAAACTATGGTCCGACCTAGATATGCCGGATCCCATTGTGTATACAAAGTTTCATGTTATTCTAGCCTGGCGTTTTAAAACGAGAGCATAAATACGTTTGTATGGAGAACCGAACGTACTGCGCAGTCTTAAGGGTCGACAACGCGCATGATACACCCCTGTAGTCAAGGCTACCGTGACCACTTGCCATCAGTCGGGCCGTACACTTGGTTACCACCGATGTGGTACAAAAAATCACGGACTCAGCTGCACACTACTCGAGCGGGCTCTCGGGTCGAACAGTAAGAATATCAAACTCAATAAAACATTGCTCCAAGATATCAGATAGAGGAGAGAATTTATTATTTATACCTAAGAATTTAAAAGTTCTATGGAATTAATAGATCATGATTCTTTTAAATATGAATTATTAAAAGTATCACATCAACTTTGCATTATTTTGATCAATGATCATTGACAGATTTGCGATTTCAAAGAATTAACTGAACAAAATATTTAACTACAGTCCATGAGCACATATGAGTCTTCGGTTTCAGGTGAAAAAATGATTTTGGCTTAAAACGTATAAGTACAAACCAGAGATAAATACCAACCCAAAGATCGATCTGATGTTATTAGAAGTTATTCTAATAGACAAACTAAATTTGTCTTTATTATTTATTATTTATCTAATTGTATTGAACAGTTGATTATAAAAAGATGTATTTTTTCATGTTTTTGTTAAGGCGACACAAACCCTTTCCCGCGGCAATAGGTAGTAGAAATCAGTAAAAAATAAAAATAAAACTTACTCGCAGAACAGGACGGCTATGGGAAAGGGCTAACGCCTTAACAAAAAAGTAGTTTTCAGATATTTTTGGCAATCTTGTTCGCTTCGATGTATCTGATGGCGACAGTATAAAATGCAATCATACTTATTTAATCTCTTTTCTATTTGATGTTGTTGTTAAAAAAATATATAGTTTTTTTTAAACGTCATGTTTTTTTTTTCTTTCTATAATAAAATCACTAGAAACTGCGCTGTTTACGTGTGTTCATATGGAACTATACTAACACAATGCCACTACATGTAACGAATGCAAAGCTAAAGTGTTTTATCTCTGTATATCATTTGTTCCACAAAACTGATAGGTATTATCGCTCAGACGTACGGCACCCGCTGCCGCCGCCGCTTCAAGCCTTGGCCGTGCCCTTATAGCTTTGTGGAACCAATGTGCATTAACGAACATTAAGAAAGCGCTCTACCACTGTTGATTTGCACATTCCCTCAATGTACCTTATAAATTTTAAAATGTTTTGAACTCAAATTATGTCAAAAGTATTGATAATTACCATAAACTGATTAAAAGATAGTAACGTAGTAATTTTTTGCTTTTTTAGTGCGTAGTAAAATTTAAGCGGAAAACACAGGTTTTAGCATTTGTCAATTTCGAGTGATGTTTGAAACGAAATTTCTTAGTAAAAAATGCGAAAATACATGTAAAATTTCCAATGATATTAGGCCGCAATAGTCCTGTACAGTGAACAGTCAGCATCAAAAGTAGCTGCGCGTTTGAAAAGTTCAACAGTATTTATTATAAGGGAATAAGAGCTTTTGACCCCTAGAAGGAGCGCTCGCGGCCCAGCGGCGCCCGCGTACCGGGAGCGGTATGCGACGCTAAGCAATGTCGGGCGAGGTCAGTCCTTGGATGGGTGACCGCTTTGAGTGGTTACTAACTGAGCGCTCCCGTGCTTTGGAAAGCACGTTAAGCCGTTGATCCCGGTTGCTGTCTATGATAGCAGTCGTTAAGTCAAGTTAGAGGCCTCCGGGCGGCTTGAGAACTACTAACAGTCAAGTTGCCCACTCACTTGACAAGCCTAATCCCAATAAGTTCTAGTTTCCCCCTCGGATTGGAAGGTCAGATGGCAGTCGCTTCCGTAAAAATTTGTGCCTACGCCAACTTTTGGGATTAGGTAGCGGACCCCAGGCATCCTTCAGGATGCAACTGTACTGGGAATAACGCTAGGAGGATGATGCAGAGCTTTTGACCCCTTCAAAAGGTGTAGGTACTTTTGATGCTGACTGCACTAGATAGTAAAAGTAAAAGAAGAGAAAATGCCAAGATAGGGTAATTGACACATCATGACATCAACCACCACCACCATATCACCCTTAGGACGTCCACTGCTGGACATAGGCCTCCCCCAATTTCATGGGAGGTAAATGCCATAATCGCCACGCTTGGCATGCGGGTTGGCGATCGCAGTATCTCCACCGCACTCTAGGAATGCTGCTGCCCAGTCCCCGGTGGTCTTGGTCGTAGTTTTAGGACATACCCGGGTCGGAAATTCGGATACTTTTATACCTACACTTCGGCCTCAGTACCTACACCGCGTTGTTATTGAGTAGCATGGAGGCGGACTCAATTTAATATTACTAATAAATTTGCCGTGATTTCCCGGAATACCGAGAATTAGCATAACATAAACACATACATATTCCGTAATCAAAACATAATACCTATGACGCCCTTAAACGTACCGCCACAATTTTTTTGTTACAACCTGTATGTCTTTAGAACTGTTTACCAACGTGAATGTTGCTAAAATCTGGTGTTGCGAGTGTCCATCGCGCGGCGCTAATCGCTTACCATCAGGCGATTCGTCTGCTCGTTTGCCTCCTTTGTCTCTACATCTCTCATCTCTCATTGTCTCAAATCTACTTAAAATAGTCATTACCTAAAAAAAACCTTATCGTTATGCTTTACACAAACCCGGAATCCTGGAAAATAAATGAATATTTAATCATTTTAAGTGGCCGACTCCATACTTGCTTAGCTTTTTCCGGGATTTTGCTAGATGAAGGGTCCACGGAAAAAAAATGTCCAGACCACTTAAATTTCATAACAAAAAGCAACGTAACTGATAAAGATATAAGGTGCAAATTGCCTTTGAAAAGGACTAGACATGTTCTTTCCGTGGACCCTTCAGTTGCAGGCAAGGGGCTTGCAATAGGCGGAGCACGTCGCGTTTTAAACCCACCGCTTGCAAACCTCGGGGTGACCAGTCAGGCGAGGGCCGGCGAGCACGTGTGTCGTGTCGCGATCCACCTCCGCCGCCGACTTGAATACGACGAACCGCGCGTAAATACCTCCTATTCATAATGTTGATGTCTTTACAGAAAATCAAATATAAACAAGTCACTAATTGTATAAAAACTTTGTTATTGTAAAAGGCAATCATATTAATTTCTAAATTTCCAATTCAAGTTTTTTTACATTTCTTTTAATTATTTTATTACTCCTATTTATTCTGTGGTTTATAAACCCACGACAAAATTGTAAATGAATTATTTGTTGCCTTTCTTGTACCTTCTTATGCAAGTAAATGCTGGACGTTATCAAATAATTTGTACCCTTCTAATATAAAAGAATGTATCCTCATAAAAAAAACTACGGCACTTACGTCGTTTTGTGTAAGGAGGAGTCTTCCGATGATAACGTAACCTTTTTGGGCTATACTGTTCAAAATAATCTTCTATAAAAGGGGGTACGAAACCCAAGAGTATCTTAATAGAACCGTAGGTATACTTTATTAACTTCTTTTAGTGTTACTCACTTACAAATTAAAGTTACAAGAGTTAAATGGAATTTCCGTTCACAATATCAGTTTCATTATTGGTGATATCCATAATGGCACTGACATACCTACATGTGAAGTAATATGTACTTATTAATGTATTCTTGGAGTGACAACCCCAACGCTACACGTGCCGCGCATGAATGAGTACAAATTATGCGATAGACAGAGATGCAGAGAATAGGTACGTTTCTTATGCCTAAACGCCGTTTTTGTTAAGAAGTGAAATTTCTGTACTTGTACTATTACTTATTCTGTGTGGCAGGTATAGAAGTATCCCAATTTCCGATGCCTGGACATCAATCTACATATAAAATCTATATATACTTAATAAAATTAGCATTTAACTGATAAGGACCTTTGGTTTCTAAAGTGGTAGACCGCTTTCTTAGCTGCCAGTACAATCGCCATGGAACAGTGCACAAGAAGCCATATTGGCAAGGTGCGGGTGTCTGTTACCTGTTGAAGAAGTTGTCGTGGTGCAAGTTGTTGAAGAGCGAGTGCGGGCGCTGGAAGCCCGGGCCCTCCTCGCCGTTCAGCCGGTTGGTGAGCGCGCGCACCTGCAACAAACAGTAGTAGATTGTCGAGGGCTCAAAGGCTCCCATTTCTTCAAGACGAGACATCTTGGCACTAGAATTAAGTGAGAGCGCCAATAGCTCGAGGCTGAAATGGGTGTCCGAGTTAAACACCGCCGCCGGCGACTCTCGAAACGGTTCCTACAAAATTATATTATGACGTCATATAATATAACATATTCGAATCAACGTTGTATAGGAAAATAAGTAAATCACTGTTTTGGTCGTTTTTACATAAGAGGTCTATTGGTCTTTTAATTTTCTGTGGGACGAATAAAACTCGGATTGTTGAACTTTCCTCTTTTTTTTTATTATTTTGATAAATTTTAATAATTTGCTATTTTATTGCGATATTTTGATGGTTCATTATCCGCATGGCGGCACAATGTTATATATTTGTAAATGCCTTTAGAAAGTAGAGACCGTCGTCCATCGTGTTAGCATCGTACCCACGAGCAGCTTCGACTGGAGGCAATTTGAAGTTCCTCACTCTATGACATAGGCTCGAGGTACGTTGCGAATGATGCGGCACGCCTCACATTGATCCACGACGTTCGTCTGAGCCAGTTTAAAGCTCGAAACGCACAGAGCGGGCGCTGCGTGGTTCGGGGCGGAGGCGGTTTGCATTTTTGATCTTTCCGAAACTGTCCATTACTGCTCCATATGTCACATACGCCGCCTCCGCTCAACCGCGCTACCGCGTTCGCTTTAACGCAAAACCACCTACGCCCCGCAAGGACGCTGCGCCGCGCTCTGTGCGTTTCAAGCTTAAAGCCAAAACAGAGTCATTTACACTATTAAAATAAAAAGAGACCATCGATTGCCCGTCTCAAGTGAGTGCACGGCTCTAATTGCGGCTCCTTTGAGCGCGCCAAAACCCGACAACAATGACTCGGCCCGCGGCGACGATGTCGCCTCACGGCGCGGCGTGCCTCAAGTTGAGCGTTTCCATTTGCGGGGGATCGCGGCAGCCGCTTGGTTGTCGCCAACGTGACATCAACAAGACAATTACCCTGTGCAGCAGCGTGGAGAAGAGGTTCTCCGCGGTGAGCAGGTGGAAGCCCTCGTCCTCCTCGTCCTCCTCGCCCGAGCTCACCGACTCGGCGCGCGCCGCCCGCGTCGACCTGCGGAACACACATTCCTATATCACCTACTTACTCAATCAAGACCTTATATTGTACCTATGTACTTATATCATACTTTATTTTTTATTTTATTAATTACTACAGCATGTTACTTGTTACTATAGTATTTGCATTCTGACACAGCTGTCATCCCGGTATAATAAACGTCAATGATGACATAATTTGTACTGAGGGCGATTTGGACTCTATGACAGATGTATATATTTGAATCAATATTTTGTATGTAAGCTTACCAAATTTGTTCTCTGGTATTTTATAGTTGCACTGCCTACAATCTTTCTATTTGCTTAAAGGTTGACTGGTAGAGAATGCCTCGTGGCATTAAGTCCGCCTTTTGTACGTTAAGATTTCATATTGTGCAATAAAGATTAAATAAATAAATGACAGCTGTGTCGGAATGCAAATACTATACTTATGTTTCAATTACTATGAATAAGCTTGTAAGTTCTCATTTAAGTGAGCATGTTGTTTTGTTTTGTTCTTAGGGAGATATTCCACGCATCCAATATCTTTGTCCAATATACATTTGATCAAAGAACATTTGATCAATGGACATTTGATCAAAGATTCTGATGACAGTTAAATCAATATGGCTACGCATGAAAAAGAATAAAACTTGGACAAAGATATTGGATGAGTGGAATAGGCCTCCGTCAAAAAACTAAGATCAAAGATTTGACAAAGAAATTGGACAAAGATATTTGACGAGTGGAATACCACCCTTATGAGAATAATTTTTTTAAAACCGAAACTGATATTTGGGAGGGAAATAAATTTTAAGATTTCAAGCTAACATGGTCATTAACACGAACATTAGAATTACGATTAAGAACGGGGTAATTTAACTAGTATGTTAATTTTTTTTTAGTTCCCGATATTTCGGCGGTGTTAATGTTGCTTTCAACATTTTTAAGGATTAACTGACGTGCGTCAAAAAACGTAATATGCATGGTAAATACATAATGTATCGTGAAACGTGGCATTCGCGTAGCATGAGTACATGCTTGTACAGTCAGCGTCGAATGTGGGTTCACACTTTTGTACCTTATTTCATTGTAACTAGGTAAAGAACAGCTAAATTAACTTGTTTCTGCTGATGATATGTATGTTGTTGTTGTCGTATTTGGATACATCTGATGTATGTAGCTACGCATGTGAAGACGTCAAGCCTTTCATATCAGCCGAAGGACGTCCACTGCTGGACATAGACCTTCCCCAAGGAGTGCCACAATGAACGGTCCTGCGCCACCAGCATGTAGTGGACTCCCGCGACCTTTACCAGGTCATCACTCCACTTTGCGGGGGGCCTACCCACGCTGCGCCTAAGGAAGTCGCTATTAATTATTATTAATTGAAAATATTGAACTAAATGCGGTACCTCAAGCGGTGCATGTGTGTGTCGTCTTCTTCTTCAGATTCACCGCCGCTGACGAGACTGCTGCAAATTAAACATACACAATTAAAACACAAATACTTTAGAGAGTGCGGAAAATGCGCTTTTTGGCAAGGTGTGGTGTAATAGTAGATTGTACAAGTGCATAAAGCAAGCCATTTTATCCGAGACAATTAGATTCTCTCTCTCTCTCTGCTTTTCACTTCGATTGCGAGAAAATTGAACAAATAATTAATATGATTAAAGTTATTTCATCAAATTTATATTTCTGTGCTCGGCGACCGCGGGCGGCGGCGCGCGCACAGGGCGGGTTTTACTTTGTGCTCTAGAGCATAAAAAGCTATTTTATGTCGCCTATGCAGAGCGTAAAGACGAACATTTACAGCGTGAGAAATGAAATAGTACATTTCGATGCTAGTGCGGAAAGTATGTCATTTCTTCACGAGTACCGAGGGATGCCACGAGCCGCAGGCGAGTGGCAAGACTCGGGACGAGTGAAGAATGACATTTCCGCACGTGTATTGAAAGACGTTTTTTAATACAGTTGCGAAAAAATAAGAAAAACAACAAGTAATATTTATAAAAACAATATCGAATGTTGCCTTTAGAAACTTATAACATGCTTGCAGTAAGTAAAAACGCCTCTTCTTTGACAGGCGTTTCGGCAGCTATTCCGTTCCACTTAGACAACTTATTGAGAACGGTTTTTCAATATTCAATATTAAAAAATAAATGTGTTATAATGATGAAGAGGTAAGTAATAAAATATGAAATGTGTATATTTTTCGTATTCTGATATTAACAGTAGGTTTTTATGTTGATTACGACGTTTAAAGGAAACTAATATTTAACACCCAGCAATAAGGAGTCATGCATTGGAACAAGCATAAATTTAAAAAAATTGGAAAAGTGAAAAGCATTAGTGCGCGAAAACCAACTTTCCGCACGCTAAACAGCTACGTAAAGTAGGACTTTTTGAGCAACTGTATTAAAAAGTATATTTAGTGGTATGTGTCACCTGATGCGGCGCGGCTTGCGCGGGCGGCGCTCGGGCTCGGCGGCGGGGCGCGGCGTGACGAAGCCCTTGCCCTCGACGGCGATGGGTATGATGAACTCGCGCGCGCTCTTCTTGATGGGCTCGCCGCTCGACGCGGACTCGGCCGCGCTGCCGGTCGACTCGTTCGAAGTCAATCGTCTGTTTATGTAACAGAGGTCAATGGTTTCAACTGTTTGTTTAAGGGATGCAGTCCATATTTTTTCTCATTACACTTAAACTCGTCAAGCTTGGTTTAATCTATACTAATATTACAAAGCTGAAGAGTTTGTTTGTTTGAACGCGCTAATCTCAGGAACTACTGGTTCGAACTGAAAAATTATTTTTGTGTTGGATAGTCCATTTACCGAGGAAGGCTTTAGGCTATATAACATTACGCTGTGACCAATAGAAGCGAAGATGCGGACTTACATGCATCATATACGAAACGGTATGGAATAAGGTCATATAAGACTACTATTGACAGTAACAAATTTTATAAATATTTATATCTTATAGACATGAACAAATTATATAAATTATCCAAAATTGGAGTTCATAGTAGTTTTATTGTCTAAAATATAACAAGTAAAAGCCTGTTCATATATTTTATAAGTGGAATCGTCTGCTCAGCGAAATTACAATTTCCAACCGAAGTGAAAACATGATCACCTTGGGCGGGATTTGAACCCATGAGTCCCATGACCTCTGGAATCCGTCCATCGCTCTTACCAACTGAGCTACCGCGGGTATCGCTCGTGGCTCATTCGTGATGGTGGCAATTTTTTTTTCATTTTATTAAAAATGGGATTGCTCTTGGCCAGCATCTAGCCAGGGGGCAAAGATGAAATTAGAAGAGTGAAGTGATGGAAAGATTCGTTGCCAGGAGCGATACCCGCGGTAGCTGTTGGAAAGAGCGATGGACGGATTCCAGAGGTCGTGGGTTCAAATGCTAAACGATCGCAGCGCACACCATGGCAGAAATGTGTAGCTGTCGGGGACATCTGTAAAATTTACGTTGAAGTTTCCTATTGATTTCCTACGATTCGTTTTGTTATAATTATTTATTTCAGTAAAATTTCCAGTTCTTTGTCACTTACTAAAATAACCGAAATACTTATGTGTGCCATTCATTTGACATCTCTGAGTTAGACTGTGTCCCGGGACCTATGACGTTTGACGTGCACATAGCCAAAAAGGGGTAGGTTAGAGTTACCTGAGCGGTGCTTGAGCAGGCAGCTTGGGCGCGGGCGGCTCCTCGGCGACGGCGATCGGGATGATGCGCTCCACGGACACGCCCCTGCCACCAAACAACTCATGGTTAGGTACCGGCACATATGTATTAGGTAACGGTAGACACGTTACACGGCAGGATGGCCGGAAGGGTGTAACTGTATAGGTAAAAAACTTTAGAAAAGGACTGTTGTTGTGACGTGATCAAATAGACATTTGTTTTGTTTATGTTACACATTTTAAATATGTGATGTCTATTCGAAATTGACGTGTTCTGTGTATATTAACCATTCTTATTACTCAAAGAGTACATCTGAACGACCGTCAAATTAGACCAGCTTGACAGAACTGGTTTCCCACAATTCGAACACGTCACAACCATATCCAATAGGTACTTTTCTTAAGTTTTTCACTTATACTGAGATAACGCTTGGATGGTGATGAGGACAGGAACGTATGTCGTCATGCGCGTCATTGCCCCGGTTACACGACCATCTGAAGGATAACTTTTTTAACTAGCGAAAAGTTCATAAAATGATTGGAGGGAGATTAAAGATAGCAAACGAATATGTTCATCCCATGTATTGACGGATCGACGTTGTCGAATAGAACCTGCGAGATCAGGCCATGGAGGTGGCGCAGTTTCGCAACGAGCGGTTGTCGCTTGAGTAGGAGGCCCAATCAGCTCGCCATTGAAATTAATTTCATCATCATCATCATCATGTCAGCCGAAAGACGTCCACTGCTGGACATAGGCCTCCCCCAAAGACTTCCACAATGACCGGTCCTGCGCCACCCGCATCCAGCGGACACCCGCGACCTTCACCAGGTCATCAGTCCACCGTGGCCTGCCCACGCTACGCCTTCCGGTACCGACCTCGCGCCACTCGAGAACCTTTCCGCCCCAACGGCCATCTGTTCTACGTGCTATGTGCCCAGCCCACTGCCACTTAAGTTTAGCGATTCGGAGGGCTATATCGGTCACTTTGGTTCTGCTGCGGATGGCGTCATTCCTGATACGATCACGCAGAGAGACTCCCAACATAGCTCTCTCCATTGCCCTTTGGGTGACTTTGAGCCTTCTTATGAGGCCCATAGTAAGTGACCACGTTTCAGTGTCATATGTCATCACTGGCAACACACACTGGTCAAAGACTTTTGTCTTGAGACACTGCGGAATATTGGACGAAAAGATGTGCCGTAGCTTCCCGAACGCTGCCCAGCCGAGTCGGATTCGACGATTAACCTCTTTCTCGAAGTTGGACCTACCTAACTGGACAGTCTGTCCTAGGTATACGTAATCGTCTACAACTTCGAGCGTAAAGTGTCCGATTGTTAAGGGAGTTGGTGCGACATGGACATTTGACATGATCTTCGTCTTGTCCATGTTCATCCTTAGACCAACTCGCTCGGAGGCTTTACTGAGGTCATTGAGCATTGTACTTAAATCCTCCATGGTCTCAGCCAAGACTACTATATCGTCAGCAAACCGAAGGTGAGTGAGGTAGTCGCCGTTTATGTTGATGCCTAGCCTTCTCCAGTCCAGAGTCTTGAAAACATCCTCCAGTGCAGCGGAGAACAGTTTAGGAGAAATAACATCTCCTTGCCTGACTCCCCGCTGCAACGGAATAGGCTTTGAGTTCTGGTCCTGGAGTCGGACTGACATAGTGGCGTTCTTGTACAAACTTTTCAGCACTTCGATATACCGGTAGTCCACTTGGCACCGTTGGAGAGATTGTAGTACAGCCCACGTTTCAATCGAATCGAAGGCTTTCTCGTAGTCCACGAACGCTAAACAGAGGGGCAGGTTATACTCCTCAGTCTTCTGTATAACCTGACGGAGCGTATGGATGTGGTCTACGGTGCTAAAGCCTCTTCGGAAACCGGCTTGTTCGGGAGGCTGGAAGTCATCTAGCCTGCGTGCGAGACGGTTCGTAATGACTCTTGAAAACAGCTTATAGACATGGCTCAGAAGTGAGATGGGTCGGTAGTTCTTCAGTAAGGAGTTGTCACCCTTTTTGAAGAACAGCACCACCACACCTCTGTTCCATGCCTTTGGAGTTTTCCCTTCCAGTAAGACGGAGTCGAACAACTTCTGAAGGGCCCTAAGGACCGGTTTTCCACCCGCCTTCAGGAGTTCAGCTGTAATTCCGTCTTCACCGGGTGCCCTGTTGTTCTTCAGCTGCTTAAGAGCCATTCTAATCTCGTACAGGCTGATGTCCTGGATATCTTCGGTATAGTGCCGGGTTAATCTAGCTCTAGGGTCTTCCGCCAGACCAACTTCGGGTCTGCTAGTTGACGTGTATAGCTGTCCATAAAAGCACTCTATCTCACTCAGAAGCTCAGGTTTGGACGAAACGATTCTATCATCATCAGTTTTTAATCTGGCGAGCTGGCTCTGCCCACTAGACAGATCTCTTGAGAAAACTTTAGAGCCCTTATTCTGCTCGATGGCCTCTTCAATACGATTTGTATTGAATTGGCGCAGATCGCGGGTAAGGGACTTAGAGATCTGTTTATTGAGCTGCCTGTATAATATCGCATCGACTGAAGACTGCAGAACCATCTCATTCCTTTCCTCGATGAGCCTCTGAGTGGAGATAGAGAGCCTTTTGGCTCTTTGAGTTCGTTGGGCCTTAAAGAACTTAGACCCAATGCTATGGACAGCTTCCACAAACCCGTCGTTGAATTCGTCCACATCGCCGCCTAGACAATCGAAACGGTTTTGGAGTTCCAGCTGAAAGCTCTCGGGGTTTTGGATTTGGACTGCTGCTGGACGGAGCGTGGACTTCATCAGTCGAGAGCGCTCTAGCTTGACGCATATATTCAATGTGCCCCTTACCAAACGATGATCACTTCCGGTTTTAACCGTATTGATCACAGAGACATCATTGAATATATGCCTCTTCGTCGACATGATGAAGTCAATCTCGTTTTTTGTTGCACCGTCGGGACTCATCCAGGTCCACTTCCTGTGCTCGCGTTTCTTGAAGAAGGAATTCATCATGTAGAGTCCCTCCTTCTCCAAGAAACCAGCCAGTAGTTGGCCCCGGTAGTTCCGACTTCCAACTCCAAATTGCCCCACTCTCGGCTCTTCGCCGTCTCTCTTGCCCAGTTTCGCGTTGAAATCCCCCATAACAACGGTGAAGTAGGTTTTGGAACTATGCATGACCTTTGATATATCCTCATACATAGCCTACACCTCGTCGTCGGAGTGTGCCGAGGTCGGCGCGTACACCTGTATGACCGTCAACGAGTACCTCTCGGATACTCTGAGTATAAGGTACGCCACCCTAGCCGACACACTCTCGATCTTCACCACGTTGTTCACGAGGGATTTGTGGACGATAAACCCGACACCTCCCTGGGACTGTTGGTCGCCCTCCCGGAAATAGAGCAAGTTGCCGGACTTCAGGGTTATCGTGTCCTCCTCCTCTCTTCGGACTTCAGATAACCCTACGATATCCCAACGCAACTTGCTCAATCCTTCCTCCAGTTCCGCTATCTTTTCGTCGGTCCGCAGTGTTCGTGTGTTGTATGTTGCCAGGGCCAGGAGTCGTCGGTGGTGGTAGCCGGATCTTAACCGGAGATTCTTCGCACCCCTGACCCCGCTAGTACCCTGGCCGCTACCAGAACCAGGGTACCGGGGGTCGCCGGAACCTCGGGGCCGTGGCCTGTTTGTGTATGTCATGAGGGGTAATTGCCATAATCGCCACGCTTGGCATGCGGGTTGGCGATCGCAGTATCTCCACCGCACTCCAGGGATGCTGCTGCCCATCCTCCGGTGGTCTTGGTCGTAGTTTTAGGACATACCCGGGTCCGGAAATTAATTTAGTGAGTTATTAATGCAATCGATAATTTTATTCGCCACAAAGGTAACGATAATCATCATATGCCTTAAATCGTTTTACACAGATACTGTTACCAAACTTTTCAGGATTGTTATAAATGACACTAACCTACAGGGTTCTAAACATAGTGTATGCAAATTATCCTGAAAAATTTACGGTTTCAGAGAAAATCATTTTCATAGTGAACACCACTACCACCCTCACCATATCAGCCGAAGGACGTCCACTGCTGAAAAGGCCTCTCCCAATTTCACGGGAGGTAAATGCCACAATCGCCACCTTGGATGCTGCAGCTCATCTGCCGGTGGTCTTGGTCGCAGTTTTAGGACATACCCGGGTCCAATGGAAAACACCAGTGTGTGGTAAATGTAATGCTAGATATCGAGGGGATCGGTAGTAGTAGTGTTCGGGTCGGTACCTGGGGCGGTGGTCCTCCACGCGGTGCTGCGCCTCGGTGCGGAACACGCGCGAGTGTGCGGGCGGGGGCGGGGCCGGCGAGCCGGGGGGCGTGGCCAGCGCCGCCACGCCCGCCGACGACGAGCGCCCGTACGGCACTGGCGGCTTGCCTGTAAAAAAGGTACAGGGGACAATAAAAGCTAGTGCCAATCATTTCTACCCAAAAAAAAGCCTACTCCAATTTTGTACTTCGCTATTCAAATTATAATATTTTATTTCAGATCTTGTGATCCATACATTGTTAGTTACAATGTTAGTACTCAAAATTAATTTATTCTA
This sequence comes from Notocelia uddmanniana, assembly GCA_905163555.1. Lineage (NCBI taxonomy): Eukaryota > Metazoa > Arthropoda > Insecta > Lepidoptera > Tortricidae > Notocelia > Notocelia uddmanniana. The sequence goes on along the minus strand of LR991058.1, from coordinate 26,715,789 downwards.
AGAACTACTTAACGTGTGTCATAGTAGTTCTGACCTCATGTACCCAGTGCCACAATATGGGACAGTCAAATCGCCCAGCAATCACCTTCAGAATGCTGTGCCACACATATGACATTTTTACATATCCTTCCCCACCACCTTCACCACCTGTACTGCTTTCCGACAGCAAATGAGGTGGTTACTACAGATCCCAACCAAGTCACTTTATATGGGTCGATGATATTTGACTAACCTTCAGTTCCTCATCATAAGTTCCACTTCAAAATGTGTATTTTTACGAAAATTTGTTGCTATGTCAACAAAATTTCATTTCATCGGAATCTGTGATAGCCTACATCATTGAGGAGTTCCATATGACAACTGTGGCCATCATCACCAGTTCCTCTTCACCAAATTTATGGTTTCCGAGAGCCAACGCTTGGCTACCTACAGAAAATAGCGAAATCGGCATATGCGTGCCTATCAAATTTCAGAAGTTCTTTCGATCCCTCCTAGATCCCATCATCAGACCTTAACCAAATTTATATGGGACCAACTTGGGGGTACCTGCTATAATACAAAAAAACAATAATCAAAATTGGCCAACGTAGTCAAGAGTTATCGGAGAACATACATACATACATAAAAAAAAGCAAACATGCAGACGAACTGAGAACCTGCTTGCTTGTATTGAAGGCGGTTAAAAATCAAAAGTCATAAACTTGTATTTACTAGACTAACCTGTCCGTATGGCCGTGGATATGATGTCCCTGGCGGCGCGGCGGCGGTTTTCTTCGCCCACCTTCTCCTCCGCCAGCTTCGCCATCGAGTTCTGAAGGCTCCTGCGGACACACGACGTCACGCAGTGTCAATTACTAGGTATGCAAGGCAGTTTGCTGGTTGCAAATGTTCTACCCGGTCTCAAACTCCCTGACAGTTACTTGCTTAGCATTTAAATATACGGAAATTCAATTTTTCGGTGATAATTCCTCCGTGTAATGTCCGATTTAAAAAAAAAACTACACCATCGTCATGATGTCACCTATTGACATGCAAAATATGAGCGTGATCGGTTAAAGCATCTAGGAGTACGACTTCAAACGAAATACATCTGTCGCCTAAGAATGAATTAGAGGCCTTAAAATACGAATGTAGTTTTATCAAACGGGCCGCAGGCGAGTTCATGTTAAGATCACACGATTGTTTTAAGACTTGATTATGTATATACAGTAGTTTATTTACATCAATATATCGTTTTTGTGCCGGCGGAAACATGTTTACCGAGATAAAAAGAATACTCATATATTAAAAAAGTTAGTCAGAGGATCAGTAACATATTTAGCCACAACATAACCTATTTACGGCATAAAAATTTAACATAGCTATATGCAGTTCGGGGTATCCATTACTAAAATAAACTACCGAACAAGTTAAAAGAACCTTATGAATGAGAGTGAGATTGATAGCAACCCGGGCGCCCTCCTATCACGCAATCCAGAAGCTGCTGGGCATTTGGCGGCCTTGTGCCACAATGTTGTTGTTTACCTCCTAGCGTCCTGCAGTAATACGGCCGCGTCGACGGGCGTGGCGTGGTTGGGCTCGCTCTCCGTCTTCTTCACTCCGCCGCGGTGCATCTCCTCGGCCGGCGCCTGCCGCATTCATCAAACGGAAGCACAGAATAATTAATAGTACATACAGAAATTACACTTCCTAACAAAAACGGCGTTTAGGCATAAGAAACGTACCTACTCTCTGCATCTCTGTCTATCGCATAACTTGTATTCATTCACGCGCGGCACGTGTAGCGTTGGGGTTGTCACTCCATTAATACATTATGAAGTACATATTACTTCACATGTAGGTATGTCAGTGGCATTATGAGTAACACCAATAATAAAACTGATCTCGTGAACGGAAATTCCATTTAACTCTTGTAGGTAACTTTAATTTGTTAACACAAAAAGTAAGTTAATAAAGTATATCTACAATTATCTTAAGATATTCTTTTTAGGGTTTCGTACCCCCTTTTATAGAAGACTATTTTAAACAGTATAGCCCAAAAAGGTTACGTTATCACCGGAAGACTCCTCCTTACACAAAACGACGTAAGTGCCGTAGGTTTCTGGTGAGGATACGTTCTTTTATATTAGAAAGGTACAAATTATTTGGTAATGTCCTGCATTTACTTACATAAGATGGTACAAGAGAGGCTACAAATAATTCATTAACAATTTAGTCGTGGGTTTATAAACCACAGAATGACTAGGAGCAAAAAAAATATATTTAAATAAAGGTAAAAAAGACTTGAATTGGAAATTAATATAGTGACTTGTTTAAAATATTTGATTCTCTGTAAAGACATCCACATTATGAATAGGAGTTATTTACGCGCGCGCGCGGTTCGTCGTAATTCAAGTCGGCGGCGGAGGCGGATCGCGACACGACGCACGTGCTCGCGCGGCGACGGCCCTCGCCTGACTGATCACCCCGAGGTTTGCAAGCAGTGGGTATAAAACGCGACGCGATCCGCCCATTGCAAGCCCCTTGACGGAAGTATGTATTTATTTTTCTACTCCAGCATTATAATCTGTCAGTTAAATGACTGACAGTAGTATTAAAACAATAAACTTTTTATACAAATGCAAGTCTATACCATAGACAAGTCATTATATGACTGTTGGGAGAATCATAATGGACCGTACAAGAAACGTGATTCGCAGCCTCTAACATAACGTCGAATATTTCATTGCATGTTCGAGAAAAGAATAATTACCAGCGGCGGATCTCACGGTTCGAAAATAAATGCCATACGATTATTATGAATATAATTACCGGCGAAGGCTCGATGCCGATCTGCTGCAGGCGCACGGAGCCGCCGTCGGGGCTCTTGGCCGGCAGCTCGCGGTCCTCGCTCTGCGCTTTCGGCTTCGCGATCTTCGATACTACTGCAACACGGATAACGTTCATTATAGGATGCACAAACACTTAATCCATACTAAGGCTGGGTTTCACCAACTTATGATCACAGACCGATCAACGTTAAATATGGCGCCGGCAGCTGTCATCCCACAGAAACCACCAATTGTGGCATTGCAAGTACAAAATTGGAGTCGGTTTTTTTTTGGTATAAATTATTTCAGATAATCTAACTGCCAAATATTTGGAACTCACCAGGTTTGGAGACGTTGCGCTTGACCTCCGGCGCGGCTGTGAGCGACGCTCGCCTCTCAAACTGCTCTTTGAAGCTGCCGACGTTACCGCCTGCAAAAAATGCAACTCTTAATTTTACTACATACATTTTGTATTTTTGTACCTCGTTAAAAATTAACCCCCTTATTCATAAAACTTAACAAACCTCTGTTAACTAAAAGTTGCTTTGTCCCTTTCTCACAAACATAAATGTCAAAGTGACAGATAAGGACAAACGAGCTTTAGCGGCTTGTTAACTAATAGAGGCTTGATGGACGTTTATGAATAAGGGGGTAAGAATGTAAAAATTGAGGCAGCTCAAGATATCATTTTTAATTTATTTGTGCTATCAAAACCCCGGTATGTCCTAAAACTACTGCCAAGACCACCGGGGGATGGGCAGCAGCATCCTTGAAGTGCGGTGGAGATACTGCGATCGCCAACCCGCATGCCAAGCGTGGCGATTATGGCATTTACCCCCCATGAAATTGGGGGAGGCCTATGTCCAGCAGTGGACGTCTTTCGGCTGATATGGTGTGCTATCAACCTCTTTTTTTTGTTATTCTTATTATTTTTAATTCCATTTCTCTTTTTTGCATCTTTGCATGCCAGTTGCTGGTACGACATTTTTATTTTTATTTTTAGATTCTTGTAGCATGCAATATCAATACTAATATAATAATTGTGAAAGTAACTCGTGTCTATATGTTACCTCTGCACGCTTAGGTTACGATCACACGGTTAGGTTTAGACCGCTGAACCGATTTGGGTGAAATTTGGTATGGAGGTAGTTAAGCCGCGGGGAAGGACAAAGGATAGTTATTATCCCGGAAATTACCCGCTCAGGGGGTTAAACGGGGAGAGCACGAGTTTGTACGGACGTATGATATAAACGACTGCCACCTAAAAGCAAATGTTATATGTATAAAGTAAAAGTGACCTGGTATGGAGAGCTTCTTAGGCTTAGGCTGCGGCTGAGGCTGCGGCGCGACTGCGAGAGTCGCCAGCTGCTCCGCCACCTTCTCCTCCCTCGCGGGGGACACGGGGGACGCCGGGGACGCGGGAGACACAGGGGACGTGGGGGACACGGCAGCGGCCTCCTGCGGCGGCGTCTTCTTCTTCACAACGACGCGCTTGGCGGGGGTCTTGGGTTCTTCAGGCTCCTTGATGATGTCTTTGGTGGCGTCTTTAGCGAGCTCGATCGGCGCGGGCGATATCGTCATCGTGGCGGATGACTTTAGGGTTAATTGTGGCGCCTGCAATGTTTCAATGATTTTATATATGATGGAATAATAATATTATAAAAAAAAATATTTCTATTCTAATTAATATTCTTATAGTTAAGTTATGAGTACACATTGAGCTTAGAGTACATTTCATTTAATATTGTATCGCTATAATTGGCACTGTATTCAAAAGTCGGTAGTAGAATTTATTTATTAAGTAATTGTTTTTTCAATATTTTCATCCTAATACTGTTTGCATGTGTAATGGCGTTCGAGTACGTACGCACTTTGTTTAAGTATATATATAATTCTAGAGATGATTCTGTGAGATCCTGTAATTGGCTCTGATGTTACTATTCATGCTGTTTCTTAGTTTTAATGATGTTGGATGTCCTATAAATTAATAAAACCGGATTCTGTGACATGTTTTCGCCTCTTTGTAAGTTGTGATGTTGGAAAAACATGATAAATGTACAGCAAGCAATATCCAGAAACTGTCCCTAGGAATATACAAAATGAAGTATTTGATAAGATCATAAAAAATAGGGTCGCAGGTGTCCGCTGGATGCGGGTGGCGCAGGACCGGTCATTGTGGAAGTCTTTAGGGGAGGCCTATGTCCAGCAGTGGACGTCATTCGGCTGACATGATGATGATAAAAAAAATATCGCCTCTTTTTGTCTTCGCAACCAAAAACATCATATATAAGTGCCTGCGCACAGGCCTCCTCCCATAGAAATCTTATTAACCTTTTGGCCGCCAGTCATCTATACATGACAACAGATACAGTTTAATTGGATTTTTTGCGCAATGCCAAAGTAGGTTACTATTGCGTGTCACATAAAACAGTCGTCGCGGCAAAAGGTTAACAATAGTGATGTAGTAAAGTAAATAGTACTGACCGGTTCGGGCGCGGGTTCGGGCGCCGGTTCGGGCGCGGCCGCCAGGCTCGCGGAACTAGAAACACAAGCACTCATCATACAACGTCACGTCACCAGTAGCTATAGATTTTTTTTTTCGAAACAAATACAATGAATGCGTTTGCGTTTAGTCTCAATTTGTATGGTAACAAATTGTTACCACTAAAGGCCACCAGAGGCGCTGTTCGCGTTGCCATACAAAGCAACTTAAGTTTATAACTGTATGATTGGGCGGTATTCCACTCGACCAATATCTTTGTCAAATCTTTGATCAAAGTTCTTTGACGTAGGCCCATTCCACTCATCCAATATCTTTGTCCAAGTTTTTTTTTAATGCGTAGCCATATTGATTTATTGTCATCCGAATCTTTGATCAAATGTCGGGGTCCCATCCAAGTTGCATGAAATCATCCAATTTCTTTGATCAAATGTATATTGGACAAAGATATTGGATGAGTGGTATACCTCCCGTAGTCGAGTGGAACGAGCCTGCAATGTTTTTTTTTTACACTTTGCCTTTCAATATGTAGCGAGCAACGTCCACTTTTATGGCCATTTTTGAGAAAAAGAGTTCTAATGAGTACGCCATAGCGTAGTGGTTTCTTTGCATTTTGTATATCAAATGTATGCATGTATGTATATTACAGGTAATTGAGATTGTTTTATTGATGAAGTTAAATTTTTGGTAGTGCAACGCAGGAGCGCACTCGAGGTGTATAGTTGCAAGTATTTAAAATGTCCGATTTTTTTAAACTGTATTAAATTTTCCACCTTCTTGCTTGGATACTAAAGTCGCTTTTTGAACGGCCTAATTTTATACAATTCGGTCAATTGAAATGATGTGTACCTTTGCACGCGCTCCTTCTTGAGCGCGAGCGCGGCGGCGGAGGCGGCCAGCTCCAGCTTGCGCTTGTTGTCCGCCACGATGGTGCGCGTCGGCGACGGCTTGATGGCGTCCTCGCCGCCCTCTGCCGGCAACACAAAAAACACGTTTCAACCTTTGCCATTTCTATGCCACTTTTTGAGTAATTATTCATGCAATGTTGGTACTGCTACTGGATAGAAATAAGCGGACTGTATAATAAAAAGGATATAAAAAATAATCGATCGTTACAATGATGACAATAGTGAAATGCGCGGGCGCGTACAAATAGGTATCTTGCGGCCGAAGCGAACGCGAGAATGTCAAGACATGAAAATGAGAATTTCAAGATGGATGTGTGGCGTGACCAAAGGGTTTTTTTTGTGCTCCGGGCAGGATTCGAACCTGCGTCATCCTGGCTTATGATTATATCCATATCCATTATTGACCTGTAAATTGGCGACATCCGCGCAACGATGGGTTTCGCAGTCTAGTAGTATTAAAGCGAACGTAATGCTACTTTTCCGAGCATATTTGAAGGAAGTACGTACCGGCCATGAGGTCGAGGATCCTCTTCTCGGCGGAGCTGCTGGGCTCCACCATGGCCATGGACGCCGACTGCGTCAGCTCCGCGCCGCTCTCCGACGCCGTCATCTCGCCCTGCAACCAACAGTCTACAGTTAAGGCCTCCGTACACAGTACACATATGGACGATTCACATCAAACATTGACTTAAGATATAGAAATAGACACACAATGCCGAACATAAATAACTAAAAATGTGGCGCAAGATGACACTGACAGTTACATTCCAATAGCTGATAATAACGCTTCTTTATAGTCCGAGTCAAGATAAAAACTTCGTACAAAAAAGAACTTACAAACATTAGCGTCAAGTGTCAAATTTGAAAACATAAGAACCAATATGGAATAAACTTTTTAGTATAATGGCACTATCATATACTGGCTACCAATGTTTACTTTATAAATGTCAAAAGTGAACAGTGAAAGTAATGGAGTCGCTTTGGTTATTTAAATAATTTTTAAACAAAAAATATGTATTTCAACATTCACACAAATTTAAGCACAATTCTGTGATTGTTACTATTCTTTTTCTGTGTTAGAGATAAAGATGTTTACTTTCATGAAACTCTTCAGCAAGACTAAAGGTAGTTATTTCAAAAGTACTGACTTCTGCCATTGGAGCAGCATTTGTACTTTCACAACTTTTGCTTTGCAAGTCATCGTCATCTATCCCTGACATCTATAAAACAAAGATACCGACTATGAACTTGAAAGATAAATTAATCGAACATATTAACATTAAGTTGATTTTTATTACACCAATTCATATAAGTACATGAATATGATTTCCTCTGCATGATTTTTCACGCTAAAATTATATGTCAAAACAGAATTTGAATAATGTAGTTTGAGTCGGGAACGAACGGACTTACGTTCTAGACAGGTTTAGCAGTTGCAGTTAGTCAATTTAAGCCATTATTGGTCCTGTATATGTCGGAAATAGGGAAATGGGCCGAACACACAACACTCGTGTGGCTTGGTTTATAGAGTGCGTCACGTCTATTTTGCACTATAATAGCGGTCCATTCTGAACGTCGCTGAGGATGTTGTGGAAATCTTGAATAAAAACATAAATTTATTTCTTACCAATTTCATGTAAAAAAATATTGACCTAATAGCGACTCCTTACATTTTGTTTCTTGATAACCTTTAATTTGAACTAACGAAATTATTTATTCAAAACCATGAAATTACCAGGATTTTACGTAAATTTTGTAACGTTATCAAAATAACTAACCTAAATAAATATATTCCATCCTTTTCCATATTATTTTGTAGCTATTAAAGCAGTTTTTCACAGCACATTACGTAATTGTTGGACAACTGTCACTGTCTACGGTCCAAACACGGCTAAACAGGAATGTACCGCCGGAGCCGTGCGGGCGGTACTTTCACGGGGGCCATTTTTGTGGGCTGATTGTGAATCTAGGGCTGTGTTCCGAATCACGCTCACAGCGCTGTGAGCGCGCTCACGGTCGGACCGATTCACGCTCACAGCGTTTACACGAGATGTCGTGACGTCATTGATGACGTCATGGATGGCGCTCACGGTGCTCACACTCCCAGCCGTAAGCACCTTGAGCGCAAACGTCAAGTTGACGTTTGACATTTCATTTTAGGCGCGAAAAATAAACTTTACCGTTATATTAGTTTATTTATTAGTTTTTTTTGTACTTTGTCGGTAGCAAACAAGCTTACGGCCAGCCTGATGGTAAGTGGTCATCGCAGCCTATGGACGCCTGCAACTCCAGGGGTGTCACATGCGCGTAACCAACTCTTTAAAATTTTATATACTCCTTTCTTGAAGAACCCGATGCTGTAGTCCTTCGGGAAACCCTCGGCAGGGAGTTCATTCCACAGTCAGAGCGTCCAATGGAGAAAATTCCTCTGAAACCGTACCGTACGCGACCATTCAGGTTCTAAGGTGTGAAGATGAACTATTCCCTATGCTCTACAATTTGGTCCTGGAACATTCGTTGCAGATTGCGATTAATTTCAATTTTCTACAGATCAAAAACCCAGCCCAGAATTTCATACTATGATTAATTGACGAACTCAAAATTCAAATTCAGTTGACGTTTGACAGTAAACACGCTCATGACCGGTCCGAAACAAAACACCGCTCACGCGGCCTTGAGCGCGCTAACTGATTCGGACCGGCCGCCAGCACTGTAAGCGTTGTGAGCGCTGTGAGCGTGATTCGGAACACAGCCTAGTTCTATAATAGTACATCAATGACATCAAACGGCTGGAGCCGGCGCGCACCCCACTAGAGTCAAAGGAATTCGAACCCTCCACACAGAAGTTAGATTTCATATTTGAATGGGTTGCGAGCCGTTTGATGTGAATCGTCCAATACGAGATTCGCATGCGAGTTTAATTACATGGGTTACAGTGGTATAATGAGTTCAATGGATCTGTCAAACCGCGCAATGGCACGCGTGTCGCGGGGTTACCTCGTCGGGCACGAGCACGGAGTTGGTGGCGGGCGGCGCGAGCGACAGCAGCAGGTCGAGCCTCACCGGTGTCTCCGCCGCCAGCATCTCCGCCATCTCCAGGCAGCCCGTCTCGCAGCCCGTGTTCACCCAGCTGTGGACACGACACGCGTGTTACTAGTTATAACTTTCACTGCCAGACTTAAGAGTGCGCATTACGCTCGGTTCTCCATACAAACGTATTTACACTCTCATTTTAAAACGCCATGCTAGAATAACATGAAACTTTGTATACACAATGGGATCCGGCATATCTAGGTCGGAAATTAGATTCTGTAGCTAGAAATTGTAAAAAAAAAATACAGCGGTTTTTTGCGGCTTGTATGAAAACCTTAATAATCGCTTTATTTTTTCTCCATTATAATTTCAAGCAACAGAAACTAATTTCAGACCTAGATATGCCGCATCCCATTGTGGATACAAAGTTTCATGTTATTCTAGCATGGCGTTTCAAAATGAGAGCGTAAATACGTTTGTATGGAGAACCGAGCGTACTGCGCACTCTTAAATCTTGAATATACATCTGCGGGTCCCTCCCTCTCAACTCAACAACCCCTAAACGGCTGCGAAAATTATCTAATCTTCCAACCTTTGAAGTGGCTAAAAGTAATAATGAATATATATGGTCGGACGGTATCGAATATAATTCTCCCTCACACTTTAAATAGGTTTTCTAATAAATTGATATGTAAAATAAACGGCAAAACAAGTCGGCAAATTAGAACTATTATTAAGTATTATATATTTCAAACAATAAATATGCAAGTATAATAAATATATTATGTAAGTAAAGTAATAAAATTCTAAAAGTGTTCTTGCAATAAGGTTGCCTATGTGTTAATGATTTTTTTGGAGGACTCCTTAAGTAAAAAAATCATTTATAATTAAGATAAGTAGTTAAGATTTATGTAAGAACTATAACGTATTTTTGAAATATATTTTTTTAACACAGCGCATCCCCAAGTTAATAAAGGGTCGGCAACGCATTTGTGATTCCTCTGGAGTCGCAAGTGTCCATAGGCTACGGTGTCTGCTTACCATCGGACGGGCCGTGGCCTTGTTTGCCACCGTCGTAGTATAAAAAAAAATACCCCAGAGACCGATGTAACGACCTAGCTATAGAGCAAGCGCTAGCGGCGGCATCTGAGAAAAGTTATGCAGCGCCCGCTAGGCGGGTTTCTGGCAGTGATTGTGACCTTTAACTTGGAACATTCTCAATATAAAAATGTTAGATATCTTACACAAATTGAACTACTTAGTCCCTGAGTAAACTCAGGCTTGTGTCATAGGTGTTAGATGGAATTTAAATCGCGAACTAGTGATGAAATGTGTATCTATCCATAATTCTGAACATTTATTAGAATCGAAACCAACTTGTCCATGTAAAAAACAACAGCTTTTCATACCTTGTGATCAGGCGATTCGAACAGACCTGTGAAAGAGCAGTTTTTTTTTGCATGGACAGGGTTGGTCCCATAATAAAAGTCGTTCAGAGTAATAAACAGATACACTTTTGATCATTCAATCCCGACTTCAATTTCACCCTATACTTAACATTCAAGACTCAGCTCATCACATAAATATTAGAACACATCGAGATTCGAGCCCGGAACGGCCGGCTTCGTAAGTAGGGTCACTAGGCCAAAGTGTTCGTCAATTTATTTATTTGTTTTCAAGGGATAACAAACAACTATACACTATTTAATACTTTATTACAACTAGCATAATTATTACAAATAGTATAGGTTCATGTACAGTATTATCCACGAACTTATGAAGTATGATCAAGACACGTTATACTTACGAGTGATCGCATATGTACACGATGTCTGCCCGCTTCAGCGGATCCACCGTCAGCATGTCTCGGATCAACGGCGACGCCGCTGAAAAAAAAAACGTTAAAACCTCTATCAATCAAAATACCAGACTCAATCAAATCAAGAGGAAGACGGATTTTTAGAAACCAACCGTAGCTCATTAATTAGTTTCATATTAATTCGGAATGAGAAAAAGACCAAATGTATCAAGTTTGTCACGACTAACGTTAAGCACAATCAAACAAGTGTCATTGTGAAAGATGAGGAATTGGAACTAGTGGATAGTACAGTTTTTCTTGGATTAACATTAGATTCCAAACTCCAATGGGGTCCCCATATTGCTAATCTCTCGAATAGACTGAGTTCTGCAGCTTTTGCCGTGAGCAAGATCCGCCAACTGACAGACGTGAAGACAGCTCGATTAGTATATTTTAGTTACTTCCACAGTATTATGTCGTATGGTATTTTACTATGGGGCAGTGCTTCAGATATTAATACCATTTTTGTTCTGCAGAAGAGGGCTATTCGAGCAATATATAAAATGAACCATAGAGACTCACTTAGAGATAAGTTCAAGAACATTAATGTAATGACATTGCATTGTCAATACATCTATGATAATATTGTGTATGTACATAAAAACATTGTAAATTTCAGGAAGAACTGTGACATACATAATATTAATACTCGAAATAAACACAAACTCGCGGTGCCCACCACTCGCCTACAGAAAATTAGAAAATCATTCATGGGTAATGGTGCGAAGTTTTATAATAAGCTTCCAAGAAATGTAACTGAATTATCTATTAATAAATTTAAAAATTATGTAAAGCGTCAACTCATATCGAAAGCATATTATAGCACACATGACTACATGAATGATAAAACACCGTGTGATTAATTGTGACTGAAATATTAATGAATTAATCATTATGGCGTTAGATATTAATATGATCTTTTTATTTTTGATTTTATTCTAGAAACTGTCTAGATTTCTATTTTTTATATATTTTTCTATTATTATTATTATTTATTTTTTGACGATCCTATCGTGAATTTTACTACAAAATAATTTCTTACTTTAACATGTCTACAACAACAATATTTATTTTGAAGAATAATAATAGCATCAATAAATTGCTCTAAATAATTAATTAATATATATGTTAATACATGTTATAACTGACGATTCGAAAGTGCTTGTTGCTAGGCCTATTTGAATAAATAATATTTTGACTTTGACTTTGGAGGTACAGTGAAATATCACGTATTTATTCGTTGAACCCACGAATTCTAAAAAAAGCAATGTAACCACGCAAAAAAAAAAAAGTCGTATTAGTGTGTGAAGCTGAAGCCCCTTAGCCAAAAGCTTTAACTCGATCAAATATTGAAGCCCCACCCCCACTTATAGATGATGCTACCCCTAATAGATGATGATGACATTGATGACTTACAACTCTTACAAGAGACCCGGGTATATCCTAAAACTACAACTAAGACCACTGTGGGATGGGCAGCAGCATCCCTGGAGTGCGGTGGAGATACTGCGATCACCAACCCGTAACCCAAGCGTGGCGATTATGGCATATTCCCCATTAAATTGGGGGAGGCCTATTTCCATCAGTAAACGTCCTTGGGCTGATATGGTGGACTTACAAGAGGGAGCCTTGGGCTCGTAATAGTCCCCGTTGCTGATCTGACGCACGAGCCGCTTGAAGTTGGACCCGTCGAACGGCATCGCGCCGTACACCAGCGTGTATAATAGTACTCCCAGAGACCAGCAGTCCACCTGGAAATATACAATAATGTTTACTTTTGTTACAATGTTAAAAGCCAAAATTAAAGACGGTTAACTGGTAGAGAATGCCTTAAGCCTTAAGAGTCCGCTATTAGCACTTTTTGTATTGTGCAATAAAATTTAACTAATAATAAATATTTAAATTTTAATTTAATTTAATTTATTTTATTTTATTTATTTATTTACTTATTTTTAATTTTTAGCTTAGACCCTGCCTCGCTGCCGGCGGCACCCTAGGTTAGGTTTTTATAATGATTTTTTGTTTTGTAAATACTGTTTTATATTTTACTTTTTATTATTGTAAAAACCTAAACTAAGAAAAAAAATGAATAAAGAGATAATAATATTCATAATATTTTTCCGGGCATGCCGGCGACTCCGAGAGTCACTGAGGCCTATTATTTCCGGCAATTTTATTGTACAAACTTAGCCTAAGACATATCAGGGATAAACACACGGTTTGAAAATCTTTCTGGCCAATCATCCCTGACGTTTTAGGTCCGGGCGAAGAAAGATTACTTTAACATTACCTAATCTAGTTACCTACTGATAGAAGTATATGAAAGAAAGGAAACACAACTTTCATATATGTACGAAGAGTGATCAATAAGTTTTGATAATCGGTATGAACCACCTTGTTAGTGATATTCTTTTAATGCGGGCTATACCATGACACTAATTAACATTAAATTAGAGTAAAAATATATAAATATTATTCATTTGTTTTTCTGTAATTGCTGAACAAAAAACATCTGAATGGAAGAAATGACATGATGGCAAAAATAAGAGTTGGTTTTCTAATTATTTGGAGCGGTGTGAAAAAAGTCCTAATGCACTAATAAAGAATATTGTAATTGAAAATAAAACCTTGGTTTATCGTTATGATTTAAAGGATAAGCAAGTTATCTGTGCAGTGGTTTTTTTTATACCTTTTTTATTATTCAGATATAAAATTAGGGTGTATTTTTCGACGTCTTCTTGGACTATTGAGGCCTACCAATAAAAACTGCGAATTTAGCTTTCACCAATTGAGCTCAAATATTATCGGAGAGTTGTATAACATTATTCTACCAGAGTTGAAACAATGTTATAAATCAGCTAAAGAAAAAAAAAACGCGAATTTTCGGCAGAAATTGTACTTCAGAGCCTTCTAATTGGCAGGGGTGCTGCTCTTCGAGTACCGATCAAAACTGATAACGATTTACATATCTCCCATATTTAATACTGATTATCAAAAGTTATTGATCACCCCTCGTAACTGCAACGTGACAGTGAAATAAGCTTAACAAGGCGGTACGGACAACTAAGCTCCTCCTATCATTCATCGTAGAATAAATAAGTTCTTATTCGTTGTTGTTGACATATAACTTTTAAAAACTAGTGCATGAGTTAATTAAGTACCTCGGGCCCGATGTATGGCGTGCCTTTGACAATTTCCGGCGACGCGTACAAAGGTGAACCGCAAAATGTCGACAGCAATGACGTTTCTTTGAACACATTTGATAGACCAAAGTCGGCAATCTGTAAACAAGAAATAATAATTAAATCAATTCATGTACACAGAATACATCAGTCGTCAAAAATTATATTCACTTGGAAATTTTGAATTAAATATTTTTTACAAGATTTTTTAGATAAGTTTGACAGTGTACCAACCTTAGCGCTTCCCGTATCGTCTAATAACACGTTTTCCAGCTTCAAATCTCTATGGCATATTTTGTGTATATGGCAATAATAAACAGCAGTTGCGATTTGACGGAATAACCTGGAATAATCACATAAGACATTTTAATGCATTATTTATTTCAATTTTGCCGATATCTGAACAGTTCTTACATGCGCTCCCGTGCTTTGGAAGGCACCTTAAGCCGTTGATCCCGCCTGCTGTCTATGACAGCTGTCGTTAAGCTAAGTTAGAGGCCTTCGGGCGGCTTGAGAACTTCTAACAGTCAAGTTACCCACTCACTTGACAAGCCTAATCCCAATAAGGTCACACCAAGGGGGAAAGGGTTGGAAGGTCAGATGGCAGTCGCTTCCATAAAAACTACCGCCTACGCTAATTATTGGGATGAGGTAGCGCAACCCGGGCATCCTTCAGGATGCAACTACCTGCTTAAACTAAATGTGTGGAGCCAGGTTGAGTGTAATAGCGTAGTGTGTACCTGCTTAATAGTTATGTCTCAGTGGGAACTGTCAAGGGAGTAAATGCATGTTTAGCGACTAAGTACTTGCACTGTTATGTTTTCTTTTTGTACATTTACTTCTGATTGTTTCTCCTTAATAAATAAATAAACTGTACTGGGACAACAACAACTAAGATGATGATGATCTGAACAGTTCTGATGAGATGGGAAATACACTCATAGAAGCTTTTAACATACGAAGGATTTAAAATCATCGCGGTTAAAATAAAGTACTTGTCATATAATGTTTACCTCCTGGCTTCGTCTTCTTGTAATACTTTCTTTTGGCTGAGGTAGTCGTATAGTTCTCCCCCAGAGCAATACTCCATCACTAGGATCATTTTTTCACTATTTTCAAATACTGTAATGTAAGGAAACGAAATTGTTAATTAATTAATCAATTTATTATGTAGTACGACAATAGAAACAAATAAATAACAAAAAAAATGCCCGTGAAATATTTGTCTTATTCTGCCAATATATTGCGATAGTGATATGCTTTGATAAAGGTATGTCAACTGAAGAAGTCTACCCGAGAAGTTTTCTCACGTTGCATCAGACAGTACGCGGTCGTCATTAATGCTCATAAATCCCAAAAACTAGGACTACTGTCTATCAATACTTAGTTCATTAGTCAAAAGTTTGGTGCGGTTAGATTATGAAGCAAGAACCGACGGTGGTCTTAAACAGATTAACAGATTATCGGTTATCCCGATCTATTTATTTTTGTGAGTGCAGATATCGGTTTCTTAATTGCCAATGAGTGTTACTGTTCCATTCCCGACCCGGACCGGACCCGGGTATGTCCTTATACTACGTCCAAGACCACCGGGGGATGGGCAGCAGCATCCCTGGAGTGCGGTGGAGATACTGCGATCGCCAACCCGCATGCCAAGCGTGGTGATTATGGCATATACCCCCCGTGAATTTGGGGGAGGCCCATGTCCAGCAGCAGTGTTGTCAAATAGCCAAGTCAAATAACCCCCAAACCGTACTCAGATTCCCCCCAAAATTAGGGAGTTTTGATCAAAATCCCCCCCAGTAATTTAATAAGTTACTTATTACGCTTTTTTAATTAAAAACATGAATATTAAGCCTTATCAACCCGGCTAGTATGATAGCTTAAACCGTCACGTTATATGGCCAAAATGTACTGAAACGTCACATAAAACGTGACGGTATAAGCCATAATACTAGCCGGGCAGAAATATAATACGGTATTTAACTGATAGTCAAATCAAGAACTTTTTACGAAACGTCAAAAACGCTCGGTTAGGCTGGGTTGCACCGACTTACGATCACAGACCGATCAACGTTAAATATGGCGCGGGCAGCTGTCATCCCATAGAAACTTGTCAAACTTTCCATACATTGAAATTTTATCGAACACAGCTTACGATTACAGACGGTTTGGTGCAACCCAGCCTTAGTGTTTAAACGGCATCCTTTTTTTATGTTTATGTAAATGTTTATTTAACATTGCATGAATAAGCTGAAGTTTGATTTTTTTCGAGTATTTTCGTAAGATTAGTTTATTAATATCGTAGTTTTTTTTCGTTTCGTACAATACCATGCTATAGTAGTTGGCGGTTAAGAAGTCCATCCTGACACCTGTCATTTCCATACAGATTATAACCTAAAGGTCACTTTGAGGTTATAAACTGTATGGGAATGACAGGTGTCAGGATTGACTTCTTAACCGCCGACCACTATATGAGGAATTTAATTACATATTTTTTTAACTGGTAACAATTTCACAAAAACGCAATATAATATTCTGAACTCACATTTACAAAGCCATTGGGGCCCTTTACATGATTATCACAATACTGGGATGTCAATATTATCGCGGTTTGCTAAATTGTATGGATTTTTCTTCAATAATCACGTGATACGGATCGTAATATGTGTGTATCGTATGATATTGACCGTGTAAAAGGCCCCAATTACACACCGTGCAATTCTGGAGTGTCAGTATTAGCGTGGTATGAGGTGGTTTCAAAAATACCCCAAATTACCCCCAACTCGTATTTTTGCCCCCAAATTTTTGATCCCCCCATTTTTTCCCCCAAGGCACAAAAATACCCCCCCAATCTGGCATCACTGTCCAGCAGTGGACGTTCTTTGGCTGATATGGTGGTAGTGGTGGTGGTTACTGTTCCACGTTACCTGCGGGGCGCGCGGCGTAATAACGGTGACATCAAATGGTAAGCGGTAGGCTTATTGGCTATGTGCACGTCAGAAACGTCAAATGTCATGGGTCCCGGGGCAATGTCAAACTCGGAGATGTCAAATAATACTTTGCTGTAACATGAGTCCCCCTCTCACTTGACAAAAACAAACCTCAACGAGATCTAGCTTCTATTACTCATACGTCTATTACTATTACTAGCGTCTATTACTCATATATAGACGCAATGCCTACTATTCTTGCATATTAGTGTACAATAACTTACCAGACGAAATTAAACTTTTGTGCAATATAGAATTTAGGACAAAATAGACGAAATGGCTCTATGAACATTGTTTTTACTCCGTAAAGGAATTTTTGGACATAGCACGCAACTAAATTAATTTATAACCTTAAATTGTTTTCCTAATATCATTGGTTAGTTCATCAATATTTTTATTTGTAATTATTAATAGAGTATTATGCTAATATTTGCATGCCGTTTAAGGCTGAATACTGCGACTCACAATATAATGTTAACATCTTATGTACATATTCTTGCAAATAAACTTTACTTTACTTTACTTTTACTTTACTTTACGTTGGAAAGTGGTCGCTTCCCGCAAAGTGGCTACACCAATTCTTGGGACTCTAGGTACTAGATAGGTAGTCGTAAGCAGTTTGCGCCCTACGTAATGGAGCGAAGCTATTGTCTATTTTAAGTCTAGAGCGCAACGGTATGCATCGCTAAAGCGGATTAAAAATATATATGTATTTATCAAACTTATTTATTTTATTCTATTCTAAAACCTTCACGGCGTTAGTGAATATCACGGTGATAAAATTGGTTATCCTATGTAGTATGGTTCAGGAGTGGAACTTCAACGTAATATTCAAATCAGCATCCACTGGGCTTCTTCAAAATGCATTCATGATAAACCCAAGTGGAAGTAGTACATGCAGTAAGCAGCAGAAGTCAAAGAAAGGCAGTGCAGAGGCCAAAAGCCCCTTATAATAAATACAGTTTTGACATCTTCATATGCGTAGCTAGTTTAGTACCTCTAATATATTTTTTTTCGAAACATAAACGCAAACGAACGTTTAGTCCCACCTTATATGGCAACGCGAACAGCGCCTCTGGCGGCCTTTGTTGGCATCTATTCTTGCCATACAAATTGAGACTAAACGCAAACACGTTCGGTTGTGTTTATGTTACGAAAAAATATATAAATAAATATGAAATAAATATTGGGGGACAATCTTACATAAATCGACCTAGTCCCAAACGAAGCAAAGGGGCCGTTCACGGGTATTACGTCACGCAAAATTTCGACTACTTGAACCCCCCTTTTCCTATCCCTTCACCCCCCTTCATGTACTCACTCCCCTTCCCCCTTCATGTACTGTCACGTTCAGTAACACCCCCCCCCCCCTCCATCGCTGTGACGTAATATGTGGATGGCCCCAAAGCTTGTACTATGGGTACTAGACTACGATATACATACTTATAAAGATAAATGCATACTTAAATACATAAAAAACATCCAAGACCCAAGAACAAATATCCGTGTTAAATGCAGAAATAATGCCCTGGCCGGGATTCGAACCCGGGACCTCTAGCTTCGGAGGCAGTGTCACTACCAACTAGGATAAACAAACAGGCCGTCAAAATACACTAGAGGTACAGAGTACTATGAGTTTTAAACATTGTTAGTTACCTTCATAAATATGTACAATGTTGGGGTGCCGCACGGAGGACATGATCTGCACCTCCCGCCGTATGCGCACGAGGTCGGCCTCCGACTCGATCTTGCACTTCTTGATGGTCTTGATGGCCACCTCCTGCCCCGTCTTCTTGTTGATCCCCAGCTGCACTTTGCCGTACGTGCCCTGTCCCAGTTTGCGAACTATGTCGAATCTGAAAAGGAAATTATGCTTGTGAGATTTAACACCAAATACAAATTAAAGGAATCATCATAGTCATTATGGAAGTCTTTGCGGGAGGCCTATGTCTAGCAGTGGACGTCCTTCGGCTGACACGATGATGGTGACAAATTAAAGAGCAACATAGGTACACGGACGGCGGGCGCGGTCGGGAGTACGACGGGCCTATTCACATACTCGTAGCTCTATATGAACAACATCACACAGACGGGGGGCGCGGTCGGACGAAATGTTCGCTGTACTCCCGAAATCCCGACCCGTCCGCTGTGTGTTTTGGGCTTAAAGTGGAACGTTAATGGTCGTATAGCATAATATAGAACGAATCGACACGCGCATAGATAGGATCATGTTCAATCAAACATTACAGCTACGCGATTCTCATAGAAATTGTACTGGCTAGTATGCGTTAGCGGAGCGTTGGCCGTGATCGATCGTGAGTGATCCACGAGACCTAATTCAATTCCACATTTCAATCTATACTATTAAATGAGTATCTAAAATTCTGTGTAACTGATCTATTTATTTGTTTGTAAAACGGACGGTTCTTGAAATCGCCCGATTTCTATGTCATACGTTTCCTGAGAATAACTAGACGGACGTGCTTATACATATACATGATTAAACGGAAATTTATTCCGCAAGAAGTGCGGTGGAGATACTGCGATCGCCAATCCGCATGCCAAACGTGGCGATGATGGCATTTACCCCCCATGAAATTGGGGGAGGCCTGTGTCCAGCAGTGGACGTCCTTCGGCTGATCTGGTGGTGGTGGTGGATTCCACAAGTAATCCGTTTCTTCATTTGTAACTAATTAGTAACTATACACATTAGAAACAAAGGATTGACCAAAGTTATAAATACATGGCCCTTCAAAATTTTTGTGGATGCTGTTTGGGTCATTTGCTACCTTTCCACCCTTGGACTCTGGGTCCTAACTAGTCCTAAGAGTCCTAAGAGTCACGGTCATGGAGGTACGATTTTGCCTTTTTGACCTGAAACGGCTTGAGCGATGTCGATGTCATAGACATGAGCAAAGATAAGTACCTACGACTTTCTTCACCCTTCTGACTACCTATCACCTCATTTGATTATTTTTTCATATCTCTGCATGTCTGCATTAATACGATGTCTGGGTACTGCGAGGTGCATTCATTTTTAACGTAGTTACTCTATCAGTAAATGGCCCTATGTGCTTAAATCCGAATAGAAGATAAGCTAAAGTACTGTTTTAATAGATGTAATCGCCTACACTTTGTATATGCCGTACGATTAAATAAATACATAGGTAAAGTGTCTCAATCAAGTATCGGCCTCGCGAGGCGACGACAGAGACATTCTCCAAGTCTATTTTCAGCCTTGAACCCGAGTAAGCGAATAACTGCGACACCAAGGGCGATTAGTTTCGATTTTTAAATCGTCCGTGTTTCTAGTTGAACTAGGCAGACAGAGGCAGTAGATGGGAAGACGATTATAAAAAGAACTGCAGGACCATACTGGAGACGATGCCCACGGCCGTTTTCTATCATCGCACTACTCGCCGTCGGCAGGGCATTCATCCTCACACCTTAGAACCTAAATGGTCGCGTACGGTACAGTTTCAGAGGAACTTCCTCCCTCGGACGCTCCGGTTGTGGAATAAGTTGCCCCTGCCGAAGTTTTCCCGAGAGACTATTACAGTATGGGATTCTTCAAAAAGGAGTGTTTACAATTTTAAAGGGTCGGCAACGCGCATGTGACAACCCTGGAGTTGCAGGCGTCCATAGGCTGCGGTGACCGCTTACCATCAGGCGGGCCGTACGCTTGTTTGCCACAGACGTGGTATTAAAAAAAATATAACATGGTGGAGCCACAGCGTGTTGGGGCTAACCCTGTAAGCAATGTTCCACAGGACTGGAGGCGCTCGCATAGCTGCTGCCTCATGTCTGCGGCCTGCTAGTAGAGATGCACCGAATATTCGGTTACCATCCGGTATCCGGCCTATCCGGCCCTTATTTTAATATCCGGCCGGATACCGGATAGCTACGTATTATCCGGCTGTATACCGGATAGTATAGTTGCAGTTTGATTTTGGGGTAAAAAATGGAATCTAAAAACAATCACGGTCATAATCGAACTAGTGTATTCTTTTGAAACTATTTTAACTTAATGTTTTTATAAGAAAACAATTTTAAGTAAGTTTCGTGATCAGTAAAAAGCGAGTTATTTGTATTTAATATTGGAAATCCACCTAAGGCAAATTATGGTGTATAAAACGAACGTTCACTAACGAAACAGGTCAAAAACTGCACGACGCGCAGTTGCATAACTCAAAATGTAGGTATAGTTCCGCTGGCCGAATATTCGACGGCCGGATACCGAATATTCGGCAGGTGGTCAGGCCGAATATCCGGTATCCGGTATCCGGCCAAACAACTATCCGTTGCATCTCTACCTGCTATCCGGTGGCCCGCCTCCGGGACGTACGCGGTTGAATGTCAAGAGCGATCCTGCGGTGCCCCAGTACAAGGCGGAGCCGGATTTCGTTGGTGGTTTTAGCCGGTCCAAAGCCCTCTAGCCGCGGTTAGTCCGCCATACCCGTCCTCCCCGACAAGATAGAAATGTTAACACAACTTAATAGTGCTCATCATGAGATAAACAAACTAAATTCCGAGGTCACGCAATTAACAAAAAATAACTCAGAACTTTCACGACAGATACTAGTTTTCAAACAACTATTTGCAGAGGATACTGCCACTACATCACGAAAATCAACCCCTAAACAAGGGAAAAACAAATTTTATAGGCTGCCCCGGACAACTGCAAGTATGATTTCACGAGCGAATCCCTTAAATATAAGTAACGAAATCGGAATCAATAAAGCGGAATCTAAAACAAATGCAGCATCTACCCCACCCATTCCTGCTACTGCAGAACCGGAAAAAGCCGGAAAAATCATACACCATTAGGCGAGGAGACCGGCTCAAATAACACCCTTTTTGTATTTGGGGGCAAACAAAGTATTGGGTTGGCATCAAGACTTTTACATATGCGACAGGATAATACATATACGAGTAAGTCCTACAAAGTTTCGTCGACTGTTCAACCTGAGGCAACGACGGCAAATGTGGTTGCTACAATTCTACGACACAAGTTCTCCGACGGCGACAAAATTATACTTTCGCTTGGTGAACATGATGAAAATCCGATAGACTTAATTTCCAACCTAAATTTAGTATTAAGACACTTACAAAACTGTTATGTTTATATTATTAGTATAAAAAACAACTCATATATACATGTCGATTTATTAAATTACATGTTACACCAATTCTGTATGAAGCACGGAAATTGCAAATACGTTGATGTCACTATCTATAGGTATAAGGACAGAACGAATTATTTGAATAACATATGCAAGAAAATTAACACAATTGTAGATCAAATGGACTATAAGGACGCCTACTATAATCATATTAAACCAGACGACACATCATTCGTATGCTCTACACCCCAGTGTAAGAAATTACAATTAAAAAAAGGGACAATCCCCTATTACTTTACCAAACTGAGTGTAAATAAAATAGAGAATACTGTAACCGATCCGACTCAATCCTTTCGTACATAAATTAAAAACAATAAATATTTTTCACCAAAATATTGCAGGAATATTAGGTAAAAGAGATATTTTTGAGTCTGCAATTGATGACCTTTATGTATCCTTGGGTAATTTAGAAGTTATATGTTTATGTGAAACTTTCATAAAATCAGGCTCTATGTCGAACCTTACTATCAATAACTATAATGTTGCTACCTCATTTTGCAGGAAAAATGAAAAAAGAGGCGGAACATGTATCCTTATTAAGACAGGTTTAGAATACAAAGTTCTCGAGTCAGTTAAAAATCTATCAGAACCATATGAGTTCGAAAGCTGTGGTGTTGAAATACCTCAATTTAATCTGATAGTGGTCTGCATTTACAGAACACCAACATCGAACGTAAAAACATTTTTTTTCTTTGTTAAATCAACTATTGGGAATAATAACTAAGAATAATAGAAAACGTGTAGTACTTTGTGGTGATTGGAATATTAATGTCTTAAAAGAGAATAAAATTAAAAAAGAATTAACATCAATCTTGTCTAACTACAATATCGATAATCATATTTTCCAACCCACAAGAAAAAAAACTTGCATAGATTTAATAGCAAGTAATATTACAGATACCAAAACTGTAATCCATACCTTAGCTCTTTCCGATCATGAAACTGGTCAAAGCTTGTCTTTCAATATAAAATTAGAAAAATCAGTGAAAAGCAAACCACGTTTTTGGCATGAGGTAATAAGAGATTATAGTCAAGAGAATCTACTAAAATTTCAAGATTGCATTTCTGCATTATCTTTCGATGAAGCTTTGAGAGAGACAGACACTAATACATCATTTAATCAATTCCATGACCTTTTTTTGCTATTTTATGACCTCTGTTTTCCACTCCTTAAAATTAAAAAAGTTGTTAAATCTATAAGGAATCAATGGCTTACGAAAGGAGTAAAGAAGTGCTGTTTGAATGATTTGTTAGATGGATTTTCCGATATTTTTAATTTCTTGTATAAAAAAATCCGTTCGCCTTTCTTTCCAGTATTTGTATTTTCTTGTATAAAAATTTCCGATAGCCTTACTTCCAGTATTTTTGATTTCTGTATAAAAAAATCTGATCGCCTATTTTTCCTGTCACTTGATTTTCTACACGCATAATTGCATTTGCGTATATTTTACTTTTCGCAAAATTTTTCATACGCGTAGTCTCTTCATTGTAATTTTTCACTGAAGAAAATTTGTAAATATTATATTTTGCTTATGTCTAATTTTATTGTATGGTATATTTCCATCCATGTTATTCAAATTAGTCCGAATCGTCTTAGTGTTATCTCGGTTACATTCTTACCCTGAGTCCGCTTACCTAATCTAAGAATTAGTAAAGACACAATTTTTTGCGGAAGTGACTGCCATTTGACCTTCCAACTCCGAGGAGAAACTAATCCTGATGGATTTAGGCTATTCTAGTTCCATCCATATACCTAACAACAGTGGTCATCATCACCAGTTCCACTTCACTAAATTTGTGGTTTCCTGGAGCCAATGCTTGTACATCGATAGAAAATACCGAAATCGACATATGCGTGCCTATCGAATTCGAGGAGTTCCACCGATTTTTCCTAGATTACATCATTATACCTTCACCAAATTTATATAAACCCACCTTGAGGGTATCTGCTTTGAAACATAAAAATAATTATCAAAATCGGCCAACGTGGTCAAGTTATCTGGAAACATATTCATACATTTAAAAAAAAGCAAACATGCGGACGGACTTAGGACCTCCTTCCTTCTATTGAAGTCGGTTAATAATAACGATTCACCTTAAAGCTAAAAATAGTAATGTATAATTTGATCTGCCGTAATAACTGTGAAAATGTTGTTTTTACTTCATATGAAAAAGCGGCCAAGTGCGAACCGGGCTCGCGCACCGAGCGTTCCGTATACAACTAAAAAAGAAATGTGATTTGTCAATATATTGGTATCTGTTGGTGAAATAAATATACGTAATAATAAACATTATCACCAAATTACAAGTTCATAGGTAAACGGGCAGAAGACGAAAAATAGCTTAACTTTGTGGTTTCTCATTCATTTGTTTTCCAATATTTTTTGACACAAAAAATACAAGTATCGGCAGAACAAGTTTTAAAAAACCATACCCTACTCGATGGGGTAGGTTTAAAAATTCTTTTTCAATATTTATATTTTTTGACAATTTGTAACTTTTGTGTAAATTTGAGGACTACATATCGCTCCCACCGGTTGGCTGTGAAACCTGTGTGACAGACGACAGACTAACACGCGAGTGACAGCAATTCGGGCACCGGAACCCTAAAAAAATGAACTTTACCCGACTGAGACGGAAAAGTGCCAAATGTCAAACTCCAATTAAACGTGTTATAACGCGAGTGACAAAATTGCGTATGTAATAATTTTGTATTGAGAATATAATCTACTAGAAAATATTCGATTAGATAAAAAGGCTGGTGCGATATTTTGCGACAAGTAACATATACGCATAAGAAATTGTACGTGTAGAAAATCAAGTGGCAGGAAAAATAGGCGATCGGAAATTTTTATACAGAAAACAAAAATACAGGAAAAAAGAAACACAAGAAATTAAAAAAATCGGAATATCCATCTAACAAATCGTTTGAATAAACGGATATTATACAAAAAAGCTTCTCGAAATAAAGACTATTTAAAACAGTATAAAAACTACTCACGGATACTAAAAAAGTGCCTGCAGAAAGCACGGCAGATTTCTAATACTCGATTTATAAATAAATCTAAAAGTGTATGCAGGGCCTCATGGCAAATAATAAAAAACAACTGTAATGCAAAACAAAACACTGAAGAAATTGCAGAGATCGTAATGGGTTCAAATACTATTAATAATCCTCAACATATAGCAGAAACAATGAATGATTACTTTATAAATTTAACGACTCAGAGATCTCAACAAGCAAGACAAAATCTAAATATACCCCAAAATAACAAAAGTATCTTTCTAACTCCCGTTGTTGCGTCTGACGTGATTAAAATTATTAAAGATTTGCGTAATACAAACGCTACAGGCTACGACAATATTTGCACCAGGGTCGTTAAACTATGTGCTAATGCTTTATCAAAACCATTAAGTAATATCCTCAACCTTTCATTCACTCAAGGTATTTTTCCGAAACGTCTTAAATACTCACTGGTAAAACCATTGTATAAAAAAGGAATCAAATCAGAGCCTAGTCATTACAGACCTATAACCTTAATACCAGTCCTCTCAAAAATTTTTGAGAAAACAATGCATATTAAAATATCTAGTTTTATTGACCAATCTCAAACATTAAAAAATCAGCAATTCGGTTTTCGTAAAAATTGTTCAACTTCTAAAGCATGTTTTCACTTAGTAAAATGTGTCACTGAAAGTCTCAACAACAGCGTACCGATAGTTGCAATTCTGTTAGACATGAGTAAAGCTTTCGATTTTGTAAACCATGAAATACTACTCAATAAACTCTACAAACATGGCATAAGAGGTCTTACCTATGACTGGATCAATAGCTATCTCAGTGACAGACAACAGTGTGTTGAAATTACAAAAATTATTGGTCGTAATAAATTAACATATAGGTCGAACTACAGACTCAATTCCACAGGAGTGCCACAAGGTAGTATATTGGGTCCATTGCTCTTTCTCCTATACATCAATGACCTACCAGATGCTACAAATCACGAATGTATCCTATTTGCCGATGATACTACTATACTCATAAAATGTAATGATGTTATGACCTTTGAAACAGAAATTAATAACACATTGATAGACATAGTAAATTGGTTGGACAAAAACAACTTAAGCATTAATTTAAACAAAACAAAAATGATACAATTCCAGACATGTAAAAGTAAACATATTAATTTAAATATACAATATAATAATAAAAAAATTGAAGAAGTTGAATCCACAACATTTTTAGGTATAACACTAGATAGGTTTTGTAATTGGAAGAATCACATTGATAGTTTGCACAATCGAATTTATCGTTTTGTTTACGTTTTATATCGTGTGCGAAATGTGGTGTCGGAAGAAGCTGCACTTTCTGCATACCACGGATATGTGGCATCTATCTTACGATACGGAATTATACTCTGGGGGAACTCGGCTGAAGCGGAGACCATTTTTAAAATACAAAAAAAATGTTTGAGAACCTTGTGTGGAACCGACTTTTTAGCCCACTGTAGACCACTGTTTCAAGCAAAAAGCATATTACCACTACCATCTCTCTATATTTTTGAAATGTGTATCTTTGTAAAAAAAAACTTATCTCTGTTTGAAGTAAGAACAACTAACTCTAAAAGAGGGTTGTATAGAAATAAATTACACTTACCTAAAACCAGGTTAGCTCTATCTCGGAAAAATGTTTACTGTATGGCTATTAGAATATTTAACATCCTGACCGACGATTTTAAAGAAATGCCTTTTATTATATTTAAGAAAAAACTATTCAGTCATTTAATTCATAATTGTTATTATTCGATTAATGAATTCATAAATGAATGTAGATTATAATTAGTATGCTAATATAAATATGTTAAAGTTAATAATGTAATGTATTAATAATGTAGTTAAATATTATTCTGTGTATACACATAACATTTGTACGCCAGTAATGGCAAAACAAGATGCGGTCTATATGTATTTTCTACCACCTTTATATTACGCTTGTTTTTCCAAATAAACGATCATTCATTCATTCATTCATTCATTAAACTTATAACAATTAAACTTGTATGCACTTTTTCACCATGTTTGACATTGTTAGACATGTAATTAATGGATGACTGTTATTGGCCTTCTATATTAGGTAATTATCAATATTTGACCGAGTGAAACGAACCCTTCAGTCTTCAGCTGCGACAAAAATGCTTTCGAATGTCCGGATTTCCGGTTGTTCTCCTCTACAGATCGCATTTCACAACCGATTCTTCTGAATTTTTGTGAGCAGGTTCGATAACTATACAGAATTTATTTGTCGAGTCAGTTTTTGAAATTTGAAAAATTTTTTTTTTGCTTTGTCTATAGCTCACGGGGCCTCTAGTAGTTATATCTACGGCTATTGTTATCCTGAATACTAATATAGTAAAAAAACACCCCTGATTTGAGTCATGAGGATTTAAAACTGGTATGTAATGAGGAGTGTGAGCTTCGTCGAGGATTTTTAACAATCCAAATGTGCAATGAAGAGTATTAAATTTGTATTTTATTGTGATACGGATGATCATCGCTATAGAGAACCTAAGTAGGTATTCCCGTGTCAAGGGCAGAAACATAAATGCCGTTAAGCGAATTTAGCGGAAATTGATGACGAATATTAGAATGTCGGATATTGGGAATGACGCACAGTGACGTAGGCCGCTGTAAAGCAAGTTAGCAACCTTTACGCCCACGGGCGTTGGCGGCGTAGGACGAGCCGCACACACTTTCAACATTATCTTAGCGGATGCTATTTCAACAATGCAACGTGTTTTATTAGTATTAATGTCAGTGTGTCAAATAAAAAGAAGATATGTTTTATAACTGAAAAATGTCGGTAATTAATCAATTTCAATAAAATCAAATAACGCTGACGAATACAGGAGAAGACCCCGAGCACAGACTGGCCTGTTCTTTCTATTTAAACTCGGGTATCGTACACCTCCGAGGTGAACATTTACCCGACCGCGGTTGACAGAGACGTCACAGTAACTCTCATCAGTCAAGGTCCCTAAATACTTGGAATTTGCTGCCGCCGTCTGTATTTCCTGATACATACAATGTGGGTCTCTTCAAGACAAGAGTGAATAGGCTATTAGTAATAGCCTATTACTGAACCAGCGAGCAACATCTTAGGCCTTGTCATCGCTTTCCATCAGGTGAGACTAAGGCCAATCGCTGGTCAATCCTATCATAAAAAAAACGTCCAAAACGGTCATTTATCAATTATTTGACGATGTGCATGCTCCGGTTATATAGGGCATGTAAATTTCCCGGGAATTTCCGGGAAAATTCATACAAATCGGGACCGGGACTGCAAACCCTAGCTCCATTATATTTGAAGACGGTGGTCTGAACAGTGTGAGAGCTTTGGCTGTTTCAGTGTCTTTCTTTCTCTCTTGCACGCTACATGCTATGTGACGCTGACTGTACCACGGTGATCTTGAGATCTTGACTAGACATAACAAAAAAATCGATTTCTATTCGTCGTGGATCTCGCCATCAGATCTTTACCACAATTATACGTGACTAACTTGAACCTATGAAACAAAAAATATTTTCCAAGTCGGTTTATAACTGACGAAGTTCTGAGTTTAGGTAACATTAAAAAAAACCGAATTGAGAACACAAGAGAGCTGCTATGCGATAAAACGGGATGCCAAGATTTTGAGTTTTTCCTGCTGTCAAACATCGGTATCAATAGCCAAAGGGTTTCTGTGTTACACAGTCCAACCATCCAAGACCAAAGATATACGAATTGGAAGAAACTCTATGTAGATTCTATAAAGGGGTTATATATAACAGTGGCACTTACGTAAGTGAATGCTGGGAGTTGCTACGCCAACCCACGTACACAATCCGGTGAATAACCTAACAAAATCTAGAGCTTCGCAGACCCGATGTCGTTTGTTACTCATGAAAAATGTATAGAGGCAATAAAATATCTTCATTATTTTTATAGTTTCGAGACTTTTCGCCAGAGAGATAGATCCTCGTAAAGCTAAGTTGTAATAGTAAATACATTACGATACAAGGGTTGTAAAACAAAGAAAGGCCGATATCGCAGAAGTTTGAGGCCCGAGCCGCAGGCGAGGGTCATAAATATGCGAGAGAGGGTTTTCTGTTTTACGACCCGTGTTTTGTACACAATTTTACGTCACCACTTGGCCAAAAAGTAGGTTTTTCCGGACGCGAAGCGTGCGGAAAAACGCGCTTTTTGGCAAGGTGTGGCATAAAAGCATTATTGAACATATATCAATGTTTTACAATGACATACTGGTTAAATGACATAACTAGAAATTTGGATTATATTAGCATTATAAGAAGTTTCAAGTTACAAGTTACATACCCGAAAAGAAGCAGGAAAAAAACAAGGATATTTTCGACGCTCCGAATTCTCTTATTTTTTCCGGGCGTTGTTAAAGTTTCTTTCGTTCGAAGTACATCACGTCTTTACGCCTTTTTAACCGACTTCAAAAAAGGAGGAGGTTCTCAATTCGTCGGTTTTTTTTTGTATGTTCACCGATTACTCGGAGACTAGTGGACCGATTTCAAAAATTCTTTTTTTGTTTGAAAGGGTGTGTTTTCTAGTTGGTCCCATTGTCACCAAGTCTGAATCTGATGACGGGATCTTGGAAAAATCGAGGAAACTCCTCAAATTATATACCAAGAGGATGGGGTAAGTAAGGCTACATCGAAGGAACTCCTCAAATTATATAGTAGGAGGATGGGGTCTGGCAAAGTTTGGAGTGAGTGTTTTTTTTAGGGTTCCGTAGTCAACTAGGAACCCTTATAGTTTCGCCATGTCTGTCCGTCCGTCTGTCCGCCCGTCCGCGGATAATCTCAGTGACCGTTAGCACTAGAAAGCTGAAATTTGGTACTAATATGTATATCAATTACGCCGACAAAGTGGTAAAATAAAACATACATACATACATATAATCACGCCTGTTTCCCATAGGGGTAGGCAGAGATCACGGATTTCCACTTGCTACGATCCTGACATACAACTTTCGCTTCATGAACTTTCATAACATTCTTCATGCATGCGCGCCGATTTAGGGTACTCCTGACCTGGCCTTTCTGCAGAATGTCTCCGATTTGGTCGGAGTACGTTCGCCGAGGTCTTCCCCTTCCAACTTTTCCATCCACTCGTTTTGTCAATCTTCTTTCATCCATCCTCTCTACATGTCCAAACCATCTTAGCATACGAGGCTTGCACTGAAAGTGGCGGGAATCGAATACTTATTAATTTATTTTTAACATGTATTATACCTTTTTATAATCTCTGAAGTTTCCTTATCTCAACACACTGGCCACTTAGAAAAAAAAAAGTATGGTTCGGTTTCAATTGTTTATTGAAGTCGTCGAGTCACTGCTTAAAATGGAATTGTGCCGTGAAAATTTCAGAGCTATGATTTATTATGACTTTAAAAGTGGACTAACACAAAAACAATGTGAAGAGCGGATGGTTGCTGCTTTTAATATTGAAGCTCCTTCAAAGACTACAATATACAGGTGGTATTCAGAATTTCAACGTGGCCGTGTATCCCTCACCGACGAAGTGCGTGAAGGTCGACCAAAATCGGCAGTCACGCAAGAAAACGTCGATGTTGTGCGTCGTCTGATAAATGAAGACCGACATGTGACATATCGGGAAATTCAAGAGCACCTGGGTATTGGAATGAGTCAAATACAAATTATTTTAAAAGAAGAATTAGGCGTGAAAAAGTTATTTTCCCGTTGGATACCTCACCTATTGTCTGACGAGCAGAAAATAGTCCGTGTCAATTGGTGCCGCAA
Source organism: Notocelia uddmanniana (assembly GCA_905163555.1). Lineage (NCBI taxonomy): Eukaryota > Metazoa > Arthropoda > Insecta > Lepidoptera > Tortricidae > Notocelia > Notocelia uddmanniana. The sequence goes on along the minus strand of LR991058.1, from coordinate 26,684,493 downwards.
AACTTTGAAAAGATTTAACAAGGGACGCTCAAATGCTGTTTTTAGCATAGTATCAGGTGACGAGTCGTGGATATACGCTTATGAGCCTGAAACTAAAAACCAATCCCGAGTATGGGTCTTCGAAGACGAGCTCAAACCCACAAAAGTTGTTCGTTCTCGCAGTACGGCTAAGAAGATGGTGGCTACGTTTATCTCTAAATCTGGTCACGTAGCTACTGTGGCTCTTGAGGATCGTAGAACAGTCAATGCTGATTGGTACACCACTATTTGTTTGCCGAACGTCTTTGCTGAACTCCGAAAAACAAACCCTAGTCGTCGCATCATCCTTCACCACGACAACGCCAGCCCACACACCGCTCGGACAACAACTGAGTACCTGGACGGTGAAAAAGTCGAAATATTGGACCACCCTCCATATAGCCCTGACTTAAGTCCCAACGACTTTTTTACATTCCCCAGAATCAAGGACAAACTGCGTGGTCAGCGGTTTCAGACGCCAGAAGAAGCAGTGGAGGCCTATAAAATAGCCATTTTGTCGACCCCTACTTCAGAGTTCAAAAAGTGCTTTATGGACTGGTTTGAACGCATGCATAAGTGCATGAAATACAAAGGAGAATATTTTGAAAAACAATAAAAATAAATAAACTCACTTATACTGCATATTTTCTTCTATTCCCGAAACTTTCAGTTTTACCCTCGTACCTTTCTCAATTTTCGTCACTATATCTTCATTCACTCCACACCTCCGTCTTATAACGGTGTTTCTCACTCTATCTCTCAAAGTAACGCTACACATACTTCTCAGCGCTCTCATTTCCACTGCATTCACTCGACTCTGATGTTTCTTCTGCCACACCCAACTTTCACTACCATACATTAGTGTCGGCACCAACACTCCTCTATGCACGGCCAGCCGCGCCTTTTCTGACACTTTCTGGCTACTCATAAAGGCGTGAAGTGCCCCATTCACTCGATTCCCAGCTATCACTCTCCTTTCAATATCTCCTTCATGCTTACCGTCTCTCGTGAACAAATTCCCCAAATACACAAACCCATCCACTTGCTCCAACCTCTCTCCATCTACAGCAATTTCACAAACTGTCATACACTCATCTCTTTCAAATACCATCACTTTCGTCTTGCTTACATTCATTTTCATTCCTTTTCTCGCAAATAATCTGTGCATGCTAGTTACCATCTTCTGTAGCTTCTCAGCCGATGACGCTAATAAAACCTAATAAAACCTAAAATAAATGGTGGAAAAAAATATTTTATTTGGGTACCTCCCCTATACGTAAAGTGGGGAGTGATTTTTTTTTTCATTTTAACCCTAACGTGTGATATATTGTTAGATAGGTATTTAAAAATAAATAGGGGTTTACTAAAATCATTTTTTGATAATGTTAATATTTTCGGAAATAATCGCTCCAGAAGTAAAAAAAAAATGGAAAAAACTTTTGAACCATAAGTTTTAAAAATATGAAAAAAATCTCAAAAGTAGAACTTTATAAAAACTTTGTAGGAAAATTATTTTGAACTTGATAGGTTGAATAGTTTTTGAAAAAATTACAAAAATAATTTCTGAACTAAGTTTGTAATTTAACCGTATAAACAGGTGTTTATTGTACCTGTCATTTCTACAAAATCACAATGAAATGACGTGCTTTTTAGGGTTTTGTGTTTCTGTACTTAATATGTCAACTTAATGTGACGGACGGAAAACTACGGAACCCTACACTGAGCGTGGCCCGACACGCTCTTGGCCGGTTTTTTTGTTAAAAATTTACTTGTAAGCCCTAATTTTGTCGCTAGTGACTTGTATCCATACTAATATTATAAATGCGAAAGTCACCCGTCTGTCTGCTTAAACCGCTAAACCGATTTAGATGAAATTTGGTACATACAAAGATAGTTTGAGTCCCGGGAAAGGACATAGGATAGTTTTTATTCCGGAAATCGTTCCTTAGGGGGTGAAAAGGGGATAAAAGTTTATTTCGGCGCCTACTACAATAAAATAGCAATTATGTCTATAAGTAATATCGTTTGCTAAGAGTGTAAACCCGCTAAATCTATCGTTTTACCCACCATTATGTAGCAAAAAAAGATGCATCGTCTGAGAAAAACAGCTACGCCAGTTATTTTAACAAATTGCTTAAATCACATCCATACTATACTTACTGTAGCCTGTAGTGTATATATTTGACATGTTTATTGTGTATGACGATGTATGAACAATGCAAATAAATGATATGATATGATATTATAAATGCCAAAATCACCCGTGTGTCTGTCTGTCTGTTACCTCTTCACGCTTAAACCGCTAAACCGATTTAGATGAAATTTGGTACATATAAAGATAGTTAGAGTCCCGGGAAAGGACATAGGATAGTTTTTAGGCATTCCGGAAATCGTTCCTTAGGGGGTGAAAACGGGATAAAAGTTTATTTCGGCGCCTACTACAATAAAATAGCATTTATTTCTATAATATCGTTTGCTAAGAGTGTGAACCCGCTAAATCTATCGTTTTACCCACCATTATGTAGCAAAAAAAGATGCATCGTCAGAGAAAAACAGCTACTGCCAGTTATCTTAACAAATTGCTTAAATCACATGATGAATAAAATAGTCAACTCCACGAGTATAAAAGTTATCGGCTAACTTCAATATACCCGCAATTTTCGTAAGAATTTTGTTCGCCTAGATGTCTGTTCTCGCAAAAGATAACTTTCTTTCGTGTTTTTGGTGTAAACGAAGAAGTGTAACTTCGCAAAGGTATGTACTATTATTGTTTTTATTAATATTCCGTGGCTTTTGAGCTGTAAATTCAATACAATCACTGTTTTGGGGTTAGTTTAACCTCTTATCAAAATTAATGGGAGTTTTTATTCTTACTATCGCGATAAACGTACTTTGCAGGTATTTTTCATATTCTCAAAAGAACTTTGTTACAGTGTGTCAAGACGGGAGTCTTTGACCAGTGTGTGTTGCCAGTGATGACATAATGGGCACTGAAACGTGGTCGCTTACTATGGGCCTCATAAGAGGGCTTAAACTCACCAAAAGAGCAAGGGAGAAGGCTATGCTGGGAGTATCTTAGCGTGATAGCATGAGAAATGAGGCCATCCGCAGTAGAACCCAATTATCTGACATAGCCCTCCGAATCGCTAAACTTAAGTGGCAGTGGGCGGGGCACATTGCACGTAGAAACAATGGCCGTTAGGGCGGAAAGGTTCCCGAGTGGCGACCACTTACCGGAAGGCGCAGCGTGGGTAGGCCCCATACAAGATGGACTGATGACCTGGTGAAAGTCGCTGTAGTTTGCTGGATGCGGGTGGCGTAGGACCGGGCATTGTGGCACTCTTTGGCGGAGGCCTACGTCCATATTTCTATTTCTATATGATGATGATGAATATTTTATATGAATATTCGTAAAAATAGAAAATCAAAACGCTGTCTTTTATTTTGGAATTAGGGGAAAAAATAACCCAATGGTATTTTTCCCGTTTTTCGGGTTTTAATATTTTAATTTTAATCTTTTTTTTGTCTCTCCTGTAAACTTCCATAATATGACGTTAGCAGGTCTTGCACTATTAGCCGGCGATATAGTTGTAGTTGCACGCGGATGAAGTCGCGGGAAAAAGCTAGTATTAATATATAAATATCGGGGGACAATTTTACACAAATCGACCTAGTCCCAAACTAAGCAAAACTTGTACTATGGGTACTAGACGTCGATATACATACATACATACTTATATAGATAAATAAATAGGTACTTAAATGTATAGAAAGCATCCAAGACTCTAAAAATATTATATAGAAATAGTGCTCATCACACAAATAAATGCCCCCTGACCAGGATTTGAACCTGGGAACTGCAGCTCCGTAGCCAGGGTCACTACCAACCAACTAAGCCGAAGTGGTCATCAAAAATATAAACAGGTATACGCAATACGCAATTTATACGCAATTTTTATTTATTTTTATTTTATTTATCTCTCAATCCCTCAAAGGTTAGCTGGAAGAGATCCCTCATAGGGATAAGTTCGCCTTTGTACTCTGATCCTGTGTGACATGTATATGTTTTAAACTGTTATTGTGTACAATAAAGTGCTTACATACATACATACACATATATGTAGACTTGCCTAAACTTTTAACTATTGCATTAGGTACCTACATACAAGAAAGACTCCTAATCCTGATCTTGTCCCGTTAAGCTGGATTTGGACATATACTATACAGTTGACGGCGCCAAAAGTCGGCGTGCGCCGGCGTTGGTTTGGGACCGTTTAAATGGTTCCAATCGCGGTGAACTTGCACGAAAATTTACATGGCGCCAGCCTACCACCACTGGTATCCAGCGAGGCTGGCGCCCGCACTGGATACGTTTATGGTGCTGTGAGTTCAGCGCTTGGCTGCTAACGCGGGGGTGAGGTGCGGGGGCTTGAGGGGAGCAGGCGCGGGGTTACCGCGCGGTTGCAACCGCGCGGAATGGTTCTATTCGCGCGCTCGCTGCCGATGTCAAAATGCCACAGTAAAGCGACTACCACAGTAGTACAACACTAGTCAATAAAACTGTATAAAAGTTATTTTTGTAATAAAAGCGAATGGAAATAGTGCCGTGTCCTGCTCGATTTACCTCTGTTTGAGCCGCAGGCGGTGGTCGTGCAGCCGGACGTCACCGGTGTTCTCGATGCCGTCCATGATGTTGGACCGCTTGTTCTCCCCGACCACCATCGTGACTGCAACAACAGACAACCTGTCAATAACTAGACGCTGATCATCCTTAATTGTATCGTTAAGATGCTCATGAATAAAGTCGTCAACCACTTTTGAACCGACAGAGTCGATAAATGGTAGACTATTTTCTGGCTTACTGTACCTAGTCAGCTCTTACTACTACGCTCTTATAAGTACAGACACTTGGCGCCGTCACATGCGTAGATACTTATGATGCTTACATTGCTAACTGTACGGGTAACTCACAAGGGGCCGAACGCAGTGCACATTTATGTACGGTCAACCAATAATTTGATTTGTGCGCCACCATCACACATCACATTGAAGATCAATATGAAAGCTGAGAGTATAGTTCTGTCACTGTGACAAGGTACGAAGTGGCCTAGAAATCAAGTTGGTTGACTGTACCATGTCGCTAAAGTTGTGTATAAACTGCATTAAGAAATTGTCAAGCGGGTGATAGCAACAAGGTGGTGTTTAGATACTTATAAGTTCGAGAGTATACAAAAACAAAACAACTAAAACAGCATACTATGCGATTCAAATAACATTAGGATTCAATTTATCCACTGGCAACTTCAATCGCTACTTGACAATTTCAGAATTACAAGCTACGATGAGTAATTTACCGACTATTGTTTACAAAACCTACGAAATATATTTTGCTCATTTTAACTAAGAAGACATTATTTTGTAAACAGAAGTGTTTTTGTTTCACGCATTTATAAATAACTTTATTAAAAGCAACGATATAGTAGCGGTATATTCTGTTTGTGTTTAAACTTTAAACGAATGATGCTTATGTAATTTCAATCTCATAGTATGTCACATCGATACAGTTTTATCTTAGCATTCTTGCAATGGTTGTAACAACTATGTTTAGCGTGTGTTCAATGTATTCATTTAATATGGAGTCCACGCAATTAAAGAGACATATTTTAATCGGTTCGTTTTTCCCAGTAAGGAGAAAAGTAAAGAAGTTCAATGACTTGCTTATGGACGTATTGCGTGTAGTTATTATGCATATTCAAATGTTATGGATGATTTGCGGATAGATTAGAGCCAGACCACCCAACACGCGAAAACGTAACGTTGAGTGGAAAGCCATGTGTTCAGGATTGTTACGATAGAATAATGCACATATAAAAGCTTACCCATAAAAAACATTCCATGTAAAAAAGAGGCCAATTCGAAACTCTTCCACCGTAAAAAGTTGTGAGATATTTGGTAGTACCAAGTCTCAGGCATTCTTATTATTCTTTATTAGCTAGCTAAATATTTGTTATCAATACATACAAATTATGAATGAAGTGCCATTCTTGCTTTTGAATTTTTTGGCACATTCACTGCAAATGTAACTTTGTAATCCTATGGATTTATATTGGATTACAAAGTTATTTATGCAGTTGGTGTATCTATAAGACTGGACTGAAATTGCAAAATATTTTAGTGTTTTCTTGATTTATACACTAAACACTAATTGTTTACAAAATTAGAAGCTTCTATGTCTACTAGAAGTACCTTAGAGTTTTGATGATCGGTCAGTCAGTGAGTGACAAAATTAAGAACTTCGACTAGTTATAAAACTACTGGTTAAAATTCTTAAACTACTGGTTCAAGTTCAAATTGAATGAAATTTGAAATATACTGTTTTTATACAATGGTTACTTGGTTACTGGAAATACAGGCTTCTAATTTAATCTACAACGAAGTTATAGGGGGTCGAAAATGGCCTGAACTGCTTCGAGAAAAGGATGGTACGGCCGTGCCGTGCTCGAGTTGGCGGGGGCACTACCGTGCCCCCTGATCAAGACTACTTCAGTTCGCAATATTGAGTACACTAATTTGTAGTTCTTCCCTTATTAAATTGACATGCCTCGAACGAAACATACAAATTACATTAAATCGTCTGCTGACAAAGAAATTGGGCCGCGCAGATTTATACGTTCTTTCTGTCTTAGATAATTTAGAGTGAGCGTACACTGGTTACAATGACCGCCTGGAGTCTAGTTAGATGGAGTTATCTTTGGAGACCGTGCGGGGGCACAACACTAGTTACAATTACAACCTCGCGAGCCACCATCGCTTGACACTTTCTCACTGTTCCAATTACAAGGAGTAAGCATTTATCGCGTGGCCACTTGACCAGTTGCTAGTCCGGTCCGGTCCGGACCGTTCAACCGAGATCTTCTTAGGAATCGAACCAGCAATGACTTGGCAAAACGTTTTCTCCACAATCGCTAAAACTAAACTGGCAGTACTTTTTGCGTGGAGAATACCTGCAGACTATGTACCCAGTCATCGGTGAATGACTGGGTTATGTAATTGACATTTCTGTTCACTGAAAACTCCACGATGACCGCCACCTGCTGCGCTATAATACGGAGGACTCCAGTATCTCAATACTGAATGCACTGGACCCCGCCTCGCGCTCGGCTTCTTTTGGCTCATCTTAAAGCGATCTACATCACCTTTCCTGGGGTTGATAGCCAGGTGCTGCAGTCCCGGCTACATGGTGCACTCGCAACCCCGATGGTCTCGCCTCGCCTTTTACGACAGGCGGGGGAAACCGCAGACCTATTCTTGCCCGAGTGCACGGTTAAAACTGACAGTACCTAGGCACGCCCCGGCGCCAGGGAAACACCCGAGTCTCGTCATCGCAGGACACAAACGCTCTCACGACTCGTTAGCTGTGGATGTCATCGCGCATACCTCACGCTTATAACTTGGCATAGAGAGCACTTTTCCCGCCAGGAGACTTGTGATTTATTCGCTGGCAGTCGCTGAATGTTAATGATCTGGTGCAGAAAACCTAAAGGGGATAATAACGTATGGAGTGCATAGGCGGTTAATGCGTTTCGGTTTTGGGTTAGAAGGGTGCGAGGCGCCACTGCGCGGAACGTCCGCTTTGAGAAGCAAAGCATGTCGTTCGTAGACTTGTGTCGTAGTGAAATTATTATAATCAGCACTTTGAATTCATAATGAGTCACATGCAGAAACGGTTCGCTAGCAACAGGTATCAAGGAATCCGTGCAGCATGCTACTACTTTTTATGGTCATGGTTTTTTTTTATTAAAAATGGGATTGCTCTTGGCCAGCATCTAGCCAGGGGGCAAAGATGAGGCCGACGATGAAGCGAGCTCACCCAGAAGATGCCTATTCACTCGTGCCTTAAAAAGGTCCAAGTTATATGAACTCGGAAATACAGACGCCGGCAGAGAATTCCAAACCTTAGAAGTGCGCATTATAAAAGAAGATGCAAAGCGCTTGGTTCGAATTAGAGGAATTTCGACCAGGTAAGGATGGTAGCCAGCCGTACGTCTGGATGTCCGATGGAAGAAGGGGGAAGGCGGTATGAGCTCATGGAGCTCCTGAGCACACTCACTGAAGTACAAACTGTAGAAGACGCACAGACATGCTACTGGTACATGTACTTTGGTTCAACGACTTGATGCTGCGACTATTTGACGTAAGACCTCTATTCAAAATACTGCTTAAGTATACTCTGTTAGTATATTATCCCCGTCGTGACTAACGATTTTAAATCGTAGATAACTATTCACTAAAGTACAGGGTCGAAATTATTTATGGGCCCTGGAGGAGAACAACCTTATAACGTTGAGATAACTCAATTTGCTGAAAGGTAACATTTTTTATTACTCCTAAGCAATAAAACTGCATTCACAGACATAATTGTTTTTTCACTCCTCTTGTACAAAATTACTTTTTTTTATTAAATTAGTGGCCTCTCTTATATCCTATACTAGGACAGTCTCTAAGAAGTTTTTGTTCCTTGATAGAAATATGATCGATTGGCATCTATTGTATCAAACTTTTTTTTGTATAAATGAAAAAAAAAATGGTTTTGTTTTGCTGCCTGTACATTTAGTTTTATTGCTTAGGAGAAATAAAATAATGTTTCCTTTCAGCAAATTGAGCGATCTCGTTTTAAGGTAGTTCCTCTCTAGGGGCCATAAATACATAATTTCCACCCTGTATATAATATAAAAAATAACTAGGTATGACATATATATTAAACACAGTGAAGCAGTTCTTACATCTCATGAGATGGAACTATACTATAACGCAATTATGATGGCTTAATTCGACCAAGCAAGAATAGCTTGTCCAAAATTAGTGCATACAATTTAATTTTACTTTTAAGTCCCCATTCGAATTCCTAAAGCCGGGTCGCTTGTTTAGACTAAAACACCCGCAGTGAGAAGTAAACCGAGGTCAGAACACTAAAAGCCCCACTGCAGCATACAAGATATCTGCATTACTACTACAAGTTTCCTCGCTTTTTGGGCGGCGTTTTAATATTCGTCACGGATGTTACGGAGTAGGGATGTTACGGAGGCGGCTTTACCGGAGCCGGAGTTTATTTTTTTTATTTAACGGATTCGGATCCGGAACCGGAGGCGAAAATGGAGCCGAAGCCGGAGCCGGATCCGGAGGTTTACCGGAGGCGGAGCCGGAGCCGAGTACCTTTTAAGTGGAAGGTTGATGTATTGAATTTAAAGTTTAATTTAAACAACACAATACAATGCAATCAAACTATTTGCTTTAATTATGTGTCAACTAAATGTCTATTTTAGATAAACTAGTTTTTGTTCGTTTATTACGAATATAAATCAACGCGAAACTTAAATGAAATGCAAAAATAACATGATATGGTATTATATGTAATGTATGAAAAAGAAATGCTATTTATAAAATTAATCAGTTAAATTAAACCTGGGATGCCACAATGAATCGTAAGTTATGTTATGATATGACTAAGTTGAATAAATATTGATTACTGAAAAAAGCTCAAGGATTGCAACGGGGCAACGATTTTAGGTGGCAATTTAAAGACATTGTTGTTTTTCTTTTCCTAGAATAGGTACACTTTCTCACATAATTGACACTTTGCCGCGTTTGTATTTATATTTACAAAGTAATTCCATATGGCACTAGTAAATGACTTCAATTTTAAAGTTTTAAAGCACGCACTAATATAACGCAACACCTATAAATACGGAAGTGACTGACAGAACTGATTTACAAGACGAAAAAGCGGGCAGTCGTGTCGTGAGTGATAGTGATAGTAAGTAATTCCCGGACAAGTCAAAACTTGTAGACGTGCGCCGCGCTGCTGCGGCAAATGCAATACCTTCAGCTCCGGTATAACTTCGGTAAAAATATAACGGATGCGGAGGCGGAGGTGTGAAATAAAAAAATAGCGAAGGCGGAGGCGGATCCGAAGGTGTAACATCCCTATTACGGAGCTTCGCCTCCGCATCCGGTAAGACGGAACTTCCGTTTGGTTTTACACCTTCGGATCCGCCTCCGCCTTCGCTATTTTTTTATTTCACACCTCTGCCTCCGCCTCCGCATCCGTTATATTTTACCGAAGTTATACCGGAGCTGAAGGTAGCAGGAGCGAAGGAAGGCATTTGCCGCGGCAGCGCTGCGCGGCGCACGCCTTCAAGTTTTGACTTGTCCGGGAATTACTTACCTATCACTCACGACTGCCCGCTTTTTGTCTTATAAATCAGTTAGTTCTGTCAGTCACTTCCGTATTATAGGTGTTGCGTTATATTAGTGCGTGCTTTAAAAACTTTAAAATTGAAGTCATTTACTAGTGCCATATGGAATTACTTTGTTAATATAAAGTACAAACACGGCATAGTGTAAATTTTGTGAGAAAGTGTATTCTAGGAAAGGAGGAACAACAACGTCTTTAAAGGGCCACCTAAAATCTTTACCCCGTTGCAATCCTTCAGTTTTTTTCAGTAATCAATATTTATTCAACTTAGTCATATCATAACATAACTTACGGTTCATTGTGGCATCCCAGGTTTAATTTAACTGATTAGTTTTATAAATAGCATTTCTTTTTCATACATTACATATCATACCATATCACATTATTTTTGCATTTCATTTTAGTTTCGCGATGATTTATATTCGTAATAAACGAACAAAAACTAGTTTATCTAAAATAGACATTTAGTTGACACATAATTAAAGCAAGTAGATTGATTGTATTGTGTTGTTTAAATTAAAATTAAAATTCAATACATCAACCTTCCACTTAAAAGGTACTCGGCTCCGGCTCCGCCTCCGGTAAACCTCCGGATCCGGCTCCGGCTTCGGATACGGCTCCATTTTCGCCTCCGGTTCCGGATCCGAATCCGTTAAATCAAAAAAATAAACTCCGGATCCGGCTCCGGCTCCGGCAAAGCCGCCTCCGTAACATCCCTATACAATACTATCAGCATTAGTTAACTGACCATTGGTAAACCTTATCTTTGTTGCAATAAGGTTCACGAATGATCAGTTAAATCTTGATGCAGTTAAGTACAACACCTCTGTTTCCATAATGCGAATCCTCCGCGCGGTCTAGTAAAAAGGTGTTTTTTGTGGGCTGAAGCTTTAGAACTAAGCGACCAATCATAAGTACTAAATATATACCTAAAACCTTTATATCTCACTAACAATTTCATACTTAGATTTTCATTAGGACAATCAACAGGTACAGTCAACAGCAAAAGCTAACCATTTTAGTACCTTGTCACTTTCACTACTTTGACGCATCCCAACTGTCGCAGTATTGTTATGGTAGTGCGATAAAGTACTCAAATGATCATCTACTTTTGCTGTTGACTGTACGATGTCAAAAAACAAACAAATGAGGTTATTTTCTGCTTAAAATTCTCTAGTTCTTCAAAACTACTCGAGTGCAAATAAAACACTCGAGTAGTTTTGAAGAACTCGGCTATTCTTAAACTATGTAATGCGGGTCTATCTATAATTACCGTAGCCTTTATGAATATTTTGCATGGAGTCGTGGTAATTACGGGTACGGTTCGATCCTAAGTGTATGATGTTTTGTTTGCTCTTGATTGTATAAGTGTTACTTTGACCGTTCTCCTAAAACTTCAATCATCGTTTTGTTTCTTGAAATATTGTTCCGTTTTGACAAACTCATTCTCATGCCTATTTGTGCAAATTTCTGCGCGGGGCGGCAAGCACAGCATATCGTGCTAACAATAGCAAACTATCGAGACATAATTTCAACGGCTACATTTGCGTTAATGTCGCAAGGACATAGACGTCCGATGGACCGATACGCCTTTTCTTTTCAATTTAAAGTAAGAAGACAACATGGAGTTTGTATTACATGCACGTGCTGCTTTCCATTCCACCTCGTATATATAATACATGAAGCGACCACAGCTGTAGACTTTATATCATTGTACTAAGATTTAGTGTTAGTTGGTACACAAAAGTTATTAAATCGTATCGTGCGATCACGTGAAATGTTCAAGTCACTTGTGGAAACCCAAGTAAATATACTAGTGGCTCTGTGAGCTGTAGACTTCGCAATTTTTTTTTTTTTTTTCAAAAAAAAAATAATTATCGAACCTTGTCACAAAATTTCACATGAATCGGTTGAGAAATGCGATCTGTAGAGAACATCCGGACACACATACGAAAGAATTTTTGTCGAAAGCTGAAACGGAGACGCTTCGCTTGCTCGGTCAATTAACTTGGTAAAGGTAGATTGTATTCAGAACAGAAACAATACAACTATACGGTCAAAGGCAAATAAAATAGCTACACTATCTATCGAATTCCCTTAGAAACTGACCTGTTTTAATAGCTCCTAGTGTATTTAGTTCCCAACATTATTAACAAGGGTGTAATAAGTTTGACAGTGGTTCACACCCCGTTGCGTGCTAGTTTTCATTAGCGCCTGACTAATGATCGGCTAACCCTCATTTACACCGCAACGTGTGTATTTATTTATGACTCGCACGTGGAAATAGCATTTAAGGATGCCTTCCTGTGCAAAAAACAGTTAGTTAAGAATAACTATAAATTTTTCGCAAAAGTCGAGCAATGTGATCGAGTGAAAAATTGATAATACTACTAGAAATACCTATTTCATAACTGACAACTTAAAAAAAGTTGAAAATCCCCCGACATTTTTCATTCAAAGTTCAGTATCTCAACAACGGCTGAAACGAATTTGATAAAACATGTCTAACCAAACTAAAAACCATCGCTGGAGAACCTGCTTTCAAATAAAAAAACCGCATTCAAATCGGTTCACCATGCCACAAACAGACACACACATACACAGATACACATGATAATATGATAAACTTACACTAGTACCTAACCCTCGGTGATCTAGCGTGGAGCAAGTTTACCTGGCTTTGCAGTCTACAGCCCGTTACTAATTATTCATTCCCTCAATGGTGGGTGATGATCTGATGATCATAATAAATTGATCACCGAATGAAGTTTAAAGGGGGGGGGGGGTGCAATCAATTATTCATTAATTTAATCTTTTCATCACCGTATTGTCAATACGTAAGAAGTGAAGTCAGCCAAATGTTTTGCGATTTTTTTTGTCAGAGTAAAATGGTATTTTTCTATTTCTAAACGCATTAGAATCAAACCATGTCAGACATTTTTAACAAATTGAAGCTAATAGGTCAAGAGACTAAGCACCGGGCCCACCCTTTTCGAACCTGTGTCATTTGGGCAACTTCTCAGGACTTGGTGATTATACCTATTAGAGCTAAAAATACCATGATGAAGAATGCAACTAAATAGGTCAACTTTCGGCGTAAGTATATATTTTTGCATAGTATGACGACTCTGAAATATGACGGGGAAAACATTTGTTTGTAGAAACAAATAGCTGTCTATTATCGCTGCCAACATTGCCCACGCTACACCAATAAAAGAAGCTAACTCCTAAGATTTTTTTTCTGTAATTATTTTACGGAATGAGAAAGATAACACCAATAATAAATACTAAAGTTTAATACGAGTTTTCCGGAAGATGAAATCAAGCTAATTTCCAACCGAAAATGAAAAATGTATCACCCCGGGCCCTTTTTGAACCCGCGACCTCTGGAATCCGTCCATCGCTCTTTCCAACTGAGCTACCACGGGTTATCCCGAGGCGACGAATCTTTTTAATTAAGCCTTTTGCTTTCGCCCTCGTAAACCCATATATTGTAAATTTCATTAAAATCGTTCGAGCGGTTTTCGAGATATGAATTACAAACAAATACATTTACAAATGTATGATAGTATAGGATAAAGAGGGCCAGTTTGTGAACTTTTAGGTTCCTCCGGTTCCAGGGACCTCCCAGCAAATCTCGTAGATCACAGTGTGCTCACGTCAAAACAACACTTGTCCTTGTATCCCTGGCGAGTAAGGTAGCCAGAGCTCCCGATGATGCGCTATGTTGAAACTGAGACCCCACTACACTTGTCTTTAGTCAACACTGTTATAGATACATTGTCACATCCCTAAATGTGTCGCAGCACTAGCGGTATGCTTGTCTGTGGTTATATTCACTTTGGTGCAATGGCGGAACGGAACTCTGTTAAGCTTGCTAAATAAAGTTTTCCTTAATTAAGGCGAAGGGGTGGGCAAGCTCTTTCCATACAAACTTTGTGCAAGTTTTTCTTCGTTTGTGTTTGCACACCAGTTACTATTTTTAGTCCATATGCTTATTTTTTTGTTAGCTATGTCTTGATGTTTTCTTTTTTAATTTTAATTACTTTTGTATTTTTTTTTTTTTTATTATTTTTTAAATAATGCAAAATTTCAACATCAAGTTCCGCGTATATCCAATATGTACCATAAATAAGAGTAACATCTTCTGCACAACATTTAATGTTTTAAAAATAGATTTAATACCTTTGGGCCACTTAATCTAGCATAAATCAATGTTTAGTTAACATATTTCACCTACCAGCAGTCTCCTTGCTATTATTCTAAAAGCTGCACTTATATTTTAAACTTCTCATTTCACTGAACACTTGTCACACAAAATGTCTAAAGTTGATTCAATAAAGAGCTCAATCACAGAGTTGGCTGAGATGTTCCAACTGAGAATGTCAGACTTCCAAAAGAGCCTGGACATGGCAAGTCCAGATAACCCAACAGTTACTTCCGTGGCTGCCAACTTCAACACCTTCAAAGATTTTGTCATGAACGCTCTTTCGACACTGCAGAAGCAAGTGGAATTTGTAACACGCCAGGTGGACAACATTGAAACGCGCTCCCGCCGCAAGATGCTGCTTGTACATGGTGTCACCGAGACAGACTCAGAAGACACAGCAAAGCTTGTGGCCAATACACTGCAGGGCGTCCGGGACAACTTCACTGCTGCGGATGTTGGGCGTAGTCATCGATTGGGTGGACGCAGCGGCCGCAACAAGAAGCCGCGTGCCATCCTTGTCGAGTTTAAGGATATTGCTACCCGGGACGACATTTGGTTCAGCAAAGTGGGTCTAAAGGGCACAGGCGTGACGCTTGGCGAATTCCTAACGAGGCCGCGTCATAATGCCTTTATGGCTGCGCGTGAACGCTTCGGCATCCGAAATTGTTGGACATGGAACGGTGATGTCTTTGTCCTCGGCAGGGATGGAGTGCGCCGTCGAGCTAACAGCGTCATTGAGGTGAGAGCCTTGCCTGATGCGCCAGAGCCAGAAATCTCCGCTTCGGCTGCTAATCCGGCCTCCCAGGGCGAGCAAGGTCCAAGCGCCAGGGCATCAAGGCCTAAGCGCGTAATCCCGAAGGCCCGGTAGTACAATCGTGTTGCCCGGTTTAGTACTTGTGATGTTATCTATGTGCATTTTCCCTTGTTCGTGTAATAACTGCGTTTAGTCTTCATCTGTATTTGGTCGCGTTGCACAAGTTTGTTCTACCCACATCTTGTAATGTGATTACTATCTTGATAATACGTACAATCATGTTTGTTTACTTGTCAGTGGCAAGTGTCAACTATAGTGTGACTTTAATTTCAGTGTTGCCATTACTATGATGCGTTTTGTTTATTTTCTAAAAATTGTATTTAATGTTTTAGTTATAGTATCTTTTAGAATGTAACCTTCTAAAAAGTTTCCTCCAAATTGCTGGCGGGTAGTGTTAGCGCCGTAGGATTTTAGGTATAGTAATTAATATTGTTATTTCTGCTGTATATAATTGTACAAATATTTTATTTTTATATATTTATATATGTCTCTGTCTAGCCACAGCAGTCAATCGGATGATGACAATATTTTCGTGTCTTGTTCATCCGAATTAAGTAGTATTTCTGATGACAGTTTTAAGAGTTTACCACCTTCACTTCATGACGTTCTAGACGTGGAATTTAGCGACGTCAGCAGAAACTTAAATATTGTACATATCAATGCTCAAAGCATTCCGTCACATTATAACGATTTAAGTGCAACTTTTGATTTAAATAATGTTCACGCGGTTCTTGTGTCGGAATCTTGGCTTAAACCATGCCTGCCTTCTACATCTTTCTCTCTACCAGGCTTCCGCTTGATTCGTAATGATCGCACTGGAAGAGGTGGCGGTGGAGTTGCTATATACCTACGTTCACATTTACCATACTCTATTGTGTCTATATCTGCACACTCTCCGATTTCTGATACGGCTGAATATCTTTTTCTCGACATATCGTTTTCTCATACTAAGTTACTTCTTGGAGTTTTTTATTCTCCATCTCTTCATGTTAATTATTTTGCCTCCCTAGAAAAACTTATTGAGGATCTCCGGCCCTGCTTCGATCACCATATTATTATGGGTGATTTTAACACATGTCTACTCAAAGATGATTACCGTTCTCGCTCTTTAAAATCCCTAGCCCATGCGTGCAAAATGAGTATTCTCCCTTCTGGCCCTACCCACCATTTTCCAAATTGCAGTCCCTCTCTTTTAGACCTCACCCTTACATCTTCGGTCACTCATGTCGCTAAGCATGGCCAGTTCTCTGCTGATGCATTCTCGTATCATGACCTTATTTACCTCTCGTACAAGGTTAGAACTCCGAAGCCTAAAGCTAAAATTCTCCTTCAGCGCAATTTCAGCGGGATGGATGTGGATAGACTTCTTGATGATGCTTTGAAGATTGACTGGGCTGTTATTTCTGGGGCTGCTACCGTAGATGAGCAGGTGTCCATGTTTAATTCTCTACTCACCCAGCTCTATGATATTCACGCTCCAGTCCGAGCCATCAAGGTAAAACATCTTCCTGCCCCTTGGCTGACTAACGAAATCAAGGCTTTGTTGGAGAAAAAGAATTGTGCCAAGATGAAGTATAAACTCAACCCTTCTGACGCCAACAAATCTCGTTATCATTGTATGCGAAATCGGTGCAATACCATTTGTCGAGACGCCCAAAGACGTCATATACATCAGTCGGTGGAAAGTGGTGACCCTGCGAAAGTATGGAAATTTCTCAAGTCACTTGGAGTTGGAAAGTCTCAACAGGATTCATCTATAAAAGACATTGACTCCGACCTGCTTAATCAGCATTTCTCGACTTCTGCCACTTTTAGTGGTCCTGTAAAGGATAAGACTCTTCAATATCTTGCTTCGCTTCCAACTCCAGACTTAACTCCTTTTTCTATTGTTCCGTTTACTGATAGTGACATCAAAAAGAACGTATTGTCCATAACGTCTAATGCCGTCGGTAATGATTGTGTTAGCCGTAAGATGATCATCCCTCTCCTCGACATACTTATTCCTATAATGTCCATTATCCTCAACAACTCTATTACATCTGGTTCTTTTCCTTCGCAGTGGAAAGATGCTCATATCATTCCAATACCCAAAAAGCCTAATCCATCCTCGTTCGCTGACTATCGCCCCATTTCGATACTTCCCTTCCTGTCTAAAGTCCTTGAGCGCCTAGTCCACCAGCAGCTCACATCGTACCTGAATAAATGCAATCTCTTCAATCCACTCCAGTCCGGTTTCCGTCCTGGTCATAGTACGGCTACTGCTCTCGTGAAAATTACTGACGACATCCGGGCGGGCATGAATGTTCAGAAGTTGACAGTATTGACGCTGTTGGATTTCAGTAACGCGTTTAATGCTGTCGATTTCGATATCCTACTTGGGATAATGCGTTCTCTTAATGTATCTCCTGCAGTAATGGACTGGTTTCGTAGTTATTTAACTGGTCGTCGGCAACGTATAAAGGTGGATGATGTCCATTCTTCTTGGTGTCACACGCAGGCCGGCGTTCCGCAAGGCGGCGTGCTGTCTCCCTTGTTATTTTCAATGTTTATTAATTCAATTACAAATAATCTCTCTTCTCACTATCACCTTTATGCCGATGATCTTCAAATTTATTCGCAGGGTACTCTTAATGATCTTCCATCTGTCATCAATGCTGTAAACAATGACCTGGCGCGTATCCTAAATTGGAGTCGTGGTTTTGGACTCACGGTTAACCCCTCTAAAACCCAGGCGATTATAATTGGGAGCTCAAAATTTATTTCTAGAATCGATTTTAATGGCATTTTACCGATTTACTTCGATAACGTCTTGATTCCTTATTCAACGCAAGTTAAAAATCTAGGTATCATTATGGATAGGACCTTATCTTGGGTACCCCAAGTAAACGAGGTCAGCAGGAAGATGTTTTCAGCTGTAGCTTCTCTCAGAAGGCTACGTAATTTCCTGCCCATTGCCACTAGAATTGCGCTTACTCAAACACTCCTCCTCCCTATCTTAGATTATGCTGATGTTTCGTATATTGACCTCAACGAGGAGCAACTTAATAAGCTTGAGCGCCTTCAAAATGTCTGCATTCGGTTCATATTTGGGTTACGCAAATATGACCATGTTTCCCATTTCCGTTGTCAGCTTAAGTGGCTCCCTATCCGTTTTCGTCGTAACTCTCACATCCTTTCTCTTTTGTATTCTACTCTCTTTAACCCCACAACTCCATGCTATCTCAAAGAGCGTTTTAGTTACCTTCTTTCTGCTAGGTCCTCGCGAAATTTGCTCCTTACTTTTCCGTCCTCCTCGTCTAAATTTTATACTTCCTCCTTCACTTTCCAAGCTATTCGGCTTTGGAATTATTTGTCTCCTGATTTAAGGCGTGCTAAATCTCTTGCTGTCTTCAAAAAACAACTTAAGGATTATTATTTGTCACTCCCATGACCCATGACACTTCAGGCTCAGCTCCTTTAGACTTTGTGGCTAACTATATATATATGTATGTATGTATATATATATATATTTTTATATATGTATATTATTATAAATATAGTATAAAACTGTTGTAATTATTAGTAGGTTTCATAAATTGTTTCTGCACCACCTACTGCGAATTGTAATTATTTGCTTTGATTTCCGCTACCCAAAGGTTGTCTGGTAGAGATCGCTCTTTAGCGATAAGACCGCCTTTTGTTTGCCTCTACTTATTGTTATTACGTACTGTACTGTGTCCTTTAATTGAGGTGTGCAATAAAGAGTATTGTATTGTATTGTATTGTATTGTACCAATAAAAAATAAAATTAAATGCTGAAGTGCCAAAACTAACGCAAAAAACTTGCACAACATTTGTATGGAGAATGGTTTGCCCTACCCTGCGCCTTAATAATTTTTAAGAAAAAAAAAACCGACTTCAATGGGGGAGGACGGTGAAAGATTATTATACTTAGATAATGCACTCTTAATTCCATAAAATAAAATAAAAATGGCTATAAGTATGTTTATAATGGTAGAAGACTAAGTACCCTCAATTCCTCATGGAATCCTCCATCAGAACTCAAGCTTGACAAAAATGTGTCTTGAAAACTTAGCTTGCTTGACAAACATAACAAAGAGAACAAATCGCCAAACGTGAACTACGCGTCGTTGAAGAGTTCCGTTCTGATCATCAACAGCAGTGCCACTTCATCAAATGTCACTTTTTTGAATGAAAATGCTTAATTAGTTCATGAAAATACTAAAATCACTATTTGTGTGCCGTTCACATTTGAGGAGTTCTCTCGATTCCTAATGGATCCCATCATCAGAACTCGAGCATGACAAAAATTAATCGTGAAAATAGAACTTGCTTAACAAACACAGCTAGGAAGACAAATCGCCAAACGTGAACGTTTTGTCGTTGAAGAGTTCTGTTCTGATCATCATCAGCAGTGCCACTTCATCAAATGTTACATTTCTGTATGATAATGCTCGATTTGTTGATAAAAACACAAAAATCACTAAATGTTTGCCTTTAAGATTTGAGGAGTTCCCTCAATTCCTCGTGGATCCCATCATCAGAAATCGAACATGACAAAAATTTATCGTGAAAATAGAACTTGCTTAACAAACACAGCTAGGAGGACAAATCGCCAAACGTGAACTTTTCGTCGTTGAAGAGTTCTGTTCTGATCATCATCAGCAGTTCCACTTCATCAAATGTCACATTATTTGTATGAAAATCCGCAATTTGTTGATAAAAACACAAAAATCACTATATGTTTGCCTTTAAGATTTGAGGAGTTCCCTCAATTCCTCATGGATCCCATCATCAGAACTGCTTTTTGACAAAAACGGGACCAATTTGGATATATATACCTATAATCAAAAAAAGTTTTTTTTAAATCGGTATGAAATGACGGAGTTATGGAGTAACAAACATTAAAAAAAAAAAACACAACCGAATTGATAACCTTCTCTTTTGAAATCTTGAAGTCGGTTAAAAATCAAGTTTCTCTCTTCTGCTGACCCATTTTCCTTAATTATCACAAGGAATCCTCAAATCAATCAAAACAAAACTTCGTCTAGGTGATCGCTCTATTGTAAAACATTTATCCGTAAGATCTTCGTCTTCAGTACTGTTTGTTCCATTCTGCTTTTTCTCTATATAGAACTAATCCGTTTTATGGCAAGCTTAGCTCTTAGCTTCGCTCTAAATAAAAGGCTACACTTGGATTAAAAGTATTTCGATTTAGATCAAGCAAAAGAACGAGTATGCATACATAAATATTTATCTTGTTACTTATAAATTTTTGGTCACCCTTTCGTTGTCTAAAATAACCATCGAAATGAGTAAAGAATTTGTTGGGAACGCCATCCCGAATTACTTCGTTTCTTATGGTTTACGTATGACCATTCAGTGCGGGTGATTCAGCAGCTTGGATTGTTCTATTCCCGTCCATCGGCTTCTAACTCGGGACTCTTTGCCAAATTATAAAGTTTACGACAAAAATATGCATGGAACTGCGTCATCTTGCTGAGTTTACGTCCACTGGTTGTAGACTGATTGCCGAACGATGGTCATAGCTAACCATTATTATGTTACATAGACAAGATGAATATCCTTGCAAACTTTGCTCTACTGCACCTTCACGTTCGACGAGACTAGATAAATCGCGCTAGAGCGAAAGAGCACAGATGCAGAAGAGCGAAATACCACGATTTGTGTTTGCTAACTGTCAGCTATTAGTTTTATTAGACAATGAACCTCCTGTACGCAAGTACTTCCTTATTAAAACAAATAAAAAGTATCACCACTTTACGACTGTTTCAATGAAGGTTCAAAATTGACGGAGATTTCGATTTGGCGACTGCACGTATTGAAGTAGTTGGTTATATTTGTTTTCCTGGGGCCACTAATCTGTGACAACGATAAAGGAATCATGCGGAGAGTATAAAAGGCTGAATCAGCTGTTAGACGCCAGGAAAAATAAAATGAGACAAGGAAAACAGCAAACGAACGTCGCTGTAAGAAAAACTGTAATCGCCCACAGTCGCAGGTTTACACATTTGCCGCCCATACACTATCCAAATTTTACCGCCACTACCAATCTATAATTAAACACTGTCTGTCCTATCTTTTATGCTAGACATTAAAGACATTTTTGGGTCCCAACTGTCTGCCCTAGGTACCAGCCTACTCTACTTAGTCATTGGTAAATCCCCCAATGATCGGCCAATCGTCTATCAAAAAACAATATCGAGTTGCACTTCTGGGTAATGTGCGCAGCGACGCATGTATTTAGGTACCAAATTAATCAGATGAAAGTTCTCGCAGGCGTCTGGCTGATACTGATGGGATCGGAATAACGGTTTAACAATCATAGAGAAATTTAAGAGCAATTAAATGTTACTTTTCTGAAATACATATACGAGTATGTATATCGGTAAGCAATTATAATAAAGGTATATATGTTTACGAAATGGCATTCAGGCTTCTGGGCGATAATTTCGCGAAAGGTAAAGGACATACACATAAACGAAGAAACAAGAAAGTTCGGAGTGTTAGGTTCCATTGAATTGAATGTACCTACACTCTACATTTCCTGTTTATCCCAATTTAGAAACATGATTCAAAATTCAAAAATTTATTCTTCAAATAGGCCACAAGGACACTTTTACAAGTCAATAATAATGAAATTTTGTTATACAAATAAAAAAAAACTGACGATAATATTGGTTTAAAAACTACAATAATAATAATAAAATATATTAACAAACTTATGTCATTAAATGAAAAAAAATTACGGACATTATCAAAATTTGAAGGTAATATTAGGTATATAAAATTTATTTCATACCTCAAGGATGTATATGGTCTATGAGCCCACCACCACCACCATATCAGCCAAAGGACGTCCACTGCTGGACATGGGCCTCCCCCAAATTCACGGGTGGTATATGACATAATCGCCACGCTTGGCATGCGGGTTGCCGATCGCAGTATCTGAGTGAGCTGGTCTCTGACCGTCCAAATACAATTAATAAATTATTATTCTTAGGTTCTTAGAGATGTACATGGGCAATTTACTAATTGGAAAGACTGTCTTCATTTCTTTTTCATTCCTGTTCCTTTTATTTAGCCCGATTTTTCTTAAATCATGATATTTATGATGGTTTAATACCTTGCACAAACTTTCATACACATTTTCATCATAACATAACTATCATAATCATAAGGCAGCTCGGAGTAAGTTCTTAATTTCACCATACTTATGAAAACCAAGTAACTATGTTTAACGTGATAATAATAACAACAAATAACAAATATTCAAATAACACAAAACTATCACCAAAGTATGTCAGAAACGCAAATAAAATTGGTAACATTAATCGCGTTAGTATCTTTAAAGCCTCTTTAGATAATCATAAATATCATAATCGTTGGATTTGTAGTTACACTAATACGACTCTATTTTGAATCTTGTTCGATTGCCGATTCTGTTTTTGCGAGACCGAGCTCTGAATATACTACCGATGCTTGCAATTTAACGGTGTCACATAGCGAAATACTGTCCCAGAATGCAATTTACTTTTAAACCTTCACGGCATTGAAATAGAGTTATAAATTGAACTTTAATGCCTCGACTATGCCTAAAGTCCGGAGCGGGCCAGTGGGCCAGTCCCGTACCCCGGAAACGGGCGTCATCCGACGGAGCTCGCAACTCGCAAGCACCGGGCTATTTTCGGCCTCCCACCAGTTGAATAACCTCCAATCAACTAACTATTCGTACTGGCCTATGAATTCGGCTGTACCATACTATCAGTCATAGCTATTGCTATTTTCTTTATACCAATAGTTGCCACAGTTCACAGTCGGCTTTGTTGGAAAACGTGACGTGTGGACGTCATGCCTGCAAAAGAGGACGCCTAATTCGAATGTTACATCTCGAGTCTATATGTTGAAAAACCTACTATGTCTAATTCATATAATGTCGGGTGACAATCCAAACTCACTAAAATATCTGTCACTGCTCCTCAAAACCTCGTATCTCAGTACTACATCGATATTGAGATACGAGTTTTACTTTAAGTTGGTATTTGTTACTTAGTGACTTTGGCTTGTCACCCGACGATAATATCCCGATGCTTTTCACACTGACCGATCTCAGCCTACAGAATGTTCAATCAATTACGTTCTTGCGTGAAATAGGCATAGTGATATGCATATCTAAAGGCCGAGCCACATCGAATGCGTGCGCAGCACGTGCGCGTGGTGGCGCGTGGTGTGTCTCGGCTTTTAACCGTTGAAAATTTTTTTTCGAACATGCCCGGGTCCCGGCCGGTACGAAATCAATCAAATTAAAACCAGTGAATATCCTGTTAGTAAACATACCAGACATTTGACTTATTTATCTGACTGCAGCGAAATGAGCTGGATATTTTGTGTCTTGTATATCATACTACGGCGGTTAAAAAGTTAATGTATCTCGTATACATTTTGGGGTCTACCACAATATTAGGTTTTCAACCTGTCCTGTCCTAGAAAAAATTGCATGCCACTCTGTGTCGTAAACTCTGTACTTATGCAAATTATCCTTATTGCCGGTGCAAAAGCGTATCGAAGAACCTCAATTTCGCACTCAAGCAAGCAATGGACAATGACAATACTCGTATTACAGTCACGAACTTTAATTTGGGACCCCCTTAAGGTTGACAGTCTTTAGAAGTTATGTTTCAGACAGTTTAATTCCGTCGAACTTCACTCCATATAAAAAACCAACACTGAGGAAGTAAGGAAGAAAAAACCACTTGAGCACGATCTTCGAGCCCGCAGCGTCACAAGTCTTTAAACGCTCATGCCACTGTAAGATATACCTTAATATTGACGCATTAAATCCTACAGTCCCTTGGCCGGGCAACCACAATACATTTCGATGATAAAACTTGAAGAAGTGACTTTTACAGGCGTGTCGATCATCGGCCGTTCTAGTTCTCGAGTCAGACTCGCAATAGAAATGCGACTGACATTTTAACACTTTGAAACCGTAGAAATCATTTAGTTACTAGCAAACTAAAGCTTTTATTTTTACGAGTGATATCCGGTGATATAATTTTAATGTTGTTTTATAAACTATATTTACACTTGGTTTCGGACACTCTTTTGAGCACGGATTTAGGTACCTGTGACTGGTTATGGTAGAGAAAAATACAAATGATATTTTGCTTGCAGTAGACTAACAGGCCTAAGGCGGTATGGAGAGCCTTGCCGTTTACTATGGGCTGCGTCGGATTCTACATCTTCCTTTTTTGTTTGTAGATAGATAATCTCTTGAGAGCGCTTCACAAATTCATGGCGTTAATGGCGTACGCATAAAAGCGATAGCAAAACAGTTTGGTTTATAGGCTTATTTAAGTTAACTTGACTGTTCTTCTTGAGGCCTATGTCCAGTAGTGGAAGTCCTTTGGTTGATATGGAGGTGGTGGTGACTGATCTTCAATGACAATAAGTAACATCATCTCATTTCTCTTGGTTTAAATAAACGATCTTAAATTGACAAAGAACGATTAGGTAACGACAACACTAACGTACCTAAGCAAAATGTGAAAGAGTAAAACGGAAATAACTTTTGGAATAATACCTATTTTACTGCAAAATGGAGTCTCCTCTCCATCTTGCAGTGGAGTAGTCTCTATCCTTCTTCAATTGAGTACAGTGCAAGCGAGATGCATGACGACGGTCGCGCATAGCATTGGTATTTAGAGTAAGTAGGCTGCAACTCTGTTGAAAGACTAGATCAAAGTCGTAAACCTCAATCATTACTCGTAGAATTCACTGGAAGATGTATTTGAAACAGAAATTGTAGGCGGTAATATTGATCGTGGGTTGACGGGAACATGTGACGTCGTGACCTATGATGGATGTGAAGGTTTATTGTGTTGTGGTTTCGTGTGTCGTTGGTGCCGGGCAGAGACAGGCAAAATAATACAGAATGAGGTCGGGTCAGACACAGTTAAAAATATATATCAGCTGGATATTCCTAATGCCTCATTATATGGAACACATCGTCATCTTCATTTTCAGCATGTTATGACAACTGTACTGGGAATAACGCTAGGAGGATGATGATGATGATGAGGTCGGGTCAGACACAGTTAAAAATATATATCAGCTGGATGTTCCTAATGCGTCATTATATGGAACACATCGTCATCTTCATTTTCAGCATGTTATCGCTTGTATCGAAGACATGCCATGCTTGCCATGATGATTGCATGTTTTTGTTATGGAGAGTACCGGTCCTAATAAAAAAAACCCATACCTTTTTGGGCTGTGTAACGTTGTGGTGGGAGGCCCCAATTATTTTTCTATTTTTTTTTATAATAATGCTCTAACGCCACAGCGGTATTAGTGCGGTGAGGCAGCACGGTAATTATTGTAATACTCGAACTTGTATGAAAGAGATCATAACGGGCGGGTGGTACTTTACGTTAACCTTTTCATACACGTTTGAAGATAACAAACGTCATAAACCGTCGCTGTCGCGGACCCATGATGTTTGCGTTAATGCGCAATCAAGACATATCAAAGCATTCTCAAACCACTTGATACTACGGATGTTTTGTTTTCTCTTTTATCACTGGATAACCGCGACCATAAAGCCGGATTCACTGTTGTCTGACACGTGCCGTGTCTGTCTGGCCTCAGAAAGCATCACGTGAGACAGTACGAGTCCAGCTTAATTCGCCTTCTGTCGTTGCCCGTCTCGGAGGGTGGCGCGGCACCCAGCTAGG
Source organism: Notocelia uddmanniana (assembly GCA_905163555.1). Classification (NCBI taxonomy): domain Eukaryota; kingdom Metazoa; phylum Arthropoda; class Insecta; order Lepidoptera; family Tortricidae; genus Notocelia; species Notocelia uddmanniana. Next base: position 26,658,439 of record LR991058.1, on the reverse strand, counting down.
GGAATGATCCGCTGTATTTATAGCCGCGCAGACGCCACTATTCCACATATCAATTGGCCGCTAGCACCGCATTTTTCTCGACGTGGCGTTACATACGTCAATGCCACCGTGGCCGTGGTCACACAAACATTGACACCCATCTTAACTGGCCCAGATTCCGTAAGCCGCGGGAAGTTTAACAAATGATATATACTCTACTACAGAGCATCGCATCGAAGAAGACAATTTAAATAGTGACAATCACGGTGGCAAATAAGCTTGCGGCCTGCCTGATGGTAAGCAGACACCGTAGCTTATGGACGCTTGTGTTTTTATTTTGACGTCTTATCCAAGCGAGTAAGACCTTGTACTCACCCGAACGCCATAGCGACAACAAAATGTAAGGGCGACGTCTCCGGCAACACCGCCATGGCGTCCCGGTGAGTAGAAGATTGAAGGGCTAATCTTATATAGAGGTAAACAGTCAAATGCAAGTACAACTTCCGGTATTTCCTGGGAATTTGCATTCTCTACACGGAAGGTCAAACAAAATTGATGTTTTGATAGTTAGAAGACCTGCCTTTTCGCTCTAGCACGATCGGGTGTAGATCTCGGGAGGCAAGGGAACGCCGAAGCGGCAACTGGGACAGGCCTAGCATGGGCTAGAATTGATATGCAGGTAACATGTAATGCTACATTTACACGCTTGATGCGTAGGCTTAGCAAGCGTCCACAAGCTCCAAACTTTGACAAACGCTTGCGAGTGCGTTATTGTGTTCCGGATAGTCAAGCATGCCAGACGTGGACGTCGAAGTCATGTCGGCGTATTGCGTTTGACTTAACGTAATACGCGCCAACGTGTAAATAAGGCGCAAAAACTGGCCGGAAGCTTCCGCTGATCTGTGTTTAAAAACCGTAACTATGGCCCGGATCGGGACAAGCTCCCGCAAGATCATCACGTGGCTTGCGCCACCCCCTAGACGCTTGTGCTTGTGGACGCTTGCCAAGCCTCCGCAAGCGTGTAAGAGCCGGGCCACACTGCGGCGTTGCGTTGCGTAGCACTGCGTTTATGAATAGAATCATCATCACACCTTAGAACCTAAATGTTCGCGTACGGTACGGTTTCAGAGGAACTTCCTCCCTCGGACGCTTCGGTTGTGGAATGAGCTCCCTGCCGAGGTTTTCCCGAGGAACTACAGTATGGGATTCTTCAAGAAAGGAGTGTATAAATTATTAAAGGGTCGGCAACGCGCATGTGACCATGTGACATCCCTGGAGTTGCAGGCGTCCATAGGCTGCGGTGACCGCTTACCATCAGGCGGGCCGTACGCACGTTTGCCACCGACGTGGTATAAAAAAAAAGAATCACCCGAAGTCGTCATCCTGATTCTATTCATAAACGCAACGCAACGCAGCAGTGTGGCTCGTCTCTTAATGTAGCTCTATATTTTAACGCTCACACACAACAAACTTGCGGACAGCGTTTGCGACGTATTTACACGTCGAAGCGTAATATGTCAAGCCGAACGCAATATGACGATACAATTTCAACGTCCAGGTCTGCCATGCTTGCCTATCTGGAATACACTAAACACTAACGCAATCGTAAGCGTGTAAATGGCATCCAAGCTTTTGACAAAGCTTGGGGCTTCACGCTTGCCAAGCCTCCACTAGGACCACAAGCGTGTAATTATAGCAAAGCATAACGATTTACGAGAAAGCAACATACATAAGTTACTCCACTCAGTGATTCTTTAATAGTATCAATAACAATACTCACAAAATGATTTCATTTAAAATCACATATTGCCCTGGGTATTGGGTGTCGGCCAAAAACAAGAATAAGAGGACTGTTACTAGCAAAATAATAGAAATATTACAATACATTGTATATCTATTCAATGTCAATAAGTGGAAAACAATGGCTGATGTTTTCACAACTTAGCTTCAAGTCAGTCAACTGTATTGTATTCATCATCATCCTTCTACCATTTTCCCAATTGTATCTTATTAGAGTTCCGGAGTCTGCCTTAGCACCTAATCCCATGGTTTGGCACAGGCACTAGTTTTACGAAAGCAACTGCTTTATAACACAGGTTATATACCTTCCAATACAGCACGAAAAACTAGACCTTGTTGGGATAACAGAGGTTTTCTCACAATGTTTTCTTTCACTGAAAAGCTCATTTTACAAATATCTAAATCAATATAGTATTAATATAGATTCATAAATTAATACAGATTTATACATCTTTCATTATTCAGGCCAATAACGACTCTAAATAAATGTACCTTGTTTATTATAGGAATGAATCTTAAAGAGTAAAATCTGTCAATTGGATAATTTTACTTTTTTTTCATAATGGCATTTAAACCAGTTTTTAGCTAGGATCCATTGTCTGTATGCACTTTGTACGGGACCAACTAAAAAAGACAACAAAAGTCAAAATAAGAGTCAATATCATGCTCACAAAAACGTCTCAAACTAATTGACACAGAACTTATTACTCAGGTTGCAGTCCATACTATAGTTTTAAGGAAAAAAATATGTAAATTGCTGTTTTGGCTGTGTTTAGGTACATAGTTGACATGCATTCCCTTTTTTAGGGTTCTGTAGTCTACTAAGAACCCTTATAGTTTCGCCATGTCCTTCTGTCTGTCTGGCCGAGGCTTTGCTCTGTGACTGTTAGTGCTAAAAAGCTGCAATTTGGTATGGATATATAAATCAATAAAACTGACAGTCGTAAAATTAAATCAATTTTTTTTTAAGGGTACTTTCCCTACACATTAAGTGAGGATGCAACTTTTTTTGCTTCAACCTTATGGTGTGGGGTGTTGTTCGATAGGTCTTTCAAAATGAATAGAGGTCTTCATCAAACACTTTATGATACAAAGAATATTTTCGGAAATATTCACTCCAAAAGAAAAAATATATATGTCCCCCACTCTAACTTTTGAACTATGGGTCCAAAAAATACGAAAAAAATCATGAAAGTAAAGCTTAATAAAGACTTTCAATGAAAACTATAGCGGACATGATCAATTGAGCTGTTTTTGAGTTATTGTAAAAAGTCTTCCCTTCTTAGTATAAGACATATGAAATGCTGGGAAGGTATTCCCTTTTACTTATTATTGTTTTTTAAGTAAGTTCATTAGGCAACTACAGAACCATACACTGAGCATAGCCCAACATGCTCTTGGCCAATTTTATTGAAAAATATTAATCCTATTGGAAACTTTACATTTACTATTGCATTTAAAAAAAAACTTGAAGTGTCTAATGTTACAAGTATTTTGATGGTTTTTTACTATCCAAGTAGTTAAAATCTTAACTTGATTATGATACAACAACTAAACCAACCAATATTGCATTAGGTCAACCAATCAATACACCAAAAGTAATCCAAAGACAAAGTTAACAGGTATCAAAGTTGATTGACCTGCTCAAGTAACAATACTCTCAGGTCAATCACCCCTGAGATCACAATGCATTATATTTACCTCACATATTTTGTGCAAAGTTTTCCATATTTATCAAACCAAATGGTCAACTCTTCCAGAAAGAAAAGAAATGCAAAGAGTCTCGCTAGTCATATGTTTTACTTGCAGCCAGTTTTCTCTACAAATCTAAATTTCAAGTTACTGGCTAAATGAATAGTTGAATGAAAAGGTTAATGAGCATTCTTAAAATAAATTACTGTTCAAATTTGTATAATTTGAGTCATTTAAGTCACAAAAGGCTAACTTATTAGCTCCTTATCAATTATATATTAAATTCGGTTTACATAGTGGGCAACCCTCAGATCATAGATTTTTTAAATATATGTTTATTCTGAGGAGTGACTACTTAGACAAAATGGTTAAAACTTTCATATTTCAGAGCAAGAACATCTGTGATCCATGCTACAGCAAATTATTTAAAAAAAAGGCAGACAGTCAAATATTATTTTAATTTGAACCAATCAATAACCATTTAAAAAATTAACTTCTATGAGCAAAATTTCAAATTCCAAATTTCTTGGTTCTAGTCATGAATGATCAGTGATGAACACATGAAACAGAATGGCACAAAGCGGTTTTTACAGATGTTGTGAATAATGTTTTTCCATTGGTTAAACTTATGGTTAATCAGATTAAACCCGAAAAAGTGGCAATTGATTACCATATTATTAAACATGAAATTGACATTGGCTAATGAAGTTTCACATTAGGAGACATGAAGTTGTCAATCATTTCATACAATAATAATAATAATAGCACTTTGGTTCTAGACATATTCCAAGTTAGCCCTATGGAAAAACAATTTACTACATCTGTACTCAAATTCAAATTGTTTATTGCATAAATGACATTACATATAATAATTAGATGGAACAATAAATAGCTAGGTATACATGTGACGCCCTGCAAGGGCACAGCAACATACTTAAAACTAACAAACATTGCTTAAGATTTAACGTCTTTGGAAGTAAGGGAGAAAGTTTGTAAAAGCTTTTGTTAATTAAGAATGTTTTTAGATGTTTTTTTGAAGAGAGATAATGTTTCTATATTTTCCTCCTTTTGGTCCAACTTCTAAGTCTTCGTGTGATAACTTAGGTTATAATAGCACCACCCTACTTCAAATGGGTGTTATAGGAGTCAACTATAGAAATGGGGTTGAAGTGTGTTGTGGATGATGAGCTAGAAGCATATCACAGCAAGATCATCTATTCTTTTCTCCAATTTAAATTTGTGCTGCTTTGGTTCTCTGACTATCTACCCTTTATTTATAGGAATACACATGTGAGTTCTCATTATCTTGTCTCTTTAACAAAATGATCAAACAAGGTAGTTGTTATCATATAAACATTACAAGCAATGTATACATCTTTATCTAATCTTTTTAACATCAAACATAATATAATGTAAACAGCAAGATAAAAATTGAAAATAAATAAAGATTTATTGACATAAACAATATCGATGTAATTGTATAGCCGACTTTTCCAATTAGTTTCGTATTAGGCACGGTTCCGATTCCGGTAAATCGAAACGAATGTAAGTAGGTATTGAATCGTAAGTGAATCATGGCACTGTTTACAGCACCTCGGGCTGATGTCATGCAAGCACCCAATAAATAAGAAACCGAGTAGGCACTACTCCCAATAAACCGCCGAGAGAATTAAGCACGTACAGCACTTCCGAGAACCTCACACTTATTAATAAACATATGCTACCAAAAAGAAGGCCACCTCGTGAAATTCACTCTAGCAAGAAAGTGAACAAGTCCTGGAATTTAGTCATTCTTATGTAATATTTGGTTAATATACCATTCCTCGTATTAATCAACTATAGAGGAAGATATTTGTGAAGCGTTACGCATGTAACATTGGATAAATAGAGAGTAAATTAGAAAAATACCTCGATTTTATGTGTAATCCAATATCCAGATGAAAGTCGCAGTCCTGTTTACACACGTTTAGCACTGTGATTCATATAAAACAACACACCATCACAATTTAGCACTGCACAAATTTTCACTTATAATTATTAAATCTTGTGAAAATATCAGATAATGCGCCATTTTTGCAATATATCCGAAGGACAGCGGTCGGCAATCGCTGCCATCTTTTTTGTCATATGTCTTCTAATTATAGCGCTAAAACGAACTCTGGCGTTATTTTTAGAAAACATTTCTATACAATTTGGTACACACCGCCATCTATTGACATTTTGGCGAAGCGATCCTAAGGAAACCGGTTGGCTTGTACGTGTTTTAGCTATTTGCCAATAGATGTCAGTATGCGTAATAGCAGCTGAAAACAATAGATGTCGCTAGTGAAATATTTAATGGCGCTCAGTTTTAAGTAAGTCAATAATACGCATTAGCGTTGCAATACAACGGGGAAACGCTGCCAGCATTCTCGGCACCATGCCTAAGGGATAAAACTTTTTAAACATGTTTTTGTTTTTTAATTTAGTGTTAAGTTTACAGTTAATTTAGTTGCAGTTTAGTTTTTACATTTGTGTCTGAAATAAATATTTTATTATATAAATTCAGTGATCCCATCCAGCCAGGCACAATACCTAGGTTCGTCTGAAATTTAAGAAAACTGCTAAGTTAAAGCTCAAAATGCATTAAGCCGCAGTAAATTAGTTTTACTGTAAACCGGACTTGGCACCATTTCAGAGAATCTACGGAACTTGGCACCCGAGGTATAGCATTAGACTGGATAAAGAGCTATCTACATAACAGATCTCAGTGTGTACAAATAGATAATATTAGCGACAGAAACAAAAATGGTTACATTAGATCTAACTATAAACATAATGAAGTTGGCGTACCGCAGGGCAGTGTCCTGGGCACTCTGCTCTTTTTATTATATATTAATGACCTGCCTAATATAACTGACTATCAATGTATTTTATTTGCTGACGACATCTCTATTGTAATACCGTGTACTGACATAAATACTTATAATGATGACATTAACAAATTAGTAAGCAATGTAATTGAATGGTTAGAAATTAATATTTTAACTGTAAATCTTGATAAAACTCATTATGTACAATTTTATAACAGAAAGGGCGGAGTTGATTTAAATGTAAGATATGACAATACATTCATACAAGAAACGGAAGAAGTAAAATTTCTTGGTATTATACTTGACAAAAATTGTACATGGAAACCGCAGATAGACAAAAAATGTAAGATGGTCAATAGTTTCGTGTACCCGCTTCGCTGACTTATGGTGCCGAGAAACGGCACTTCTTACCTACCATGGCTACGTAGCATCAATATTAAGGTACGGAGTCGTTCTGTGGAGTAATTCCTCTGAAGCATCTAGATTATTTATTAGCCAAAAAAAAAAATGCTTAAGAGCCATTTGCAATAAACCGCCACTAACATCATGAAGGGATTTGTTTGACGATTTGAAGCTACGAACGTTGCCTTCATTATATACTCGTATATTTGAAATGACCAAGTTTGTAAAATTAAACTCTTTATTTATTTAAGCAATTGAAAAACGCATTTAATTTCAACACAAGATATCCTACAAGACTTATTGCACTAAAAACTACCTCAAAATTAGTTAGCAAAAATTGTTACTGTATGGCCATAAAAATCTATAATCGTATCCCTAATGACATTACAAGCTTGCCATATAATTTGTTCGTCCGTAAATTATATAATTGGTTGCTTCAGATCAGAAAAGGTTCTACAGTGAGATTTCTTGACATATAAAAGTTAAGTGTTGTACCTCCATAGAATATTAAAAAATAGTTACTTAAGTCTTTAAATTATTTGCATGCTGCTATGTAGCAAAATAGTTGTTTCTAAATTATTTTATCCACCACATTGTGTACTCACACTATTTTCTGCGAATAAATGACTTTGAACTTTGAACCTATTTAGATCTCAATTCTTTTGTCGGTGAAGACGACAACCAAGCATCGCATATTCTTAATTGAACTGGGCTCCCATTTTCACATTTATGTTTTTGATGGGATTTAGTATACTTGTTTATTATGTGAACTTTGAAATCTTTAATGGTTCTGAAATCGCCTTCGCGTCGGTAATCGCAGCCATGCAGTGCAGTTCCGGGCTGCCTAAATATACTACCTAACTAATTCAGTAAACAATGTTACATATAATATCTTAGGTAACACTGAGCACTAACATAACTACATAGTTAACAATATTAAATAATACTACGTCCCGTTGCACAGTGATTGTAAAATCGTCTTGAATTGGCGCGTAACGTAACGTTGACACGGCCGAAATCCGGTTGACGTCATTTCTTTTGAGACGTATATCACTTATGTCCTTTTACTTTCTGTTATTGGACCCAGAGGGCGTACCGCGAACTTCGAAAATCGAACTTCGTGTCGTGCCGTCCCTTTCACTTTCGTGTTATACACTATATGACGGAAAGGGATGGTACGATACGAAGTTCGATTTTCGAAGTTCGCTGTACGCCCTCAGTTTACAGTGCTGTAGTAGGAACGTGGTAGGTAATTCAGTCAGCAACTCAATAACTATTAAGATGATTCTCTGCTGGGCAATTTAGCTCCACTCAAAAGTTTCTCTTTTGTTTTTACTCAGTAACTAGTTGCTTTATTCTTTTTTTTTTGCACGGAATAGGTAATGAGTGCGATTGATTTTGATGTAGATGAAAATAGATAGAATATAATAGAAAAGGTATCCTACAGGTTCGTTATAACTAAGTAGGGTAAACACCCGTACCCGGCGTCCTACACATAGTATAAGTACATAGGTCCCAATTATTTTTTGACTTTTTGTCAATCTGACAGACTATAATTTACTCTGGCAAATTTTGATACCCAGTTGTCAGGAGGTTACTTTAATTACGAGTACCTAAGTACCTGCTAGGTTTTGTTTTAAGTAACTATGTCAAATCAGTGGCCCCGTGTGGTGGCGGGTTAGAATAGCACCACCCCCTTTCTTCTCTTGGGTGTCATAATCATAAGAGTTCACTTTGGGGTCTATGGGAACCAGGTTAAAGTGTGTTGTGGGTTGTGGACGATGGGCTAGCAACCTGTCACTGCAATATCACATTTTCTCCATCTATAAACCTTACAATTGCTAAAAGTGGCACTGATATTAATATTCGTGTGCTCTGCCTACCCCTTTTGTGAATATGGGCGTGAGTTTATGTATGTATTTATGTCAAATCAGAAGTCAGACTAAGGGCGGGTTGGATCAACTTCCGATTATAGACCGATCACGGCGCTGGTAGCCTTTAGTGTCCCATAGAAATTCGTTGCGAATGGTTTAGAGATTTTCCTACTATAATTATGCTACCGTGCAGCTCAGTGCTGGCACCCGATTACAGTGATTATACAACAAATGTCAATAGAAACCTCGGTCGGCTCGGTCGCCGCACAACCGACTTAAAATAACATTATAGTCCATTGCAGCTAGCAGCATATGGTCATATTTTATGGCCCAAAACGTCACGTGACTATAAACATATCTTGCTGGCTTGACTTCTCATTTCAATAAGGTTTACAAATAAATAGGTTCATCTGGTTCATCAAAACTGGTGATTGATTTGAGTTTTGCCAGATTCATGTAGGTACTTGTCCGACAGTAGCTCAGATCATAGAAAGAAGGACATTAGCGTAAACCCATATTCAGCCGGTCCAGTATTGCAGTCAATGCAAGCTATGGATACGTATACGAAAACTAAGTTTATCAATTTCCTTATCTCGCTCTATCTATAATAACAATAATAATAATAAGCCCGCGGGGGCAGCTTGTGGCGAGCTGACGGTGAGTGGCGACACCGCGGAGCCCTAATCTTCAGAGGGCCCTTTCCATCTGGCCCTCGCCTCTGTTCTTGCCTTAATTGGCCGGCCAGAGTGGAGTCGCAAGAGCGAGACCTATGCTTCAGGTTGGAAGTGTAAAATGTCATAACGCCGGCGGACTGCTGATCGGATTTCCGGGATCTGGCTACCGCAGACTCACCTCTCGACAACCTTACAGCCGCTCAAAGGGATGTTGCCCAACTGTCGCACTGTGCGTGCGACTGTTATGTGGGGCCCACTCAGCGCGATGGCGAGTCACCGCCTGCCTTTTACAATATTGAGTCTGATTGTCACGGCAGGTGTCCGCTAGTCTCCTCCAATTTCCATCGCATCACAGTGATGCACTGCAATAGTCTTTGCACCTGGCGGGGACCATCTCTGGATCATATTGTGCGTTCGGGGATGGTATCCGCCATGTGTATCACTTTGCTAGGGCCTCTGCGCTATTGGCTTCGGCCCCACGCACGTCTTCCAAAGGTCCGGGACCCCATGATCCCGAGATAAGGTAAAGACATACAAATAATAATAATAATATTAGGGGACAATCTTACACAAATCGACCTAGTCCCAAACTAAGCAAAGCTTGTACTATGGGTACTAGACGACGATATACATACTTATATAGATAAATACATACTTAAATACATAGAGAACATCCAAGACCCAAGAACAAAATCCGTGCCAAATGCTCAAATAATGCCCTGGCCGGGATTCGAACCCGAGATTCTTACAGCTCGTCGTTTTGAGATTTATAAAGTTAAATGAACACAAAATACGCTTTCAAATGTAGGTATAGCAATAAGTCGAGATAGCATGCCATTGCCTGCATTTATAACCTTGTTGGTCGTAAACATTATGAAGTGAAAACAGCAGAATACTTTCAATAGTAGTCACTGCATTGCGAATTTTTGGGGATCAAATGCAGATTTTATAAGTGCCTGACTTGACTGCTTGGGCGCGGAACAACTGTAAAAAAGTGATCGTATTCGAATAGTTAAGGTGAGAGACTGATGAGGTATTCTATACTTATAGATATACCATTCATAGATTACCAGTAGGTTACCTGCGTAATTCTGCGAAGAATGATATCAAAGGTGTGGGCAGACTCCAATTCACACTGGACGAGCGGGATAGCCCCTTATTAATTGGAGGAGGGCCCACCAGAGGGACATATTCGCTGATGCTGATCATGAAAGACCGATGAGATGACTGGTGTTTTTGCCATCTGTCAACTGTTTAGTGCATTGCATCGCTCTACCGAAGTTTTACAAGCCATATTAATATAAATGCTTGCTTCCTCTGACCAATGTTAAATGAGTTTATAAGTACAGGGTGTGGCCTGTAATAGGAGCAAAAAAATTAACGGTACGCTATTGAGCTCTCCAGCAATTATCTCCAAATGGTTTTGTTTGAAAAAAAAAAGGTATTTTTTGATTTTTTTTTCGCAAAATAAGCTTATTACTTTTTTACTGTACTGGAGTGATATTAATAACTATTTATTCAAAAAACACTAAAATTTTATAAAAAAATCCCGAAAATATCCTTTTAAACTAAAAATGCGACAACGATAATGAGTCATAACTTGAAGCAACCTCAAAATCAGCATTAACTGCCGCGCTATTGGCTATGTGCGAAGTAGGTGGTGGGGGTAAGCTAGGCGATCGTAGCGCACACCATGGCAGAAATGTGTACTTACCGGGGACCACTGTCAAATTTACTTTCACGTTTTCTATTGGTTTCTTAACGGTCTCCTACGATTCGTTTCGTTTTTATGTATTTATTTATTCTCTTATTTATTTCAGTAAAATTTCCAATACGGGGTCTTTCTTGTTTACTAAAGTAAATAAAATATTCATGTGTCATTATTTGACATCTCTGAGTTTTGACATTGTCTCGGGACTCTCGGGACCTTTGACGTTTGACGTTTCAGACGTGCACATAGCCAATAATCTCTGGGTGCCAAGATCCATTACTTGGAGGTCATAGCTTTAGATCAAAATTTCTCCCGACAGAAAAAATATTTTTTTTTGGACACAAGAGGTTACTGCAGATGCTCTAAGGAAGCGTCCTTTAAATTTATTGCTCCTATTACACGCCACACACCCTGTATAACTTATAATATCTTTAAGACTAAAAGTAACTAAACATTTGGCATGCATGATAATTATGTAATACTATTTATACTATTCTGTGGCATGAGTCACAACGAGATCAACATACCTAATCAAGATTTTTGAAAAAGGGGACAGTTTGTGTATTGGTTTCAATACAGTCTATCCCGTCGTTGCCTCTAATATCAGCAGGCAAGCCGGAACCAATTTACCTTACTTTTTCCTCTAAAGCAGAAGGATAAGTTGCTCAAATGCTTAAATATCGTATAAGTACAGGGAAGTCTGTGGGAATAGATTTGTTCGGACATGAAGTCGATCAGGATTTCGTGTACCCATTTTCTTAAGTAAGCGACTTGAGTTCTAGTTTGTGTCGAACCAATAAGTTAGCGTACGTAACACACGGCTTATTTGCAGACTTGTTAGCGCGAGGGACGGTGAAAGTGGTTGCGCAATGATGCAAGTCTGCGAATTGGAGGCGCGCGCGCACCTCAGTTTATGCCTTGCTGCATTTAGCCCAATTAAATCGGTAATTTATGGAAAATATAAAGCTCATGTGTCAAATTTGGATACTAAATACAGGGGTATTTCTTGTAGACAATACAATAAGCATTAACTAGAAACATAATAAATTTTAAAGTGTTATATAAATTTTACGATTCATAATATAAGTTATGTATTTGGCTGAAAGTATAAGCCCTAATTAAGATAATTTGGTACAATAAGTTAAATAAAGTAAATCTTTTATTATTTCATACAATATTTTTTCAGCACGCAATGTACAGTCAATATAAAAAATATGTTATGAATTGATCCTCACATCTCATAACTACTTACCATAATAAAAGTCAAATAGCACGTGAAGATGTCATTTTTTTCTATTAAGGAATAAGAACTTCTGACCCTGAATGAACTACTCATATTTTTGCACTTGACTGTACTTATAGGCCGATTTAGAATTGCAACTTGCAAGAACTTGCATGTAATTTGCGTGTCTGCGAGGCTGCGGGCTACCGAGGTAAGATTAGTAAAATCAAAACCAGCAATGTAGTGCAAATGGAAATCGTCCTTTACGATAAAAGATATCTAGTTACGGATATGGAGTATGTTTTTCATCGATGATTAGACATGTTTTGAGTTGGTATTCCTCCATCAAAGCTACGGATACATATATTATGACACCAACGATTATCGATTCTTCAATCCTTTATACTCGTATACATTTTCAAGAGCCGAATATGGAAAAAAGTGAAAACTTATTGTTTTATGATTTAATTCAATCATGGCCCAAAAAGCTCAACTTTCGACATGAGTATCTTGTTTATGCACTTATAGACATATATGAAATCTACATATACTGTTCCCTATTGACGTCTCTCAAAACGTAAATAGTTATTTGTTCAACAAGAGAGCAGCGAGGGACTCAAAGACACGAGATGCAAATATCTTTGCTTTCGTGTGATACATACAACTTTTCACCTCAGAGGCGAGAACATATAACGCAAAGGAATAGTGACAGAGATAATGAAGTTACTTAAACTAACCTACGATATGAAAAATAAAAAAGGAAGTTTTTTTCACTCTCGCAGCAAAATTGCATTTTGCTCACTGGTTTCAAGCAGGAAAAGTCGTTTTCACGCTCGCAGCAAAATTGAATTTTGCTCACTGGTTTCAAGCAGCAAAACCGCCATTTTCGAGCTGCTGATGTGGAAAGAGATTTCTATATATAGTTAACTTCTTTCTCAAAAACTACGTCCAAAAACTTTTTTTATCCTAATATTGCCAAATTTTGCTGGCGTATTTGTAGAAAACAGTGAGTTTTGAAGAAAATATGAGATACTATTTCGGCTAATCTCGTTGTTGACACGAGATAACGGCCAGTTACCTATAGTGATCGAAGATTGGGACATAGGACTACCCCAACTTACTCAACCCACTGCTGTAGACATCGCGTTTTTTTAATTATTAGATTTACAAAAACTAAAGAACAAAAAAATCTTTATAATTATCAAACCTGCTCAAAGAATTTCACAATAATCGGTTGAGAAAATTATGCGACTTATAGAGGAGAACAACCGGAACTCCGGACACAAGTACAGAGACTTCATTTCGCTCGATCAATTGTTGAGCTCATAAATCATAACCTCATACATACTCGTACTAAGTATCAATGACATTTGATTCTCTCAGAAGTAACGAAATTAAAATGTTCCCTGTCCTGTAATAAATATTCCCCGATAACGATAACCGAATTCTTTTTTAGGGTTCCGTAGTCAAAATGGCAAAAACGGAACCCTTATAGATTCGTCATGTCTGTCCGTCCGTCCGTCCGTCCGAATGTCACAGCCGATTTACTCGGAGACTATGAATCAAATCAAATCAAATCAAATATTTTTTATTTCATTACAACACAAGTTATTGGTACATCGAAGTATAGTAGGTATGAGCACTACAATTATGAAATTCGGTAGGAAGGTGTATTCCATTAACCGCTATAGATATATGGTGTAAAATTACGAAAAAAATATATAACTGGGGGGCACCCCATACATGTAACAGCCAACAGGGGGTATAATTTTTTTAATGCACATGGGCGTGTGGGTTTCGAAAATGACATAGAGGTTTCTAAAAAACTTTTCCATTTAAGTCAACGTGAAGTCAACTGTTGATGTCAAAGTCGTAAAAAGTGTGTCCCCCCTCTAATTTCCAAACTATGAAGTTTAAAATTCTGAAAAAATCAAGATGATGTACAATCATAAATAATTTCAAAGATTTTTGGTTCGAACAAGACAGGTCTACCGGTTTTTGAGTTATTGCTGAAAAACAGTCTTGCCCAAATAAAAAGGCTCAACTGCCGTGACCTCCCTATGAAAATACGACCTTTTTTGATTTACTATATTGTATAGTTCTTTTAAATGTAGACTAAGTGTCGGTACGGAACCCTTCTTTGTGCGTGACCCGACACGCACTTGGCCGGTTTTTTGTTTTAAAGATGGTACCCCCAAGTTGGTCCCATATAAATTTAGTGTAGGTCTGATGATGGGATCTAGGAGAAATCGAGAGAACTCATCAAATTTGATAGGCACGCGTAGGTATGCGTATTTCGGTATTTTCTGTAGGTTACCAAGCATCGGCTCTCGAAACCACAAATTTGGTGAAGCGGAACTGGTGATGATGATCACAGTTGTCATATGGAACTTTACTGATTCCGATGAAATTTCGTCGACGTAGCAACTATAACGCTCGTTAAAATACAACAACTTATGTTATGATGTGGAACTGAAGGTCAGCTTATAGGTTCCCTGAGGAATCCACGGAACTCCTCAAATATCATCGGCCCATATAGTGACTTATTTGGGATCTGTAGTAACCACGTCATTTGCTATCGAAAAGCAGTACATGTGGTGAAGTGGGAAGGATATGTATGTATATAAAATTGGAATAGTTTTTTTTGGTATAAATTATATTACTTATCGTTGTGGCACATTTTCCCCGATCATTTCGGTATGCCCCTCGTAAAAACTTGATTATTCGCGTTGAAGGATGAACTCAAGCGAAGACTGCGTAACCTGTAAAAACTGAAAACGTTATTCAACCGACACCAAACACACTTCCTCCTTTGCGGTGTAAGAATTGTTCTTTACCTAACTCATGTTTAGGCTGTTATTCAACCAGGTTAGACAAACATCGAAAATATTCCGGATAACGTAACTGCGTACTTATGGACAGTAAAGAAAACCATTTGCGCGGTTTTCAACTCAATTCGTACGCTCTTACACTCGAGGTTCTAAAATGTGCAGGTAAGAATACTAAGATGCCTATCAAACATTTGACAATAATTTTTAAGAAAAAAAAACCGACTTCAATGGGGGAGGCCGGTGAAAGATTATTATGCTCAGATGGTGCACTCTTAGATTCCATACAATAAAATAAAAATGGCTTAGTTACATACTAAGAATATTATTATTATTCTTAGTATGTAACTATGTAATAAATTGCAAATTTATTTCAAACACAATACCTGTATTGCTATATGATTACATACTATGACTATGACTATGGCTATAAGTTTGTTTATAATGATAGAAGACTAAGTACCCTCAATTCCTCATGGAATCATGGCAAAACCTTGTTTGCTTGACAAACAAAACGAAGAGAACAAATCGCCAAACGTGAACTACGCGTCGTTGAAGAGTTCCGTTCTGATCATCATCAGCAGTTCCACTTCATCAAATGTCACTTTTATGAATGAAAATGCTTGATTGGTTCATGAAAATACTGAAATCACTATTTGTGTGCCTTTCACATTTGAGGAGTTCCCTCGATTCCTAATGGACCCCATCATCAGAACTCGAGCATATCAAAAATCAATCGTGAAAATAGAACTTGCTTTACAAACACAGCTAGAAGGACAAATCGCCAAACGTGAACTTTTCGCCGTTGAAGAGTTCTGTTCTGATCATCATCAGCAGTTCCACTTCATCAAATGTCACATTTTTGTATGATAATGCTCGATTTGTTGATAAAAACACAAAAATCACTATATGTTTGCCTTTAAGATTTGAGGAGTTCCCTCAATTCCTCATGGATCCCATCATCAGAAATCAAGCATGACAAAAATTAATCGTTAAAATAGAAATTGCTTAACAAACACTACTAAGAGGACAAATCGCCAAACGTGAACTTTTCGACGTTGAAGAGTTCTGTTCTGATCATCATCAGCAGTTCCACTTCATCAAATGATATTTGATAGTGCTGAATAAAAACACATGCACTTGTAAGCTCTGCCACTATTATGGTTTAGGCGCACGTCTACAGATTTCCAATTCTGCAGAATTTGGAATCTGAAGAATTCGGAATCTGTAGAATTGGAAATCTGCGAATTGGGAATCTGGCTCTGTTCTGTTGTTTTCTATAGCATTTGGGTGGACTTGCGTTGCGTCTAATGATTTGCGTTAAACAATTTTATTTTGACGATTTTCCATCTTACGCCTTGTAATGTAATTCGATCCCTGCATTGTTTGTCTTTTTTACCGACTTCAAAAAATGAGGAGGTTCTATGTTCCACTGTATGTATTTTTTTATGTATGTTCACAAATTTCTCTTTCGATTGTGGAACGATTCTCATAATTATATTTTTATTCGAAAGATATAGGTCAGGAACTGATGCTAGGATCCTAGGGAAATAGAGGGAACTCATAGAATTTTAAAGGCATCCTATAACGATTTCAGTATTTTTTAAAGTAATAATATGTGAATTATTTGCTCTCGAAAAGTACCTACTATGTGTATGTAGTGCAATGTAGATTATGAAGACCAGAACTGGCCACCGGAACTTAAGAGTTTTTTTTATGGATAGTGATAGAATAGGTACTTCTTTGTTACTAGAAGTTGCTGCTACTGTCGGTCGCAGCCGCGAAGTAGTAACAATATGTAGAGCCGTATCTAAACAAGTAAACGGCTCTAATTACTATGTCAGCTGATCATCGAAAGTGTAAGATTTCATTCCTAAATACGCAAGGATTAAGATATAGAAAGTGTATTTGTCAGAGAATACGCAGTCTTAATATGTGTGAAAAATGTACTATAAATATGTCCCTAATCGTAGTGGGCTCTTCCGAGTCCTTCCAGCAGAATTGCTGGCTGGATAAATCATTTGATTAGTGATAAGATTTTTTTTATTTTACTAACTCTATAGTGGCTTAAATTATAAAATTTACTTCAGCAACTAGCACATGGTCTCATGATTATGATTAGTAAGACTATGTTCTCCTACAGTAGAGACAGAGTGGAGAAGCTCTGAAGCAGCAATAACCATTCCTATTGTACGCGTTGTTGTTTTCTCAAGAGTCTGCAGAAGCTTCAGCGTTTACTTCGTCACGCGGAAAGCGGAAGTGGCGACGTTGCTAAAGTTACAAGTACACCACACACCAGTGACGAGCATTGATGTAACCGGCTGCAGCGGGGGACGGCACTTTTCTCTAGAGTTTCTCTGCGCTGCGCCCGCGCAGTGTACTCGACGACGCGGAAAACCGCGCGCGCCTCGCGAGACTGCGCCGGAGCATTTTGTGAATGCATCGGAGGATCTCACTGTCAATTTACGTGTGAAACGGTTCCGATTAAAAATATAGTGCCTGTGTTGTTGTAGAAAGTTAGCCTGGGTGGAACGTGGAAGCCGAGACGCATTGGAATAACTGTGAGGTTTACTTTATTTCAAACTTATTAGCGATCGATGCATGTTGCTAATTGAATATGATTGTTTTATGACTTAATTGTGTAATTAGTCGAAATAGTTTTTAATTGATATAGTTTTGTTAAACATCGTTTCATTATGTTTAACTAAACTTGTGTGTATATTTAGTTCTTATTTTGATTTCGCGTGCTTTGCGAATACTTAAGTGCTCGTAATCACTATGGTAATACTAACTATAAAGACATAATAGCAGTTAATTGATGTGAAGGTAAGGTATCCTGAACTGGATAACCTTTCTCGTGTCACAAGCTGTGTAGCAGGTTTTGTTACTGCCTATATTTACGGTTTGCTTACGGATTATATTTATAACCAGACATTTTCCAATTCAAGATATCATATGAATAGTAACTAATATACTACGTGTGCAGGCTATTGAATCCTAATAAGTGTCGTACATTTTGTAACAGAGTCCGTGTATTTAAAGCCATAATACAATATAACAATGGTCCGACCAAACATCACGCAAAACTCCGAACAGCAAGTACAATAACATCACATGTGCTTGTAGGCTTTAGAGTCGTTGCGACATTCTTCCAACACTTCCACATAAAACGCTCTCAATTATTTCAGAAAACACGATTACCTTGCAATGTAGTTACAATCGAAACAATCACCGGCAAAAACGTAACTAATCCACATGAATAAGGTAATTCACAGCCAGCTTAGAACAAGTAACTCCAACAATACCTGAACGAGCGGTTTTCGACATGAGCTCTATTACAACAGGCGATAGAGCGTGACAGATATCCCGGTTTCGGTATTGTCTGTCAGTACTTACTGTTACCAATATGACCAATTACAATTGGCTTTATTTCTTCCGTGTATCTGGTAGGAACAATCGGCAGCCACAGCGCCTCCCACGGCACGACTCGCCCTACTTGCCCGCATGCCCACTTTTTAGTACATTCAATGTGCCATGTACTATGGCTATTGGTATTTGTAAAAAGGTATTTGGTAAGTAGGTACTTATATGGTAGGTCTACATGTGTATTTATTCGATGGATTACCTGTCCAAAATATTCCCATATGTGTATAATCATAAAACTCGACAATTCAGTATTTTATACATACGCCGAACACAGATACGATATTTAAATACCAGAATACCTAACAGCTGAATCGTACTTTGTAAGAGTAGCCAGTGGAGACCTAAAAAGCTACCTACCGTGTTACTTTCATAGATACGAATATTAATGCAATGCAAAGTTTCGGTGTATGCCATTCCTAGTAATACAGGCAGAATCGATCCATTTATCAATCGGCGACGGCATACCACTCACTGTCGAATTTCTTGTAATATCCCAAGCCTGCGAGGGCTCATTATCTCATTAATCTAGACACGCGGCAGCGTGTCCAGCCAAGTTCACCCCAGGAACTGGCGGACAGTAGCCGTGTGCTATATTACACGAACCGTTTGGAGCCACTTTTGACCCCCAATAACTCCAAATCTATCTAACATAAAAACATGAAATTTGATACATGTATTAGGATCCTTTAGAACAAATAGAACCCCAAATTTCATAAATATAAGATTTATAGTTATTGAGATATTAAATTCCAAAAAACGGCATTTTTACCACTGACTGACTGACTGACTGACTAGTAATCAAAAACCTAACCCACTTCCAGATGACCTAGAAAGCTGAAATTTGGCATGCAGCTTGGTAATTATATGTATACACCAGAAAAAAACAGAAAACAGTGATTTTATTATTAGTTTTATTATTATTATTTATGTTTATTATTTTTTACCTTAGAACTCCCGCATTTATTAACCGATTTGGAAAATTCTTTTTTTGTTTGAAAGGTTATATTCCGGGGTAGTCCCATTGTCATCGGGTCAGAATCTGATCATATGGTCCTGGAGAAATCGAGGGAACACTTCAAATATTTTAGGTACACCTATAGCGGTTTGGGTATTTTGTATTGTAACTCGTGCATTCTTTCTGGGAAAGCACCATTGGATGAAGTTTGACAAAAAGTAATGATATCCCATCAAAAACATAAATGTGAAAATGGCAGCCAAGTTCACCGAAAACAGAATTGAGATCTAAATGGGCGCCAAGTTCCGTGGATTATCTGAAAAGTGGCCAAGTTTGACACTAGATTGTTTACAGTAAAACTAATTTACTGCGGCTTAATGCATTTTGAGCTTTAACTTGGCAGTTTTCATAAATATCCAACAGCTTTTATGGTATTATAACATACTGCATAGAAAACTGCCAAGTTAAGGCTCAAAATGCATTAAGCCGCAGTAAATTAGTTTAACTGTAAACAATCTAGTGCCAAATTTGGTAACTTTTCAGATAATCTACGGAACTTGCCACCCATTTAGATCTCAATTCTTTTGTCGGTGAACTTGGCTGCCATTTTCACATTTATGTTTTTGATGGGTATTAAATTACGACGACCTGTTTAGCCTAGTTGGTAGTGAAACTGCCTCCGAAGCTAGAGATCCCGGGTTCGAATCCCGGCCAGGGCATTATTTGTGCATATAGCACGAACTTTGTTCTTGGGTCTTGGATGTTCTCTATGTATTTATCTATTTAAGTATGTATATCGTTGTCTAGTACCCATAGTACAAGCTTTGCTTAGTTTGGGACTAGGTCGGTTTGTGTAAGATTGTTCCCCAATATTTATTTATTATTTATTATTATTTATTAAATTAAATTTTCAAATTTCGCGACAAACAAGTTGCACACAGTTGACAAAAATTTAAAACGGGCTAGGTTGTGTAACTAAACGGATCCAGCTCAGCATGATGCTGGCTATAATAGCCATGGCGCTAATCTTCCACAGAGTCCATCCGGCAAAGACACGGTCGGTAAGACTTCAAACATAGCCTTCTCAAATTCCCTGCTCACAGTGGATTTATCCAGCGTGTTTATAAATACGCTCACATATGGAGCCAGCCTAAAGGGTTTCACATTCACATGCACAACGTAGAACAATTGCTAGACCGTATGATGAAACCCAGAATGGATACGTGATATATTTGCTAATCGGGTTAAAGTTTTATGAAAGTGCAACGAGCCGAGGTAACGGTTGGCGGGTTGCCCCTGATTGGAATTGGTACGTATTGAATATAATTAACATTAAATGCCGGTTAGCGGTAATATATGACGTAAAGTAAGCAGGATCACAAAGGCTAGGTCTATATAGAGACCTCTGAGAATAGATACTGTTCAATTAGTACCCGGTTATGTAATTAATAATAATATTGGGGGACAATCTTACACAAATCGACCTAGTCCCAAACTAAGCAAAGCTTGTACTATGGGTACTAGACGACGATATACATACTTATATAGATAAATACATACTTAAATACATAGAAAACATCCAATACCCAGGAACTATATCCGTGCTAAATGCGCAAATAATGCTCTTGCCGGGATTCGAAACCAGGACCTCTAGCTTCGGATGCAGAGTCACTACCAACTAGGCTAAACAGGTCGTCGAATGTTAATGAGTACTTATCTAATGCAGATTTTGTTGTGTGTAATAAGGAACCTATAAAACGTCAAAGGTATCCGGTTCGAAGGACCGTTTGAAATATAGTACTGACGAATGCGATTTAAGTAATATATTGACGCGTGTGTTTATTAGTAAATATATGAATATAATTGTATGTATAATGGTAAAAGATGGAACCTCCTGACAAACTATCTAAGCTTGTTACTCTAAAATATGCAAATACGATTTTAAAACATGCAGAATAATAAATACATCGAGTGCACCAAATTCGTGGATATCAAACATATCTATCAGTGACCTGTATCTACAGATGTATAGGTATCACGTTTTGAACTAAGTATTTAATGATGAATACAAATATTAATTAAGCTTAATGACGCCTGTTCCGGGCGTTAATAGTGAACACTGAACAGGTTAGAGTATTCAAAACGTAAATTTAATGAGTACGTGAACTCCATTACAATCTGGTTTGTATGTATCTTGATTTATCTATCTGCTCCGTCTAGGGAAATAATACAAATTATTATACATCATCTTAATGTTTATGTACTTATGTTTGATAAAAAATACACCAAAATTTACAACCTATCGTTCACGTATTGCTATGAATTAGAAGATGCCAAGGGCGTTTACCTTTTGCTTCTCTCGCATATTTGTGTACTTTACTCGTAATACGAATGAAATACACAACATGCACAATATACAACATAGGTTTTTTGAAGGGTTATTTTTGATTTATATTTTCACGGGGAATCTTCGGGGGAAAGGTATTAGGCATGAATGTGGAGGGATGTAAAAGAAGGGGTAGGCCAAGGAAAAGATTGATGGGTATGATGGGATGGGTAGGACAAAGAAAATTGATGGATTGCGTGAGAGCAGATATGAAGAGGAAGGATGTGAGTGACGAGATGGCGGGCGATAGAGAGGTATGGAAGAAAAAAACATGCCGCGCCGACCACAAGTAAATGGGAAAAAGGGAGGCGAATGGTGATGATCTGATGATCTTCGGGGGATCATAGGGCTAAGTAGCCGGGGCATAGAATTCGGCTACGGTATCCCCTGCCTGTCGTACAAGGCGACTAAAAGGGGGTCCTTGGGGTCGAAGACGGTCGCAGTTGGGGGCTGCGATCGTCTATGAAAACAGACGGGCGGCACTGGTGCGTTCCGACGGAGATCCCAGAGCCGTCCGAAATGAGGTGAGGGGTTTTCAGTCGGTGCAAGCCCGACATAACCTCCGCACTGTCCCCGCGGTGTGGTGGTATCCATAATGGATTTTCCCCCAGAAAAAAAGGGCTAATAACTTTATGAAGACTCCGAATCTTCACATCGAAGCCCTTTGTAGTTGAACATCGTCTTGAACGACTTCCGATAGAATAATATCATGTTTAGGGTTCCGTATTTCAAAATAAAAAAAAACCGAATCCTTATAGGATCAGTTTGCTGTCCGTTCGTCTGTCTGTCAAGACCCTTTATCTTGGGAACGCGTGGAGGTATCGAGTTTAAATTAAAACTATATACTCAGGTCTACGGTCCCTTGAAGCTGTGAAAAATTCAAACTTCCAAGTTAACGTAAAAAAAGATACGGTCGTTTATGCCGCCGTAAACGTATATTTCGACACTCTCAAGGGAATCTTTTATAGGGTAGGTACTTTCCGTTGACCTAGAACTATGAAATTTTGCAAGAAATATCGTCTTGTTTTACAAATACAGGGAGAAGCCTGAAAATTATACATTTGTAATTAAATCACAAAAAATATAGTCTTATTTAATTTAAAATACGTAATCCTTACTCTGTACGGCTGTGGGCTAGTTCGACTTGCACTTGTCCGGTTTTTTTCTAGTACACTACTTATTTAGTTTTGACGACCACTTTTGAAAAAGATATTTTTTTTTCAATACTAATTGTGCAAAATGTCATTATTTTTCTTGGGCTCTCTTGTATCCTAGACTAGGTCTGTCTCTATAAGTTTTTGTTCCTTGATAAAAATAGGATCTACATATATTGGTATCAAAAATTTTTTGACAAAAATGACTAAAAAATTGCTGTTTTTTGCTATATGTACATTTTTTAAAAAATCTGTGAATGCAGTTTTAATGCTTAGGAGAAATAAAATGATGTTTCCTTTCAGCAAATTGAGCTATCTCAACGTTTTAAGGTAGTTTCCCTGCAGGGCCCGACTTATCTTTCCACACTGTATAGTTCAAAACTATGCCCCTCGAATGTAAAGTTGTTTTGCATATAAGTTTAGATGTAATTTAAACGCATATATATATATTGGTCCAATAAATGTGATTTCAGTTTTTGTTTGAGCGTGAGGCTTTGTATAACCTACGGAGCGGTTTATTCAATGGTAAGCTTAAAAAACAGTAATTATTAGCTCGCCAAGGCAAGTTAGTCACTTATCTTAGTATCAATTAAAGTGATAGAAAAAAGAGGATTATTGGGTCACGGCTGTAAGCGAAAACGAGCGGCGAATCTTGTCATATCATGGCAATTATATGCCGTGACGATTGATGAATCGAGACACGAGCGGCCACGACAACGACACGACACGGCATCGGCAGCCACTTTCAAATCAAACACAATTTCAATGCGAAATTGAATTTCGATTCTGATACCGTTCTCTGAAATGTAAGTGATCTCTCTCAGTTAGAGACTGGACTGGATGAAAGTTATCGAGGTCATACCCAGATTTATATTCTCGTATTTCATGTGGATAGGTACATACCTACATTACCTACACATCTTAAGTTAAGGTCCGGAAAGGAAAGCCTATTTTTTTTAATGGATTGATTCATAATGTATTCATTCATTTTTGATTGGATTCATAACCGACATCTTAGTTTGCTTATATAAATATATAAACTCGTATATAATAATAAGTCTATCAAAAATTGGTTATGAATGTTATGATACGAGTACACGCTTTAAAACTCGGAACGCACATAGCAGCCACGGCGCGGTGTGGGGCGGAGGCGGTTAAACATTTTTAACCGACTTCAAAAAAAGGAGGAGGTACTTAATTCGTTTTCCACTCTTACTCGGCCTCTCCTGCTATATCATTTGAGGAGTTCCCTCGATTTCTCCAAGATCCCATCATCAGATCCAGACTTGATGACAATGGGACCAACTAAAAAACGTACCCTTTCAAACAAAAAAAAGAATTTTTGAAATAGGTCCAATAGTCTCCTAGTAATCTCCGGAGAACATACATAAAAAAACCGGCCGAGTGCGAGTTGGACTCGCGCACCGAGGGTTCCGTAAAAATATTTTTATTATATGATGTAACTAAAAATTCACGGTTTTCGCAATTTTTCCTTTATCTGTGCTATAAGACGTTGTTTCATACCAAATATCAAGATTCTGAGTTCGCGGGAAGTACCCTGTAGGTATTGATTCCCTTGTGAGTGTCGAAAATTTGCGCAAACGGCTGTATCTATTGATTTCGTTGGCTTGATTTTTTCACAGCTCCAAGGGACAGTAGACCTGAGTATTTGACATAAATTACAGCTTGACACCTCCGCGCATTCCTGAGAAAAAGGGTCTTGACAGACAGACAGACTGACGGACGGACAACAAAGTGAATAAAGCGATCCTATAAGGGTTCCATTTTTTCCTTTCGAGGTACAGAACCCTAAAAAATATGTATTCCGACGAATCGAGAACCACCTACTTTTTTTGAAGGCGTTTAAAAAACCGCTTCCGCCCCGCAACGACACTGCGCTGTGCTCTGTGGGTTTCAAGCTTTATTGCCGACTTACTTTTTTTCCACAGTTATCGTTGAGACGGTTCGCATAAGCCCAAACACGACGGGTTTATCTTGTGTAGTTCAGAAGTTGCTATAGCTACCTTCTCTCTCCATCATCAGCCCAGCTCGAAGATACCACAACATTGCATTGTCATATATCGAACTTACATAAGTATAACTGGTCATTCAGTTTCAAGATTTGACCCACACAGCTTGTGAAATATAGCTTACAGACCTTAGGTACCCATTGACCTCACAGTAGGGATGTCTTTTGTTATTTCAACTGTGTAATTATTTATGACGTATCGCATCGGGAATGATAGTTGAGGGAATTAGGAACGTTCGCAAAATAGTAGATTGAAGCATTGAAGCAAAACGCAATATTTCATCGAAGGTTAGCGCGTTGAATCCCGAACGAAACGAAGGATTCCAGAATAGAATCCCGACCGTACCGTAGCGTGGGATTCAACGCGCCACGCCCACCACCACCACCACCATATCAGCCAAAGGACGTCCACTGCTGGACATAGGCCTCCCCCAAATTCACGGGGGGTATATGCCATAATCGCCACGCTTGGCATGCGGGTTGGCGATCGCAGTATCTCCACCGCACTCCAGGGATGCTGCTGCCCATCCCCCGGTGGTTTGGTCGTAGTTTTAGGACATACCCGGGTCCAACGCGCCACGCCCGAGTTAGAAATAATTTTGCTCCCGTGTAATACCTCTACTATTCAATTCTACTATAAGTATTTGTGTCAGGGCAATTTGTTAGGGTCCCTTTCGGTGACCAACATAAGAAGCTATGGAGAAAAAAAATCTCCTATGAAAAAAAAATCAATCAATAAGTAAGTAAAAGACTGATTCCCACATTTAAAAATATATAGGTAGAGCATAGCGGGACGCCCTCTCGCATGGATTTGGAGCAGCCTAACTGGGGAAGTAGCTCCACCTTACAGAAGACCACAGTCATAATAACATCACTACACTACTTGCTCCTTAGGTATGTGCTGTTGTGTTCCTGACGGCGAGTAAGGTCGCCACAGCTCCCGAGGTTGCGCTGTATTGAAAGTAGTCACAAATGGAACCATAACCAAAATAATTTTTAAGAAAAAAAAAACCGACTTCAATGGGGGAGTCCGGTGAAAGATTATTAATCTTAGATGGTGCACTCTTAGATTCCATACAATAAAATACAAAAATGGCTATAAGTATGTTTATAATGGTAGAAGACTAAGTACCCTCAATTCCTCATGAAATCATGGAAAAACCTTGCTTGCTTGACAAACAAAACGAAGAGAACAAATAGCCAAACGTGAACTACGCGTCGTTGAAGAGTTCCGTTCTGATCATCATCAGCAGTTCCACTTCATCAAATGTCACTTTTATGAATGAAAATGCTTGATTAGTTCATGAAAATACTAAAATCACTATTTGTGTGCCTTTCACATTTGAGGAGTTTCCTCGATTCCTAATGGATCCCATCATCAGAACTCGAGCATGACAAAAATCAATCGTGAAAATAGAACTTGCTTAACAAACACAGCTAGAAGGACAAATCGCCAAACGTGAACTTTTCGTCGTTGAAGAGTTCTGTTCTGATCATCATCAGCAGTTCCACTTCATCCAATGTCACATTTTTGGATGCAAATGCTTGACTTGTTGATAAAAACATAAAAATCACTATATGTTTGCCTTAAAGATTTGAGGAGTTCCTTCAATTCCTCATGGATTCCATCATCAGAACTGCCTTTTGACAAAAACGGGACCAACTTGGATATATATACATACAATCAAAAAAAGAATTTTTCAAATCGGTTAAGAAATGACGGAGTTATGGAGTAACAAACATTAAAAAAAAAAAAAACAAAAAAAAAAAACATACAACCGAATTGATAACCTCCTCTTTTGAAATCTTGAAGTCGGTTAAAAAAAATAACGTCAAAATGATTCCATATATGAATTTGGCGCGCAAATATTACGTCAGTTATAGAGAAAGAATCGTGAATGAGATTGCCGATAACGATGGCACGTCACTATGGCTTGATTACTGATGCGAATGCGAATGCGAGTGAGGGACCTGAGGGCCTACTCCGAACTTCGAAAATCGAACTTCGTGTCGTGCCGTCCCTTTCACTCTCGTGTTGTACACTATATAACGGAAAGGGACGGCACGATACGAAGTTCGATTTTCGAAGTTCGGAGTAGGCCCTCTGCATAGTGCGTATATCTCTAGCTGTCAACAAAACAAAGTCTCAAGTCAATAAAAGATCGGTTACGCACTTTAGAGCGTGTCAAATAGTCTTTAACGCTTTGTTCTATCACATATTGTATGTAACCGTACCTATTGTACCTAACAGTTGTTTGCGGTATAGTGTAATATGTCCAGTTCGGAAGAAAGGTGGAAAGTGATAAATACTAAACCGGTAGAACTATTACGCGAACCGGCATTATGTAACAATTACCGAAGTATCGCAGCATACATCACCGATTATGCTTATAAATAAATCATGGAAATAGAAAACTGTCTTACGCTACAGCGAATGCGGTTTTTGGGTAATTTAGTTAGTACTTATTAGCGGTTGCCTAATATACCTACTCGTAACTAGCTTAGTAAGTATTAATAAAAACAAACGATACAAAATAATTTATTATCAAATCATTTGAAGATAATTGTTACAGGGCTATTATTGAATACGAAATTGAGACCTAACTTAGATGCAATGCTAGGTTTTTCTATCTGGGAGAATAAGCGGCGTTTCAGACGCCACATCCACATACTGTTTATTACTCGTACCGACTTCAATAGAACTAATAGAAGGAAGGAGGTACTCAGTTCGTCTGCATGTTTGCTTGTTCTTTTTTTATGTATGTATGTTCCCCGATAACACTTGACCACGTTGGCCGATTTTGATAATTCTTTTTTTGTTTCAAAGCAGGTACCACGACATTGGTTCCATATAAATTTGGTGAAGGTCTGATGATGGGATCTAGCAGGAATCGAAGTAACTCCTCCAATTTGATAGGCACACATTATGCCGATTTCAGTATTTTCTGTAGGTAACCAAGCATTGGCTCATGGAAACGACAAATTGTGGCATAGCAAGTACAAAATTGGAGTCTGTTTTTTTTGTATAAATTATTTTGTTTTAGTTTACCGAGGTACATACCAACTACTAAATAGAGTCGCTTGAGTACCAAAAACTAAATACTGACTAACCAGCTTACCTCTCATTCCTAGGTGAGGTGAAACCAATAATCCATATTAGAAACATTAAACTCATTCGAAAATAAAGGGAAGTTCACATTGTCACGAGCAATATCTATTTGCGGTCTGAATGGTTGTTTTACTATAAAGTTTAACAAAGGTAACCACAAATCGAGAAGAACATTACTACAGGGTCAAAGGCCATTGTATCGTAGCTTTCACTGAGGTGACGACAGCTGCCCGAACTGAACCGAGGTCGGCGAGATGCGGAGTGAAAGTATACCACTATAGCCCTACCATGCTATACTGCCCGGTCGGGCGCCGTGGTGCCCGATTCTGGTGCAATCTGGTGTATATAATCATTGGAAATTCTGAATCGTATGAGATTAATAGTGGTGCTGGACCGGTCATTGTGTAACTCTTTGGGGGAGGCCTTTGTCCAGCAGTGGGCGTCCCTCGTCAAATGAGTCCAAAAAGTTCATAGTCTGAGAAAAAAAATACCGGCCAAGTGCGAGTCGGACTCGCGCACGAAGGGTTCCGTACCAGAAAAAAAAAACGCCAACAACTACTCTGTTGTATGGGAGCCCCCTTTAATTATTATTATTATTTTGATTTTAGTATTTGTTGTTGTAGCCACAATAAAAATACATAATCTGAACAAAATTCAACTCTCTAGCTATTACGGTTCTTGAGATCTAGCTCGGCGAGTGGTAGCCATGAAAAAGGGCTAAAATATCACGTTTTTTGTATGGGAGCCCCCCTTAATTATTATTATTATTTTGTTTTTAGTATTTGTTATTATAGCGGCAACAGAAATACACAATCTGTGAAAATTTCAACTGCTTAGCTATTACGGTTCTTGAGATACAGCCTGGTGAAAGACGGACGGACGGACGGAGAGCGAAGTCTTAGTAATAGGGTCAAGTTTTTACCCTTTGGGCACGGAACCCTAAAAAAGATATACGTCAAATTTTTGAAACTCCCTAAATATGAGTTTTATTTGATATTTAGGTATAAAAGTAGCTTTTGGGCAGCGAATGAAAAAAACATTTGGGTGAAGAAAACATCGTGGTGAAACCAGTGTAATCCCAAGTTCGCATTCCCTATGGGTTGGAATTGGAAGGTCACGGTGTAAAAAAATGTGTAATTTACGCTGACGCTGCAATTATATTTGATGGGGAAGGAAAAGGACACTCAACTGTTTGTAGAACCTTTAGAGAGTGTATATATCAAATATTTATAGCAACTTTTCCTGTTAGATAATTAGATGTCCCAGTGCTCGACCGTTTACCTTAGTATTACATACCTATACGTATTTAATACAATGTGTTCCCGGCATGCGGGCTTTTCTTTAAGCAGGGTATCGAAACGCAGTTCGTAAACCTAACCATGAACTTTTTTTTATGACATAGAGGTGGCAAACGAGCAGACGAATCGCCTGATGGTAAGCGATTAGCGCCGCCCATGGACACTCGCAACACCGGGTTGTAAGTGCGTTGCCGGCCGAACTTAGTTTTATTGTAAAACCAAAATTTCAATTTCCTTTGTTTTCGAACAAAATTGCCAGCAATGTAAAGCAAAATCAATTGTCAAAACAGTACAAATGAAAATGACAGCTCTTAATGTTTTGTTTATCGTTTACTACGACGTCATCTTAAGCAAGTGCACCTAGTACATTGAAAGTGCAGATTTAAGATGTTTAATTGTATAGTTAATTCAAATAATTATGATTTGCTAATACATGCAAACAGTTGCTAATGAAACATCTGAGGGCACGGTAGTGCCCCGCCAAGACGAAGCAAGCGAAGCGCAAGGGCACTGCCTACCTTTTCTCGAAGTGTTTCGTCGTTTTTTTGAACCCTCATAAAGTTGGTTTCCGATGTACCAGATAGTTAATATTCTCAGGATATGACGTCAATAATAGAGTAATTAAACATACAAAGTCTCAATTGAATAGCTCTAATACTTTAGATTTTATTGATACCTAAAATACACCGATTTCGTCACGGACACACTCACTAACACGCTGATGATCATCAAAATGTTTCGCTACTTTCTGAAGTGCTAGAAAGCTGAAATTTGGTATGTAATCTAAGTTTAGTATACAACCAACAAAAAAAACATAAACATAACTTTCGCCCCCCATCCCCTAAAATGGGGGGGGGGCTATTTGAGACTTTCACCAATTTTATGAATTAGGACATGAAAGTTTACGGGACTGTAGACAGTAACTAAAAAACCTATTAATAAGACTGCCTAGCGATTTACAAAAAAAAAAAAAACTGAAATCCCACCAAAAACATTTCATGTAAAATGTTGCCAAGACGACCACATAAGGTTTGCCCTGTGAAAAAGATATCAGATCTCATGTAGAGCCAAGCTTCTGAATCTACACGGCCTAACTCTACCGACCCTAACTTCAACAAATTCTACATATCAGTAAAAATATGTTTGGCTTGGCTGTTTCGTTACTTACTTCAGATCAGAAACTAAATATTCGCATCACCTCCACGAAGGTAGCGAAAAGGCGAAGCCATACATATTTACTGATATGTAGAGTTTGTTGAAGTTAGGGTCGTATATAACGTATCCTATTAGTTTACTAGCGAATACAGCGGCATTTGGCCACTGCTACAATGATTATTTTTGTATTTTTTAAAAGTAAATTTAAAAAAAAGTACTTGCCCAGCGATTTTACAGAAGTGACCCGTTTTTAATGCCCTCGTTTACATACAAGGTGATCATCATGTGGTATATTAAAATCCATAAACCTTTTGCAATGAGACATGCGACCGTGTCACCGTGACCTGTGGACTTTAATCATGTATGAAGTATTTAATAGGTAATTTAAGAATCAGAACCTCGAAAGTATTACCTACATTGGTATTTTACTATACATATCATTGGTTACTTAAGATCCAATAAAAGAGTCACACTGTTCATTATTATTTGAAGCCAGTTTTGTAACCAAAGTGTAAGTAGAGGTACCTTAGAGACTGAATAATAATCCGATTTGTTTTGAATTTGTTGTGTTGATATCAGCTAATTTAAAAGTCGTTATCTAGAGACCGATAGTCAATGATGTAACTCACTATGTAACATGATTACTGCCATATTGTTTCTCGTTTTTGCCATCAACAGTAAGCTCAGCTGACCGTGAAGCGACATCGATTCTGCTGCTAGAATCAGACCGTCTCCGATACGATTCCTCACGGTGGACGAGTAAAGAAAGCTGCCAGAACCGAGCTCGATTTACATAATAACAACGAAAGCAATATTCCACACTCTAATGAACGCTGAAAACATATTTGCATGCCAATGCGCTGTTGTAAATTTTTAAGAAAGACGTTGGTAAATCGGAAGTTCATTGTTGTTTTATAATATATATGCATACTTTTTAACTGGATTCTAATAATGGAAGATTATACTAAATTAAAAGTATTCTTATGCGCGAAATTGGAAAACTGCGCGCAGGTTCTCAACTGGAAAGAGGGACTGGGGAGGGCCAGATTTGATGAAGAATCTATAAAATATCAACACTATTATTAGTATTATAGGTCACAGGCATATATATTTAGGATTTTAATAAGACGAAGATGGCACGTTCTTGCTTTACTTTACTTAATTTGGTATATGGTATAAAGGTACCTAAAACCTCAAATCGAATCGAAGGCTGTTAAGCACTATCACACTAAAATATCCAAGTATTAACCTATCGGAGTTTTATTGCCAGTTAGAAATTCTCATTGGAGAAGGGAAACTTTAGTCGTTATTAGGCATCAAGGCCCGTTTACATGATCATTCATGTAATCCAGTTGCTACTGTGCAGTGTGCTGTTCTGCAGTAGCAACTGGAGCTGCCTCGGCGAGTTTTTTCGCCAGGTTTGCCGTGGCGGAGGTTTATTTTTTCTACACACCACCAGTGGTAGTTTATCGACATTCATAGGTTTATAGTTTAATGTAATATGTCTGAATAGTGTTTGTGGACCATTTTCAGGAAACAGATTTGAGGGGATTATATTGAATAAAAGAAATATAATAAAAGAAAGGAGCGCTCGTGGCCCAGCGGCGCCCGCGTACCGCGTGCGTAAGCGAGGTTAAGCAATGTCGGGCGAGGTCAGTCCTTGGATGGGTGATCGCGTTGAGTGGTTAGTAACTGAGCGCTCCTGTGCTTTGGAAGGCACGTTAAGCCGTTGATCCCGGTTGCTGCCTGTGATAGCAGTCGTTAAGCCAAGTTAGAGGCCTCAGGGCAGCTTGAGAACTTCTGACAGTCAAGTTGCCCACTCACTTGACAAGCCTAATCCCAATAAGGTCTGGTTTCCCCCTCTGGTTGGAAGGTCAGATGGCAGTCGCTTCCGTAAAAACTAGTGCCAATTCTTGGGATTAGGTAGCGGACCGCAGGCATCCTTCAGGATGCAACTGCACTGGGAATAACGCTAGGAGGATGATGATATTGAATAAAAGAATGCTTATAATTTATTGAAGAGTATCTATATCCTATATCCGCTACATCAAAAGGCGCCTAAACGCACGTTTATTTTGACATAGACCTCGAATTCAACCCTAGATTACCGCAGTCGCTTCCACAGAGGCAAAACCGACTTCTGACATTGTAAGTTACTAGTTTTACACGTTAACTTTTTCTACTTTCTTTATGGTTTACTATGAGCTAGCAAGCGCTACTTAAGTCTTCTCTGCCACACGACGCCCCTTCATACAAATTGCTATGATCAGATGATCACCTTAATTGGCATTTAGTGTCAACGGTGTGACAAGCCATATAATTTTCATTAGCGTCTCCAACGCACGTTCTATTAGGCTGATTCTTGCATTAAATGTTGACAATGGTTCACTGTAAAATTATCAATTTAGTTATCATGTTTAATGACAAGTGTATACAGAGTGTGGCCTATAATAGGAGCAAAAAATTAAACGGTACACTATTGAGCTCTCCAGCCATTATTTCCAAATGGTTATAATTTAAAAAAAAAGTTATTATTACGGATTTTTTTTCCGCATATATAGCTTATAAGTGCTTTTTTACTCTACTGGAGCTACATTAATAACTATTTATAAAAAAAAAAATTGAAATAAAAAAATTGAAAAATCCCAAAATTATCATTATAAACCAAAAATGCAACAAAGATTATAATCTAATAATAATCAAGATTATAATCTAATAATAATCAAGATTATAATCAAATATTATAATCTAAATAAATTATAATCAAAGATTATAATCTAAATAAATTATAATCAAAGATTATAATCTAATAGTCATAACTATATGCTACCTCAATATCGGCAAAGACTGCCGCGCTATGATCTCGTGGTGCCAAGATCCTTTACTTGGAGGTCATATCTTTAGATCAAAATTTATCCCAAATGAAAAATAATAAAATAAAAAAAATTGGACACAAGAGGTCTGTAGGTGCTCTAAGGAAGCAGCCTTTATATTTTTTGCTCCTATTACAGCCCACATCCTGTATACATAACATGTCGTTATATGTATGGGTGTTACTGTTATTTATGTAATGATATAGGTAATTGCTTGTGTATCATACACTTGTTGTTTGTTACACTGCATACTAAAAAAGTAAAAAAAGTAAAAGTTATTATTCAATTTAGGCATATTATATTATATGCACCGATGAATGTCAATAAACTACCACTGGTCCGGAAAAATAAACCTCTGCTACGAGAAGAACCGGCGTAAGAACCTCGGCATGGTATCATTTTTTGTGTTTTATTTAAACAATATACATCGTATAATTTAATATAAAATTACAGTGTCACAAAATTACAATGCCACCGTAGAAAACTTACTGTTGCGATACATTACTGCGTGCCATACGCAATTCGCAGGTTCATGTAATATCTAAACTAACTAAAGAATGTAGGTACCGGACACAATAATAACGCTCCAAATTGACCACGTAATATGAAGTGAGATCACTTGGGGGCAGTAACGTCCAGTTTATGCCAAACTTGAGCAGGTACAGTCGAGCAAGAAAGGGATGTACCTTGTCGACTCTATTATTTGTATATTTAGGTTCAAAAGTGGCAGACCACTTTATTGGCTGACTGTACAATGTACACTTGTACATAATATCAAACGTATGCATATGTACGTAACAATCCGTAGGCGTTTAGAGTCATATTTTTAATTTATAGTATAGTTCCAGGACACTTATTTGCCGCTCAAGAAAGAGGATGAAACCCGCGATAGGCACTCATGATTCAGGACCGTGAACCGGTCTGAAACATATCGAGCAATACTCGACCTTAAAGACATGAGTGACCCATTTCAATTTCATTATATTTAAAGAGGATGTGGTTATAGTTTAAGCGAACGCGGTCCATGTCGCATCAAAAAACCAGGCGGTATTCGCGCGAGATAGCGGATCGGAGGCGGCGTGTGTGACATGCTGCTTCATAGCAGTAATCGACAGTCGACAATTTCGGAAAGATCAAAAATGCAAAACCGCTTCCGCCCCGCACCGCGCCGCGCCCGCTCTGTGCGTTTCTAGCTTTATTCTTAAGAATGAGAAGGTTGAATTAATCCATATTTTACCTATAATTACTATAATTAGTGTTATAACTACATTGAAGGTAATTGTTTTGTCATTAAGTTGGAACGTAAAGTAGGTCAACTGTCGTTGTTAAAACACGTCAGCCTTATGCTATATTCTAAAACCAGTTACGACTCATCTAACAACAATCTCCCAATATAATCAGACCCGTAGGTCGTGGCAACTACTCATAATCGGAGGTCAGCAGATAAGCTGGATAGCTTGTACCGCTATGGCGGACTTGGTGAATCAGAGTGAAAAAACCTGTTTCTCTGGAACAGCGTCTAGCCCCGATCGCGACGAGGTATCCCGGTTACTAGTGGCCCTACGGAATACGGTATTTCACTGATACTTAAATCAGCAACTTTTTACGTAACATGTAACGTCAAAAACGCTCGCTTAGTATATGAAGTTCGTAGGGAATATGCCTATTGACGTCACAATTTTCTATGGTCAAACTGCGTCCTTTTTTACATGTTAAAAATCTTTAAAATTGCATAAATAAGCTTAAGTTTGATTTTCGTATGATGTGTTTATTGGTATCGTATAAAAAATATTTTTAGTGTTGTAATTTGTGATGTACCTGAATAATAGGGTTATTTTTGAGTGTTTGAGTACCGTAAAACGGGGTGAGTAGGTTTCGCGGGGAGAGGTGGGTTATGAATGGCGAGAGAAGATTTGAGAGGGGGGTGAGAAGGGATTTTAAGGCTATTGCTACAAAAATAATGTATTCCAATTTAAAATAGAGCTATAGTAATACGCATAATAAAAAAAATCGATCCAACAATCTTCCAAAATCACCTTTGTATAAAAACCAGTCTCACCCTAAATACGAGGCACTACGGGGTGAGGTGGGTTTTCCTCTTTATCGTCAAAGTTACGAAATGGAACTACCCAAAATAAAATTAAAAATAAAATACAAACGTCTGGAACACTTATTATATACATCATTCAGTTTTCATATGTAAAAATAAAATGTAATCGAGGTTTGGATTTCAGTTTTGACCCTACTCAGGCCATTTTACGGTAATCTTAAACTAAACGCCCTTGCCGTGTATTTCCACTTCCACTCACATGTTTCGTAAGCATTTTATATATCACGTCGGTGGCTAACAAGCGTACGGCCCGCCTGATTGGTAAGCGGTTAGCGCTTATGGAGTGACTGTACAGTGTACATTACGTAAGAACGTTAGTAACTTGTACTTCACCGGAACACTCCTGGATGAGACTATCATGGGGTCGGGATAAGTAGCATACTTACTCGAGAGAGACCAATATACTGAGCAGTGGGCGATTACAAGCTGAGAATGATGAAGATAGATGATGTGATGACTGAACCAGCGAAGCCTATATGATTTTGTTTTACCTCATCTGAGTAAACCGCATGTCTATGAGTATGTGGGAGGTACGTTGTTAGGTAACCAAACCGGCTGTTGCATTAAGTCGTTAATCAATTGTTTAGGTACTACGGTACTTGGCTATTAGGTACACCACTTAAATCTGAGGATTAATTACCTGAGGAATGGCGACATCCTATACTCAATCCTTTGATGAGTCAGACGTACTACGTAAACGTTTAGCGCGTGGTGCGATGCAGACCCCTAGTAGGAAGTCGTCTAAACACAAACATATGGGCCCCTTTTCATAATCAAAAAGCTACGAGTTATATTTCGAAGAGTCCTTGTTTTTATTAAAAATGGGATTGCCTATTTTCGTTCAGCTCATAGCTTAATACTGATACTGGACATGGGTCAACTACGGCGTCATTGTTAAGTAAATACAAAGAAGACACTGTGAACTGACCAAGGTTCAACCATATGCCATCGCGGTAAGATTCACCGATGTTCAGTTAAATGTACCTCCATACTCTTTTTCGTTAACCGCCATGTCTCGGTATCTGTAAGGAAGTTTACCATCGAAAAGTGCGACATCATTTCCATTCCAATTTTTAGGCATGACTCGTCGTTTTCAGTTTTAGTAATTAAATTTTTAGTGCTCATTTAAGTTTTGCTGGCCAAATATTATACTACTTATACCTATGAAGGTGCAGTAGGCCAAGAAAATGGTGTACACGTTTGAATCTTGACTTGTAAATAATAGAGTCGATTTTCGAGACTTGTTGGCCTGACTGTACCTAATAATATAATAAAATAATACAGTATCAATCACATTATAAGGTAAATGTCCCAGTGCTGGACACCGACCCTGTACATGAAACTTTATCTTATGCCATAATGACAGAGGTGATCAATAGGTGTCATCTACTGAGCATTAAGGTGTCGCTTATACACCTTATACATTCAAAACTACATAAACTCAATTCCACTCTATTGCTCAAAGCAGGTTATACCTGAAAGAGATCCCTTATAGGGATATGTTGGCCTTTGTGCTTTGATGTTATGTGACATGTATGTGTTTTAACCGGATATTGTGTTTTTTTTACATACATTTAGTACGCATACATTTGAGCACTCTATTGTTTAGAGAACACCTAGTTTAGTTTGACCCTAACGTACAATAAATATTTTATTATAATTAAAAAAAAAGCTAACTGTGCTTCTGAGGTTTCCATGGGAAAAGTCCTCAAAGTTGTGTTCAACCCTAGACCACGACTACTGCCTTTCAGGATGAGGTCGTCCAATGAATATAACTCGGATACTTCACCTCTATTAATATCATCATATATCATATTCATCATCATATCAGCCGGAGTACATCCTCTGCTAGACGTATGCTTCCCCCAAGGAGTGCCACTACGACACTTTTAATACGCAACATTTAACAGGTTCTAGAGTTATACGAGTATCCTGGACCGAAAAAGTTACAAATGTTGACGTGCTAAAGAGAATGAAGAAGAAAACGGAAGTATTAGTTACAGTAAAAATTGCGTATTTCGTCCATTTTTATATAGAAACAATAAGTATAACATTTTGAGGTTAATTTTAGAAGGAAAAATCGAGGGAAAGAGGGGAACGGGGATAAGGAGAACCAATTGGCTTGACAATATCAAGAAGTGGACAAATATAAAGGACGCAGCCACACTGGCGAAAATGGCTAATAAGAGAGAAGAAATGGCAGCGGCGGTAGCAGATGTCCGCTTGGACAGGGCAACTAAAGAAGAAGAAGAGTGGCGACCAGATCAAATGTGAGAATGAAAATTGATACTATCTTTCCATTTGACATTACAGAAGTTAAATAATATGGTAATTGATTGATATAGACGCATAAAATTAACCAAACCTGGACAAAATCCTGTAACTGTAACTTTCTTTTTCTATGATTAAGGTTGGGTTGCACCGGCTTACGATCACAGACCGATCAACGTTAAATATGGCGCCGGCAGATGTCATCCATAGAAACTTGTCAAACTTTCCATACATTCAAATTTTAACGAACACAGCTTACGATTACAGACGGTTTGGTGCCACCCAGCCTTAATCTTACCTTATCTTATATATATGAGGGCCCTCGCGGATGCACTTAGACCCAATATTTTGTGCAATTGCCCCCTTCTTTATACCGACTCCAAGCTGCTCTCCAACATTTCCACAAACATTTATTTGCGAGTTAATAAGAAAACAGAACCGCTGTATCACCTTCGCGTGTTATCGCCGATCAGATAACCGAAGTATCTTTTTAAAATCCTCAAATTCGGATTTCTGAAAGTTACCGGACTGGCACGCGGGCTGGAAGACGGCATTTAACCCTTTTCCAGGCCGCGCCAATCTTGCCAAGCCTTCTGCTTTACAAAAATCAAAATATATACTCAAAATAGTTACGTTATAGTGATTCATTTCAAGTCACTTTTTACGAAAATGCAATGTAATTTGAGCCTTAAATCAGAAAACTAGGATTAAAATTCTATAAACAGTTATGTGGTCGATGAAAAAAAAAATTAAAATCGGCTGTAGTCGTATTTCGGGTTTAGTCTATGGCAAAGCATTATTCACTACAACTGTAGTACATGACATGATTTATAAACTTGAACTACGAGTAGGTATTTTATAATGGACTCTTATTTCTTCAGCAATATTAAGTAAATACAGTTCAGGTTTTCGTTCAACAAGTTTTCCGGATTGATTCAAATCATAATGTTCGAAGAATCGCGAAATCGAGCTGCTATGAGGTCAACCAGGCCAATCGCTGCGACCGACATGTTTGACATGGAAATGGAGGCACGTCTCATGTCCGTGAAATCGCGGATAAACGGTATCTAATTACTTACTCTAAATATCTCTTACCTGCCCAGCTATCATGATACGTTTTATCAGCAGGGAGTCCATGCCACTGGGTTTTATGACCCAGATTTCCCAAAACATTACGTATAATATGACCAATTTGGGCTTCTGATTCAGTTTCGACCGAAACCGAAACTTTTATCGACGTATTGAAATTGTTGAATTTAATGCCAGTGTGATGTTTATTTTAGACAGATGTATAAATAATCGGAATATTAATCAGTCTTTCAAAATATTTGGCCGAAATTGAAACTAGATATTTTGGCCGAAACTGGATGAAACCAAAACAAAACCTTCGGTCGGACATTAGCTTTCATACAAATAGTCCAAACTCTACGTAATTATTATGTCACTTGTTTAGTAACGTAACTTTGCTCTAGTGGAACGGTTAACTAGTGGAAAGCAATGTATCTAAAGGGCGTTAGCGCAAGCCACGATAAGGATAAATTCCGCAATACACGATTTGTTTTTAGGCTTCCGTTGCTAAAAAGTAGCAAAGCAAGGCGCGACTGTCACCATGGGATATCTCAGGAACTACTTATTTCAGGATTTACCGTAATGCAGGGGAGCAAAAAATCAAAGTACCGTAAAACGGGGTGAGTAGGTTTCGCGGGGAGAGGTGGGTTATGAATGGGGAGAGAAGGTTTGAGGGGGGGTGAGAAGGGATTTCAAAGCTACTGCTACAAAAATGATGCCAATTTAAAATGGAGCTATAGTAATACGCATAATAAAAAAAAAACGATCCAACAATCTTCCAAAATCACCTTTGTATGAAAACCCCTCTCACCCCAAATACGAGGCACTACGGGGTGAGGTGGGTTTTCCTCTTTATCGTCAAAGTTATGAAATGGAACTACCCAAAAAAAAAAAAAAAAAGAATTTTACGGTACCAAGCTAGTGGGATACGTCTGCCATTCGTTTGCTAATTAAAAACCATCCATCAAGGCGAAGTCCTCTAGACAGCCGTATAAACTGCTTATTCTGTTTAAATCTTTAATAAGTGGGTGTTATTGATGAATTTTCATGAGGTAGAATGGTCATAATTCCGCCCGGGGCGTGGTCGGCCTCGATCGTGCTATACTAGCTTAAAATACTTGTTCAAAACAGCTTATGGGTACTGCTGACTCCAATTATCATACGTCATTTTATAGCGCGACGCGAAGCACCTTTCGCTGAGATTGCACGTTGCCAGTAAACACACAATTATTTGAACTCAATACCAAAATTGCAGCTAACTATATCGTTTTAGCAAGCGATTGTAACCTTTAATGTTAGTTGTTTAGAATTATTTTTGTGTTTCTTTGATGTTGTATGTGATTTGAAGTTGGACTCTCTTAATCGTGCTTATCAGAAACGCCAATCACAGGCAGGTACAATTTCGCTAATTGTTTTAAAGTTAATAGATCTTATGTCCCCCATCGGTTTTTAATCGTAAAAAAGGAGGCGGTTCGCAATTCGACGGAATATTTTTTGTAATGTCAAGAAGTAGAAAAGACGAACTGACAATAGTCCGAAAGTAAAAATGTTCAGATTTGATAACGCTAAAAAAAGTCCTACCATAAGTGATCTACAACGGCTCAGGTCACGGTAGTCAACGTCTAGGTAGGTTAGGTTCGTTAGGTATCTTCAGATGCCCGAAGGGCCAACTGCGCAGAAATAGGAGCCTCCATCAATTTTAAGGTGGAGTAAAATTAGTCATTTCAATACTTCGACTAAATTCTATTTCGACATTTTTATTCCTCGGCCCTATAATACTTTGTCATTTTTCTATATCGTCATTTTTATTTATAAAGCGTTTTATACCTCGTAATTTTTCCTTATAGACAGTAGTTGCCTACAGGACTCTGAGACTATTGGACCGATTTCAAAATTTATTTTTTGTTTAAAAGAGTTTGTTTTCTGGTTAGTCCCATTGTCATCAAGTCTAAATCTGATGACGGGATCTTGGAGAAATCGAGGGAGCTCCTTAAATTTAAATAGTAAGTAAGAGTGGAAAAGCATGAAGTCGGTTTATTTTTTGTTAAAAAAATCACTTGCAATAAAGTGCCTTAGTGATCCTATAGAATTTCAGACTAATCTTATTTATCACCAAATCGAAATCGTAAGCGATTGGATGCGGAGAGTTCAGGATCGGAGGATCGGGAGCGGTGGCGTGAATTGGGGAAGACCTATTTATAACCAGCACTACCAGCAGATATGTACCTGAATGTCTGAGTTTCTGTGTACACACACGCGGGCCGTAAGTGACTATATGGACACGCTCGCGCATAATCGTATAAACCTGGAAACACTGCTAACACTTTCACTGCCAACAATTTCGTAGCGCAACCATGCGAAAACCCGTATGTAGACGAAAGCACCCACGAGACGAAGGCCTGCCGAGCGAGTTCCCGGTTCCTGATGGCACTGAAAGTGCTAAGCACAACGCCATACGTTTGTGTGGGTTCCGACACGGATCCCGCCCGCGTCGCCGACACTCGTGTCACCTATCTATAGCCCTGTTCTAGTCCTTCTGCCATTGATTTTAGGTTAACACGTTAGATACCTACATGAACAGTAAAAACCCATTTTGCGGCCGTTTGCATTCAGACTACACGTGGCTACGAAACAGATCCGTGTCGCAAGCCATTATTATGCCATCCATCGCACGAAGACCCGGCACATAGCGGCCCCAAACAAAATAGTAGTATGTACGGAGGCTTTCGTCAATTCATATACCGTTTTTTATACAGTACAGTGATCTTAGGAACCAGGAATTATGTGCTTAATGACGTAATTAATAGGATGTTGTAGTGGATCTTATGCAACGTGATAAGTATGCTTAAGTAAATTATATGTTTTAATGAGCGTTTTAAATTTCGAACAAAACAAATTTAACTTTTTTATTATTATTTACCAATTATAAAGAGACGGGTAGTCTATATCGCGCACTGACTTGTGCTAGCCGTGCTGACGGACGAATTTAATGCATAAATGTGATAACGATGATCTTGCGTGAGGCGGTTTCCGCCGATTCCTGAACAAATTGCTTGCCCATGAATATATTTGGAGTTTAGAGTCTAACCGGTTCAGTATTGTACGAATTAATTTAGCATTTCCGCAATATTCACTCATAGCCGACATATAGATAAAGAAGGATATAGGTAGGTACATTTTATACAAGGTAAGCAAATAATTTACAATGCCCCTCTGTAGTGTGCGCCTGCAACGTCTATATTAAACAAACCAACAAAATGTTTTTTTAAACGCCAAGACGATCAAGCGAAGCGCAGCACTACGTCGTTTTTTGAACCCCTATAACTTGAGTTTGGATTATATTACATAAACAAAATTTTCGGGATATTATGTCAATAGTGATCTTATTAAAAATATAAATATTGTAGATTTTATTGATATCTTGAAAAAACCTATTTCGTCACTGAATCACTCACGCACTCCCATTTATCAAAATTCTTAGGGTACTTCCTGGAGGCCTAGAAAGTTGAAATTTGGTATGTAAGCTAGTATTAGTACACAAACAATAATTGAAATCTGAAACTTGGAACTTTTATCCCCCAATCTCTTAAAATAGGGGATGGAAGTTTGTATGAAACTTCCGTAAATTTTGATGCTAGAGGTCTATATAGGGACGTCATGTTATAAATAATAAAATACATATCTACTTTTTTTTAGTTCTGCAATTCTGTTTTGAAAACATTATAATTATCATTGTCAATTTATTTAATTGTATAATTCATGTGTTGACATGTAAAAGTGCCCTTGTGGCCTATTTGCAGAATAAAATTTTTGATTTTGATTCTGATTTGATTTTGATCATATTTCAGATTTTTTTGTAAATTAGGGGATGACAGATTGTATGGGATTTCGAACAAAATAAAAATAAAAAAATATTGGGGAACAATCTTACACAAATCGACCTAGTCCCTAACTAAGCAGCAAAGCTTGTACTACGGGTACTAGACGACGATATACATACTTATATAGATAAATACATACTTAAATACAAAGAAAGCATCCAAGACCCAAGAACAAATATCCGTGAAAAATGCACATATAAATGCCCTGGCCGGGATTTGAACCCGGGACCTCTAGCTTCGGAGGCAGAGTCACTACCAAGTAGGCTAAACAGGTCGATGCGTATTGTCATACGCAACTTACAATAATTGACATCTTAGAAAAGTTGAAAACCCCCGACATATTCATTTCAAAGTTGAATAGGTATCTCAAAAACGGCTGAACTGATTTTGATAAAACATGTCTAAAAACCATCGTCGAAAACCTGCCTTCAAATAAAAAAAACCGCATTGCTATGATGCCACAGACAGACACACCACCACCACCACCACCATATCAGCCCTAGAACGTCCACTGCTGGACATAGGCCTCCCCCAATTTCATGGGGGGTAAATGCCATAATCGCCACGCTTGGCATGCGGGTTGGCGATCGCAGTATCTCCACCGCACTCTAGGAATGCTGCTGCCCATTCCCCGGTGGTCTTGGTCGTAGTTTTAGGACATACCCGGGTCCAGACCGGGGACAGACACACACATACACAGATTTTCGCTCCGCCTCGGGGGTTAAAAAGTGAAATCTTACCAATTTCTGATTGTTGAATTATAATATATCTGTATTCTAATTGTTGATACCAAATACGAAGTTTCTCTTAAATACTTAAACAATTACCACTTACCACAGTATACGAGTACGTACCAATAAAAAAACCACAGTTCCGATTAACTGCGGATGAATGCTGTGATTGGCTGTTGTGAAGTGCTTTTACAAAAATATGTATACATATTTGCCCTAGGGACTAAAATACGTTTGTGCCCCGCCCTGCAGGTCTAATATGAAACACTTTTAGAGCATGAGAAGTGAAAAGGTTTATTTTTTCATTGATGTGTTCTCCACTACAGGTCGCATTTCTCAAATGATTCTATAGATTTTTTTTTTACAATTCAGTTATTGGAAATTTTATCACAAAAAAAAATGTTTCACCTCAGCGGCACGAACATGGCGGTTTTGCTGCTTGAAATCAGTGAGTGTTGAGGCAAGATCTTCTGTGGCTGGGAGTTCTTATTGACCAGATTAGGCGTTGTAATGAATATTTATTCGAAAACCTTAGCTACTTATATACATATGAGCGACATAAAAAATACAAAACAGGGTAGTTGACAGTAGGCTAATTTAGTCTTTCCCTACACAAAAATATCACTCGCGCGAATACAGGATAGGTATAGGTATGCTGACACAGTGAGCAAAATGCAATTTTGCTGCGAGCGTGAAAACTACTTTTCTCATATCGTACGTTACTCGCAGCCCTCGCAGGTCATCTTTTCATACTGCCGGATGTAATACAAAATTAGAACATTTAAACTTCATTCTCTCGGTCACTAATCCTTTGCGTTATATGTTCTCGCCGCTGAGGTGAAAAGTTGTATGTGTCACACGAGAGCAAAGATATTTGCATCTCGTGTCTTTGAGTCCCTCGCTACGTTCAAGATTCTAATTTCGAAAAACTCGCTACGCTCGTGATTCAAGTATAGAATCTAACGCTTGCTCGGGACTCAACATCAACACTCGCAGCAAAAATCTACTTTGCTCTCTTGTTGAACAAATAACCGTTTTTCGTTATGTCTACAGACAGCTACTAGTCTTTAGCTGCAACTGCATAGGCACTTTTCCGTCGCTCTTTCACGCGTATAGTATAGTAGGTAACTCTATATGTTAAGTTAGCGTATATATTTACCTAAGATTATCTCGCATGTTGTGCCGAATGTACTATATTTTTAATGTTATGATGTAGCAACTGTTGGTAAACTATACCTAAATAAATAAATATAATTCTTCTTTATGCAGATGCCTGTGACCAGTTGAAGTAAGTTATGTTTGTATGGTTGTCGACAGGTCGTGAATGCCGGGCCGTATGGATGGCTGCACACGTCTGGCGGTTGCTCGCCTTGCTCCTCGCCGCTGCCTCGCTTGCCTTAGCTAAGTGTAAGTAATTATTCATAACAACCAATAACAAAC
The DNA here is from genome assembly GCA_905163555.1 of Notocelia uddmanniana. Lineage (NCBI taxonomy): Eukaryota > Metazoa > Arthropoda > Insecta > Lepidoptera > Tortricidae > Notocelia > Notocelia uddmanniana. The sequence goes on along the minus strand of LR991058.1, from coordinate 26,613,519 downwards.
ATCCTCTCCTTATTTTCATTAATTCATTTATTTGCCATAAATTGTATGTATACATAAAGAGGTGGTACAATTTTGAATTATAATAGTACGTTAGATTCAATACAATTTTACCACGTTAGTGTAGCATTATCAATAACTTATAACTAGATATCACAGTAATAATTTTTAAGAAAAAAAAACCGACTTCAATGGGGGAGGCAGGTGAAAGATTATTATACTTAGATGGTGCACTCTTAGATTCCATACAATAAAATAAAAATGGCTACAAATATGTTTATAATGGTAGAAGACTAAGCACCCTCAATTCCTCATGGAATCATGGAAAAACCTTGTTTGCTTGACAAACAAAACGAAGAGAACCAATCGCCAAACGTGAACTACGCGTCGTTGAAGAGTTCCGTTCTGATCATCATCAGCAGTTCCACTTCATCAAATGTCACATTTTGTATGATAATGCTCGATTTGTTGATAAAAACACAAAAATCACTATATGTTTGCCTTTAAGATTTGAGGAGTTCCCTCAATTCCTCATGGATCCCATCATCAGAACTGCGTTTTGACAAAAACGGGACCAACTATATACTTACAAAAGATTGGTTAAGAAATGACGGAGTTATGGAGTAACAAACATTAAAAAAAAAACCTTACAACCCAATTGATAACCTCCTCTTTTGAAATCTTGAAGTCGGTTAAAAAATAGACATAGAAAGGAAGGTAACGATTTCAGGTTTACGTTAATGTTAACAATTCAAAGCTATTTGGACATAACTCAACAAAGTACCTTATTAGTTGAACACACAGAGCGCTCGTGGCCCAGCGGCGCCCGCGTACCACGTGCGGTATGCGAGGTTAAGCAATGTGGGCGCAGGTCAGTTCTTGGATGGGTGAATGGGTGACCGCTTTGAGTGGTTACTAACTGAGCGCTCTCGTGCTTTGGAAGGCACGTTAAGCCGTTGATCCCGGTTGCTGTCTATGATAGCAGTCGTTAAGCCAATTTAGAGACCTCCGGGCGGCTTGAGAACCTCTAACAGTCAAGTTGCCCACTCACTTGACAAGCCTAATCCCAATATGGTCTAGTTTCCCTACAAGTTGCGGAAAGTTTCCATAATATTCTATAAATTCTCGGAAATTTCATGAAAGTTTCACTAGATATATAGGCAATTTAAATTTAAAAATGGAAAGTCAAGTCCCGTACAAAAATGTAAGAAACTTTCCGAATTTTTCCTACGTTAAATTTCCGAAACATTTCGCAATTTTGGAAAGTTTCCTTAGACACATCAGTAAGTTTCCCCCTCGGGTTGGAAGGTCAGATGGCTGTCGCTTCCGTAAAAACTAGTGCGTACGCCAATTCTTGGGATTAGGTAGCGGACCCCAGGCATCCTTCAGGATGCAACTGTACTGGGAATAACGCTAGGAGGATGATATTTAAATAGGTACATACCATACATACATAAACTCACGCGCCTATATTATGCTTACAAATACCTACATAGAAAACATCCAAGTCTCAGGAAGATTTTTTTCTGCTCACCACAGAAACAAATGCCCTTACCAGGATTCAAACCCCTTTAGGAGGCAGGCAGTGTCACTACCAACTAGGTTAAACAGGCCGACAAAAATTACTATTAAAAAAATATATTATTATTCTAAATAATTACTGTGGAGTACACTGCAAACCTACTCAACGACCTACACAGAGCATGCACGTCATCTATGAGTACTTATTTAGCAGCTATCAGAAATAAAGGAAGTAAGAACCATGTGTAAAATACGCCATCCTTGATCTTATTCAATTTTAATTAATTATCTTCCGATCATTGTCTAAGTTCCGCATACTCATCTCAGTAGGTAGCGTGATTCTATAATTACATATAGTAAGTATTACATCCCCGAATACTCTTGCGTGCCCTTGCATTATTTCCGATACTGAATCATACATCAATCGTGATAACTATGATAACTCATGTACGAAAGCTACATAAGTACATAAAGAAGTATTTCCTTGATTTCTGTTATTTACATCCCATCAAAAACATAAATGTGAAAAACGGAGGCAAGTTCAATATTAAGGCCCTCTAGTCCTGCGAGAGTAGGTATTTAGCGCTGTCCGGGCGGTGCGTGTACAAGCCCGCGCGGACGAAGCGACTGTGAACTCGGATGACCCCGCTAGCTTCATACTGGTCACAGTATAGAAATATAACTGTATTTGGACTTAAGAAATGCATTAATTATGATTAAACTTTAGTATGTAATTGATATCATTTTTTAATAAATCGGTAGTAAATAAATAATTGAAAGTCGAACTTACGATAGGATCCATTTAAAATGAAGAAAAAAAAACAGATTTCATAGTACAACCCTGAAATTCGTTATTTAATCTATGAAACCTAAGAATCTAAGAAATATGACATACCTCTCTACTCGATTTGTTTAATAGGTCATGCAATTTTTATCTATTTGTGTTGTGTTATATTTATACAGGATGTTGTATTTATTTGTCGTGTGCGTGTCATCATCATCATCATCATCATATCAGCTGATGGACGTCCACTGCTGGACATAGGCCTCCCCTAAAGAGTGCCACAATGACCGATCCTGCGCCACCTGCATCCAGCGGACTCACGCGACCTTTACCCGGTCATCAGTTCACTTTGTGGGCGCCTATCTACCCTGCGCCTCCCTATACGTGGTCGCCACTCGAGAACCTTTCCGCACCAATGGCCATCGGTTTTACGTGCAATGTGCCCCGCCCACTGCCACTTAGGTTAAACGATTCGGAGGGCTATATCGGTTACTTTGGTTTTTCTGCGGATGGCCTCATTTCTGATACGATCGCGCAGATATACTCCCAGCGTAGCCCTCTCCATTGCTCTTGACATTGGGTGATTTTGAGCCTTCTTATGAGGCAACGACGTTTCAGTGCCATATGTCATCACTGGCAACACACACACATTAGTCAAATACTATCGTCTTGAGACACTTGATTATGGTATATATATATTTCTTAGGGATAACCCACAATAACCATTTTGTATCCTTTACTTATTACGAAAAATAATGGCTTATTTACGAAGCGATTTTAAGCAATACAGCATTAATCCTTCTCCAACCTCAGAACATAAAAAAGGGAGAAGTGCCCTAGTGCTTCCTTTCAACGAAAACCAATGTCTCCAGTTTTCTCCCACCAAGTCCACACACACACACATTGAACCGTGAAAACCTCGGGCGGTGCCGTCGAGTTTACGACATCATGCAATTAGAGACATTCTGTAGTATAATTAGTATCAGCATTGCACCCGTGCGAAGCCGGGGCGGGTCGCTAGTATACCATAATCAACTTCAACTTCGAGTATAAAGTGTCCGATTGTAACGACAGTTGGTCTCCAATCCACCACCACACCATATCAGCCAAAGGACGTCCACTGCTGGACATAGGCCTCCCCCAAATTCACGGGGGGTATTTGCCATAATCGCCACGCTTGGCATGCGGGTTGGCGATCGCAGTATCTCCACCGCACTCCAGGGATGCTGCTGCCCATCCCCCGGTGGTCTCCAATAAAATACCTTAAATACATTTTGCATTTAATATAGATCAATATGGCCTTTTACAGCATGTAATTTAAATGAATATTTTCGAAGATATTACTGATTTAAAATGCAGGAATATAGCGGTTGCGGCGGTATCGGCCGGGTTGTACTATATAGAGACATTCTGTAGTATAATTAAAAATATCAGCATTGCACCCGTGCGAAGCCGGGGCGGGTCGCTAGTATACTATAATCAACTTCAACTTCGAGTATAAAGTGTCCGATTGTAACGACAGTTGGTGCTACATGGGCATTTGACATGATCTTCGTCTTGTACATATTCAGCTTAAGACCAACTCTCTCGGAGGTTTTACCGAGGTCATTGAGCATGGTACTTAAATCCTGTATGGTCTCAGCCAAGACTACTATATCGTCACCAAACCGAAGGTGAGTGATGTACTAGCCGTTTATGTTGATGCCTATGCTTCTCCAGTCCAAAGTCTTGAAAACATCCTACAGTGCAGCGGAGAACAGTTTGGGAGAAATAGCATCTCCCTGCCTGACTCGCGGCTACAACCTACAACGGAATAGGTATCGAGTTCTTGTCCTGGAGTCGGACTCACATAGTGGCGTTGTCGTACAAACACTTCAGTACTTCGATAATACCGGTCGTCTACTTGGCACCGCTGGAGAGATTGTAGTACAGCCCAGGTTTCAACCGAATTCGAAGGCCTTCTCGTAGTCCACAAACGCCAAACAGAGGGCACAGGTAACATATTATACTCAGTCTAGTGTAAAGAACGAACGAAACGAAGCGTATGGATATAAGTTGATAATACACAGGCCCAGTAGTAGTGAACCACGACTGTCGTAAAATTATTACTAATATAGTTTTTTGACCGAGGGAGCGAAGCGAGTGAAGCATCCTTGTTTCAGCTTTCGACAAAAATTCTTTCATATGTCTGTCTGTTCGAATGTTCTCCTCTACAGGTCGCAGTTCTCAACCGATTCTCGTGACATTTCGTGAGCAGGTTCGATAATTATAATGTTTTTTTTTCGAGACGGTTTTTGTAAAATGTGAAATTTGTAAACTTTTTTTTTTGCGTGGTCTACAGCTCACAGAGCCACTGGTTTTAAGCTTTATTGTAACAGCTAACATAAAATACAGACAGAATATTTTTTGGTGGTTTAATTTATTCGTCAAAAGTTCTTAGCTCTCAAAGCATAAAAAAACATTGCGAAGTTTTTACTTTTTACTATTATGCGAAAGATTACCGTATTCTTTTAAAATAAATACCAGAAATGATTTTTACATAGATATGATAAAAAAATCAATATGGTATATGAAATAATACCAAACTTACCACGGTAGCTACCTGGAAATGGGTAGATCTTTTAAAAGAAGATTAGCAAGAATGATAGTGTATAAATTTTAAAAGGGTCGGCAACGCGCATGTGACTCCTCTGGAGTTGCAGGCGTCCATAGGCTGCGGTGATCGCTTATCATCAGGCGGGCCGTACGCTTGTCTGCCACTGACGTGGTATTTAAAAAAGACGGTCGGAGTTAATGTGGTGAAGCTCATAGTTTAAAAAAAATATTCAAGTGCAAAGCAGTAGATCTCTTACTATATCTACAATTTCTGGTAATAAACATTTCATTTATAATTTTACTATAATTTTATTTCTGGTAATAAACATTTCATTTATAACTTTGGTTCCATTTCTGCATAGGTTCAGTTCAGTTGTTAAACTGTCATTTTTATATTGCGGCACTATGACCGTAATTTATTTGTTAATAATTACGACTTTTTTCATTTGGATTTTTATTGCCCTTCTTAAATAATTTGCAGCAATTATATAAATTCGTCAAAAACTGCTTGTTTGGTGCACGAAACGGTCGCGGATAAAACTGACACAGGTCCGTTGTCCGTAAGCGCCAGCGCGCGACTGATCGGGCCTGCCGAGCCTCCGCGCTCGCGCATTTTGTAGGTATTTAAACATATTAATTAATACAATCATTTTATCTATTTAAATTCTGCAAAAATGACTAGAAATACTGAATGGCTTTAGTTTAGTTCAAAAACTTTATTTAAAACATCAATAGTTTAGTCTTCAGATTGTAAATGCTTTACAAAAAGGAGTAACTTTGGGGTCTCTTTCTATCGAGCGAAATTCATTAAATCGTGTAACTGAGTGCAACTTTGACTAGACTAGATCCTTAACTAAAACATATAATTTTTTCAAATTTTTAAAACCCTTTTTCTACGTTTCAGATTGTTTTTAGAAAACTCGAAAACGCTAACTCGCTTGACAACCTCCCCTTAAGAACATGCGATGCTTGGTTGTCGTCTTCACTGACAAAAGAATTGAGATCTAAATGGGTGCCAAGTTCCGTAGATTCTCTGAAATGGTGCCAAGTCCGGCACTACATTGTTTACAGTTAAACTAATTTACTGCGGCTTAATGCATTTTGAGCCTTAACTTAGTTATTGGGGGGTCAAAAGTGGCTCCAAACGGTTCGTGTAAAATAACACACGGCTGCTGTCCGCCAGTTCCTCGGGTGAACTTGGCTGGACACGCTGCCGCGTGTCTAGATATCTACTCTTAGTTAGATTACATTTTAAATGTATTTTTATTCTGACGGACAATGTCCTTTGAGAAAACTGACTTGCTACGTAAAAATAAATCCAGTTTTTTAAACATAAATAAAGGACCTTAACCTACTGTAAAATAAACCATATTTGATGGCATTATGCTTAATATTCGGTTGACTATATTGCGATATGACTTTTTGTCATAATCTAAATAAATTAGAATCAAATTCATCCGGCGGAGGTATCAATAGGATTGCTACTAAATCAGTATACTCGTAGATATTGTAATTTTCTATTACGGGATTACGTCTGATTTTACACGAAATCAAAATGTGATTCTGAGAGTTGACGGATTCGACTGTACGTAAGGCCTAAGGGCACATTCATGCACAAGCACAACTCGCGCGGCGCCACAAGCGACGTAGCGGGTCTCTGTGTGGAAATCCAATGCGTTTGACAAACGCAGCCTGAGGCTGAGGCTATAGGATAAGTTCTATATTTCCCTGCCGTTAGCATTCATTTGATTTCACGTGTATGTATATATAGGATGACATCGGAGACGTGATCAGAAATTATTTGAATCGATGAAGTATTGAAAAACAAACTCAATAAAGACGATATCACAGTTTTATATCTTACTTGCAATATTGACTAGGTATTATTTCTCAAATTATTAACAGAAATAAATATGTTTTATACAACTTGGTCACCCTACACCACACGACGTCTTGTCATCCCTCATACAACGTGTGTCAAAAGTGATAGGGTGACCATGATTTAAGTACGGCGTTATTATTTTTCTAGTAAAAATTTGAAAATATTAACTTGTTTTATTCGATGTAACAACTATTGCATTGAAAAGGTGATCATGTGTAGAGTCTGAAAAATTAGCTTCTGATTACGTCTCCGATGTCACCCTGTATATACGTTGCGTAGTGTGGGTGAAATTGACACTTTTAAAAACGCGGCGGCGACAATTTTGATGACGAAACTATTCGAAAAACCGACTTCTTAGAGATTTTCTCCCTGCAGTTTCGGGGTCCAGGAGACATGCCTAAACAACATACCAAAACATGGCGTTGGTTTCCAAAAGCTCCCTTTAACAACATGTAAATACTACGAGGTTTACCCAAGGGACTCATTATCATCATTATGGGTTTCTTCATAAGAAAGGGGTTTTTGAGATATTGAACTTTGAAATGAAAATGTCGGGGGTTTTTCAATTTTTTTACCGTCGATTGTGCATTAAAATACATATGTACAAATAAAAGGGGGGCTTCTAATAATAGAAGCCTCCCTTTTATTTGTACATAAGCATTATAAATAATTACGCGAGGTGATTTGGCGTATTATCGACGTAATAACTTGATAAAATAAAAAAATTTAATGTTGAAATAATAGGTACGTGTTTTATTAACGGAGACTCCCTTCTCCCCTACGTAAGGTTAGGTGAGATTTGGCTCGACCTTTCCTTTAGTTACTAATCCGAAGTTTAGGCTATTATTGTGCATTCTGCACCGCTCAGTGTACCTATGTTAGAATTTTATAAAGTCGTCGCCGAGAAACATCAGCTAAAGCCAGTAACCTGAATCTCCGGTGTGCAGGACAGTTTTTGCTGCCTAAAGTGGCCTTGATATGTGGCCTAAAGGGCAGTATGTGGCACACTGCGAAAGCAGGCCGCTCCCAGCTAGCGAGAATGGTGGGAAACTCTGAGTTTCATGGTTCAATGGATTAACCGTGCCTTCTCAGAACCTTCACCATTTCTTACGCTATAAAATAGTTGAATTCGTTTTAACCGGCTCTAATTGAGTCATTCATTTGGCTCATTGTACCATACACAGTATTACAATATATTCCCTAATAATTATTAAAATGTGATACCACCATACTGATTATTTTTATATCTAAGCATGCATTCTAACGCTTTAGCGCGTTTAGAGAAGTGATTGTTAATTAATGGCTATTAAACATTTTTATTTATTTATTGTGTTAGTTTTAGAAATGGTTTTTAACACCCGACCAACGCAAACGAGGGGTTTAAAGTATACCTCAGTTTATTAATTAGTATCTGTGTGGGTCTGGCATTGTAGCTCCCAAAAGTATGTACCGATTTGAGTGCGAGTTTAAGGGCCGAAAGTATTGTCCGTCGAGACTGTTGTTAGCCATGTTTGTTTTTTTAGGTGCTGTTTAAATTTTCAAGTTAGGTTATTAACGATGGCAACCTATACTGGATAGACGACCAGGAGACTTCATAGGCACTGTCACTCGTTGTTAACCAACCAGTGTAATGTTACGAAACACCGTGACGATGGCTTCGGGCCCGGAGCCCTAACTCAAAAGGAACAGCGCATTGTTCGAAATTAAGCCTCTTTAGACTTCGTTGCGCAACCCGAGTGATGACATCCCATTGTTGGCCGGAAAAACATTTCGGCTTAACACGTTCTTTCAAGAGGTAATTGCGTCACTATTTTTTCAGTTCGGTCGCAAACAAGTATACGACCGGATAGTACGCGGTCACCCCGTAGCCGATGGCCTTTAAAAGTGTATAGGCAGATACATGTAAATTACTTTTTCACCTCGGCGGCTCAAAAATGGCGGTTTTGCTACTTGAAACCAGTGAACAAAATGCAATTTTGCTGCGAGCGTGAAATAAACTTACTTATTAATTTTTCATATCGTAGGTTCGTTCGTATCATAGGTAACTTCATTCTCTCTATCACTATTCCTTTGCGTTTATGTTCTCGCCGCTGAGGTGAAAAGTTGTATGTATCACACGAGAGTAAAGGATATTTGCACCTCGTGTCTTTGAATCCCTCCCTACGCTCAAGATTCTAATTTTGAAGCACTCGCTACGCTCGTGATTCAATTATAGAATCTTTCGCTAGCTCGGGACTCAACATCAACACTCGCAGCTAAAATCTACTTTGCTCTCTTGATGAACAAATAACTATTAACAGGCTTACTGTCCCCATATAAAACAATCTGACAATGTCCCAAATCCAACTTGGCATTCAGTATGGGGATGTGACTCCACAGCGGTAGTATCCTGGCAAGAAGTGGCGTGACTCATTCAAATTCAATTCAAAAACGTTTATTCGTGACACACACGGTACATAATAATAATAAAAACCGGCCAAGAGCGTGTCGGGCCACGCTCAGTGTAGGGTTCCGTAGTTTTCCGTCCGTCACATTTTTTTTTTGAAAAAATTACAAAAACTATCAACCTATCAAGTTCAAAATAATTTTCCTACAAAGTTTTTATAAAGTTCTACTTTTGAGATTTTTTTCATATTTTTAAAACTTATGGTTCAAAAGTTAGAGGGGGGGGACACATTTTTTTTTACTTCTGGAGCGATTATTTCCGAAAATATAAACATTATCAAAAAATGATTTTAGTAAACCCCTATTTATTTTTAAATACCTATCTAACAATATATCACTCGTTAGGGTTAAAATGAAAAAAAAAATCACTCCCCACTTTACGTATAGGGGAGGTACCCTAATAAAATATTTTTTTCCACTTTTTATTTTACCACTTTGTCGGCGTAATTGATATACATATTAGTACCAAATTTCAGCTTTCTAGTGCTAACGGTCACTGAGATTATCCGCGGACGGACGGACAGACGGACGGACAGACATGGCGAAACTATAAGGGTTCCTAGTTGACTACGGAACCCTAAAAAAAGAAGGAAAGACAAACAAAAAAGGGCCGTGCAACGAAATGGACCCAACTCAGCATATTGCTGGCTTTACAGCCAGCGCTGGTCTTCCGTAAGGCCCATTAAGTGAGGAAACGGTGGGTAACACAACATACAGTATACAAACAAACATATAGTACTAGAAGAACAAAAATAAAGTAAAAAACGTGGTTCTATGTTTATCTGTGTGTATTTACTTTTTGTACGAGTATGTTACTTGATATTTTCGGCATATGTTAACCGATTTAAAAAAAAAAAAATGTTGTTTATACGTCGGGGGTGGTCCCATGGAAATTCGGTCAAGTACTTATTATGGAAACCATGAGGATGGAACTCCTCAAATACTATAGGTACGCATATTGCGATTTCAGTATTTTTCAGATGAAGCCATGCATTTTCTCTTGAAAAGCACATTTTTTCCATTGGATATTCCTCTTATTAGGAATATCTTTATCACGAATAACATGCATACATGAAAGCTACAATTGCATGCTGCACATAATTCACTAATTGAGCGGAAGAAAATGCATCTAAGAATGGAAGTGACTGAAACGATTCCCAATCTGTCTGTTTAGATTATGGCCATTATGAGTGTTCGTGCGCAACTAATTTAGAGAATGCAGCAAAGCGTGGCTCAGTATTGGTTTTACCATAGTACTCACTACTTAAGTGAGCCACGCTTACCAGATAGTAACTTCTTTTAGCCAAAATTTACAAAGACCAGGCGGCGGACATGGGGTAGACAGATATAATATATTTTAATATATATCAACGATCTTCCAAAAACGGTTGACATCTACAACATTTTATTTGCAGATGATATTTCATTATTACTTGAAATTAGTAAAGGTGAAAATCAAAATGAAATTATAAAAAGTACCCTCTGTAAAACTAATAACTGGCTAAACGTACAAAATTTACAAATAAATCTTAAAAAAACTAATCTATTACAATTCTATCATAGACAAAACAACCCATTAAATTTAAACATTGTAACGAATAATACCAAAATAGAAGAAGTAGATAATTTTAATCTGCTAGGAATAACTTTAGACAGTAGTATAAATTGGAAGAAACACATAGAAATAACAAAAACGAAAATTTCTAGCTTTCTATACGCACTTTATAACCTCCGCAAAACAACAGACCTGAAAACTGCGCTGTCGGCCTATCACGCGTTTGCACACTCGCGGCTCAGCTACGGAATCATGCTTTGGGGAAACAGCACAAATGCTCACGAACTGTTTGTGATGCAAAAAAAGTGTGTACGGATCATGGTTCGTATACAATGCCCGGAGAGCTGCAAACCCCACTTTAAAAGCCTCGGAATCCTACCACTACCGTGCCAGTATATTTTGGCATTGGCCCTTTACGCGTGGAAAAACAAGCACTTATTTAAAGAACCCCAAAGTACCAGAAACAAATATCAGATTCTTCTCCCACCCGCTAATTTAAAAATGCTATCCAATAGCCCACAATACACTGCAATCAAGACATATAATAAACTACCTAATACTTTAAAAGCACTGGACAGTTATGAAATGTTGTATTATAAGCAGCTAAAGTTACTATTACTACAAAAGTGCTATTATTCGTTGAATGAATTTTGGACTGACAATCTTAAAGAAATTAAATAACTTTAATCTTGGTATTTATTTTTAAATTTATCCATAAATAACAAAAATAATTCTAAATTACAGATTACTTAAGTAAAATAAAATAAAAACTAATTGAAATGAATAATACTACTTAATGCATGGAAATTGTATCAATTAATGTTTAATGTTGGTATGCTTACACCTTAGCTATGAAATGTAATTATAGTTAGTTGAAGACGTTTTAGTAGATTGCTATGCCTGAAAGGATACATGTTGAATTAAATTTAATTAATCACTCTTTGCTATAATGTAATTAGGTATATTAAGTTGTAGACGTTGAAGTACATTGCTATGCCCGAAAGGGTACATGTTGAAACAAATTGTATTATGACACCAATGTAAACACATGTATATATGCAAAACAAATTATATGAATATGAATATAAGAGCGACTGCTCCGCTGGATCCGCGCCTGACAAGGACCCCTTATTTATTTTATGGGTGGGACACACTCTGTGACCGTCTTTTGTATTTTTTTCCTGACCAGTAGTTTGGACTATTCATTGTCACTGAAGCTTGAATTATGGACCTTCTCTATTACTTGCTAACTTAAGGAAAAGTACATTGCTATGCGTCGCCGCCTAATACCTGTCCTTAACTATGTAGCACGTTGGTCACGTTATTACGTTTTACGGCCGAAATATATGTATGTGCCTAACCTATCGTGCTAGCTGGGCCGTAGACCCTATTCAGCCCCCATTGGATCGCTGTTACTTCAATTTGAGAGATTGAATTTGGCCTAGGACCGATCATAAGTAGATCAAGATAAAGTAGCACGGCAGCGAGAGGCTTGCAAGTTGCAACATCAATAACACTGCTTACCCGACTGAGGCGGAGCCCAAAAGGAGGGTGATGTTTTTGGTTTATATGTATTGTTGATTTGTCATATGTACGCATGTATGCCCATTTCTTCGTCCCCTCGTAACTACTCAACGGCTCGATCAATTTTGATAAATAAACCCTACATAAGTAGATTCCTCTTGATGATGCGAGTGTCACATTAAATTCTTAAACAATCAAAATTGTGGATTTTATGCGCTTCAAAGTGCGGTGGTACCTATAAAAAACTTCTTTTTTTCAATTTCAGGTTAGTGGGGTAGGTATCGAAATAAAGGGCATTCAATGGCGTATACGGAAATGAATACAACACAGTCGGGGTTTGAAGAATCTTATAATTTCACTTGTTGTATTTCGAATCTTAGTGCACGTCCCGCTGCCCGCACCGCTCCAAGCGTTCAGTCAGGCCGTACCCTTATGCCGTGCCCAGGGGTTATTTGTATGGTTTCGCTGTTCGATAGTGAATGTTTTTTTTTGTCGACAGATGCGGAATTGGAATCGTGGCGCGGGGCCGGGCGCCTGGCCACCGCGGCGGAGGAGGCGCAGGACGAGCGCCATGACGCGGAAATGCTCGCTGCAGTACGCGAGTCTATGAAGCATTGGGAGCAGAAGAGAGCGCGCACCAGGTGAGGTGGTTGTACATGTTACAAATGCGGAGCTAGAGTTATGATGCGGCAGAGCCACAAGAAGCGTTATGACTTGGAAATGCTTGCTGCAGAACGCGAGTCTATGAAGCATTGGGAGCAGAAGAGAGCGCGCACCAGGTGAGGTGGTTGTACATGTTACAAATGCGGAGCTAGAGTTATGAAGCGGAGGAGCCACGGGAAACGTTATGACGTGGAAATGCTCACTGCAGTACGCGAGTCTATGAAACATTGGGAGCAGAAGAGAGCGCGCACCAGGTGAGGTGGTTGTGCATGTTACAAATGCGGAGCTAGAGTTATGATGCGGCAGAGCCACAAGAAGCGTTATGACTTGGAAATGCTTGCTGCAGAACGCGAGTCTATGAAGCATTGGGAGCAGAAGAGAGCGCGCACCAGGTGAGGTGGTTGTACATGTTACAAATGCGGAGCTAGAGTTATGAAGCGGAGGAGCCACGGGAAACGTTATGACGTGGAAATGCTCACTGCAGTACGCGAGTCTATGAAACATTGGGAGCAGAAGAGAGCGCGCACCAGGTGAGGTGGTTGTGCATGTTACAAATGCGGAGCTAGAGTTATGATGCGGCAGAGCCACAAGAAGCGTTATGACTTGGAAATGCTTGCTGCAGAACGCGAGTCTATGAAGCATTGGGAGCAGAAGAGAGCGCGCACCAGGTGAGGTGGTTGTACATGTTACAAATGCGGAGCTAGAGTTATGAAGCGGAGGAGCCACGGGAAACGTTATGACGTGGAAATGCTCACTGCAGTACGCGAGTCTATGAAACATTGGGAGCAGAAGAGAGCGCGCACCAGGTGAGGTGGTTGTACATGTTACAAATGCGGAGCTAGAGTTATGAAGCGGAGGAGCCACGGGAAACGTTATGACGTGGAAATGCTCACTGCAGTACGCGAGTCTATGAAACATTGGGAGCAGAAGAGAGCGCGCACCAGGTGAGGTGGTTGTGCATGTTACAAATGCGGAGCTAGAGTTATGATGCGGCAGAGCCACAAGAAGCGTTATGACTTGGAAATGCTTGCTGCAGAACGCGAGTCTATGAAGCATTGGGAGCAGAAGAGAGCGCGCACCAGGTGAGGTGGTTGTACATGTTACAAATGCGGAGCTAGAGTTATGAAGCGGAGGAGCCACGGGAAACGTTATGACGTGGAAATGCTCACTGCAGTACGCGAGTCTATGAAACATTGGGAGCAGAAGAGAGCGCGCACCAGGTGAGGTGGTTGTGCATGTTACAAATGCGGAGCTAGAGTTATGAAGCGGAGGAGCCACGGGAAACGTTATGACGTGGAAATGCTCACTGCAGTACGCGAGTCTATGAAACATTGGGAGCAGAAGAGAGCGCGCACCAGGTGAGGTGGTTGTACATGTTACAAATGCGGAGCTAGAGTTATGAAGCGGAGGAGCCACGGGAAACGTTATGACGTGGAAATGCTCACTGCAGTACGCGAGTCTATGAAACATTGGGAGCAGAAGAGAGCGCGCACCAGGTGAGGTGGTTGTGCATGTTACAAATGCGGAGCTAGAGTTATGAAGCGGAGGAGCCACGGGAAACGTTATGACGTGGAAATGCTCACTGCAGTACGCGAGTCTATGAAACATTGGGAGCAGAAGAGAGCGCGCACCAGGTGAGGTGGTTGTGCATGTTACAAATGCGGAGCTAGAGTTATGAAGCGGAGGAGCCACGGGAAACGTTATGACGTGGAAATGCTCACTGCAGTACGCGAGTCTATGAAACATTGGGAGCAGAAGAGAGCGCGCACCAGGTGAGGTGGTTGTGCATGTTACAAATGCGGAGCTAGAGTTATGATGCGGCAGAGCCACAAGAAGCGTTATGACTTGGAAATGCTTGCTGCAGAACGCGAGTCTATGAAACATTGGGAGCAGAAGAGAGCGCGCACCAGGTGAGGTGGTTGTACATGTTACAAATGCGGAGCTAGAGTTATGAAGCGGAGGAGCCACGGGAAACGTTATGACGTGGAAATGCTCACTGCAGTACGCGAGTCTATGAAACATTGGGAGCAGAAGAGAGCGCGCACCAGGTGAGGTGGTTGTGCATGTTACAAATGCGGAGCTAGAGTTATGATGCGGCAGAGCCACAAGAAGCGTTATGACTTGGAAATGCTTGCTGCAGAACGCGAGTCTATGAAACATTGGGAGCAGAAGAGAGCGCGCACCAGGTGAGGTGGTTGTACATGTTACAAATGCGGAGCTAGAGTTATGAAGCGGAGGAGCCACGGGAAACGTTATGACGTGGAAATGCTCACTGCAGTACGCGAGTCTATGAAACATTGGGAGCAGAAGAGAGCGCGCACCAGGTGAGGTGGTTGTGCATGTTACAAATGCGGAGCTAGAGTTATGAAGCGGAGGAGCCACGGGAAACGTTATGACGTGGAAATGCTCACTGCAGTACGCGAGTCTATGAAACATTGGGAGCAGAAGAGAGCGCGCACCAGGTGAGGTGGTTGTGCATGTTACAAATGCGGAGCTAGAGTTATGATGCGGCAGAGCCACAAGAAGCGTTATGACTTGGAAATGCTTGCTGCAGAACGCGAGTCTATGAAGCATTGGGAGCAGAAGAGAGCGCGCACCAGGTGAGGTGGTTGTACATGTTACAAATGCGGAGCTAGAGTTATGAAGCGGAGGAGCCACGGGAAACGTTATGACGTGGAAATGCTCACTGCAGTACGCGAGTCTATGAAACATTGGGAGCAGAAGAGAGCGCGCACCAGGTGAGGTGGTTGTGCATGTTACAAATGCGGAGCTAGAGTTATGATGCGGCAGAGCCACAAGAAGCGTTATGACTTGGAAATGCTTGCTGCAGAACGCGAGTCTATGAAACATTGGGAGCAGAAGAGAGCGCGCACCAGGTGAGGTGGTTGTACATGTTACAAATGCGGAGCTAGAGTTATGAAGCGGAGGAGCCACGGGAAACGTTATGACGTGGAAATGCTCACTGCAGTACGCGAGTCTATGAAACATTGGGAGCAGAAGAGAGCGCGCACCAGGTGAGGTGGTTGTGCATGTTACAAATGCGGAGCTAGAGTTATGATGCGGCAGAGCCACAAGAAGCGTTATGACTTGGAAATGCTTGCTGCAGAACGCGAGTCTATGAAACATTGGGAGCAGAAGAGAGCGCGCACCAGGTGAGGTGGTTGTACATGTTACAAATGCGGAGCTAGAGTTATGAAGCGGAGGAGCCACGGGAAACGTTATGACGTGGAAATGCTCACTGCAGTACGCGAGTCTATGAAACATTGGGAGCAGAAGAGAGCGCGCACCAGGTGAGGTGGTTGTACATGTTACAAATGCGAAGCTAGACTTATGACGCGGAGGAGCCACAGGAAGCATTATGACGTGGAAATGCTCGCTGCGGTACGCGATTCTATGAAACATTGGGAGCAGAAGAGAGCGCGCACCAGGTGAGGTGGCTGTACATGTTACAAATGCGGAGCTAGAGTTATGACGCGTAGGAGCCACAGGAAGCGTTATGACGTAGAAATGCTCGCTGCAGTACGCGAGTCTATGGCGCTGTGGGAGAAGAAGAGAGCGCACACCAGGTAAGTTGGCATGACAATGACACACATTCGGAGCTAGATTTAGGACGCGGCGGAGGAGCTATAGGACTAGCTATGGAAATACTCGCTGCAATATGCGAGTCTGTGAAGCATTGGGAGCAGAAAAGAGCGCGCACCAGGTGAGATGACTGATAGATGCGAAGCTGGATTCATGGCGCGAAGCCGAGAATGCAGGATGACGTCATGAGGCGGAAATGCCCGCTGTAGTACGCTAATCCTTGCTGGGGCTGGAGCAGTGGGAGTAGAAGAGAGAGCGAACCAGGTGAGCTGACTGTACAGTTCATAGATGTGGAGCTAGAGTCATGACGCTGCGGAGGCGTTAGTATCGTAGTTACGAGCGTTATTATGACGTGGAAAAGCTCGCTGCAGTACGCGAGTCTATGAAACAGTGGGAGCAGACAAGAATGTGCACCAGGAGAGGTGGGTGTACATGTTACATATGCGGATCTGTTGGCTACGGTGTATTATTACCTCGCGAAAAGACACCACGTAATAATAATAAACAGCATTGTTCGTAAAAGTAATCTAAGACGATTACAATTGGTCCTAAGTCACGTTTAAGTGTTATGTTAACATTGAGATAATTGATAATAATCTACTGAAGCTTATAAAACAATCAAGGGTACAAGCGGTCCCAGATATAAAAAGACAATTAAAGCCGAATAAGCATTACTTTCACCGTTTCACGACGGAACTTTCTATCGCGCAAATTCATTAATTCTACCGCACTAATTCTAATGCGCCTGCGACTGCAGTTGACAACAGCACGGAAACCGTGTTCGTTCACATACTTTGTGTTGGCACAATACATTATTACGAAGTGGGGGTCGGGAAAAGGTTTTGCTGTGCTAATTTGCGCTTGTAGGTAATTTTATAGCAGCAAAACCGCTTTAAGTATGTAGGTCTAAGTACTACTCTTATTAACAGATGATCTATCTGTAATAATCTATCACCTTCCCATCTCCACGGAACCAGCTACCAACCAGGTGCGGCGGCCGAAGCGACCGAAAAGTAAAAAGACATAAATCTCCTATATTTGTCTTTTTACTTTTCGGTCGCCTCAGCACCGAATACACTTTTGTTCCGTTGGGTGTGGAGACCTTTGGGCCATGGGGTCTCAGAACCTATCAGATCTACAAGGAGCTTTCGAAAAGGCTTGTAGACGCCACAGGAGACCGAAGAGCTGGCAGCTTCCTCGCTCAACGCATTAGGGTTGCGATTCAGCAAGGAAATGCTGCCAGCATTTTAGGAACCATGCCTAGGGGGCCCTATTTTTAAATTTGTTTTAATCTTAGCTGTAAGTATATATGTATATAATTGGCACATAACAATTGTAAATGTATTTAAAATCAAATTATCAAATAATTATCATCATAGTAGAGTAAAACCAATATTAAACTGATTGCGCCCCCAGATGTTTCTCACAATTTGCCATATAGGCTCCAGCATGCACAGTAACTCACATATTGGGGAGCTAAGAGCTCAAGGCAAAAATTCCTTTCGGGAAGAATCTATTAAACTAAAATCGGACCTCAGCGGAATCGGATCGGATCGGAAGTCAAGCTTTAGTCATTGTTCCCCGGTTCATGCTCCGCTTCGAGTGGGCACTCAGGTCGTACGTTAAGGCTTAGGCCTAACTTCTCAGGGCCTTTTTAGTGTTCCGTACGAAACTTGGGCCCACGGAACACTTATTTTACGTTGGGAGAATACATTTACGCATCCTACTTCTGAGGGCCTAACGAATCCACTAATATATATATTCTGAGGCCTGGCCCGGCCTGGCCTGGTTATTTTATATTCTGAGGACCTTTTTTGTATTTCGTACCAAACTTGGTCCCACGTCCATCCTACTTCTGAGGGCCTAACGAATCCACTAATAGGTTAGTCTAGTTTGACAGGCAGCTGCTGGTGGGGTTGCGGAAGAGTGCTAAAGCGTTCCCGTGGCTCCACCGAAAGGCAGAGCGCGAACACCCCAGGTTATCTTAGTGAGTAAGAATCTCACACATCCACCGCGTCTCCCGCACAAAAAAAGAAGGTTTGTCCTGAAAACCTATACCCAGCCCAACTATATTTCTAGTGATGTCACGGTGGTGTCTATTTTTTCATATTTAGCATAATTTATTAGTCAAGTTCATCGGTCATTAAATGCAACATAAATTACAAAGCATTTATTTCAAGCCTTACCTACTTGCTGTTTACAGTAATTTTTTAATCTTCTACGCGAGCAATGCAAATGAATATTCAAAAGCATATCTTGTACTAGGTATTAGGTAGGTATTGTACTCATGAGCATAACATGACAACCATGACAGCAAAAACAATACAAATGTTTGACAAAAACATCAAATGACGTACCGTCGTGCTGGAAAATTCTTCAAAACGCAAAGAAAGGTTGAATTCCAGCTATTGTTTGCGTTGTTTGAAAAAAAACATATTCACGAAAACCAACTGACTCCACAATTAAAGTTTTAAGATAGTATGCCCCGTGAACTTTCCATAGAAATCATGTTAAATGCCCATGTATTAGTAACAACTCCCATTGCAATAGGACACTTTACGCTCGCAGTTGTGGACTATTATGTATACTTATGTAAAACAGACTGTCCAGTAAGGTAGGTCCAACTTCGAGAAAGAGATTAATCCTCAAATCCAACTCGGCTGGGCAGCGTTCGGGAAGCTACGGCACATCTTTTCGTCCAATAATCCGGTGTCCCAAGACGAGTGTGTGTTGCCAATGGTGACTTAGTTATGCACTGAAACATGGTTGCTTTATTCTGAACCTCACTCAAAGAAGAGAAGACTCCGACACTCAAAAAGCAATGGAGGGAGCCTGCTGCTGGGAGTTTATCTGCTTGATCAGATCGGAAATGTCGCTATCTGCGGCAGAACCAAAGTAACCGATAAAGCCCTCCGAATCGCTGAACTTAAGTGGCACATGGCCGTTGCACGTAGAACGGAAAGCGCAGCGTGGGTAGACCCCTCGTAAGGTGGACTGATGACCTGGTAAAGGTCGCGGGAGTCCGCTGGATGCTGGTGGCGCAGGACCGATCATTATGGCACTCTTAGAGGGAGACCAGGCAGTGGACATCTTTCGGCTGAGGTAATGATGAGACGGAAATAAGCCGTTTTATATGTATAGACGTCATTTTATTCGCCTTGCGTAGGCAAATGCAATATTACGGTATATACCACGTGCAATATTTTATAGCTTTATGGTCAAATAAAATTACAGCGTATTCCGTTACTGTACGGTTAGTAACAAGTTTTAATTGCTACCTAGCGGACTGAGCACGATTTTAACTTTCAAACCATTTAGGCATTTAATAAAATACTGTCTAAAATTTCAATTTTGTAAAGGCGGCAGATGGGGGGTTTTTAGTGGGTACACCGCCATGGGTCTCATCATAAGCCTATACGGGAGTCCCATATAACCACTCGGATCATCCCCTGCGCCCGGGTGGTATGCGTCATGAGAAGGGTCCCGTATTGTTGCCTGTCCTATTTATCAATACACCCACACTAAAGCCGGGTCCGCAGCGCCATGTTTTTCATGTTTGCAAACATCAAAGATGTTTTGCTAACATGTTTTGTTGGATTTTTGATGCAGCGGACCCGCCTTAACATTGAGACCACGCCTATTTTGTGTTCGAAAAACTAAGGAATGCTAAGTGCGTGTATCTATACGTATTCTTATACAAAACTAGCTTATAAAGGTTCTAAATACTTAAATATTGTTATTATGTTGTAGTTTTTCTATAACCGTTACCACCGTAATTTTCAGTTTATTTATTTATTTGGCACTAATAAGTCCCGTACCGGCTTCCAATAACACGGTATTTCACTGATAGTCAAATCAGCAACTTTTTACGAAATGTCAAAAACGCTCAGTTAGTACCTACTATTATAGTGGCTCTGTGAGCTGTAGACATCGCAAAAATTTTTTTTTCATATATCTAAATTTACTAAAACTGACTTGACAAAAAAATCTATATAATTATCGAACCTGCTCACAATTTTTTACGAGAATCGGTTGAGAAAAGCGACCTGTGTGTAAGGAGAACATCCGGACAGACATACGAAAGAATTTTTGTCGAAAGCTGAAACGGAGCCGCTTCGCTCGCTCGATCAATGAAGTTTTTAGGGAAACTGCGTCCTTTTTTCATGTTAATGTATTAAAAAACTTCAAAATTGCATAAATAAGCCGAAGTTTGATTTTGTCCGAATATTTTCGTATGATTTTTTTAATGGTAACGTAAAAAAAAATACTTAATACCACACCTTGCCAAAAAGCGCGTTTATCCGCACGCTGCGCGTCCGGAAACCCCACTTTTTGGCCAAGTGGTGACGTAAAATTGTGTACAAAACACGGGTCGTAAAACAGAAAGCCCTCTCTCGCATATTTATGACCATCGCCTGCGGCTCGGGCCTCAAACATCTGCGATATCGGCCTTACTTTGTTTTACAACCCTTGTATCGTAATGTACTATTTTAGTGTTGTGAAATATTATGGTAACCCTACCTTTATCAAAAAGCATGTAAAGGGTGGTCGTGCGCCGCAGTGGTTAACTGGGAACCCGCCTTGATGGATTACGTTGGTGTTTCAGGAGTAAACGGTCTCAAGGCAGCGTGTGCTACGGCGAGTTCGGCTGTTTCGAGGACTCGGGCCCATTCGCGTACCTGGAAACTCTGCCCAGCCCGCCCCATGAAGTCGGCACGCACTTCCTTCTCTACTCCACCGTTAGCAGGTACCGAAACACGATGCTGTAATTTTTACGAGTATTATTGCCTGAACGTTCCGTTTTGATCCGAAAAGCTGTTTGATTGCCTTCAAATCCCATCATTACTTCGCCTGTACTGCCTATCTTCGTTTCAAGTCGTGTTGAACTGAAAGTTGGCGCGGTGGTAGGCAAAAATATGCATCATAGGCGAAATTACATGTTTCAACAGTCAAAATATGTGTACTGTGTATTAAGAAATATATATATGCTCGGTTAAAGAAGTCGTCATAACGAAATCAAAATCCTTTATTCTTCAATAATGTTATTATTATAAGATTCGTTATTATTGAGAAATAAAAAAAAATTAGAGAACAGTTTTT
This sequence comes from Notocelia uddmanniana, assembly GCA_905163555.1. Lineage (NCBI taxonomy): Eukaryota > Metazoa > Arthropoda > Insecta > Lepidoptera > Tortricidae > Notocelia > Notocelia uddmanniana. The sequence goes on along the minus strand of LR991058.1, from coordinate 26,591,871 downwards.
ACACAAATCGAACTAACCCCATAGTAAGCTCAATAATGCTTCTAGTACTCATATCATAATTATGATCTTATAGTTATGATATGAGTACTAGAGGACGATATTAATGATCTCGCGATTCGTTATTAATATTATTCTTGTAGTGCTCGGTACTGTACTTACACTCTCAGAGCCGAATGTAGCATCCGCAGACTACATTTTACTTTTAACACTAAAAAGGTTTTTGTCATTTCATACCTCATCACTCATCATACGCATACGTTACGCATCGTGATCCTGCTAATGCCGCCGTGCGAGTGGTGTGCGATGCGCCAGCCAGAAGTTAACTTTTCTTCTAAGTCGTTGTCATGTTTCCAGAGGCGACCAGCCGCTGCTGGCGGTGTCTGCCAGCAACATGTCCGCGGCCTGGGGCTGGGCGGCGCGTGCGTTCGACGCGGCACGCCCCACGCGCGTCATCGTGCATGGCTTCGGCTCCAACTGCGACAACGTATGGGTGTACGAGATGCGCTCGGCGCTCATGGCTGTTGTAAGTCCTGTTAACTCAGACGCTTAACTGCTAATCAGGAGTAGCTCGCAGGTACCCTCTTATTCAAATGTAGAACCATCAAGCCCGGTGCACTTGAAGTATGTACAAACAAAATGTAGAAAAGCATATTGAGTGATCGACGTGTTATGGATTCCACATAGATACAATGTTCCCTGCGTGATTCCAGGGCTCACATTTAGATTAGGCTGAGCAATTTTAATTATTTGTACCCGTTTTAGCATTCCTGCTGAGGCCAGAGGCTGCATTCTAAATTTTCTGTTGATATTTGATGAATGATGATGAATTACTAATGATAATAATTTTGACAATCATTTCGTTTCGTTTTTTTACTATCACAGGAGGAATGTAACGTCGTGTGCGTGGACTGGGAGGGAGGGGCCACGATGCCCAATTACCTGCGCGCTGCCGCCAACACTCGGCTGGTGGGCAAGCAGCTAGCAATGCTGCTGCAAGGTAATCGAGCTCGAAGGACCATTACAGGAGGAATACATCGTTGTGTGCGTTAATTGGAAAAGAGGGGCTACGCTACTATGCCCAACTTAGATCGTAGTTGCGTGGCTTGAAATTGAGTTTAGATTGATTCATAAATGTCAGTGCGCCCGAGTAACTTTACTTCCACGATTTAATGGTATTGAGCCGTTACCACGAAAATCGAAGTTCATATATCCATCTCCATCGCCCCAATGACCAAGTATATACAGGGTGTGGTCTGTAATAGGAGCAAAAAATTAAACAGTACACTATTGAGCTCTCCAGCAATTACTTCCAAATGATTTTAATTGAAAAAAAAAAGTTTTTTTTTATTATTTTTCGCAAATGTAGCTTATATGTACTTTTTTACTCTACTGGAGTGATATTAATAACAATTTTTTCAAAACACACTAATAAATCATAAAAAAAATCCCAAAAATATTCTTTTAAACCATAAATGCGATAACGATTACGAGTCATGACTTGAAGCAACCTCAAAATCAACATTGACTGCCGCGCTATAATCTCTGGGTGCCAAGATCCATTACTTGGAGGTCATAACTTTAGATCTAAATTTCTCCCAATTGAAAAAAGATAAATTTTTTTGGACACAAGAGGTTACTGCAGTTGCTCTAAGTAAGCGTCCTTTAAATTTATTGCTCCTATTACAGGCCACACCCTGTATAAGGGCGAATATAAACCAGAGATTTACGAATCTATGTTATACTTGACACCATAGAGGAAATTATTATATACTGCTTGACACCTAGCTGTAAAGCATGATTCACCCTTATGGAGATGGTGATATATTTCTGTTATGTAGAGGTTATCTAAACTCTTGTACGTCTATAAAAAATATTGTAACGTGTGCAGGGTTCGCGAGCCACATCGACCTGCGGTTCGAGGATGTGCACCTGATAGGGTTCAGCCTGGGCGCGCACGTCGCCGGCTTCGCGGGCTCCGAGCTGCGCAACATCAGCCGCATCACAGGTATGAGTGATCCGGTTCGAAGGACCAAAAAGGTTTGTGTTTTGGGATGATTTCAAATTATACACACAGACAGGGTAGCACTGAATTTATTAGCATTTTATAGTTTTAAACTAATTTTACAAGCAGGAGCGACGAGCACGGCTCGGGCGCCATTACGAGAGAGAGAGAGAGAGAGAGAGAGAGAGAGAGAGAGAGACGGCAATAGATTCTGCTTATTCGGAACAGAATGTTCAGTACTTGTATATTCTCACAGATCATACGTCCACGTTATAGGATGCCACTGCCATCCCACGCTGCTTGTTCGCTTGTTATACGTCTGTGCGGGCTGGGTTTCCGCAACTCAATGTCATTATTTGCTCCTATGTTTTGTGGCAATAGGGTGGCATTGGCCATCGTGCCAACTCAATTCCATCAGAAAGCCTAGCAGGCCCATGATGTTGCTAACGTCTTCTGTGTGACTTCGGCGATCTGAGGTGAGGATGACGTGGCCAGTTGTTTCTTCTTCCTTTGAGATGTCCCCACGTTATGACAGTTAATCATTCACAGGTCTGGACCCGGCGGGCCCGCTGTTCGAGTTCCAGGACCCACGCGCGCGGCTGGACCGCGGCGACGCGACGTTCGTGGACGTGATCCACTCCAACGGGGAGACGCTGATCCTGGGCGGGCTGGGCGCGGCGCAGCCGCTGGGCCACGTCGACTTCTACCCGAACGGGGGCCGCGTGCAGCACGGATGCTCCAACTTGTGAGGATACAGATACTCATACTCATACTCATTTATTTGCAATGATTTTACACATTACACTTCAAAATAATACATTTCATCATACTCGTATTTGCATTAACATAAAAATACTCATCATACTTAAAGAGCGTACTCCCATCTTAAAAGCCGGCGAAGCACTTACAACCCCCCTGGTGTTGCGGGGGTCCATGGGCGGTGCTAATCGCTTACCATCAGGCGATTCGTCAGCTCATTCGCCTCCTAGTTCATAAGAAAAAAATTACACCGGACTCATACCTACTATTCTGACGTGCCGGGTCGGGACGCTGCAGAAAGATATCGGTTTCATGCATTTAGGTTAGACTCATACTCACCTGCACTCTGACATGACGGCTCATACTGTGTCAGGTTCAAGCATCAGAGGGCATCAAAGCATCACGTCAGATAACTATTAGTCCGGCTTTAGTGTTATCCCGGTTGTATGCTAGGGGAGCCCAGGGTTTGCGCGCTGCCTTACCCCTAGTCAATACTAGGCAATAGCCAATAGGTATTCGCCAATGCGAATACGTAGTTTTTACACCGAGGATTAGATCTTATTAGAATTAGGCCTTGTCATAATGGGCAACTTGTCTGTTGGGCGTTCACAAACCGTCCGAATACTTCTAACTTGGCTTAACGAATCTTGTCATAGACAACAACGGGGATCAACGGCTTAACATGCCTAAAGATAGTACAAACGTTCTTAGTTAGCAAATAAATCAGTCAGCGTGTAAACTTTGCCCACAGCAGACACTATCCAGGGTAACAACCAAATTTTTGGACTATAGTTATTATGATTATGAGTACCAATATAAGTTACCCATATAAATTGTACGACAGATTTTCGTGTTTCAACGGAATCAATTATATTGTAGACTAATTAAAAGCCTATGGTCTAATTTGGTCCTCACCCTAATACAACGCGAGGATGTCCATGAGTAACCGGCCTTGTCCAAAATGCCCTTGCAATTTGCAGAATAATGTTCCAAATGTCTCCAGGTTCGTGGGAGCCGTGTCTGACCTGGTGCTGCCGTGGGCGGCCGCTTCCATCGAAGGCCGCTCGTTGTGCAACCACCGGCGCGCCTACAAGTTCTTTACCGACTCCGTCTCACCCAAGTGTCACTTCCCCGCCTTCCCCTGCGCCGACTACGACACCTTTCTTGAAGTAAGCTATCTGAGGACAAAGGCCGCAGAGTGGATGCCAGCGGGCCGCAGAAGGTCCGTGTATACGGATGTTCATAGAATGAGCTCGATTAGGTAAATTTATGAACCGCCGGTTGTCTGCCCGCTGTCGCCCAGTCTGCGGCCTAAGCCCCCATATCACACTGGAGATTTGGGAACATCAAGTTTCAAGAGAGAGAAACCATTTGCTTATCAGCGGTTTACATAATACCTGGGCAATTTATTCATGTCCTTTTAACGGATGTTTGATTTTAACCAAATTGAACGTTCGTTTTCGTTTCGTGGTAGCAGCTCTGCTATGTCAAAAGCACAGTCAAAAGCATACGTGTCGTAACAAAACGTACGTACGTACAAACGCCAACACAATGAACTGACCATTCGTCACCCTTATTACAATGCGCATAGAGTTCACAAATGGTCAGTTACCTGTGTTGGCAATGGTACAAGTTAGACTTAAACATCACTTCAGTAACCTTAAACATAAGCCCTTTGTCTTTGTCGCACTTTCACAACAGTGCGACAAAGACATATATAGTTGCGGAGACAAGTTGCTCGTGGGCGCTTAAGTAGCCTAAGTTAAAATGTAACTCCCCTAACCATGTATTTCTTTTTGATAGTTGTCTTGTGTGTCTCAGGGGCATGTGCCCTTGAACATCAGTGTCGCCACTCAATGTTTGGTATTTATCCGCTTCTGATGATTGTAATAACCGGTTTCTAGGGCCGCTGCTTCCCGTGCGGCGGCGAAGAGCGGTGCGGCAACATGGGGTACTACGCGGACCGTTCCCTCGGTCGAGGACAGTTGTACCTGCTAACTAGGGAGGAGGAACCATTCTGCGGTAAGCTAGCCCTCTGAGGCGTCGGCCAAACTCTTAGTTACGATATCTTCAACCAAAGATGCTGCTGTCGTCTATAAATTATTTAATTTTAACGACTGCACGCATTTTACTTCTGACGTATAGGAACGGTGTTATGCAATTGGGACTTATATTTCATCATTATACGTAGAACCGATGGCGGTTGGGGCCCGGGCGGAAAGGTTCTCGAGGTGCAACAACGTACCGGAAAGGCGCACCTTGGGTAGGCCACAAGGTGGACTGATGAAGGTCATGTGGCACTCTTTGGGGGAGGCCTATTTCCAGCAGTGGACATCCTTCGGTAGATATGATGATGATGTTGCTCCACTGCTGACTGCTGCGGTGGGGGACAGGCACGCTAAGTTAACATATAAGTTCTAAAAACTCATTGGTACAGGTCCTTTAGACGCTTTGTGCCAGATTCGCATAATGCCAAATTCGCATAATGCCAGATTAATTTAATTTTTTCATATCCCATTCGCCACCCAAAATAGCACCCTGAATGAAGGCGTATGGTTAATTTGGCTTATTAACTACCTTTGGGCCGATGATTGTTATACCTATTCAACCAAATTTCAGCTTTGTACGCCTTCTAGTCATCGCGAAAATTGCGTGTGACAGACAGACAGACAGACACCGGAGTGATTCCATAAGTCTTCCTTTGTTACCAAATTTGGTACGGAACACTAAGAGTCACACTTTTTTATTCGACACTGTCAGTCCTTTGTAAATAGTCCTTGATAATATGATAGATAACAGTGAGTAGTGGTTACCGATTTAGGAATCAACTCGTCACGCCAAAATTTTATTCTAATCGGTCACACCGCCAAAAGCAGTATTATTTGTTTCAACTCGTCACAACAAGATTTAGTTCTATTAAGTCACATCATAATTTTGTAGCTATTGGTCACACTACAAATCTCTTCTTATTCGTCACACCGTCAAACAGTTCTAACTGGTCACAAGTAGAATAATAGGTTCGGTTCTGGCGCTTCGCCGGCCGCTGCCGCGGCGCGCTCGCTTCGCTCGCTCGGCTCGCGCACTGTAGGGTCGCAGTTCTACTAACACTCCTCCTCGCTTCGCTCGTCGTCGTACCTAACTGAGACCTTGTGTAAAATATGAAGTATGAGGGAACTATTAGTAGTAAAATAATAAATAGTGAGATAAGTACCATAATCATATGCGTGTTATTATGTTTGTCAGTCAAGCCAGTCACAGGCAGTATTGTGTAGGTCTATGTGATGTTTATTGTCATTCTACTAATCTGGCATTCTGCTAATCTGGCATTCTGCTAATCTGACATTTTGCTTTTCTGGTATTTCGCTAATCTGACATTTTGCTTTTCTGGCATTTCGCTAATCTGACATTTTGCTTTTCTGGCATTATGCGAATCTGGCATTATGCGAATCTGGCACAAAGCGTCTAAAGGGTACAGGTTTAGAACCCACGAAGCCGTTTGTCATCCGCATGATTCAACCACTAGGCTACCATAGCTATATTATAGAGGTACAGTCGCCTGCCTCCGCGGTGTTCCAGAAAAATTGCCTTGTTCCACACATCGGGTTGAATCCCTTCCTACAACTGAACGCGAGACGTTCAAACGATTTTCGCTCTAAGGCCATTATACAATAGCCTACGTCTGCCTGTGGCATATTCCCATTAGTAATTAGCTATTGTTTACACAGCCCACCAGTACCACGTATCCGTGTGGGGCGAGAGCGACGGCGCGGCGAAGGCGAACTACGGCCGGGTCTCGCTCACGCTGCACGGCGACTCGGGGCTCAACGAGACCTTCCCCATGACCAAGTACATACATAATACATAAACTCACGCCTATATTCCCAAAAGAGGTAGGCAGAGCACACGAAAATTCATTTCAGTGCCGGTTTTATCGATTGCGGGTTTATAGATGGACAAAATGTGATATTGCAGTGACAGGTTTGCAGTGGCAGGCCCATCGCCCACAACACACTTCAACATGGTTCCCATAGTCGACTCTTACGACACCCAAGGGAAGAAAGGGGGTGGTGCTATTCTAACCCGGCACCACACCACATGACCAAGTAATGTTGGAAATTTTTAATAACAAAAATCCGATTTAGAATTCTCATGTATCTTGTCGATGTCGTCAGATCTTCACTAAAATTGTATGGGACCAGCTTAGAGGTATACTAAAAATCATTTGAATTGACCGAATTGTATCAAATTAGTCCGTTCGAAAACCGACTTTACTGTTTAAGCAAGTCGGTTCAAAATCTAAGTTTAGTAGTCTCCTTTAAGTCTGCCGTATGCTTGTTTGCCGCCGTCGTAGTATAAAAAACCTATAATTGTTTCCAGACGCGAAGTGACATCTCCGTCAGCAGCGCGTTTCACGCACATGATCGTGCCGCACCCAGTGTTGGGTGTCCCGCTGCGGGCCACGGTGCACTACGCCGGCTACTCGGGCTGGCTCAGCGCCGGCGCCAAGGCCATCCGCGTGCACAAGCTGCTCATCGCCGACAGCTTCGGCAAGACGTGAGTCACTTGCGATATACTCCCCGGTTTCGCTCAGTTTCACGCACATGGTCGTGCCATACCCAGCGTTGGTCGTCCCGCTGCGGGCCACAGTGCACTCACAAGCTGCTCATCGCCGACAGCTTTGGCAAGACGTCAGTCAGGAGCCGTGCTCTAACCCGGCATGGAATACCATGGCGGCAATATAATACTAGTACAGATTCCCAATCTTATAGAGGAAACGCATACCGCCCTAGACTTTAAAACACGGTACCCTATTTTTCGTAACATTAAATAACAAAACCGAGCATCTAGATGTTCCTGGATGGCAGTTGCTCGGCAGTAACGAATCTGCTCACGCTCATTCTTCTCTTCCGATTCTGATGATTAAGTATGTTGACTTTGGCCATCATCGAGGAAGCGAACAGCAAACACCAACAGCAGCAGGTTCTCAACAACCAACAGTGGATTTCGTGTTTTTGATGCGAGATTCAATTAGCTATCTCATGCCTTAAGTAGTGTACTACTGTCATCATCATAATGTCAACCGAAGGACGTCCACTGCTGGACATAGGCCTCCCCCAAAAACTTACACAATGAACGATCCTGCGCCATCCGCATCCAGCGGACACTCATGACCTTCACCAAGTCATCAGTCCACCGTGTAGGGGCCTGTCCACGTTACGTCTTCCTGTACGTGGTCGCCACACGAGAACCTTTCCGCCCCAACGGCCCTCGGTTCTATACGTGCTATGTGTTCGCCCACTGGATTCGGATGGCTAAATCGGTCACTTTGCTTCTGCTGCGGATGGCTTCATTCCTGATGCGATCACGCAGAGAATCTCCCAACATAACCGTCTTCATTGCTCTTTAGGTGACTTTGAGCCTTCTTATGAGGCCCATAGTAAGCGACCACGTTTCAGTGACATATCACTGGCAACACGCACTGGTCAAAGACTCTCGCACTACTGTCACAGCATCATAATCACTTAATGTTGTGTTTAGAGGTCAGGTCGTAAGAAACTTACCGTTGTACGGGATGCAGTCGGGATTTATTCCTGTAATTTCGCTAACATTTCCCTATTCATTGCAGGTCGTCTTTCTGCAAGAAAGGACTGCAGTTGCTATCAGATGAGGCTGTCGAGCTGCCACTGTATCCTGGAGATTGCCAAATCCAAGAGGTAAGAGATAGCAGCTAAATTTTGGTAAGAACAAGCCTAAATACGTATGTATGTATGTATAACACTTTATTGCACAAAAAAAACAATAACAATCGCAACAAAATAACAAAATGTAAAAGTACAAAGGCGAACTTATCCCTATAAGGAATCTATTCCAGCTAACCTTCGATTGTAATATGTAAACGGACAAAAAATCTCAACGACATAGGTCGGCCTCACAAGGGGCTGAACACCTTTGTACCTCGTCGCTTTAACGTCATGTTTTAACTCTCATACTAAATTGTCAACGGGTCAAAGCGACAAAGTCTCAAAGTAGCCAGCTACTTATGAGGCCTACTGTTCCTACCGTAGAAACTGTTTGTCTGGTTTCATTTTCATCCAAATATGCTGCTTGGTGGTGTTGAATCACTTTTGATTCAACACAAAATCAAACGAAGATAAGTACAGGCGAAGTAATAGCAGGATTTGAAGGCACCAACCACGCAACCGCGCAACTTTTTGCGCGGTGGTAGTCGTGATGGTTGTAAGCGAAGATAGGCACCATAGGCATTGTTACGAGTTTCAACGGTATTTAGACTGCGAAACCAGTGATAATGAGATTCTACATAATTCTATGATATTTCAGACGGACGTGAACTCAAACACGACCGAGGAGCTGATAAAGCGGGAGACGTCGACGAAAGCCGCGCCGGTGGAGCTGCACGACAACGAGCTGTCGGACGGCGCGCCGGACGGCCGCTTCCGGCTCGTCGACACCGCAGAGTGGACCGGCGCCGACGCCGGCCGCGCCTTCGGCGTCACCAACACCAAGACCGCGCCCAGCGGCGCTATAGAAATCGCCGAACCCGTGCTCAAACCCCGACAACACAAGACTTCGCGGCAGCGGGCAGATGATGCGCCAGCGGAAATATCCGAGCCTCTCCTCCGAGCGACGCAAGCGCCCCGATCTACCACTCCGCCTCCAGTCCGTAAAGCCAAGAACTACGACATGTCCACAACACCAACTTACGATGACCAAGCGGAATCATCGGACAAAGAGACGAGCTTTGCCGTGCAGTTCCTCCCGTCTCGATTAGCCTCGTTCATTTCTCGAGCCGAGCGCTACGCTCGCGACACTATCCTACCACTAGTATCCGCGTACGCGCCGCGTCTTCCAATATTCGGCTCACGGGACACCCCAAAGCCGACGGCACGATACATCCCAATGGACGCAAACGTCACCAGCTCCGTGCCCGTGCCGACGCCGACGCTAGAGATGAAGATCGAGACGCTGAGGACCATGGGGCCGCCTGGCGAGAAACGCGAGATTGAAAGCCCCGAGGATCCCGAGATCCCGTCGTCAACAACAACGACAACAACGACGACGGAGAAGCTGCAAGCGGCGGCTTCAGAGGTGATACAATTAGTGTCAGGGCCGGCGGTAACGACGAGCACGGCGCTGCCGCCGGTCGCGCTGCGCAGCGAGGGCGAGAAGATCCTGATAGTGTACCCGAGCAACGCGCGGGACGAGCGCAAGATCCGCAGCCACTCGTACCCTGAGGAGCTTCAGTTTGAAGCGTTGTACCGGCACACGGCAGCGCCAGAGCTGAGGGTAGACCTGCCGACGTTCTCTCCGCCGGTCACCGCGGCCACTGCCGCCGCGCCGACCGACCCCCGCTACATCCCCCTGCCGTACCCGACGAGGGACAAGCCGGCTGACGACGCCACGTGAGCCTTAGTCATGTTTTGATTGATTTTAGTCGATGTTTGAAGAAGTTTAAGCGATATTCTTTCTGAGGACGAGCGTTATAACAACCGCCTATAAATATACCGATATAATTTTTCAAGAGGTGTAACTGTATCTAACTCAAAACAACATAGTCCTCACTCAAACCCCTGTATTGTGTAAATACGTGATTCTCAGTGATCCTTACATTCCAAATAAGTTAAGCTTAGAGTAAATTGCCCCTAGTTATGTAAAATGGAGTATCCATGTGAGAGTAAAGAAGGCTGTACCGCGTACAGACGTATATGTATGGATCATTTTTGAAAATTGATGAGAAAAATATATAAACTAACCACCTAAGTTATTATTATCGCAAGTGTGGACGTAGCTTTATGTCCAAAGCAATTACATGCAGTCCGTTCTAAACTTATATATCGATAGCCTAAGTTCAAACTCGTACTAATAATTTGGAAAAAGGTGGTGTAATTGAGACTAAGATTTATATAATATCGTCCTAATTACATTTTTTTCCTGTAATCAGTACGACTGTGAACTACCACTAAGTGTGTTGTCTGTATAGTATCGATATTTGAATATTATTATTAGGATCTCGGCCAATTTGAGCCACTCTAAAACCCAGTTTATTGTGTCTGTCTTAGGAAACTATTAATGTAATTGCCTATTAAAAGAACTGTTTTGTGTAAATAGAAATTAGGTCGTACGTGTAGAATAAGAAACACTTATTTACTTAATATAAAACCTTATTTATTATCAGTTGTTTTACTTCCATGTCTAGTAATACCTAACAACAATAAACAAAATTGAAAGCACTTCAATCATATAACTAAACACATAACGGCTTCCATTGTGAAACAAAAATTATAATTACACAATAATTCCCTGATATCACATAATTAAAGTTCAAATAGAACTTATGGTTTTTAAAAGTAACTTGTCTTGCCCGGGAACACAACACATTGTCGTTGTGTGCGTAAGTCCGGATACGCTCCGTACTGAAACGAGGCACACATAGACAATAGCATCTCGTATTCCCGCACAACTATGATGACCAACTCTTCTTGAGTAAAAACGTATACAAGTATAGTGTCAATCCTTCGGACATTGTTTAATTACGCAGCGAATAAACAAAAACCCTTTGAACGCCATTCTTCATGAACAAGAGTGACACTCACGCCAACCCCTTCATGGTCAACTGAGCCCGCCGGTCACTGAGCCCGCGGGTTCAGTTGACCACTTTGATTTCTTGGCGGGCAGCCTGACCCGCTTAAATTGTCAATTCAGCCCGTGGGCTAAGTTCACCACTATCTGAACTTATGGGTTAGCTGAACCCGTGGGCTAAGTTTACCACTATCTGAACTTAGGGGTTGGCTGAGGCCGTTGGCTAAGTCACCCAATAACCCAATATCTATCACTTATGGGCCAGTTTCGGAAAAAAGGGGCTGTGACATACACAACGGACAGACAGACAGACAGACATGACAAATCTATAAGGACTACGGGCTAAAATAGGTACAAATTATACTAGAAACGCTGTAACCAGCGATATGATCTAGCAACCTTTTCTCAGACCGCGTTATGATGATACACACACCAATGAAAAAAAAAGAAAAAAACTCAAATAAACCAACGTTATTATGAACGATATGCAATCTCCTTCTAAATAGATCTGAGAGATTGCATAGTAACAAGGTCACTCTAAAGGCCACAGAAAGATGGGTACCAATACAGATACATAATTAATAGTCGATTGTGATTGTCGTAACGAGTTGACCCTTAAGCTGTATAGATAGATATGGGTATTTTAGCATGCGGGCTGAGTTGACCCTTAAGCGATATATAGTGGTGTACTAAGCCCGCGGGCTGAGTTGACCCTTAAGCGATATATAGTGGTGGACTCAGCCCGCGGGCTGAGTTGTCTGATCAGTGCGGCCCAGTCACCCACGACAAAAATAATATTGTTCAACTGAACCCGCGGGCTCAGTGACCGGCGGGCTCAGTTGACCATGAAGGGACGCCAACTCATTTTCCAGAAGAGATTGAATATTAACATTAGTGTAAACTTTAAAGTACGAAGTTGACTTTGACAACGTACGTGATAATATCTATAGTCGTTCTTAATGCCGTGGGCACAACACGCGACGCGATAAGGTGGCCTTGGCGTTCAAAGGGTTAACTAACGAAATCACTGACAATATCATATATTAACAGGATAAGTTGAAACAGCGTTGTGTAAGTCGTAAATCCACAGATATCAGAGAAAAGCAGATGAGCGTTGAGCGCTAATAAGCTGAACGTTTTCTATACTTCCGATCTATTCCCACTAACGTACTTATCAGTATGCAAGAAATAAATATATCTATTTATTTCCCTGACCTGACCTGACCTGTCATTGTCACCACTATTCATCACTTCGTGACGAGAGTTAGTGCAGACAAAGATAATTTTCTACAAAATATCAACAAATACAATATTATATTATATTTGTCGATATTTTCTACAAGATATTCGTAAATTAATCTTATTTTTTTAATATTATTCATTAAATTAAAAACACAAACTATTGAATACCGTGCGAATACTAACCCTTTCTTTCCGGCTTACGAGTTAACTCGTTTCGTGCGATGAGTTCTCAGATCCGGTAGGCGAGTATACTCGTTGTTAATATTTTGTCACTACATCCTGGATTATGGCAATCGCCAATCACTTTCGCAACCGAACGCATTGCGTCCCGTACTCTAAGTCTTGAGTCATATCTATTTGCTGCAGTTATTGTGGTGTTGCTAACTAACTACTAGTGAAAAGTGAATAAACTTACTACCCCGAGAATATTCGTTGCGTTGATCTTAATAGTTTCGTTTTACACAAACAATATTAGCTAAACACAATGTTAGCTAACGAGCTATCTCGTCTACCGGCCCTGAAAAGCATTTTACCTAGCCGAGTTAAGTCGCCTTTCGGACGTAAGTGCATCATTTCTGTTAACAAGTTAGCTCGCCTACAGGACTGAGGAGCAGATATCATTTCAGTGGACCTAGCAAACTGGGCAGATTTTGTGTATGACCTTGCCGGAACGAAAGGGCTAAACTGCATTCAAGAGGAATAATAAATATAAATAAATATTGGGGGACAATCTTACACAAATCGACCTAGTCCAAAAACTAAGCAAAGCTTGACTACGCTAAAGCTTTACTATGAGTAATAGACGACGATATACATACTTATATGGGCCCGGGTATGTCCTAAAACTACGACCAAGACCACCAGGGGTTGGGCAGCAGCATCCCTGGAGTGCGGTGGAGATACTGCGATCGCCAACCCGCATGCCAAGCGTGGCGATTATGGCATATACCCTGGCCTATGTCCAGCAGTGGACGTCCTTTGGCTGATATGGTACTTATATAGTTAAATACATGGGAAATGTCCAAGACTCCGGAAGAATATTCGTGATAAGATAAATGCACAAATAATGCCCTGACCGGGATTCGAACCCGGGACCTCCGGTTTCGTATGCAGAGTCACTACCAACTAAGCCAAAGTAGTCGTCAACTAAGCCAAGGGGCCTCTGAAATATTGTAGGTATTGTAACTGGCAATAATAATCATTTATTGTCAATAGTAACGTAAAAGTCACTTTTAAAGTGTTTGGAACAGATTCTGTGATGTTTGGTCGGCGTCCAAAATCAAAAATCAAAATTTGAATAGTTTCTTAACGATGAAAACTGGTATTTTCTCCGGACTTTTTAACTGATTTTAAAGTACGCACGTACGTACGTAGTAACCAGCACCATGGCACTACGCACTACATTTCTGCTTACATATAAATAAAGATTATTGAGTGTTGAAACATATATTTTCTTAAATATCACATATTGTTGTGATGTTTACATATTTGACTATGTAGTGTGCACGTGGTGTATTTTTAAATGGAGACAATTCGTTAATATCGTACTAGCTGTCCCATTCTAACTCATTTTGGTGTGCCATAAGGATTTAACGAGACAACTATATGAAAAATCGTCTGGCTTAATATTGCGAGTCTGCTTTTCTCTGATATCTGTGCGTAAATAAAACATACAAGCTGCGAACCATTTCCCGGAATTTTCAAGGTACCAACAAAACACCAATATACGAAACCTACACACAGTGAAGTTTGAAATTACTTTAGGTAATAAGAATGGTTGTCGGTATCGGCGATGTGGTATTTACATTTGATTTGAACATTGCGACAAATTAATAATTTTCACTATAGTAAGTACTACACACAGTACCTTTAATGGAACTCCTTCGACCTCTCTCCTCCCTCCCTGGGCTCCTAAAGGGCTCAAAATCAAGCCATCATCTCACATCATCATCAAGATATCAAGCCAAGTGAATAGTTGCCGTTGAAAGTCGTACTTCGCCTTCGATGCCTATCTTTCTGTACAACGAAGACTAAACCGGGCAATGACGAGCCAAGTTAGGTACCAGTTTCAACGGCAACTCTCTCACCGCCGGTCACCATATTACATTGGAAAAATTTACATGGGTATGTCGAAAAGTACGATCGGCCTCACAAGGGGCTGAACACTTTTGTACATTGTCGCTCGTCAAACTGTCATACTAGGGTGAAAGCAACAGTCCAAAGTGTCCAGCTACTTACGAGGCGGACTGCACAAGAAAGGGCGGTTTACTTCATGTACTTGTCGGAGTGCATGGTGAGGATGCGCGCGGAGGACTTGGCGTCGAGGAAGAGCGCGTGCACGGCGGCCACGTGCGCCGGCGCGATGCGTGCGCAGCCGTCCGCGCGCGCCGCCAGCGCCGCCGGCGTCAGCAGCTGCGCCGCGTACCTGCGCCGGACAACTCTATTATGTGGACCCGAGGGTTTGATACATAACTCGACGGTAAGCGATTCATATAAGGGAATAAATGAAACATCTCAATTGCAGCCTAATTACAGAAGCATAATGCAGGTAGACGTGCAAAAGTATGAATCGCTAATGCATAAACGGTCAGCTGACGCGGATACAATTAACAACGACAGTGGCAGCGGTGCGATGACTCATGCGGCTGCGCCGAGTGAGGCGAGTAAAACCGGTACAAACGTAGCATTTGCTGACACAGCCGTGCAACTAATGACTGATGATGTAAACAACGACTGCTCTCAAGAGAAATTTTCGGATGAGGTGGGAAATAACAATAAGTGGGAGATAGAAGAAACGCTCGGTCGATGGAATTAGGGAGCTGTGCAAGACCTGTGATCTGATAGCACTGCAGGAAACCTGGTTATTATTGGATGATATACCTTATCTTGGTACAATTGATAGTGGTTTCGGGTATGCGGGAACCTCAGCAGTTGATGCATCAATGGGAATCCTGCGGGGAAGGCCGTATGGCGGAGTCGCCCTACTATGGAGGAATAGTATATTCTCTAATGTGTCAGTGATAAAGTGTGATAACTGTCGGGTATGTGCAATTAGGGTAGCCGGGAAAGATCGTCAAATAATTATAATGAGTATATATATGCCTACAAATGCCCCTGCTAATCTTCCGGAATTCACAGACTGCCTCGGTACGGTAAGTGCAATTATAGATGAATACGGCATTGAATCAGTTTTCATTCTCGGGGATTTTAATGCTAATCCTGGCGATTTGTTTTTTAATGAACTAGTACATTTTTGTAGTGAGCAGAATTGGTCTTGCATTGACAGACAAATTGGGACTGTCCTCACTTACTTACACCTTTATAAGTGAAGTATACGGAACCACTAGTTGGCTCGATCACTGTATCCTTACCCGGGCGGCTGTGCATTCCGTGCGCGATGTATATGTTAAATATGATTTGTTTTGGTCCGATCATTTTCCACTTATCATTGAATGTGATTTAGAGCTGTTAAGACCTAATTTGTCTACTAAAATAATAAGCGACAATAAGGTAGTCTGGGGGGAACGAACTGAGCAGGAAATAAATGTGTATTAAGAGGGAAGCTCACAATAGATTAAGAAATATAGATTTCAATGAGAACTTTATAAATTGTGCAGATAAATACTTGTGATAACGTGGCTCACAGACGTATTCTTGACAACATGTATAATAATATTATAACGGCGTTATGTGGGGCGGCTGTGTATGGCAGAGGAGGGGGTAGTCGGAGACGGAGGGAAAAAGGGAAAAGTATTATGGGATGGAACGAACACGTGGTCGATGCGCATAGGGTGGCCAGGGTGAAGTTTGTTGAATGGGTATCATGTGGAAAGCCCCGGTCAGGTATAATATTTCAGGAAATGAGTGCAAGTCGACGAGTATTCAAATCTCGATTGAAGTGGTGTCAAAACCACAAAGATCAACTGAGAATGGATTCTCTCGCTGAAAAATATTGCAAAGGTAATTTCCGAGGGTTTTGGCGTGATACGAAGAAGGTGAACATTCGGCCTGGTTTTCCGGTGAGTGTGGATGGCGTGAGTGACCCTAAAACCATTGCGAATGTTTTTAAGGACTATTTTCGTGTAAAGTCACCTTTAAATCAGTGGCGGGCGACGCGCGATGCTCAGACCGTCAACGAAGTAATTCAAACTAGATTTACTGCAAAAGGTGTTGCAAGTGCTATAAAATCTATATCGAGGGGTAAATCCCCGGGCCTTGACGGTCTGAGCATAGAGCATCTCCAACATGCTGGCTCGCACATTGCGCGAGTCTTGGCCATGTTTTATAATTTGTGCATGAGTCACTCGTATATGCCCACCGAAATGCTGAAAACTATCGTTGTACCTATAGTTAAAAATAGAACCGGGGACTTATCGGATAAAAGTAATTACAGGCCAATTTCTCTTGCAACTATAATAGCAAAAGTGTTTGTCGCGATGCTTGATACACAGTTACATAAACACGTAAAATTGCACGACAACCAATTCGGTTTTCGGCCTACCTTGTCCACGGAAAGTGCAATACTGTGTTTAAAGCATACGGTGAGATACTATACGGACCGACAGACATCGGTTTATGCATGCTTCCTCGACCTATCAAAGGCTTTTGACTTGGTGTCCTACGCAGTACTTTGGAAAAAGCTTGAGGATTTTAATATACCATCTGAAGTAATTAACATCCTTAAGTACTGGTATGGGCACCAAGTCAACAGGGTAAGATGGGCAGGAACCACGTCTGAGGAGTATGGGTTGGAGTGCGGGGTGAGGCAGGAGGGGCTGACTTCGCCCGCACTGTTTAACCTGTACATGAACGCACTTATCGGCGCGCTCAGCAGTCGGCATGTCGGATGTCATGTGGATGGTGTTTGTGTGAACAACCTCAGCTACGCAGACGACATGGTGCTGCTGAGCGCGTCGGTTTGTGGTTTAAGACGGCTTATAACAACATGTGAGGAGTATGCCTTGAGTCACGGGCTTAAATATAATGTGTCAAAAAGTCAGTTCATGGTCTTTGAGGCCGGCAGTAATCGGCCATCTAACGTACCTGCAATAACACTAAATAGAACACCACTCGAAAGAGTGGAGTGCTTCAAATACTTAGGTCATGTCGTTACGGCCGACCTTAAAGATAACGTCGATATCGAAAGAGAACGAAGGGCGCTGTGCGTGCGGGCAAACATGTTGGCTCGCAGGTTTGCACGGTGTTCAAGCGACGTGAAGCTAACGCTGTTCAAAGCTTACTGCTCGTCGCTGTACACGTGCGGCTTGTGGGCTAGCTACACGAAGAGGGCGTACAGCGCCCTTCTAGTCCAATATAATAACGCGTAAAGGGCGGTGATGGGGTTGCCTCGCTACTGCAGCGCTTCGGGCATGTTTGCTGCAACGCAAACAGCATGTTTTCACAGCACTATGCGAATGCAGGCCGCGTCCCTGGTCAAGCGTGTGCGGGCCAGCACCAACACCGTCCTGGCGATGATCGCGGGTAGAATTGACTGTCCTTACATCGTGCACTGTTGCAACAGACATGTAAGGACTGGTGTAGGTTAAGAAAGTGATGACTTAATGCCATGTTTTTATTTCTTAGGATAATTTATTTAAATGTTTAATCTATGTATGAGCTCAAGTGGCTTGAAATAAATGAATTTTTAATTATTATTATTTTTTTATTATTATTGCTGGTGCGCCTTCTAGGCCACCGGGGCATGGGCAGCAGCATCTCTGGAGTGCGGTGGAGATACTGCGATCGCCAAAGCATGGCGATTATGACACTTACCGCCCATGTCATTGGGGGAGGTCTGTGTCTAGTAGAGGATGTTCTTCGGCTGATATGGTGGTAGTGGTGGCCTATTAGGCGCAGGAAGCGAGGGGTCGGCTAACGGGGTGGTTGGCAGGCCGAGGCTTACCGAGGCCTTCCGAGAAACGAGTCCAGCGATTCCAACGAGTGCATTTATCGAACAATATGAGGGAATAACACAAATTTATTGCAAAAAATCTTTGGTGGCGCGCTTACCTAATGACGCGGTGATATTTTCACTTTAATTTAGATGAAACTACACTGTCCGCAACTTCTTTCAAAGGCGATTCACAATATTTTTTACGCTCAAAATTGGGTTGCAAGTAATAAATGTAGGAATGGAACGTAAGGGAATACAGTGAAACGGAACGTAAGTGTGCGAAAAGAATGACTTGAGGCGCGAGAGCTCTTCAGCTGGAAACGGAACGGAAGCATGCGTGGCTTAAAAGACAATTATTATTGTAAAGGTATTTCTAACTAAAATAAAACTAGTTATCCTTTAAACTAATTATTCTTTAAACCTTATTGACACACGTACGAAACCCGTATGCGAGTTCCACTACGTTGCGCGGTTTGACGGATCGATTGAACACATTAAACTATTTTCAAATAATGAGACGAGCACAATATAATTGGGAAGAATATATTAGCATTAACTTTCTGCTAACTAGGTATGCAATTCAGTTTGCTGTTTGCAAATGTTGAGCAGAGCGTGTCTACCCGGAAATATACGGAAATATACGAAAAACCTCCCTGGTATGTCTGAATTTCAATTATTTTAAATCTAAACCATCGTCATGATGTCACCTATCGACATGCAAAATGTGAGCGTGAATTGTTGAAGCGTGTAGAAGCGATACGAACTAAACAAAATACATCTGTCGCCTAAGAATGAGCTTCGCTTCGCTCAGCTCTATAATTAGTCTTACTCTGTCATCAGGACATCCTGATGACAGAGTAAGACTATGGATGAGATCATCTGCCATGCCAATAATAAATAAATATAGGAGACAATTTTTAACACAAATCGAATTACACAGTACATAGTCACATAGTAAGCTCAATAAGGCTTGTGTTATGGGTAGTAGACGACGATATATTTAATAAACATACATACAAACATACATACATAGAAAACATCCAAGTATCATGAACAAATTAAATATATCTATACATATAATAAAGCTGAAGAGGGTCGAAAGTCTGTACATGGAAGACATTCGAATAAAAAATTGGCTGAGGATACTTAGAATCGATAACAGAACACGTTACAACAGTTTTTAGAATTTTAGTCTGTTTATCTGTTTGTCTGTTTACTTGACCGCGCATCACGTGAAAACGGATGAACGGATTTTGATGAAATCTTTACTAATCTGTCGAGAAAATCCCCGGTCAGGTTTTAGGCTATAAAAATTGTGCAGATTTGTGTTAAAAGGGGGTAAAAAGAGGGGTTGAATTTTGTATGGAACTCCTATAATCCACGAGTTACAGGTTTTAAAAATTGGTAAGCACATACTAGACGACCAAGAAAAACCATTCACATTCAAAATTTATGAAATCTTAAGATAAAAAAAGAAGTAAACGCTAGCGCTGCGCCGGGACGCTATCTAGTGTGCGCGCCAGCCGCCACGGTCTCTTCAAAATTTAAAGCTATTATTTTTATTATATCCCTTTAAGTACCTAACTGTGACCCTGAACCCAAATTTCGGTCCCGTTTCCTGGATATAAAATCTACATGTGTAACTTTGTAATCCTATTACTTTTGCCGATTACTTAATATTCAGTCACTTATACCACATAAATAGAAAGATAAAGAAAGAAAGATAAACACATCATGGCGGTCTAAATAACCTATACATAGTGTGTGTATAACTACGCTCTGGCGTCAGCCCCGCGTGCCTTGCCGCCCTCTACCACCCCTTCATTATCGCGTATAAAACTCTTGGCTTGACTTGGCACGGCCATCGGGCTTTCGGCCCTCAGCCTTATATGAAAAGTCCGCTCTGTTGGGCCTTTCATATAATGCCAAACAGAGCCTCGGGCCTTCGGCCCTCAGCCATACATAAGGAGGCCGCTATGTGTGAATGATCGGCTTACGGCCTCGCATTTGATGACGTTCTGCTTCGCATTTTCGGGCATCATTATTACGTAAAGAACCCGCTCTGTTGGGACGCTTAGCCTTCGGTCTCGCGTGCCTGGCCGCTCTGCTTTGGGCCTTCGGCCCTCAGCCTTGCATAAGGAGCCTGCTCTATTGGAATGACCCCATGTCTTGCGGGTCTGCTTAGGGCCTTTGGCCATCATACTTACATGAAGAACTCGCTCTGTTGGGACTACGTTTTACGGCAGAACTGCGTAGCGAGACTTCTATCATTATAATTGTTATTTTTTTGACGGGATTCATTCGTCTAGTATCGGTACATTTGATTTTTCGAAATAAGCACTTAATCAATCGTTTTGACACTAGGATTTCTAGAGAATACACCCCTAAGGTTCTGGTGTCCTTTTCGACGCCGTCCAACCATCTCAGCTTGAGAAAAATTGTATGGGCAAACAAATAATTCTAAGGCGAGAACGAGTTCTACGCGGACGAAGTCGCGGGCAAAAGCTAGTATATAATATATATCTGCTCACCACAGAAACAAATGTCCTTATCAGGATTCGAACTCAAGACCTCCAGCTTCGTAGACGATGTCACTACCAACTGGGCTAAACAGGCCGACAAAATAATGAAAATATAGTTCACCTGAGCGTGCTGTTGGCGCCGACCTCGGCCAGCGCGGCCAGCGCCTCGTCCTCGATGCTGATGCCCTCCGTCGTCGCGCGCAGCTTCAGGATCTACAACAAACGGTTAGCTTTATAGGCATAGCCGACAGCTGTCACCGTCAATCCACTGAGAACAACTACTCCGCATATAAAAGAACGGGCACCTGTTATTTTGCGCCAAAACTCAAAGTGCCGGCCACCAAAAAAAAAAAACACTTTCAAACTGTTGTATGAAGCATGTCTACAATGTGCTAAGAATTTCTAAGTTTTATTAAAAACAGAGATCAGAAAAATACACTTTCTTTTGATGAAATATATGGGAAAATTCGACAACTAATCGCTAACCACACCTAAAGTACGTATTGACTTATTGGTGTCTTATTATGATGTCGTTTAGGATGATTACGGGTTGGCCGGTACTTTTACTTTTGGGCCCAACTTAGTGTGAAACGTGGCTGATTTCCTTTAAAAGATCATCATTATATCAGCCGCAGGATCTCAACTGCTCCCCCAAAGAGTGCCACAATGGCTGGTTCTGCACCGCCACGTCCAGCCTCCCCCCGCCGACGCATCAGCTCTCCGCTCATAATAAAATAAATAATTAAAAAATAAAAAGCCCTTTATATATTATATCTATTTTATATCTATAGGTATTTAATATAATCAGACAACCACTGGTGAAGGCCTCCTCCAGCTGTCGCCACAGTGCCCTATCTACCGCCTTTCTCGTTCATATTCTGCCGGCAACTTCCTCAATGTCGTCCTTCCACCTCCGATGCGGCCTGCCGCGGGGGCGGCGCTCATAAGAAGGCTCAAAGTCACCCAAGGAGCAATGGAGACGGCTATGCTGGGAGTTTCTCTGCGTGGTCGCTTTAGAAATGATGCCATCCGCAGCAGAACCAAAGTACCCTAATCCGAATCGCTACTACTACTAACCCTCCATCCCCTTCTAGCCCAGCCTCCAGCTCGCTAAACTTAAGTGGCAGTGGGCGGATCACATTGCACGTAGAACCGATGGCCGTTGGGGGAAAGGTTCTCTAGTGGCGACTACGTACCGGAAGGCGCAGCGTGTGGTGTTTTATCATATTTTGCCCGCTAGCCAAGCGACAATATCGCAGAATTTCTTACAAAAATGTTTACAACGTGGACTTCTGACGTGAATTCTACGCACGGGCTACATAACTTGGGTTAAAATTGTCAATTAAGGTTTAGGTACATAAGGTGCACTTAAACCCTAGAATACCAGTTCCAAAAAGTGACCAAGAGACGAAGATTATGGCAACCAACAATACAAAATTACCTTTGCCCAAGTAAGCTCTCAATGTAAGATAGCAAAACTTGGAAGTGTACCTGTAACAGCTCAGTTTTGTTGTATGGCAGCGTGCGGATGATCAACAGCCTGTCCAAAAGATCCAGGGGAATTCCGTGTGGCGATATAATGTCTTCAGTGCCTCTGAAACACAGTCATTCAATTAACATGAAACTGTGACAACAATACTAGTTTCATCATTGCCATCAAAATCATCATTTTCAGTCATAAATAGCCCACGGCTAACTATTCTTCGAGTTTGCCATTCATCTCGTTCCCGTGCTAGTCTCTATCCAGCAATTCCAGCAGTGACCCGCAGATCCAGGATTTTGTTTAGGGGGGAGCCTATCAGTCATGGGTGGAGTCAGGGGGACTTATCCTTTAAAAAGACCACGTCTTTTTTGAATGACTTCGACCCATCGAGATGGAGGACAATGTGTTTTAATAGTCATCAAACGGCCAACTCTTTCGTCCATTAGACATCTAACGGAGAGATCTAGGTCACAAACATCTCAACACGATTTAATGTCACGGCGTACAAGGTTTGTTGAATATTTGAGCACCCTGAAGTTAACTGATATATTTGATAGCCACAGTATAATCATTAATGCATCCAAGATGATACAAATAAAAACATGTCCACCTTGTTAACCGACTTCAATAGAAGGAAGGAGGTGCTCAGTTCGTCTGCATGTTTTTTATGTATATATGTTCCCCGATAACTCTTGACCACGTTGGCCGATTTTGATAATTAATTATTTTTTTTGTTTCAAAACAAATACTCCCAATGATGCGGTCCCAGATAAATTTGGTAAAGGTCTGATGATAGGATTCAGGAGGAATCGAGGGAGCTCCTCAAATTTAGATTTCGGTATTTTCTGTAGTTAATTGGAGTGGGGGGAGGGGTGTACTTTATTTCTACGAGTAGGGACGGGCGATCTCTCGCTGCACAACGTAGTCTCGTGTATGTTGGGCAGTGAGAGATCGTGGGACGCTGTGACAAAATACTGTGTAAGGGTAATGTCACAAAAAGAGAAAGCGGAGCGGGAGCGCGAAGAAAGGGCCGACACGCACTTGGGGGAAGGCGGCGGCAATTTATTAGCCGCCAAATCCCTCAGTAGAGCCGGTGGGATGGGGACCCACCATATAAGGCCCTGCAGGTCTGGGGGAAGGGTTGAAACGTCGCCGACCCTTCCCTCCTTTTTTTTTTTTATTAAAAATGGGATTGCTCTTGGCCAGCATCTAGCCAGGGGGCAAAGATGAGGCCGACGATGAAGCGAGCTCACCCAGAAGATGCCTATTCACTCGTGCCTTAAGAAGGTCCAGGTTATATGAACTCGGAAATACAGACGCCGGCAGAGAATTCCAAACCTTAGAAGTGCGTATTATAAAAGATGCAAAGCGCTTGGCGCGAAGGTGCCTGCTCCGGTATAATGGCTGGAGCAGCCGGGGGGACGTCATGGTAGAATGCTTGCGATCCCATGACGCCGGTGTGTTTTTAGTGGGTATGCCCCTCCCCTCCCTCCGACTAACGGACCCCTCTGTGACCTGGAGAGAGTCCCACATAACCCCAATGGCCCACACCGACAAAAAAAGGGTGTAGTTTTTGTATAAATTATTAAAATACTTACCTTATTAGACAGCGCCCTCTGTTGGTGGCGAAGATGACAATAGGCGCAATCGCAGATTCCAACGCTCGGTGCAGGTACGTGAATGTTTCTATATCTAGCATGTGGACCTGTGGGGACATAAAATTATTAGTCATCAATCATCAAGGTATGAAAAATGTCATCCCATGACTATTTTATGCATAAAAAAGCTCGGAGACGTATAGTATTATTATTATTAAGGATCTTTTATAATTCTTAATTAACGAAAATGGACTCTTGAATATCTTCGGAATGGTACGAATTAGGATACTAGTGTCTTAGAGAAGATTACTTTATTTCATCTCAGGAATGTGCCCTACGGCGTTAAAAGGTTAAAAGGCCATATACTTACTATCTTCAATGACATACTATATTTATACAAATATTGTTCAATTGTAGTATAGATAATACTAACCTCATCAATGAATAGAACACCAGGCACTAATTCAGCGATTCCTTGGTCAATGTATTTGTTGACTACTTTGTTGATTTCTTTCCTAAGTTTGTCTGTAAGCAAAACACGGATAGCATACATTAACGACACTACGACGACTTTAAATAACTATATTTACACAATAAGTTCATATCATCCACTGGAAATCCACACACTACGTCTGTCGATGAGAAAATTAATACGAACTAATCAAACTAATGTATACTTAGCTGCAGAAAATATGGCCAAAAAAAGTTGCATGATGTATGAAAACCGAACCAAATTTGGGCCATTTTTTTGCCGCTGAGTACATTTTTAGTTTTTTGTTGGTTACCGTGCACCATTAAAAAACGGCCAAGTGCGAGTCGAACAACAAAAAAAAGTGATATATAAAATACTATGTTGGTATTTGTTGGTAAAATATACGTAAGAATAAACATTATCACCAAATTTCAAGTTCATAGATTAATGGGAAGTAAGTCTATGAAATAAAATTTTGAAAAAAAGCTGATTTTGGTGACTGCTCATTCCTTTGTTTATTTTTTCAATATTTTTAAAACAATAAATACAATATTTAATTTACATAACGTGTTCTAAACAACGATATTCTAACTCGATAAGGTAGGTTAAACTTTTTTTTCGCGGCCCCCTTTAGCTGCACGCTGGAAGGTCAGACGACAGTCGTTTCCGTAAAATGAGTGCCTAGCCTACGCCAATTCTTGGTATTAGGTAGCGGACCCCAGGCATCCTTCAGTGTGCAAGTGTACTGGGATAACGCTAGGATGATGATGACATTGAATGCTACATTGATTGTTGCCGGGCTTCTTTAGATGATGCAATAAACTAACCGGTGATCTCAGTCTTCTTGGGCTTCATGAGCTGTCCCATCATGGACATGATGTCGTGTCCGCCCTGCGGCCGCGCGTTTGCGCAGTCCAGGTCATGCAGCGTCACGTCCTGCACCACTTCCTTCTTCTTGTGCACGTCGCCTTTTGGCAGAGGGACGTACTCCTCCGCCTGGGTAAACACACCAACAGCTTATTAACAAACATGGCTTCAGTACCGGATCGGCTTCGCTTCAGCTTGAGCCGTTCATCCCCCTATGCAGCCTTAACCCTTTCGTTCCCGCAAAGTCATACACAAAATTTACCCAATTTGCTAGGTCCAGTGAAATGTTATCTGCTCCTCAGTCCTGTAGGCGAGGTACGAGGGTGGGCTGCCTTTTAAGTTCTGTCGTTTGCAAACCTCCCGTGATTGCATAAAAAAGAACTAGTGTCATCTTAAAATATTTGAATTTAGAATTCGAAAACAAAAGAATGACTCGAAATCGGCCCAACCGTTTTAGTACAGCGTTCGTTCAAAGTTGACAAGTCAGTTGTGAAAATGGAAATTTCGAAGGAAAATTTACGTGCGATAATTTTTTACAACTTCAAAAGGGGCTTAACGCGACTTCAGTGCTTCGAAGAGTTGACTACGGTTTTCAACATTGACTGTTTTCAATGATAAAGCACCATGCCTCCGGACTGTGGAACGCCGGTATTTAGAATTTCAACGTGGTTGCTCTAGTCTTGGTGATAGACATCGTGAAGGTCGACCAAAAACAGCCGTAACCAAGGAGAATATTGATGCTGTACGGCAACTGATCGTGCAACATACCGTGAGATAGAAGCTTCCTTAAGTATTTCAGGGACCAGTGTTCACAGTATTTTACATGATCACTTAGGCGTAAAAAAGTTGATCTCACGCTGGATACCACATTTACTCAGTGAAGACCAAAAAACGGCTCGCGTTCGATAGTGTCGCAAAACTCTGCGGCAATTCAACCGAGGAAACTCGAAACATGTTTACGACATTATCAGTGGTGACGAATCTTGGATATATGCCTACGATCCCGATTCTAAACAGCAGTCGACTGTTTGGGTGTTCCAAGATGAGCCAAAACCGACCAAAGCAATACGATCACGCAGCACTTCGAAAAAAAAAAGTGGCCACGTTGCCACCATCGTGCTCGAGGATTGTAAAATGGTTAATGCTGACTGGTATACCACTGTCTGTTTACCAGAAGTCATCGGCGAGTTTCGAAAAAATAACCCAAGACGCCGTATAAGACTGCACCACGATAATGCGAGCTCGCACACCGCCCGGCAAACAATTGCGTTTTTAAAAGAGCAAAACGTCGAAATTCTGGAACACCCGCCGTACAGTCCAGACTTCGTGGTCAACGGTACCAGACGCCTGAAGAAGCGGTTGTGGCATACAAAACGGCCATTTTGGAGACCCCGACTTCGGACTGGAATAATTGTTTCGAAAATTGGTTCGATCGAATGAAAAAGTGTATTACATATCACGGTGATTACTTTGAAAAATAATAAATACCATTTAACACTTAACCCTTTCTGTACGGGTGACAACCAGAGTTGCCAATTAGGCAATATCACTGTAGTACGGGTGTCAACTATGGTTGATCGAAACAAGGATGAAGTTCGATATTTTTTTTTCAACAAACTTAGACCTTATGTTTTGGTAATAACGATAATATTTAGTAGTAGCATTAGTACAGATACAAAGAAAAAAATGCCAGGACATTTTGGTAGATGGCGTTGAAATAAATACTTATTTAAAAATCCCGCATTTTTTCTGTCAACTGGGGTCGACACCCGTACTCCACAAGTGCAGAAAAAGTAACTCAATATGGCGGCAAATAGTGTTGTTTTATATTACATCGAGTTTTAGTAGTGGGGCCAGTTGCAAGTGTTATGGTCGTAAATTTCGTTATTTAAAGAATATTAATAATTATTATCATTTCTAGACCTTATTCTATTCAAAATATCATAAACTAATATTTACAAAACTAACAATATAAGTAGTTAAAATCGCTTGTAGTAACTTAAATTTTTATTTATTTTTAGTGAGAGATATTACGCGTGAAATATATACTATTAGTGATTATAAGTGCAATAAGTGAGTAGTTATCAAACGTGCATAATGTTTTTAATGTGTGTATAAAATTTCAAGCACATAGCTTATATATTTCAGAAAATACACGTAAGTGAAAATATGTCTAACCGCCGACTCTCGCAAAAACATGCCCGTATTGAGGCGGTGCTAGGCGTTCAAGTCCCCGTACAGAAAGGGTTAAATTGTCTTTAGTTTTTCCAAACGACACAACTTAAAAGGCAGTCCTCGTAACACGTTAACAGACCTGGAATGATGCTCTTACGTCCGAAAGGCGACTTAACACGGCTAGGTAATACGCTTTTCAGAGCTGGTAGACGAGATAACTCGTTACCTAATATCTCCAGCTCTATGTTGTTTGTGTAAAACCGAAATTATTAAGATACAAATAGGTAATGAATATTTTTGGGGTAATAAGTTTATTTACTTTTCACTCTTAACCTAGTTGCCAACAATGGCAACACCACAATTTCTGAAGCAAAAAGATAATTTTTTTTTCGGCAAAAATTTATTATAACCGCAAAAACCTTAATATACCATAATGTACTGTAAATGTTAAACACCACCATATCAGCCCTAGGACGTCCACTGCTGGACATAGGCCTCCCCCAATTTCATGGGGGGTAAATGCCATAACCGCCACGCTTGGCATGCGGGTTGGCGATCGCAGTATCTCCACCGCACTCTAGGCATGCTGCTGCCCATTCCCCGGTGGTCTTGGTCGTAGTTTTAGGAAATACCCGGGTAGGTTTTCGTCGCCCGAGTCGCTTTCCAGATCGTCGAACGATGGTTTTTCGGCCTTGTCACCGGCGCCGAGCTCGCCTGCTCCGCCGCCCATCGACCGCAACATCTCTTCGATGTCGTAGTTCATAGCACCTCCGCCTTCCTCTTCTTCGTCGTCTCCATCTCTCCACTTATTGAAATCGATTTTTAGATAATGCGGCTTCTTCTTGTCCTTCGTTAACGACGGCCAGTAAGGCGCATCCTTCTTTTCTTTGCGCAATGCCATTTATGACTATTAGGATACCATATATGACTCAAGACCTAGAGTGCGGGACGCAATGCGTCCGGTTGCGGAAGTGATTGCCGATTGCCCTAATCCAGGATGTCGTCACAAAAATATGAACAAGTATACTCGCCTACCAGATCTGAGAGCTCATTGCACAAAATGAGTTAACTAGTCAGCCGGAACGAATAGGTTAAGGGCCAGTACAAAAATATAAAAAAATGTTCTTTTCAGTATTTTTTGTATTAAGCTCCTGCAATGTAGTCAATAGCAAAAGTAGATGATCATATTAGTACCTTGACACTTTCACTACTTTGAAGCATCCTAACTGTCGCAGTATTTTTACGTTAGTGCGACAAAGTACAAAAAACTGGCCAAGTGCGAGTCGGCCTCTCGCACCGAGGGTTCCGTAAAAATATTTTTATTATGTGATGTAACTAAAAATGGACAGGAGGAGAGACAGATGGACAGACAACAAAGTAATCCTATAAGAGTTCCATTGTTTCCTTTCGAGGTACGTAACCCTAAAAATGGTGATCTACATTTGCAGTTGACTGTACACTTATCAATTTCAGCCTAAAATCAGTTTATAACTTTTTGCAGTATTAATTCAGGTGTCGCTGTCTGTCTATTGGCTAGTGTCGCTATTTAGATACGTTCATGCAACGCGCGATTTTACCGCAACAAAAAATTGTCATGTGTATCCTCTCTTAAAACCCCTTAACTTTCGTACTGTGATAGGATTGAACTTCACGCTCGTCTGGAGTCTCAAGCAATCAAAGGCTATTGTGTCCGTTTGCTACCAGACAGGGTGTTAATTGTTTGCCATGGCATACAAATTTGAACTACAAACCTCAAGATCAAACTCTGTGGCGAATGTGTCACTCCTGCCTTGCCGCTTCACTGCTCCTGAGTTGGCCTCAATGTAGATGACATCTCCGACTTCCACTTTCTCCTTCTGCAGAGACTCGTAGATGGTGGGGTCCAGCTTCAGCTGCTTAGTACCCTTGGCAGTCTTCAGCCCGATGATCACATGAGACACAGTCTTCCCATAGCCTGAGGAAACAATTTAAGTAGTCAACACCAAAATATAATTAGTTGTGTACATTAAAGTTAAATATGTATGGTTGAACTTTCAAAAGACTTGTTAATTTTGCATGTATTTTATCAGTTACTGTTGAGCAGCTATGTTTATTACAAATTTGCTAACTAATATTATTCTGCTTAATTTATGTGCATTAATGCACACATGTGTATATTTTTATTAATTTTTGGTTTAACCATACAATACCTGTCTTCACACACAACATATAAAATAATCTGGTAACCACCATATAACTGGATAAATATAAAGATTTAGCTACTTAATCAATTTTTCGCCTCCATAAAGAGTTGTAATTCTTATCAAAATCTTCACAGCCATTTTCCAAAACCCATTTACAAATAAACATTCTAATATTGGTTCTTTAATAGTATAAATAATATAATAATAATAAAAGCCATTTATTTTTTTGTCTAATTTAGTTTTATATATGGATCCCTTTTTAGGTATAGGTTTCCTCCAGCTCTTTCCAACATTGTCTGTCCTTTCCCTTTTTTCATCCACTGTTTGCTTGCAATTGCTTGTATGTTGTCTGCCCACATTTTGCTCGGTCTTCCAACTTTCCTTTACTAGTATAGAATAACATAATAGGAATTTTTTAATTCAAGTTATAAGCTATGCGTACTTACCACCAGCAGGGTTCTCTGTCTCCACTGGAGTAAACTCTGTCACCTCGCCCTCATACACCTCTTTGGTCTCCCGGATGCGCAGACCAATTGCACGTCTGAAGTTCTCCATCAGCACCTCCGTTTTCTTAATTTCAGTACTGTACACTTCACTGCCAACCATTGGACAGAATGGTACCTGAAATATCAAGTAGTTTTCAGATTATTTAACTCCATGTTTCTAGTTCCTTCCAAGAGATCCCTTCTAGGACTAAGTTCATCTTTGTATTTAAATCTTGTATGGCATTTATATTGTTTTAACCTGTTATTGAGCACAACAAAAACAAATTGCTTACAATCCGTGGGGGTTGTTAGTCTTTGGTGACCAATTACCGCCAGATAGGCTGTAAATTTCTTTGGTAGAAACTAGATTAACTCACTTTGTTGCCCAGCTCCTGTGCTATGGCCAAAGCAATGGCAGTCTTGCCCGTCCCTGGTGGCCCAGCAAGCAGCAACGCTCGACCAGCCATCTTCTTGCTCCTGATCATATCCACGACCACTCCTGCAGCCTGCAGAAGCCACATAGTTGAATCAAACATTATTTACACAAAACCATGGTAACCAGAAAATTATAACCTCAAATTGTTACATGTTTGATCAATAGTACAGTTAAGCTTTATTATAAACAAATTTAAGTTAAGAGCCGTAGCATAATAACCGAAACCTTTAATCTACAACATGTTTTATTTCAATTTACCTCTCTCGCATTTTCTTGTCCCACGAGACCGGCTGCCATTTGAATTGGAACTCCATTTTCGTCTAAACCAAGCCCTTTAATGTGAGTGTGTGCTGATATTCTCTGTGTTTTAGCAGTACTTTTGACTTCTTCAATCTTCATTTTGAATCGCGGCTAGTAATTTCACTGCAAAAACAATAACAAATCGACAATACGAAGACGCGAAAAGAAGAACGAGAACGACAAGACAACCTCACAAGAGGACGCGAATGGATTGAATGATTTTTGTTTGAATGAATACTTTTTCTTCATGTTGCCATATTATGACAATAAAAGTGGTGAAGTTTGAGATTCGATAACGATTTAAAATCGAACTCAAATAGCTTCCTAGATTAACACTATTACTATCTCTTTCACTCATTATTATGTATTCATTTTCCTTCTCGTCGCTTCGCTATCTCGCTACTGTCATTGTCATCTGTCATTGTCAAATGTCAAATGTTCTTGCATTGCTCCGCCAGCTCCGCTTGGATAAATCATTTTTTAAGAAATCTCTGTTACTTAATTTAGATATGTTAGTTGTCTACAACTGAAGGGAAACAGCTGTTCATTGAACACTTGCTGTGATATATTGCACCTTTGGCATTTACAATAATATATTTAGCATAATGTGTTTTCTTTTAACTACACTTGTGCATTAACTATTGTTAAAAAGCAACAGTTATAATGGTGTGAGTAAATACAGAGTATAAATAACTAAATAACCGGTGCAATGGAGTACACGGCGGAGAATTTGGAGTATGCCGTATCGGTCTTTTACAATGGCGAACAGGCGGACCGGGCGAAGGCTCACGCTTGGCTGACGGCGGCCCAGCGCGTCCCGGAGGCCTGGAAATTTGTCTGGGAGCTGCTACAACCCAACAAGGTAACTTTGGTTTCTTAAATCATTACTTTGATAAAAATGTCTATCTATCTTTAGCATCAATAATTAAGTGCCATCTTTTGAACTATACCTTGGCCATCTTGGGCAGGCTATTTTTATCTAGTATTGATATTCAATTTTATTTCACTGTGTCTTTCTTAAATAACAATTAATTTGTTTAATATACTTTCATTAATTACATCAGGCTTTGATTGAAGTACAACTTCCAGGGCACCGAGATCCAATTCTATGCAGCCACAACACTGCACACAAAGATACTCCGGTGCTGGAGTGAGGTGCCCCCAGAGAGCCATGATGAGTTGAAAGAGAAACTACTGCAGGCAGTCTATACCTACAGCAAAGGCCCAAAGATTGTCACCAATAGATTATGTATTAGTGTAAGTTATGTTATTTGTATTACATGTAAGGGTGGTATATCCAATTACTATGTCCAATGTTTGGTCAAATTTAATTTCTATAAAAATTTGATGGTAGTTGACATTCCACTTATTTATTTATTTATTTATTTATTTAAAACATGTTAACATGACATTACAGTTACACCAATGCGTCATGAAACGAAACTAACTAACTAGATACAAATAAATTAATAGCTATTTACGATACAAGGGTTGCAAAACAAAGAAAGGCCGATATGCAGATGTGTGAGGCCCGAGCCGCAGGCAAGGGTCATAAATATGCGAGAGAGGGCTTTCTGCTTTACGACCCGTGTTTTGCACACAATTTTACGTCACCACCTGGCCAAAAAGTGGGCCCTTCCAGACGCGCAGGGTGCGGAAAAACGCGCTCTCTGACAAGTTGTGGTATAAAATTACATTTAATTAACTAAAATACAAACACAATAAAATTATATAGGTACAGTTGATAGCCTAGTATCCATCTCCTCGCAGAATCTCAGACATTCATAGCACACATCCATCCATCGCCACGCAAGTAAGTCACACTCCGGTACTGATGCCAAAAGCGCATTGAGATGTGAGAGAGCGCGAAGTAGCGGTGAGTTCCTGCGTGACACAGTGCGCGCTGCGGGTACCGCCAACAAATCGCGTTGCCGTGGCCTAAGTGTTATCCTGGGGATATCTGGAGCATACAGTCGCACGAGGCGACAGACCAGCTCTGGGCAATCAGACTCTCCCCGTATGATCCGACAAGCAGTGACCATCATCTTATCCAATATCTTTTATCGTATGCACATTAGACATAGATATGAATATCTGGAATACCACCCTATGATATAGTTTGTAGTACTATCAGCATCAAGGTTAACTGACCATTGTTAGACCTTATCTTGTTTCAATAAGGTTCACAAATGGTCAGTTGATCTTGATGCTGATAGTACCTGCTTGCTTTTTTTATTCATCTATGATCAGCTAAAGTATGAACAATTGTTTTATATGCTTTTTTCTATTTTTTGATCTTGGATATGCTTTAAACAATTATGTACACCAAATTTAAATAATTTCATGAACAGTGCTATAAGACAATTATTTGATATATCATACCATCAATATTCCAGTGAAATTCTTTCATAAGAAAGTTTAAATCAAGTTAATGATAAAATGAAATGCCTTGAGTAAAATATTGACTAACCCTATCAGATCAATATCTGCTTGAGGGTATTTTATCATATTCAAATTAGAATCAATGTTAAGGTGAAGATGCTCACTTTTCTTAAAACATTTCTTACTTTACTTAAATAACAAATAATATTTTTGTGTTCATAAAAAAAAGCCTTGGGCTATGTACAACTTAATTATGTTATTTGTTTGTAATGTAAGAATTTATAATAATGACAATGCAGATCAACAACAACACTTGCTCCATGTCCTTAGCATGGAGTAACCTCAAAGAAGTAAATAAATGGATAGTTGGTGGCAATTTATACACAGACTGCAGTGGAGTCTCTGTTTACTTTTTTGATTAAATGGTTTCTTTGTTAGTATTTTTCCGCACTCATTTCGATTCATACTAATTTATATTATTACGAGTAAGCCCTTTGTGCCATAATTTCACAGACTCCTCAATAAAATGTTGACGACTTTATGTACATTACTTGAAATGAATGTTCTAAAAACATTATTACAATTAGAATTTCTTTTCTTCGGCTGTACGAGTAGGTTGACCGATAAATAATGCTTATGTATGGCATTAAGTCTGCCTTTTTTGCAATCCTTTTTAAATAAACAATTTATTTATTAAAACGTAAGGGTTAACTTTGTAACAACGATCCATTGCTCTTTGTGTTTATATTGCCACCAACTGTCAGGTGCGTGCTAATGTGTGAAAAACATGCAAGATGGAATCAATATACAAAATTGTTTTGTAATCAAGCAGTGTAGTCGAAGTCCATAAAACCTTTGTATTTTTTTAAATTGGAAAGTTCATTTACAATTGACCCTTAAAGACTAATCTGGCACTTTATTACTAAGGAAAGGGCCTTGTTGCAGCTTGCAGCATTCATCTTACAGCAGGGTACATCGGACTTGGCAGCTATACTGAGGCCACTGTCATCCGCTGAAAGCACAACACTGTTGTTGGAGGTTCTCACCGTAATACCTGAGGAGGTAATCACGCCAAGTTTTGAATCATTTTTTACTCTTTGACCAAGTAAGTGTATTTTCAATTCAGCTTTCATGTCCCTCCGGATGTTCTCCTCTACAGGTCGCATTTTTCAACCGATTCTCATGAAATTTTGTGAGCAGGTCTGATAAGTATAATATTTTTTTTGTCAATTCAGTGTTAAAATTTTCGAAATGGCGGAGCCATAGATCCCGCCAACGTAAAGAACATCACTCGCGAAGTCAACAGGTCAGAACCACTAGTATATTTACCTAAAGAAGCCTGCGTTTCAGATTATGGCTGATTTAAGTGTCACACTGATGGTCGTCGCCGCCCGTTTAGCGGCGCCGGTACGGTGCGTACCGTACGCTGGTCAGCGCTGAGCTATCGGGGTCGGCGCCGACGGTCAGCGAGACACTTAAACTAGCGTATGATTTGTGATTTAATATTACAATTATTTTTCTGAAATAAACGCTATTTTTGTGTGGAGTATGGATAAGTTGTTGTGAAATTATATGCCTCTACAGTAGAAATAAGTCTAACCGCAAGGGCATATTGTGCAAAAATTTCAACTTACTTTTTTTTTTGTTGATTGTTGGTGAGCCAAAATTATAACGTATGGTAAAATTGTTTATTTAATCATCTAGGAATGAAGGCCCAAGCCTACTGTTGTATAACGCTAGATTATAAGATTAAGAATGCAATTGCATTTAAATTTATCTTATATACAGTACTGGTCAAAAGTTTGAGTTCACTCTGTTATTTTAGTTCATTTACGCCCTTTACTCAGCGCAAGATCACCAATTTTAGCACCTGTAAAGTAACAGATCCTCCATCCTTCAGTGTAGGCATCATGCATAGTTTTATCATTTATCTAAATAAAAAAAAACAGACGGTGCACTTTCAAAACAGCTATTCGCCGATCTGTGTGTTGATCTCTTCATAAATTTCTGGAGCAGTTCGAGTACACGTATTGTCGTCAGATTTGAACGAACCCTTTTGAGAAACCCCCTTTCTGTAATTGCTCCAGTAACCTTTGTTGGACAGAACTTAGCACGAGTTTCTATGCTTAATTTGTTGGCTTTCCGAAACATTTTTATTGGTTTCCACTTCAACGGGTCTTTACCCAGGAACAAGGTTTACACAAGAATTGCAAGTACAGTTTCATGTGTATCTGATAAAATTCACGTAACAACTTTAAATTTCCACCAAGATATATTTATTTAACTATTTTCAAGTCATTAAAACAGCAAAACGTCTAAAAGTCAAAATAAATATTTGAAAATAATTAAATAGAAAATCAAAGTCGCATAAGGTGAATTTAAACTTTTGACCGGTACTGTAAAAATGTGGTTACACAGTCGTACCGGCTCCTGCTACAGTGACGAAAATTGCACATCACTCATAATCATAAGGAACATAGAAACCAAGAAACTTACAAATACAGATAAAGTGGGAAAAGCTTTTATCCCTGTCAAAGCCATTCTGATATTTAATATATTGACTTAAGATTGAATTTCCCGTGGCATGTGAAATAAATTCTTCGCTATACCTGTATTGTGCGCCGCGATCGGCGTTTTTCAAAAGCGCTGCAGTATCCATTAAAGAAATATAATTACTATTTTAGATAATTCTCAAATTACACAGCATAAACTCACAGACTAATACACTGGAACACACTGTGAACTGGAAGAGAAAAGATCCCTTACATGGATAAGTTCGCCTCTGTACCAATATAATCGAATATGTATTTTTTTGTTGTTTTCCTGGTTCCATTAGAATCGTCTTAAATTGAAATTTATGCCATAAGTATAATACAATGCTTTGATATATAGCTGATGAAATTTTAGCAGGTGGCTAGTTGGGCAGGAGGCAGAGCTTTGGCGCAGAGAGACTTGTAGGTTCTTGAATTAAACTCCGTTGTTAACCGTAGAATATAGAATGAATACTGAATAATTTTATTTACAAAATGCTTAACTATATACAACGAAAGGGCTTACAACTAGCGATGGTTCTACACCGAAACAATAATTATTATTACAATATTAGGAAAGGGTAGACGGGCGCGAGCGAGAAGGAGATAGTCGACGCGTGCCGCGCGCGTGCGCGCGGGCTTGGCACGTGCGGCTATATAATAATTTGGGCGCGCGTGTCTCGTCCATTTGCTCCTGCCGTCGCCGGGATGGAAACATCGCTGCGCTGTCGCTCCGTGCCCGAAGATTGAAGCTGCATTGAAGAAACACGACGTCAATCCACGAAGATACTGCTTTGTTGGTTTCTTCACTATTGCACAACTGTCCTTTTCAGGGCAACCAAAACTGCTCTTGTCAGAGCAATTAGCTGTTCTCACAGGACAGCTATTTCTGATGTCAATTGCACAACTGTCCTTTTCAGGGCAAACAAAACTGCTCTTATCAGAGCAATTAGCTGCTCTCACAGAACAGCTATTTCTGATGTCAATCAAGGGTCTCTATACCTACAGGGCTCCCCTTCAAGTGAAACGTACAGGTAATCGAACTTGGCGGCCACTGCGAGTGCGATTGTCGGCTGTAGGTATAGGTATATTTTGGGTCTTGATTGCTGTCGTGTTTTGTTTCAGGTTGCCCGTTGTTGGTTGTTTCAGATTGTCGTTTTGGTTGTCCTGTTGTAATGTGGTAGATGAATTCGGTGTCGAAGTTGTAGATGTAGATGTATCTTGCTCGGTGATTGTGTAGGCGGGCTTGAGTCGGTCGATTGAGACGTTGACTTGCCGGTTAGGTAGTTGAAGTGTGAATTGTTTGTCGTCTCTTTTCAGCACGCGGTAGGGTCCGTCGTAAGGTGCTTGAAGTGGCTTCCTTACGGCGTCGACTCGTAAAAATACTTGTTCGCACGTCTTGAGATCGCGATGTACAAATATCGGTCTTGCGTTACTATGCGGCTGAATAGGCGTCGGTTTCAAGCGCCGTATTGTGTCCCTCAGCTGTTCTACGAAGGCGGAGTCCATAATGACGTCATCGTTCGCAGGTACCGCTGACAGGAAATCGCCGGGTAGTCTCACAGTGCAGCCGTAAGTGAGTTGGGCTGCGCTTACATCGGTGTCACTTCTTAGCGCCGCACGTAGGCCGAGTAGAACAGTAGGTATTTGGTCGATCCACGATTTTGTTGTTTGTAGTCTCGCTTTTAGTGCATTCTTGAGAGACTTATGCCATCGCTCCAGAATTCCATTAGCAATTGGATGGTATGGTGTTGTGCGGGTTCTTTCGATGCCGAGTAAGCGTGTGAGTGACGCAAATATTCGACTCTCGAATTGCCGTCCTTGATCGGTAGTTATTGTGGCGGGGCAACCGAAGCGGGAAATCCAACCGTCGTAAACAGCCTTGGCGACTTGTTCGGCGGTTATATCCGTAAGTGGGACTGCTTCGGGCCATCGTGTTGCTCTGTCGATCATCGTAAGTAGGTATCGATGTCCAGTTGCGGCGGTGGGAAGTGCTCCAACGATGTCCAAGTGGATGTGCTCAAATCGTTCAGTTGGCGGGAAAGATGAAATTGGGCTTGCGGTGTGTCGATGAATTTTCGCTCGCTGGCAGTGTACGCATACTTTGGCCCAGGTAACTACGTCCTTGTTTAGTGAAGGCCAAAAGTAGCGTTGAGCGACTAGTTTTCTTGTCGTTCGGATTCCGGGATGACTTATATTGTGAACAGAGTCGAATGCGGCGCGGCGAAAATCTTCGGGTACATACGGTCGTAAGTTGCTCGTCGATGTTTCGCAGAATAGTTTGACGGCGGTTCCAGGAATTGTGACTTGCTTAATAGAAATATTCGGTTGCTGTGCGAGTGTTTGGATTGCGTTTCTATCTCGCTCTTGGGCTTCGGCTAGTTTTTTGTAGTCAATGGGCGAAGGGCAGGCTATTGTTTCTATGCGGGAAAGGGCGTCGGCGGCGGCGTTTTGTGACCCACTGACGTGTCGTATATCGGTTGTAAATTCACTGATATACAATAGCTGGCGGGTGCGGCGCGGCGACTCGTTGTTGGTACTTGTTTTTGTGAATGCGAACGTTAACGGCTTGTGGTCGGTGAATAGTATTAGTTCGCGTCCCTCGAACATCTTGCGAAAGTGTTTTGTACTCATGTATAGTGCGAGTAACTCTCGGTCGTAAACACAATAGCGCGTCTGTGCGTCGGAGAATTTCTTAGAAAAGTAGCCAAGTGGTTGCCATGTGCTGTTGACGAATTGATTGAGCGATGCGCCGGCGGCCGAATCGGAAGCGTCCGAGAATATTGCAAGTGTTGCTTGATGGCATGGATGAGCGAGTAAGGCGGCGTTTTTAATGCTGTCCTTACATGCGTCAAATGCAAGTGTGGCTTCATCGTCCCAAATAATTGTTGTCTTGTCCTTCTTGCGCGCGTTGTGTAGATATTTGCACAGTGGGGCTTGTAATACCGCGGCGTCCTTAATGTTTTCTCGGTAAAAGTTTATCATTCCGAGAAATCGGCGTAACTCGTCGATAGTTTGTGGCTTCGGATAGTCGGTGATAGCTTGGACTTTCTCGGCTGGTGGCTTGATACCGTCCTTGCTAACTTCATAGCCGAGGAATTTGACGGATGGTTGACCGAATACACACTTCGATGGGTTTATTGTTATGCCGTAGTCTTCCAGTCGTTGTAGTACGGTGCGAAGGTGTTGGCGGTGTTCTTCTTCGTTGATCGATGCCACGAGTAGATCGTCGACGAATGGGAATACGAAGTCGAGTTCGCGAAGTACTTCGTGTATGAAACGCTGAAAGGTCTGTCCGGCGTTCTTGAGACCTGGACACATTCGCGGGAACTCGAAGAGACCAAATGGAGTAATTAGTGCGGTTTTCTCGATGTCTTGCTCGCTGACTGGCAATTGTTGATACGCGCGATTAAGGTCGATAGTCGAAAAAACTTCTTTACCGGCGAGTTGGTAGGTAAAATCGCGAATTCTTGGAATTGGGTAGCGATCGGGCTTCGTAATGGCGTTTAGCCTTCGGTAATCGCCACATACGCGTAATTCGCCGTTTTTCTTCGGTACGACGTGGAGAGGTGATGCCCAAGGGCTCTTGCTTGGTCTGCATAGGCCTTGTTGCATCATGTTGGCGAATTCCTTCCTTACGAGTTCGTATCGATGCGGTGCGATGGGGCGTGGCCGGCAGTGAAGTGGCGGGCCTGAAGTTTCGATGAAATGTTCGACGTTGTGCTTCGGACTGAGTTTCATCGATGAAAGTCGCGTGATTCCTGGGTAGTCGGCGAGTATATTGTGATACGACTGTTGCACGTCTATGCTGCGCACTGTAGGTATGTTAGCAGAACAGAGTTGTGCGTTAGTCGCGAGTAGCGTCTTGCCGTCTATGAGGCGTCGATTCTTGATGTCCACGATGATGTGGTGATATCTGAGAAAGTCGGCTCCCAGGATAGGCTTCGATACGGCTGCGATGATGAATTTCCATTTGAACGATCGTCGTAGGTTGAGATCAAGTTCGAGCGTTTTTTCACCGTAGGTAGGTATTACGGTGTTGTTAGCGGCGTAGAGTTGAAACGGGAGTGGCTGCTCTTGCGTGCCTTTTCTTCTTGGTAGCACAGAAATATTCGCTCCGGTGTCGACCAAAAAGGTGAGTTTCGACGATTTGTCAGTCACGAAGAGGCGGTGAGAGGTTTCGGTAACGCCAGATTCCGCCGCAGCCAGCGTTACGTTTAGTTTTCCGACGGCGGGTTAATCGGCTTGAAATTGCACGGTTGTGTGCATTTATTCGCATCCATACCGAATCGTCGGTGGTAATAACAATACGGCATGGGCGAGTTATTACGGCTGCGGTCTTGCGATTGCGATGTGTTGCGGGAACGGGAACGTGGCGGGAAACGACGGCGAGATCGGCTATCGCGGCGATCGTAATTTTCGCGGGGCCTCGAACGTAGTTCTGCGACTTCGAGCGACAATCTTCTTATTTCTGCGATGAGGAACTGCGTGTCGAGTTGCGAATGTGATTGCGACGGAGGTAGTGGCGGTAGCGGCTGTCTTGACGTGGATGGCGCGGATGATGTAACCGCGGCGATGTGTGATGACGGCGTGTGTTCCATCATCTTGTCAGCGAGGAGAGCGAGGTCGTCGAGCGTAGTTTGAATTCTGAAAGCTTCGCTAACGGTGAGTACGGATCGGATGTGTGGCGGCAAGTGTTCGAGCCACATCATCTGTATCGTACTATCGGGGAATTTCTCTCGGTTGAGATTCTGCATTTGGCGAAGTAGCTGGCTAGGTTTCTGTTCGCCGAGCTCGACTTGCGACAGCAGTTTCTTGGCTTGTGCGGTGCTCGATTCCTCGTAGATGGAGATGAGCCGGTCCTTGATGGCCTTGTAATAGTTCTCTTCTGGCGGCGAGTAAATTAAGTCGGCGATGTTCTGGATATCTTGCTTTTCGAGCTGTGCGATAACCATCTGCGCGAGCTGTGCTTGACTCCTCCTGAGTTCGGAGGTGGCGGCTTCGAAGCTGCAAAACCACAATAGCGGCTGGTCGCGCCAAAATGGTGGTACGCGAAGTGAGAGGGATATCGCGGACACGTCGTGGCTTTGCGTTTGCGGTAGTTGCTGGGCTTCGTTGGCAGCGCCGGCGCCTTGCGGAATGGCTTCAGGGGCGGCAGCGTTTCCTCCGGTCATTCTTGAGGCTTGAGGTTGCTTCTGTGTTCAGTCGGCTGGTCACCACTTTAGCAGGTGGCTAGTTGGGCAGGAGGCAGAGCTTTGGCGCAGAGAGACTTGTAGGTTCTTGAATTAAACTCCGTTGTTAACCGTAGAATATAGAATGAATACTGAATAATTTTATTTACAAAATGCTTAACTATATACAACGAAAGGGCTTACAACTAGCGATGGTTCTACACCGAAACAATAATTATTATTACAATATTAGGAAAGGGTAGACGGGCGCGAGCGAGAAGGAGATAGTCGACGCGTGCCGCGCGCGTGCGCGCGGGCTTGGCACGTGCGGCTATATAATAATTTGGGCGCGCGTGTCTCGTCCATTTGCTCCTGCCGTCGCCGGGATGGAAACATCGCTGCGCTGTCGCTCCGTGCCCGAAGATTGAAGCTGCATTGAAGAAACACGACGTCAATCCACGAAGATACTGCTTTGTTGGTTTCTTCACTATTGCACAACTGTCCTTTTCAGGGCAACCAAAACTGCTCTTGTCAGAGCAATTAGCTGTTCTCACAGGACAGCTATTTCTGATGTCAATTGCACAACTGTCCTTTTCAGGGCAAACAAAACTGCTCTTATCAGAGCAATTAGCTGCTCTCACAGAACAGCTATTTCTGATGTCAATCAAGGGTCTCTATACCTACAAAATGAACAAAGAGTAATGGACGATTCACACCAAACGGCCAGAGTCAGCGCGCACGCCACCAGAGTCAAAGTAATTCGAACCCTCCTTACAGAAGCTAGACTTCGTATCCAAACCGGCTGCCCACAACACATTCATATATGAAATCTTACTTCTGTATGGAGGGTTCGAATTCCTTTGACTCTAGTGGGGTGCACGCTGCCTCCTGCCGTTCAGTGTGAATCGTCCGTAAGTAAATCATGTTTCACGATTAATCTTTCTACAGTATAACAGCATGACGATGGGCACAGCGCTCCGCTCCAAGAACAGAACAGCATTGTCCCAGGCCTGCCCTGCGGTGCTTGATGACCTGTTGCGATATTTGAACTCCGTTTATGAGTGAGTATTCGTTTGCAGGCACTTTTTAGCTCTAATGAACTTATTTTCACTTTAAAAGCTTCTGAAGTTTCTTTTAAATCATAGACCTATATCTGACTTACGTTAATATTCATCCTAATGATCATAATTCTGTTAATCTTGTATTAAAATACTAGTTCTGTCCTGACGCGGCTCGATTTATAACTTGCGTCTCATTTTGAGGATTCCGTACCCAAACGGTAAATAAACTTTTACACCACACCTTGCCAAAAAGCACGTTTTTCCGCACGCTGCGCGGCCGGAAAAACCCGCTTTTTGACCAAGTGGTGACGTAAAATTGTACAAAACACGGATCGTAAAAGAGAAAGCCCTCTCTCGCATATTTATGACCCTCGCCTGCGGCTCGGGCCTCAAACATCTGCGATATCGGCCTTTCTTTGTTTTACAACCCTTGTATCGTAATGTTCTATTACAACAGGAGATGACAATAATAAGATTTTTCACATTAAAGCTAAGGGATATAAATGTACGTAACAGTTTCACAGTTTTGGTTGCACTGGCCCCTACACTAGGCTCAGCCTGTTTCGTAGGTGACCATTTCCGATTCGAGTAGACATAATAGATGCGAAAAAGAATAATAACATTGCGAGACATACGAGAGTTACAAACCGCGGAACAAAACTTAGATCAGTTGTTTGAAGCACTCACCTTGCTGGTCTGCATGTTGATGCAGATCTCGGTGGTAGGTGCTGGGACAGGCTCTCTAAACCCTTGGATCGCCCGAACTCACCTCAGATTCAGGTTACCATTCACCTGCGATGTTACCGGGATACAGCAGATATGCACTTCCTCCAACGGATCAGCCTTCTTCTCAACAATTATGCGTGATTTCTACGTGACAACGTATACTCTCGCGATAGCGACACGATACTTAAATAAAACGAAAATTTGAGCAATACCGCGCCAACAGTTTCGATACGACTTTCAAACCGAAGGTGACGAAGTAACTTTTTTATTACTTTTTAGGGTTCCGTAGTCAACTAGGAACCCTTATAGTTTCGCCATGTCTGTCCGTCCGTCTGTCCGTCCGTCCGTCCGCGGATAATCTCAGTGACCGTTAGCACTAGAAAGCTGAAATTTGGTACTAATATGTATATTAATTACGCCGACAAAGTGGTAATATAAAAAGTGGAAAAAAATATTTTATTAGGGTACCTCCCCTATACGTAAAGTGAGGAGTGTTTTTTTTTTTTCATTTTAACCCTAACGTGTGATATATTGTTAGATAGGTATTTAAAAATAAATAGGGGTTTACTAAAATCATTTTTTGATAATGTTAATATTTTCGGAAATAATCGCTCCAGAAGTAAAAAAAAATGTGTCCCCCCCCCCCTCTAACTTTTGAACCATAAGTTTTAAAAATATGAAAAAAATCTCAAAAGTAGAACTTTATAAAAACTTTGTAGGAAAATTATTTTGAACTTGATAGGTTGAATAGTTTTTGAAAAAATTACAAAAATAATTTCTGAACTAAGTTTGTAATTTAACCGTATAAACAGGTGTTTATTGTACCTGTCATTTCTACAAAATCACAATGAAATGACGTGCTTTCAAAGGTTTTGTGTTTCTGTACTTAATATGTCAACTTAATGTGACGGACGGAAAACTACGGAACCCTACACTGAGCGTGGCCCGACACGCTCTTGGCCGGTTTTTTTTAATGCGAAACGATAATGTTGCCTGGCGAAAATATTTAAAAACTGCATTTCTTAACAGCCATTATCGAGTTTGTACAATGTATTGATAAAGC
This sequence comes from Notocelia uddmanniana, assembly GCA_905163555.1. Taxonomy (NCBI): domain Eukaryota; kingdom Metazoa; phylum Arthropoda; class Insecta; order Lepidoptera; family Tortricidae; genus Notocelia; species Notocelia uddmanniana. Next base: position 26,547,922 of record LR991058.1, on the reverse strand, counting down.
CTGGGCTCCTTTAGGAAACAACAGAAGCCTGGGTGACACCAGGATCAGCTTTGACACCTTATTCCAAGACTTGGAAGTTTTACGAAAGCGGCTGCCATCTTATGATTTCATCCAACCCTGTTGTCTTTCACCGAAAAGTTCTGTCAAAGCAAATGAACGAGCTTGTGTTGTATGTAGTGAATATACGGCGCCGCCAGTGGACGCCACGGTGCAGCTGTGGCTGTCGGCGGCCACGTGCGCCGGCAGCTGGCTGGCCCTGGAGGATGCCTCGAGCGGAGCGTTGCCCGACCGGCTGCCGCTGTGCGGCGCGCTGCTCACCGCCGTCCGCGTCTTGTACACGTGAGTGTAGCGAGTGTCGTAAGCAATGAACGAGCTTGTGTTGTGTGTAGTGAGTTCACGGCGCCGCCAGCGGACGTCACGGTGCAGCTGTGGCTATCGGCGGCCACGCGCGCCGGCAGCTGGCTGGCCCTGGAGGACGCCTCGAGCGGAGCGCTGCCCGACCGGCTGCCGCTGTGCGGCGCGCTGCTCACAGCCGTGCGCGTCTTGTACACGTGAGTGTAGCGAGTGTCGTTGGCCTGGCCGACACTACTGTAGTGTAATTACGCCCCCATATGGTACTTTAGGTACTTACGTAGTTAGTTTTCTCCAATCAATCGATGTACCTAGTTCTCTTCATTAATATATTAAAGCCAAACGAAGAGGAGCGAAGCGGAGGACTTAATTTGATTGGTTAAATCTGCAGGTCTCCGCCCCGCCTTAAAGGAAACGGAGTCTATGGGGTTTGGTGCAACCCACCCTGGGTTGCACCAAACAGTGTGTAATCCTAAGCGGTATTCATTAAATACAAGGTTTGACAAGTTCCTATGGGATGACAGCTGCCGGCGCCATGTTTAGGTTCGTAAGTTGGTGCAACATGAAACTCACCCTAAGGCTGATTACTGAGCTTTGCCGAAGTGGCAAAAGGAAGTTGCCTGGTACACAGTGTGATGACGATGACGTTGTTGCAGCTGGAACGAAGCGGTGTCGGACGTGTCGCTGGACGTGTGCGAGGCGGCGCTGGGCGCGGTGCGCGCCGCCGCCGGGCCCGAGTCGGCGCGCCAGCCCGGCGCCGCGCTGCGCCTCGCCGCCGAGCTCGCCGCGCTCGCGCAGCCCGTGTTCGCGAGGGACGACCGCCCCGACTCCATCAACGAGGTTACTTACTATAGGTCGAACATTTTAACTGAGACGCGGGAGGCGTCTGCTACCCGCCCTAATGCTGTTTTTAGGGCGCTACAGACCAATTAATATGGCAGCCATTACACGGTCAATCTAGATAAATTGTGATCCATATCGCAATCCGTCAATCCAACAGTGTTTTTGTGTGTTTTAGTGTTATAAATAAATAAATAACGCAGACAGCTGAGCGCGTAAGAGGCCTTGCGGCGCCGCTAAGCGGTCAGCGCGCTGCTCGCGCGTCTCTGCTTACAGTGAGCGTTCTAGTGTCGAGTAGTCACATCGTATGCCTGGTTGTAGTGTCACGCGAGACAGTGCTCTGATCAGGCACGCCCTTCAGCTGCATACTATCGTAATACCTACTTATTTCTTCCCGCGTATCGCACCCTTAGAAGCACTGGATCGCAAATTTCGCTTTACGTGAGGTTTCTTTGCAGGAGCTGCTATCGGCGCTGATCACGTGCATGGTGGGCGTGGGCGAGACGCACGCGGGCGCCATAGTGCGCGCCGTGGAGGCCGACCCCGCGGCGCCGGCGCGGCAGCTGCTGGAGCTGCTGCTGCGCGCGCAGGCCGCGCCCGGCCACTACCCCGCGCACGAGGCGCGCTCCAACCTCGTGTTCGGCTTCTGGTACACGCTGCAGGTGCGTCGGTGTTGTCTAGCTCCAACGGCGCTGAGGCCGCGCTCGGTCGGCGCTACAGTGCGGGTGGAGGCCGACCTCTCCTGCTCTCTTATTCCGCGAGACCACCGAGTGAGGAGTTTGACGTGTATAGAATTAAACGAAAAGTACATAGTTCATCCGAGCCGTGACTTCTATTAAATACTTTGAAAGTGCTGCAGACGGTGCATCTGACAACAAAGAAGAATACATCGACAAACGTGTAACTATTGAGGAGGACAAGTTATCTAAAGAAGAGTTGTTTCAATGACATGATTTACATGATCAATTGGGACCCTAAAACAAGTAAAATTATTTTTTTGTGACATTATAATTATGTTGTGTAAATGTATGTCAATAAATGTCAGTAGACTTAACACCCTATTATTCCTTTTTTTACATAATCCCCATAATTTCATGTAAGTTTAGGCGCGTATTTTAATAACTGTATTATTGCATTTTTTTACGATTACAAGAGAACTACATTATTAAGGTTTACAGACCCTGTTTTGCACTTAAATGGAAGTAATTAAATGTGGTAAAACTTAATTGCTCTCAATTTTCTCTAAGCATGAACGGTTATGCCGATATTCGGCCGAAAACATAAGTAAAACTCAAACTTAAAGGCATTTCTGAAAACCATGTAAATTTTTCAAGCATCATATCTTACAAACTATTAGAAATACGGAGCTGTGGGTTGGCCTCAGTTGTTTTTTAACACAAATTTAATATTTTAAAAATAATAGCAACTAATGTTAAAAGCCCATAGTTTTTTAATTGAACTGAACTGCAAACACTATTCGATCGTCATGCTTCGACAGAACAGAAATTATACAGCCCAGAGAAGGATTTGATTGATGGATTCAAGCCAGCGGAGCAGACTACATTCTACGCACTTTCGGTTACATTATTTATTCTTCATCAGTACATTTTGGAGAGTGTGCACAGGAATTACATGACTTGGTTCCACCTTCCCGATTCCATCACGGACGTCCAGACGTGGTGAGCGGTTACATCCTTTCCTTACGTTGTCAGTCTACCATTTATTCGCACGAAACGGTTTGCTTCTTCTTTCCTAGTGCGAACAGCTAAAGACTGGAATTTGTTGCCGCCGACTGTATTTCCTGATATATACAATCTAGGTCTTTCAAGACTGACTAGGCTATTACTGAATAAGTGAGCAACATCTTAGGTCATGTCATCGCTTTCCATCAGGTGAGACCAAGGCCAATCGCTGGTCAGTTCATCATAAAAAAACGGTATGTTTGAAGCGTCATTCAGTCATGTCTATTCCACAGGACGAGATCCTGAACGTGATGGAAACCACGAGCCGTATAACGGCCGTGTGGCGCGACATATTCTCCCGCCTTTTGACCATCTTGGTGCGCAAGGCGGAAGCCCCGCCCGACTCGACGCTGTCGCGCGACGACCAGGAGCTGCTGCGGTGCTACCGGCAGGACGTCGCCGACACTGTGGTGAGTACATACGACCATGCTCAATGGTCCGTTGGTGCCGCAAGAGATGTAGTCCCGTCCATCATCATCGTCTGAAGCCCTATAATCCTGGTTGAGTAAGCTGGACTGTTCGATTTGAGGTCTTTCAGAACGCCGTCCATCCATCGAAGCTTAAGCTTACCGCGGTTACGGCGCCCATCCGGTTTGCTGTCGAGTAGTTATAGCGGAGCTCTGTGTTCCTTCATTCGTGTCACGTGTCTAGCCCAGTTTTATAATTTTAATCACGTTCAGCTCCCTGAACAGTTTTCCTGTCTGTGTTTATCAGATTACCCGACCATTTCTTTCACAGATGTACTGTGTGGGTATTCTGGGCGACTGGTGCTGGACGACAGTAGAGGCCGCGTGGGACGCCGCCGACACCCCACTGCGGCGCGAGGCAGCTCTTCATGTGTTCCTCGCGCTCGCCGACAGCGCCCCGCACAGGCGGGCCCCCGAGCCCGTCCACAACATGCTGGGGCACGCCGTGGAGGCCGCGCGGACAGAGCGCGGCAGGATGCTGGAGACCGCGCTCGACTGCCTGGGTGAGTGTCCCTCACCCGCCGACAGCGCCCCGCACAGGCGGGCCCCCGAGCGCGTCCAGAACATGCTGGGGCACGCCGTGATGATGAAATAAAGGTCCGTATGGGTTCCCTGAAGAATAGACGGAACTCCTCAAATATCATCGGGCCACATAAAGTGACTTGGTTGAGATCTGTAGTAACCACCTCATTTGCTATCGAAAAAAAGTACAGGTGATGAAGTGGCAAGGATATGTAAAAAATGGCATAGCGAAGTACAAAATTGTAGTCGGTTTTTTTTATATAAATCATTTCGCTACTTGGCATGCCACCCGACTCTTGTGTAATAAGTGGTAATAACATAGGTCCGTGTGTGCAGGCAGCTACGCGGGCTGGGTGGCGGCGCTGGAGGGGGCGCGGGGCGCGGCGCTGGGGCGCGCGTGCGTGGCGGCGGCGGGCGCGGCGCTGGGGCGCGCGGGCGCCGGCGCGGCGCTGGCGCTGCGCAAGCTGTGCGCCGACTGCAGCGAGCCCGCCGCCGCGCTCGCGCCCGACATCGTGGCCGCCGCGCAGGTAACCACCGGCTTTTATTATTGACCGAGCGAGCGAAGAGTCTCCGTTTCAGCTTTCGACAATAGCTATTTACGACCCATGTTTTGTACACAAATTTACGTCACCACTTGGCCAAAAAGTGGGTTTTTCCGGACGCGCAGCGTGCGGAAAAACTCGCTTTTTGGCAAGGTGTGGTATAATAGTACATTACGATACAAGGGCTGTAAAATAAAGAAAGGCCGATATCGCAGATGTTTGAGGCCCGAGCCGCAGGCGAGGGTCATAAATATGCGAGAGAGGACTTTCTGTTTTACGACCCGTGTTTCGTACACAATTTTACGTCACCACTTGGCCAAAAAGTGTGTTTTTCCGGACGCGCAGCGTGCGGAAAAACGCGCTTTTTGGCAAGGTGTGGTGTAAAAATTCTTTCATATGTCTGTCCGTATGTTCTACTACAGGTCGCATTTCTCAACCGATTCTCGTGAAATTTTGTGAGCAGGTTCCATAATTATATAGATTTTTTTTGTCGAGTCAGTTTTTAAAAATGTTGAATTAAAAAAAAAAAAATTAAACAGTTTTACATACTGATCAGCGTCACTTTTGCATAGACCCTAAAAAATACTATGTTCCTTCAGAGCGAGCAAGCACGGTCAGAGACATGGGTGCGAAGACAGCTGCTGAGCGCGGCGGGTTCCGCTCTGGCCGCCGCCGAGCCCGACGTAGCCACGCCGCTACTCAGCGAGCTGGCGACGTCGCTTGCCGCAGACCTCCGCAAGCAGGTACCGCGAAGCTATTTTGTGAGGTGGTGAAAGTACAAGGGGCTAAGGGCTTGGCCCGACTGTCCGCTTGTGAGGCTAAAATAGTACATTTAGCCCGCTTGATAAGTCTAATATGAACGCTCCACTTCAAGTGGGGTTAAATTGTACATTTAGCCCGCTCGATAAGTCTAATATGAACGCTCCGCTTCATGTGGGGTTAAATAGTACATTTAGCCCGCTTGATAAGTCTAATATGAACGCTCAGCTTCTAGAGGGGCACATTTAGCCCGCTTGATAAGTCTAATATGAACGCTCCGCTTCATGTCGGGTTAAATAGTACATTTAGCCCGCTTGATAAGTCTAATATGACACACGTTTAAGCATGAGAAATGAAAAGAGTATTAAATTTGTATTCTATCGTGGTACTTAGATTTGAATTGGTTGAGCAGTTTAAGCTTGAAAGTGGCCCGCGGTGTATTCTATGTTGTGGATTGATAATGATAAGGCGGTGTCTGCATAGGCGGCGGAGCCCACGCGCGCGCTGGGCGCGGCCGAGTGCGCGGCGGCGCTGCTGGCCGCGCTGCCGGCGCGGCCCGCGCTGTGCGTGGCGCTGTGCTCGGCGCTGCTGCCCGCGCTGCCCGCCTTCGCGCAGCACCCGCAGCTCGTGGAGGTCAGTGTACTGTGTAGCCAGGCCGCGCTGCCGGCGCGGCCCGCGCTGTGCGTGGCGCTGTGCTCGGCGCTGCTGCCCGCGCTGCCCGCCTTCGCGCAGCACCCGCAGCTCGTGGAGGTCAGTGTACTGTGTAGCCAGGCCGCGCTGCCGGCGCGGCCCGCGCTGTGCGTGGCGCTGTGCTCGGCGCTGCTGCCCGCGCTGCCCGCCTTCGCGCAGCACCCGCAGCTCGTGGAGGTCAGTGTACTGTGTAGCCAGGCCGCGCTGCCGGCGCGGCCCGCGCTGTGCGTGGCGCTGTGCTCGGCGCTGCTGCCCGCGCTGCCCGCCTTCGCGCAGCACCCGCAGCTCGTGGAGGTCAGTGTACTGTGTAGCCAGGCCGCGCTGCCGGCGCGGCCCGCGCTGTGCGTGGCGCTGTGCTCGGCGCTGCTGCCCGCGCTGCCCGCCTTCGCGCAGCACCCGCAGCTCGTGGAGGTCAGTGTACTGTGTAGCCAGGCCGCGCTGCCGGCGCGGCCCGCGCTGTGCGTGGCGCTGTGCTCGGCGCTGCTGCCCGCGCTGCCCGCCTTCGCGCAGCACCCGCAGCTCGTGGAGGTCAGTGTACTGTGTAGCCAGGCCGCGCTGCCGGCGCGGCCCGCGCTGTGCGTGGCGCTGTGCTCGGCGCTGCTGCCCGCGCTGCCCGCCTTCGCGCAGCACCCGCAGCTCGTGGAGGTCAGTGTACTGTGTAGCCAGGCCGCGCTGCCGGCGCGGCCCGCGCTGTGCGTGGCGCTGTGCTCGGCGCTGCTGCCCGCGCTGCCCGCCTTCGCGCAGCACCCGCAGCTCGTGGAGGTCAGTGTACTGTGTAGCCAGGCCGCGCTGCCGGCGCGGCCCGCGCTGTGCGTGGCGCTGTGCTCGGCGCTGCTGCCCGCGCTGCCCGCCTTCGCGCAGCACCCGCAGCTCGTGGAGGTCAGTGTACTGTGTAGCCAGGCCGCGAATTAGCTTCGGGCTGGGGCGACCGGGACCGACCGGTACGCGGTCCTTAATCAAGCGCTGGTCCCGGCATCCCGTTTAGTATGATCAAGGACCGCTTACCGGTCCGAAATATGTTGAGCTATATTCGACCTTGAAGACGTGAGTGACCCGTTTCAATATATTATAAAATTTTAATAAATTTCTCATTATTTATTTAGGTTCGCCAATAGATATAACACTATGTATGTGACTTACAAAATAAATTATGTACAAAAACAAGGAAGAGTATTTATCCAATTACAGGCAACAACTTGCACGTTGAATAAAGCTAAACATCGTGAAGTAGTTTAAGCAACTCTTACATGACGAGAGGCATTAAAACACGATTGTGAAACGAGCCGCAAGTTCATAATAAGAACACACAAGTGTTTTATGGCCTGATTGTATACAGTTGCATACACTAGTTTATCTACATCCATATATTACATTCTCTTTCATATGTTTCATGTGCAACCATTGAGCCGGCGGAAGCATTTTTACTGAGATAACCCTCTATTTTACTCTAAACTTGTATGTGATCTCATAACTACATCCCATGTGGATTTACTATATGGATAGAATTAAATAAATTAACATGACTATTGTCAAGACGTTCGAATCCATATTTCGATATTTTGAGGAACATATTGATCGCAACAAGAGCGCCTAATGCATGTCTCGGTTGGGGTGCCTAGGTGATGAAGGCTGGCTCGTAAACTTTTGTTATATGCCAACTTTATAGTTCCTTATAAATAGAAGTTATTAATTAAAATGTCGTCATTGACTTAGCCTCGTAAGTCCGAATAAGTACAAATTAAAATCGAGATTTGATTTCTAAGAGCACTAACGAAGGTTCCAAATTTAAAATCACAAAATTCAATCCGGGACTTATAAGTTTAAAACGCACCGCGACGTGCCATTGCGCTCTACGTCAATGTTGAAAACAATTTTCAGTGCTATAATGTTAACTGCTAAAACTAATTAATCTCCGATCGAATCATCTAATTAAAGCTAGTCGAATGACATGAGTCGAAACTCCCAGCATAGCCCTCTCCATTACTCTTTGGGTGAGTTAGAGCCTTCTTCTGACGACCTGGTAAGCGTCGCGAGTGTCCGCTGGATGCGGGTGGCGCAGGTCCGGTAATTGTGGACCTCTTTGGGGGAGGCCTATGTCCAGCAGTGGACGTCCTTCGGCTGCCGTGATAATGATGATGAATGACATGGTTGTATCGCCTGTGCAATGAACAGCTCTTAACGATGTCCCGATGTCGACAGCCGATGTTCGCGGTTCTGAAGCAGACGGTGTCCTCGCTGATGGATGACTGCCGGCCGCTGGTGGAGGCCGTGGGGCAGCTGACCGCCGCCGGGTTCCGCACGCAGCCGACCGCCGCCGGCCTCGACGTCGTCAAACTGGTGAGTCCGTGTCCCAAAACAATAACCACTGAACTATTTGACTTCGTGAAAGAGTGAATACTACTTACTACTACTTACTTTATCGGCGCAACGACCCAAAGAGGATCTTGGCCTCCGAAACGAGAGCACGCCACTTTTCCCGATCCTGCGCAGCCTCCTGCCAGTCTTCGACCCGAAGCTGCCGCAGATCCGCCTCCACACTGTCTTCCCAGCGATACCTGGGGCGACTAACCGGGCGGCGCCCACTCAGTCGCCCCAAGTATGCTTTCTTAACGGCTCGATCCTCTCCCAATCTCAGTAAGTGGCCGAACCAGCGAAGTCTGTGCGCTTTTGTTTCGCCGATGATATTCGGTTTGGCCACCAATTCTTCGATCTCGGCATTTCTCCTGATCCTCCAAGAGCCGTCATCGTTCTTGACAGGTCCCAGGATCTTCCGCAGAACTTTCCTTTCTGTTACCAGGAGTTGATTTTCTTCTTTTTGGGTTAGTGTCCAGGCCTCGCAGCCGTACATGAGGATAGGCCTTATGACGGTTTTGTATATCCTCACCTTCGTACCTCTGCTTAGAAGCCTGGACACCAAGACTTTGTGGAGGGCTGCACTGCATCGTAGAGTGTGAATATGTTATTAATTGTCACACATCATCAGATGAGACAGGAGAATTCGCTTTAATAAATTGGTATTATATGTATAAATTTATTTAGACGAATGTATTAGACAAATTAGAAATATTATTTTAATGAATCAATGTTATATATTTGTGCATGATAAAAGTTAAGAAAATATGTAGGTATGACTTGCTAGATATAACGTGATTTTGTTACTTGACCAAATAAAGAAACTTGAAACTTGCGAATAGGTTATATATAGTGATATATACAAAAAATCTATAAAATTACAAACAAGAATTTCCAGGAAATATCGATTAGGAAACTACCACCGATTCGGAAAAATAAAGCTCTGCTACGAAAAGAACCAGCGTATAAAACTCGGCGAGACAGTTTAAAAAAATAGTCTACCAGCCTTGAACTAATTTGCAAATCAAATTACGCCAAAAAGTGGTAGACCACTTTCTTGGCTTACCGTCAGGAGCAAAAATACTTAAGTTAAGACTTATGCATCTTATTCCGTTTTGATGCTGTTGACTACATATATTGTCATATGAATTGAGACTTCAAATAATTTGAGTTGGCCGAGTTGTGTCAAAGTAATCGTTACAAAAAATTTGGCATGCTACAAGATTCAAAATCCAATAATGGTTTCATAAAATATCACAAAAAATCTCAACTATACGTGAGCCGCTCTTGGGAAATCAACGACAAAAAGGCACGTGTTAAATTTTCCTCTCCCCTACTGTATTTGGATGATTTTGGACCTGTGAATATTATCCGCAGCTAGTGCTAGTGTTCGGCAGTGAGTGGCCAGAGGCGCCCGCACTCTTCCACTCCGCCATATCCCTGTCCGCGCGGCGCGTTGCGCGCGAGCCGCCGGAGCCTGAGCTTACGGAGGCGCTGTTCTCCGTGCTGCGAGCGCTCACCAAGAAGAAGCCGCAGTATATCGACTGGATCGATGACTTACTGCCAGAACTGGTGTCACTGGGTGAGTGAACACTTGAACATGCTGTTTGTTACACTAGTTCTTGTCGTCGGCGCCCGCACTTCTACTCATACTTCGTGTCTCTGTCGGAACCGGACCTTACGAGGCGCTATTGTCCTTGCTGCGAGCGCCCACCAGGAAGAAGCCGCAGTATATCGAATGGATCGATGATTTGCTGCCAGAACTGGTCTCACAGGCTGAGTGAACAGAACGAGTGACTAACAGGCTACTACAACGCACTATTACACTGACCTTATCTCCATAAGGCGCTGTTCCTTGTGCTGCGAGAGCGCTCACCAAGAAGAAGCCGCAGTATATCGACTGGATCGATGACTTACTGTCAGAACTGGTGTCACTGGGTAAGTGAACATGCTATTACAGCTAGTGCTTAGTATTAGGCGCCCACAATCCCTGAAATCCTGGCGGAGCCCAACCTTACGAAGGCGTTGTTGTCCTTGTTGTTGCTTCGAGCGCTCTCCTATAAGAAGCCGCAGTATATCAACAACTGGTTTCAACAACCAAAGTTGAATCGATCATTTGTAGGAGCGATATTCTTAGCGTCGAAATACGTCCGATTGATGGAATATACACTCCAATAATAAAGTTTCGATTCTGTATTCGCGATCCCGAATTCGTGCAGATTGCTGTAAAGTTTTCTCTCGTGCACGAGAGAATTTGGCTCAGCAATGGGTCGTGTACTCGTCCCAGTCACGATCGGTAGTGCTCTTGGAACTTAATTATGATAATCTAAAGTCGGAATTCGATAGCACGCACTTTCGTATCTATCATTTTTGACGTATCTAATATCCTATTCGGTAATTTTCGAGTTAACCTTCGACTGAAGAATTTCGCCATTTCGTAGACGAGACTACGCTTGCTTTTTTAACAGTGTTACCGGTTTAGATTTGCTTAATTGTAATCTGCATTATAAAACAGGCTCTCGATGGACATTGGTTAAGACGAGCGTATTGTATGTCGCAGGCAGTGAGTGCGTCCGCATGTGGGAGGCCGGGGCGGCGCGGTCGGCGTGCCTGTGGCTGGGCGCGCTGGCGGCGGTGCGGCCGCAGGCTCTGCAGCCCCACGCTCCCCTGCTCACCGCCGCGGCGCTGCGGTGTATAGGTAACCCGAGCTCCCACAGGCAGGGCGTGCGCTGGGGGAGGCCGGGGCGGCGCGGTCGGCGTGCCTGTGGCTGGGCGCGCTGGCGGCGGTGCGGCCGCAGGCTCTGCAGCCCCACGCTCCCCTGCTCACCGCCGCGGCGCTGCGGTGTATAGGTAACCCGAGCTCCCACAGGCAGGGCGTGCGCTGGGGGAGGCCGGGGCGGCGCGGTCGGCGTGCCTGTGGCTGGGCGCGCTGGCGGCGGTGCGGCCGCAGGCTCTGCAGCCCCACGCTCCCCTGCTCACCGCCGCGGCGCTGCGGTGTATAGGTAACCCGAGCTCCCACAGGCAGGGCGTGCGCTGGGGGAGGCCGGGGCGGCGCGGTCGGCGTGCCTGTGGCTGGGCGCGCTGGCGGCGGTGCGGCCGCAGGCTCTGCAGCCCCACGCTCCCCTGCTCACCGCCGCGGCGCTGCGGTGTATAGGTAACCCGAGCTCCCACAGGCAGGGCGTGCGCTGGGGGAGGCCGGGGCGGCGCGGTCGGCGTGCCTGTGGCTGGGCGCGCTGGCGGCGGTGCGGCCGCAGGCTCTGCAGCCCCACGCTCCCCTGCTCACCGCCGCGGCGCTGCGGTGTATAGGTAACCCGAGCTCCCACAGGCAGGGCGTGCGCTGGGGGAGGCCGGGGCGGCGCGGTCGGCGTGCCTGTGGCTGGGCGCGCTGGCGGCGGTGCGGCCGCAGGCTCTGCAGCCCCACGCTCCCCTGCTCACCGCCGCGGCGCTGCGGTGTATAGGTAACCCGAGCTCCCACAGGCAGGGCGTGCGCTGGGGGAGGCCGGGGCGGCGCGGTCGGCGTGCCTGTGGCTGGGCGCGCTGGCGGCGGTGCGGCCGCAGGCTCTGCAGCCCCACGCTCCCCTGCTCACCGCTGCGGCGCTGCGGTGTATAGGTAACCCGAGCTCCCACAGGCAGGGCGTGCGCTGGGGGAGGCCGGGGCGGCGCGGTCGGCGTGCCTGTGGCTGGGCGCGCTGGCGGCGGTGCGGCCGCAGGCTCTGCAGCCCCACGCTCCCCTGCTCACCGCCGCGGCGCTGCGGTGTATAGGTAACCCGAGCTCCCACAGGCAGGGCGTGCGCTGGGGGAGGCCGGGGCGGCGCGGTCGGCGTGCCTGTGGCTGGGCGCGCTGGCGGCGGTGCGGCCGCAGGCTCTGCAGCCCCACGCTCCCCTGCTCACCGCCGAAAAAAAAATGTGTCCCCCCCCTCTAACTTTTGAACCATAAGTTTTAAAAATATGAAAAAAATCTCAAAAGTAGAACTTTATAAAAACTTTGTAGGAAAATTATTTTGAACTTGATAGGTTGAATAGTTTTTGAAAAAATTACAAAAATAATTTCTGAACTAAGTTTGTAATTTAACCGTATAAACAGGTGTTTATTGTACCTGTCATTTCTACAAAATCACAATGAAATGACGTGCTTTTTAGGGTTTTGTGTTTCTGTACTTAATATGTCAACTTAATGTGACGGACGGAAAACTACGGAACCCTACACTGAGCGTGTCCCGACACGCTCTTGGCCGGTTTTTTTATTTTATGTATATATGTTCCCTGATAACTCTCGACTTCCTTGGCCGATTTTGATAATTCTTTTTTTTTTTGTTTCAAATCAGGTAACCTGACATTGGTCCCATATAAATTTGGTTAAGGTCCGATGATGGGATCTAAGAAGAATCGAGGGAACTCCTCGAATTTGATAGGCACACATATGCCGATTTCGGTATTTTCTGTAGGTAACCAAGCATTGGCTCACGGAAACCACAAATTGTGGCATAGTAAGTACAAAATAGGAGTCGGTTTTTTTTGGTATAAATGATTATACCCCCGGTAATGTTCCGTTCCTACATTGTTATTATTCCCTGTTCTGTCTATTGATGAGCCTGTGTGTACGCGCAGGGGGCGCGACCCCGCGCAACCAGATCGACCCGCTGGCGGAGCTGCTGCTGGCGCTGAACCGCGCGGCGTGGGCGCAGGGCGGGGACCTGGCCGCGTGGCTGCGGCAGGCGCTCGCCGTGGCGGGCTTCCCCACCGTGCACGCCACCGAGCCCAGCAAGCACAAGTTCATCGCCGCCGTCATCAAGTAAGTACCACCAATACCACCATATCAGCCGAAGGACATAGGCCTCCCCCAATTTCATGGGGGTGAATGCCATATTCGCCATCACGCTTGGCATGCGGCAAGTGCGTACGCTCCTCAATATTTCGGGTGGAGAAATCTGGGTTCCTGTAGTGTACGGCCCAGGAATACGCGTCCCATGTACGCGAATTCCTGGGTTGTGCATTATTGGTTCCTTATTAGGGATGTCAGGAATGTCATTTTCATCACATTCGCGAACGCCAATACGAATGCGAATGTTAAGGAAGTACACTAAAAAACTAAACATACGTACAAGCAATCACAAACTACCGTTCTATTGACGAAAAATAATCACATGATACGAATTGGCGCGCTCTACGTATGCGCGAGTCTTCGGCGGTCTGCGTGGGCGAAACACGTCATGACTTGCACATAATCGCATTCGCAAAATATTCGCATCGTTTCATGCGCACGCGAGTCATCCGCATATGCGAACAAGAATATTCGTGACATCCCTGTTCCTAATATACCGTTACAATAACCAATAATAACCCACCTCTTTGCATTTTTTACTAACGGTTTTTGCTCTATAGAGTGCTTCGCTACCGAGCTTTGAACCCGTTTATTTATCAATTTAAGTTTTAAACTTAGGTCGACGCTTGACGGACAGGGGTTGTGACCTACGTTCCGGCTCTTACCTGGTCCAACAAATATCTGCCGCCATACAGCGTGGCAACGGCAACGCTGCCGCTGCCTGCATTTTTGGCACCTTTGGACCATGTCAGAGCCGGACATAATTCATGTATACTTATATATTATTCTTATTGTACATGTCTGTTTTATGTTGTACTTACTGTAGCTTAGTTTACTCTGTTATTAAACCTTTTGACCCGACTGCGCGACGCTAATGTGTTTAACAGTCTATGTATGCATGTTTGTTCCTTTGTGGCACTCCAGAGACCAAACGCGTCGGTTGATTTTGATGATTCTTACGTCAATCGATTAGTCTTAATTGTCCAAATGTCACTAAAGCCATTCTTTTTTACGCAGTCGTTTTTTTTTAAATTTTGCTTGTTAAAGGTACGATACAAGTGCAGAGAACAGGAAATTCGCAACGAGTGGTGATAAATTGAAACACGACCGAAGGCAGTGTTTTAAATCGACACGAGTTGCGAATTACCTGTTCGCACGTGTATCGTACAACGTTTTACAGTACATATGGCTTTTTAAAGTTTCGACATATGCACGTAATATGCTGATTACCGCACTTGTGCGGTAAAGTAGCACCATATGTACTGTAAAATAATAATGTATAATGAACTTTGTCAGGGAGAAGAGCAGCAAGCGGCGGCTGCTGGAGTCGGTGCAGGAGTTCTCGCTGGTGTGCCGCGGGCTGGTGGGCACGGAGTACGCGCGCCAGACGCTCGCCGCCAAGCAACTCGTGTCCTGAGCGCTGCTGCGAGCCGACTGCGAGCTCGCTCTCCCGCCGCTGCCACAGAACCAATAGTTACGTACACCAGGTGAACAAACATTGTGACATCTCGGTTGCACTGTCGTGGCAGGGAGACCAGCAAGCGAAGGCTTCTACAGTCGGCCCAGGAGTAGAAAAGCATGATTTTGATACATGGCATAGCCGTCTCTGTTCGCCGCGTAGCAGCTCGTCTCCTGAACGCTGCTGCGAGTCGACTGCGAGCTCGCCCTCCCGCCGCTGCCACAAAACTAATAGTTACGTACACCAGGTGAACAACCATTGTGACAGCTCGGTTGCACTGTCGTGGCAGGGAGAGCAGCAAGCGGGGGCGTTTAAAAACGGTCCAGGAGTAGAAATGCATGATTTTGATATATGGCATAGCCGTCTCCTGAGCGCTGCTGGGCACGGACTGCGAGCTCACTTTCCCACTGCTACCGCAGAACTAACATTGTAACAGTTCGGTTGCACTGTCGTCACATGGAGAGCTTTCTGAAGCCGGTCCAGGAGTAGAAATGCATGATTTTGATATATGGCATAGCCGTCTCCTGAGCGCTGCTGGGCACGGACTGCGTGCTCACTTTCCCACTGCTACCGCAGAACTAACATTGTAACAGTTCGGTTGCACTGTCGTCACATGGAGAGCTTTCTGAAGCCGGTCCAGGAGTAGAAATGCATGATTTTGATATATGGCATAGCCGTCTCCTGAGCGCTGCTGGGCACGGACTGCGAGCTCACTTTCCCACTGCTACCGCAGAACTAACATTGTAACAGTTCGGTTGCACTGTCGTCACATGGAGAGCTTTCTGAAGCCGGTCCAGGAGTAGAAATGCATGATTTTGATATATGGCATAGCCGTCTCCTGAGCGCTGCTGGGCACGGACTGCGAGCTCACTTTCCCACTGCTACCGCAGAACTAACATTGTAACAGTTCGGTTGCACTGTCGTCACATGGAGAGCTTTCTGAAGCCGGTCCAGGAGTAGATATGCATGATTTTGATATATGGCATAGCCGTCTCCTGAGCGCTGCTGGGCACGGACTGCGTGCTCACTTTCCCACTGCTACCGCAGAACTAACATTGTAACAGTTCGGTTGCACTGTCGTCACGTGGAGAGCTTTCTGAAGCCGGTCCAGGAGTAGATATGCATGATTTTGATACATGGCATAGCCATCTCTGTTTGGAAGTAGCGATGAAAGAAGGCAGAGGCGTAGTGTGACGATATTACTCATCATGCTCCTGGTCATGGCCATGGTTTTTGGGCGCGATTCAAAGGACCCAGTGAGGAGCGTCGCGTTTAATTGCGCGAGTGGAGCATAGTGTGGCAGAGCCATTATGTACGCCAGGTCCGGACAACCATTGTGACGGCTTGGATCAACTGTGGACGCAGGGAGAGCAGCAAGCAATGGCTTCTAAAGTCGGTCAAGGAATAGAAATGCATGATTTAAAACATGGCATAGCCGTCTGTTCGCTTCATAGCCGTCTGTTCGCTGCATAGCGTGATTGTGTATCCTCACGTCTTCATACGAGAATTTTGCCGAAGCTTGGTGATGGTAGGTATACTCGGATACCATTAATGGTTCCAAAAAATCGTTACTTACGTACAAAAGGTCCTCTGTAACAAAACCAGATTGACAGCTAGATATGGCCGCATAAGCACGTGTTTCGTTCTATCGCGGACTCGTGTGTCGCTCGGAGGTGCGAAAAAGCCGAATCGAGCCGAAACGGCACGAGATTCAGGTCTAGTGATTGGTGAAGCTAGTTAAGCCTGTCTCTGATTACTCTTGTCTCGAAGACTAGTCGCTACGAAGTATATATCTCATTTACGCGTAGGATACCTGTATCGTAGTGTGCGAGTCTCCATTAAAATGTATGTGTGCTACTCCGCGGCGAGTAGTCCCCGAGACTAGAGTAGTGTGTGCGTATCGTTTGAGAGGTGGTCCCTTCCCTCATTCGGCTATCATCCGTGGCCCATGAATAAGCTCGCTCGACGTTGTAACTGCTCTGTATTTTGAACTTCGAATCCAATGTTATGGGTATTGTCAAAGTTGACTAGAGCGAAAAAGGCACGATCAAGCGGAACTCTTCCGTAAATGCATGAACTTGTTATGTAAATCATCAATGAATAATAATATTAATAAGATTGTATTCACTCTTTCAACGCTCTGTCAAATACAAAAGCTGTCTCACACACCACGACATCGGAATGTCAAACGTGAAGTTGAACCCTATAGAAAGAAATGCTTGTAGGTATCGCGCGGCACGGCATGGCGGATATATTTGGTAACCGTCGAAAAGATTCAATTGCTTACGGTAAAGGGCAATGTAAGTCAATAATTTGATAACTACCAGCTGATGTAATTCTCCTTCCGACGGAATAGTCCCACTTGAGCTGCCTTTTCAGTTACTTTTCTTTCGGCGAATGATCGAGCTCGAGTAAAACTTTTAGTTAGAATAGTTTTGTGTCGAAAGAAAGCCTAAGGGTAGGTGCGTACTGAGCGCCGAGTTGGTACTGGCAGCCGCATAAGTCTGTATTAAAACTACGGCTTCATACTTATTTTTGATTGAGGTCGGCCAGCACCTACGTCGTGCGCACCTACCCTTACAGCTATAAAAAAATTACAATCAACGCAATCATGTAACGCGACTTTAAAATATACTTCACTAGTTTTCTTGTAAATAATAAATTAATAATATTTATATATTAATTTTAATGGAATAGTTACGATTGGAAATGTGATATTAAGGGCGATTTTAATAATTAGAATTACTTTGTATAAAGTATTTTCGTGATGTCTCCTAAGAAATTGATGGTCTCTGCCAGAAGATACTGCTTCTTCAATTGTCAATAATGAAGATTTTTACTTTAATCGGGGTTAGCACAATAGACAACGTGATGAGACGCAAGACGAGAAAGTATACTCTCTATAACTATAACCCTTTTCCAGGCCGCACTTCACATAATAGATAAACGTTTGGTGATTCAATACAAGTTTACGTTAATTAAGTTTACGAAAATGCAATCTAATATGAACCTTAAATCGGAGAACTAAAATAGAAATTCTGTTGACACGTATGTGGTTGCTAAATTGCCTCCGTTAATAAGGGCTAATGTGCATCGCCTGAGCTAAATTGCCCGCGACTTGACAGCACCTACGATGTGCTAGCCCTGTACGGTATTGACCATGCCGATGCCACTTAAGAGTGCGCAGTACGCTCGGTTCTCCATACAAACGTATTTACGCTCTCATTTTAAAACGCCATGCTAGAATAACATGAAACTTTGTATACACAATGGGATCCGGCATAGGTAGGCTAGAAATAGTAAAAGGAAAAAAATACACCGGTTTTGTGAGTTTTTTATGGCTTGTATGAAAACCTAAATAATCGCTGTATTTTTTTTCCATTACAAAAACTATACTTGCGAGAATTACGAGTAATTGCAAATATAATCGTAATGTTTTTGTATTCTAAAAGTTTCAATAGAAACGTGCAAATTGTATTGATCGTTTTCAGAATTTAGATAAAAATTACACGCTGTCTTGTAAATATGTACCTAAGAGAAAAAATAAATAAATATAAACTGTGATTGACCCGAGGAGACCAAAACGCAACCGTAAAACAGGTCATGATGAGCCGTTTGTGTGTTTATATTTACGTTAACCCCCTTAATCATAAGACTTAATGATCCTCTAAAATGTGTTCGTCCGTTTTCTACAAACACATATGCCAAGGTGACAGATAAAGAAACTGATTCATGATCATGGACGTTCACGAATAAAGTCGTGAAAGTCTTGCTGTTTAAGTATACGTTTACTCCGTAATTCCTATTAATTTTAGTTTGGGCAGTTTTCTCTTGTTATAAATAAGTAAGGTATGATTTCATACTTGTAGTTTGTCCTGGAGTTTTACGATTTACATTTGGAATCTGACAGTATCTTCCATAAATGAATTGCTAAGACAAAAATGATCTCTTTGTATAGAAATCCCTCCATGTGTACATACATATACTGTTGTACCGTGGTGTTTATTGTTTATATTGTAACTGTAAATAAACGTTAAAGATTGTTAAAGTAGTGATTGCCTAAAAAAATAAAACCACTGACTTCGATACAATTTTGTTTTATTTTTCCATGTATACATTTATGTACATAAAAAAATTATACATATCTTACCTATGGTTTTACATTACTGTATAACGAAAATAGGGACATACAAACACAATATGTAAACCTAATCTTGGAAATGTACAATAACGGATGTATGACAGTCGAACTTACTAATACTAATGAACCCTTTGGATAAAATGGAGTTTTTGGTCATTAATTCTCAAATTACTGACGAATCAAAGAAATCCTTGACTTACCTTAAGTATTTTTTGATTAGTGTTTATTTAACGTCGAAGGTTACCACGATCAAATTGAAGCACTAAGGTTTGATCCAGCAAACCAGAGGCGCGGGTTCGATTCCTGTCTCAGGCTGCGTACGAGATCTAAGTCATTTTTTCTTTGTATTAGTTCTCTGTATCAAATAATTCACCTATACATTTTCATTTTTCACCATGATCGCGATGTTGATTTTTAACGTAAACCATTCGTCCTTCACTAGCATATATATATATAGGGAATGTTTTACGTCGGACGTACCGTGCGTGATCAAACTCCCAGTGCTGCCGTGTATTTTTGGAATGATTCAACCCACATAGAGAAGTTAATCATATCTAATTAGTAATTACATTACACATAAATCACATAATCATACCCTAAAAACTATCGAACCATATCTAAAACAACATACGATGGAAAAAATATACTATTCGAAATAGGCAAATCGGCACAAATAATAGAATCGATATAAAATGATTAATGGCACTATTACACCCACAAGTGGCATTTACCTATGCTATACCCCGTTTTTTTTAAGATTAGAATTTTAACGGCCAGTTTCACCCACGTTTCTTTGTTTCCCTGGGATATCAGAGGATAATATTGTACTTATTTCTGTAACTTATTACGTTTCAAAGATAACACACCAAATATATTCCCGTTTCAGGACTGTTTTCCTTGAAATCGCATAACGGATAACGCACGATTTTTCTAATCTTAAAAAAAACGGGGTATATGTATAGTCAAGAACAAATGAAATAAGGTACTCTTTGTACCGAATCTTCTTACAAACTAACCCGTTTTAATAGCTCATAAATGTATGTTTATTTATTTGAATTTATTTATTTATGTTTCTTCTGCACGGCTAGCACGAGACAGCGCGCGAGATAGACTATCCGACTCTTTCCGTGTGTACCCATTAGATAAAGACGGATAGTCTATGTCGCGCGCCGTCTTGTGCTAGCCGTGCTGGAGTCGCACTCCGTAGAACCGATGACCGTTGGGGCAAAAAAGCTCATAAGTAGCGACCACACACTGGAAGATGAAGCGTGAGAAGGTCCCTGTGAGAACGCATTCTAAGTAAATACGTTAAGACTGAACGCAACCGAAAGAATGCTCTCTTTCGCACCTCGCACGGTCTCGCTCTCTTGTGAACCCGCTAGAAATTAATGGCATACGTGGTTATAATTAAGTGTGTTAAATTACCAATTAATACTGCGTTTAATTAATCGCACGTTTTATTTGCTAAGACATGACAGTCCCCAACAAGGTAGACCAGATAGTTAACTAGTATACAGGCCCAAGAGCATCGCCAGAGAGGGGTAGAGGGGAGCTGGGAGGGGATGAGGAGTATGAATTGTGGGTACAGTCTAGAGCATTTTGAATGTGGAGGGGGGTAGCTGCTCTTCCACCTTCCACCTGGCGACGCCCATGTGCCGGTCACGTCATGAAAAGGTTTAACTCTTAAAACTCGCTGTGTTCAAGAACCACGACCCACCAAAATTAGTGCAAAGTATAGGTATCGGCACCAGAGTTGAGTTGACGCACATGACACCATGTCATGATATGACGGCGGAGTTTTTAAATTAGTGTTCTCTTTTCGTACCGACAGCAAACTGCAAGAAAGACTTTTATACATGTAAGCGAATAGGTATCTAAAAACCTATTCACTACACTAACTCTAAATCGTAAAAACATTTCAAAAGTTCAAAAGTCTTTAATATAAGGGAATCAGAGCTTTTGACCTCTTCATAAGCGTAGCTACTTTTGATGCTGACTGTACCTGGGCGACCAAGCTGTGCTCGTGTTTTCTTGGAGAATACGAGTTTCCCCAAAGATGAGCTCAGGCTAGTTACATTTTTCGCCCTCGTAAATCCCTATATTGTAACTTTCATTAAAATCGTTACAGAGGTTTCCGTGATTTTAATTACAAACAAATAAATTTACAAATTTTGCTCGTTAATAGAATAGGATATTGATGTCATCATCATCATATCAGCCGAAAGACATCCACTGCTCACAGCTCACAGAAGCACATGGGGCTCCCCGAAACAGTCCCACAATGACCGGTCCTGCGCCACCCGCATCCAGCCGGATATTGATGTATCTTGTAATAAATGTAAATGAATCAGATAAAGATATATCGAGTGACTAATTTGTTAGAGCAAACCTACATATATTAATTTTCCTGCTCGTTTTGCCAATTTTTGTGATAATAAGTAGATATATGCCATCGTGCATTTAAATAACATTTACTCACTATTTCATACATTACCTTTTATCAATTAATACTCTATTTAGCTGTGTGTGTAATAATTCACCTCTTCTGTTGTCTATACATTTTTATAAACAAAACAGAAACAGAGATTAATATTTCGAGACACGTGTAAATAAATTAATCTAGAACTGTTTACAAATACCCTGTATAAATATAACACGCATTGTTAATTACGACAAGAAAACTACCGATTCAAGTAGCATAGCACACTCCCGGACACCATTTACTTTTACTTTTTTGTGTAAGTTACATAAAAATTTTAAAAGATTGACATAACACAACGGCAGAAAATTCTTGTTGAAAAACTAATGGATTAATCCCGCATAAAAAAAGATTGATAGGTGTATTGGCACATAACGTGGCTTTACTTGTTTTAGAAATAAAACCCAGATATTAAACGAATTATAAATTTACTGCGTACAAAGGTACATGACAGTGCAAATGTTGTATGAAGAATGTATACATGACATAAAATAACAT
This sequence comes from Notocelia uddmanniana, assembly GCA_905163555.1. Taxonomy (NCBI): domain Eukaryota; kingdom Metazoa; phylum Arthropoda; class Insecta; order Lepidoptera; family Tortricidae; genus Notocelia; species Notocelia uddmanniana. The sequence goes on along the minus strand of LR991058.1, from coordinate 26,526,258 downwards.
GGCGCGCCGGTGTTCTAAGGCAAAGCGCCTGACCCAAAAACGAAGCAATATTGCGCCTACGCGCAGTTCCAGCGCAGAATCAGGAGTTTAACTGATGGAGGTCGTATGGGCCGAAACATCTTCCCGCCTCGTTGAAAGATCCGTCTTTCAACTCTGCAACTCTTCGTCGGTTGGTAAGGGGCACAGACGAACGAAGGGCCGACGCACACAGCCTCTTGCAGTGTTTACATCTGCTACTCGGGACACCCCGTCGGCTCCAGGAAATAATCTGGCAACTCGGCCAAGGCGCCAGCATAGCGGTGGGACGTTGTCTTCTTGCAGCAGAACCAATTCACCAACATCAAGCTGAGCGGTGTTGCTTCTCCACTTAGATCGCTGCTGCAGTTCAGCTATATATTCTTTCTGCCAGCGCTGCCAGAAATGCTGGCGGATTTTCTCAACTCGTGCATATCTTTTTAGCGTGCTCTCTTTATGGCTCTGCAGGTCAGGTGTAGGCAGTGCAGTCAATGCTCTCCCGATAAGAAAGTCCCCTGGGGAGAGGGAGAGGAAATCGTCGGGTGATGATGACAAAGGGTATAAGGGACGACTGTTAAGAATCGCCTCAACTTGTGCAAATAACGTTGTCAATTCTTCAAAAGTTAAATTACTATTGCCAATAACACGTTTCAAGTGAAATTTTGCTGCTTTAATACCAGCCTCAAAGATCCCGCCGAAGTGAGGAGCGTAAGTCGGGCTAAAGAAAAACCGAATGCGCTCTTGGTTCACAAAATCAGATATCGATCCAGCATTTTGTTTTAAAAAGCTACTTAACTCTTTAGCGGCTGCAACAAAATTGCGTCCATTGTCGCAGAATATCTCCGCTGGCTTGCCTCTGCGAGCTACGAAACGTCTCAACGTCATTATAAACGCGTCCTTCGTCAAATCACTAACACATTCTAAGTGTACGCATTTGTATCTTAAGCATACAAATAGACACATGTAACATTTTATTAATTTACTTCCTCGACCCTTTCTATTTAAAATATAAAACGGGCCGGCAAAATCAAGGCCTACAGACAGAAAGGGGAAACCTGGCATTATTCTTTGAGGAGGTAAGTTACCCATTTTAGGACACAGCGTCGTACCCCGATGCCGTCTGCAGCATACACATCGATTTACAGTGCGCCTTGCTAACAATCTACCATTGATTGGCCATACAGTTTCTCTAACTGCGGCTAACAATAGCTGAGGGCCAGCATGCAATTTACGCACGTGCTCACGTTCAAATATAAGTCTAGTCAAGTGATGTCTAGCATGCAACAAAATGGGATGCTTTTTCTCGAATGGATAATTAGACGCCTCAATGCGGCCGCCAACTCTAATTAATTTGTTGTCATCTAAAAAAGGCGAAAGAGATAACAGTTTGCACCTTGTGCTTAAAGTTTTACCCTTTGATAACAACTCATACTCATCGGGAAACGATTGCTCTTGAGCGAGTAAGCAAAGTGCATTGAATGACTCCGCCAATTCCTCACAAGTAAGTATGCCTATTCTTTTATTGGTAGTGTTTTTTAAGTTAAATATGAATCGTTTGACAAATGCAATTATTCTTTCTAATTTCGTGAGATTAGAATAATTTTCGATATTTATTATTGGGCTTTCTACAACATTAGTGTAAGTTTTTATTAATTCAGGTAACTCTTCGGAAGCAGCAACCTTCAACACAGGCCAGCGCGATTCGTCCTCGGACAAGAAGGAAGGACCGGACCACCACAGCTGTAGGCTCCGCAGGCGACTGGCGTTAATGCCTCGGGATATTAAGTCTGCCGGATTCGCTGCCGTGGGCACGTATCTCCAATCCACGGACCTCGTAATTTCTAATATTTCACTGATCCGGTTTGCCACGAAAGATTTTAATCGTTTTCCGCTATTATTTATCCACGCTAGCACGATACTTGAGTCGCACCAGTGTACTATGCGATCCGGCCGATGCCTGAGGGAGTCTAGGACTGCCTTACAGAGCTTGGCGGAGAGCAGAGCGGCACAGAGCTCAAGTCGTGGTATCGTCGTAGGTTTAAGTGGCGAAACCTTGCTTTTTGCGCAAAGTAACTTCACAGTGACTTCATTGTCATCATTAATGGAACGAACGTAAACGCACGCTCCAAGTGCGCTCTGAGAAGCGTCGCTAAAAGTATGCAATTCGACATACTTAGGCGAATCACAGAGTACACGCCTATTTATTTTAAGATCTTGAATGCACTGCAAGTTTTCAGAAAACTCAAGCCATTCATGTTTGTTTTTGCGTGGAACAGGCTGGTCCCAGTCAAGTTTTTGAAGCCATAATTTCTGTAATAACATTTTAGGCTGTATAGTGCACGGACTTAAGAGTCCCAACGGATCGAAAATTTTAAAAGCGTTTGACATAATAAATCTTTTTGTTATATTGTCATTTTCATTTGGCTCATATTTTACAGGAAAGTTCAGGAAATCCTCCGATGGACTCCACCCAAGTCCAAGCGTGCTGGACGACTCACTTAGTGTAAGGTGTCCATGCGTGTTTACATCTGAATCTTCCAATAAAGTAGGCAAATTACTTTTATATTTGCGTAAATTGAAACATCGCGACTTTAATTCATTAGCTACTGTTTTTTGTATATAGCGTAATTCGTGTTCACTATTTGATCCGGTAATGAGATCGTCTATGTAAAAATCTCTTTTTATTATGTTTTTTATAAGCTCGTCGTCCTGCTCCTCTGCAATTTGAGCCAGACAGCGCGTCTCCGAGAATCTCCGAGTTTTTCTGGAGTATTCTTTAAAGGAAGCTCCACACAATACCTTCCTGAATCGAGCTGAAATGTGTGAGCTAAGAAATGTTTCTCACAAGACCTTTCGATTTCGGTCATAAAAGTAGTTTTATTGTTTTTACTAGGGACGTCTTCCAGCTCCCAAAATTTAGGTAATAATTGTTGTAAATAATTTTCATTTGAATCGATTATACTAGCATGGTTACACTTTATTGACCCACGCAGGTAGGTTTCATTTATGGGACCAGAAATCAACCAACCAAGCACGGAGCTCCGCAATCTTGGATTGTTAGGACCGAGAGACATTTGCTCACTTCCTATGATGTCCCAAAACAAATCAGCTCCTATCACCATATCGACATGGGCCGATTCATTGAAATGTGGATCCGCTAGTTGAATGTTCGGAGGCAGGTTTAAGCCTTCGATACTAATTTTCGTTTTAGGAATGTTGCTTGTCAACTCTTCCAAAATCAAGCACGATAACGTGACCTTGAATGAACTATTTAACGAATTTATTTGCACGTCACATCTTTCTACAACGTTTTTTGTAGTACTGTTACCAATTCCTATGACTTTTAGAAGGTCAATAGGTTTTGCTTGAAGAGATATTTTTTTTTGCATTTTTTTTGTAATAAACGACGCCTCACTGCCGCTATCCAAAAGGGCCCTAACCGTGTGAGTCTCTTTACTTACAGGGTTGGCTACTTCTATGAGCACCGTGGATAGGAGCACTGAGCCCGGTGAATTATTTTTGTTTGCATTTGTCATGGCTGACTGGCTGAGCACTGCCGCGATGTTGACATCGCATGGCACAGGCTCGTGGAGCAGGCTGTTATGCCTTTTATTGCACTCCCGACAAGGACCTCCACGGCAATCGTTAGCGCGATGACCTTGTCTTAAGCAATTAGCACATAATTTGTACATATTTACATCGGCTAATCTGTCTTTTATAGATTTACTTATGAACTTAGGACACTCATGGACCTTATGATTTTGGTCGCATATTATGCAGACGTGCACCAGCGGCTTATTTTGACCTTTAAAGGAAACCGACTTGGTTTGTTGCGTGGTGCTAGGAAATGATTTAATAAATGCAGGGCGTTCCTGTTTATGAATTTGCTGAGGTGTCAAGTGAGAGGCTCGCGATGTCGGAGGAGTAGTTCGTGGCGGCTGGCACGAGTGTTTGGAGCTATCGTTATCATATTTACTTCGATTTAAGGCCTCTAGGACGTCAGCGCGATCGATTAAGAATTTTTTAAATTGTTCAAAAGTCGGAACGTCGTCGAGAGTGTTACGGTACTCCTCCCACTTAGTAAGTGTGCGGTTATCCAATTTGGGACACAACATAAAAATGAGCAATAAATCCCATTGGTCTGTAGGCTGACCTAAACTGGACAAAGCCCGTAAGTTTTTTGTTACGTGGTCAACCAAGTAGCGAAGCGATTTTTCTGACTCACGAGTGTGCACGTTAATGTTTAGCAAAGAACTCAAATGATAATTAAGCAGCATTCTTTTATTATTATATCGGTCCCCGATCATCCGCCAAGCATCATCATAATTAGCTGCGGAAACTTCCAAGTTCGAAATTATTCGAGCGGCATCGCCCTCTAAGTATGACACGAGATATTGGAACTTGTGAACCGGTTTAATGCTATTATTGTTATGAATCAAGCTCTCAAATGTATCCCGAAACTCAAGCCAGCGAAAATATGCTCCGTCAAACTTCGCAATTTCAATTAATGGCAATTTAAAACCTTGATCTTGATGACGATCGTGACAGCATTGACTGGTCTCAGCGAACGATAGACGTCGTTCTAACTCATTTTTTCTATAGCTTTCTATCAAATTCTTAGACGCCGCAATGTTCATAATGAACTTGTTTTCAATGCCCTCACGTTCATCAATTTCGTCAGATAAATTATCCGGCGATAACACCTCAATCTGATCTTGCAACTGGTCAAATTTCGCTGATAATGCCTCTAATTTGCCAAGCTTGAGGCTTAATTCTGCCAGCTGGACATGTGTGAGTTCCTCGCAATCATTTACAGTGCTAAAATAGTTATTAAACTTAGTAATTTGTCCCTTAATGGAACTACGCTTTGTAATTAACTCTTTAAGTTTCTCAGCGTCATTCGCCATATTTGAGCGCAAACCAAATTAACGATTTAAAAAGTAAACAAACAATAAAAAGATACGCTCACGTTCCTCACGACGACCTTGAACTTGAGCGCGCACAGCTGTTCGCCTTATCAGCCCGTTGCGTCACGGGAGCGCGCCGCGTGAAACTCCTGGAATAATCGGCAAATATATGGGAGTAAAAAACGTAAGCGCACAGTGTTGTACTTAAGGGCTTCTTACTAGCCTTTTAACGATATTGAAATATTTATTTGTTACGTAATTGTATATATAGTGATAAGTACGTCTTTTTTAATAGTAATTAAGTTCAAACCTAAGATGAATACTTAACAAAATCGAAATCAGTTGCATTTAATCATGGGCCACCGTTGAATATTAATTAAAACCAGAGTTAAGATGTTTAGATAAATTGCAATTGATATTTTCTATAAGTAGGTAGATTTAACTGTGAGTTAACAAAGGAATGTTGAAATTAAGTTAAAGTTAAGCGAATATATCGTAATTGCGTCTTTGATTTACGTTTTTACACAAGTTTAGTCGATATTTTAACCATTTAAATAGAAAATAGTTTGCTATTTTGACTATTTAAACAGAATTTGTTTTTAACTACTGTGGATGGATGGTCAAAGGAAGGGCACTTATCTTGCAATTAGCCTGCACTGCACGGTGTGATGCTTTAGGTACACATTCCACTGCTCGTAACCAGTCCAGACACGAAGACTTATTAATACCACAGCTATTTTTCATCCAATCATTGAATCTTCAAAACTGCATACGCGCCATCCATTGAGTGTCGTATGAAGCTTCGGTTTCGTATTTTATTTTTGAGTTTCTTGATTAATTTTCCGTTCCCCTCATGGTGCTACCAATTTATGTATTGGCACATAACGTGGCTTTACTTGTTTTAGAAATAAAACCCAGATATTAAACGAATTATAAATTTACTGCGTACAAAGGTACATGACAGTGCAAATGTTGTATGAAGAATGTATACATGACATAAAATAACATGGCGCGCCGGTGTTCTAAGGCAAAGCGCCTGACCCAAAAACGAAGCAATATTGCGCCTACGCGCAGTTCCAGCGCAGAATCAGGAGTTTAACTGATGGAGGTCGTATGGGCCGAAACAATAGGAGTTTTTGGTAATTGATAATCAAATTTCTGACGAATCGAAGAAATCCTTGACATAACGAGTTGTCACTTAATGATCAAATCGGCAAAGAATTTCTTCATCAACATCATCATCATCAGCCCACAGTCGTCCACTGCTCGACATAGGCCTTCCCCAATTCGCGCCACCACCAAGAATTTCTTATTAAATATTAAATGAAATGACTAATTTAGATAGGATATTCATCCAATCAAGACGATGACCATTAAAAATATTACTGAAACGACAAAGTTTTTTTAGTACCTAATCAATTACGAAACAATGAAAACATCTTTTTTTCGTAGCCTATTATGAAAGTCAAGACTGACCAAAACGGTCTCATTTTAACCAACCCGTGGATCTGTAAAAGGGATCATAAACTAAATATTTCAATACTATCAACAAACTGCAAATGCGCTTGAGAACAGTCCAAACCATCGAATATGCTCAGGACTCTGATTTGAGCAAAGTTCACTGAAAATGTGTGCACACAGACACACCAAGACAACATCGAAAATCGATAAGTAAACCTTACAGTAAAGGCCCTTTAGCCGCCATCGTCTGATATATCAGACAAAGTGTCAGTGAAAATGGCACGTGACTTCTTGGCGTCCATCCGGTTAAAGGGTTAAGGGCTCAATTATGGTGATATGCAAAACGAAGTTTTAGGACACGTTTGTGCGTATTGTTCAGCCGTCTTCAGCGGGTTCTTCTTCGGTCTCTGCCGCATCGAGCTTGATCGTGAGGTCCAGGGTCTTGTCCGTGTCCGATTGTTCGTTCGAGTAGCGTAAGTAGTTGAGTGCCTGTGGCAATAACAAAAATATAAATGCGGACAAGGAGGCCAAAATGTGTGCAAACATGACTTTGTCAAGGCGTCATTTGTATAATGCTTAGAGCATTTAAGACTGTAGTAGCCATCAGTGCATCTTACCAAACAAAATATTATGCCATTTTTTGCGGGGGGAGAGGTAACACACATATAAAAAAACTACCCACACTTACAATATATTGTTCCATTACTACGCACCCACATCCTGTACAGCTAAAACCATCAACACGCACATTCAAAATACTAAAGTTGAGCAATAAAAGTCGACCTTATTCTCGTTAACATTAGATCCATTATTAGGTTACTATCGGATGGTCAAATTGACTAAAGTCGATAAGGACCATGTTTCAAAGAAATCCTCATAAACAGTAGTCCTTATTTCTTTAAATACGGTGAAGTCAAAGTGACGTTTGACAGCTAATGATCCAGCACGAATGTTTTGTAATCGATGCTCGATTTACGATTTGAAATAAAACTTGAATTGCGCATAGAATTATAAATAAAGCAAAAATATGCTTACAGTACGTGAAATCATCATCAATCTTTTTGTACATTTAATAAATGACAACGTTTTATTACCCTAAACAGCAGATAAAGGTATTTTCACGGAGCTCTTCACACGCCGAGAACGATTTCGAGACTGACTTCTAATCGATTAACGAAGTAGTTTTCAATAATTTTGTGCACATATTGTGCCTATTTTTTGGCAGAGGGGTAAGTATACATACTAATGGCGTCTCCTGTTTTAAATGCTCTAAGGTATAATGTCTAAGAGCCTTTGTATTATTACATTACATTTTTAATTTCTTAATGTGTAACTATTGTTCAGAAATGTGACCACATAAAGAGAATCATTATCATCATCATCAGCCAAAAGACGTCCACTGTCGAACATAGGTGTCCCGCAGAGACTGCGACGACGACCGGTCATGGGCATACAAAGTATAAGTTACCGTTTAATCAGAGGTAGGTTCTGCTTAGTTGGACCCGGGTATGTCAACTACGACCAAGACCACCGGAGGATGGGCAGCAGCATCCCTCGAGTATGGTGGAGATATTGCGATCGCCAACCCGCATGGCGATTACAGCATCTACCCCCATTAAATTAGGGAAGGCCTATGTCCAGTAGTAGACGTCCTTCGGCTGATACCAGGCCACCAGGTGGTGGTGATAGGTTCTGCTTGCCTCACATCGTGTCCAGGCCTTGAATGACTGAAATTATGGATTACCTGGTCGAGTGTGAGATGGAAACAGTCCTGGCGGTTGGTATTGAGCACGGGGTTCTCAAGGTCACTGTGCGTGGCGCGGCGGTACACCAGCCGCCGGCCTTTGTCCTTCCCGTTCACAGTCACCTGTCAAATCATATGACAAATTAAATAACCAGAGGGCGTGTGGAGCTCGAATAGGCAAAGGCCACCAATATGCATTTGATCAAAGAAATTGGATGCTTTGATCAAACTTAATCATTTATTTATACACAAGAATACTTAATCGAAATAACTTAGTAGTATTTTATGCAACAGTTACATGATAAGGGTTCTTAAAACTCAAGTCGCTGTCGAGAATTTTGAGACCTAACTATGTAATGTTGCATACAAAAAAAAATCTTGACAGCAAAATAATTTGAATTTCATTAAAAATCCATATGGTGGCAGAATACGGGTATTGAAGTGTGCCTCTTTTAAATATAAAATATATATATAATCTTTTTAAAATATATTAATGGAAGTCTTTAGGGGAGGCCAATGTTCAGCAGTGGACGTCTTTCGGCTGACATGATGATGATGATATAATAATGTATGGAAATCCATTTTGATTTTCCCATATTTAATGAGTTGTCTATGGTATAAACTTGCATTTGTAGAAAAAGTTTTTTGTTTTAATACTGCTGTCAGTCATTTAATTGACAGATATGAATTCTGGAGTAGAAAAATAATATAAATTAAATTAAAAGTAAATTAAATCTAAACAGGCCCTTGAGGCATTGTACCGAGGATGCTGGCGGCATTTCCTCGCGTCGCTGTATCGCAATGCTGATGCGTTGTGCGAGGAAGTCGGCAGCTCTTCGGTCACCAGTTACGTCAACCACGTCCACGCGCACGTGGGACAGCGCGCCCCCTGCACGTGCTAGGGAACAATGTCGCACTGACCTCGTACATGTATCTGCGCGCCTGGTCCTGCGGGCCGAGGTGCAGCACGAGCGCGCTCACGCCCCACGTGTGCACGTCCACGTCCACGCGCACGTGGAACAGCGCGCCCAGCGCCGCCACCACCCACTGCACGTGCTGCTCCGTGCGCACGCACAGTGGCAGCAAGTGGACGTTGCCCGTCTTGAACGATTCCGGGTGCTTAGTCTGAAACGGCGAAGATATTGTACACATCGTTACACTACCCAGACTCACTGTCAAAAAATAGATGCGCAGTGTCACGTGAGATTTGGGGGATATACATAATACAAAATTTAGAACAGTCATCAACAAGAAAAACAGCCAGAAAGTTTGTGTGTAATTCCGGAATGTTACAGATAAATTTCGCCAGATACGCTAGTACAAGTAAATTACTTTCGAGACGTTTTTGCATCTGTAGTAGTATTTGTATATTTACAGGGACACACGTACACGTTGACGTATACAGACACACGTCAACGTGTGTGTGAGGCTGGCTACAGAGGTCACAACTACAAATGCAAAAACGTCTCGAAACTAATTTACCTGTAACGGATTTTCTCAAGTTCACGTCTTAGTTCAAGCTAGTGTAATTTAACCAGCTTCGATTGAAATGTGAAAAAAAATGGAACAGAATAATGGTAATTCCAAACGAAAAATGGCATTGTAGCCGATCCAAAGAAGATATATGAAGGCTTCAATACATTATTTCCAATATAGGCGCAACACTAGCAAAAAACATCACCAATCCTCTGTATTTATAACTCAAGTTATAAATAAATACAGGTTATGCGTATGTATCAACAACAAAAATTCACCACAGGCTCATGAAACTCACACTTGCGACTTAAAACGAAATAACTAAAATTATCAACACTGTTTAAAGTTCATACTAGCACAGGATTTAGACGACATCACTGTTAAATCCTTAAAGTTTATCAAGATTGCAATAGTGACGGAGTTGACAAAGCGCTTTAATAAATGTCTTGAAATTGTATATATTTCTAAGAGAATCTAAAAGTCAACAAGGTAACACGTATCATTAAATCCGGAACTAACTAAACTTGATCCTAGTAACTACAGACCAATTTCAATTTCAGTTCTTTGTCTAAGGTTCTAGAAAAACGAATGCAAACCGTCTGAAGGAGTACCCAAAAGTTAATAAACTATCTATATTATGAGCGGTTTCAGATCAAATTGAACAAAAACAGATACGACACGACACCACGTCTTTATGGACCTTAAAAAGGCGTTTGATACGGCCAGTCACGTAATTCTCCTGAGGAAGTTGAAAGAGGCTGGTGTCTCTGGCTCGTCATTCAAAATTTTTGAACGGGAAAAAATCAAATAGTTAAAATAGGAAAACAAGCAAGTAGACCGCAACCCGTCACATATGGCGTACCCCAAGGGTCCATTTAGGACCACTTCTTTTCCCAATCTATATTCATATAATCAACGAAATTGGCCTAAAAGGGAAAGTAACTTTATACGCAGATGACACTAGTCTCTTTTAATTTGGCAACTGTATTCTGACGCTGAGACTGACTTTAGTATTCTCAACGAGTGGTTCCGAAATAACCTTATCCTAATCAATATAAATGTCTCAAAAACAAATTATATCACACTAGATTGTGCTCGCGACTTTTTACACGTAGAACTCGTAGTCGCCTTAGAGAAATAATTGCAATAAATTATTTCAGGCGCAGGCTCTCCCATACAATCTTCCACCACCTTTTCAACCTCTTAATGATTTAGTTAAGTTTCAAGTATTTGATAAAAAAATCCCCAACAAACTTGTCGGCCCTTTTTCACCACTTCAGGAGGTAAACTTTCAAAACCGCTGAAATTAGTTATCTTATAATTGAATGCTAAATCTGTAAACGAAGTAAGATTATCGTATAAAAATATTTGTTCCCCAACTATTAATCAATTTTTCATCCCTTCAAAGGCTCAGACCAAGTAAAAAATATAGACGGAGCGTCTCGAACAACCTAGTGAAGCCACTTTTTTAAAGATGTGTGCGTATCAGTGTTGCTACTGGAATGAAAAAGTCCCTATATATGTGGTAATTTGTTTAGTTCTCTATTTTATTTGCAGAGGGCATAATAAAATCAGGGTAGGCTAACAATGATGATGATGAATTAGTCACTTCACATAATTTGTAGTCTAGTAACCGTTAGTCACTAAACAGAATGGGACACTCGGCATCATATTTTGAACCCCTAATTATTTTGAAAGAACTTCAACAAATTGCAAAATAAAACATTCAGTTTGGTAACAGATTTGAACTGTTGAAACCGCATGTTGTACAGTCGCGCTCTTTAAGATGGGACCCAATTTGCAGGCTTTTAAAACGTTATGTAAATAATCGATATTGTAACGATATATTTCGTTTGTGTTTAAAATTTCGTTATAATCTTAATCAGTATTCTTCATAACGATATTTCATATCATAACAAAATGAAAATCATAACCTTATACGATAAAGTGATAATGTTATAATAACGTTATATTATTGTTTTAATAGGCGTTCGTTGACGACAATGACGTGCTCGTGTTTGACATACAAGTCACAGCGCACGTAAGGGCGACACTGTGTGCGAGAGATAGCCTATAGTTATTATAGCGCTTCATAAAATATCACTATATATATTGCTTTTTATTTATAACGATATAATGGATACCGCTATAAATACGCGCCAAATATCGATTTTAGGAAAAAGCGTTGTATTGACAAATTAGCGTTATGAATCATAATGATACGCGAAAATTAATATTTCAGGGCCTGGACCCAATTCATATCTAAAAAATCTTTGAATTTCTATTCAATATGACAGGACTGTCAACCTTAAGCGGGTCATAAATTAAAGTCTCCCCCCGCCCGGGGTGATCAATTTTTCATTTTCGGTTGGAAATTAAGTCTGTGACTGTACTACGTGCGAATTTAATTGCACACTTATTTTTTGAGATTAATAAAATGAAGGCGTAGACCTTCTTGTTCATACAGCTCCCTCCGGTTGGGGTAACTAAAAATTATACTCTGGTATCACACGTGCTTTATGTTACGTCAATCAACGTCAAGTGAATGTCGAGGTTTTGTGTTCCAAGCAAAGCAAAATTTATTTTCTAAATAGTGTTTTAAGATATTAGTACAACAGTTAAAAATGAAAAGTTAAATTATTTGATTGATTGCTAGTCCTGATATTATTTTTGCGTCCTTTAATGACGTAGGAGACCATATGTTTAGTGATGGTTTTTGACGTTTACCAGTTTGACGTTTAGAGTTCTGGGCTTGGTTTTGGTTTGTGTATGTGTGAGTGACCGTGTATTTACTTATTTGGCTTGGTTTTGATGGCTTCACTAGATTGTTCGTGACGCTCCGTCTATATTTTTTACTTGGTCTGAGTTCAAAGGACGCAATTTCAGAAGCCATTTTTTAAACGAGAAACTTGAAACTTTGTTTACAGACATTAAGTAGACTAAACATTAATAAACAAAAAAAAATACTCTGCAGCTGAAAATCACTGTTATTTTTCCGTGAAACATTCCAGTTTTAGATTCACTATTAAAAATTCTCGACTTAACTCGCTATTACTTCTGAAGCACAAGAAATATATTCACGGCCCTTTAAAAAATTCTGTGCCATCGTTTGATATTCCGAAGTAGATAATCAAATCATTCATTTTGACAATATGATTTTTATTAAAATTTCGTCCGTGCGCGTACAAGAGCATGGCATAATCAATGTAAAAAAAATTAACGGGTGAAAAATTGTGTGGGAGAGTGATAAGTAAGCCTGCGCCTTAAACAATATATTGAAACTATTTAGCTAAGGAGATAACGAGTTCTAGGCGGACGAATTCTCGAGCAATAGCTGGTAATATTATAACGTGAAGTCGTCCTGAATATAAAATTTGCTATTACCTACTTCTGAACCGCCACAGATATATTCACGATTCTAGCAAAAAAGATGGGTAATTTATTTATCTAAAATGTTCGTTTGATATTCCGAAATAGGTAATCATTCGTTTTGACAAAATGAATTTATATTAACATTTTGTCCTTGTGCGGGAAATAGTAAGGCATATTGAAAGTTATCATTGCTTAAAGGGTGAAAAGGGGGGTGGATGATTGTATGGGAGAGCAATAAGCCTGCGCCTTAAACAATTTATTGCAATTATTTCTCTAAGTCCATCGCCAGCAAAAACTAGTGATCTATAACGACTTTTACGCGGAAGAAGTCGCACGCAAGAGCTATTGATTCATAATTCGCTTGTAGATCCACATATTGACCATCTCATCGATATATATATATGGTATACGGCTGTAACTACTCAAATAAACGCCTTACAGCGAACACAAAACAAGTCCAAGTCCATCATTATTATTGAAAAGGTTGCTGAAACATCTTAATACAAATATATAAATAACATTTTTTGCTAATGTCAAATTACCTCATCTTAAATTGTGTAAAGTTGGAAAAAACTGAATAAAAAAAAAAAAAAATACAATTTAAAATAATTACATCTAATGTTTTAATCGACCGAACCATTTAACAAACGTAAAATTATTTTTTGTATACCTAACAAACACATTAAACTAACGCAACCGCTTTATCACCTCCAGTCTCTTTATATCCGTGTACGTAGCTCTTATCTTCTATGTTTCCGAGTCCGGGCGTAGAAACAACATTGTAATTTAACACTTTTAAACTGTCGCGCTTTATAAACATTCTTAAAATATTTGTATACTTTATTCATTCACCTTAATTACGTTTCGACACGGGTTGCACCGGTCACGGTCGCGGCAGAAACTGACGTCCCAGCAAGTTGTCAACGGATATATGGATACACAACATTTAACTATCCCACCGCGCCTACCCAACGCGTTTCTAATTTCTGTCGCTTCTCGTAACAACCGAGGATAATCATTGTTATCCTGAGAACTAGGAGAGGACTAGGAGACCATTGCGTTCTCTCCGTCTCTCCTCTCCACTCGAAACGTCGGTAATTAAGGTAAATAAATAAATTTCGCGTTAGACCTGTATACAAATATTTTAAGAAACAATATTGTAAACTCGCATTGCATATAACAGACAGTTGAACAATAAAAAAATGTGTCTGTAGTTTTGTTGTTGTAAATATGTTAAGCGTAAGCTCCCCGATTTAAATAGTGTACATATGTTAAGTAAATCTGTACTGTTCTTAAGAGAAATTAAGATATATGAACCTAGATTACGAAAGATTACTGAACGTCGCTGTTGAATAGAATAAAAAAACGGAATCATTATAACCTCAAAAAAATGTTAGAGAGAGATACAGCCTGTATTAGCTTAGGATAAGGTCTACTTGATTTCAAAGTGATGCCATTTGAGCTTGTTATTACTTTGCAAGCAGGGGTGCTACCGCGAATTTCAAAAATCGAACTTCGTATCGTACCGTCCCTTTCCGTCATATAGAGTATAACACGAGAGTGAAAGGGACGGCACGAGACGAAGTTCGATTTTCGAAGTTCGCGGTAGCACTGCAGGACTAAATTATTTCGGAAATAGCTTTTACTGTAACGGACGAAGGCTATTTCATTTGGAAGTAAGGCCATTTGATGTTATTAATGCTTCGTGCGCGCCATCATTCTTTTTAGAAGCAGCCTTTACTATACATGCTGTTAAGACGCCTATTTAAATTTAAATTGATGTCATCTGGTCTTATTGGCGCTTCGCAAAAATCACGTGATTTTGCGGCATTACAGAACTCGCTTTATTTTACGTGCGAAGTTGTAAAACGTTATGCGAACTAGTCTGTTGTAGACGTTGTAGTCTGTTTTCTGTTGTTGTAGTAGTCTGTTTTTGTTGTAGTCTGTTGTTGTAGTAGTCTGTTTTTGTTGTAGTCTGTTGTTGTTGTAGTCTGTTGATGTAGTAGAGTGTTGTCTATTATTGTAGTCAGTTGTTCAATTCAATTCAAAATCAATCATTTATTGATAAAACAAAATTTTATACGTCGTTGTTGCTGTTAGTTTGTTGTAGTTGTGGTATCTTTTCTATTATTGTAGTCTGTTGTTGTAGTAGTCTGTTGTTGTTGTTGTTGTAGTAGAATGTTGTTGTTGTAGTCTGTTGTTATATAGTATGATGATGTAGTAGTCTGTTGTCTATTATTGTAGTCTGTTGTTGTAGTAGTAGTTCGCGGGCTATTGTTGTTTGTTTTAGTCTGTTGTGTGTACCTGGCAGTGCGTGGCGAGCTTGGAGCGCGGCATGGGCGGCGCGGCGCGGCAGGAGGGCAGCGGGCACGCGTGGCGGCGCGCGGCGCAGCTCGCCTCGTGCTTGTGGCGGCGCGGCGCGCGCAGCCAGCGCCCGCAGCCGTGCCGGCACGGGTAGCGCAGCACCCCGGCCACGTCCTGCCCACAATAGTACAGTGAGCTGCAGTGAAACCTGACGCCCCCTGCATACAAACTTCTATGGAGAGGGGGTCACGTTTCTCTACACAAATCAATAATCGCTAGGCCGGTTACGTGACCAGCGTCAGTTCGCGGCCACCTGAAGGATAAGGTTTTTTCAATTAAATATTGTATGCATTTTATTTGGTAGCTATTGAATTGAAATCCATTAAATAAAGAGAATATAGCCTTCTAATTCATCAACTCATTCGAGAACATCAGTAGTAGTATACTTCTAAGGGTGGTATTCCACTCGTCCAATATCTTTGTCCAATTTCTTTGTCAAATCTTTGATCAAAGTACTTTGACGTAGGCCCATTCCACTCATCCAATATCTTTGTCCAAGTTTTTTTTTTCATACGTAGCCATATTGATTTAACTGTCATCGGAATCTTTGATCAAATGTCGGGGTCCCGTCCAAGTTTGATGAAATCATCCAATTTCTTTGATCAAACATATTGGACAAAGATATTGGATAAGTTTAATACGGGATGGTATTCTACTCATCCAATATCTTTGTCAAATCTTTGAACAAAGTTCTTTGACGGAGGCCCATTCCACTCATCCAATATCTTTGTCCAAGTTTTATTCTTTTTCATGCGTAGCCATATTAATTTAACTGTCATCAGAATCTTTGTTCAAATGTCGGGATCCCATCCAAGTTTGATGAATTCATCCAATTTCTTTGATCAAATGTATATTGGACAAAGATATTGGATGAGTGGAATACCTCCCTAATCTTATGTTTGGTTGATTTATATCAAATCAGTCCGTTCTAAATGCAACTTTACCTATTTCCAATCAGAGTGAAAAATTGTCACCCCGGGCGAGATTTCAACCCACGACCTCTGGAATCCGTCCATCGCGGGTATGGATCGTGGCAACGAATCTTTCAATCAGTTCACTCGTCTAATCAAGCCTTGGGAAGGCTTGTAACGACATCCACCGCGAAGTTGCTACAACTTCTGAGCAAGTTTACTGCCCAAGCAAGAAGATTCGAACTCAAATAACAGTTTTATAAAATATCTGTCAATGTGAATAATTTTAATGATACCTCCATGGCGCGGTTCCGCACAGAGGAGAAGGCCGTGCGACACACGGGGCACGTGTCGAGACGTTTGCGGCACGTGCCGCACACGAGGTGCCCGCGCCGGCACTGCGCGATTGGCGGCTCCATCCACTCCATGCACACCGGGCATTCTAGCAGACGCAGGATACTCTATACAAACAAACACATCATCATCACCGTATCATACGCGTGGACTTTACTCGGTCGCTGCGATACCCAAACAGACTTCTTCCAGTCAAGCGGCGACTAGCACGATGTCGATCCGGTAAAATGACTCATGTGATGGGACCGACCATTTATAACAAGTTGTACGAAACAGACAAGTCGGCCCCTTCGTTACAATGCTTCAAACCAAAGCTAAAATGTTAGCTTCTCGAGCACAGATTCTACAGCTACAACGACTTTGTAAACCTGTAGAATAGTATAATTAATATAATAGAATTGATTTTAAGGAATACATTTTTAAAATTTTGAAATAATAATATTATGCATAAATGAATATCAGCCAAAGGACGTCCACTGCTGGACATATAGACCTCCCCAAAAGAGTCCCACGATGACCGGCTCTTCGCTGCCCGCATCCAGCGGATTGCCGCGATCTTTACCAGGTCATCAGTCCACCTTATGGGGGGGGGGGGGGGTCTGCCCAACCTGCGCCTGCCGCTGAATGGTCAATTAAGTGTGTTGGCGATCGTAGCCTTTTTAATATTGTGAGTGAATTTTTCAGCCCAATAAAGTAATTTATAATCATAGTTGTTACTCTACACCAGGGGTTCCCAAAGTGGTCCAGATGGACCCCCAGGGACAGGACAGGACAGGACAGGAGACTCGACGGGGGTCTACGTTGGCGTGACAAAAAAAAATGGGGGTTTTAGGAACATGGTAGAAATGTGGTGTAGGGGGTGTACCAGAACCAGTTAACTTTTGAAAGTGGTCTATGAGGAAAAAAGTTTGGGAACACCTGCTCCACACATTGTACTCACTTGGTTGAGGGCCACGCCTGGGTCAGACCCGTCTCCTGTAAAAAAAACGATACATATTACTATTAGACCCACGCTCTTGGTACTTTGTGGAATAATTTTAGGTTACATCTACAACCTTGTTCAGCATAGAAAATTATGACTGGGCCATTCTACTCGAGTTCGACACTTTTGCTTAAAATGCATATTTTGGAAAAATTTGCCTTCACTAAAGTTTTCAGTGTAGTGATTTTAAAAGTGGTTTAATTAACTTAATACTATCGATAGTTTTAGTATATATCCTTAAATCGAGTAAACAGTGGTGTTCGATTTGAATGAAAAATCTCCTCTACCGCTGCGTTACCATGGTTGTAGGGCAATAAATATGAATCTATGAGTTTTTACCAGTGAAATCCTTTTAAATGGTACAAGAACTATTTAGAAATACGACATTTCTATACTACTTCAATCAAGTGTAATTATTTTTCTCGCTAAGTAAAAAGGCTATATTTATTTTTGACAATAACACTTACCTTCTCGTTTTCTTTTGGTCCCCCGCTGGTGGCTTGTTTCTGCAGGCGGCTGTGCAGGTTCCTATTAAATAAAAAAATACATATTTTCGCAGTTGGGCAAGTTTAAGAGCAGAAGCAAGTGTGAGTGAGATTCACCGTCAACGTCTTATACTTGTATTGTAATATTTGCCGCGGTATTGTCACGTCAGTTAAAACATTGTATTATTTAAGTTAATAGTGTGAGGGTTCGAGGTTCCCTCAACAGGATCGGTTTGGATGGTTGGTAGAAAGAAACAGGACACCAGGGCAGAAGGGTATTTATTGATAAAAAGATAAGGCACAATCATTGTGCCTTTGTAGAATATGTAAAAATGTGTACTTCAAACAATAACTGGGTGTTTAACTTCACTGCACAAAAATCACCAGAACGAACTGTGGTAAACTGTATAGTATAGGTGTAAGATAATTATACTTTTTTTTTAAATTGACAAACTGGTTGTGCTTCTAGATAGATGTTCTTGGTACGAAATCCAAGATCGAACTGAGCTGCTGGAAAATGGCTGCGCAGTGTGACGTGGAATTTGCTGATGCCGTAGCTGGTCGGTCTGTCGCAGCCAACCGGAAGGACGCGCCCTCAAGAGCGGGTGAAGTTCGGGTTCCTCCAAAGGAGAAGCCCCCTCGCACCGATGTGGATAAGGAGGGTTTTACAACGGTGTCGAGGAAGCGCAAGCCGCGCAAGAGTCAGTGTGGTACTGCAGAACTGGTTGGTTCTGGTTTGCGAGTTGCCACACCGAGCATGGCGCTCTATGTATCGCGCCTGCACTACACCGCCACGGCTGAAGTACGTTCGCCAGAAGACCGACTTCCCGCTGAGGGTGTTCCAGCTGCGTTCGCGTCACTAGGTGCACTTCAGCTCATTTGTGGTGCGCGTGCTGCGGCCGCTTAAGAGGGCGCAGTACGCTCGGTCTGGCTCGGTTCTCCATACAAACGTATTTACCCTCTCATTTTAAAACGCCATGCTAGAATAACATGAAAATTTGTATACACGATGGGATCCGGCATATCTAGGTCGGACCATAGTTTCTGTTGCTAGAAATTGTAAAAGAAAAAAAATACAGCGGCTTTTTGAGTTTTTTACGGCTTGTATGAAAACCTTAATAATCGCTGTATTTTTTCTCCATTATAATTTCAAGCAACAGAAACTATGGTCCGACCTAGATATGCCGGATCCCATTGTGTATACAAAGTTTCATGTTATTCTAGCCTGGCGTTTTAAAATGAAACCATAAATACGTTTGTATGGAGAACCGAACGTACTGCGCAGTCTTAAGTTTCATGGCGCATTGGGTTAACTGTAATGTCATGTAAACGGTTGTTTGATAAAGAAATAAATAAATTTGGAATGATGGTCAAAATTTAAAATTTAGAATTATTATCAGCCAGAAAGTTTGTGTGTAACGTTCCGATACACGCATCGTTACAAATAGTGTCAGTAGTAGTGCACAGTCTGAATGCCATGTCCATTCGGCCTGAGCGAGCAGCTGGGCGGGGCTTGTAGCAGGGTACACCGGGTAAGGACACTCCATACAAAAGGTACATCCGCGGCTCACGCACACATACACGCGGCGATGTGTGCGCGGCCGCTTGTGTTACGCGCTAAATGATTGACGTGTCGGCCGGTCTCCCCCGTTCTCAGTAGGGGCCGCCTCGCCGTCGCGGCAACACGTTTAACATAAAGTCAGGCCGGCAATTACTTCGCGCGAATCGCGCGACAAATTAAGTCAAGTTACGACCGTCATTGTTATGTTTATGGATGTTTCAATTCATAAATATTGCCGACTACTTGAGTCTATTTATAATAGTGCGTAATATTAGGTATCAATTAAATAGGAACAGATCAAGTAAGAGCACATTGTACCTTGAATACCTAAAACACTAAGTAATTATTTTAAAAATAGAAATTAATGATAATAATATTTTTCATAATGACAAATATATAATAATGAAGTTCGTAATGTAGTAGTTCATTATTTTATGTCGTAATCATTTAAATACTCTTTTGTGGAATAATATGCTTTCTTGACTAGAAAATTATTAAACCACTCTTTCTTGAATAGAATATATGTACTTAGATCATGAATGTTTGGGATGTGGAGGAATGGGAGCCCTATTGCTGTCACTCGCGAGCCCGTCTGTCACACATTTTGTTCCGAAGATTTTTTTTAAATTCCCTTTGACATATCAACTTGAACTTTAGTGATTTGTTTACCATTACGTATATTTTACCAGAAAATACCAAGAGTGATAACAATACCAAAGTGCGCGAGACCGACTCGCACTTGGCCGAATTTTTTTTCATTAATTTACTTAGACACGCATTTTTATCTATCTTCAAACGAATAATATAGGGATGATGCTACTCACATGTCAAAACAAAGAAAGACGTTTTGTACAACCCTGCGTCCGAACAACTATTTATTACCGATGACGTCACAACTTCTCCTAACGGCCGCACTGTCCCTACCCGGTGTACCCTGCTTGTAGCGTCCATGTAAACACACTCAGACACACATGCACACACGCACAAACATCGCTTCGCTTAACCTGGACAAACAACATGGTGCATGACTTGCCGTGTTGAGAGCGAGAGACCTGCATTTATATCTAGCTGTCTAAGCACCGAATCCTCAAGTCAATAAAGGGTCGGCAACGCGCTCGTGATTCTTTTTGAGTCGCAAGCGTTTATAGACTACGGTGTGTGCTTAGCAGGTAGGGGTAATATGGCATTTAGACTAGAGTTATACACTCATAATACACTGCGTTATGATTAGGCGGCAATGGCGGCGTTTTTTTTATAATCTGCTTTGAAACATACAAAATAGAGTAGATAGACACCGTTAGTAAACGCCACTTACCTTCCATTGAGTGTTTCAAAGCGTTGCTTAAATTATTTAATCACTTTATTAATAATTGTGAAATGAAATAGATATTTAAAAAACTGGAGGTTTTGAGAAATTAATTCCGTTTCCGGATTAGTCCATTTCAGTGTAGCTGTATTCTGGTTGGTTGATATCACATTCAGTTTTTTTTAAAGAGTTAAATTGGTGTATTTTGTATGATGTATTTTTTTTTATTGTAAATCATAAATATGTATACATATTCTCCCTAGAAGCTAGTACTGATTGATAAGCCTAATATAATACACTTTTCAAGCATGAAGAGTGAAAACTGTGAAAAAAGGATTTATTATGGTATCTAAAGTATTTTGATTGGTGAAATTAAAATGTTTCGTAAATCATAAATATGTATACATATTCTCCTTAGAAGCTAGTACTGGTTTAGCCCCGGATGATAAGCCTAATATAATACACTTTTCAAGCATGAAGAGTGAAAACTATAAAAAAAGGATTTATTATGGTAGCTAAAGTATTTTGATTAGTGAAATTAAAATGTTTTGTAAATCATAAATATGTATACATATTCTCCCTAGGAGCTAGTACTGGTTTAGCCCCGGTTGATAAGCCTAATATAATAAACTTTTCCAGCATGAGAAGTGAAAACTGTGAAAAAAGGATTTATTATGGTACCTAAAGATTTGATTGGTGAAATTAAATAGTTTTGTAAATCATATATATGTATACATATTCTCCCTAGGAGCTAGAGTACTGGTTTAGCCCCGGTTGATAAGCCTAATATAATACACTTTTCCAGCATGAGAAGTGAAAACTGTGAAAAAAGGATTTATTATGGTACCTAAAGTATTTTGATTCATCATCATCATCATGTCAGCCCAAAGACCTCCACTGCTGGACATTTGGTGAAATTAAAATGTTTTGTAAATCATATATATGTATACATATTCTCCCTAGGAGCTACTACTGGTTTAGCCCCGGTTGATAAGCCTAATATAATACACTTTTCCAGCATGAGAAGTGAAAACTGTGAAAAAAGGATTTATTATGGTATCTAAAGTATTTTGATTGGTGAAATTAAAATGTTTTGTAAATCATATATATGTATACATATTCTCCCTAGGAGCTAGAGTACTGGTTTAGCCCCGGTTGATAAGCCTAATATAATACACTTTTCAAGCACGAGAAGTGAAAGCTGTGAAAAAAGGATTTATTATGCTACCTAAAGTATTTTGATTGGTGAAATTAAAATGTTTTGTAAATCATATATATGTATACATATTCTCCCTAGAGGCTAGCAATAAATATTAGTATAAGCCTAAAGCCGGGTCTGCAGCGTCATGTTTTTCATGCTTGCTAACATCTAACATGTTTTTCGAACAGGAAATAGGCGTGGCCTCAATGTTTTTTTGTTTACGAACACTCAAATATGTTTTCCGTTCCAGATAGATAGCGTTCCCCGCGTTCATCTGTGGGGGGAGGGGGAGACCAGGGCTCGGAAACCGGTATTCTGTCCATACAAAAATACCGGTATTTTTTTAGTTCTTATCGTTCTTTCGTCTACTATTTCATGTTTAATCAGGCAATCTAACAATATGAAGTAATAACCCAAATACATTATTGAGTCCTACATAAAGAGCATAAACTAATTAAAAATATTCGGCTATTTCAGGATTTTGAAATTAACCGGTTCCGAGCCCTGGGGGAGACGTTCATTTCGTGTTGATATCTGTGGCTTTGACTCTGATTTTTGACACCTATCATCCCGGTACAATAAACGTCATAGATGACATGAATGGTACTGGAATGACAGCTGTCAAATGAACATATGATAAACCTAGTAGGTCGCAAAATGTATGGCAAACAAAAACAATATTCACTCGAAAGTCGCAATGGACGGGCGGTTGTAACAGACATGTTTTGCTAATATGTTTTGTTAGATTTTTGGCTTTATATACCGTAAAATGGGGCGAGTAGGGTCAAAACTGAAATTCAAACCTCGATAACATTTTATTTTCACATATGAAAACTGAATGGTGTATATAATATAATAAGTGTTCCGGACGTTTGTATTTTATTTTGGGCAGTTCCATTTCATAACTTTGACGATAAAGAGGAAAACCAACCTCACCCCGTAGTGCCTCGTATTTGGGGTGAGAGGGGTTTTCATACAAAGGTGATTTTGGAAGATTGTTGGATCGTTTTTTTTGTTATGCGTATTAGTAAAGCTCCATTTTAAATTGGAATACATTATTTTTGTAGCAGTAGCCTTAAAATCCCTTCTCACCCCCCTCTCATACCTTCTCTCCCCATTCATAACCCACCTCTCCCTGCGAAACCTACTCACCTCGTTTTACGGTACACACTTCTCGAACATGAGAAGTGAAAAGAATAACATATACCGTTTGTGTATCGGCGCTGGTGTGCGAGGCAGGCGCTGGCCCCGGAATCTCCTGATCCACTACCGCCAGGATCTCTTCCTCCAGCAGCCCGCCCGTGGTCATGTTGAGTGGCTCCTCCGCTGCACAGACACGTCATGACAAGTCGATCATGACTGACACCTTTACGTATTTTTACATGTAAGGCCCTGTTTACACACTAATTATTAGTAATTAGTGCGAGTGATTAGTGATGTAGAATGATTAGGAGCGTGCTCTTTTTTAATTAATTGTTTGCTGCTAGTTTTTTTTTTAATGTCTCGTGTTGCTACAGATATAAACTGTAACATACTCATCATCATTCAGATTCTTTTCAGATGTTTGTTGCAGCTGCTGTCTTTCGGGAGCCACATATTTTCTTTTTTCTTTTCTTTCTTTCTTAAGAGGGCGCAGTACGATCGGTGTGGATCGGTTCTCCATACAAACGTATTTATGCTCTCATTTTAAAACGCCATGCTAGAATAACATGAAAATTTGTATACACAATGGGATCCGGCATATCTAGGTCGGATCATAGTTTCTGTTGCTAGAAATTGTAAAAGAAAAAAAAATACAGCGGCTTTTTGAGTTTTTGACGGCTTGTATGAAAACCTTAATAATCGCTTTATTTTTTCTCCATTATAATTTCAAGCAACAGAAACTATGATCCGACCTAGATATGCCGGATCCCATTGTGTATACAAAGTTTCATGTTATTCTAGGCTGGCGTTTTAAAATGAGAGCATAAATACGTTTGTATGGAAAACCGAACGCATACTACAATGCATGATATCAATGTTGAAAAGTATGGCATAAATAAGAACGATTTAGAAATATATATGAACAGATAACGAAAATTCGAGGCCGGAGGTACCTTAAACGATATTTTGCGTTTGAGGAAAAAATTAAACAACTGGGTTTTCATATACTATTATAAAATTTTTAGGACTCTATCTTAAGACTGATTACCATACTCCTTTGCTGTCTCTAATTGTATGTTTCGTAACTTACCTGGCAAGTCGGCGAAAAAATCCGGGTCCGGCGAAAATTCCGGTGCTGGCCTTGCCGTCGGCTCCGAAACATCGCCTGTTGGTCAGAACAAGATTAAACAATACTACATTACTACAAAGGTCCGGAAGGAAAGCATTGCCTGCGTGTGTGATAGACGGACCAACCAAAGCGAGGCCGTCTAGTAACACAAGGCAGGCAATCCCTATTTCGGTCGGTATATATATCCGTTAGCTTTCATGGTACTGCATAGAAAACTACCAAGTTCGACTCAAAACGCATTAAGCCGCAATAAATTACTTTTACTGTTAACAATCTAGTGCCAGACTTGGCACCTTTTCAGACAATCTACGGAACTTGGCACCCATTTAGATCTTAATTCTTTTGTCGGTGAAGATGACAACCACGCATCGCATATTCTTAATATTGAACTTGGCTCCCATTTTCACATTTATGTTTTTGATGGGATTTAAAATTATCAGTATACAGGGCGTGGCCTGTAATAGGAGCAAAAAAATTAAAGGGCGCTTCCTTAGCATCTGCAGTAAACCCTTGATTCCAAATAAAATTGCAAATGGGCGAAATTTGGATCTAAAGATATTATTTCCAAGTAATGGATCTTGGCACCACGAGATTATAGCGTGACAGTCAATGCTGATTTTGAGGTAGCATGAAGTTATGACTCATAATAATTTTTGGTTCAAAAGTATATTTTTGGACCTTATTAATATTTTTTGGGTTTTAAGATAAATAGTTATTAATACTCCAGTAAAGTAAAAAAGAACACGTAAGCAATATTTACAATTTTTTTTTATTGAAACCATTAGGAAATAATTGCTAGCGAGCTCTTAATTAAGGTCAACAATAGTGTACCGTTTCATATTTTGCTCCTATATAATTGAAGTTGACGCGCACAAGGCCACACCCTGTATATGATCCGGATCCAGCAAAATCCTATCGGGACTATGTTTAGACTTAGACTACCCTATTGCCCTTTTGGTATGTGATGTTGTATGTGAAAGTACAATATACTTATATATACTGAGATAGAGATACCAGTGAAATACTCCACATAGATCGTAGCGCCGTTGTGTATTTAGTAAGAACTAACCGCACGACCGCTGCATCCCTGTCACTTCAATATGCAAGTGCGACAGAGATAGCACCCAGTGACATCTGGTACAAACAAGTTAAACTAACATTTCCATAGGAAAAATCGTACTTCGAGCTGAAAGGCTTAGTCCTGAGGATGCGCTGTGTCGATAATGAGGGACCTGCATAAGTCTCTTTGTCAAAACAACAATCCTAAACTCAATAATTTTTAAGAAAAAAAAACCGACTTCAATGGGGGAGTCCGGTGAAAGATTATTAATCTTAGATGGTGCACTCTTAGATTCCATACAATAAAATACAAAAATGGCTATAAGTATGTTTATAATGGTAGAAGACTAAGTACTCTCAATTCCTTATGAAATCATGGAAAAACCTTGCTTGCTTGACAAACAAAACGAAGAGAACAAATCGCCAAACGTGAACTACGCGTCGTTGAAGAGTTCCGTTCTGATCATCATCAGCAGTTCCACTTCATCAAATGTCACTTTTATGAATGAAAATGCTTGATTAGTTCATGAAAATACTAAAATCACTATTTGTGTGCCTTCCACATTTGAGGAGTTTCCTCGATTCCTAATGGATTCCATCATCAGAACTCGAGCATGACAAAAATCAATCGTGAAAATAGAACTTGCTTAACAAACACAGCTAGAAGGACAAATCGCCAAACGTGAACTTTTCGTCGTTGAAGAGTTCTGTTCTGATCATCATCAGCAGTTCCACTTCATCAAATGTCACATTTTTGTATGATAATGCTCGATTTGTTGATAAAAACACAAAAATCACTAATTGTTTGCCTTTAAGATTTGAGGAGTTCCCTCAATTCCTCATGGATCCCATCATCAGAACTCGAGCATGACAAAAATTAATCGTGAAAAAAGAACTTGCTTAACAAACACAGCTAGGAGGACAAATCGCCAAACGTGAACTTTTCGTCGTTGAAGAGTTCTGTTCTGATCATCATCAGCAGTTCCACTTCATCCAATGTCACATTTTTGGATGCAAATGCTTGACTTGTTGATAAAAACCCAAAAATAACTAAAAAAAAGATTTAAGGACCTTAAAGATTTGAGGAGTTCTTTCAATTCCTCATGGATCCCATCATCAGAACTGCCTTTTGACAAAAACGGGACCAACTTGGATATATATACATACAATCAAAAAAAGAATTTTTCAAATCGGTTAAGAAATGACGGAGTTATGGAGTAACAAACATTAAAAAAAAAAAAAAAACAAAAAAAAAACAGGGGCCAATTTTAGACTTAGGTTTTTAGATTTGTAAGGTTTTAATTTAGTTTATTTAATAATATACATGTTTGAATTTTATAATGATAACTCAATAAAAATATGTCATTTTCAAAAAAAAACATACAACCGAATTGATAACCTCCTCTTTTGAAATCTTGAAGTCGGTTAATAAAGAGTCGGCAACGAGCATGTGAATCTTCTGAAGTCGCAAGCGTCTATAGGCTACGGTGTCTGCTTATCATCAGGCAGGCCGTAAGCTAGTTATCTACCGTCGTTGTGTAAAAAAAATAGGAAGAGAAGAGACTGCAAAATTGTGACTGTGACAATAATTTTGCAGCCGACCATCAAGTGTCAAGTATTAGATGCTTATAAAAAAATAATAATGTGAACGTACCATTATCATCAAGGATTATAGACGGCGCTCCGCGGTCTCGGGTGGCGCTGCGGTCACTAGGATCACCGCGGTCACCTCGGTCACTGCGGTCACTGCGGTCACCTCGGTCGCTGCGGTCACCTCGGTCACCGCGGTCACCTCGGTCGCTGCGGTCGCCGCGGTCACCGTGATCCCTACGGTCGCAGTCTACCGTGTCACCGCCTTGGCTGGAGCCCGCTGCCGCGCGGAGCACTAGCACAGGCCTCGCGTTCGGGCCCATCACTGTCAAGAAATTTGCTTGTTCAGATTTCATCATGACACTATTAAGAAACAAAAAAAAAGCAATTAAATTTAAAACTGACCGTTTCTATACAAATATTATTCATCCAGTCGTTTAAACTGCATTGTGCTAAAGAAATAAAAATATACAGTACTTTTATCTCACGAGGGGTTGTGTGCGTAACTGCAGATAGGTACTGCAGCGTTCAGGTTTCATTTCACGATTAAAAAATAGCCAAATTCACGACTAAATTATATTTATGAAAAAGGTCGGTACACAATAGTACATTATTGTTGAGGTATGGAAGGAGGCAATTGCAAGTTGAGTATTAGTTTCAAACGGACGACCTTGGGAGTCCGTTTAATCAATAAAAGGCCGGCAATTCCACATTCCAGCCGAGGCTAATATAGTGCTATTCACAAAAATGGGGATAATTAAGTTGTGATAAACATAACCTTAAGACATCAAAAGGTTTATGCTCTCGCGCCGTTTTTTTTTTTTAAACAGAATTTGAAATGTATTTGTCCACTGACAACCGCAAACTATTTCAGACACGTACAAAAACGTCGCTATTCCAAAAGAAAAATACGACTTGAATTGGCTGTATACGACCAGTGCCGTCTTTTGTACGGCTGTTTGTTATTTTGAAAAAGTTTGTAACTCGACAAATAAAGCAATTTATATGTAACATTGTAGTCACGCGGAGCGAGACTGCAATGTTTGAATTTTTTTAATTCATGACTGACCATAAACTGTAAATAGCAAGTAACGTCCACTTTTACGTCTATTTTTGAGAAATAGTACATTACTACAGAGGCCGGGACGAAAGGGGTTGCCGGCTAAAGACATATAGGATATGTCTAAGGCGGGCAACTCCATATATCCCGCCGAGGTATGTATAGTGCTTTTCTCAAACATGCAATGAAATAAACAACAAAAAAAATCAAAGTTTTATTTTCAATACGCATAGTGGCATGCTTGTGCCACAAATTTATGTGGAATAGAAATTAAAAAAAGGACTTTGCCAGCCTATGCCTGCAAGATTTGTATGAAATTCCATTAACGATCTCTTGTCTTAGCCGCACCTGAAACGTCATACTTCGCAGACTATTATAAGGAACATAACAGCAATATTTCATAGCATGTTTGAGAAAACAAAATTACTAGCTCAAACTGGTTTAAATTTGCTGCGACGCGGTAAAGTAACTCCCGCGCACTTCGCTCTCCCCGCGCGCCCCATAGCTGTGACAAACATAAACAGGTAGTTTTAAGAAAAACGACTTGAGTCAAACACTTTAGGGGCAGAGCACTGCTTATCCTATAGCATAGATTTCAACCTATTTAGGAAGTAGAGTTCTAATTTTAGGATATTTTTTTTTTGGAAATAAAGAAATAACTTGCGTCGCTCATAGATACTGTAAGCAAAAACACCGTGAAGGAACAAAATAATGTATTAATTATGATTATTATGAAGAAACCAGTAAAACCACAAATGTTGTTTGTTACATTGTCACGTTCGCGAATGTATTAGAAAACGTCATTCGATATACGTGCGGAAGTGTCATTTTCACTCGTCCCGCGTCTTGACCTCGAGACTCGTACAAATTAACAAACTTCCCGCACTTGTATCAAAATGTACTAATATAATTGAAAGATCATCAGTATCATCACAAGTGCATTTACCGTTTCCGGACGGGCACGCGGGCGCGCGTGTGCGCAGCACGTTGCGCAGCGCGCGGTGCACGTTCTGGATCGCCGTGTTGGAGGACAGCCGATGGTAGCTCCCGCCTGCCATACAAATAGGTATACAGTTAAATAACGAGCTAGAGTCAAATAGATAGAATTTTCTCAAACATGCAATGAAATATTGATGTTATGTTCCTTATAATAGGCTGTGAAGTATGCCGTTTCAGGTGCGGCTAGGACAAGAGGTCGTTAATGGAATTTCATACAAATCTTGCAGGCCCTGCCGGCAAAGTCCACTTTTTTAATTGCCATTCCACATAAATTGTGGCACAGGCACCATGGAATTCTGCCACTATGGGTATTAAAAATAATACTTTGATTTTTTTGATGTTTATTTCATTGCATGTTTGAGAAAAGCACTATACATACCTCGGCGGGAAATATGGGGTTGCCCGCCTCAGACCTATGCGACCTCGCTTCGCTCGGCCGTCTATATATGTCTTCGGCCGGCAACCCCTTCCGTCCCGGCCTCTGTAGTAATGTACTATTATTGGATAGCAAAATAACAGCACGTTACAATTAAATGTTACTAAGAGCGACAGCACATAAAAAAAGCTTAACTATTTTTAAAGATGTTTAACCTAAAATGAATAAACCATTAAAGAGCAGTGGTGCTTCTATAGGGGATTCAATAATTGTGTTTTTAAGTAGCTGTATTCGTCGATCTATGAGTACAAAAATAAAACGGCAGGTTTTTACTTTGGACGCATAGATCGACGAATCGAGCAACGTAATAACTAGTTTGACGTACTCAAAAAGTACTTAAGTACAAAATGCATGACATAATGGCCTCCTTTTTCAATATCCATCGTTAAATTTAAATAATCACAATTATTTACGAGTGGCGCTAGTAGAATAGAATAGAATAGAATAGGAAACATTTATTCGTGACAATACAATACAACAAAAGAGAAATGGAAAACTAAAACAGTCACAATGGGTATTGCACGAAATGGTTCCATCTCAGCGTGTTGCTGGCGCGATAAACAGAACACGTGTACACACACACAGTCAGTGGACACGTTAAAGGCTTCTTTAACCCGTAAGGTAAAAATATCCAGCATGACGCAGTGTTATGCAGTCCAGTTGTTAAATAAAAGAGCCCTTAAGTTTCAGAAAGAAAAAACTGTCTCAAGGCACTGAAATTCATTGATCCGTATCTCATAATTGCCATAATTAATCTCAGGTATTGTAAAAGGACCGGTCGTTGTCGAATTCTTTGGGGGAGGTGCGCGACTAGCTAATATAGACTTTAAATACATGATTTAATATCGTTTACATATTGTAAAATCCATTCCGATCCGATGCAATGCGAGCCGTTTGTTGGAAATGATCCTTTACACAGTATTTCACGACTAACAGCAGTATACTTATTTTCCCATACAACGGTTGGTTCGATAACTTGCGCGTGACGTCATAAGCAATTTTTAATTTGTAGGAGCCTTTTCGGGGGCCGCTAGCGTCAATTGTCTATTTTTGGCCTTTACTGTCCCATATATACATTTGATCGTCCCTAAAAACTGGTTCGAATGGCACCGTAAAAATACCGTATTAAACAAACCTCGTTATCATAGAAAGTTTATTTTCATGTTTAGGTTCAATATTCCTGTAAACTGTTATAAAACTTGAAAAATTATGAGTGCCTTATATAAAAAATGGAAAAATATACTACTTTCCTATATAGACATTTGATCGTCTCTAAAAAATCTCCCTCTCTCCCCCATTTCTTCCCATGGGGGTCGTAAAAGTCAAGTAAAGGAACAGGGTAGAAGTGCCCATCGCCCACTACGCCATCGGATAGCAACCTCAGAGGCGTCTCTAGCCCATGTAGCGCCCGTGTGCAAACCCCTAGTAAGTGGGGCTCCGTCGCGAGCGGCGCTCGGCGCCCCTAGGACCGCTGCGCCCGCGTGCAACGCACACCCTGCTCCATAGGTAAAGACGCCTCTGAGCAACCTATCACTGCAATATCACATTTTTCCATCTTTCAACCTACAATTTCTAAATGTGGCACTGAAAATAAATTTCATACGCTCTGCCTGCCCCTTTCGGGAAAATGGGCCGCTTAAAAAAATAAGTTAAATACTTTAATAGCGAACCTGAGTACAAAGGAGTTGTGAGGCCCATGTGCCTGTGTCGGTCCGGCTCCAATAAGTCGTCGTAGGCCGCCGGGCGGGGCGGGCACCCGCTCTCAGCACCGCGGCATCTGCAACACCACAATATAAGAAATAAGGGGGAGTCTCTGATCTGTGTTGGTCGACTTGACACTAGTGTTGTACACATAGGCAATTATGGGCTAACTTACTGATCAAGCTGTGTGTACTTAGCTTTAGATATCGTGCTAGTTTATAAGCTACAGCACGTGCGAATTAACTGTACCATGTATTGTATGATGTCTGATTTTTTTTCAAAAATAATCCCAATTTAAACTTTTTACAAATATAAATATTTATTTGCCAGAATACGTTACAATTGACAACATTTCAAATTTTCAAGTGGTGTAAAATATTAACTCATTTCGTCAACTTGTAAACAAGAAACCCAAAAATATTTTGTTTTATATTTTTATAGCTATTCGTTTTCAAGATATTCACGAAAATGTGTAGAAAGCCTATATGACGTCACAAGGCTGAATTGTGACAATCACAACGCACAAAGAGAACATGAGCACACTTTCTTTAGTAAATCTGACTTACAATACAATACAATATGCTTTATTGCACACCTCAAAAAAGTATTACAGATAGAAACAGCATAAAGATACAAGCAGACTGACTCACTTAACTTACTAATAGACTGACCTGACTCTGACTTATTAATAGTGCTTCTGTACGATTTTTTACGCTGTGACGCCTTCCTTGTCACTTACTCTCTTTTAGAATGAGAAACTTTAGAAATTGATATTTCGGTATGAAATGGGGATATTTTCGAGATATTAAAAATGTGGTTAGGTATGTTTAATTTTTTATCCTCTATTTGATTTAATCGAAAAAAGCCCGCTTATAAAAAAATGAAATGTTGTCAATTAGGTGTACAATTTACCTATTGGTGTTCCAGTATTCAGTTAACATAACAACATGCAAAATAATGTTATAAATTATTAATTCCACTGTGAACATTCGACTAAAACTTTATTGGAACAGAAGTCAAACATTATAGTAAAAATTACTAACGTAAAATCATTAAAAATATAGATGTCATCAAAAATAATGCCATTAATAACAATAGTATTGTGATTCATATTTAACAAAATTTAAACTATAAAAGGTCGTAGGTTCAAATCCCGCCCGAGGTGATAAATTTTTCACTCCAGTTGGAAATTATCTTCCTCTGTGTCCGTCGAATATGCAAGAGTGACAGAGAGGCAGACGTTATCGGTTCGGGCACGTTCTGGGTAGCGCCACTGGAGTGTTGTCTAACCTGGTATCGAGCGTGCGGTTGGGGTTGCCGACAAGTGTCCAGAACATGCGGTCGCGCTCGCGCGGCGGGCGGCGCGGGATCGGCGCCGGCGCCGGCGGCGGCGGGGCCGGTGCGGCCGCACCGTGCCCCAGGCCTGCACAACACAATGGACAGCGCTCACAAACTGAACACAACACAATAGGGTAGTTTCCTCGTGTGGAAATTTATACCATATTGCCGTTACGAGGGTAAAACTGAAAGTTTCGGGAATAGAAGAAAATATGCAGTATAAGTGAGTTTATTTATTTTTATTGTTTTTCAAAATATTCTCCTTTGTATTTCATGCACTTATGCATGCGTTCAAACCAGTCCATAAAGCACTTTTTGAACTCTGAAGTAGGGGTCGACAAAATGGCTATTTTATAGGCCTCCACTGCTTCTTCTGGCGTCTGAAACCGCTGACCACGCAGTTTGTCCTTGATTCTGGGGAATGTAAAAAAGTCGTTGGGACTTAAGTCAGGGCTATATGGAGGGTGGTCCAATATTTCGACTTTTTCACCGTCCAGGTACTCAGTTGTTGTCCGAGCGGTGTGTGGGCTGGCGTTGTCGTGGTGAAGGATGATGCGACGACTAGGGTTTGTTTTTCGGAGTTCAGCAAAGACGTTCGGCAAACAAATAGTGGTGTACCAATCAGCATTGACTGTTCTACGATCCTCAAGAGCCACAGTAGCTACGTGACCAGATTTAGAGATAAACGTAGCCACCATCTTCTTAGCCGTACTGCGAGAACGAACAACTTTTGTGGGTTTGAGCTCGTCTTCGAAGACCCATACTCGGGATTGGTTTTTAGTTTCAGGCTCATAAGCGTATATCCACGACTCGTCACCTGATACTATGCTAAAAACAGCATTTGAGCGTCCCTTGTTAAATCTTTTCAAAGTTTTGCGGCACCAATTGACACGGACTATTTTCTGCTCGTCAGACAATAGGTGAGGTATCCAACGGGAAAATAACTTTTTCACGCCTAATTCTTCTTTTAAAATAATTTGTATTTGACTCATTCCAATACCCAGGTGCTCTTGAATTTCCCGATATGTCACATGTCGGTCTTCATTTATCAGACGACGCACAACATCGACGTTTTCTTGCGTGACTGCCGATTTTGGTCGACCTTCACGCACTTCGTCGGTGAGGGATACACGGCCACGTTGAAATTCTGAATACCACCTGTATATTGTAGTCTTTGAAGGAGCTTCAATATTAAAAGCAGCAACCATCCGCTCTTCACATTGTTTTTGTGTTAGTCCACTTTTAAAGTCATAATAAATCATAGCTCTGAAATTTTCACGGCACAATTCCATTTTAAGCAGTGACTCGACGACTTCAATAAATAATTGAAACCGAACCATACTTTTTTTTTTCTAAGTGGCCAGTGTGTTGAGATAAGGAAACTTCAGAGATTATAAAAAGGTATAATACATGTTAAAAATAAATTAATAAGTATTCGATTCCCGCCACTTTCAGTGCAAGCCTCGTATACGGATAGTATACCATCAAATTAACACAATAAAATGAAAATTACAAAACAAAATCAGAATAATTAGAAAATACGAGACTTGAAAGTTAGTAAAAAATATGTATTTTTTTTACCATCTAAAAGTTAAATAAAGGCTATACCAAAAGAAATTACATGATTTAATAAAAAAGAAATTGTATGACAACTATGTACTTAAACTATGTACTGTCACGGTTAAAATAGCCATTTCCTTGTTTTTCTATACATCGTTAGTACGGGGCTTGTGCACTGTGACGTCATAAACATAATAATCTGTTAATTAATATGGAGCGTTTTTGGTCTCCGGGAACAATATCCACCTTTGACACTCATTTGCGGCTTTTGTTGTGCTTTAATTGTAGTTGGTCCCATACAAAAATTTAATCCTCTGACTGACCGGTTCGAATGGCATCGTTAATATTTTTTTGGAAAATAGCCTATTTGTCACGGGGTCAGGGTTAGTTACAAGTTCCGAATTCTTAATTATATTAAAAATACATTATATTAACAAAACTCGTGAGATCAAATGCAAACACAACGTTTCCCTTTTTTTAGTTGGCCTATATTTTGTTTGCCCGAAATTACATTTACCATATTATTATTTTCCCAATTCTCAGTTCGTTGCAATTTTATATCGCTTATGATTCGAATAGACACTTATTAAAATTCCGAAGTATCATTTGTCAATTAGTTTTTGTGCCGAAAAACATTAAGTCCGAAATATTATTATCCCGCTGTATCAAAAGATCGAAATTATAGAATAGGTTCCGCCGTAAAGTCGACGAAGCCCCGCGAACGGGGCTTCTATTTCCGCTCTAAGGGACACAAGGTTACTAACGAACCTATCCAAGTAAAAACCGGCCAAGAGCGTGTCGGGCCACGCTCAGTGTAGGGTTCCGTAGTTTTCCGTCCGTCACATTAAGTTGACATATTAAGTACAGAAACACAAAACCTTTGAAAGCACGTCATTTCATTGTGATTTTGTAGAAATGACAGGTACAATAAACACCTGTTTATACGGTTAAATTACAAACTTAGTTCAGAAATTATTTTTGTAATTTTTTCAAAAACTATTCAACCTATCAAGTTCAAAATAATTTTCCTACAAAGTTTTTATAAAGTTCTACTTTTGAGATTTTTTTCATATTTTTAAAACTTATGGTTCAAAAGTTAGGGGGACACATTTTTTTTTTACTTCTGGAGCGATTATTTCCGAAAATATTAACATTATCAAAAAATGATTTTAGTAAACCCCTATTTATTTTTAAATATCTATCAAACAATATATCACACGTTAGGGTTAAAATGAAAAAAAAAAACACTCCCCACTTTACGTATAGGGGAGGTACCCTAATAAAATATTTTTTTCCACTTTTTATTTTACCACTTTGTCGGCGTAATTGATATACATATTAGTACCAAATTTCAGCTTTCTAGTGCTAACGGTCACTGAGATTATCCGCGGACGGACGGACAGACGGACGGACAGACATGGCGAAACTATAAGGGTTCCTAGTTGACTACGGAACCCTAAAAACGGGTTTGTGTTGTTAGTTTCTTTTTTAGTATATGGATTATAAGAATTCGGTTAACCGTTTTCGGACAAGTCAAAATCGGACAAGTGTTTTTACAAAATTTCGATAGGTTACCATTCAATTGTATTATAAACAGACATAAGTTTTTCTGGTCCACTTCGTACCTTGTCACAGTGAAAATCCGCTTGAAAGCTGCTAGAGATCTCATATTATTGTCACTGTGACAAGGTAAGATGTGGCCCACAAATCAAATTGGTTGACTATACATAAAAAAAAAAAAAAAAATCAAACATGCTGACGAACTGAGAACCTCCTTCCTTCTTAAGAAGTTAGTTAAAAAAGTAAATAGAAACATTACCGCTTGTCCCCGGCATAGAGGCAACACTGGCTCGGGGCACACCAAAGATCCGAGACAGAATACGGACTTCGGGGTTTATTGGAGGCTCCTCATCTGTCACATAAGATAAATTACAAACTCTGCAATTCCGTCATTTTTCAATAAGCCCTCATAGGTCAAGTAAAAACAAAAGAAGTTTCGAAATCGGTTCATAAATAACGGACTTCTGAGGTAAAACACAATAAAAAAGCACATAGGTACAATCGAATTCAGAACCTCCTTTTTTGTGAAGTCGGTTAAAAATATGAAGGCGACTAAATTTAAGTACCCCTAAAGTTAATTTCTGCATTTAATTCGCAGAATTTTAGCTGTAGAGATAAGGGGGGATAGACAATATTAGCTCATTTTCTTAAATAATTTCTTGACTATTAAAATTGTAAAATACAATAATTGAGATTCTAACGAGCCCTTTTTACAAGCTGCTCTTATGTAAGTAAGTACATACATGTGTAAGTTGTCATCAAAATTTGCAATCCCTTTTTCAGCCACTTGCCGGTATCCTGAGCTGAAATTTGGCATACTTAAAAAGGTTCGGTGCCAATACATTACTATGGTACCACCGAGCTGATCCGATGATGGAGATAAAAGGTGACCATAGCGACTCCTAAACTACACAAGATAAACACGTCGTATTTGGGCTCATGCGAACCGTCTCAACAAAAAGTTGATGATTGTGTAAATTAGTACAATCGGCAATAAAAGTTTGTACCAAAAATGACATTTTTGACTTAAACTTATATGTGATATAAATGATATAATGTAATAATAATATGTGTGTCCCAGTCCCCGGGACATTTTATCTGGCCCCGGGTATGTCCTAAAACTATGACCAAGACCACCAGGGGATGGGCAGCAGCATCCCTGGAGTGCGGTGGAGATACTGCGATCGCCAACCCGCATGCCAAGCGTGGCAATTATGGCATATACCCCCCGTGAATTTGGGGGAGGCCTATGTCCAGCAGTGGACGTCCTTTGGCTGATATGGTGGGGTGGTGGATGTGTGTCACATGACATGGCAGGGACAGCATCACGTGTCAGCAGGGCCTTTACGTGTTTGGCTATGTGGTACTCATTTGGCACTTCGGCTCCGCTCCCAAAGGTCCGAGACACCATTGTCACGTGAGCGACAGACATACAAATAATAATAAGTCATTTATTTCAGGTAGGGTAAGTGCAACATACGTTACCTGAAACAAATAAGGTAATCTACTACTCTACTTATAAGTAGAATAGTAGATTATGAATAAAATGTAAAAATAAAAACTTCACACGATATAGTTTGCAAAACTCTTTTTTTATCTTCTAATTGACCCGCCAAAGTGGCCGCCATGTTTAAAATTAATTTATTTCAACCAACAATCACAAAAGTAAAAAATCGGAACCTTGTAGGATCACTCGTGTGTCTGTCCGTCCGTCCGTCTGTTGCAGTCAATTTTCTCTGAAAAGTAACTTCGGAGAAAGTTGGCTGCAAGTGATCCTACAAGGGTTCCGCTTTTTCGTTTTGAGGTAGGCTCTAAAAAGCAGCAGTTTAAATTCTCATCACTAAGGAGCAGAATTGTCATAGCGAAAGTAAAACATCACGCGGGATGGGATATTACAAACAACATTTAATAGTAATCATTTCATTATAAATAGCGTTTATTCGATAAATAAGTTAATCCTAAATATTGTACAAGTTAGAACACGAAGTTGAGAAACTGAAATGCGAAATTATAATACTAATAAAACATTACGAAAACACACACAGCGCCTAAAAAATAATAAAGGTACTTAGCAATTATAAAAAACAACACCGCCTCAAGCAGGTCAGTCTGTGGCAGAGGGATCCCATTGTGCTGGTGGCATTACCTCTTTGAATTGATGCGGAAGATTTTCGCACGATATAAAGTCTGGGTTCACCGGTTGACGGGTCCCGCCCCTCTTCCCAGGTCCAGGGATTCATATTTGTAGACCAAGGGTCCCAAGGTTTCTATTATTAGAGAAGTTGAAAAAATTAAATTAGAACAGGCATAGATTTCGATTCTGTTGTTCTGTGTGAAGTTTAATTTACTGTATGTACATATTTTTGTCATTTTCGGTTTCACTTTTCTAATTGAATCATATGACTTTACTTATTATTATGCGATCCTCGATCGTCAGCATTGAGGGAACAACTGATGATGATGATTATTATTTGGTGGTAAGTATACATTATTCATTGCTTAGGAATAAAAGTAAGTCCAGGTAGGTACAAACCGGCCAAGTGCGTGACGGAGTACGCACAATGAAGGGTGTCGTACCTAAGTACCTACTACTACTACTCCACATTTAAAACATTGTCCTGTACTTTGAATCAAAAAAAGGTCATACTTCATAGGAAACTCGCAGCACTTAAGTCCTTTTGTTTGAGCATGGCAGTTTTTCAGTGATAAAAGAAAAACCATTAGATCTTATAAACTTCTCAAAGGTTATCCCTGTAATCTAGGTAAATTTTCTTAAATAACTTTAAAACTTTTTATCTCATAATTATAAAAAAATATAATTATATATTTGAGATTCTCACAACAAGCCTTTGTATTTGATATATCACACGATATAATTTGGTTTTTTTTTTCTAGTTTACTCTCTCTAAAAGTGGCTACCTTGTTTTAAATTCATTTATAAATGTTACACGTCTGTCTTTGGGTCACCGACTTACTTGTGTGTACCAAATTTCAGCTCAATCCGTCCAATGGTTTTGGAGCAAACTGGCTGTGACAGATGGACGGACAGACAGACAGACACACAAGTGATCCTCTAAGGGCTTTTTTCCTTTAGAATTATAGAACCCAGAAAACTTAAAAAGTAAGTAGGTATAAAGCTATGTGTGATAATGTAGCTGTAAGCCGTAGAACCCTTGATTTTTTTTTTCAATTAAAAAAATTCCAAGAACTTGACAAATAAATTATATTCCATTATTTTTCCGAAACGGAGACCTCATTTCACTATGTCAACTTCAACTACAATGTTCAACTCTTCTTGACGTTTGATTTTGCTATGACAATTCCACTGCTTGATCATCACAGACGAAGTTATATTAAGGTGAGGCACTGCCTTGCAAAGAACCTTTGACAATAATGTGAGGACACTGGACGTCAGTGGGCAGTGGCAGTGGGGCAGACAGGGGCCATCACAATGTTTAGACTTGAATAACCCTGTCCTGGACTCCCGCGCCACTGTCGTCCAGGACAGTTTCATTCAAATTAGCGTTTCTGCTCGAGAATTCCGGCCTCGAGATTCTCGAGAAAATTGTCCTTAGTCGAGACGGGAAAAAAACTCAACGGCTCGAGAATTTAAGAAATCAATTCCTCGCTCACCCCTAAGAGGAGTACCCGTCCCAGGCGCTCTAGAGATTTCACCACCGCTTCGTCGCCGGTTGACCTTCCCCCGGCCTAGCGCATGTAAATTTCCCTGGAATCCCCGGGAAATTTCATACAAATCGGGACCAGGACTGCAAACCCTACCCCGGCCTAAACATCGCGATGACTTTGTTTGCCGATTTCGCTCAATTCGATATAGCGTAAGATTTCATTAGCAATTCGATATTCTCTCTTACAACGCCTTAGGAAGGCGTCCAGCGACATCTACCGAAGAGACTTACGCTTCTATTAAGGCCCCAACGTCTCAAATTACATTGAGAAATCGTAAGTAACAATGCGCCATCCTATACTAAATTAATTTTCTATCAAGCTTTTGCTAACGAAAATCCAAATTTCAAATTAAAGGGAAAAATTTAAAAATGTATTTTTTTTAATTTGTAATATTATTTTAGTTAATTTATATCTTGTTTAGAAGCTGTTTTATTCAGTCAATCTAAAAGGCATGGGACAGGACTTTGGTTGTTGTTCTTCAAAACTGAGACCATGGAGAACTTAAGTACCTACTATGCTGGAAGATCTGAAGTTGGCCTCTGAAGAAATTGGTCTTAAGATGAACATAGAAAAAGCGAACATCATATCTAATGTACATGTATAAGTAGTACGTACTCCAGGTAAGATCAGAGACTATGTTCAAAGTTGTCGACGAATTTGGGTACTGTCCCTGAGCCTAGGACAAACGGTTCAGTTGGGCAGGTCCAGCTTCGAGAAGGAGATCAATCGTCAAAAATGACTTAGCTGGGTGGCATTCTGCCAGTGTATTATTTTTTAAAGGGTCGGTTACACGCATGTGACACCCCTGGAATTGCAGGCATCTATAGGCTGCGGTGACCGCTTAACATCAGGCAGGCTCTTTGCTTGTTTGCCACTGACATTATAATAAATAAATATTATGGGACAATTTTTACACAAATCGAACTAGTCCCATAGTAAGCTCAATAAGGCTTGTGTTATGGGTACTAGACGACGATATATTTAATAGATATATACTTAAATACATAGAAAAACATCCAAGTCTCAGGAACAAATGTTTCTGCTCACCACAGAAACAAATGCCTTTACCGGGATTCGAACCCGGGACCTCTAGCTTCGGAGGCAGTGGCACTACCAACTAGGCTAAACAGGCCGACAAATAATAAAAAAAAAGAAATAAAAAAAATAATATATATATTAATATTTTATTAAAATAATAAAAAATGTACCATTTGATTTAATTGATTTCATCATTCTCATCTAAGCAAAAATTGGAAAATCACATCATGTTTTATTGAGAGATAAAAGATCAAATTCTTTCACAATACTTGAGAAACTCGAGAAATGCTGGCTGAGAATTCTAGTGCCTAATATTAAAAGAGTTGAGTAACCGTAAATCCTAATATACATTGTGATCGTGTGGCTCCTGCTACCATACTGCCCACTGGCGACCAGCCTGTGGCCTTAGAACTTCTGATTTCAAAGTTTTAAATAATTCTGTTATTATCATTTAAAGTTTTAAATGATAGGATTATTTTCATTTCAGCAATATCGCAATGCATGTTAGAAAAAAGCATAACTGGACCCAAGTTATTCATAGACATTACAAAAATACTTTTAAATTGAAGGTACTCAACAGAATGCTATTGTAAAGGTTGAGATATTTAAAAGTGTTCCTTATTTAGATAAATCATCAAGAATTTGAAGTTACAGGATCATACTATTGTATATTATGACATTAACATAGTTCTAAAGATTATCAATAACATTTTATAAGTACCTG
This sequence comes from Notocelia uddmanniana, assembly GCA_905163555.1. Lineage (NCBI taxonomy): Eukaryota > Metazoa > Arthropoda > Insecta > Lepidoptera > Tortricidae > Notocelia > Notocelia uddmanniana. The sequence continues at coordinate 26,485,095 of LR991058.1, read as the reverse complement.
AGCTATCCAATTCTCTACTTTCGTTTCTGCTGCTCATAACTACGTAGTTGTGAGACTGTTTCTTGTAACGCGCAGGTTTTATTATGATTTTATGATACACCGCAAAACTGACAGTAATCGCAAATACTTATATTACTGGCAGAAACTTATATTCCAACAATGCACTAGGTCTTGGAAAACCGCCCACCTCAAAGGAGTTAAACTGCTCGATAAAATGGCATGAAATAACGATATTACGATTTTTTCTGCCACCGAAGCCCTAAGAAAAGTAAGTATGCGATCTTCAGTTCTTGAGTGTATAATACACAGGTATAATAACAATACACAATACACCAATATGTCAATGTCACGTTTTGACAAACGTACAAGACTAAGAAAAATAGAAGTAAGGACAAGACACAAGACTTGTTTGTCAACGTTTTGTCCTCAATGGGCGCTTATTTGTAGTGACTTAAACAGCTCCGAACTTGTGCAAACTTGATTCGATAGCAAAAGTGTTGCCGCTTCTGTGAGTATTTCAAGATTCATTTTATATTTAACACTAGATTTACACAATCGTGTTCGCTATTCGCCTCGTCGTTCGAAGAAACATTCGTTTACAAGTGCGGTCGCAAACTTACTGTTCACACATTCGCGGGTTGTATTCGCACACGAATATGGAGGACGTAAAAATAATAGCGGCATGTGCGCTACATCATTCAAATGAGCTCTTTCTGTTGATAAAAAGAAAATTTATTTCTAAAATTCGCACTTCACTCCACTCCATTTTGTCTACACGTGTTTTTTTTTTATTAAAAATGGGATTGCTCTTGTCCAGCATCCATCCAGGGGGCAAAGATGAGACAAACGATGAAGCGAGCCGTCTTGTTGGGTCGGGAGATGACGAATGTGTGCACAGTAAGTTCGTGTTCACTATTTGTGCCCTTTGATTCGCGTCCGAAAAACCACTCCCAACGCGTTTTCTCCTGAATAGTCGCGGTGGCAAGTTGTGCTACGGGAAGCGAAAAATTTGACTGCCGCGAGAGACTAATCTCGAGTCGTGGGTGTGAGATGTGCTAGCCCTGCTTGTTTCCTTAGACCATGGTGTCGTGTACCTTTTTGGTAGACTTGACAAGTTGGTAGCACTGACTGTACTGAATAACCTCTAATTTCGTTGGTGCTTTAGGCAATTTCCACGATTTTCTTTGTTTTTATTATGGATACGCACTTGTATTTGAGCTTATCATTGATCACTATTATACGACGACCACTTTGGCTTAATTGGTAGTGACCCTGCCTACGACGCAGGAGGTCCCGGGTCAGGGGTGGTTTACTACGGTGACGTCATCGCGCCGCGCAAAGTACATGCTGCCGCCGGCTCACACGTCATGTGACTATTCAATGGTTGCGGCGCAGCGTTACGGATCGCACGCGCACACGCTACTGTACCGCTGTACGATCATAAAATAATCCGTTTCGTGTTAAATAATAATGACAAAACCACAGCATAATTGTATTGCAGCAGGTTGCACCAATAATAATAAAAATTTGGTCATCTCGGTTTTTGAGTAAACACTGACAGTTATCACTCAAAAAACTGACAGTCAATGAGTTTGGTATTCACCAACGGTTGACATAAAAGAAAACGAAAATGAAAACGTTGGTTCTAAAAGAAACCTCTTTTTATTTTTTAAAGTGGTGCCTTTAAAAAATATATAAAACTGTATACCCTGGTTACATGTATGGAGTGCCCCCCTCCCTCTACTTTAATATTTTTTCGTTATTTCATGTCACTTTTACGTAGCTTTTCATACGAGTAGAACACACCTTCCTGCTAAATGTTTTAATTATATTTGTAGTGCTTATACTCTCCGGGTACATCGGCTGTGACATACAGACGAAAAGACGGATGGACGGGTTCCGTTTTCACCATTTTGGCTACGAAACCTTAAAAAACTATTTGTAATTGTATTGCAAACAACACTACTAATAAATCTAATAATAAAGTACATATATTAAAATAGGTTCTCGCTGGTGGTAACCCTAGCGCTGAGGGCGGGGCCTCGAAAGAGCGCGTTGCGTGCGATAGAAAGAGATGGCTCGTTTAGGCACGTTTGGCATACCTAAACGGGAGATTTGTTAGCAGAGAAATTTCTGTACTTGTACTATTACTTATTCTGTGCCCGGGTTCGAATCCCGGTCAGGGCATTATTTGTGCATTTATCACGAATATTGTTCATGAGTCTTGGATGTTTCCTATGTATTTATCTATATAAGTATGTATAACGTCACCGAGTACCCATAGTACAAGCTTTGCTTAGTTTGGGACTAAATCGATTTGTGTTCCTGTGCTCTAGTACTAGCTGGCTAGGCCGAACGATATTCGTTAACTTAAGATTTTTCAAATCTTTATAATGGTAACACAGTGTTTACAACCAACCAATCAACCGGCGACCGGCGCTGTGCCGTATGTCGTATTGTATGGCGTAGCCGGCGTAGGTTGTCAATTGGCTAAAGTTCGTTAAGATTTTGCAATTCTCCATCTGTTTCTCTCATTAATTAATAAAATAGGAATAGAAACGAAAATTCTCTCGTGCATAATTAAAGTAAAATGGCCGAACTACCCTATCAAGCGGAGTACGCAAAATCCGGGCGGGCTAGCTGCAAAGGATGTAAACAAAAGATTGATCAAGGAGAGTTAAGAATTGCTGTTATGGTCCAGGTTAGTAAGCAAACAGGTCACCAAGATGTTCATTCATATTTTGTATTTACTTACTGTCCTTTATGAGAAAGTCACACATCGAATGTATTTTGTAGTCCGCGTTTCACGACGGAAAACAACCTAACTGGCACCATGAAGAGTGTTTCTTCAAAAAACAACGGCCGAAAATTGCGAGTGACATCGGCAATTTTAATAAGCTACGACACCAAGATCAGAAGAGGATCAAGGAAGCTATTGGTAAGATGAGAATGACTATGTGTGTGTGATTATTTGCCTACCCCTCTAGGATACATAGAAATATATATCATATATATATCAGCATATAATATAAAATACAAGGTTTACTCACTAACACTTTTACCCTAGCCAAGCAAAATTTAACCTTAAATCAATGTATCCCAATCCATGGCATCTTTGAAGGCTTCCCCACAAGGAAAGTTACCCATAACTGATTAAGACAGACATTCTTTCTATAAATATAATTATTTTCACTCTTATATTGGACCATGAGTAATATAAAGGTCTTCGCACATTATAACAACTCACCGGCGACTCGACTCTAGACATTGATATTTAAGCCCTGTGTCATATGTTCAAGGTTTAATTTCAAAAAATGATTATAAAGTAGTGTACAACGAGTGGCCTACGCATCGTACACTAAAGGTCAACCCCGACACGTTTGTCACGCAATGACCACACGTCGTCCACGCAACGACCACACGTTGTCCACGCAACGACTATGCGTTTGCGACTGACGCGTGACGGGCAACCATTTGCCAGCTCACCCGTCCGCCCCGTGCCTTCCCCCCGCCCGCCATCATTCACTATAGAATCGAAGGACGGAGTGCACGTTGATAAGTGGTACACGGTGATATTTTTCGAAAATCATGCAGAAAGAAAAGTTGATAGAAGAAGTGCGAAAATATCCGCTACTATACGACCTTAGTGATTCGAAATATAGTGACATACATAAGAAGGAAAAGGCATGGAATGAAATCGCTATTGTATTGTCGCAACCAGGTAAGAATTTTTAACATAATTAATTTCTATTTGTGATGTTTTCAGTGTTGGTATTGAGTTATTGATTTTGCCATAATCTACAGAAATTCAGCTATCGAACCAATAAATATGTGTGATTCTAATAGATATTAAAAATAATGTTAAAACTTATAAGTCATTTCATTAAAGTACATTTTGAGAAAATTTAATTCAACCTGTTACATCCAAAAAGTAGGTATGTTATTGTACAGTTACAGTACCTACGATTTTCTACTTGGACACTCGAAAAATCTTGGTTTATCGTAAAAATTCGTTTTTTCACATACCATAATATAAAATCCCAGAATTTACTGACATAAAATATTAAATCTACGTCATATATTTTTTATTTTTAGTTTGGGTTCCTGTATCTTATAATAAAGTGCCTTACGTTTATTTAATATAGGTAATCAGTAATAAAATCCCACCTTAGTATAGAAACTTGTTTAATATTCTTAATAAGCCAATAATATTATAACCAACTTCTTATGATTATTACATATTAATTATCCATGATCTATATTAAATGCTGCCACGGAACTCGTCCTTCGGGAGATTGAAAATAAGTTGCAAACATATCACGAGTTTCAAAAGCAGATGCCGAAGATTCACTTATATCTTCTGGAAGTGTACTTAGTAATCTCTGTTCATCATCATTATTGGCCGAACTCTGCCTTGTGTTGACTTCATCATCGGATGTTATATAACACCGCATGACATTGTGTAAAATACACGTCGCAAAGACCACAATATCAACATATTTTGGGTGTAAATGCAAATTCTTATTATAAATTCCAAATTTTTGATATAAGATGCCGAACGCGTTTTCAACTACTCTGCGAGCTCGCGATAAGCGATTATTGTATATTCTTTCCTTTTCTGAAATGCCACTTGAACGTGGATATGGTCGCAATAAATTCCTTTTTAAAGGAATTTTATAATTAAAAAATAGCGAGCCGCTGCTAGGAGGGGCAATTATGTTTACATGTTTGCCGTCGATGGCACCTATACAGTTTGGAAAATTCCATTTTTTATTGAAACCATCTGCGATTCTTTTCCAGTCTTCGGTAGTAGGTGTGGGCATGAACTTCCCCTTCATTGTATTTATAATCGCATTGCACACATCTTTTAATATCGACCGGATGGTACTTTCGCCTAACCGAAAGCTTGAACTCATAGTCCTAAATGAACAGCCACTAATCAAGTACCTGAAACAACCAATTTTTCTTTATATTTATATTATTTTGTTACAGCGTCAGAATGTAAGAAGATATGGCAAAACTTAAGGGAATATCATAGAAGAGCCATTAAAAAGAAAGCAACTAAAAGTGGTCAGAGTGCTAATATTAATAAAAAATGGCAATATGAAACTGAAATGTCTTTTTTATTACCACATTATAAAGAACGGTCTACAGTGACGTCAGTGGACAACACAGATGATGGTGATGCTGAAAATAGCTTATCTGCTGCGGAAATTCTTGCCAATGTGACTGAAGAATCTCAAGACTCGTCAATTACGGAGCGTCCTGAATCTTCGGTGTCTATGTACGAATCATCTAGATCAGTGTTTCCTGACATTCCAAAAACGACAAAACGAAAGAAATTGCAAGAAACAAGTGCACCGGCGGTCTTAATGGAATATTTATTAAAAAACAAAAACGATGAAGATGGAAAGCAGAAAGACGAAATGGATAATTTTTTTTTAAGTATTTCTAGCACAGTAAAAAAATTATCTACCTATAATCAAGCACTTTTAAAGTCAAGAATTTTTAATTTAGTTTCGGAAGCTGAAATACAAGAACTGCAAAATAATCGAAACTGTTACTATGAAGATTTTTTTGCACCAGGAACTTCTGGCTACACAACTCAAAACCTAAATGCAGGTACTACCGGTAGTAGCACCGCTAGCACCCAACAGCAAAATACAACGCCTATGGAAGAATCGAGGGTTGATGAAAATGAAGATGAGTAAAATTGCTTTGCTTTGATTTATCCTTTAACTTGATATATAAATAAATACATATAAATTATAAAAAAGTTTCTTATGCTTACCTTAATGTCACTGCCAGCTTTTCTTCCGGTGATACAGCTTCTCTAAATCGCGTGTTTCTTTTGTAGATGTCGTCCTCAATAATATTAAGTACATAATAAAACAAGTATCTCGGCATACGGAAATAGATATAGAATTTTTCTTCGTCATCTAGCAGACGTTTCCGGATATTCCAATATTCCCCTTCTGATTTCCTTTGTCGCAACATATCATGTACCCAATATCTTCTTTTCCTGCTGTTTCGTTCATTTTCATTATCAAGTATAATAGCTATAATCGCCTGTTCACTGAATGTAAAGTTCGACATTTCATAAGCAACACGACTTCTTTGGTCAAAGTTCAACCGAAAACTGAGGTTAGACGAGTTGTCTGTTGAATAACCCACTCGTTGGCACCGCGTTGTCCACTCGTTGACACCGCGTTGTCCACTCGTTGACACCGCGTTGTCCACTCGTTGACACCGCGTTGTCCACTAGTGACCATTGGGTGGATCAACTAGTTGACTACTCATCGAGAGTGTGAGTAGAGTTGCTGCCGCGTTGGCGTGGAGTTGTTATAATGTGCGAAGACCTTAATTTCTCTTGATATATTCATGTTTTCATATATTTTTATTTTATTTAGGTTATTTATCATCATCTTCCATTTGTTTTTGTTCAACTCTTGCTCAGAGGTTAGCTGGAACAGATCCCTTTTAAGGGATTTTCTTGGTTTTGCACCTCATCTTTTTGTTGTTTATGATTTTGTTGTGTTTCATGTACAATAAAGCAATATATACATACATTAGAGTGTTTGTTTCTGAAAGCTTATCTCGCATCTTCCTATTCTTGTACCTAACCTCCTCTGAAGAGTAAAATGAGAACTATGCATACCACCTATATGTTACATATTTAATTACTTCCATATGTCATGTGCTGTGTTGTCAGTATTTGCTGTCTGCTTCACAAATTTTTTCTCCATATTGTTTATGATGCTTTGGTGTGTGCTGTACTATGTATTTGGTGTGTCTTAATTCAATAGTTTTTTGAGCACCTCATAATATCTGTTTTCAAGTTCCTATGTCTCATTATCATATGACTAGCTGTCCCAGCGAACTTCGTTCCGCCCTCAACCCGTTCTATACAAAATATACGACATTTATTACACTATTTAAAATAATGAACCTCCAGGTCTGTTGTTTATTTTTGTTTTAGTACATTTTTTATTTAATTTACTGTGAATTTAAAAGGTTTATATGACTGTTTGTGTTCTGAATAAATTAAAAAAAAAAAATATTTTTCAGATATTTTAAAAGTTATACTGCTATTTGGATCAAAGACAAATCCAAAAAATCAAATATCATAAAAATCAACCCAGCTATTCTCTAGTTATAAATGGTGTAACTAACACAACTTTGTTTTAAATATAGATATCTGTTTTTTAACATGGCAAGTCCTGTCTCACTAAAAGTAGTACAGTCATCATTTAAAGTATCTATGCATATGAATATGTAAAGGTCAAACATTTTTATTGTAACAGAATAAAAGCTTTTGAACTGTTCATGTGCTACTTCTGTCGATGACTGTATAAGGCATTTTGAATAAACCTAAAATTAGATGTCACTGCCCTTAATTACAATGGGACACCTGTATAGGATAGTATGATTTAAATTAAAAACACAGTCTGTTCTACTTTTGTACCATTTATTATTATCTCATGTGAAATTCTAGAGGATGAAAATGGTTTTTAAATGGAAAACTACTTTAAAAGCATATTTATACTTGATATATGTGATAATTGAAATATAATTAAATAAATTCCCTTTATTTACAATTTGCAATTCTCTTAACTTATTTCAAAACCACTGCTTCAAATCATCTCCTTGTATGCCACCACCAATTTGTATTGATGTATTGAACCCATGAAAATTGAGTTACTTAATCATCAAGAAGCCTTAGTCTTCTAAGGTAGATATCACTGTATACATATATAGGAGGTAGATGAGTCTTAGAGTGACTGGCCGCGTATGCCAGATGTTGCAGGTTCGAATCATGCTCTGAGCACAAAAAATTTCCCTTTAATTTGGAATTTTCGTTAGCAGTGTTACTGCTTATCACAAAATTGACTTACTTAATCATATTACCTATACACAGAGAACTTGACTGGCATTGTGATGCCAGTGGAAAAAGGCAAGAAGGGCAAGAAAAGAGCCAACGGAGATGCCAGTGCAGCGGCCACGCTGGCAGCCCTCAAGGACTTCTTTATTGAGTACTCCAAGTCCAGCCGAGCTACCTGCAAACATTGTGATATTAAGATTTGTAAGGTAATAATTTAAATTGTGAGAAAAATATTTTAATTATTGCCATGCTTGAAAATATTGCCCATTCTTGAGTTGGGATGACAAATATAATATACCCAAAGACTATGTGCTGCGCCGCCGATGCTGTCCGTGCCCGCCGCTCGCACAAACATGTTTCAGCAGGGCTAGCACATCTTACCGCGAGTAGGGCGTGAGTAGACAAATTTGACAGCTGCGAGAGATTTATCTCGAGTCGCGGTCTGCAGGAGGCACCGCTAACGAGAAGTATTTGCACTATCAACCTGGTTGCACTAAAGTTGGGCGTGTTTGGGCATTTTGAGAAATAAGTGGACCCAATTAGACGGAGTTGTAAAATAAGTTAATCAATGTCAGTTTTGTGCTCCCCTAATGATTTTACATAGGCCGTTTTGTCTATATTGTGTTGTACTTAGTTTGTTAATTACTGTTGTTGTGTTATGTCATGTTTTATGCTTGGTTAATGTTTTAACTATTTTGTTCCTGTTTTAACGTACATTACGTACATGTCTACCGAATTTGGTAGTCTGTAATGATAGACTTAAGTTATTAAATAAACTAATATGATTGAACTAATATGTGGATGACCCCTAGTTTATGCCTCTATCGCAAAGTGCCAGCCCCATAGTGCAACTACTTAGAGCGCTCGTGGCCCAGCGGCGCGCGCGTACCGCGTGCAGTATGCGAGGTTAAGCAATGTGTGCACAGGCCAGTTCTTGGATGGGTGACCGCTTTGAGTGGTTACTAACTGAGCGCTCTCGTGCTTTGGAAGGCACGTTAAGCCGTTGATCCCGGCTGCTGTCTGCGACAGCAGTCGTTAAGCCAAGTTAGAGGCCTTTGGGCGGCTTGAGAACTTCTAGCAGTCAAATTGCCCACTCACTTGACAAAGGGGGGTCAAAGTTGCACCACGTCCGTAGGGAGTACCCACCGTTACCCTACACGTGACCCCTGGGTGGTGCTAAAAGTGCAACAAAAACGGGCAACCGTACTTGCCTTCTCGAAGATCTCACGGTTCGTAAATAAATGCCATACAATTAAATAAGTGCAACTACTGCAAGCCATACTGTAGGGCTCTTGCACTTATTGTCTGTATACAATTAGTGTTAATCAATTAGGATCTACCTTGAGGTATTTTTGTAAGGGTCAAATTTAGAGTTAATGACTGGTGTGGTAAGTGGGCCTGTATGGGGACTAGTGCCCATTTTCTCATCTATGGCAGGATACCTGTGCCCGGCATGTATGTGCTGATAAAGAGAAGTGGCAACTTTTTTACTTGATAGTTTGTATCTATATTCCAATCTTATTTGTATCAACAGGATGAAGTGCGTATTTCGAAAACTGTGTATGACACGGAAATCGGGCAGAAGTATGGCGGTCAACCCCTGTGGCACCACGTGAAATGCTTTGCAGAAACTCGAGGAGCCTTGCTGTACATGGCCGGCGGGGAGGACCTGCCAGGCTTTAAGCTACTTAAGAAAGATGACCAGAAAATGGTTAAGGAAGCAATTAAGTAAGTGTGTTAACTGAATTGTTCAAATTAGTCAAATACCAAGAAGAGAGGTTCTTGGAGAGGAACAATTACGAAACATAATAATTGACCGAGCGAGCGAAGCGTCTCCGTTTCAGCTTTCGACAAAAATTCGTATGTCTGCCTGTCTGGATGTTCTCCTCTACAAGTCGCATTTCTCAACCGATTCTCGTGATAGTTTGTAAGCAGGTTCGATAATTATATAGATTTTTGAAATGTGAAAAACAAAAAAAAATGCTACGTCTACAGCTCACAGAGCCACTAGTTAGCTGTTAGATTATTGTTTGCTTTCAAAAATTCAACCTAAGATATTTCCATCAGTTATTCGTTTTTTGTTTGTTTAGACCATTGAAGGGTGAAGAAGTGCCAATAAAGAAGTTAAAAGAGGAGCCAAAGGATGAGAAAGAGTTAGAGGAAGAGAAGGAGTTGGAGAAGAAACTGGAAGCACAGAACAAGTTGTTCTTCAAATACAGGGATTCACTGCAGGATTACAGCAAGAAGGACATTCAAGAAATTTTAGAAGCTAACTCTCAAAGTATTGTACCTGGCAATGATGAGGTATGTTACAGTTTTTCAGAAATTAAACCTATTTTTTTGATTAGCAGTTTTAACGAATCCGGGCACTTACGGCCACGCCTTTAACGGCCACTACCCCTGAACGGCCAATTCTCCCTTTGGCCACTCTTCGCGTTATTTATTGTTATGTTACTTTTGCCTATTGTGACAAAATTGCCCCTCAGATTGATTTTTTCGGCAGAGCCCTTCGTAAGATCTTGAAAAGCCCTCAGGGCTCCGCATAGCTCACTGAAAATATTGGCATGTCTTTTAAAATATGCAAGCTTGATGTGCAATAAATATATTGAATGCTGCTTCTCCTGTATATCTGCTAGTATCAGAGTTCCTCTTTTAAATTTCCACTAGTATTTTATCCTTAGCAACAACTCTAATGGTCTTATCACCTCCAGTAATCCATCAACCAATAATGTTTGCGCTAGTTACTTATATTGCGATTTTTTGCAGTGCCGTGATCTGCTGGCAGACACCATGGCCTTCGGGGCGTTACAGCCCTGCCCGGAGTGCAAGGGGCAGCTGGTTCTAGACACCTTTGGTTACAAGTGTACAGGTACTAACTTGGCTTCAAATTCCCTAAATATCACAAACATATTCATTTGTAGAGTAGATGCATTTGGTTGATAGAAATTGAGGAGACTTACATTTGGAAAAGAAAAACAAAGTGATAATTTGCCATACCTTGTTTGCTCGTACACATAAAAACATACCCTACTTCCTTTTTACGTTATTATTTAATATCCTTACGCTATTTAATTCAGCTCACACATTTACAACTACATACAACAGGTCCTTTTCTTAAGTTTTTTACAGATATCTTTTTTTAAATAGCAAAACGTATAATTTTCAATTCAATTCAATTTCATTTATTCAAGAACCAACTTGGATCTATTATGTTAGATCAATTAATAAGCAAATAAATATTAACAACAAGTATAAAAAAGAACAGACTGTTGTATGTAGCGAGGGGTTATGGGGCGATGTTGGGTAGAGCTGCCACGTCGTTATGTGTTTATTTGTTTGTATTACCAAACAACAAACCGCGTAAAGCTGCAGCCAAAAGGATCGATCTATCTCTAGGTATCATTTTTGGTTGACAAGTTTTCTCAGGTAAAATACGACAGACGTGGAGCAAAGCTGTCTCCAGATAGTCATTATTGAGCACTTTTGAATAGCGGACCTTGTAAAACTGACGCAATATTCCCAGGCAACATAACCGAGTGGACTAAGTGCAGCTACGTGACGAAAGAGCCAAAGCGGAAGGCAATGAAAGTGCCGGCCGCATTCAAGGACGGGCCCGCCTTCAAGCGTTTTAAGCCCAAGAAGGGCGTGAGGCTCTTCGATAACACACCGCCGCCGCAGATCATAGTCAAGAAGGAGGAGCCTGTTGATGAGTAAGTTACTACCACAGGAAAGTCTGAACAAGGGACATCTGCTTGGAAGGTGGTGAAATTGCCAACCACCTTCAAGAAAGACTCTGCCTTCAAAACGGTTCAACCCCAAGAGGGGTGTGAGGCTTTTTGATAATGCACCGCCGCCGCAGATCATTGTTAAGAAGGAGCCCGCTATCGAGTAAGTTGCTACTATAGGAAAGTCTGATCAGGGGACATCTGCTTGGAAGGTGGTGAAATTGCCAACCACCTTCAAGGAAGACTGCCTTCAAACGGTTCAACCCCAAGAGGGGTGTGAGGCTTTTTGATAATGCACCGCCGCCGCAGATCATTGTTAAGAAGGAGCCCGCTATCGAGTAAGTTGTTACTATAGTAAAGTCTGATCAGGTGACATCCGCTTGGAAGGCGATGAAGGTGCCAACCACCTTCAAGAGGTTCAAGCTCAAGAAGGGTGTTAGGCGCTTCGATAGTGCAACCCCGCCGCAGATCATTGTCAAGGAGCCCGCTGACAAGTAGGTTGTTACTAAGATGTTTTTAAGTGACATCCACTTGTGAAACTGGCCACCACATCCAAGGACGGCCGGCCTTCAAAAGCCTTAAGCTCATGAAGGGTGTTAGGCTCTTCGATAACGCACCGGCGCCGCAGATCATTGTCAAGGAGGCCACTGTCTAAGTAGTAAGTTGTTACTGTAGGAAAGCCTGATCAGGCGACATCGGTTGGAAGGCGATGAAACTGGCGACCGCGTCCAAGGATTCAAAAGATTCAAGCTTTAGAAGGGTGTTAGACTATTCGATAGTGCACCGCCGTCGCAGATCATTGTCAAGAAGGAGGAGTCTGCTGACAAGTAAGTTGCTACTATAGGAAAGTCTGATCAGACGACATTGGTTGGAAGGCGATGAAACTGGCGACCGCGTCCAAGGATTCAAAAGCTTCAAGCTCAAGAAGGGTGTTATACTATTCGATAGCGCACCGCCGCCGCATATTATTGGCAAGAAAAACCCGTAGTTGTTAAAAGTTGTTACTATAGTAAACTCTGATCAGGAGACATCGGCTTGGAAGGCGATGAAAGTGGCCACCGCATCCAAGAATGGCCTGGCTTCAAGAGGTTCAACTCCAAGGGTGTTAAGCTCTTCGATAATGCATCGCCGCCACAGATCATTGTCAAGAAGTAGGAGTAGCCTGTTGACGAGTATGTTGCTACTATAGGAAAGTCTGTTTAGGTAACATCCACTTGGAAGGCGATGATGGAAGTCTCTGCCTTCAAGAGATTTACGTCCTAGAAGGGCGTGAGATTCTTCGATAACACACCACCGCCGCAGATCATTGTCATGACGGAGGACCCCGTTACGTTAGAATAATAGATTTTATAGTATGCTGCGCCACATAGTCCACTTTTGAACCTTCTATTTAGGCTTAATGTATAGACACACAGTCGAGCGTTCGTAGGCCTATTTCTGAATGTTTTTTCAATAATTAATAAGCAAACTTCTTTTTCTCAGAATTAAAAAGAACATACCAATCCCACCGCTGAAGAACCTACAGTTCTTCATGTACGGCAAGATCAAGGGTGACAAGGAGAAGCTTAAGCACCGGATCTTGAAGCTGGGCGGATTGGTCGTGAGCAAGCTCACAGACACTCTCGCGGCCGTCGTGTCCTCACAGCAGGAGCTGGAGAAGATGAACAACAAGATGGAAGAAGTGCGGAGCGCGGACATAGAGGTCAGTGTCGGACTAATATATTCTCACCATGTACAAGGGTGACGAGGAGAAGCTTAAGTACCGGATCTTGAAGCTGGAGACGGGCTGGTTGTGAGCAAGCTCACAGACACACTCGCGGCCGTCGCGTCCTCACAGCGGGAGCTGGAGAAGATGAACAACAGGATGGAAGAAGTGCGGAGCGCGGACATAGAGGTCAGTGTCGGACTAATATATTCTCACCATGTACAAGGGTGACGAGGAGAAGCTTAAGTACCGGATCTTGAAGCTGGACGGGCTGGTTGTGAGCAAGCTCACAGACACACTCGCGGCCGTCGCGTCCTCACAGCGGGAGCTGGAGAAGATGAACAACAGGATGGAAGAAGTGCGGAGCGCGGACATAGAGGTCAGTGTCGGACTAATATATTCTCACCATGTACAAGGGTGACGAGGAGAAGCTTAAGTACCGGATCTTGAAGCTGGACGGGCTGGTTGTGAGCAAGCTCACAGACACACTCGCGGCCGTCGCGTCCTCACAGCAGGAGCTGGAGAAGATGAACAACAGGATGGAAGAAGTGCGGAGCGCGGACATAGAGGTCAGTGTCGGACTAATATATTCTCACCATGTACAAGGGTGACGAGGAGAAGCTTAAGTACCGGATCTTGAAGCTGGACGGGCTGGTTGTGAGCAAGCTCACAGACACACTCGCGGCCGTCGCGTCCTCACAGCAGGAGCTGGAGAAGATGAACAACAGGATGGAAGAAGTGCGGAGCGCGGACATAGAGGTCAGTGTCGGACTAATATATTCTCACCATGTACAAGGGTGACGAGGAGAAGCTTAAGTACCGGATCTTGAAGCTGGACGGGCTGGTTGTGAGCAAGCTCACAGACACACTCGCGGCCGTCGCGTTCTCACAGCGGGAGCTGGAGAAGATGAACAACAGGATGGAAGAAGTGCGGAGCGCGGACATAGAGGTCAGTGTCGGACTAATATATTCTCACCATGTACAAGGGTGACGAGGAGAAGCTTAAGTACCGGATCTTGAAGCTGGACGGGCTGGTTGTGAGCAAGCTCACAGACACACTCGCGGCCGTCGCGTCCTCACAGCGGGAGCTGGAGAAGATGAACAACAGGATGGAAGAAGTGCGGAGCGCGGACATAGAGGTCAGTGTCGGACTAATATATTCTCACCATGTACAAGGGTGACGAGGAGAAGCTTAAGTACCGGATCTTGAAGCTGGACGGGCTGGTTGTGAGCAAGCTCACAGACACACTCGCGGCCGTCGCGTCCTCACAGCAGGAGCTGGAGAAGATGAACAACAGGATGGAAGAAGTGCGGAGCGCGGACATAGAGGTCAGTGTCGGACTAATATATTCTCACCATGTACAAGGGTGACGAGGAGAAGCTTAAGTACCGGATCTTGAAGCTGGACGGGCTGGTTGTGAGCAAGCTCACAGACACACTCGCGGCCGTCGCGTCCTCACAGCGGGAGCTGGAGAAGATGAACAACAGGATGGAAGAAGTGCGGAGCGCGGACATAGAGGTCAGTGTCGGACTAATATATTCTCACCATGTACAAGGGTGACGAGGAGAAGCTTAAGTACCGGATCTTGAAGCTAGACGGGCTGGTTGTGAGCAAGCTCACAGACACACTCGCGGCCGTCGCGTCCTCACAGCAGGAGCTGGAGAAGATGAACAACAGGATGGAAGAAGTGCGGAGCGCGGACATAGAGGTCAGTGTCGGACTAATATATTCTCACCATGTACAAGGGTGACGAGGAGAAGCTTAAGTACCGGATCTTGAAGCTGGACGGGCTGGTTGTGAGCAAGCTCACAGACACACTCGCGGCCGTCGCGTCCTCACAGCAGGAGCTGGAGAAGATGAACAACAGGATGGAAGAAGTGCGGAGCGCGGACATAGAGGTCAGTGTCGGACTAATACATCTCACCATGTACAAGGGTGACGAGGAGAAGCTTAAGTACCGGATCTTGAAGCTGGACGGGCTGGTTGTGAGCAAGCTCACAGACACACTCGCGGCCGTCGCGTCCTCACAGCGGGAGCTGGAGAAGATGAACAACAGGATGGAAGAAGTGCGGAGCGCGGACATAGAGGTCAGTGTCGGACTAATATATTCTCACCATGTACAAGGGTGACGAGGAGAAGCTTAAGTACCGGATCTTGAAGCTGGACGGGCTGGTTGTGAGCAAGCTCACAGACACACTCGCGGCCGTCGCGTCCTCACAGCGGGAGCTGGAGAAGATGAACAACAGGATGGAAGAAGTGCGGAGCGCGGACATAGAGGTCAGTGTCGGACTAATATATTCTCACCATGTACAAGGGTGACAAGGATCTGAAGCTGAGCGGGCTGGTCGTGGGCAAGCACACAGATACTAGAAGCCGTTGTGCCCTCACAGCAGGAGTTTTCTCAACCGATTATCGTGAAAATTTTAAAAATCGACTGGCGATGTCTGCCGCTCACTGAGCCACCAGTAATTTATATGTACCGCCTACCAATATCTATATATTTCGTGTGAAACTTAGACTTCTGCTTAAAACATTGGCGCCGGCGCCGCCGTTTACCGGGCAGTGTTAAAAATGTTCTTAATGAAATCTAACGTTTAACTATCTTTGCATGTAGTTTTTACTATTTTTTTTTTGGTTATAGGTAGTGGAGCCGAGCTTCTTCGATCTGATTGACCCGGAGAAGGGTACCATAGCCAAGACTTTGGAACTGATCAAAGAACACAACATTGCTGATTGGGGATCTGATGTGAGTGCCCACTGTAGTACTATCTAGTGTGTACAGTCTGCCCAGACAGGATGGTCCATAGCCTTTGAAGTTTAACATACAATTTATAGAGTTGAAAAGTGACAGACAATTTTTTTGGCCTAATGTACATGGGAGTTGAAGTTTTATACTTTCAAAATGCATATTCAAAACGAATTTCTTTTCTTTTTTTTATTTTATTTTCTATTTTGTTATACAGCCTGCAAAGCGAGTGCCACAAGATGTTATTGACGGAAAATCAATACCTAAGTCTGGTAGTATGTACAAATCCTCGAAATCTGGCCCCACCAAACTTAAAGTCAAGGGTAAGTATATCTTTTACGGAACCTTACGTATCTTAAATAGTATTGCAGCTATGTCGTCATCATTTCCTTTTCTTTGTTCTACTTAAGGTCGTCGCAGCATGTTTCTTTCATGCCTCTATCCCCCGTCATCTCATCACTCACATCCTACATGTCCCTGTCTTTCTCTTAGAACCGTCTATTTTCATATGCGATAGGCTTCTTGTTGACTTTCATCTCTCCGAAGCGATTAGCTCTCCTCCTATCAACTGCTACTTTCGGACTTCCTCTTATATACTCATTCCTCATGCGATGTATTCGTAATACGCAATCTCGATTCATTCGTCGCCTTTGCGGCTTAACATTCCGTTTTATACATGATGACAGGTCTTGTAGATTTAGCCCTTCAACCGAAAAGGCATTCGGGGGTCACAGATTATCCGGTGACCTGTCTGCCGGCAAGCGAGGGTCGATGTAAAGTAGAGGATAAAATGGGTTTTACACACGAGCATTCTGCTTTTTACGAGCACTTTGATTGCGAGAAAATTTATACTTCTGTGCTCGTCGACCGCCGGGGGAGGGCGGAGTCGGTGCGACCGGGACGGATTTTACTTAATGTTCTAGACAGTATATTACTATCAAAGGCTGGAAAAGGTGTTGCCTGTGTGTTATAGACGGCCGGTCGTATGCAACGCCATCTAGTAATACGAGGCAGGCAATCCCTGTTCCGGCCAAGGTATGAATAGTGCTTCACTAAAAAAATGCGCGGAATTTTAGAACTGTAAGAAATTCTAAAAAGTGAGTAATAATAAAACGTTTTCATTTCTCACGCTCTAAAATTTTATGCTGTGTATGGGCGACTTAAAGTCGCTTTTTATGGTCTACATTCAATCAGTTGCTGTCAACTCATCATCGTCATCCTAGCGTTATTCCAGTACTGTTGTATCCTGAAGGATGCCCGGGGTCCGCTACCTCCACCACCACCACCACCATATCAGCCAAAGGACGTCCACTGCTGGACATAGGCCTCCCCCAAATTCACGGGGGGTATATGCCATAATCGCCACGCTTGGCATGCGGGTTGGCGATCGCAGTATCTCCACCGCACACCAGGGATGCTGCTGCCCATCCCACGGTGGTCTTGGTCGTAGTTTTAGGACATACCCGGGTCCGCTACCTAATCCGAAGAAATGGCGTAGACACTACACACACTAGATTTTACAGAAACAACTGCCATCAGAACTTCCAACCCATAGGGGAATACATTATTGGGATCAAACAGTTGTCTTAGTCGTAGTTTTAGGACATACCCGTGTCCGCTAACACTAATCCCAAGAAATGGCGTAGACACTACACACACTAATTTTTACATAAACAACTGCCATCAGACCTTCCAACCCATAGGGGAATACGTTATTGGGATCAAACAGTTGTCGACTGTCGCAAAGGTGTTTCGATTTCCCAGACTTTCAGAACACTTCTCACAATCAGTATGTGTTACACAGGCGGGTCGGCGGTGGACCCGGACAGCGGGCTGGTGGATGTGGCGCACGTGTACCGGGACGAATACGGCACCAAGTACACCGTCGTGCTCGGCAAGACTGACGTTGTGGCGCAGAAGAACTCCTACTACAAGATGCAGGTGCTCGAGGCCGATGACGGGAACAAGTAAGACTAGAGCCCGTCTTAGCAGCTTCACAGCGAGAATACTTCGCATTTACCAGGATACCACCACCACCATATCAGCCCAAGGACGTCCACAGCTGCACATAGGCCTCCCAATACAATGGGGGTAAATGCCATAAGCGCCACGCTTGGCATGCGGGTTGGCGATCGCAGTATCTCCACCGCACTCCAGGGATGCTGCTGCCCGTCCCACGGTGGCCTTGGTCGTAGTTTTAGGATATACCCGGGTCCGACCAGACCCAGGATACTTTGACTCTGAAATGAAATTAAATATTCATACACAAGAACATACAGTGTACAATAGGTGTTACATAATAACATATTAACATTGCAATTCCAGTCCAGTACATCACACTAACAACAGTGTGGCAGTAATTAGTTACACACTGTCAATGGCACTAGAAGCTGTTAAGCTTACCTGTCAATCCTGACACTGACTACTTCTGCTCAGCCTATCCCAGCAACTTGACAAGTTTACTTGTTTTTGACGCTGATAATGTCAACTGACAGTCCTGACACTGACAATATCACCTGACACAAACAAATTACATTTGACACCGACTACTTCTGCCTAACTCAGCAACTTGACAGTGGCAACAACTTAACATATTACATGCACCTGTGAGTGAATGGTTATTATAAGCGACCACCGGGACGGAAAAATTAACCTCTGGCACGAGACGAAACGGCGTAAAAAACTCGTCAACTTGACTATTGACACTTTACAGTGACATCAACACTGACAAGGATATATTGGCTCTTGCAGTAACTTCCCACTGACAATGACATGACACTAGACACTGGTAAATGCCTGATAGACTTCTGCCTATCTCAGCAACTTGACCACATTTAACAGTGTCATACCAACTGCACACCAGTTCGCCACGGGTAAACTTCACCTGCAAAGCTTGCGGTCGGGTATGCCACTCCTGCATTGGTGTACACATTCACGAAAGACGTTGTCTGCTTACTTGACACTGCTTATTATAGTCTGTAATAGACTCAAAGGTCATTGATGATTATATGATGATGTTGATGATGACCAACTGTGCTCACTATTCGCAGGTACTGGTTCTTCCGCGCGTGGGGCAGGATCGGCACTACAATCGGTAGCAACAAGCTGGAGGACTGTCGCTCCGTCGACGACGCCATCATGAAGTTCGAGGAGCTGTTCGAGGAGAAGACGCAGAACTATTGGGATCCCGACAGGAAACACTTCCGAAAAGTATGTCTTTCGTTCAATAGGCCGCATACACACTATCATTATCGGCATCAGCCTATACAAGTATACATATATGTTCCACTGCTGGGCACAGGTCCACATGCCTCCTCTCATAGATAAGAGGGAATGGGCAGTAGTTCCCACCAAATATCACACCAAATAATCTCACCAAATATTTATTTATAATTAATTTATAAATATTTTTTAAAGACTTAATTTTACTCCTCGCTGTTGCTAACTGTGAAACAACAGGCAGGTTGGCTTAAGAAAAGAGCGTACTACCATCTTAAAGGCCGGCTACGCACTTACAACCCCTCTGGTGTTGCGGGTGTCCAAGGGCGGCGATAATCGCTTGCCATCAAGCGATTCTCCTATTTCATAAAAAAGGAAAAATAGGTTTTGGTGGTATAAAAGGAGTTTCTGTTATCAGGTGCCGGATGCATACTATCCGGTGGAAGTGGACTACGAAGAGGAGGATGCGCGAGTGGCCCCGCTGGCCACCGACTCGCGCTGCAAGCTGGCCATGCCCGTGCAGAAGCTCATCACTCAGATCTTCGACATCAATATCATGAAGAAAACGCTGCTCGAGTTCGAGGTAGGACTTCTGTCTGGTGTCACGCGTACTACCCAGTGGAAGTGGACTACGAAGAGGAGATGCGAGCGGCCCCGCTGGCCACCGACTCGCGCTACAAGCTGGCCATGCCCGTGCAGAAGCTCGTCACTCAAATCTTCGACATCAATGTCATGAAGAAAACGCTGCTCGAGTTCGAGGTAGGACTTTTGTCAGGTGTCACGCATACAACCCAGTGGAAGTGGACTACGAAGAGGAGAGGCGAGTGGCCCCGCTGGCCACCGACTCGCGCTGCAAGCTGGCCACGCCCGGGCAAAAGTTCATCACTCAGATCTTCTTTAGTAGATAACCATCATCCCATAGAGTGGTCGCCTCAACATCACATGGAGTGATAAATACATCATCTTTATTTCTACCGCCCAGACATCGCGCCAGTATTGCATTCGACTGGGCTTCTAAATAAAGTATAATAAAATTAATAAAGTAACAATACGCTAACCTTTAGTACCATTTCAGCTCGACACGGAAAAGATGCCGCTGGGGAAACTGAGCAAGAAGCAAATCAAAGCTGGATACAAAGTGCTGTCTGAGCTACTTCAGCTGCTGAATAAGGGACAAGCGAGCCAGAACAAGATCATAGACGCTACCAATAGGTAACAATAGTTATTTGTTCAACAAGAGAGCCAAGTAGATTTTTGCTACGAGTGTTGAGTCCCGAGCAAGCGAAAGATTCTATAATTGAATTAAGAGCATAGTGAGTGATTCAATATTAGAATTTTGAGCGTAGCGAGGGACTCAAAGACACGAGATGCAAATATCTTTGCTCTCGTGTGATACATACAACTTTTCACGTCAGCGGCGAGAATATATAACGCAAAGGAATAGTGATAGAGAGAATGAAGTTACATAAACAAACCTACGATATGAAAAATTAAATAGTAAGTTTTTCACGCTCGCATCAAAATACCTCACTGGTTTCAAGCAGCAAAATCGCCATTTTCAAGCCACTGAGGTGAAAAACTAATTGTTCAATTTGTCAATAATAGATTCCACCACCACCTTACAGAAGACTGCAGCCATAACAACATTACTTGCTTGTGTTGACAGCTAGTGACGTGTGTAGGTCCCTCACTTTCAACTTACGCTATATTTGTTGGCATTATTAATTTTTTATTTATTGTAAAAATACATTTACACAGCGTTACAGTATTCACCAAGGCGCTGGAAAATTTAGTTAACTATAAGCAACAGAATTAATAAATACCTATGGAATGATGCTAAACAACACATACAAATTATAACGAGGCCCTACCGATTATCCATCAACTCACAATAGTTTAAACACTCACGACCGACTTGTACCCATCTGCTCGCAAACAAGTCACAATGAGCTGCTGATGTCAGAAGAGCATTAAGCATGTTGGTTGCTCGAAGTGCTGGAGAGTTTCTATGAGAAACAGTGCGCGCCTGTGGAACAGCTAGGAGATTAGGGGTTCGCGGTCTTAGCTGGTTCTTAGGTACAAAAGGTACAGCAAGTTTTACGAACCTCTACATCAAATCCGGACAATCACTGCTTCCCCTTAGGATTTTAAGCATTGTGGTCAGAAGTTTGTAATAACGCCTTACTTCCAAAGAGTAAAACCCAAGTACGCCTAGCAAAAATTTTGTAGGATATTTAAATGGGTAATATCCATAATTTTTTTGTACAAAAATCTTAAAAAGGCTTTTTGTACTTTCTCTAGAAGTAAAGCATAAGAACTCTCATACGGACTCCATACGATTGCCGCCGACTCCAGCTTACTACGCACCAGGGAAGTGTACAGCAGTCGGATGGCACTTGGATTTTGAAACTCGCGCGCGTTCCTAATAACAAAACCAAGCCTTTTGAAACAGTCAGTGGCTAGCTCCTTAATGTGGTCGTGGAAGGTAAAGCTTTCGTCAAAGAGGATCCCTAAGTCCTTGACGGCTACGACCCGAGATACACTCCCCGAGCCCACCTGATAGATAGTATGGATCGGGTTTCTCGCACGGCTGAAAGTGATTACGGAGCACTTGTCCACATTTAAATGTAGTTTGTTGATAGTGCTCCAATAAAATACAGAATTTACATCATCCTGCAGTTTTCCACAATCGCGCGCATCCCGCACTCCAAGGATAAGCTTTAAGTCGTCCGCATAGAGGAGAAATTTGGCATGTCTGACGGTTGCCTCAAGATCGTTGACCATAATGCCAAAGAGAAGAGGTTATGGCTCAAGTAGGAGAATAACGACTTGTTCTATTGATAGTTGAATTATCTGAATGAATATGATGCTTTTTTTAAGTTATGTATACTAACAGAGCCATTTATTTTATTTTATTGAGTGCAGTAGAACAAAACGGTTTTTAGCTTGTAATTCGTCGATTTGGAGTGAAGTTTGCAACGCTATCTTAACGTATAATCCAAAATATACATGTAAAAATCTAAGATATTAGGCCGCTATAGTCCTGTACTAAACATTAGACAGTAACGAAGAGAAAATATCAAGATAAATATATAAATATTGGGGGACAATCATACACAAATCGACTGAGTCCCAAACTAAGCCAAGTTGCTGGAGTCCATAGGCTGCGGTGACCGCTTACCATCAGGCGGGCCGTACGCTTGTTTGCCACCGACGTGGTATTAAAAAAAAGCTTGGACTATGGGTACTAAACGACGATATACATACTTAAATACATAGGAAATATCCAAGGCTCAGGAACAATCGTGGTCAATGCACAAATAATGCCCTGACCGGGATTCGAACCCGGGACCTCTGGCTTCGTAGGCAGGGTACCAACGAAGCCAAAGTGGTCGTCGATACGTTTCAATTCACAAAGAAAATAATCTAAATAGATGAGTGTTTTAACTGATAAAAAAAACACAAACTTAAGGGTTGTTGTGTTCGATGTTGAAATTAATATGTTTTGTTTCCGTGGCAGGTTCTTCACCCTGGTGCCGCACGATTTCGGCGTGAACAACCCCCCACTGTTGGACAGCGAGGAGCTCATCCGCTCCAAGACCGAGATGCTCGACAACTTGCTCGAGATCGAGATCGCGTACAGCCTGCTCAAGTCAGGTAATAACTAGTGTACCCTGCTACCCTGTACTTGACAACGTATCTTCAAATGCACACATTCTATAGTCACCTTTTTGCATTTATTGCAAGAATTATGCTGGCTTGAAACCACGTTTTTTTTCTTTAACTCTTTAAAGGCATGGAGAAGGATAATCTGGACATAGTGTAGCTCAGTGAACGTGGCGCTAAGAGAAATATCTTTCCAAATGCCCATGCTAATTTTCAGACTCGAACGACACCACCAGCCCGATCGAATCTCACTACCTGAAACTGAAGGCTGAGATCGTCCCCGTGGACGCGGGCTCGCCCGAGTTCCAGATGATCGCCACCTACACCGCCAACACACACGCGGCCACGCACTCCAACTACACGCTCGAGATACAACAGGTCGGTACCACTACTCTATCGCTAATAGTGGGTTGTACAACAAGTGCATAAAACAAGAGACAATTTATTAATCCGAGCCGCAGGCGAGGGCCGATATATAGCAGAGGATAAAATGGGTTTTATACACGAGTTATACACTCTGCTTTTCACTTTGCGAGAAAATTAAACAAATAATATAAGAAAATTAAACAAATAATATAATTAAGGTTATGTTATCAAATTTATACTTCTCTGCTCGTCGACCGCGGGCGGCGGCGCCGCGGGTGGGTTTTACTTTATGTTGTAGGTAGAGCATAAAAAGCGACTTTATGTCGTCTATGTAGAGCGTAAAGACGAACTTTTAGAGCATCCACCACCATATCAGCCCTAGGACGTCCACTGCTGGACATAGGCCTCCCCCAATTTCATGGGGGGTAAATGCCATAATCGCCACGCTTGGCATGCGGGTTGGCGATCGCAGCATCTCCACCGCATTCTAGGAATGCTGCTGCCCATTGCCCGGGTCTACTTGGTCGTAGTTTAAGGACATACCCGGAGCAGCGGAGCGGTTTAGAGCATGAGTAGTGAAAAATAGATTTTCTACTGTGACATTGTAATTTTGTACTACTGTGATATTATAATCTTATTTATACAACAAATCATCATCATCATCATCATCATCATCATCATCATCCTTATTATTACCAGTACACTTGCATCCTGAAGGATGCCCGGGGTCCGCTAACTAATCCCAAGAATTGGCGTAGGCACTAGTTTTTACGAAAGCGACAGTTTCCAACCCAAGGGGGAAATTAGACCTTATTGGGATTAGGCTTGTCAAGTGAGTAGGTAACTTGACTGTTAGAAATTCTCAAGCCGCCACAAGGCATCTAACTTGGCTTATATATACAACAAGTAATTTGATAAAATGATACGTCGCCGAATTTGGTGCGCCGGTTCCGTTTGTAGCAGAAGTTTTTCCAGACCGGTGGTAGAATGAGGTGCATGCATATTTCACACTACTGAAACTGAAAGTGTAACGTTTACCTCTACAGGTGTTCAAAGTGGTCCGTGAGGGCGAAGAGAAGCGCTACAAGCCGTTCAGGAAGCTGCACAACCGCCGTCTGCTATGGCACGGCTCGCGTGTCACGAACTTCGCGGGCATACTCTCGCAAGGTCAGTACACACCGCAGTCACACTGAAAAGTGCTTAAAAGTCATACGTATATTACACACTCACGTCTGTTTTCCTGAAAGGGGTAGGTAGAGCACATGAAATTTAATTTCAGCTCTTTAGTCTTACATTTTAAAACGCTAATTTGTTCATGATTCGAAAGGATTATTAGCAATGATAATTATCTTGATTAATTATCGTTGTTTTTTAGACCGATAATTATCGATTTGTAACCTTAAATTTCATGTTTCGGAACACGCTCGCTAAACGTCAAAGACATTGTCGATTTCTGGAGTTCCAGAGATAATCATCCGTAGTTTTCGGATAATTAATGTGATAATTATCAGAGCTCACAAAGTTCATAATTATCTTGGTAATTTCGAACCATGTAAGCTATTTGCTAGGACAAGTATTTTGCCTATACAATACAATACAAATACTGTACGGTCGCCCTCTTTAATATGGGACCCATTGCGCAAAATGTGTCTTTGAATTTCTGTACAGTTTGGCATGCCTCGCAACCTTAATGGGGCCCCAATTAAAGTTTTTGACTGTACACGTTTGCCATTTGTGTGCAGGTCTGCGCATCGCGCCGCCGGAAGCCCCGGTGACGGGCTACATGTTCGGCAAGGGCATATACTTCGCCGACATGGTCTCCAAGTCGGCCAACTACTGCGCCACCAGCAAGTCCTCGCCCGACGGCGTTCTACTGCTGTGCGAGGTCGCGCTGGGCAACATGTGAGTCACATACATACCTACAATAAACACTATACTATACACTATATTTCTAATGTTCTAATCTTTTTAATTTTGTTGTATTACAACTTACTATTATGCATGCAGCGTTTAACCACTCTATTGTAGACTAAGATCTAGTTTTTAAAGTGATTTATATATTATGTATACTCAGTGTAACAATTACTGGCAAACCTAATAAATAAATAAGCCAGTGATCTCTTATAAGCTATAACACCTAGCCCTTTCTAAACCGGCCAACACAATCGTGCGGGTTGATTACAATTTATTGTCAAATCAAAAATCTCTGTGTAATATACTTCATTTTACATCAGTACAGTGCTGCTTTCTCGGTCACAGACTCGAACTAAATGTGCCAAAATAATAGCTCATCGATCGAATAGAAGCGAAATCAGAATCACTCAATTTATAACTATGATCGTAACAATATTATTATTATTATTAAAAGCCTATAAAGTGTCCCACTGCTGGGCAAAGGCCTCCCCTCTTAATTTCCACTCGTCCCGGTTTTGAGCAAACACAACAAACAACAATATAAACTAAATTATTTCTAAAACCTGTTTTATTTTAGCCGTGATAAGACTCAAATTAGAAAATTGGGAAAAAATATATTCGTTCGCTTCAACTTTACTGGATGTCATTTGTTTAATGACAGACCAATGCCAATTATACTCGTAATTTGTCAAATATCATGATATTTACAACTGTCTAGACTCGGCCTCGAGCGGCGCTTGGCCCTGTGTTTTACAGAGCCATTTTTACAATGTAATATATGGTATTTCTATGGCATAAAGAGATGACAACTGCCTTCGCCATATTTAACGTTTTTTCCGTAGATTTAAAGATTTTTCTGTAGGTTTACGGTTATCCATAGATTCACGGATTTTTCTGTAGATTTACGATTATTTCCGTAGATTCACGGATTTAAGGAATTTTTCCGTTGGTCTGGCAACGCTGACCCCGGGCTACGTGAGAGCCGAGTAGACGATGTGGCGAAATAATCTAGCCTGACATTAGCCATAATAAACTTTGGTCGGTTGCAGGAAGGAGTGCCGCGCGGCCACGTACATCGAGAAGCTGCCGGCCGGCACGCACAGCACGTGGGGACAAGGCCGCACGGAGCCCGACCCGGCGCAGAGCCGCACGCTCGACTGCGGCACCCTCGTGCCGCTCGGAACTCCCGTCACCAAGACCATCAACACCTCGCTGCTCTACAACGAGTATCCTTTATACTGCCCGTTATATTGCTCCATTATTATATGGCCTCCATTGTATTTCTTCATCACCATCATCGTCAAAGCGTCCCGTTGTCTTGCTCCATACTCCATTATTATATGTACAGCTTGAGAGCTTCATTCTTGTCGGTGGAGTGACCTCTGTTCATTGCCAATTTCTTGACTTACCCGGACGGACTCGGCAGCAACTTCCTCCTTCACTTTGTTTATATAAGTTTGTCTTGGTCTTCCCTTTCCTCTGTCATCCTTAATAAGAACAGTATCGTATCAGGGCTACCATCAACATATCTCTCCTCTTCTATTTCTTCATCCATAATAATATTATAAATTGCGATAGATAAACTTTGGTATGGAAATAGTTTCGAGACCGTGGGAAGGACATTAGGATTTACCTCCTATGGCGGTAAATGGGGGGTGGGCAAGTGGAACTCTGTATAAATGGGTTCCATGCGGACTATGTCGCGAGCAAAAGCTAGTTGCCGATAAATTCAAGAATGTATTCCTATGTTTAAATACCTACTTTAGGGTGGTATTCCACTCGTCCAATATCTTTGTCCAAACTTTGATCAAATTTCTTTGACAGAGGCCCATTCCACTCATCCAATATCTATGTCCTAGTCTTATTTTTTTTTTCATGCGTAGCCATATTGATTTAACTGTCATCGGAATCTTTGATCAAATGTCGGGGTCCCATCCAAGTTTGATGAAATTATCCAATTTCTTTGATCAAAGATATTGGACAAAGATATTCATCATGTCAGCCGAAAGACGTCCACTGCTGGACATAGGCCTCCCCCAAAGACTTCCACAATGACCGGTCCTGCGCCACCCGCATCCAGCGGACACCCGCGACCTTCACCAGGTCATCGGTCCACCATGTGGGGGGCCTGTTGGGGACAAAGATATTGGATGAGTTTAATACGGGGTGGTATTCTACTCATCCAATCTCTTTGTCAAATCTTTGATCAAAGTTCTTTGACGTAGGCCCATTCCACTCATCCAATATCTTTATCCAAGTTTTATTTTTTTTCATGCGTAGACATATTGAATTAACTGTTATCGGAATCTTTGATCAAATGTCGGGGTCCCATCCAAGTTGGATGAAATCATCCAATTTCTTTGATCAAATGTATATTGGAGAAAGATATTGGATTAGTGGAATACGTGGTGGTATTCTACTCATCCAATTTCTTTGTCAAATCTTTGATCAAATTTCTATGACAGAGGCCCATTCCACTTATCCAATATCTTTGTCCATTTTTTTTTTCATGAGTAGCTATATTGATTTAAATGTCATCAGAATCTTTGATCCAATGTCGGGGTCCCATCCAAATTGGATGAAATCATCCAATTTTTTTGATCAAATGTATATTGGTCAAAGATATTGGATGAGTGGAATACGTGGTGGTATTCTACTCACCCAATATCTTTGTCCAATTTCTTTGGTAGGTATTGCAATACCTCCCTTAAATGAAGCTAATTTTGTAAAATCATTTTATTCTATTTTTTTTATTAAATATTAATAATATAATAAATATAATATAAATATTGGGGGGACAATCTTACACAAATCGACCTAGTCCCAAACTAAGCAAAGCTTGTTCTATGGGTACTAGGCGACGATATACATACTTATATAGATAAATACATACTTAAATACATAGAAAACATCCAAGACCCAAGAACAAATATCCGTGAAAAATGCACAAATAAATGCCCTGGCCGGGATTCGAACCCGGGACCTCTAGCTTCGGAGGCAGAGTCACTACCAACTAGGCTAAACAGGTCGTCTGTAGCTAAACAGGTGTCATATTAAACTAGTTTATTAGGTTAAATAATTAACAATTTAAAGAAACATAAAATAACCTTATCTTAGCTAGGAAAAAATTAAACTATTTATGATAAGACCTAATTTACAAATAAAAATATAAATGTGTGTTACCCAGTACCCACTAATATATGGCATAAATTTACTATTTCTCTTTTAAACAATAGTATTTTCCTTAGCGCTTGCTCAGATTCATAGTGTACGACGTGGCTCAAGTCAACGTCAAGTATCTGCTGCAGATGAAGTTCCACTACAAGTACTGAAGCGTCTGCCGTGTATACTATGACACATCACATACTACCTCCACACTGCAACTACAGGACGGAAGCATCTGCATACTGCATACTCCATGGCTACATGGCACAATCATTGTCAGTAATATCGATTGATAAAAAAAATATTTTTGTGATTTCATAAGCCTCAATAGTTTTAGATTGTCGTCGTACCTTCTAGTATATTGGCAACTGACCTGTAATTTTAATTGTAAATTTTACTTTTAGCTCGGTATTTCTAATTTGCTACTGTTCAAATTGCTGGTTTTTTTTGCTGTATAATGTAGAACTAGAACAACATAACGAAACATACTTTCAGTTTCTTTCTAATTCATCATCATCCGCGCGCCGTACTTTGCCGTGCATATAGCCTGGCCGGGTTCTGATCTGTAAAAACAACTTTAATCAACCAGTGAGTTAAAGTTGCTCTGAAGTATACTCCGTATTTTAAGAATATTAATGTATGTGTATGAATATTTTTTAATGTTTCAATCTGGTAATTGTGATAATTATATGGTATAAATGAGAAATAATTCTCCATGTTGATGATTATGCCCAGTGATGAGAGCTGGGTGTTTGTTAGTGTTTTAATTGTTTTTTTATTTGGGCAGCTGGTTCTTAATTTGTGATAACTTCTATATGTTCCACTGAGAACAGCCCATTGTATTTCGTAAGCCGTTATGTTATCTTTAAAAAAAACTTGCTTAGTCTCTTACAATGAAAAGAGCTGTTTACTAAAATAACGTATTATGAGTGATCTGCATTTCTGCTAAAAAAATAGACGAGGTTTTTAATTTGCTTTCATTCCATGTTTATTATTGATTATATGAATATTTTTCTGCAATGTTTGTTTTGAATTTTAATTATTAAAATAAATAAATATTACAGATATTTTATTACATTACACATTGAACTAGTTCTCGGTAAGCTCAATAAGGCTGTTATGTTATGGGTACTAGACGACGGTATATTTAATAGATATTAATATTATGTATACTTAAATACATAGAAGTCCTCAAGAAGAACATCCAGGTCTTGTCTTTGCTCACCACGTAAACAAATGCCCCTACCGGGATTCGAACCCGGGCACTCCAGCTTCGCAGGCTATATATTAGATAATTAAAGTTTATAAGAGGCGGACTTAATGCCAAAAACGTTAAGTACCACTCAACCCTTGGGAAAAGCAGACCATTTGTGATAAGTAAAGTGGTTAATAAACATAAATGACCTGTTATTGCTATTCATAATGGGTAAAACTGCATTCATGAATACATACCTATATATCATATAAATAACATCCGGATTCTAGTGTTTCGTATTCTAATGACATCAATCGGCTAATAAAAATTAAAGGGGTAGGTAGGTATTTGAATTTAACAAGATAAGTTTTTAGGGTTCCGTCCCTAAAACGTGCGAGAGGAGCCCTTATGAGTCCGCAGTAAGCTAAGTTCTCCATACAAACGTAGTTACGCTCTCATTTTAAAACGCCATGCTAGAATAACATGAAACATTGTATACACAATGGGATCCGGCATATCTATTTCGGAAATCTATATATATATCTATCTATTTATATATATATTACGCGAAGCCGATCTTTATAATGCCCATCAGATCTACAGTTATGGACCGATTTTGATAAATTATATACCATAGGATTCGTCCCATCCTGCAGATGTGCAATAAGGTCTTAGTTTTTTTTATTTTTGTCCTGGAAAATTAATAAAATGATATTTACGAAAAATCCTGGATGCCCGACAAATATAAGCCTCAAAATAGTGTTCGATGACGCCGCATACAAGCGAGGGGTCAGCTTACCTTGGTAGAATTGTACGAGGTGTCCAAATTTAGCTTGGTTAACACGTGACCTCCACGTGACTTGGGAACTGGCTATGGTATGATTCCGGATGACATAAAATTAAATATGAACTAAAATGTTCCTCTAAGAAATATCTGGTACAGCATTACAATATAAAACTTTTGAGTCGAGAAATACTCAATATTATTAACAATAAACGAAATTAAAATTACTAATTTGTTTACAAGACAATACATAATATTCGGTCTAAGTATTTGCAGTTTACATAAATGACAGACGTATTGTGTCAACTTTTTTTTAATGTGCTCTAATTATGTCAATATTAAATTGTCATGGTTTATACTTCAAAGAAGTTGATATACAAACCAATGACGTTTCAAATATACGTTCCGTATATCTTGACTGATATTGATATCTGCCAAAACAATGACAAACCAAATTAAACTTTACGTTGTGAGTTACAGAACTGTTTCTGAGGTAATCATAGATAAGCAGCAAAACATTTTGAAAGAGAAGAGGCTAGCTTTAAGTGTGTCTCTCTTCCACCTATTGCCATACCAGTAGGGTGATCATAATCAAAGAAGTTCAATCAGTAGACGTTACTTATTGGTGGATTCAGATCAAACCAACGAGAAAACAATGTTGCACTAATTAACCTTTACGACGCCAATAACGTATTCGACGTATATGCGCACCATTGATTCGACAAAACGACGAATATATCCGTCATGATGATGGTGTCCAATGCGATATCAACCTAGATGCATTTCTATTGATAGTGCGCTTAAAAGGTTAAATACTTTAACAAAATTAAGACGTCAGAAAAATAATTAAAACCTTTAATTGTCGACAACATGGGAGTTATAACGAACGTTGTCAAAATCACCTTCGTTATTTAGTTGACGTGTAAGTGTCACTGCCGTTCATAAAGTAAAGCGTTCACGGGGTTAATTTGCTATTCATCAATGTTTGTCCGAGGATGTCAAACGCAAAGTTGAACCCTATAGAAATGCATGTAGGTTGATATCTCATTAGAGGCCATGACGGATATATACGTCGTTGGCTTCGGACCGTTGGTGCGCAATATAGGTACGTTGTTAGCGTCGAAAAGGTTAATAATGAAAAGTTAGAGGACATGTATATTTCTCTTTGTTACGTTTCAGTAAACATGTCCAAAATAAGGGGGATAATGGTCACGTTAAACTGCCACGTTCTAAAAGGGCGTAGGTACATTGAAAGGATGAATAAGATTACCACTATTGGTAACATGTTCAATTAGAAGTTAAAATTATACTGTATCAGTGTCACCTGCAACAGTGACAGTGCCGGTTTTCAGGGGGTCTACCCGAAACACCCGAAGATCGAAGTTCATTATATTTCCTTCTCTATCACACCAATAAGCAAGTGTTATAGAGATAGATATAACGAAAGATTTTAACCCAGTTACTTCACTTGACAAAATAGACCTCACAACTGTCATGCCAAAACCACACAATGGGCCATGATGGGCCACGTACAAGACGCAGTTATGCGGTGGAACGAGATGCAAATATGTTTTTTTATGATTGACTGACTGGCGATTGGCTTTAGTCTCACCTGATGGAAAGCGATGGCCTTTAATGCATTACTGTGACCTATACGTTGGCCCATAAAGGCCCATTGCGTGGTTCCGGCATCAAATGTTAATACCAATATTTCCAATGTCGCATGCATTGTTTTTTTCTAGATTCGATAGAATAGGTTATGAGGATACTTAGAGTATTTCTAAAGACATCCTATACGAGTACGAGTTCCACCAAGGGGGAAGGAAAAGCTCTTACCCACCTAAATTGAGAATTTGTCTTAAACGGCTGGCGCCTTATCATAAACAACCTCTTTAATTTGGGCGGGTATGACATGGACATGATAATGAGGCAAATAAAAAAGTGGAACTATGACAAAGACTACAAATGATGTATCTCTCCCTGTCGCTCTTATTCCATTTAGTACATAACCTCGGTAGAGGTATTATTATTTGAAAATTTCTCAGGGGTACACTAAGGGAGGGTAGGATCGGAGTCATATCACAGAACATTCTTAATTGCGGAACTATGACAAAGACAACAAATGATATATCCCTCACAGTCGCTCTTATTCAATTTAGTAAGTATATGATATGATCATATCGCTCGCTAACGGTATTATTATTAGACGTCTTCTCTAGGGTACTCTGAATTTGCGTACCTTATTAGAGCCTTATTTAGACAAGAGACGCCATCAGCGCACAAGACGCCATTACCGAACAAAATATTTTGTAAATTGGGGGAGGTAACACACACATACATAACCACACATACAAAATATTTTCCTATTACTACGAACCATTACACTGAAACAATCAACGCACACACATTCAAAACACTAAAATTACCAGATGGCCAAATTGACTGAAGTTGCTAAGATGCATATTTTTCTTGATTTCTTGAGAAATTCTCATAGTTAGTAGGTAGATCTTATTTCTTGAAATAAGGCTGACATTTACTGTAAATTTGACGACTAGCCGTGATGATCAAGCACGAATGTTTTTAAACCGACTTTGTAATCGACCATCCGAATACGCATATTCTATCCCGTGGCTTCGCTTGCATTCTTCGTAGTACGTCGACGCGGCGAAGCCGCGCGGGTAACTAGTTAGTTTCTGTTACTAGAAATTATAATGGAGAAAAAATACAGCAATTATTAAGGTTTTTATACAAGACGCAAAAAACTCAAGACTTCGCTGTATTTTTTTCTTTTACAATTTCTACACAGAAATTAATATCCGACCTAGATATGGCGGCTCCCATTGTGTATACAAAGTTTCATGTTATTCTAGCATGGCGTTTTAAAATGAGAGCGTAACTACGTTTGTATGGAGAATCGAGTTCTGCCGAGCGTACCGGCGACTCTTATGGTGTGAATAGATATATTTAAACAAAACTAATCTACGTGTATGTAAAAACATAATTTTAAACATTTTATTTTCTATAAAAGGAAGTAGTTATGCGAAAACGATCCAACGTACCCAATGAAATGATCGATCCAAGTAAAATTTGAAATTGGAACCTGTTTAAAACAAAAGTCATGCATTCATTGGTGATCTCTTGTGGATTGGATCGTTTTTGCATAACTTCGTTAATTTAAAAATGCAAATTTGAGAGGAGGTTAGGGAGGTATTCCACTCATCCAATGTCTTTGTCCCATATACATTTGATCAAAGAAATTGGATGATTTCATCCAACTTGGATGGGACCCCGACATTTGATCAAAGATTCTGATGACATTGAAATCAATATAGCTACTCATGAAAAAAAAAACTTGGACAATGATATTGGATAAATGGGCTGTGTTCCGAATCACGCTCACAGCGCTCTGAGCGCGCTCACGGTCGGACCGATTCACGCTCACAGCGCTTACACGCGATTACGTGACGTCATTGATGACGTCTTGGACGGCGCTCACGGTGCTCACACTCCCAGCCGTAAGCACCTTGAGCGCAAACGTCAAGTTGACGTTTGACACGTTATGACATCTCATTATAGGCGCGAAAAAACAAAACTTCACAGGTTATATTAGTTTATTTATTACTATAACTAGCTTTTGCCCGCGACTTCGTCCGCGTATAATTCGTTCTCGCCTTAGAATGATTTGTTTCCCCATACAATCTTTCTCAAGCTCAGGTGGACACCAGGAACTTAGGGGTGACATGTTGGAGAAGCAAAGTCACGAATATATCGGACTGGAGATATTTGCTTGACCAGGCTAGCCTAGGGCCCACCCATGGCTATAACGCCTCAGATGATGATGATGATGATATTATCTATCACCCTTCTTTACACCCCCTTAAGAAATGATTTCAGTCAATATGACATTCCCTTGAAATCCTATTGTCAAAACGAATCATTAAGTGCTTATTTCGGAATATCAAATGTACCGATTCTAGACGAATGAATCTCGTCAAAAACATTACATGTACATTGTACAATGATAAAAGTCTCGCTACGCAGTTCTGCCGTAAAACGTTATCCCAACCGAGCGAGTTCTTCATGTAAGTATAATGACCGAAGGCTGGAAGCAGAGCGGCAAGGCATGCGAGAATAATCACACAGAGCGGGCTTCTCATCTAAGGATGAGGGCCGAAGGCATGAAGCGGAGAGGAGAGACGCGCGAGGCTGAAGGCCGAGCCTCCCAACAGAGTAGATTCTTCATGTAAGGTTGATGACTGGAAAGCCGAAGGAGAGTGGCAAGGCATGCGAGGCCGAAGGCCGAGCTATGTCGTCGCCGAAGATCCAGTTGCCATATTAATGAGGGTAAATTGTACTCCATTCGTTCGTTTTCACGTGATGCCTAGACATATAAACAGACACAAATTCTAAAAAACTGTTGAAACGATGTCTGTTATCGATTCTAAGTATCCTCAGCCAACTTTTTTTCGAATATCTTCCATGTACAGACTTTCGACCCTCTTCTATATAAGTGTACATCTAAGATGCTCCAACTGTCTATGCTGACGATTGGGCTGCCCAGCTCAAGTGATCTCTTATATCAAACAGTTTTTATTGTGTGAAGGGTCAACAATTACGTAAAAAATAACGCACTATAAAACTAAATGGTACACCGACGATACAAAGTGTGCATTGAAACAGCAGTTTTGTATTTAAGCATATGAATTGATGTACACGCAAAGTAGAACTTATTGCGAAAAGGTTGTGCTCAAAAATAGTGTCAACAATCAGAAGGAATTATGATACTTCGGTTTTGACATAATGAATCGTCAACTTGTTTACAATTCTGCTATGCTTTAAGTTAAATTTCTTGACACGCTGTTATACTCCCAATTGGCTGAAACTTAAATCGTAGAATGGCGTATGAGGATTAAACCACCCCGTTTCATAGACCTTACTTTCATCCCCGATCCCACTCGAGAACCTTTCGTCCCCAACGGCCAACGGTTCTACGTGCAATATGCCTCGCCCACTGCCTCTTAAGTTTAGCGGTTCGGAGGGCTATGTCGGATACTTTGGTTCTACTGCGGATGGCCTCATTTCTGATACGATCACGCAAAGATACTCCCAGCATAGCCATCTCCATTGCTATTTGGGTGACTTTGAGCCTTCATATGAGGCCCATAGTAAGCGACCACGTTTCAGTGCCATATGTCATCACTGGCAACACACACTGGTCAAAGACCCTCGTCTTGAGACACGGCGGAATATTGGACGAAAAGATGTGCCGTAGCTTCCCGAACGCAGCCCAGCCGAGTTGGATTCGACGATTAACCCCTTTCTCGAAGTTGGACCTACCTAACTGGACAGTCTGTCCTAGGTATAATATATAATCATCTACAACTTCAATTAAAAGTGTCCGATTGTAACGGGAGTTGGTGCTACGTGCTCGTGCTTTCAAAACAAATGATTAAGCTTATTCCAGAATATCAAATGTACCGATTCTAGACGAATAAAGCCCGTAAAATATTTCATGTACAATGATAAAAGTCTCGCTACGCAGTTCTTCCGTAAAACGTCCTAACAGAGCGGGTTCTTCATGTAAGTATGAGGGCCGAAAGGAGGAAGCAGAGTGGCAAAACATGCAAGGCGGAAGGCCGAAAATTCACACAGAGCGGGCTTCTTATGTAAGGTTGAGGGCCAAAGACTTGAAAAAGGGAGGCGAGACACGCGAGGCCGAAGGCCGAGCTTCCCAACAGAGTAGATTCTTCATGTAAAGTTGATGACTAACGGGCTGAAATGGAGTGGCAAGGCATGCGAGGCCGAAGGCCGAGCATTCAAATAGAGCGGGATCCTTATATAAGGCTGAAGGCCCGGAGCCGTGTGACACGCACGCGAGGCCCAAGGCCGAGCGTCCCAGCAGAGCGGGCTCCTTATGTAGGGCCGAAGGCCTGAAGCAGAGTGGCAATGCAAGCGAGACCTAAGGCCTGATGCAGAGGGGCAAGGCATGCGAGTCTAAAGGCAGATCATTCACACAGAGTGGGCTCCTCATGCCGATCATTCACACATAGTGGCAAGATAGCCAACAGAGCGGGCCCCTCATGTAAGGCTGAGGACCGAAGGCCTGAAGCGGCAATGCACGTGAGGCTGAAGGCCGAGAGTCACACTGCCTAGACATATAAACGGATAGACAAACAGACACGAATTCTTAAAACTGTTGAAATGTGTTCTGTTTCGATGCCAAGGGCCCTCCAATCGCTCCATTGATTTATCGAATATCTTCAATGTACAGATTTTCGACCCTTTACAGCTGTATTATATGTATACGGATAAGCATAGATCCAGGGGCCTTTCAACTCGAAGTACGAATTTTTCTATGGAAATGTTATTTTAACTTGTTTGTACCAGATGTCACTTGGTGCTATCTCTATCGCACTTGCATATTGAAGTGACAGGGATGCAGCGGTCGTGCGGTTAGTTCTTACTAAATACACAACGGCGCTACGATCTATGTGGAGTATTTCACTGGTATCTCCATCTCAGTATATATATTGTACTTTGTGCATAGATCTAAGGTGCTTCAATTCAACCGTCAATGTTGACGATTGGGCTGCCCAGCCCAAGTGATCTCTTATATCAAACAGTTATTATAGTCTGAAGGGTCACCAATTACGTAAAAAATAATACACGACAACGACGAACGACTGCATTGAAGCAGCTGTTTTTGTATTTAAGCATATGAAGACAAACTATTCCAAAGTATCGCAAATTTATTTTGATTTACACGCAATAATAGACCTAATTGCTAGAAGGTTATGCTCAAAAATAGCTTCATCAATCAGAAGGAATTATGATATTTCGGCTTTGACATATCGAAACGTCAGCTTGTTTGCAATACGACAAATTCTGCTATAGCTTAAGTTAAATTTATTGACACGCCGTTATACTACAAATGGGCTGAAACTTAAAGCTTAGAATGGCGTATGAGGATTTAAATCACCCCGTTTCATAGACCATATTTGCACCCCCGATTTCATCCCTTTGAGGGTGATTATCGGGACAAAAAGTATACTATAAGTGTATCCAGATTATATACTGTTTAGTATACAAAAAATCACCTTGATCTGTTCAGCCGTTATTGCGTGATTGAGTAACAAACATCCAAACATCCAAACTTTCGCATTTATAATATTAGTGGGATTACAAAGTTATATATGTAGTTTTTGAATCTAGAAAACGTTACTGAAATTGGGGTTTAGAGTCACAGTTAATTAATGGAATAAATCATAATAGTGTTCAAAATTTGAAGAGACCGTGGTGGCTGGCGCGCACACTGGGCAGCGCCGCGGCGGAGCGCTTGCGTTTACTTTGTTTTTTCAGTTTCTATTTTAAGATTTCTCAAATTTTGAATGAGGATATTTTTCCTTTGTCGTCAAGTATATGCTTTACGAATTTTACTCCTGTAACTCATGGATTATAGGAGTTCCCATACAAAATTCAACCCCTCTTTTTACCCCCTTCAAACCCAAATTTGCACAATTTTTATAGCCTAAAATCTGACCGGGTATTTACTCGATAGATTAGTAAAGTTTTTATCAAAATCCGTTAAGCCGTTTTCACGTGATGCGCGTTCATATAAACAGACAAACAGATAAACAGACAAACAGACAAAAATTCTTAAAACTGTTGGAACATGTTCTGTTATCAATTCTAAGTATCCCCAGCCAACTTTTTTTCGAATATCTTCCATGTACAGACTTTCGACCCTCTTCAGCTTTATTATATGTGTATATAGATAATGATAATCATTTATTTCACCATCTCCTATGCTACGAGATCAATCTCAATTTGGTACTGGAACATGTCGTTCGGAAACTGCTGTCACAGGATTCCGGAATTGAACTAAACAGAAAACATAGGCTGATAGTGTTGACCCTATCAGTTTATGCTTTCTACGCGTCTACGCAGACTTTGGTTTGCTAGGCGAAAACCGAGAAAAGGTGGAAAAGTCAGCTCGAAAATGTTGGATCAAGAAGCAGCAAAAGTGGGGCTCAGGATTAATCATGGAAGACGGAATACCTCCACATGCGTTTCAGAAAGTCGTGCCAAACGAGAAGTCCTACTTGTAGGGGAAAGAAACCTCTTAAAAGGGAGTGTCCAACTTAATACCTCGGATGCATTGTCACTGATACGCATGCTAGAGAGAATGAAATTAACACCCGTATCCAGAACACCTTACGCTGCAGTGTTGCTCTGAACAGAGTGTTGGCGTCCAAGCTCCTCAGTAAACGATCTAAACCTCGGATATATAAGATCGCAATCCGCCCCATCTTAATGTATATGGGTGTGAGGCCTGGACGCTAACAGTTAGGGAGGAGCACAGCCTGTTAGGAGGAAAATGTATAAGGTGTTCCGAAAAATCCTGGGACCAGTGAAAAGAGACGATGGGAGTTGGATGATATGTTAAAATGCTGAAATAGAAGAGCTGGTGGCCGAACCAAATATTATGGGTGAAACCAAAGCGCATCGTCTTCGCTGGCTTGGTCACTTCGAGAGGATAGGAAAAGATCGACAGGTGAAGAGAGCATACTTGGGCCGACCGACCGGACGGCGTCCTGTGGATCGCCCCAAGAACCCTGCAAGGATTTGGTGGACGAGGACCTGTGTGAGCTTGGAGCCCGTGCACGATGCAAGCTGGCGAAAAATAGCGCAGGGCCGAGAAAAGTGGCGTGCTCTTGTCTCGGAAGCCAATACTCATTTTGGGTCGCCGTGTCAGCCTAGTTAGTTAGTTTTATATTAGTTAGTTGCAGATTGCGATTAATTTCAATTATCTACAAATCAAAAACCCAGCCCAGAATTTCCTACTACGATTAATTGACGAACTCAAAATTCAAATTCAGTTGACGTTGACATAAACATGACAGTGAACACGCTTATGACTGGTCCGAAACAAAACACCACTTACGCGGCCTTGAGCGCGCTAACTGATTCGGACCGGCCGCCAGCACTGTAAGCGTTGTGAGCGTTGTAAGCGTGATTCGGAACACAGGCCTCTGTCAAAGAAATTTGATCAAAGATTTGACAAGGAAATTGGACGAGTGGAATACCACCCACATAAATAAGAGTGTAATGACACCACCCAATCAGTCATAACAAACCACAAACTACTAAGAAGATACTATAACAAACGCAGTGATTATATTCTCTTTGGTCATAACCAAGAAAATAGGTCAAGCGGGATATCGTATGAAAGGGTTGAGTTGCACATGCTGAAACAAGTTTGTGCTAGAATTTCGATTTATGAAGGAAATGTAAAAAAACTACCATTACCCTTCTTCCCTCGGAAGTGTACGTTTATACTCCAGGAAAAATAGATTCTATAACCATATCCTTATCTAGATCATCAAGAAATACTGTATAATCAAAGTTTACACGGAACCATCAGTGTGCGAGTCAGACTCGCACTTGACCAGGTTTTTATGAAACATGGTTTTGAAATGGTTTGGTAGCCCAACTCTCACTTGATTCTTATTATTACAGCAGTCAATAATACCAGTGTACCCTGATAATACACTGATGTTGCATCTTAACAAGATATTGGAAAGCTGGAATGATTTTTTCCACGTTACCATCATCAATCATCCACTTATATCTTGATTTGATTCAAAGATTCTAATTTATCTTATCGTGAATTTAGCCCGAATCAGTCACATCCCTATCTCTATAACTAGTAAGTACAACATCGATAGCTGTCTAATTCCAAACAAATAATTACGCGGCAGCGTGGCGGCAGCACCGTGGCTTACATCGTGTATACATCCCTTATACAGTTTCAAGAAATAATTATAAGAACTTCAAATTTATAGCCTACGTTACCATGCATTTATAGCAAATAATTTATTACACAACTCCCAGTAATAGTACTATAGGGGTATTCTCCGAAATTAAAAAATCCGAACTTCGTATGGTGCCGTCCCTGTCACTCAACAGTGTTTGACAGGAGAGTGAAAGGGACGGCACCAACAAAGTTCGAATTTCGGAGTAAACCCCCAGCAATGATATAATATATCATATTAATATTTGAATAAAGGATTAATAGAAACGTTCTTGCGCTAGATTAAAACAAATGATTAATGCATCAGTTTTCTAATTGTAGTATAATATTCTTATTTCGCGTTCTATCGTGATTCATGAAATAAAACACGTAAGTAACCAAATAACAAAATGTGTGGCAACACTATTTGGGCTGTACGAGTCGTCATTCTTCGATTTTGATTTCCTTGGATTTGATTTGATTTGATATAGTGGATAGTGTAGTTGATTTCGTTACGGATATTTGGGCATCCTTAGCATAGCACAATAGTTTTGTAAATAAATGGCGGATTCAAGAGAAATTCTTGACATGAAGTCATGTCGAATATGCTTGACTAACAAGAAGCCATTATGTCCGCTATTTAGATACAAATTGTCTGGTAATTACGCTGAAATGCTAACCGCCATTGCAGACGTAAAGGTAGGTTGTTCAACTTGTTCAATCCCTAAACTAGTGATGTACTGAGGCTATTCTTGTTTGTTATTGTAAAAGATTGACGTGAATTTCTTTACTTATTATTTCTTAAATAACCTGAGAATACAATGCTTTATTCTATTCCATTTAGGTATCATCAAACGATGGCTTGCCAGACAAAATTTGTAGCAAATGCTGCACATCTTTGGAGAAAGCGTATCTTCTTAGAACTATTGCTGAGAGGTGAGCACTTCGTTTATTATGGTTTTAAATTTAATCTAGTGACATTTGCGGGCTTTAGTTATATTTGAAACCAAAGGCCATATCATTTTGCCCTGTTCATTGCTTAGGGATACAACAAAACCTTAAAGAATAGAATAGAATAGAAAATCTTTATTGTATAAAACTGTGTAGGTATAAAGATGATGCAAATGTAAGTGTTTCAACAGTTACCCTTCTGGGTATACAATGTTATGGTCTTAAATCTATTTACAATTCACTAGAATAAAATTCCTTTAAATTATAGTAGGCTTTTCCTATTAGCCATTTTTTAATTGTCCATTTAAAAGTGCTGTCTTCTATTTATATGAGTGGGAAGATTATTATAAACATGAATGGCTGATATTAAGGCACTTTTTTTAAACATTGAGTTATTGACCTTAGGATGTTTCGTATCGTATCGTAGTATATAAACATTATTTATTTTCTCTCACACACACATTTATATCTTGAGCTGTAAGTAATAATAGGATATTTAATCGTATTTTCTGTATTCAATTATAAATTATGTATATTCAAAATTAATTTGTTTTGTTTTAACTTTGGTTCGGTCATAATTCACAGGTTGTTTATCGTCATCCTCCATTTGTTTTTAATAAACTCATTTGCTCAAAGGTTAGCTGGAAGAGATCCCTTGAAGGGATAAGCTCGCCTTTGTACATCAACTTTTTGTTTGTTTATCGTTTTGTCAGGTTTTATGTACAATAAAGTAATACATACATACAAGTTTGAGATCAGATTTATATTGTGATCGAACATTTAATTTATAGGTTCTCTTTGGAAAGTGTTCTGGCTGATTTCTAACAAATGGACATAATTCTAGGATATATATGCATGTCAGACTTAAGAAGTGTTTTTCTCGAAAAACGTTTCGGAGAGACTCGTCAGTGTGCATGCAATATATAGTCCTTAAACATCTTTTCTGCAGTATAAATGAATAGTTTGTTGTACTTAAATTTTGATGATACACACATCACATCAGTGTCTAAAACTGTGATAGTGTTTTATTTCAGGTCAGATAAAATACTGAGAAAAGCTGTAACTAAACTCAATGAAAGTGTACCAACTAAAAAGATAGCATTTGATTCCTTCACTGATATAAAGAGTGAGATCGCTCCACTAGCCGTGAAATCCGAGCCAAAATGGGAAATGGAAATAGAAGTACTAGACACTTTCAATGTACCAAAACCCTTAGATCCCATTGAGGGCCAGGATATAGTAATTGCGAACACCGTGATCAGAAAGGTGGAGCCTAACTCGGAAGAACCTAAAAAGGAAACCCCGGATGATGTTAATTTGACTTGGACTAAGACCAAATCTAAGCCACAAACAAACAATTATGATGTGAGTTCATTATTTTAGCACTGGGAGTAAATTAAAATTGCAGTATTTTCTTTAATTTTTAAATATTTGTCCCAAATATTGTGTTAAATGATTTTATGCTGCTATTACTCCAATTTATAAACGTTTTGATTTTCTACTTATTGGGCACTGGACACATTTAAGGCATTTTTGTTTCATTTGCTCATCATTGTCACTTATTATCTGTGGACATTTTAATTAAAATGATCAAGCATTTGTATAATTGCAGGCAGAATACTTGGATGATGACTTCTTCCAAGATGATGATGATGATGACTATGTGCCACCCAAAGAGAATAAGAAAACCAAATTCAAAAAACCGAAGTTATCAGACATCAAAGTTTTTAAGGAGAAGAAGAAACCTGTTGTAAGGAAACTGAAAGTGCTCTCCAAGTCAGACAGTTTTGAATCCCTGAGCTCTGGTGATGACGGGAAACCAAAAGCAACCACAATTACATGCTGTAAGTAAAACTGCATACTTAAGTTATTGCATAACTAATATTTATAGAACTACTTACTGGTTTTGATTATTAAAAGTGCCTAATTACAGAAAAAATAAATAAATATTAGAGGATTTTAAAAAAAAAATAGTTCAGTTGTTTCATATATTAATTTTATATTTTTTATTTTTTATAAATTAACCTGCAACTTTGTACTAGTGGAATTCGATTTCGGAGGGAATACCTAGTGTAAAAAAGGTGACATTATCATTACATTTTAGAGTGTTTACAAAAACCTCAATGAAACACTTCATCAATTGGATTAGATACTCAAAAAAGAAAAGTGTATTATACTTTTTTTATAATCATGCATGATTCAAGTTTATGCTTTCTGGTCATGCTCTAAAGATAGAAATACTGAAAGTAATCTTGCTATTGTCATGTGCAACAATAATCTTTTATTATTATTATTATTATGCTCCATTTATTAACTCCCAGCATCACAAATATATATCTAAGTTTCCTAACACCTG
This sequence comes from Notocelia uddmanniana, assembly GCA_905163555.1. NCBI lineage: Eukaryota > Metazoa > Arthropoda > Insecta > Lepidoptera > Tortricidae > Notocelia > Notocelia uddmanniana. The sequence continues at coordinate 26,441,627 of LR991058.1, read as the reverse complement.
TAAGTTTGCACATGTTTAAAGTGAATAAACGACATTCAAAATATGTACCCAGACCCGATAATGAAGAACGGGTCCCGCGGCCCCCCTATCCTGCTGAAGCGGCCTAAGGACGCGACCATACTGAAGGTGCACCCCGCGTACAAGTCGCGCGCGGACACGGCGCGCGCGCACCGCCGCGACAAGCCGCCGCCCGTGCGCATGCTCCGCGCCGCCAAGCCCGTCGTCAAGCAGCGCGAGAAGATGGTCTGCCCCGTCTGCGGCATACTCACCTACACGCTTGGCAACCACATCGCCACGCACCAGGGTACGTCACACACCGACATCACACATATATCCTGTTACGCTAGATGGTCTGTCCCGTCGGCGGCATACTCATCTACACGCTCGGCAACCACATCGCCACGCCACGCACCAGGGTACGTCACACACCGACATCACACATGTATCTTGCTATGCTAGCGCGAGATGGTCTGCCCTGTCTGCGACATACTCACCTACACGATCGGCAACCACATCGCCACGCACGAGGGTACGTCCCATGTATCTTGCTACGCTAGATGCCGTCGTCAGTCAGCGCGAGATTGTCTGCCCCCTCTGCGGCATTCTCACCTACACCATCGGCTACCACATCGCCACGCACCAGGGTACGTCACACATGTATCTTGCTACGCTAGATGCCGTCGTCAGTCAGCGCGTTTACTAATGACGAGTTAATAATAGGACATTCCTTTCTTAATCCGCTCGAAACATATTGTATCGATAATATATTAAATCCTTTTTTTTCCTTTACAGAGAAAAAACGATACTCGTGCAATCAATGCACACGGTCATTCGCACAGAAGGCGAACCTTCATGTCCATCAGAAACAGCACACTGGCGTGAAGGACCACATCTGCGAGGTGTGCGGCGCAGGGTTCTACAGCCAGAAATCGCTAGTCAGGTATGTGGTTTGTGCCCAATTCTACAGATTTCCATTACAGATTCGCTTGTACAGATTCTCAATTCTGCAGATTTCCCATTCTACAGATTCCGAATTCTTCAGATTCTGAATTCTACAGATTCGCAATTCTGCAGATTTCCAATAGACAACATTTCAAATTTTTAAGCAGTATCAAATCTTAACTCATTTCGTTAATTTGTGAACAAGAAACCCCAAATTTTTTTTTATAGTTTTGTAGCTATTAGTTTTCTAAATATTCACGAAAATGGAAGAAATCCTACCATCGTAGTAATGACTACTATGAAATTGTGACAGTCACAGTGCAAAAAGAACAGCAGTTCACTTTCTTTAGTAAATCTGTCTTAGTAACAGTGCTTCTGTATGATTTGTTACGCTGTGACGCCTTACTTGTCACTTCCTCTCTTCTAGAATGAGTAACTTTTGAAATTGATTTATTTATATGAAATATTTTCGAGACTTTAAAAATGTGGTTTTACTTAACTTTTTATCCTTTATTTGATTTCATCGGAAAAAAGTCTGCCTTAAAATTGACAGAGCGGGGCTCCTATTTCTGCACAGTTTGCCCTTCGGCCATCTGAAGATACCTAACGAACCTAACCTACCTAGACCTGGGGCCGTTGTAGATCACCTATAGTAGGACTTTTTTTAGAATTACAAATATGTAGAATTGGGAATATGTAAACATGAGAATCTGTAGAATTGGGAATATGTAAACATGAGAATCTGTAGACGTGCGCCACTACGAGGTGCACTTACAGTAACAACATACAATGCGAACTTGCATGTGCATTGCCCCTTATAGACCCTATAGTCATTTATTCCATAATACGAGTTTGTTTTTTGACTGACTGTACAATGTGATAATGTTCTCGTTTGTCTGTTGCAGGCATAATTTAATACACAAAGGGGAAAGACCGTATCCTTGCACTCTGTGCAATAAGAGGTTCATTGCAGTAAGTATAGTATTGTTTTTCACTTGTCATGGACTAAATAAAGTAGTACATTTAATCCCTAGGGAAAATATGTATACATTATATGATTAACGTACTAAAACAACATTTTAATTTAACCAATCACAATATTTCATCATATTAAATACATATATATAATCACGCCTGTTTCCCAGAGGGGTAGGCAGAGATCACTGATTTCCATTTGCTACGATCCTGACATACAACTTTCGCTTATATTAAATGAAATGAACTTTAATATCAACTAACCAGAATACAGCTACACTAAAATCGACCAATCAGGTAACAGAATTCATTTCCCAAAACTTTAAGTTTTCTTAGTTCCTATTTCATAATAATTAAAAATGTGATTCTATTGTCTGATCAACACTCAGAAGCGCTCAATAGCAGGTCAGTGGCGTTTATTCGCGGTCTCTTTATCTACACTACAATCTGTGGTGTCAAAGAAGTTTAATAAAAAAAACATCCTGCAATTGCCGCCAGATTAAATATATGTTCGCTGTGGAATTTATTGTTATTTTAGAGAGGATAATCTTTGTGTATTTACTTTCTCACAATCGAAGTGAAAAGTAGAGTGTATAACTGTATTCTAAAAAAAATTTATTACCCCCAGAACTATTTTAATCATCTCTTGGTAGTGTGGCTTATTTTAATCCCTAAGCATACAATCTTCTGTTTTAGCGTGGGGAATTATTACTGTTTGAATAACTTATTGAACTTTGAAAGTGTGTCTTTCGTGCAATATATCGAAATTTACTAAATATTACATCTATGCAACACACTTGATTCAAAACTCCTATTAAAAGGTATCTCCATATGTCCAATGGAATTTATTTCTATCTTTCAAAATTGGATTAGAGTTGCATTCATTTTGTTTCGTCCGATTTAAACACAAAACAAACTCGACTTTATTTCCTATTACAGTACATTGAAAATTAATTACCATTTTTTGTATGGTGGACGGGCTAGAGGATATTCTATTGATAGGCACACTAAGGGCGCGTTTCCACCAGATATGTGCTATGCAGTTATGCTGCGGGGATATGAAAGCTACGCTACACAACTCCCGTTTCCACCAGTGAGAGCTATAATATGTGGACGAATCAGGCCTTTAAAACGTTATGAAAATAAGCGATATTATAACGATACATTTCGTTACTGATAAAATTATATATAATCATAATCGATATACCTCATAACGATATTTCATATCATAACGAAATGAAAATCATAACCTTATATGATAATGTTATAATAACGTTATAATATCGCTTAAGATGGTGGCGGTGGCGACAATGACGTGCTCGACATTGACGTACAGCGCACGTAAGAGCGAGACTGTGCGAGACAGAGATAGCCTATAACGATATTATAGCGCTTCACAAAATATCGCTATATATTTATTGCTTTTTATTCATAACGATATAATGGATACCGCTATAAATGCGCGCCAAATATCGTTTTTAGTAAAGCGTTTTATTGACAAAGTAGCGTTATGAATCATAACGAAATGCGAAAATAGCGGTATTTCAAGGCCTGGGACCAATGAATTATTCACACGCATCCATAGTCACGTAGTACAACACATCTCTGGTGGAAAGGCACTTCTATTCCGGAGGCGCAATTTGCCTCGACTTACTATGCCTATTTATTGACCGAGTAAAACGAATGTCTCCGTTTCGTATGTCCGGATTTCCGGCTGTTCTCTCCAGGTCGCATTTCTCAACCGTTTCTCGTGAAATTTTGTGAGCAGGTTTGATAATTATATAGATTTTTTTATCGAGTAAGGTTTTGATAATTTTTTAATTTGAAAAAAAAATCTACAGCTCACAGCCAATCAATTTCCAAAAACTGACTCGAAAAAAAAAAACTATATGTATAGTCAGTCGAGAAATGCGACCTGTAGAAGAGAACAGCCGGAAATCCGGCCATACGAAAAAAAGAATTTTGAAGCTGAAACGGAGACGTTCGTTTCACTCGGTCAAGCCACGACTTTGCGCGAATTGCGGTGCGGCAAGCGTTTTATCTGTTCATTTGCACGGTCGAGTCGCGCACCGCACTTCGGTTAGTTGGGATCACACGCAATGTATTAGGACAACCACTGCCGCTGCTACTCGTCATTGTCAGTGTTGCAGCTTTAGACTTAAAAATTAATTTACATCACACCTTGCCAAAAAGCGCGCCAAGTGGTGACGTAAAATTGTGTACAAAACACGGGTCGTAAAACAGAAAGCCCTCTCTCGCATATTTATGACCCTCGCCTGCGGCTCGGGCCTCAAACATCTGCGATATCGGCCTTTCTTTGTTTTACAACCCTTGTATCGTAAATAGCTATTACAGTACATATGGTGCTATATTACCGCACGAGTGCTGTAATCAGCAGATTACGTGCATATGTCGAAACTTTAAAGAACCATATGTACTGTAAAACGTTGTACGATACACGTGCAAACAGGTAATTCGCAACTCGTGTCGATTTAAAACGCTCCCTTCGGTCGTGTCTCAATTTATCACCACTCGTTGCGAGTTTCCTGTTCTCTGCACTTGTATCGTAATGTACTAATTACAGTACATATGGTGCTACTTTACCGCACGAGTGCGGTAATCAGCAGATTACGTGCATATGTCGAAACTTTAAAGAGCCATATGTACTGTAAAACGTACGATACACGTGCGAATAGGTAATTCTCAACTAGTTCGGACGTGTTTTAATTTATCACCTCTCGTTGCGAATTTCCTATTCTCTGCATTTGTATCGTAATGTACTATTAGGCGTAAAATTGCAACTTGCATTTTCGGAAAACGCCGCTATTCTCAATAGTCTCCTTGCTGCTTGTGCTATTTAATCCGCACTGCGACCGTACTGAGTTTAGCAATGCAATGCGAGACACCAAAGTCTACCCTCCTTTTTCTGAAATCGGTTCACCCAGTCGAAAGGTCTGAGGTAACAAACATTTAAAAAAAAAACTAAAAAAACAGTCGAATTAAGAACCTCCTCTTTTTTTTCAAGTCGGTTCTTTATAACTATTCCAAATCAATAGCATAAGTATTTCTCGAGATATTTATCAGATACACAGACAAACCGGCACCATAAGGGTTCCTCTTTTACCCCTTACGTACGGAATCCTAAAAAAAAACAGTACTCGCGTTCGCTTGCGGACTACTGGGAACGGCCCGTAAAACGGATCATTTGACGACCTGTTTAGCCTAGTTGGTAGTGACACTGCCTCCGAAGCTAGAGGTCCCGGGTTCGAATCCCGGCCAGGGCATTATTTGTGCATTTAGCACGGATTTTGTTCTTGGGTCTTGGATGTTCTCTATGTATTTAAGTATGTATTTATCTATATAAGTATATATATCGTCGCCTAGTACCCATAGTACAAGCTTTGCTTAGTTTGGGACTAGGTCGATTTGTGTAAGATTGTCCCCCAATATTTATTTATTTATTGTGCCGCGTGTTTACGTTAGCCCGAGTGCATGCTCAGTTGAAACCCAATCTTTAAGAACCGCTTGAAAAGCGTCGAGTAATGGACGATTCACACCAAACGGCCATAGTCGGTGCGCACGCCACCAGAGTCAAAGGAATTGGAACCCTCCATACAGAGGCTAGACTTCGTGTCCAAACGGCAGCGGCAGAGCCGGCGGCAGCCGTCCGGCTGCTCGCAACCCATTCAAATATAAAATCTAACTTCTGTATGGAGGGTTCGACTTCCTTTGACTCTAGTGGGGTGCGCGCCGACTCCGGCTGTTTGATGTGAATAGTCCATAACCGCCAATTGACAACATTTCATTTTTCTAAGCGGGCTTTTTTCCGTTTAAATCAAATAGAGTTTAAAAAATTAAATATAACCATTTTTTTATCTCGGTTATATCCCCATTTCATATTAAAAAATCAATTTCAAAAGATTCTCATTCTAAAAGAGAGTAAGGCGTCACAGCGTAAAAAATCGTACAGAAGCACTATTAATAAGGCGGATTTACTAGAGACTTTTTTTGTGCGTTGTGACTATCAAAACAGCCTTGTGACGTCATATAGTTGAAGGCTTTCTTCACATTTACGTGAATATCTTGAAAACAAATAGCTATAAAAAATAAAATACTTTTGGGTTTCTTGTTGGCAAGTTAAAGAAATGAGTTAATATTTCATACTACTTGAAAATTTGAAATGTTGTCAATTGTTCCAGCGGTGCGACCTGAACCGGCATCTGCGCATACACTCCGGCTACAAGCCTTTCAAGTGCGCGACTTGCACCATGTCTTTCAACGCGAAGCACCAGCTGCAGAACCACGAACGAATGCACACGGGGGAACGTCCATACACTTGCGAGGTACGTGTGTGCAGCTCCATACATTACCGTTGTAGGGTACCGGGCTGCGGCGGCACATGCGGATACATACGGGCGACAAGCGGTTCACGTGCGATTTGTGCGGCCGGGGGTTCATGCAGAGTCATCATCTGCGGAACCACAAGCTGTCGCATACTGGGGACAAGCCGTTTGTCTGCGAGGTTAGTGTTTTTTTTTTCTATGGAATAGGAGGCAAACGAGCAGGCGAATCTGAGCTATACTTTTTTTATTAACCCCCGTCGCGGAACGCAAAAGAGGGGTATAAGTTTAACATGTGTATCTGTGTATGTATGTGTCTGTCTGTGGCATCGTAGCTCTTAAACGGTTGAACCGATTTGAATGCGGTTTATTTTTTTCATTAGAAAGCGGGTTTTCAAGCGATACTTCTTAGATGTTTTATCAAAATCAGTTGAGCCGTTTTTGAGATATCGTACTTAAAATGAAAATGACGGGTGTTTTTCAACTTTTTTAAGTTGTGATTTATTTACGGATAAAGTGAGAAAAATCCGTGTCAAGTGTTTAATGTTATTGAAATTCATTTGGACTGGACTTCTGTTTAACTCGCAGTGTACGAGTATTTTACTTGATTTATCAATCATGAGGCGGTCTATGCCCACTTGCCCAGCAGTGGGACTTGTGTAGGCTGATGATGGTGATGGAAGTATCCAAATAAAGGCTTAAAAAGGCTAGTACGAAAATTTATACAATCTATATGGATTAAAACAGTTGAGTGAAAAGACTTACATACACTGAATAAATGTTAGTTTATTTATATAGAAACCTAAAGAGCAGTCGGGTTTTTTTTTAAGTTTTCAAATTTCATTTGTTTTGAATGCTAAGGTGCAAATAGTCTCGTTTTTTTTAATATACATAATCAGAGGTACTACTTTTCGTGATGGTGACGTAAAATTGACGTCGATGGAGCGTGATGTCACACGGCCCGGAAAGTACGACATCTATACATAAAATTCGTCGGCCTGTTTAGCCTAGTTTGTTAGTGCCATTGCCTACGAAGCTAGAGGTCCCGGGTTCGATTCCCGGTAAGGGCATTTGTTTCTGAGACTTCGATGTTTTCTATGAATTTAAGTATATATCTATTAAATATATCGTCGTCTAGTACCCATAACACAAGCCTTGTTGAGCTTACTGTGGGACTAGTTCGATTTGTGTAAAAATGTCCCCTAATATTTATTTTATTTTATTTATTAATAAAATAGGTAAACATTTGTCCATAATTTCTCGATTCCCCTGATACTAATATATTTGCGCAGGTATGCAACGTGTGCTTCAGCTACAAGGTGAACCTGAACAACCACGTATACAAGGTGCACGGGATTAACCTCAAGTTCAAGTCTATACACGTTGTAACTGAGGAGGTGCTTCGGCGAGAGTTAGGGCTTGCTGGCGAGGCCCGCGCCGCCATCGCGCACATACTGCCCTCACTCGACCAGGAACAACAGCAGGTTCAGGTCGAATACTCGCACTAATCGATGGAAAAGGTTCTACAGACTGTTTGAACTGCAATCTGTATCAGGATACACAATTATTGGACCGTTACAGCCCAACCATGATCGTTGCATGAATTGCGGCGCGACGAGAGTTATTTTTTTATTGTAAACGGAAATGCGTTGGACCCAGTCTAACCTGAAAGTTGGACAAGGTCTAAGATGGAATACACCTACGTAGAAGTTGCATGTTCACTCTTTACTTGAAGACGTTGAAGTTGACTGTTTCCGGAAATGCAGACGGAGAAGAGAATTCCAGAGTGCGAATCAGAAAGGATTTGACCTAGTCTAACCTGATGGAAAGTTAAGACAGGGTCTAAGTTGGAACACGCTCTCCCAGAAGATGCCTTCACTCTTACCTCGAACTCCTCGAAGACGTCGAGGTTGTATGTTTCCGGAAATACAGACGCCGGAAGAGAATTCCAGATTAAAGACAGTCATGTGGGTGGAATCCCATACAGCGCCTAGTAAGGCAAAGTTTAGTTTTATCTGTTCATTGCACGGTTATTTATTTATTGTATGGCAATTATTTCGGACCGTAAGATCTTCGAGAAGACAGTACGGTTGCCAGTCTGTTGCACTTTATAGCACCATCCAGGGGTCACGTGTAGGGTAACGGTGGGTACTTCCTACGGACGTGGTGCAACTTCGACCACTACTGACGCGCTATTACGAAAAACCGCTGTTGCCGTCGCTCGAAGTCGTAGCCGGGCCGTTAGGACTTATCGATATTGTTGTTAACCTTTTCGGCGTTCTGTCAAATACGAAAGCTGCCACTCACACATCATGACATCAAAGACGAAGTTGAACCCTATAGAAATGCATGCAGGTTGATATCGCACTGCACGCCGTGACCGATATATCCGGCGTTGGCGTTGAACCGATGGTGATCTGCTGATATATGCGTCGTTGGCGTCCAAACGGCTAAAGGAGGAAACTGCATGATGCGTGTGTTATCAGTGGAATGATGGATATGGGAAATGGTGCTCGACTCAATATTTTAAAAATAATGACACTAAGTCTTTTAAGGCAAATTTACAACAAACAATATAATTATCAAGTACAGATAGTCACAGAATGCAGTTCGACACTTTAGAACCGTAATTGCATTGAAATAGAGTCGAAAGTCATTTTCATTCCTTGACTACACTTAATTTTTAGCTCAAAGAGAGCGGTTGAGAGACTTAGTGTGAAGTGGTTAATGAAAATAATGAAAACTGGAGTAACACTATACTGCAGTGTGACTGTAGTGTTGTTCGAAGAATTTAAGTGACATCTCAGTTTGAATGGGACAATGATGTGGAAGCGTGTTTATAGTTACGAATTGTATTAAAGTTGATTGAAATTTTTAAAATTTGCTTTTCATTTGTGTGACATACTGTATTTCCTTCGCTCCCAGCTGCTGCCATCAACTCTTTAGTGGGAACAAGATGGAAAAAACCAGCTGTGATCAGCGGTAATGGTAACCTGAGGGATAGTTCTATCCTTCACTACATAATGGCAGAGATCAGGGGGCCAATTCTCGGGTTCGATCGATATGATCTCTATTCTAGATTCCATACGAGTGACTCTACCATTCCATACAATCTCACGATAGACATGCATTTCGCGGACCGAGAATTGGCCCCCAGTAAAAAGGTCACACACAGTTGAAAAAAAATCGTCTCCTGTGGCCAATAGTAGGTAAACGGGTTATTATCTAAGTTATGTTTTTAATGAAACTGAGACCCCGTTTGTGCTACGAGTCAAAGTCCAACTAAAATTTTGGCTTTATATCCCCTAACTCTTTGAGGTCGTACTTAGGTATCTAGAAAGCTTTACAAAAAACAAAATCCATATTCAAAATTCGTTATGGTGATTCATAAATTCATTTATAGCCCCTCACTTGCTTTCGGATTTTTTTTTAATACCACGTCGGTGGCAAACTAGCGTACGGCCCGGCCCACCTGAAGGTAAGCGTTTTCAGTAGCCCAAAGTCGCTTGAAACTCCAGCGTGAGCGTTGCTGACCCTAAACTATACTAAACTGTAGTTCCATGGCAACTACAGTTGCCACAATCCATTTGAGGGTGTGCAAAGTAGGCAACTCTGGTTGCCAAAGGCTACTATACAATGTATATTGTTTTGAAAAAATGACACCTCGCCGAGTTTCTTACGCCGGTTCTTCTCGTGGCAGAGGTATATTTTTCCGAACCGGTGGTAGTTTATTGACGTTCATAGGTGCATGTAATATGCCTAATTTGAAGAATAAACTACTTTTACTTTTTTTTTACTAGGGAGTGGATAATCGAGTCACTTTTTACGAAAATGAAAAATGTAAATGAATGATGAATGGAAATGATTTTATTTGAACCTTAAACCTAAGAACTAAGATTGAAATTCCATTGACACTTGTATGTGATCAATGGTTCGTAATATGCCTGGAAAAGGGTTAATTTTTGATATGTCCACAGAAAAGATGAACCTAATGGTGGGTTGTCTGTGAACGTAAGCGGTGTTCGTTAAAATCTAATTGTATAAATAAATAAATATTAGGGAACATTTTTTTTTACACAAATTGAACTAGCCCTATAGTAAGCTCAATAAGGCTTGTGTTATGGGTACTAGACGACGATTTATTTAATAGATATATACTTAAATACATAGAAAACATCCAAGTCTCAGGAACAAATGTCTCTGCTCACCACAGAAACAAATGCCCTTACCGGGATTCGAACCCGGGACCTCTAGCTTCGGAGGCAGTGACACTACCAATTAGGCTAAACAGGCCGATAAAATTGTATGGAAAGTGACAAGTTTCTATGGGATGACAGTTGATCGGTCTGTAATCGTAAGATAGTGCAACCCACCTTAAGCTGTAATGAGCCAAATTTATACACTACAGCTACAGACACAGAACAGTCCAGGGGTTTTTCAACAAATGTGAGAACCCTGGAGTTGCAGGCGTTCATAAGCTGCGTTGATCGATTGCCATCAGGTGCGTCGTATGTTTGCCACCGACGTTGGTTTGAAATGAGACTAAATCAATCTAATTATACAATCCTCGCTTGGGAAAATCTGTTGCTTGAAAACTGGCAATATAGAACACTACGTGTTTGTATATCGAGCAGTGATCGAGCATCATTCGCCATCAATGCCATCATTTTCTCTATGTTGCAGCGTAGTGGTACTAACGGAATTGGGATAAATGATTTAAATTCTCATGATTCATTAGCGTTAATAACGTTAATATTAACCTTAATCAACCGTTTAGTTTGTATTTGTCCATACCAACTCCGTTAACACCACTACGACGAAAGTGTGCCCAGGTATTTATTTTTTGGTTTATACTGCTTTCTATTCATGTCACTCAATGATTTGAATTGAACTGTAATTTTATATTTAACTATACCATGTATATTGTTTTGAAAAAATGACACGTCGAGTTTCTTACGCCGGTTCTTCTCGTGGCAGAGTTTTATCTTTCCGAACCGGTGGTAGTTTATTGACGTTCATAGGTGCATGTAATATGCCTAATTTGAAGAATAAACTACTTTTACGCTGCACCGAATTTGCTACAAAAGTTCCGATCACTGATAATACCAAGGTTATAACATTAGAGCCAAAAATGTGCTCAAAACGACTCTTATTGTCGACATGTTAGAGTACATATACCTACCGTAGAAACTTTATTTACCTGGTTTTATTTTCATCCAATGGTGCTGCTTGGTGCCTTCAAAACTCGTTCGTCTGTACCATCGCCAACCATTCATGCACTTTATTTTCATTGTAATAAGGGTCACAAATGGTCAGTTACCTGTGTTGGCGTTTGTACTGCCTTATCTTCGTTTGATGGCGTGTTGAATTGAAAGTTGGCGCGGTGGTAGTCGTGGTTTAGGAAAAGATACGCAGCATAGGCGAAGTTACGATTTCAACGGTATGGTTTTGGTTGTGTCCAATCCCTTGTCCTATTGTGCGGGTATGCTACCTCATCATTCGTCATAAGCATAACATAAAAGATAAGGATACTTCATAGACAAAGACTGCATGTATTAACATTTTACCGGATTATCGACTCTAGGGCCTATGCCAAAAGTATAAATTGCTTTAATAGGAATGTGACATTAGGCGCACTCTGCATTTTATGGCCGCCATTTACCGAACACCTGAGAATAAAGGTATTTGGAAATATTTTTACTAGCGGAAACGTCCACTTCATCATTTTCGTCATTAAAGGCATTTGGACCTCCATTTTTCTATTAGTACAGTCGTAATCTATTGCTTACGGAAATACGAGTAGAGTCGATAATCTATAGAAACTAGGTCGCTGGAGCGACTTTACAATATCGTAATTTAGGTGTTTTGCGGTTTTAGTAAATAAAGCTATTGTTCCTCTAAATGCTTTGGATAAAACTAAATCCCAATCACCATACATATTCGAGATTTTAGTGTACGGATGTAATTGCAACTACTATTTGGAAGATAATGGATAAATGCCTCTAGCAACATCATCATCATCATCATCATCATGTCAGCCGAAAGACGTCCACTGCTGGACATAGGCCTCCCCCAAAGACTTCCACAATGACCGGTCCTGCGCCACCCGCATCCAGCGGACACCCGCGACCTTCACCAGGTCATCAGTCCACCGTGTGGGGGGCCTGCCCACGCTACGTCTTCCCGTACGTGGTCGCCACTCGAGAACCTTTCCGCCCCAACGGCCATCGGTTCTACGTGCTATGTAACCCGCCCACTGCCACTTAAGTTTAGCGATTCGGAGGGCTACATCGGTCACTTTAATTCTGCTGCGGATGGCCTCATTCCTGATGCGATTTGGGTGACCTTGAGCCTTCTTATGAGGCCCATAGTAAGCGACCACGTTTCAGTGCCATATGTCATCACTGGCAACACACACTGGTCAAAGACTTTTGTCTTGAGACACTGCGGAATATTGGACGAGAAGATGTGCCGTAGCTTCCCGAACGCTGCCCAGCCTAGCAACATAATACATACATACATAAATTCACGCCCATATTCCCAGAAGGGGTAGGCAGCGCACACGAAAATTAATTTCAGTGACACTTTTAGCAATTGTAGGTTTATAGATGGAGAAAATGTGATATTGCAGTGACAGGTTACCAGCCCATCGCTCACAACACACTTCAACCTATTTCCCAGAGTCGACTCTTACGACACCCAAGGGAAGAAAGGGGCGTGGTACTATTCTACCCCGGCACCAGTCTAGCAAATATAGGTGACAATGGAAAAATGATGGCCAAGTAAACTGTATATTTAATTGAGCTTTATTATCAGCGGTAATCAAGTGAAAGCATTAGTTAGTGAGGTAGGTGCTGGTACAGAGGCACGCTGCGACCACCGGCACCTCCTTCGGCATCCACTTAAACTTCAGCTCGTTTGGCATTTCGTCGTACAGCCGGCCGGCGCTTTGGCGTTCCTCCACGCTGTTGCTTCGCTTCAGAACTGTTAACTGAAAGAGCGGTTTTTACAAGCTTTTTTTAACTTGCACTGTTCGTATGTAAGTAGGTAAGTATTATATAAATATGTAATTTGTCATAAAAAATGTAATCCCCTTTTCAGCCACTTGCCGGTATCCGATTGAGCTGAAATTTGGCATATTTATGTATACTGTATTGTAAGTTCGGTGACAATACATTATGGTACCACCGCGCTGATCTCATGATGGAGACAGAAGGTGGCGATAGCAACTACACAAGATAAACACATCATGTTTGGGCTCATTCGAACCGTCTCAACAAGTAGTTGATGATTGTGCTTTGGTTCTGCTGCGGATGGCCTCATGATGCGATCACGCCGCAGAGAAACTCCCAGCATAACCCTCTCCATTGCTCTTTAGGTGACTTTGACCCTTTGTCGGTTGTGTAATATCTCAAATCTGTCAATTCGATATGTTTAATGAAATGGCGTACTTAATCCTAGTGGCGCACTTGCCTTGACAGACCCTATCACCCTTTCATAACCACCCTTAATCAGACGCGTCTTTACCTATGGTGCACGGTGTGCGTTGCACACGGGCGCAGCGGTCCTAGGGGGCGCCGAGCGCCGCTCGCGACGGAGCCCCACTTATTAGGGGGCGCTAGGGTTAATGTTTGCACACGGGCGCTACATGGGCTCAACTTTAGAATATGCAACACCGAGTTTAGCTTTCATATTTTTTTTTATAAACAGTACTCATGATTAGAAAGCTTTCCACAAAATTTCAAGTTGCGGGAACGTAAAAAAAAAATTGGGCAGTTTCTACACTAAAATCGGTAAATAATACCACGCCATGACAATTAGATGAGTTGCGTCACTCACGTCAATATATCAAATATCGGTAGATATATCAAAAACTGAATCAGAGCACCCCACTATCCACGTGGTCTTGTCTGCCCTACCCCTAGAGTGTATAGGTATATAAAAATTCGGAGGCGCGAAGGGAGAGCAGCCATCGCCCGCCGTGACAAAGCGCGGGAACCGTGCGAGGTGGAGCGGCTGAGCCTGGTCGCCGAAGGCGACCAGCAAGGCGAAGCTGCGGAGCTGAGCATGGATGACCGTGCTTTGTTACGCGAGGGCGGAAGGGGTGCTTGTCCCGCAGCGCCGGAGCTAAGGCGGAGTCCGACTGTCATGGCGTCTTATTAATTACCGATTTTTGTATAGAAACTTTGAACTTTCCAAATTTTTTTTCTCTTAAACCGTACGTCGCCGCAACTTGAAATTTTGCAGAAAGCTTTCTAATTATGAGCACTATTTATAAAAAAAATATGAACGCTAAACTCGGTGTTGCATTCTAAAGTCCTTCCGCTACATGGTCTAGAGACGCCTCTGCCCTTAACATCACCATATACACGCTCCACTTACATGATATATTATTTTCTGGCATCTATACGGTTTGGCGCACTTGTTTTCGTCGCAAGTCAGGTTTCGTACCACCTCCGGGTACCATAGCGCCACGCCCAGCGCCTTGGTCAGGTTCACATAGCTACCGCGGTAGTTGTCGGGCTCGTACTGAAAACATATTACATTTCGGCGGTTGACAACCAAAACTCACTATTCACTAGGTAACAAATACCTACTTAACCCTTTTTAGGGTTCTGTACCCAAAGGGTAAAACGGAACCCTATTACTAAGACTCCGCTGTCCGTCCGTCTGTCCGTCCGTCTGTCAGTCCGTCTGTCACCAGGCTGTATCTCATGAACCGTGATAGCCGGGCAGCCCGGCTAGTATGATAGCTTATACAGTAACGTTTTATGTGACGTTTCAGTACTTTTTGGCCATATAACGTGACGGTATAAGCTATCATACTAGCCGGGCTGGTCTCCAAACCTCAGATGTCTATAGCAATCACAAACATGTCGCAGTCACAATTATGTATGAAGGTATGCTGGAATGGAAAATATACCTAAACCATAGCTATCTCCTTCTCCTAAGGAAAGTGACGGAACTCCTCTAATATTTAAGAGGATGCCTCGACTCGCGTGAACCTTTTATACTATTCTGTGATTTGGGTATAGTCAATAAAATAAATACATTGGAATTTGATTGGAATCAAATTAATATCTCGTAAATAATCGACATTGTTTTACTTAATTAAGTAAGTAGTATTTTTAGTTACGTTACAATGGGCACACGATTAATATTATTACAATACTGGGATGATATTATTACAATTAATATTATTACAGTATCGCGGTTTTCAGAATTGATTGGATTTGAAATGAAATAACGTTTATTTGGTGCATAAAATGGTACAAATTTCGCTTCAATATCCATCAATATTTATGTGATACGTATCGTGATGTGAGTGTATCGCGTGATAATAATAACCGTGTAAAAGACGCTAATGGAAGAGTTAAGCCGGGTTCACAGTGCCATGTTTTTCATGTTTGTAAACATCTAACACGTTTTACAAACACGTTTTGTTGGATTTTTGGTGCAGTGGACCGGCCTTAACATTGAGGCCACGCCTATTTTGTGTTCGAAAAACATGTTTGATGTTTGCAAACATGAAAAACATACATAGCGTTGTGGACCTGGCTGTATAACTATACTTACGGTACGTTCACAGTTACATGGCACATTTGATGCGGCTTGCTGAAAGTTAAGTTGAAGATTAATCATGTTCTCATGAGGGTTTTCAATCGCCGCGAAATTTAACCTAATGCGATTTATAAATACGTCACATATATCTGTTTAATACCTAAAGCGAGGAAGACTGGCATTTTTAATATTACTTCGGTGGCAAACAAGTGTATGACTCAGCTGATAATTTAGTTTTAGTGTAGCCTCATGCCTGCAATTTCAGGGGAATCACAAGTACAGTTTTAAGGTAAAGCCGGGTCCCCAGCGCCATGTTTTTCGTGTTTGCAAACATCAAACATGTTTTACAAACATGTTTTGTTGGATTTTTGGTGCAGTGGACCGGCCTTAACATTGAGGCCACGCCTATTTTGTGTTTGAAAAACATGTTTTGTTGGATTTTTGGTGCAGTGGACCGGCCTTAACATTGAGTCCACGCCTATTTTGTGTTCGAAAAACATGTTTGATGTTTGCAAACACGAAAAACATGGCGCTGTGGACCCGGCTTAATTGAGCATGTTTCTGCCATATGCCAGCCTAGTGTGGGGGTTGCCGATAAAATGTCAATTTTATCGTTAAAATATTTTTGGTGGATATTATTATATGGCTTAGAATATGCAGGCAAGCTTCATAAAGTTGTCATACTTAAATAGGTAGATACGAGTACGTATGTAAGGCTGCCTCGCTACTGCGGCGGAGTCTATCGAGTCAATCGTTTCATTATTATTATTATTAAACAAAAGAAACGAAGTTCGAATATCTTATCTCTTCTATTCTAATATATGAATATATATTCTGTCGCTCTTGTATATTTGAGCGACAGACGACAGCGTGGTAAATATTTGAACTTCGTTCGTCTTCGTTTCGCGGTAGCAGCTCGTGTCATGCCGTCCCTTTCACTCTTGTATTATACACTATATGACGGAAAGGGACGGCACGACACGAAGTTCGGTGTAGGCCTTCAGGGCGGGGACGAGATCTACTGTGATCGGTTTTTGTCCACTCGGGCGCGTCCAGATGATCCAGCATGGCCGCGTAATGCAGGCTATAAGATAGAGCGAGATAGGGATATTAATAATGTTAGTTTTCTCCCCATTTTAAGCGGCGATTAGTCACACATGTTGCATAGTTAAATTTAGCACGCTAACTGCCCGGCTAGTATGATAGCTTATACCGTCACGTTTTATGTGACGTTTCAGTACATTTTGGCCATATAACGTGACGGTATAAGCTATCATACTAGCCGGGCTGGAGGAGATAAACCATCTTACACGTTAGAGCTAGTTTAATTCCCTAACCCCCTACCCGCCTCCCAGTTAACGTGTTAAATGTACCTATGTCAAAAAGCCGCTTTATAGCTTGCCGAACTATGATGCTGGATCGTCTGGACGCGCGTTTATACTGACATTTGAGTGCTTTTTAACTTTAATGTTTCCCCTCTTCCTAGTCCTGGTCTCGACTGAGTTGTCCAGCAGGATGATATCGTTCCGGATCATGTTGGCGTAGTCCAGAATGAACTCGGGCAGCGGCGCAGGTGGCGCGTCGGTCGGTGCGTCGGGCGCACGCGGGTAGTCGAGCCCCACCACGTAGTTGCGGAGGTCAGTGCGCGCGTCCACCATATATTCGTCCATGTCGGACGCTCGTCTTAGTGCGCATGTGCGAGGCATCCATGTCTGTATTGCGACGAATAGTGCGACACAGACCACCACGCATAGACAACTGGACACCTGGGAATTGATGAGATTGTTTCCGGTTTCAAACTAAAATTCTCTACCGCCACAGATCAACGTCGATGGCTAGCAAGCTTGCTGCCTGATGGTAAGCAGACAGCGTAGCCTATGGACGTTTGCGACTCCAGAACCCAAACTTCGACCCTTTATTAACTCGAGGATTCGCTGTGTTGACAACTAGAAAGAAACATATGCAGGTCCCTCACTCTAAGAGCTTCCGTGGTTACGCTATGTTGAGAGTCTCAAGTTGCTCTCCACTGGTGGTGGTGGTATTCCTGGGAACACAACACCACATACCCAAGGAACAAGTAGAGGTGTTTATTATAGCTGTGGTCTTTTGTAAGTTGGAGGTGCTCCTCCAGGGCTGCCACAAAAATATAAGCGAGATGACGTTCCACTATGCTGTACCTATTGTTCGGCCCCTATTTCGATCTAGTAACCGGAAACGTTGATTTTTTTTCAACAACGGCCGACAAGGTTGCCAATAACATTGCTTTTGTAGATACAAAGACTTGTCGTCGCATATTTTTTTGATTTAGGTTCAAAGATTTTTAATTATATTAATTCACTTTGAGAAAACTTAGATTTTCTGATAATTTTAATTACTGAGCCTGGAAAAAGGTTCTCAGTAGGTACTCTTTACGTAAACGCACAAACTTTTAGTCAAGGTAAATCTCAAAAAATATATATATACCTACACATCACAATCATATTTCTACGAACGACAACACAGGCCAGGAAAAAGATCCAACCCACGAAGAGATCACTATTGAAATGCGTGACTGTTGTTTGAGCCAGAACTTTCCAATTTCAAATTTTACTTTGCGTGGTATAGTAGATCCTTTTCCCTAATAAACTTTAAACTACGTCCTTTTGGAAACAGCACATCAGGTAATGAAGAACAATAAGACGACAGTGGACTTACCATTATATCCTGTTTCCACGAAATTCGTGTGTGGACTGAGAACGGATAATAAATCCACCTTGCTTATATACAGTGTGATGATTGACAGCTATATAAAGGATCTATTAGTCGGGAACTGAACTTTCTCTAGGATACCTCTCTCCTTGGAGTCATAGAGCTAACAACAATAGGTTTACGCGAAGCTGAATAACAAAAGAGGGTGACACAAATACTTTCTATTTAACCCTTAGCCGTAACATAATGATTGAATTACTTGCTGACACCACAGCGATTCACAAACAGTAATACCATGTTATTTATAGGCATCTAAAAGCTCATTTTGTACTCGAAAGTGAAGCTTATTTAGATAGCAGACATGAAAATGAACTTGTAAAAATGTCTTACGGAGTTTGGTCGATAATTTTAGACGTCAGTGTCTTTGAAGACGTGATACGTACATAACACGACAGTAAGTAGATATTGAAAGTAGGCAAGTACTTGGGCGACTCGTCTTTTTGTCTGTCATATCGCTAAATATATCAAGAACTACTTATGCTAGCGATTTGAATATTGGAATAGTTATAAACTAGGCTAGCCCAGATGCATCGCGCATGTATTTTTTCCTTTACCGGTAATCATTATGAAGTTTGACTCCCGGAGTTGTAGCAATTGGGTAGTTTTAAGTATGGATAGTAAGTTGCCTAAACTATCATATTACAACAACAAGGTGCCTATAAATTGCAAAATATGATCAAAATCCGAAAATTGCAAAATATGATCAAAATCTGTAAATTGCAAAATATGACCAAAATCATTAAAAGAAATTAGGTAGGTACTCAGACTTTGTAAAATATGTGTCTTTCGTATACTCCACAAGTGAATCAAAGGTAATAGGTTACCAAAAGAAAATGTTTCTTGTGTTCGACCCAGTTCTGCGCCGGCCGGCCGGAGGATCAGTGAGGACTGACGTTGTTTTTCAGCACCCTTGGCTTTTATTTTTCCGTAGATATAAGTGGCAGTGTAACTTCTGGTAATCTAGTGGTTACAACGCTTTACCTCACCCTGGTATTTTATACTATTATTCCAGAGGGGCTAGTATGATCGCTTATATGTCGGACATATAGCATTCGTCTCGTACTGTCAAGTATGTAAGTGCGAGAGGGACGAATGCTATATGTCCGACATATAAGCTATCATACAAGCCGGGCAGGTGAACCAATGCATCTGACTTCCTATTAAGGGCCTAGGTACGCTATATTATAGCTGGCGCGGATTACACGGAGCGGCCGCGCGCCTATCGAAAAATAGTATGAGCGGCGCTAACTGACTGACCCGCGGCAGGTTGCATAGAGCGAGTAGGTACCTACTAGTACCCGCAGGCGTGCGCCCGCTCAGTGCACCCGCGCCAAGTCTATTCTTCGTCTCTACGGCTTAGTATGTTTGTAACTCATTTACCAAAGTTTCAAACTTTTGCCATCGTATAAAACCTAGGGCTGCTTGCATTGCAGTACGTGTTACAATAAAAACAATTTGTAAAACAACTATAAGACATTATTTTAATTACAAAAAATATCTAGTTATCACCATGTTTCATGAAGCAATACTCGATCTTCAAGATCGTGCACTAAATATGGGTATATTTTGCGAGAGATATGATACCGATGTTAGGTGTACGTCAATTAGGTGTATGTCCACGTCAAAAAGTGCTAATGGATACTGGCCTTTGTTCCTCCCTCACATACCTAATATCAGGATAATAGAACATGTTTTGTTTGGGTCCGTCGATGAGATACTTTCTTTTTTACCTTTATTGAGGAAGGGGTGAAATCAGTCTCTTACGTTAGAAGTGCAGATTTAACCGCACGTATGCGGATGTCAAAATTGTCCAACCAAGTACATTACATACCTAATAATCTTGGGATGTAAACAATAGGTTCTAATGTTTGGCAAGGATACGTGCTTAAGCATCATCATGACAGCCGAAAGACGTCCACTGCTGGACATAGGCCTCCCCCAAAGACTTCCACAATGACCGGTCCTGCGCCACCCGCATCCAGCGGACACCCGCGACCTTCACCAGGTCATCAGTCCACCGTGTGGGGGGCCTGCCCACGCTACGCCTTCCGGTACGTGGTCGCCACTCGAGAACCTTTCCGCCCCAACGGCCATCTGTTCTACGTGCTATGTGCCCCGCCCACTGCCACTTAAGTTTAGCGATTCGGAGGGCTATATCGGTCACTTTGGTTCTGCTGCGGATGGCCTCATTCCTGATGCGATCACGCAGAGAAACTCCCAACATAGCTCTCTCCATTGCCCTTTGGGTGACTTTGAGCCTTCTTATGAGGCCCATAGTAAGCGGCCACGTTTCAGTGCCATATGTCATCACTGGCAACACACACTGGTCAAAGACTTTTGTCTTGAGACACTGCGGAATATTGGACGAAAAGATGTGCCGTAGCTTCCCGAACGCTGCCCAGCCGAGTCGGATTCGACGATTAACCTCTTTCTCGAAGTTGGAGCTACCTAACTGGACAGTCTGTCCTAGGTATACGTAATCGTCTACAACTTCGAGCGTAAAGTGTCCGATTGTTAAGGGAGTTGGTGCGACATGGACATTTGACATGATCTTCGTCTTGTCCATGTTCATCCTTAGACCAACTCGCTCGGAGGCTTTACTGAGGTCATTGAGCATTGTACTTAAATCCTCCATGGTCTCAGCCAAGACTACTATATCGTCAGCAAACCGAAGGTGAGTGAGGTAGTCGCCGTTTATGTTGATGCCTAGCCTTCTCCAGTCCAGAGTCTTGAAAACATCCTCCAGTGCAGCGGAGAACAGTTTAGGAGAAATAACATCTCCTTGCCTGACTCCCCGCTGCAACGGAATAGGCTTTGAGTTCTGGTCCTGGAGTCGGACTGACATAGTGGCGTTCTTGTACAAATTTTTCAGCACTTCGATATACCGGTAGTCCACTTGGCACCGCTGGAGAGATTGTAGTACAGCCCAGGTTTCGATCGAATCGAAGGCTTTCTCGTAGTCCACGAACGCTAAACAGAGGGGCAGGTTATACTCCTCAGTCTTCTGTATAACCTGACGGAGCGTATGGATGTGGTCTACGGTGCTAAAGCCTCTTCGGAAACCGGCTTGTTCGGGAGGCTGGAAGTCATCTAGCCTGCGTGCGAGACGGTTCGTAATGACTCTTGAAAACAGCTTATAGACATGGCTCAGAAGTGAGATGGGTCGGTAGTTCTTCAGTAAGGAATTATCACCCTTTTTGAAGAACAGCACCACCACACCTCTGTTCCATGCCTTTGGAGTTTTCCCTTCCAGTAAGACGGAGTCGAACAACTTCTGAAGGGCCCTAAGGACCGGTTTTCCACCCGCCTTCAGGAGTTCAGCTGTAATTCCGTCTTCACCGGGTGCCCTGTTGTTCTTCAGCTGCTTAAGAGCCATTCAAATCTCGTACAGGCTGATGTCCGGGATATCTTCGGTATAGTGCCGGGTTAATCTAGCTCTAGGGTCTTCCGCCAGACCAACTTCGGGTCTGCTAGTTGACGTGTATAGCTGTCCATAAAAACACTCTATCTCACTCAGAAGCTCAGGTTTGGACGAAACGATTCTACCATCCTCAGTTTTTAATCTGGCGAGCTGGCTCTGCCCAATAGACAGATCTCTTGAGAAAACTTAGCCCTTATTCTGCTCGATGGCCTCTTCAATCCGATTTGTATTGAATTGGCGCAGATCGCGGGTAAGGGACTTAGAGATCTGTTTATTGAGCTGCCTGTATAATTTCGCATCGGCTGAAGACTGCAGAATCATCTCATTCCTTTCCTCGATGAGCCTCTGAGTGGAGATAGAGAGCCTTTTGGCTCTTTGAGTTCGTTGGGCCTTAAAGAACTTAGACCCAATGCTATGGATAGCTTCCACAAACCCGTCGTTGAATTCGTCCACATCGCCGCCTAGACAATCGAAACGGTTTTGGAGTTCCAGCTGAAAGCTCTCGGGGTTTTGGATTTGGACTGCTGCTGGACGGAGCGTGGACTTCATCAGTCGAGAACGCTCTAGCTTGACGCATATATTCAATGTGCCTCTTACCAAACGATGATCACTTCCAGTTTTAACCGCATTGGTCACAGAGACATCATTGAATATATGCCTCTTCGTCGACATGATGAAGTCAATCTCGTTTTTTGTTGCACCGTCGGGACTCATCCAGGTCCACTTCCTGTGCTCGCGTTTCTTGAAGAAGGAGTTCATCATGTAGAGCTTAAGCATACGATGGGGTTAAATCGGGTTTTATAAAAAGCCGTTAGGCCAAATTTCAGATCAAATTTTGGTAACTTAGAATATTTTTGACATAACATAACTCACCGACATAAGGTCTAACATCATCATCATTCTAAAGTTATCCTAGAACAATTGCATCATGAACCTGAAGGATGCCCGGCACATGCCCGGGGTCCGCTACCTAGCCCGGAACCCATTGTGGGTACAGTCTCGAGCATTTTTTTATGTCTAAGGGTGGGTAGGTACATGGTGAAGATGCGTGACTAGCATAGATTTTAACTTGTTTCTTAAAATATTGTGTGGAAATGAATTCAAATAATCGCGATTTTTAAAATTGTTGGGATTTTGCTTCATATTCACTAATATTCACATGATACGTATCGTGATATGAATGTATCGTGTAATAATAATAGCTTATACCGTCACGTTATATGGCCAAAATGTACTGAAACATCACATAAAACGTGACGGTATAAGCTATCATACTAGCCGGGCTGAAAAGGTTATCCGTACAGCCGTACAAGCTGACGAACTAAATATTTTTGGAATAAAATTTGTTAATTTTATCACATTATAATATATGGAATTTAATGTAAAATCCTAAATTTAATTCGCGTGGGTCAAGTAATACACCCGTGGTGGTATTCGTGTGGGTCATTTATTGTAGTTTTATTTACTTTATCACTATAGGAGCATCCTGACACTAGCGCGGCTGACGGCAGAGCTGTACGACGTTATAAGTTGGAACGTCAGGATGCGCCTTATCAAAAAACTTCTTTTCTTTCGCGAGATGTCACTACCATCTATACATTCGGTGGGCGAGACGGGCGCCCTCTTTTCCACGCCCGGAGGAATGGAAGGAAGCCATTTTGTTTCAAAATGGCGCAGGTTCGTGCGCCTTGCATGCGATCGCAGTAAATTTTCTCGTTTGTGACGTTGCCAAGAAAATGACGCTAATAAAGTGTTAAATGTGAACTTTAATTTACCTGATACACTGGTTGTACAGGGAAGAAGTGATCAAAGGATATATTACTTGGTCTTGGTTCTTAATAGCGTCCTCACGCTATTCGGCCTGGCCACTCTTTTGATTTTATCGATTTTAAATAAACTATGCTGATGTATACGGTAAGATATTTCACTCTTTCTGCTGTTTCAATTGATGTACGTTATTGGCCATGTGTTTAGAGATATGTTACTATCGTGACCGATAGTTGGTTTTAACCTGTACACGAATTGTACGCCGGCATCGTCAATTTTTGTGAACCAATGCCACACTCCTAACTAAGATATCCCAGTACTTTTTACATCACCTTAACACTGCTATTTCCATAAATGACAATGATTGTTTCATTATGCGGAGTACGTTCTTTTGTCATTGATATGATATATCAGGGTAAGGTCTTCAATAATTTTGGATTTTGCTTTATAATTTAAATACTAATGAAGGAATTATCAATAGTAAGTATGCATTAGGGGAGCAGGTACGTAATATTCAGACATTTCTATCAACAGTCTAGGTTGGTGATGAGTGAATACAAGTAACATAACTAATAACCATTTGTTGTATAAAGACCATGATGAATTATGACATTGATGAATTTGATTGCTACTACCGATAATACATTACATTTTTTTCTTGTTTTGTTTTGAGTACACTTTGTGGGTTGGACTAGTAAAATATAGAAACAGCTCAACATAATGACAGAAACAGTTATTGCAGAGCTGCCAATGATAAATGATCACATAATAATACTTAGATTAAAATGCTATTTTGTTTGTGGATTAAGTGAAATGTAGCATTGACGTAAATGTAGCACATTTTGTGTGCCATGATACATATTATACATCATCTGAATGCGACAAATGGTAGTTAGGTTTATCTACGGAAATTGATGAAGTCAAATCAAACATCAATAGCCTTTTCACACCTTAATACAGTGTACCAGGCTTTATATATGGAGCTCATTGAGCCATCTCAACTCCAGTAGGTACACATAAGGATAAACAAAGTCTGAAGCTCCTAGCAAAAAGTACAAAGTAAGACTACATGTATGGAGGCATGTCAATTTAAAGAAAATCTTGCTAGCTCATGTCACAGGCTTTATTTAATTTTGGTAAAAAACTAAAATATAATATGACAATGTTGTTTTGTCTAGCTTGAATTGGCTGGGAAGCCCTTGTGATATTTTACTTGCTTTGTAGTGTAGCCTTATTAGTCAAATAACATTTGCCTTATGTCTCCTGTGTCACTATTTAAAATGGTGATTTAGGCTGGACGGTTAATTCAATTCAGTACAGTACTCATTGCAACTGCTGCAATGGTAACATAAAGCAACTCCTTTTTTAGAGTTTATAGTATAATAAAATAATAACTAGCCTTTGAATGCCAAGAGCCTATAAAGTGGTTGTGTGTCATCATGCCCACCACACCAACAACCACTACAAAGGTTGGAGTGAAGGTGTACTTTGATCATGAAAAAAATCTATTACAAATTGTTTTTATTGGTTTAAACATTACATAAATTTTTGATACCTTGGTGTCTGAGTGATCACTTCATTCAAATACTAAAGCGTTCAAAGGGTTAAAGTTACATAAATAAAAAATAATACATGTATAATATTTGGTTGTCCGATTGTTGGATGAAGGCCTACTTCATCTGATGCCATTTGGTTCTGTCTGCATCTATTCTAGGCCATGTGGGCCCTGCTATTTTCATGATGTCATTACACCATCTGCTGTGCGGGCGGCCTTGTTGACGCTTATCCTCACATGGCGACCAGTGAAGCACTGACTCCATTGGGCGTCTTGTGCCAGTGCTACATGCACTGCCCATCTTCACTTCCTACAGGCTATCTCTAATACACATTTCTGTTTTGTTTTCTATTTTATCTCGCTGCTCCTTATTCTATCCTTAAATTTTAGGCCCAGCATACTTCTCACTAAGAATTTGTAGGAGACTTAGAGCCACCATCTTTTTGGTGAAAGCCCAGCTCTGTATAAAAATAATGTAGACTTACATTCAATAAGTATATTTGGCCTTAGGGAACGAGCACCGAGCAAGACACGCGCTTCAGCGACAAGGAGAAGAAGCTGATGAAGCAGATGAAGTTTGGTGATTGCTTGACCCAACAGGTAATGTGTACCCATAGTATTAGAGACACAGAATAAAAATGTTTGCCACTTTTGAATCCTAACAGCATTGAAATGAAGCCGAATAGTATTGTGACAAACATTTTCATTCCATGTCTGTACAAGTACGACCCGGGTATGTCCTAAAACTGCGACCAAGACCACCGGGGGATGGGCAGCAGCATTCCTGGAGTGCGGTGGAGACACTGCAATCGCCAACCCGCATGCCAAGTGTGGCGATTATGGCATTTACCCCCCATGCTCGGGGGACGCCTATGTCCAGCAGTGGACGTTCTCCGGCTGATATGATGATGATGATGATGATGATGATGATGATGATGATGATGATGATTATGATGATGATGATGATGATGATGATGATGAGAATAGGGACAAACATTTTCATTCCATGTCTACAAGTTTTGTAGTTTGATACTAGTTTGTTTGTGTTAGATAGTCTCCTAACAGATCTGTCACATCTTTGGGTGGTGGTGGAGTGTGGACCAGAGCAAGAGGTAACACTCCGAGTTCTCCTTTTTTTTTTTTTTTTAAACCCATATTCGGTGCATCTCTAATTTAGACAGACTCAATTCCCGCGAAGAGACGAGATTCGAGCATTCGGCCCACCAACACCCTTGAAAGTGCTAACAATATGTGTAGCCCTTTTTTTCGATTGATGTGATAAGACAATCTACAAATTGTAATGTATGACATTTCATCAAACCAAATAATAAATTGTCATATGGAGTTCATAAAGAAAACTCCTTTTTCGTTCAGGTGGACATGTCCAAGGTGAAACTGGACGTCCTGAAGCCATGGATCACTCAGAAGATCACCGAAATCCTGAAGATGGAAGACGATGTTGTCATCGACTATGTCAACAATCAGCTCGAGGAAAAGGTGGCTAATACATTCTTACCTATATTATATTTGTAACTAAATGTAATCATTGCAGTTTCTTTTCTCGGCTGGTAATCAAATTCAAAACTGATTGGAAATTAAGCCTAGTTTATAAAGAAACTGCAATCGAAGTATGGTGTCATATGTATATTGATTGCGTATGGATATTTTTATGGTTCCCTCCGGTTAGCGCTGTGCCTGCGCCGCCGCCCGCCGCCGCCCAGCCGCCGTCGCCGCCGTTCGGAGGCCACTTAGCGTACTCAATCGGTATTTACGGGGAAATTAAATACTTAACAATGCTAACTCACAATAATGTGAACATTCCCTTAGCGAGACATAATTTTCGATAACTAGTGAAAGTCGTTAAGAGCACGAACTGACTCGGGGTAGGGAAGGCCCGTTTAGGCTTTGCGTTCAGCATAATGTGGTTGTGTTCGCAACACCCTTACAGATGCAAGAGCTGAAGAGAGAAGACCGAAGCCGCCGCTTGTCGCCGCCGCAGCGCGCCGCACGCCGCCCGCTGCGGGCCGCTCCGCCGCTCGCGCCGCTCCGCTGCCGCCACCGCTAATCACTTGATGACAGTTTACATGTACACGGCACTCACTTCCCTACCAGAGTCATTTCTGTGCTACCCCAAACCACTTATTTACGATCTCTGTGGCGCTCTTAACGACTTTTATCTTTTTTTTTGTTTTTGTTTTTCTCCACCATAACTGGAAAACTCAATGAAAAAAGTACTTCAATATAAACTCTCGTGACGTTAGGATGTTAAAATTTTACAGTTTGAATTGTGAATAATTATGTATTTTTTTCTTTCCCGATCCGTTCCGGCTCCCTAGTTCCCTTGTCCTAAAAAGATGCAGATTAACCTGACTGGTTTTCTGAATGGGAAAAACGCTCGGCTGTTTATGGGTGAACTATGGGAGTTACTGCTGAGTGCGCAGGCGAGCGATAACGGGATACCGGAGTCCTTCACACAGCAGAAGAAAGAAGAGATTAAAAAGAGAATGGTAAGTGCTTTGTTAACTTGTGTTTTTAACTTAAGGTAATTTTTAATGGTGGTATAAACGTAAGTAAAGGACCTGTTGTATTGTAGTTGTACTAGTTGTAGCATGTTCGCATAGACATTACGTATTTAAAATTTGTAACACAAACGAAACAAATGCCTATTCAAACTTGCCGCAACATACAAGAAGCTCTGTACTTAAGTTTTTTACTTATAGACTAGTTTCACAGCTCCGAAGAGAAATAAATGTACGCAAATTTTAGCAGTATTATCTGAAATGAAGAAGTTTACTGCTCTCCAAGCTCAAAAAAATCATAGAGCTTTATATATAAATCTTGGCTGACGGGAGCGATTTATTTAATTTCTAAGTAATAATAAATCGCCAGTTACGCAAAGAGAGACTTAAGCCTACGCATACACATACAATTCAGCAAGGCATCTTTACTGTCAGGAATGTCATGTCATACGGTCTTTATGACAACATTTGACCTAGCGAGCCATATTAGAGCTCACAGAAGAAAAAATCCGTAAAGGCTCCCTAGATACTGAACGGATCTGGAGGACTATACATTATATGTGAAATTATTCTTAAAATTTTTGGAATGTTAAAAAAAATCGGATGTTATACTTTCGCCGTGAACCCATTGTCGCCGAGCATTAATCATGAACGTTGCATTTTTCGACAGGAAGAGCAGCAGAACAAGGATAAGGAGAAGGATCGCCGGCGCTCTCGCACCCGCTCGCGGTCGCGGGACCGCCGCCGCTCGCGCGACCGCCGCCGCTCGCGCTCCCGCTCCCGAGACCGCTCCAACGATAGGAAGTAAGTTCTCGTCTCATACCGCTCCAGCCCAGTACCATTCGTGCGCTTTATTCTTATTGTAATAAGGTTCACGAATGGTCGGTTCACTGTGTTGGCGTTTGTACCGCGTCACTTGCAACTTCAGCTAAATTCTGCTCTCGTACACCATAGGGGTGTCAATGCACTTACATGACTTCATCGCTCATCAGGTTTTTGTTGGCTATGTTGCTTACCTATTTCTAAAATTATATAATCGGCTTAGGGTGGGTTGCACCAAACCGTCTGTAATCGTAAGCTGTGTTCGTTAAAACTTGAATGTATGAAAAGTTTGACAATTTAACGTTGATCAGTCTGTGATCATAAGTGTGCAACCCAGCCTTAATACGGCGATATTTGAAATACCTATCCATAGGGATCCCGTAACTTGACCTACTTACTAACTTTTGCCGTAATGGATTAATGCTTTATTAGACCTAATGTTTCACAGATCTAACGATTTTTTTTGTCAGAACAACAGTGAACTTTCGGGTTTCCTTTAAATGTCATTAAATAGAACTCATTAGTCTTACATCGTACAAATTTATTCCGTCCGGGGGCGTGGCGCCATGCACAGTTGCGCGCTGTTTCTTAATTTTGAAATTGACAAATGCAAATTTATGGGTACTGTAATTCTAGCCATGTAATAAATTAAATCTGTTACCTACATTATATACAACAACATATTCAAATTTGCATACAAGAAAATTTTTGAACTCTGCCACGTATCGTGTTTCAATGTCTGAAACGCCTAAAAGAAACGCTCGACAGACAGAGCCTTTTATATGTCACTCACAGATTCACTTGGCGCGTGTGCGTGCGTAGCGTGAGGCGCGATAAAGGATAAAAAAAATGACATCAAATTGTCTCTTCAATAATTCCAAATTACACTTATAATTTATTGGCAATGTTTTTTTGCTAGGCATCGAAACGGAGGCAGCCCGAGGCGGTCCAGGAGACGCAGCCGGGACAAGAGCCCGCCGAAGACGTCACGTGTTGATGAAGTTAAGGTTCCAGAACCAAAAGGTTAGTAATAAAAAAAAAATGAAATATTTATTCTGCAAATCGGCAACATGGGCTTGTGTGTTGTTGTTGTTTTTGTTGTGTGTGTGTGGGTACTAAACGATGTTATACCTACTTATATATATAAATAAATACATACAAAACATCTATGACCCAGGAACAAATATCCGTGCACAAGTAATGCCCTGATCGGGATTCGAACCCGGAACCTCTAGCTTTCAAGGCAGTGTCAATACCAACTAGGTTAAACAGGCTAAAAAAAATACAATAACAATTTTTACTGCATATAATGCATATTGTGACTTTTTTGTGGGTTTGATAAAACTTGTAAAAACTATAAACTTTAACTTTACTTTCCTATTGTATTTTAGAAAACGGCAAGTCTCCGGAGAAGAAAGAAGATGATGCCAAGGAGGAGGTTAACCACAACACGACCAGCGATTCCATCAAGGAGGAGAACAAGGACGCCAGCGTTCAAGAGCCGAAGGCTGAAGAAGACGGTCGCAAATCGAGGTCGGCGTCGCCGGAAAAGTAAGACACTCCTAATTTTAGATTATATTTTGTTTTTTTTTTTGTTACATGATAAAAATTACAATATAAAATTGCTTCGTGTCAAAGTTATGGGAATATACATCATGATCTTCTAATATGGGATAAAGGTAAGTAAGTAGAGAACATGTCAACAAATAATATTGTTTTGAATATCCCAGTAAGGTTCGCTGTTCACACTCACAGAAGACAAAATGAGGAAATAAGAGAAAACGATGTCATTTAAAGGAATAGAATTGTCATTACAAGCAATAAATAAAAGCGTAAATGCGAATAATGTCTCAAGTTTTCTTTTGTATAGGTCTGCTGACAAGACGGCTGAAGAGAAGAAAGAAGAAAAAGCTCACCGCTCGTCCAGCGATAGACGCTCATCGTCCGCCTCGTCGCGTAAGTATTAACTAATTAGTCTACTAACTAACTAACTGGGCTGACACGGCGACCCAAAATTAACGTCATATTCATCAGCATATCAGCTGACGAGCATCCATTGTTGGACATAGGCCTTCCCCAAAAAAGCACCCCTCATGTAGAACACAAAGTGAATAAGAGCACTCTGGATTTGCTCGGTCCAACACAATTTCTCGACAGCTATGTGTACTGTTTACTAATGAATGAGTCTGGTACGTGTCACCGATGTTTACAGTCGAATAATTTTCGATGTTTCGAATCCATCCATGATTCTTAATAATGAGTGTTGAGTGTTTGGGGTGCTTACACTTAGAAAAACCGCGAGTATTTTTGGTCTAATCTAATACCTGAACCTCACGCACGGGAGTTTATCATAAAATTGGGAAAAAATAAGCAACGATAAGCAAATCGTAATTCACAATCATTAACAAAAAAGAGCCCATTAAAGTGTATTGATTTTAAACAACAGATAAATTAATAAGTTGCTTGTAATTCTGTTACTTCAGGTGGCAGTGCTAAGAAGAGGTCATCGCACAAGAAGCGTCAGTACCGTTCGAACCGCGATTCCTCGACCAGCGTCAGTCCTAGAAGGAGCTCCCGTAGAGAAAGGTGACTACACTGCTTTGTGTCAAACTTTTTATTGACATTGAAACCCTCTTTCCCATTATTTTCCGCCAAATTTTTAAAAAAGATGGTGTGCCATATGGCAACTTTTACAGTCATTATTATCACGCGAAGCATGCAATACTGAAGCAGTATCACGTGAATATTGATGCATATTGGCACGTATGGTGTGACGAGATGATGAATTATAATATTGACATTCCAGTATCAGAAGTAATAATGACTGTAAAGTGGCGTTTATCATATCATCTTTCTATTCTCTTCCATACAGCTATTGATGTTAATCAATATTCCTATTTGCCCCCCATAGGGATAAGTTCCCTTGTGTGACATGTATATGCCTTAACCTGTTATTATCTATACTAATATTATAAAGAGGAAAGATTTGATTGTTTGTTTGTGTACAATAAAGTGCTTAGATATGTACATACATTAATCAAAATAATGTATTGAACAGAAGCAAGTCAAAGGAACGTCGCCGAAGCAGCCGTCGGTTGTCGGTGGATCGGCGCGACAGAGACCGCGAACGCGAGCGCGAGAGGGAACGCGAGAGGGAACGACGACGACGTGAGAGAGAAAGGAGAGAGAGGCAAGCATTTTTTTGCACTTCAAAGTTGCATTATAGTAGCGTAAATCTAACTTCGTCACCGCTGTGTGGGCACTTTCAACTTTATTAAGAGAGATGATAATCACTCAATTAGCTTGGAGAGAAGTGTGAAAGACCGCAATAGGCGCGACAGCTGTTGTACTCTTTCGCAGGCTACTAAGAAAAAACATTGCTATAATATCTTAACACAATTATTGTCAGAAACTCGCTGCGTAACTTTTTACAAACACGGCAACCCACTAGCGCCCGCTAGGCGGGCTGTCGATATAGGTAGTTTGCTACATCAGTTTCTGGGGTTTAAGTCTGACAGTGAAAGTGTTAATTCCAGCGGCCACTATTTTAACTCTCATATGCTCTCGGTCTCTCATTGAGTGATTTATTATAGTCTTATATTTAAATTGAACAAATATCCTAATTTGTAAGGAAACATTGAGAATTCTGCTTTTAAAGGTCGCGTGAACGTCGACGATCGCTAGAACGACGCAGCAGGCGTACGCGATCTCGCTCTCGACGACGTTCAAGGGACAGGTAACATTTTTACAGGCATTTATGTTGCGCTTCTGTCATTTGTTTCTGTCACATATTTCTTGCATGTTTGAGGTTAACACACTTATCAACTCGGCGCCGTTTCAACTTGAAATTATATAATTTAATTCGCGCGCTGTGTACACATACTTAAAATATCTGTTAACATGGGTCTGACGCGATATTTATTTATTTAGCTTTATTACCGGTGTTTCGACACGGGTTTCACCGGTCATAGTCGCGGTGGAACTAGCGATTCAGCAAGTTGTCAACGAATATTTGGGTGCACAACTTTTAACTACCCCACAAAAGTTTTGATTTTAGTCTCTAATATCACTGGTCTCCAAGTTGTCCCACTTCATTTGCTTTCTGCATCTGATGGTGATTATATCAAAATTTGACGAAAACAATATTGGCCCCGTTTGCCGTTATAGTGCCGGCCTGATAAGTGTGAGATATATTTAAGCCTCTTTGTATCTCGCTTATTATTTGTGCTTAACATTAATTTCCTCATGACGAATCAATGCTACATGTTACATGGTTGTTATCTGTGGTTCTAGTTAGTTTACGTTAAATGGATTAAAACTAAGACCGGTTCAATCAGTAAGTAGCCGCAGATTGTTTATAACAACGCTAACTGTTCAGGATCGAAGCAAGTAACACTCATCACTCTCATCAGTCGGCATCTGTAGTATAGAGAGGGTTATTAGATACAATATATGTGCGCAGGTCTCGCGACCGCCGCCGCTCCCGCTCCCGCCGGCGCTCGCGCTCGCGGCGCCGCTCGGGGCGCGGCTCGCGCGAGCGCCGCTCCCGCGAGCGCCGCTCCAGGGACCGCCGCTCACCGAGACGCTCCAGAGAGAGATCCAGGTATGATACCGCACTCCAACACCTCCACCTCCGCACCCAACACACCACCAACCACACTCCAACTTCAATTTAGGCATATTATATGCACCTTCCGCAATGACCGGTACTGCGCCACCCGCATCCAGCGGACACCCGCGACCTTTACCAGGTCGTCAATCCACCAGTGTGGGGGGCCTGCCCACGCTACGCCTTCCGGTATTTATTCTGGAAGTCTTTGGGGGAGGCCTATGCCTAGCAGTGGACGTCCTTCGGTTGACTTTTTTATACCTCGTCGGTGGCAAAAAAGCGTATGGCCCTCCTTATGGTAATCGGTTACCGCAGCCTATGGACGGCTGCAACTCCTAGGGGTGTCACATTTATACACTCCCCTTTAAGAATTTATACACTCCTTTCTTGAAGAACCCCACATGAAGATGATGATGATTATATGCACCTATGAATGTTGATTAACTCCCACAGGCTCGGAAAAATAAATCTCTTGAGAAGAACCGGCGTAAAAAAGCTCCGCGGGGTATCGTTTCTTCAAGACTATACTTGTAATATCAAACGTTAACATTTTTAGTTTTGCGACCGACAACTTTTGTGGTCGCCTTTGAGCGCTCTTTTGCCCACGCTGAGACTGGGACCCCGTTGCCTCGCAGTCTTTCTTTGTTTGTAGTATATTGTTGGCTTTTTATAATTATAATACTAAAACTTCATTTCAACATCAAAAACAAGTTTATGATTGTTTTGACTTCACGAAAAGTCTAATGTGAGTGAGGTGTTGCCGTCATTATACTTAATAAGTTTAATAACTTACAATCAAAGTTATGGAAGTGCTGACTTATGCATATCATTTCTTGCATTTTGGCTATGTATCTTACATACTTTGGCAAAAAAAAAGACAAATCGCCATTCAGTATCAAAATTCTGTCTGCAAGTTGTTGAGAAGAGCCAAGGTACATTTAACTAAAGTGTTTAACCAAGACAAGTATTTCTTACTAAAGAGTGTACCTAACACGCTTTAGTAGAAGTACTTGTCTTGATCTAAACATGAATTTGGAATGTGAATGGTTGGTTTTTTTCAGGGAAAGGAAGTCCAGGGATCGTCTGCTGAAGGATAGGAGATCCAGGGACAGGAAGTCGCGCGAGAGAAGGTCGAGCGACATCATCAAAGAGCGCTTGGAGAAATCAGTTTCAATTCCAAGAAAAGGTACTATAATATGATGATTTTGTTAACCCTTTGGACGCCATCTTAATGTACGCCAGTGAAACCTACACGCTAACTCATTTTCTATCACATTGAATATGAAACTTACGGAGGTGACCTTGACATCGTACGCCGTAACACCTATAGTCGTTATTGGCGCCGGTGGCATGACAACAAGCTTGTATTTGGCGTCCAAAGGGTTAAATTGTGTTGTTTCATTTATATCTGTATTTTTTACTGATTGGTTAATTCTTTCTCAGAAAACCTTTCGGAGAAGCTGATGAAAAAGTCAACAGAGCGGATTTCCGCTCCTCGAGAACGCTCTAAGGAAAGAGTTATATCAAGTTCTAGCAGAGAGTCCTCTGTGGCCAATGACAAGTCTGCATCGCAAAATGATTCTCAAGTTAAACCAGCTCACTCGTCAGATGAAGAAGACAGAGAGGACTTCATTCCTATACCCACTTTGCGTGAATATTCTCGGAGTCTCTCAAGAACCCCGTCACCTTTTCTAAGAAAACATGAAATTGAGGCAACCAAAAAGTCTGAACGATCTGGGGATGACGCGTCTGGCAAAGAACAAGTTGAAGAAGAATCAAAACCTCAAGATCCAAAGAAAGGCAAAAGAAAAGGCCGCCAGTCAGAATCTGAAAGTGAAAGCAGTGAAGAAGTCTCAAAATCTAAGAGTAAGGCCAAACTCAAGCGAAAGGAAAAAGTCTCAAGTTCTAAGAGGTCTAAAAAATCCAAAAAAGAAAGTTCGTCCAGCGATAGTGATTCTGAAGAATCATCTTCCAGTGATTCCGAGGACGACCGTAAAAAGAAAAGCAAGAAGAATGCTAAAAAGAAGTTGTCAAAGAAATCTAGAAAGAAGAGGGCTCGATCATCGAGCTCAGACTCGAGTTCCGAGGAAGAAGTAAAGCATAAAAGCACCAAGTCGAAGCAGAAGAACATTCCAGACGACTCTGATGCCGATAAAAAGGCAAGTAAAAAACGCAGGGATGCGAGTGTGGAGCGCTCGAGGAGCGAGAAAGTTGATAGCAAGCAAAAGCCTAAAAAAGGTGAAAATTCAGAAGATTCTCGAGATGATTCCTCTGACAGTGATGGGAAAACTAAAAAGAAAGCTGCCAAGCGCGATTCTACCAGCTCTCCTGAAAAAGATGTTCGGCGCAGTAAGAAAGTAGACCCACCCAAAGAAAAGGCTTCATCACCTGAGGCTAAATCAAAGAAAACAGATGAAAAACAATCTAAAACTAAACACGTCGAAGAAGCCAAGCCCAAGTCCCGCGAAGAAGAAAAGAAGGGAAGGAAGCGGGAAAAAGAAGAATCATCGTCCGATAGTGACCAAGTATCGAAGAAGAAGGCAAAAAAGAAGGTTTCAGAATCCGAGTCTGATTCGGACAGTGACGAGCCGAAGAAATCAAAGAGGACTAAAAAACACAAGAAACATTCTAAAAAACATAAGAAACACAAGAAACATAAGAAATCATCCAAGAAGAAGGATGACTCCTCAGACAGCGACGATGCTGAAGAGGAAGAGGAGGGAAAGGTGAACAATGAGGACCTCGAGAAGAAACTTCGCGAAAGAGCACTTAAGTCAATGAAGAAGCAAACTAGTGCGTCAGGTTCTGACTAACTTCTATTTTAGTGTGCGGACTCAGTCGTAGAAGTATTTTTATTGAATTAATTACTGAAATAACATATTGACTAAGCTTACATTGTATGTCACATTGTTAGTATTTAATAAAGATTTAAAAATATTCTAATATTTTATTTAACCGTATTAATTACACATTTAAATAGGTACATTACAATAACTTTGGATGAAAATACTTTGGTTAACAACTCTTATGCAACGGATTATCTATCTAGTGTAGCCTCTGTAACCGGTGACAAGGCTAGGCGTGACGCCGCTGCTGTAGATATTTCCGTAACCCGGTCTCTTGTTGTAGTATCCGTAACCTAAGTGGTATGCTCCCTGGTTGTAGGGGCTATTGTATCCATAGTAAGAGGTGAGCCCACCGTTGCCTCCGTAGCCACCGTAACCACCGTTACCTCCCAAGCCGCTTGAACCGTATCCACCGTACCCTCTATTATAGCCCCCGTAACCAGTGTTGTATCCCTGGTAACCGTTGTAGCCGCCGTAACCGTTGTAACCGATGGAGTTGTCGTATCCTCCGAGCGCTCCCGGATATTGGTTGTTGTAGTTGTTGTCGAGGAGGCCGTAACCGGTTACGCCGGAGCCGTAGCCGCCGTAACCGCCCGAGTAACCGCCATAATCTGAAAACCGACGGGTAATACGACGCGTCAGTTAGCGTTTGGACCTAAGGGTTGACACACCGATAACGTATAATTTCAATCAAATTTCTCATTTACGCGTAGGAGAGGGCAGAACATGTTTGGATACCCAATTGGGGTAGTAAGTCCACCTTGCAGCAGACCGCAGCCATAACACCACTCCTACTTAGTTGTATAGTCATAGTCATGTCCATACAAAATACATGGTGTACCGTAGCGAACTATTTGGCCACTGGCTGCTACGTACTATATGACGCTGACTGTATTCTGTTGGATGTATGTGTTGCTAGTGGTGACTAAGGCCGCTAGAGCTCTATATAGGATGCGCTATGATGGACCTGCATTTGTCTCTGTGTCACTAGTAGAAAGATGCGAGAAGGGCTTTAGTGCGTTCAACATGAAATCCTAGTTCTTCGTAGGTCCGGCGCAACGCAGATGGCGGCTGCTGTAGTGTTTTTAGTTTGTCGAAATGTCGCAGCCAAATTGTATTAATTCGCCGTTCTACATAACGGTTAGCCGTTTTACAAAATGGGTGTTTTGTATTACGGCGGGTCGAATGATTAGCCGGATTGAATACGGCTGAATGTGTTTGGAGCTTTACGTTCTTTAACTCTGCTAATAGCCGTAATGTAAAATTGTGGACCAGGACCCGCCTCTTTTCGCCGTAATACATCACGGCCGTGTTCAGTGGCCTTTATTTGGTTGGAATAGTTAGGTACGACGTCGAGCGAAGCGAGAAGTGTCAGAAAGAACTGCCGCGGGAGCGGCCGGCGAAGCGCTCGAACCGGAACGGCGCCATATTGTAGAACGTATCGCAATAACAATCCGGCTAATCGTTGACCCCTCGTAATATGTAGTAATACGGCAAATTATTTAATTTACCTGCGATAAAAAATACCGCGTAAGGTCTCTCGAAAGGGTATAGTGGAGGGATATAAAGATTCGCCTCTTCAATTCTGTCTAGGGGTGACGATTCAGAAGCGACGAACTTTTTCATTAGGTTTATAGTAGCCAGATACACAGCAGGTTTTCCTCGCGAACAAATAAAGATACGCTACAGACTACTACTAGTTTCTTACATGTACTGCTAGCCGCAGGAGTCAAGTCGTCTTTAGCGTCCGCGTCCTTGGCCAATGAGGAACGGTCTGCGAGCTGAGCTTCGCTCGAGGGCGAGGGTGCCGCAAGCGCCCCCGCCAGGACGGCACAGGTGAAGGTTAGACGTAAGAATTCCATCTGTAACAAATAATTTTTAAGAAAAAAAAACCGACTTCAATGGGGGAGGCCGGTAAAAGATTATTATACTTAGATGGTGCACTCTTACATAGATATACAATAAAATAAAAATGGCTATAATGTATGTTTATAATGGTAGAAGACTAAGTACCCTCAATTCCTCATGGAATCATGAAAAAACCTTGCTTGCTTGACAAACAAAACGAAGAGAACAAATCGCCAAACGTGAACTACGCTTCGTTGAAGAGTTCCGTTCTGATCATCATCAGCAGTTCCACTTCATCAAATGTCACTTTTACGATTGAAAATGCTTGATTAGTTCATGAAAATACTAAAATCACTATTTGTGTGCCTTTCACATTTGAGGACTTCCCTCGTTTCCTAATGGATCCCATCATCAGAACTCGAGCATGACAAAAATCAATCGTGAAAATAGAACTTGCTTAACAAACACAGCTAGAAGGACAAATCGCCAAACGTGAACTTTTCGTCGTTGAAGAGTTCTGTTCTGATCATCATCAGCAGTGCCACTTCATCAAATGTCACATTTTTGTATGATAATGCTCGATTTGTTGATAAAAACACAAAAATCACTATATGTTTGCCTTTAAGATTTGAGGAGTTCACTCAATTCCTCATGGATCCCATCATCAAAAATCGAGCATGACAAAAATTAATCGTGAAAATAGAACTTGCTTAACAAACACAGCTAGGAGGACAAATCGCCAAACGTGAACTTTTTGTCGTTGAAAAGTTCTGTTCTGATCATCATGAGCAGTTCCACTTCATCCAATGTCACATTTTTGGATGAAAATGCTTGACTTGTTGATAAAAACACAAAAATCACTATATGTTTGCCTTTAAGATTTGAGGATTTCCCTCAATTCCTCATGGATCCCATCATCAGAAATCAAGCATGACAAAAATTAATCGTGAAAATAGAACTTGCTTAACAAACACAGCTAGGAGGACAAATCGCCAAACGTGAACTTTTTGTCGTTGAAGAGTTCTGTTCTGATCATCATCAGCAGTTCCACTTCATCCAATGTCACATTTTTGGATGAAAATGGTTGACTTGTTGATAAAAACACAAAAATTACTATATGTTTGCCTTGAAGATTTGAGGAGTTCCCTCAATTTCTCATGGATTCCATCATCAGAACTGCGTTTTGACAAAAATGGGACCAA
Organism: Notocelia uddmanniana; assembly: GCA_905163555.1. Lineage (NCBI taxonomy): Eukaryota > Metazoa > Arthropoda > Insecta > Lepidoptera > Tortricidae > Notocelia > Notocelia uddmanniana. Next base: position 26,402,472 of record LR991058.1, on the reverse strand, counting down.
CTTGGATATATATACTTACAATCAAAAAAAGAATTTTCCAAATCGGTTAAGAAATGACGGAGTTATGGACTAACAAACATAAAAAAAAAACATACAACCGAATTGATAACCTCCTCTTTTGAAATTTTGAAGTCGGTTAATAAAGGTAGGTTGTTTAAATCAGCATTCGAGAAATAAAGTGACACATTACCGATTAAACAAGACTCATGGAAAAGGCTATTAAAGTAAATTATATGTATTCGGCCATTACCACCTTAGTCACATAATAGCCCGCCCCTAAACGTTCCTGGTGCAAAAGTGCCCATGACACTAGCGGCATTTCCGCGTTGAATAGCTATGGAGAGCTTTTGCACCAGAAACGACTCGGAGCGGGAGTCCTCTCCTTTTTGTCTAAGTCGACGGCCTATTTCACGCACTCATGGAAATAGCCTAAATCAAAATAGTATAATAGTATTACATACTAAAACGTCAAAAAACAAACTTATTTTTTAAAACTTCTTAAATTATATTTCAACTACGATGAGTATAAAAAATTAGAGGCTGTTTGACTATAGAGAATCGTGACGTCATTATTAAGTATTTCCCTTATAAGGGAGCCACACATTTCTTTCCAATGAGATAATGTTTTGCGCCAGGTACTTAAGTACAGATACGAGTGAAGCGTCCACATTAGCCCACTTTTGTCTGAACAGTGTGTTTTTACCGGCATCTGAAGACCCCTTCCCCCTTTAAGTTTTGACGACATGTGTATAACAGCGATATGCTGGATCAAGCAATATAATAAACGTTGTTCTTTCAATATATTTAATGAGTGTGACAAACTTAACATCAAAATATCGGAATAAATTGCAATTGCAAAATATCGGAATAATGTTTATCAAAATCATTGAAACATTATTGTATGAGTTTAAAACATCGTACAATGTTTGAAGCCTTTTTACGTTTTTTTTGTCGTCCAAGAGTAAATTAAAAGATACCATTAGATTCCTTATGTAAAAAAATATCACGGCAGTAGCTAGGTTTGTGTACCTAAACGCAGTATTTGAGAAAGAAAGAAATTTCTTACACAACGTTCGGTTTGAAAGTATAATGTGACGTAAAAATGTAATGTTAAATTGTAGGAGCAGCTGTTTCGAGGGCTTCTTTGTTCCAAAAGTTGGTTTCTTCCGAATCCTTCCTCTCCTAAATACTGGTTCGACTGGCATCATAAAACAAATAGCCATAGTTGAGTAGCCAATTATATCGTTTATATTGGAGGCGAAAGTGACACTCGTGACATGGAATGGTTCGTGTGAGGTAAGTAGAGAGACGAAATGAAGCGTCGTTGTTCACGATGCATTAAGAGCGTTGGCATTTATCAACGCCATAAAGCATAAAGTCTCGAATAGTATAATTAATGCTGATTGATAATCTGTGTAGCATAAAGTAATATTTAATTAACCGGAATTGCTATTAACCTTGTGGCGACATTACAATGGCCTATTCTTTGGTCCAAAAGCGGTTGTCTATTCTGTAAGTATACCTACATGAATGGGGCCCTCTACACGATTAATAATATTATCACGAATATCACGATAGGTACTTACCTACCGGGATGTCAATATTATAGCGGTTTTAAAAATTGGTTGGATTTTGCTTCAATGTTCATGTGATATATACGTGTCGTGATATGAGTGTATGCTGTATACCCCAATGATATACCTACTTATTGTAGAGTAGGAGAAACTTTGCCTCCTTGTGCGTGTTCTATCGCTTGTATAATGGGTTGTGTTCTGAAGAACTATTCGATATGATGCCCACGGCCGCTTTCTATCATCGCACTGCCGTCGGCAGGGCATTCATACTCACACCTTAGAACCTAAATGGTCGCGTACGGTACGGTTTCAGAGGAACTTCCTCCCTCGGACGCTCCGGTTGTGGAATGAGCTCCCTGCCGAGGTTTTCCCGAGGAACTACAGTATGGGATTCTTCAAGAAAAGAGTGTATAAATTTTTAAAGGGTCGGCTACGCGCATGTGACACCCCTGGAGTTGCAGGCGTCCATAGGCTGCGGTGACCGCTTACCATCAGGCGGGCCGTACGCTTGTTTGCCACCGACGTGGTATAAAAAAAAAAACCCGGCCAAGAGCGTGTCCGGCCACGCTCAGTGTAGGGTTCCGTAGTTTTCCGTCCGTCACATTAAGTTGACATATTAAGTACAGAAACACAAAACCCTAAAAAGCACGTCATTTCATTGTGATTTTGTAGAAATGACAGGTACAATAAACACCTGTTTATACGGTTAAATTACAAACTTAGTTCAGAAATTATTTTTGTATTTTTTTCAAAAACTATTCAACCTATCAAGTTCAAAATAATTTTCCTACAAAGTTTTTATAAAGTTTTACTTTTGAGATTTTTTTCATATTTTTAAAACTTATGGTTCAAAAGTTAGAGGGGGGTTGGACACATTTTTTTTTACTTCTGGAGCGATTATTTCCGAAAATATTAACATTATCAAAAAATGATTTTAGTAAACCCCTATTTATTTTTACCTATCTAACAATATATCACACGTTAGGGTTAAAATGAAAAAAAAAATCACTCCCCACTTTACGTATAGGGGAGGTACCCTAATAAAATATTTTTTTCCACTTTTTATTTTACCACTTTGTCGGCGTAATTGATATACATATTAGTACCAAATTTCAGCTTTCTAGTGCTAACGGTCACTGAGATTATCCGCGGACGGACGGACAGACGGACGGACAGACATGGCGAAACTATAAGGGTTCCTAGTTGACTACGGAACCCTAAAAAGAGTGCTTGTAGAGTAATCAATCAAGCACATGCTATAGAGTGGCAATCTTAAGAGGGCGCAGTACGCTCGGTGCTCCATACAAACGTATTTACGCTCTCATTTTAAAACGCCATGCTGGAATAATATGAAACTTTGTATAAACAATGGGATCCGGCATATCTAGGTCTAAAATTAGTTTATGTTGCTTGAAATTATACTGGAGAAAAAATACAGCGATTATTAAGGTTTTCATACAAGCCGTAAAAAACTCAAAAAACCGCTGTATTTTTTTTCTTTTACAATTTCTAGCAACACAAACTAATTTTCGACCTAGATATGCCGGATCCCATTGTGTATACAAAGTTTCATGTTATTCTAGTAATACGTTTGTATGGAGAACCGAGCCACACCGAGCGTACTGCGCCCTCTTAACTGAACGCCACCCAGTGTATTTTCGCGCACATCTAATCCAACATGTCGGTATCATCTTTGCAAAAAAAAAAATAGATTGACACGTTGAAAATGTCAGTAACTCATTGTTAATATCATTTTAGTATTAGGCAAAATTGTTTATCACCTTGTAGCATCAAAAATCATAAACATCTTTATCAATATTTTCATCTCCTTTTCGCGGGAGCATGTACGGTGATTTAGAAACCTTTTTTTTTAATTTTCTGGTCGCCCCCCAAAGTGTCGCCCATGTTAAAACACATTTATATAGGTTACACGTCCGTCCTTGGGTCACCGACTTACCTACCTACATAATATATGTGTACCAAATGCCAACTGAATCGGTCCAGTGGTTCCGGAGCAAACTGGCTGTGACAGACGGACGGACCTGTGGGACGGACTGACAGACAGACGCACGAGTGATCTTATAAGGGTTCCATTTTTTCCTTCTGACATACGGAACCCTGAAAAATGATAGAACCCTGCTCTTTTTGGATACGAGTACAACGAGTGTATATACAATTGAGTTGAGTAGGTATCTTTTTCGATAATATGCGTAAAATACACCCCAGCCTAACTAATATGGTCGCATTTATACAGCACAGTTTTTAGTATTTGTTGTTATAGCAGCAACAGAAATACACAATCTGTGAAAATTTCAACTGTCTAGCTATTACGATTCTTGAGATACAGCCTGGTGACAGACGGACGGACGGAGGGACAGCGAAGTCTTAGTAATAGGGTCCTGTTTTTACCCTATGGCTACGGAACCCTAAAAAAGAAAGAAATACCATTACCGGGTATAAATTACTATAACTCATCAATGGGAGCGAAACTTTGGTGCCGGTGACATCATTATAACGCAAATTCACATATAGTATGTATGTATGTATGTAAATACTTTATTGTACACAAAACACAGGTACAGACAAATTCAATTTTTATTTATTTTTTATAGTGTGATTTTTATAAACAACATTGCGACACTCCAATGATTATTAATAATGCAATAATGGTAATGTAAATTTTATTCTTTTATAATAAAGAAATTACTATTTATATTGAAAATAATGTAAATATTAAAATAATTACAAAGACAATAAGAAAAAAAATATTTTACTAAGTAATTGCAAAAAAAAATTTCGGATAAGTAAATGAAAAACAACAAATTATATTTCGTGGGTTGTCGAAAAATAAGCAGAACGCTTAGAATTCAAACACAACATCGCATCTTCCAATTTAAATACATACCTACAAATATATACTGTACATAATGCCAGTAATCGCAACAAGAACAAAATTATTGTTGTAAGTTTACCTTTCATCATCAAAATCGATTCCTTCAATAATCCAGATAAAACACTCTGTATGTAGCTTGACGTCCTACGTCTGTCATCGGCAACAAAGTCCACTCCCTCGAGTCATCATGATATTGGTGTAAGAGTCGGTAAATATCTACATGTATTCATCGATAATATATAATCGTAATAATGAATTTAAACATAAATCATAAAATTATTTGCACAGATATTATCTATAAAAGACCTAAATTAAATAGTCAGAAGTCTGCAACAAATGGATCGTATTATATATAACGTGAAAAATTTCCGAAGTCACGAACGAGTTGTTCCATAAAAGTACTCAAATGAATGAATATGGTATAGTAGGGTCAAATGCTTATTTATTTATTTAATTAATATACATATCACTAACAGACTAATCCAACACGTGATACATATTACAACGCTAAGAAACAAATATAAAAATCAATAGGAAATAATTACATAAACCACTCAATTACACATATACCTAGTAAAATTTTTTTTCCAATTATCTTAACTACAAAAGCATAGTATTCTATATATGACATCTGTGAATTCAGCCAGCGAACAATTGAATAAATCAATTTTAGTTGTAGTCGCGTTCAGCATTTTTATGGCTCTGACAAGTGGCGCGTTAGCGAGCAAGTTGGTACGTGCGGTTGGGCGCGCGAGCAGGCGCGGCGCGCGCCGCCGCGGCCCGCGCGGCACCGCCAGCCCCAGCGACTCTAGCACGGTAGGGTTATGTAATTTACCCCGTAACACTTTAAATACATAAGAGGCCAACGCTATGTTCCACATAAATGCGACAGGCTGCAGGTAAGGTCACAAGCGCTCTTAGTTCCGCCGTGTTTTATGCCTTGAAGCCATAACTTTGACCCCCAAAACAATGCTCGCATGCTTGTTACATGATTTACATGTTTCTCACGCTAATAATGCGCTGACCTACAACTGTTATGCATGCTCCATGCAAACGGCATTTCATTATCAGAGTTCAATAACAGGCTTAATTACGAGCTTATTTAGCATCATAGAAGTCTAAAAAACTGTGTTTTTAAGCCTCGACCCCCCGACCTCGATCGTAGCTCCCAAAAGGATGAACCGATTTGAGTGCGGATTTCGTTAATACTCGTAGAAAGTCTTGTTTGTGGAGATAGCTCTGCTGGGTATGTTTATAGCAACTCTTAAGCTACGTATAAGTAAATTAAATCCGTCGTGATTCGGCTCATTCGGACAGTACGTTCGGTTCTCCATACAAACGTATTTATGCTCTCATTTTAAAACGCCATGCTAGAATAACATGAAACTTTGTATACACAATGGGATCCGGCATATCTAGGTCGGATATTAGTTTCTGTTGCTTGAAATTATAAAGGAGAAAAAATACAACGATTATTAAGGTTTTCATACAAGCCGTAAAAACTCAAAAAACCGATGTATTTTTTTCTTTTACAATTTCTAGCAACAGAAACTGATTTCCGACCTAGATATGCCGGATCCCATTGTGTATACAAAGTTTCATGTTATTTTAGCCTGGCGTTTTAAAATGAGAGCATAAATACGTTTGTATGGAGAACCGAGCGTACTGCGTCCTCTTAAGCTCGAAACGACAGAGCGGGCGCGGCGCGGTGCAGCGGAGGTTTTGCATTTTTGATCTTTCCGAAACTGTCGACTGTCGATAGTGTCGATTACTGCTTCATATGTCACACAGCCGCCTCTGCTTCGTTATCCCGCGAGGTTTTTTTGTGCGACGACACCGGACCGCGTTGGTTTTACCGCGAAAATATATTAATACCCAAGTTTTAAAAGTGCATCTTACTCGTAATATCATCATACTCGTATATCAGTAAACTACAAGTTAGGGTAGTTACCTAGGTAGGTATTCCAAACGCTTTTGATTTTAATATTTACGTAGATGCAGGCAGGCGTAGTTGTGGTAAAATATACAAATGTAAAATTACGAGTAACTAATCTATTCTTCTTCTAATATTAATGATAACACGTAGAAACAATAAAATTAGGGTACCATGTCTTCCTGGCATGCTAGACTAGGGTACTATGACAGACTTAAACCTTATCGCAATAATCACCTGAAATTGCACCCAGTCACGGCAGTTTACCCAGTGTAATAAGGAAGGTAGCCACACCACAGTGCAATGTGCTGCCCAACAGCAGGAGAGGAGACCGCAACCATACTTTTTAGGGTTCCGTACCCAAAGGGTAAAAACGGGACCCTCTATTATTAAGACTTTAAGACTTTGCTGTCTGTAACGTATTCACATAATTACTATGTGTTTGACATAACTAACAACTTTATCTAGGTAATCAACGGAAATTGTTGGAACGTTTGCTTTTTCAAGTAAATTTCATCAAATGCAAAATCAAACTAAAAATATTTCCCTGCGTTATAAGTTGCGCTATCAAATGTATTTTGTAATATCGGTGTGTTAATTCCTCACATTGTTTGAGAAAAACACTATATTTAGGTACCTTGGCGGAAACTCGGGGTTCCTGACTAAAACGTGATGTTAGGCAATCCCTTACTTTCCGCGCCTCGGCAATAATGTACAAGTAAGTCATTTAGGAGAGACAAGAAACGGAACATAGCGCTGGGTAAAAAGGTTCTATCCTACACAACAATACGAACTTTGTTAATTAGTTGGATTGCGTGAGCCTCCGATCCAATTCCAATATGTTCACGGGTAATGAGCACAGAGAGGGTAGATAGAGTTTTATTCGTGCATTGGTGCGGTGCGTGTCGTGCAAATAAAAAAGTTCGAGAATTTCCGACTTTATTTTAATGACGTTATAGTGGTCGGCGGTTACGAAGTCAATCCTGACACCTGTCTTTTCCATAGATCTTAAAACCTAAAAGTCCACCACCACCACCATATCAGCCAAAAGACGTCCACTGCTGGACATGGGCCTCCCCCAAATTCACGGAGGGTATATGCCATAATCGCCACGCTTGGCATGCGGGTTGGCGATCGCAGTATCTCCACCGCACTCCAGGGATGCTGCTGCCCATCCCACGGTGGTCTTGGTCGTGGTTTTAGGACATACCCGGGTCCAATACCTAAAAGTCACTTTGAGGTTATTAGCTGTATGGAAATGACAGGTGTCAGGATTGACTTCGTAACCGCCGACCACTATAAGGTCCAAAAAGTGACGAACATTTCATTCCGTGACTGTACTTAGGCATAAACATTATTAGAAAACTTGCAACCCCCCGAAATTTTCATTTCAAAGTTCAATATCTAAAAACGGCTGAACTGATTTTGATAAAACATGTCTCAAGAATCCACCTTCAATTTAAAAAAAAAACTCACTTAAATCGGTTCTTCCATTAAAGAGCTACGGTGCCACAAATAGACACACATATACACTAAAACACAGATATACGTGTTAAACTTATAACACCCCTCTTTTCCGTTGCGTCGGGGGTTAAATAATAAAGTGAGATAAAAGTAAATGTTGAAAAACAATGGAAGTCGACAATACTATTAAATTGAGGTAATAGAATAAAAATATTAATTTAAATTTAACAATACGCCATATGATTAGTTGATTAGGTATATTTCACATTCCTGTTTGTGTGTTAACAGGATACACACAGTCCATCCTTTCAGCGATAATTTTCAGGATGCAGTTGGTACTGGCCAGTACTCTGCGCACCATGGATGAAAGAAATATCGACCAACGCTCCGGGCAGGGGCCTTTCAGCTCGAAGTACGAATTTTTCTATGGAAATGTTAGGTTAACTTGTTTGTACCAGATGTCACTGGGTGCTATCTCTATCGCACTTGCATATTGAAGTGACAGGGATGCAGCGGTCGTGCGGTTAGTTCTTACTAAATACACAACGGCGCTACGATCTATGTGGAGTATTTCACTGGTATCTCTATCTCAGTCTATATATTGTACTTTGTGGCTACGGGTTCGCACTTTTTCAACAAAATCGTCTGCAGGCTGGCCGTTTCTATTGGTAGATAATTTAAATAGAGAACGATGTGAAGTGTATTCGAAAATAGAACACGGAGCGTAGCTTATCTTTTTAGTAAACAATAGGCATAAAATAATTGCACTTCCGTATTTACCATTGAATGTGGTAGCGATACATCGCTTGCGCATACTAGAGACTCAGATTTTGGACCTCGACTGTAACTTTTTTTAAATTAAAAATGGGATTGCTCTTTGCCCTCATCTCACCGGGGGGTAAAGATGAGGTCCGACTTAGAAATAGATGGTTGTTTTTATGTCTAAAACCATTGCTTGCCCTCGTCTTTTCAAAAGATTAAAATTACAGCACATTAGGGGATCTTGAATCACTAATTCATCAAGCAGAGCTCGTTCGAAATATCTGTCAAAGGCGGCCCGATAGAAAATACCCGAACAGAAGTAAAAGTCCCGATGTTAATCTTCAGATGGAATAGTTTATTTTGACTCTAAACGTAGGGAGGGTAAATGGATTAAACTCCGTAAATGGGCCGTGAATACGTTACTTCGAAATACTTCGTTGTTGTACCTATACTAATGCCCACGCGATTTTACCCGCGGCACCCCGTGTAATCTATTATTTACAAAAACGCAGACTGAGCTAGTTTTTAACTGACTTCAATAGAAGGAAGGAAGTTCTCAGTTAGTCTGCATGTTGGTTTTTTATGTATGTATGTTCCCGGATAACTGTTGAGCACGTTAGCCGATTATGATAATTATTTTATAGTTAAAAAACAGGTATACCCTCAAGTTGGTCCCATATAAATTTGGTAAAGGTTTTATGATGGGATCCAGGAGGGATTGAGAGAATTCCTCAAATTTGACAGGCACGTATGCGTATGGTTTCGGTATTTTGTGTAGTTAACCATGAATGCAATCAGCTCTCGGAAACCACAAATTTGGTGAAGCGGAACTGGTGGTGATGACCACAGTTGAACTCAATGATTTAGGCACTTCACAGATTCCGATTAAATTTCGTTAACGAAGCGACTAATGCTCGTCAAAATACACATTATGAAGTGGAACTTACAAGAGAAACTGAAGATACTGGAGTATGGGTTCCCTGAGGAATTGACGGAACTCCTCAAATATCATCGTCCTATACAGGGTGTTTTTATTGATTTCCGTTCCTTCTAGCATATAGCCGTGTATAGCCATAGAAAGGACGTAACAAATTTAGTTTTTCAAAATTCAAGAAAAAACAGGTATACCCTCAAGTTGGTCCCATATAAATTTGGTAAAGGTTTTATGATGGGATCCAGGAGGGATTGAGAGAATTCCTCAAATTTGACAGGCACGTATGCGTATGGTTTCGGTATTTTGTGTAGTTAACCATGAATGCAATCAGCTCTCGGAAACCACAAATTTGGTGAAGCGGAACTGGTGGTGATGACCACAGTTGAACTCAATGATTTAGGCACTTCACAGATTCCGATTAAATTTCGTTAACGAAGCGACTAATGCTCGTCAAAATATACATTATGAAGTGGAACTTACAAGAGAAACTGAAGATACTGGAGTATGGGTTCCCTGAGGAATTGACGGAACTCCTCAAATATCATCGTCCTATACAGGGTGTTTTTATTGATTTCCGTTCCTTCTAGCATATAGCCGTGTATAGCCATAGAAAGGACGTAACAAATTTAGTTTTTCAAAATTCAAGAGAAAAAATTTTTTTTTTTCATACAAAATAATTATTTGACGACCTGTTTAGCCTAGTTGGTAGTGACTCTGCCTCCGAAGCTACAGGTCCCGGGTTCGAATCCCGGCCAGGGCATTTATTTGTGCATTTTTCACGGATATTTGTTCTTGGGTCTTGGATGATTTCTATGTATTTAAGTATGTATTTATCTATATAAGTATGTATATCGTCGTCTAGTACCCATAGTACAAGCTTTGCTTAGTTTGGGACTAGGTCGATTTGTGTAAGATTGTCCCCCAATTTTTTTTTTTTTTTTATATCACCAAGGGTGAATGAAAACCGGCCTTAAGAGTTAACGTGGAGTTAAGCAAAAGTTAATGTCAAGTATGACAATTTGAAATTCGAATGACACGCACGTCAACATTGTTTAATTGTTAAGGATCTTTTATACTATAGTCTAGGGGTGTTAATTAACGAAAATGAATTCTTCAATATCTTCGAAATGGTACGAATTGGGATACTAGTGTCTTAGAGAAGAGTACTTTATTTCATCTAGGGATTGTGCCCTCGTAATTAACGGAATGCAATAAAAACACTCTGTATAAAGTGACTTTCTGTAGTACTCATTTGCTATCGGAAAGCAGTACAGTCGACTACAAAGAGATCGATCTACCCAAAGTTACAAAAAATCGATCGATCTATTCGTAGTCAACAGTACATGTGGTGAAGTTTCAAGGAAATGTGAAAATCTCATGTGGCGAAGTACAAAATTGGAGTCGGGTTTTTTGGGTATGAATTATTTATGCAACATTGGTGGCAAACAAGCTTACGTCCTGCCTGATGGTAAGCAGATACCGTAGCTTATGAACACTTGCTACTCCAGAAGATACACACGCGCGTTGCCGACTCTTTATTGACTTGAGAATTCGTTGTGTTGATAGCTAGTTGAATCAACAACCTACGTCCATCCTGAAGTTCCACCCTATCCCTATAAACTTGTAAAAAAAAATTAAATCGAAATGAGTAGTTTACGAACTAACCAGACGCACATTTCACAGACGCAACCCCTATTACAAGCTTTTTCACTATTCATGCTCGAAAAGTGTGTCATATTAGACTTATCAAGCGGGGCTAAAGTAGTCCTTAGGGAAAATATGTATACATATTTATGATTTACTAAACATTGTAATTTGACTAATCAAAACACTTCACCGTATTAAATCCATTATACACAATAGACTAATTTAACTACTAAAAAAAATGTATCAACTAACCAGAGAACAGCTACAGTAAAATCGCCATTCAGGAAACACAATTCATTTGTCAAAATTAAGTTTTTTAGTCCATATTTCACAATATTTTAAAAAAGTGATTCAATCGTTAGAGCAACGCTTTACAGCGCTCAATGGCAGGTCTGTGGCGTTTATTTGCGGTGTCTTTATCTATTTTACAGTACATATGGTGCTACTTTGCCGCACGAGTGCGGTAATCAGCAGATTAGGTGCATATGTCGAAACTTTAAAGAGCCATAATGTACTGTAAAACGTTGTACGATACACGTGCGAACAGGCAATTCGTAACTCGTGTCGATTTAAAACACTTCCTTCGGTCGTGTTTCAATTTATCACCACACGTTGCGAATTTCCTGTTCTCTGCACTTGTATCGTAATGTACTATAAAGCGGTGTCTATATTTTGTATGTGCCAAAGCAGTCTATAAAAAAAACATGCCGCTATTGCCGCTAAATTATACTTATACATATGCTCCTTGTGGACTTTATTGGTTTTATTTTGAGGACAATCTTTGTTTATTTATTTTCTCGCAATCGAAGTAAAATTAGAGTTTATAACTTTGGTCTAAAAGCCATAACTACCCATTGAACTATTTTCCCTCACTTCGTTTGGAAAAATAACTATCTCATGGCAATATGCCTCACTTTAGACCCTTGTCATACAAGCTATTATTTATTGTTATTGACTAACATCTTGATCTTGACAGCAATAACGATGTTAATTTTCCGCAAAATCTTTTTGCTACATCACTTTAGTAATCTTGTGACGTATGTAGATGAAACACATAATAAAAACCGGCCAAGTGCGGGTCGACTCGCGCACCGAGGGTTCCAACGATCGTTTACCCGTCCCGACCCCATTAAGTAGTTCAGGAAAGATTAACATCAACGATGTAGAAATTGAACGTCATGGGCACAGCGCACTTGATATCAAGTGGGGTGTCATATAAAAGTCATTATATACAAAAAATATATATATAAAAGTCATATCGGTAATTTTTCACAGATTAAAAAATATATGTATACTTATATATTTAAAACAAGTAAATTTTTAAACAAAAAACTTAGACTCCCAACTTTGCCAGACCCCATCCTTCTGCTATATAATTTGAGGAGTTCCTTCGATTTTGCCTTACTTACCCCATCCTCTTGGTATATAATTTGAGGAGTTCCTTCGATTTTTGCAAGATCCTGTCATCAGATCCAGACTTAGTGACAATGGGATCAACTAAAAAACATACCCTTTCAAACAAAAACAAAAAAAAATGAAATCGGTCCACTAGTCTCCGAGTAATCGGTCAACATCATCATCATCATCATCATGTCAGCCGAAAGACGTCCACTGCTGGACATAGGCCTCCCCCAAAGACTTCCACAATGACCGGTCCTGCGCCACCCGCATCCAGCGGACACCCGGTCAACATACATAAAAAAAATATTCCGACGAATCGAGAACCTCCTCCTTTTTTTGAAGTCGGTTAAAAACATGTTGAATGCATCTGGGTTGGCTTTCTTTATAACTGTTCCAAATTTCAAATCGAGAGCATAAGTAGTTCTTAGATATTGAGCAATGTGACAGACGGACAAAGCGGCACCTTAAGGTTTCTTTTTTTCCCTTTTTGGTACCGAACCTTAAGAGATAATTAACAAGTTAGGTAGTCGTACAAATAGCTGTCACGAAAGCCACATTCAGTTATGTTTTAATTAAGGGCTATGAAAACTTTATTCAGCGGCCAAGGGTTATTATACAAATTTCAGGTAGTTATAAGCAGTGTTCGGAATTAGGTGAGCTAAAATACCTATTCTTTGCAAGAGGCGGAGAGTGGCTACAACTGGGTAGAAAAAATAATTTTCTTAAATACCGGGCATTCGATATTTGTCAGGGTACAACTCGTAATGTTAAACATACATGTTTTTACTCACGGAACGGGATATTTTATGATAATCTAAAAGTTATAAAAATCACTAGTAATATTCGCAAACATTTTCGTCACAATTTAAAAAAAGGACCTTCTAAATCTAAATATGTATTTTAGGGTTAAAAACCGGGAAACATTTCGAATACCCGGTATTAAAAAATATATTTTTCTACCCGGTTGTAACCACTCTACATTATATCCTCTTGAGAAGAATAGGTATCACCTAATTCCGATCACTGGTTATAAGTTACACAGTATGTTGATGTTAGTCATAATAAACCACATTATCAGCATGTTCGCCACATACGATGATTATGGTGATATTATTGCTTTCAGGCCTACTACGAAAATAATTGTATTTTAACACTTTCACTGCCACCAATTTCGTAGCTCTACGCTCGTAGCGGATAACAAGCGAAAACTCATAAGTAGAGAAAAGCGCATTTGAGTCGAGCAGGAAAGTATTTCATGTGTTAGTTTTAGAAATATAAAGGGTCATCAACCCACTTGTGATTCCTCTGGAGTCGCAAGTGTCCATAGGCTACGGTGCCTGCTTTTGGTCCCAGCTCCATTTATAAAAGCGCCCCGCCGCGTTTGTCTGTGTGTCACATAACGTTTTCACCAATGCACGAAGTGTTCCACGAGAAATATTTATTTGCATAATTTATTGATGTTTTGTGTGAATTGGATAAAATAAATGTCCCAGTTTTTACGCTATTCCCTCCCCTGAATTCCTAGCATACGAAGTGCGGCAAAAGCTAGTTTGTTTATAAAAATAGTAACTTACGTTGAAGACAATCAGTACGTTATTGCACTAGCACTGGCACAAGTGATGTGATGTGTAAAGCACGGAGATGCGCTCTGCGCCTCACGCGTGCCCGCACTCCTTTATAAACCGTGGGAGTTTTTGTATTTAATTGACAATGAGCTCTAGGGAGGTAATGAGTCAGTTTGTACGCGGCCCGTCCTCCGAGACCATGACGCAGGCACATTGTCACCCCACATATAATAACATCTCAGGAGGTCTAACTGATGCAATTTTCCGCCTTCGAAGATGTCTATTGTCTGAAATAATATGCAACAGAGTGTAATCCAATTAGGTATGTACTATGAACGTTTTTACTGGCGATGTCGGTAATCGACGGTGGTTCAAGGAAAAAGAGGTACTACGGGTAGGCTCGGAACTGTTTCATTTGAAAATCATTAAAACCTATTGACAAGCTTTTTGTAAATGCTATGAAATTCTTAGAAAGCTAATCTAACTACGAGTACCTATGTCTCTTCTAGATTACTGACGTGTTATGGCCTGCAGCGTAATCACGTAACTTGGCGAACGTACGATAGGTAAATTGGCATTTAGATCTACCTGGACCTTTTTAAGGCACGAGTGTATAGGCGTCTTCTGGGTGAGCTCGCTTCATCGTCGGCCTCATCGTTGCCTCCTGGCTAGATGCTGGCCAAGAGCAATATAATCAAATAGTCAACAACGTTACTCTAAATAATATAGAAATAAAAATAATATAACACAATAATAATAAAGAGTGGATAGGCTATTAGGTACTGAACCAGTGAGCAACATCTTAGGCCTTGTCATCGCTTTCCATTAGGTGGGACTTGGGTCAATCGCTGGTCAGTCAATCATAAAAAAAGGGTCAATATAGGAACATTTAAATGTTATGACATAAAGTCTTATGGACATAAGTCTGGCGCCTCGTTTTAAAGCTAAGAAGTTTAATTTCAGTATAAGTAATTTTACTTATCTAGGGAGGTACGAATAATATAAATGTCTCAGATTTCAGGTATTTGACGCCTTAGGGTGATAAAACTGATAAATATGCGATCTGAACTGAGGCTTTCTTTATTGCCCCCCGTGGTAAGTACAAAATTTTACGTCATCCCCTGGCCGGAAAGTGGGATTTTCCGCAGGTAATTGCCACTTCATTGGCCAGGTGAGACGTAAAATAATGGGCATTGTATAAGGCCGGAGTCGCATCTTCACCTTAAACTGTTATTTTCCGGAAACAAAAAGACAACGGATAATAACTTTGCCGGGCAATTTTTTGGTGTAATGATATCCATCTCGATGATATACAAATGGTAGATGGCAAAATTGTCGTTACCTTGCAGCAAGGCGGAAGTTTTGGAGGTATGACAAATTATCGGTGAAATGATTGCAGTGACGTCTTCAATTGCTCTCATGGTTGGCTGGGGCAAGAGGTCGATCGTTGTCAAGGTCGTTTTACACGCTTTTCATTCACAATCCCTTCAGAAGAACTACATAGAGCCGTCATACGTGTGCACCCATGAGGGACGAAAAATAAACATTATCATAGTATATTTAAGAGCACAGCTCTAGCGTAGCTCTTGTCGGTGATTCTGTTCGGTTCTCTGCCAATATTTTTAGCTCCTGATACTACATTATAGCTTAGTAAGATCAAGCCCTGCACAAACGAGTCATCCCCACCCCTTCAAACCAAACAGGGTCTTTACCCTATTTTGAAAAATAACTTAAAGTAATGAGCTCCCTGCCGAGGTTTTCCCGATGAACTACAGTATGGGATTCTTCAAGAAAGGAGTGTATAGATTTTTAAAGGGTCGGCAACGAGCATGTAACACCCCTTACCTTCAGGCGGGCCGTAAGCTTGTTTGCCACCGACGTGGTATTAAAAAAAATCCCAACGTTTCAATAATCAGTTGGATTATATATTTCTATTTTACGGAGTCGATAAATAGTTTAAAAATACATTTGAATTATGTATTTTGAATTTCCGCTCGAAAACCCAAGCCGCCATGTCGTGACGTCACACGGCACAAAAATACGAAAATTCTGCTCACGTTGCTTCAACAAATAAGTAAGCAGTCAAGTAACTTTAAAAAATACTTATCTGTATAAATTAATTATCAACGACTATAATTATTGTTTAAAGCATCTTGAAAACAAATTCTGCAAAACTATGCTAATAATTTAATGGCATTCAAATAAAGTATCGAAACTAATTGAAATAAAATGAAATCGTTTATTTCGGACTTCGGGCATCCATCATCATCATCCTAGCGTTATTCCCAGTACAGTTGCATCCTGAAGGATGCCCGGGGTCTGCTACCTAAACACAAAAATTGGCGTAGGCACTAGTGTTTACGGAAGCGACTGCCATCTGACCTTCCAAGGGGGAAATTAGACCTTATTGGGATTAGGCTTTGTCAAGTGAGTGGGCAACTTGACTGTTAGAATTTCTCAAGCCGCCCGAAGGCCTCTTAACTTGGCTTAACGATTGCCATCATAGACAGCAGCCGGGATCAACGGCTTGACACGTTCGGCGGCGGTACTTACGGCGATGGCCGTACCAAACAGCACTTTCAAAACGGCTATGGCCGTTACCGCCGGCGAACGTGTTAACGTGCCTTCCAAAGCACGGGAGCGCTCAGTTAGTAACCACTCAAAGCGGTCACCCATCCAAGGACTGACCCCGCCCGACCTTGCTTAACCTCGCATACCGCACGCGGTACGCGGGCGCCGCTGGGCCACGAACGCTCCTTTGTCGAACGTCAGGCATTCATATTCACAAATTTATGTTAGTAATGAAGGAATTATTTAAATAGTGTTAGTAAAACACAAAATGCTCATTGGGTTGCACACGTACACTCACAGACTTTAATTGATGAGCCATTTAGAGCTCACTTCAGTGTTCAGTGAGTGAGTCCGTGACTTCTATGTAGTTAGAGCGCTCGTGGCCCAGCGGCACCCGAGGTTAAGCAATGTGGGCGCAGGTCAGTTCAAATCACCCATCAAAATGGGTGACCGCTTTGAGTGGTCACTAACTGAGCGCTCTCGTGCTTTGGAAGGCACGTTAAGCCGTTGATCCCGGCTGCTGTTTACGGCAGCAGTCGTTAAGCCAAGTTAGAGGCCTTCGGGCGGCTTGAGAACTTCTAACAGTCAAGTTGCTCACTCACTTGAGAAAGGGGGGTCGAAGTTGCACCACGTCCGTAGGGAGTACCCACCGTTACCCTACACGTGACCCCTGGGTGGTGCTAAAAGTGCAACAAAAACTGGCAACCGTACTTGTCTTCTCGAAGATCTCACAGTTCGTAAATAAATGCCATACGATAAAAAAAAAGTGAGTAATGGTTGGGCTGGGTGCGGATTGGACTAATTCTATATACCCTAATAAAATACGTACAACGTACAGCAACGTTTTGTAATCGTTGACGTCACAATTAACATTCACAATGGCGATGGCGGTTAGTGTTTGGCGAATTTGTAGCACAGATGAAAACGTATAAATTTTTAAATATATTATAAAAAATATTTTACACCACACCTTGCGAAAGCCCACTTTTTGGCCAAGTGGTGACGTAAAATTGTGTACAAAACACGGGTCATAAAACAGAAGGCGCTCTCTCGCATATTTATGACACTCGCCTGCGGCTCGGGCCTCAAATATCTGCGATATCGGCCTTTCTTTGTTGTACAACCCTTGTGTATCGTAAATAGCTACTTCATGATTATTGATTATGAATTAATACGTATTGTAATCGTTGACGTAACCTACTATTTGTAACAAATTCTACCCTTTTCTTACAATTTTGAATTTTATTCGTCATATAGTAAAATTACACGAATCCCTGAAAAAAAAATAGAAGCGAGTAGATAACAGTGTTATCGTAGTGATTACATGCTCAGTATTAGTAGTGTGTGTATTTCTGCGGTTGACAGAACCTCAAAGAACCTATTCAATCACAATTATATTTGTTTGTTTGCCCGACCACAACAACGTGATTAACTTTTCCAATGAAAACACTTAACTCGCTTAATTTGTTTCTTAATATACCAGACGGGCTCAAACTCAACTGATTTATTTAGTATTTTGTTCTCAAGTACTTATTGGATCCCTTTGATATTGAGTTACGTTTGTGGTTTGATACCTTTTGATTTATGCACACAGATGATATGTATCTGTAACCTGGGTGACTATGTGCTGACTTTGTAATGAAAAATATTTTTTCCAGTAATGACATACCTAGCATTAAAATAAATTTTTCGGTGTCATTCACCATTATCATAGAAGACATCCACTACTGGACATAGGTTTCCTGGAAGCTGCGCGACCCGCATCCAGGGCGAACCCGCATCCCCATGCAGGGGACTCTTTTCCCAATTCCATCAACCTCTAGGTATCATCATCATCATCATCATCATCATCATCATCATCATCATCATCATCATCATCATCTTCACATTATCAGCCGAAGGAAGTCGACTGCTGGACATAGGCCTCCCCCAAAGAGTTCCAAATGACCGGTCCTGCACAACCTGCATCCAGCCATTCAATTTTTTTTAAATTACAAAATGATTTATGTATTGTAAAAGAAAATATTACTCGTTAGCGTAATAAATATATATTTATCTGGCTGTTTAGCCTAGTTGGTAGTGACACTGCCTACGAAGCTAGAGGTCCCAGGTTCGAAACCCAGTAAAGGCATTTGTTTCTGTGGTGAGCAAAAACCTTTTTTCCTGAGACCCTGATGTTCTCTATGTATATATCTATTAAATATATTGTCGTCTAGTACCCATTACACAAGCCTTACCGATATTAGTGTAAAAAATGTCCCCTAATATTGATTTATAACCGATGGCCGTTGGGGCGGAAAGGTTCTCCAGTGGCGATCACGTACCGGAAGGCGTAGCGTTGGTGTCCGCTGGATGCGGGTGGCGCAGGACCGGTCATTGTAGAAGTCTTTGGGGAGGCCTATGTCCAGCAGTGGACGTCCTTCGGCTGACATGATGATGATAATCATTGATTTATGTATATATATATATTTATTTATATACGTGTGACAAATGACTCTGTGCTGAACTGCTGAGCTGTAATACCTCGCGATTTTTCCGAATTTTTGTATACAACTTTCAAAATTTTCAAAAACGAAAGCGGCAGGCGAAATTGTCGAACCTACTCGCATAATTTAACGAGATTCGGTTGAGATACGCGACCTGTAGGAGCAAACAACCGGAAATCTACGCTGGACTGCCGCCAGACATACGAAAGCATTTTTGCCCAAGCTGAAACGGAGACGCTTCGCTTGCGTCGCTCCACCAATGTGTTTCCGTTGACATCGGATGTAACTAAGCATATAGGCGCAGTACACAGAAAAGCATACATTGAAACTATTGCTCTTAGAAAAGGGGCGTTCATTTAAAACCTGGTTTTACTCTATTCGAAATAAACTATGGTTCATTTGAAGTAGTTTTGGTTTGAATTAAATTGTTGTTTAAGACTCAACTTTCTAGACAATGTAGGTACATTAATAAAAAAACAGAGGGACCATATCCCTGTTGAAGATCTGAGATCAAGCGACATCAGTTCTATAAGTTTATAGTGAGTTATAATGAAGTACCCGGGCGACCGAGCTATGCTCGTGTTTCCCCGGGGAATAGGAGTTTTCCCGAAGATAAGACCTAGCTAGATATTTTTTTTTCGTTCCCGGAAAACCCTTTATTGTAAATTAAGATTTCAATTACAAACAAACAAATAAATACACAAATGTTGCTCGTTTAATAGGATACGATGGTATTAATCTGTGCCGACCAAAACCATAAAAGTGAATAATCCAATGACGGATGTCATTTCGTTTCTACACAAAAAACTATTCTAAGACAGATCTAATTTACATTGATCTATACTTACTTATATAAACTCAATGCTCCAACAAACACTCCTAAAACCGTCTCCTAAAACGAACCCATGTTAAACCCATGTTAGTTCGGACACTGGTACGAGTATGTATGTATAGTTTAACAATAAACTTACTTTAAAAAAACCGGCCAAGTGCATGTCGGATCACGCACAAAGAAGGGTTCCGTATCGACACCTACTAGTCCACATTTAAAACCACTGTACAATACATTGAATCAAAACTAGTCGTTTTTTCATAGGGAACTCACGGCACTTAAGTCCTTTTGTTTGGGCAAGACTGTTTTTCTACGATAACTCAAAAAATGGAAAAAAACTTGTTGAAACCAAAAATCGCTGAAAGTATTTACTAATATGCACCATCTCAATTTTTTCAGAATCTTAAACTTCATAGTTTGGAAATTAGAGTGAAGGGACACAATTTTTACGACTTAGACAGCTAATCTATACTAATATTATAAAGAGGAAAGATTTGATTGTTTGTTTGTTTGTTTGCTTTGAATAGGCTCCGAAACTACAGAACCGATTTGAAAAATTCTTTCACTGTTGGGAAGCTACACTATCCTCGGGTGACATTGACATGGGCTATATTATATGTTCAAAAAATTAGGGATTCTTACTAAAACTCCAATAATGTAACCTAAGGTGTAAAAAAAAATACCTATAATATTCTTTACATCGCGTGCGCTGCGAAAACTATTGATGATAGAATAATTATTTGTTAATTATATGTGTTTCATAATTTTTACTTTTGAATACCAGTGTAGTGGTATACCCGTGGGCCAGGCTGCTAGTATGTAATACTAATGTGACGGTTGATTTAAATGGAAAAATAAAACAGAAACCTCTATGTATTTTTTAAATGCCAATCCATAGATACCCCACACGCCTATATAGTAACCACCACCACCATATCAGCCCTAGGACGTCCACTGCTGGACATAGGCCTCCTCATAGGTAGGTTCCTTGAGTGCGGTGGAGATACTGCGATCGCCAACCCACATGCCAAGCGTGGCGATTATGGCATTTACCCCCCATGAAATTGGGGGAGGCCTATATAGTAACATTTAACTATTTTTTACAATCCCTGGCATGTATCGAATAAATTTGGCAAATTTTACCTCGGGTTCGTATTAAGACATGTCGATTTTAAACAAAATCGGGACGGAAATGAAGAAAATCAATATGGCCGCCACTTTTTCTAAAATTTACATCGTATTCGTATAAAAAGACCTCTCAGACGCTCAGATATCGATTTTGAACGAAATCCGGACGGAAAAAAAGAAAATCAATACGGCCTCCCCTTTCACCTCTCGGACGCTCAGATATCGATTTTGAACGAAATCGGGACGGAAATAAAGAAAATCAATATGGCCGCCACTTTTCCAAATTTTACCTCGGAGTCGAATTAAGAGACCTCTCGCACGCTCAGATATCGATTTTGAACTAAATCGGGAAGGAAATGAAGAAAATCAATATGGCTGTGTCTTTTTCTAAATTTTACCTCGGATTCGTAAAAAAAAACTCTCGGACGCTCAGATATCGATTTTGAACGAAATCGGGACGGAAATGAAGAAAATCAATATGGCCGTTACTTTAATCGAAGTTTACCTCGAATTTCTATTAAGAGTCCTCTCGGACGCTCAAATATCGACTTTTGTCGAAATCCTATCGGATCGGCACTTATTAATAAAACCACTTACTATACATTGAATTAAAAAAGTCGTATCTTCATAGGGAATTCACGGCACTTAAGCCATTTTGTTTGTTCAAAACAGTTTTTCAGCAATCATTCAAAAACCTTTTTGACCTATTTTTAGACTAGTTTTAGACCTATCTAGTTCAAATCAAAAATCTTTGAAAGGATTTATTATTGTAGAAGTATAAACAGGTAATATTTTGATGAGTATCAACAGTTTTACCCTTTCCGGGCACAATTTATATAATCTTAAACTAAGTTTTAATATTTTATCCTAGACTAAATTTTAATATACATTTAGGTTTACAGACTTTATCTATTAAAAAGTTTTTTAAGCTTCTTTTGAAAGTAATTCCTTCGAGGCATTTTATTTCGTTAGGCAAATGATTAAAGATATTAATCGCAGATATGAATGTGCTTTTTTATATATTAGAGTGCTAACTTTTGGCAGTACCATATTATATTTATATTGCGATCTGACATTATCTTTGCATGAACGCTTTGTGAAATGTTCAGGGTGATTCTTAACAAATAGACTTAGTTCTAATATATAAATACCAGTAAGTGTCAAAAAGCGCTTTTTCCCTAAACACGTCACGTAGCGATTCATCTGTGTACATTCTGTTTTACGACTTTGACAGTTAATATCTCAGCAACAGTTGACTTATATGGAAAAGTTTTTTAGAAACCTCTATGTCATTTTTGAAGGATTCCTCTATGTCATTGATTACCCCACACGCCTATGGGCATAGATTTTTTTACCCCTGTTACATGTATGGCCCCCCCCCAGTTTAATATATTTTTCGTAATTTCACATAATATTATTATAGCGGTTCATATCATACCAAATTTCATAATTGTAGTGCTTATAGTCTCCGATTAAGTCGGCTGTGACATACGGACGGACGGACAGACATGACGAATCTATATAATAAGGGTTCCGTTTTGCCATTTTGGCTACGGAACCCTAAAAATCAATAACAAACAAAAGGGAATACCTGCGCAGCGTTTCATACGCCTTTTACTAAGAAGGGAAGACTTTTTACGATAACTCAAAAACAGGTTAACTGATCATGTCCGCTATAGTTTTCTTTGAAAGTCTTTATTAAGTTTTACTTTCATGATTTTTTTCATAGTTTTAGTTCAAAAGTTAGAGGGATGGGGGGGAAGGACAATTTATTTTTGTTTTGGAGTGAATATTTCCGAAAATATGAATTCACTGTATCAAAAAGTGTTTCATGAAGACCTCTATTCATTTTGAAAGATATATCCAACAACACCTCAAACCATAGGTTGAAGCGAAAAAATAATTCATACCCACTTTATGTGGAGGGGAGGTACCATTAATAAATATTTTTAGAACTTATTTTACGACTTTCTCAATTTTATTTATTTACACATCCATACCAAAATGCAGCTTTCTATCACTAACAATCACAGAGCAAAGCGTCAGACAGACAGACGGACATGGTGACACTATAAGGGTTCCTAGTGTACTACGGAACCCTAAAAACGCCCTCTAGTCCCATACGATATTCCCATTTAACCGTTTTACTTAGATTAGAGCACTAATACCTCCTCTAACTCGTAAAACGTAACTTTGAAAGAAAAACCTTTAAACGATATCCTACAGCTACAATAAACTGGCAGCGGGCACTTCCTTCGGGCACCTAATAGGGTTCAACCTTGTACAAAAACAGCGAGTTGTACGGGATTGAAGGGAGCCCATGATAATACGTCAGGGAGGTTTCACGTCCCAACGCGTCAGCGGTTTGTTTACACGATCGAGATTAAACATTTGGGTAGCACTTGAGGAGGCTTCGTGCGGGGTATTGTTTAATTGGATCATATATCACCACCGCTTACCATCAAGCGGGCCGTACGCTTTTTTGCCGTCGACGTTGTATTAAAAAATATAATGTTAGTTACGTAGAGCTATGGCAGCCTAGTGGTTGTAGTAGTTCAAGCATGCGGCGTTCATGGAGTTATGTAAAGGATTGCTGCGTATTAGATAACATTAAAATAAACTGTATCCACCATCACCATATCAGCCAAAGGTTATCCATCGTCCACTGCTGGACATAGGCCTCCCCCAAATTCAGGGGGGGTATATGCCATAATCGCCACGCTTGGCATGCGGGTTGGCGATCGCAGTATCTCCACCGCACTCCAGGGATGCTGCTGCCCATCCCCCGGTGGTCTTGGTCGTAGTTTTAGGACATACCCGGGTCCAAAAATAAACTGTATACCTAACTTAAATAATAAAAACCGGCCAAGAGCGTGTCGGGCCACGCTCAGTGTAGGGTTCCGTAGTTTTCCGTCCGTCACATTTTTTTTTTTGAAAAAATTACAAAAACTATTCAACCTATCAAGTTCAAAATAATTTTCCTACAAAGTTTTTATAAAGTTCTACTTTTGAGATTTTTTTCATATTTTTAAAACTTATGGTTCAAAAGTTAGAGGGGGGGGGGGACACATTTTTTTTTACTTCTGGAGCGATTATTTTCGAAAATATTAACATTATCAAAAAATTATTTTAGTAAACCCCTATTTATTTTTAAATACCTATCTAACAATATATCACACGTTAGGGTTAAAATGAAAAAAAAAAACACTCCCCACTTTACGTATAGGGGAGGTACCCTAATAAAATATTTTTTTCCACTTTTTATTTTACCACTTTGTCGGCGTAATTGATATACATATTAGTACCAAATTTCAGCTTTCTAGTGCTAACGGTCACTGAGATTATCCGCGGACGGACGGACAGACGGACGGACAGACATGGCGAAACTATAAGGGTTCCTAGTTGACTACGGAACCCTAAGAAAGACTAATATAGTACATACAAATAATAAAAAACACTAATATAATTCTAAAATAGGCCCCTGTGGCATGGTATCAAGCACGCTGGCAGCGTTTCCTCGCTGAATCGCAATCCTTATGCGTTGAGCGAGGAAGATGCCAGCTCTCCTGTCCCCGGTTACGTCGACCAACCGTTTGGTCAAAAAACACTATAATTGGTGTGCCACTATGTGTATATGTCTTAAATATAGCCCGACCTTTCAAGTCTTCTATTCCAGCTGGTGGACTAGACAAAACTTTACTGTTTTTTTTGTCTGCCTGCTGGGACTTTGAAACCATGGAGTCTATTGGTTATTGGTTTGAATCAAACTTTAGTCACTTCCCCGCACCAATCCTCATGGACCATATCACAATAACCGAGATAATCCCGGGGTATTATCTCGTATAGTGTTAGCTCAGAAGCTAACACTTAACTATTTATGTGAAAAATACTTTGTTATTTACGCTATCCTGAAAGTTTAGGAATTTGCATTCACACCGAGGTAACTGACAAGATGCATCGCACGCGAAATGACGATATGTCTTTCTAAATAAAATAAAAAAAATCTATTTCAATGTACTGTTTTCATCTGGTTAGAAAAATTGGGAGGAAAAGCCAGTTATGAACTACGAGTGTGTCTAGTTAAGAGCTATTTAATATTATGTGGTTAAGACTATACGAATGTTGGATTAGCTTAGGCCATGTTCACACACCCGCGTAATAGCACACGACGTTGTAAATACACGCGATGTACCGCACGCTTATCAGATTGTATGCAAATGCAATGCGTTTGACAAGTGCTTGCGGGGTGCTACGCAGCAGGATGTCTCACGAAACTTAACCTAACCGGCCTAGTTCCTAAGCAAGACTCCAGTTTTATCACCTCTTCTATTGGAGATGAAAGTAACTCTCCAGTTTAACCACCCCTTCGAATCGAATGCAGATGACAGTAAGTCTCCAGTTTTTTCACCTCTTTGATTGGAGATGTACATAAATACGGCTATTGTGGGTTTACATGAAACCAATCACGGTTTCATTTAAACTGCACATAACACGTAAGAACGAGTTAAGCAAATGTAAATCTGATATCAAACCGTGCGTGGTGTGAGATGGACCTCCTTAGTCATGTCATCATCGTAATGTGAGATCAAGCGAAGCTTTCTCAAAGGAAACTTTCAAGTAATGGAAGTCTTATTCAGTAGGTACGCAAAGAGATGAATTCCAAGGCTTTTATAATCTTTCCACGAATCGGGCAAATAAACCGGCACATCAAGGGTTTTGTATTTAGTGCTGGAAGAAGTTTGTCCTTCATTACATTCTGCTTAGGTTTTCACGTACATACCTATAGCGACCGTTCTGCAGTGTATCGTAAACATAAACTTGAGTTATTCTATTCACATCCATGGCTAGGAAACGTTTCTGCCCCCTTGAAAACATAAGATGACCCCATATTTCCCCTAAGGTTAGCGCTCACGACGGATTGACCGTTTTCAAACAGGCACTCACGTATGCGAATACGGTCGTTCATCATAGTGGCTTATAAGCGGTATGTATAAAGAGACACGTACACTACCGCTCATAAGTATTTAACGTTCTATAGACTAGTAAAGGCGAAAAAGTCGTTCTTAGGAAATTGTTTCAAATTCTACAATAATAGTAACCAAATAATGTTTGTGAATGGACTGTATGCGAAATTTTACGAAACGAATTTTATGCCGCTAATTACATACACCCACGATGAGCCTTGAGGCTTAATCAAGAAGACACGCACCTCTGCCTGTGGATGCTGCTGTGCTCCTTTGTCAAGTGTAGGGCCCTCGGGGACTGGCTCGTACTGTACAGACTTACCCGCCGTCCAAAGGTTACCTGCCACCTGATTGTACGCGGCTGCAGTGAGATCTTCCTGATTCCTCCAGGCACCGGTGTATTAAAGCGACCTTCGACACGATTGTAATGGGAATAACCGCCCAAGAACGGGGTCTGCTCTAAAAATACGCGACAATTGGCGCGGAGCTTGATTTCGGACCGAAGAAGAAAACGTTGTACGATACAAGTGCAGAGAACAGGAAATTCGCAACGAGTGGTGATAAATTGAAACAATACCGAAGGGAGTGTTTTAAATCGACACGAGTTGCGAATAACCTGTTTGCACGTGTATCTTACAACGTTTTACAGTACATATGGCTCTTTAAAGTTTCGACGTATGCACGTAAACACGTAATCATCTAGCACCATATGTACTGTAAAATTCCTAAACACATTACTGAACTTAGCTATTCTAAATTCAAATCTGTAGTAATACAAACACTTATTTCAAAAGCATACTATAAGGTAAATTATTACATCATGGATAAGGATGTTTGGCAGTAATAGCGTCCTGCACGGGTAATCTATCGTGAAAGTAGGTCTTCTACTGTAGCATTGTAATTTTGTAGTAGCTGACACTGTAATTTTATATTAAACTATACAGTGTATATTGTTTTGATAAAATGACACCTCGCCGAGTTTTTTAAGCCGGTTCTTCTCGTGGCAGAGGTTTATTTTTCCGAACCAGTGGTAGTTTATTGACATTCATAGTTGCATATATCACCACTACCATATCAGCCGAGAACGACCACTGCTGGATATAGGCCTCCTCCAATTTCATGGGGGGTAAATGCCATAATCGCCAGGCTTGACATACGGATTGGCGATCGCAGTATCTCCACCGCACTCCAAGGATGCTGCTGGGCATGCCAGTGGTCTGGGTCGTAGTTTTAGGACATACCCGGGTGCATATATATAACATGCCTAAATTGAAGAATTAATAACTTTTACTTTTATTTAATACAGGTTATTTTTGTCATACAAAAATGATGATTGTATACAAAAATTACTTACAGCTTACAGATTCATAGTGTCGAATCAGAGGCCATGGATTTTTTTAGATGCTGGCTGGTTGTATTTTTATTTATTTAATATACTCAGCCTGAAATTGAAATCGGAGAAGTCCGTTTTAAATGCAATAAAAAAATCATTGAGTTACAAGTATGTAGAATATTTACAAGGATATCCTGCTCACCGTTTCGAAGCTTGATAAGACACCTAAATACAAAAATGTAAACTGCTCAGAAAACTGTCACATGACTCCGATTTGGCAATGTAAAACTGAACATTTTTTTGTATACAATTGTATGGAAAAAATATATGTGTCAAAATAGTTATGAGAGGTAGTGTATACCTTTTTTGCCTTATTACAAAGGAATAAGGTACAATAGTGTATACATATTATTTATTTATTACAAACGTTTACATGACATTACAGAAAACCAATGTCCCATAAAACTTAAGCTTACTGAACAAATAACAATGGAATACATAAAGGTACCAATGATTACATAAAGTATCACAAATGAATATCTATTTAGGCGACGAAGCGGCGTGGCCCTGTTGCATAGTCGTCTCCGGTGTGGTGGATACATATCGTTAACGTCGACTGTACAATTTCACATTATCAACAACGCAACAAGAATAAATAACAAATTTGTATTACATAGGTTAAGTTAATGGCGCGTGTAAAAAAACCCTTCATGAATAAATTATTGTATTGCATTAAATTAGAAGCGACGGTAAATTAAGTCTGGCTGATGGTATCCAAAGATGTACGTGAAGTCCTCAACCCGCACTGGGCCGTAATTAATGAAGACTACCTAGCCCGTTCCCTCTCATCTATGAAAGAAGGCCCGTGCCCAGCAGTGGGAACTATATATAGACAGATGATTTTTTTATACCTCTCGGTGGCAAACACCCGTACGACCCGCCTGATGGTAAGCGTTTACCTGTGTCCAGGGGTGTCACATGCGCGTTGCCGACCCTTTAAAAATGTATACACTCTTTTCTTGAAGAATCGCAGTTCCTCGGGAAAACCTCGGCAGGGAGTTCATTTCACAACCGGAGCGTTCGAGGGAGGAAGTTCATGATGATGAGGCTCGGTGTTATAAAAATCCGTTACTAAATTTTATCCGACATTTGGTCCAGCGAATCTTCACATAAACCGCCTTAGATGTAGCACTGTGAGATTATCGCTACTTGCCTAGTAAGCCGCTTAATTTGCCGATAGATTTCCCATTATAATGTTTCGGTAGATAGAACCCATTGTATCAAATGGAACATTTGCTCTCGATAATTTCGACATGGATTAATACTCGAGTCTGACTCATATCATAGACGGCGATTAACTCGGAACTAAATCATTATACGAGTACGTACTTACTTACAGTACGTGACACAAGTTAAAGCAATTTATAGTACCTAATAGCTGCCTTATTACAAGCTGAATGGGTCTGTTTATTAGGAATAGACAATAATAAAAAATAGGGCCTAGATACTCGACTACTCGTACAACGGTTACATTTTTCTTTTCTTTGATAGGACGCGATTAGAAATCGAAGTAATAGAAGATCTACTGCATCGCTGCCATACAGAACCATATTTTTTTTACTAAGCGCACTACATTAAGTGTTACATTTTTTTATTAAGTGCACTGCACTACATTTATTCTTCAAGTAATTCGACGCATTTCTAGTCTGGGTCACATAAAAAAATATGCCGCTGCCGGGGGTGAGGGCGCTGGGAAGAAGCCGGCCGCCCCACTTTCTTTTAAAATAATCTTCACATTTTCAGCTACTGTGGCGAGTTTGGTATCATTTTAGTATATATTGAGGATTTGGAATTCATTTCTGGTATTTATTTTGAACATTTTTCAGTAATTGTCGAATAAATCGTATTAAATCAAAAAGCTCTCAATGATTCTTTGCTTTGGGAGAGCGAGACCAGCAAAAAATACTCTGATATAGCGTATTGTGTGCAGATCTAGACAAGCGGCAGCGTGTCCAGTCAAGTTCACCCCAGGAACTGGCGGACAGCAGCCGTGTGTTATATTACACGAACCGTTTGGAGCCACTTTTGACCCCCCAATAACTCCAAATCTATCTAACATAAAAACATGAAAAATGCTTTAAGCCGCAGTAAATTAGTTGTACTGTAAACAATGTAGTGCCGGACTTGGCACCATTTCAGAGAATCTACGGAACTTGGCACCCATTTAGATCTCAATTCTTTTATCGGTGAAAACAACAACCAAGAATCGCATGTTCTCAATATTGAACTTGGCTCCAATTTTCACATTTATGTTTTTAATGGAATTCTATTTAACAGTATCAATTTTAAGAACATTCTTTTGTTTCTCAAGTGCGGACTAATTGATTACCGTTCAAAATACGATAATACCATTACGGTATCAGTCTAGACAGTACTTATTAACTGAAAACTTTGACCTTACCAAAAATTTATAGTTGATGACTCACTCTTCATTGGTATTATATTTGATAGTATACTTTACTGATTTCATTTTTACATTCTCCCAAAGCAAAAAAAAAATTGCGAACTTTTTCCACCCCCCTCACTCTCGGCGGCGGCATATTTTTTAATGTGACCCGGACTAGAAATGTTTAGAATTACTCAAGAATAATTGTAGTGAAGCTCATAGTTTAATAAAATAATTCAAGGTTTCAAGCAGTAGATCTCCCACTAAAGAAATATTATTAATATGCCACTTATATCAATACGCAGCATATATACTATGTATATGCTGCGTATTGATACATATACCTACCACTTAGGAAGTATCATGTATCTTATCATAAAAATGCAAGAAATATAAATACTTAGTCATAGCAATTTTCTAATCCTAGAAAGCAGGTCAGTGTAGTTCAGAAGTTAAGAAGTACAGAGTCACTCTTCCATAGCATGCACGAGTGACCGCGATAAATACAATAACGATATTAACTTACAATATTGTATATGAGAAAAACCATTCTTAGTCAAGTGATCATAATAAAGTTGACTCACAATAATTACCTGACGCACTTTGCAATTATTAGGTGGATGGGTACGTACAGTTACCGTCAGCAGTTAAAATGGTCAAATAGTTCGGTACACCATATATTTTATATGACGCTGACTTGTCTAATATTTTTTCGTATATTTCACATTACTTTTCTGTAGCGGCTCATAGAATACACCATACCACCATATCAGCCCTAGGACGTCCACTGCTGGACATAGGCCTCCCCCAATTTCATGAGGGGTAAATGCCATAATCGCCATGCTTGGCATGCGGGTTGGCGATCGCAGTATCTCCACCGCACTCTAGGAATGCTGCTGCCCATTCCCCGGTGGTCTTGTTCGTAGTTTTAGGTCATACTCGGGTCCAATACACCATAGAATACACCTTCCTACCAAATTTAAGAATTGTAGTGCTTATAGTCTCCGAGTAAATCGGCTGTGACATACGGACGGACAGACATGATGAATCTCTAAGGCTGGCGTTTTCGCCATTTTGGCAAGGGAACTCCGAAATGCCTTTAAAGCACGCAGGTTTTCTCCACGAACAAAAAGTTACATAATGGAGACCGAAATAGGTTCCGCCGTGAAAAATACAAGACTTTTCTATGCCTCCTCACATCCTTTACATTTCTTTACCTAATCCTTTTCAGAGGGAAGTTTGGTACAACAATCAATCAATCACCTTCTTTTAATCTCCATGAATACTTACGGTAACAATCGATGATGCGGGTAACGTGAGCT
The DNA here is from genome assembly GCA_905163555.1 of Notocelia uddmanniana. Classification (NCBI taxonomy): domain Eukaryota; kingdom Metazoa; phylum Arthropoda; class Insecta; order Lepidoptera; family Tortricidae; genus Notocelia; species Notocelia uddmanniana. The sequence continues at coordinate 26,371,217 of LR991058.1, read as the reverse complement.
TTGATTGATGAAATCTCCTGAATGACTAGTAAAATTTACATAAGTGGGTACACGCACAACCTAGGATAAAGCTTGTGTACACGGATCACAAGGTCGTCTCTTTAAACAAGAACCAGCATAAGGTCTTCTAATGATTGTTATGCTAATTTGTATCTGAAGAATGCTAAGTTTTTTCTTTGTTTAAGGTTGTAAAAAATATATTTACTTACAAGTATAGTAATGTAGTATCGTAATGTGATTCCTTTTCAGGCACATGTTTTTGATGAATTGGAATCACTTTCTATCTTTATTTCAGGCCATGTCCATACACATTTGTTAGTCAATCAGTAATTACCTTAAAAACTATAGTGTTAGTAACTACCAACGGGCACAAATACTACCTATGCACTTCTTTAGTAATTGTAATGTTTAGTTTCAGTATTAGTTAATTTTACTTTTATACCCATTTAATTAATTAGTAATATTTCAGTGCCACTTTAAGCAAATGTAGGTTTATAGATGGAGAAAATGTGATATAGCAGTGACAGGTTGCTAGCCTATCGACCACAACACACTTTAACCTGGTTCCCATAGTCGGCTCTTACGACACCCAAGGAAAGAAAAGGGTGGTGCTATTCTAGCCCGTCACCACACGGGGGTGTAAAAAAAATTTAATAAGACATACGAAGATCTGTTCTTAAGAACCATTTCATCGATTTTAGTAACAAGGAACACTGCATTCATTTTTTAAACTTGTACTCAGCTAGGGAATTGAACCCGGACGTTTAGAAAAATAAAACGAACACAATTTCTATTTAGATATCGATTGTGTATGTCTTAAGCAGTAAATGTTAGCATGAAAAATGATGTCTAAAATTAATAAAATGTATTGTTTTAATATCCTTTTCTCAAACATGCAATGAAATATTGATGTTATGTTCCTTATTAGGCTGTGAAGTATGACGTTTCAGGTGCGGCTAGGACAAGAGGTCGTTAATGCAATTTCATACAAATGTTGCAGGCCTAGGCCGGCAAAGTCCTTATTTTTAATTTCCATTCCACATAAATTTGCGGCACAGGCATCATGACATTCTGCCACTATGCGTATTAAAAATAAAACTTTGATTTTTTTGTTGTTTATTTCATTGCATGTTTGAGAAAAGCACTATACATACCTCGGCAAGAAATATAGGGTTGCCCGCCTTAGACCTATCCGACCTCGCTTCGCTCGGCCGTCTATATGTCTTCGGCCGGCAACCCCTTTCGTCCCGGCCTCTGTAGTAATGTACTATTAATTTATTTAAGTAGGTGTTCGAAATGACTAATTTTTTTTTCATTACAACACTTTTTATTCAAAACGTCCGAGTCCCGAGCCGAGTACAAGTTTATTTATAATGTATGAATTCAGTTTTCCTTGTTACTAAAATTAATGACATGGTTCTTAAGAACAGATCTTCGTGTGCATAATAGTTTCTGACTTTCCCATACTATATATTTAGAGTACCCCATAATTAACTGCCTGATCCTTAGGGAAATTCACTAATTCAGAGAACCGCTATGGTTCGTAATTATAATATTATTCACTGGGGGCCATTCCGTAAATCGCCGTTTCAAGTGAAACGCATGTTCGTTTTCGTCGCTCTTGGTTAAAACGTTTCAATTGAGTTAAGAACGATTTAACCCAAAATTGCGTTGCATTGTTTTTCAATTCTTTTGAGTGTAACGTGGGAACAACCTTCACATGTGACAAATTATATAGTCATGTTGAATATGGTTGAATTTTCTTAGCTCGATGTTTTTTTTTTACACAATGACGGTGGAAAATAATCTTACGGGCTGCCTGATCATAAGTAGACACGGTAGCATATGTATCCTTGCACCTTCAGAAGAACCACAAGAGCGTAGCCGACCCTTTATTGACTTGAGGATTCCTTGTGTTGAGAGGTAGATACATACATATGTAGGTTCTTCACTCTCAACGCAGCGTAACCTCGGGAGCTCTGGCGACCTTACTCACCACCAGGAACACAACACCACATACCACATACATACATAGCGGTGCTATTAAAAAAAAAAAACTCAATTAACCAAAAGACAGAGACCTGGTAACTAGCGTAATCTTAATTATCTCCCGGCATATGTAGTGATACTGCGATCGCCAATCCGCATGCCAAGCGTGTGGCGATTATGGCATATACCCCCCGTGATTTAAGAGGAGGCCTATGTCCAGCAGTGGACGTCCTTTGGCTGATAATATGGTGGTGGTGGTGGATATGTAGTGACAGCTAGTACTAACGATTACGGCAGGGGAGTGTGGACGAATGCACTGCCACGCGCTTTGAATAGACTCCCATACGTTGTTATAGACTATAGACAATAAAATTGCAAAGCAAATGGGAAAGCTATATTATTAATTTTATTATTATTATTTTATATATAAAATAATGTTGATAAACTGCTTGTCTCATCCCACAGCTAAATTATTCCCGACCGATAGAATTATATATTTATTTACTGGTTATTTTCAAATATAACATTTATTTCTCGATAAAAATCATTCTAAATTAATAATCAATGTCTTATAGTCATCTTTATGTAAACCTAAGAATGAAATAAACAGTTTTAATATTTATTTTTATTATGGCCGTGGTCTTATATAAGGTATGTACCTACTTCCCCTTATAGGCTGCTCCGAATATAAGCGTAACCTTTTGCTTTTACCTACCTTTATATAATCCTATCCTGAGAACGGTTAAATTTTCTTACTTCAGTGTTAATTTCCGGCATTAATTCAGGTAAGTATTTTACTGATCAATTCGGATTAGTAAGGTAAACGTTCCAATTCACAATACCATCTCAATCAATCGCCTCTGTCATTATGACATAAAATTGAAAGTGCCATGTATTGGGTCAGTGTCGGCCTGTTTGGCCTAGTTGGTTGGGACACTGCCTACGAAGCTGGAGGTCCCGGGTTCTAATCCCGGTGAGGGCATTTGTTTATGAGGTGAGCAAAAACATTTGTTCCTTAGACTTGGACGTTTTCTATGTTATATTTAAGTATATGCATGCAGTAACCTCTTTTGGCAAAAAAGCTTTTTTCACTTGGAAGAAATTTTGATCTAAAGTTATGACCTCCAAATAATGGATCTTGCCACGAGATTATAGCGCGGCAGCCACAGCTGATTTGAGGTAGCATCTAGTTATGACTCATAATCGTTATTGCATTTTTGGTTATAAAGGATATTTTGTGGGATTTCCTTTTTTTTTTATTTAATCGTTTGGCATTTATTTACGAACCGTGAGATGATATTATTTTATCAGATTGAATATCAGATTTGGGAATTTTTAATTTTAGTGTAAAAAAGTACACGTAAGCTATATTTGCATAAAACTTTTTTTTATAATTGAAACCATTTTGAAATAATTGCTGGACAGCGCAATAGTATATGTACCGTTTAATTTTTGCCCTTATTACATGCCACACTCTGTATACATATATAGCACAAGTCTTATTGAGTTTACCATGGGACTAGTTCGATTTGTGTAAAAAATGTCCTCTAATATATTAGTGCCAAGTACTGGGCCTTTACCTTAGTGCCATAATGCTTATACAGGATGGGCCCTGTAACCGGAGCAAAAAATTAAACGGTGCACTATTGAGCGTTTGATTTTTTGCTCCTGCTCAGTGCGAGCACTAATAGGGCCAGCAATTATTTATTTCCCAGTGGTCTCTGTTGAAAAAACCAGCCAAGTGGGAGTCGGACGAAGGGTTTCGTACTGACACCTCCTAATATTATAATAGCCTGACCAGTGCCTATTTGGACCTGAGATAATGTCGCTGCAAACAGCATGTTATATGGCAATAATATACATACGTCATGTATAGTCGGGACAGTGTGTATTGGCTTTTTTCGTCATCTACCTTTTTTGAAGTTTTGTATTGGGTATTTTTAGGGTTCCGTAGTCAACTAGGAACCCTTATAGTTTCGCCATGTCCGTCTGTCTGTCTGTCCGCCTGTCCGTCCGAGGCTTTGATCTGTGATTGTTAGTGCTAAGAAGCTGCAATTTGGCCTGGATATATAAAGCAATAATGCTGATAAAGTCGCAAAGTAAAATCTAAAAAAAAATTTTTTTAAAGGGGAGCAAAAAAAAACATCCTCAGTTTACGTATAGGGGACTATACGTAAACTGAGGATGTTTTTTTTGCTTCAACCCTATGGTGTGGGGTGTTGTTGGAACTTAAGTACCTATACATTGAATAAGAAAAAAGTGTACTTGTTAAATCCAACCAATCTGCCCAATTCAATCAATCCTTACTATAATATGAAATGTCTGTACTACCGGTTATGTCAACAACCAATTTCAAAACATTGTGCGTCGGAATTAATAATATTCACAATAAGCTTTCTAACAACGTTTTGGATGATTTTCGGCATATTTATTTTTATAATCATGAAATATTTCGTCTTGATGTAAGTTTGTTTACATCGAAGACATTCGATGACTTCTAACGTCTGTTGTCAAAGAGTATGTCTTGCCATTAAAATAAATTAGTACCACTAAAAATCCGCAACATGGCCAGGTCCAAATAGACACTAGTCGGGCTATACATTTAAAACCACTATACAATACATTTAATCACAAAAGGTCGTATCTTATAGGAAACTTACGACACTTACGCCCTTTTGTTTTGGCAAGACAGTTTTTCAGCAATAACTCAAAAACCGTTAAACCCATCTTGTTCAAACTAAAAATCATTGAAACGATTTATTAATGTACATCATCATGCTTTTTTTCAGAATTTTAAACTTCATAGTTTGGAAATTTGAGGGGTGGGGGACACACTTTTTAGGACTTTGAAAGCTAATATCTCAACAACGGTTGAATTAAATGAAAAATTATAAAGGAAAATTTGACACCCTGCTACATGTATGGGGTGTTTAATATTTTTTTCGTAATTTCACGCCATATTTCTATAGCGGTTCATAGAATACACCTTCGTACCAAATTCCATAATTGTAGTGGTAATATTCTCCGAGTAAATCGGCTGTGACATACGGACGGACAGACAGACAAACATGACGAATCCATAAGGGTTCCGTTTTTTTTTTCCATTTGGCTACGGAACCCTAAAAAATGTTTTTTCTTTATTAATTTTTTTCTTCAAAGATAGCTTACGTGTATTTTTATTACTCTTCTGAAGTGATATTAATGATTACTTATTAAAAAAAAATTTAATAAAAAAAATACCAAAAATATTCTTAAAAAAACGCTATGTCAATTATGATGGTCATAACTTTAGATTTTTTCCCAATTGAAAAATGCAATATTTTTGGACACAATAAGTTACTGCAGATGCTCTTAAGAAGCATCCTTTTAAATATTTGCTCCTGTTACAGGGCCTACCCTAGCAACGTATAGCTATGTATGTAAGACGTTGTCTCCGTAATCGACACTGCTTGTATCTGTAACATACTCTAAGGCCATTGAAGATGTAAGTGTCAGGGGTTCAGCGATAGTAGGGTTATCAATCATTCACTGCAAATTGTTGTGTCGCATACGTTCAAGTCCACTCAGTAAGCTCCTAAGCTCCAACCTTAGATTAATAATACCAACAGATCCGCAGTGGTAAGCAAGATGATTTGTCATGCAGTTGTCTCTTAGAATCCTTATGGTTAACCAAGATGAGTTAGAACGGGACAGATAGTACGATCATTTTCGGCTGTTAACGAATTGTATCCATTTAAAAACACACCAAAACGTCAAATCCCATATACCTAATCCAAAATGTCACAAACGTCATTTCAGTACAATTTGCAGTTATGAAAGCGGAGACACGGACAGCTAGGTCTTCAGGATAGGACTTCAGAAAGTGATAATACTTTAAGAAATTGTATCGACGGCGGAAAGGAGAAACCCCTTAAGCGACATTTTGAATGAAGTTGAGTTATATATGCCGTTGGAATCGGGTTTTCTTTCTGCGTCTTTTAATCCGGATTACGTAGCGATCTGATGACTTTGATGTCGCTTAAGGTAGCTTATAAATAGCGGACACATTTAAAAAACCCCCCTTTATGCGACACATAATTTGATTTAAATTTGAACTACGTCACTTAAACGACTCACAATTTTATACGTGATCACTTAAAGTGTTTTTAAAAATAGCTTGATTTTGTAGTAATGGCGTTAAAGTTTTTATTAGTATTTAAAATATATAATTTATTATAATAGTTGCATAACACATTTCCGAACCACAAAATCTCTTTAACCCTTTATTTGGCAATGTATATCAGGATATACAAACTATTTGACTATCTTTTTGTTTTTTTTTTTCTGACTGAAATTGTTTAGACTATTTAGTGCCACCGAGGCTTGAATATGGGGCATTCGCATTTTTTTGTCAAATAAAGGGCTAATAATTATGAGTAATGTTTTCCTCACTGTAGTTGCTTAAAGTAATATTCTAGTAATAAGTATGATATAAAAGGTCGTTTCATTGTTTTTTTATAGTATCTGCCTAAAAATTGCAATGTCGCTTAAAGGGTTTCTCTGGTTTTTTTCAGGTCAATTTAAATTAAACGACATTTATATCAGAAGATACTCTGTTTTTTTTCAGTAACGTTACTATTGATAGATAGGTATTGCAATTTAATAAAATACGTTCATAGAACTGAAGTCTCTAAAACAACTAGAAAAAAGTGACGATTTTTTTTTGAAAAATTATATTTTTAAACGCTCTCCTGTAAAGTTAGCAAAATGTCGCTTAAGGGGTTTCTCCTTTCCACCGTCGGTATATTTGTTAGGTAGCTAATTATTAAAAACGTATTTCGTCTTTATGTATATGTTTAGTATATTTTGTGTAATGAAATCGTAGATAAAAATTTCATGTCATGATTGGATTGGGAATCTCAGTTTATTGCGTGCTTATGAGTTTTTTGAAGGCGTTTCTTTTAAATTAATAATTATTTTATCAGTTATCGTTGTGGATAAGACGCCCATCACCTTCGCACTCGCATACTTGTCAGAACGTGACGAATGTCTTATCCACGACGATAAGTGTTAGAATGGCAACCATCATATGCCTGCTGGATACATTTTCGACTATCCCATCGCGTAAAAATGTCTAGAGCTAAGGATTTATCATCATCCCATTCAACTGCTGGGGACAGGTCTCTTCTCATACATCAGAGGAAACAGGCAGTCATCTCCACGCTGGTCCAGTGCGGGCTGGCGACTTGCACCTTTGAATTTCTTCACAGAAACCTTTGAATTTCTTTGGCGGCCTGTTTAGCCTAGTTGGTAGTGACGCTGCCCCCGAAGCTAGAGGTCACGGGTTCGAATCCCGGCCAGGGCATTATTTGTGCATTTAGCACGGATATTTGTTCTGGGGTCTGGGATGTTTTCTATGTATTTAAGTATGTATTTATCTATATAAGTATGTATATCGTCGTCTAGTACCCATAGTACAAGCTTTGCTTAGTTTGGGACTAGGACGATTTGTGTAAGATTGTCCTCCAATATTTATTTATTTGTATTTATTTAGAAGTATGCAGGCTACCTCACGATGTTTTCCTTCGATATTTCGTAAATAAGTTCGAAGAACTCATTGTTAGGTACGAGCCGGGTTCAAACCCATGACCGCCGCTTGCTAGCCGGAAGCTTAGACTACTAGGCTACCGTGACGTCCCTACCGTAGGCGACCTAGGGGGTAGGTATAGTTCTTAAACCCTTTAACGTTTCAAATTTAAATTTATCCATAATTCAAGTCTCTTGCCACTGTATAAATCAAAAAATATTGCGTCAGAAAAAAATGGTGACCGTCGCCACCAGCAACACCACCACCACCCTGGTGGCGAGGAGGCTGTGGTGGTCCACAGCCCAAGGACGCGGACGTCCACTGCTGGACAAAGGCCTCCCCCAATTTCATGGGGGGTAAATGCCATAATCGCCACGCTTGGCGTGCGTGTTGGCCATCGCAGTGTCTCCACCGCACTCCAGGGATGCTGTTGCCCATCCCACCACCATGATATTTTTTTCCTCAAGATTTAGATTGTGTCCTATTAAGGTTTAAAAATGTTAACCGTTTTGTTGACTAAACTATGTATAACGAAGCAAATTGTTCTATCGCTTCGAATTAACTGCAGCGTGTAAGCTTCAATAAACTTGAATCGTGGTCATTATTACGTAGGTGCGGCTCACGTAGTACTAACAAGTCTCAATAACAGAGGTAACGCCAATGATTAAGTCCTTGCTTTACAATAATTGTGCTAAAATTGTTAGTTAACGCAGTTCCGGCATGGGAGGGGTTATAGTGCAGAAAAATCCCGGAACTTAAGTTTTTTTTTAATGCTACGACATTGGCAAACAAGGATATACTGCCTGATGGTAAACATACACCGTAGTCTATGGACGCGTGCGGCTCCAATCACAAGCGCGATGCCGTCCGTTTATTAATTTGATAATTTGTTCTGTTGAGAGTTCTAGATTTTTTTTCAGATGTCTATTTACGTTTTAGAAGTTTGAAGCTTTGTATTAAGTGAACACCATGGATACTTTTGTTTAGACATAATTAAAGTCAAAGTAATTTAAATTTAATGGAAATATTAAGAATATACACCGTGGGCCCCAATAACCTGAAAGATTGAAACCAACGATTCTAGAGTCTAATTAGAGCATATAATGTGGTATAACATGTAGTCCAAAACCCATAAATTAAGAGATATCAATTATTTAAAACAAATCACTAGTTGAAAAATCTCAAGTCTAACACACCCTTAAGGGATGATTCACAGTAGACCGTTCCGTGTCCGGGCCGGCCCGTTTTCTTCTAGAGAAATACGCCGGCCGTTGCGTTTGCTGTCATAGAAAACGGACCGGCCCGGACACGGAACGGTCTACTGTGAATCATCCTTAAGGCGTGACGTAGCCACCTACAACTTTTTCGACTTGACACTTCTTGTCTTGAACACATTTGCAAGTCACCTAAAGATTTGTTCATAAAGTAGCGGTCAATTGAATTGATTTATTTTGTACTGAAGTAGTATGTAGTTTAATTAAGACAAATAATTGGACCCATGTTGATGTAACATTATTTATTCGTAGTGTCGTCAAAAATACGTGTTTAAAATCTTTGTAGTTAGGGCCCGCGGTGTAAAGGTTAAACTGATATAGTTACATATGTTAACAAATTGATAAGTTGAGAGCTAATCGCCTTCGGTGGTATGGGCATGTTATGCGGAGGGATGAAAGTTATGTGACAAGAATGGTATAAGGCATTAATGTGGAGGGAGTGTAAGAGGAGGGATAGGCCAAGGAAATGGTGGATGGATGTGAGTGACGAGATGTCGGACGACAGACAGGTATGGAAGAAAAAAGCTGCTGTGCCGACTCCAAGTACATGGGAAAAGGGCACGTGAATAATGGATATGAAACATTTAGGTTTAAAAAAGTATATATTCTAGGCATTTATTGCCAAAAGACTCCAATGTGTATACATATTTATGATACCGACTATACTCGAGTCACTTTTACAAACAAAACAAATAAAAAGATCAAAAAAGCATTCGTAAGTTAATAACACCCACCTCTTTGCTCCGGGGCTTGAAATGATTAAATTTTACCCTAATTAGCGAAGATATACAGGATGGGAAGGTAAATTGGATCAGTAAGGGCGGCGACCAATTTCCTTCCCTGCACGCGGAATTAAAAGAAGTAATCTTTAATTTTGTACTAAAGCAGTAACGCTGCTAACGAAAATTTCAAATTAAAGAGAAAAATTGTAAAATTATCCTGCTTGGAGCATTAAATTTTTCAATTTTTCCCTTTAATTTGAAATAATCTTTATTGCACACCTCAGTAACTATTAGGTAAATGACACCATGATGAATTTTAAAACTTAAAAGTGGAGGCAAATAAAAGTCAGTCTTATCACTCAAGAGTGATAGCTTACAATCTTTGGGTGGTAGGTGATAATTAGAGTTTTCTGGTAAGTACTTATTACGTTAAAAAAAAGGATTCATACATTAAACGAAATGATAAATACTTTCAAAACTTAATTATTTTACTCAGTCGTCAACACTTTACTTACCATTAAGGTGGGCGAAACCCTATTTGTTTTCGTAATCTGTGTGGTAATAGAATCCTTATCTGTTTAAGACAACTCTACCACTGTTTTCCATCAGCGGTTGCCAAAGAATGTCACAATATCCTTTTAACTCTTAGAGTGCACCTAAGACAAACCATAAAAATACAGTTGAATTACTAAGGTATTTTTTTTAAAGTAAGACCGCTCATTGTGTCCTTTGTGTTCATTTCTGTATACTACGCATAATATATGATTAGGTACTTTAGATGTGAGCATAACTTTATATTGATTCAATAAATATTTTACATTAAAATCAAAGTATTATTTATTCAAGTAGCAACAAGCACGTTTGAATCTAATAGGTTTAAGGTCTACCAACGAAAAAGGTATCGCCTCAATATTTTTAACTTAATTCCTTTGAGGTAGATCTTCAAACATTTCCAACTGGAAAAGCAAGAAGCCCAAAGTTTCCAATTAAATTCCTTTAAAATATTTAAATATACCCAATTGAACAAGCATCAAGAGGCAAAATACTAAGGCTACGTACTGGGTTTTTTTACAAAGATGGCAGAACAGTGTCGCGTGCTGCCGCTGCCGCAGTGACCCGTGACCATGCATTCGAGTCACGGCCGGACTGCTATGCTATTCACAAATTATCTTGACCCACGTCACCACTCACCCAGTGTATCTTGAGACCGTTATTTGTTTTGTACTACGTAAACTGAGGTTACTTTAAGAAAAACATGGAGCTTCTTTGATCATTTAGAATGTAGGTTAAAATCAATTGGTATACCATAGGCAAATAGAAAGATTGAATCAAGTGATCAGCAGGATGGTGGATTTTTTTTTCACTCACGTGATGGAAAGCGATGACAAGGCTTAAGCTGTTGATGTTGTTCACTGGTTCAGTAATAGCCTATTCACTCTTGTCTTTAAGAGATTCAGATTGTACTCGTATGTATCAGGAAATACAGACGACGGCAACAAATTCCAGACCTTAGCTGTCTGTGAAATTGTGAATTTTCACTGCCAAGGGTCACGCGTTAGTAAAAACAGTAATTTAGAAGAAAAAGCGAATTAATCAAAATTACCCCTTGAACCAGAGTAACCCAGTAAGTAGTGTGTGTTATCATGACTACGTTCTTGTGTAAGGAAGTACTTCGCCATTTGGACTGCTCCGAAAATGAGCGCGGTGAGATTCAGCTGTATCCTGCCTCTCGAAAAATTAACTACGAATAACTCGGTAGACCAACAGCGGTTTGCTGAATACGGTATTTCTATGATAGTCAAGTCAGCAACTTTTTTCGAAACAAAAACAAACAATAATATTTATAATAATTAATTTATAAAAATAAAATAAGTTTGATTTTCTCTGAGTATTCTCGTGTGATTCGATTTGTTTATTGGTAACGTAAAAAAAAATGTCTTATGAAATAGCCTATTGTCAGTATGTTATGAACAGCTCTGCAGTACCTGTGACTGTGACTAAGACGCACTTAGCCAATAACCATGAAGACGCCATTATAAGACTGAACACATAACTTGTCATTTGTTTCATCACTGTGGTCTCGTAATATTGAGGAAACTGAGGCGCTATTAAATCGGGCGTTTAATGTGTTTATTATACACAGTGGCGATTCTCATGGTTGCCCTTGGTGTATAATATCTGTCCACGACTTAACTTTTCTGAATTTTGAATCCGTAAAATGGATTGCCAGTCGGGCTGCCACTGCCAGTCAGATAAAAAAATACCGACGCATACATTTAAAAATAAATAAGCGACACTTTTAATTAACAATTGTTTTTATTCAGTTTCTGATTTTTTGACATAATATGACATAGTATACGGAATTCGCCGATAGTCAAATCAGCAACTTTTTACGAAACGTCAAAAACGCACTGTTAGTATCTCAGAGGTAAGTATGAAGTTTGTAGGGAAATGTGCCTAATGACGTCACAATTTTCTTTAGTGAAATTGTGTCCTTTTTGCTGTTTATGTATTTATAATTGCATAAATAAGCTGAAGTTTGGTTTTATGGAGTATTTTCGTATGATTTGTTTATTGGTACGTATTTTTTTTGTGTTGAATGACCCTATTGTAATATTTTAATTTTGACATGTTATGATTTTTGATTGTATAATATTCTCGTAGAGGCCTATGTCCAGCAGTGGACGTCATTTGGCTGACATGATGATGATGAATATTCTCGTGTTGAAGTTTTCATTAATTTTTATATGCTTTATTTTGATTATTATTTATTATAGGTACCATTTTATTATTGACAACGTATTTATGTTATTGTATTATATTGGCAATTGTAGTTAATTGGACTTTTTTTTTGTACGCCGGAAGGCAAATAATTATAAATATATAAATAGTGGTACCTACTATTTTATATATTTTCCACCTCTGTAATAACTTATGTTTAGCTAATGAACACCTTTGTCTTATCTTAAATTGCTGATACATGTATTATGGTAAACAAATGGTTGAATGATGTTATTTGTCCCCATTCTTATTAAGGTTGTAAGGGACAAGTATAGGACAAATGTTAAGCACTGGGACATTTACTTTCAGTTCAGTTCAGGTGACTTTTCCAGCCAGCAGTTCTGCTGCAAGGACAGCGAAAAAATCTCAAAGTATATTTATAAGCAGGTATGTTTTATTTTTAACCATACAGGTTGTGTGACCTGTAATATTAGCAAAAAATGTAAAGCACGCTTCCTCAGAGCACCTACAGTAACCTCTTATGTCCAAAAAAAATATAATTTTTTATTTGTGAGAAATTTTTATCTAAAGTGGTACTGAATCTTGGCACCACGAGATTATAGCGCGGCAGTCACTGCTGATTTTGAGGTAAAATCTAGTTATGATTCATAATTGTTGTTGCATTTTTAGTTAAAAAGGATTTTATTTTATTTTTTTAAAATATTTAGTTTTGATAATAAATAGTTATTAATATCACTCCAGTAGAGTAAAAAAGTACACGTAAGCTATATTTGTATAAAAAAGATTCCAATATTTATACTTAAATTTAAACCGTTTGAAAATAATTGCTGGAAAGCTCAGTAGTGTACTGTTTAATTTTTTTTTCCTATTACAGGCCACATCCTGTATATTTTTCAACGTTAAAATGATCTGTCGGGCTATTGGGGATGGTTGGCTACGAGATGAGCACAGGGACTCAGAGTAAGGATTTCTATAGAGATCCCATAAGAGTTCCAACAAGAGGGACAGAAAATCTCTTACGCAGTTAAATTGAGAACTGGTCTTAAACGTCTGGCGGTTTATCATAAACAACCTCTTTAATTTAGGCGGGTAATTGTTTATTTTCCTTGAACTATTTGACATGACGTGCTCTAACGTCTATAGTCAGGGTAATACACAGATATCAGAGTAAAGCAGATCCGCTCATTTAAGTTGAACGATTTCTGTACATCTGATCTATTCTCACTAATGCACAAATCAGTAAGTTTGAGATATACAGACGAGTGACATCTGACAGGTCTTCACCTGTCAGTGTCTCCGTCGTCATAACTGAAAATTGTACTGATGTTGTGGTGGGTTAAGTTTATATGGGATCCTGGTGTGCTTTCAAAATGCAATAATTTGTTAACAGTCGTACTATCCGTCGCATTCTAACTCATTTTGGTGCACCACAAGGATTTAACGAGACAACTATATGAAAAATCACTGGCTTTGTACCGCGAGTCTGCTTTTCTCTGATGTCTGTGGGGTAATATTAGTCTCGTTTGCGTGTCAACGCCGTCATCGTCACCTAGTAACATGTTTACACAACCGAGTTGAACAATGCTGTCACTGTCCGTGCGGATTCGGGTAGATTAACACTCCGGGAATGTGTGAAAACCGACTTTAGAAGAAGAACAGGCCTGCTATAGGCAGATAACTGTCATTTTAATTATGGACGACATTTAGAAACAGATCTTTTTTTTTAAAACCACGTCGGTGGTTTACAAGCGTACGGCCCGCCTTATGGTAAGCGGTCACCGCAGCCTATGGACGCTTGCAACTCCAGGGGTGTCACATGCGCATTGCCAACCATTTAAAAATTTTGAGCTACCTTACACACGCTCTCTAAAGTTCCGAAACTATTCGGGCACGTAGTGTGTTCCGTAGGTTTTGTTATGAGTTATTAGAATTCATGGCACACACTCTTCTCCGAGCATTAAACTAGCGTCGTGCCCAAATAAGCTGTCGGAGTGCGCAGGGTCACGCTATAGTATGCATTGTTTATCAAGTATGAGCGCGCGTTATTAACACATTCATTATTAGGAATTGTGTTAAGCGTACTACACAATTTAGGGGTAAGTATACTAAACTACTCGGTAAATTGCGTACTTATTCGTGCGACAGATAGTGGACCCGGGTATGTCCTAAAAATACCAAGACCGCCGGAGGATGGGCAGCAGCAAACCTGAAGTGCGGTGGAGATACTGCGATCGCCGACCCGCATGGCATTTACCCCTAAATTGAGAGAGGCCAATGTCCAGCAGTGGACGTCCTTCGGCTGATATGGTGGTGGCGTGCGATAGATATGTCCAATATGTCGCGTATGAATTAGAGAGATATTAGCGCTTGAGGCGCTAGTGTAAAGCAAAGCAAGCTCTCCGAATATGTGAAAATGTCACTGTTTTTACCCACAAACAGTGACATTACAGTTACGCTAATTAGATTAATGTAGCGTATATTTTGCGATACCTGTGATTAATTATGGCAAATGATTTACGGGTCAATGAATGTCAGTGCTTTGAGATCTGTACTCGCAGGTCGTTTTATGAAACTGATGTGTTCTTTTACTCCGAACAAAACAATACATATTATTTAAAATTAAAATTAATTTAATATATTAAAATAATGTTAATGTTAAATGTTAATTTATTATATTAAAATTTTACTTATATTTCTTGTAACTGTATAATTGTATAGCTTTATGTCATTTTCCAATTTAATTTTAGAGTTATCTGCTGCTTTAATCACCTATTGTATGAAGAAAGCGACTTTGTGCGAACGGCTTCACAAGGGCCGAGCACCTTGGTACCGTGTCGCTTTAACGCCATGTTTAATTGTCATACTAAATTTCTAACGGGTCAGAGCGACAGGGTCCCAAGTTGTCCGGTTACTTGTCCACTTGGTTATATAATTTAATAGATGACTATTATTGGCCTTATTTTAAGTAATTACTAATTATGTAATAGTTATATCTACGGCTGTTGTCGTCCTAAATACTAATAAATAAATAAATCAATACTGCGCACCACTGTGGCTTGCTCGATATTTTTACCGTTACGGGATACCTGAGATTAATTATGGCAAACGATTTACGGGTCAATGAATGTAAGTGCTTTGAGGTAGTTTTATCTTTCGGAAACTGATGTGCTCTTTTATTCCAAACAAAACAGTACTGCGCACCTCTGCGGCATGCTCGATATTTTTACGTTACGTATGCGATGCGATCAAGTAGAGAGACTTTCAGCATAGCCCTCTCTTTGGGTGATTTAATACTATTATTTATTGTGTGACTGGACCTACACGGAGAAGGATTAGATCAAATTTTGGGGAGTTATGTAGTAGTTATGACCTATGTGTCACAATTCTAACAAATAGTGATCTGTTTTTTGTCCAACTCAAATATAAGACTCCATACAACGCATTGTATTCTTTGGCAGCTTCATTTTTGAGGTCCCACACCTCCACTAATTATTGATCAAGTGTCAGACATTTAGGTAAACTCGGACAACATACTTATGTGATGTGTGGTGTGATATAATATAACTATGTGCATGTGATGAGTTGGGACGATTATTAAAAGCAAATTGATTTAATAATACGACACATTTTATTAATCTTTCCTTAACACATTAACTAAATGGCAGCGCAAATCTCACATCATAAAATCAAATATTTTTACAAAAATATCAAATTTATATCGAGTAAATTTATTTTGTAAATATTACATACGAATGCGCGTGTCACTTCTCGACATAAAATATTATTATAATAAATAAATAAACCTATACAATAATTCGCTATAAATATGATTGGATTTCTTCGAAAAATTTGAGAGCGTCCGAGAACTGATTGTATATCAGACAATCTCAAAATTTTGTCGCATATCACTCCGTCATTCGTTCGACTTGTTTATCACGACGATAATACTCGTACTTACTGGACACATTTCTAATTCGATGATTCATCGAGAATTTTGGGGTGAGCCGCTATCCGAGGAAGGCTTTTCTTCAGCGGTTTAATCTGTCTCTTTATAAGGTGTTCTAGCTCCCCGATCGATTTGATTTCTTTGAATTCCACGGCACTTCTCGCTCCTCCGAGTCTACCGAGGTATCGGTACACGTTTTGGTTAGCCTGGCACTGTCCGCAGTTGTACGGCACGGGCACAGCGTTCGGGAAGTTCTGTTGGGCCGAGCTCATATCAGTGTTGTTGCCGGGACAGTACGGTACGAAGACTACGGGAACGAAGCCGATGATTCCGTAAGGAGCGTAGTAGCCTTGGTTAGGTTGTTGCGGTTGCGGCTGGGAGACGGCGGTTGAATCGTTCTTGCCGGGGTTTACCAGATAGCACGGACATTGTCCGGGGCTCGGCACGATTGGCAGCGGGTAAGGTATGACGTAGATCGGGAAGGGCGGCATTTGCGCGCCTGGTGGAGGCTGAGAAGGAGGCTGTACTCCGGTGCCCGTGGGTTGACCGTCTGAATCTGGAATAAGAAATATTGGTTGTAAACTTTATTTTCAAATAACCTACTTAATATTTTTCACTCGCGGACAAAATAATACGGGTCGGTAAAATATCGTCAAATATTCCTAAAATAGTACAAGGTTGTACATTTCTTTAGATCCATTCTTTATTTAATTTAACATTTAATCTGCAATACTAACAGTTAAAAAAATAACGTAACCAGGTTTAAATCGGGCTCGTGAAAACCCATGAAAAAAGCGACGAATCACAAAAAACGTCATTTTTGGATATTTATATTTTTAAATTACTTATATAGTTGGGTGGTTGGTGGTTGGTAATACTAAGTTATTATGTAACTATAAAAAAAACCTTAATGCGGTTATTAAATTCAGGATGACCCGAAATTTTTGACCGCAAGTGTATAAATAGAAAAGGTTCCGTAAAGCGTTGCCTTCTCTCGTCATTATGACAGCTAAAGAAATGACCGAAATAAGGCTAACAGTTCCGGAACGGCTTGTACGTAATTTCTCGGAATTCCCGTTGTTTATTATTATTACGTGCAAGCCGGTACAGCGCTGCAAACGCTATGTCGAAGCAAATGCGTATCTGCTTCGTCGTAGCGCAAGAAATAAGTATATTTTGTTTACAATACATACTGCTTAAAATCCTTATAAGGTATTGAATCAAAATTTCCTAGAGGGCTGGCTACGAGCACCTAAAGCGAGCTACACACTAGGCAGATACGATAAGATTTTATCTGCGTATAACTGGAGAGGGGAGTGATACCGTCTCCCTCATATAAGCGAGACGGCTTAACTCCCCTCCCCAGTTATACGCAGATAAAATCTTATCGTATCTGCGTAGTGTGTAGCTCGCTTAAGTGTTTGAGTCAAGCCATAATATTTAAGCTACTTTGGAAAGACGTAGTTACTTTAATTGTTGTGTTGTACTTGACACGCGATTAAATTTTCTGGTAACTTAGTGATTCTGGTAAAACTTATATGTAATTTTTTCTCATTAACTGAACAGAACAAAATGTACGGTATATTTCTGTATTTTTGTTTTTATAAAATAACGTTTAATTTAGTTAAAATTATAAGCAAGGTATGTAATATTATAAAACTTGGTTTCTCTGAACCATTCCAACGAAAACTTAAAGAACAGAAATTCAGTTACTTTTATTTTTTATAACAAAGTTGAGAATGAATCCTACCTGGGTATCCAGGTTGACCGGGGCCTCCGGGTTGGCCGGGTTGTCCTGGCTGTCCTGGGGTTCCTGGTTGTCCGGGTTGTCCTGGGTAACCGGGTTGACCAGGCTGACCAGGGCCTCCGGGTTGACCAGGGTGTCCTGGCTGACCTGCCTGTCCAGGGTGTCCTGGATATCCTGGTTGGCCAGGTTGACCAGGGCTTCCTGGCTGTCCGGGTTGGCCAGGGTACCCCGGCTGTCCTGGCTCTCCGGGTTGGCCGGGTTGTCCTGGCTGTCCTGGGGTTCCTGGTTGTCCGGGTTGTCCTGGGTAACCGGGTTGACCAGGTTGACCAGGGCCTCCGGGTTGACCAGGGTGTCCTGGCTGACCTGGCTGTCCAGGGTATCCTGGTTGGCCAGGTTGACCGGGGCCTCCTGGCTGTCCGGGTTGGCCAGGGTGCCCTGGTTGGCCGGGGCCTCCTGGCTGTCCAGGCTGTCCTGGGTATCCTGGTTGACCAGGTTGACTGGGGCCTCCCGGCTGTCCGGGTTGACTAGGGTGTCCTGGCTGTCCGGGTTGACCTGGTTGACCAGGGTGTCCTGGCTGACCTAAATCAGAATCAAAATTTATTTATTTGTTTAACATAGGTACAATGTAAAGATCTTAAGACTAAAGCATGTAACGAACACTGTTTAGCCAGCGGGCGTACAAAATATTGTACCTAATGTATTTATTTGGTAACTTTTTTTTGCAGGTTTGATATAGATAATTGGAATTAAAACAAATTAAAAATAACGTTAACATAGACATAATATCAATAGTTACAATATTAATGTCCAACAAAAATGAAAGTATAACTTTCTATAACAATTCAAATAAAAAATCGGACGTTTCAAATTGGTGAAATATTGTAGTAAAATTTACGAATAAAAAATATAGTTAACTTTTTCTTTGAAGATCCAATTGATAACTCCTTTATGGTGCTTGGAATTTTATTATAAATTTTTGGATCCTCTCCCAGTAGACTCTCCCTTACAATGCACTGTTAAATTTTTTGAGACGCAACATATAACTAACATACTGTGTGTGATCTTTTGGGGAGCCATCGTTTGTTGGTGACTGGTTTGATATATAGGTTAAAATTTCATTTTACGAAAAAAAGCAGTTTTTAAAATGTACAGACAGGAGGAAGGGCCTAGATTTTGAGTGAATTAAACACGGAAAACATTTATTTTTCCATTTTAATTCACTTATAGCTCGGGTGCATCTTTTCTAGGCTATAAATAACACCATATCAACTGAATTTCCCGAAAAAAAATCTCCATATCTTAACCTTTTAGCGCCCTCTGTACACGCACACGTACAGCCATTCTTCTATTTTTATTTAATTAATAACATAACATAACATAGCACGTAGAACCGATGGCCGTTGGGGCGGAAAGGTTCTCGAGTGGCGGCCACGTACCGGAAGGCGTAGCGTGGGCAGGCCCCCCACACGGTGGACTGATGACCTGGTGAAGGTCGCGGGTGTCCGCTGGATGCGGGTGGCGCAGGATCGGTCATTGTGGAAGTCTTTAGGGGAGGCCTATGTCCAGCAGTGGACGTCTTTCGGCTGACATGATGATGATGATGATGAATAACATAAACTCTAGTAAATTACAGCCAGTTTTATTTTGAGCGGTAATGGGTAAGGATGCAAAAAGTTCATGATAGGAAACCCGTAGAGCGTCTGTAGGTATTTACTATTTTAGAGCGCTTGTAAAGAGCATAAGCAGAATTTTCTAATTTATCCCCCCAAATGTGGCCTCCACACATATTTTTTACAAACCTTCAAGTCTCGTATTTTATTTTTATTTTAATTTTATTGTGTTAACGGTACATTATCCATATAACGGCAATATGTTTTAAAGTTTAATATGACGAAACTACCCTTTTCACAAACACATTTTAAAATATTGATATTAGAGCTACTGGCCTGTAATTTTGAAGGGACTTTTTGACACCTTCTTATGTAAAGGTTTAATAGCGTTATTATTTTAAGCATGCCTTTGTTGTTTAAAGGATGATTCACAGTAGGCCGTTCCGTGTCCGGGCCGGCCCGTTTTCTTCTAGCGAAATACGCCGGCCGTTGCGTTTGCTGTCATAGAAAACGGGCCGGCCCGGACACGGAACGGTCTACTGTGAATCATCCTTTAGGTAGGAGAAAGTCTATATTTCCAAAGAAGTTGCCGTTGTTTCTTGTCACAAGACCTTACGGTCTTTGATAGCCACTTTCCTCTTTTATTGGTCTTTTTCATGGGAAAGCATAAGTCATACAGAAATTAAAAATCAGCCAGGAAAATGTTCTAAGCTACATTAGGATCGTGCTTATTGTAAATACATATTAGCAAAGTATAGGTAATCCAGATATTTCTTAAATAACTTTAAATTTACCTGGCTGTCCGGGTTGTCCTGGGTATCCTGGTTGACTGGGTCCTCCTGGCTGTCCTGGTTGACCAGGTTGGCCGGGGCCTCCTGGCTGTCCGGGTTGACCTGGGTGTCCTGGCTGACCAGACTGTCCGGGTTGTCCTGGGTATCCTGGTTGACTAGGTTGACTGGGCCCTCCTGGCTGTCCTGGTTGACCAGGTTGGCCGGGGCCTCCTGGCTGTCCGGGTTGACCTGGGTGTCCCGGCTGACCAGGCTGTCCGGGTTGTCCTGGGTATCCTGGTTGACTAGGTTGACCGGGTCCTCCTGGGTGTCCTGGCTGTCCGGGTTGTCCGGGGTGTCCTGGTTGACCAGGTTGGCCGGGGCCTCCTGGCTGTCCAGGTTGTCCTGGATATCCTGGCTGTCCGGGTTGACCAGGGTGTCCTGGCTGTCCTGGCTGGCCCGGTTGTTCGAGTTGTCCTGGGTATCCTGGCTGACCAGGTTCACCGGGCTGTCCTGGGTATCCTGGATCAACAACAATAAAATTGTGTCAAACAGTTATTAGTATTACTCTTCATATGGTTTTACTGTGTTTTTTTAATATTAAGTATAATGAGTGACAGTGACGTTTCAGATAAAATATAAATCTTCTTGGTTTTGAGATATTTGTACTCGTATCCATTGTGTCAGCTAATAATTCAATAAATTTATCAAAAATTAGTAAAGAGTTTTCCAATGGACGGTTCGATGTTGAAAAGAAATTAAACAGACTGTGTGCGAAATATTCATATTATTTCTTTTTATTTGAAAGGGGCATATGTATGTGGCATGTTTCAAATGTCCGCCACGCTACGTATCACACCAGCTAGTCTTTTTTTGTAGGGTTTCTTAAATAACATGTAAATTAAATCTAAGCCGTAATCCGCCGATGCCCTTGCTTAAAGTCAACATAACTCATATCATCGCTTAAAAAGTATCCGGATATTTATATACAGCAGTCATTGAAAATTGGACCTCTCATTCATGCAACCTTAAGAGGGCGTAGTACGTTCGGTTCTCCATACAAACGTATTTACGCTCTCATTTTAAAACGCCATACTGGAATAACATGAAACTTTGTATACACAATGGGATCCGGCATATCTCGGTCGGAAATTAGTTTCTGTTGCTTAAAATTATAATGGAGAAAAAATACAACGATTATTAAGGTTTTCATACAAGCCGTAAAAAACTCAAAAAACCTCTGTATTTTTTTTCTTTTACAATTTCTAGCAACAGAAACTAATTTCCGACCTAGATATGCCGGATCCCATTGTGTATACAAAGTTTCATGTTATTCTAGCATGGCGTTTTAAAATGAGAGCATAAATACGTTTGTATGGAGAACCGAGCGTACTGCGCCCTCTTAAGCAGCCCTGGCATATAATAACGATGTGGTGTTCCAGTAAAAATGGTATACGTTCGCAAACAAAAAAAAAACTTGAATATATAATATACCCTGTACTCTTAATTATTATATCTCAACATCGACTCGTCAGGATTTTTACCACAAGTTAAGTGCAGAAATTGCAAAGCGTCTGGTTGACGTAACTGGTGACTGAAGAGCTGGCAACTTACTCGCACAAGGTATCAGCATTGCGATACAGTGAGGAAATGCCACAAGTATCATCGGTACAATGCCTCAAGGCCCTGTTTTAGATATAAGTTCGATTTAATTTTATTAAAAATTAAAACATTACAGGGCCCAGTGCACACTCGCCTTAGTTTACAATTTCGTTACATTATGTAAACTATTTCGTTACGATATTTCATAACTTCTTTTTCGTTACGTACATCTTTAGTAAGAAATACTCATTTAAGTTATTTTGGCTAAGGATTTTTGTATATATTTTCATGGTACAATAATAAATGTATATTTCTATCGTAAATATCGTTAAAATCAGTTCCTATTATTATTATGTTGTAGCCTGCTTAGCTAGCATGATTAATTCGTCCCTCTCCCACTACTTGCCATTACTTGAACATTTGACGGCCTGTCTAGCCTAGTTGGTAGTGACATTGCCCCCGATGCTAGAGGTCCCGGGTTAGAATCCTGGCCAGGGCATTATTTGTGCATTTAGCATTTGTTCCTAGAACTTGAATGTTTTCTTTGTATTTATATATATAAGTATGTATATAGTCGTCTAGAATCCATAGTACAAGCTTTGCTTAGTTTGGGACTAGGTCGACTTGTGTAAAGATTGTCCCCCAGTATTTATTTATTTAATTTAATTTGCTAATGTAGTAGGGTGGAAATCTATATGTCCATTATGAATGTGATTATGATCAACTAGCCTAGTTTTTTAGGGTTGCGGTCCTGTGTATAGTTTTGTCAGGTGGTCTGGAGTTTTTATACACTTCATTCCAATATTTCTACTTTATTAAACTGCGCTTTTTCTTGACCTGTGGCCTGTCCTAAGTGACTGAATTATCGCATGAGAACCAATTCGAACATGCTGTTTATGATATGAAAATAGACACATATCATAAATAGCTTTCAAGCGATAAGTACCTGGTTGTCCTGGGTATCCGGGGCCTCCTGGCTGTCCGGGTTGGCCTGGGTGTCCGGGTTGTCCAGGGGTTCCTGGCTGGCCTGGTTGTCCGGGGTATCCTGGTTGGCCAGGCTGCCCGGGGCCTCCTGGCTGTCCGGGTTGGCCTGGGTGTCCGGGTTGTCCAGGGGTTCCTGGCTGGCCTGGTTGTCCGGGGTATCCTGGTTGGCCAGACTGCCCGGGGCTTCCTGGCTGTCCTGGTTGGCCTGGGTGTTCTGGTTGACCAGGGGTTCCTGGCTGGGCTGGTTGTCCGGGGTATCCTGGTTGGCCAGGTTGCCCAGGGCCTCCTGGCTGTCCGGGTTGGCCTGGGTGTCCGGGTTGTCCAGGGGTTCCTGGCTGGCCTGGTTGGCCAGGCTGACCGGGACCTCCTGACTGTCCGGATTGGCCTGGGTGTCCTGATTGTCCGGCTTGTCCTGGGGTTCCTGGCTGGCCTGGTTGTCCTGGGTATCCTGGTTGGCCAGGCTGGCCGGGGCCTCCTGGCTGTCCGGGTTGGCCTGGGTGTCCTGGTTGTCCAGGGGTTCCTGGCTGGCCTGGTTGGCCGGGACCTCCTGGCTGTCCGGGTTGGCCTGGGTATCCTGTTTGGCCGGGCTGACCAGGTTTACCGGGGCTTCCGGGTTTTCCTTGGTCGCCGGGCTGTCCTGCTTGTCCTGGGTATCCTGGCTGACCGGGGCCGCCTGGTTGGCCGGGTTGACCTGAATTAGAACAATTATCATTGGATGTAATGGTTCATATTTGTAGGCTTCAGCATTTTGCTCATCGTCAAACAGAGGCTTTATTATAAACAAGGCAAATATAAATAATATAAACGAGGCGTAGAATGAATGTAAGTTGTAAGCGAAGGTATTAATCTTGTTTTTTAAATAAGATATTTCTAAAAAGAAATAAAAAGAATGTTTACGTTAAATGTCGGTATGAACCTAATTCTACAGTAAAACAGTATGGAATTGAGATGGTGAAAGAAAATTCGTTTTAATTGATACCTTATACGTGGTACCTACATAAGGAGATGACTTAAATTAGTACCTGGTTTTCCTGGCTGACCTGGCTGTCCTGGGGTTCCTGGTTGTCCGGGTTGTCCCGGGTATCCGGGATGTCCGGGCTGTCCTGGGTATCCTGGCTGACCGGGGCCGCCTGGTTGGCCGGGTTGTCCTGAATCAGAACAATTATGTGTTGCGATTCATTTTAGCGGGCTCATAGTCAAACATAGGCTTCATACTTAAACAAGATAAATCTTACGAGGTGTCAATTGGTTTGTATAGAATTAATGTATGTCTTATACGAAGGTACAATACTTGTTTTGATAAATTAGTTATTTCTAGAAGATGATTTGTAATTAGCACCTGGTTTTCCGGGCTGCCCTGGCTGTCCTGGGGTTCCTGGTTGTCCGGGTTGTCCTGGGTACCCGGGATGTCCGGGCTGTCCTGGCTGTCCTGGGTATCCTGGCTGACCGGGGCCGCCTGGTTGACCAGGTTGTCCTGAATCAGAACAATTATGTGTAGTGATTCATTTTAGTGGGCTCATATCATAGTCAAACACAGGCTCCATACAAAGGCAAATCTTACGAGGTGTCAATTGGTTTGTATTGAATTAATGTCGGTTTTATACGAAGTTTTTATATTTGTTTCGTTAAATTAATTATTTCTAAACAGATATATAAAAATAAAAAATTTGTGAATGTGGCGGGTACCTACGTATACAGTACAACAATATGGAATTGTGATGATGAAAGAAAATGAGTTTTAATTAGTAAACAGATATATGGTATCTATATGACGAGGTGATTAATAATTAGTACCTGGTTTTCCTGGCTGCCCTGGCTGTCCGGGGGTTCCTGGTTGTCCGGGTTGTCCTGGGTATCCGGGATGTCCGGGCTGTCCTGGTTGTCCTGGGTATCCTGGCTGACCGGGGCCGCCTGGTTGGCCAGGTTGTCCTAAATTTTAACAATTATGATTGGATGTAGTGATTCATATTAGTGGGTGTGGACTTCAGCATTTTGCTCATCGTCAAAGACTTTGTAATTAAATAAGGCAAATCTTACGAGGCGTTAATGGGTTTGTATAATATTAATGTATATTTTATACGAATTTTTTATACTTGTCTCGATAATTTAGTTATTATTAAACAGAAATAAAACTTGAGATTTTTGTGAATGTAGCCGATACCTACGTATACGTAACACAATATGTAATTGTGATGATGAAAGTAAATGAGTTTATTTATTTATTTATTTTCAAGAGATAACAAACAACTATACACAATTTAATACAAGTAGCATAATAATTACAAATAGTATAGGCTCATGTACAGTCAACAAGTTTTAATTAGTACAGAGATACATGGAACCTACAGCCTTGGCCAGAAGTATTAAGCACACCCGCGTTTTTCATATAAAAGTAAAACTTTGAATAAAGCATTTGATATCTTTTATTATAGAAAATTCTAATATTTTTCAATAACACTAACTTAATTTTTATAATATTCATTGACGTTAAAAATCATTGCACTTAAAAAAAGCCATTTGATCCTTTTATTGCGAACCCGATTATTTTTAGGGTTCAGTTTTCTAGGATAAATAGCTACTTCGAAATTATATCTGCTGAAATTTTCTAGATGTGTATACAGGGTGATTCAGGAGACGTGAGCAGGACCAACACTACATACATAGTAAATGGCAATGAATCATTCACCATTGTATTTAAGTGAAACATCGATACCTTTTTCCTGTATTTATATATCCTGTATATATCATGGTCACCCTATAACAACTGGTTTATAAAGATTAAACCTCTAACTGTTATGACAGCACTTTTTTACGAAGAAAGTAAATTGTCACATTGAGTGAGATACGGTATTTCAAGAGTAATCGGACTCAGATGACATTCAATTTGACACGTATCACTTGACTGAAGTATTCTGATTGTAGAGTGACCATGAATTTCGTAAATAATTTAAAACATTTTGTTTTCAACACCAAAGATAAATGAACGTTAATTTTACTAATAGTGGCACGAAGCAGTAGCTTATGATCTACTGAATCTATAGTGTTGATTTTGCTCACGTCTCCCGAATCACCCTGTATACATTATTATATTTTGCGTCAATTTTTAGTTTTGTAACTAAAAAAAATCTGGCCAAGGCTGTACATAACGAGGTGATTGATAATTAGTACCTGGTTTTCCTGGCTGCCCGGGCTGTCCTGGGGTTGCTGGTTGTCCGGGTTGTCCTGGGTACCCGGGATGTCCAGGCTGTCCTGGGTATCCTGGTTGACCGGGGCCGCCTGGTTGGCCGGGTTGTCCTGAATCAGAACGATTATGTGTAGTGATTCATTTTAGTGGGCTCATAGACAAACACAGGCTTCATACTTAACACAGTCACTGCTAGCCACGCCCCCTAGGAACAAACTTGCATAGAAGTGAACGCATACGTGCGTTGGTGGCAGTGAATGCGTTAAACAAGGCAAATTGGTTTGTATCAAATTAATGTATGTTTTATACGAAGATTTAATACTTGTTTCGATACATTAGTAATTAAATAGAAATAAAAATTATGATTGCTTAGTATAGTAGAACAATATGGGATTGTAATGATAGAAAATGAGTTTTAACAAGTACATAGATACGTGGTACCTACATAAGAAGATGATTTATAATGAGTACCTGGTTTTCCTGGCTGCCCTGGCTGTCCTGGGGTTCCTGGTTGTCCGGGTTGTCCTGGGTACCCTGGATGTCCGGGCTGTCCTGGCTGCCCTGGGTATCCTGGCTGACCCGGGCCGCCTGGTTGGCCAGGTTGTCCTGAATCAGAACAATTAACATTGGGCGTAGTGGTTCATTTTAGTGGGTGTGGTCTTCAGCATTTTGCTCATCGTCAAATAAAGGCTTTACACTTAAACAAGGAAACCTTACGAAGCATCAATCGGTTTGTATAGAATTTATGTATGTGTCATATGAAGGTTTAGAACTTGTTTCGTTAAATTAGTTATTTCTTAACAGAAATAAAAATTGTGAGTGTGGGGGTACCTATTTTTACAGTAAAACAATATGGGATTGTGATGATGAAAGAAAATGAGTTTTAATTACATGGTATATAGATACGTAGTGCCTACATGAGATAATTTATTATTAGTACCTGGTTTTCCTGGCTGCCCTGCCTGTCCTGGGGTTCCTGGTTGTCCGGGTTGTCCGGGATGTCCGGGCTGTCCTGGCTGTCCTGGGTATCCTGCAAGATACGATTTTTTTGTTATAAGAAAACAAATATCGCACTCTTGTAATTTGTAGATACACGTTATATCAAAAATAATAACAATTAAAGAAATATTTAAAGTAATAAACTAAGGCTGGAAAAATAAAAATATAAATTATATTATAAAAAAAAAACTTGACCGTAATTGGCACTAGGCGGTAAGGTGCCCAGGAGGCTGGCGGCATTGCCACGTTGTATAGCAATACGTTAAGTTAGGTATGAGCCAGCCCTCTGGTCACTAGAAGCGTCGACGAGGCATTTTGAAATAACTAGTATTATGTCACGTATTATAAATAGGTAAATAGGTACCGGGTTGTCCTGATTGTCCTGGCTGTCCAGGTTGGCCTGGCTTGCCGGGTTGTCCTGGGTATCCTGGTTGACCTGGTCCTCCTGGTTGGCCGGGTTGTCCTAGAGTAATAGTTATAATTAATAACAAAAGCCTGCTTATAATAAAGAAATAGAATTGAAATAGATATACATTTATTAACGACTTTAACGAATCAGTAAAATATCCCAAAACGAAAACCATTTTTTGTATGTTATGTAAATAATCATGTGAAGGTTATTTTTTCTAAATAGTCACATTATTCTTAATAATCAAGTATTCGTATACCAGCAATTTAGTGTTTACATCTTTGGCGCAATTTAGTAAATACATATTTTACAAGTCAAATGAAACAGCATTTTCCTCATAAACTACATGAAAGCCAAATAAAGTTATTATTTAACCGTTGTATATACAGTAGTACTAAATTGAAATTAGAAGTCATGCATCTTAAATATTCAAAACAGTTGTCAACATTTACTATAACTAAAATTAATGTAACCCACACCAATCGTGATAATAAGGAAAATGCTAAGTTAGTAATCTACAATATCTACATGTATTTATGAAAATACCATAAAATAAATAGAGTAAATGATTGTCTAAATCCTAATTGAGGAACATTTTACACTTATCAATCCTAGGATAATTTAAACCATGGGCCAGGGCTCGGAACAGGTTAACCTCAAAACCCCGAAACATACAACTATTTTGAATTAGTTTATGCTCTTCAACTTCATGTAGGACTCAATAATGTAATTAGGCCATTTCGTCGTATTATCAAATTGCCTGTTCAAACATGAAATAGTAAACGAAATAACTAAATACAAAACCGATTTGATGTATGGAGAAAATACCGGTTTCCGAGCCCTGCCATGGGCACCAGCCTAAGATCGAAGTTTAGGGATTTACTCGAGTGCGGCAGGTTACCTCAACTGAAAGGCGGGTAAAAAGGCGTATAAGTATATTATTATGATTGCGCGTTTACGGCATTTAAATGAAATAGCCACGAGCTCACCTCACGCTCAAACCCTTCCATAGGGCCACTCCCACCGCCCAAACCGGCAGATTTACATACGTCCTTTATCAGAGGCACACTATCAATTTGAGTATCAGACGCGCTTTTACATTGTTTTGTACCTGTAGACGGTCCTCCCATTGGCAGAGGGGTACACATCATAATATATTTTTCTCAAACATGCAATGAAATATTGATGTTATGTTCCTTATAACAGGCTGCGAAGTATGACGTTTCAGGTGCGGCTAGGACAAGAGGTCGTTAATGGAATTTCATACAAATCTTGCAGGCCTAGGCCGGCAAAGTCCTCTTTTTTTAATTTTCATTCCACATAAATTGTCAGGCACCATGACATTCTGCCACTAAAAAATAAAACTTTTTTTTGTTGTTTATTTCATTGCATGTTTGAGAAAAGCACTATACATACCTCGGCGGGAAATATGGGGTTGCCCGCCTCAGACCTATCCGACCTCGCTTCGCTCGGCCGTCTATATATGTCTTCGGCCGGCAACCCCTTACGTCCCGGCCTCTGTAGTAATGTACTAATATAACCTTTCTTTATATACCATACAATCTACAAAATCATATGGGTCCGAACGACGCTCAAGTAAATCCATATTTGGCATCGTGGGCTTCCGTACTCTCTTCTTGGGCTCTAGCATGATCGCGTTTATGTTGAACGTATAATATTCGTCCCTTTCGTACAGTCAACAGCAAATGTAGATGATTATTTTAGTACTTTGTCGCACTAACGTAACAATACTGCGACAGTTGAGATGAGATACGTCAAATTAGTGAGTGACAAGGTACTAAAATGATCATCTACTTTTGCTGTTGATTATTCTTACGAGTACATACTTGCTAGTAAGGGATGAATAAAATTTTCACTTGTAAGGTATTCTTCATTACCAATAAATGAAATCTAAGTCTATATCCAAACATGATCGCGCTAGATAGGCAGCCGGCAATATAACTCTTTATGCAAATTATACTTAAATATGTACATGGAAAACTTAAATACAATAAGTAAAATAACACAATACAAAATATAATATTTATGAATATTACACAAATATTTGGGATTTATTGGAACCCATAATAGGAAGGATCATTCATTAAGCTATTGCGTCGTTAGGATATATCGATAAATACACATCTACTCGTAGTAGGTATAATAAATTACACCAGCAGTACCAAAGTCAGTAATCTATTGGGGAAACGATTCTAGGAAAATAACGTGCAATATAACATGCTATATGCCAGAGATGTCTACCTGGTTGTCCTGGGTAACCAGGTTGATCAGGTTGTACTGGTGTTCCTGGATGTCCTGGTTGGCCGGGGTGTCCAGGTTGCCCTGGCTGTCCTGGATAGCCTGGTTGTCCAGGGCTTCCTGGCTGTCCGGGCTGGCCCGGGTATCCTGGTTGTCCGGGCTGGCCTGGGTATCCTGGTTGACCAGGTTGACCTGGTGTTCCTGGCAGTCCTGGTTGGCTTGGGTAGCCGGGTTGCCCTGGCTGCCCTGGATAGCTTGGTTGTCCAGGGCCTCCTGGTTGTCCTGGTGTTCCTGTCTGTCCTGGTTGTCCGGGCTGGCCCGGGTATCCTGGTTGTCCTGATGTTCCTGGCTGTCCTGGTTGTCCGGGCTGTCCTGGGTATCCTGGCTGGCCAGGTTGACCTGGTGTTCCTGGTTGTCCGGGCTGGCCTGGGTATCCTGGTTGACCAGGCTGACTTGGTGCTCCTGGCTGTCCTGGTTGGCCGGGGTATCCGGGTTGCCCTGGCTGGCCTGGATAACCTGGTTGTCCAGGGCCTCCTGGCTGTCCGGGCTGGCCTGGGTATCCTGGGTGTCCTGGTGTGCCTGGTTGTCCTGGTTGTCCGGGCTGGCCGGGATATCCGGGTTGCCCTGGCTGGCCTGGATAACCTGGTTGTCCAGGGCCTCCTGGCTGTCCAGGCTGGCCCGGGTATCCTGGTTGTCCTGGTGTTCCTGGCTGTCCCGGTTGTCCGGGCTGGCCGGGGTATCCCGGTTGTCCAGGTTGACCTGGTGTTCCTGGCTGTCCTGGTTGGCCGGGGTATCCGGGTTGTCCGGGCTGTCCTGGGTATCCCGGCTGGCTTGGTTGTCCAGGGCCTCCTGGCTGCCCGGGCTGGCCTGGGTATCCTGGTTGTCCTGGTGTTCCTGGCTGTCCTGGTTGGCCGGGGTATCCAGGTTGTCCTGGCTGTCCTGGGTATCCTGGCTGTCCGGGCTGGCCTGGGTATCCTGGTTGACCAGGTTGACCTGGTGTACCTGGCTGTCCTGGTTGGCCGGGGTATCCAGGTTGTCCTGGCTGCCCTGGGTATCCTGGCTGTCCGGGCTGGCCTGGGTATCCTGGTTGACCAGGTTGACCTGGTGTTCCTGGCTGTCCTGGTTGGCCGGGGTATCCAGGTTGACCTGGTTGTCCTGGGTATCCTGGTTGTCCAGGCTTTCCTGGGTATCCCGGTTGGCTTGGTTGTCCTGGGTATCCTGGTTGGCCGGGTTTTCCCGGAGTTCCAGACTGTCCTGGCTGTCCTGATCCCGCGAAGTAGAAGTAAAAATGGTTATGTGTCCAGGATTGTGTTAACTATTTATTTCTGTACGTAATTGTAAAAGTACGTACCTACTTACTTAACAAATAGTGTAATTAATAAATATTCTGCAGCGGTGAAATATTAAATAGTGTAGATTGATGTGAAGCAGACAAAGATGACCGAGTGGTTCGAGAATGACTGAATATGTTAGGTAATTTCTAAATTGAGGCTAGATAGTGCGGATCATTTGTATTATTATGCATTTAGTTAATGTTAATGTGTGGAGTGATGTGATGTATCTATTATTGCAATTATTAACGTTTGCCACACAAAATGTTAGAAAACTTTTGCCCAATGCACTGTTTATCCTATAACAGTATTTAATCTTGTAGAATATATATCTTATAGAAAAGAAAACAGTTCTTTTTAATCTGGTAGTTTGACCGGTACAGGTTTTTATCAGGAGGTTTTATAAAAACATATGTAAATATTTGGGCAAAAGTTTGAAGGTCAAGGTAAAAATAAGGGCTATCGATTTCGTGCTCACTAATAGGCACTACTGTCAAGTAAGGTCACCATACAATACACCCTATAGCTCTCAAAGTATTAAGTAAATAATTTTTAAGAAAAAAAACCGACTTCAATGGGGGAAGCCGGTGAAAGATTATTATACTTAGATGGTGCACTCTTAGATTTCATAAAATAAAATAAAAATGGCTATAAGTATGTTTATAGTGGTAGAAGATTAAGTACCCTCAATTCCTCATGGAATCATGGAAAAACCTTGCTTGCTTGACAAACAAAACGAAGAGAACAAATTGCCAAACGTGAACTACGCGTCGTTGAAGAGTTCTGTTCTGATCATCATCAGCAGTTCCACTTCATCAAATGTCACTTTTATGAATGAAAATGCTTGATTAGTTCATGAAAATACTAAAATCACTATTTGTGTGCCTTTCACATTTGAGGAGTTTCCTCGATTCCTAATAGATCCCATCTTTAGAACTCGAGCATGACAAAAATCAATCGTGAAAATAGAACTTGCTTAACAAACACAGCTAGAAGGACAAATCGCCATACGTGAACTTTTCGTCGTTGAAGAGTTCTGTTCTGATCATCATCAGCAGTTCCACTTCATCAAATGTCACATTTTTGTATGATAATGCTCGATTTGTTGATAAAAACACAAAAATCACTATATGTTTGCCTTTAAGACTTGAGGAGTTCCCTCAATTCCTCATGGATCCCATCATCAGAACTCGAGCATGACAAAAATTAATCATGAAAATAGAACTTGCTTAACAAACACAGCTAGGAGGACAAATCGCCAAACGTGAACTTTTCGTCGTTGAAGAGTTCTGTTCTGATCATCATCAGCAGTTCCACTTCATCCAATGTCACATTTTTGGATGCAAATGCTTGACTTGTTGATAAAAACACAAAAATCACTATATGTTTGCCTTAAAGATTTGAGGAGTTCCCTCAATTCCTCATGGATCCCATCATCAGAACTGCCCTTCGACAAAAACGGGACCAACTTGGATATATATACATACAATCAAAAAAATAATTTTTCAAATCGGTTAAGAAATGACGGAGTTATGGAGTAACAAACATTAAAAAAAAAAAAAAAAATACAACCGAATTGATAACCTCCTCTTTTGAAATTTTGAAGTCGGTTAAAAAGCTAAACACGCTATAAAAAGTATATGTGAAAATACCTGTCATTTCTGAGATAAGCTTTATTGCCTATAGGTTTTGATTTGCGGAGTGGTGAACTACTCGTCTAGACATTCGGTTGACTGCCTACCATCAGGCGGGCTGTAAGCTTGCTTACCACCGACATGGTATTAAAAAAATACGAGCCTTCATATGATAGTTTGTTTGGGCATGAATAGTTTACTCGTTTCTATGACCAACTTCCGTTTTCATCATCAATTAAACACTTGGCTGTGTTCCGAATCACGCTCACAGCGCTCAGAGCGCGCTCATGGTCGGACCGATTCACGCTCACAGCGCTTACACGAGATTTCGTGACGTCATTGGTGACGTCATGGACGGCGCTCACGGTGCTCACACTCCCAGCTGTAAGCACCTTGAGCGCAAACGTCAAGTTGACGTTTGACACGTTATGACATCTCATTATAGGCGCGAAAAATTAAAACTTCACAAGTTATATTCGTTTATTTATTACTATAATAATAATAATCATTTATTTCACTATCTCCCATGCTCTTCGATTTGGTCCTGGAACATGTCGTTCGGAAACTGCTTTCACAGGATTCCGGAATTGATCTAAACGGAAAACATAGGCTGATAGTGTTAACTCTATCACCCTATGCTTTCTACGCGTCTACGCAGACGACTTTGGTTTGCTAGGTGAAAACCGAGAAGGGGTGGAAATTTCGGCGAGAATGCTGGAATAAGAAGCAGCAAAAATGGGGCACAGGATTAATCATCGAAGACGGAATACCTCCACATGCGTTTCAGAAACAGTCGTGCCAAACGAGTAGTCCAATTGTAGGAGAAAGAAATCTCTTACAAGGGAGTGTCCAAATTAGAAGAAGAAGAAAAAAGTTTACTAGCGCAAAAAAAAAACAAACAAACTACATACAAGCGAAACAAACAAAATAAAATAACAGAAATATTAATTTTTGGCGTCCAAGCTCCTCAGTAAACGATCTAAACTTCGGATATATAAGAACGCAATCCTATCTTAATGTATATGGGTGTGAGGCCTGGACGCTAACAGTTAGGGAGGAGCACAGCCTGTTAGGAGGAGAATGTAAGGTGTTCCGAAAAATCCTGGGACCAGTAAAAAGAGACGATGGGAGTTGAATGATACGTAAAAATGCCGAAATAGAAGAGCTGGTGGCCGAACCAAATATTATAGGTGAAACCAAAGCGCATCGTCTTCGCTGGCTTGGTCACTTCGAGAGGATAGGAGAAGATCGACAGGTGAAGAGAGCAAACTTGGGCCGACCGACCGGACGGCGTCATGTGGATCGCCCCAAGTATCGCTGCAAGGGTTCGGAGGACGAGGACCAGTGTGAGCTTGGAGCCGGTGCAAGCTGACGAAAAATAGCGCAGGACCGAGAAAAGTGGCGTGCTCTTGTCTCGGAAGCTAATACTCATTTTGGGTCGTTGTGTCAGCCTAGTTAGTTAGTTTTATTGCAGATTGCGATTAATTTCAATTTTCTACAAATCAAAAACCCAGCCCAGAATTTTGTACTACGATTAATTGACGAACTCAAAATTCAAATTCAGTTGACGTTGACATGAACATGACAGAAAAAACGCTCATGGCTGGTCCGAAACAAAACACCACTTACGCGGCCTTGAGCGCGCTTACTGATTCGGACCGGCCGCCAGCACTGTAAGCGTTGTGAGCGTTGTAAGCGTGATTCGGAACACAGCCTCTTTGACACCGTTAAAGTCTTTCAAAACTAAAACTCAATTGAGATTTGGGAAGTTGTTGTAATCAAGCTTGCAAGATTTGTCTACAACCACCGGAATATGAACTACTAAACTGAAGAAAAACATCTCTTTCTCCTTTTGTGGACATATCTAACGTCAAAGACTACAACTTACAAAGATTTATTTTTGGATGGCTTTGTAATTTGTTGAAATGGAGTTACCGTTTCTAGAAACGTTTCTAGCTATCACAATATATCTGTAATAAAAACATAACTTGTTGTTTTAAACTATGTATGACACTGGCACTAATTTGACATTTATATAGACCTCAATCAACACTTGCGCCTCTAGTGGAATTATCCCGCGATAGCCCTCATTAAATGGTTTTATTTTAATTACCTGGTCCACCTGGGCCTCCCGGTCCGCCGGGACCTCCCGGCGTGCCCGGGGATCCGGGGCTGCCTGGGGATCCGGGTTGTCCGGGGTAGTAGCCGGGCGGTCGGCTAGGGCCGGCTGGACCTCCTGGA
Source organism: Notocelia uddmanniana (assembly GCA_905163555.1). Classification (NCBI taxonomy): domain Eukaryota; kingdom Metazoa; phylum Arthropoda; class Insecta; order Lepidoptera; family Tortricidae; genus Notocelia; species Notocelia uddmanniana. The sequence goes on along the minus strand of LR991058.1, from coordinate 26,336,211 downwards.
AATTAATAAAAAAATAATGGGGAGGTCTTCGATTGATGAGATTGAACAAATGTTTGCGTTACGAAGATACGATTTTTCTTACTTGACTACAAGGTCGACTTGTTGTGAACATAAAAAAACATAATTTAAAATCATATCAAAGTGAGTTAATTAGGCTATTTTCGGCAAAGTGAATATAAAACGGCAAAATAATCGGAAAGTAATATATTAGTGTTTACCTGGTCCACCTGGGCCTCCTGGGCCGCCTGGTCCACCTGGGGTGCCTGGTGATCCTGGTGAGCCGGGAGTGCCTGGTTGTCCTGGGTAGTATCCGCTTCCACCGGGGCCATTAGGGCCGTTTGGTCCACCAGGTCCTCCTGGGCCTCCTGGCCCTCCTGGTCCCCCTGGGGTACCTGGTGATCCCGGTGTGCCGGGAGTGCCCGTTTGTCCCGGTTGTCCTGGGTAATGTCCGCTCCCACCTGGGCCATTTGGACCGCTTGGTCCTCCTGGGCCTCCCAGACCTCCTGGGCCACCTGGTCCTCCGGGAGTGCCTGGTGATCCTGGTGAGCCGGGAGTGCCAGGTTGTCCTGGTTGTCCTGGGTAATATCCGCTTCCACCGGGTCCATGAGGGCCGCTTGGTCCACCAGGTCCTCCTGGGCCTCCGGGTCCACCTGGTCCTCCTGGGGTGCCTGGGGATCCCGGCGTGCCAGGAGTGCCTGGTTGACCCGGTTGTCCAGGGTAGTATCCGCTTCCACCAGGGCCATTTGGACCGCTTGGTCCTCCTGGTCCTCCCGGACCTCCAGGTCCGCCTGGTCCTCCTGGTGTGCCAGGTGATCCGGGGCTGCCTGGAGTTCCTGGTTGTCCTGGTTGCCCTGGGTAGTATCCGCTTCCGCCTGGCCCATTAGGCCCATTGGGACCACCTGGTCCTCCCGGTCCTCCTGGTCCGCCTGGTCCTCCTGGGGTGCCTGGTGATCCTGGTGTGCCGGGAGTGCCTGGTTGTCCCGGTTGTCCTGGGTAGTATCCACTTCCGCCGGGCCCATTAGGGCCATTTGGACCTCCTGGCCCTCCCGGTCCTCCTGGGCCGCCTGGTCCTCCTGGGGTGCCTGGTGATCCTGGTGTGCCCGGAGTGCCTGGTTGTCCCGGTTGTCCAGGGTAGTATCCGCTTCCACCTGGGCCATTAGGGCCATTGGGTCCACCAGGTCCTCCTGGGCCACCCGGACCTCCTGGTCCTCCTGGGGTGCCCGGTGATCCTGGTGTGCCGGGAGTGCCTGGTTGACCCGGTTGTCCTGGATAGTATCCACTTCCGCCTGGTCCATTAGGGCCGTTGGGACCGCCTGGTCCTCCTGGGCCGCCTGGGCCACCCGGACCACCTGATAAATACACGGAAGGGTAATTGTTAAGAGTAAAATCACTAATCATCACTCGTAAAAAATTAAAGGCTTTGACAATAAGGGCTCGAATACGACAATAATGCTGCTAGCGCCCTGAACCCTAAACTGTGCCAAGAAACCTGATCAGTACCGGAGCTATAGACACGAAAATCGAAATTCAAAGGTCTCTCCTCCTCTTTCGCAGTTATCTTGAGTAACAGGGGGGGTGTAAATAGTTGTGCCGCCGCCGTTGAGTCAAAGCCATAAATGTCCGTCCGTTAAAAAAAAGCTAAGATTCACAACGCCTGCTAGGAGCGTAGATTGGCGAAATTGTGACATTAGTTGTCAGTAGTGAAAACCGAAATTTATTTTTTCTCTTGAAACTATAATTTTTTGCGTTTGCGCTACTGAACCGATTATTTTACGTTAATATTTAAGTGTTTCGTGAGTGCGCGACATTCGTGGTTGTTCACGGGCATCCGTTTTTTGGATTGCAAGAACAACTTCAACTCATATTCAGCTCTAAACACAAATATATTTCAGGTAAGTCCCCTAAATTTACGGCAGTCACGTCATCGTGTTTGAAAATTTATTCTTTTGTAATAAATGTTCGAGTTTTCTTTACTTTACATATATATTTTTACGAGCCAATGGCTCACAGAGAAGTCTCGATTTCAAACAGCAATTTGATAGAATACAATATATTTACTTTTTATTTTGAATAGGTATTCTTTACAATGTATGAAAAGATATACAGAGTGTACGTTCTACACCACATTGCACATTGTAGGCAAAGTTTAGTGTCAAATCGAATGATCCAATACAAAACTTTACTGTTTGGTTAAGTACGGGGAAGGACTTTAGAATATGCAACACCGAGTTTAGCGTTCATATTTTTTTTATAAATAGTGCTCATGATTAGAAAGCTTTCTGCAAAATTTCAAGTTGCGGCGACGTACGGTTTAAGAGAAAAAAAATTTGGAAAGTTGAAAGTTTCTATACAAAAATCGGTAATTAATAAGACGCCATGACAGTCGGACTCCGCCTTAGCTCCGGCGCTGCGGGACGAGCACCCCTTCCGCCCTCGCGTAACAAAGCACGGTCATCCATGCTCGGCTCAGCCGCTCCACCTCGCACGGTTCCCGCGCTTTGTCACGGCGGGCGAGGGCTGCTCTCCCTTCGCGCCTCCGAATTTTTATATACACTCTAGGGGTAGGGCAGACAAGACCACGTGAATAGTGGGGTGCTCTAATTCGGTTTTTGATATACCTACGCTCCATTGACGTGAGTGACGCAACTCATCTGATTGTCATGGCGTGGTATTATTTACCGATTTTAGTATAGAAACTGCCCAATTTTTTTTTTTACGTTTCCGCAAATTGAAATTTTGTGGCATGCTTTCTAATCATGAGCACTGTTTATAAAAAAATATGAACGCTAAACTCGGTGTTGCATATTCTAAAGTTGAGCCAAGTACGGCCTAAATTAAACATCTTTGACGCGTGTTTACCTGGAGTTCCCGGGGAGCCTGGAGTGCCCGGTGCACCTGGGGCACCCGGTTGGCCGGGATAATATCCGGATCCCGGGCCGGATGGGCCGCCGGGACCGCCTGGGCCACCTGCAACGTACATTAATGAAAGAATATAACACAGTTACAACACTACAACATACTTAAATCTAGGAAAAAATAAAATAAAATAACGAATTCTTCTAGGGGCGAGGCAGTTGCTATTTTATAAATGAATACGCTTAAGAATACCAAGAAATAGATAGGTACATATATATACCTAAATCTATATGAAAAAAATAACTAATAATTCTCTGCTTAGTATCTTAAGGCGACTTCCTATTTGTCAGTACGAAGGCGCTACGATATGAGAAAACTGTCACGGTAGCGGGGCGATACGAATGCAGTACTGCCCCGCTTCTGAAACAGAATAGAATAGAAAAACATTTATTCGTGGCAAAAATACAGGACAAAACACAGCCACGAAATGGCCCCAAATCAGCATGTGCTAGCCATTGTGGCTAGCACATGTTGATTTGGGCTTCTAGACTAGCGGCTTCTGCGCATGATATAACTTACTACTGAACAAACGTAATACTGATAGTATCTCGTCAAGCGAAGAAATATCTGCGACATCACATCACCAAGCTCACGTCAAACAACAAAATACCTAATACACACCGATTCCGCCCCGCCAAGTCGGGAAGTCGCCTTAGCCAAGCGGTAAGGCGCTCGACTGTCAATGTGAAGGTCGTGGGTTTGTATCCCAACTCGTACCACTGGTTTTTTATATAACTTATGTTCAAAATTCCATTTGATAGTTCACAGAAGCTTTCCGTTGAAGGAGAACATCGGGAGGAATCCGTTACCTATATAATCACAATAAGGTCTAGTTTAGTCGTTTTCCGTAGCCAAAATGGCGAAAACGGAACCATTATAGTCTCGTCATGTCTGTCCGACACCGTCCATCCGCATGTCACAGCCGATTTCCTCTCTTTCCCTCGGAGATCATAAGCATTACAATTATGAAATTTGGTAGTAAAATGTATTCTATGAACAGCTACCGCGCCGCTACCGCAACCGCGGTGTGAAATACGACTTTCTAGGTAACGTTTCTAAACAACTTTTCCATTTAAGTCAACCGTTGATGAGATATTAGCTGTCATAATCATAAGAAGTGTCCCCCCCCCCCTCTAATTTCCAAACTATGAAGTTTAAAATTTTGAAAAATATTGAGGTGGTGTACATTAATAAATACTTTCAACCATTTTTGGTTGGAACAAGATACCTTGGTCCCAAACAAAAAGACTTAAGTGCCGTGAGTTCCCTATGAAGATACTACCTTTTTTGATTCAATGTATTTATTGTACAGTAGTTTTAAATGTGGATTAGTACATGTCGGTACGGAACCGTTCTTTGTGCGTGATCCGACTCGCACTTGGCCGGTTTTAAGTAAAACTAGTGCCACCAAATCATAGGAAGGATTTCGTGCCTAAGCTTGATTGTTCCGATAGCTCGGTGGGCTAAAGAGAATAATTGGCCGCGTATGCCAAGATGTCGCAGATTTTTATTTTCAACTCATTTACTAAGAAGTTTCGTCTAAAAAAACTGTTTTTTAGGCTTAAAATTGCCAGTTTGGTGCCATATATCTCGAAGACAGCGAGTTTTGAGACATGCCATTGGGAGCTAGAAGGCCCATAAAAACAAAATAAATAAACAGGGGTTATGTAGATCGTTGTAATCGCGGCTTGTTTCGTATAAAAATGAGTTACAGCGACAGAAAGGCAGTCTAAGTGATACTTAAGGGGACGTCTGGTAAAGTGAGACAATTTATTTACTTTTACTTTATTAATGGGCAGTGCTATTGGGTTGCTAATTGAGCTATTTACAACCGGAAATGTTTGTCTTGCCATCAGGCTTACAGCTAGGGTTGCCATATGAAAGAATTAAATGTCCTGATAAAAATCCTGACATCACCCTTATAATCCTGACATTTCTTGTAACAGAGATTTGGCGTAGCTTGAACGATGCCCCGGCGGCGCGCTGCGCTCTGCGATGTACTGTATCGTGGATCTACCTTTTGTATTCTGCAATTTGATTAATAATTGAGACCAAATAACAAAAGTAGATGTAAGTAGGTTTAAGCAAACAAATTGATCTCCTCTTTAGCTGTAATTTATACCATTTTAAATTGTTTTGAACGAAGAAAATTGTTATTGTTGATAACTTACTACTTTTATGAATCCTTTCATTCATTAAGACTGTGTAAACTTTGCAATAAATATATCACGTAAACATTTGTTTTATGAGGTCATTCTTAAAAATCCTGACACTTGCCAAGTCCGGCCGCAATCCGGACAAAGGGTCAAAAATCCTGACATGTCCGGACAAATCCTGACGAATGGCAACCCTACTTACAGCGGGCTGTTGTTTGAGCAACATTTCCATTACTAGTTCGATATCGCTAACACGATACAATATATTTCGCATTCCATTTTGATTTCGATGTGGTTTGCAAAATCGTTCTGCATTTTTTTCTGGCGCGCGTGGTAGCAAGCGCGGCAAATACATTTAGATTAGTTTGGACTATGAAATTATATCAAATTGAAGACAATAGGGCCTTTTACACGGTGATTATTATCACGCGATACCCTCATATAACAATACATATCACGTGTATATTGCTGATTATTGATGTAATTTAGTAATCCGCGATATTACGTCAATAATACGGTTTATCATTATATTAAGAATTTACATTCACTCAGATGAGAAAATAAAAACTAAATAAATAGTTATTTGTTCAACAAGAGAGCAAAGTAGATTTTTGCTGCGAGTGTTGATGTTGAGTCCCGAGCAAGCGAAAGAATCTATAATTAGAATCTTGAGCGTAGCGAGGGACCAAAGACACGAGATGTAAATATCTTTGCTCTCGTGTGATACATACAACTTTTCACCTCAGCGGCGAGAATATATAACGCGAAGGAACAGTGATCGAGAGAATGAAGTTACTTAAACTAGTGAAAAAATAAAAAGTAAGTTTTTTCACGCTCGCAGCAAAATTGCATTTTTCTCACTGGTTTCAAGCAGGAAAAGTCGTTTTCACGCTCGCAGCAAAATTGCATTTTGCTCACTGGTTTCAAGCAGCAAAACCGCCATTTTCGAGCCGCTGAGGTGAAAACATTATTATTGTGCGAAATGAGCGAGTTAAAACTAAACAAAACCGTATAAAAGGCCCCATACGAGATCGCATCCTAGTCGATTACATTTCGAAGATCTGTCTGACTATATCTTTCGCCCCATAAAATGTTAGATCTATCTTACGTAACGTTACGTAAACACCGCTTGGTTACGTTTATAGTTGACCAAGGGTGTTCGTATTAGCTTTGTATTAGGTTGCATTTCTCAAATGATTCTCGTGAAATTTTGTGAATAGGTTCGATAATTATGCCTATAAAGAATTTTCAAAGATCATACCAGTATAAGTTACGTTGTAGTTGTTTGATTTTGTATATTCACAAAGGAAACTATGTGAATGTAAACTAGTTCGTGATGTTTGTATCTAAAGCAAATATAACAGGAGTACTTTAGGAGATACTTCGTAAGTCTTTGTTACGACTTTGCACGTGTTTGTCGCGACGCGAGATAACTTCGTCGCTTGTGCTAGAAGAGATTGTTGCCAATGTAATTTTCAAGTAAGTTTAGAATATCTGGAAGTTAGGTAAAGTACATTTCCAGTATGGTGAATAAAAAGGGATGTTTGTCTTGAATACTTAACCAGTATCTTAGGCTACTGCAAGATTTCTTGGGGCGGAATTCGTATGCGGTGTTTTCTTATATACCGAGATGTTACTGATGTCGTCCACATTTTGTTACTTGTCAGTTCACTGTCAGTATTGTATTTGCGCAGTAATATTATATTGCGCGGATGCGTGCGGTAGTAATCTAGTAAATGTACTGTATTCATTCGTATTGCCCCGTTTCCGCGCATCGCACTCCAATCAGGATTATCATGAAACACTCATTAAATCATGGTCTAGAGGCGGTAATATATGACAAAACTGCTGTCAGTGTGAATTGTGAGTCGACTCATTAGGTACTGCATTTTACTGCGTCGCTACGTTTAAATGAGTGCTTCCTGATAGATGCGGGATGCGCGGAAGCGGGGCAATACGAAAGCAGTGCTGTCCTGGTTCCGCGCATGGTATCGCTACTGCGTTTTGTGGATTTCTTTTGAGTTTTAGTAGAGATGTAAGTGTTCCAAGTTTAAACGTGTTTTATACAAGGCAAGTGTCCACGAAGCTTGGGTTCAACATACCTGGTCCACCAGGATAGCCGGGAGTGCCGGGTGTTCCAGGGCTACCAGGAGTTCCGGGAGTACCGGGTGAACCAGGACTACCCGGGGTGCCGGCCGTGCCCGGGTAGTAACCGCCAGTGCCTGGATAATGAAAAATTTTTTTTTTCAATTGATAACCTTTTATTTGATTTGTTGATTCAATATTGAGACGAGACAATGAGATTGATTAATCGGAAGATTCGTTGTAGGTACTTATATCATAAAGGAAATGAATCCTGTATTAAAACAAGTAAATTTTTAACTAAACAGACCTACTCTAAACTCCTACTATGTGCCTATAATGTTTGGGGAGTTCCTTCGATTTCTCATGGTAGATCGTGCCCAGATTTATATGTGACAACCCCTGTCGTATTTTCTAACCAGCAAAAAAATAATTTATAAAAATCAATCTACAATTGCTGTAGTTATAAAGTAACATAAGTACATGTATATAAAAAATACATACAGACGAACATAGAACCTCCTCCTTTTTTGAAGTCAGTAATGAACGCCCCTTTGATACAAATTATAAAACTACCAAACATAAATGTTTAGGCAATTATGATGAGTTAAACAAATTATGTAAAAATCTACACATACACGAAAGGGTTTATAATAATTGAATACGTGTAGATAATTATTATAACGAGGAATTTAATTGCTGCAAAATATTGCAGTAAAATATGAAACGAGAAATATAAGACTAGTAAAATGAAATGTGAAAAAGTATGTTAACAATTATAATGGCACAAGAAAAAATGAGTTCTTGGTCTCGACAATTTATAATGCATTTACTTCTTAAGGCGAAGGGGTGGGCAAGCTCTTTCCATACAAACTTTGTGCAAGATTTTATTCGTTTGTGTTTGCACTCCAGTTACTATTTTTGGTCCATATGCTTATTTTTTTGTTAGCTATGTCTTGATGATTTTCTTTTTTAATTTTAATTATTATTTGTATTTTTTTTGAAATACTGCAAAATTTCAACATCAAGTTTTGCGTATATCCAATATGTATCAACAAAAAATAAAATTAAATGCTGTAGTGCCAAAACTAACGCAAAAAACTTGCACTACCTTTGTATGGAGAATGGCTTGCCCTACCCTGCGCCTTGACAGAATCTGTAAATGGGAACATTTTCTTACCGGGTCTAGAAGGCACCGGGTGGCTGGCGCCACCTGAGCTGTCTGTGGGGGGCTTGGGCTTGGGGGGTCGGGGGGCCACCGGTATCGGCTTGGCCGGGACCCCGCCGGGCGTCCGGCCGCACCCCTTCGGGAAATACAGCTTGTCGTACGGCACTATCTGTCCGGGAATCGGCTTGTTGTCCACGGAACTGGAAATGTATCGAAGTTGATTTAGTCGTATTAGAAAAATACATTATCATCTAAGTTTAACTGTTAGATTTTCGGTGGAGGAATATTGTAAGGAAAATCTGTGTTCGCATTTGCGAAGAAATTCAAAGGTTTATGTGAAGTCGTCAACCCGCACTGGGCCAGCGTGGGGACTATTGCCCTCTCATCTATGGATGAAGATGAAGGTGTATGTGATGATTATGGTGAGAAAAAAAATACTGAGACTTTGTTTAACATTTTTTCAGTATTTCACTTCAAAGCAAGATACCGAAATGAAATGCGAGTATGCCGTAGAATAAAATGCCATTCATCTGATTTTCTTTAAGCTGTACAACATACAGATATCAGAGTAACGCAGATCCGCTCATTTAAGTAGAACGATTTCTGTAGGTACATCTAATCTAATCTCACTAAAACACAAATCAGTAAGTTTAAGAGAGTATCACTTATCTGTATATGTGATACCTGACAGGTCTTCATAACTTCAAATTGTACTGAACTGAGGTTGTGACGTTTTGGATTATATGGGATTTGACCTTTTGGTGCGCTCTGTGGGTGTGCTTTTAAATTTCATTCCATTTCATTTTCATTTCATTTATTCATAACAATAGATGTTGTGTTGAACATACATTAACAATACAAATTACAGAATAATTAATAGAATAATGTCACAATAATAAGATTAATAGGCAATAATGTCAAATAAAAAAACAAAAAACCCGTAAAATTGCACTATCCCAAATAATTACACAAATGGTTAAAGCGTGTCACAGACTGGAGCGGCCTGCGGTGGCAGCCAGGTGTAAGTATGAGAACTAAGGCCGCGTGTGTCTGAATGATTGTTAGAATTGTCATAGTGTACAACTGGCCGCCACCGCGGCCGCCACCGCAGGCCGCTCCAGTCTGTGACACGCTTAAGCGCCGAAAATGTTCGTACTATCTGTCCCGTTCTAACTGATCTTGGTTAACCAAAAGGATTCAAAGAGACAACTATATGATAAAATCGTCTTGCTTAAGAGGGCGCAGTACGCTCGGTTCTCCATACAAACGTATTTATGCTCTCATTTTAAAACGCCATGCTAGAATAACATGAAACTGTGTATACACAATGGGGTCCGGCATGTCTAGGTCGGAAATTAGTTTCTGTTGCTAGAAATTGTAAAAGAAAAAAAAATCAGCGTTTTTTTTCAGTTTTTTATGACTTGTATGAAAACCTTAATAATCGTTGTATTTTTCTCCATTATAATTTCAAGCAACAGAAACTAATTTCCGACCTAGATATGCCGGATCTCATTGTGTATACAAAGTTTCATGTTATTCTAGCAGAGCGCAAATACGTTTGTATGGAGAACCGAACGTACTGCGCACTCTTAACTACGGATCTGTTGGTATTATCAAACTTAGGTCCAACATCGGTATTGACAGGCACGTTCTGTACGTAAGAACAGATGTAGCGGATTATACGTTCCCATCGTGAAAACTTGGAATATGACTAGACGCGATGAGGTGTCAATCAATTACCGTATTATTTAACATCTTTCATGTCGAATGGCACGGGCGAAACCGGGTATGTCCTAAAACTAAGACCAAGACCACCGGGGGATGGGAAGCAGGATCCCTGGAGTGCGGTGGAGATACTTCGATCGCCGATTCGCATGCCAAGCGTGGCGATTATGGCATTTACCCCCCATGAAATTGGGGGAGGCCTATGTCCAGCAGTGGACGTCCTTCGGCTGATATGGTGGTGGTGGCGGATGTCAAATGGCAAAACACTACCAGTTTTCATTCTGACATTTGACATTGACTAATAAAGTTTCACATAAACAGACATGAACGTGTCAATCGTTTAATACGATAATTGATTGCCACTTCGGTTCTAGTCGTAATCCGAGTTTTCACCAAGGGAACGGATTATTATTATTAACTACATATGTAGTGAATAATCCGTTCATAGTGTGTGTGTGTGTGTGTGTGTGGTCATTCTTTCGTAGTGTGTGTGTTCGGTAGTTTGTCTGTGATTAGGAGTCCAATATAGTCGTTCTATCGTTAACCCTCATTTTAGCAGGATATTAAGGACATTACTCTGGCGTGCTTTGGCACACAGACAATATAAATATAGGCATTGAATATTTTATGGCATCATTACACCAGATATAATATTTTCTAAAATACGCAATAAGGGTAACGACATATTATGAGCCAAGAATGACGTAAACGTAGAATCTTAACAAACATTAAGAACTCTTTCGAGCAGGTTTGGTGTGACAATCGTTTATTTTACATTTATGAAATGTCCTGGGTAAAAAAAGAAATTAGCTTGTCAATTAGATTATCAAAATATACTGGCCACGTATTTTTTCTAAGATAAAGCGCGTCAAAGTTCGGAAGCGGGAGCTCGTGACGTCACGCCGTGCTTAAAACTGTAGCACGCGTGACGTCACGCGAAACTTTAACGCGCTATATCTTCATCATTATATGTTTAAATGTAAAAAGAAAAAATACGTGTTTAATATTTTTTGATATATCTAACTGACGGACAATTTTTTAGGAGAGAAGCCTAGTTAGGTATTGAGGTTGTAGGACTTTCTCAGACTTGATTCCTTCACAAAGAGGTTTCACAGACAAGTTAATAAGAACTCTCGCCTGGTTCTTTTGTTCGAAGAATAAAAGATTTGTGGTGAACGCACGTACAAAGACATCTGCTCAAAGATGAAGAAATGGCGCAAATATGCGAAAGGAATTGATTGTCGGATTTCCGCCGGCTGCGGGCGGGGATTGCGTTCTGGTGCCTTTGTGTTGTGTTTGTTTTGGCTACTTATTTGTTTTGACTTTATGCATATTATGGGATTAGTTACACATATAATTGTAAATTAACGAATGTCGAACGATTTGTCGGCCTGGGGGCCGATTTTTGAGTATCGAACGCTCGCAATCAAAGGGCGGTAGAAAAAAGTCGCACGTGAAAATTTGTCACGATTATTTTAAAATGAACCCAATAAGCGAGGGATTTCAAAAATAGCATTTCATTGTTTTTGACAGTTCTTGAGTGAAAGAGTTCGAAACTCAAAAATCGGCTTCCTGTTTGCTAGTTGCCAGTGATACTGCCTATGAGGATGGAGGTCCCGGGTTCGATTCCCGGTAAGGGTATTTGTTTATGCGGTGAGCATAATCATTTGTTTCTGAAACTTGAATGTTTTCTATGTAAGTATTTACCTATCAAATATATCGTCGCCTAGTAATCTATGACACAAACCTTATTGAGCTTACTATATGACTAGTTCGATTTGTGTAAAAAAGTCCCCAAAATTTTTTATTTTATTTATTCTATCATTGAAATCATTAATTAAATCATGAAATAATTAATTCTTATGTACGATAACTAACACAGAATACGAAATTAACCACACTCCCCTTTTACAATAATTAATTAGTAATTAATTGTGGATAGTTATATTATCGTAATCGCAATAAAGACTAGTTTCCTCTCTGGGCTGGAAGGTCAATCAGTTCCAAATAAACGAATGCCTATGGCAATTCTTTGGAATAGGCACAAAATAGACTCTAGATTCCTTCAGGAGAGGAACCAGCACTTACTATACGTACGGTTGCATCCTGAAGGATGCCTGGAGACCGCTTTTTAATCCCAAGAATTGGCGTAGGCAGTAGTTTTTACGGAAGCGACTGCCATCTGACCTTCCAACCCGAGGGGGAAACTAGACCTTATAATATTGGGATTAGGCTTGTCAAGTGTGTGGGCAACTTGACTGTTAGAAGTTCTCAAGCCACCCGAAGGCCTCTAACTTGGCTTAACGAATGCTATCATGGACATCAGCCGGGATCAACGGCTTAACGTGCCTTCCAAAGCACGGGAGCGCTCAGTTAGTAACTACTTAAAGCAGTCACCCAGCCAAGGACTGACCCCGCCCGACATTGCTTAACCTCGTATATCGCACGCGGTACGCGGGCGCCGCTGGGCCACGAACGCTCGCTCCTGTAATGAACTTACTAAAATTAGCAGATATTTAAGAGAGATGTCAAAAGTGCCTCATTACTATATTACATCTACATATCAAGTACTAGCTGTTGCCTGCGACTTCGTCCGCGTCTTCGCTCCTATTGGTCGCAGCGTGATGTTATATAGCATAAAGCTTCCCTCGATAAATGGACTATCCAACACAAAAATAATTTTGTCACTTCGAACCAGTAGTTCCTCAGATTAGCGCGTTCAAACAAACAAACTCTTCAGCTTTATAATATTAGTATAGATGTTTCAGTCGGTTCAGTATGTATATGTATGTATGTATGTAAAATTCTTTATTGTACATGAGTAAAACATAACAATAAAACAGTAATTACAAGAACAGTTGACATATGTACAAAGGCGAGCTTATCCCTATAAGGGATTTCTTCCAGCTAACCTTTGAGCAATTGAGTGGAGATAGGATTTATAGGCAAACCGAGAATTAAACATGTACAACACGGATATGTATATGTTCGGAGATATAAATAATTGTCGAATAGTGATTCAGTTCACATCGGCGCTAGTTTATATTGTTATCTGGCTGTCGGTGCACTGATTGGCCGCCATTATTTATCGTACGTGACATTCTACCGAACGTACCTTTGTGATAACAATTGGGGGTTGGTTTTATTTCTCTAATATATTACCCAGCATTCGCATCTGTTTCTGTTCAAGTGAACTAAATAGGCTTTTGCACATTTTGTTATGTTGTTTAGTTGTGTTTTGGTGCAGTATCTAGTGGACAGCTCGTAGCACAAGCGGACCTACCCTAAACCAACTGAAGATTTGAACACAAACCTCGGCTCTCCCTTTTTACAGACAATGCATAGCATACTGCACCCGTTTATGCCCTAAAACTAGGACCAAGACCACCATGGGATGGGCAGCAGCATCCCTGGAGTGCGGTGGAGAAACTGCAATCGACATGCCAAGCTTGTCGATTATGTCATTTACACCTCATAAAAATGCAGGCCCATATGTCCAGCAGTGGACGTTCTTGGGCTGATATGGTGGTATAGAGTACTTAAATTTTTTGGGCACGTGGCTAGATAGGACCATAGAAAATAAATATAATGATCGGTCATGAGGAACAGAAGAGCGCTCTAATCCAGCGCTCAAGTTTGCCTGTGAATGGCACTGGAACAGAATAGGAGTGGAGCTCGACTCACTGTGCAAATTAGAAAGAAGAGAGTGGTAGTCGTCTTAGTTGTGCTAGCTCCACAGAATGAGCAGCGTAACTGAAGCGAGACCTATGTTTCACTGTCAGTTACTCACTTTTCGTCATACTCGTGCTTCTCGTCAGGGAACACTTCCACGGGTTTCTCCGGTTCGATGACGCGGTACCCATGGCTGTCGGCCACGTAGTGCGTCGCCCGGAGCAGCCCGTCAGGGTCCACGTAGCCATAGCAGCCGTACGTCACGCCGTCTGGCCCACGGTTCTCGTGGTGGAACTGTCCGTTCGGGCCGACGTCGTAACCGAAGCCGTATGAACCTGGAATAAGGTTTAATTCACGTTAGAGGTAGACCACAGCGGAATACCATCTTGCAGATATTTGGAGAAGGGTCCCCCACACGCTCGTCTGAACTCGATTCTCTATACGTTGTTTCGTTCTCATTTTAAAACGCTGTGCTGAAATAACATGACACTTTGTATACACAATGGGATCCGACATATCTAGGCCGGAAATTAATGTCTGTTGCTAGAAATTGTAATAGAAAAAAAAATACAGCAAATTTTTGAATTTGTTAGGTTTTAATTTTAAATTAAACGGAAAAATTGAAAAATTTAATGCTCCGAACAGGATTGGTCGAGTATGCCAGATGTCGCAGGTTCGAATCCTGCTCGGAGCATAAAAAATTCATTTTCCTTTAAATTTAAAATTTGGAATTTTCGTTAGCAGCGTTACTGTTTAATACAAAATCAATTTGTTAGGTCTTGTATGACAACCTTGATAATCGCTGTATATTTTCTCCAGTATAATTTCAAGCAACAAAAACTAATTTACGGCCTAGATAGATCCCATTGTGTAAACAAAGTTTCATCTTATTCCAGGATGCCGTTTAAAAATTGGAGCGATTTTTTTTAATACCACGTCGGTGGCAAACAAGCGTACGGCCCGCCTGATGGTAGGCGGTCACCGCACCCTATGGACGCCTGCAACTCCAGGGGTGTCACATTCGCGTTGCCGAGCTGTTAAAAATTTATACACTCCTTTCTTGAAAAATCCCATACTGTAGTTCCTCGGGAAAACCTCGGCCTGGGAGCTCATTCCACAACCGGTGCGTCCGAGGGAGGAAGTTCCTCTGAAACCGTACCGTACGCGACCATTTAGGAACTACGTTTTTATGGAGAACCGAGCTCCCTGCGGACTCTTAAACCGTCCTTTAGTTGCAGTGGAGGTACCTCAGGTATAAGGCCACTAGCAAACCTCGTGACCACTACACTATGAATGAAGTGACGTGCTCTGTACGCTACGGAACTGACCATCTAGTACAGAATGGTCATCTTATTGATGATGGTGGTATGTGAGCCTTTTCATTGGGTATGATGAATTCATGACTAGATGACTGTGGCGGTCAAGAGTTTAAGGTGGTGGTACCTCAGGGCAAGCTGCTCAGTAGGAGTAGGTGTAATGTGATTGTGGTGTTATATTCTCGTACTGAGTAAGGGCGCTAGAGCTGCCGAAGATGCGCTGTCTTCTGTCTTGAGAATAAGAAACTAGTTTTTGTCTCTATCTGTCATCACGACTCCTCAAATCAATAAAGACAAACAACCCCTGCGTGCTTGTGATTCTTCTGGATTGACAAGCGTTCATAGCCTACGGTGTCTGTTAGGAAGAATTTGGGCAATTTTCCAACGAACGCAAAGGCGAAAAAGTCGTTCTTGGGAAATTGTATCAAATTCTACAATAAAATTCCTAAACACATTACTGAACTTAGCAATTCTAAATTCAAATGTGTAGTAAAACAAACACTTATTTCAAGAGCATATTATAAGATAAACGATTACATCATGGATAGGGATATGTGGCAGTGATAGCGTCCTGCACGGGTAATCTATCGCGAAAATATATTTTCTACTTTAGCATTGTTATTTAAGTTATTTTGTAGTAATGTAATTTTATATTTAACTATATAATGTATATTGTTTTGAAAAAATTACACCTCGCCGAGTTTCTTACGCCGGTTCTTCTCGTGGCAGAGGTATATTTTTCCGAACCGGTGGTAGTTTATTGACGTTCATAGGTGCATGTAATATGCCTAATTTGAAGAATAAACTACTTTTACTTTTACTTTTTTACTTTTACCATCAGGCAGACTGTATGCTTCATTGTCACCGTTATAGTGTCTATTTAAAAAAATCCCGAAAATTGGGATGCCTCGGGCGAAAATTGGGCTACAGTGGTGAGAAAGCCACTAGGGAATTCAACGCTTCTTCCTACGGATTACAAGTATATATATTACGATTTGACTAACGTGATACTGCTATATGTAAAGTTTTTGTTCAGACTCGTTCCTGCGGGTATTGTAACCTATCCTGGAAAGGTCTTACACCTGAGATTGCTTCACGTACATTCCTTTTGGTTTTTAGCTATGCTACGAGTATGTTGCGTATCAAGGTAACGCGTAGACGTATGTAAATTATGCTGCCAACATTAAAAAGAAAAGTTCTCTTCGAATTACGTTTATATGGTGGCATTAAATAAACGTCTAGCAATAGGACGTTTATCTTATAGCATTATGCCATTACTTGTACTTTTTTGTACCTTTTGGCGTCGAAACTCTAGGACCATGGGGTCCCAGCGCGCACAAGTTATTGTTTGCAAGTTTTGGTTTGCAGAAATTGCGAAGCGTCTGGTTGACGTAACTGGTGACCGAAGAGCTGGCGGCTTCCTCGCTCAACGTATCAGCATTGCGATACAGCGAGAAATGCCGCCAGCATCCTCGGTACAATGCCTCAAGGGCCTGTTTTAGATTTAAGTTAGTTTTAATACATGTAATTTATATTATTTTGGTTAAGTATTCTTTTCTATATTTTCTATCTACATAAATGTGGTTAAAGATTTTATTTATTCTCAAAGAATATACATTCACTTATTGAGAATACAATTATTATATGCCTTAATTAAGCGTTACGCCCGTAAGCGTTTACATATGTAACAAACTATAAAAGTAAACAAGTATAAAATAATTATAGACTATAACAAATACAAAAGTGGGTAATTGTTGTACTAATAACAAATAGCATAGTGGGTAGAATGTTGTCAAGCAAAGAAATACACGCATGCGTCGTCGCTTTCACAATGCATCTAACGATAACAAGTCAGGGCCGGATTCTAACTCAAATTAAATGACGGGAATATTATTGATGACATGAGTCTTCAGTAGGTTTTTAAAATTATTGAATGAATCGGCCTCTGTTACATTCTTGGGTAAGTTATTATATAACCGTGCGCCTTCGTATGTAATGTTTTTAGTACCGTAGTACTTTGTTCGGGGGAAAGGTACATATAAATTGTCTGCGCTTCGGAGAACCCGCCGCCCTTTCTGCCTATTAGTTGTAAATGTTGTTTGACAATGTATTTGGTTATTTAGGATTTTTCGTATTAAGATACATGTATTAAAATAATATAGTTGGTTGAGACTCACTACATAAATAAATTGAATAATAAACGATTATGCCATTGTTAATTTAACACCACTTAATGTACAGTCGGGGTACGAAAAACTTCCTCAGTTATTAAATTCATTCCTTTATCAAGTCAAAGACTATTAGTAGAGCCGTTTCACTATAATTCTAAATCTTTTTGTAATATTTTTTTTTCAGCAGTCTCATAAGAAGGATAATATTCTATTACACATTACTCCCTGTAACATACTTGCAACATCGGTATATATTCTTCCCTAAAACAATCGAACTTAATAACACTCTCTGTAAAAGGCCGCAGACAAAGGACCTATAGCCTATTTTCCGGGCATTTTACCGCATGAGAAATGGCCCAGAACGAAGAGATATCCTCCGGATGTGGTTATATAAAGGCTATTTCTTTACAGTAAAGGACCACGTGAATCCCTGGTGATATAGAGGAGAAATATAGTTTATTCGCTCTCATTGTCCATTGTAAAGCCACCGTTAAATTTGTTATTATAGTATCGGCCAATTTTTGTTAATATTTATTTTCACTTTGAACACTTTTTAGTATTCAATTGAATGCCTCCCTTTTCTAAGTAGGTTTAAGTTCTATTCATTTTAAAAAAGCTAATTAGCATTGAATTGTGTAAATTACGAGAAAAACCCAGAGTAATTTTTTTTTAACAGCACCAGTAATAAATAGACAACGAGCAATGGTATAGATTGACTCTTATTTAAAATGCGGTGCGGGGCGACGGCGGTTTTTCATTTTTAGGGTTCCGTGCCCAAAGGGTAAAAACGGGACCCTATAACTAAGACTTCGCTGTCCGTCCGTCCGTCCGTCCGTCTGTCACCAAGGGGCCAATTCTCGGTTTGATCGAGATGCATGTCTATCGTGACATTGTATAGAATGGTAGAGTCACTTGTATGGAATCTCGAATAGAGATCATCTCGATCGAACCCGAGAATTAGCTCCCAGGCTGTATCTCAAGAACCGTAATAGCTAGACAGTTGAAATTTTCACAGATTGTGTATTTCTGTTGCCGCTATAACAACAAATACTAAAATAATAATAATAATAATAATTAAGGGGGCTCCCATACAAACAACGTGATATTTTAGCCCTTTTTCATGGCTACTACTCGCCGAGCTAGATCTCAAGAACCGTAATAGCTAGACAGTTGAAATTTGCACAGATTATGTATTTTTATTGTGGCTACAACAACAAATACTAAAATCAAAATAATAATAATAATAATTAAGGGAGGCTCCCATACAACAGAGTAGCTGTTGGCGTTTTTTTTCTGGTACGGAACCCTTCGTGCGCGAGTCCGACTCGCACTTGGCCGGTTTTAGATCTTTCCGAATCACACCGCCTCCGCTCTACCGCGTGGTTTTTCGGGGCGACGTGCCCCGGACCGCGTTCGCTTCACCACAATTATTGTATGTAAAGTTACATATTAACCCCCTTATTCATAAACGTCCATCAAGCCTCTATCAGTTAACAAGCCGCTAAAGTTGGTTAGTCCTTATCTGCCACTTTGACATTCATGTTTGTGAGAAAGGGACAGAACAACTTTTTAGTTAACAGAGGTTTGTTAAGTTTTATGAATAAGGGGTAGGTCTTTAAATTTTCGAGTCTTTAATAACAAAACACTACGTCCGTTTTTTTACAGCGACTCTCGAATTTTAAGAACCCTTAAACCCTTATTATGCTATTAAGTAACTGTTGCATAAGATACTAATATGTACTTATTTATGTCTTTTCAAATTCTACCTTCAGTAAATTAACCTTGACTGAATATAATTAAACAATGAAAGCCAAGTAAAATCGGGCAGCCGTGATATACGAAGTAGATTCTTACATTAGCATCATTAAGTTAGGGTAGCTCATTAGTGATTCTATCGGTGTTCGGTGCGTGTTTGACGCCAGTTGCCGCCGATAGTCCGGCTAAGTAAATCAAACACTCAACGGTTGCTCAAGATTAAGGTATTCCTGTTAGCTTTATTAAGTAAGGATGGGTTGCACCAGTTTTCAAAAATAATATTAACGACGCCATGGGAACTAGTTTTTAATGGGGATTAAATGTTTGTATGAGACCAGCAACTAAGATTAAAACACAATTAGAAAAGATGAAAAACCCCCGACATTTTCCTTTTAAAGCTCAATATCTCAAAAACGGCTGAATAGATTTTCATGAAACATGGCTAAGAACACTTGGGATAAATTTATCTATGACATAAAAAAAACCAAACGAAAATCGGTTCATCCGTTTGGGAGCTACGATACCACAGACAATTACACAGACGGACATGTGAAACTTATAACACTCTTCTTTTTGCGTCGGGGGTTAATAAAAGCTTACGATTAAAACACAACAAAATAAGGGGCAAAGTTGGATATTGTTTCCGGACACCAAAAACGCCCCATTCCAATTGACAGAAAATAATGACGTCACAACGCACGAGCCCCGTACTAACGTTGTATGAAAAACAAGAAAATCAATATTTTAATCGTGAAATACTGCGTTTATGTACATAGTTGTTGTTGTTGTAAACTTGTAAGTCTCGTATTTTATTATTATTCTGAATTTATTTCGTAATTGGCATCTTATTGTGTTAATTTGATGGTATACAATACATATAACGTCAGTAGGTGTTAAGTATAAAGTTTAAAATAACAAACTACCCCATTTTAGTGTTGTTAAAATCTGATTGTACTGATCTGAACTTTCAAAAGTTTGACAAGTTTCTATAGGAGGATAGCTGCCGACGCCATATTCAAAGTCAAAGTCAAAGTCAAAATATTCTTTATTCAAATAGGCCTAGCAACAAGCACTTTCGAATCGTCAGTTATAACTATAACATGTATTAACATATATATTAATTAATCATTTAGAGCAATTTATTGATGCTATTATTATTCTTTAAAATAAATATTGTATTGTTGTAGACATGTCAAAGTAAGAAATTGTTTTGTAGTAAAATTCACAATAGGATCGTCAAAACATAAATAATAATAATAAATATATAAAAAATAGACATCTAGACAGTTTCTAGAATAAAACCAAAATATCAAAAAAAAGATCATATTAATATCTAATGCCATAATGATTAATTCATTAATATTTCAGTCACAATTAATCCCACGGTGTTTTATCATTCATGTAGTCATGTGTGCTATAATATGCTTTCGATATGAGTTGACGCTTTACATAATTTTTAAATTGATTAATAGATAATTCAGTTACGTTTCTTGGAAGCTTATTATAGAACTTCACACCATTACCCATGAATGATTTTCTAATTTTCTGGAGGCGAGTGGTGGGCACCGCGAGTTTGTGTTTATTTCGAGTATTAATATTATGTATGTCACAGTTCTTCCTGAAATTTACAATGTTTTTATGTACATACACAATATTATCATAGATGTATTGACAATGCAATGTCATTACATTAATGTTTTTGAACTTATCTCTAAGTGAGTCTCTATGGTTCATTTTATATATTGCTCGATTCAATGGTTGGTCGGTTTGTTTTCATCAAAAAAATCTTGGTCTGAGGTGCATCCCTAAGCCGTTCAGAGCTTTTCTCGTACATATGCGTTTTATTTACGTTTCTACAAATTCGTTTTTGGAGGGGGCAGCGGCGAATGTGCTAACATGTCACGGAGTAATTTGCTAATCTTTATTTCTTAGGCGACTTCCTGACTTGGCGGGGCGGGATCGATATGTCATAGGTATTTTGTTGTTTGACGTAAGCTTACTTATGTGAGGTTTCCTCACTTGACGAATTACTGTGTCAGTATTACGTTTGCGCATTACTAATACTATGCGCAGAAGTGGGGCAGTACTGCATTGATATCGGTTGACACTGACAGCTGAAAGTTTTCTCATATCCCCCTCCGCATTAACAAATCTGGAAGGCGCCTCAGGGGCCTTTCAGCTCGAAGTACGAATTTTTCTATGGAAATGTTAGTTTAACTTGTTTGTACCAGATGTCATTGGGTGTTATCTCTATCGCATTTGCATATTGAAGTGACAGAGATGCAGCGGTCGTGCGGTTAGTTCTTACTAAATACACAACGGCGCTACGATCTATGTGGAGTATTTCACTGGTATCTCTATCTCAGTATATACAGGGTGGCCCATTCAAATCGGTCAGTATGGGAAAGTCTAAAACTATAAGACATACGAAGATTTGTTCTTAGGAACCATGTCACCGATTTTACAAGTAGAGAGGTACAAACAACCATAGAGACAATTTTACATGCCTGAACTTGTTGAATATTGTAACGGTGGTCACTTTGAACACCTACTATGATAAATTAAAGTATGTGAAAAAAATGCATTTTATTCATTTTAGACATTATGTTTCTTAGAGACATTTACTGCTTAAGACCTACACAAACGATATCTGAATAGAAATAGTGTAAGTTTATTTTTTCAAAACAACCGGGTTCGATTCCCTAGCTGGGTAGGTACAGTGTTTTTTTCAAATGTATAAATGCAGTTTTTCTTTTTATCAAAATCGGTGACATGGTTCCTAAGAACAAATCTTCGTATGTCTTATAGTTTCAGACTTTCCCATACTGACCGATTTGAATGGGCCACCTAGTATATTGTACTTTGCGAGGCGCCTTACATAATTACGTAAACAAGAAAAGATTAGTTCCTGCAATACGGTATTTCACTGATATTCAAATCAGCAACTTTTTATGAAACGTCAAAAACGCTCGATTAGTATGAAGTTTGTAGGGAAATAAGGAAGTCACAATTTTCTATGGTCAAACTGCGTGCTTTTTTTCATGTCTTACATTTATTAACAATATAGTTATAAATTAATGAGCTGAAGTTTGTTTTTGTCTGAGTATTTTTGTATGATTAGTTTATTGGTGACGTAAAAAAATTTTTTTGATGTTGTGAAATCCCCTATTGGGGCGGATTTGACATTAATTGGGCCAAACTAAATGTAGGACTTGTTTGAGGTTAAATGTCAAAATAATACTGACTAAACTTGAATAAGCCTTATCCTCGTTTGGTTCACATGGCCTTGAATTATCAGGTTCATCACATCATACGCAAGGAGGTACTAAGGAATCAATAATATTCGCATTCTACCATTCAATGAAAATGTATCAGTATTTCAATATGATGATTGTTTTATTGATTTCATTGCTATTTTAACGTCACGAACGTGGTATGATTTTATATTTATGTGCCGTTCTCGGAAATATACCCGATACATTCAGACGTGGACTGGGAATATTCCCCATAGAAATCAAGAAAGGCACGCTTTTGTAACTATTCAAAGCTACGTATAAGAAAAACGCCTGATAAAATTTGAGGAGTTAAGTAGCAATCATAGAATATAATATGTGGTACTAGTGACAGGCGTCGTTAATATGTTAGTCTTACTTAGAGTATGCAGCAAGATAGTAGTTAAAAGACTTCAAAGTTCAAGCATGCGGTTGTCAATCAGCAGTCGTGGGTTCGAATCCTGGCTCGTACTAATTAGTTTTTTGGAACTTATGTACGCAATACTATTTGATATTTACAGTCAGTTTTCGGTGAAAGAAAAGCGTCGTGAGATCTAATCATTTTTATTGCCACCTAGGCTACGCTCGTAGGCCGTAGCCACGTATTCTCCGTATGTAGGCCGTAGCAGCTATGTACAGAGTACCCGACAATCGGATTCTCGGCGCTAAATGTGTAAATTTAAATCTCACATTTCACTGGCTCGTTTGTCTAATGATGTCACAATTTTCTGTGGACAAACTGCGTCCTTTTTTCACGTTTATGTATTTAAAAATCTTTAAAATTGCATAAATAAGGAAGTTTATTTTTTTCCGAGTACCTATTTTGTTTTATTTGGGGCATCAACAGCATTACAGAAAAAAATACAGGACCTAATAGCTAATAATAAAGCCAATTAAAGATGTCCACAGAAACACAGTAAATGAAAAAAAAAACGTTTGAAAAAGGTTAAGTAGACAATTGGACTAACAAAATTATAATATTGAACATGCTCGTATGATTTGTTTATTGGCATCGTATTTTTTTGTGTTGTGAAATATCCTATTAGCGCATTTGCTATAGTTTGTTCTAGGCGTAGTATTAAGCTCAACGCCTACCCCTAAACCCTATTATAATAATAATGTCCTTACTTGTGTCATAATTGGTTTCGTAGTACTGTGTCTTCTCGTCGTCCTCGATATCGACAACCACCTCGTTGTTTCCTTGGTCGACCGGCCCGTAGTATTGCCGGCCGTTCCGTCCGACTGATGCAGATGTTTTCGTATTGTTCGCTTCGCTTGGCGCTTCTTCGCTAGCGAGTACTATCGCTAAAGAAGCCTGGAACAAAAATACAAGTTGAATATACAGGTCGACGTCTTTCTTTATTATCTTAGGAAATTGGTCACAATCAGGACTATTAAAATAAATATGGATCAGTATCAATTAGGTACTTTCCTCGTGTTTAACTTTCATAACATATTGCCGTTTTATGGATAGTATATAATCAAATAATAATAAAATACAAGACTTGAAAGTTTCTAAAAAATATGCAATTTTTTATTTTCCAATAGAATATACATGATTCAATAAAAATAACTAAATTGTTCAGCAACTATGTCCTTAAACGTAGTATTTCACGATTAAAATAGCATTTTTTTTCCTTTCTACACAACGTTAAATACGGGGCTCGTGCGTTGTGACGTCATAATTTTCTGTCAATTACTGTGGAGCGTTTTTGGGATTAGGTAGCGGACGCCGGGCATCCTTCAGGATGCAGCTGTACTGGGAATAACGCTAGGATGATGATGATGATGAGTATGGAGCGTTTTTGGTGTCCAGAAACAATATCCACCTTTCACCCCCATTTGCGGCTTTTGTTGTGCTTTAATTGTAGTTAGACCCATACAAACATTTAATCCCCTTAAAAAACTGGTACAAATGGCATCGTTAATATTTTTCTGGAAACTAGCCTATTGTTATAGTCAAGGATATTGAAACAGGCAGATGCTAGTCAAAAATATTTCTGATGAAAATACCTTTGAAAAGTTCAATACATTCGAATTCCCAACTAAACACATGCCCCATTACGTCAAAATGGTCACGTACAGCGTATGCATGACCGCAGAAGATAACTGAATGGTACCGACTTAAGGCACATTTTCCATATATTATGCTCAGATAGTTATGTCCATCGAGACAACCTACGAGTAGATACCTTTCAGCGTTCTGTGCGTTGGAAATTTATTGGAAAACAGCATAATTATATTTTGGACGTATAGGTTGTTCAAATATGATATTTGAACAACGCTTAAAGGTATCTAGGCAGTAGTGGGCTGTTCAAATATAATATTGAAACTTGTACCTTTTACACTCTTATCACAATCACAATAAGAGATAAAAAAGCACTTCTAATGGACAGATACTAAAAAAATATTTTTAAGAGCTCAACGCTAAATAATGATAGCAGGCTACGAGTGACTTTATGAGCGTATTTCGTCTTTTCGTACACAATATTTCTTTCTGTGGATAGTATTAAATTGGAATAGTATATTATTGACCGAGTAAGTGGTCTGTGACCGAGTGTAACGAAGTTCTCCGTTTCAGCTTCGGTAAAAATGAAAGCATTTTTACCGAAGCTGAAAGTTCCTACAGGTTGCATTTCTCAACCGATTCTCGTGAAAATTTGTGAGCAGCGTTGATTATTTTACAGTTTTTTATCGAGTTTATTTTGGAAATCTTGATATTTAAAAAAAAATATTTTTACGAGGTCTTCAGCTCACTGATCCACTAGATTAATTAGACGGTAGGTAAGTAATATATCTTAAGTAAAAAATAACTAATAGTTTTTAAAATAAGCATTCTTGTCCATCCAAATATTAACTTAAAGCTAAAAAACATTATACAAAAATCGTATAATAATATTTAAAGCTTTTTATCTTGTCAAATGCTTACAAAATTGATTCGCCAACACTTAATTTAAGCTTTTTAAGCAAAGATTAGTTTGTGTCTAAAATATAAGTC
Organism: Notocelia uddmanniana; assembly: GCA_905163555.1. Taxonomy (NCBI): domain Eukaryota; kingdom Metazoa; phylum Arthropoda; class Insecta; order Lepidoptera; family Tortricidae; genus Notocelia; species Notocelia uddmanniana. The sequence continues at coordinate 26,310,980 of LR991058.1, read as the reverse complement.
TGGACCGATTTATGCTGGTAATACAACAAGGCTCTGGCCACACCGGTGATCAAAATGCGGTGACGCTACGGAATCGCAGTTAACGAGTGGGAGAAACTGAGTTAAAAACGTCACGCATGAGGCACGTCACAGCGTTTACGGTGTATCAGAGCGTTTTAAGCAGCAGGGTAGCCGGACCTTAAGATTAGCTAAAATAAGTGGCTGAAACATCTAGCCACTGTAAAACGACTGAGCGTAATAAATTCAACAAAACGATCGAGTTACTTCTGAAAACCACACACATAATTACAATAGGACTTTACGCACAGAAGGTTTTCTATTATATTGATCAAAACCGATGTTTGAAAGATAGAAAACATGCTATCCCGCTCTACCGCATAGTTACTTAGTCTGTTGTCTAGTTAGGGTTGTCTCGTTTGCGCGTCAACGCCGCCACCTCGTAACGTGTTTACACAACCTAGTTGAACGATACTGTCGCTGTCCGGCGGTGTCAGCCGCGTACGGGTGAATTATCACCCCGGTTAAGAGCAGAGTTTAGCCGAAGTTGTAAGAGCTACAAGCCTCCTTTAATCTCTCGACTATATAAATTCTAAAATGTACCTACCTATTCTACCTAATAGAAAAATTTGTAAAATATCACACTCGTATTACATATAAAATGTGGTTAAAATTCACAGCTGTCATTACTGATAACTAAAGGGATTCTGAAAAATTATGCCATGCCAGTATTTCCGAGTTATCAGATTTCACAACGGCGGTGATATGGTTAAAAATGGTAAACGTTAATATTGCGACGCTCACAGCTTGGTTCATCTTTAAAAGTGTCGTGTTACATTGTCTATCAGGCAATATGAATAATTCATAACCTGTTTTAAAAGAGAACAGCGACAGAAAAGCGGCCGAATGCAATAAATTTAATAAAGCGATGAAGCCGACTCTGAACTTCGACCTCACGACTTCTAAACTAACAGAAAAGTTGCGAAAATATATTAATCAATGCGTAAATAAGGCTTGAATTTGGTTATGAATATTAAAAGTTCACATTTGTTATCAATCTTCACTACCCATCTTAAGCCGATTGTTAGAAATTGTCAACTGTCAATATTTCTGTGACCTTATGACTAGAGAAACAGTTTGTGTATTGATTATATCTCAGTGAGTTGTCATGATTACACAACGGCGATCTTGGGTTGGGCATTTACTCAATCGATGTCTAAATATCATTGTTCAGGAGTGTTTTATGATGTCATTTAAGATTTTAATAAAAAAAATCGGTTGCAAAAAATATCTTCAGAAAATATAGGTGTTACGCACAGGAGTATTTAAGGAGTTGGATGATAAAAGTATTAAAATAATTTCGTTACCATGGACAAGAAAGAGGTTTTTTTTATGAAATAGGAGGCAAACAAGCAGACGAATCGCCTGATCGTAAGCGATTAGCGCCAATGGACACCCGCAACACCAGAGGGGTTGTAAGTGCGTTGCCGGCCTTTAAGATTTAAGGAGTACGCTCTTTCTTCAAGGTTCCAAGGTCGTATCGTCTGGAAATACCGCAGGCGACAGTTCAGTTATTTTGTCGGTTTGTTTCAAATTGAGGAGAAAAGTACAGCCTGATTGAATACAACTTTTTAAAAAACCTAAATTGCTTATTCGGTACGTAAACTGCAAATGTGTTAAAATAATATTACTGTATATGTGCTTACATAGCGAATTAGCATGGGGTATTTTTTGAATCCGTGTGTGTCGTTGTATCACCGGCTATTTTTGGAAGTGTAAAGTGGGTAACATCACCTACTTCGTACTTATCGCATTTCAAAAACTCCAAAAATAAATTGATACACAAGACGTGCAATGTGATATATTTTTTACGGATAACATCACTTTTACACGTGCTACACATGCAAATTTATATAAAAGTGTGTCAAATTTCCATTGTGATTCTTGGGTTTGCTAAATTTATTTCCAATGTGTGTTTACTGTTTTGTTTAGTAAGTTGCGCTTACGACACGCGTGAGTCTGTGCTAAAATGTCTTGTAGTAGTAGCAATCTCCTAAAAAATATTTAATTCAAACTTTTATATATTTTATATTGTAGAAGAGGAATACATTCAACTGGTTCTTTTTTTAAAGCCATATTTATCTAACCCGATCTGATGTTAATAGCGAGTTGAAATCATAGATAATTATGTTTTCTAGTATAGTTTTGCAAAATGACACTGACAGCGACAACGCCAGCCACCGTATGTGAGAACGATAGGACTGTCACTGGCCGGCGGTGTCCGCATTCTGGTGAATTTGCACCTCGCAGGTGTATGAGGGCCGAAGTGTAGCCGAACTGGCAAGAGAAACCGACTTGACGTTAGATTGGACGTGGGCATGAAAGTCGCAGAAAATGGGACAATCTAAGAATGGACGAGTGCTCGTAGTAAACTAGGGCTTAGGCTGGGTTGCACCGACTTACGATCACAGACTGATCAACGTTAAATATGGCGCCGGCAGCTGTCATCCCATAGAAACTTGTCAAACTTTCTATACATTGAAATTTTAACGAACACAGCTTACGATTACAGACGGTTTGGTGCAACCCAGCCTTAGGCTGGGTTGCACCAACTTACGATCACAGACCGATCAACGTTAAATATGGCGCCGGCAGCTGTCATCCCATAGAAACTTGTCAAACTTTCCATACATTCAAATTTTAACGAACACAGCTTACGATTACAGACGGTTTGGTGCAACCCAGCCTTAGTCTGATAAGGTTAAAAAGAACGTTGAAGTGGAGGTGACTAATTAAAAAAAATAGTAATAAAATATTAAAATTTTGACATTGCAATGTCATTCAAAAAGAGATTAATATATATTAATTAACCAACTTATATTAAAAGATAAACCAAACATGTAAGTTATAATTTACAATTAGGTAATTATCGCTAACACAGTGCTACATTATTTAATAGTAGTGGGAGTGAAGTTTGATTCAATATTAGCGTGCGGCTGTAGCTAGGAATATCGGTTCCGTCTGCGAGAACAGGTCCAAAGTGGGGTCGTATAGGTATAGAAGAATGTTATTTATAGTATTCAGTGCCATAACTAAACTAACTGCTTGTTGTGCGATAACTAACTAATGGCGTATACACTTAATGATTTGAAGCATTCCTCTATCTTTCAAGCTAGGTAAGCAGAAACAGGGTACCTAAGAAATGAAGTGGTTTCATACAAATTGGGTAATTTTCTCATTATAAGCTAATAATGAAATTCCGCTAGAGCCTGTTTTATAAAGGGAATAATTGCAGAATTTAATTTTTGGTAGAATATTACATTCAGTTGTCGGATAAAGAGGATGGATTTCGACCCAAGCGCGTCGGACAAGTCGTGTCAGTCGTTGATAAAATTTGACATTCCCTTTCAGACGCGAAAATAATACCATTCCATTAAAATTGGAGTATTTCCAAAGCCGTCTTTTAAAGTTAGCAACTGAATTCTCATTTATTATTATCCAGTTGCAAAATTCATAACGCGAACTGAATCTTAAACTCGCGACGTGTTTTGTTCCAGTGCTGTTGAGTCTGGCTTAGTACTCTGTTACCAATCCTATCATGCAACATAATTCCATTTGGTGCTTGGTGTAGCACTTGCGTAGCTCGTGTTAGTTCTATGCTAAGCTATGAATCTATAGTCTAGGTCTCTGTAAATTATAATGTTTTAGATTTTTTTTATATCATCGAATGACCTGCGATTGGTCCTAGTCTCACCTGATAGAAAGCGATGACAAGGCCTAAGATGTTGCTCACTGGTTCAGTGATAGCCTATTCACTCTTGTCTCGGAGAGATCCAGATTGTATGTATCTGGAAATACAGACGACGGCAGCAAATTCCATTCCTTCGCTGTTCGCATTAGGAAAGAAAAAACTAATCGCTTCGTGCGAATAACCTGGATATCGAGAGGGTGTAACGCTGGCGGTTACATGTGAAAACTAGGTATACAATGGGTTGCTGGTCGCAAATGTTGAGCTGAGCGCATTTATCCGGTCTCAAACTCCCTGACAGTTAGTTTTAATTATACTCGTTTAACACTGAAATATACGGAAATTCAATTTTCCGGTGATTATTCCTCCGTGGTACGAGGGGTGGTATCTACCTAGCCTATATATAATAATCCGTGGTACTCGTATGTCCGATTCTCAATTATTTAAAATCTAAACCATCGTCATGATGTCACCTATCGACATGCAAAATGTGAGCGTGATCGGTTGAAGCGTGTAGGAGGAGTACGAACTCAAACGAAATACATCTCATCATCATCATGTCAGCCGAAAGACGTCCACTGCTGGACATAGGCCTCCCCCAAAGACTTCCACAATGACCGGTCCTGCGCCACCCGCATCCAGCAGACACCCGCGACCTTCACCAGGTCATCAGTCCACCGTGTGGGGGGCCTGCCCACGCTACGCCTTCCGGTACGTGGTCGCCACTCGAGAACCTTTCCGCCCCAACGGCCATCGGTTCTACGTGCTATGTGCCCCGCCCACTGCCACTTAAGTTTAGCGATTCGGAGGGCTATATCGGTCACTTTGGTTCTGCTGCGGATGGCCTCATTCCTGATGCGATCACGCAGAGAAACTCCCAACATAGCTCTCTCCATTGCCCTTTGGGTGACTTTGAGCCTTCTGATGAGGCCCATAGTAAGCGACCACGTTTCAGTGCCATATGTCATCACTGGCAACACACACTGGTCAAAGACTTTTGTCTTGAGACACTGCGGAATATTGGACGAAAAGATGTGCCGTAGCTTCCCGAACGCTGCCCAGCCGAGTCGGATTCGACGATTAACCTCTTTCTCGAAGTTGGACCTACCTAACTGGACAGTCTGTCCTAGGTATATGTAATCGTCTACAACTTCGAGCGTAAAGTGTCCGATTGTTAAGGGAGTTAGTGCGACATGGACATTTGACATGATCTTCGTCTTGTCCATGTTTATCCTTAGACCAACTCGCTCGGAGGCTTTACTGAGGTCATTGAGCATTGTACTTAAATCCTCCATGGTCTCAGCCAAGACTACTATATCGTCAGCAAACCGAAGGTGAGTGAGGTAGTCGCCGTTTATGTTGATGCCTAGCCTTCTCCAGTCCAGTCTTGAAAACATCCTCCAGTGCAGCGGAGAACAGTTTAGGAGAAATAACATCTCCTTCCCTGACTCCCCACTGCAACGGAATAGGCTTTGAGTTCTGGTCCTGGAGTCGGACTGACATAGTGGCGTTCTTGTACAAACTTTTCAGCACTTCGATATACCGGTAGTCCACTTGGCACCGTTGGAGAGATTGTAGTACAGCCCACGTTTCAATCGAATCGAAGGCTTTCTCGTAGTCCACGAACGCTAAACAGAGGGGCAGGTTATACTCCTCAGTCTTCTGTATAATCTGACGGAGCGTATGGATGTGGTCTACGGTGCTAAAGCCTCTTCGGAAACCGGCTTGTTCGGGAGGCTGGAAGTCATCTAGCCTGCGTGCGAGACGGTTCGTAATGACTCTTGAAAACAGCTTATAGACATGGCTCAGAAGTGAGATGCGTCGGTAGTTCTTCAGTAAGGAGTTGTCACCCTTTTTGAAGAAATACATCTGTCGCCTAAGAAATTAAGAAACATTTCTGGTATTTCAATTTTGTCAGTTTACTGGCCAATTTTATCTGCGAGATTCGTTTTAATGGTCAATATTGGGTCTTGGTGACTCCGTTTATTCGCCAATTTTATCTGCTAGATATGTTTTAATTGGTCAATATTTCAATTATCGGAAATCCAAAACCTCTGTCAGAGTACGGAAATATCTCGTTGCGTGGGGTCCATATAAATCGACTCGCAATTAAAATGCGGCGTGCGTCCCTGTTTCGGCCGCTGTATATCTTATTCAAAAGCAAAAAGCCTTAGAGACATATTACACATGTAGGTGTATAATACCTTTTTCATGTAGCCGTTTCCACGGTCCCAAACAGTGGTTAACCCGCCGATCTGACCTCAACCACATACCAAACATCAAAACTGTTTTATTTACGCCACTAGGACACAAACGTGTGAGCATTCGAAAGGATCATTCGAATTTTTAAACGCCGAATTTCGCGAACAATGGCATGGCACAGAAATCCAAACACCTACATTTGGCGTTGTTTAAATACAAAGCTCCGCTGCCGCTGTGGAATATATTATACACGCTTACGCTACACTTCAAAATTTTCCGTGTGAATGAGTGTAGAGTTACCCCTCTAGGGTTGTATTCGGCATTATATTCTAAAATGTTGTTATTTAAGGGAAGATCTGATACAGGTGCATGAAAACCTACTCGCAGGCCTCAACCACTACTGTTAAACTATTTTAAGTTACTGAAATAAACGATTATTATTACTAGAGGTATACTGAAGGAGGTTCACAATATTTGGTTTTATAAACACATTCCGAAGTTTCGTGCCTTTTTCAGCGCTTCTAGCCAAAAGGGTAAACTGAGAAAAATATACCTAATAAATATAAATGTACAACTCGTCGGAAATATCTGCGCAACCTCCACCTGGCTGGGAACAATTTGTTCCCAGCCAGGTGAGGATATTTACAACGGGTAGTACATATGTAATCGGAAACCGAAGACAATATTAGCTATATTAGATTATTGAAAGGTTAGTTGGAAGAGATCCATTATAGGGATAAACTCACCTTTGTGATTCAATCTTAAGTGACATGTAATGTATAGGTATATGTTTAACCTGATCACCGCCACACCTCGAATGAAGTGACGTGCTCTGTACGCCACGGAACTGACAATCTAGGACATTATGGTCATGTATTGACTGGGGCGGTGAAGAGGTTAAAGCGTGTCACAGACTGGAGCGGCCTGCGGTGGCGGCCAGTTGTAAGTATGAGAATTAAGGCCGCGTGTGTCTGAATGATTGTTAGGATTGTTATAGTGTACAACTGTCGCCACCGCGGCCGCCACCGCAGGCCGCGCCTGTGTGTGTCACGCTTTAAGTTTGAAACGCACGCAAGAGCGCGGCGCAGCGTCGTTGCGGGGCGGAGGCGATTTTGCAGTAAGGCGAACGCGGTCCGTGGAATGTCGCACCAAAAAACCGCGCGGTATGCGGTAGCGCGGTAGCGGAGGCGGCGTGCGTTACATAGAGGTATGAAACAGTAATCGACCGTCGACAGTTTTGGAAAGATCAAAAAATGTAAACGCGCCTCCGCCCCGCACCGAGCCCGCTCTGTGCGTTTCGATCTTTAGACCGGGTTGCACCAAGCCGTCTGTTAGTAAGCGGTGTTCGTTAAAATCTGACTGTATAGAGATTTCACAAGTTTCTATGAGATGACAGCTGCCGGCGCCATATTTAACGTCGATCAGTCTGTAATAGTAGGTTGGTGCAACCAGCCCTTGTGTACGATAAAGTGGTAGGCACTTTAATTACTTCATACATATTAAAGGTTTTTCTGTCCTGTCTTAAAAGTAAGCTTTTCACGTGCAATTTATGCATCGAATTTTCCTCGTACGTCCCGTGTCCGTGTTGCCCTATTTGCAAATCATACAGAAAAGACGGGACGTAGACGTGACCCGGCTGTTTGTAGGGTGTGGGGTGCCAAGCTATTCAAAACGTTGTTTAAAGACTCGTCTTAGACAATCCAGTTTAAGTTTGATCTTTGATCAGTGCGTTTTTATAAACATGGTGCTCTAAATTTGAGTAGTGAGTTGTAACAGAACTTTATGCAGGTTTCCCCATGAAGGTTTACCTTTACCGAAAAGCCAATGTGAAATGTTTAATTCATACCTATTATTTAAGGGGCTCATAGCTCCTAATGATCTTCGATCTGTAACTCTCCGTTTTCTAATGTTTTTTATGGCTTATCGTATTATCAACGCGATTTATCCAAATAGTTTCTCATATTTACTTCAAAACTAACTGACTTTGAGATATATAGCATCAAACGCTGGCAATTTTAGGCAAATACCCAGTTTTTAGGACGTATTTGTGAAACCTGTACTAATATCGAAAAAAGAGCATTTTTGGACATTGTTTGAATAATAAAAAAAAAGTTTTTTTTTTAATCAAAAACCGGTCATTGAAAATGAAGATAAAGGATTGCAGAACCGATAACCGTTGTACCATAAATATATCTCTAGTTTTGACGGAGGAATATCAACTCAAAACGCTTAAAAAATCGTCGATTAGAGCGCGTGGGGCCCTTAACCGAATTTTGTAAGCTGGTCATGGCTAAGAAGGAATGAGTTTTCCTCGTCCATACCTGTCGTGTGCATCTTCATACACTACGTCATCACATTATTAATATCACACGTTGCATACCTGTCGTATAATCCACAACTTTATGGAATGTTTAGTCATGTTGCATAAATAAAAGCGGATCTTGTACGTGCGTGCTCTTGCTCAATGCCTTTTATACTTATTTTATTAAAAAGGTACTGCTGTTAAGTATATTTCGTTCATTATTTGTCGGTGTTTCTGGCAGCTTTGAAAAGAAAGATTTACACACTCAATGAAAATGAAATACGTTATCATTAGAAATGCTGCACTGCTATACGTAATACGTTCTGATAACATGCCGTAGGAAGTGAAAAAAAAAGGTAAATGAGCCGAATTTACTAAATGTTTATAATTCACGAATTCCATTTCTACATGTGTACAGTATTTCAGAATTTACTTGTTTATTGCTTTCTGAGTGGGAGTCGCGAATCTCAGACTTTTTTCATGTTTTAATGTATCGGACGTTTTAAAAATGTATTTAAACCTCCCGTTGTCGTCTCGATTAAATTTCATACCACATTTTTGTCATCTTTACAGAAATGATATGTATGTACCTGGTGCGTAACATTAACAGGGAAATATAGAAGCCTTTTGAATCGTTTATGTCGATATTGTGTCAAGGTACGGAGGGTGACGCCATTGGGTTATGTCACACACTCTCCGAACTTCGAACGCTAATCTAAGCGCTAAGTATCTGAGTAAACCGTCGAAGGTCGCTTGCATCCGCCTAGAGTGGCCGGCGCCTCTTCAAACTAGCTATACGCTAGTGAAAGTGGCTAGATGGCCCGCTAACCTTTGATATTGACCACTCATAATATCAATCGAGCGTTTACAGGTTACTACTACGAGTCAACAATAGACATTACGTTACGCGAGAACCAGTCAGCCTCATCAATTCAACGCTTCATAGGCATTTTAACTGCCAGTTAATGTAAAGTTGCATGGTGAGTTGCACTTGCAGAGGTCACCGTGGGTTAGATAGATGCTGTAATCTTCGATCTTTTGTCACATATCGTTACGTAGAGAATATTATAGTATTCATTTCGTAAACCATTGTTTAAAATGGCTTGGCTTGGTTAATGTCAAGAAAAGTCAGTGTGTGAATAGATTAACATATAAAATGAACGTTTTTGCAAACAACACTCAGCATGCACTTTATGACGGCGGCTAACTTGCCATCTAGCTTTATAGGAATTTCGCCGCTATCGACGACGATTTGCATAATTAGTTTCATAATACGTAACCATTGGTAATCTGATATCGTCCTTGTCAAGTCATTAAGATATATGTTCATTAAAACTGCAATTAGAATTTCAAAATATACAAACAGCGAGTACATATTGTCGTGGAAATCGTTCGGTGTTGCGAAAGGTGATCACGATATAGTCGACAAACATGGGGCACCGCGGCTGTCTGATTCCGCCGCATTGTGAACCTAACACAATCCGACCCAGTAATGGGCGAATGGGGCAAAGAAATCGAGCTTTGCCCGCAGTCTCGCGTGAGAATAAGAACGGATTGCCTCACTGGCTTAATTATTGAAATGGTAGTTCCTCGCTCTTTTGTTTTTTCTTCTAATTTAGTAATGATAGGTCGGAACAGTCTTGAAGGATTGAATTAGTAAATATTGGCATTACTTTGCTCAAAATGTTATAAGTGAAGGTTAAGTTAGCTGTAGGGTAGAACATTTCTGCACCAACTACTCAGTTTTTACATTTTATTTCTCCATTACCCAAAGGTTGTCTGGAAGAGATCGCTCTTTAGCGATAAGACCGCCTGTTGTTTAACCTCTGTCTCCCTGTATCTTTGTTAATTCTTATTGTATATGATGTTTTGTTATGTGAGGTGTGCAATAAAGAGTATTTGTATTGTATTGTAAGGTAAGCCTATATACCTACAAAATAGCTTCGCTATAAAGTGTAAAATAAAACAATCAGATTCTTGTTTATCAGGTGCTATATATAAGTAGTTATACAGGGTGCAACATGAATGCTTTTCAACACTTACGTCAAATATAGTAACTTATTTATTATTTTTAAATAAATGCCACTATGAGGTCACGGCGACCTCGTGGAAGAAACTACTGATTGTAGCTTTGGAATTCAAACGACATCTTATGTAAATAATTACAAATGTTTGTATAAAAGTTTGCTCCGTCCATAAAAGGATAAGATAACTCTTATTCTTTTACACACGGAGCAAACTTTTTTTACCTTCGTGTACCTATAACCGACTTCAAATAAAGTCCTCATTATTATATTCATTCACCAGTATGTCTTGAATTTATACCACGTTGGTGGCAAATAAGCGTACGGGTCACCTAATGGTAAGCGGTCATTGCGCCTGCAACGCCGTGGTGGTCCGAGGCCGATCCTTTAAAAATGTGTACAGTCCTTTTTGAAGATTTACAGTACAGTCTCCTGGAAAAACCTCAACAGGGAGCTCATTACGCAACCGGAGCGTCCGAGGGAGGAAATTCCTCTGAAGCCATATCGTACGAATGAACATATTCACCCATACTTTTGTTAATCGTAGATCAATACAAAAATGCAAGGTGGTTTTATATTTTGCCCCAGATCGAACTTGTGACTGGCGCTTTTTTTTTAATATAAAACATATTGCTGATATTTCTATGCCTACAGGTTTTGTACGTATGCTTTTTATAATTATATTGTCTACTCTCTCACTTTGTTATCAGTTATCAGTTACGTTTGCTTGAACAAGTGACTTGTTATGTTTTCACTCTCCCTTAGCAAACGATTTCTAATAAAAAAATAAACGAATGCTTATTCAATGCTTATAACGAGACGGTTATTCCAACAATGTTGAAAATACCGTGGCAGTCACATACGGCACGAACTGAGCCTACATCACCATTAAAGCGCAGCCCGGTCGTCAGTCAGAGCCATCAGGGCCAAACGGCGCATCTCCAACCTTTAATCCCTACGAAAATGCTCAAGATTGACATTAAACGATGTAGCATTCGTGTTACAAGGCAGCCATTTGAAAACCGGTATCATCCCATCGTTTAAGAACTTATGACTCAGTCCAAACAACTTTATTTATGACATCCGTTTCTTAACGATAATTAACATTACATTTCTTTACGTGAAAACAAAGTTCAGCGTCCGTATGCCCATTTTATATGAATTCAATTAGCATAACGATACGAAGGGTTTTGTAAAATTCCTAAAAGAAGACATAATATTTATATTCATATTCACAACTTATTTCAAACGGTTTCTCGTCACGACCGCCCACGTTGGTCAGAAATCAGAATAATTTATTTCGTCATAATCTAAAGGACAATTTTGCCAAAACTGTATTCGAGATAAAGGCCACCCGTATACGACTAGTGATTACAAATATTCAAATGAGTATGCGAATTCTCAGTCCATTTACATGCAGAGATTTTTTCAACGTTTCGTTCGTTTTCCGTTATTCCTTTATATAGTTAAGAGATAACGGGAATCGTGATTTTCCGACAATTTCCTTACTGCTGTTTGCAGGGTGTTTGTGCCTCGATGGGATACTCAAAGTCTCTTTATTGGACTTGTCCCGAAGTAAGTACTGAAGTTCCGATTCGGAAATAATCCCTCTGGGAGTGCTAAACCTTGTCAACTGAGTTAAAGACGGCCAATAAAAACCAGTTGCGTTAACTCGAGACTCAACGGACTTACAAATACAAAACAAAGATGAATTAGCTGTCGCAATATTTGACCTTAAGGCGTGTTAACTGACGATCACGATATACTACAAAAGTGTCAAGTTCCTTCTAATAAGGTATTACTAAATCTCACGGAATATCACTAATTAATAGAAGGTATTTAAGCTATTGCATAAAAAGTTTATTAATGGATATAAAGTATTTTATACGTACGTGCGTATAGCGTTGTATTCTAATGGAAATATATGAAAATGTATAGTAGAATTGCAAGAACAGGTTGTTTACACAAACACTGATTATACCCATGGGGTCGATTTAAGACATACGTATGTTTTGCATCGTCCTGATATATTAGCTGGGTGCAAAACGTATTGGTATTTAATTGAATGCGAAACGATGGTGAATCGACTCCCAGGAACATGTTTCTTGTCCTGTAGTTTTACATCTAAGGCCGCGGACTGGACACCAGCGGGTAACGGGCCGGCGAGCGGGTTCAATGTAAAAGTAAAAAGTAAAAGTAATTTATTCTTTTTTTTTCTTTAAATTAGGCATAATCACATGCACCTATGAACGTCAATAAACTACCTCCGGTTCGGAAAAATGAACTTCTGACACGAGAAGGACCGGCGTAAGAAACTCGGCGAGGTGTCATTTTTTCGAAACAATATACATTGTATAGTTAAATATAAAATTACATTGTCAGTTACAACTAAACTATAATAAATATTGGGGGACAAATCGACCTAGTCCTAAACTAAGCAAAGCTTGTACTATGGGTACTAGACGACGATATACATACTTATATAGATAAATACATACTTATCTATATAAGTATGTATACATAATTAAATACATGGAGAACATCCAAGACCCATGAACAAAATCCGTACTTAATGCACAAATAATGCCCTGGCCGGGATTCGAACCCGGGACCTCTAGCTTCGGAGGCAGTGTCACTACCAACTAGGCTAAACAGGTCGTCAAAAACTATAATGCTACAGTAGAAAACCTATTTTTGCGATAGATTGTCCGTCACAACGTCACAACAATTTTAATTTTATATTTAACTATACAATGTATATTGTTTTGAAAAAATGACACCTCGCCGAGTTTCTTACGCCGGTTCTTCTCGTGGCAGAGGTTTATTTTTCCGAACCGGTGGTAGTTTATTGACGTACATAGGTGCATGTAATTATGCCTAATTTGAAGAATAAATTACTTTTACTTTTTTACTGCCAAACATCCCTATCCATGATGTAATCGTTAACCTTATAATATGCTTTTGAAATAAGTGTTCGTTTTACTACAGATTAGAATTTTAAATTGCTACGTGCAGTAATAAGTTTAGGAATTTTATTGTAGAACTTGATTCAATTTTCCAAGAACGACTTTTTCGCCTTTACTACTAGTTTATAAAAGGTTAGTTTGAGTTTCCCAGTGTTTCTGGTGGCTATTGGTTTATCAGCGTTCGTTGGGAAATAGCAGAACTCAACCTACTCGGACTTCCTATCGATGTTATATGGGAACCCCACTGCAATTTTGAGTCCAATGTAATACCTAAGAATACAGTTGTCTTAACAAATTCGAAAGTTTGACCATTAAGTTTAATATTTGTGTCTAAGTTTCTATTTGATGAGTTCGCTAGAGCGAATTTCATACATTTAGTTTTTTTCGTATGTATGCGCCCCGCTACTCGCTGGCGTTCAGACCGCGGCCTTACACATCGGGCGTTGCAACTAATTTGAATGTTGTCCGTGCGTTATCAAAAAAACGGAAGTTTAAAATTATTAGTTGGCCTATGACGCGTATGACGGAATTCCACATATGTTTATTTTATAATTATGCAATGGTAGGTTTTATTCCTGACTAGGTGGGGCGTAAACGGTATTTCCTATTTTACCGAGACCTTACTGATGCAGACCATATTTCCTCACTTGTCAGTTTAATGTCAGTAGGATTGTGACATTTATTCTACCGTACGAAACCAAAGAGAAAGAAAATGCAATTTTTTTCATTAGTTTAGGCACTACAGCATTTAATTATTTTTTGTAGAACATAGATTGGATATACGCAGAACTTGATGTTGAAATTTTGCTTTGTTAAAAAATACGAACAAAATTTAAAAAGAAAAATATCAAGTCATAGCTAACAGAAAAATAAGCATATTGACCAAAAATAATAACTGTAGCGCAAACATAAACGAAGAAAAACGTGCGCAATGTTTGTATAGAAAGAGCTTGCCTGCCCCTTCGCCTTAAGAGTGCGCAGTACGTTCGGTTCTCCATACAAACGTATTTACGCTCTCATTATAAAACGCCATGCTAGAATAACGTGAATCTTTGTATACACAATGGGATTCGGCATATCTAGGCCGGAAATTAGTTTCTATTGCTTGAAACTATAATGGAGAAAAAATACAGCGATTATTAAGGTTTTCATACAAGCCGTAAAAAATTAAAAAAACCGCTGTATTGTTTTTCTTTTACAATTTCTAGCAACACAAACTAATTTTCGTCCTAGATATGCCGGATCCCATTGTGTATACAAAGTTTCATGTTATTCTAGCATGGCGTTTTAAAATGAGAGCGTAAATACGTTTGTATGGAGAACCGAGCGTACTGCGCCCTCTTAAACAGAAGTGTAATAAGTTTGTTGTTAAACATGCAACAAAAATATACTAGTAGTTCGAAATTTCCAAAAACTAACTTGATAAAAAAAAACTTTATATTATTTCTGATGAGCAATGCGACCTGTAGAGGAGAACAGCCAAACAGAAATACGAAACAATTTTTTTTATGCGTTTTAAAATGAGAGCGTAAATACGTTTGTATGGAGAACCGAGCGTACTGCGCCCTCTTAAGATCGAAACGCACAGAGCGGGCGAAACTGTCGACTGTCGATAGTATCGATTACTGCTTTGTTAGTCACACACGCCGCCTCCGCTCCGCTATCCCGCGCGGCTGTTTTGGTGCGACGTCCCCCGGACCGCGTTCGCTTTATCGAAAAACCGCCTCCGCCACGCAACGACGTGAATTTCAAGCTTTATGGATGATGGCCTGGTCCAGCGCGGATTGGGAACTACACTAATATCATGTTTTGATCTTCTTATTGTTATAAAGTACTTGTAGCAGATCAAAACATACATTTCATTTTGATCTGACAGCATGTAACAGCTCTTTCTGAGAATGATTGACAAGACAATGAGCAAAACAAGATGACAGCCAAAATTGCGCCTAATATATTTGATGTCAATGTCCTGGCTTGCTTAGATACTACCCTTCAAGTCAGTAACCTTTTTTAATATTAAGTACAGTTATTTAATATTTGTTCTTTGCGCTATATATAGAAATTCTCTGTATAATTTGTAATTTAATACAAATTGCGAAGCTTATCTAATTGAATGCTCCTATACTTCAAAGAACATTATTAGACTCCTTTGTTCTTGAATTTCGGAAATATGATGAAGATTTATGTCATAATGTACTAGATTTTGCCTGGATTAATTACGCCTATATTGTTTTTTTTTTACTAGGCTCACAGAACAAGTTATAGGCATTTATGGATTTATAAAATAAATATTAATTTAATAAAAATTAATCAGATCTGGACCATAACTGTGCACGGAAACATTTTAAGGTGAGTATGCTGCTGGAGTTAAGAGTGCGCAGTACGTTCGGTTCTCCATACAAACGTTTTTACGCTCTCATTGTAAAACTCCATGCTAGAATAACATAAAACTTTGTATACACAATGGGATCCGGCATATCTAGGTCGGAAATTAGGTTCTGTTGCTCGAAATTATAATGGAGAAAAAATACAACGATTATTAAGGTTTTCATACAAGCCGTAAAAAACTCAAAAAACCGCTGTATTTTTTTCTTTTCCAATTTATAGCAACAGAAACTAATTTCCGACCTAGATATGCCGGATCCCATTGTGTAACCAAAGTTTCATGTTATTCTAGCATAGCGTTTTAAAATGAGAGCTTAAATACGTTTGTATGGAGAACCGAGCGTACTGCGCCCTCTTAAACAGAAGTGTAATAAGTTTGTTGTTAAACATGCAACAAAAATATACTAGTAGTTCGAAATTTCTAAAAACTAACTTGATAAAAAAAATCTTTATATTTTTTCTGATGAGCAATGCGACCTGTAGAGGAGAACATCCAAATAGAAATACGAAACAATTTTTTTTCCAAATTTCAAAATATTCTAAAACTGACTGGACAACAAAAATCTATTTAATTATCAAACCTGCTCACAAAATTTCACAAGAATCGAGAAATGCGACCTGTAGAGGAGAACATCCGGACAGACATACGAAAGAATTTTTGTCGAAAGCTGAAACGGAGGCGCATCGCTCGCTCGGTAAATTAATTAATGTTGCTCAAGTTATATAAACAATAATTATAATTACGTTTTACTTTAAACAATAAAGCGTTAAGGGGGATATGAATAGTTAAGCGTACATACAACTTTCTTTATTTTATTTTTGAAAGAGGGTAGAATGAAAATGTGTTTTTTTAATATACCACGTAAACAAGCGTACGGCCCGTCTGATGGTAAGCGGTCACCGCAGCCTAAAAATGTCTAATGATGGATTCTCGGCAGCAATTTCGTTGTACAATCGACACATTCTATTAATGGGATTATAGAAAGAGATGTTATTTTTTAAATAAGTAATTGAAATATTTTGATACGGGGTTACGAGACTTGAAACGGGTAATAATCATAAGAAGGCAGAGGAGGGCGGAACAGTCGATGTGCGAGTGTAAAGTGTAAAATTTAGAATTAACCGATTTAAGAGGGTATCAACGAGTCCACTAGCACCACTCGTAAAAATTGTGATTATTTAAATTTAACGACAGATATTTAAAAAACCGGCCAAGTGCGAGTCGGAATCGCGCACGAAGGGTTCCGTACCAGAAAAAAAACGCAACGCAACGCAACAACAACTTTGTTGTATAGGAGCCCCACTTAATTATTATTATTATTTTTTATTTTAGTATTTGTTGTTGTAGCCACAATAAAAATACATAATCTGTGCAAATTTCAGCTATTACGGTTCTTGAGATCTAGCTCGGCGAGTGGTAGCCATGTAAAAGGGCTAAACTATCACAGCCCAGTGTATGGGAGCCCCCTTAATTATTATTATTATTTTGTTTTTAGTATTTGTTGTTATAGGTAGCGGACCCCAGGCATTCTTCAGGATGCAACTGTACTGGGAATAACGCTCGGATGATGATGATGAGTATTTGTTGTTATAGCGGCAACAGAAATTAACTATTACGGTTCTTGAGATACAGGCTGGTGACAGACGGACGGACGGACGGACAGCGAAGTCTTAGTAGTAGGGTCCCGTTTTTACCCTTTGGGTACGGAACCCTAAAAAAGGTACTGGTAAGTACTATATTTTGTATTTTACTACCTTTTGAATACACTGACACAGTTATTACATTGCTAGATTCGTCAATCTATGCGTCGAAAGAAAAACGGCCGTTATATTTTTGAACTTAAAGATCGACAAATCTCGCAACGTAATAACTAGTTTGATGTATTCAAAAGGTACTTAAATACAATATACAGTACATAGGAGTCCCCTTTTTTAAATATGTATCGTTAAATTTATATAGTGGCGCTAGCGGATCCGTTGATATCCTCTTAACTGCTCATGAAAATGCGCTTTTACACGTGCCGACTGAGCACTGACCTCCTGAAGCAGACGAGAGGGAATGGCATGGCCCATGAACATAATGACTAACTGTTTATTCAATAAGTATTCAAACTTGTGCAGCTTTTACTTGTTCCGTAATGGTGCTCATTATACTAGGATTGCCTAGCGACAAGAAACGAGAACTGTCTTGTGACAATTCTGACTCACTACTGACGTCACTGGCTACGTAGACCCATTGATCTTTTGAGGGGCCGCCTCAATACCGACTGTCACACACATAGTACGACGATTAATTTTTTAATATCTGTTATTAATGTTTTCAATATGTTAATGTGATATATATTGACCGGTGACGTAATTTTAATGTTTCCTTATGATGAATGTTTCTAGATATGATGGTTGATGGCATTACTAAATTTGATATAATAGAAGGTCCTTTTTGTAAGTTAAAAAAATCTATATCTATTATTTATATTATATTAACATAATTATTGCCCTTTATTTAATTTACGTTTTAGGTTAGGTTGTTACAACCGATTGTTAAAGTAAGATACAAAAATACACGTACAAAAAATTAAAAACCTAACATACAGTGCCAAACTAGGGTTTTTTTTCTCTTTTGTGTTGGTACATAGCATTTTTGGCCAGCAATTAAAAATATTATTATTTAGTATTTTACCGTATTATGGTGACAATCCCGCATCGCCTTAATTATCATCATCATATAAGCCGAAGGTAGTCCACTGCTGGACATAAGGTTCTTTGAGGAAACAAAGTCTGCGCCTTGTCCCACGATGGCGAAATTGTGTGGGAAGGATTGATCGCCTTCGTAGGCAGGGGTCTATCATATGCACTAGTTTAAACCGGCATGTCAATTTGCTTACTCGTTCATTATTTCCACCTGAACTCGCCACACTTAAATACATAACGTTTGTATGAAACAGTGGTTTTAGTTTAG
This sequence comes from Notocelia uddmanniana, assembly GCA_905163555.1. NCBI lineage: Eukaryota > Metazoa > Arthropoda > Insecta > Lepidoptera > Tortricidae > Notocelia > Notocelia uddmanniana. Next base: position 26,292,397 of record LR991058.1, on the reverse strand, counting down.
CCGGCAAGCCTTAACGGAACGCCTTTGTCAGTCTACGCCTGTTCCACTAGACCCATTTGTTATGTAAACGAAACAATAGACACGGTGTAACGTTTTCGTTAATGGAGTCCGACAGACGATTGACCATTCCGTGAAGTGATCGACACACTTTTTTAACCTATTCTCGTTTAACACCTATACGGGGGCGCGGTTTGACATTCAAGATCAAACTACACTGTAACGAGATCAGCGGGATGATGGTTGCCATTTTATCACTTATCATCGTGGATAAGACATTCGTACTGTTCTGACAAGTATGCGAGTACGAGAGTGACGGACGTCCTATCCACGATGATAAGTGATAAATAGTAACCATCATACGCCTGCATATGCTGAAAGAATTCCGCAGCCAACTTGGGAAAAAAATGGTTTCAGTCCAATGTCACTATGTAACCTTCTTACAACTTAAAAGATATGTTAACCGCAAAACTTTACGTACTCTGTACTGTGCCCTAGTAGAATCGCATATAGAATATGGATTAATAGCATATGGGCGTACATTTAAAACACAATTAGATATGGTTAAAATGTTACAAATAAGATACCTAAAGCTATTAGTGAGCCATAAACAAAAACAGTCTTGTAATAAGAATTATGAAAAGTTGTTTGAAATATGTAATATATTACCTGTTAATGAGAAATTTAAGTTATTAATAGCCTCTCACATTACAGCCCTTTTTTTAGACAAAAAAGAGAAAAGCACAGACAGCCGATATACTTAGACCGCTTTTATAGTGATTATCAATAAAGTGTTTACTTTGACTACAAAAGTGAGTTATTATTAAATTATCAAGCAAAGAACATTTTAATTTTATACTTAGTGTGTGTGGCACTAGCAGCCCGTACAGGTCTATTAAATTAAAAAGCTTACTTAAGTGTAGATAAGCAGATCCTGTGACCAAATAAGGAGGTAGGAGGTTAAAACAACCTTCCAAATTAGTGTATAATGTTGATGTCATTGTTAAGAAGGCGGGTACTGTGACAATAGGGGGCATTCAACTTTACCTCTAGAAGCATAGGTATTCACAACGCTTCCTAACTTAAAGCGAGAATTGGTTCGCTTTAAGTTGGGAATTGGGAAGCTCACATTGGCAAGTGCAAGTTGGATCTCTGAGTAGGGATTACACGAAATTGTTATGAAACTCAGAGAATACTCAAAGCAACAGCCCAACTGGGGAAGTTCCTACACTTTAATAAGTAATACCACTATTTGCTCTATTGGTAGGTATGTGGTGTTGTGTTCCTAGTGGTCCTATTTACCCTGCCCACTGCCACTTAGTTAAGCGATTCGGAGGGCTATATCGGTTCTACTGCGGATGGCCTCATTTCTGATGCGATCCCGCAGAGAAACTGCCAGCATACCCCTCTCTTTTGCTCTTTGGGTAACTTGGAGCCTTCTTATGAGGCCCATAGTAAGCGACCACGTTTCAGTGCCATATGTCATGTGTGTTCAGTTAACACAACTTATTCCTAAATCGCGCGCGTACTGGAAGACGCAGCGTGGGTAGGCCCTCCACAAGGTGGACTGGTGACCTGGTACAGGTCGCGGGAGTCCGGTGGATGCGGGTGGCGCAGGACCGATCATTGTGGCACTCTTTAGGGGAAGCCTATGTCCAGCAGTGGACGTCCATCGGCTGATATTTTTATTTATTTATTTATTTTATTTTATTTATTAATTGTAGGAGTTTCAACAGCTATATAAACATGTTGACATTTTAAATAGAGATATGGAGCCAATTACAGAAACTCATCAATAGAAACAAGATATGAACTAAGATTACACACTATGTTACAGTATCTTAAAATTAAAAATCAAATGCACACAACAAGAGATGCCCATCGCTCACCAATACCATACACCAATACAACTTGTATATTTGTATACTCAGCAACTATGTATAAAGTTAATCAAATGTATAAAGTTAGATATGATGATGATGATTCCTAAATCAACAATGGGTTTGTAACGCGTTTGAGACTCCTTTGAAGTCGTAAGAATCCATAGAATATGGTGTCTGCTTACCATTAGGCAGGCAATATACTTGGTTGACACCGTCGTACAAAAAACCCAAGTTGTATTTCGGACAAGTTGCAAGCTTAGTCTAGATGGGTTATAAATTACAAAGCGGTGAATCAAGACAAGTATCAAGATATCGAGAAGCTAGACAATAACGTGATTGATGAATCTGAAATACTGTGCCTATTTTACATAGAGAAATGGCAGGAAACGATGGCGTCGCTAGATCGATGATACAGTTCGATCCATCACAAGCTTAGCTATAAATCATTGGATTTTTTTACAGTTGAAGATGGCATCTGTGGTCAATGTTCTAAATTTGTGGTTATGTAATTTTTTGTTTCGAATTCGATTTGTAATTAACGTAGTCGTACACTGTCTTATAGATAAAAAAGTAGGTATACTAAGTAAGTTTTCATCACCCAATTTACCGGACGCTAACGAGGGGAGTTATAAGATTAACGTATGTATTTGTGTGTATATATGTTTTTCTGTAACATCGTAGCTCCCAAAAGAAGGTACCGATTTGAGTGGGTTTTTAAAATCGAAAATTGGATTTTTTGTCTGTTTATTTGGATCTCAGCTATTTGCCTCCAAGATATTCAGCTCTCATTGGAACTAGCGATAGTATCTCAGCCAATATTGAAGCTATGATTCCAAATTTTCGTTACAAGTTTAGTTTTTGTATCATTTTCTATAGGTACCACTCTCATGATAACCAGCCACTTATGTTGGGGGTTCCTTAAATTTAATATTATGTTGCTTCTTCTTTATCGCAACCCCTTTAAAAAAAATAGTATCGCGTATGGCCAACACAAACAAAAACGGTCTTTATTAAAGCAAATAAATATTTAACAGCAAGTATAAAAAGAACAGACAGTTGTATGTAGAGAGGGGTCAGGGAGCGATGTTGATGAAATAATTTGAATTCCTTGTAATTGGTGAGACAGAGCTGAAAAAACTACTAATTATTCGTTTACCCCATATTAAATGTCAAGACCTTGCTTTAAGGTGAAGACGGCTATAAAAAACTATTGTTACTCTATTTTACTTGTTATGTCTGCGAAAAAATAAACTCGTTTTCATATAAAAATACTTTTTTATTTTTATTTTACCTAATCTCTAGGTGAATGGAAATGAGAATCCTTTCTTCTTGTTGATAAAGATGCGAATAAATATCTGCACCGTGCCTTCTAACATGATTTGCATAAATATCTCGAATTGAAATATAACGGGCCAGGAAAATAAGACGGAAACATTTTGAAATTTTATATCATTTGCTTTTGAGGGTTTTGTGGCCAAAGTGCACCAACGGTGAATGTCACCCTCAAAATTTCGATACACTACCCTTGGTCACAATCGTACTAATTACGAGGAAAAATTTGCTGTAATTAGAATTATAGTGCACAAATCGTATAGTCTTAATTTCGCTACCTTTTTACGCGTAATTAGTACGATTGTAAACTAGGGTCTCGATTTTATCTAACTCGGTCGTAATGTTAGCTATACAATATGCTGTGCTCGCAACTCGCGCTCGTAATTTTTTTTTCTTTGAATGGATGAATAATTTGATTATTTTCCCCAAAGAACCATTAAAATACAATTTTCTGTTTAGAAACAGTTACCACTTTAGATAGAAATAGCCTAATTTAACGGAAAAGGTATCCTAAGATCACTTCCTTTTCCTTATGTCCGTCTATCTGACCTATTTTCTCATGGCGTGGAGGTCGCAAGTTAAAATTAAAATAAAATACATACACTTAAAGTTGAAAAAGACAATCAATCTTCAAAGTTAACACAATGAAAATGTCCGTTTATGCCGAATATTGCTGCATATTTTCACACTCGCAAGAGGAGCAAATTTGGCAATCATTTTGGTCATACAAATACTGTTTGAACATGATCAGCGTAAAAAATACCCAGGCGACGGTACCTACATAAACAATACGCGACGGGAATCCACGCTATACGTACCAGACATGTTCAAAACAAAGTACTGCCCGGCTAGTATGATAGCTTATACCGTCACGTTATATGGCCAAATTGTATTGAAACGTCACATAAAACGTGACGGTATAAGCTATCATACTAGCCGCGCTGGTAGCTACAAATCATGCGAGTACGTTATGGAACCCCTGTGCGCTAGTCCGAATCGCACTTGACCGGTTTTTTACCTCACTGACTTATTCTACGAATAAGTAAAAAAAGTTATGCTTTCTTAGCAGAATATTTTAAAACATAAATATAATTTTAGTACCTACTTTACAGAAAGTGTAAGGGGTTGAAGAATATTTCAGTTTGGGTTCTTCATTGCTCATTGGCATGCGGGGCGGGGAGCTAAGCTTGCTCTTCTATTCCCTTTTCCATTTCACCCCAAACACAAGCAAATTGTGTTAAGAAAAAGTTCCACCGGTCGTAATTGGGTATAATTCAAATTATTCTGCCCTATAATTAACTCTGCTTTAATTGCATTCTAAGGTATAAGAAAAAATCGACGACCGGAGTAACTGTTCCGGTTTTTTTTGCGTACGACCGCTCCGCATCCTGTCCATTGAAATTAAAAATTCATCAATGAATTTTTCGTTCTTTTCATCTTTTTTTTAAAATTCCATTTTTAAACCAATTAATAAACTAAAAAATCATTAGTATTTTGAAACAACTGTGGGGTATTTTATAATCGAATCGTCGTCGGATTTACATATGCATTTTTAAGTTACCTACATATTACGAACACTGAAAGCGATAGAAAATATTGTACTATTTAAATACTGTAATTAATTAATTTCTTAGCTGACCAATACGAGCTTTTAATGTACTTAAGGAATATAGAGCCCAAAACTGCGGGAGACATGCCCCTAAGGATTATGTTTCCTGAGTAATGACGTTATGCTATGATGCAACATGGCGGAAAATGTAAATGACACCAAAACCATACAACGCATACATTTAAGGCCCCCGGAGGTTTTGAAGTTTAGGTAACATGTTCAGCAAAGTACTGAAAACTGCTATTAGTTTACGGATACCAACTACGAGTATAAGTGCCTTTTTGACCATATGGCGGTGCAAAACACATTATACGCACTCGTTACGTGCTGTAATGTGTTTTGTTTTTTCAGGGCGGATAGCACCAAACCGTTCGTAATCGTTAGCGGTTGGCGCCATATTTAACGTTGATCGGCATTTGATCGGTCTTATAAATATGTGATTCGTCTTATAAATATGTATGTATTTGTATCTATAAAACTTTATTGCATATAAAAAACAGTTACAATCGAAGCAAAACATCAAAATATAGAAGTACAAAGGCGAACTTATCCCTATAAGGATCTCTTCCAGCTAACCTAGAGAAAATGAGGAAAATAGATGTAGCGCCCAAAGGCGGTATACAAACTAATTATGCACAAATAAGGATATTTAAAAGAAGTCAGATTATGATACACGTAAAACTAATAAACTTTTACATGAAAGTACAAAAATATAAATTTTCTACATAACCATCTTACACAGACCGAACTAGTCTCATACTAAGCTCAATAAGGCTTGTGTTATGTGTAGCAGATGAGGATCTTATTTTTATCATGTGTTTGCCTTGAGAGCTCATCTGGCATATTATAAACATCCTGATTTTGTAAATATAAAACAAATCTCAACTTCTTTTCTAAATAAAAATTTGTATGTCGGTAGTCTGATTTATAATTTTCTCAGTCTACCTTCTTGGCCACAAGTTACAAAATTTGAAACGTCGGGATATATATTTAATACATGATATACGCGATAAAAGCGATTGATTGTATTATTCAACGAGTAACAATCGTGGAATCCGAGGACTATTATTATTATTGCATTTTAAAGCACTCTAAATTAAATTGTAACAGTACTTATTTTATTATCCCAAAAGCCGATAATTGCGGGAATAACATGAAATAATGGTTCCAAGACGCGCGAAATCAAGTGGAAGCAAAAGATTATCAGATTGCCCGTTTCGTCTGTAATGTTGTACGAAATTCCAATAAAAAATAAACTCAGGTCTGTAGGTGTAATAAGACGAGGTTGAAGAAACAATGTTATATTACAAAATGCAATCTGTTTGACGGTTGCGCTCATAATAATTAGATTTCATGTGCTCTAACTACCTCCTTCGGTAACACACGCGCGTATGTAAATAAACGTTGTCATTAGAACGTGATGATTCTCGCATGTATGCGGTTGACTGACGCCGCATCCGCGATAGCCCTCAGATAGTACTGATTACCAGACCCTCGTTAACCACCCTTAGAAGCACCCTTTATCATACAAACATCCGTGTGAAGTACGAACTTAATGGAATTCGATGAATAGGCGGAAAAGGTTGGCGAATAAACCACCCCTAGGTGTATTTTACGTCGTGATTTAATCAAAGTTTGCTGCATAAGACATTTAACTTTTTGCAAGTGAATGGGAAAAATAGACTTTAAAAACTCACACACATATAAACAGTTAAAGGGCTTTACATTACAAAAAAATAATTCATTGCAGTACGTCCCGGAAGTTACATTTAATTTTGAGTTAATTTTGGGAGAAGAATTGTCGTGACGTAATGGAACGAATTAAATTTCCCTAATTAAATGTCCTTAACTGTGTGCTTCATTTAGAAAAATGCTTAAATACATTCTGATAGGTTACTGAAACTTTGTAAAAAAATAATAACCTAAGTATTTATTTCCATGTTAATTTTATTTTACTTTTTTAGCTATGATTTTGCAAGAGCAAGTTTCTGTTTGGGCCTAAGTGCGACTAGTAGAGAATGCCTTGAGGTATTAAGTCTGCCATTTATAACTATTTGTTTTGAGTTAATTAAAATAAATAAACGATTATACTCGTAAATTCTTCATAATTAATAGAGTAAGTTTCATTGACATTATAATTCAACAACTAATTCTATAAAAAAAATCTCAAGTAATAAATCTTTCCTTAAAATGTGGACTTAATTAAAAAAATATACAATGTCCATTAATTTTCTTTCCCTTCACTTTATATCAAACTTAAGTAACTAGAAGATACTTTGGATATTTAGCAAGTGATAAAAAACTCACCAATAAATAAATAATCGGTCCCGGCCCCATGGCCTGGGTTTGGCCCTTTAGGCCTCTCTGTGTCTTGCCGAGTCCCGCACCACAATACAAAGCGTCAACACGCCGGCTTAGCACGACTACGATCAGGATCCGCTCTCTAGCGGCCGGCTTTTCAAACTAAATTGTGCAAACTCGAAGATGCGCCTCTTATATTACCTCTTACGTTAACGTCGAATACCGCAACGTATTTGGCATATAGGTGTGTTCGCGTGTAGGTGTTTTCGGTGACGAAGCGAGGTGTGTGTGACAATGACACAAAACGCACGTGTGTGCGTAAATTCGAATCCTTAAAGCTGCACGTAAATTTAATATCAGTGCAATAAACATTTGATTTCACCTTTAAATTTTAAAATCCATTAAAGCGCACAGAAGTAAAGATTAATACTGAAACGTTTAAAGCGAGATAGCGAGCTGTTTGATCCCAGTTATAGACATTTGTAGGGTTCCGTATTCCATACTAAAAAGGTACAATGAGATCCCTTATGGGTGAAGAACAAAAAAATTTTTACATAGTTAAGGCTTAATCATGTTTCATTATTAACTCCATTGTTATATTATTAATGTTATTTACAATTTTTCATTTTTATTGGGTATTTTTCGACCCATATAAATTGTATGACTAATTTTCATCACACAATGGAATCAATTAAAATGTAGACATAATTAAGTAAGTCTATGTAAAACTTAGGCACAAAGGTTACAAAGGTTAGGTGGAAGAGATCCCTTAAGTTCACCTTTGTACAAACGTCTAAAATTAAGTTTATTTTCCTTTTGTGTACTTGATTTGTGCAATAAAGTGTTTACTACTACTACTACAGCTACAATTTGTCCGCTTGTGACTCCAGTTGTCCTTCTGTCACAACCATGTACTCTCAAGAACTACATAAGCTAAGCTATTGATTTGAGATTTGCAAAAAAAAAGTTAACAAGGCCAACCCAAGTTCAATCATCATCATCATCATCATGCCCTTATCCCGCTTATCGGTCGGTGTAACATTCCTCTCTAACTCAAATTTAATACAAAATTGGAAATCGACACAAATAATTTTATTTAATAATAAAAAATAGCCTAATATGTTTTGGAGGCCGATTCAAATTCTTGTTTCTAAATCTAGTTCTAATGTGCTATCGTATGAAAAGGCTTGAATTGCACATTATGAAGTATTTTTTTATAGAATATATTCTCGACCAATTCTTGCCTATAATTCTAGGTTATTTTTTCAAATTATCAAAACACCTTCATCATCATATCAGCCGAAGGACGTCCACTGAGGAATCCCCCAAATACTTCCACAATGACCGGTCCTGTGCCACCCTCATCCAGCAAAAATCTTCATACTTAAACTAAATTTATATATTTATATAAACTAAATTTGTACGAAACCCTCGGCGCGCGAGTCATACACGCACTTGGTCGTTTTTTTATCCAGGAAGCACGTACGTTACATTCCGTTTATGTGCTGAACGTGAGATGAATAAAACTATGTCCTTCGTCCCTTAATATTTTCATAGTCTTCTTTCTATTAGACGAAGATGAGTAAAGCAAATCCAGTAGCTTCGAACATTGGAATTCTGCACACAAATACGTTCAGTTTTGTACGAAAAAAGAGAAGAAAACAAACATACAATAAATATGTTGAAAAAATGTCACGCACAAGTAAAAAGTACTGCATAAAATGTCACGGTATAAAAGTGTTTGCTTGAAATAACTTCGGTCACTTATTTATAAGCCAAGATGTGATTTAGACTGCAACTTAGTGTTTTCAAGCAAAGTTTTCCCTAAAGCTGTGTACCCACTGCTGAGTGGGTTCTTTAAGACGCATCGAACTTTGCACTGGTGCACTACTTACAGCCCTCTCAAGAATCAACTTAAAACCTCGTCTCGAAGAATCTTATAGCTGCGTCTCTTACCTAAGTAACATCTTACACAGCAAACATTCAATTCATTCACTTTCTGGCCGGTTGTTCCAATTGATTCCTAGGTGTGTTCAACGCGTTAACAGGTACGTGAACTCAGTCTCAAGACAGACGATATTCGTCGTTTAAACCACTTTACAATTTTGTTGAAAAACAGATCAAAAAGTTGATCACGAAATTCATCGCGTTAGGCAGACGCGACATAGCTTGGTTAAAACGCCAGTTTTTTTTATGGCGTGCCAGGCACAGACGATGTTTTTCCATTCGCCGACGATATACGGCACTAATCTAGATCCCAATATTCGAGGCAGAATATTCCTCTTTGTTAGAATTTATAGCAGGAGCTTCATGCGCGGACATTGACAAAAAATACAAGTAGCACGATTTATGTAACAACGTTACGTATGTGTACCTGCTTTTAATCTCTTATTTTTACCTCAAATCGCTCCGTTTGCGTAGGTATCGGTAGACGGCCGTTAACCTCTTTTTTATTTCGCATTATTATAATAAATAGTTCTATTGAACCACGATTAAATGGAAACTTGTGTTGGCCGCTTGTAGCTATGAATAAATTAGTTTCCACATTTGACATTTCTGGATGTGTTTTTTGTGCTCGTTTACCGTTATTGTGGAAGAAATAAGGACGATAGACTTGTTTAATACAATTTTCTATTTTTAGTACCATAATTTACAGGCTTCTAAGTATCATTAGTTTCGTATCGTTATGGATCATAACATTCATAACATTATTTTTCAAGCAAAACGTTTTATTCAAAATTACATTTGAGGCTCGTTTGTAATGGTATTCATAGTATCCATTAAATCGTTATAAAATAATAATTAATATAGTGATAGTGGTTCGGGCGATATAATAGCATTATTGCTCTATAATTTTATGACGTCAAGAATCAAAATTAAACAATATTAGAACGTTATTTTTATATCGGTATATTCGGTATGCGAAATGGTATGTTGAAATTAATGAAATTTAAAAAATATTGAAATAATTTCGTTATAATATCGCTTATTATTAAATGACGCTTCATAGGCCTGATTAATTTGTTATTCCTGTACGTTTCTAACAGAATATTTTAAAGAAAAAAAGAAGTCTAATTAAATTCAAAATAACAGTTTGGGCTAATAATAATAATAATCATTTATTTCAGGCATCTGAAGCCCATATTACAAATACCTTAAAGACTAACATACATATTATTTTATTTCTTAAAATTAAGTTCTATCGCGATAGGACGTCGACGCGAGGCGCTTATTCATGGTGTCGATTAACTGGTCGCGAAATCGCCGGAATACGACACCTTTCGGCCAGAACTCCTCCTTCATGAAGGTCGAAAGCTTGTCGGTTGGCACTCTCACCACAAATTAATTAAAGTTCACATTGCGGTAGGACTCCAACCGCTCGACCCTCAGGGTGGTGTTGGTCTTGACGCGCAGGTACTGGACGAGCTGTTCAGCTTTCGTCGTGTAGTGCAGGCGGGACACGTACTTAACTGTGTCGTCGGTACCGCGGGCCGGAGTGATCCCACCGCCGCGGTTCCACACAGGTTGCGAAGAGCCGATTTTCTTCGTATCCATCGATTTGAAACCTTCTTCGTCAATTTTCTGCCTTCTACCTGTAGATTTCTGCGGTGGTAGAGGCGCGGCGTGTCGTTTTGCAGCAGCAGTAACGGCAACAGCAGCGTAAGCGCGACGAGGAGTCGACGCACTAGCGCATGACGACGCATTCAAAACTGGAGCAGATGGCTGGGCGACTAATAAAGACATACACACGAATGATTTTACTCACTCCTAGGAACACATCACACTGTCAGGCAACTACGTCGTTTTAATAGCCCCCTGACATCACTCGAGAAGGGTAATAGCGTCGCCTGTACAATAGAATTCATAAATTTATGTACATTCCCAAAGGTATACAAATTTCTAAGCAACCTTATTAATTAACAATAAAAACGTGTTCACATATTTTTGATCACGTTACTGTCAGCAATAGAGCTACGCAATATGACGGGGTCAAAAATCTTGATCATAACTAATAATTTATAGGGGAATTTCGGCATATTGGATGGTACATACCTATACATATGTAGGAATGGATCAGCACAATTAGGTACATATATTCAAAATAATTAAAAATAGTAATTTCTTAAAATAATCTGGGGGCACGGCAGTCACCAAGTCAAACAAAAAAAGCAAACAATATGGGCATTACATAATTACAGCAGTGGATATGGTAAACGCAGCTTTATAATTAACTTAATCTAAACATTTGACAATCTAGGACTTTTAGGACATACTTAGTTATTCCATTGACAGTTAAGGACAAGTTGCACCAAAAAGTTAACATTAACTTATCGCACTTTAATTATATTATTTCACTTTCATACCAACATCTGTGGGGCTAGTATGATCGCTTATATGTCGGACATATAGCATTCGTCCCTCTCGCACTCACATACTTGACAGTACGGGACGAATGCTATATGTCCGACATATAAGCTATCATACTAGCCCCTCTGATTGCATAGTAAGTTTAACAAGTTTATTATGGGACGACGGCAGCCGGCGCCATATTTAACGTTGATTGGTCTAGAATCGTAGGTTGGTGCAACCCGCCCTTAGATGCATTCTCTACCAACGGACCCGACAAATGTTTTCTACCGTTTGTACAGAAGGAAAGATAATCATTCTTATGCTTAGGACTTTCCTGAAACACAAATCTTGATCACTTGAGAGCATCCACAGGCTGCTGTCATCTTACGTGAGTTGCATTTTTGTTTACCAGCGACAGAAATAAAAATCCCTTAAGACACGGTCTGGTAACGCGATATTCGCAAAAAAAGAATAAGAATTAGCATTAAAGTATTACACGGGTCTTGGGGTTAAAGTGACATAGCGGTATGCGCAAAAATAAACGGTATTTTTGGGCACAATTCGGGCGAAGGCGCCAGATTATTTCTCCGTTGTGTTGTTTGTTGTTTTTTGTCACCCTGTTTCATGTTTAGCCTAGTTGATAGTGACACTGCCTACGAATGTGAAGGTCCCGGGTTTGATTATCGGTAAGGGGCTGTGATGAGCATATATATTTGTTCCTTTTTTTTATCTGGGGAAATGCATTTGCGCATCCCGCCTAGCCGGGGAACTAGCCAGGAGAGAGTGAAAAACCCCGGATTCACTCCTTCAGGCCCCCTTGTAACTTTTTATAGAGGTTTTCTCCCTCGCAGCCACCACCCGGCCCCGGCCTGACGGTGACAGCACCCGCTCCCGACTATAGCGGCCCTTTGCCGAAGGCAGGGTTACGGGTCCGTAATTCTTTAAACAGGCATACGGCATGGCCTGTCCCTCTCACCGCACCTGGGGTGTCTTGCGACTCCCTGATGCGGAACCCTCCATCCCCCATTGGTCGCATCTGGAGTGTCCTTCGCCAAACAAAGGAATACCCTTCTCCTTCCCCCAGACCCGGAACTGGAAGAGCCCATACACTCGTGGAGGTTACCCGACTAGCGCCCCAAATATATTTGTTCCTGAAACTTGGATGTATTCTATGTGTTTAAGTATATATCTATTAAATTGAATATGTAATCTAGTACCTATAACACACTTACTATGGCGCTAATGCGATTTGTGTTTTGCCCGCTTATATTTATTTATTTATTTTACAATATTAACGCACAATTTCCCGCGCCAGTAAGGAAAGCACGCATTCAAAAGTAGGCACGCGTTTAAGAAGCGATAAATCCTCGACTAAAGCTTGTAAAGGTACAGAGCGCGGCGCAGCGTCGTTGCGGGGCAGAGGCCGTTTTGTGATAAAGCGAACGCGGTCCAGGGGACGTCACACCAAAAAACCGCGCGGGATATCGAAGCGGAGGCGGCGTATGTGACATATGAAGCAGTAATTGACACAATTGACAGTCGAAACAGTCGGAAAAATAAAAAATGCGAAAACGCCTCTGCCACGCACCGCGCCGCCACCGCTCTGTGCGTTTCAAGCTTAAGAGTCCGCAGTAAGCTCGTTTCTCCATACAAAAGTAGTTTCGCTCTTATTTTAAAACGCCATGCTGGAATAACATGAAACTTTGTATACACAATGGCATACAATGGGATCCGGCATATCTAGGTCGGAAATTAGTTTCTAACTTCTGTTGCTTGAAATAATAATGGAGAAAAAACACAGCGATTATTAAGGTTTTCATAAAAGACGTAAAAAACTCAGAAACTCGCTGTATTTTCTTTCTACTACAATTTCTTGCATCAGAAACTAATTTCCGACCTAGATATGGCGGCTACATGTCCATTGTGTATACAAAGTTTCATGTTATTTCGGTAAGGCGTTTTAAAATGAGAACGAAACTACGTTTGTATGGCGAATCGAGTTCAGCCGAGCAGTTGTTGACACTGTCAGCTGACAACTTCCTGATATCGTACCGTCGACTGCATATAGTTGTTAAAGTCGGGATAGCGCTGAGATGAGTGCAGAGATTGTCAATTGCTGGAGGGCCTGAAGTTGCCGATACAACTGGAAAGTTTTTTCCTCATAATCGTTTGGTTCAGTGACCGACCTAACCGCTATTTCGCATTATGCAGGTGGTGTCCTTGGGAGCATAAAGTCGAATGTGTCCGTAGGATGTCATCACTTATGTCCTTTGTTTTAGTATCACTGTGGTAGTCGCCGAATTCGCGTGCAAGGCCTCAATTCGGTCCATCTCTTTACATCCCAATTTGACGGCCTCTTAGCCTAGTTAGCCAAAAAGATCCTGGGTTCGAAACCTGGTGCGGGCAGTTACCTTTTTATAAGTACTTATATGTATCTACATCATCATCTTTATGTAGTAAAGCTTTGTTTAGTTTCGGGCTAGGCCGATAAGTGCAAGACCTTTTTTTATCACGTTCTCATTCAGACATATTAATGTGGAAGCGATCGCGAATCGGATTGAAATGTGATAGGAATCGGAACCGACGGACAGAAATCGTCCCCCAGCAGCGAGATAAACAAACAAGTTGCATTATTGGGCGGTGGCGATACTGACGTGGTAAATATGGCTGATGCGATGCAGCTTCATTTTGTTTCCTTATCGCGATTGGTTTTATGAATAAAAGCGATTTAAATTTGTGAATTACTCGTTTGGCCATTGTGACTTTGAGTAAGAATCGTAATAAATTTTATTTTTGTTGTGTTGCAGAGGACAGTTTTTAGATATCTTATGTTTGGAACTTAGTTTTCGAACGAACTTATATACCGAAAGCGATACAGTACATTTTACCACAAGTACGTGGGCAAACATATATGAAATTCTTTTGTTCTCTTTATAAGTGTTTTCATCGGCCTGTTTAGCTTAGTTGCTAGTCCCGGGTTCGAACCCCGGTAAGGGCATTTGTTTATGTGATAAGCCAAAACATTTGTCCGTGACACTTGGATGTTTTCTATGTATTTACAGTATATATCTTTTGACCTTACTATGGGACTAGTTCGATTTGTGTAAAAATTGTCCCCTAATTTTTATTTATTAATTAACTGTGTGTTGGTACAAAGTTCTTCAGTCTTCCTGGTAATCTAATTAGGTTAACAAATTGAATTGGAATTAGTCATTATGAAGCAATGACTGGCACGCATAGACTCGTTAACCTAAAGGATGTTTGCAATAAAAATAAGAGAGTTTAAGATTCTCATAGGCATTATATTAATAAAGGCGAAGTTGAGCAATTATAGGGGTCTCGGCACCGAATATAACTTTGTTCCGTTCGGAGTTGAGACCCTCGGTCCAAGGGGGTCCCAGGGCCCGTGACCTCTTCAAAGAAGCGATCAAGAGATTAGTGGACGCCACTGGTGACCAAAGAGCTGGTAGCTTGTATTTTCTTAAATAAATCTTTGTCATAATCGTTATTAATAAAGCTTGAAACGCACAGAGCGCGGCACAGCGTCGTTGCGTGGCGGAGGCGGTTTTTGGGTGAAGCGAACGCCGTTCGGGGGACGTCCTACCAAAAAATCCGCTCTGTATTCGGTAGCACGGTAGAGCGGAGGCGGCGTGTGTGACGTATGAAGCAGCAATGACAGTCGAATGCAAAACCACCTCCGCGACGTACCGCGCCGCGCTCGCTCTGTGAGTTTCGACTTTAATAGAGACTTTCATCCTCGATTAAAACTATCGGGATAAAAAGTATCTAGGATCCCCAACTACGAGTATATGCATAACAAACACTTTTAAAATACAGACTTTTTTTCGCATTTACACCTAATATTGAGGATTATCTCACTTTGAAACATCCAAACGCCGATAAGTCGTAAAAATATACTCCTAAAGCTTTTATCTCATCTGCAAATACAACGGTTTTACCTCCAAAGGACATAACCTTGCAAATACCAACGTAATGCGGAGTTTGGAATGGGGGGCATGTGAGACAACCGTTACAAAACAGTTTGTTTATTCTGTCTGTGCAAACACCACAGCACTGTATCGATGTTCTTTTATCTTTTTACGACTTTTTACGCTCATAATTTTTTTGATATGAGAATACCAATCAAGTTGTCATGAGCGATCAAAAAAAGTCGGGGATAATTTTACACAGACCGACCTAAACAAACACGACGCTTGTGCCATGGGTACTAGAAGACGATATATATAAAAAAAAAATGATTTATATATGTAGTAAACAAAAATGACTATGGAATAAAATATTCGTTCGTGCTCAAGACACATAGTAATTACCGGGATTCAGACCCTAAACGTAAAGTGGTTGTCAAATGAGATGATAAAGTTTTGTTTTGATTTTTTTTTCATAACATACTTTTTGGTAATTTTATGGTCGTCGATTTCTTCATATTCATATTCTTTATATTACTTTTCAGATTAAAAAAAGGGTGGAAATCCAGTGTGCGTAAAACTAGAAACTACATTAGTTTCATTAAATCGTACCTACTACATTCCAATATTCATTGGGTAAACTTAAGTTATATAAGTTTCATTGTAGTTATTAGATCGTAACGACGCAAAAAAAATATCTTATAACTGTTACCCAAAGGTCTGGGTCGCTCATGTGACAGCTATTTTATAATCTTTAAATCCTGTTTGAACTGACACCGTGACGCGCCTTCCGAGTTACTTTACAATACTAGTAGCATCGTATTTAATAAACAAGACACGAAGGAACAATTTGAGTATTTAATATGAATAAAATGAAGGTTTATGGTATAGTGCCTCAAGCTGCGAATAATTGGCGTAAATGGTTTTAGATTTTAGGTGCTGGCATTAGCGACTCTTTGCTACAGTCATAACTACTTAGCTTTTTCTCGCGACTTCATCCGCGTGCAACTATTATGATACAACATTTTGCCACCCTATTTCAACCTTTACGGGATAAAAACTATCCTACGTCCTTTCTGGGGGCTCAAACTCCATCCATATCAAATTTCACCCAAATCGGTTAAGCCAGACAGAGTTACTTTCGCATTTATAATATTAGTATGGGAATAAATATTATAGTACGAGGGCTGTTTGATAAGTATCCGAAGCATCGCCGAAAATGGTAACAAATCTGTATAAAACATAATTATTATGTTCCACCATTTCATTTTAGCTGGATATAGCGAGTCTAATATTTATTAATAGCATTGGAAAAAATGAGGGCTCGTTTGTAAAACCCATGAAAATACTCTATTACGAACTTTATTATTAAGGTTTGCCATTATTGTCAACTTAGCTGTCTTTTTTTCATTTTGGGCATAATTATTGTCATGAAGGTTAACGCAAGCGATTAAGGCTACTGAATTGGTAATACAGCTGTTATATTAAAAAAAATAAGACATCTATAACTTATTTCGTACGGACAGATGATATCGTCTGATTTAAGAAAATATTTTGTTCCATTATTATAGGTGATTTTACCATTAGTAAGAGGTTCTGGAAACATCATATTCATCTATAATATTTGAAATTTATTATTCTTCCATATACGCCACAAGATATTAAAATATTATTGCAATAATATCATAGTATAGCCGCGGACACTTTATTTACCAAAAACTACATATTTTCTACCTTCATGAGCATTTACTAATTTCATTTTTGGTGTATACAACATTTTTGTATTTCTGTGTATACTGTATTGTATTGTATTGTATGTATTGCTTTATTGTACATAAAACACGGTAAAATGACAAACAAACAAAAAGTGGAAGTACAAAGGCGAGCTTATCCCTTTAAGGGATCTCTTCCAGCTAACCTTTGAGCAAATGAGTTGAAAGAAAACAATGGAGGATGAAGATAAACACCCTGTGAATTATGCACTGAAACAGAAATTGAAAACAAAACAAATTCATTACTGATCGCTTAAAGAGTCACTAATACTAAGAAATTAAACTAAATTATTTCCAAGTTTTAGCTTTAAATCGTTCAAACACGCTACTGATTAATTTATTCTTCGATTTTTCGCTCAATTGTATGTAATTGTAATTGCGGCAACAAAAATACAAAATAATTTTCATTAAAAATACTTGACCAAAATAATCTAATTTAATTTTTTCAATATGTTTATTAATGAAGCTAACTCTTACAGTCGAAAAAACTACGCGATGTCATATTTTTAATATAATTTTTATACCAATTCTAAAAAACGTATTTTTTTTATATTGTTTGATAGGGGTGCCTTTACAGTTAAAAATATCGATTATTAGCAATATTACCTAAGTGAAACCATTCTTTGTTGCAAGATAAAAGTCCACCAAAATAATATCCAAGTGGGTTTCAGCTTTAGTTGCAGGTTTCGTATTAAATACTTAGCGGTTCGTGGCGGTATCATATGAAATTTCCACCATTTTCACGTCAATGATAAAGAGTCTTACTTAAAATCCATTTTATGTAAAATTATATAATGTACATAGTCGCATATTATCCATTTAAATTAGCGGTAGATAGTCAATAAATGACATTGCATACTTACTTATATCGGGTACTTATCAAACAACCCTCGTATGTTCTAGTTACTAGAGGTCCTAGGACTGATAGATTTTATGGCTGTTTGACACCGCTAAAATCACGAATACCAGAAAGATGAGAATTAGTACAACAACGAACTATTAAACAAGCCAAACCAAAAACTTTTCCATGTCACTTTCCGCTTTAAAAGGTACCGTACAGTGTTATTAAATTGTGATAAAAAATTTATAAATTTATTATTATATCTTTATAACTTTATAAAAACTTTATAATTAAACAATGCGTTCAATTGTTGAATTAAACGGGAGAAAATTCCGGAAAATATTGACGCAGAAAAATGTTTCCTATTCCTTCCTCTATTATCTTTATCCCTGCACACATGGGACAGAAAGGATGAAGGCGTGAACGCACCAATGCTTCGTTATACATGGTTATACAAAGCCGGACGGACTGATATTACGAAATAAAGGCTCATCGGGTTCATCAAACACAGGCTAAACTTTAATAACGGGTGCTATCTACTACTGATCGCATGACCAATGGTACAGATTAGGTAAATAATCAGTTACCATCGTGAAAACTCGTAATACGACTAGACCCGAAGTGGCTATTAATAGGGAATGTCTGAAATTTTTAAAAGTCCTTGATTATTTATCTTATTGTCGGAATTTCCGTCTCCATTAACATAAAAAAAGGTTCAGATTTTTCGGTTGGTTGGCTGTCAATGTCATTGCGTACCACAGATTCAAGAAGGCGTTTTTTTAATATTTGACTTAGAAATGTCTTAGTAGTTTGATATGGGGCAGATGCGAGGTGATATAAAATGTTTCTATTTTTATAAAATATATGGCGCAACCGAAAAATCTGAAACTTTTTCTGTTAATGGGGACGGTTATTCCTAACTTTAGAAAATAATCAAGGACTTTTAAAATTGTCTGACATTCCCTATTATCGTATTAAATGATTGACACTTCCTTCAATACATCTGTGGGGCTAGTATGATCGCTTATATGTCGGACATATAGCATTCGTCCCTCTCGCACTTACATACTTGACAGTACGGGACGAATGCTATATGTCCGACATATAAGCGATCATACTAGCCCTGCTGTAGTTGATAAAGTTTCGTTATATGAAAGGGACGGTATTTTTTTCACTTACATTTTCCTTCATGAATCGAATTTTATACACCGTAAAGAAAAGAAAACCTGTTTCAGTTTGTTGCACTTTTAGCACCAACCAGGGGTCACGTGTAGGGCACCGGTGACTACTCCCTACGGACATACTGCACCTTCGACCGATTGTCAAGCGAGTGGGCAACTTGACTGTTAGAAGTTCTCAAGCTGCACGAGGGCCTCTAACTTAGCTTAACGACTGCTGTCATTGACAGCAGCTGGGATCAGCTTTGGAACGCACGTTAAGCTGTTGATGTCTGCAAGATCGGGAGCGCTCAGTTAGTAACCACTCAAAGCAGTCATCCATTCAAGAACTAACCCGGGCCACCAACGCTACAAGCTACTATCAGATATCATGGGGTATTGCATTTAGGCCCTATTTCCATTTTAATGTTCCTGTGTTTTCATTCGAAATGAAAATGACAGAAACATGGGACTAAAGTGATATCTTATCGGATGTCACGTTCTGTCACTTAAGACAAATAGAACCGCGGTTAAGTTTTTATCTTATAGCGGGTCCCAGCCTAACCCGCTTCATAACACGCCATTAAGTTCGTTCCAAAAAAAACGAAGGTTCCTTCACGGGTTTTTTATTTTAGCTAAAAGAGGGTGATAAAATATATTCTATGGGTAAACGTCGGATTCGCCTCCAATTGCAAGAATCTTGAAAGAGCGGAGACTAATAAATTTCTCGTAACTTTTGACAGACTCTACTCTTACTACTCTACTATGTATTCTTTTAGTGTTTATTATTGCATTCTACAATACTCTGGTATTCTTACAGTGACAGCGTCGGTGCAGACGATTTTATTGTGCCTTTCTGTTCGTGACATGTAACATGTTATTACAACGAATAATATCTTGATATCGTGTAGCAAAACACACGAGTCTCAGTGGACGTTGAACTGACTTATATTCGTACCAATGTGAATCTTAGTGTCACTTCGACCACACTAGAAAACTTTCTTTAATGGTTTGTGGGAAAATAAAGCAAACGCATAAACTGCAATCGAAAAATCCGAGATTTATTGTCTCGAGTGTTTTTTTTAATCAATGACATCAAAGCTCGGGCATCGCTTCGGCTGCCGGCACGAGCGAAGGAATCAGACTTCATCCGCAATACTTATGTATTTAATAAGCTACTATAATACTAATTTACTTATGCCCGTGTGTCCTAGTGTAGCTATTTAGATGCAAAAAAAGGAAGCTAAACTACCCAATACCCATGCATGATCGCTTGTGATTTCAGTACGTTTTTAGTTCAGCACCTTTTCATTTCAGAAATACAATGGGTTCTACGAGGATTAAGCTACGTAGTTGACCCACGGGAGCCGCCTTACCCACAAAATGTATCAACGAATTTATGCGACAAATGCATGATTAATGAAACAATGATTTGTTGTTTCGTTCGTGTTAGGTTCGGAACACGACGATTAAGGAAAATTAAGGTCAGTCTGGGAATGTGGCTAAGACCGACAACCAGTGGGGTAATTACAATAACGCAACGTTTCCGACCGTGCGTAAGGCAGATCGAACTGTCATTTCCCGTACAGATGACAGTTAGACATCTATCGTACGTCAGGAAAAAACCTGCCAAGTGCGAGTCAGACTCGCGCACCGAGGGTTCCGTAAAAATATTTTTGTTATATGATGTAACTAAAAATTTACAGTTTTCGCAATTTTTCATTTATCTGTGCTATAAGACGTTGCTTTGTACTAAATTTCAAGATTCTGAGTTCACGGGAAGTACCCTGTAGGTTTTGATTCTCTTGCGAGTGTTGAAATTTGCGGCATAAACGGCTGTATCTTTTGATTGCGTTGGGTTAGAAGTTTGATTTTTTCACAGCTCCAAGAGACAGTAGACTTGTGTATTTGATATAAAAACCAGCTTGATACCTCCACGCGTTCCTGAGAAAAGGGTCTTGACAGTCAGACGGATGGACGGACGGATAACAAAGTGATCCTATAAGGGTTCCGTTTTTATCCTTTCGAGGTACGGAACCCTAAAAATTACGTGATTATCCTGCAGGTATTCAGTAATCATTTATGTATTATCGTCTGCGGGATTTACCTTGAATAATAAAATTAAGTCCTCAGATAATAAAGCCAAGACAGTCTGGAAAATAATAAACACAGGGACTGGGAAGAGAAATAATAAAGAGTCCACAATTTCTTTGAAAGTAAAGGATAATTTAATAACTGATGCAGTAAAAGTAGCTGATGAATTTAATAATTTTTTTCCTAAAATTCACTACTCAAAGTTTAGCATCGTCTACCACAAAAGCTGAATCCCTTCTGAATGACAACGTAAAATTAGAATCACTAACTAATTTCATATTTCATCATGTTTCTCCTCTAGATGTACTGAAGTCCTTTGAAATGTTAAAAATAAAGAGCACTGAGGACTTATGGGGCGTGTCAGTTAAGGTACTGGAATCTATTCTGGAGGTCGTTGCACCAACTCTAGCTCTCATTTTTAATAACTGTATAGACTATGGCATTTTTCCAGCCTTAATGAAATGTAGTAATACTTTACTTAGGTTCCAATTTTCAAATGAGGTCATAGAGATAATCCTTCTGATTATCGTCCAGTTTCTATCCTACCTGCGTTTAGCAGAATATTCGAAAATATAATGCTTACGCAATTGGTTTCTCACTTTAATTCTCACAATATTTTGCACGCACAGCAGTTCGGCTTCACGAAGGCTAGGTCAACTACTGATGCAGGTGCAAGTTTATTAAAATTTATTTTGCAGTCTTGGGAAGAGTCGCACGACGCCATCGGAGTGTTCTGTGACCTTTCCAAGGCTTTTGATTGTGTAGATCATGGTACTTTAATTTGTAAACTTAAGTTTTATGGCATCAGAGGGCATGCATTAGATCTCATGAAGTCATATTTAACACAGAGAAATCAAAAGGTAGCGATAAATAAAGCCATTTCGTCAGAGACAGTGGTAGAGATGGTAGTACCTCAGGGGTCTATTCTAGGTCCGTTCCTGTTCCTTTTATATGTAAATGATCTGCCATAAATGGTAAGCCGAAGATCAGACATTATAATGTTCGCAGACGACACCTCATTACTGTTAAAGGTAAATAGGAGAGATACTGAACTCATTGAACCAAATAATACCCTCTCCATGATATCTGACTGGTTTGCTGCCAATAACTTAGTATTGAACCCGAAAAAAAACGAAATGTATGAAATTCTCTCTAGCGAATTCATCAAACAGAAACTTAGATACAAATATTAAACTTAATGGTCAAACATTAGAATTTGTTACTTCTACTATATTCTTAGGTATTACATTGGACTCAAAATTGTAGTGGGGTTCCCATATAACAGCGATAGGAAGTAGGTTGAGCTCTGCTGCATTTGCAGTCAGGACAATAAGGCAGCTTACCAATGTGGCAACGGCACGGTTAGTTTACTTTGCTTATTTTAATAGTATAATTACTTATGGTCTTATCTTGTGGGCATCAGCTGCAGATATTTAAACTGTTTTTGTTTTGCAATAAAGGGCTATCCGAGCAATTTATAACTTGGGGTCGCGTGATTCATTAAGAGAATTTTTCAAAGAAATAGATATTCTAACCCTGCCGTCCCTATACATATTTGAAATATGGGTTGGTGCATAAGTTCTTGGACACTTGGATTTCATAAAAATTTTTCTAGGTTTTAATTCGGTTACACGCTAGAATAACCTATAATTCTCCAGAATGTTCGAAGAGCTTTAAGCCAAGCGGTATAAAAGGACGCGCGCGTTCCGAGTTGTTCAGTTCAGTTCAAAATGGAACCGCATCAACTACGAGCGATCATGCTTTACGAGCATAATCTAGGAACGAGTGCAAGACAAACGGCCGAGAAAATTAACACTGCGTTTGGACAAGGCACTACTGCTCATTCCACAGTGAGTTATTGGTTTAAGTCTTTCGATAAGGGGGAAACGAGTTGTGAAGACAAACCTCGCTCCGGTCGGCCAGTTGTCTTCGACGAAGACCTTCTACGCTCACATTTGGAAAGACATCCGGATGCGACTACCAGGGACTTGGAGAAAGAACTTGGATACGACCATTCCACTATAATTCGGCACCTGCATGCAATGGACTACCACAGAATAATGAGTCGGTGGACACCCCACGCTCTAACAGACAGCGAGCGTGCAGCACGTGTGACCATATGCGAAAGTCACCTCCTGCAACCACTCAGACAAGACTTTATCAGGTCCATTGTCACTGTCGACGAATCCTGGGTTCACTATAACAACAAAACGTGGCAGGCCTATTGGGCCCCACGCGGAGAAAAGGCGCCAACAGAACCAAAACCAGATTGTCATGGACGAAAGATAATGCTATCAGTTTTCTGGGATTGGCAGGGCATTCTCTATTGGGAACTGTTGGATGAGAAGCAGACTATTAACGCTACTATTTATAGAGAGCAACTGCAAAAGTTAGCCTCAGAAATAGTGACTAAGCGTCCAAAAAGGCTGTCTGTATCACTTCTTCAGGACAACGCTCGACCACATATTGCGAAGTCTGTCCGCCACATTTTGGAAATGCTGAACTGGACAGTGGTACCTCACCCGCCATAAAGCCCTGATATTGCGCCGTCGGACTATTGTCTGTTTCGGGCTCTAAAGTTACATCTAAGAAAGAAGAAGTTTGAAAATTATGAACAAATCCGAGACGACATCGCCGAGTTTTTTGACCACCAGGCTCTTGCTTTTTGGGAACACGGTATAACGTCTTTGCCAGAGAGATGGTTACATGTCGTTGAACATGACGGTCATTATATTGTGGATTAATATTTCTTGAGTAATAAATAAAATTATTTTTAATAAATATGTTTGAGTGTCCAAGAACTTATGCACCAACTAATAATAATGTATGTTAGGAAGAATTTCGGCAATTTCCCAACGAACGCTGATAAACCAATAGCCACGAGAAATACTGGGAAACTCAAAATAACCTTATAGACTAGTAAAGGCGAAATAGTCGTTCTTGGGAAATTGTATCAAATTCTACAATAAAATTCCTAAACACATTACTGTCTATCTGTAGTAAAACAAACACTTATTTCAAGAGCATATTATAAGATAAACGATTACATCATGGATAGGGATGTTTGGCAGTTATAGCGTCCTGCACGGGTAATCTATCGCGAAAATATATTTTCTACTGTAGCATTGTTATTTAAGTTATTTTGTAGTAGCTGACACTGTAATTTTATATCTAACTATACAATGTATATGGTTTTGAAAAAATGACACCTCGCCGAGTTTCTTACGCCGGTTCTTCTCGTGGCAGAGGTATATTTTTCCGAACCGGTGGTAGATTTTTGATGTTCATAGGTGCATGAAATATGTCTAATTTGAAGAGAAAACTACTTTTACTTTTACTTTTTTTACTTTTACCCTTCGTTTTAAAATACTAGCTTCCATTCAAGGTCGATATTACTCTGTCATTTGCTATTAAATTAGTTCTTTATCTAATTAATCAATGCGGAGTGTTGAGAGTGACCTGTATGACAAAGCAAATTCTCAAATAAATAAATGGTCCGTAACGCGCATGTCATATCCTCTAGAGTTGTCTGCTTACTATTAGGTAAACCGTATACTTGCCACCGTTTTGGTTAAAAAACGAACTTTGCCGACTAAGACCGAGATGTGACGATTGCTGGGTTTTTACAGTTGTTCCTTTTATTGAATCTAGGATTAGAGATTCATTGCTACGAGTAGATGGGCCAATCAGCTTTTATACCAATGCTTTAATTTTACCGTATGTTAACAGACATATTTCTTTTAAATATGATATCAATGCTTATTTTCATTTTTGATGATGTATTCAAGTTACTAGATCTTTGCCAAATACAACACTTTAATACTTAACTTTCAACAATACTTTAATTTCCGAAACGTGTGGAAATTGGGTAAAAGTGTATGATGGTATAGTAAATTGTCTACTGAGGTACCATATTTTTATTACATTTAATTTTGAATAATATATTATAAAATGCTTTTGTGCTATAAAAGCTGTTGGTTCTCCATATAAATAAATAAATATTGTAACAAGGCAGTTCACTGTGGAATAAGTTAAGTGGAGTATCGGAGAGGGAATCGAAGAGAATATGGAAGTGAGTTGTGAAAGTAGTGTTAAAGTGGAGTAACAGTGAAGTTAAGAGAAGTGATATACCTAGTGCACACCATCGGTGAAGTTATTAGCTGTGTCACGTACTAATAGGCGCGGACTCGGTCGACTTGTGAGTGTCAATTGAGTCTTAAGAGTGCACGGAAACTCAGTAAACTCTACCGGTGTAACTAAATCGCTTAATAAACCTGTCGTAGTGCTACAGAGGTATTTTAACTGTATCCCGTACCCCACGCTCGTAACAATATTATTACAATGTAAAAATAATTTCACTAACAACAAGTCTTCAGTTTTTTTTTATAAAATCCGAATGGTGGGCACGGACAAATATGGGTCGGTCAAAGAGTTGATTGTCCCAGCTATCTGTCGAGAAATTTATACTCGTGAAACGTAATTCAATTCCTAGTTTGAAAAACGAGGATAGGTATTTAGAGAAAAAAATATGAACGCGAACGTTTCCCTTTGAATGTATGCGATAGTAAAGCAAAAATCTGTGCAATACGAAGAAACATAGGTACCTACTCGTATTTAAAAAATCCAATTCGTTAGGTCTGCATGCGCGAGTGAAGCCTTTGTCACACATATTTTCCAACTTTTATTAGCGATTTAAGTCTTCTTTTGAAGATGTTATTTACTTATGCTTGTTTAGTTTAGGATTTACGCTTTTTATTCAGATTGTTGTGAACCTCATCCAATATTCATTGGCTCATTGGCAAGTGAGATTGGAATTTAGAGAGTGATGTCTGAAACGAGATTTACTCCGAAATGAATTTTGGTACCTACTCACGAGTAGCATCACACCTGAATTATTTCCTCTTATCCATGAGAGTAAGACTGCGCCCAGAAGTGGAACGTTTATAGTATGATGATGATGATGATGCATGCAGTAATGTAGGTACACAATACATCATCATCATGTCAGTCGAATGACGTCCACTGCTGGACATAGGCCTCTCCCAATGAATTCGACAATGACAGGTCCTGCGCATAATTACACAATACATAAGTTTGCATATTTTCTTAAAAAAATATTTTTAACACGTCAGTGGCATACAAGCGTATGGCCCGCTTGATGGTAAACGGCTATGGACGCTTGTAACTCCAGGAGTGTGTGTCTCATTTACGTTCCCAACCCCCCCTGCCCCCTGTGTCTTGAAGAACCTCATAAAATTAACTATCCACTGTTTCGTACTTAGATGAAGCGCTTCACAATCTTATTATTATTATTTTATTTTATTCATTTACTTTGTTTTCATTTAATGTCATTGACGATCACAATAGAGATTCTTGTAAATTGACATGTGTGTATTTTATAATGTAATCGTATATTGTAAATAAATGAACCTAACCTCGGGGAACTCATTCCACAACCGGAGCGTCCGAGGGAGGAAATCCCTCCGAAACCGTACCATAACGTCCATAACCGACCATTTAGGTTCTAAGGTGTGAGGATGAATTGGCTTTCATCCTGCCGTGCTATGCCGAGCGGTGTGATGGTAGAAAGCGGTCGAACAGTAAGTTCTTCGGAGCACAACCTATTACACAAGCGATAGAACACACACAAGGAGGCAAACTAAATCACCTTGAGACTTAGCTAAATGACTGATATCATCAGACAGCAGCCGGGTTCAACGACTTAACGTACCTTCCAAAGCACGGGAGCGCATAGCGCGTGCGCTAAAATATGCCTTAATCTACAGTCGCGTACAGTTATTTTTGAACACCATGTTCATCCCGATGTCTTCAGAAACTGTACCTGGGTAGAAACTACAATATATTATGTTCTATCGTGGCGCTCAGACATCTTTATGTTGCCTTATGAACGTTATTTAACCTGAACTATGTACATATGATAATGTACACTCACGGACTTTAATTGTTGAGCCATTTAGAGCTCACTTTATACTGGACACAATAGTTAGCTGTAATGTGTCCAGTATAAAGTGAGCTCTAAATGGCTCAACAATTTAAGTCCGTGACCGTACGCCCCCTATCTGTTACGCTGGGCATGCTTCTGTAGAGTTGCCAAAACCTATCGGCAGTAACTTATCACATTGCAATAAATACCTATGCCTGATCCCATCTTACTCGTCTTTAGGACTCCCATTTTCTCGCGTTACAAAATCTTTGGGAGAGTAACAGCGTATTTAATTATATGCAATACATGGAGGTATGCATTTCTCTCGTGGTGGGTAAGGTCGCCAGAACTCCCAAAGATGTCAAAGATGTGATGTGTTTTGTTTTAGAGTGAGGGACCTAAATATGTATTTATGTGCTCGTAGCTGTCAACACAGCGAACCATCAAGTCAATAAAGAGTCGACAATGCGCTTTACCATTAGCATTAAGCTTGTTTGCCACGGTCGTTGGATAAAAATACATAAAATAAAATTGAATACATGCGTCCCATTTGACCACGAACATCAATAACCGCTGGCGGGGCAGCGGAGGCCGAAATAAAAAAGGCCACCATGTATAGGGGTCTCAGTTGCCAATACCATTCTATGGCTTTCGGAGTCGGCCCTTGGACCGTGGAGTCTAGCAACTTTTAAAAGGCATTTGTAAAAGGCTTTTCAATACCGCAGGTGACCAAGGGGCTGGCAGCTTCGTCGCACAACGCGGGAATAGCCCTACTGGGAGGGAATACTGCCAACGTATTTGGTACGATGAATCGGGTCCATTTTTAGATTTAATTTAATTTATTTTAATCCTAGCGTAGGGTAGCTTTAGCCTTTTAGTTTCTTAATTATAAATATTTATTTCTAAAATTAACTCCTCTCTTAATTAATGCCTCCTCTGGGACGCCACGTGCGTCAGCACTTTCGCTGCCTCGCACCTCGGCCGAACGGTGCAGACAGCGGGTGCTGCAGCGGAATTTGCGGCGGTTAAGAAGCGGGACAAATATTCAGCCCTCCTTCTTAACTACCATTTTGTACCACTGGCGTTTGAGACGACAGGGTGCTGGGGGTCTGAGGCTGTCGCCTTTGTAAAAGAAGTGGGGCGAAGAATCAGGGAGAGAGGGTCCGATGCTCGCGCGGGTTCTTACCTGGTGCAAAGGTTGTCTATCGCCATTCAAAGTGGTAACGCGGCAAGTGTGATGGGTACCTTTGCGCCAGGTACAACTCGCGGGGGCTTATTTGACTAGGCTTAAATTGTTTTAAGTCAAATTTTTCTATTCGTGTTTGTGTGTATGTTTTAAGCTGTAATAATAATTGTATTTAAATAAAATGATTGAAATAGAAATAGAAATAGAAATAGAAAAGCTTTATTCATGGCAAACAGACAAAATGTTAAAAAAGTTTTACAATTTTCAAAGTTTACCATGAAATGGTCCCGCCTCAGCATGGTGCTGACTCAGGAGTCAGCGCTGGTCTTCCGGCAGGACCATTGATGGGTCACGATCTGTGCGGCACAGCCAAGTTCACACACACGTACACACTTCATAAACAATAAATAATAATAATAAGGCACAAATGCGTGTACGTGTAAGTGAACCCGACTGTACCACACGGCCTTATACAAAAATTGAACGCATCCAGGCATCTAGCTCGAAGCTAATCTGTGGCTTAAAGTACGACTTTTTGCAAAGGATGCTAGTTTAACTCGTTTGTGATTGATGTTCTTGTACGTAAAAAAAAATAAAATTAACTAAGAATATAATAATTTTAAAACACGAAACAAATCGCGTGAATACATAAAGTATTAAAGCACCTTTTAAAATTCATAAATCAATAACTGTCACAATTAGGATGTTGATAAGTACTCAGCATAAAACAATTCCGACTACTTATAACGTTCAATAAAAAAAAACACAGTTCATTTAATCAATTTAATGTAGCGCGAGTCTGTGGAAATAATATACTTGAAAGTGAAAAATCGCTATGTAGGCCTCGCGTTTGCCGAGGCAGCCATGAAGATGAAAATTCATTTCCACAATGCTTGGTACTTAACTCATAATTTTCAATTATTTGTTTTTTTTTTTAATAAATGAAATTTAAAATTGCATTTGTCCATCCTGTAGCATGTGTATTGTATTCGCAATTTTAATGTCATTTTCCCACTTTTTCCGCACCCAAATATGTTCCGTGCAAATAACTATCTTTTTTTAGACTAATGGATGGTAAAATGGGTCCATTTCTTATAATTTCAGTTCCTACAACTGCATTCCTTTGCTATTCCATTAAATAACGTACAGGTCTATTAGCTATAGTGAGATGTCAATACGTAGCACTATTCAGGCCTAACGTCCCCTGGGTTTCCCACACTCTTTGACCGTCTTTTTGTATTTTTTTCTTGGCCAGTATGAGTATGACTATTTAGCGTCACCGAGGCTTGAATTAGGGACATTCTCTATTTCTTGCCAAGTTAAGGGTTAAAACGTTATGAAAATAAGCGATATATTTCGTTAATGTTTAAAATTTCGTTATAAACATAATCAATATTCCTTATAACGATATTTCATATCATAACAAAATTAAAATCATAACCTTATATTATAATGTTATTATAACGTTATAATATCGTTTAAAATGGTGGCGGTGGCGACAATGACGTACTCGAGTTTGACGTAAATGTCACACACAGCGCATGTAAGAGCGAGACTGTGTGCGAGACAGAGATAGCCTATAACGTTATTATAGCGCTTCACGAAATATGGCTATATATGCTTTTTATTTATAACGATATAATGGATACCGCTATAAATGCGCGCCAAATATCGTTTTAGGTAAAGCGTTTTATTGAGAAAGTAGTGTTATGAATCATAACGATATGCGAAAATAGCGCTATTTCAAGGCCTGCCACTAATACGCCTGTCGTGCACTGTACGCGATTACTAGTAACAGGTGAATGACGAGCCTATTAGTCAATTTATTTTTTACGTTGGCAATAGTATAGAAAGGAATGGCGGCAGGATGAAAGCTTTGACGTTTCGATTTGACAGTTATGAGTAATGGCGGGAACGAGGTACGAGATAGCCCACACGAGCGTTACGTTGTACCTAGAAAAGGAGTGTAAGAGGCAAAGCGAATGAGTAAGAAAAAAGATAATAAGAAGATTGACTGGTGAGTGCTTTACTTAACTATAATACTGAGAGAAATATATTGAGAGCTTAACCGAGAATAAGAGTAACTATGGTGGAAGCGGGAGGTGTATGGGGAAGGTGGAGGACCGACCAGGGACCTACGGGTTCCATAGAGCGAGGTGAGTGAAGAGGTTCCGCGGGAGCAATGAGTCGAATCACGATAGACAGAATCCTACCACTACCACAATATGTGGCTCTCGATTCGATTTACGGTGCTCTCTGCATTTCTCACCTACAATGTAGGAAAAGAAAGTTAACCAGAACTTTAATCACTCAATGTTACGCCGTTCAGATTGGTGATTATTTTATTTGTGTAGAACATTATGTAATGTTTGAACCCTGTACGTTACTTATCGTGAACGTGGTCTGTTTTTTTAACTGTTTTTTAACTGGCGACAACGCGTATGAGTGAACGTGGCGTTAGAGGCGGAGAAGGCTACTAAGTCGCCATCGATCGCTGGCGTTAATGGTTGAATAAATTAATATCCTAATACTTATTTAAGAAACAAATCTATTTGCCGGGTCAACATAAGGGTGAATGACCCAAAACATGTGACAACAAAATACAGCTACGTGTGTCTACGTTGTCTATTTAGCATTTTAAAACTACCTCGGAAATTTTTGCTTCGGAAGACGAATTATTTACGAGACCAGCTTTGTATTAAATTAAAAAACCGCGAACTCTGGAATGCTAACTGGAGGTATTTTAAGCGCAAGGTAGAAAAATAATTTGTGAAGCTTCTAATTTTTTCATGTTTTTTTTTCTTCATTGATCTTTGATCTGAACCAGAGTGGCTACAGACAGAACAAATTCAATTAAGCCAGCGGAGAGACTTGATAGGTCTTTTTAATTAATATTTTTAATGATGAAATTGTTTGCGGTTGGCGTGATTTGCTATCTTCATTACCATTATCATAAAAAGTTATACACGTACCATAGATATACATAGTTATTTTTAAATACCACGTCGGTGGCAAACAAGCATACGGCATATGGCTTGCCTGATGGTAAGCGGTCACCGCAGCCTAGGGACGCCTGCAACTCCAGGGGTGTCACATGCGCGCTGCCAACCCTTTAAAAATTTATACACTCCTTTCTTGCTCTCAAAACAGTGCGGTTTGCTTCTAAACTAAAAAATTGTGTTCCAAAGTACCTAATATACTATATATTCGTGGAGCCATCAATTTTAATGTTTTTACTAATAAAAATATATGGGGTCAATCTTGCGTAAATCGAACTACCCCCATAATAAGCTCAATTAGCCCAAGACATATATATTTAATATGTAAATAAAAATTATGTAAATTGGTGGACAGTGAGTTTTTAGGATAAACTTTATTATTCGGCTTGTTAGAATATTTGTCTGTGGTAAACTACATTATTTTAATTGTAACGATATGATCAAGTCTTTTTGCGGCGTCTTTGTGTCTAGGAAGGATCTAGATTGACCGATAAATACATG
Source organism: Notocelia uddmanniana (assembly GCA_905163555.1). Classification (NCBI taxonomy): domain Eukaryota; kingdom Metazoa; phylum Arthropoda; class Insecta; order Lepidoptera; family Tortricidae; genus Notocelia; species Notocelia uddmanniana. The sequence goes on along the minus strand of LR991058.1, from coordinate 26,260,505 downwards.
TTTTGCATGCAGTGATATCAAATGTGCCTCGAGATTCTTGCGGATGATTCTGCATGTAGGAGTAGAAAAAAAGTGTACATACATACATGTTGTATCTATGGTACAAAAAAATTAAAGTGTATTTTTCATATTAAAATGGCGAATAATAACTGTTTTTTTAAATATTCATATACCTATTTTTTCGTCTGGTAAGTCCCGGATTTAATATTTACTGTTTTAGATTTGGAACCTTCAATATTAGTTTTAGAGTTTGAAACTCGATTTGAAGCTTGAAGCTTAAAGGAAGTGCCCATTAAACCAATAAAATAAAGTGTATATCCTGTATATTTCGCCCAATTTTGCACAACTCTTCATTGAATTCGTTGAATCCGGGTCTCAAAGTTTGAATGTACTACGAGTCATTCCAACCGAAGTTTCGCTAGGCGCGTTTCGTGAGGCGCATAGTAATGTCCGTAGTAGAGCGACCGCCGAACCAAATGAAATATAAAAACCCTAAAAAAACACTCATATTTAGAGCAGTCTGTCTGGGAAAGTACCTCCACCATACAGAAGACCGCAGCTATATTAGCACCAATACTACTGTTGGTAAGTGGTGTTGTGTTATTGATGGTGAGTAAGTTCACCAGAGCCCCTGAGAATAAAATGTTAATACGAAGAGTTTTCAAATCAAAATAGTCTATCTAGGGAACCTTCACCTTACAGAAGACCACATCCATATTAGCACCACTACTTGTTCTGTTGGTAAGTGGTGTGTGTTCTTGGTGGTGAAGTAAGGTCAAGTTCTTCAAGAAAGGAGTGTATAATTTTTTAAAGGGTCGCCAACGCGCATGTGACACCCCTGGAGTTGCAGGCGTCCATAGGCTGCGGTGACCGCTTACCGTCAGGCGGGCCGTACGCTTGTTTGCCACCGACGTGGTATTAAAAAATAAATAAAAAACATAAACGTTAAAAATTTACATAAAAATTGGATGAGTCCATATATTTTTGGATGGCCTTAGGAGACATCAAATGACCCCACCTATCCACCATTTCTATTTGGCAAACGAAGGACCAAACTCCCTGTATAACCTCGTCATAATTAGGGGTGTCTTATTGGTGGATTAACCAGTCAATGTGATAACAATGTCAACGTCAATGCAACGTTATGTCACTGTTAATTCTCCCAAAGTGTCTCCACAAGGTGTATTACCATACAATTTATGAATGACATCATTACACCTGACAACCTGGGTTGGAATCATAGCAAAACAATAGGTACTAAATGATAAATAAACGAATGCCATTAAAAGTGTCCCAATTAGATACATATTTTATAGAAGTATGGACTTCCCCCAATTATGTAATTCCAAAACGGAACTGCTGTCATATTTGTTTATGGTTTCGGTGGCCTCGGCAATATAGACGTGTCAATTCAATTAGCAGGGTTTCGACATTTCAGCGTTAGAAATATTTCAGTCGCATAGAACTCGAATGGTGCTATAATTGGAATCAAAATCAAGATGTAATCACGGTCAAAATAATCTGACGAATCGACTGAGTTTCGTATAATACCTCAGAAGTGGCCAAAAAAAAAAACGCACGGCCTGCCTGATGGTAAGTCGGCACCTTAGCCTATGCACGTTGGCGAGTCCAAAGACGTCTCAAAAGGCGAAAAGCGTTGCCGACATTTAATTGATCTGAAATTTCTGACAAACCTTATCATCTCAAATTATGCCTCGTAGAGAGGTGAAATCGAAGCACTTTTTATCCCAGGGAGAATAACCGTTAGGGATACCACCGCACCGCGGGGACAGTGCGGAGGTTATGTCGGACTTGCACCGACTAAAACCCCCCGATGGTCCTCTCAACTCATTTCGGACGGCTCTGGGATCTCATTCGGAACGTAGCAGTGCTGCCCTAGAATCACACCTCCGTGGGTCCCACCATCTGTTTCCATGGACGATCGTGGCCCCCAACTACGACTGTTTTTGACCCCAAGGACCCCTTTTTAGTCGCCTTGTATGACAGACAGGGGGTACCGTAGCCGTATTCTATGCCCCGGCTACAGGGTGGAAACCGAACCTATTTCGAACATATTTCGTTATTGGTAGTAGTACGTCATATTATTAGTTTGTATGTTTCGTCCCCTTGTCATTAAGTCCACTGGAATCGCAACCCAGTAGCATTTTTATGTCTATCATTAGACCTTTCATTATTTCGTTATGAAGCGTAACTAACTAACCTAACGCGTGCAGCTTGTACGATGACAGAAAACTGTCAGCTGTGCATGCCAACCTGTGAGTCGAGTCAGTAACGCTCCTTTACTGCGCGCTTCATGACTAGCGTGGGATGCGCCGAAGCGGGGCGACACGAATACGAAGTACTCTGCCTGCCTTGCTTTCGTGCACGATACTACAACTGCACAAATGTAGTACTGAAAGTATCCAATCAAGCGAGCCAACTCGCATGGCTAAACTGGAATGAACTGTCGCCTGCAGTATTTTCGGGCCGATACAACCTTTTTATATCTTCAAGGATCCCTTCTCCCACCTTAGAGGCCGGCAACGCACTTACAACCCCTCTGGTGTTGCGGGTGTCCATGGGCGGTGATAATCGCTTACCATCAGACGATTCGTCTGTTGGTTTGCCTCCTATTTCATAGGGAATTAAATATGTTAGATGTTAATTTGTTCAAATCTAAGTTGAATAGCTGGCTGTTAGATAAATGTTTTTATAGTGTTAGGTGTTTTCTGGATCAATCAATATAAGATTGTTTAAACCTAGAACCTAAATATAGAATTATTAGTGATTATATTATTATTTTCATTGGACATGTAATATCCATCTAAAACAATATGTGTTGTATAATGTTAATAATTGTGTTAATTGAATTTTATATTACATTGAATATTTGCATGCTTACACCGGCTGAATGCATGATACCAAATATAATATTATGACATCCCTTTGTACTGTATTCTATGCAAATAAATATATTTGATTTGCTTTGATTTGATAAAAAAAACGAAGGAAATCTGTGCTACATCAAAAAGTTCACATCAAACAACAAAATACCACATACCGATCCCGCTCAGCTAAGCCAGGAAGTCTCCTTACATTTGTGTCACGGAGCACCAAAGTATTCGTACCTATTTATAGAAAAGCTAAAGGTCTTCGCACACTATATCAACTCCACACCACCGTAGCACCAACTCTACTCAAATATGTACGACACGAGTGTACGACACGTGGATAACGCGTAGACCACACGTCGTACACTACCTTAACATCAATTGTGGAAATTGTACTGTAGGGAATACGACATGAGGCTTAAATTTCAATATTTAGCTTTGAATCGAGTAGCTGTTGAGTTGTTAGTGTGCGAAGACCTTAACTCGTCCGTATCTGTAAATAACTTCCTTGCGCTTGACTCGAGGGACTCGTAACGGGGGACCCGGAAATATTCCGAGATGGAAGTGTAGTACAAGTAACTAGAATGTAATTTGATCAAGTTGAATTGTGACAGCGGCCGGTGACATACCTCATACACATTTAGTCATGCATTCATGACTGGAATGATGGTCTACTACGAGTACATGGGACTGGAATGCTAACTGGAGTAAATGTGAAAGGGGTATAGTATAAGTATTAGTGCATCGTTGGTGCACGGTTTAAGTAACTTTCATTTACCACTTAATAAAATCTCCTTCAGTATTCCCACGAGGCACTTTCATCCCATAAGTACTCGTAAGGCTTAAGTAAAACAGATTTTTGGGCAAAGCAGGCACCACAAACAAAATTTACTTAATTTAAACTTTGATATATTTAATGATAACAAATCAGTAATAAGGAATAATTTAATTATTTTTATGTATGTGATACTTCTAGCGCAGGTTCGGGTTTGGTTTATTTAAGTTATGTAAGTGAATAAACATTATGTAACTTGCTCTATGTTTATTATCTCGGGTTTTTTGGTAAATGTCTTGTACCGACAAAGAGGAAATATTATTCTTTAGCTAAATTTTAAATTATTTTTAATTTTTATAACAACTGAAAAATTTAGTGCTCCGAGCAGGATTCGCACCCGCGACATCTGCAATACGCGGCCGATCTCGGTATCGACCGCGCTCGGTGTCGACTGTCGATTAACGAGATGCGGTCGAAACCGAGATCGGCCGCATCTCGTTAATCGACAGTCGACAGTTTCGGAAAGATCAAAAATATAAAACCGCCTCCGCCCCGCGCCCGCTTTGTGCGTTTCGAACTTAATAGTTTTACTAACAAGAAATGTTCGTGTAATTTAATATATTACACGCAGCGGTTAAAACTTTGAAGCTTAACTACGTTTTCTTGTTTAATTGCAATGCAAATGGCTTTCTCAAGTGCCGAGCTGTTGTAGAAATACGTAGACACAGTTTACGAACAAAAATACAGCCTTATTATATACTTCCTTTCTATATTATATACTTGCCTAAGTAAGTTGGTACTTAGAAGACCATTGAAACTTTCACAAATTTAAGTAAAGAAGATTAATAAAAAAATAAGGAAAGATTAATAAAATAGTGGTCTGAGGAGGTGTTGTAGGAGGAAACTAGTAAAGTATTTCATGCCTGAGCTTGATCGTTCCGATAGCTCAGTTTGTCAATAGGCGCCTTTTCCTCCTCCGCTACCTGCACCTGTTTTGCCTTTGCTTTGGCAACGAGTGTACTGTTTTGTTTAGTTTGTCAAGTTTCTATGACTTCTGCCGGCGCCATAATTAACATAGATAGGTCTGTAATCGTAAGATGGTGCAACCTGCCCCTTTTTTTTTGTTCTGGGGGGGAAAATGCTTCACGCATACCACCCGGGTGCAGGGGGCGACTCCCGTCTAGGCTGATGAGACTCACGGTATACCCACTAACCCCCCCCCCCCATCTGCCACCTCGTCGCCTTGTGGCGAGGTCACGGGAACGCTTGCGCACACATCAGCGGCTTCACCGCGGATGCCCGGAGACCCTCCACGTCAGGCACGCCAGATGTTTTGGCGTGCCTTCCTCCCCGCCCTCCATCTTGTACTAGCGGACCCCCCTGAGGCCGCTACGAGGAGGTCATGGGTGCCGAAAAACTTCCGGCACCCGGTGGCGGAGCAGATCGGTGGTTCCGCCACGAACCACACCTCGGCCGCAGAGGATAGGGAAAGCATTTCTCTTCCTCTGCGGCCCCACCAACGCCGTTTCCGCGGAACCGAAATACCAACACGCTTCTCCCCCTGCGATCCCGCCTCGGCCACAGAAGGTAGGGAGAACGGCGAACCGTAATACAGGTACTCCTCCTCTTCTGCGGCCCCACCTCAACGCATCCTCAGCGGGCTACCCAAGCCCGCTGGGACCGCCCTCCTCGGGCCAGCCGGCAGCCCAAACAGGCCGACCCTGGGTGCCTCTTAGCTTCACCGTGGATGACCAGTCCACGGTTACTAAGCCCCCCCGCCCCGACAAGGCCAGTAACCTCGTTCCGTTATTTTTTGCACTTTAGATGCATTGTGTGGGTCGTTCCTAAGTTATACGCCGGCTACTACTAGATGCCGGCCAAGAGCAATCCCTTTTTTAAATGGGATCCAGGGGGCAAAGATAAGGCCGACGATGAAGCGAGCTCACTCAGAACATGCCTATTCACTCGTGCCTGAAAAACCACCTACAACAATCAGAGTATATATCTGTCTTAGAAGACGGACGCTAGCCATCCCGGATGGATTGTAGGAATTTAATTAGCCACATGCCACGGCAACTAACCGCTCACGACACTCGTAATGACCATGTTTGCAGAGTTAACAGCAACCAGGATACATTGTGTGATATCATATTAGTCATAAATGCTAATAAGTCTAAGTACTGTTTTGTCATACCTCGTAGCAACATGTAGGTAAAGACGGCAGATCCATCGTAATATGCAAGGACTACCTATATTTGGTTCCGTACAGTCAAGAATATTATATATGTGACATATGTGTATGAAATACCCGGGTATGTCCTAAAACTACGACCAAGACCACCGGGGAATGGGCAGCAGCATTCCTAGAGTGCGGTGGAGATACTGCGATCGCCAACCCGCATGCCAAGCGTGGCGATTATGGCATTTACCCCCCATGAAATTGGGGGAGGCCTATGTCCAGCAGTGGACGTCCTGGGGCTGATATGGTGGTGGTGGTGGTATGAAATAGACGCCAGTATGCATGTCTGTACGTCACTCTATTGTCATTCACCATCACTGACGTGAATGCGTGTACACATATTTCTTATTTCATTAATAAAACACAGAGAAACAGCGGATAACCACCAGCATCCACCGCAAATGGACCCATCAATATTATTCAATCATTAAATCAGATTCTTGAAAAAAGAATTGATTTCTGACACGTTCTGATTTAGATATTGACATATTTAATTGCAAGATCCCGCCTGTAAATCGACGCATGGAGGTGGACGTATTTTGATTGACAGTTCTTTAGTAATAGCATTTTCATGACGAGTATCTTTCGTAAGAAAGTCGTACAGTATCTATACTTACTAATATTATAAAGTTGAAGAGTTTGTTTGTTTGTTTGAACGCGCTAATCTCAGGAGCTACTGATTCGAATTAAAAAATTATTCTTGTGTTTGATAGTCCATTTACCGAGGAAGGCTTTAGGCTTTATAACATCACGCTGCGATCAATAGGAGCGAAGACGCGGACGAAGTCGCGGGCAACAGCTAGTGTTATATAAAAGTAAAATATACCAGTATTTTTATTTTTTGTTCTGTTTGCTTGAGTACCCTAATAGCGTTATCTGTGAGATCCTGTAGTGGGACTCCTTTATTAGGGTTCCGTAGTATTCAAGGAACCCTATAGTTCTGTTTCACCTTGTCCGTCCGCTCGTCCGTCCTGTCCGCGGCTTAGCTCAGTAACCGATGCTACTGGAAAGTTGTAATTTGGCATATACGGGTATATGTATCAATTAAGCTGACCGATAAAATTGTGAGAAAAAAAATGGGTACCTCCCCTATACGCAAAGTGGGGATGCAGTTTATTCCTGACAAATCCCATCGTGAGCGGCATCCTTGGATAGATCGTGTAAAAATAATAATGTGGGGTTTCTTAAAGTTCGTTTCTTGATTCAGGAATCCGTTTGCGTGATACATATATAAAACTTTAAAGTGCCACGTTTTGTTGGGATCCTAAACTACTGGGCTGGGGTTAAGTTACTACTCGATATGTAAAAAATCATGTTACTAGTATATATAATAAATATAAAAGGGAAACTATCATAGTTAAGTAGATATTACTAGTAAATGTAGTAATTAAGAAATGTACTTGATAAAGCAAACTTTCGTGCAATTTTCATTGATTACTTGGATTATGTTGCTAGTTGCGTCAAATACATGGTAAATATAACTTTTAAGTCCACATACGGCAACGGGTGGCAACTATGGAACTCTATATTGCGCGTGGTCCGACACGCACTTGGCCGGCTTCATTTTTCTTGTTACTTAGTTTCACAGCTGCTGGTTCTCCTGATAGGAAATATATATCGTTTTGTACATATACTATAAATGTTGTTGACTGTACGAGTTAGGTACCAAACCATATATATGTATGTACATCGTAAGTTTTTCAGTTCAATTTACATATAAGTACAATCGCAAAGTTATTAGTCTATACCTCTAATAGTTTCGATGGAATGCCTTATTAAAATGCCTTGTAGATGTGTAATAATTGCGGTACTTATGAATAACCATTTATTGCCTTCATGTTGTAAAAATCGAGTTTCGAGTTCATTAACATGTGTACATCATCTTCTTCGCGTTATCCTAGAGCAGTAACATCCTGAAGGATGCACCGGGTCCACTAGTTAATCTCAAGAATTGGCGTAGGCATTCGTTTTTACGGAACCGACTGCCGTCTGACTCCTAACCAAGTCTCTAAGAGGGAAACTGTTTTGTGCCATAAAATTAAATAAATAAATAACAGTTCCTTACGTTACGTAAGTCTTCCGTATGGCTAGTTTCACACTAGGCCGGTTTTATTACATTGTGTTAGGGTTTACTTTCAAATAAGGTTCCGCTTGGCAACATATTATGTTTATTCGGGCCATCGCATTGCGCTCTTCAAATGAAGCGGCAGCGCTAAAGTTTTCCAGTATTCGTGTCTAGATTAAGGTGCGACTGCTTTTTCAGATTTTCCTGCATATTTTCTTGCATTTGAATACTGGTATCGGTATTCAAATCTGGCTGTTCTTTTGTTTCTATTGTGTGGTATGAGTTACCTTTATTCATATCCGGTTGGTGCCACAAGTGGCTTTTGTTATAAAGATTTTATTTAGATAGGTACACGGTTTTTGGCGATATTTATTAACCGCTAAAGTTACCTACCTAGTTTTTTATGCAACAGTTACAAAATAAGGGTTCCTAATATTCGAGGTTGTTATTAAAGACTCCAACTTTAAGACATAATTCTGTAACGTTGCATATAATATTTTTTCTACGACAGCAAAATAATCGCAAATAATCTTATCTCCAATAAAGCGAATATATAAAAAATAAATTGGATTACGTAATACTACGCTAGATAATATAAATAAAAATGCGGTTGTCGGAAATTGGATCCCTAATCCTCATTAGGGCAATTTGTGAAGGTAAGGTTCCCGGCGGGTGTTTGAAACCTGCTTCATTGAATCTCATTAAATGATGATACTATAATAGATTGCATTAGATGCCGCATGTGTTTACGTATTTATTTTAACATATAAAATCGAGTAACCGCTATTCCAGTCGAATTAGTCCAGCCCTCTTTATTCACAAGAGGGTAACTGGGGTTTCTGCCGACAAACTGCTATGCAATTTGGCAGATATTGTAAACTTAAAATGATAACGTGCGTTAAATTACATAAATAATAAAAACTGACTCGTACTCAACTTTCACCTCAAACCTCGCCCGTTTTTATATGGGAACTGTCAAATATCATTTGTAAAATTCTGACAGTTTCCATATAAAAACGAGTGAAGTGCGCGACATCGCACAAGACGTAGCGAGTGCTTGTTCGAATATTTTTCCGGAACCATGGAATGGGCCATGATCAGGGTGTTCTCAAAAAAACATTTTACACCACACCTTGCCAAAAAGCGCGTTTTTCCGCACGCTACGCGTCCGGAAAAACCCACTTTCTGGCCAAGTGGTGACGTAAAATTGTGTACAAAACACGGTTCGTAAAACAGAAAGCCCTCTCTCGCATATTTGTGACCTTCGTCTGCGGCTCGGGCCTCAAACATCTGCGATATCGGCCTTTCTTTGTTTTACAACCCTTGTATCGTAAATAGCTATTTCGATTTCCGGTTTGAAAACTCATCCGTTCTGTTGCGTATGGCTACTGATTTAACGTTCTCAAATATTGTCTCACTAATCGTAGTAGAACTTTGTGATAATAGGTTGCAAAATAACAAGAACTGTGTGATTTGGTGTGTCTGTTATTTATAAAGAACTAGTCTTTTAGTGATAGCTATCTGATAGAAAAAAAAAATTGTGAGGTGTCTTTTTAGGTACAGTTGATGGAAAGTCATATGGCCGAAAAATGCTCTATCAGTCCTTTGAAAAGAGGTCTTTGAGGCGGAAAAGTCCTGCTTCATTTCTGTTGGATTTCAGAATCTGGAGCTTTTTCAGTAATCAACTTTCAATATACGTCTAGACAAAACCTGATTTCATTAGCACCTAAAAGTAGCAAGACGTAGCGCAAAAATCGAAAGAATCGTGTTTTCGAAGCCGAGCCGTTGAGCATAATACCTTTCCTACAGAGCTAGGTCAACCAAAATTTGTACAAATAATGGCACATAGATGAACAAATAAATGAGGGGGTAGGTCGACAAATGAGTGACAGAAAAAAAATAGCACCATACATTTTGTATGGAAGAAAAAAAAATCGTCGCCCCACACTACAAAGCGGAGGAGAACAAATCGAGGCGGAATCAAATTGGCTAATGTCTCCGTATCAGACTTCCAATTAGAATCTCATGTGCGTGAGTTTAGTCTGCCTGCACAGGTACTTCAGGTAAATGGAATAATACCGGTTTCTGAGATCTAGCACAAATAGCCCAAAATAATTAAGCAATGGAGATTTCGTTGACACTCCCGGTGATCCTTAAGCTGACAGACAATAACAATTCCAATTCCGACTGGGTTCCTCCTTTTTTTTTTTTTTTTGACCCAGAGAAATGCGTTACGCATACCAATACGTAATATGAGGCCTGCGGGGACAAGCCAGATATTACGCATTAGTTATGTGGGACTCTCCGGTCCAAACGAGGACCAGCCTACCCACTAAAACTCTGGGATGCTGCCTCCACCGTGCCCGAGTGGTGATGCCATGGGATCGCGAACATTTCACCACGACATCACCAGCACCATCGCCCTAAGGCGAACCCTCACCAAAAAGGCACACTGTAGCATGACCAGTGTGCCTTCCCGCACCGACCTCCCTATACCCCGGGAAGGTTAGGGACCAGCACCGACACACGGTGATCTGGTCCCACCCGCGCCACGGCACCGGGAGGACAAACGCCCCTACCCCGGCGCCCAGCGGGAGGACAAACGCCCCTACCCCGCAGCCCTCCGCAGCCGAAGCCGCCGGCCCCCCAGTGGGCCGTGTAATTTTTTATAGAGGTTTTTTTCCTCGCGACTGCAAGCCTACCGCAAGCGGGGTCTTCACAGTCCCCGGTCCGGACATCATCGGCCCTCTGCCTAGTCGGGATTACGGGGCCGTTATATTTGACGAGGCAAACGGTCGGTGCCTCGAACCGCACTACGCCGCCGAAGCGGCCCACCTTCGTCGGACCTGGGGATTTCTCCGTGGAGAAGTCCTTGGTCCGATACCCTCCTCCCCCCCTGACAGGTTATTGGTAGCCCGACAAGTGATCACTTAGGGTCCACTAAATGATCACTTGCCGTGCCTCCAGGACGCACCGGCCAAGACTCTACCCTTACCTGCGGATCAAGCGGATCAACAGGTATTGGTAGAGCCCGGACACTCGAGGAGGTTACCTGTCTCGCGCCCCACTGGGTTCCTCCTAGATTAACACCTCTCAAGTCACAACGACACTCTCTATTTACGCAAGATACTCAACAACAATTCGCGAATATCATTGAATATGCCCCTGACGGCTAAATGAGCGTTATAGAAGAATTCATCAGATGACAGTAATTCTTCTAAAACACGCTAGCTCTTCGTCTTCCACGCCAGGACATGAATTTTCATCAGAAGGTGAATCAAATATCCACAAAAACGATTAAAAACGAGCGCGTCTCCCTGTAAAGTGGAAGAGGCAAACAGCGAAGGATAGAAGATTACAAGGAAAAAGTTACGTGAGTGCGGTCTCAAAACATAATGAAATTATAAAAAAAGAAGGAAATTAAGTCCGTATGCCCGGAAGCATGTAATTTAAAATGTAATAGATACAAACATTTCCCGTGAAGTAAGACTAAAAATAATTCTCATTTTTTGGATATCCACGCAAAGTTGGGATCAAAGAAGGCAATTCATAGCTTCATCGGTAAACAGTCGCCCGTCCCCTTGATCGCAAAAACGAAGCTAGTCGTCGAGAATATACACGAGTCTAACATTTGAATAACAATCCCGGAAGACTTCATGTTTGTCAAAAAATGTTTATAAATACCCTGTGCGTAACAGAGTAAGAAGCATAATTATTTTAGTTGTGTTTATGACGCGTGTCATTTTATCGTCATTCATAGTTCTTTTGATTTTGGCTGAAAAGCAGAACACGGTATTTGAAATAGGTTTTTTGTTTTCTAGTAATAAAAGTCACTTTGATCGAGAATTTGATCTCACTTTAAGAATGTTGATCTCAGGTAACTAAATTTTAGAATAATAAAGCATTTCGTTATTCAAACTTGATTAGTTTTACTTTGGTTTAAACCACCCTAAACATCGCACCTGCAAAGTCACTTTGAACGAGAATTTGATCTCACTTTAAGAATGTTGATCTCAGGTAACTAAACTTTAGAATAATAAGGCACTTCGTTATTCAAACTTGATTAGTTTTACTTTGGTTTAAACCACCCTAAACATCGCACCTGCATCATTTTGACACAAAATTGCTGCTCCCGTAAATTGAGGAAATGGCACTGCAACTGCCGATTTTGTTGCTTGCTGCACAATTGAGGTTTAAAAGTCTAGTTTTACACTTAAGGGCCCATATTAGTTAAAAGAGCTAATTATAATTGTAGTTGTAGACGTTGTAGGAGATTGCTATGCCCGAAAGGGTACATGTTGAAACAAATTGTATTTTATTGACACCAATGTAAACATGTATGCAATAGATTATATGAATATAATAGGTCATCTGTTTAGGCCATTTTCCTGTGTGAACTGATACTTCTTGATATTTTCTCTTCTTTAGTACAAGGCTATTGCGGCCTAATATGCAGCTGTCACTTTAGCTGGTGGTGAGCCTTCCATGTTTTTATGTATTTAGGTGTTTATAGGTACATACCGTCACCTAGTACCCATGTACTTAGTTTGGGACAATGTCGACTTGTGTAATTTGAATTTGTCTACAGATATTTATTTATTTATATATATTTTTAATACCATACAGACATGTTGCGTATTTTTTCGGTTTTTCAATTAAGGAATATTGTTTTAAAACATCACCCTAAACTAAACCGACAAATTTCAAGCTAATACCTGTTTTATTTTTCGCATAAATTCTACGACTTACAAATAATAAAAGCAAAGAATGCCTCCGTTAATAATAACGACTTTGATAAACTCGTACGTGTACTAATAGTAGTACAGGTACAAGTTTATCAAAGCATCAATAAAATCAGTATTGGATTTTTCAATACTTTCGTTATAATTTGATTTCAAAACTTTTTAAAATTTGACAGGAATCTTAATGGGCATTAAATTATTGGGGAATTTAACCTCAAGGGCAAAGTCGGATGATTTGACGACTAGAGTATAAATATGTCCTCGTATTTTAACAAGTAGACTTCTAAAACGTCATAATTGCTAAATTCGAACATGTTTCAGATGTAATCGGGCGACTGTGACTGGAATAATAATTTAAATGACCATTATAAATATCGCCCGAAAGATAACTGTACTCGTCCGGTCATATGGTGCCTAACATATTTTGCGAGATAGCGGGCGTGGCCAAAATGTCATATCCTTGAAATTTATTGAACCGGAGCTGGCAAGAATTGCGATAACTTTAATTTAATGTTGATATAATGCCGGATGGCACTTTACCGTTATCTAATACTAGCTGTCATAAAGAACGCAGGTAGAGCAGCGGGATAAAATATAGGTATCCCACGGCTATCTATATTAATAATTTCGTGCAGGGGTACGGTAGACCCGAACGAGACCTGTCTCAAATTGAAGAACGTATAAAAATAACGATTTTTGAGTTGAACATATGTATCCGCAAAATTCGGATTGTCGCGTATTTTGCATTTAAAAGTGTTAATTTGATGTCAAAACGTCGGCCATATTGCCCACAGACTATATTGCTATATTAAATTTGTTGGTTGACAGTGTCGGATACGTTCGAAAATCGTGAACTATTTTTGCGTCCGGTATGTTGGCCAGGTTGTGCTGGGCTGCGTTCTGGGTGATGGGCCATCATCGCCCATTGTGTGGATTCGGCTAGCCGCGTCTGCAACGTTTTGTTTTTGTAGTTTTCAAGCGTTCTATACACCTATCAGCCTAGCTAGCACGATAACTTATACCGTCACGTTATATGGGCGAAATGTATTAAAACGTCACATAAAACGTAACGGTATAATCTATCGTGCTAGCTAGACTGATTGTCACAACAACCGCCTTCAAAGCGAATGTATGGGGCCTGTTACATGGATTCATATCACGATAAGTATCACGTGAATATTAAAGCAGAATCCATACAAATTTGAAAACTGCGATAATATTGACACCCCAGTATTGTGATAATATTAATCGTGTAAAGGACGCCACTTGAATGTTTGCTGAGTCTGTCCGCCATCTTAAAGCTGCGTCTCTATTTTGCTTGTGACAAACTACTAGGTGACTTATGGCTTTTAAACGTCTAGCAAAATTCTATCCCTATCTCGCTCTATCTTATAACTTAGTGGTACTGGGGGACTACTCCGAAATTCGAAATCCGAACTTCGTATGGTGCCGTCCCTTTCACTCATATAGTCTATGACAGGAGAGTGAAAGGGACGGCACCATACGAAGTTAGGATTTTGAATTTCGGAGTATACCCTCAGCTCATGCCGTTCGCCGCGCTCGGGCGTTAGAGGCGCTACTGCGAACCGAAAACGAAGTATCTGCCTCTCTCGCACATGTATATTCGAACGACAGAGAGGAAGATAGTTCGTTTTTGGTTCGCGGTAGGCCCTCAGGCGTCAACTTTAAAACGAATAGGGTATTTTACTATAAGAGAAATAAAATTCAAAATGTAATAAAAATCAGCCAAGTGCGTCGGAGTCGCACACTGAGGGTTCCGTACAACTAAAAAACAAATGTGATTTATCAATATATTGATATTTTTGGTAAAATATACTTCATAATAAACATTATCACTTAATTTCAAGTTCATAGGTCGATGGGAAGCTATAAAATTATATGTGTAATTATATGTGACAACACACGGAATGTTCTTTGACTTTCTTCGACCGTCCGCCACGCTCGGACTAAGGTGCTACCAACCGAAAACTAAATATATATGCCTCTCTGTCGCACTTGCATATTCGAGCGCGGAGAGGGAAATACTTCGTTTTCAGATCGTGGTAGGCCCTCTGGTCTGACGGCTCCTATTCCTGGATGGTGCGCGTATCGGAATGTGAAATACCTTTGGCAAAACGGAACAAGTTGTTAAATAGCTTCCATTAATTGGAGAAAATATTACCAACTGTTATTATTATCACGTGAAACACTGAATATTGAAGCTATGTGATGTCCAAAGCCTATGATCGAGTCTGCCATAACATTCTACTCCGGAAATTATACGGCATGGGCATCCGCGGAAACGCCCATGAATGGTTTAAGTCGTACTTACAAAATCGCAAACAGTGTGTACAAATTGATTGGTTCTATAAAAACACAGGCGCAGTAAAGGCGATAACTTCACAAATGCGGACCACTACTTGCTCAATTCCGCAGGGAAGTGTAACAGGATGCATCCTATTCCTTGCTTACATCAACGATTTACCAAAAAATATAGAAAACAAATGTGTGATGTTTGCCGATGACGTTTCCTTACTGCTAAATTGTGCAGATAGTGTCGAGTGCAACGAGCGTCTCCCACAAATTGCGGAAACCATAATGGAGTGGCTTTCAGATCATAATCTTGAAATAAATCTCACAAAAACGAAAATAATCCAATTCAAGCCTATTCAAAAGAAACCACTGAAAATGTCATTACAAATAAAAACTCAAACTATAGGGGAAGTAAATGAATTTAAATTGTTAGGAATAAACATTGATACAAGTTTGAATTGGAAATCACATATACAAAACATAAAATCAAAATTATCGAGCTTTATATACGCGCTAAGTGTGCTTAAGGTTAATACTAACTTGGAAACTGCCTTATCAGCATATTTTGCATTTGCACATGCAAGGCTCCAGTATGGTGTGATTCTGTGGGGGGCCAGCACTGATGTCCATGAACTATTCGTGATGCAGAAGAAGTGTATTCGCATACTAACCAACACACGGATACCAGATAGTTGCCGACCGCACTTCGCTAAATTAAATATTCTCACGCTACCCTCTATATACATTATGGAAGCGTCAGTCTTTGTTAGGAACAATTCGCATCTTTTCACCAAGAAAATGGTTAATTCGCAACGAAGGAAAAATGATAAAGACCAGTTACAACTGCCTGCCTCTAAATTAGAGATGTTCAAAAAAGGCCCGTACTATCGATGCATAAATATAGCAAACAAATTACCACAAAAAATAAAAAATGAAATAGAAGACGAAGTGTTCAAAAGGGAACTAAAAAAATTGCTCCTCAAAAAATGTTATTATTCCATAGACGAGTACCTCAATGATGCATCTTTGCCAAAATGAAATAATACTTATTATATCCGAAGATAACGCATGTAAATTAAATATTTTATTAAGTAGGTAAATTAGAAAAAATCAATAATAACTATCAAAAAATTATATTTAGGTAAAGAATTGTAAACTCTAAACTTCATCTCCTAGTTTTAGCTTTAATTTTTAAGAAATACTTGCCGCGCCCTAACAGGGTTCATGTGTGATCCAACCCTAATGTAACACCTATTTTGTACCACATGATTAAGATGCAATAAATGAATTATGAATTATGAATTATTACATCCATAGGGGCCTGTTACATGGTTATTATTATCACGCGATATACTCATATCACGATCCGTATCACGTGCAATGAATATTGAAGAAAAATCCATACGATTTTGAAAACCACGATAATATTGACACACCAGTATTGTGATAGTATTAAGCATTTAACAGACCCCATACAATTTTAAAAATCGCGATAATATTGAGTGTAAAGGGCCCCACTAAATAGAATTTGGCGGAGAATAGAGAGCTGCTATCGCGAAACGAAAACGAACGAACATCGTGTATTTCCCTCTGTGTCGCTCGAATTTGCAAGTGCGACAGAGAGGGAGATACACGAACTTCATTTGTTTTTCGCGTTAGCAGCTCTGACTTCGCACCAAAAATACTGACTGGCACATCAATATTTAACAATGCACATCTGAATTGAATTTTAATGAACGATTAGTATTTTAGCTATACAAATCAGTACTGATTACGGTGTCAAATTTTTTATGTGCCTTTAAATACTACCCTTATAAAAATGCTTAGGATTAACTTGCAAAGATACTAGCCTTTGCCCGTGACGTCGTTTGCGTAATCTTTTACTCCCAATTCCATATAATTCCATTACATACTTTTATTCCCAATCCAGACTACAGACTATATTTCTATACGATTTGAAGTTTCATCATAATCCGTTGTTGTAATGTTTTTATTTTATACATTTTTGTACACTATTTCTTTCGTCGTTTGCATAACTGTCACGAATAAATGTTTTGTTTATTTCTTTCTTATTTATTTCACCCGAGCGAAGCCGGGCTTTCATCTAGTATAACATAAAGGAAAACTACCTTTAATATTTGAGATATGATATTCTGCTCTTTGGAGACATTATTTATTTATTTTATCCTTTTCAAAGCCCTGTCAAAAACAAAAACTATTACTTACATGATATAGCAATGACAAACGCGAAGTTGAACCCTACGGAAATGCACGTAGGTTGATATCGCGCTGTTCGCCGTGACGGATATATCCGTCGTTGGCGTACAAAAGGTAAGTAATACTTCGACGGCCTGTTTAGCCTAGTTGGTAGTGACACTGCCTCCAAAGCTAGAGGTCCCGGATTCGAATCCGGCCAGGGCATTATTTGTACATTTGGCACGGATATTTGTTCATGGGTCTTGAATGTTTTCCGTGTATTAAGTATGTATCCCGTATAGTTGTGCCTTACTATGTACATCCCGAATGTTTATTTAATATACCGACGAAAGGATTTTTGTTATCAGATGAGAATTACCAGTTACCCGTAGCTTACAAACTAATTAAGTTGCAAACATAAAGAGTTAGTGTAGACATATATTAAATGAAACAAAAATGTGGGCTCTTTTTCAAATGCAAGTAACGAAATCAAATATGTATATTGAAATACTTGTCCCTTGAGACAACCTTCGTCGACGCCAATCATGGCGATATCCCTAGAGCCGCGACGAGAATGTCGAAACACTCTGTTGATTGGGTGTATGTTTATTGTTAGTAGTATGTTTACAAATTCATGATGTCATAAATATTTTATCTGTCAGATTACAGTCGCTTCCGTAATAACTAGTGCCTACGCCAATTCTCGGGATTAGGTAGCGGACTCCAGGCATCCTTCAGGATCGATGACCTGTTTAGCCTAGTTGGTAGTGACTCTGCCTCCGAAGCTAGAGGTCCCGGGTTCGAATCCCGGCCAGGGCATTTATTTGTGCGTTTATCACGGATATTTGTTCTTGGGTCTTGGATGTTTTCTATGTATTTAAGTATGTATTTATCTATATAAGTATGTATATCGTCGTCTAGCACCCATAGTACAAGCTTTGCTTAGTTTGGGACTAGGTCGATTTGTGTAAGATTGTCCCCCAATATTTATTATTATTTATTTATTTATTATGCAGTACTAGGAATAACGCTAGGATGATGATGATGATAAATATTTTATCTGTTACAAGCTTAAATTAATACCTCATATCAACAGGTTCGTAGTGTTAAGCAAGATGATTTTCATATAGTTGTCTCTTTGAATCCTTATGGTTAACCAAGATAAGAACGGGACAGATAGTACAATCACGGCTGTTAACGTATTGTCTACATTAAAAAGCACACCAAAATGACAAATTCCATATAATCCAAAACGTCACAAACGTCAGTTCAGTACAATTTGCAGTTATGAAAGCAGAGACACGTTACTGACAGCTGAAGACCTGTCGGATATCTCTAATATCTGTCTCTCTCAAACTTACTGATTGGTGCATTAGTAAGGATAGATCAGATGTACAGAAATCGTTCAACTTAAATGAGTGGATCAGCTTTATTTAATTTATTTATTTACTTTATTTGGGGCATCAACAGCAATACAATATGAAAAATACAAAACTTAAACTACAATAACAATAGCCAATGACAGATGTCCACAAAAAATGCAAAACACAAATCCAACCTTAGTGGTAACACAGAAAATAAGAATAATAATAATGCACAAGTGTGTGTGAGTGGGAATGCGTGGATTATAGTATAGTGTGTGTTTGTGGTTCATGAGGTGTGTGTGTATGACAGTAAAAGACAGTATGCGGTGCATAACTTTTTTTTAATTAACAGTATATTCACTTTGCATCGATACTGCTATGCGTCAATAATGACATAACACGGTTTTTCAGCGTTGCTTTGGTGCAATCAAATAAGTCGACATTGCTAAATTGCTTGTTATACTGGCGCAAAATACGGGTAATTGGTGAATTTTGGGCATATTTGGTGTGAACCATAGGAAGGCTGAATAGGCAACGCTCCGCATGACGAGTTCTACGTGTGGGAACCGAGAATTTAATCTCCGCCAATAACGATGAATTATCGATACGGCCCGAAAGGATGTCATACAAAAAAGATATGTCTAGTAAGATACGTCTGTCTTCCAGGCTCAATAAACGGTGACGATGGCATCTCAATTCGTAGCTTGTTTCCCATGTCTTGGTACGAAAACTTAGGTGGCGTAAAAAAGAACTTTGTATTGTTTCAATTTTTTGTTTGTATATGGCATATTGGGGAGACCAAATACAACTGGCGTATTCGAGGACGCTTCTGACGTAGGCATAATACACCACTTTAATACATGCAGCATCTTTGAATTCGCCACAAACGCGGAGAAGAAGCTGTACTCTGATATCTGTGGTTACAAGCCTTGCAGTTGTGACTAGCCTGTATCATACGAGTATCAGAAGTGACTAGCCTGTGTCATACGAATATCTAAGTTTGCAAAAGAGTCCCAAGCCATTTTATGGGTCGACGTTAAAGGGTCAACCTTCACAAGTTGCATTATGTCAAATATTCCTTGTTTTATATTGTATTTTAATTTCATTTAATTATTTGATTTGATTTAATTTAATTGTTTTGATGTTTTTTTTATTGATATTTTAACTCATTTGGCTTATTCTTATTATTGTATTTTACTAACATTAATTGTGTAATAGATTGACACATGTACATACTAACATTTTATGGGCATTGCCTGAAATAAATGATTTATTATTATTATTATTATAGTCGCCATCAGATAAATTGGAGCAGACAAGGTACTAAAAATATATCTGAACATGCACTACTTTATTGTTAAGGCGTTAGAGTGCACGTTAAGATCACCTTTGAACACCCTGAAGAGTATAAATACAGGATGATTTCGGGGTCATAATCATGAATCAGTTTTCCCGACTTGGTATCTGTTAGAATAGAAATAGAAAAAAAATTGTAGTGACAAGAAACAAACGCATTTCATTTTGGAGTTGACAGTGAAGTAGGGTGGCCAATTTGTATGAAAAATTAGTATTTCCCCATTACAATTTGAAAAAAAAGTGATTTTTTGGGTTATGGAATCTTCGTACCAACTGGTATGGTGTCTACTTTGAATTTTTCATCATGTGCAATCATTACGGATCATACCCCGAAATCACCCTGTATACTCGTATTTGCTCACGACACTACAAACACAACAGCTTACTTTTTTCTCAAGAGCCATGTATGCACGTGTTTGAAATCGCTTTAAAATAAGGACGACGGAGGTAATAGAGTTATGGGACCGTACCGCACTGCCCATGAGGAAATAATGGGTTGTTTAGGTACTCATATTAAATTAGATTCTTGCCGCACATTTGTACCCGTATCAATTAATTTCGCGTAACCATTCTGGAATTTAGGTATTAATTTACTAAAGGCAAGGGCTTACGATTATAGACCGATCAAAGTTAAATGCCAAAAGTTCTTCTTGGAGAGATCTAGGCAGGAGTATTGGATAGCATCAAATTAACACCCAATGATACCTAAGCTAAATTTCTCCATTTCTATGTTATATTATCGTAGGTACTTACTTTTTGCGCGAAAGAACCAAAAATTCTTCCCAACTTTCATGTCCCTAAATTGAATAGGATGACATCTCGTTTATATTGATACTAAGTTGCAAAAATATATATTTTTATAATTATTGTGCTTACATAAACAAATATTGATTCAATAAAGTAGTCATTCGAATATTACATTCGAATTATAGAATTAAGTGGGATTAAATAAAAATGATAACATCTGCAAGTCGTTGAGAGGTCGTTGGCTTGCGACTTACTCACGCGTGGCTTTCAACAGAAGGATGTGAATACTAATGAATTCATTTAAGAAATAAGAATAAACAACATTTTAATCATCTTATTAATATGAATTTAGTCTTTTAATTACATTATTTACATATTGCTTCCTGCACTTGATTATTGTACCTGCGTACATGTGCCTTAAAACCTAAATACTTCTACGTCCGATGAATTATCGTCTGGCATATCTTCCACGTGAATGATCTTTTCCACGTTTTCGTTGAAAGTAACAACCGATTTTCGTCGGCTCTTGTTTGTTCTTTCGCCATATTCATCCTCATCGGCCGAATTAACGTCGTCTTTAAGCTTGTCTATAGATTGTATAACTATAGGCAACGTAGTGTCGGTTGGGGCTATATTTATTATTGTATCGAACGCCTCCTCTGGATTCACTTGCGACGTTTGCGGTTTAGGAGCAACTCCTTCTATCGGTGCATCAAGCATCTCTTGCAGTCTTTTTTCACTTCTCTTCAACTCATCTATATTGAGCCGAGGTTTATTTTCTAGTTTTGGGGGTGTGTCTAGTGGTTCGTTTCGAGAAGCTACACTGTTAGCGTCGCTAAACTGTTCATAGTTGCGCGCCTTTCTCCTGTGGACAATATCATGTATACGTGATTTAATAGTTATGATAATACTATCAAAAATATGTTAGTAACGGTACTCTTACCATCTAAGGAAGAACCATAAGGCAATGGCCAGAATTAGTATGAACAGTAGGACGCTCAGGACTATTGTTGCCACTAATAGACCTGTATCACGTCCTGCACCGCCTATCTCGCGGCCTTCTAGATAATCTTCCAGAGATATTGTGCTCGTGACGTCGACCCCAGCTAAAACATTCTCGGTTATATCGCTGAAATGTTAAAGGTTCTATATTAGATCGATGAAATTTTAATGTGGCTTTATTAGATCGCTAAAATTTTAAAGGTCTTTATTAGTCATCATCCACCTAGCGTTTCCGCGGTTGCATCCTAATGGACCTCAGGGTCCGCTTGGACGTAGGAATTTTTTATTTTTTTCAAGAAAGCGCCTGCGACTTTTTAAAAGCAGAGGGAAAACTAGATGTTGTTGGGATGAGTTAAATATCAAATCGATATTTCATAAACACTCGTAAGTTTTTTAAAAGCTAATGGTATGAGCAGGGATGTGAACCCACGACCCAGATTTAAAGTCGCATTGCTTTCCGGTCGGCTACAGTGGCTTATAAAGGTTATTTTTAGCACGAATGCTAATTTAGGTACAGTGAATCGAATTGATAATTATCTTACTTTTTAAGCTGGGCGACTGCCACAGGTTCGCGATCAATTACACCATAAACATAAAGCTGCAATGACGCTCCTTCGGCAGTTACATCTCGTTTCTGTCTTGCATTCGTGGAATCGGCTGGGTCATCAGATATGACCGCAGCGCTCAGGACTTTGACCTCGTAGCCCACAGCGGAACTCAGGTTGCTCAAAATGGTTTCCTCTTGGTCTAGGAACGCGTTTCGGACGGTAACCACAGCGATGTGACTCGTGTCTATTAGTTTTACCTAGAATGAGGTAGCCAAATATTACTATTGGGTTTTCCGCTGCGTGGCGAATGACAATGACCAATAATGAACAAGTGGGTAATCAATGATTACTCTTGATTTTCCGATATGATTTACCTTTTGGGTTAAACAAAAGTATTAACTTTAAGACCTTTAAGTATTATTTAGTTAAACCCTACTGACAACAATATGTTACATATAGTGTTTTATTTACGCGCAGTGAATTAAAATAGAACGACATCTGACTTTCTTTCGGAATTATATATTTAGAATGTTAAAAAAATCATAGGTACAGTTGCTGACTTTATATGATGCTTTATAATTATAGATAGTAGCAGCCAAAGTAATAAATACGTGTTATGACATATTTGGCTATTTTGGCTGCATTTTATCAACCAGCAATTATTTATTATTGCATTTTATTAGCGATATTATGATAATGCGATTTCTTCTGAAATGTTTGAAACTGTGTAAAATTTACCATAAGCTGTATAGAGGTGGTTAAGCCGTCTTCTCTCCCATTAAGGTCAGTGACGGACACAGTGAGGATCTGTTCGTGCGTTAGACTCGCCCCGTCCCGCACGTGCACAGACCCGGTCGTCGGAGACACTGCTAGCACCTCTGATGAACTCCAGAACGACAAAGCCGCATTCTCACCAACGTCAGCGTCAGTAGCCTAACGAAATACAATATGCTCATAAATCCGCGAACATTCATCCATTTAACTTGAGATTGGAGTCACGGAACAACGCGTGACTTTTTTGCGGGAGCATTTACAATAACAGCTAAAACATTAACTCACAGGAGGCGCGCTTTGGTATGGAAATGTGTTTTCGTTTAAAGGGTAACTTCAAAGTGGAGAATTAGGTACGCGCTGATGTAAAAGACGTGAAATAATGTAAAAGGCCGTTATAAAAGCGTTTTTTATCTTACATTATTCTTAGTTGTGTAGAAAATTTTAATCAAATGAAAGAATAAATAAAATAGGTATAAAGAGTTTCCCTCGTGATTCAAAGACTAAAAAATCTATCTTAATAGCCTAAATTAAGTAAGTAGGTACCTTTAGTTCTGCCAAAGCCCGGGGAAGTACAATATCTTCAAGTTCAGGAATGGGATATCCACATATAATTGGCTCATTTTCATTACCGACAAATATAGGATAGTTGTCATTTATGTCGTTAACTATCAAGTTCACGAAACTTCTCCTGGAGTTATACAAGATAGTGTCAGTGAGTATCCATCGGTTGCTCCCGTATTCATAGGGCCCGAGCCAGTCTAGTCGGGGATTTGCTGTCGATCGCTTGGCGCGACTTTGCGCGTCGCTGTCGCATTCCAAAACCAGCTCCACTTGGACCTGCGACAACGCCATGAAAGCAATTCGTGGGTCTTCTCTGTCGATTCTCCTTGCATGTAACCCAACCTCGTCTACATAAAGCCACTCTTGGTCGAGCGGCCAACGGTTGGTGAGTCTGAACTGGCAACCAGCTTGAGCGATGCTGTCTAGGACCACAAGGTTTTCGTGTGGCTCCTCCTCGTCTCTGTCTAAGATAATGAGAGGTGGGAGCGCGTGGTCGTCTCCGCACGTTGCAGCAACTTCAACCGTTAGTTGTACCTGCACATCAACAATGTTATGTAAGAAAGCAGATGGTCTAAGTACCTATTATTGGAATCCATACAAGTCCATGTAATCCATTTGTTTTCAAAGGCGATTTATTGTAAAACAAATATGAATACTTAAATTTCCTAATAAATTTGATAAACTTGTGACAAGATGTGGGTGTAAAATGTTGAGTGATGAGTGATTTCAACGCAACCTAATTTGTCTACTTCAAGACATGCAATTTTCACAATGTTCAATTCATCACATTTATAATTAGTTATAAACTAGTTTTCAGTTAAGATTTACGCCATAGAAATTCACACACCGAAGCTGTGGCTTGCACTTGCGTGATAGTTGACGTAGCTGTTGCTTCGAAGTTGTATACGCCAGTATTGGTTGGCGCTGACAAATATACTTCCCCAACGCTGTTAATTGAAATTCGTTCTTGAAGATGAGCTGGAAACAAAACAAAATCGTTTTTTTTAATCTGTTCGATCTTTGGTCAAAGTTGTTTAAATAATAAAACAAATAAGTGTTTATGTCGCCGCAGATAACGATTATAGTGTGACGAATGCCTAAAATTTATTCGTCTCATTAATAAAAAAGATACGGCGATACAGAAAGAATGTTTTAGCTTTTTTAAAATAACATTTCGCGTGAGTCGCCCCGTACCTAATGGGTGTGGGGTGTGGGAGTTGGGTCAATGAATTGATTTTTTTCGCGGTTTACCTGCTTCGATCTGTTTCTTGGTTTATTTAAAATATTTTCGAACCCTTTTAATTAAATTAATTGGTCCCTACCTAACTGTATTAATAACGAGTGGAGATTGTGTGGTCGATTTCAAACTTCAATATTTACTTAATAACAACATTCAAACGATATAAATATTTATTTTAATATCTTGGTTTAGGTTCAGACTGTTAAACATGGCTATACAGATTAAATTGACTTTTGTAATATCATTATATATGTTAATACTTTTTACGTGGTAAATCTTGAACATGTTTGTATTGGGTGTACATTTATTAACCGAATTCAAGAAGAGGAGGAAGTTCTAAAATCGTCGGTTTTTTAAAGTATGGTCACCGATTACTCGGAGACTAGTGGACCGATTTCAAAAATTCTCATTTTGTTTGAAAGGGTAGGTATGTTTTCTAGTTGGTCCCATTGTCATTCAGTCTGGATCTGATGACGGGATCTTGGAAAAATCGAGGGAAGTCCGCAAATTATATACTTAGCAGGAGAATGGGATCTAGCAGGAGGATGGGATCCGGAAAAGTTTGGAGTATTTTTGTTAAAAATGTACTTGTAGTAAGTAAACTTAGGTTACCTGAGTATACCTATATTGTAATGACAAGTTACCTAAATGGTGAGTTTTGTTTGGCCATACAATATGTCCAGTGACTCGCTAGTGCCACTTTTATACCTTAAGCTCTGTGCACCAGCGTTGGTCTTTAAGTAGAACATTAATAACATGGGGTCCATCAAGGAAAATGGAAAAAAATAGAGACCTATATTAAGCAGGCGTCCGGTCTTTCTTCCGATACCCCATTCATTACTCTACCAACTTCACAATAACCAAATTTATTTTAGTTTCCATTCACCAGTAGTCCCAATACCTGTCGGGTGCAGTCTCTGAGTGCATCTCATGCCACGAAAAGAGACAAGCTAAGCGTATCCCTTACATTTCATTACAATAGTTAGAGTCGGGCCATTAAGTGTAGTCTGTTCAACACATGCCTCTCAATTCAAAGGTCCGGGACACAGTTGTCCGTGAGTGGGAAAGTACACTTAATATTTGATAATTAAAAGATGTAAATTATATTTCGGAGTTCAGTAAGGCTGCAAAGTTTTGATTATGCTTGGAAACTGAACATAATTAAATTTCGACCATGATTTACGCCTTAAAATAAGTCTGCGGTTTTTGAGTGTGCTTGCTAACGTATTTATACAAGGCGCTCATACTCGCATGGGAATGAACTTGCACTGGACGTTTTGATTTGATACAAGCATGAAATACCCAATAAATTGCCGAAATACTGAGGTTTAGTACGGTTTTTAAGTCACAATACTGATTGCATTATACAGCAGAATACATCTTATTCTCGGCATTATTTCCCAACCCAAGTAGATAAAATAAGAACCTTGGGGAACATCTGTTTTATAATTTCGTTTTGGACCTGACTATGGCTTTATAGACCGTGCCCGTTAAAGCGATAGGAATACGTGGTGTGAGAGTAGCCTGGGGAAAATCCAGGGAAACCTCCGACACGACCGCGTGGGCGGTTTAAACATTGGAATACTCTAAGAGTATGCGCTCCATTGAGATTGGTTCAACGGTTTTCAACTTAATCTGGGGTGTAAGTGGAATCGAGCTACTGGGAGTTTTGGACCATCCGTACCATCTTCTACAAGACCTTATCTCGTCACAATAAGGTTCACGAATGGTCAGTTAGGTGCGATGCTGATAGCACAAGTAGTACGCATGTTCAAGCGAATGACGTCGCGGCAAAAAACTAGTGCCTAATAATATTACCTATATATTAGGTACTTACTTGAATGAATTTAATGAATGAATTCAAATAGTCAGAAAAAAAACAAAAAGATGCTCAAATATTTATATATCCGGCCATAATAATATATATATTTTTAAAGGGTCGGCAACGCGCATGTGACACCCCTGGAGTTGCAGGCGTCTATAGGCTGCGGTGACCGCTTACCATCAGGCGGGCCGTACGGGTGTTTGCCACCGACGTGGTATAAAAAAATACATAACCAAATAAAGGGATATTCGTTCCGCTTCCGCAATTGAAATGTGAATGTAAGTTGAGACTTGCTTGGGTATGTTTTCCTGATAAACCATCGGCTTACCCAAATAAATTGTTCGCCTTTGATTTGTTTTGCGGGCTTTGCGCGCAATGAGGGGGAATGTTAAAGCTACTTTCCATAAGAATAAGTTTAGGGAAAATTTGCGTATCTACGATCCATTTTTTGTTTTTATTACAAAATCCAATATGCGTTAGACAGGAGTGAGGCGCATTTTACAAGATTACCTTCAAGTACCAACATAACTACAAGTTCTAACTGTGATACATGTTAATGAAGTTAGCTTTTAAGTAGGTGCAGAACATATTTTATGCAGTGCAAAGTCATGCAAATAATTGCATTTGTATAATTTTGCACGGCATTCTTATGCGTCGTCTTACGTCGTTTTAACACCTATTATTTAGTGTCAAATAAATTTAACAAATCTTTAATATATGCTTTGGATTACCAATTCAGCTTAATACGTCATAAGTACAATCGCCTACGTTCACGGTGTTTCCCCTTTAATAATCGTTTGAACGTCTCACGTTATTTTTAGGAAGGGGTAGCTCGGAAGAAGGATTTTTTTCTTAATTGAAACAGCGCAAACGCCACATATAGCCACCTGTACCTAGACAAATCGCATAGCTGTAGTTAGTTAGTTTTACTGGGCGTTTTCCGCAATTCGACATCCAGTGTGCCCCTATTTTGCGTGAAAAGGGTAGCGCTACTTGTACTCTAATCACCCTAGTTCCCGAATGAAATTTACGAATGCTTTGATATTGTTTACTCCTTCGTGCAGTGTATTCGGAGTTCCTGTGTATTTTTTCCTGTATACTTCTGCCTGCTTGCAGTCCAGTAGAACATGTTTAGACGTCTCCTCTGCCTCCATGCATGCCCTACATATGGGGCTGTCTGTGATGCCTAAGTTGTATAGATGTTTATTGAGAGTGTTGTGTCCTGTTATTATTCCTACTACTTTGCGTACCAGTTACATAAGTACTATTTACCATCGCTGACAGACAGGGAGAACGCTACACTCTCGCCATTGCTGGATGAAGCACTGAGCTGTCCGACCAGGCCTGTCTGTGCCATGTATGCTTGAAGCACGTAGGAAGGCGAACCGAAGATTACGGTTGGTAGCTCTGGCGTTTCTGAAAATACAATGATTATTTTTGTATCATTCTCAATTGTCAAGCTAAGGATTCCATTTTGTTGATGTTATTAAGGGCTAAAGTGTCTGATTTTCCGGGCCGCGTCAGGCACCCTACAAGCTGAGAGACTTGGCCCGGAAAATCACCGAAACAAAAACAGCTTTTTACCCATGTTATAAATAAACAAACAACAGATATTGTGGGACAATCTTACAAAAATCGACCTAGTTCCAAACTAAGCAAAGCTTGTAGTAAGTAAGCTTAGTTTGGACTAAGCAAAGCTTGTACTATGGGTACTAGACGGCGATACATAAACTTATATAGATATATACTATACACACTTAAATACATAGAAAACATCCAAGACTCAAGAACACATATTCGTATTAATTATACAAATAATGCCCTGACCGCGATTTGAACCAGGGACCTCCGGCTTTGTAGGTAGGGTCACTATCAACTAAGCCAAAGTGGTCGGTTGTTAAGTCCGATAACAACCGACCACTTTAACTATATCTTTGCGGTTCATCATCATCATTTCAGCCGAAGGACGTCCAACGCTGGACACAGAGGCCTCCCCCAAACAGTACCACGATGACCGGTCCTGCGTCTCCTGTATCTAGATGCAGCACGTACGTACTCCCGCGAACTTTACCAGGTCATCAGTTCACCTTGCAGGGGAGTCTGTTTGGCCATAACAAAATAACCCTTAAAAATGAGTTGCCTACCCTGAGGACTAAGATAGGATACCTCGATGCTAGTAATTTCACTGGCTGCCTTTCAAACCGGAACAACAGTGCGAAAACTGCTGCTTTGCGGCAGATAATTATCTTAGACCAATCAATGTTAAATATGGTGTTGGCAGCTGTCAGCCCATAGAAACTTGTCAAATAATCCATACAATTAGATTTTGATGAACACCAACATTACAGACAATTTGGTGCCACCCCCTCTAAGTCTCGTAAAAAACCGTAAAGTCTGTCGTGTTGGCCTAAACACAATGGGCCAAACAAATTAATTTAGTGTAGTTTTTTTGATCAGTAATAGTATTTTTAGGTACATAAATGAAACCAAAAACATAATGTAATGACTCAAAATAATTAAATAACCTATGCCCACCAAAAACTTAAAAATAAATAATCTAAAAGTTCCCCCGCGGCATACTTAGTGCCAAAGATGCAGCTGGCAGCATTTCCTCGCTGTATAGCAATGTTGATGCGTTGTGCGAGGAAGCTGCCAGCCCTTTGGTCACCAGTGCTGTCAAAGTTATATTATTTAGTGTAGTTCAGTGTGATGATCACCCGACGACGATTGGTAGTGACCCTGCCTACGAATCTGGTGGTCCCGGATTTTAATCCCAACCAGGGCATTGTCTTGGATATTTTCCATGTATTTTAATATTTAATAGTAAGAATAAATCGTTTCTCATTTTAAATTTTTTATATACTATATAAGTACTACACACATAATTATATAGGAAGCGTTTCTTTGTTGTAAACAAATGTCTTTAAAATAGGAATCATCTTTTTTATTTACAACACAATATTAAAACCATCTTCACGCTTCCAGCTCTACTTTCACACTGCATCCAGAACGTAGTGATTATATTCTCTTTGACTGCATCATCCGTCATTTCGTTCGCCATTCCAAGGTAATTCAAACTCCATTCGAAATTAGAACGTTCCTTATTCTATCATCAAGCAGCCAGCTCCTTACACAACCATCGTAAAGTACTTATTCCACATGTTTATCGTCGCCTAGTACCCTTTCTACAAGCCTTGCGTAGGTTGGGACGTAGTTGATTTGTGTAAGATCCACAAATCCACAAATTTTATTTATTTATTAGTTACCAGATACGTGTTCAGTTATGTGAAAAACGGGGTTTCTATATTTAGGTTCTCACAGAAAATTTGACTTTCACATATCTTACTAAGTAAGCAGATTAGCTCCTTTAACAGTTTAAGATATCTAATCGGATTAAATGAGTTATCAATTATCCTACGTCATTGGGTGTTAGGATATAATCCATACTAATATTATTTACATACTTAAAATGTTTGTTTACGGGTCTAACACGACATTGACAACATTTAAATTTTTCAAGTAGTTTGAAATATTAATTCATTTCGATAACTTGTTAACAAGAAACACATTTTTTTAAATATTTTTATAGCTATTAGTTTTCAATATAATCACGAAAATAAGAAGGAAGTCTTCCATCGTCTACTTATATTATGACGTCTCTCTTTTAGAAGGAGTAACATTTTTTTAAAGATAAATAAATGGCTTGTTGCCAGGCGAACATTCCGCCCCGTAAGGGCAACAAAATTATACATATCTAAAAGAAAAACTTAAACTCTAGAGTGGAAAGTGTTTTGTGACTCTATATCTTAAAGCTACCTCTGTTAAAGTATACAAAATCTCGGCTTCATATAGGTAGAGACCAAATACAGTTTAGGAATCCATTTTCTAACTGATTCCTGTCGAACCAAGCTGCTCTCACTGCCTCGCTCCGAACACACTCCATCATACATACAATATACATATATAAACTCACGACTATATTCCTAAAAGGGGTAGGCAGAGCACATAAAAATTACTTTTCAGTGCCACTTTTAGCTATTACAGGTTTAGAGATGGAAAAAATGTGATATTGCAGTGTCAGGTTGCTAGCCCATCGTCCACAACACACTTCAACCTGGTTCCCATAGTCGACTCTTACGACACCCAAGAGAAGAAAGGGAGTGGTGCTATTCTAACCCGGCACCATACTCCATCAAGTACAATGTATTACGTTTTCAACAGATACTCACTCAAGAATCTTTTGAAATTGTTTTTTTTTTTAATCAATTCGGGATATTTTCGATAGTTAAAATTGTTGTTATAATTATATTTTATTCTCTGTTTGATTTAATCGTAAAAAGGCCAGCTTAAAACAATAATGTTCAATTACGCGACAATTTGTAGCATAATAAGCGGGTAGAAAACTTTTACGGGTCTACCCTTCACATATTTATAAACTTTTGTGGGGTAGTTGTTGTGTACCCAAATCTCCGTTGACAACTTGCTGGGACTTTAGTTTCTGCCACGAACATGACCCGTGCAACTAGGGTTACCAGACCGATTTCCATTTTTTTTTGTCCTGAGCAACAACACAAACATTTTGGGACATAACCTTAAAATTCAGGAGTAAGTCATTAACTAATGTTTTATTGTCTAAAGATGTACTTTTATTTAACTCTTTTTAATAACATCGAATACATTCTGCACAAAGGGCACCCTAAATCGGCGCGCATGCATTGATAATGTTATGAGAGTTCATGAAGCGAAAGTTGTATTGTCAGGATCGTAGCAAATGAAAATCCGTGATCTCTGGCTACCCCTCTGGGAAACAGGCGTGATTATATGTATGCATGTTGTAATAAAATACGAAACAATCAACAATACTAACAAACCAAATGAAAATCATAAGTTGAACACTTGGGTGTAAAACAAATTCGTTAAAATAGGTAAAACAACAACCAAACTAAATACTTATCAAAATCCAAACATACACGTACGCACAACCGGACTCTTTTTTTTACGTACTTTTACATATTTTCCGACTGCATCAAAGGCAATTTTATTGATCGGGACTGATTGCTCAAAATTCGAGACAATATTCTGTCCCGAATTGGATTCACTGAATTTCGGGACATGGCCAAATATCAACGCTGAAAAACGTTCCATGAAATGTGGGATATCTGGTAACCCTAGGTGCAACCTGTGTCGTTACGTCGGTAATGCAGGTAAATAAATAAATGTCGCCTTCGACCCGTAAACAAATCTATTATGTAAAAACGGCCGTTTTATTACGGTTCCGTAGTCAACTAGGAACCCTTATAGTGTCGCCATGTCCGCCTGTCAATCTCTCTGTCCGTGGCTTTGCTCTGTGATTGTTGGTGCTAGAAAGCTGCAATTTGGTATGAATATATAAATCAGTAAAACTGACAGTCGTAAAATAAAATCTCAAATAAATCAAGGGCAGCTCCCCTACACGTAAAGTGGAGTTGATTTTTTTTTATGCACAACCCTATGGTGTGAGCTTTTGTTGGATAGGTCTTTCAAAATGAATACAGCAATGAATGAGCTCAAACATTTTTTGATAAAGTGAATATTTTCGAAAATATTCACTCCAAAAGAAAAAAAAATATAAGGACTTACAACGAAAACTATAGCGGATATGATCAGTTTAACCGTTTTTGAGTTATCGTAAAAAGCCTTCCCTTCTAAGTAAAAGACGCATGAAACGCTGCAAAAGTATTCCCTTTTGCTTGTTATTGTTTTTTTTAGAGTAAGTTCATGTGGCAACTACGGAACCCTACACTGAGCATGGCCCGACATGCTCTTGGCCGATTTTATTTTTGAACTCACTAGTTTAATGTATTCAGAAGGTACTTAAATACAAAATATTATATTACATATTAGCCTGCCTTTTTCAATGTTTATCGTTAAATTAAAATAATCTCAATTATTTACGAGTGGAGCCAATGGACACGTTAAAGCCCTCTTAAAGCGAAAGTTTAAAGTGTTAATATTATAAATGTGTTAGTAATTTTTTTCACGCTTAAACGACTGAACGGATTCGGTTGAAATTAGGTATGGAGATAGAGCCCGGGAAGGGCAAAGAATAGTTTTTATCCGTGAAATCATTCCTTATGAGGGTGAAAAGGGGGGCGGAATTTGGTATAGGAGAGCGATAATTAATCCTTCCTATAATGAGGCCTGGGTACACATTGGGTATATCTCCGGGCGTTTTGGGCCACCTGATTTCCGTAGCCGCATTATTAAAGTAAAACATTAAAAGTAAAAGTAGTTTATTCTTCAATTTAGGCATATTGCATGCACATATAAACGTCAATAAACTACCACCGGTTCGGAAAAATAAACCTCTGCCACGAGAAGAACCGGCGTAAGAAACTCGGCGAGGTGTCATTTTTTCAAAACAATATACATACATTGTATAGTTAAATATAAAATTACAGTATCAGCTACTACAAAATAACAATGCTACGGTAGAAAACCTATTTTCGCGATAGATTAGCCGTGCAGGACACTATCACTGCCAAACATCCCTATCCATGATGTAATCGTTTATTTTATAATATGCTCTTGAAATAAGTGTTTGTTTTACTACAGATTTGAATTTATAATTGCTAAGTTCAGTAATGTGTTTAGGAATTTTATTGTAGAATTTGATAAAATTTCCCAAGAACGACTTTTTCGCCTTTACTAGTCTATAGAAGGTTATTTTGAGTTTCCCAGTGTTTCTGGTGGCTATTGGTTTATCAGCGTTCGTTGAGAAATTGCACTAATGGCATTGACGATATGGCAAGGTTCTTGGAACAACTTTGCTTCAACGGTAACAATACCTACTACTACAAAATATGTCCAAAATGGTCCCCAAAGGACCACGGGCAACTTTATATGGAGTCTGGCCCTAAAACCGTTAAGCTGAGAGTTAGGTCATTCGATAGGTCTTTAAATCTACTTCATTTGGTTCTATGGGCACCAAGTTGAATTTCATTGCAGAACTGAAATATTTCATACTAGATGAAAGCCCGGCTTCGCTCGGGTGAAATATATAAGAAAGAAATAAACAAAACATTTATTCGTGACAGTTATGCAAACGACGAAAGAAATAGTATACAAAAATGTATAAAATAAAAACATTACAACAACGGATTATGATGAAACTTCGAATCGTATAGAAATATAGTCTGTAGTCTGGATTGGGAATAAAAGTATGGAATGGAATTATATGGAATTGGGAGTAAAAGATTACGCAAACGACGTCACGGGCAAAGGCTAGTATCTTTGCAAGTTAATCCTAAGCATTTTTATAAGGGTAGTATTTAAAGTACTGATTTGTATAGCTAAAATACTAATCGTTCATTAAAATTCAATTCAGATGTGCATTGTTAAATATTGATGTGCCAGTCAGTATTTTTGGTGCGAAGTCAGAGCTGCTAACGCGAAAAACAAATGAAGTTCGTGTATCTCCCTCTCTGTCGCACTTGCAAATTCGAGCGACACAGAGGGAAATACACGATGTTCGTTCGTTTTCGTTTCGCGATAGCAGCTCTCTATTCTCCGCCAAATTCTATTTAGTGGGGCCCTTTACACTCAATATTATCGCGATTTTTAAAATTGTATGGGGTCTGTTAAACGCTTAATACTATCACAATACTGGTGTGTCAATATTATCGTGGTTTTCAAAATCGTATGGATTTTTATTCTATATTCATTGCACGTGATACGGATCGTGATATGAGTATATCGCGTGATAATAATAACCATGTAACAGGCCCCTATGGATGTTGCTTCAATATTCAGTGTTTCACGTGATAATAATAACAGTTGGTAATATTTTCTCCAATTAATGGAAGCTATTTAACAACTTGTTCCGCTTTGCCAAAGGTATTTCATATTCCGATACGCGCACCATCCAGGAATAGGAGCCGTCAGACCAGAGGGCCTACCACGATCTGAAAACGAAGTATTTCCCTCTCCGCGCTCGAATATGCAAGTGCGACAGAGAGGCATATATATTTAGTTTTCGGTTGGTAGCACCTTAGTCCGAGCGTGGCGGACGGTCGAAGAAAGTCAAAGAACATTCCGTGTGTTGTCTGTCACACATATAATTTTTTAGCTTCCCATCGACCTATGAACTTGAAATTAAGTGATAATGTTTATTATGAAGTATATTTTACCAAAAATATCAATATATTGATAAATCACATTTGTTTTTTAGTTGTACGGAACCCTCAGTGTGCGACTCCGACGCACTTGGCTGGTTTTTATTACATTTTGAATTTTATTTCTCTTATAGTAAAATACCCTATTCGTTTTAAAGTTGAGGCCTGAGGGCCTACCGCGAACCAAAAACGAACTATCTTCCTCTCTGTCGTTCGAATATACATGTGCGAGAGAGGCAGATACTTCGTTTTCGGTTCGCAGTAGCGCCTCTAACGTCCGAGCGCGGCGAACGGCATGAGCTGAGGGTCTACTCCGAAATTCAAAATCCTAACTTCGTATGGTGCCGTCCCTTTCACTCTCCTGTCATAGACTATATGAGTGAAAGGGACGGCACTTTACGAAGTTCGGATTTCGAATTTCGGAGTAGTCCCCCAGTACCACTAAGTTATAAGATAGAGCGAGATAGGGATAGAATTTTGCTAGACGTTTAAAAGCCATAAGTCACCTAGTAGTTTGTCACAAACAAAATAGAGACGCAGCTTTAAGATGGCGGACAGACTCAACATTCAAGTGGTGTCCTTTACACGATTAATATTATCACAATACTGGGGTGTCAATATTATCGCAGTTTTCAAATTTGTATGGATTCTGCTTTAATATTCACGTGATACTTATCGTGATATGAATCCATGTAACAGGCCCCATACATTCGCTTTGAAGGCGGTTGTTGTGACAATCAGTCTAGCTAGCACGATAGATTATACCGTTACGTTTTATGTGACGTTTTAATACATTTCGCCCATATAACGTGACGGAATAAGTTATCGTGCTAGCTAGGCTGATAGGTGTATAGAACGCTTGAAAACTACAAAAACAAAACGCTGCAGACGCGGCTAGCCGAATCCACACAATGGGCGATGATGGCCCATCAATCACCCAGAACGCAGCCCAGCAACCTGGCCAACATACCGGACGCAAAAATAGTTCACGATTTTCGAACGTAGCCGACACTGTCAACCAACAAATTTAATATAGCAATATAGTCTGTGGGCAATATGGCCGACGTTTTGTCATCAAATTAACACTTTTAAATGCAAAATACGCGACAATCCGAATTTTGCGGATACATATGTTCAACTCAAAAATCGTTATTTTTATACGTTCTTCAATTTGAGACAGGTCTCGTTCGGGTCTACCGTACCCCTGCACGAAATTATTAATATAGATTTTAGTCGGTCATAGGCCTAGCAGATATGACAGTAGTGGGTAAGAGTCTAGTAGATTTAAAGACTTACTTAATGACCATATACTCATCTTTGTTGGTTTTAGGGAGATTTTAACGCATTATCCTGAGTGAACTTTGTTAATAATGTACCAAAACGCCCGGAGAATAACCCGCCTAAAAAAAATTAATAGCAATTATTTCTTTAAGGCGATAGCGAGCTCTATGCGGACAAAGTCGTGTGCAAAAGCTAAGTATTTAACAACCTGCCTGTGAGATAACTATGGATAGCGGAAAATGGTATTAAGTGGCCACGTTCTCACGTCCAGATTTGTCGGTGCGGATGCAGTACGACTGACAGCAGTCGAGTCAGTATATCTATCACCCATATTGTACTGCGCCCCTATACTCGTATTTAAAACGCTGAATAGAGCTAATTGGCCATTTTTAAATGTTGAATCAACAAAAACTATTTGTTTTGGTAAAATTTTATTTATTTATTTAATCGTATGGCATTTATTTACGTACCGTGAGATCTTTGAGAAGACAAGTACGGTTGCCAGTTTTTGTTGCACTCTTAGCACCACCCAGGGGTCACGTGTAGGGTAACGGTGGGTACTTCCTACGGACGTGGTGGAACTTCGACCCCCCTTTGTCAAGTGAGTGGGCAACTTGACTGTTAGAAGTTCTCAAGCCGCCCGAAGGCCTCTAACTTGGCTTAACGACTGCTGTCATAGACAGCAGCCGGGATCAACGGCTTAACGTGCCTTCCAAAGTACGAGAGCGCTCAGTTAGTTACCACTTAAAGCGGTCACCCATTCAAGAACTGACCTGCGCCCACATTGCTTAACCTCGCATACCGCACGCGGTAGGCGGGTGCCGCTGGGCCCCGAGCGCTCTTTTGGTAAAAAAAATACGCGTTAATATTCATAATTATATTTCAAAGGGTGTGGACGATTCCAAAACACGATTTAAGAAAATCACGATTGACGACTATTCCAAAACCTATGTACGTCTTAAAATATTCATAATGTATTTTTTTTCAACTGAAATATGTATAATTAACAACACAGTTCCAACATACCCAAACCTAAAGCATAGACGATTTATATTACACATGTGGTGAATATATTTAATTTAATGATTACATTTCTGATAAAAAAAATAAAAGAGTAGTTGTATTGTATTGTATGTGCTTGTATAGCAGGTATATAATTTCTCTTTCACTCCGGCGCAACTAGACGCAGACAGACATAGCCAAGGTCATTGGCGCTTGTCAGCCTCTTAAACGAGTGCTTTCTGATCGCCGCGGGATGTGCAGAAGCGGGGTGATATGAATGCAGTACTCCGCCGCTTCTGCTGTTTGATATTACTACTGCGCAAACGTAATACTGACAGTATCTCGTCAAGTGCGGAAACTCCAACAACAATTAGCACTTTAAAAATTAATATCACTGAAATTAATACCCTAATAGAGATATACGTAGATATAGGAAGATACATAAGGAAAGCTCATTATTCATTATATTCTTTTTTAATGAGCTATCTAACGATGCCGAACACGATGGGTTCCATCCCACCAAACCAAATTGCGTCCCCGCTTTACGTGTAGGGGTAGGTACAATATTTTTCGATTATTCATAATTTTAGTATGCCGTTTTGACGGCGTGATTGACATGTATACTCATACCAAATTACAGCTTTCTAGGAGTAACGGTCACTGAGCTAAGCCTACACTTCAATACACACACACACACACAAACACCCACACACACACACACACACACACACACACAAACACCCCCCCACACACATACACCCATACACGCACTACACTCTGTTCTTGTGAGTGTACATAAAAGTAAAAAATAATAATACATTTTGGTGATTTTTTGACAAATTATATGATATATTTTCGTATTGTTTTATATCTCGTTGCGTACTATAAATCCCAAAGTGTTTATTGAAATGGTAGTTTTTATCGTTCTCATTTTAACCTTGATTGTTCACAGTGAAACAGCAAACAATGAAACAGTAGTGTGCAACAATGACATAGCAATGTAATAAACAAAGTATAATTAAATAACCCAAACACAGTTACTTTATAAATATAAATTAAATGTATACTAATATCAATACTAGCAACACTTTAGCACTGGTGATTTACCTCTGTTTCACAGGAAAAATTCGGCTGTTTCATTGAATATATGAATCAAATTTTTTAAATAAATTATTTATATAAAGTAGCCGTAAAAGTAAAGCCACTAACGTTAAAACCGACGGAGATAGGATGCTTTGAAATTTTAGTGTTCCACTGATGAACAGGTTACCCTACCTATATAACATTATGAAATCATTGGATGGTATGCCGGAATCGAATTAAAGTATCTAAGTTTGAATAGGTACCTATGTTGAGGGTCCCAAACCTCTATCATTCAGGTGCAGATATTCGAAAAGGGTCTGCCGAGTTACAAACTCATAATTTAAACAAGGATGGTGTTGCTTTTATTATTAATTTATCCCCAAACTTCCCTTACGCAATTTCGGCAATATGGTTTTCGCCTAAATACATAGGTCAACGCCCTGATAACCCTCGAAATATTAACGAGGTACTGAAATATATAGATAGGGCCTACTTTTGTAATAGTCTGCTTGTTTATTTTCGGATCTTTTCAACGTAAATTTGGCCTACCGAACATGATTTTGATTTTATTCTGATTTGCGTTTTCAGTAAAACGTGAGTGTCGAGAGTTACTGAGGGTGGCGACACTATTAAAGTTTGACTTTTGATTTGAGTTTGTTTCATTTGAGTTTGAGTATGACTGTTTTTAACGTTAGCTGATACGCTGTTAGGTTATGACTCTTATACCATGTTGGTATTTTTGCACAACATCA
Organism: Notocelia uddmanniana; assembly: GCA_905163555.1. Lineage (NCBI taxonomy): Eukaryota > Metazoa > Arthropoda > Insecta > Lepidoptera > Tortricidae > Notocelia > Notocelia uddmanniana. Next base: position 26,221,596 of record LR991058.1, on the reverse strand, counting down.
GAAACTAATTATTTTATTAGCTGCATAATATGTCGGACTCTTCAGAAAGTGATACGATATTTACTAATTAGAAGCCTTTGAAGGTCCCAATTGTTCTTCAAGTTTGAAACTATCAATGTAGGTATCTGTAACTGTCTACATGAGTACAGTCAGTATCAAAAGTAGCTACGCATATAAAGGGGTCAAAAGCTCTTATTCCCTTACGTTAAAGACTTTTGAACTTTTCAAATGCGTATCTACTTTTGATGCTGAATGTACATCACGATCTGAATAGGGTCTGTTACACGCTTAATATTATCACAATACTGGTGTGTCAATATTATCGCGGTATTCAAAATTGTTTGGATTTTGCGTCAATATTCATTAAACAGCACGTGATACGGATCGTGATATGAGTGTATCGTGTGATAATAATAACCGTGTAACAGACCCCAATGATGATAGAACCATAGGCAATTAAGTCAGCCACAGATAATACTACAAAAATAGAAACATTTTTAAGTCTCGAAACTCGTTTGCGGCAATACTATGTTTTCATAACCGCTGTCAATATTTAAGGTCCGGCCACACCGCTGCTTAAAACGCATTGTCGCACCGTATACGTAGTGGTAGTGACGTGCCTCATGCGTGACGTTTTTAACTGATAAGTTTCTCCCTCTCGTTCACTGCGATTCCATACCGTCACCGTATTATTAGCACCGGTGTGGCCGGACCTTTATCTTATAAAACATGTGCTGGTAAAAGTAACGAAAATATGGCATCCGTTGAGACTTAATTTACCTACTACCGTTAACATAGTCAAGCTTTTAAAAAACCGGACCTTAAGCGGCTGAAAACGGTTTTACTGAAAGTTTCCGTAGTTGGACCTTTTAACCAAAAGGCCTCAGCTCAACCCACCGTGAGTTGCACTTGAATAATCCAAGTTAAAAGTTCAAGTAGGACACAGATTTACTAAATAGTAATTAATAGACAGATCTTAAATATGCCATTGATTTGAAAAAATAGAGTAAAAATGTTTTGTTTATTTGAAAAATTACTTAATTGATATCATTTCATTTTTTCATGGTGGTTTAAGCAAATGACCATTTAGAAATTTAGATTTGCTGAGTACAGTCGCTGCTGATGCAGCGTATTCTAGAATGATCTTACCTGATTGTATAACGTCAAATATAAGGACTGCGCTTGCGCCACCCGTTCGTAGCTCGAGAGCCACGTGCGAGACACTTTCCGGCAAAGCCAGGGTGCCTGATGCTGCGACCACCACCAGACCATTGCCAGATACAGACGCGGAGAATAGCTCCCTGTAAACTAGACATGCACAATCGAAGGTTAAACTACGGATAACCGAACAAGATCCGATTTGTCGGAACTGGAATAAGTATTTTAGACATTAAACGTAAAAGTTATGTGAACGAAGAAGAGAGGAGAAAGAATTAGAATAGTTACTTTTGTAGGTCAGTTAGTAATAACTGGCAATGAACATATTTGTGGATTAAATTGTAATTGTTATTTATTAGCTTATGTTATTTAGAATATCCTCCTAGCTTCATCCACGACCATGTCATAGGGGTCTAAAACGACCTGAATGGCTTAGAGGAATGATGGTAAGGCCGTGCGTTTGTTTGTTTGTTTGTTTGTTTTGCTCAACTTGGTAGCTACCTGCAGTGTCCCTATATTATGAACATGATGACATACATATTTTTATTCTTCATTCTGCCTTTTTTGTTTTTGTTGTATGATTTTATTGGTTAAAATACTTATTAACTAATAAAAGAACATGCGAGTATTTTACCTCCGAACATTTCAATTTCACCACCAGAGTACTCCGTAATAGTAATGGGTTCATGTTGGACCACATTAAGATTGATCGTTCCTTCGTACAAGACTTTGTCAAAGGCTTCATTTGTCCCAAGTCCCGAATCTGTGAAATTTAGTTATGTTTCAATACACTTAACATGACTACGACTATCCTTACGAACTAAATTAATCCTAAATCTTAAGAACGAAAACCACAATTATACATTTGTTAAGTCACTGAAAATAAGAGATGATTAGCCTAAATGGAGAATTGATCACAAGAGTGAGAGATAACTGATCGATTCAAGGGTCGGTCTATATAGACGACGGACTAAAAATGAATAATATAAATTGCTCGCTTGATAAGATAGTAAAGAAAGAACAAGATAAAATGGATATCGGAAATATAAAGTGGTGTATTATTCTTATCAAGCCTATCAAAGGGAAACATGTTCGGAATTAGTCAGTAATTGATAACAAGGACTGTGACAGGTAATGAAAATATGACATTTCGTTGATAAATATAACAAGATATTATCTTCGATCTTCATTCATTGATCGTACCATGAATAAATCTATTGAAGAGAGTACTTGCATTATCTTTAAGAGTGGAACAGTCTTGAACATGGATTCGCTTCTTAGATAAAGTATTCAACGAATACAACGTTAAAATTATAGACTTACCGTCTATCACGGATATGACGATGACTGCGCTCGCAGTGTGTCCTGTTTTAAAAGCCCTCATAACCATGATGATTTTTCTAACATCAACCAAAACAGTAGAGGGAATTGGTTCCACGACATACAATAAAATAGAATTTTCATTAGTAGAAAAGGCAAACCATCGCGCAAAATCTGTAATAATAAATAAAAACACTTAAAATCTCGTTCAATAAAAGAATATTTCTAAAATTTTGTTTGTTCACCAGTTCAGAATACCTATAGAATAAAGAAATATATAGAAGAACCTATTTAGCAGTTTTTTGTTTGTTTTTCGTAAGTGTTAACAATGGGTTGAAAAATTTCCATATAAATAGTGAAGAAGAGATTGAGACAGAAAACATACAAAGTTATGGTTACTACCAAAATTATTGAATTAACACTTTATTTCATTGCATAGTCGTACAGTAAAGGGATGATTTGATCACTTTTAGGGTTCCGTACCTCAAAGGAAAAAATCGGAACCCTTATAGGATCACTCGTGCGTCTGTCTGTCCATCTGTCACAGCCTCTTTTCTCCGAAACTGCTGAACCAATTACAATATTATTTCTCCTGTGCCTTTTGTACATGTTGCTGCATTTGTCTACCTTTATTAATTTTTACTAGGAAATGATTCCTCAATGGTTAACTGGAAGAGATCCCTTAAAGGGATAAGTTCGCCTTTGTACTTTACTTTTCCTTTTGTATCTTTGTATCTGTTGTGTTTTTGTACAATAATAGTACATTACTACAGAGGCCGGGACGAAAGGGGTTGCCGGCCGAAGACATATAGTCGGATAGGTCTAAGGCGGGCAACCCCATATTTCCCGCCGAGGTATGTACTTATATAGTGCTTTTCTAAAACATGCAATGAAATAAACAACAAAAATATCAAAGTTTTATTTTTAATACGCATAGTGGCAGAATTTCATGATGCCTGTGTCACACATTCATGTGGAATGGAAATTAAAAAAGAGGACTTTGCCGGCCTAGGCCTGCAAGATTTGTATGAAATTCCATTAACGATCTCTTGTCCTAGCCGCACCTGAAACGTCATACTTCGCAGTCTATTATAAGGAACATAACATCAATATATCATTGCATGTTTGAGAAAAGAGTTTTACTACTACTACTACTACTAGTACTACTACTATAAGTACTACTACTACTACTACAATAACATTTGGTACACATATGTAAGTTTATGACCCAAAGACGGACTTGTAACGCAAACAAATGAATTTTAAACCTGGTTGCCACTTATATATAAACAAGAAAAGTAAAAAGAAAATTAAAAAAAATAATGATTTTAAAACTATATCCTGTTACATACATCTTAAATGTATTTTTTGCAATTTTAAATTACTTAATTTAGAAATTATTTACGAAAATAGCCAAAAAAATAACATTCCCCCCTTCATCTCTGAAACTACTGAGTCAAAAATTTTGAAAAAACATACACAGAATAGTTCTTTGCTACGCGAGTTCTACTCGCAGTTCGCCGGTTTTTTTCTTTTTAGTATACCCGTGCGAAGCTAATGAGGAAGCTAGTCGTGGAATGAAAAGGTTGGTCGCTTGCAACGAGTGTAAAAGACACAAATATACACAAAAGAGTGAAAAAATAGTGAGTTCAAGCCTCAATTGCGCTTTTTCGGGCAAAATATGGCTTTTTTAAATGCAAAAAGAGCATCGAGTAATATATATATTATAAGATACACTGCCAAGAAAAAAGTTAATGTTAACACTTAATGATACTCCCATAATGGCTGTTTTTAATGTTATATAACATACTTTAACAAGGATAAGGCTATGTAACACAATAATGTTGAAAACAGATAGTTGTGCTGTTGTAAAATATTTACAACAGCAGATGTGGGAGCACCATTAACAGTTGTTAACGTTCAAATTACATCCTAATGCTCAAAACGTGGAAGGTAACATTCTATTCAAAGCTAATGAAACCATACCTCCCTCCAAAGTGAATTCAACATCTTCATTGCCCATATCAAGCGATATAGTGGTGTCCAAGGAAAGACCCTCTGTCTCACTGTACTGCCCGATGTAGTAAGCGGCACTGAAGGCTAGTTCTTCCGCAGCGACGGTCTGCCGTACCTCGAGCACCACAGCTGTCATGGCGGCTATTGCTTGCGGTGCTGACGCTCGCAACTCATGTAACACAATTCCGTTGGCGGGTATAGCTTGTTCTGGGATGGCGCTTTGTAGAACAATGTTGACTGTGGAACCTTGTTGTTGTAGACTAAAGTATGAGGCCAGATCTAAAAACAAGACCAAAAATGAATAGTGATTGCTCCAATTATTGTTGTTACTTTACAAATGTATGTCTCAATGTTGTCATTACGCTTACCTCCGTGAAGAGTAAATATGATGGTATCCGAATACCCTTCATTCAAAACAATTGGCTCTATACTCAACACATCGTTTTCAATGACACCGAGATAGCTTGCTCGTTCAAAACCGAGAAGAGTTGCACCGATGTAATCTAAAGTGATATAAAACAAAAGTTATTTATTAATTTGCTGATAGCAAATAATATAAACGTAGTCCTAAGTTTATCAAATTATCTATACCATCGACTAATGAGATGACGATAGTTGCTGTAGCGATATTGCTATTGGGTTTCTGTGCAGTGACTTCGAAGACGAGCTGATGGTTGTTGACTAAGATGGCCGGTGGAATAGCACCAGACATGGTGAGCGAGGCGGTGTTGCCTTGAACTTGTAAACTGAACCACTGTGCGTGATCTGTAAAGAAAATGGAAAAAAGGTAGTCATCTTCATTTTAAACATTTAAGTGTGGTTCGAACTAATGCAAATAGATCCATGACAGTGACACGTACCTCCTTCTAAGGCGAACTGAACGGTTTCGTCGTAACCTATTCCCAGCGAGATGGTTGCATCAAATACAAGGCCTTCTGTCTCACTGTACTGCCCGATGTAGTAAGCGGCACTGAAGGCTAGTTCTTCCGCAGCGCCGGTCTGCCGTACCTCGAGCACCACAGCTGTCATGGCGGCTATAGCTTGCGGCGCTGACGCTCGCAACTCATGTAACACAATTCCGTTGGCGGGTATAGCTTGTTCTGGGATGGCGCTTTGTAGAACAATGTTGACTGAGGAACCTTGTTGTTGTAGACTAAAGTATGAGGCCAGATCTAAAAACAAGACCAAAACATGAATAGTGATGGCTCCAATTATTGTTGTTACTTTAAAATGTATTTCACGATGTTGCCATTACGCTTACCTCCGTGAAGAGTAAATATGACGGTACCAGAGTAACCTTCATTCAAAACAATTGGCTCTATACTCAAAACATCGTTTTCAATGACACCGAGATAGCTTGATCGTTCAAAACCGAGAAGAGTTGTACCGATGTAATCTGGAATGATATATAAACAAAAGTTATTTATTCATTTGCTGATAGCAAAAAATATAACCGGAGTCCTAGGTTTATCAAATTGTCTTTACCATCGACTAACGAAATGACGATAATTGCTGTAGCGATGTTGCTATTGGGTTTCTGTGCAGTGACCTCGAAGACGAGCTGATGATTGTTGACTAAGATGGCCGGTGGAATAGCACTAGACGTGGTGAGCGTGGCGGTGTTGCCTTGAACTTGTAAACTGAACCATTGTGCGTGTTCTGTAAAGAAAATGAAAGAAAAGGGAGTCATCTTCATTTTAAACAGTTAACTGAAGGTAGAACTAATGCAAATAGATTCATGAAATGTATACCTCCTTCTAAAGCGAACTGAACGGTTTCGTCGTATCCTATTCCCAGCGAGATGGTTGCATCAAATACAAGGCCTTCTGTCTCGCTGTACTGCCCGATGTAGTAAGCAGCACTAAAGCCGAGTTCTTCCGCAGCGACGGTCTGCCGTAACTCGAGCACCACAGCTGTCATGGCGGCTATAGCTTGCGGTGCTGACGCTCGCAACTCATGTAACACAATTCCGTTGGCGGGTATAGCTTGTTCTGGGATGGCGCTTTGTAGAACAATGTTGACTGAGGAACCTTGTTGTTGTAGACTAAAGTATGAGGCCAGATCTAAAAACAAGACCAAAACATAAATAGTGATGGCTCCAATTATTGTTGTTACTTTAAAAATGTATTTCACGATGTTGCCATTCCGCTTACCTCCGTGAAGAGTAAATATGACGGTATCAGAGTACCCTTCATTCAATACAATTGGCTCTATACTCAAAACATCGTTTTCAATGACACCGAGATAGCTTGCTCGTTCAAAACCGAGAAGAGTTGCACCGATGTAATCTAAAGTGATATAAAACAAAAATTATTTATTAATTTGCTGATAGCAAATAATATGAACGAAGTCCTTAGTTTATCAAATTGTCTTTACCATCGACTAACGAGATGACGATAGTTGCTGTAGCGATGTTGCTATTGGGTTTCTGTGCAGTGACCTCGAAGACGAGCTGATGGTTGTTGACTAAGATGGCCGGTGGAATAGCACTAGACGTGGTGAGTGTGGCCGTGTTGCCTTGAATTTGTAAACTGAACCATTGTGCGTGTTCTGTAAAGAAAATGGAAAAAAGGTAGTCATCTTCATTTTAAACATTCAAGTGTGGTTCGAACTAATGCAAATAGATCCACGACAGTGACACGTACCTCCTTCTAAGGCAAACTGAACCGTTTCGTCGTAACCTATTCCCAACGAGATGGTAGCATCAAATACAAGGCCTTCTGTCTCACTGTACTGCCCGATGTAGTAAGTGGCACTGAAGGCTAGTTCTTCCGCAGCGACGGTCTGCCGTACCTCGAGCACCACAGCTGTCATGGCGGCTATAGCTGGCGGTGCTGACGCTCGCAACTCATGTAACACAATTCCGTTGGAGGGAATAGCTTGTTCTGGGATGGCACTTTGTAGAACAATGTTGACTGAAGAACCTTGTTGTTGTAGACTAAAGTATAAGGCCAGATCTAAAAAAAAGAATAGTGATTGCTCCAATTATTATTGTTACTTTACAAATGTATATCTCGATGTTGTCATTACGCTTACCTCCGTGAAGAGTAAATATGACGGTATCCGAATACCCTTCATTCAAAACAATTGGCTCTATACTCAACACATCGTTTTCAATGACACCGAGATAGCTTGCTTGTTCAAAACCGAGAAGAGTTGCACCGATGTAATCTAAAGTGATATAAAACAAAAGTTATTTATTAATTTGCTGATAGCAAATAATATAAACGTAGTCCTAAGTTTATCAAATTATCTTTACCATCGACTAATGAGATGACGATAGTTGCTGTAGCGATGTTGCTATTGGGTTTCTGTGCAGTGACCTCGAAGATGAGCTGATGGTTGTTAACTAAGATGGCCGGTGGAATAGTACCAGACATGGTGAGCGTGGCGGTGTTGCCTTGTACTTGTAAACTGAACCATTGTGCGTGTTCTGTAAATAAAATGGAAGAAAAGGGAGTCATCTTCATTTTAAACAGTTAACTGTAGGTAGAACTAATGCAAATAGATTCATGACATGTACCTCCTTCTAAAGCGAACTGAACGGTTTCGTCGTATCCTATTCCCAGCGAGATGGTTGCATCAAATACAAGGCCTTCTGTCTCACTGTACTGCCCGATGTAGTAAGCAGCACTAAAGCCGAGTTCTTCCGCAGCGACGGTCTGCCGTACCTCGAGCACCACAGCTGTCATGGCGGCTATAGCTTGCGGTGCTGACGCTCGCAACTCATGTAACACAATTCCGTTGGCGGGTATAGCTTGTTCTGGGATGGCGCTTTGTAGAACAATGTTGACTGAGGAGCCTTGTTGTTGTAGACTAAAGTATGAGGCCAGATCTAAAAGCAAGACCAAAACATGAATAGTGATTGCTCCACATATTGTTGTTACTTTACAAATGTATGTCTCGATGTTGTCATTACGCTTACCTCCGTGAAGAGTAAATATGACGGTATCAGAGTACCCTTCATTCAAAACAATTGGCTCTATACTCAAAACATCGTTTTCAATGACACCGAGATAACTTGCTCGTTCAAAACCGAGAAGAGTTGCACCGATGTAATCTAAAGTGATATAAAACAAAAGTTATTTATTCATTTGCTGATAGCAAATAACATAAACGTAGTCCTAAGTTTATCAAATTGTCTTTACCATCGACTAATGAGATGACGATAGTTGCTGTAGCGATGTTGCTATTGGGTTTCTGTGCAGTGACCTCAAAAACGAGCTGATGGTTGTTGACTAAGATAGCCGGTGGAATAGCACTAGACGTGGTGAGCGTGGCGGTGTTGCCTTGAACTTGTAAACTGAACCATTGTGCGTGTTCTGTAAAGAATATGGAAAAAAGGTAGTCATCTTCATTTTAAACATTCAAGTGTGGTTCGAACTAATGCAAATAGATCCTAGATAGTGACACGTACCTCCTTCTAAGGCAAACTGAACGGTTTCGTCGTAACCTATTTCCAACGAGATGGTAGCATCAAATACAAGGCCTTCTGTCTCACTGTACTGCCCGATGTAGTAAGCGGCACTGAAGGCTAGTTCTTCCGCAGCGACGGTCTGCCGTACCTCGAGCACCACAGCTGTCATGGCGGCTATACCTTGCGGAGCTGACGCTCGCAACTCATGTAACACAATTCCGTTGGCGGGTATAGCTTGATCTGGGATGGCGCTTTGTAGAACAATGTTGACTGTAGAACCTTGTTGTTGTAGACTAAAGTATGAGGCCAGATCTAAAAACAAGACCAAGACATGAATTGTGATGGCTCCAATTATTGTTGTTACTTTAAAAATGTATTTCACGATGTTGCCATTACGCTTACCTCCGTGAAGAGTAAATATGACGGTATCAGAGTACCCTTCATTCAAAACAATTGGCTCTATACTCAAAACATCATTTTCAATGACACCGAGATAGCTTGCTCGTTCAAAACCGAGAAGAGTTGCACCGATGTAATCTAAAGTGATATAAAACAAAAGTTATTTATTAATTTGCTGATAGCAAATAATATGAACGAAGTCCTAAGTTTATCAAATTGTCTTTACCATCGACTAACGAGATGACGATAGTTGCTGTAGCGATGTTGCTATTGGGTTTCTGTGCAGTGACCTCGAAGACGAGCTGATGATTGTTGACTAAGATGGCCGGTGGAATAGTACCAGACATGGTGAGCGTGGCGGTGTTGGCTTGTACTTGTAAACTGAACCATTGTGCGTGTTCTGTAAAGAAAATGAAAGAAAAGGGAGTCATCTTCATTTTAAACATTCAAGTGTGGTTCGAACTAATGCAAATAGATCCTAGACAGTGACACGTACCTCCTTCTAAGGCAAACTGAACGGTTTCGTCGTAACCTATTTCCAACGAGATGGTAGCATCAAATACAAGGCCTTCTGTCTCACTGTACTGCCCGATGTAGTAAGCGGCACTGAAGGCTAGTTCTTCCGCAGCGACGGTCTGCCGTACCTCGAGCACCACAGCTGTCATGGCGGCTATAGCTTGCGGTGCTGACGCTCGCAACTCATGTAACACAATTCCGTTGGCGGGTATAGCTTGTTCTGGGATGGCGCTTTGTAGAACAATGTTGACTGAGGAACCTTGTTGTTGTAGACTAAAGTATGAGGCCAGATCTAAAAACAAGACCAAAACATGAATAGTAATGGCTCCAATTATTGTTGTTACTTTAAAAATGTTGTCACTATGTTGCCATTACGCTTACCTCCGTGAAGAGTAAATATGACGGTATCAGAGTACCCTTCATTCAAAACAATTGGCTCTATACTCAAAACATCGTTTTCAATGACACCGAGATAGCTTGATCGTTCAAAACCGAGAAGAGTTGCATCGATGTAATCTGAAATGATATATAAACAAAAGTTATTTACTCATTTGCTGATAGCAAAAAATATAACCGGAGTCCTAGGTTTATTAAATTGTCTTTACCATCGACTAACGAAATGACGATAATTGCTGTAGCGATGTTGCTATTGGGTTTCTGTGCAGTGACCTCGAAGACGAGCTGATGATTGTTGACTAAGATGGCCGGTGGAATAGCACTGGACGTGGTGAGCGTGGCGGTGTTGCCTTGAACTTGTAAACTGAACCATTGTGCGTGTTCTGTAAAGAAAATGGAAGAAAAGGGAGTCATCTTCATTTTAAACAGTTAACTGTAGGTAGAACTAATGCAAATAGATTCATGACATGTACCTCCTTCTAAAGCGAACTGAACGGTTTCGTCGTATCCTATTCCCAGCGAGATGGTTGCATCAAATACAAGGCCTTCTGTCTCACTGTACTGCCCGATGTAGTAAGCAGCACTAAAGCCGAGTTCTTCCGCAGCGACGGTCTGCCGTAACTCGAGCACCACAGCTGTCATGGCGGCTATAGCTTGCGGTGCTGACGCTCGCAACTCATATAACACAATTCCGTTGGCGGGTATAGCTTGTTCTGGGATGGCGCTTTGTAGAACAATGTTGACTGAGGAACCTTGTTGTTGTAGACTAAAGTATGAGGCCAGATCTAAAAACAAGACCAAAACATGAATAGTGATTGATCCAATTATTGTTGTTACTTTAGAAATGTATGTCTCGATGTTGTCATTACGCTTACCTCCGTGAAGAGTAAATATGACGGTATCCGAATACCCTTCATTCAAAATAATTGGCTCTATACTCAACACATCGTTTTCAATGACACCGAGATAGCTTGCTCGTTCAAAACCGAGAAGAGTTGCACCGATGTAATCTAAAGTGATATAAAACAAAAGTTATTTATTAATTTGCTGATAGCAAATAATATAAACGAAGTCCTAAGTTTATCAAATTGTCTTTACCATCGACTAACGAGATGACGATAGTTGCTGTAGCGATGTTGCTATTGGGTTTCTGTGCAGTGACCTCGAAGACGAGCTGATGATTGTTGACTAAGATGGCCGGTGGAATAGCACTAGACGTGGTGAGCGTGGCGGTGTTGCCTTGAACTTGTAAACTGAACCATTGTGCGTGTTCTGTAAAGAAAATGGAAAAAAGGTAGTCATCTTCATTTTAAACATTTAAGTGTGGTTCGAACTAATGCAAATAGATCCATGACAGTGACACGTACCTCCTTCTAAGGCTAACTGAACGGTTTCGTCGTAACCTATCCCCAACGAGATGGTAGCATCAAATACAAGGCCTTCTGTCTCACTGTACTGCCCGATGTAGTAAGCGGCACTGAAGGCTAGTTCTTCCGCAGCGACGGTCTGCCGTACCTCGAGCACCACAGCTGTCATGGCGGCTATAGCTTGCGGTGCTGACGCTCGCAACTCATGTAACACAATTCCGTTGGCGGGTATAGCTTGTTCTGGGATGGCGCTTTGTAGAACAATGTTGACTGAGGAACCTTGTTGTTGTAGACTAAAGTATGAGGACAGATCTAAAAACAAGACCAAAACATGAATAGTGATGGCTCCAATTATTGTTGTTACTTTAAAAATGTTGTCACTATGTTGCCATTACGCTTACCTCCGTGAAGAGTAAATATGACGGTATCAGAGTACCCTTCATTCAAAACAATTGGCTCTATACTTAAAACATCGTTTTCAATGACACCGAGATAGCTTGATCGTTCAAAACCGAGAAGAGTTGCACCGATGTAATCTGGAATGATATATAAACAAAATTTATTTATTCATTTGCTGATAGCAAAAAATATAACCGGAGTCCTAGGTTTATTAAATTGTCTTTACCATCGACTAAAGAAATGACGATAATTGCTGTAGTGATGTTGCTATTGGGTTTCTGTGCAGTGACCTCAAAGACGAGCTGATGATTGTTGACTAAGATGGCCGGTGGAATAGCACTGGACGTGGTGAGCGTGGCGGTGTTGCCTTGAACTTGTAAACTGAACCATTGTGCGTGTTCTGTAAAGAAAATGGAAGAAAAGGGAGTCATCTTCATTTTAAACAGTTAACTGTAGGTAGAACTAATGCAAATAGATTCATGACATGTACCTCCTTCTAAAGCGAACTGAACGGTTTCGTCGTATCCTATTCCCAGCGAGATGGTTGCATCAAATACAAGGCCTTCTGTCTCACTGTACTGCCCGATGTAGTAAGCAGCACTAAAGCCGAGTTCTTCCGCAGCGACGGTCTGCCGTAACTCGAGCACCACAGCTGTCATGGCGGCTATAGCTTGCGGTGCTGACGCTCGCAACTCATATAACACAATTCCGTTGGCGGGTATAGCTTGTTCTGGGATGGCGCTTTGTAGAACAATGTTGACTGAGGAACCTTGTTGTTGTAGACTAAAGTATGAGGCCAGATCTAAAAACAAGACCAAAACATGAATAGTGATTGATCCAATTATTGTTGTTACTTTAGAAATGTATGTCTCGATGTTGTCATTACGCTTACCTCCGTGAAGAGTAAATATGACGGTATCCGAATACCCTTCATTCAAAACAATTGGCTCTATACTCAACACATCGTTTTCAATGACACCGAGATAGCTTGCTCGTTCAAAACCGAGAAGAGTTGCACCGATGTAATCTAAAGTGATATAAAACAAAAGTTATTTATTAATTTGCTGATAGCAAATAATATAAACGAAGTCCTAAGTTTATCAAATTGTCTTTACCATCGACTAACGAGATGACGATAGTTGCTGTAGCGATGTTGCTATTGGGTTTCTGTGCAGTGACCTCGAAGACGAGCTGATGATTGTTGACTAAGATGGCCGGTGGAATAGCACTAGACGTGGTGAGCGTGGCGGTGTTGCCTTGAACTTGTAAATTGAACCATTGTGCGTGTTCTGTAAAGAAAATGGAAAAAAGGTAGTCATCTTCATTTTAAACATTTAAGTGTGGTTCGAACTAATGCAAATAGATCCATGACAGTGACACGTACCTCCTTCTAAGGCTAACTGAACGGTTTCGTCGTAACCTATCCCCAACGAGATGGTAGCATCAAATACAAGGCCTTCTGTCTCACTGTACTGCCCGATGTAGTAAGCGGCACTGAAGGCTAGTTCTTCCGCAGCGATGGTCTGCCGTACCTCGAGCACCACAGCTGTCATGGCGGCTATAGCTTGCGGTGCTGACGCTCGCAACTCATGTAACACAATTCCGTTGGCGGGTATAGCTTGTTCTGGGATGGCGCTTTGTAGAACAATGTTGACTGAGGAACCTTGTTGTTGTAGACTAAAGTATGAGGCCAGATCTAAAAACAAGACCAAAACATGAATAGTGATTGATCCAATTATTGTTGTTACTTTACAAATGTATAACTCGATATTGTCATTACGCTTACCTCCGTGAAGAGTAAATATGACGGTATCCGAATATCCTTCATTCAAAACAATTGGCTCTATACTCAACACATCGTTTTCAATGACACCGAGATAGCTTGATCGTTCAAAACCGAGAAGAGTTGCACCGATGTAATCTAAGGTGATATTAAACAAAAGTTATTTATTCATTTGCTGATAGCAAATAATATAAACGTAGTCCTAAGTTTATCAAATTGTCTTTACCATCGACTAATGAGATGACGATAGTTGCTGTAGCGATGTTGCTATTGGGTTTCTGTGCAGTGACCTCGAAAAGGAGCTGATGGTTGTTGACTAAGATGGCCGGTGGAATAGCACTAGACGTGGTGAGCGTGGCGGTGTTGCCTTGAATTTGTAAACTGAACCATTGTGCGTGTTCTGTAAAGAAAATGGAAAAAAGGTAGTCATTTTCATTTTAAAGATTTAAGTGTGTTTCAAACTAATGCAAATAGATCCATGACAGTGACACGTACCTCCTTCTAAGGCGAACTGAACGGTTTCGTCGTAACCTATTCCCAACGAGATGGTAGCATCAAATACAAGGCCTTCTGTCTCACTGTACTGCCCGATGTAGTAAGCAGCACTGAAGGCGAGTTCTTCCATAGCGACGACTCCGAATACTATGGTTGTCGTCGCTGATATAGCTTCGGCAGCAGTAGCTTGTATTTCAAGAACTATTATACGATTTGCCGGTATTACTTGCTCTGGGATGGCACTTTGAAGTTGCACATTCAAAATAGATTCTTGTTGGTTGATAGTGAAATAATTTGATAGATCTGAAAACAAATTGTGTAATTAGTAGGTCTTTAACATGTTCACTTGCGCCACTCGTAAAAAATTGTGATTATTTAAATTTATGTATCATCATCAGAATATTAGTACGAACAATTTTTATTTTAACTTAATTACCTCCTTGTAACGTGAAATGTACTTCGGAACTGTAGCCTTGTGTGAGAATTATAGGCTCCAATGTTGATATACCACTGTCAATTGCTCCTAGGTAATTGTTCTTGTCAAATCCAAGTACAGTTATTTCAGTTAGGTCTGAAATAATAGTTCAATTTCAAGAACCGAAGAAAAACTTGAAAAACAAAAATTGTTTATTTAATATTATCTTACCGCCTTCTAATGCTACAATAATGGTAGCAGTTGTTGTCTTGCCAGCCGAGTTGATTGCGTTGACAGCAAAGATTACAGGCCGGTTATCAATAAAAAGTTCAACTGGTAACGGAGCTACTAAACTTACAGTCACAATGCTTTCCACGTGGTTGATGTTGAACAAAGCACCGATGGCTGGAAAGGTTTATAAAATTATACAAATGGTTTTTCTAAACTATTGCATATAATTTTATGAAAACACTGTTTACCTTCTTCTACAGAAAACACTATATCACTATCGTACCCGGTAGCAACTTGCAATCTTATGTCTTCCATAACGCCACTCGTTGCTGAATATGAACCAATATAGTATGCTTCATCAAAAGTGAGTGCAGTTTCATCGACGTTATCTTTAATCAGTTCTACAATAATTGTAGCATGAGTTCTTGCGTCGTTTGTATATGCTTCAAGGGAATAAACCAGGACATTGTTTGCTTCAATAATTTCTTCCGGGATATTAGAAAGCAGTTGCAGTGTATACGTTCCATCCTGGCCCACCAACTGGAAATATTCCATATAGTCTAAAAGAAACTTCACAATTGTTGATCTAAATAAATTTTCACATGTGATTCTTAGTTATTTAAACAAACTATACCTCCGCTTAAGCTGAGCAGTACATCTGGAGTGTAACCTTCAACGATGCTTATTGTTTCCATTGTTAATAGATTTTCCTCTAGTGATCCTTTGTAGTGGTTCTGAGAAAAGCTAATTGTCCTAGGAGTGGAGGAATCTAAGGAAATTGTACTGAATATAAAAATATGAACTTTAAAATATCACAGCTGGCCAAGAATTGCATCAACTGTATCACGTTCTCTTTAAAACAGCTTTTGTACTACAATATGTACCCAAAGTAGTTTTAAACAGAGTTCTGCGTAAAAAAAGCTCCTCTTTCTAAATGAGGCCTTTACACAATGATTGTTATAGCAATACAGGTTCAATGCTATCGTGAATTTTTAATCTGTTTGCATTTTGCTTTAATATGCGTTAGTATTCACGTAGCACTGCTTCAATATTGCGTATACTGCGTAGTGATCATAATTTTTCAAAAAGCTTCATTGCTCCTCTTTCTAAATGGGGCCTTTACACAATGATTGTTATAGCAATACAGGTTGAATGCTATCGTGAATTATTAATCTGTTTGCATTTTGCTTTAATATGCGTTAGTATTCACGTAGCACTGCTTCAATATTGCGTATACTGCGTAGTGATCATAATTTTTCAAAAAGCTTTAATGCTCTTCTTTCTAAATGGGGCCTTTACACAATGATTGTTATAGCAATACAGGTTCAATGCTATCGTGAATTTTTAATCTGTTTGCATTTTGCTTTAATATGCGTTAGTATTCACGTAGCACTGCTTCAATATTGCGTATACTGCGTAGTGATCATAATTTTACAAAAAGCTTCAATATGCGTTTAAATGTTAGGTACACGCTTGTAGTATAGGTGCACCACTAAGTAGGTAACAAATACTGCTAAAACTTACAACTAAACCCTAAAATTGTGGTTTTCGTTCTACTTTTACTCTAGTTAATACTTACTGAGTCGGTTTCATGCTGAAAAATGTTACCAGTCACTAAAATAATGTTCTTACCCGCATTATATATGATTATAGCTGCCTGACCAGATATACTGCCAGCTTTATTGGCCACAATAGAGAATACAAAATGGTTGATATTTTCTATTTCTTCTATTCCGTCCTCTGCAACTGCGAGCGTTAAGCTGTTCTGTCCAGATTGCGTGAGGATAAAACGCTCCGACCCATCTATTAAATCGCAATAATGATTTATTATCCACATAATAAAATAACCACGTCAATAAATAGATACGGCATTGGCCTACTCACCTCCATTGAGAGTAAACGAAACGGTTTCATCAAAGCCCTGGATCAAACGCATCGTATGCTCAAATAACAATCCGCCTTGCTCCGATATTTCACCAGTATAGTAAGGTTGTTCAAAAACTGGTGTAACTATTGTCGGTTCTTTAGTTATACTTAGAACGAGAGCAGCATAGCCGCTTACAGAGTCTGGTTTTGAAGCAGTTATGTCAAGTACTAAGAATTCATTATCGGATATTACTTCTGAAGGCAGGTCATTCATGAGTTCGATGTGGATGATGTTTGAATCACGGGTAGCGGTAAAGTATGAGGCGTGAGCTGAAAAATTAAAATATTTTTTGACAAAAAAAACCAACTCAAATTCTTGCTATAAAAACACCGAAATCGCTATAGATTTGCTTAAAATATTTGAGGAGTTCCTTCGATTTCTCATGGTTTTCATCTACACTAAAATTATATAGGAATGCTTGGTCCTTTCAAACAAAAAAATATCCTAATCAGTTTATATATAACAGAGGTCTTAGGCGACAAAAATAAAAAAATACGACCGAATTGTGAACCTCCTCCTCTTTTGAAGTCGGTTGAAAATAATGTAGAGAAGTACCACCAGTAAAGAAAATAAAATCATAAACTGAAGGCCCCTCTATTGTGTTTCCGCTTAGAGGGGCGTTAATTTTAAAGTTGGATGTAAAATTGTAAACTCTTCGATTAGAAGTATATTGCTAGTAGTTTATTATAGGAACCGTGTGAATTCTTTCCCAGAATCTTATAAGTCACGTTAATGAACACAGGTTTATAAGTAGGAATTTAATGTTTTACTTCTAAAATAAGAACTAGTTAAATTCTATGATGAGAGAATATGCCAAAACATGTGATATTGGCCACAATAGAGAAAACAAAGCTTTCCTTAGTTTGGGACTAAGTCGATTATTTATTTTTGGTACAACGATCCAATTAAAAATCATCTTCGTTAACCGACAAAGCTGTAACTTTAGCGTACTAAACGAAACGCCTGCTAAAGTTCTCGCTTTTTAGATATTTGAGATAGCAAAGTTAACAAAAACCTCATTAAAAATTCAGTTACTAGGGCTTGCAGTATCGGTACCGATTTCTAAGTAAAACCCCGGAATTTACCGAAATTTCTCGAGAAATTGCCTTCTCTAGCTTACCTCCTGACAGCGAGACCAAAACGTTGTCCGTAACTTCATTGCTCAGCGTAATAGTAGGCACTTGCAACTCGCTCCCGTTCAGGCGTCCCTCGTAACTGCTTTGGGTGAAACGCAGTACTTCTTGCTCTAATACATCTGCCAATTGAGATACAAATGTTTTAATGTTATTTACTAACGTTTATGTGAATTTCCCAACCTGCACTGGGCTAGCTTGGGGACTACAACCCGTTCTCTCTATCAATAATAGTAGGTGTAATTTGTACATTAGAATTGATTTTATAAAATACTAGCTTTTTCCCCCGACTCAGTCCGCGTGGAACTAGTCATCAACTTAGAAAAATAATTGCTATTAAATTATTGTAGGCGCAGACTTAATTATCGCTCTCCCATACACACTTAAACCCCCTTTTTGACCCCCTAAGGAATGATTTCCGGGATAAAAACTATCGTTTGTTCTTTCCCGGGACTCAAACTACCTCTAAGGTGCAGCGGGGCAATCTCAACTGCGGGAAATTTTAACTAACCGAAATATCTTCCGTATTTTACATCATATAATTTCACAATAAATAGCGTTCGTAGACCTAATCTCTCTCTAATGCTCTCTGATCTAGGCGACTATTTTGTTTACGACGAAATTTCTTGTGTTCACGTGCGAGTTGGCTCCTCAAATTTTCTATAAAGATAGTGATTTCTAATGTAGTAATGTGTTTTTACAAATTTTGAGTCGCATATTTATAGCCTATTTTATGTTTCTATGTCACTTATTTATGATGTAGTTTATGTTTTAATAATTTATTTAAAAATAATATATGTATATGTATGCATGATATACTTAATACCAACTTAAAACAAAAACTGTTAGTAAAATATATACGTGTAATAAATGTAATTAGATATAAGATTGTTAATAAAGGCTTATATATATGTATATTATGTTTTAATAGTATTTTGGCGACAGTATTAATAATATAATAACCCTACTAAAATTCAGATTTCGGCAAATTTCGGCTTTTTGGTTAGGTTAGGTTCGGTAGTCTAGCAGTTTTGACCTTTCCGAAACTGTCGACAGTGTCAGTGTGCCTATTACTGCTTCAATTTGTCACACACGCCGCCTCCGCTCCGCTATCCCGCGCGGTTTTTTGGTGCGACGTCCTCGGACCACGTTCGCTTTACCTCAAAACCGCCTCCGGCCCGCAACGACGCTGCGCCGCGCCCTGTGCTTTTCATCTTCAACCTTCAGCCTGGTTAAGGGTTAAGAGTGTTTAACTATTAATGAAGCCCCGTGGACTTCAGCTGGGGCGATATTTAGCTCCTGGGCTTTACAAAATCAGACATTAAATTGCTAGAAAGTTGCATTAAAAATTAAATTTATTTTGCCTTGTCTAAACTTTTTTGGGAATACTTGCGTGAATTTGTGTATGTCCTGTATGAGTTTAGATTAAAGAGTTATTGTATTAGTTGTGGCTGTGTATTGTATTAAATACATCCCGGTGTTTCGAGCCCTTTTCTGACCGGCGCGGGATGAATCGGGGCGATACGAAACAGTACTGCCCTGTTTCCGCACAAAATAATACTACTCTTTTTCATACTTATTAGAGTCAATCGTACCTATACAAGATTTTAAGAAGTAAAACCCAAAAACTCCAATTTGTGACAAAGAAGCAACTAGTACGAGTATACAATTGAAAGTGAAAACGCGCTAATATTCCGTAATATAATAAAATAAAACAAGAAATAATTAATCTCTAAATTTCCATTGTTATTGATGAACGGAATAAGCACATTTAATTTTAGCTCTAACTAACGCAGTAGACTGTGGTTAATTACTGCTAATGTCAAGTAACCGCCTGTTAATTTAGCAATTACGTAGATTAGTCTTTGTTCCAATGCAATGTTGCCTTTTTAGGTACA
This sequence comes from Notocelia uddmanniana, assembly GCA_905163555.1. NCBI lineage: Eukaryota > Metazoa > Arthropoda > Insecta > Lepidoptera > Tortricidae > Notocelia > Notocelia uddmanniana. Next base: position 26,201,726 of record LR991058.1, on the reverse strand, counting down.
GCCGGGGTAAGAAACAGATTATTCGTTCGCTTAAGTTTTTTCCTGTATCAAAATTTTTACTGATACCGTATATCTCTCACCAATATTATAAAACAAAGCCACTTAACCTAACCTACGACCACTATTCCATACGATGTTTTTTTCCTAAAATCCTGAAATTTTACAGTTACATCGTTTGGGAAAAGTATTTCGCCCATAATATGAAGTGACACCACTTGAACACTTGTTCAGGCAACGCACATGTGAGACCTTTGGGATTGAAAGCGCCAATACGATGCAGTCGCCGCTTACTAGTACAGTCAGCATCAAAAGTAGCTACGCATTTGAAAAGTTCAAAAGTCTTTATCACAAGGGAATAAGAGCTTTTGACACCTTCATATGCGTAGCTAATAGGCTTGTTTAATTACCGAAGCGGTGGTACTCAGCGGCAAAAAATAGGCTCAAAATTGTAGCAAAATGTATGAAACCGAACGTTTGGGCCATTTTTTCCGCTCAGTATATAAAAAAACTAGCTGTTGCCCGCGAATTCGTCTGCGTCTTCGCTCCTATTGGTCGCAGCATGATGTTATATAGCCTAAAGCTTTCCTCGATAAATGAACTATCCAACACAAAAATATTTTTTCAATTTGAACCAGTAGTTCCTGAGATTAGCGCGTTCAAACAAACAAACAAACTCTTCAGCTTTATAATATTATATTATACTAGCTATTGCCCGCGACTTCGTCCGCGTCTTCGCTTCTATTGGTCGCAGCGTGATGTTATATAGCCTTAAGCCTTCCTCAATAAATAGACTATCTAACACAAAAAGAATTTTTCAGTTCGAACCAGTAGTTCCTGAGATTATTGCGTTCAAACAAACAAACAAACAAACTCTTCAGCTTTATAATATTAGTATAGATACCTTTAGGTAAATCGACGGAAATCGCAGCGTATCCATTGATGGTGTTGGGCTTGTAAGCAACCACAGTGAAGAGGAGCTGATGATGGCTGTCCAGCACATCTTGAGGTATGTCCGCTGTACCCACTACGGTCGCAGAATTGCCAGTCTGTACCACCGCAAACCACACTGAAGATTCTGAAACGCAATAACAAAAGCTTACCCAACGTTGCGGCTACAAACTATAAAACGCAACACAAAATTGAAAATAAAAACACGGTTGGACGTAAACGCAGCGTTGATATTACCCTATTAAAAGCCGAGCTCTTTTCATAAAGCTTCCACTGAAGTACTCTGAACGTTTTTAATAGGATTTCTTTGTACCCCAACAAAGAAATTATGCGGAATGAGTTTTGGGTTGACGTCGTTGTTGAAATATTTGCGGTGTAATGAAATTATCTAGATACAATTACCTCCTTCGAGTCCAAATGTGACGGTTTCGTCGAAACCTTGCGTCAGAGTAACGGTTTCTTGGAACTGCAGAGCATTTTCCTCGGTGTAGATGCCACTGTAGAATGCTTGGCTGAATACAGGTATTACGATTTCTTCTTTCACTAAGTCTATAAGTATGCCAGCGACGGCAGACACCGCCCGGTCTCTATGCGCTTCTAATTCCATAACAATGAATTTGTTATTCTCTAGAACTTCTTCGGGGAGCTCATTTGTTATTGAAAGATTTATAATGTTGTCTGTGACTGTGTGCGTGAAAAAATCCGCATAGTCTGCAAGAGAAAATTAGCATAAACACAATTATTTATTCGTTTCTACCATGGTATTTTAGTAGGTGTGTTTTTAAATCCAGTCAGTACGAACATGAAACCTACTCTTATACTAAGTGCGTAACAACATGAGTAACTTAAACCTAAAAATAAAATAAGCGCGTATTTTAAATACATACCACATCAACCAACTTTATCAACATATGACGTACGTATTTTTCCAACATATGACTAACAAACAACATCAATAGTTCATGAACTCTACATATGAGCATTTCATTATTTAAAACTTAAGCTTATTTCACAAAAATATATTGAAGTAACTTCGTAATAATTCCGTTCAGTAATTTATATTACAGATTGAAATATTTTATTGAACAATCATATCTTAGTGTAAACTTTTTATGTTATTGCCATATTTGAGGTATTCGATTTTTTCACAAGTCACAGAGATATGACTGCATATTTTTTTTTACCCGGAAAGCTGGTATAGATTCAATGGTAAAACAAGAATGTCTCAGTGGACATAGTTTAAAAACAAACAAAATTAAAAATAGGGGAAGACCACGGCGAAGTACTCCGACCAAATCGGAGACATTCTGCAGAAAGGCCTGGTCAGGAGTACCCTAAATCGGCGCGCATGCATGAAGAATGTTATGAAAGTTCATGAAGCGAAAGTTGTATGTCAGGATCGTAGCAAGTGGAAATCCGTGATCTCTGCCTACCCCTCTGGGAAACAGGCGTGATTATATATATGTATGTAAAATTAAAGATTAAAAAATCCCGGATGCGTAAAAAAGGGATTTAGTGACATTTGAACAATTAAGACGAATCGATTGACGTAAGAATCATCAAAATAGGCCGGCGCGTTTGGTCTCTAGAGTGCCACAAAGGAACAAACATACATATATTATAGACTGTTAAACACATTACCCCCCTTTGCGTTGCGCAGTCGGGTAAAAAGGAGGACACATGACACTTTGTATCAATGTAAAATTTTAAATTGTAACCTTTCTGGCTAAAACAAAAGCTATGCATTTCAATAGATCTCTTGTGAGTTGGATCATTTTATCTAAGCTACGTCCTTATACAAGGAGTCATAATTGTTTTCGCATTTTTTAGTTTCAAGGATATTCTTGTTATTTTTTTTTCTTTTATTATTGAATTTTTAAAATAAATTGACATTAATGTCACTTCAGAAAAGTAACAAAAATGCACGTAAGCCATCTTTTTTTTCATTTGAGACCACTTGGATATGATTACTGGCCCACTAATTAGTCCACCGCTTATAACGATGCCCACCCTGTATAATGATGTTTTAATTGATGTACCTCCAACAAGCTCGAACTGCGTCCCAATAGCGAATCCCGTCTCTAGAACGATGCTTTCCAATGTTAATACGTTGTTTTCTATATTTCCGATGTAAGTGTTTTGAGCAAATTGCATGACACTGCGCTCCGTTAGGTCTGAAAAATGAAAATGCTTGTCGTCATCATCAGCCTATATACATCCCACTGCTGGGCACAGGCTTTTGTTTTATAGATGAGAGGGAAAGGCAGTAGTCCTCACGCGGGCCCAGTGCGGGTTGGGAACTTCACGTACACCTTTGAAATTCTTCGCAGATCTTTTGCAGGTTTTCTTATGAAGTTTTCTTTGACTGAAAAGCTTACGATACATTATAATAATAAGAATAAATATATTTATAAACATACATGGCTTATCATATCAAAAGTCTTTATGTATATAAATTTTAAAAACTCATTGGTATGAGCCGGGATTCCAACCCATAACCACCGATTGACAGCCGTATGCTTGAACTACTGTCGTACCGTTACTTCCGTAATGGAAGCTCATTGATGTCAATATATAATCGACATCAGATCAAGAGAGGCTCGGAATTGTACATCAAAGGACGGGCAATTTTCCCAACAAAGAAACGTATTTGATTGTTATCCACAAAATGTCAAATGGATCGGGACCCACAATTTGAATTAGTATTGTACGTGCGACGATGTTCAGAATTTATTACACCAATTAATATAATACAAGATATAATTTATAAATTTTATAATCATTATATCAATCAATCAAATTTTTTTTTATTTGTATTAACAAGTGTACATAAATGATGTTACAAGAAATAATGAGGATCAGTCTTGTTTTACCATAAAATGGCGTAGTAATGTTTTTAAAATTTGTCATGCAAGCAGCTTTTTTTTATGTAAAGATAGTATATAATAATCCTAATCATTAATAATTTTTGTACCATTCATAATTTCATAATTTATATTGAAGTCATTTCATAATAGTAATTGTCAAAAAAATTGCATTTAGTAATAAACTCTTCAATTGTGTAATATCTGTTTTTTATCAGATGATCTAATAGTGATTTCTTAAATATGTTCATACTCGTACTACTAACTATACTTAAGTATACTTAGGTACATACTCGTACAACAATAACGTCTTGATTTAAAATATAAAACTTGACTTAGTCCTGAAAGAAATCCCTTATACGGATAAGTTCGCTTTTATACTTGTATCACCAGGGTAATTACATATACGCAACGTTTCAAACATACGAAAGGCAAACCTTACTATCATATTTGTATGGGAAGCTAGATATCTATCTAACGTATCTACGTTCTAAACGTTACGTTATCGACTAGCTGTCTGTCTGTTCGTTTATCTTTGTTTTGTAATACTGTGTATGTACAATAAAGTATTGTTTTAAGTAGGGGTTGCTATTGTAACCCGGCAACACACAGGTGAAATAGGTATACTAAAATAAGTACCTTCATTGCAATGATGTTGTAATATCGGTAAGATATTTCATGAATTTCATGATAGGCGGACTTATCACACTGTTGCACTTGTCAAAACTTACCCTAATGAAAGAGTAACAAACCTTCATTGAATTTGATGACTATGGCGGTGTGAGCGCCCACTGTTAGCGGTTTGTCAGCTAGAATATTGAAAACGAAGGCTTTTTCTCGAAAGACGACTTCTTCTGGAATACTGGATTGGACAGTCAACGTCAGCATGTTTGCGTTTTGAATAAGAGTGAAATATTCCGAATTTTCTGAAAACAAAAGGAACGAGTTTAGTTTTGATTTTAATGAGAGGCAGCCATAATAACACCACAACTTCACTTACTTTACATATATAAAAATCCCATGAGTTTGAGACATATTAAAATATAACGAAACGGGCCACACAGGTCCTTAAGGACAAATATCGCCTGACATTTAACAATAGTCAAAAAACGAGGGTAGATTCTCGCGCTCGCCACCACCGCCTGCGCGGAGCAGCTGAGCGAACAGGGCACGGGTACGCAAGCAGTGTTAAACGTGCCGCCGCCGCGACAAGTGATTAAGGACGCGAACCGGTCTGAAACATATCGAGCAATATTCGATCATAACGGCGTGAGTGACCCCGTGATCCGTTTCATTATATTTTAATACACCACTACAATATGCTCTGTAAGTATTTGGTGTTGTGTTCCTGGTGGTGAGTATTAAGATCGCCAGAGCTCCCGAAGGATGCGGTGAGTTGAAAGTGAATGACTTTCATTAGTACTGCAATGAATTTTTATTTCAATAAAGAGCTCTGCAATGCGCTTACGATTTCTGAAGTCGCAAACAAAGTTGTCTGCTTGCCATCAGGCAGGGCGTATGCTTGTTTACGTCGTCCTTATATTCCTGTGTCACCTAGATGGGGCAAAGGGCTTCCACAGTGCGACGCCACCCCGTACGGTCTTGAGCTTGGTGCTTCAATTCGCTCCAAGTCTTCCCCATGGTGTAAGGAAACAAGGTCTGCTACTCCGGATCGTGACAAGCCTACGTCACTGTACAGCCTGTACACACACGAACTCACACTATGAACGCCAACCACTGATAGGCTCCATAGCAGTGATGACGTAGGCTTGTGTCAGTCGCACAACGATTTTTCCCCGGTGTATTCTTGTATCATGGTCTATATTCTTCGCCTCTGCGATGATCGTCCGAAAGGCCGCCAGGTTTGCTTAGGGCGGCCATGCTTACACTTTCCTTGGAGATTCCAGTCTAAGGCTTGCCTCGGTAAACCACGTCATAGTGTTACAAAAAATTACGATATTGTAAGCTATACGTTACCTCCTTGAATCCGGAATGTCACGTTGTTGTCGTATCCTTGGACGAGGTTAATATTGTCTATGTCAATAGTCGACGATCCCAGGTAAGTGCCATAGTAAATTGGTTGGCTAAACACAGGTGTAGTTGCATCATCCTTAATTATCTCAACCAACACAGCAGTTGTTGTCGGCAGCGCGTTCAATCCATTCGCATTCAACGTCAACATTAGGAAATTGTTTTCTGAAATAACCTCTTGAGGTAGCGCTGCCGGTATTGTTATTGATACTTGGCTTTGCTCGTTCGATACAGCGAACGAGGTTGAGTAATCTGGAATAACGCCAAAATTAGACGCTGGTAAATAGCAGATAATAAACGAATGGCGACAAATATCGAAATTCTGAAGATCTTTATTGGATTGCGGTCATTTTCACCGTCACGGCTCGACAATAGACAACTGAGAATATAGAGTTCATATTTATTCGAAATCACGGATGGTATCTATTAGGTGGTTATAAATATCTTTATTTATTTAATTTAATTTGAATACTCATTATGTTTTTAATCGCATAATAACCCTGTCCTCGACACTGACCCAACACTTGGCACTATCACAAACAAATTACACACATACATTACATTTTTTATCGGTCGGCAACGCGCAAGTGACACCCCTGGAGTTGCTGGCGTCCATAGGCTGCGGTGACCGCTTACAATCAGGTGGGTACTTAGGCTTGCTTGCCACCGACGTGGCAAACAAGCGTAAGGCCGACGGAAATAATCGATAAATATCTGACTTTGTGAAGTTTTACGCGTATTGTGAGATTTTAGATGAGGTAAAGTATCATCATTTTAACGTAGTTGTGTCGTTTTATAATACGAGGGCTGTTCTGAAAGTTTTTAGCTGCTCTCACTCTATTCATGCGATATATTTTTTATTTATAACATTATATGGGTAATTTCAATAGTTATGAGCTGGGATAAAATCGTTAGTAAGCAGCAAGTATTTTTTTTAACAGTTTATTTTCCCAAAAGGCCTTTTGTATGGGCTTTTAAAAATTTGCGAAAATAGTACTATTTTTGATATCTAAAAATAGTTTTAGGAACGAAATCCCTAACAGCTGTTGTGGAAACTGCCCGGGATGGCTTCCTAACTTAGTTTTGCTTCTTTTAATGTAAAATCACTAAATGATTTTATTTAAGTTAAGTTTTTTTTGTGATGATGACCAGTCCCTAGTCTCGCAACATACACTAATATTCGACACACCTGCTCATTGTCGCTAATTTTCATGCAATCGAAACAGATTACGTGCGTAGAGACAGGGAAGATTCATAGTTTGCGGTGTATAAAATTTCGTTTAGTTGTGGTGACGTATTAATCAAAATTGGCCCGTAACACAAAATTGGTATTGTGACCCGTTCATCGCATGTTAGATAGGGCTGTTGACACGTCGTACTTAAAACACAATTTAAAAAAAACCAAGCGACTTTCATCAACAGTTTCACCCCAACACATATGTATCCAAATTACCCGCACAATGGTATCATTAAAACATATATGGCATGAATAGAGTGAGAGCAGCTAAAAACTTTCGGAACAGCCCTCGTATACATATAAAGCCTCCTTAAACGTTATACCTATAAAATATATAAGTCATAACAAAGTTAAATAAAATCTTGGAAACAAACTCACCGCCGGAGAGTGTAAAAGCCACGTCTTCATCATAACCAACACTTAATATGATCGTCTCTACTGTCAGAACATTGTCTTGTAGGTATCCTTTGTAAGACGAAGCTTCAAATTGCAATTCCCTAGCTGAAAATAATCGCCAAGAAAAGAAAAAGAAAGTCTTAGACTAGAGAAAATAGAAGGAGGAAAAAACAAAGCAAATTAAATTTACAAGTGTTATAAATGTTAATGAAAATTGTGGTTTTCGTTCTTAGAATACTTAAAAGGTACACTCAAGTTCATACTTCCCAAAGTAACAAAAAATCATTTTATGCCGTTGCCAAGTTTAAACTCATGTTCGCAGATGTTTTCCCTGAGTGTGTACAGTGGCGGATTTGCAGTCATGGCCACTTTAGGCCGCTGACCATGGACCTATTAAGGGCAAGCCGCCCCTTTCTTAGTACCTATTGGACGATTGGACGCTTGGCCGCCCGTAGTATCGTGGCCGCCCAGGGCCCGGGCCTACGGCACGGCTAGCACAAGACAGCGCGCGAGCTATATCGCGTGCCGTCTCGTTCTAGCCGTGCTCGGCCTTAGGGCAAATCCGACACTGAGTGCGTACTATCAGCATTACAAACACTTTCACTGCCAACGACTTCGTAGCGCTATACTCGTAGCCAATAACATGCGAAATACCGTATGTAGCGGAAAGCGCCTACTAGACAAGCGTCCACTTAGCGGTCCTGCACGGCTAGCACAAGACGACCCGCGAGCTATATCACGCGCGAGATAGACTATCCGTCTCTATCTAATGGCTACACACCGAAAGAGACAGATAGTCTATCTCGCGTGCGATATAGCTCGCGCGCTGTCTTGTGCTAGCCGAGCTGGCATTGAAAGTGACGTGTTCCTTAGTGCAACGAGATAAGGTCTACCAATGGTCGTTAACTGGATAAGGTTATAAGAACTTAATTAAGCATTTAAAGTACCTCCTGGTAAAGTGACGGAGACCACAGTGCTTGCGCCGACGGTTCGCGGTTTCGTGGCGTGGACGGAGAGGAGTAGGTGGGTACCAGTTAAGATATGCGAGGGCAACCCTGTGCCGGCTACCCGTAGCGAGGACGAGGGTCCGTCCCGGACTAACTCGAAGTAACTTTCGTATTCTGAAATGTTAGTGTTAAATTTAGAAATAATTACATTTCTATGGCATTAGCAAACCCTGCCTGGCTTGTTTAATTTATTTCTAAAGGGCCACAATAACGTTGGGTCAATAAGTAAAGTTTTACCCAATATTAAAGGCGTAAACGGGTTCACTTTTAATGGAAATTCAAATCTAAATAGAAAAAAGACAAATTGAAATATCGATACGATCGCATATTTTATCATTGAGTGCCTAAATTGGGTGAGTTCGCTTCATCGTCGGCCTCATCTTTCAGAGAGCAATCCCATTTTTAATTAAAAAAAAAACTATTTAGGCACTCAATTATAAAATATGCGAACAACAATGGTGTAAGATCGTGGTTCGTGTGTTTGAATCCCGGCTCGTACCAATGAGATTTTTGAACTTGTGTACGAAATATCATCTCATCAGATATTTACAGTCAGCTTTTTTGGTAAAGGAAAACTTCGTGAGTACATGCTTACCTGCGTACATTTGTAAAGAAATTCAAAGGTGTATGAGTTTTAATCTGCACTGGACCAGCGTGGAAACGTTTATCGGTTCCCTCTCAGCAGGGAAGCTTGTACCCAGCAGTGGGACGAATATACGCTGATGATGATGTTGTACATAAAAAAATACTTACCTCCAGAAAGAGAAACGGTGACGGTTTCATCATAGCCCTGTACCATCAAAATCGTATCTACCGCCAGCCCGGTGGTAGAATCATACGTTCCCGTATACAACGGTCGGTCGAATGCCGGAGTTGTGACGTCATCCTTCACTATCTCTAAAGTGACTATAGTCGTGGCAGTGCTAGAGCCAGTAGAGGCAGTTACTCTTAAATTTATGAAGTTGTTTTCTTGAATAATGTTAGCATCCAAGGGTGTCATTGACAGGGTTATTATGTTCGCAGAGAGCGATGTGGTGAAAAATGAGGCGTAGTCTGGAAAAAAGAGAAGACTCCTTTAGTTAGAACGATACCAAGATAACAAAAGAGCGATGATTTATACAAGGTGCGCCCTGTTATAGGTGCAAATATTTTAAAGGATGCTTCCTTAGACCATCCACAGTAACTCCCTGTGTCCCAATATTTAATATATTTAATCTTCAAGTAATGTAATATAGTGCGCTCGTGGCCCAGCGGCGCCCGCGTACCGCGTGCGGTATGCGAGGTTAAGCAATGTGGGCGCAGGCACGCGCAGGTCAGTTCTTGGATGGGTGACCGCTTTGAGTGGTTACTAACTGAGCGCTCTCGTGCTTTGGAAGGCACGTTAAGCCGTTGATCCCGGCTGCTGTCTATGACAGCAGTCGTTAAGCCAAGTTACAGGCCTTCGGGCGGCTTGAGAACTTCTAACTGTCAAGTTGCCCACTCACTTGACAAAGGGGGGTCGAAGTTGCACCACGTCCGTAGGGAGTACCCACCGTTACCCTACACGTGACCCCTGGGTGGTGCTAAAAGTGCAACAAAAACTGGCAACCGTACTTGTCTTCTCGAAGATCTCACGGTTCGTAAATAAACGCCACACGATTAAATTAAAATTCAATAATATAATTTTTAAGAAAAAAAAAACGACTTCAATGGGGGAGGCCGGTAAAAGATTATTATACTTAGATGGTGCACTCTTAGATAGATATACAATATAATAAAAATGGCTATAATGTATGTTTATAATGGTAGAAGACTAAGTACCCTCAATTCAATCGTGTTATCAGCAGTTCCACTTCATCAAATGTCACATTTTTGTATGAAAATGCTCGATTTGTTGATAAAAACACAAAAATCACTATATGTTTGCCTTTAAGATTTGAGGATTTCCCTCAATTCCTCATGGATCCCATCATCAGAAATCAAGCATGACAAAAATTAATCGTGAAAATAGAACTTGCTTAAAAAACACAGCGAGGAGGACAAATCGCCAAACGTGAACTTTTTGTCGTTGAAGAGTTCTGTTCTGATCATCATCAGCAGTTCCACTTCATCCAATGTCACATTTTTGGATGAAAATGCTTGACTTGTTGATAAAAACACAAAAATTACTATATGTTTGCCTTGAAGATTTGAGGAGTTCCCTCAATTTCTCATGGATCCCATCATCAGAACTGCGTTTTGACAAAAAAGGGACCAACTTGGATATATATCCTTACAATCAAAAGAAGAATTTTTCAAATAGGTTAAGAAATGACGGAGTTATGGACTAACAAACATTAAAACAAAAAACAAAACAAAAAAAAACATACAACCGAATTGATAACCTCCTCTTTTGTAATTTTGAAGTCGGTTAAAAAGTAATGTATCTTGTTACCACGAGATTATAGCGCGCCAATCAATGCAGTTTTTGAGGAAGTATCAAGTTATGAGTCATAATAGTTTTTAATTTTATTGTTTTATAAGGTTTTTTTTGTGTTTTTAAAATAAATAGTTATTACTATAGCACTATACACCAATATAATATTACTATAAGCACCAACAGCATTCTGGGTGTGATTGCAGATAAGTTCGACAATCCAATTATGTCGCATTGGATCAAGAAGGTCAAGGGCTTCTTGACCTTTAGAAAATAAACTTTAATATTTGTCTTTCTTTACTAACATTATTTTTAAGGCTTACTAACATAATATGGATCTATGGATCAACTGGGACCACTTGGAAATAATTGCTGACTTGCTCAATAGTGGACCGTTTAATTTTTTGCTACTGTTACAGGGCCCACCATGTATAGTCGACTGCAGTCACTTGACTGCAGGTTTGTCAGTGTTTTACAGTGAACCTGAATCCTCGCATGATAACATTTAGGTACAGATACCTTATTCATTATTTTAAAGGGACAACTTTAGGTTCGTGGCTTCGGAAATTGGTTATAAAATGGTCCGTTTGTGGCAGACTTCTGACCATTTAGGTTTTTATAGACAAAATCTATGGAATTAATTCCAAGCTGCTGGAAATGGCTTGCTATAGTATTGACTGCTGGAAATGGCTTGCTATAGTTTTTTGAGGGCCACAGGTCATTGGCTCCATCGGGTGCCTACTAATATCATGCAATATGTTACTATGTAAATAATTAATAATACATGAACTAAGTACAATGTAATGAAATTGACATTCAATGTGAAATTTATCTTTTCTGTGACAAGATGATATATGTAAATGATTTGTAAATGTGAAGATTTTACCAATAAATATATCAATATCAATTTGTTTTCACAATAATTATGTATGGTTTTATTGATTACGACATTATCGATATTTACGAACGGATATCATGATGAGTTTTAGTATTTATACTGGTATAATGAATATGGTATAGCAAATAATGTTTTTCCACCGGCTAAACTCAGAATACGACTAGATTCGAAGAAGTGTCCATCAATTACTGTATTATTTAACATCTGTCATGTCAAATGGCAAAAGAACTAGTCGTTTTTATTTTGACATGGACTAAAACACACTTTTTTTGTTTTTTATACCTTGTCGGTGGCAAACAAGCGTATGGCCTGCCTGATGGTAAGCGGTAACTGCAGCCTACGGACGCCTGTAACTCCAGGGGGGTCACATGCGCGTTGCCGACTCTTTAAAAATTTATACACTCCTTTCTTGAAGAATCCCTTGGACTTGTCAATCATTTAATTCGACAATTGATAGCTACTTCGGGTCTAGACGAATTTGCCTGATGGAAAAAGTAGCGTGAATACTTTTTAAATTTATGTTCTACAATGTCATCATTGTGCGCCTTTACCTATTTCTAAATCTACGTTGATCTTACCTCACCTAATTTTAAACTAAAAAGTACAAGTCAAATAGACTCATAGTTACCTTCGACAGTCACAATTACATCAGATCCTTGGTACCCTTGACTTAGAATTAATTGCGTTAGCTGTAGAGTGTTATCCACGATTTCTCCTTCGTAATGAGCTCGTTGAAATTCCAGTCCCACCACTGAAAATTAACGTCACGATTAAAACAGTAAGAATTCGCAGAAATACTGTAAACATTTACACCGTTCGTTAAGCATTTTCCTATATTGTGTAGGTATATATTTTTGACCCGCGACGCGGAACGCAATAGAAGGCTGTTATAATTATAACTCTAACATATGTATCTGTGTCACATACATACACAGTCTGTCTGTCTTGGGCATCGTAGCTCGTAAACGGGTTAACCGATTTGAATGCGGTTTTTTTTATTTGAAAGCAGGTTTTCCGGCGAAGGTTCTTCAATATGTTTCATCACAATCGGTTCCTTTTTTCAACTTTTTTGTTATCGATTGTTTATTAAACTATGTCCGTAATAATTTTTAAGAAAAAAAAACCGACTTCAATGGGGGAGGCCGGTAAAAGATTATTATACTTAGATGGTGCACTCTTAGATAGATATACAATAAAATAAAAATGGCTATAATGTATGTTTATAATGGTAGAAGACTAAGTACCCTCAATTCCTCATGGAATCATGAAAAAACCTTGCTTGCTTGACAAACGAAACGAAGAGAACAAATCGCCAAACGTGAACTACGCGTCGTTGAAGAGTTCCGTTCTGATCATCATCAGCAGTTCCACTTCATCAAATGTCACTTTTATGAATGAAAATGCTTGATTAGTTCATGAAAATACTAAAATCACTATTTGTGTGCCTTTCACATTTGAGGAGTTCCCTCGATTCCTAATGGATCCCATCATCAGAACTCGAGCATGACAAAAATCAATCGTGAAAATAGAACTTGCTTAACAAACACAGCTAGAAGGACAAATCGCCAAACGTGAACTTTTCGTCGTTGAAGAGTTCTGTTCTGATCATCATCAGCAGTTCCACTTCATCAAATGTCACATTTTTGTATGATAATGCTCGATTTGTTGATAAAAACACAAAAATCACTATATGTTTGCCTTTAAGATTTGAGGAGTTCCCTCAATTCCTCATGGATCCCATCATCAGAAATCAAGCATGACAATAATTAATCGTGAAAATAGAACTTGCTTAACAAACACAGCTAGGAGGACAAATCGCCAAAAGTGAACTTTTTGTCGTTGAAGAGTTCTGTTCTGATCATCATCAGCAGTTCCACTTCATCCAATGTCACATTTTTGGATGAAAATGCTTGACTTGTTGATAAAAACATAAAAATTACTATATGTTTGCCTTGAAGATTTGAGGAGTTCCCTCAATTTCTCATGGATCCCATCATCAGAACTGCGTTTTGACAAAAACGGGACCAACTTGGATATATATACTTACAAAAAACGAATTTTCCAAATCGGTTAAGAAATGACGGAGTTATGGACTAACAAACATTAAAAAAAAAAAAAAAAACATACACCCGAATTGATAACCTCCTCTTTTGAAATTTTGAAGTCGGTTAAAAAGGGGCATCTATTATTTACGTGAGGTGATTTTGGCGAATTTTCGACGCAAAACCATGAATTATAAAAAAACATTCATAGTGTATGTTTGTCAACTTTTCAAAGTTGTAATATCAGAAAATCTTAAAAGCAAGCCTAACGTTTCAAAACAACTTGAAAACTATACAGTACTAAACGTAAGAAAGTCTTATGGCCGCGTTCACACACAAGTGTATAAGTTTGCAAATCTTCATAAGTTCAATGCATAAGCACACAGCATGTCTCCTGTGTCTAAACACGGCCCGTGATAAACCCATGTTTATATAAAGGCAACACGTTTGCTGCATGTCGTACGGCTGTCGCGTCGCCGTCGTGTCGCCGAACATATCTCGTATTGGGTTATGGAGGTTGATGTATGTAAGGTTACAAGTATCTATTAACCTTCTGGTAGTTGCACGACGATGGTTGCCGACGCTCCGCTGGTATACTCCCGGGCAGCTTTGACCACTAGATATATTTGTGCCTCTTGCAACGCCTCCGCGGGCAGTGGATTTGTGACTGACAGAATCACTTGATTGCCGTTGACGGTAATGGCAAAATGATCTGCGGCATAATCTGTGGAAACAGTCACAATGATGCTATTAGTCTCATTTATCAAAGTTATTGAAAACAGAAAAAAAGAAGTTATAACGCTTATACTTAGATTTTTCATATAGTTCTCTCTTTGAATCATCTTTGAATCAAGATGAGTTAGAACGGGACAGATAGTAAGATCATTTTCGGCTGTTAATGACTTGTCTCCATTTAAAAGCATAGCAGGATGTTAAATCCCATATAAACTTTACACACTACAAGGTCAGTTCAGTACAGTTTGCAGTTATGAAAGCGGAGACACCGACAGGTGAAGACCTTTCGGATATCACTTATCTGTCTCTCTCAAACTTACTGATTGGTGCATTAGCGAGAATAGATCAGATCTACAGAAATCTTTCAACTTAAATGAGTGGATCTGCTTTACTCTGATATCTGTGCCCATAAATCTATCTACACTTACGTTTAATTCTGGACTCTATATTTTTATTTATGTAGATTGTCTTTTGTATCGTGAATTTTGGTAAAACTATTCCCTCCCCCTTAGAAAATGTTAAATAAAATAACAGGCAAACTATTGAGTTGTCATTAGATCGTAGCCTCCAAACGGATAAACCGAATCGAGTGCGATTTTTATCGAAAAACTTGTCTGTTGAGATTGTTCTCGTTTCCAAGACATTTACCTCTCATTGGAATTTTTCACAGAGTCTCAGCCAATATTGACGATACATGACAATTCTATATTTTTAGTATGTTTAGTTTTAGTAGAATGTGACCAGATTAATAATATAACATCATTGAATTACATTCTTGCAAAAACGTTATCATGAAATGTCCTATATTAGGTACACAAATTTAAAATCCTTCATTGTGAATTGTCATTGATGATCAACACACCGAGAGAATACTGTAATTATTAGGAATACGACATACTTTAGTTAGTTTAGCGCAACCATATTAACAGAGTCATACCTCCTTCCAAACTGAAATCAACCAGTTCATCGTATCCTTGCTGCAGTGTGATCAATTCCTGAGTGACCTGATGGTTTTCGGTGTAACTTGCAAAGTAGAATGCTTGGCTGAATACAGGTTCGACAGGCAGCTCGAATGCTGCGCTACCGTGGATAGTAACTGTTGTGCTCGTTGTTATGGGAGGGTCCCCGGTTTCGTCTACGTCCTGTAAAATGTTGTATGAGACAGGATAAATAAACACACGACATATACTTGATATAGCATGCTGAAGTAGAAACCATTATACATTAAATACCTGAGATAATTATTTGTACTAACAAAACAAAATATGTTTTTTTGTGGATGGAAAAATTGGAAGGGAAAGACCTCGGCGAACGTACTCCGACCAAATGGGAGACATTCTGCAGAAAGGCCGGGTCAAGAGTACCCTCAATCGGCGCGCGTTCATGAAGAATGTTATGAGAGTTCATATAATAACATCCGTGATCTCTGCCTACCTCTCTGAGAAACAGGCGTCATTATATGTACGTATGTATTTTTTACATAGATATTACTGATGTACGAAGACAAGAAATTTAAGAATGTAGATTATTAAAAATATAACTGAAGCGGATTAGGTATCTCATCTCCATACGTAGGAATAGTGAAAAATAGACTATGTAAACTTCTTAGCAATCTTAAAAAAAATTAGGAGATGACAGCTTTAATCATCTTTATAATAAGGAACGCTTGCGCATCAGTTAAAAGCTTACACAAATTAATCTATTACGAACGTACTGCTGTGCCTGCTATTCGTTTCGAGATAATTGGAAAACGTAAAACCCTACTTATGGAGATATAACCAGGAGCTTACCTATTCGTAACGTTTCGAAAGCGCGGCACTTCATCCGTCAAGTTTTGCATTTGAAAATGTCTCTTACCATGCCGATGAGAGGAATGTTTACTTACCGTAGCACT
Organism: Notocelia uddmanniana; assembly: GCA_905163555.1. Lineage (NCBI taxonomy): Eukaryota > Metazoa > Arthropoda > Insecta > Lepidoptera > Tortricidae > Notocelia > Notocelia uddmanniana. The sequence goes on along the minus strand of LR991058.1, from coordinate 26,185,279 downwards.
GATTGTCAGAATAATCGGCTCAGGAATAGATCTAATAAAAGTCGTGGTTCTCAATACGGCTTTAAATTCCTTCGGATCCGTTGACGCCGGCTCATCGTACGCGATTTCAACATAGGGGTTGTCCTCGATTTCGAAATCGATTCTGTACGTAGTGAGATCGATATCTCGAACGATGATATCGCTGACGCAGTTTGTAATGAGGAATCCGGGCGGGACAGGCGGAGCTATTGTGAATTCGTATGTGGTGGCCACAGACGCGATTGTGTCAGGGGTCTTGAATAGCGGAGGGTTGTTGTTGTTGTCGTTTATTTCTATCCGGATGGTCTGTAATAGTAACGAAGGGTTAATAATGGTATCATTACATACTAAGTGCCTGCTTGAAACGGAGCGGAGGCGATTTTTGCATGTGTTTCATAGACGCTGCACACATAAGCGGACCGGGCACTCATAGTGAAAATACGCTATTCGACAAATGATAACTCTCCGATAATAAGTAATTTCGACAATGACATAGTTGAATGTGTCCTGAAAAATGATACGATCGTGATAAACACTGCATCATTTGATGAACAAGCTCAATAGTAATCCAATTTTAAAAACTTTTCTGGTACTCTATTACAGCGCACTGAAGAGCATTTGATGGTCCTCAAAAAAACATTTTAACTCTAAATGATATTCTTGTTCATCCTAGCGTTCGCCGTTTCGCTTTGCGTTTGTCACCGACGTAGTATAAAAAAAAAGATCATGGGCATTACACGCTCTGTTAGTAAGTACTCAAAGCGACCAGCGTAATAGAACTTTATTTGATATTGATATTTAAAAAAAAAGAAATGTTTTTCCTGTTAGAAGATCAAGGGCTTTTTACAATGAGAAAAATATGTTTTTATATTAACATACATGTTATTATATATTACAGTACATATGGTGCTACTTACTCGTGCGGTAATCAGCAGATTACGTGCATATGTCGAAAGTTTAAAGAGCCATATGTACTGTAAAACTTTGTACGATACACGTGCGACTAGGTAATTCGGAACTCGTGTCGATTTAATTTATCTACTATGTACGGTACTATTATATACGGTAATTTTCTAGAACAGTTTTATTCTTTGCAATAAAACCGTTCTAGAGAATTAATTTATATTTCACTACCATAGAAATCTCTGGAAAAGCATAGAATATTGTTATTAAAATCATAAACCTTCGCAAAGCAACAACAGATTCTATCAGTTACTTTATAACAGGGAAATTTGGGACATAATTACTTGTGTCTCCGGATACTATACATATATAATACCGATAATGTATAACGTAGTGTATAACTTCTCCTAAACTGTTCTCCGCCGCACTGAAGGATGTTTTCAAGACTCTGGACTGGAGAAGGCTAGGCATCAACATAAACGGCGACTACCTCACTCACCTTCGGTTTGCTGACGATATAGTGGTCTTGGCTGAGACCATGGAGGATTTAAGTACAATGCTCAATGACCTCAGTAAAGCCTCCGAGCGAGTTGGTCTAAGGATGAACATGGACAAGACGAAGATCATGTCAAATATCCATGTCGCACCAACTCCCTTAACAATCGGACACTTTACGCTCGAAGTTGTAGACGATTACATATACCTAGGACAGACTGTCCAGTTAGGTAGGTCCAACTTCGAGAAAGAGGTTAATCGTCGAATCCGACTCGGCTGGGCAGCATTCAGGAAGCTACGGCACATATTTTCGTCCAATATTCTGCAGTGTCTCAAGACGAAAGTAGTGTGTGTTGCCAGTGATAACATATGGCACTGAAACGTGGTCGCTTACTATGGGCCTCATAAGAACGCTCAAAGTCACCCAAAGGGCAATGGAGAGAGCTATATTGGGAGTTTCTCTGCGTGATCGCATCAGGAATGAGGCCAGAACCAAAGTGACCGATATAGCCCTCCGAATCGCTAAACTTAAGTGGCAGTGGGCGGGGCACATAGCACGTAGAACCTATGGCCGTTGGGGCGGAAAGGTTCTCGAGTGGCGACCACGTACCGGAAGGCGTAGCGTGGGCAGGCCCCCCACACGGTAGACTGATGACCTAGTGAAGGTCGCGGGTGTCCGCTGGATGCGGGTGGCGCAGGACCGGTCATTGTGGAAGTCTTTGGGGGAGGCCTATGTCCAGCAGTGGACGTCTTTCGGCTGACATGATGATGATGAATGTATAACGTTACCGATGTCAGTTTTTTAAATACTAGACTACGCACCGTGTTAGACACTTTATGGCTCAACATTTTAAGAAACTATTCATAGTTACTTACTAAAGGGGAAGGTAGTGTGGCCCCGTTCGTGCAAGAGAAAGAGAACGTTAAGCTGATGAGGTCGGACGTTTCGTTCTCTTCATACTCTCGGTAGGCCTCGTTCGCACGGAGGACGAAGGCAGAATTTTCAATTGCTGCATCTACGTAGGGGCCGCCGTTGAGAACGTTGTAGGATGTTAGGGTAAAGCCTGAAATTGTAACCAGTATAAATTACCATCAAAAATAATAAGTGGACACCGTCGCCTATGGACGCTTGCAACACTAGAGCCGTCACTCGCACGTTGTCGACTCGTAAGAAACGTATTCACGCGTTTTTAAAGAGAAAAGAATGGCACCATAAAATAATAGTCGAATAGCGTATTGTACAGTCGCGGAATGAAAAGGTGCGTCACTGTTCAAGTCTATTTTAATGCCGTCAATGTTGAAAATTTGGTGAATCTTATCATCGCGACGATACATCGGAGGCAGTCGGAGGTGTACAAAGCCGAGTAAAGCCGAAGCGGCAAGAGCTGAAAATGATCAGGATCTTACCTCCAATATCGGAAATTGCACGTTGGAATATAATGCCCTCGTGGTAATCCTCAATGCGGACTGTAATCGGCAGCTGCCAGACCGACACTCCCTCCATTGTGCATCCTGGAAATTGGGTATTTGCCACATGTTAAAATTTATACTATGTTCTCACTATGGATAGTAAACCATCAATATCACAATAAATTGTAAAATACACAGTTATACCACCACCACCACCGCCATATCAGCCGAAGGACGTCCACTGCTGGACATAGGCCTCCCCCAATTTCATGGCGGGTAAATGCCATAATGCCACGCTTGGCATGCGGATTGGCGATCGCAGTATGTCCAGCGCATTCAGGGATGCTGGTGCCCATCCTTCGGTGGTCTTGTTCGTAGTTTTAGGGCATACCCGGGTCGTCACACAATTATACCAAAATCATAAGATAACTTCTAAAATTCGAAATTTTATTTTTTATTTTTTATCATTTCAAAGTCAGTCGGAGTAGCATCGAGCTAGGTTTGTCCCTAATTTTTTGTTTTGTCCTTTATTGTACTCTAATTGTAATTTGTCCCATATAGACATGCTCGTCTCTAAAAGATGGTTCGAATGGCTCCATCCAAAAAAAAGTCAATAGCGGATTGATGAAGGCTGTTTACTTACGCCGTTTTGTATATATGAAGTTCATATAGTAGAAAACACAAAAGACAGCTGCTAACCTGTGGTCAATAGTTACCATGGATACCTAACATGGGTTCAAGCCAAGGCGATTTGTTGATACCAACCTACCAACCCTGAAAGATTTCATTTCGGACCATTTAGATAAGGGCATACAGGTGGTCGCCCTGTACTTTCACTTTCAGAAAGCATTCAACCGCGTAGATAATGATGTGCTAACTGAGCAATTTGTGCAATATCGGTTTTTCCCCGCAACTACTTAGATCTTTACCAGTTATTTACGCGATATGAAGTACGTGCTTTATCTCCAAGACTTTCCAGACTCGTTCACAAGTCAGTCAGGGCTCTATAATGCATCCTCTGCTTTTCGGTGTTATGATCGACGATCTGGCTTCAGTTCTTAGATCTGCGAGATGTTTGCTTTATGCGGATGATCTTAAGCTTATTTATAGTGTGCAGGAGGTCTCAGACTGTGCTAAACTTAACCTCGTACAGTCAACAGCAAAAGTAGATGATCATTGTAATACCTTGTCACTTTCACTACTTTGATGCATCCCAACTGTCACAGTATTGTTATGTTAGTGCGATAAAGTACTAAAATGATCATCTACTTTTGCTGTTAACTGTACATCCTTTGAGTCCTTTTTTTTTCAACTGCAGTAGTCGTAGTTAGCTACCCAGTTTACTACACAGTGTTTATGATCAGTATGTATATGGTATTTAGTGCATCCTTAATTAGTACTTAGTGAAGTACAATGGGCAGTTATAATGTGATTTGCAGTTAAAATCGCAGGTCTGAAGTACTATTGTTAATTTGTACTTGTACAAGTACGCCGGGAACTATTAAGGATAAAGATTTTAATAAACTATCATAAAACTCACCATGGCTGCTGTGGATGGATGCCAAAAGGCAGACGATGAATAAAGATTTCATCCCAAATCCCATTTTGAGTGTATCATAATGTGGTAAACGTATATTATATTCTTTGACAAGAAATTATATTACTTCGCGTACTCTCTCTATCGTTTTCATAAGCACAGTACTTATTAAATTGTATAATTTTTATTGCACAACACCGCTTAAGACCCGGAATTCAATGATTAAATACGTCAACATGTACAAAAATGTACATTAAACTAACTCCATGTAAGATAATCATTGTTATCTATCGATTGATATCATTTAAGAGGAAATTGAGTGATAATAAATAGCGATAACATTCGAAATGCGACAAGTGTGATAATTAAAGCATTTGTTTTTGAATGATATGCGATGAAGTCATTTAAACATACACAGTGTATACGTCGGTACCCTAGTTCACAATCGTACTAATTATGAGGAAAAATTTGCTGTCATTAGAACTTTACTACGGTGCACTAATCATAAAGTCCTAATTTCGCTACCTTTTTTCTCCTTATTAGTACAATAGCATCGACGTGTACGTGCGTATAAGGAAACCTATCAGATAATGTATAAATGTAAAAGGCATTAATTAGCCTTTGATGCGTTACGAATGTTTATTTATATTTAATACCTTTTCAATGGTAGTAAATAAATTGGTCTCTTTTCACAATAAGGTCTAGTTTCCCCTTGGGTTGGAAGGTCGGATGGCAGTCGCTTCCGTAAAAACAAGTGCCTACGCCAATTCTGGGGATTAGGTGGCGGAACCCGGGCATCCTTCAGGATGCAACTGTACGAAGATAACGCTAGGATAAAAAAAAATGATGATGATGACCTTTTCAAAATATTCTACCATTTTTTGAATATTCGCACATACCACACATAACTAAGTATATACACATTTTTCGTGTCTTTTATTTGTGTTAAGGATCAATAGAGGTAGACCATTTTCTAGGATGACTATACCCACGTGTACGTGGAACTGACAGATAACGCACCACCTAACAGTGTTGTCAAAGCTTAGAGTTTCAGGAGTCCTCTAAGACTCATCATCATATCAGCCGAAGGACGTCCACTGCTGGACATAGGCCTCCCCCAAAGAGAGCCACAATGACCGATCGTGCGCCACCCGCATCCAGCTGACTCCTGCGACCTTTACCAGGTGATCAGTCCACCTGGTAGGGGCCTACCCACGCTGCGCCTTCCGGTACGTGGCCGCTTCTCGAAAACCTTTCGGCCCCAACGGCCATCGGTTCTACGTGCAATGTACCCCGCCCTCTGCTACTTAAGTTTAAACGAATGCAAACGAGTTTTAACTCAACACGTTAGAACTCCATTTATTGCAAGATCTCTAACTAATCGTTCTTGTAGCTACAACTCGCGATAGACAAGAATCATAGAATCGCATTAGGACTAAGAATCTCTCTCTTTCGTTCGAGTCTTTTTCTGTAATAAGTTTGTACACGACCTGTTTTATAAAGGGCTCATCTGTGAATTAGTAACTAACATATATATATATATATTTTTTTTATACCACGTCGGTGGCAAACAAGCGTACGGCCCACCTGATGGTAAGCGGTCACCGCAGCCTATGGACGCCTGCAACTCCAGGGGTGTCACATGCGCGTTGCCGACCCTTTAAAAATTTATACACTCTTTTCTTGAAGAATCCCATACTGTAGTTCCTCGGGAAAACCTCGGCAGGGAGCTCATTCCACAACCGGAGCGTCCGAGGGAGGAAGTTCCTCTGAAACCGTACCGTACGCGACCATTTAGGTTCTAAGGTGTGAGGATGAATGCCCTGCCGACGGCGAGCAGTGCGATGATAGAAAGCGGCCGTGGGCATCATATCGAATAGTTCTTCGGAACACAACCCATTATACAAGCGATAGAACACGCACAAGGAGGCAAAGTTTCTTCGTTCGTGTATTAAACATTTTTTCGCCAATGTTTTTTTTCGTACCTAGCTGAGAGCTAGTTTGGAAACTCGTGATGGAAATGAAAGACTCGAGTGTAGTTGCACGGATGACGCAAAACCATCGACCCGACGATTGTAAACCTTTGAGTTCACCGACTATTTCTGTGCCTCTAGTATAAAAGGGTCAAACTCGAAAAACTAAATTATACAGGACGGCTTAAAAAATGTTTCAAAACGGTTTAACTTTGCACTTTTAAACAAAAATTTATAATTTATTTTAGTTTTAGGTAGCACAATTAATGAACTATGAAATTGATTATTTAATAACCGGTATGTTGGCAAAATAAGGGAAAATTTTGGATAAACTCGACTTTAACCCTTTTTTACTAGAGGAACAGATTTTATAATTGAGTCGATACTACAAAATAAAGACTCCAGAAATTGAGTCGTATACATCGAGTGTAGACTAGGTAATGTTCTCTTATACAATTCTTGTAATATCGGGCTCCAACTACGAACCACGAATTCGCAAAAGAAATATCTACTTAGGGAGGCACAATAGGCACATCGTATAGCCTCAGGAGATACAAATATTACAAATGATTACGGCCCGCGAAATTCCTAGAAGAAACCGGTCTAATAATAATTATAACTAGTTACCCGCGCGGCTTCGCCGCGTCGACGTACTACGAAGAATGCAAGCGAAGCCACGGGATAGAATACTCCTATGCGTATTCGGAAGGTCCATTACAAAGTCGATTTAAAAACATTCGTGCTTGATCATCACGGCTAGTCGTCAAATTTACAGTAAATGTCAGCCTTATTTCAAGAAATAAGATCTACCTACTAACTTGCTACTAACTATGAGAATTTCTATGAAAAATATGCATCTTAGCAACTTCAGTCAATTTGGCCATCTGATAAATTGATAATAATCAGATAATTTTAGTGTTTTGAATGTGTGTGCGTTGATTGTTTCAGTGTAATGGTGCGTAGTAACATGAAAATATTCTGATGTGTGGTTTTTTATGTGTGTGTTACCTCCCCCAATTTACAAAATATTTTGTTCGGTAATGTGCGCTGATGGCGTCTCTTGTCTAAATAATGCTCTAATACTCGTAAGGTACGCAAACTCAGAGTACCCCAGAGAAGACGTCTAATAATAATACCGTTAGCGAGCGATATGATCATATCATATACTTACTAAATTGAATAAGAGCGACTGTGAGGGATATATCATTTGTTGTCTTTGTAATAGTTCCGCAATTAAGAATGTTCTGTGATATGACTCCTATCCTACCCTCCCTTAGAGTACCCCTGAGAAATTTTCAAATCATAACACCACTACGGAATAAGAGCGACAGAGAGAGATACATCATTTGTAGTCTTTGTCATAGTTCCACTTTTTTATTTGGATCATTATCATGTCCACGTCATACCCGCCCAAATTAAAGAGGTTGTTTATGATAAGGCGCCAGCACTTTAAGACAAATTCTCAATTTAGGTGGGTAAGAGCTTTTCCGTCCCCCTTGGTGGAACTCGTACTCGTATAGGATCTCTTTAGAAATACTGTAAGTATCCTCATAACCTATTCTATCTAATCTAGAAAAAAAAAACAATGCATGCGACATTGGCGACATTGGTATTAACATTTGATGCCGGAACCACGCAATGGGCCATTATGGGCCAACGTATAGGTCGCAGTTATGCATTAAAGGCCGTCGCTTTCCATCAGGTGAGACTAAGGCCAATCGCCAGTCAGTCAATCATAAAAAAACATATTTGCATCTCGTTCCACCGCATAACTGCTTCTTGTACGTGGCCCATCATGGCCCATCGTGTGGTTTTGGCATGACAGTTGTGAGGTCTATTTTGTCAAGTGAAGTAACTGGGTTAAAATCTTTCGTTATATCTATCTCTATAACACTTGCTTATTGGTGTGATAGAGAAGGAAATATAATGAACTTCGATCTTCGGGTGTTTCGGGTAGACCCCCTGACCGGCACTGTCACTGTTGCAGGTGACACTGATACAGTATATTTTTAACTTTTAATTGAACATGTTACCAATAGTGGTAATCTTATTCATCCTTTCAATGTACCTACGCCCTTTTAGAACGTGGCAGTTTAACGTGACCATTATCCCCCTTATTTTGGACATGTTTACTGAAACGTAACAAAGAGAAATATACATGTCCTCTAACTTTTCGAGTATTATTAACCTTTTCGACGCTAACAACGTACCTATATTGCGCACCAAAGGTCCGAAGCCAACGACGTATATATCCGTCATGGCCTCTAATGAAGATATCAACCTACATGCATTTCTATAGGGTTCAACTTTGCGTTTGACATCCTCAGACAAACATTGATGAATAGCAAATTAACCCCTTGAACGCTATACTTTATGAACGGCAGTGACACTTACACGTCAACTAAAGAACGAAAGTGATTTTGACAACGTACGTTATAACTCCCATGTTGTCGACAATTAAAGGGTTTAATTATTTTTCTGACGTCTTAATTTTGTTAAAGTATTTAACCTTTTAAGCGCACTATCAATAGAAATGCATCTAGGTTGATATCGCATTGGACGCCGTCACCATGACGGATATATTCGTCGTTTTGTCGAATCAATGGTGCGCATATACGTTGAATACGTTATTGGCGTCCATTGATGTACTATTGGCGTCGTAAACGTTTATTAGTGCAACATTGTTTTCTCGTCGGTTTGATCTGAATCCACCAATAAGTAACGTCTACTGATTGAACTTCTTTGCTTATGATCACCCTACTGGTATGGCAATAGGTGGAAGAGAGACACACTTAGACAAAGCTAGCCTCTTCTCTTTCAATATGTTTTGCAGCTTATCTATGATTAACTCAGAAACAGTTCTGTAACTCACAACGTAAAGTTTAATTTGGTTTGTCATTGTTTTGGCAGATATCAATATCAGTCAAGATATACGGAACGTATAAGTATATTTGAAACGTCATTGGTTTATTGTATATCAACTTCTTTGAAGTATAAACCATGACAATTTAATATTGACATAATTAGAGCACAATAAAAAAAAGTTGACACAATACGTCTGTCATTTATGTAAACTGTAAATACTTAGACCGAATATTATTGTAAACAAATTAGTAATTTTACTTTCGTTTATTGTTAATAATATTGAGTATTTCTCGACTCAAAAGTTTTATATTGTAATGCTGTACCAGATATTTCTTACAGGAACATATTAGTTCATATTTAATTTTATGTCATCCGGAATCATACCATAGCAAGTTCCCAAGTCACGTGGAGGTCACGTGTTAACCAAGCTAAATTTTGACACCTCGTACAATTCTACCAAGGTAAGCTGACCCCTCGCTTGTATGCGGCGTCATCGAACACTATTTTGAGGCTTATATTTGTCGGGGCATCCAGGATTTTTCGTAAATATCATTTTATTAGTTTTCCAGGCCAAAAATAAAAAAAACTAAGACCTTATTGCACATCTGCAGGATGGGACGAATCCTATGGTATATAATTTATCAAAATCGGTCCATAACTGTAGATCTGATGGGCATTATAAAGATCGGCTTCGCGTAATATATATATAGATAGATAGATAGATAGATAGATAGATTATAATAATAAATGACGAAATTAAATCTTTCCCCTATATTTGTACTCGTTACTTAGATAAAAGGCCGTGTCTTACCAGCAATGCTATTTACAGTGTCTCACCTCACCGCTCACCCTTAGTATATCTTGACGCCGGGACTCGTAATAACAACAAGTAATCGGAGGTCTGACGTATTGGTTCGCCTGGGGTGAGGTGAAGCGTTGTACGGACTACTAGAATGTTAACGTTTATGGCACTAAGACAGCCAGACTTAAGTCGGGTTCTTTATGACGATCTATCAAATCCAAACATAATTACTAGTGGTTTTCACCGACATATGAACTCGTGATGTACTCTTTTAAAAAAATAAAGATAAAGTAGGTATCCAACGAGGAACGATATCACGGACTTTCCTAAAAGTATGTTGCTATTTAAATGAGGTACCATCGCCTTGTAATTATTAGAAGATTGTGTTAAAAATAAAAATATTGTCAGTAAAATAGTACCTTTTACTATTAGTAAAAACCCTATCATTAATATACTTATATAATAAGGCACCGGTGAAGATGATATAACAGCCGGCCTCCTGAAGGCGGGTAGAAAACCGGTCCTTCAGAAGTTGTTTGTCTCCGTCTTAATAAAAAATAGTAATGTCAGGCTGGTCCTTTGGGATAGACAGATAGATAGATAGATTTATTTATTTATTTCTGAAAATTTACATGTTATTTAATAAAATGTCAATAAAATAGCATGAATTCACAAAAAGATCGTCAGAGTGTATACGAATAATAAACAAAATTGAATACAAAGCAAAAATAATAAAATTAAAAGGTAATACATTTAAAACAACAATTTCAATAATAATACTAAATGTACAATGTCAAACTTATAAGATGTAGTTTAAATGTCAAATCAATAATAGCTAGGCTAGGGTACCCTAGACATAAATGGTCAAAAATTCAAAACAATAATAATAATAAATAAATAAATAACAATCATTAATATACAATGATGGTCATTTTAATCCTAGAATAGAAATTAAATCCGAAATTCTAGACTATTATGCGTAGATAGGCAAAGCTCATCATCATCATGTCAGCCGAAAGACGTCCACTGCTGGAAATAGGCCTCCCCTAAAGACTTCCACAATGACCGGTCCTGTGTAAAATATGTAAATTAAATATTGTTGTATGTTGCTGTCCTTAGGCACCTCGGAGGTGCAAAGGGCCTTCGATAAATCGCACCACGCCTTCCTGTCTTCAGCCACGTTTCTGGCCTCGTTCCAGCTTAGTCCGACGGCTCGCAGCTCACTCTCGATGGTCCGCCGCCATATATGCACCGGGCGTCCGCGGTTACGCCTACCGCCCGGCGGCTACCATTCGAAATTCGCTCGCGTTGTTAATTCCCCCTCTTCGAATAGTGTGGCCGAACCACTTCCACTTGCGCATCGCGATCTCTACACTAATAGGAGATTGATGGCATATGTTCCAAAGATCTTCGTTCCGTATCTTTCTTGGCCAGAAAACGCGGAAGATCGTCCTCAGGGACTTGTTGACGAAGACCTGTAATTTGTTCGTCAGGCCCTTCGTCTCTCTCCACGTTTCACAACCAAAAAGCAGTACTAACGTAAAGTCAGTACTAAAATAAATATTAATTAAATTAAATAGTAACGAGTAACACAAGTATATAAATTTGTAACTAACATATATGAATTCTGTCCGAAATAAAAGATCATTATTATATATCAGAATAGAGAGCGGACCCGCGCTGCAGTGTACGTAAATAGAAAGTAGGGTCGTGGAAAGGTTGATTGGCTGGACGAGCGTGGCCGACTCCAAATATTTTTGATGCCAACTTAACCTTACTTTCTAAGTGGCTTCGTAACTACACGTCACTGAAATTGTCGACGCCAAGGATCCTAATGCTCTTAGACATGGTTAGGGATGTGCCCTGATACTCAGGGACTACAGCAAAAGGGCCTTTTTCAGCGGTAAACGCGCAATCTTGCGCCTTAGTGGGGGTTGAACTGTTGAACTTTTACACCGAAAATACATCAATGATTATGAGATGAGTCATAACTACCTCAGAATCAGCATTGAGTGCCGCTCTATAACCTGGTGGTGCCAAGATCCATTACTCACAAAGAGAGAGCTCATAACTCAATACTTTAGATCATAACATTACTTTTACTTTTTTTCGGGGGTCATAACTTTAGATAAAAATTTCTCCCATTTGAATAAAGATTTTTTTGTACACAAGAGGTTACTGCAAATGCTCTAAAGAAGTGTCCTTTACATTTATTGCTCCTATTACAGGTCACACCCTGTATACGTCCCACTGCTGGGAACAGGCCTTCTCTCATAGATGAGAGGGAAAGGTATTAATTAGTTGATACTTCAGTATGCAGATTGGGGACTTCAAATACACCGTTTAATTTCTTTGCAGATGTATGACGGTTTTCTCACGATGATTTCTATCACCAAATAGCTGGTGAATATTAAATGATAAAACTTATTGGTACAACCGGTTCAAGCCGGGGTTCGAACCGACGATCACCGCTTGTCAGCCACATACTTGAAGTACTTTGCCCCCGAATATAGAAATAAATAAGGAAATAACAGACTCTGTTTGTTATCCTTTCATGATAGCGCTGAACCGATTCAGATGTAGGTATTATGGGTACTTATATTATGTTATGACCCACCACCACCACCATATCAGCCGATGGACCTCCACTGTTGGACTCCCCCAATTTTATGGGGGTAAATGCCATTATCGCCACGCTTGGCATGCGGGTTGACCGCGGGTTGCGGGTTGATGTTATGACCATAATAATGTAATTCGTGTCTCAAAGAAGGATATAGGATAAACAAATCTTCAATTAATTCCCTATATGGGCTGAAATGGTGAGCTTCCCAATACTGACTAATTTCCTTGTGTGCAACTAATGGAATTTCAAACTCAATTAGATATAATTATTGTTCATATCATTACAATCATTTTTGAATACATTAAAAGGCGGCTGATATCCTATCAGTAGCGATCTATAAAGCAACTCATGCTGATATAAAAAAAAAACCCATCAAGTGTGAGTCAGACTTGCGCACGAAGGGCTCCGTACCATTATCTATAATAAAAACGGCAAAAAGTCCGACTCGCAATTGGCTACTTTTTAGTATTTGTTGTTATAACGGCAACAGAAATACAGCATCTGTAAAAATTTCAACTGTCTAACTACCAGGATTCATGAGATACAGCCTGGTGACAAACGGACAGACACACGGACGGACAGCGGAGTCTTAGTAAATAGGGTCCCGTTTTCCCCTTTGGGTACGGAACCCTAAAAATTGGCCATTACCTGATCTTAGGTTATTTTTCTACTTTTGGGTCATTTGAGCGTTACTTAATTTTGCTAGTTTCTAATATTTTCTGTACTTACCATCGTTCTATTCTTCTGTATGAATTATAATAATAATAATAAATATACTTTATTGCGCACTACAAAGTGAGAACAGTATAAACAAAAACCTCAGACTAGTACAATGCAACAACAGGCGGTCTTATCGCTTATGAGCGATATCTTCCAGACAACCTTTGGGTAGCAGGAAATTCATAACTCACAACAGTTTACCGGTAGTGCAGAAATTGAAAAGAGTGCTTTGAAGACACATTCATCAATACTATAAAGAAATAGATAAATAATAACAATGATAGCATAATAAATAGACTATACTAACAGTGCAAGAAACGAATACAACATATAAATATATACATATACAATAAGTATATAATTTACACATGCAAAAAGTAATCAAGGGAGCGACTTATTTAAAAAAACCAAATGGAAAATTTTGAAAGACCCACGATGGTTGTACTATTTTATGTGCATCAGAGTAAACTGACGTTAACCATTCGAACCTTACATTGAGTTAACTTATACCAATGTTCACTTCACTATGGTGCTGATAGTACCTAATAATAAAATAAAATAATTTATACCAAAAAAAACCTACTCCAATTTTGTACTTCGCTATGCCTCACACATGACATTTTTACATATCCTTCCCACTTCACCACCCGTACTGCTTTCCGATAGGAAATGAGGTGGTTACTACAGACCCTAACCAAGTTACTTTATATGGGTTCCGTCGATTCCTCAGGGAACCCATACTGACCATCAGTTCCTCAGCATAAGTTCCATTCCACTTCAAAACGTGTATTTTTACGAGCATTAGTTGCTACATTGAGAATCGCCGATTAAATACAGAACTTGACTACAATTTTTCCTGATTTTTGGTAGGAAATACCGCCATTAAAATTTTGATATTTATGCGAGTCGTAGGCCAATAAAAGTCAAAAATACTTTATTTTGGACATATTCCAGTAGGTATCCATATCGGGTTAGTAAAGCAATGGCTATTTAAACACAAAATTAAATAAGAAAAAAGACAAAAGGAAAAATAAAATGGTCTTTACTAGAAAAAAATTAGAGGTGTCACTACTTCACAGCCACATAATTTTTTTTTAGAGGTCTCAATGCATATCTGAATAAAGAACAACATTTCAAAATTAGTAACAAAAAAAATAAAAAGAATAATAAATAAATTGCTTTTATATATCCCGAAAAACGATACATTAAAGAAAAGCCTTCAGAAAATCATAAGTCAAAAACTGTCACTAGTATGATGTTGATACTTAGCATAAATATTCTTTACCATAAGAGGTGCTCACAAAAAAACCCCGAGTCAAATTGATTTAAGGGCCGTCTTACTGTGGAAACCCGACTACGGCCTTTCAACTTCACCATTTTACTCATGGATTCAAGGATTTCCCATACCAATCTTTTTTTTCATCATCATCATCCTATCAGACGATAGACGTTCACTGCTAGATATAGACCTCCCCTAAAGAGTGCCACAATGACCGGTTCTGCGCCACCCGCATCGAGCGGACTCCCGCGATCTTTACCAGGTTATCAGTCCACCTTATGGGGGGCCTATCGACGCTGCGCCTTTCAGTACGTGGTCGCCACTCGAGAAACTTTCCACCCCAACGGCCATCAATTCTACGTGCAATGTGCCCCTCCCACTGCCACGAACCCACCACCACCACCTGCCCCTGCTTTCAAATAGCTATATCGGTTACTTTGGTTCTACTGCAGATGACCACATTTCTGATGCGATCACACAGAGAAAAACACCTTTTACAACAACACACACTTTGAGAAAAAATATTTTTACCGCCTTCCAACCCAAATCTGCATAGTTTTTGCAGCCTATGTCCTCGCCGAAGATCCAGTTAAAACACGTTACTGAAGATTGTATTGTAATCCATTCACCCGTTTTCACGTGATGCCCAGACAAATAAACAGATAAACAAACAAACAAACAACCAGACAAAAGTTTTAAAAACTGTTCAAGTGTGTTTTGTAATCGTTTCTATAGTGGTCGGCGGTTAAGAAGTCAATCCTGACATCAGTCATTTCCATAGATTTTATAAACTAAAAGTCACTTTGAGGTTATAAACTGTATGGAAATGACAGGTGTCAAGTTTGACTTCTTAACCGCCGCCCACTATAAGCTCCCTCAATAAATTCTTTTGCTTATACCTATCTTCAATGTAAAGATCTCCGACCCTCTACAGCTTTATAACATGTTTAAAATACGAGTAGATTAACTTCTGGTACACAAACAACATTATTACAAATTAATTATGCAAAAAACAACAAACGCCATTAAAAAGGGCCCCACTGACTCAGCATAATTAGTAAGACATAAAAAGAGAGGTAAAATACGTAAGTATACGATTTTGAATGAGGTTGTCTGGAAAAAAATCGCACTTTATCGGTAAGACCTCCTGTTGTTTACCTTTACTTTTAAATAATAAATCAATAATAATAATGGGGTCAAACAATCATAACATTTCACATTTATAAATATGTAAAATGTTATGAAATATAGGTCGATTCACAAGAGCTCGCGCGGAATGTCTATGAAATTATTGACAGCTTCATACATTTTCCGCGCCAGCTCTTGTGAATCGACCTATACAATGTAATAAATATGAAAATAATACAAATTATTAATGGTAAAAGATATTTTAATGATTTAAACAAGGTATTATTCACTGACATTCACAGTTGACCTTGCTGCGTGCTCTCCGCCATCTATATCAAAAACGGTAAAGCGTATGAATAAAAATGTTGTAACAAAAATTTTAGCAAATTTATTGCTCAACAATTTATTAATAGATTATTAACGGTAGAGCGCCGTACTCGTAGGCTTCTCGAGGATGATCCGGCGGTTGAGTCTAAGGCGTCTAGGCCTAAGGCGTCACCCGCCTCCGCTGCCCGACGGTCATAGTCGCCTGTTTGGTAGCATGCCCTATGGTTGTGTACACGCAGCCTATATAACTAAGCCGCCATTAGAATCTGGGACTCTTCAAGGCAAGAGTGAATAGGCTATTACTGAAGCAGTGAGCAATAATAGATAGATTTTAATTTAAATATTTGCATGCTGTTTGTGGACGGTTGAATTAGGAGATACTTAAAACTAATGTATTATAGGAACTGTAATCTGACCCTATTCACGCAAATAAATGATTTATGAGCAACATCTTAGACCTTGTCATCGTTTTCCATCAGGTGAGACAGTTTTTCATAAAACAAATTGATAGTTCATTTCAATCATTCATTTTTGTGACCATTGATCTTGAATAACTTCGGCTCAGACACGAGATTTTATGAGACTTTTGAGGTAACTTATATATCGCCTAAGGTTAATACAAGTTTCCAGCTTATTATCTCTCATTCCGAGGCTGACCCCTTTTAATTGTTTAGGTGATTTTTATATCTAATTTTTCTCAATGAAATTTCGTCATTACGTGCGTTATAAGATTATAAACAGGCTTCAAAGAATATGTTGCAGGCGGAACAACTCGGGATAACGGTAAAGAAATCTCATAGAAAATTGAAACCTAGGCCGGGTAGTAATTTTTTTAAATTTTAAGTTCAAATATGGCGTTTTTGAAGTTTGTTTTTTGAGTGGTGTATTTTTTTTTTCATTGCATATGTTTGAGAAAAGCACTAGACAAATATCGGCGAGAAACGTTGTGCTGCAGAGCGCGTATCCCTATCCTACTTGGCCTGCAACCCTCCGTTTCCCGGCCTCTACAGTAATGTACTATTATTACAAGCGACAAGAAATGAAACACATACAAACATAATTTTTAAGAAAAAAAAAACCGACTTCAATGGGGGAGGCCGGTAAAAGATTATTATACTTAGATGGTGCACTCTTAGAGATATACAATAAAATAAAAATGGCTATAATGTATGTTTATAATGGTAGAAGACTAAGTACCCTCAATTCCTCATGGAATCATGAAAAAACCTTGCTTGCTTGACAAACAAAACAAAGAGAACAAATCGCCAAACGTGAACGTCGTTGAAGAGTTCCGTTCTGATCATCATCAGCAGTTCCACTTCATCAAATGTCACTTTTATGAATGAAAATGCTTGATTACTTTATGAAAATACTAAAATCACTATTTGTGTGCCTTTCACATTTGAGGAGTTCCCTCGATTCCTAATGGATCCCATCATCAGAACTCGAGCATGACAAAAATTAATCGTGAAAATAGAACTTGCTTAACA
Organism: Notocelia uddmanniana; assembly: GCA_905163555.1. NCBI lineage: Eukaryota > Metazoa > Arthropoda > Insecta > Lepidoptera > Tortricidae > Notocelia > Notocelia uddmanniana. The sequence goes on along the minus strand of LR991058.1, from coordinate 26,167,709 downwards.
AACACAGCTAGAAGGACAAATCGCCAAACGTGAAGTTTTTGTCGTTGAAAAGTTCTGTTCTGATCATCATCAGCAGTTCCACTTCATCCAATGTCACATTTTTAGATGAAAATGCTTGACTTGTTGATAAAAACACAAAAATTACCATATATTTGCCTTGAAGATTTGAGGAGTTCCCTCAATTTCTCATGGATCCCATCATCAGAACTGCGTTTTGACAAAAACGGAACCAACTTGGATATATATAATTACAATCAAAAAAAGAATTTTCTAAATCGGTTAAGAAATGACGGAGTTATGGACTAACAAACATTAAATAAAAAAAAACATACAACCGAATTGATAACCTCCTCTTTTGAAATTTTGAAGTCGGTTAAAAAAGGGCTGAATTCACAACTTCAAAGTCACAATTAGAGTTTTTCAAGGGTACTTCAAATGACATTTAATATTATAAACTTGGTCTGAAAAGTGATGATAACATTATTTGGGTTTCCCCCGAGCCACTTTGTATATTTATTAAAAACGAGCCAAGTGCGTGTCGGACAACGCACAATGAAGGGTTTCGTACCTACTACTGGTACCTCTCATTTAAAACCACTATCCTGCACTTTGAATTAAAAAGGTCGTATCGTACTGGGAATAACGCTAGGAGGATGATGATGATTGTCATAGGAAACTCACGACACTTACAGCCTTTTGTCTTATAGACTTCTTATAAGTTTTTCTGTAATATATAGGTAAAGGACTAGTTTCAGCATATTTAAAAATTGTAGGCCCATTAGCTTCAGAGATAAGGGCGGGGTATGGTAAATTTTCGCTTATTTTCTTAAATAATTTAAAAACTGTTTATTTTATAATTATAAAAAATATTTGTTTTGAGATTTTTACAACAAGCACCTTTATTAGATATCTCATACGATATAGTTTCCAACCGTTTTTTCAATTTTCTTATTGACCCCTCCAAAGTGATTCCATCTTTAAGATTTATTTATTTCCGTTACATGTTCGTCTTTGGGTCACTGACTTACATATTTGTACCAAATTTCAACTCAATCGGTCGAGTAGTTTTGGAGGAAATTGGCTGTGACAAACGGACCGTTCCGTTTCCTTTTGAGGTACGGAACCCAAAAAAGTATTAAAATCATTCGACTAGGGAACGATAGAAATACCTTAAATACATAGGCACAAACTATTCCTCTTTACTATGTAATTAGATTAGTGAGGTAGAAAAAAAAACTGAAACTCGAAAAGACGACTGATTAAGCAATATTGGAGTGAAGGAATACTATTCTTTTCTCATAAGACATGTCACACATGCGTAACGCTTGCACGCACATGCAGTGTAACATGCCATATTTGTATTGCCACATTGGCGCCAGCACCTAACTGCATTCGACGAATAACGCTTATACCCACATCTAAAAACATGTTGACCTTATGCCACCTTACTAAGATAGACGCTAACTAGGCGTCTATCTTACTACTCCTACGACAGTCACAATTTTGTGAATAGGCACATAGTTACATTTCACGGGCACAATTACGTCACTAGATACATAATTACTTTTGACAGTCACAGTTACGTCAGCAGGCGCATGGTTACTTTCGATAGACACACTTACGTCAGTAGACGCATAGTTACCTTTGACAGTCACAGCTACGGCAGTAGGCGCATAATTATCTTTGACAGTCACAGTTAAGTCAGTAGGCGTATGGTTACCTTCGACAGTCACAGTTACGTCAATAGGTGCAAAGTTACCTTTGACAGTCACAGTTACGTTAGTATGCGCATAGTTACTTATGACAGTCAAAGTTACGTGAGTAGGCGCATAGTTCTCTTCGACAGACCAAGTTACGTCAGTAGGCACATAGTTACCTTCGTCAGTCACAGTTACGTCAGTAGGCGCATAGTTACATTCGACAGGCATTGTTACGACAGTCTCACGTCGTCGTCGTACGTACCTGGGTACGTGGTACCCTTGACTTAGAATTAATTGTGTTAGGTGTCGAGTGTTATCCACAATTTCTCCCTTGTAATGAGGTCGTTGAAATTCCAGCCCCACCCCTGAAAAATAAAGTCACGATTAAAACTAAAACAATGAATTCACAGACTTGCTGTAAAAATTTACACCGTTTTCGTTAAAAAAAAAAATTCTATATTATGAAGGTACAGAGGTATACTTTTTTGGAGAAAATTATTATAAAATCAAAGATTCTACTAACACATAGCAGTTCTAAGTGTCAAATCGACATTTTTTTGAGAACTATGCAGTACTACGCCTAAGGCCGCATTCACGTTTAGGTTCAATGCCGCGCTACACGCGGCCACAGGCGCCACAGGCGTCACCCGCCACAAAGTAAAATATATATACTGAGAAAGAGATACCAGTGAAATTACTTCACATAAATCGTAGCGCCGTAGTGTACTTATATTTAGTAAGAACTAGCCACACGACCGCTGCATCTCTGTCACTTCAATATGCAAGTGCGATAGAGATAGCACCCAGTGGCATCTGGTACTAACAAGTTAAACTAACATTTCCACAGAAAAATGCGTACTTCGAGCTAAACGGCCCCCCCCCCCCTGTCACCCGCCTCCGCTGCCCTCCGGTCAGCCAATCAGCATGCAGTCGCCTGTTTGGTAGCAGTAGTCCTATGGTCTGTTTTTCAATGGCTGTCTACCACGGAATAAAGTATTTTTTATACATAAATTATTAACATGACATAATTTTTATTATTTTATCGACAAGTGTATATTGGATATATACAGTTTTTTGGGATTGGGGTATTATGGGAATAAGGTATTTAGCGTACGGCCCGCCTGATGACAAGCGGTCACCGCAACCTATGGACGCCTGTGTTAGTATATAGTCGTGTTAGTTACACTTACGTTACTATTAGATTATATTTCTCATTTAAATCGAATCTAACCACAACTGCAAATATAAATTTATAAATACTTTTCCCGATTTTACTTTCAATAGCCACACTATTTTTAGTTTATGATTATAATATAGCGTCAGTGAAGTCCATGAATAAATGAATAGTTACTTTCTATATTTTCACACGTAATTGTTATGCAAATTGCATTTTATTTAATTGCTACTATTAATTACACTAGTAGGTGCAGTGATTCTTATTTTTAACGCAACTTGTATTAATTAAACATTTAGCTGTTGTTAATTTACACTAATATAAATTGTACCTTATTCTGTATTTTTACAACAATAAACTATAATTAAAGAATTATTTTAAGTGCGAAATATTTTAAAATGAAATTGTATTGACGGACATCCTGGCTGTTCTTTGTTCTGTTGCTATAAAAAGGGGTGGAGCCCAGTTTACAGACACATTCAGTTGAAGACCAGCAACGAGTTAACAACAGGTATGATGTTGCTTCAATTGCTTTTTGAATTATTGTCCTACAACGTATAATGTATAATATTTTATTAATTTTAGTGTGAAGTTAAGTGAAATTAATTTATCTACATGGTACCACGTGGCATACTGCTTATTCCTAATGATTTGCCGAAAATTGCAGAATATTTTATTATCTATTTAGCTTGTATTCTAATATATATCTACCCGATTTATAAAGTTATATCTTAAAGGAGTCCTTTATGTTCATGTTCTATATTGGTACCATGTGGCACACTGCTGAATTCCTAGTGATTCGCTTAAGATTGCTGTATACTTATGATCCATTTTGCATGTTACTTTTAATACGTATGTACCCGGTTTATTTAATTATATGTTGGTGGATTTCCTCATGATCAAGTTCAAGAGGTTAATTAAATATGGTATTACGTAAAACATGGATACAATTATTGTTATAAACCCGGTACATACGAGACCGATACTATTTAAGATTACGCAATACTTGCATTGTATATCCCTGTTATAATTCAGGCAACCCTTGTTAAATAAAAGAATAACAAGAAGAACAGTTTTCTCATTTTATTATTAGTGATCCTCAAAGGGGTCAGCGAGGTAGATTAGTACCCTTAACCGTCAATTTCATCAAGAGTTTTCTTTTATGGCTTTCGAAGGTATCACCTATAACGAGATAATACCTATAGGGAGCATTCCAGATGTATTCCACTATCAATCTTTTACAATATTATGATATTAGTAATTAAATTCAAGTAGTTCTTAGCGTATTAGTATTTTTGATTCAATTTCACTTTTATATCAATGTAAGTAACTATTAATCTGACACCTGCAACTCCAGGGGTGTCACATGCGCATGGCCGGCCCTTTAAAAAATTATACACTTCTTTCTTGAAGAATCCCATACTGTAGTCCCCCGAGGAAACCTTGGCAGAGAGCTCATTCCACAACCGGCGTCCGAGGGAGGAAGTTCCTCTGAAACCGTACCGTACGCGACCATTTAGGTTCTAAGGAGTGAGAATGAATGCCCTGCCAACGGCGGGCGGTGCGATGGTAGACAGCTGCCGTGGGTACCTTACAGAAGACCGCAGCCATAAAAACATCACTTCTTGGTCTTTAGGTATGTGGCGATGTGTTCCTGGTGGTACGAGTAAGTAAGGTCGCCAGAGCTCCTGAGAATGCGCTGTGTTGAGAGAGGGACCTGTATATGTCCCTAGCTGTCAATAGAACGAATTCTCAACTGAATCCTTTTATTTTCTTCATTTCTTCTTCTTCTTTTTTTTTCCTTTTCCTTTTTTATTTTCTTTTTTATTCTATTTTTATTTTTTCCTTTGGTTGGAAGTGCGTTTGTGATTCTTCTGGAGTCACAAGCGTCCATAGTGTCTGTTTACCATCAGACAGGCCGTAAGCTTGTGGGCACCATATTTGACGGCCTGTTTAGCCTAGTTACCTGTTTAGTTAGTTAGTTTATGACTCTACCTCCGAAGCTAGAGGTCCCGGGTTCGAATCCCGGCCAGGGCATTTATTTGCGCATTTATCACGGATATTTGTTCTTGGGTCTTCGATGTTTTCTATGTATTTATGTATGTATTTATCTATATAAGTATCTATATCGACGTCTAGTACCCATTAGTACAAGCTTTGCTTAGTTTGGGACTAGTTCGATTTGTGTATGATTGTCCCCCAATATTTATTTATTTATTTATGTAAAAAAACAGCCATACCTCCTTCCAAACTGAAGTCAGCCAGTTCATCGTGTCCTTGCTGCAGTTTGATCGATTGTTTCTGAGTGACCTGATGGTTTTCGGTGTAACTTGCAAAGCAGAATGCTTGGCTAAATACTGGTTCGACAGGCAGCTCGAATTCTGCGCTACCGTGGATGGTAACTGTTGTGCTCCTTGTTATGGGAGGGTCCCCGATTTGGTCTACGTCCTGTAAAAAATCTGTGTCACTGAGCCATGCACAAATAATTAATACACGACATTGATAGATATACTTAATAATAAGCGTATGGCATTTATTTTTAGAACCGTGAGATCTTTGAGAATACAGTACGGTTGCCAGTTTTGTTGCACTTTTAGCTCACCGTAGTGGTCACGGTGGGTACTCCCTGTGGACGTTGTGCAACTTTGACCTTCCCTTTGTCAAGTTTTTGGAGGCATCTAACTTGGCTTCACGAATGCTGTCATACAGCCGGGATCAATGGCTTAAAGTGCCTTCAAAGCACGGGAACGCTCAGTTAGTAACTACTCAAAGCGGTCACCCATCCAAGAACAACCCGGGCCCACATTGCTTAACCTCGCATACCTACCGCACTCGGTACGCGGGCGCCACTGGGCCGCGAGCGCTCCACATTGATATATGTACAGCAGATTGAAGTAGAAATACAGACGAATTGAATAGGTACCCAAGTAAGATATTGATTTTGTTCTTAAAGTTATCCAAGTAATGTACAGGGTTTAAAGAAGCACGATGTGTGTGGGTGGGGTGGTCCGAAAAAGCCATTTTACGATTTATGTTTAGGCCAACCTTTCATTTTGTGACCTTTACCTTATAGTATAAAAAGGGGATCATTTATTTATGTACAACGAAAATATATACAAGAATACTTAACCAAAATAATATAAAGAAAATTAAAACTAACTTAAATCTAAAACGGGCCCTTGAGGCATTGTACCGAGGATGCTGGCGGCATTTCCTCGCTGTATCGCAATGCTGATACGTTGAGCGAGGAAACCGCCAGCTCTTCGGTCACCAGTTACGTCAACCAGACGCTTCGCAATTTCTGCAAATAACTTATGCGCGCTGGGACCCCACGGACCTAGAGTTTCGACGCCAAAAGGTACAAACATGTACTCTCTGCCGAGGCCCTTATAGTATTACTGAGGTGAAATGTCAACTTCCTTGGTTAAGGGCAAGAGGGTGCTTATGGAGTGCCAAAATATTTTTATACAGGGTGTTTTTATTCTATTCCGTTAATTGCGAGGGTACAATCCTGAGATGAAATAAAATAATCTTCTCTAAGACACTAGTACCCCAATTCATACCATTTCGAAGATATTCAAGAATTCATTTACGTTAATTAACACCACTAGTATAGTATAAAAGATCCTTAATAATTAAACAGTGTTAACGTGCGTGTCATTCGAATTCCGAATTGTCATACTTGACATTAACTTTTGCTTAACTCAACGTTAACTCTTAAGGCCATTTTTCATTTACCCTTGGTGATATAATTAATTATTTTGTAGGGAAATGAAAATAATTTTTTTTTCTTGAATTTTGTAAAACTAAATATGCTACGGCGTTTCTACAGCTATACACGGCTATATGCTTAAAGGAACGAAAATATATAAAAACAACCTGTATAGTAATTTTTACAGCTGTAATGGACGTGTTGGTGTGACTTTTGATTATATTATGAAATTAACGAAAGTGTGAAATATACTTATAGAGTGATTCTACAGATAACCAAGGGTATGGTGGTGAAATTGTGCCCACCTGCTTACAAATTAGATATAGTCAACAGCAAAAGTAGATAATCATTTTAGTACCTTGTCACTTTCACTACTCTGACGCATCCCAAGTGTTGGAGTATTGTTACGTTAGTGCGACTAAGTACAAAAATGATCACCTATATTTGCTGTTGACACCATTTGTACCTACTTTAATACTATTTTCACATATGGTATTGTACGACTAGGCATGTGCGGTAAAATTACGGGATGGCCTGAACTTTGATAATAATAAATATTGGGGGACAATCTTACACAAATCGACCTAGTCCCAAACTAAGCAAAGCTTGTACTATGGGTACTAGACGACGATTATACTTATATAGATAAATACATACAAAACATCCAAGACCCAAGAATCCGTGCTAAATGCACAAATAATGCCCTGGCCAGGATTCGAACCCGGTCCGGTCCGGGTCCGGGACTTTGGGTCTAGTTTGATTTTTCTCAATATAAACGTGGACCAAATAGACTCTGGTGCTCCCTGAACCCCAATAAGAGCTGAGATCGGTGCCTACCTGCGTACAAAATGGAGCTGGAGTTACGCTGAAAAATGTGACTGCGGATGCCCGAAGCAAACAGTGTGCCACATCGTATTCCAATGCCCTCTCACCGAGTACGACGGGCAGTCCTCGGACTTTCAAGAGTTTCAAGACCTCACGAGCGACGCTGCAGATTATTTAAGAATTGTAAATTCATGGCGCCTTCCTGAGATCTCGATGCGGAGGCGGTACGAGATCAGAAAACTGTCAGCTGTCAGTGTCAACCGATACGAATGCAGTATTGCCCCGCGTCTGCGCATGGTATTACTACTGCGCAAACGTAATACTGACAGCTGTACTGTACCTAATATTGTAATTAGTTTTATTTTTGGTAGGTAATTAATCTGTTTTTATATAACGTTCAAAATAAATTTATTTATTACATTAAAAAAAATACTGACAGTATTTCGTCAAGTGAGGAAATCTCACATTAGTAAACTCACGTCAAGTACAAAATACCTATTATCGCTCCCGCCCCGACAAGTCAGGAAGTCGCCTAAGGTGTAGTAACCAGTGTATATTTTTGACATACGATAAATAAATAAGTATGTATGATATAGTCGATTGTGTCTCAAGGCAGTAAAATTATGTATTCACGGCGAGGGAGGTATACTGAATCCTGAGTACAGCGAGGGATTCTAGGGTAGAATCGTGAGTGTAGCGAGGGGTTCTAGTGTTTACGCCTTAGATGGAAATAATTTTGCTACCGTATCACACATACTGCTTTTCATACCGCCTACGAGGCCCGCTGCCAAAAACATAAAAAGGTCTTACAAATATTCATTTCCAACTTAGAAAAACTTTTGCATATACTACATAGAAGAGTGCCGAGAAAAAATATAATAATTGCAGGTGATTTCAATATAAATACCATAAATGACTCAATACATACTCGTGAACTAAGCTGTTTATTGCATAACTATAATTATTATCTTCACATAAATCAACCCACTAGGTTAAAATCTTGTATAGACCACATTGTTAGCAACATACCAAGCGCGTCGGGTGAGGTTCATCCGTTAGGTCTCTCAGATCACAACACAGGCCAAACATTAACTTTCGAGTTGGAAAATAAACCTAAACTAATTGAATACTGGTACTTAAATAAACGAGACCTATGTGCGGAAAATGTTCATAAATTTATTACATGCATTGAAAGTCTACAATGGACTGATGTGTATGAATGCACAGATATGAATCAGGCATTTAGTACATTTCACGATACATTCCTATTATTCTACAATCTGTGTTTCCCAGTAAGAAGAATAAAGGTATGTAATAAGGAAAGTAAATGTAACTGGTTAACGAAAGGTATCCGAAAATCAACCGTGACGAAAAGACAACTACGTTTTCATTATTACAAAACTAAACAGAAGTATAATAAAGTAAGATACCACACATATTCAAAAATATTAAAATCATGCATTAAACAGTCTCAAATAAAAAGGAATCTCCAATACTTATGCACCTCCAACAACAAATGCAAAGCATCCTGGGAGATTATTCAAAATAAAACATATAAAACCTCAAAACAGCTAAATACAATTGAGAAAATAAACGACAATGGATATCCAGTCGTATGTAAAGAGGAGATCGCTGAGGTCTTTAACAATTATTTTATTACCTTGACAGATAATGATTACGACTACAGGAAATATAATTTAAAACAGAAATACTGTCAGTCAACCATTTTCTTATACCCATGTGATGAAAAAGAGGTGTTAAAGATAATTAAATCTTTGAGGCAGACAAATTCTTTTGGACATGATGAAATATCAACAAAGGTGCTGAAACAATGCGGTGAACAAATTGCACCAATATTATGCCACTTAATAAATTTATCCTTCTTAGATGGAATCTTTCCGGACAAATTAAAAAAGGCTGTAGTAAAACCTCTATACAAAAAAAAATGTAAGGAGGAAGTTAGCAATTATCGTCCAATAGCATTACTGTCGATATTTTCAAAAATCTTTGAAAGAGCAATGCACGTAAGAATCACTAACTTTTGCAACAAGTTTAACATTGTAATAGAAAACCAAAATGGCTTTCAAAAAGGCAAATCGACATCTTTAGCGGCGTTTAACCTAGTCCAAAAGATCACGGAGGAAATTGATAAAAAGAACCCTGTAGTAACCATATTTTTCGATATGACCAAAGCGTTTGACTTTGTGTCACACGAGCGCCTATTACAAAAGTGTGAAGCATATGGGCTCAGAGGACCGGCCCTAAGTTGGATAGCTAGTTACCTCACTGACAGAACACAATGCATAGAGTTAGAAAGTGTTACCAATAAAAATGTTGTTGTTTATTCTAGATCATCCGACAAAGAAATCAAGACCGGAGTGCCACAGGGAAGCGTTTTGGGCCCCCTTTTGTTTCTTCTCTATGTCAATGATCTACCGATGGCTACAAAACATGACTGCGTACTCTTTGCTGACGACGTTTCAGTAGTAATACCTTGTGAACAAATGGATACATACAACACCGAAATAAACAAGACAGTTAGCGACATAATACTATGGATGAAACAAAATAATTTACAAGCAAATCCAGAGAAAACTAAATTTATAAATTTTTATAATCGTAAGAAAATTGTTGACATTAAAATTAAATACGAAAATGAAATAATACATGAATCAGATGACATTACATTTTTAGGAATATTATTAGATAGACATTGTAATTGGAAAAAACAAGTAGATAAAAAATGTTCTCAAATAAATCGTTTTGCTTACGTATTACGACGACTTTCAACATTAGTCAATAGAAAAACATCCCTTACAGCATACCATGGGTATGTAGCATCGGTGCTCAGATACGGCATACTTCTGTGGGGAAACTCAACCGAAGTGAACAGAGCTTTTGTAAGTCAGAAAAAGTGCATACGTGCCATTTGTAATATGGTGCCTCGAACTACATGTAAACCTCTGTTCAGGGATTTGAAATTGTTAACGGTACCATCACTATATATCTTGGAATCTTGCAAGTTTGTGAAGCTACACCCACAACTATTTACAAAACTGAGAAATACTTGTAAGTTCAATACAAGATACCCAAATAGACTTGTGCGAACAACGAAATATAATACAACATTGTGTAACCGAAACTGTTATCTGATGTCAATGAAAATATACAACAAATTGCCAAGCAATATTCGAGAGTTACCCTTCAACTTATTTTTGAGAAAGCTCCAGCAATGGCTGATACAGAATTGTTTTTACTCAATTAAAGAATATTTTGACATTTAAGGAAATTATGCATAATATATTGGTAATATTTTGAAATTTCTTTATTATATAATTGAATGGTAGCTTTAATTATTTTAATGTTTAGGATAAGTAATTCAATTCTCATTGACATTCAATTTATGTATGTTGTAATTTTGAAATTGTGTAATTGCTAAACTAGTGTAGATATTTATAAACTTATAAATTAATCAGCATGCCTAGTTTTAAGTCCTAAATTTAAGAATTTTGCATGCCGATATTGTTGGCGAGATATTATGGGTCTATTGTGAAATTATTCTACCATCTAATGTAACCATATCTCTAGCGAAATAAATTTCATTTCATTTCATTTCATTTCATTTCAATAATTTTGCTACCGAATGGCACATACTGCTTTTCACATCTTCTGCTTTATGAGGAAGTCATTGTTGCCCTTACATGAGGGCGGAAAAGTATAACTTTAATCCCTATTCGAGGGCAAAAATGGCTCTTTTCTGAATTGCAGGTGTGAAAATATATTTTTTCTACATAGATACTTCAAATTCTGCTAAATAGATCCAATTGTCATTTTAAGTATGAAAAATAACATTAAGATTAACCTTTCGTGCTCTCGAAAACGTTGGGTACGAGTAATCACCCCGCTAAAGTACGAAATGTAAATAAATAATAATAATAAATATATCTAGGGGATAATCTTACACAAATCGACCTAGTCACAAACTAAGCAAAGGTACGATGGGCACTAGACAACGATATACATACTTATATGTATAAATAAATTAATAGAAAACATCGAAAACTTAGGAACAAATATTCGTGCTCATTACACAAATAATGCCCTGACCGGATTCGAACCCGGGACCTCCGGCATCGTAGGCAGGGTCACTACCATCTAAGCCAAAGTGGTCTTCAAATAAAACTGAAGCGGACTAGGTATCACATCTCAGTAAGTATCCATGTAAAAATAATATTTTTTAAATTAAAAAAAATCCTGTACGTAACTTATAATTTAAAAAATGTACACCACATGCACGCACTGTTCGAAGTTTTCCTACAACAAAATAACAAAGGCCGAGGCTATCTTTGAGCAACTTTGAACATGCTTGGTAATCATGGTAATCCTGTTATGATCTTATGATACAATAGTACATTATGCATCAAGAGTGGTAAGAGAGGTATAAAACGACTCATACTACACATAATATACTTGAAGGAAACTTATTCCTTATTGGCACTATTTAGGAAATCGAAAACAAAACATAAAATAGTAGATAAATAATGGCGCCAATCGACGTCGGCAACTTCAGTTTAATTGTAACCTTGGCAACTTCAGTTTAATTGTAACAAGACATCAGTGTTGCCAGGTGACGAAATGGAAGAAACGCTTTCAAAATAAGGACAGTGTTGATTTTCACATCTAGTTTTATTTTACCGCCTAGACCAATATTTATGTTGCCTTCTATATAAAAAAAATACTTTTTAAAAGCGTGAAGTTTGCGAGAGTGGAAAATTAAGACAAATAATGATTTATGTTTTATTTTTCCATGACGCCCGTTGGTGTAAAATAGGCTATAATCTTGCTCACTATGCCTGCGTATAATGACACCGTTTACGCGCAAGTGAAATGAAAATTAATTTTCTCAAACATGCAATGAAATATTGTTGTTATGTTCCTTATAATAGGCTGCGAAGTATGACGTTTCAGGTGCGGCTAGGACAAGAGGTCGTTAATGCAATTTCATACAAATGTTGCAGGCCTAGGCCGGCAAAGTCCTCTTTTTTAATTTCCATTCCACATAAATTTGTGGCACAGGCATCATGACATTCTGACACTATGCGTATTAAAAATAAAACTTAAGATTTTTTTGTTGTTTATTTCATTAAATGTTTGAGAAAAGCACTATACATACCTCGGCGGGAAACATGGGGTTGCCCGCCTGAGACCTATCCGACCTCGGTTCGCTCGGCCGTCTATATGTCTTCGGCCGGCAACCCCTTTCGTCCCGGCCTCTGTAGTAATGTACTATTATTAGGAACGTACTGCTCTTTCGGAGAAATAATAATACATACATATAACCCGGAGGTTACCCACTCTGTCAATTTTTGTAGGTGAGAATGACGTTTAGCCTACCGTTGTGAGGAATGTTGACTTACCGTAGCATTGATTATCAGAACAATCGGCTCAGGAATAGATCCAATAATAGTGGTGATCCTCAACACGGCTTTAATTATGGCACCGTCTCATCGTACTTAGTCGATTTCGACACAGGAATTGTCCTCGATTTCAAAATCGATTTTATACGTAGTAAGATCAATATCTCGAACAATTATAATATATCGCTGATGCTGTCTGTAATGAGGAATCCGGACGGGCGGGTGGAGCGATTGTGAATTCGTATGTGGTGGCCGCAGATACAGTTGTGTCAGGGGTCTTGAAAAGCGGGGGTTGTTGTTTTTGTCACTTATTTCTATCCGGATTGTCTGTAATGGTAATGGAAAGTTAAAATTGTATGAAAATGTGTGACCTGAGTCGAAGCTGCGCATGCAGAAGAGCGGAGGAAAAAACTCACTAATCTATAGGTATGTGGTATGTGGCGTTATGTTCTTGGTTTTGACTAGCTCAGAGCTCCGGTGAATGCGCTGTGTTGAAAGTGAAAGATCTGATAATGTCTCTAGCTGTTAACACAACGAATCCTCAAGTCAATAAAAGGTCGGCAACGCGCTTACGATCCTTCTGGAGTCCCAAGCGTCCATAGGCTACAGTGTTTGCTCACCATCAGATAGGCCGTAAGCTTGTTTGCCACCTTCAATGTATATAAAAAAGTTAAAATTATTTAGTTGCCTATTGATAAAATACAAGATAATGTTATGTGAAAGCAGCGCCGTGTAGATTTAATTTTTAGTTTTAGTTTTTCATTTTAAGTTATATGTTTCTAACTATATGACGCTGTTTTCATAGCACTAGTTACTTCCATATAGAGGAGAAAGATTGTCTCCTTTCATACAAGTAAGGTTGGACGTTTCGATCTCTTCATACTTTTTATAGGCTTCGTTTGCGCGGAGAACGAAAGCCGAATTTTCAATTGCTGCATCTACGTAGGGGCCGCCGTTGTGGGGGTGAAGCCTGTAAGTGAAGAAATGTCGCATTTAGTGAACCGAAATTCATGGACTTCTGAAGTACCCTCCAGGTTTGCCCGGTTAAGTAACCAGCACTCGGTTTTGACACCTTATACTCGCACCAAGATATTCGCTAACGATTGCACCGTCCTATTTAGTTCTGGTTAACCACCACTTTAATTATTAAAATGGTCAACACTTCTACTTACTTTGTATGGTATATCAATATGCAGTGCGTGTCGTCAGCTCCAGAATTCACTAAACAGCGTCTAAAACAATCACACACAATAAAGTTCTGACAGCGCCAAAGATCGCTTCACTCACTTCTATTCAACAACACACGCAATTGAACGTAAACAAGTGCGTCAGCCGTCAGCTACGCAGCGAATCGCCTCGGTACCAAGACAAGTGACCGACAGCGCTATCGTTTACTTATCGCTAAGTTTCTTGGTAAGGGAAACTTTATGGGCAGTGAAATAACCAGCAGTGTCGACAAAATGGAATGCGGTAAGTGAAAAAAACCTCTTCCAGAGAAAGATGCAATCAAATGCTCTATTTCTAAACTACATAATTATGCTCTTTGTTGTCAGAGTAGGAGATCGGGCTGCGGGAGTCAAACGCAAGCGTTTAGCTAAGACTGGTTTTATTCTTTAAATATTATGCTACCTACATATGTCATTCAAATAAATGAAAACACCTACAATCTCCTTCTTCTGAAAAGAAAAAAATGGCTAAAGCATGCAGGTAAAACAATATATTAATCAAATTAATTAATAAATACATAAATAATGATTTATGTTTTGCATAATGATTGATATTCAAAATATAAACTTGACAATCTCTTACACAAACGCAAGATCACGCTTATCTTATTGCAGCGTTAACTTTTATATATTATTAGCATTTCCATTATTTTTACTATTAATTACAATTGTAACATGTACATGCATACATATATTTAAAATTAAAAACAATAGTTTATTTATCATTTAAAGAAGGTCTTTAAATAATTCATAAAAAAACATTTCAATTTCATTTTGGTATAAGTATTCGATTAAAGATTATAACTAAATAATAAATAATATGATAATAAATAAAGCACTAACATTGAATATTCTACTATGTGAGTTAGTAATTTAATTTTCATTCTTATTAGATACAAATTTGTTTTCAAACGTATGCCCTTCAAGCACTTGCTTGAACATTCCTAGCGGAAAAGAGATTTGTAGTCGTAAGCGTGTGTGCAATAGTATATAATTATGTATGTATATATATCTATGTATGTATTCAGGTATATATTTGGTTAAGTAGTTTAAACACCTTTTTTGTAATTAGCTCTACCTTAGGTTTTTTTTTTTGTTTTTCTCACCTAGTTTGTCTCTTGCACCTACCTTCGCTATTTTCTGTTTGGCTCCATGGTTGACTGGTAGAGAATGCCTTGAGGCATTAAGTCCGCCATTTGTACCGATTTATTTGTGCAATAAAGTTTAAATAATAATAATAATAATAATACCTTAAGTATATGTGATCCGTAATAAATAATCTAAATCAGGTTAAATTCATTAATTTACATTTACATGAAATCAATTCAATTTTTAAAGTCATATACAATTAATTTAGTACGAGTAATCACATATTTATCAACACTGTACATGTACTTGTGTAGGAACACGTTTTAAGTTTTTATTCTTATTAAAAATAACAGCGCTAGTGTAATTATGGTGCTCCCACACTGGCTGTTAAAATGTTATAAAATATAGTGTAACAAGGATAAGGCTATGTAACACAATGATGTTGAAGAAAGGTAGTTGCTGTTATATAACATTTATAACAGCCAGTGTGGGAGCACCATTCTTATATCGCTGACTTTTACTTTTTGTCAAATGGTTAATGATTCTCAGTTTCGAGCGCGCCGATCGTGATAATGCTTATATATCTTGACGTGTAACTGAAGGTGGTGAAAATATAGTATAGCATGGTAAAATACAGCTAAGTTTCCTTAAGAACAACAATTCAGCGGGTGAGAGCAATTTATCGCTTATCGGCTTACTCTAATAGTGCTAGACGAAATCTGATTGATTGTAACTAGTTTTCTTCACTATAATTTTTAATGTCTGCATCGAAAGTTGGATTTCGCGTAACCGGGAGATGAAGTTACGTGGTGGAATTTCCAATCCAACGAAAATTGTTTAAACATATTTGACGAAAGTTCAGGTCAGTTAACACTATCACTCATAATAATTTTTGGTATTCCATGGCTACGAAAATTGTGTTTTAGTTATGAAAATAGATTTTCTAATTTTAAGTTACATAACTTTGTCATTGCTAACATGCTAAAATAATCCACAACAATAATGTAAGATTGATTGGCTGAATGGAAAATATCTATACCCACCTTTTGCCATAGTTTTTCCGGGATATTATAAGATGTAAGAGGTTCCTTATTGATTTGTTTCCTGTACTTTATAAATGCACGACAGTTCGATAAATAATCTTGTAATTGCGAGTTATTTGGGCAGTAAACTGTCTCCCTTAGGGCTAAGATGGTCTAGTCCTGAATGGCTAGAATGGATTCACCTTAGCATATCGTTACGCATGCATCTTTTTTTTAATTTATTTTTTATTAAAAATGGGATTGCTCTTGGCCAGCATCTAGCGAGGGTATTGCAGTCCTATTGCCTTCCCAAACCATTCCGAAATCAGTTGTTAATTTGTCTTTAATATTCCAATAACATTGTACACTATCATCAATTTTGCTTTTGTCATCTGGCCACCCCTGCTTGATAGATAACCTTAATTAACGCTTGGTGCTCGCCATCCTTTTTAGTACACTTCTGTATCTCTAAGGAATGTGTGTCAATCAATAAAACCCCTATTACTATGCTTTGAGGCATTAAGTCCGCCATTTGTATGTACTGATTATTTCTGCAATAAAGTTTACATAAATAAATAAATACATTGTTAGCCGCACGCGCGCCTACACTACCGCTCATAAGTATTTAGGCGCCCACCCATACCTTTTCCATTCATCTGTATACAATAATAACTTTCAGAAATACACTGCCAAGTCAGAGTCCCTTGAAAGTTTTGCGTGCATTTTGGATTTTTTATTTAGCTGACTTATGGAGCCTTAAATCGGTGCCAAAGACCCCCCTTTTAAAATAGTAGTTTTCTTTTTGCAATGACTTAAATAGCTACTAATTGCTGGTTCATAGAAAAGTGTAGTGTGTCAAATGGTTGAAGTAACAGACTACAAGGTATAATCTACATTTAAAACCACTATACAATACATTGAATCAAAGAAGTTCGTATTTTCATAGGAAACTCATGGCACTTAAGCCCTTTTGTTTGGACAAGACAGTTTTTCAGCAATAAACCAAAAACCGTTAGACCTATCGTGTTCAAACCTAAAATCATGGAAAAAAATTATTAATGTACATTATTTTGATTTTTTTCAGAATTTTAAACTTCATAGTTTGGAAATTAGAGGAGGGGGACACTTTTTACGACTTTGACAGCTATGTCACCAATGGTTGACTTAAATTAAATGGAACGGTTTTTTAGAAATTTTGATGTCATTTTTGAAGGCCTATCGATATATATCCCACATGCCAATGTGCATTGAAAAAAAAAATTGACCCTTCTGTTACATGGAAGGGGTGCCCCAGTTTAATATTTTTTTCGTAATTTCACATCATATTTCTATAGCGATTCCTAGCATACATCTTCCTACCAAATGTCATAATTGTAGTGCGCATAGTCTCCGAGTAAATCGGCTGTGACATACGGACGGACGGACGAACGGATGGACGGACAGACGGACAGACATGACGAATCTATAAGGGTTCCGTTTTCGCCATTTTGGCTACGGAACCCTAAAATAGAGGCGGCGGTATTTTACATTTAGTTATATCCTTCTGGTCAGGTTTAACTATCCCTATGTACCCAATTCCATCTTTATTTTCCATTCAGAGTCTCGTACAGTCGAGTTAATAAATATATGAGCATATCCCATCCTTCAAAAATAAATGTACATAGTAAGGTACACAACATTATCCATCAAAAGTTTTATATTTCGAAAATATATACACGTCTCATCCACCATATTCATCTGAGCAAGCCTCTTATTAATATTTAAGCAACTGATAAATAATAAATATCTGTACAAAGTTTTTTACAAAATTATTTAAATCATTGGAAGCACATAACTGTTGACACTAAGGGTTATTTTCAAATATTTATAAACAGGTAGTGGCACATAAATATATGAACTAACGTTTTCCAATTTGTTGTGAACAAGTAGGACCTCATAAATATTGTGAGCGTGTATGTTGAGCGTGTATTTATTTTCGAATTATAAATATATATTACTTACTATAGGACGATTCCAGTATTAGTGGGCTAAATCAACATTGATCAGGAATTACTCGTATAGAATCTAGTAGAAATTTTACATGAAATTATAATAGTTATAATTCAATACGTATATTAAAAGCACAATTAATGTAATGGTAATTAATTATAAATTATAAGTAGTGTAAAATAAGTGTCAAATAATGATTTCATGTATTTTAAACTTAAAGCAGGACGAGGCATGCTCTATCTATTTAGCATTGTTTGTATTGTACAAAATGTTGAATGTGTGAGTGTGACAATAAATAATTCTGATTCTGATTCTGATTCTAAATCTGTTTAGATGTACCTATTTGTACCTTACTATTTACATATATTTTTGAAGGCTTGGATATGCTCATATATGTTTGAACTGGACTGTACATATGTGGGGAGTGTGTACTATATGATTCGGCTTAAAAAAAATTGTCTGCATCTACCGCTTGACCATGATTGCTGTAAAGGACTCGAAAAGTCAGGATATAATAAAAACAATACTAATAATAAAAAGCCTTTATTATTCCTTTAATCGGAATCAGGTAACAGATAATATCATGCAACATAATTTAAAATAAATGTATACAAGTACATTTCATTATTGGAAAAAGATACATTCACATTCTTTTTAAAACATTAATGGCAAATAAGAATTTACTAATGAATAACGTACAGTTAAAAACATTTTTTTTAAGTTTTAAGAATTAAAATTTACGGTTTTATGCATAATGCACAATGTTCAAAATTTTATTTGCGAGTATATGTCAATCTGATTACACTGGTAGTATACAATTTATAAATCCATTTTTGAATAATTAAGAATCGTGAAATCCGAAAACAATATTAGGTTCAATTAGGTTCTAATATATTATTTTTTGGTAATACATAATACTTAATTTTGACATATGTAAAATAATTCAATATTTATAAAGAGTAATAATTACGTTCGAAAATGCTTGTTGCAAAAAGGCCTATTTAAATAATAGTACCATACGATACAAGTGCAGAGAACAGGAAATTCGCACGTGTATCGTACAACGTTTTACAGTATATATGGCTCTTTAAAATTTCGACATATGCACGTAATCTGCTGATTACCGCACTCGTGCGGTAAAGTAGCACCATATGTAATGTAAAGAATATTATGACGACTTGAAATAATTAACTTTTGCGTGCCCAGTAATATGCCTTAGGACAAGCTGAGAACGTTTGTTATTGTTATCTAATTTATTAGAAGAGACAAGAAATAAAATACACACTTGGGCCCAATTCAGCTTATCTACTTTTGAAATGACATTTTATTTTCTAATCGCATTGAGAAATACGATGGCGAAATTATTTGGGCTCCTCCCAAAGCACGATATTGGTTATAAGAGTTTGAAATCAGTCACATATACCTAACAAACAAGTTGTCCGTCTTTATAATGATATTAGTAGGGTGAGGTAGAAAACGAACTGAAACTCGGAAAAGACGAAAAACTAAGGAAATTAGAGTTAAGGAATAATATTTTCTTCCCATAAGACGTTACATATGCATGACGTCTGCATGCGTACGTTGCGCAAGCGGTGTGATATACCATATGTATTGCCATATTGGCGTCAGCAACTACATTCGTGTAATAGCGCCTTTAGCCAAATCCGAAACCATGTTGAGCTTATCCCACCGCACTGAGATAGTACTATACCTACCTACGAGAGTCACAGTTTTGTCAGTAGGCACATAGTTAAGTCTGATAGGCACAATTACGTCACTAGGCACATAGTTACCTCCGACAGTTACAGTGGCAGTAGCATGCGAATAGTTACTTTCGACAGTCACAATTACGTCACTAGTCGCATAGTTACCTTTAATAGCCACATTTACCGTAGAAGGCGCATAATTATTTCTGACAGTCACAGTTACGTCAGAAGGCGCATAATTACCTTCGACAGTCACAGCTACGCGAACAGGCGCATAGTTACGTTGGACATTCACAGTCACGTCAGTAATAGCATAGTTACCTACGACAGTCAAAGTTACGTCAACAGGTGCAAAGTTACCTTCGACGGTCCAACTTAAGTCAGTAGGCGCATAGTTACCTTCATTTTTCACAGTTACATCAACAGGTGCAAAGTTCTTATTTTTGACTGGCATAGTTACATCAGCAGACGAGTTACCTTCGACAGTCTCAGTTACGTCAGATCTTTGGTACCCTTGATTTAGAATTAATTGTGTTAGCTGTAGAGTGTTATCCACGATTTCTCCCTCGTCGTAATGAGGTCGTTGAAATTCCAGTGGTGGGGTTTCAGGGGTGGGGCCTGTAAATTAACGTCACGATTATATCTGTAATAGTTTACAGAAATGGTGTAATCATATACACCGTTCATTAAATATTTTTCTATATTGTGAATGTTCAGAAGTATTCAATTTTCCAGAAAAGTGCTATAAAGCAGCTAAACGTGTCAAAACGACTACTTACTTGAGAACAAAACAGTACTAAGCCTAAGACCACATTCACGTATAGGTGGCATGCCGCGCTACACGTATATCAGGCGAATATGGCGTCATCCGTCTCCACTGCCCGCCGGTCTTAGTCGGCTGGTTAGCACGCCCTTTGTTTGGTAGTACACGCAGCCTTTATTTAAATGCGTCCTTAGTCGTAGGCCCCAGTGCTCGACCCACGTCAGCGTGTATGGTCAGTCGGGCGTAAATATCGCTGCAGAAAGCATACTGTGCGTTCAGAGTGATGCTCACCGTCAGCGTGTATGGAGCCATAGAAAAACACGCACGACCGACCATACGCGCTGATGTCGGTCGAGCACTGGCCGGGGCCTTATGGTCGCGTTCAAGTAAATGCGCGCGATCCCGGGCACGACATAGCTCACGCTTGTTTTCGAAACCCAATGCATTTGACAAATCCGCTGAGCATGTTGCCTGTGCTTAAACGCGGGCTATGGTAATTCCATTGTTTATGTATAAGCGACACGTTTGGCGATATGACACGCCTGTCATGTCGTGACTCGTGTCGCCAAAATTGTTAGGTTAGGTTAATTATATTCTTACCTCCTGGTAGTTGCACGACGATGATTGCCGACGCTTCGCTGATGTACTCTCGGGCAGCTTTGACCAGTAAATATATTTGTGCCTCTCGCAACGCCTCCGCAGGCAGTGAATTTGTGACTGACAGAATCACTTGATCGCCATTGAAGGTAATGGTGAAATGATCTGCGGCATAATCTGATGAAAAAGTCCTTATTAGCAGATGCATTTATTAAACTCCAAGTTATTCGAATTCAAAAGTTTGTAATTGCTGACATGCTCCTTTTTTAAATCCGGTTGCAAAAAATGTGTTACATGTTTTACATTTGTGTATCTGGGTGTCGGTCTGTGGCATCATAACTCCCAAAAGGGTGAACCGAATTGATTCTGGCTGCAATAATACAGAATTGCTGGAGATACCAGAATTGTTGAAGTTGAACACCAATTTATTCGATGTCTACTTTTACTACGAGATTATGGTATACTAAGGTCGCCAGAGCTTAGGAGGATCCGCTGTGTTGAGAGTGAGGGACCTGTATATGTCCCTAGCTGTCAAAAAAACGAATTCATAAGTCAATAAACGGACCCCGGCATGGCGGGTTTGTCCTAAAACTACGACCAAGACCACCGGGAGATGGGCAGCAGCATCCCTGGAGTGCGGTGGAGATATTGCGATAGCCAACCTGCATGCCAAGCGTGGCCATTGTGGCATTTAACCCCCATGAAAATAGGGGAGGCCTACTCGTATGCCCAGCAGTGGACGTCCTTCGGCTGATAGTAGGCCGGCAGCACGCTCCTTAAGTCGCAATCGTCCATAGGCTGCAGTGTCTGAGTGCCATCAGGCAAGCTGTAAGCTTATTTGCCACCGTCGTCATATAAAAAAACACGTAGTCGTACCTCCTTCCAAACTGAACTTGACCAGTTCATCGTATCCTTGCTGCAGTGTGATCGATTGTTCCTGAGTGACCTGATGGTTTTCGGTGTAACGTGCAAAGTAGAATGCTTGGCTGAAGACTGGTTCCACAGCGAGATCGGATTCAGTGCTACCGTGGATGGTAATTGTTGTGCTCCTTGTTATGGGGCGGTCCCCAGTTTGATCTACGGCCTGTAATTTTTTTGTATTATTGAGCCACATGGTCATGCATACAGAATAAATAGATGACATATACTTGATATACATATGTACAGCATAGGTATTGAAGTAAAAATACAGATGGATTGAATAGCTAAGGTAGATTTTCATTTGACTTTGAACACGTCCAAATATGAATGATGTATTTTTCTTCATACATACTCTTGCAAGCTGATTAACGCATGAAACTAACGCTAAATATATCTAAATGCAATTTTTAGAATGGAAAATGAGATTTAGGCACTCTCGAATCCACGTGTCCACGATGGGGCATTGAAATAATAAATATTGCTTCAAATTATTTATTTATTTATTTAATCTTTATTGCACTAAAGAAACCTTATCGTACAATACACGGCCTTAATGCCATATGGCATTCGCTACCAGTCAACCTTAAGGCAAAGCAGAAAAAATATATAATAAATGTAATAAAAAGTCCAATAATACAATATTTCACATGGCATGCAAAGTGATCAACGAAATATATTTTGATAATTTTTAGGCGCATTCCTGATTTATCGATGTGGAGGCGGTACGATATGAGAAAACTGTCAGCTATCAGTGTCAACCGATACAGATGCAGTAAAGAGAAGATCCTATGTAAGAATACCGACTTTACTGTTAAAAAATGTGTGTCTCACATCACATACACAATCGTCGTTATAATTTGGAACTTTTGGTGCATCAGTAAAAGGCAAACAAACTAATTTATGTAAATATGTGTAGATAGCAACCTATCAATTTTTTATAGGTAAAAATGACATTTAGCCTACCGTTGTGAGGAATGTTTACTTACCGTAGCATTTATTGTCAGAATAATCGGCCCAGGAATAGATTTAATAAAAGTGGTGGTCCTCAACACGGCTTTATATTCTTTCGGATCCGTTGACGCCGCCTCATCCTCCGCGATTTCAACATATGGATTGTCCTCGATTTCGAAATCGATTCTATACGTAGTGAGATCGACATCCCGAACGATCATATCGCTGACGCTGTTTGTAACGAGGAAGCCGGCCGGGACGGGCAAAGCGATTGTGAATTCATATGTGGTGGCCGCAGATGCGGCTGTCTCAGGGGTCTTGAATAGCGGAGGGTTGTTGTTGTTGTCGGTTATTTCTATCCGGATTGTCTGAAATGAAAACGGAAGTTTAAAAACGATACGAATGTGTACGGCCTGAGTCGAAGTTGAGCGTGCAGCGATGTTCGCATCTGTTTTATGCACGTATAAGAAAGGTCAACAGAAGGTAACTGCAAACTTGCTCTGCAAAAATTTTTATTCAGCTCTGTATAGTCTACGCAAAGCCTTATATTTCCGTCGTCTTCCGGCTTCACGACGATACCGGCGCAATACTCTGTTGGCTTCTCGACTGGAAAAAATAAGTTTTGTTCTTGTAGAACCTGTAACTCTTTCTTTAGGGATTCGTACAAAGGTATTGCTACTCGCCTCGGACATACGATTTAGCATTTGGGACTGTACAAATTTCAAATTCACCCTTTAGTTTTCCAAGGCCTTGAAACAATTTAGGAAAATCATCTAACGGGTTAAACTCTTGAGGATCAGCATCCTTGACAGCATGTAGAGACGCGCAGTCAATGCGATTTATTAGCCCCAATGCCTCAATGGCTGGCTTGCTCAAAAATGGTTGGTCTAATTGTTTTATTACGAACACTGCGGAGTTAATTATTTTATTCTTCAAAGTAATATCCGCCTTGAACATCCCTTGGACTATGAGCTCACCCTGACCGGCAGCTCGGAACGTAGAATTAGTTGGCACCAGAGTAACAATCTTAAGCTTTTTAAAATGATTCTCCCCGATAGCGGTGACATCTGCACCCGAATCAAATTTGAAGTTTATTTCATTATTGCCAACCCGGAGACTAACCCGCCATGGATCGTTGATTTCCTGAGTTAGTCACTTTAACTACGACAACATCGTCAGCTGTCATTTCTAAAGGCCATATTCACCAGATATGGAGTCCCGAGAGTAGTGCTAACTGATAATGGACCTCAAAGTGACTTTTAGGTTATAAACTGTATGGAAATGACAGGTGTCAGGATAGACTTCTTAACCGCCGACTACTATAATTTTAGTTAAAACTTGGCTGCGGTAACAACTGTCATGTACGAGTTGCTATCATCCAGTACAATGTATAATCTTAAAACGTCAAAAATGACATCATTTGGTCTGGGATGCACTCTTTCTCGAGCCCGCTGCTGCTGCTGGGTGCTGTATAAGCGGAGCGGACATTTAGGCCGTGCCCTAAGTGAAAATACGCAATACGGCAAAGGATGACTCTTCCAAGTCTTCGATAATACTTAAGTACTTTTGAACATGTCATAACCAAATTTCTTTAAATATGATACGCCTAAGGCCTGAATCACACTGGCGTGGCCTGCGGTGGCAGCTATAGTAGTCGGCGGTTAAGAAGTCAATCATGACACCTGTCATTTCCATACAGTTTATAACCAAAAAGTCACTTTGAGGTTATAAACTCTATGTATATGACAGGTGTCAGGATTGACTTCTTAACCGTCGACCACTATAATGACAAGTTTACTTTTGACCGCCGCGGCCAGGCCGCGCCAGTCTGTGAGAGGCTTAATGGAGTAGTACCTCTGCCGCGGTTTCCAGAAAGCAGGTCGTATTTGACCTCACAGGCAGCTTGAAAGTGAGGCATGTCAACCCCGCGTTGAAAGGTTTTTTTTTTAAATTAAACAATGGCATAAGCCTGTACAGCCACAACAACATTGACAACATTTGCAAGTTGTATGAAATCTTAACTTATTTCGTGAATTTGTTAACAAGAAACACAAATTATTTGTTTGCATTTTTTTATAGATATTACTTTTCAAGATATTCAAGAAAATGTGAAGCAAGACTACCATCGTATATATGTCGTCACAAGGCTGAATTGTGACAGTCGTAAGGGACAAAATGGCGAAAATGAGTTATGAATGCAGCTACACCAAGTTTGTTTCTCTATCGACAGGTATATTCAACGTCCTTGTCGTCAACGTCGCTTGAAAATAAATGTCTCTTACGACCCACAATGTGTGATAGCGGAAAATAAGGATTTAATGAGTGACAGCGACAAGTTAGTTTTCAGAGTAGGGAAAATGGATTTACATTGTGAAAGTTGTTCTAGTGGTGTGTGGTGTGTGTGTACATACTGAGTATTAAAGAACGCTCTCGGAACTTTTCTTTCTTTTCTCTAAAAATCTGCCTACCCTGTCTGAAACGTCTACATATCACTGAGCACTAGTTATATTTATAAACTTACCAACGGAGAAGGTAGAGTGGCCTTGTTGGTACAAGCAAAAGAGAACGTTAAGCTGATAACGTCGGACGTTTCGTTCTCTTCATACTTTTTATAGGCCTCGTTCGCACGGAGAACGAAGGCCGAATTTTCAATTGCTGCATCTACGTAGGGGCCGCCGTTGAGAACGTTGGAGGAAGTGAGGGTGAAGCCTGAAAGTGAAAAAAGATCGCATTTATTGAAAGAAGAACGTATTCTCTGTTGAATCCTGAAGGAAATCAGCTTATACCAAGATTTGGCGTAAGCAGTTTTATGGAAACAACTGCCATCTGGCGGTCCAGGGGGAAAGCTAGAACCTCGTGGAGATTTGACGGGTTTCTGTGTAGAAGGTCTGGGTGACGCGCGTTGTCCGCGGCTGTCAGTTCAACATGTTCGGATGGGGTGGGGGGGGGGGGGCGGTGCGGATTACACGGTTACAATTAAACGGTAAGTCTATAGGATCGTTTTTAGAGAAGTAAAAGGGCTAATAGTCAGATCTTACCTCCAATATCGGAAATGGCCCGTTGAAATATAATGCCCTCGTGGTAATCCTCAATGCGGACTGTAATCGGCTGCTGCCAGACCGACACACCCTCCATTGTGCATCCTGAAAATTAATGAAGGCTGTTAACTTATGTGGTTTTGTATGAAGGGTGGAAAACAAACATGGGTTCTGGAGGGAAACTATCTTAACTCCTTAAGATAGTTAATTTTACTTAAAGGAAAACCATGACCATGTTTTATTTACCACCTTTCATGTTTTATTTTTACAAAGAAGATTAACTGCATTTCACTACAAATTCCTGCTTTCTATTCCAAATGATTTTTTTATGCTATGAGAACAAATAAATATTCTTATATAGCCATAGATATTATTAAGGCCATAAATATTTTTAAAACTGTTGAAAACATAATAATGTATGTAGATGTCCATACTAAAATAAAATTAATTGAAGGTAAGAAACTCGGCGAGGTGTCATTTTTACAAAACAATATATATCCTAGAGTTTGATATAAAATTACAAGTAGGAAACATATTTTCGCGATTTATTACCCATGCAGGACGATATCACTGCCTAACACCCCTAATATCCATGATGTAATCGTTCACCTTATAATATGCATTCGAAATGTTTGTTTCACTACAAATTTGAATTTAGAATTGCTAAGTTCAGTAATGTGTTTAGGAATTTTATTGTAGAATTTGATACAATTTCCCAAGAACGACTTTTTCGCCTTTACTAGTATATAAAACGTTATTTTGAGCTTTCCAGTGTTTCTGGTAGCTATTGGTTTATTAGCGTTAAGGTTAGAACTACGCTAAATTTGTTCTTAGTAGTACAAACGCCAACACAGTTAAATGCTCATTCGTGACCCTTATTACAATGAGAATAAAGTTTATGAATAGTCTAACAGATCTGTGTTGGCCATGGTAACAATGTAGTAGAGGTAGCTCGTTGGTGATATGACTGATATGGTCACCGTTTAAGCAGTTTGGGTATCAAATGTTTAACGCCCAGTATAGGACATTATACAGGGTTTGGCCTGTAATAGGAGCAAAAAACGGTAAGCTATTGAGCTCTCCAGCAATTATTTCCAAACGGTTTTAATTGAAAAAAGTTATTTTTGAATTTTTTTTTCGCATATATAGCTTTATTTATAAAACACAAAAAAATGAATAAAAAAATTAAAAAAATCCCTATGAGTCATAACTAGATGCTACCTCAATATCAGCAGTGACTGCCGCGCTATAATCTCGTGGCGCCGAGATCCATTACTTGGAGGTCATAACTTTAGAACAAAATTTGTCCCAAGTGAAAAAAGGTAAAACTATAGTTGAAGATATACCATGGCTGTTGTGGATAGCCGCCATTAGGCAAACTAAGAAGAAATATTTCATCCCAAATCCCATTTTGTGTTTACCATAATCTGGTATTTTATATTATTTATTAAAAATTATATTACTTTATGTTCTCTATAATATATATCTATTTTATATTCACAGTATTAAAAATTAAACAAGGTTAATAGCACAAACACCGCTAAAGACCCGGAAAACAATGACTGAATACTTTAACATGAACGAATATGTATTTATACTAACTCCATGTAAGATAATCATTACTATCTAACGATTGATATCATTCGAAAGAATTTTTTTAATCCTAATAATATATAAAATGCAAAAATTAGGAAGTTTGATGACTGAATGCTTAGATGTTTGTTACTCAATCACGCATAAACTGCTGAACAGATTACTCATACTCATACTCGGTATGACGTAATTAGCATACAAGTAATTTTTTTTTTAATTAGTAACGGTATGCGTTACTAACTAATACTCTATGCCGAATAACTCTGAAGAGTGTAGTGGAAGATAGAGAAGAATGGCAATTACTCCATCGACAAGAGCGGGGCTCTTCAATTTGATTATGATGACTAGGTTATAATTTCCCATATTAATGTATGGAGACTGCAAAAATATCATATTTTTTTCACATCAACCGCTTGCGAAAATGCTTTACGAACATTATTTCACAAAAAAAGTTTCATTAAGGACAGATTTAACTTAGCTTTATTTATTCATTTAATTTTGTTTTTTTTTTTGTTGAAGTGATACCTTGTTGTAGTTTTAATATGTTACTGTGTACAATCATCATCAAAAGTACCTATGCAATTGAAAGTTCAAAAGTCTTCATTATAAGGGAATAAGAGCATTTGAGGAGTGTCATTTCAAAAGGGCTTACTTTTGTCTTAGCGGTACTTCTAAAGAGAACCTTACGAGTACTTAAAAAAACTTAGGGTCCAGTTTAGGAGTAGAATTACAGAAAAAATACTTTTGATGCTGACTGTACCTACCTGCTTTGTTGTTACTTAATAAACGTTTATTATTACAGAATACTTCAAATCCCATAAATCCCGCACACCTTACTGGAGCCACTGAAAACCAGCGCCGTTGGCAGTACCTACTGTGTCAATTGCATTGCTAAGTGGAGTTCTTTTCGGTAGCGCATCTCTGTTTTTTTTTTTTCGGGGACAATCTTACACAAATCGACCCAGTCCCAAACTAAGCAAAGCTTGTACTATGGGTACTAGACGACGATATACATACTTATATAGATAAATACATACTTAAATACATAGAAAACGTCCAGGACCCAAGAACAAATATTCGTGATAAATGCACAAATAAATGCCCTGGCCGGGATTCGAACCCGGGACCTCTAGCTTCGGAGGCAGAATCACTGCCAACTAGGCTAAACAGGTCGTTATTATGTTGTATTACTTTTAATATGTTATCCGAATAACCGAAATACCGAAATCAGTATATCAAATTCGGGGTGTTCCCTCGATTCCTCCTAGATCCCATCGTCAGACTATCACAAAATTTATATGGGACCAACTGGGGGGTACTAGGAAGAAGAGTGGCGCGTGTCTTCGTGGATAAATCTTTTAGTCTTATTACTATATGCAATTATGCATATTGGCTATGTGCGAAGTAGGTGGTGGGGGTACGCTTAGCGATCGCAGCGCACACCATGGCAGAAATCAGTAGCTTCCGGGGACATTCTGTCAAATTTGTTTTGACGTTTCCTATTGGTTTTCTACGATTCGTTTCGTTTGTATTTATTTATTTTATAATTTATTTCAGTAAAATGTCCAGACCACTGGTATTTCTCGCTTACTAAAATAAATAAAATATTCATGTGTCATTATTTGACATCTCCGAGTTTGACATTGTCCCGGGACCCATGACGTTTGACGTTTCTGACGGGCACATAGCCGATAGGGGTGCGTGGTCAAACCCGATAAGTCGCGTAAAAAGTTTTTTGAAAATAGAACTATGCGTAAAGGATGTAGAGTAGGGTGGAGCGGTTAGTTGTGTTCCAGTTTTTAAGTGCAACATACGTAGAGGCATTGAGGGTTTATCTTGGGAACTTCGAAGAGTCTCGATATTTCAGATGAAGTCAATGGTCTTGCTTTCAAAATCCTCTGAACGGCAAGCTCGCCCACGTTTTGTTGTTCGTCGGTTAGCATTGACAGTAAAAGGTTTTCCGGGTGAGCTGCGTACGCGTTTATGCGTAACACCGGATCGACGATTGTTTTAAGATTAGTAGGTAAATGCCGGGTACGTTTAACCTCTTCATAAAAATGAATAGCCGCATGTTGACAAGATGGAGCCGATTTTCGACGGTCAATTATTTTTACTTCGAATTGAATATCGGTCAACACTGAGGATGCGATTGCTGCTGCAACTCTTTCAGATATCTCATAACGGTCACAGGTGTGGCCTAATTTGCGAAAGAAATGTTTTTTTTTTACTTTGCTGTTTGATTCGGTAGGTACGAGTATAACGGTTGTAGATGTCACTGTGTCGTTTCGTACTGAACTTTTTTCATTTGAAATATCTCGACGAAGTTTTTTTCCAGGTACATTCTCGCAATCGGTTGCTAAATGCCTTTTCAGTGTATTTGTTTGCCTCTCTATTCGCTTTTGTAGTTTTTTATTTTATGTTATATCTAATCCTCCGATTACCATATTGCACGACGTTCTTTGGTCCATTAGAAACAATTGCTCAGCTTATGGAACTTTTCTGTATTTCAAACAGATACACTAATCAAAATGACTACATTTATACGCTGAAATATCAAACTAACTCTGCTTTTAGTCAAAAATGTCTTTTTTTGATCATTTGTCAAACGTTTAATAGACCTCAGCATATTTTTACATTTAAGTAAGTGGTAAACTTTTAACATTTGAACAATCCGTGTACAACACAGTACGTAGTGACGCTTTTGACCATACTTCTTCAATTCTGCTCGTATCTATTTCAGCAATGTCAGCAATTAGCGGTTCTTTAGGGGCCTAGTCCATTCCCAAAATTTCGTGACATCGTAGGTTGGCAGAATGTTTTCTTTTAATTCACTTATATCACCAAACAAAGGACAATTTACAGCACTCCGTGTCTTATCCATTGTTTAAAATCAGTCCTAAGTTTAATATAATCTATATTAATTATGCTACACTAGGCCACATGCTGATAACTTGTCACAGAAAGTGCAGAAACTATTTTACAAATGGCCAATGGCGGGTAGTTTTGCGCTCAGCGGCGCGCGCTGATCCGCGTTTTTTCACGCGATGACTTCTAGTTATTTAAGCCTTTCAATGTTAAATATCGACTAAAAATATGTGTTTGTATAATATAAGGGATCATAGTAAATATAAATTAAATATTAAATTAAAAATAAATACCTAATGGTTTATGATAGTAGTACGTTGTTAAAATTTTCCTTATAAATGCCCTTTTAATGAAAGTTCATTGACCTTGCGGAGGCACTTACCCCCTTCTGATTGAGATGCCGCCGAATTAACTTTTTATTTTGAGCCTAAAAGGCAACTTTTTGTTACTATTAGAAATCTCAAAACACAAAAAAGTAAAAACGCTCCACCCTAATGTTAAGTTCATATTTTGAAAAGCAATTATTTTGAATTATCGGGTTTCAACACGCAACCCTCAATAATTACGATAACACTTGCATTCACTAGACGGCGGCTGATTCCCTATCAGCATATTTATAAAACTACTTATGCTGATAACTAAAATAGTTGAAAAACAATTATTAGGTTATTCATAAAAGATAAGCCTGTTTTTAAAATTAAAAAAATACTGATAATCAAATCCAAGGTAACTGATCTTTTTTTATCTGTCATCTACCACGATGTTTTTTTAAGAGAGTACCTGGGTGATAGAACCATGCTCGGCAACTTCCGTGTTTTTCCGAAGGAACTTTGGAATAAATAGAGCCGCGGGTTACATACCATTAGATCTGGACCTTTTTAAGGCACGAGTGAATAGGCATCTTCTGGGTGAGCTCGCTTCATGGTCGGCCTCATCTTTGCCCCCTGGCTAGATGCTGGCCAAGAGCAATCCCATTTTTAATAAAAAAAAATACATTGATGTTCCGATTTTTGTGTATTTATTGAAAAGTTATATCTGAGTTTTTAAATAGATTATAATAAATAAACTACGCTTTAAAATTCCAAAATAATAAAATTAGTTTCTTTAAATGGTCTATATTTTATGACACTAACATAAAACGACGTGGTAAAAATGTGTAATGTCACGGGTCACTCTGTCAAAAACACTATGACATCTCCTATAATTTGTTTGTATTTTGGATACCCACTAATAATATATATAATAATATATATACCTATATGTATATAAATATCTTATATATAAAATAAGAAACTGACTGACTGACATATCAACGCATAGCCCAAACCGCTGGAGTAGTTGTAGAGATTCCAAATTTGGCGTAGGTTCCTTATAAGGTCTAGGGGTGCACTAATAAAGGTTTTTTCAAAATTCAACCCACCAACCAACCCAATGAAAAATAATAATAATAATAAAGTACACACCTGCGCCAGTTCTCGAGAATGGACGTGCAACGCTCTATTGGGATCGATCTGTCATCACGGACAGGACTATTGTGTGGAGAAAAATTCTAAAAATCGACATGGGTATCGTTTCTATGGTTTATGGGGTCGCTAATTACGAAAAAAACAATGATTTTAAAATCACACGTGAAGGGCGTGAAATACTATCCCCCTGTTGGGGTGCGAGGGGGATGAAATGTCTAAATATTAATATGGGTGTCGTTTTTATGATTTTTTGGGACGTTAATTACGAAAATGGCGTCGATATTGAAATTTAATATTGTGGACATGAAAACTTTTGAAAGTTTGAGCCAAATTTCAAGAAATAACTGACTGACTGAGTGACTGATATATCAACGCACAGCCCAACCTGCTGGTTCTAGAGATTCCAAATTTAGTATGTAGGTTCCATATAAGGTATTGAGGTGCATTAAGAAAGGAGTTTACAAAATTCAACCCCTAAAGGGGTTAAATGGGGGTCCGAAATTTGTATGGGGAATCAAGATTAGTTGGATTTTTTTATTCGAAACATCACAGGAGTATTTATAACGATAAATGAGTAAACATGTGTTTCAGGTTTTTTGAGAAATCAACCCCTAAAAGGGGGAAATCTGGTGACAAATTCTGAAAATCGATATGAGTCTTGTTTCTATGGTTTATCGGGTCGCTGATTACGAAAACAACAATGATTTTAAAATCCCACGTGAAGGACGTGAAAAGCCATCCCCTCTGTTGGGGTCCAAGGGGGTTGGAATGTCTAAATATTAATATGGGTGTCATTCTTATGATTTTTTGGGTCGTTAATTTCAAAAATGGCATTGGGTTTGAAATTTTATATTGCGGACATGAAAACTTTTTAAAGTAGGTGCATCAACGCACAGCCCAAACTGCTGGTTTGAGAGATACAAAATTTGGCATGTAAGTTCCTTATACGGCCTAAAGGTGCATGAAGTGCCGTGAGTTCCCTATGAAGATACGACATTTTCTGATTCAATGTATTGTAAGTAGTTTTATTAATCAGTGCCGTCCAATACGATTTCGACATAAATCGATATTTGAGCGTCCGAGAGGAATCTTAACAGGAATCCGAGGTACCTAAACTTTGAATAAAGTAACGGCCATATTGATTTTCTTCATTTCCGTCCCGATTTCTTTCAAAATCGATATCTGAGCATCCGAGAGGTCCCCTAATACAACTTCGAGGTAACATTTGGAAAAAGTGGCAGCCATATTGCTTTTCTTCATTTCTGTCCCGATTTCGTTCAAAATCGATACCTATCTAAGCGTCCGAGAGGTCCCCTAATACGACTCCGTGGTAAAATTTGGAAAAAGTCGCAGCCATATTGATTTTCTTTTTTGTCGTCCCGATTTCATTCAAAAGCGATATCAGAGCGTCCGAGAGGTCTCGTAATACGAATCCGAGGCAAAATTTAGAAAAAGGGGGCGGCCATATTCATTTTATCATTTCCGTTCCGATTTCGTTCACAATCGATATCTGAGCGTCCGAGAGAATTCTTAATACGAATCCGAGGTAAAATTTGGAAAAAGTGTTAGCCATATTGATTTTCTTTATTTCCATCCCGATTTCGTTCAAAATCGATATCTGAGCGTCCGAGAGGTCCCCTAACTCGAATTTAAGGAAAAATTTGGAAAAAAATGGCGGGTACATTGATTTTTTTCATTTATGTCCCGATTTCGTTCAAAATTGATATCTGAGTGTCCGGTCTTTTAATACGAATCCGAGGTAAAATTTGTGAAAGTGGCGGCCATATTGATTTTCTTTTTTTTCGTCCCGATTTCGTTTAAAATCGATATCTGAGCGTTCGAGAGGTCTCTTAAAACGAATCTGAGGTAAAAATTGGCACTCCATACATGCCTGCATGCAAAAAAGTTTAATGTTACTATATAGGCGTGTAAGGTATCTATGGATTTGCTTTTAAAAACGACATAGAGGTTTCGATATTTTTTTCCCTTTAAATCAACCTTTAGATTTTTTTAAATCGTATGGCATTTATTTACGAACCGTGAGATCTTCGAGAAGACAAGTACGTTTGCCAGTTTTTGTTGCAGTTTTAGCACCACCCAGGGGTCACGTGTAGGGTAACGGTGGGTACTCCCTACGGACGTGGTGCAACTTCGACCCCCCTTTGTCAAGTGAGTAGGCAACTTGACTGTTAGAAGTTCGCAAGCCGCCCGAAGGCCTCTAACTTGGCTTAACGATTGCTGTCGTAGACAGCAGCCGGGATCAACGGCTTAGCGTGCATTCCAAAGCATGAGAGCGCTCAGTTAGTAACCACTCAAAGTGGTCACCCATCCAAGAACTGACCTGCGCCCACATTGCTTAACCTCGTATACTGCACGCGGTAGGCGGGTGCAGCTGGGCCACGAGCGCTCTAAATTCTTGATAGTTTGTGCCAAATTGCTATTCAATCGGTCCAGTAAAAGCAATTCGGTTGTAACAGACGGACTGACAGTAAGGAGTGCGAATGGAAGTGAGGCCAAATTTTCTTTTTGGACGCTCCAATGGGAACTGGCAATACCTACCTAATAAATTTAATTTTAGGAAAAAAAGGGTTACGGGTGATTCTTGGAAGTATCAATTTTCACCGTCCTGGGAGAAAAAGTGCCCGTAAAATGGAAATAATTAACCTTACTATTTTTTTTTCGTTAGAATACCACAAAATCTTACTGGGGCACGGCTTTTTTGTTTCAATAGATTAGTAGAACTAATCTTTAAAAAATATCAAACACTTAAAACCTCATTACCCTGGTGCGTCCATTCGGCTTTTTGTGAACAAACTCCTACAAGAACAACAAGTCAGGGATTGAAATAAACAGTGGTATTGAATAGAATCGTTACAAGATAGTTTTTTGATTTAAATAAAAAAATATGGTTAGCTGTGCTTATCGTAGTTTTCTCGAGAATCTAAATGAAAGGTTTGTCCGGAGCTGAGCTATCATTCCCTTGGTGGCTAACTAAACAACGTGCACATCCCTACTTAAACGCGTTTCAACACATTACGCACACCACGCCGGACAAGCGTCAGTATCGCTTCCGTCACGGCGGGGAGGGGACGTCACTCGTCGCCTGAGCTCTGAATTATGAAGGTAAATATATCATTCCCCTGGCTTTGGTTCACTGTGATTATCATTACCCTGTATTTTCATATAAAATTGATTACTTGTAATTAGCTTAGCGTGTTTAGAGAAAATAATACTATATAGATGACTGCATGTATTGATCTAATAGCTTTTTCTATATTATTTACAGTTTCTGCAAAATTGACAAAAAACATACTTTATCTTATTTCCCTGGTTCTCATTCCCTTGGGTTTTAAGCAGGGTAGTGATAATTTTCATAGATTTCTTGCAAAATATTTTTTTTCTTTGATTTTGAAAGCACGAGACGCGATTAGCCTAGTTGGTACTGATCTTGTCTGCGAAGCTAGTCCTGGGTTCAAATCTCAGTAAGGGCAAACATATTTACGTGATGAGCACGAATGTGTTTGTTACTGAGTCTTGGTTGTTTTTTTATGTATTTATGTATTATATATTATATTATCGTCATCTAGTACCCATTACACAAGCCTTATTGATCTTACTGTGGGACACTAGGTCAATTTCTGTAAGATACTGATAATGCGAATACTCACTGGTAAAAAAATATCACAATACTGGGTGGCTCCTATAATACAGGAAAAAAATAAACATAGATTTACGCCTCAACAAACAAAACTTTTGTTGCAATACATAAAAACATTGCCTGGATTGCCCCTTTTTCAAACAAACTACCTAGATAGAAATAGATTAACCCATAAATGCCCAGTGGGTCATTTATGACACTGGTCATGAATATCTAGTCTCACTCTAAATAAATCACATCTATCTCTGAACTACAAGTTGTTTCATTCCATTGTCGTTTTTATCATTCCCTTGTCGTTTTTGACATTCCCTTGTCGATTCTATCATTCCCTTGTCGTTTTTTTTATTCCCCTGTAACTTTTTCTCATTCCCCTGGCATCTAAAATTTAAAGTGGTATAAAATGTGGACTTAATTGACTGAAAGTGATGCCTATTCGATAAATCTGCATATGATTTAATATAATTTCATATAATATTGTAACTATGCAGAAAATTGTTTAAATAAAAATCGCCAAGGGAATGACATCAAGAATCCCATTCTCAGGAATGACCCTTTACACGTGATATTGAATTAGCCGTATTTCTGTACTTCAAAGGATCAGAGTTTATGACCGCTGCGCGCTGCTTGGTCGTTATCAGACCTATTGATGTTACTGTAGTACACAGATACTTTTACTAAGGGCCATTTAAGACATGCTTTTATTTCATCGGCCCTTTCCCCTTCGGCCTCTCGGAAATGTATGATAATAGTTTTCCATCCTTATTTTTGCCAAAATCAAATGAAATTCAACAGTTCGCCGGTTCTCAGAATGTATGCTGAATTTTCATCTGTTCATCTGTTATTGAATCACAATCACCAAACTTCGTATATACAACCCCCAGAATGTAACAACTACTTTTCTGGAGACTGCATCTAAATCGGTTCAGCCAAACGCGAGATTATCTTTGACAAACATACAAACATATTTTTTGTTGACCGTTAAAAATTACGCTTAGTATGCGGGCGAAGCCGCGGGCAAATGCTAGTAATATTATAAATGCGAAAGCTTAGATATTTGGATGTTTGTTACTCATTCACGCAAAAACGACTGAACAGATCAAGATGATATTTGGAATACTAACAGTATATGATCTGGATTCACTTATAGGATACTTTTTGTAGGGATGAAATCGGGGGTGCAAATATGGACTATGAAACGGATGATTTAAATCCTCATACGCCATTCTAGGCTTTAATTATCAGCCAATTAGGAGTATAACGGCGTGTCAAGAAATTTAACTTAAAGCATAGCAGAATTTGATGTATTGTAAACAAGCTGACATTCCGATATGTCAAAGCCGAAGTATCATAATCCCTTCTGATTATTGACGCTATTTTTGAGCATAACCATTTAGCAATAAGGTCTATTATTGCGTGTAAATCAAAATAAATTTTCGATACTTTGGAATTGGTTTTATTCATATGCTTAAATACAAAAACATCTGTTTTAATGCACATTTTGTATCGTCGGTGTACCATTTAATTTTGTCGTGTATTATTTTTTAACGTAATTGTTGAGCCTTTAGAACATAATAAGTCTTTGATATAAAAGATCACTTCATTCGTCTAGAATCAGTACATTTGATATGCTGAAATAAGCTTAATCATTCGTTTGGAAAGCACGAGCACGTAGCACCAACTCCCGTTACAATCGGACACTTTACGCTCGAAGTTGTAGACGATTATATTATATACTAGCTTTTGCCCGCGACTTCGTCTGCGTAGAACTCATTCTCGCGTTAGTAGAACATTTGTTTTCCCATACATCTTTCACCCTTTCCACCCCCTTGCGAAACAATTACATTCAATATGACATGCTCTTTACCGCGCACGGACAAAAACTTAATAGAAATCCTATTTTCAAAACGAATCATCATCATCATCATATCAGCCGACAGACGTCCACTGCTGGACACAGACAGGCCTCCCCCAAAGAGTAACACAATGACCGATCCTTCGCTATCCGAATTCAGCTGACTCCTGCGACCTTTACCAGGTCATCAATCCACCTTGTGGGGGGCCTACCCACGCTGCGTCTTCTGGTACGTGGTCGCAACTCGAGAAACTTTTTTCCCCAACGACCAACGGTACTACGTGCAATGTGCCCCTCCCACTGCCACTTAAGTTTAGGGATTCGGAGGACTAGTCGGTTACTTTGGTTCTACTGCGGATGACCTCATTTCTAATGCAATCACGCAGAGATACTCCCAGCATAGCCGTCTCCGTTGCTTTCAGTGCCATTAGTAAGGGGACTGGCAACACACACTGTTCAAAGATTCTCGTCTTGAGACACTGCGGAATATTGGACGAAAATATGTGCCGTAGCTTCCCGAACTCTGCCCAGCCGAGTCAGATTCGACGATTAACCTCTTCGTGGATAAAACGCCCGTCACTCTCGCACTCGCATACTGGTCAGAACGTGACGAATATCTTATCCAGAGCTGGTCATGTGTACTATGCCCAAAATGCCCAATTCGCATGGCATCTTTAATTTGTATTTAGAAACAGTATTTGGGTAGTAGGTAGCTTATATGTAATTTGAGAGAAAAACAATGTCACCATCTACAGGTAAATTACTTTCCAGACGTTTTTGCATTTGTAGTAGTCACCTCTGTAGCCAGCCTCACACACACATCGACGTGTGTGTGTATACGACACCTCAACGTGTACGTGTACGTGTGTCCCTGTAAATAATACAATAATACAAATACTACTACAGATGCAAAAACGTCTCGAAACTAATTTACCTGTACTTGCTTGAACTCGAGTGCTGTAAAGGACTCAAAACGTCGGTATATAATTATGTGCTCAACACATAGTAAAAAAATAAGAATAATAGAAACCCTTTATTTCTTATTCTTTAAAAGCGTATCAAGTAATTTCATAAAAATTATACAAGTACAATTGACTATTGGTAAAAATTAAATTCACATTATTTTTTGAAACATAATAGCAAATAGCACAAATTGACTTATAAATAACGTATTTTTTTTTAAAACATATGCATTTAAATATACGGTTTTTATACGTACATCCGCTTAAATCTGTTTAAATAGTTTTTTTGTGAGTAATTATCCCGAAAATCGAAAACAAAATGAAGCCCAATTACGTCTATGTCACAAATATCTTAGTCAAGTTTTTCCTCCATATAATGATATTAGTATGGTGAGGTAGAAAAGAAACTAAAGCTCGGAAAAGACGAATATTTATGCAATGGAGGTAAGAAATACATTTCTCTTCTCTTAAGTCATGTTACACATGAATGTGGTCTATATGCATACGTTGCGCCAACGATGTGAGATGCCATATGTATTGCCATATTGGCGTCAGCAACTGCACTCGTGTAGTAGCGCCTTCACCCACATCTAAAACCATGTTGATCTTATCCCAACTCACTAAGATAGACCTATACCTATTTACGAGACTCACAGCTACGTTGGTAGACACATAGTTAAGTCTGACAGGTAAAATTACATCACTAGGCACATGGTTACCTGTGACAGTCACAGTGGCGGCTGCGCGCGCATAGTTACTTTCGACGGTCACAATAACGTCACTAGATGCATAGTTAGTTTTGATATCCACAGTTACGACAGTAGGTGCATAGTTATTTCTGACATTCACAGTTACGCGAGTAGGCTCATGGTTACCTTCGACACTCACAAATACGAGAACAGGCCCATAGTTATTTCTGACATTTACAGTTACATCAGTAAGAGCATAGTTGCTTACGGCAGTCAAAGTTACGTAAACAGGATCATAGTTACCTACGACATCCCAAGTTAAGTCAACAGGCGCATGGTTACCTACATTTGTCACAGATACGTCAACAGGTGCATAGTTACGTTGGACAGGCATAGTTATGTCACTATATGAGTTTCCTTCGATAGTCTCAGTTATGTCAGATCCTTGGTACCCTTGACTTTGAAATAATTGCGTTAGCTGCAGACTGTTATCAACGATTCCTCCCTTGTTGTAACGAGGTCGTTGAATATTCAGCCCCAGCCCTGGAAATAAACGCCACGATTAAATCTATATAAATAAAATAAGGTCTAATTAGTTACACCATTTATAACTTTTTCTATGATCTTTAATTTTTTGGATTTATTGTCGCTCTGAATAGCAAAATAATTTAGTAAGTGCTGATATTGAATCAGCACACATGCAATTGCATGGGGGGCATTTACCCCCCATGAAATTGGGGGAGGCCTATGTTCAGCAGTGGACGTCCTAGGGCTGATATGGTGGTGCTGGTGGATATTGAATCGCAACTAAATTTGGGCCGCGTTTGTCGCACAAACATAAATGCCTCACACCAGGCGCGGCTCACTCCGTGACTTCATCGCGCCGCTGCAAGTACATGACGGCCGCCCGCATTGCGGGCTTATAGCCTAGCCTAGTGCTAAGGCCCCGCCCCCAAAAGAGCGCGTTGCGTCTGTGGTTGCGTGCGATAGAAAGAGATGGACACGCTTAAGCACGTTTGGCATACCTAAACGGGGGACTTATTAACGGTGGACCTTCTGTACGTAGTACTATTACTTATTCTGTGCTCACAAACGACGTAGAGCTGCTCTTGTTTTCGAAATCTAATGTATTTGATAAGCGTGTGTGGTGCGCCGCTCAGCGTGTTGTTGGTGCTTAACAGCCCGCAACGACTTTGCGCGAGTTACTAAGCGGCAAGCATTTTATCTGTCCATTACGAGTACACGGTTGAGACACACAACCCACTGCAGTTAGTTGGGATCACACGCAATGTACTCGTATTAGGGAAACCGCTGCTGCTGCCATCGCCGCGCCGTTCGAAGTTGTGACTAATTTATGTACAAGCGACACGTTTGGCGATATGCCACGCCTGTGGTGTTGTGACTCGTGTCGCGTATTGGTTTCGTTATCTTCTAACCTTGTGGTAGTTGCACGACGATGGTTGCCGATGCTATGCTGGTGTACTCCCGGGCAGCTTTGATCACTAAATAAATGTATGCTTCTTGCAACGCCTCCGCGGGCAGTGGATTTGTGACTGACAGCATCATTTGATTGCCATTGAAAGTAATTGTGAAATGATCTGCGGCGTAATCTGTGGAAAAAGTTGACATTATCATCATAGAGGATGCATCATTGTTAGGAGCCGGACAGTTGGCGACAGTTTGAACGTAGAGACGAGTGGAGTCGCTGTTTATTTTTTTATTTGAAAGGATAATGATTGAATGATTTAGTCGCCGATATTTTTTGGTATTAATTTTGCGTAAAATATAAGGTACCTTCAATAACTTACTTAAGCTCTTTTTATCCCATACTTTTGAGGAATTTGTCAATAAAAATATAATACCTTTATCGTGTATATCGTCATCTAGTACCCATAACTAGCTTTGCTTAGTTTGGGACTAGTTTGATTTGTATAAGATTGTCCCCAATTATAAAAAAAAGGTCATACCCCCTTCCAGACTGAAGTTAATCAGTTCGTCGTATCCTTGCTGCAGTTTGATCGATTGTTCCTGAGTGACCTGATGGTTTTCGGTGTAACGTGCAAAGTAAAATGCTTGGCTGAATACTGGTTCAACAGGCAGCTTGAATGCTGCGCTACCGTGGATAGTAACTGTTGTGCTCCTTGTTATGGGTAGGTCCTCGGTTTGGTCTAGGGCCTGTAATTTTTTTGTGTCTCTGAAGCACATGCCATGTACACGGAATAAATAGACATCATAATATACTTGATATATGGACAGTACCCCACTGTACAACTTACTGAAGTAGAAATACCACCACCACCACCATATCAGCCCAAAGACGTCCACTGCTGGACATAGGTCTCCTCCAATTTCATGCGGGGTAAATGCCATAATCGCCACGCTTGGTATGCGGGTTGGTGATCGCAGTATCTCCTCCGCACTCCAGGGATGCTGCTGCCCATCCCCCGGTGGTCTTGGTCGTAGTTTTAGGACATACCAGGGTCCCCCGTAAGTAGAAATACAGATGAATTCAATACCTAAGGCGACTTTCTGACTTGGCAGGTCGAGATCGATACGTGGTACATATTTTTTTCTTTGACGCGAGCTTACTGATGTGATGTCAGAGCGCTCGTGGCCCAGCGAGGCCCGCGTACCGCGTGCGATATGCGAGGCTAAGCAATGAGGGCGCAGGTCAGTTCTTGGATGGGTGACCGCTTTGAGTGGTTACTAACTGAGCGCTCTCGTGCTTTGGAAGGCACGGCAGGCCGTTGATCCCGGCTGCTGTCTACGACAGCAGTCGTTAAGCCAAGTTAGAGGCCTACGGGCGGTTTGAGAACTTCTAACAGTCAAGTTGCCCACTCACTTGACTAGTCTAGGAAAATTTTCTAATGGGGACATCTGCATATCAGATCTTTGAGGCCTGCAAAACGCCAGAAAGCTATTAGAATAATAATCTATTGAGAAATACGTGAACGATAACACACACAAGTGGAGAAAAATGCGACTGGGAATGTTGCTTCGCGGAATAAAACATTTTGGGTAGATGATCTAGCTACTCCTTTTGATGCACCCGTAAAAGGTTTAAGTTAATAAATTAATTTATTACGAACCTACTGCTGTTCAAGGTATAATTAGAAAACTTAAAACCCTACTTAAGAGATATGTAACATATATACTCGTACGTAACGAGGAGGGTACCTATTCCGAATTACGTAATATTTCGATATTAACTTAGAAATTCATCTGTTGATTATTTGTAGGTAAAAATGGCGTTTGGTTTACCGTTCTGAGGAATGTTTACTTACCTTAGCATTGATTGTTAGAATGATCGGCTCAGGAATAGATTTAATAAAAGTGGTGGTCCTCAACACGGCTTTAAATTCTTTCGGATCCGTTGACGCCACCTCATCCTCCGCGATTTCAACATATGGATTGTCCGCGATTTCAAAAACAACTTTGTAGGTTGTGAGATCGATATCTCGAACAATTATATCGCTGTTTGTTATCAGGAATCCGGCCGGGACGGGTGGAGTGATTGTGAATTCGTATGTAGTGGCCGCAGATGCTGTTGTGTCAGGGGTCTTGAATAGTGGGGGGTTGTTGTTGTTGTCGCTTATTTCTATCCGGATTGTCTGTAATGGTAACGGGAGGTTAAAAACGACACGAAACTGCGTGTACGAGTTGTTACATAGACACTGCACATTCTTGTAATTAAAATATTGGGTGCGGTACACCTGTCATGTAGCTGCCATGCCAGTACAATGTTAACAATGTATAATCTTAAAGAGGCCCTTAAGCGCCGCAAATATGCCGATCTAATGCACAATAACATATTTGCGGCTTTTGCAGTGAAGACATTAGGGCCGTGGAGTCAGGATGCCCATATACTATTTAAAAGTTTGAAAAAGAGACTAATCGAAACCACACATGACTCTAAGGCTGGCTCATTCCTCGGACAAAGAATAGACATCGCCATTTAACGGGGGAATGCAGCCAGCCTTATGGGCACAGTTCCGCAGGGAACAGACTTGGGGGACATGTTTTAGTATACGTAGAGTGTAGTTTAGTTTTAATTTTATTTATTTATATTTAGTTATAAGTTTCTTACATTATTATTAATTGTTCATAATAAATATTCACTCCTTTCTTTAATCTTAAAACGTCAAACATGACATAATTTCTAATGGGATGTACCCAAGTCATGTTAAAAGCATTGTTTGTAAGCTTATCTCTAACCCGAGAAGAATGTAAGAGCTTTGTACTCACATACGAGTCTTACGTGTAAGCCTTATTGACTTAAGTGGAGCGGATATTCAGGCCGTACTCCCAGTGAAAATACACCGTACGACAAATGGTAACTCTTCGAAGCCTTCGATAATAAGTCCATGACATTTGGCGAGTGTCCTTACATACAATACACCTTATTCTTAAATAATAATATCAAGATTATATAACACGCAATATTGTTAATATAAACTCGATATTCTCTAGGTGTGTTGTGTTCCTACAGGGCGTATGATGGTTGCCATTTTATCATTTATCGCCGTGGAAAAGACATACGTCATTCTGACAAGTATGTGAGTGCGAGACTGACGGGCGTCTTATTCACAACGATAAGTGATAAAATGGCAACCATCACTACGTCCACTGGTACAGTACTCGTAGCTCAGAGCTCAAGTGGATGCGTAGTGACGGACCTGCCGTCAACACAATGAAACCTCAACAATAAAGGGACGGCAATGCGCTAATGATTTTTCTTCAATCTTCAATCACAATTGTCCATAGGCTATCAGGCAAGCCGTGAGTAGGTTTGCCACCATCATCGTTTAGAAAAAAAGTTACTTCTTTTCCTGATTATAAAATATAAAAAATGTAATGTAAAAAGAGCGTCATGTAGATTAATTTTATTTTTAGTTAAAAGTTAATAATATGATTACTAAATACTTACTAAAGGAGAAGGTAGAGTGACCCCGTTGGTACAAGTAAAAGAGAACGTTAAGCTGATAAGGTCGGACACTTCGTTCTCTTCATACTTTTTATAGGCTTCGTTTGCGCGGAGAACGAAGACCGAATTTTCAATTGCTGCATCTACGTAGGGGCCGCCGTTGAGAACGTTGGAGGATGTGAGGATGAAGCCTGCGAGTGAAGAAATGTCGTATTTAGTGACACGGAATTGATAGACTACCTAGTCTACCTACTAAAGAGTTTATCCTACTAGTGTCTTTTCGATTGAATTCTAA
This sequence comes from Notocelia uddmanniana, assembly GCA_905163555.1. NCBI lineage: Eukaryota > Metazoa > Arthropoda > Insecta > Lepidoptera > Tortricidae > Notocelia > Notocelia uddmanniana. The sequence continues at coordinate 26,123,275 of LR991058.1, read as the reverse complement.
CCCTTTAGAATCCCTATTCTAAATTACTTTGGCGCTTAATACAAAGATTTGGTGTAGACACCAGTTTTACGAAAGCGACTGTCATCCGGCCTCGAGTTCCAGATCCAGAACTCGCATGCAGAGTCGTCCTTGTCGTAGCTAGTATGGGTGGTACGCGGGGCGGAAGTCATGAGGGTGTCGATGGGGCTTAGCATCTATGGGTTACGCCTCATGTCAATTATTTCACTTACGTCAGATTTTTTTTAATGAAATTATTTCCAATTAAGTCAGCTCTGTCATGACTGACACACACTGATAGTAAAGACAGAAGAATGTGACTTATCCATTTCTTGTCGTAATTTGACATTTTCGATGGAGCCCCGCTGCGCGGTGCCCTTATTTCTGAGCGGTTTGGCCTTCAGACATCTTTATTTATTTATTTAACCTTTATTGCACTAAAGAAAAACTTCTAGTACAAAAGGCGGACTTAATGCCATAAAGCATTCTCTACCAGTCAACCTTAAGGTAAAGCAGAAAAATTGTGGGCGGTGCAACTAAGAGAATAATAAAAATACAATAGGTAATAAGACTGGAAGGATATATACAATACGATATGATATTATATAAAATTTCATAAATAATTATATACACAACTGAATAAATATTTATACATACATACATATACATATGGATGATACTTACATATCAGAAATATTGTGATTTCTTGATTCTGCCAGCAAAAAACTTGTACAAGTTTTTTTAAAAGCAAGCCTATTTGGAGATCGTTTAATATTATCTTTAAATTCCTTAAATCCTTAAATTTGCTAGATAGCTTCAGGTGTCTCCCTTCTTTTTGCAATCATAAGACATTTCTGTCCAAGACGGAATTGGCATTAAAATGTTCTAATTTTGTAGGGCGTGTTGATCTTCTGACTTAAATATATGGAATGTCATAAATCTAAATGTACGAAAAAGGCGTTAAATTGATGTCAATGGAATGAACCCATATCGCATAGGTACCTAACGGTTCGGCTTTAGTTGAGCAGAAAGTCGATATGATTATTTTAGAGCAGTGGGTAAATAGTCAAATAATTTACCTCCAATATTGGAAATTGCACGTTGGAATATAATGCCCTCGTGGTAATCCTCAATGCGGACTGTAATCGGCAGCTGCCAGAACGACACACCGTCCATTGTGCATCCTGAAAATTAATGAAGGCGGCTTTTTGTATATAGGATGGAGAATAATTGTGGGTCCTGGTGGTTGGCCAATTTCACTTAAAGCAAGCCATGCTTTATTTTTTAAAGAAGAATAGTCCTGTTTTTCATTGCAATTTATTTTCCTATGCTATAACAACAGCTAGTACCTACTAATAGTTACACGGTTAAAATAATATATATTTAAAACTGTTGAAAACAAATAAAGTGACTGTAACTGGAGCAAACCATTTAACTGTCCCCTATTGAGCTAACCAGCAAATCTTTCCAAGCGTTGCCAGTTGAAAAAAATCAGTTAAGAGCATGTCGGACCATGCTCAGTGTAGGGTACCGCAGTTGCCCAATGAACTCCCTTTAAAAAATTAATAACAAGCAAAAGGGAATACTTACGCAGCATTTCATACGTCTTTTACTTAGAAGGGAAGACTTTTTACGATTACTCAAAAACGGCTTAACTGATGCGGTGACTGCATGCGGGCATGCGCTATAGTTTTAGTTGAAAGTCTTTAGTAAGCTTTACTTTCATGATTTTTTTTTCATTTTTATGTACCCATACTTCAAAAGTTAGAGTGGAGTGATATTAATAACTATTTATAGTAAAAACAAAACAGAATTACAAATATTTTTTTTAGATACTAAAAGTACCAAAGGGTACATTTAGTATTAAAAAAAATTGACTAAAACTATTATGTTATGAATCATGACTAAACTTGATAGTACCTACGTTAAAAACTGCATTGACTCACGCGCTATTATGTCGTGGTGTTAAGATCCATTACTTCAAGGTCATAACTTTAGATTATAATTTTTCTAATATAATAAAAAAAAAATAAGAAAAAAAAATGGACACGGTGTTACTCGACATGCTCTAAGGAAGCGTTCTTTTAAATATTTTTCTTCAGTTACAGGACTCATTCTGTATATGAATCCATACTAAAACGATCATAACTGTCATTGATTTGCATTATTATTATTAATTATGTTTTATGTCCATCTATTAGGGATCGTTTCTACACAGGGACATAGTTGTTAAGGTTAGAACTACGCTAAATACCGTAATACCCATGTAGTAAAGAGAGAGCTCGTTTGTAATATGGTCACAGTTTAAGCGGTTTAGGTATTTTTATTCAAACTTTGAACGTCCGTGGTAGAGGAGATTATATATTACGTTTAGTAATACAATCATCCTCATCAGCCTATACTAGTCCTACTGCTAGGTACAGGCCGCTTATCATAGACAAGAAGCAACAGGAAAATTACAGATCTATAACTGCAAAAAACTATAGTTGAAGATTTACCATGGCTGTTGTGGATAGCTGCCAATAAGCAAACGATGAAGAAAGATTTCATCCCGAATCTTAATTCGTGTTTATCATAATCTAGTAAACGTGAATATAATATTCTTTGGCAAAAAATACTTTACTTTTACTTTATGTACTCTCTATATCTTTTATAACAATCACAAACACCGGTAAAGACCCGCCGGAATTCAATGACTGAATACTTGAACATGAACAAAAATACAAGTACTTATAGTAACTCAGTGTAAGATAATTATTGCTATCTTTCGATTGATATCAATTAAGAGAAAATTGAGTGATAGTCCTATTATATAATATCCCACCAAAAAAATTTCACGTAAGATTGGCGGCCAAGACTCACAAGCTCCTAATACTTTCGCTGTAAAAAAGTTATCAAATCCCAGGCAAAGCCAAGCCCGTAAGCCCTGACTTTACTAACCTTACTCCTTAGTTTAAAATGCCTTGGCGGTTTAATATATCCATTGCACTGGGTATCATAACTGTGAAGACCTATGATGTGATTTTCTACTGAAAATAAGTCCGTCGGACCATCTGGTCCATATTTTGTGTGTAACTTCAATATTGTGATAATATTAATTCAATTCCTTTACCATATTGACCTGACTTTCCATTGGCATTATTTACGATAGGAAATCACGTCACAGGACTTCAATGTTATGACTATGACATGCACAATATCTACGAAACCGTCAAGCCAAGGTTAGTAAAGTTAGGGCTAGGGGCTTGGTTTTCCTGGAACCTGACAACTTTTTTAGAGTGAAAGAAGCTTGTGAGTCTTGGCCACCAATTATACATGAATTTTTTTGGTGGTATTTCATTTCTTTTTGTAAGGTGCCTTAATGTTTTTATTTTTTAGGCTTTTGCATTTCTTGAGCGTCTGTTATTCCTTTTGGCATCGTCTCTATCTTTGCCTCTTTTTATTGTTGGCTTATTATTTGCGATAAGTGATAAATCAGGGCGGTTTTTAGTTACTAACCGATGATATACAACATTTTCTGAGTTAACAATGTCAAATTATTGATATTACGAGTATACACTTTGATAAGTGATATTTATTTCGTTTATCCATCTTATGCTGAAATCTGCGTCTTATCGTGATAATAAAACTTTAGGTACTTTTATTTAGCATTATAATGGAGCTATACTTCATTATATTATTGTAAACACCCCTTGAAGTAGGGTAAAAGTTACAGATCTCTTAAATGGTCTGTTATTTGTATGATTTCTTTTGTATATAAAAAAAAACCGGATGCACTCGCGCTGATAATTGAGGTAGGTAGAAAGTAGGATCGTGGGTAGGTTGATTGCTTGGCTGGAGACGAGAGTGGCCGACACTCTCCTTGTGGCTCGAGTCTGGCGAGGGTGGCTGGCTGATGGCTGGTAGCTGGCTTTGGTGTTCCGGTGCAGATGTAAGTGGCGAGCTGCTGAGGCTTCTCTCGGCCTCCTTAAGTGGATAAGCCTCGGCCTTCTGGGCCCAACCAAGCTGCCCTGAGATTCACAACTGTCTTGTGAGACCCTGTTCAGGGCCATTAGCTGTGTGCCAGGCCATATAGAAACTTAGGGAAGTCGAACCTAGTTAAAGTGTTACAGTGCTGGCTGGCACACGGTAATATCGCATAGAGATTTTCAAAAATGAAATTAAATAAAGATTACTAACTGACACGGCCGAGAAAATCATTTCAATTTTAAAACCTTTGCAGCGTTTGTTTGCACGGTGGAAATTTGGTTATTCTACGTTTTACGGTTCAGGAGGCGTGGAACTTCAACGAAATACGCGAATCTGGGATTATGAAATAAAATGGTCTACTCGTATTGGTTAATAACACTGTTACACATTATAAAGGTTGGTAACTCCTAGTAAAAAGGTACAGTGGTACTCGTGTCAGGAGAGCCCGCTGTTATGTAATGGCGCCGGGATACTTTAGAGTTTACCGACATAATAATAAAAATAAATGTAAGTAAATAATTTTTTAATTGCCAAAGACCTCCACAACCACGGGGTGTGTAGTCTCAAGAATTATTTCCAAAATTTTGGTTTTTGTTAATGCTTTTATATTTTGCACGTGTATATTTATATTTTACTTTTTATAAATTTATTTAAAAAAAACCTCTCTTAAGATAAAAAATAAATAAAGAGAATAATAATAATAATAATCCTTTATTTGCAGAAAACACGTACGGTCACAAAAAGGGTACGTTTAGATAACTTAGCGTAAATACAGAAGTGTTTCACTTTTTTCAGCTGTTACAAACAGCATGCAAATACATCTATGCCATAAAAATAGTATTTATCTAATACTTATACATAGATAGATATACTGTAATTGAACTATTATTTAATTTAATACATACAGGCACATGAGTAAAGAGAACAATCCACTTACAACTATTAGAATTTTACCTAAACTAGTTTTAGTATATTGTTCTCTTTGCCGGCCACTTGTGCGCAATTCACCGTCACTTGATGTAAACATACTGCTCGAGTCCATCCTCGGCGCCAATTGTTATGTACATGGCTCCGGGATAAGTACTTTAAGGAATAGCCGGTAACTATTAAAATACGTACATACAGTTCGAGAATACAATCAAGAGAATGACATACGGATTTTTGACACACGTCAGTCAATATGTAAGTTTACCAACGTATGTTCCACCCGCTCTTCCAAAAAACAAGAGTGGGTACAACCAATGAATAATATAGTGTGTGCAACGATATATATCTTGACGTGATTTTAAGACAAAAAATCGGCCAAGAGCATGTCGTGCCATGCTCAGTGTAGGGTTCCGTAGTTGCCCAATGAACTTACTATAACAAAATCGGCCAAGAGCATGTTGGGCCATGCTCAGTGTAGGGTTCTGTAGTTGCCCAATGAACTTGCTTTAATATAATTTTTAAGAAAAAAAACCGACTTCAATGGGGTAGGCCGGTGAAAGATTATTATACTTACATGGTATGCACCATCTAAGTATAATAATCTTAGATTCCATACAATAAAATAAAAATGGCTACAAGTATGTTTATAATGGTAGAAGACTAAGTACCCTCAATTCCTCATGGAATCATGGAAAAACCTTGCTTGCTTGACAAACAAAACGAAGAGAACAAATCACCAAACGTGAAATTTTCGTCGTTGAAGAGTTCTGTTCTGATCATCATCAGCAGTTCCACTTCATCAAATGTCACATTTTTGTATGATAATGCTCGATTTGCCTTTGCGATTTGAGGAGTTCCCTCGATTCCTAATGGATCCCATCATCAGAACTCGAGCATGACAAAAATCAATCGTGAAAATAGAACTTGCGTAACAAACACAGCTAGAAGGACAAATCGCCAAACGTGAACTTTTCGTCGTTGAAGAGTTCTGTTCTGATCATCATCAGCAGTTCCACTTCATCAAATGTCACATTTTTGTATGATAATGCTCGATTTGTCGATAAAAACACAAAAATCACTATATGTTTGCCTTTAAGATTTGAGGAGTTCCCTCAATTCCTCATGGATCCCATCATCAGAAATCAAGCATGATAAAAATTAATCGTGAAAATAGAACTTGCTTAACAAACACAGCTAGGAGGACAAATCGCCAAACGTGAACTTTTCGTCGTTGAAGAGTTCTGTTCTGATCATCATCAGCAGTTCCACTTCATCCAATGTCACATTTTTGGATGCAAAATCTTGACTTGTTGATAAAAACACAAAAATCACTATATGTTTGCCTTAAAGATTTGAGGAGTTTCCTCAATTCCTCGTGGATTCTATCATCAGAACAGCGTTTTGACAAAAACGGGACCAACTTGAATATATATACTTACATTCAAAAAAAGAATTTCCCAAATCGGTTAAGAAGTGACGGAGTTATGGAGTAACATACATTAAAAAAAAAAGACAAAAAAAAACATACAACGGAATTGATAACCTCCTCTTTTGAAATCTTGAAGTCGGTTAAAAATCAATAACAAGCAAAAGGGAATATTTTCGCACCGTTTCATAACGTATTTTACCGAGAAGGGAAGACTTTTGGTATATCTCTAAAACGGCTTAACTGATCATGTCCGCTATAGTTTTTGTTGAAAGTATTTATTTAGCTTTACTTACATGATTTTTTTCTTTTTTTTTGGACCCATTGTTCAAAAGTTAGGAGGGGGGGGGGGGGTACACATTTTCTTTTGGAGTGAATATTTCAGAAAATATACACTTTATCAAAAAACGTTTGATGAAGACTTCTATTCATTTTGAAATACCTGTCCAACAACACTCCGCATCGTAGGTTTGAAGCAAAATAAAAAATTCATCCCCACTATACGTGTAGGGGAGGTACTCTTAATCTTTTTTTATATTTTATTTTACCAATTTGTCAGATTTATTCATTTATATATTCATACCAAATTGCAGATTTCTAGCAGTAACCACCACAGAACAAAGCCTCGGACAGACAGACAGACGGACATGGCGAAACTATAAGGGTTCCTAGTTGACTGTGGAACCCTAAAAATCATTAACAACCACGAGGCACTTTATCAAACCTTCGCAGGGTTTCATATGTCTTTTACTAAGAAGGGAAGACGTTTTACGATTACTCAAAAACCGCCTAACTGATCATGTCCGCTATAGTTTTCGTTGAAAGTCTTTATTAAGCTTTTTTCATGATTTTTTCTATTAAGTATTTTTTGGACCCATAGTTCAAAAGTTAGAGGGGAGGACACAATTTTTTTCTTTAGGAGTGATTATTTCTGAAAATATTCACTTAATCAAAAATGATTGATAAAGACCAGTATTCATTTTGGAAGACCTATCCAATAACACCCCACACAGAACACTAAAACAACAAATAACAAAAAATATATATTTCTTCTTCACTTTACGTGTAGAGGAGCTACCCTTTAAAAAATATGTTTTTAGATTTTATTCTACCACTTTGTCTGATTTATATATCCATGGCAAGTTGCAGCTTTCTAGCACTTACAATCCTCGGACAGACAGACAGATAGACGGACATAACGAAACTATAAGGGTTCCTAGTGGACTACGGAACCCTAAAATTATTAATATTCAAAAGCTTGTCGTATTGTTTACTAAGGAGACTTGTTGATGGTCTAGATTGCTAGATGTAGGTATAAAAATTAAAATCGCATCGCGAAATTTCCTCACACGATTTCGTGACATTTTCTTAACGTCAAGAAATTTTACCTATTTGATATTAAGGGTTGTTTTTGTTAGCAGAGGATATGATGTCAATAATAGACTAATTAAACTTACAAAGTCTCAATTGAATAGCTCTAATACTTTAGATTTTATTGATATCTAAAATACACCGATTTCGTCACTGATACACTCACTGACACACTGATGATCATCAAAATGTTTGGCTACTTTCTGAAGTGCTAGAAAGCTGAAATTTGGTATGTAATCTAAGTTTAGTATACAACCAACAACAGTAACTAAAAAACCTCTTAATAAGACTGCCTAGCAACTTACACAAAGAACTGAAATCCCACCAAAAACATTTCATGTAAAATGTTGCGAAGACGACCACATAAGGTTTGCCCTGTGAAAAAGATATCATATCTCATGTAGAGCCAAGCTTCTGAATCTACACGGCCTAACTCTGCCGACCGAACTTCAACAAATTCTACATATTAGTAAATATTAACTTACTTCCGGTCAGAAACTAAATATTCGCATCACCTCCACGACGGTAGCGAAACGGCGAAGCCATACATATTTATTTACTGATATGTAGAATTTGTTGAAGTTAGGGTCGGTAGAGTTAGACTGTGTAGATTCAGAAGCTCTACATGAGATCTGATATCTTTTTCACATGGCAAACCTTATGTGGTCGTCTTGGCAACATTTTACATGAACTGTTTTTGGTGGGGTAGGAATGTCTTACTTACACTCTTACCTACACCGCGCTGACTACGATTCTTGCACTGCCCAGCACTGTCCTACTTATATTTGCCAGTGTGGACTGTGCCATGTCCGAGCACCGAACGGCAGTAGGTACAATTTAGTATTCCCAAGGGATGAAATGCGGTACGGTATTTCTACAGAAATGGATATGGATGTGTAAAGTGATAAAGGCTGATTTAGAATTGCAGGAACTTGGGTTTCATCTTCATAGTGTTTGGTCGCATTTGTCTTCTCTCGGCAGCTCGTAGCCCCGCAGGGTAATGAAACATAGGGCATGCAATATCTGGTTTTATTTAAGCAAATAATATAAAAATACAAAGTAGTACTAATGATTATGTATATGCATATGCAATGGGTTTGCGGAAACTTTTCTAATGAAATAGATTTCAAAATAAACAAGTGGTTAAGGGTTTCCAAAAGGGCACAAGTACAAGCACGTTACTATAAATTTTTACAAATGAAATTAATAATTATTAGGCAGATAAGAAATTGTCGCAGCTGTATTTTTTGAATTTCGGAAAGCATTTGACACCTTGGAAACAAATACACTTATCGACGATGTCATGAGGGAGTGTGGGGTGGGCGAGCAACTGAGTCAGTGGTTCAGTAACTAATCAATGCTATGAACAGCTTCCACAAAACCCGTCGTTGAATTTGTCCACATCGCCGCCTAGGCAGTCGAAACGGTTTTGAAGTTCCAGCTGAAAGCTCTCGGGGTTTTGGATTTGGACTGTTGCTCGACGGAGCGTAGACTTCATCAGTCGAGAGCATTCTAGCTTGATACATATATTCAATATGCCCCTTATAAGCCGGTGATCGCTTCCGGATTTAACCGTATTGATCACAGAGATATCATTGAATATACGCCTCTTCGTCGATATAATGAAGTCGATCTCGTTTTTAGTTGCACCGTTGGGACTTATCCTGGTCCACTTTCTGTGCTCGCGTTTCTTGGAGAAGAAGATCATCACGTAGAGTCCATACTTCTCAAAAAAGCCGGCCAGTAGTTGGCCCCGGTGGTTCCAACTTCTAACTCCAAATTACACCATCTCTTTTGTATCACGTTAAAATCCCCCATAACAACATTGAAGCAGATTTTGGAACTATGCATGACCTTCGATATATCCTCATACTTAGTCTCCACCTCGTCGTCGAAGCTGCCGAGGTCGGCGCGTACATCTGTATGACCTTCAACGAGTACTTCTTGTGAGTATAAGGTACGCCATCCTAGCCGACACACTCTCGATCTTCGCCACGTGTTCACGAGGATTTTGTGTACGATGAAGCCTCACTGAGACTGTTGGTCGGTCGCCCTCCCAGAAATAAAGCTAGTTCCCGGACTTTAGAGTTATCGTGTCCTTCCCCTCTCTTCGGCCTTCAGATAACCCTATGATATCCCAACGCAGCTTGCTCAATCCTTCCTCTAATTCCGCTATGTTTTCGTCGGTCCACGGTGTACGCGTGTTATAGTTTGCCTGGGCCAGGAGGTGGTGGTGGCCCGATCTTTGCCGGAGATTCTTAACACTACTGACCTCGCTAGTATCCAGGTAGGATGACAAAATCCATGAATGAGGAATCGATTTCGATTTTATTATCAGTGTGTAGGAGTAGCTGTTATACACAGACTGCAGAAATAAAGTACGCATCCAGTTCAAAGTTTTACCCCACTAAGACAAAAGGAGGGTTATTTATGCAACAGCGATATCGTCGCTAGGAGGCTGCTACCATAACCAGGATTCGGGGGGTCACCGGAACCTCGGAGCTGCGGCCTGTGTGTCTGTCATAGGAGGTAAAATGCTATAATTGCCACACTTGGCATGCGGGTTGGCGATTGCAGTATCTTCAGCGCACTCCAGGGATGCTGCTGTTTAATATCCCCCATAGTCTTGGTCGTAGTTTAAGGACATACCCCCGGGTCCAGGTGTAACACATAATAAAAATAAAATAAGAATAAAAAGCCTTTATTATTCCTTAAATCTGAATCAAGTATCATAATTTAATGCTAGATCATTTTATAAATAAAATTGTACAAGTACATTTGATTATTGGTAAAAATACTTTTTCATTTTTTTTTAACACAATGGCAAATAAGAATTTGCTCATGAATAATGTGCAATTGCAAAAATTGATATATTTTTATATTTAAAAATTACCATTGATGGATTTTACATATAATACACACGATTCAATCTGTTTAAATAGATTTTTTATGAGTAATAATTATAATCGTGAAATGTAAACTGAAAAACATAATTGGTCCTATTAGTTTTTTGAAATTGTAAAGTTAATGTACTTATACGTAATTTTGCATACCCACATCAATTTAATATTTTTAATGAATATTAGTAGAATCAATAAATTGCTCTGAATCAAATTAGCTTAAGATGATGTTTTAACTGACGATTCAAAAGTGCTTGTTACTAGGCTAATATATGTTTTGAGGAATGAATTAAGGAATACTTTTCTCTTCTTATAAGACATGTTACACATGCATGACGTCTGCACGCGTAAGTCGTGCAAGCGGTTTGACATGCCATATGAATTGCCATATTGGCGTCAGCTACTGAATTTGTGTAATAGCGCCTTTACCGACATCTAAACCCATGTAGATCTTATCCCACCTCACTAAGCGAAAACCATACCTATTTACGAGGGTCACAGCTACGTCAGTAGGTACATAGTTAAGTCTGACGGGCAAAATAACGTCACTTGGCACATGGTTACCCGTGACAGTCACGGTGGCGGATGCGCGCTCATAGTTACTTTCGACGGTCACAATAACGTCAGTAGACGCATAGTTACTTCTGATATTCACGGTTACGAAAGTAGGCGCATAGTTATATCTAACAGTCACAGTTACGTGAGTAGGCACATGGTTACCTTCGACAGTCACAGCTACGTGAACAGGCGCAAAGTTACGATCGATATTCAAAGTTACGTCAGTAAGAGCATAGTTACCTACGGCAGTCAAAGTTACGCGAACAGGTTCATAGTTATATACGATATTCCAAGTTAAGTCAGTAGGCGCATGGTTACCTTCATTAGTCACAGTTACGTCAACAGGTGCAAAGTTACGTTGGACTGGCATATTCTCAGTTACGTCAGATCCTTGGTACTCTTTACTTCGAATTAATTGTGTTAGCTTGTAGAATCGTAGACTATAATCCATGTTATCTCCCTCATTGTAATGAGGTCGTTGAACTTCCAACCCGAAACCTGAAAATTAACGTCACGATAAAAACCGTCATTAAAAGATTAAAAAAAGCCTGTACGCCTCCCTAAGGTGTTGTACTCGTAAGAGGGAACTTGTAAAAGATTTCGTGTCTGAGCTTGATTGCTCCAATACTTCAGTTGGCCGTGTGTGCGAGATGTCACAGCTTTGAATCCTGATCGATTTACAGTTTTTTTCCCCTTCAGTTTGAAGTTTAAATAATTTTTAGGGTTCCGTAGCCAAATGACAAAAAACTGAACCCTTATGGATTAGTCATGTCTGTCTGTCCGTCTGTATGTCACAGCAGATTTACTCGGAGACTATGACAACTACAATTGTAAAATTTGGTGTGAAGATGTATGTTATGAACCGCTATAAAAATATGATGTGAAATTACAAAAAAAATATATCGACTTCGCCGGCAACCACGCATCGCATGTTCTTAATATTAAACTTGGCTCCTATTTTCACATTTATGTTTTTGATGGGTTTCTACTAACGCGAAGCAGCTTAAAGTGTCAAATCGACTACTTATTTGTTTGAATCAGCCAATCATATTCATTGGTTTAGTGATGGTAACGGATTTTTGTAGCGTAGCTTTTTCCAGTGCGTTCCAAGCTACTTGTCCTGGCCTGGTGACGCTCGGAAGTGGCCCAGCCCAGCCTTTGAAAGCCGATCGAGTTACAGCCGAGGCTCAGAACCAGCCTGGTCTTGGCCCGGCCCGGAAACGGAACGGTCTGGTGGTAATTATTCTTTTGTGTTAAGGCCGTACACATGCATGAATGCGCGCGACCTCGCATACGACGTAGCGCGCTCTTGTTTTCGAAATCCATGCATATTGCCTGTGCCTAACATCCCGGAAATGACTTTGCGCGAATTGGCATTATACGGTCTATACGCACGACGCACTGCAGTTAGTTGGGATCACACGCAACATATTAGGAAAACCGCTGCCGCTGCCGCCGCCGCTTTAAGTCGTGGCCGGACCGTAAACACCGCCTATACATAATTGGACTTAGTTATGCAAAGACGATCCAACCCACGCGATGTAAAATTTGAAATTGGAATCTGCTTAAAACAAAAGTCATACATTTCATTGATCTCTTATCTTATCTTATCTTATCTTACTTGTATGAGGGCCCTTGCGGATGCACTTCGACCCAATGGGATCTTTTGTGCAATTGCCCCCTCCTTTATAGTTACTCCAAGCTGCTCTCCAACATTTCCACAAACCGGATGATGGAGCTCAGCGGGAGTACTCTGAATTCCTTTGGTTCTGGATAGCCATTACCAAAGTCATTCATTCTTTGTCTGGCAAGGGCGTGACATTCACACAATAAGTGTTCCATTGTCTCGTCATCCTCGCCACACATTCTACAGTCTATGTTGTCTGATAGTCCCATCTTGGTCAAGAGATCCTTGACCCCGAAGTGACCTGTAGATCTCTTGTGGATTGGATAGTTTTTGCATAACTTCCTCCAATTGGTCTTACACCATTATGTACAAATTGTACAAGCGACACGTTTGGCGAAATGACACGCCTGAGGTGTCGTGACTGGTGTCGTCAAACGTGTTGCCTGTTGGTTTAGTTATCTTCTAACCTGCTGGTAGTTGCACGACGATGATTGCCGACGCTTCGCTGGTGTACTCCCTGGTAGCTTTGACCACTAGATATACTTGTGACTCTTGCAACGCCTCCGCAGGCAGTGGTTTTGTGACTGAAAGAATCACTTGATTGCCATTGAAGCCAATGGTGAAATGATCCGCGGCATAATCTGTGGAAAAAGTCCTCATTATCATCATTGATAGCAGATGCATCGTCATTCATCATCTCATTTATCAAACTCCAAGTCATACAAAATAGAAACTTTAAAATAATGACATGCTTTTTTAAATTTACTTTGCAAACAATGTGTTTTAAATTAACAGTGTAACATTTGTGTATCTGTTTATCTGTCTGCTGCATCATAGCTCCTAAATGAATGAACCGATTTGAATGCATTTTTTTATCGAAAGTCTGTTGAGGTGCTTGTTTGTCACCGTCGTTGTATAAAAAACAGAGACATACCTCCTTCTAAATTGAACTTAACCAGTTCATCATATCCATGCTGCAGTTTGATCGATTGTTCCTGAGTGACCTGATGGTTTTCGGTGTAACTTGCGAAGTAGAATGCTTGGCTGAATACTGGTTCGACAGGCAGCTCGAATTCTGGTCTACCGTTGATAGTAACTGTTGTGCTCCTTGTTATGGAAAGGTCCCCAGTTTGGTCTACGGCCTGTAATTGTTTTGTTTCTCAAAGCCACATCCCACGCACACGGAATAAATACACAACATATAAAGGGTGTAACATTTAGATCGGTCAGTACTCGTATTGGAAAGCCTGAAACTATAAGACACACAAAGATCTGTTCTTAGGAACCATGTCATCAATTTTAGTAATAAGAAAAACTGCATTCATACATTTAAAAAAACTTATACTCAGCTCGGGAATTGAACCCCAACGTTTTGAAAAATAAAATTTACTCTATTTCTATTTAGATAGGTATCGATTGTATCATTTCGAACACCTACTAAAATAAATCAAAGGATATTAAAACAATACATTTTATTAATTCTAGACATCATGTTTCACAGTAACATTTACTGCTTAAGACCTACAAAATGGGTTTGGTCTACCCTTGTGAGAAACCTTTACTTACCGTAGCATTGATTGTCAGAATAATCGGCTCAGGAATAGATTTAATAAATGCGGTGGTCCTCAACACGGCTTTAAATTCTTTCGGATTCGTTGACGCCACCTCATCCTCCACGATTTCAACATAAGGATTGTCCTCGATTTCGAAATCGATTCTATACGTAGTGAGATCTACATCGCGAACGATTATATCGCTGAAGCTGTTTGTAATGAGGAATCCGGGCGGGACGGGCGGAGCGATTGTGAATTCGTATCTGGTGGCGGAAGATGCGGCTGTCTCAGGGGTCTTGAAAAGGGGAGGGTTGTTGTTGTTGTCACTTATTTCGATCCGGATTGTCTGTAATGATAAAGGGAGGTTGAAAACGATACGAAAGTGTGCGGCCTGAGTTGAAGCTGCGCATGCGTCTGTTTGATGGACACTACTTGTAATTTAAACTTGGGTGCGGTGACACTTATCATTTTACTGTCTCCCCAATCATTCAACGCTAGGTGGCCCTTCTGTCGGGCACATGGCCAATACTCTACCCCGCTGCACGCTTAAGCGAAGTGCGCATTATGCGGGCTTATGATGGTTGCCATTTTATCACTTATCGTCGTGGATAATACGGCCGTCACGTTCTGAAAAGTTTAGTATGCGAGTGCGAGAGTGACGGGCGTCTTATCCACGACGATAAATGATAAAATGGCAACCATCATACGCCTCCAGGCCGTGCACTAAGCGAAAATCCGCCGTACGGCAAATGATGCCTCTTCGAAGTCTTCGATAATACTTAAATGCTTGTCTCCATAATATAGCCGAATATCCTTAAATATGATATATGCACTAAAATATCAGGATTAAATAACGCGCAGTCTTGTATATTAAGTAGAAAAACTTAATAATAACCCAATAATCTCTATTAGGTATGTGGCTTTGTTTTACTGTATTAGTTCCGCTGTATTGTTGTGCCTACACAGAAACTTAGCCTACCTTTTAATTTGTTTTTTTGATAGTAGACTACGAGAGTACCTAATTGTGATTCGTATTTGTTATGCCGCATTGTGGTTTGGCAGAAGTGTGTGATTACTAAAATTTGTTTTATTGGCGTGAATAAAGAACATTATTATTCACCTTATTTATATCTTCGTCTTAAATTAGATTTTGTACAATAAATTTATACAAGTACAATATAAAAATATACATACAAAATATAAAAGTATTATAAAAAAATAAAAAACGTAACCTAGGGTGCCGCCGGCAGCGAGGCTAGCCTAAGCTACCGGTGGTTAGGGCGACAGAGAGAGGAACCTCCGGACTATCCGCGCCGTGTCCAGGAGTACCGCCTTCTGTTTTTGACCCTTGACCCAGCCATCTAACGAGAGTCTCTTGAGATGTTGGTCGAGACTCTTCGCTATTAGACCGTTCGCAGAGACGACTATCGGGACAATGATCGTTGAATCAACATCCCACATGGCGTTGCACGACCATTCTCGAGAACTGGCGCAGGCGTGTACTTATAGTATGGAACTTCGAAGTCCACAAGACCGTATAAAAGAGCAAGCTGCTGGTGAATAATCCTGGCCACCAAGTTATGTCTGTGCAAGTACTCGCCGTTAGCAAGATGACTACAACCGGAAATAATATGCCTGAGTGACTCTCCGGGACGGCGGCATGCCCGACAGATGTCGACCGTACAATCCTTCAGGACATATTTCCGGTAGTTGTTCGCCATGATAACCTCGTCTGCAATTGCACAGACAAAACCTTCAGTTTCCCACATTATTATTATTATTATTATTATTGTATTCCTGGTGGTGAGTAGCGTAGAGCTTCCGTGGATGCGCTGAATTGACTTTCTAGTGAAGGACTGCCTATATCTCTAGCTGTCAAAACAAAGAATCCTTAAGTAGTCTTCTGGAGTCTCAAGCGTCCATAGGTTACGGTGTCTGCTTACCATCAGGCAGGCTGTAAGCTTATTTGTAACCCTCGATGTGTATATAAAGTTGAAATTATTTTGGTTACCTATTGATAAGATACAAAACATATAAGTACATTGTAAAAACAGCGTTGTTTATATTTTATTTTTACACTTAGTGTTTATTTCATTTATTTTACTAACTAAACGACGTTGTTTTTACATCACTAGTTACTTACTAAAGGGGAAGGTAGGGTGGCCTTGTTCGTACAAGCAAAAGAGAACGTTAAGCTGATAAGGTCGGACGTTTCGTTCTCTTCATACTTTTTATAGGCTTCGTTTGCGCGGAGAACGAAGGCCGAATTTTCAATTGCTGCATCTACGTAGGGACCTCCGTTGAGAACATTTGAGGACGTGAGGGTGAAGCCTGAAAGTGAAGTCGCATTTATTGAACTTAAAAGAATTTATCCTCCTAGCCTTTTCCCGCTTCAATTGTAAAGGAAGACAGCTTTGACACATAATGGTTGGCGTAGACATTAGTTTCACAAAAGCGACTGCCATCTGGACTCTGGCCTCCAACCGCAGGGAGGAAACTAGACCTTGTGGGGAATAAACTGGATTTAGATTTAGATTTATTTATTTCAAGATAAAAACTACAATATAAATGTGCATGTCAAAATTACAAGAATTTTCACCATGATCGTCAGTAACAAGATATTAAAATAAAAATAGGGTTCGAAATGTCAATACACAAAATGCAAAATGAGTAGGTTTGTATGTATCCCCTCCAGGGGATCATCAGTACTATTAAAAATATAAACAATTTCAACTATAATCCCAACAATTAAAACATCAATGATACAAAATAAATTAAATAAATGAACTGGTTTCCTTACAATAATAAATAATGATAAATATTGGGGGACAATCTGATGGTATGTGTATGGTGGTATGAGCTGCGGTTCGAGCCCTAGACCTCCAGGATATAACCCGCATGCAGTGTCGTAGCTAGTATGGGTGGCACGTGAGGCGGAAATCATGGAGATGTCGATGGAGCTCAGCATTTTACGTTGGGTCCCAGGGCATGCAGGTATCATGGGAAACAAATGAACCCAAGAAATTTGACACCGCAATTCCCCGCAATTCTTTGAAATACCAGGCCTTGGCAAGCAATGCATGCAGATCAGCAATGGTCGCAGTGATTAGATGGTTCGGCAGTCCCGGACAGACCCTACTCGAAATAATAATAATAGCATTTATGGCCGGGCGGGACTCCTTAGCCAGGGAGGTAAGCCAGACGTAGAATGCACGGCTACAGTTAAAGGGTAGGTCTTTAGGATGGTTTTTATAGAAGTGAATGGGTATAAACAGTCAGATCTTACCTTCAATATCGGAAATGGCACGTTGGAATATAATGCCCTCGTGGTAATCCTCAATGCGGACTGTAATCGGCAGCTGCCAGACCGACACACCCTCCATTGTGCACCCTGAAAATTAATGATAATTGTTAACTTATGAAGAATTGTATGCGGGGTGGAAAAAAGTTATGGGCACTGGGCAGGAACTTAAAGCCATAGCTGATTACACTTAAAGGAAATCATTTTTTATTTTATAAAAAAGAATGATGGCTTTCCTTTACAAATCCAATTCCTGCTTTTCGTTGCAAATGATTTCTCTATGCTATGAGAACAAGTACTATATAATACTTGTATACGGCGAAAAATATATTTAAAAGTTTTGAAACCAAATAAGCGTATAAAACTGTATCATATGTGTCTATACTAAAACAAAAAACTCGTTGGTGATATGGTCACAGGTTTGGGTATTTTAATTCAATTGAAAAACGCCTCGTAGGCCGCCATTAAATATATGTATTGTGCTACAATCATTCTCATTAGCCCACATTAGTCCTGTTGGGTGCAGGCGGACTATCATAGACGAAAGGCAGATACACATATATACCTATAACTGCACAAAACTAATAAGTACTTGAAGATTTACCATGGCTGTTGTGGATGGCTGCCAATAGGCAAACGATGAAGTAATATTTCATTTCAAATCCTATTTTGTGTGTATCATAATCTGGTATATGCCTGGTATTGAGCAAAAATTTATGTTCTCTCTATATCTATTTTATAAACACAGTATTAAAATCAAATAAGGTTAATTGCACAAACACGGCTGAAGACCCCGAATACAATGCCTAAATACTGAAGCATGAACAAAAATGTATTTATACTAACTCCATGTAAGATAATCATCGCTATCTATCGCTTGATATAATTCGAGACACAATTAAGTGATAATCCTACTAATATTATAAATGCGAAAGTTAGGAGGTTTTGATGTTTGGATGTTTGTTGCATACAAACATAGTAGTTTACGTTTTTTTAATTAGTAACGCATACTTGTTATACGTATATCAAATAACTCTATAAATATTTTTTTTATGAAATTAAGGGGTGATCATTTCCCATATTAATGTATGAAAAGGGTTTTTTCATACACATGATACATAAACTCACGCCTATATTCCCAAAAAATGTTTTTGTAGTGCCACTTTTAGCAATTGCATGTTTATAGATGGAGAAAATGTGATATTCCAGTGACAGGTTGCTAGCTCATCACCCACAACACACTTCAACCTGGTTCCCATAGTCGACTCTTACGCCACCCAAGGGAAGAAAGGAGGTGGTGCTATTCTAACCCGGCACCGCACGGGTCAAGGGCTTTTTCATATCAACCGCTTACAAAGATGCTATAACAACATTATTAACAAAAAAAAAGTCATTACGTTATAAACAGAAAATCTGTAAAAATGTAGCAACATAATTTCTTGCAAAGCTCCTTTATACTGTTTAGTATGGAAAAATCCGAATGCATCTCGGCACGGGTTATAGATGCAGGTTGTTTTCAGAGTGTGTTGGGTTAGTGTACACGTATATTTAGAGGGTACACGTAAGTAATCAATAACGCGCAACACACACTAACAAATAGGTTAATACGCTGAACTAACATACTTACGGAATAATATATATCCCTTAAATCATACCTCCAACGGATGAAATCGGAGGTGGGAGTAGAATCTACACACCAGATTCACTGAAAATAAACATCTACGAGTAAGAATCATTTATTAGACTATTAATTTCACAAGAACACTCATCAAATAATCCACAACGCAGGTTTCATCCAAAATATAAAGTTGATAAGTATCTGCAATAAATTTCAGCCCATAATACTTAAGTCAATATCAGCAAGAGATATTTACAACGTCAATAGATTCCTCATTCATTGAAATCCATGTACAACCAGCAAAGTAGCTATTCATATGAATGAGTCAAAAACTCTTATTTCCTTACAATAAAGACTTTTGAACATTTCAATTGCGTTGCTGCTTTTGATGCAGGCTGTACGCCAATTTAACATTTAAGCTTCAATCTACAAGGTTTTTTTTATGACATAGGGGGCAAACGAGCAAAGGAATCGCCTGATGGTAAGCGATTAGCGCCGCCCATGGACACTCGCAACACCAGAGGGGTTGTAAGTGGGTTGCCGGCCTTTAATATGGGAGTACGCTCTTTTCTTGAAGGTTTGAAGGTTCAGCAGGCGACAGTTCATTCCACAGTTTAGCTGTGCGAGGCAAGAAATTTCTAGAGAAACGCACAGTTGAGGACTGCCAACCATCTAAGTGGTGAGGATGGAAATTTTGTCGCGTTGGTGTATAATAAGATAAATAAGGTGTATCACACTAACTCATCTTGATCTTTAATTCACGCAAATGGATTCTTGAATTAAAATACGATTTTAGAAAACACGGATTCCTGAATCAAAATAAGGTTTCAGCAAACCCACAATATTGTTAAACGACCCATCCAACGATACCCCACATAATGAGTTATGCACCTATTGGGTTAATTCTTTTTTTGTTGCCGTTTTGAATAGTCAGGATAAACTTTTTATGAAGGAAAACTTTTTTTTACGGGTAAGCGAATAAATTGAATAAAAAAACTCCATACAGAAAGCGACTCGTGAGAGAGAACACAGGGTAGATTTGATCTCATTCTCTTCATTGGTTAAACCCGTGTGACGCCGGGGCGGGCAGCCAGTAAAGGTTAAAAACTATTTTGAATGAATTCCCAAAGGGGTGGAACGACTGGGGACCTGCCAATAACGACCAATTAGGATTGCACTTTTTTTATATACTACGTCGGTGGCAAACAAGCATATCGCCCGGCTGATGGTAAGTGGTCACCGCAGCCTGTGTTAGAATAAGTCTCTGGAACACAGACGGGCCAATTTAAATGCAAAATGCATTATCAAAAATTCGTAGTGGCCATCTGGTGATACAAAATGTAAATTTGTTAATCTGACCATAATTTTGTACAACTTTTATTATGAAACCAACGTTGTCCGGTTGAAAAATAAACACTATCTCATACAGTTTGGTCTGTCGATTGGATGTCTATATTATGAAACAGCTGATTTTTTACCGTCTTCAATAGAAGTAAGGTGGTACTCAGTTCGTCTGCATGTTTGCTTGTTCTTTTTATATGTATGTATGTTCCCCGATAACTCTTGACCACGTTGGCCAATTTTGATCATACCCCGACATTGGTTCCATAAAAATTTGGTGAAGGTCAGATGATGGGATCTAGGAGGAATCGAGGGAACTCCTCGAATTTGATAGGCACGCATATGCCGATTCCGGTATTTTCTGTAGGTAACCTAGCATTGGCTCACGGAAACCACAAATTGTGGCATAGCAAGTACAAAATTGGAGACGGTTTTCTTTTGGTATAAATTATTTAGTTACATTTAAAAAGTTGGTGCCATAAAAAAGGTTATTCAAAATCACGGTCAAAAAAAGAGACTGTTCGAAACCACACACGACTAACTCGCTCATTCCTCGGACAAACGATGCCTATTCATTGCCATTTAACGGGGGAATGCAGCCTGCCTTATGGGCACAGTTCCGCAGGGAACACACTTGGGGGACATGTTTTAGTATACTTAGACTGTAGTTTAGTTATAATTTTATTTAGTTCTGTGTTTGGTACATTATTATTAATTGTTCGTAATGGTCAGGTTAAGAATTTTATATTTTATATATATATATTACCATTAGAAGTTAACCTGTATTCAGCCGATTCAGGTGAAACTGGGATTTAATAGAATCCATTTTTCATATTAATAGCGAGAACGTTGATGTAAGTATATAAGATAGATAGATAGAAGACATATTCATATATAAAGACTGTATTCTAACACCTGCAACTCAAGAGGTGTTGCAGGCAGATCCTTTAAAAATATATACTCTTTTCTTGAAGAGTCCCATATTATATTCCCCCGGGAAAACCTCGGCTCACATATACCACAGCCTGCTACACAAATGATAACACACCTTATTATTGTTCCTATAACTTAATCGTTTTTGCATCTATTAAACGGCGGCTGATTCCCTATCAGTAGGCATATTTATAAAACTACTTACGCTGATAACCAAAAAAGTGGAAAAAAACCAATCGTAGGTTATTAATAGAAGATATGCCTGTTTTTTAAATTTAAAAGGTAACATTATTTATATCGTCTACACAACTATTTTTTATGAGAGTTCCTGGGTGGCCGAGCCAAAGCTCGCTGCAAGCACGGCCGCTCTCTGGACGTCTGTTTAGCTTAGTTGGTAGTGACACTGTCTACCCGGTTCGAATCTCGGTAAGGGCATTTGTTTAATGTGATGAGCAAATACATTTGTTCCTTAGACTTGAATGTTTTCTATATATTTAAGTATATAATTATCTATTAAATATATCGTCGTCTAGTACTCATAACACAAGCCTTATTGAGCTTACTATGGGACTATTGAGGTGTGTTTAATGTTGTCCCCCAATACATGTAAGAGGGGCTTTAGTATCAAATACGGTATGCTCGCCCTGTCGCCATTTATACAAAGTATGCTTGCGACTAGGTCTGCCACCCCATTAGCCGACGCCAAGAAGGCCGGTAGGCTCACATCCCACGCACGCCGTACATCAATACCCCCATGCCTTGCCAAATTGGTAGGGCCGCTTGAGTTCACTGGGCTTCGCTCAGGGAGACGTTAGTAGTCGCCTCGACCGTGGACTTAAGGGCAGCATCGAAGGATATGATATCGTTAGGGATTTATAATTAGCAAAATATATTTCGTAGATATTGAAAAAAAAAAACCACGACAGCGCCAGCGTGGGTAGGCCCCTCACAAGGTGGACTGATGAACTGGTAAAGGTCGCGGGAGTCCGCTGGATGTGGATGGCGCAGGATCGGTCATTATGGTACTATTAGGGGGAGGTTTACATCCAGCAGTGGACGTCCTTTGGCTGATATGATGATGATGATTGAAAATAAATTTTTTATTATGTTCATGCTCTCCCGCCGTTTATTTTTTTTTAAATAGAATTGGCAGTGTATTTTTCCACCGATAACCGCATATTAAAAAAAACCGCATATTAAAGTATTCGCGCAACGCCTTGGTAGAAGCTGTTTGTCCAAGCTGACTGCTGCCGATGACCGGGTCGTCTCCTCTAAGCCAGAAATCCTCGCGGAGGTAGAGATCTTCTACAGCCAGCTATATGCCTCACAATCTCTAAAGCCCATACCCCCCCTTTCTCACGATCCTCGAGCCACATTAGTCCGCCACTACACCGACGAATTGCCAGACTTCAACATCGACGAGATTGAATTGGCCCTCAAACAGTTAAAGAATGGAAAAGCCCCAGGTGAAGATGGTATTACTACGGAGCTCCTGAAAGCTGGAGGAGTTCCTGTCCTAAAAGAACTCCAACGGATATTTAACGCCATAATTCACGAAGGGAGAACTCCAAAGGCGTGGAGCAGGAGCGTTGTAGTTTTGTTTTTCAAAAAGGGTGATAAAACACTTCTTAAGAACTACAGACCGATAGCGCTCTTGAGCCACGTTTACAAACTGTTCTCGAGGGTCATCACCAATAGATTGGCGAGAAAGCTTGACGACTTCCAACCACCGGAGCAGGCCGGATTTCGCGGAGGGTTTAGCACCATAGACCACTTACACACAGTAAGGCAGATTATAGGGAAGACTCAGGAATATAATCAGCCACTGTGTCTAGCATTCGTGGACTATGAGAAGGCCTTTGACTCCATAGAAATCTGGTCTGTGCTGGAATCCCTGCAGCGGAGTCAAGTCGATTGGCGTTATATCGAGGTGTTGAGATGCTTGTATAACGGAGCATCGATGTCGGTCCGAGTACAGAACAGTCAAACACGACCTATCCAATTGCATCGAGGTGTAAGACAAGGGGACGTTATATCTCCGAAACTGTTTACAAATGCTTTGGAAGATCTGTTCAAGACTATAAACTGGAATGGACACGGCATCAACATCAACGGAGTGTACATCTCGCACGTAGGCAAAGCGTAGGCTTTGCCGATGATATCGTTGTCATGGCGGAAACGCCGCAGGGATTACAGGAGATGCTGTACAGCTTAAATGAATCCTCCCAACGAGTCGGTCTTCGGATGAACCTCGAGAAGACTAAGGTCATGTTCAATTATCTAGTCGTACCGATGCCGGTTAACGTGGGTGACACACTTCTCGAAGCTGTCTCGGAGTATCTATACCTGGGGCAGCTCTTGCAATTAGGCAGCAACAACTTCGAGAAGGAAGCCGATAGGAGGATCCAGTTAGGTTGGGCAGCGTTTGGGAAGTTGCGTCACATATTTTCGTCGGTGATACCTCAAAGCTTAAAGACGAAAGTCTTCAACCAGTGCGTACTTCCCGTTATGACCTATGGAGCCGAGACCTGGTCACTGACTGTGGGGCTAGTCCACAAACTGAAAGTAGCTCAGCGCGCTATGGAGAGAGCTATGCTTGGGGTCTCTCTCAGGGATAAAATACGGAACGAAGTAATCCAACAGAGAACTAAAGTAACCGACATAGCTTTTAAAATGAGCAAGCTGAAGTGGCAGTGGGCTGGCCACACTTGTCGTAGATCTGACAACCGCTGGTGTAAGCGTGTCCTAGAGTGGAGGCCGCGCCTAGGCAAGCGTAGTGTGGGTCGCCCGCCGGCCAGGTGGCGAGACGAAGTATGTCGGAGGGCGGGAAGCGACTGGATGCGTAAAGCAGAGGACCGCACTTTGTGGCGCGCCTTGGGAGAGGCCTATGTTCAGCAGTGGACTGCAGTGGGCTGATGATGATGATGATGATGATGAACCGCATATTATTTCAGTCACGTACAAAAACGTTGTGTTTCTACTAGAAAAATACAACTTGAATTGGCTGTATACGACCTGTGCCATCTTTCGTATGACAGTTTTTCTATTGGATTGTCAGCCATAGGACGTCCACTGCTGGACATGGGCCTCCCCCAAATTTACGGGGGGTATATGCCATAATCACCATGCTTGGCATGCGGGTTGGCGATCGCAGTATCTCCACCGCACTCCAGGGATGCTGCTGCCCATCCCCCGGTGGTCTTGGTCGTAGTTTTAGGACATACCCGGGTCCAGTTTCTATTGGAACTTGACAAATTAA
This sequence comes from Notocelia uddmanniana, assembly GCA_905163555.1. NCBI lineage: Eukaryota > Metazoa > Arthropoda > Insecta > Lepidoptera > Tortricidae > Notocelia > Notocelia uddmanniana. The sequence continues at coordinate 26,098,495 of LR991058.1, read as the reverse complement.
GGAATTAATAATGTAACATTGTAGTCGCGCGGGGACAGCTTGCAATGTTGACCAAGCCAATGTTGTTGTTGTTTTATGACTGACTATGAACTGTACACTTCTCGTTTTTTTTGGACATTTGGACGATATTTAACCGACCCTTTATTGAAAATGAGTACAATTTGCATACGACTTACTGCATTATACAATATAGATTTCCTGGCGGTGGTGAGGTGAAAAGTTGTGTGTCTCGCTCGACAACAAAGTTGTTTGGCGTCTCGTTCCTTGAAAGCCACTATGCTCAGGATTGACTTTTGAATCACTCGCTTCGCTCGTGGTACAATTTCGTATTCCCTCACTGGCTCAGCTTTCAATACAAGCACTCGCGCCAGACAAAAACTTTGCAGCCTTGCATAAAATATAACTATTTAAAGGCGCCGCGCTCGTAAAAACGCGTAGGAATCCGAATGACAATAACTAACAATCGAAATATGTCACAATGATGAACACTTTTTAGGGCAACTTCCTGGCTTGGCGGGGCGGGAGCGATATGGCATAGGTATTTTGTTTATTTATTTTATTTATTTATTTATTTAAAAATATTAATAAACAAATTAGCACTAACAGTTAATCAAACCTTACGTGCCAATTGATAAACTATTATATAATTATATATTATGCATTTACGTGTCCGCCTAAATATTAACACTTATTAAACACACAAAACAATACTGTTTTGTGTTCTTTGTTCTTTGACGTGAGCTTATTGATGTGAGATTTCCTCACTTGACGAAATACAGCCAGGAGTACGTTTACGCAGTAATACCATGCAGAAGTGGCACAATTACTGCATTCGTATCGGTTGACACATGGTTGACTCTGACAGTTTACAGTTATCTCATAGTCATATTATTCATGATTATTTTATGTATTTTTTTCTTTCAATTTTACATAATTTATTAAAATACTAGCGGCCCGCCCCGGCTTCAAAAGTAAAAGTAGTTTATTCTTCAAATTAGGCATATTACGTGCACCTATGAACGTCAATAAACTACCACCGGTTCGGAAAAATATACCTCTGCCACGAGAAGAACCGGCGTGAGAAACTCGGCGAGGTGTCATTTTTACAAAACAATATACATTGTATAGTTAAATATAAAATTACAGTGTCAGCTACTACAAATTAACTTAAATAACCATGCTACAGCAGAAAACCTATTTTCGCGATAGATTAGCCGTGCAGGATGCTATCACTGCCAAACGCTAAACTCAAACTCAAACTCAAACTCAAATACATTTATTCAAATAGGCCTTCAGACAGCACTTTTGCAAGTCAAAACTGGTTCTATTGTTATAATTATATAATTCTACTGTTATAATTTAGTCTAGTTACAGATTGTGGTGGTGCCATGCAGAAGCTTCCAGGCATCTTTGTCTTCCATGTATTGGCTAATTGTATACTAAGCTTTCTTTAATAAAGTAGTTTTTACGTGGATCTTGAATTTGCCTTCTGTGAGCCCACGCGTGCTACGCACGCGTATTTAACAAATAAAATAAAATTATATTACACACACATTTTAGTAAGCATCCCTAATTCTTTTGAAAATATAATATAGCCGATGTCACCTGCGGGTAGTGTTGCTTTAGGAACTCCCCCGTCCCTCCCCAAAGTTAGGAAATCAATAGTTACCACGAAAAAGTTATTTTTGTTTTTTGAGGTTATGTTAAATGAAACAAACCTTCCGCCCTAGCGTGTCTGTCAAAACACGGTGACCTAGGCTCCGTTTCCAAAAAAAGAGAGTAACCGTTAAAAAAGTCGGTTCTGGCGCTTCGCCGGCCGCTGCCGCTGCCGCGATACGCTCGCTTCGCTCGCTCGGCTCGCGCGCTGAAGGGTCGCAGTGCACCTAACACACCTCCTTGCTTCGCTCGTCGTCGCACCTACACGGTCCTGCCTTAGAGAAGAACAGGGAGATGCCGGTCTAAAAGAAAAGCCAAAACGTCATAATATCTATACACCCAATGCGTCATAAAAATCTATACGGGTGTGTAATGTGTGTGGTGTAATGATCGGTATTCGGAGTCCAATATCTCGGTAATTATTAACGTATAGAAAAGAAACTACGCGTCTCCTAGACACAAATCAGGTGTCATTTGAAAGGGGTGACCAACCTCTATAATATGCCAACCTACCCTCCCCCCTCTTTATAATGCGTGATTGAAATGCCAACCCGTTTCGGAACCTATTCAATGCAAACTATTTGTTTTTTTTACACCTTGAGTTACATTGGAATTTTAGAAAGGGTCCCTAATTTTTTGGAAATATAATATAACCTATGTCACCCGGGGATAGTGTTAGCTTTCCAACAGTGAATATTTTTTTCAAATCGGTCCAGTTGTTTCGGAGCCTATTCAATGCAAACAATTTTTTCACACCTGAAGTTACATTATTGGAATTTTAGGAAGGATTCCTATTTTGTTTTGGAAATATATTATAGCCTATGTCACTCGGGGATAGTGTAGCTTTCCAACAGTGAAAGAATTTTTCAAATCGGTTCAGTAGTTTCGGAGCCTATTCAATGCAAACAAACAAACAATGCAATCTTTACAATATTAATATAGATAATGTAACATGTTCAACACATGGTAAGTCAGCATTTAACAATATAAGAGAATCAAATCTTTCCACCATCTTTCAACCAATAATTAACATATAAGTATGTATGTATGTATGTATGTAAGCACTTTATTGTACACAATTACAGGTTGAAACATAAAGAGGTCACAAAGCGTTAAAGTACAAAGGCGAGCTTATCCCTATAAGGGATCTCTTCCAGCTAACCTTTGAGCAATTGAGTGGAAGGTAGGTAGAATAAGATAGACAAACTTAAACCATGTACAATACAAATAAAACAGATGCAATATGTATATATGAAAAATAAAACTTATAATATATGCATAAATGTAATCGGTAAATATATACATCATATATATAATAATACATCATCATCATCATATATAGTATAATGGGGAAAGACACGTGATACTAAATATAACTAAACTAAGGTCTAAATTTATAAACATAATACAATACAATAACAATACAATACTCTTTATTGCACACCTCAATTAAAGGACACAGTACAGTACGTAATAACAATAAGTAGAGGCAAACAAAAGGCGGTCTTATCGCTAAAGAGCGATCTCACATAAACAATTGTTTTAAAGATTTCTCAGGCAGCAATGAGTAATGCTAGATAATAGTAATGCAACACACATACTTGTATCATTTGTGTGAAAATTCTAACAGTGGTCGGCGGTTAAGAAGTAAATCCTGACACCTGTCATTTCCACAGAGTTTATAACCTAAAAGTCACTTTGAGGTTAGCAACTCTATGGAAATGACAGGTGTCAGGATTTACTTCTTAACCGCCGACCACTGTAGGCCACAGATATCAAAGTAAAGCAGATCCGCTCATTTAAGTTGAACGATTTGTGCACATATGATCTATTCCCACTAATGCACAAATCAGTAAGTTTGAGAGAGACAGATAAGTGATACGGGTCTTCCTGCCAGTGTCTCCGTCTTCATATCTGCAAATTATTGTACTGAATTGACTCTTGTAGTTTGTTAGGCAGAACCAAATGTCAGTGATATGACAGATACATCGGGTGCTGTTGCTGTATTCACTAGTATTTTTTTTATGATAAGCTGACCAGCTATTGGCCTTAGTCTCACCTGATGGAAAGCGATGAGAAGGCCTAAGATGTTGCTCGCTGGTTCAGTAATAGCCTATTCACTTTTGTCTTGAAGAGAACCAGATTGTATGTATCAGGAAATACAGACAGCGGCAGCAAATTCCAGTCCTGTTCGCATTAGGAAAGAAGAAGTAAATCGCTTCGTGCGGATAAATGGTAGACTGACAACATAAGGATGCAACCGCTCACTACGTCTGGACGTCCGGTGATGGGACGGGGAAGGCGGAACTAAGTCATGTAATTCCTGTGCACATTCTCCAAAATGTATCCGATAGAACACAGACAAACAAGCGACTCGACGGCGGTGTTCCAAGCTCTGTAACTTAGATTCAACCGCCGGATCGTCCTCGAAAAGCCTACGAGCACGGCGCTCTACCGGATCCAAGGCCGCTAACTGATACTTAGCGGAACCGTCCCAAAGGTGGGAGCAGTACTCCATGCACGATCGAACTTGAGCTTGGTACAAGGAAAGAAGCTGTTTCCGTGTGAAATACCGCCTCACCTTATACAGGTCACCAAGTTTTTTATTGAAACATATATCTATAATTAATAATAAAATGAATAAGTTTATGTTCATTAGGGTTTAACTATACCTTCATTTATATATAAATACACAATACAAATACTATTTGTTGTACACCCCACATAATAAAGAAACATGTACAAAATAATGAACAAGGATACAGGGAGCCATGCAATATAAGTTCGTACACGGACATGGAAGGCACACACTGCACCCTACACGTGCATATTGTATGGTTGAAGTTAGTAAGTAAGTTGAATAAGAATTTATCTAATTTAATAAAGTGTATTATGGCATCCAGGATCGGCACTGCGTTTTGTGAGCCATCCTTAAGTTTCGTTGGAAAATCGAAGCAGCGATCAATGCCAAGGATCAATAGTGGTGACGTCATGATTTTGCTCCATGCTCTCTTGGGGTTTCCTATTGACTGAAACATTGAGGGAAAGGAGCTGTTGTATGGGTAAACGGGGCGATAGGTTAACCATGCTAGCCCACTGGCCCGAGCATAATTCGGGGAACTTTAGCTTCCTCAGGAAATGGCCCTCTAAATACCAGGGCGACACACATGTTGGAGAGTAGTCCCATATTTTCATCTCGTTTAGACGAACCCATCTGTAATAAAAGAAAAAAGAAATGTTAGGACGCCTGTAGCTTCCAAAATTGTGTCGTGGTCGCTCGATCTATCGCTCGACTAACTTGCGAAAGGCCGTAGCAGGATAAGAGAAGAAAAATGTCCTTTTATGATTAAGAGCTGTTTCTTTTCTACAGTTACTTACATCTAGTAGTACTATTTTTTTTTTTTTTTTTTACCACAAAAGGTAAATAATTTATTCACAGACCAAATCAAAATCTTAGTGGTAATGAAACTAGAGATCTATATCTAATTAAAACTAAATAAATAAAAATTGCCTACAAAATAGTCCCCCAGGTCGGCACTCTGCGGTAGGGTGCCCATAAGGCTGGCTACGTTTCCTCGCTGAATGGCGATGCCAATTCTTTGACCGAGGAACAAGCCAGCCCTATGGTCAGCCGTGTGCTCGAAGAGCCGTTTTTTCAGGTCCCGATATAATTTCTGGGCGTCTGGACCCCACGGCCCAAGCGTCTCTACCCCGAAAGCCGCAAACACATGGTTGCCTGCGAGGCCCGTGTATTTGCGGTGTTTAGCAGCTTCTGCCGAAGCTGCCGCTGCGCCCGCCCTCTGCGAAGTGGTGGGCAGGTGGGACGGAGCCAATGTGTCCACGCAGGTGGCGTCCCAGACTAGGGGTCGTCCCACTTGCCACGGAATGAGCGTCATACCGTCGGGCCTCTTGCCATCGTCGCGGGCGAGGCCAGGTGGCTCTAGAACGGCTGGAATGTTTATGTTGGCAAGGGCCCGACGGATTATGTCGTTCAAGCATGCGTGACGGGCGAAGCGGCCTGCGCTTTTTGGACAGGAAAGGCCGTGGTGGCCCAGACGATCCACTTCCACGCCGCAGGGGCAACGATGGGGGACCACTATGTTGGAACCCAGGCGGAGGCCGACAGCTAATCTCAGTGAGTTGTTGTCCAGTAGTGTCGCGCAATGGGCCGAAGGGTAGGCGTGGAGCCAGAATCCAGACTCTTTCTCTGAACAAGCCAGGAGCCGGGCTTTTTCGGAGGCTGACGCGGCGGAGTCCAGAAGCCAGTCGTGGACCTGGCGGCAGAGTGGTTCATCCCAGGTTCTTTGTACACCTTTGCTGAATGGAAGGTCTTTACCGGGACAGGCCGTTTTCCATGCATTCTCTGCCTCGGTCAAGCACGATACCTCAATATCACGAAGTGATGGAGCGAGGATTTTTCCAATGAGGGATATCGTACTGTGGACCGAGGAGAGAAAGGCTGGAAGAACGACGCTTGAAATTTGCCGGATACCCAGGCCGCCGTAACGAATTGGGAGACTAGCATGTAGGAATTGTCTGTCGTTCAACTGAATGTTAAGAGTTTTTTGGATTTGGGAGTGTAGGATCGAATCAATTTTTTGACAAGATACGGGAAATTTCCATAATGGACTACAGCGCATCACATAGGTGAATTTGGGGGCAAATAGACAAAAACGGAGGATAGAAAGGGCCATGTGTGAGTTAATTTTGAGTAGGCGGTCGGAGTATTCAGAAAAACGGTTGATTTGGCTGTCAATAAAATCTGGGATTGAATCTTCAAACATTGGGGCTCCAAGGAGGTGAAGTGAGTTTTTAGTCATAATTTTGATATCTGGGCAAATGTTTTGAAAGTCGTTGATAATTTTGCATTTGTTTGTGTTTTCCTGGCTTACATACAGCTCGCATTTGCTCATATTTAGGTCCAAACCGATGTGCCGAGTATTTCTGAAAAGTTCCCAGGAAAAAATAAAATCCGATTTCATGAAATATGACTTTTGTCTAAAACTATTAAACTTTAATAACTAGCTTTTTTCATTTTGGATAATTAAATAGTATATATGTCCTGAAAGAAAAATTGAGACTGCATCTTTAACATTTCTTTAAACAATGCGTAGTAAAAATCTCAAACATTTTTTTTTTCATTCCTGAAGGAGTGACCACTCTTAATGTCATTTCTAGAAAAGCCTTATTTAACGTCGATTTAAAACACTCCCTTCCGTCGTGTTTCAATTTATCACCACTCATTGCGAATTTCCTGTTCTCTGCACTAGTATCGTAATGTACTATTATGGCGGTTGTCGTCATTTCAACTTATGAAATAAAAAGATCCGTATTCTAATTGTCATCGCTAGTAGAGGTCAAAACAAAATGTTTGTTCTTAAAAAAATCCTTTAGGAGGGGACTACTGCGTCATTTTTTTATATACGGCAAAATTTTTTTTTCGGAAAACTATCGTGTGTGGTATCATATGAAAGGGATTTTTGAGGCAATTCTAAAATATACCACATTACATTTCAGCCATTTTTTTTTATAACATAAATAATTTTCAAAACATACCTACCAAGTTCCTCCAGATACGATAAGGCTGTTTTTTTTTATTACAATATTCCACAAATACCTTATCTGCAGCACTGTTCCATAAGTCTCGTAAAATAGGCACTGAAGTAGAACTGTGTGACCTCCTAATATGGAAAATTAAAAATATTAAATGAATTTATTTTCAAAATTGCCTGCTTGGGACTAGATATGAGGATATCACGTATCATTTGTGGTATATTGTACAAAAAAACAGCCATATCGTATCTGGAGGAGCCTAAATTATTATAATAGTTATATTATTTTAGATAGGCAGCTCGCGCTGGTAAGTCTAAATCATAGTTCACTAAGCACTAATATAATTCACTGCTTTAGATAGTTTGTCAAGTCTATTTTTAAACTGATTAACACTGTTGGAGTTCACAACTTGGGAGGGTAATTTGTTCCAAGTATTAACAATTCGGTTCGCAATAAAGTTTTTGCCGATATTTGTATTATGTCTTGTTGTTGTTAGTTTATAATTGTGCCCTCTTGTGCGCGTGTTTAGATGTCGAGTGAACAAGTTAGTCAGTTCTGGACAGTCGTAATAGCCGTTTAGAATTTTAAAAGTCTCAATCATGTCCCCACGTTGGCGCCTCGTTTGCAGTGTTGTTAGGCCTAGCTTTTTTAGTCTATCCTCATATGATAGCATTTTTAGCTGTGCGGGAAATTTGGTGAATTTGCGCTGTATTCGTTCAATCATTTCTATGTCTTTTTTGAAGTATGGATTCCATATTGGAAAGCCATATTCAAGTATAGGTCGTATATTCGTTTTGTAGATCTTTAGCATTGTTTCAGGAGTAATGATGCGAAGAGCTCTTCTAATTATGTAGATGATAGAGTTTGCTTTTTTTACCATTTGCGAAATTTGGGGTTCCCACTTAAGGTCATCGGATATAAGGACTCCCAGATCTTGTTGGGTGGTAATTGGTAAGTTTTGTTAATTATTTTTGTTATAATGTGTAAATTACCTACTAAAATGTTATAAGATAAAAGCAGCGTTATTTTTAACTCGTTTATGATTATGACCTAGAATTACCTAAATGTTTTAAAGGAAATTCAAACGCTAAGTATGACTAGTATGACACATTACGTTGTTTACACATTAAAGCATAACATATAATTTTGTTCAGAATAAATCGCTGACTCATTTAAGAGCTATAGCGTTTCAAAATAGGCAATTTAACGTTAATACTCCTCGTAAGGGATCCTGTCCCTTGACCTTCTAACTTTTACCCTAGTATTTAATTAGACCTATATGTAATGTTTCACTAGAACTAAAGCATTTTTCTTCAAAGCAGTGAGTATTTCGGGTTTCCTTTAAATATCATCAAATAGATTTCATTAAGTAAGGTTAGGTTTGTTTTGCAATAACCCTATAAAGTAACTATTTAGGTAAAAATGCAAGGCCGAGCGTGGCGATTATGGCATTTACCTCCCATGAAATTGGGGGAGGCCTATGTCCAGCAGTGGACGTCCTTCGGCTGATATGGTGGAAACATAGTCAAATGAAGCATATAGGGCTAAAGTAGTTAGGTTTAATAAGAGAGAACCTCCTCTAAATAGATCCTTTAGTCTACTTAGAATTAGAAGCTCCCAAATTCTTGCGCTATGAACAAAATACATGCCAACAAATAAAACGGATAGCAACAAACAAAGAAAATGATAGCAACAAATAAAATGATGACGCTACGTTCATCTACATGCTGCGCTACTGACGCCGACCTGTCAATCGCCTGGGTCCGATCGAGATGCATGTCTATCGTGACATTGTATAGAATGGTAGTCACTTGTATGGAATCTCTAATAGAGATCATCTCGATCGAACCCGAGAATTGGCCCCCTGTGCCTAGCGGCGGCGGAGGCTTCAAATGTCATAGTCGCCTGACAGGTCGCGCGTCGTGTAGCACAGCGTGTACGTGAACACGGCCTAAAACAAGTTACGAGTAGTTGTAAAGACAGACGGGATGGGATTCTTTTTGTGGGATAACATAAATACTTATCATAAAGGCAGCCGTTTCTCCACCAACAGTGCTTATCATTTAGAAGATAAAAATACAATCAATACAATACTATCAACTCAACAAGAGTTGTTTTTTTTTTTTATCTTCATGCACTGATTGTGATTAAGATAAATTACAAAATAACGCCAAAATTTTCCATAAACATATATTATTGAGCCTAAAATTAATGTGCGTAATTTATTGCTCTTGTTTTCGTTAATAAATACTTAGATTTATTATTCACACATTCATTACTCATTAACAATAATCTGTCTTTAATGACTTTAAAATTGGAAACTGTTGAGTAACATGCAGGGTGGAACAAAACGTGGAATTGTTCAGTCTTAGTACTTTCTTTTTTTACGGGTTAAACATGTTAATATTTATGACTGTTTTTGATATACAGCTTGTTAAACTTGTATGCTTAAACCCTAGTATGTAAACCCGATCCGATAGCTGTATAAGTAAAGTTAATTATGTATACAGGGCCTGTAATAGGAGCAATAAATTTAAAGGACGCTTCCTTAGAGTATCTGCAGCTTACCTCTTGTGTCCAAAAAAATATATTTTTTCAATTGGGAGAAATTTTGATCTAAAGTTATGACCTTCAAGTAATGGATCTTGGCCAGGGGGCGACACGGCCTATCGGTGTGAGCCGAGCGCCGGTGACCTTGTAACGTCACGTCTGTTGCATAGGGTTGGCAATGTAGCTGCCTTGGCAAGAGGAAATAATGTTTATTCAATGATCATGATATTCATCAATCAAACACCGGGAAGCTAGTCAAATTTAATCTATAAGTTTTGATTACAAACAGACAGACAGATGCACTGAGTCAGGAGAAAACTTACTAAAAGCTCGTAAAATAGGTACCTACAAAACTTGTCATAATATGGAAACTTACTTTTCTTGTGTAAATCTAAGCTTCACATGAATATAATTGTATGCTAAAATAATAACAAAAATATAAAAAAATATTTTTTTAAACCTCAATCGATAGAAATTATGTGACATGAAATGAAGTCATTCACTGCGACCGCGACACCCGCGTTAAGTAGAGTTTGAAAGACTCAATTGACATTTGATCTATTTCGCCATTTCATTTTTTTTGTTTAATTTATTCCGAAGATGTAGGTACTTCTTAATGTATTGCAAGTCAAAATGCATCCATACTCATACCAACCTTTCGTCTTTCTTTAGTCTTTCGAATTAATAAACGGATTTTAGGTGAAGTCTTAATTCTAAATGTAGGGAAGGACACAACATATAAAAAATTATAACTAACTTATCTGGATCGGTAGGTAGCCTAAAGTAGCTTTTCCCTTTGTGGCTTTTGGTATTAGTGTCACAACCGTAGACACAGCAATAAAAAGCTCCAGCCATAGTTGATTACATTGAATTACAAATGATAAATTCTAACGAATTTCAAGTAAAACTACACGCCCGCTACCGGCCGATCGATCTCTGTTGTGTGAGCGCACGTCACGCGAGCGAATGTTGAAGCGAGCGGCACCCCTGCGATTCATCTTGCCGCGGCTAGCTGTCCACACACCGCGCGCCCCTCGCGCACCCCCGTTCACGTCCGGACACGCACACATAGCCGCGAGACGGGTTTACAGCACACATGCTTCGGTGTCGCTTCTTGTTACGTTAGTATATATCTTCTTTGTCTTGGCACCCAGAGATTATAGCGCGGCAGTCAATGCTGATTTTGAGGTTGCTTCAAGTTATGACTCATAATCGTTGTCGCATTTTTTAAAAGGATATTTTTGGGATTTAAAAAGATATATATACATTTTAGTGTTTTTTTTTAATAAATAGTTATTAATAGCACTCCAGTAGAGTTAAAAAGTACATATAGCTTATATGCTACTTTTGCGAAAAAAATATCCAAAAAAAAACTTTTTTTTTCAATTAAAAGCATTTTATAATAATTGCTGGAGAGCTCAATAGTGTACCGTTTAATTTTTTTTCCTATTACAGGCCACGCCATGTATATGTCATTTTAACAACTTTATAGCGGTAGGCTTTTCACTGATATTAAAAAAAACTTTTATTATTTTTGTAGAATTTAATTTCAATTGTAGATCACTTGGATAACACACTTTCAATAAAGTTCATAGCTCCTTTACAACCTTAACATAATATTGCATTAGATATTAATGACTTATTAATTTATTTTTGTCATTTTGATTTTATTCTAGAAACTGTCTAGACTTCAATTTTTTACTTATTTTTTATTAAAACGTTTTGGCGATCTTATTGTGAATCTAACTACATAATAATTTCTTAATTTTCACATATCTACAGCAATTCAATTGAAAATAAAACAAAAAAATAAATTTGACTTGTCTTAATATGTTTATAACATATTAATCGATCGGTGAGGAGACGGTCAGTTGGTGGGCGGTCCTGTCAGTCGCGTCACTACCTATCCCTTCTTTACTGGACACCTAGATTTAAACTAGGTAGTCGTAAGCAGGTTGTATACCGCGAACTTCGAAAATCGAACTTCGTGTCGTGCCGTCCCTTTCACTCTTGTGTTATACACTATATGACGGAAAGGGACGGTACGATACGAAGTTCGATTTTCGAAGTTCGCAGTAGGCCCTCAGTTTGCGCCCGCCGGAATGAAGCGAAGCTATTGTCTTTACCTTCAGTCTAGGCCGCCACGGTATGTGATCGCTAAAGCGCCTTAAAAATATAAAAACAATTTTTGTTTAGGGTTCCTTAGCCAAATTGCAAAAAATGGATTTACCCTTTGTGGGTTCGTCATGTCTGTCTGTACGTCCGTATGTCACAGCCGATTTACTCGGAGACTATGACTACTACAATTATGAAATTTGGTGAGAACGTGTATGCTATAAACCGCTATAGAAATATGATGCGAAATTGCGAAAAAAACATTAAATTGGGGGGGCGCCCCATACATTTTTACCCCCTTTAGCTTGAAACGCATAGAGTCGTGCTCGTTGCAGGGCGGAGATGGTTTTGCGGTAAAGCGAACGCGGTCCAGCGTATATACTTTTGCTGTATGAAAGCCCCCCTTAATTTTTTTTTATTATTTTTTATTATTGTTGCAATAAAAATACAACATTTGTGAAAATTTTAACCTCCTTGCTATTACGGTTCATGAGCAGGCAGCGAAACTTTGGTGCCGATGACAGACGTATGACGTACCGGCTTCATACATAGTGTTTTTATTTAGATGATAGATAATCATTAATCACTAACAACTTACTGGCCTCTTTAGTACACGGATATTTTATTGACACTTGAGACGGCCAGTACTTATAAAAACATCATTAGGTACTTAACTGTTTTTGTCATTTGCATCAGAAAATTATCGAAGGCAATATTGTACATCGTTTTAGTATTTTTTATTAGTGAATTTAAGAAATGTGAATTGATAAGGTACACAGTATAGGTATCGCTTGACCTGGCTTGACCGTAGTCGCCATGGAGTCTATGCAGCCGTATTTGCAGACGTTTCCTTTTCAGTTGTTAAAAATGAAAAAATGTTTTGCTCCTGATGTCAGCAAAATTTACCAGCTAAACCAAGTAACATAGAAAAACATTTAAAAACTAGAAAGCACATTGAAAGAGAAGGATAAAAAATGCCACATCAAGACTTTTATATGGATTTAACAAATTTCTATTATAATACAACAAATCTTTGACATTGCTATTAAATCGGCATGCTAGTGACAACTGTTGCATCTGTCAAAGCGTGGTAAAGGTTAATAACTATGTTGTGTATAATTTATAAAAACATCCTGTATGCCAATTTAGTTGCGTCATAATGATGTCATCGGCACCAAAGTTTCGCTGCCTGTTCATGAGATACAACAAAAAACGCCAACAACTACTCTGTTGTATGGGAGCCCCCCTTAATTATTATTATTATTTTGATTTTAGTATTTGTTGTTGTAGCCACAATAAAAATACATAATCTGTGCAAATTTCAACTGTCTAGCTATCACGGTTCTTTAGATCTAGCTCAGCGAGTGGTAGCCATGAAAAAGGGCTAAAATATCACGTTTTTTATGGGAGCCCCCCTTAATTATTATTATTATTTTGTTTTTAGTATTTATTGTTATAGCGGCAACAGAAATACATAACCTGTGAAAATTTTAACTGTCTAGCTATTACGGTTCTTGAGATACAGCCTGGTGACAGACGGACGGACGGACGGACAGCGAAATCTTAGTAATAGGGTCCCGTTTTTACCCTTTGGGGATGGAACCCTAAAAATCACATGGTGTTCGGTAGCGCGGTAGACCGGAGGCGGCGTGTGTGACATGTCAATGTCAAGCAGTAATCGACACTCAAAGTTTAGGAAAAATGTAAAATGCAAAACGGCCTCCGCTCTGCACCGCGCCGCGCCGGTCTCTGCGTTCCGAGCTTTCAAGTGAGGAAGTCGCTGCGATATCAGTAGACAAGGTATCGCTAGCGTATACCCTTGGTTTCAGACCATTATCGTAAATTGAAATCAAGTGGTATTTTCTTGAAACTCAGGAAAAATAAACTCCACGGTTCGCGCAGTATTGTTATTATTACTGTAATAGGTACGATAAGAGGATAAGAAAATGTAAATAAATCGAGGAACATTTTCCATGTTTTTTAGCACTGTACTGAAACTGGGGTATAAGATTTCGGTACGATGTGATACGAATAACAGTCAGTTTATTTTTATAAACGCAAAGGTACTCGGAACATGTTGTGTCTACAGTTTATGATAGACTTATTGAGTGGGTAATAACTATATTTATCTATACATACATAATTACGAATATATTTTGTAATATGTGGTCGTATGTTGTGTATTATGTGTGTGGTATTTTACTTACACTTTGTAATTGTTTTTTTTTTCATAGAAGAAGTGAAAAGAAGAGTATTACACGGCAGCAAAATTATTTCTAAGTAGGCTGTGACCTTTTGAATCCCTCACTACGCTCGAGATTCTATTAGGGAAGTCTTCGTTTCGCTTTCGCTAACCCTCGCTGGAATATTGCGTTTTGCTCCTTTGTAATACACTACTATTGTAGTTCTTGCTAGCGGCAAGGATTGGAACATACCATACACTGATTGCATGAAGTGCAATTCCGAGGCAAGCTTCTGGGAAAAATGTTGGTTACCGTAGATGACTTTACTTTCAGCAAAGTTCAAACTTGAACTAGTATCCAGAGAGAATGAAAATGAAAATTATCTGCCAGATTAATCATTCTTGTCTCAAATATCATGAAAAAACCTAGTAAAAGGAAATTCATAATTTATTTCTGCATCAAATTTACTTATATTTTTAAATAAGGGGAATTACCACAGCATGATCATACATAGACTTAAAACTTTTTTTCTAGTAGAGTTAATTTTTAGTTCCGCCTTCTTTCTGGTTCCATCATCAGATCAACTTGATGGTACAAAATTATTGAAATGATGTATTTGTGATGCGCAATAATATACAGTGTTGAAAAATAAGTCGGGCCCTGGAGAGAAACTACCTTAAATCCGTAAGATAGCTTTTTACTTAAAGGAAACATTAATTTTATTTAAAAAATAAGATTACTGTATTCAAAGATTATCAAAAAACCTTCATACACAACCGGGAATCGAACCTGTTCAAATCTGTTATAAAATCGGAAGGCGTTTTATGTAAATCGATAGTGTAAGTTGTAAAGAATTGATGTTGTTATAAAACCCTGTTTCTGTAATTATCTGAAAACGTTATGTTACGAGTGCGTAATTTACTTTTAAAAGAAAATTTATCCATTCATAAATGTTTGAATAAAAAAATTGTAAAAATATTTGAATGCAGTTATACTTATTTTTAAAAATAAAAGAATGTTTCCTGTGAGTCAAATAAGTCCAGGGCCCGACTTATTTTTCCACACTGTATACCTATTAGTACTCTACTTGATACTTACGCTGATATGTACAGTGTGTGGCAGTCGCAATGCCACGGGTTGCCGGAAAGTTTGATGATTGCCAGCTTCGGCATGTAGTCCAAGGTGCGTGACGGCAGCGATGGAAACATGTTCCCGTCCAGGTATCTATAACATTGAATCATTAACATTAATGTATATATAGGCTATGGCCTGTAATAGGAACTAAAAATTTAAAGGCTGCTTCCTTAGGGCATCTACAGTAACCTCTTGTGTCCAAAAAACATTATCTTTTTTCATTTCGGAGAAATTTTGATCTAAAGTTATGACTTTCAAGTAATGGATCTTGGCACCACTAGATTATAGCGCGGCAGTCACTGCTGATATTGAGGTAGCATCTAATTATGACGCATAATCTTTGTTGCAATTTTGGTTTAAAAGGATATTTTTGATTTAGTACCACCCCCTTTCTTCTCTTGGGTGTCGTAAGAGCCGACTTTTTGTATAAACTTTTTAACCCTTTGAACACCAAGAGACTATAAAGTGGTCATATGTCGTCATGCCCACCACGCTAACAACCACTAAAAAGGTGTACTTTGATCATGAAAAAAAAAACAATTATGAATTGTTTTTATACCAATAAATTAAACGCTACATCCATTTTTGATACCTTGGCGTCTGAGTGATCACTTCATTCAAATATGATGGCGTTCAAAGAGTTAATGATAGAAACCAGTTCTCGCGAAGAGTTGAGGTTGATTTATTGAATGCTAATTTTATTATGATTTCTGTTATAGAGTAATTCTGTCTGTGTTGTAGTAAGTGAAATGAGGGTGTGTGGTGAATGATGTCAGTGATATATGAAAGGTGGATTGGGTTAACTATGTGCCGTTGAATGTTTTCAGGGAATTTACAAAAGTGGCGGTGTTTTCAAAATGAACCTTTAGTGTTTTTTACGCATGAGGTCCTGCAGATTATATGGCTCTGTATGGAGATTTTGATAGGTGATTTCGTGATTAAATCGTGGGTTAGTGAATTTCGGTCCATGTTTTAGAAGATATTCGACTGATTGTGATGTACCTCCATCATACGGACATAGGTAACCGGCGGTAATTTTGAAGCGGGTTAAGTAGGATTTTTGATAGCCATGTCTGGTGAGGATTTGAGTGAGGTGAAATGAGATATTGGTCTTGTTTCGAAAGTCATGTATATGCTGCAATGTAGGCAGCCAGTTTTTAAAATGTGATCCAATGGTTGCGTTCAGGTAGTAGTTACTGCGTGATTGGTCTGTATCTGCTCCGCATAGTCGTTTGATGTATGAGATGGAGTACAGGTCAAAGTTGGGTGAATGAAGTATGCAGGGTGGCGGTGATTTTGGCTTCGTGGTCGGCTTCCTTGTTTCTAACTATTGCTACTTGCGCTTTGATCCAGCAGAATTATATTATGTCTTATTTTGTAGATGGAGCGTTTATTTTGTTCACAATGAAGTTAGTGCTGCTCCGGTTGACTATTTCTTGTAGTGCAGACATGGAGTCAGTAAAGATGGTGAAGTTGGTAATTTCGAGTTGGATGCACAACTTGCAAGCAGCGTCTATGGCCACGCATTTAGCTTGAAATACTGAGCAATACTTATGCAGCTTTCGGTGTATAATGGTGCATCTGCCTTTTGGATGGTGTATGACAAAAGCTGCTACTGCTTCGTCGTGCTTGCTTTTGGCGATGATTTTTGTGTTACGATGTAAAGTGTTACAGATTTCATTCATTTTGTCAGACGGATGTTATATGTAGTTTTACTGGGCTTATCCGCGTATCCAGAGTGAAGTCGGCAGGTAAGTGTTGCAAGTTATTTTTTACTAATATTCAAGAATAGTAGGCTTTACATCTATGTATATCAGCACAACATCGCGGTTGATTCAAGAGATTTCTATAATGTACCCTTTGTGTTCCGGAAGACACATCGGAACGTACTTGTAACTATCCATTAGCCATGAGTTGGTGATTGCACGTATGCACTTTTTTATACATAAAGCTAGCTTTTAACATACAGGGTGATTCAGGAGACGTGAGCAGGACCAACACTACATACATAGTAAATGGCAATGAATCGTTCACCATTGTATTTATGTCAAATACCCATACCTTTTTCCTGTATTTTAATTTTTGTTAAGTTAAAGTTTAATTCTCTACAATCATGGTCACCCTACAACAACTGGTTTATAAAGATTAAACCTCTAACTGTTATGACAGCACTTTGATTACGAAGAAAGTAAATTGTCACATTGAGTGAGATACGACATTTCAAAAGTAATCGGACTCAGATGACATTCAATTTGATTGACACGTATCACTTGACTGAAGTATTCTGATTGTAGAGTGACTATGAATTTCGCAAATAATTTATAACATTATGTTTTCAACGATAAAGATAAATGAACGTTAATTTCACTAATAGTGGCACGAAGCAGTAGCTTATGATCTACTGAATCCGTAGTCCGTAGATCTTGCTCACTTCTCCCGAATCACCCTGTATAGCCTTTATAGAATGACATATAAATTATATCTATTCTATTAGCCACACTTCTAGTAGTTATTCAATAAATGAAATCACGATATGCCAATTAATTTGTTGTTTTTATCATTCTTCCATCGTATTATGAATAACCGCGACATCAAACGGCTACAGTTTTATTTTAACATAAATTATTTGAATTATCTGACGTGTTCAGCAAGCCTTTCATGACCTCATAAATTGAATCGACATCTTTTGTTACTAGAGATATTAATGTCTTAAGGCGCAGGGTAGGGCAGGCCATTCTCCATACAAAGGTTGTGCAAGTTTTTTGCGTTAGTTTTGGCACTACAGCATTTAATTTAATTTTTTGTTGGTACTTATTGGATATACGCAGAACTTGACGTTGAAATTTTGCATTAATAAAATTAAAAAAGAAAAGCACCAAGACATAGCTAACAAAAAATTAAGCATATGGACCAAAATAGTAACTAGAGTGCAAACACAAACGAACAAAAACTTGCACAAAGTTTGTATGGAAAGAACTTGCCCACCCCTTCGCCTTAAACATACTCGTAATACTTACAAAGCAGTCAAATTCTTCAACATCGAGAAAGTTTTGAAGTGTACTTCGTAGAGTTTATTCTCCGACAGAATGAGAGAAGCCAAGTTGTCTAAGCCGTGGAAAGTTGTGATGTTTAAAAATCGCAACTTATTTTTTGACAAATCAAGCCTTTCGAGACTTGAACAATTAGAAAATGTATAGTCTGGCAGTGCTGTTAGAGAGTTGCCTTTCAAATCCAAATTTCTCAATTGTTTTAGTTTCTCAAATTCAACGCCTGTTAACTGAAACAATATTTAAAATGAGATTCTTAATAGCAGACTACATAATAGATATTAACTCTATAAGATGCGCAATTTAAAATAAATCCATATTCATTAACCTTTCGGGAATCCTGACTCTCTGGGAGAGGGGTATCGAGATTTACTTTTGTCGAAATCAGTATTATTTTTAGTATGTTTTGGTAGCTCTTTGAGGAGCGAGTGGGTATCGAAAGGTTTGTTTGTACAGAATAACCAAAATACTTACGCTTTGCAAATTATTATCCGACAAATCCAAGTAAATTAGACAGCTCAGTTTACTAAACAGCCGCTCTGGAATATTCTCAAGATTGTTTTTGTCTAACAACAACGTCTCCAATGAAATAAGACTCTCGAAAGCATTTTCAGTTACATTAGCGACCCTGTTTTCCGATAATTTCAAAATTATCAAAGTCCGCAGTAAAAATGTACCGTTTTGGATTTGTTGTACTTTATTATCAGACAAATCTAGGATTCTAAGGGATTCTAAACCTATAAAGCTGTCTGATGGTATATAAACTAGTTGATTATTTGATAAGTCGACGGTTTCCAGATATGAATTATTAGAAAATAACTTTTCTGGGAGCGTGTAGAGGAAGTTGTTAGAGAGATCTACGTGGAATAGTTTCTTGGTGGTTTGGAAAGTTTCGCTGTCGATTTCTTCAAGTAAATTTCTTTGCAGTCGTCTGTAAATAAAAATGTGCCGTTTTTATTTCCTGCCAGGCGTTACGTAGTGTTCCTATACAAAAATGATAATTACATCTACTCTACGTACGTTTAAAACGTTACGAAATCAGCCTGCTGCTAGTTAGACATAAGATAAAACACTAATGAAAGTTTTATTAGAGCAAAAACAAATTAAATTGTTTCACATTTTTTTAAATAAGAATTTATTTATAAAGTAATACGTTTATTTCTTAATCTGGGGAAATACCATATCACATATGGTAACAAAAATACTGAACGAAGTCTTAATTTTATAAATCGAAAGTACCTGTTACTCGTATTATATTATTTGAGTTACTTTTAAAACTTCTTCAAAGATTTACATGACGAAATCCTTTTACATAAGTGTGTTTTTTTTAATAGATGATACGTCTACAGGTACTGCGCTGTATGTTTAAAAAATAATACAAAATTTTCCAAAATATCTACCAGTTTGACAGACCCGGGCCCTATACCACAAAACTTTACAAGCGTACAATTTGACGAAATTGTTTACTTTTTCTATGGAGATTTGACAAATTACACGTGAAAGTTTCAATATAAAATCGAGTGAGGTGACACATGAGGACGAGTCGGTGAATAACACCCCAGATGAGCGTCTTAGTTCTATAATCAATCTTAATAGAACTATCGCATCAGGAATGAGGCCATCCACAGCAGAATCAAAGTGACCGATATAGCCCATCGAATCGCTAAACTTAAATGGCAGTGGGCGGGGCACATAGCACGTAGAACCGATGACCGTTGGGGCGGAAAGGTTCTCGAGTGGCGACCACGTACCGGAAGGCGTAGCGTGGGCAGGCCCCACACACGGTGGACTGATGACCTGGTAAGGGTCGCGGGTGTTCGCTGGATGCGGGTGGCGCAGGACCGGTCATTGTGGAAGTCTTTGGGGGAGGCCTATGTCCAGCAGCGGACGTCATTCGGCTGACATGATAATGATGATGATGAAGTGCAGAAAACGTACGTAAAATAGCTGTTAGTACGCAGGTAGTAACAGCTATTTTATTATTCAAACATCTCTGATGTCTGATGTAATGATCTTTTCTGTCTGAATAACTTACAATGTTTAATAATGAAATGCCGTTGTCTTGTTTGATTCTTCATGCCAAGTTTTAGCAGTAATATTAAATTCCTAATGAAATAATGCTATGTTTCTTTACTCAATATTCTTTTTTCTTTACTAAACATTGCCTTTAGTATATACACAATTAAATTACATCCCGTATGAGGGTTTGTATTATAAATGTGTCTGTGGGCGATATACGAGTTATAATAAAGGTAAAAGATATTTTCCAAGACAAAGTATCAAAAACCGTCCAAATACGAGTCTAGACATACATGAATATGTTATGTATGAAACTTTAAAAATAATCGCAAACGTAACCCACTTCAATCTTTGTTGGGAGAGGTATCGTCGTAAGCTCAAAAACTTTCGTTGTTTGAAATTATTCCATAACTACATTTTTATACTTTTATGTACACAGTTTAAAACAATTAATTCCTTTACTTCATTTTTATTTATCTATCATATTAGCACCACTTTATATATAAAAAGAATTGAGGAATTTCACGAAAAAACTCGCAGAAAGTACCTGTTGTACTTACCCTTGCTACTTACCCTTAGGTGTAAACCTACCCTTCCACTTAGCTAATGTTGACAAGGACCGTACTCACAAGATCCTCAGGTTGATGAGGGAGTCAAAAATGCCAGCTGGTAGGTATTCCACGTGATTGTCAAACATGTCAAGTTCACTTAGTGACCTCATCCCTTTAAACGTAGACTTATGGAGTGTCCGAAGTTTATTTGTGCCCAGATCACTGAAACGTTTAACTTTTTTAAGGTATTTAAAGTAGTACGAAATGTGAAATGAATACATTAGATAATTATGAAGTTTTGTCACAAAAATATAATTTAGAGTGAATCTTGTCTTTTTAAACAAGAAAATATAACCGACAAGATTATAATCACAATCATAACCTTTATTTGCAAGAATACTTAATTCTAAATACGCAGATATTATTGTTGAAGTGTAAGTTACAGTATTCGATCGTTAACGACATGCAAATATTACACTTAGAAAATAAATAAATTACATTTAACATTATCGACCTGAATTCGACCAGCTACATTATACTATAAAAACAAAGTTACATTTAACAAGACTACCTACTTTTGTTCATTTTAAAATGCAGCGTACTCATTGACACTATAGAAGCAGTGCTCTAACAGGAAGCTAGTTAGTTTCTTCTTGAATTCCGTGGCATTCAGTAATTTTATACGGTTTGGTAATCTGTTGTATAAAACTATCCACATATTATATGCATTTTTCTTGTATATGGCTGCGTGACACCGTGGCTGGTATAAAAGATTTTGATAATGCGCTCTCTGAGTTGTTGGGAAAAATTCAGACCTCATTTTAAATGATCCGACTTTGAAGCAATTATCAAAATGTAATTGCCCTAAGCACAGATCAAAGAATACTAAGATATGTGATAGAGTTATGTGAAATATTTAACATTTTCTACAGTTAATATCCAAATCGTAATTAAGTACAAGCACTTTCATTCACGGAGAAATTAAAACTTGTTTAATACTTAGTGGCCCCATACAAATTTCTATGCAGGGGAGAGTAAGTTTCTCTGTAGCTGACTGTACATTAGGTGGCTTTAATGGCTTACAAACATGAATCCTGCAGGTCGATTGCATAACATGGCTGCCCCATATCAAAACCGGATCGGAATTAGATCAATTTTTGATAGAGCGTAATAAGGTTAATTGTGGCCGCCTAAAAACCATCGCATGTTTTGAAACAGGTAGAATACGAAAATTAGGTTTTATATACCCCTAATTAACTTTGAAAATATATAAGGTCTCTTAAAGTTCGAGAGCCGCTGTAACAAAACGAACGTAGTGTTATTAAAAACTCAAAAGATTTGCATAAACAATTTTTTACGACGGCAATATAATTTGAGTGAAATTAAAAATCGAGTATGGTGGCAGAATACAGTCATTAACGTGTGCCTCATTTAAAAAAAAAACAGTTGTATAATAATTTATGGAAATCCATTTTGATTCTCCCAGCAGTCATATAATGATATATGGACTTGTATTTGTATAAAAAGTTTATTGTTTTAATACTGCTGTCAATCATCTAATTGACGGATTATAATGCTGAAGTAGAAAAAAAAACTTTCATAGTCCCTAAGACTACTGTAAAATTACGATATCCGAAAAAACAATAATTATAGCATTCGAAAAAATACTTTTTTATTGTATATCTTGCTACCAAACACTAATAAGGGCGCGTAAACTATAACAAAAGCAATTTGGAGATGCTGGGATTTGAACCCAGGACTTTCAGCATGCGAAGCAGACACTCTACCACTGAGTTACATCCCCGCTTTAAGTAATCGACAAAGTAAGCCATCCGTTTACACATGCTATGTCGTCATCTTCGTACGAATACTATGGAAACATCGCATGGATAATAAAATAAATAAAAATAGACATGTTAGCTGATCATCTCGCTGGAAAGATAGTCAGCGGATGTTCTATGTGCGTGGTAGGCTACCGATGCATAACCCATCCACGGAACCGCAGCCGAAGTTCACGGAACATCATGATACAGCTGTCTGAAGCATTTTACAAGATAAAGTCTGAGAGGAAATGACTGACAAAATTTGTACAGCGCGTTGGAAAATATACATATACAAGAGCGAAGTGATCAATATTATGTGATTACGACTTTCTAAGGTTGCTCAGATTTTTTGAATCTTTTAGAACGTACATTGATAACTACGACTTAACCTGGCTTATGGACTATTAGTATATTACTACAGAGGCCGGGACGAAAGGGGTTGCCGGCCGAAGACATATATACTCGGATAGGTCTGAGGCGGGCAACCCCAAATTTCCCGTCGAGATATGTATAGTGCTTTTCTCAAACATGCAATGAAATAAACAACAAAAAAATAATAATAATACGCATAGTGGCCGAATGTCATGATGCCTGTGCCACAATTTATGTGGAATGAAATTAAAAAAGAGGACTTTGCCGGCCTAGGCCTGCAAGATTTGTATGAAATTCCATTAACGACCTCTTGTCCTAGCCGCACCTGAAACGTCATACTTCGCAGCCTATTATAAGGAACATAACATCAATATTTCATTGCATGTTTGAGAAAATTTACTTACATAGTGACTAGATCGGAAGGGACTAGAAGGTCAGCGGTAAGAGTGGTGAGACCGGCGCGCCAGCAGTTCAACGACCTCCGAGCAACGTCGCAGCGACACACGCTCTTCCCGCACTGCCGCCACCGCGATTGGCCCATACTGATCGTCCATGCTGTAAAACATTCCAATTTCAATATCGATCGATGTGTTTCAACCCGAATCGCGGTTCTTAATCACGAGCGCTCACCCGTTTTTAGGGTTCCGTACCCAAAGGGTAAAAACGGGACCCTATTACTAAGACTTCGCTGTCCGTCCTTCCGTCTGTCACCAGGCTGTATCTAAAGAACCGTAATAGCTAGACAGTTGAAATTTTCACAGATTGCGTATTTCTGTTGCCGCTATAACAACAAATACTAAAAACCAAATAATAATAATAATTAAGGGGGCTCCCATACAAAAACGTGATATTTTAGCCCTTTTCATGGCTACCACAGTTGAAATTTGGACAGATTATGTATTTCTGTTGCCGCTATAACAAGTAATATTAAAAACGGTACGGAACCCTTCGTGCGCGAATCCGACTCGCACTTGGCCGGTTTTCCTATTTAAGGGTGCCTTTCAACCAGAGATGTGCTATGCAGCTAAGCTACGAAGATGTGCAAGCTACGCTACGAAATCCCGTTTCCACTAGTGCTATGCTGCGCGGACTAATGAATATGGTTGGTGGATTCAAACGCATCCATAGCAACGTAGCATAGCACATCTCTGGTGGAAAGGCACCCTTAAATAGAAAAAAACGTGTCATATCTCGAAATAATAGTGCCCCTATTAATAAATTTTTACCACACTCTCCCCACCTTAATTTGACGGCTCCCTTGACGTTGTTCCTTCTCACTCCTTATAATAAAAATATACAGATGTTACTGAGAATTTTATTAAGATGAAGAATTTTCTGCAATTCGTATTTTGTTAACTCAAATCAATCGCCTCTGTGTATGGCGACTTTTTTTAAACTTTTAATGAAGACTACGAAAGTCAAACTGTTGACAAAGCCTATTAACTGGTTGATATGATACGTGACATCATTACAGTATAGCTGACTCGCCATAAACAACATGATATATTTGACGGCCTGTTTAGCCTAGTTGGTAGTGACTCTGCCTCCGAAGCTGGAGGTCCCGGGTTCGAATCCTGGCCAGGGCATTTATTTGTACATTTATCACGGATATTTGTTCTTGGGTCTTGGATGTTTTCTATGTATTTATCTATATAAGTATTATATCGTCGTCTAGTACTCATAGTACAAGCTTTGCTTAGTTTGGGACTAGGTCGATTTGTGTAAGATTTTCCATAAATATTTATTTATTTATATTTTAATAAATCACATAAATTTCATTTTCCTATGGATTACATAGGTACTTAAAAGTTACAAAATTGCTTTAAATGCAATGCAATGCCTTCTTGTTAGCGAGTGTACTTCGAATTTATATATATTATGAATGATACAAGAATTTAAACTTGAGGCTTTATTGGGGTAAGCTTGGGGTTGTTAATTGAGCGCGGATGGACCCGGGTATGTCCTAAAACTACGACCAAGACCACCGGGGAATGGGCAGCAGCATTCCTAGTGTGGTGGAGATACTGCGATCGCCAACCCGCATGCCAAGCGTGGCGATTATGGCATTTACCCCCCATGAAATTGGGGGAGGCCTATGTCCAGCAGTGGACGTCCTAGGGCTGATATGGTGGTGGTATGGTGGATAAAAGAATCTCGTATTGTTAAATAATTTTGATTATATGCTACTTTTACCCGTAAAGTGAAAGCGTATAATTATAAACTATGTATATAACGTCGCTGCCAAATTAGCTCTTTACCCCTACAAATCTTATAGCATGTGAATGAAAATCAGTTACTTGGTGTTGACCAAGCAAGCAAAGCGAGCGAAGCGTCTCCGTTTCAGCTTTCGACGAAATATCTTTCGTATGTCTGTCTGTCCGGATGTGCATACATAAAATATTATCTTTACTAAGCTCGAATTGTCAAAATCTACCTAACCCTGAACATCTTTATAAGACATACTCTAGTGCATAATTATTGTATGTCAATGGAATAATTTTTTTGTATTGTATTGGTGAAGGTCGCGGGTGTCCGCTGGATGCGGGTGGCGCAGGACCGGTCATTGTGTAAGTCTTTGGGGGAGGCCTATGTCCAGCAGTGGACGTCTTTCGGCTGACATGATGATGATGATGATTGTATTGATAACTATGTAGATTTTTTGTCGAGTCAGTTTTTGAAAATTGTAAAATGGAAAAAAAAAATTGTGGTGTCTACAGCTCACAGAACCACTAGTTTAAAGAGTCACAATAAAAACCTTTAAGAATCCAGTTAATTGACCGAGCGAGCGGAAGCCCCCGTTTCAGCTTTCGACAAAAAAAAAAATCGTATCTCTGTCTGTCTGTCCGGATGTTCTCCTATACAGGTCGCAATTCTCAACCGATCCTCGTGAAATTTTGTGAGCAGTTTCGATAATTACATGGAGCTTTTTTGTGGAATGAGATTTTGGAAATATTGAACTCGAAAAAAAAACTTGCGAGTTCACAAAGCCACTAGTAATAAAATTGTCCTATACAGAAATGTTACAACGATGTAAATGATTTTTTATTTTTATAATTGAGTTTCAAAATTCAATACTTGGACACATGTCACTAAGAAAGTATATTCCGAGAGTGCTTTATGAAATTGACCGAGATTTTTAATAACTCCGAGCACTCTGTGGAAATGCAAATATTAAAAGTTCTTTTAGCTTCCAAAAGACCTAATTCAGGGGCCTAATAATAGCAATTCTGACTAACGAAGCCGAAAATAAATAACTTTTCGTATTTTACGAGGGCGGTCTGATTTAACGAAGGTAATCTTTTCTGTTTAAAGGAATACCGAACGATTATTTTACCTCGTACTACCTTGAATTTGATAAAGGCCTTAAACTGTTTGTAATACGCTTAACAATCTGCTAACAATTACACATCATCAGGGAGCGAAACTTTGGTGCTGGTGACGTCATTATGACGTCAATTCACATATAAGATGTTTTTTTATATAAGCAACATTGCAACACTCCAATGATTTTTAATAATGCTATAATTATTATATATAAATATTATTGTTTATTAATATAAATATTATTGTTTATTAATAAAAAATATAGTTATTTATAAATATTAATGTTTATTAATAAAAATGACAAACATTTATATAAAAAATACCACCACCACCATATCAGCCCTAGGACGTCCACTGCTGGACATAGGCCTCCCCCAATTTCATGGGGGGTAAATGCCATAATCGCCACGCTTGGCATGCGGGTTGGCGATCGCAGTATCTCCACCGCACTCTAGGAATGCTGCTGCCCATTCCCCGGTGGTCTTCGTCGTAGTTTAAGGACATACCCGGGTCCAAAAAATACGTGTATAAAAAATACGTAAATATTAAAATATTTAATGTAATTGTTACAAATATATTATTTCCATAAGTAAATGAAAATGAAAATGAAAAACACCAAATTAAATTTTGTTGGCTGTCGAAAACTTTGCAGAAAGCTTAATAAATTCAAACATAGCATCGCATCTGCTTTCTTATTTACATACATTTAATTTACACGTACATTTAGTGCAATAATTATTAATTAAGAATCTCCCACCGGTTTTAAAAAAATATGTTGGACTTATCATAATCCCTATAACCGCAACTGGGTATTGTCAACCTTGCTTCATCTAAACCAAATCGATATCTTCTATAATTTAGATAAAACACTCTGTATCTTGACGTCATACCTACGTCTGTCATCGGCACCAAAGTTACGCTCCCTCCACATCATGAATAGGGGTCATTGACTCATGTTACAATTACATAGTGTGATTATATGAATAGTAAACCATCAAACTATCCCAAAAAAAGGTAAATTAAATAATATGATACAAAATTGAAAAGTTATGAGACTTGAAAATTTTGGAATATTAAGTATTTTAAGATTTTTTTAATGTCCATAAGTAAATTAAATCTACCATCAGGATTCTTACATAATAAATATTAGGAGACAACAATGAACCAAAACGCAATGAATCATGACTGAAACCAGCAATGTCCTGCCTGCAAGTGGCTGATAAAGGGATTGCCAATTTTGATGAGAACTTACATATTTATTATGTACTTACATTATAACAGTGCTAGTTATTAAAAGCTTGTAAAAAAGGCTTACTTGACTGCTCGATGGCGCGTAGTCTCCGGTCCAGCTGCCTCCACTGAAGGTCGCCAACGCATCCTTTCGGATCCTGCCCATGGTGCCCTCGGCTCACAATGTCTAATACTTCGCAGGCCGATAGGGAACATTGCGCACGAGTCAACTGCAGTACTGAACATAAACAAAATCAAACTTGTTATAGAAATATGCAACTTTTACAAGTCAAACAGTACTTAAATTAAGGGCAATGGAAAATACTGGAACTGGTACTGAAAGACGCAGCGTGAGTAGGCTCTTCACAAGGTGGACTGATGACCTGGTAAAGGTCGCGGAAGTCCGCGGGATGCGGGTGGCGCAGGATCGGTCATTGTGGCACTCTTTAGGGGAGGCCTATGTCCAGCAGTGAACGTCTTTCGGCTGATATGATGATGATGACTTGAAAATCTAGTATTCTTTGAAACGCTGGTCAGTAGACCAGATTAGGAGATTATAAGGGTAGATTTTCGGATATAATTCTTAACTATATGTTTGTTTCTCAGACGTGAGCCGAAATATGATTGCTTAAAGTTTCCTTGATAGAAATGAAATCCGAAATTACATTCTGATTTTCGGTGTCCAACCTGTGTACGTAAGCAATTCGTTATCAAGGGGTAGTAAATAAAACCTACGAAAAGTAAATTAAAAAGGTGCTCATTTAAAATACGATTTTGTACTGCTTCTTTTACTAAGAATAAATAAATGCAGTTGGTAAACAAATGAAACAAAATCATTTAAAAAAAAAAAATAACATATTTTCTCGTATAAAACAAAATTACAATTAAAGTAATCTCTTCAATAATATCTTTTTAGCTTGTTTTTAACTACATTTATACTACAGTTTTTCTTATTTCCTAGCCAGTTCAAATAGTTATGAATGGTTAGGACCTAGAACTCATTTGTTCTTCTGCCATAATAATTGTTAACAAAAATTTTCACATATTTTTCTAGTCTAATATTTAATAATAATAATAAAACATTTATTCATGACATAAAACAAACATAAAAGAAAAGAAAAATAATACTACAACAAAAATATGTCACATATTATTATTATTGTGTGTTTGTGTGTATTTATTGTTTTATATTTACTTTACTTCAGCACTTTAAACTCCTCGTTAAAATAATAATCTATATATATAATTGCCTATGTCCTGACTGACTCATTCACTCACTCATCAATGCACAGCCGAAACTACTAAGGCTAGAGAGTTGAAATTTTCACTATAATTCAGGTTAATGGCGTAGACAACCAATAAGAAGAGGTTTTTAAAAATTCAACTCCTAAGGGGGTGAAATGGGGGTTGAAAGATTGAAGTAAAATTTTAGGTGACAGACTTGAAACTTTGTGTATGAACTCCTTATTACAATAAAAGAAAAGTAATTTTAGCGTTTTGGAAAAATCAACCCCTAAGCGAGTTAAATAAGGGTGCAAAGTTTGTATGGGAGTGGAGTAAAATTTTAGGTGAGAGACTTGAAACTTTGTGTATATACTCCTTATTACATATATATGAAACGTAATTTTAGGGTTTTGAAAAAACCCACCCCTAAAGGGGTAAAACGGGGGTTGAAATTTTGTAAGAGGATGGAGTAAAATTTTAAGTGAGAGACTTGAAACTATGTGTATAGACTCCTTATTACAATACAATAGAAGTGATTTTACGGTTTAGGAAAAACCCACCCCTAAGCGGGTTAAATAGGGGCGCAAATTCCTGACTGTCTGACTTAATTAACGCCCAGCCCTAACCGTTTGACCTGGAAAGCTGAATTTTTCACAGTAGGCTGTTTATATGACGTAAGTTATAACGTATTTATTATAATTAACCTGTACGTTACTCACCGACTACGACTCAACGTAGGCATGAAACTCTTTTCGGAAAAATCCCAGGGCGCCTTACTGCGGGTGTGGTAATAAAATGAAAACGATGGAAATTCAGGAGAAAGTCTTTAATTTCACTTATAGTCACTTTTACATATACGCACACCTTTCACGTCACTGATACGCTTTTTATAAAAATGTGGCGAGAGACTAACCTTTTAAAAGTTCATTCTTACACTATGCAGTTTTCTTCCACTGATGCCTTCAGGAAGCAGGACCAGGGTATCGGCGGAGCGGAAACCAGCTCAAACACCGGGCACAGATTGAAGTGTAATTTCCAATTTAAGATCGCATCTTCTCTAGTTGATTATATGTAAGGGTGAAACTAAGAACCCCTAAAACAAATTCAAAAACCAGCTGTAACCGAAATACTCGGCCAAGCCAACACGTGCTCACAACTTCAGGTTAGGATTGAAAGCAGTCGTACTTACATTTTGGGTTCTGTGTTTAAATTTGTAGGTGACTTTCTCCGTTTTTTACATTATCAAGGATTGATTAAACTAAGTAGCGAGAGGCATTGGCTTCTCGAAGCCTGGAGTGGATGAGGGCCATGTTGCCGACATTTTCCTCGATTATTTAATCTTGATCGTGTCCGTGCTCTGTCGCTCCGTTATTCAGAAAGAACGAATCTCCGCCGCAGCGCCGTAGGTTCGGGCGGTGGTGGCTATTAGAACTAACTCGACCTCTCACCTAGTTAAATGCCGCGCGCGCACGCTGCTGACCTACTTCGGAACGTAGTTTTACTATTTGTCCCGAGAGGGCGCTCACTACAATAGCAAATATTATTTGATTATTTAGGTATTTTATTTTTACTTAATACCTAGTAGAAAGTTCACGTTACACATCCGTCCCACTTGGGTTAAAAAGTTTTTCGTATCGCAAAAACTTTTTGCTAAATCAAAAAAAAAAAAAAAAAGTTAAGTTATATTAGAGTAAGTACATCACCTAATCACCTATTTTATCACTAAATTACTGCAGTCACGCAGTGAGGCAGACAGAAAACATGCGGTACCATCCGCCGCACTACATTGATACCTATTCGCTACGAACATTATTAACCTGATTGTGATTACGCTAAGATTCACTTACTGCCTAACAATTACCTATTGATACGAAATTGCAACCTATTGCAGGTTGCGATTTTATAAGTTATGGGAAGTTTCCGTGCACATCGATAAAACACGTAAACTAAAATATCTAACACCTACTGTAGTATTAGACTACGACCTCCATGCATCTCATACTCGTAAGTTATAGTTATGCACACATGTATACATGGTGGGTGCATATTAAGATAAATCTATCATACTCGTAACTACCGATGATTAAATTAAGTTTATCCGGTGGATAAGATATGAAAACTAAATACTCGCATCAAAGTATCTAAGTTCATTATTAAGTTAGGTACCTACTCATCTACATTTAAGTTTTTAAGTACAATGATCTCATTACTTCATTAAACTCGTTTGGTTAAGTAGAAATATTACAATTCACGTTCAAATAACACATATCGAACAAAGTCAATTATACATGTACAAAAATGATGTTGTTTACGACTTGAGCTCGCCGAGTTAGTTTTTTCTGCAACTATGCACATTCCATTCTCATCTCTGCCATAACTTATTTAAACCAGATAGTTCGCGCGTATTAATTTTAAAAACACTTTCATACCATTCATCTTACATTCAACACATGTTACAAAAATTACTATTATGTATCATTTTGTTTAAGTATATCCTTTATGTGATAACTACCCAGATGTTTGCCTTCAGGCGTACTCAGAACATATACCAACGGTGATAGTTTAGCGGTTATGACACATTTTTGAAATTTAGGGGCTAATTTGGAAGTAAATTTTTTCGATGCATTTGATAAATGAAACGTACGTTTATAAACGATTTGCCCTACTTTGTATTCAATATTTCTTTTTCTTAAATTATAATGTCTCGTATTTTTGACATGAGCATTATGTATGTTCTTTTGCACCTTTTTGAGAATTGTGTCTAACTCGCTCAACTTTTTACCATGTACATCTGGATCTTGAACAGTGACTTGTGACCTAAGTATTGGTTCATCAGAGTTTAAGTGGTGCAAGTTTCCCTTGCTAATGAACTCTCTGCCATGTACGAGAAAATAAGGTGTGTACTTCGTGGTTTCATTCACTGCCGTATTAAGTGCACATTGTATTTTATGTATATTTTCATCCCATCTTCGGTGATCATTTCCTACATAACATGAGATACCATTTTTGACATTTCGGATCGCTCTCTCGGCTGGATTCACTTGAGCATGGTATCGAGGGTTGGAATATATATTTGGGACCTCATAACGAAGTAATAAATTCCTTAAGTACGCGCTCGTAAATTGTGGGCCATTATCAAAGTAAATAGTCTTGCACACTCCGTGAACGAGAAATATGTGTTCTTCTAAGTACTTCGCCACAGTGACACCTGTTGCTCTCCGTATAGGATGCAACATGACGTACTTGCTGAAGTAATCTATGCACACAATTAAGTAGGTATTTCCATTTCGAGAAGGTGGAAATGGGCCAAGTAGGTCAATGCATATGGACATCCAGGGCTTGCTCACCTCTTTGGGATTGCCCATTAACCCAGGCCTAGCGACATTGACGGGTTTATACATTTTACACACTTCGCACTGTCCCACATAAGTTTTAACATCTTCGTACATTCTAGGCCAGTAATAATGGA
This sequence comes from Notocelia uddmanniana, assembly GCA_905163555.1. Lineage (NCBI taxonomy): Eukaryota > Metazoa > Arthropoda > Insecta > Lepidoptera > Tortricidae > Notocelia > Notocelia uddmanniana. The sequence goes on along the minus strand of LR991058.1, from coordinate 26,066,245 downwards.
GACTTAAACGTTTATGTGTTTTAAAAATGCCTAAGTGCGCGCTTGTAGGATCGTCATGACATGTTTTTAAAATACCTAACCTGTCCTCTTGTGGCACTACTAGCTTCCAGTCGAACTCACTCGTCAGCTGGTATTTATTTTTAGTGTACCTAAACAGTTTATCGTTTGTAATTAAGAAATTCGGATACCTGCGCGGATTAGATTGGCACTTCTCGAACATTTTATTATACCAGCTGTCGCGTGAGGTCGCTGACCCTATTGCGTCAATCTTAACTCGGCTTAATGCGTCCGGGATTACATTTAATTTGCCCTTTCTATGTTCAATATCGAAGTGGAATTGACTTAACCTCATGCTCCATCTCGCTAATCGACCGGTAGGGTTATTAAGTTTATAGAACCATAAAAGAGAGGAGTGATCAGTTATTAGTTTGCATTTTTGACCTTCTACATAGGGTCGGAATTGCTCTAGGGCATATATTAGAGATAATAATTCCCGCTCCGTTGTACTATAGTTAACTTCATTTTTATTAAGTGAGCGACTGCAATAAGCTATGGGATGCTCCACATCATCATAAGTCTGCGTAAGAACCGCTCCTATTGCTACGGAAGAAGCGTCACTGTGAATCGTGAATGGAAGGTCGAAATTGGGACATTTCAAAATAGGCGCAGAAACTAAAGCGGTTTTTAAGAGATTAAAAGATTCTTCAGCTTCACCCGACCATTCAAATTTAACATGTTTACTAGTTAACTTATTTAACGGCTTTGCAATGTTAGAGAAGTGGTTTATAAATCTTCTATACCAGCCAGCCATACCTAAAAACCGTTTTACTTCCTTTGCTGACGTCGGTGTGGGATAATTTAGTATAATATCAACTTTAGATGGATCCATGCGGAGTCCATGTCTATCGACTAAATATCCCAAGTATTTTAGTTCACTTCTACAAAACACTGATTTTTCCATATTTATGGTTAGATTCGCACCCTTGAGTTTATCATATACCCTATGTAGTAATTGGACGTGTTCTTCGAAAGTACTAGATATGATGATTATGTCGTCTTGAAAACAGAATACTTTATTTTCGAATTCGGCACCAAACAAATTGTCCATCAATCTCTGCATCGTGGCACTGGCCCCTATAAGGCCAAAACACATCACATTATACTGAAAAAGTCCCCTTTTTGGGACACAAAAAGCACTTTTTTGGGCTGAAAGCTCATTATCAAATGGTATTTGCCAGTACGCTGCCGAAAGATCTATGGATGAGAGATATTTGGCATCCCTAAGTTGATCTAGTATGCTGCTAATATAAGGTAAGGGATACGCATCAGGTTTCGACACAGAGTTCAGTTTTCTACAGTCTAAACATAGCCTAAGGTCACCATTCGGTTTTTCAACCATCACTACTGGACTACTCCAAGCAGATTGTGACGGAGATACGACTCCCAAGCTAAGCATCCTGTCTAATTCCTTCTCTAATGCTTTTTGTTTAACCGGGGATAAGGGGTAATATCTTTGCTTAATCGGCTTACAATTGCCCGTGTCAATCGTATGATAAGCTAGATTTGTACGACCCAAACCAACTTTGTTTGTCAAATTTCTTAATCAAATTGTCTATGGTCCCTTTTTGTTCCTGTGTCAGAGACTCATATTCCTCTAAGCCATCATTAGGTGAAATCGAACTTATATAATGGCTAATATCTGAGCCACAAACAAAATCAGCTTCGAGTCCAGTTACCAAACCTTCCCCTAATTGAAATTGCTGCCAAAAATCTACTCCTAATATAATTGGTGTCGTTATATGTGGTATGATACGAAAGTTAATGACCTTGATAGTATTGTTATATTCTAAGGGCAACGACATATAGCCTAAGCAACGGAGTCTCGTACCGTCGGCTGTTCTAACGTACGTATCAGTATTGCAATCATTTATTTTAAAACCATATTCAATAAATTTTAAGTGTGCATCGCGACCTAAAACTGAGCAGAATGCTCCAGAATCCAATAGACCGTATGCTATTAAGTCCATTATTTTAAGTTTTAAATGTGGCCTAATGTCGTTAAAGTTTTTCTTAAACAGGACCTCCTCAACACTTTCATTGCGCAATGGTTCAGATCTAATTGGCTGGTCAAGGAGTCCTGGCGCAATTAGTTTTTTGAACTAAGGCTACATTCACACTCCGGGCGCTTCACACCTTTCATACCACACTTAAAGCACACAACCTCCCTAGATTTACACTGATTAGTGTAATGATTAGTCTTATTACATCTAAAACATTTTTTTATAGACCGGTTAGGAGAACTGGCACTGTCAAGCGCAGAAACTTGTTTGCTAAATGTCTTTAGAGGTGGTCTGGCATGTAAATCCGATGTGATTCGAAAATTACCAAAATTTGGCTCATTAAATTGGTCTGCACGCGAGCGTGCTAGTTCCAGTTGTTTACAGTGGTGTTTTAGCGAATCAATCGAATCAATGCTTTGAAATGCTAAGTCTCTCATGTATTCAGGGCGGATATTATGCATGAGTATTTCAAGTTGGTCTTTGCTTGAAAGAGGAGTGGCAAGCCTAGAAAACATACCCTGCATAGTCGATAAATATACCACAATTGTTTCCGTCCTAGATTGAGTACGCTGCCTAATTTCGTTAAGTAATTTATAATCTAAATCGGGTATATCAAAATCCTCACGTAAACATTGCAATAACTGAGGGTAAGTTTGAAAATTACTTTTATTATTTCTATACCAATGTAATACGGATTTATCAAGTAGGTCCGAGAATGCTGATAACATATGGTTTTCAGGGATATTTCGTGCCTGGCGAAGTTCCTCTAGCCTTTCAATAAATACTCGTACGCAGGTGGTTCCGTCGTACTTTAAATTTAGTGTATTTAAATTAACCGGTTTTTCTTTTATGTAAACCACGGGTTCAGGTATACGGGGGGATTGAGTATGAGTATCCTCATATTCACTGTCTGCCTCACTTTCTGACTGGTCTACCACGCTAAGAATCTTTACTATTCGACCGCGTAAACTAGTTACTTGGGGACTGCTTTCCGAAATTCTCGCTAACCTATCGATAAGATAGTTGGCACGCCGTGATAGCTTGACACAAAGTTTTCGGTCACTTACCTTGCTGGGTTCTGATATTTCGGATTCTAGATGGGCAACCTTCGGAGTGCAGATATTGATTTCCGTGTCTGTGTCCGGCGCCCGAGCTGGTTCGCACTTCATGCTTCCCCTTCTGGCCAATTTGAACACCTGGCGAATCTGCTTCCTCAAGGCATCCACGGTCACATCATTTCCTGCGGATATACCAAGAATACCAAGTTCATATATGAGTTCATCTTTAAGCAGACAGTCTATATATTTATGAACGGACATTTTCCTTGTTTAGTTTACAATTTAGGTTTACAATATAGTTAAGTAGGGTTTATTAAGTATATAACGTTAAGTCACAAGTATGCAAGTGGGGACAAAAAAAATTAAGTTAATTTAGTAGAAACGTTTTAAATATACACAACTAATTATCCTGCATACCTATTACGATAACACAATTCAATTTGTTCTTCAAAATTGTGGCCACGTGGACACGTGGTTGACCAAAAAAATTAATAACTAAGTAATTTAACACTTTATTCACAATAATTTAAGGTTTAAGCACTAATCATTTATTACCACAACGCAGTTTTTAAGGCCAAACGATGGGCAGCCACTTTATAACGTATTTATTATAATTAACCTGTACGTTACTCACCGACTACGACTCAACGTAGGCATGAAACTCTTTTCGGAAAAATCCCAGGGCGCCTTACTGCGGGTGTGGTAATAAAATGAAAACGATGGAAATTCAGGAGAAAGTCTTTAATTTCACTTATAGTCACTTTTACATATACGCACACCTTTCACGTCACTGATACGCTTTTTATAAAAATGTGGCGAGAGACTAACCTTTTAAAAGTTCATTCTTACACTATGCAGTTTTCTTCCACTGATGCCTCCAGGAAGCAGGACCAGGGTATCGGCGGAGCGGAAACCAGCTCAAACACCGGGCACAGATTGAAGTGTAATTTCCAATTTAAGATCGCATCTTCTCTAGTTGATTATATGTAAGGGTGAAACTAAGAACCCCTAAAACAAATTCAAAAACCAGCTGTAACCAAAATACTCGGCCAAGCCAACACGTGCTCACAACTTCAGGTTAGGATTGAAAGCAGTCGTACTTACATTTTGGGTTCTGTGTTTAAATTTGTAGGTGACTTTCTCCGTTTTTTACATTATCAAGGATTGATTAAACTAAGTAGCGAGAGGCATTGGCTTCTCGAAGCCTGGAGTGGATGAGGGCCATGTTGCCGACATTTTCCTCGATTATTTAATCTTGATCGTGTCCGTGCTCTGTCGCTCCGTTATTCAGAAAGAACGAATCTCCGCCGCAGCGCCGTAGGTTCGGGCGGTGGTGGCTTTTAGAACTAACTCGACCTCTCACCTAGTTAAATGCCGCGCGCGCACGCTGCTGACCTACTTCGGAACGTAGTTTTACTATTTGTCCCGAGAGGGCGCTCACTACAATAGCAAATATTATTTGATTATTTAGGTATTTTATTTTTACTTAATACCTAGTAGAAAGTTCACGTTACAAAGTAACCCTTAAGAAGAGATTTTTAGAAATTCAAATCCTAAGGGGTAAATTTGGGATTGAAAATTTTGTATGGAGATCGGGTGATTTTTTAAAGTAAAAGTGTAAGATTTTGTACAAAGACGTTTCATCTAAAGATATGGAAAGTACTTTCGCTGTGTTTCGAAATTCACCTCCTAAATGCGTAAAATTGGGATCGAAAGTTTGCATGGAAAACATGGAATTCTTTGAATAAGAAGTCTAATATTCATTATACACATTCCTCATGAAGAAGCTAGAAAACTAATTTCAGCGTTACAATTAAGATGTTTATAATAACTCTGTACAGACAAAAATTATATAAGAGGTACCCTCGACCACTTCTCCAAGACACTCAGACGGGAGACGATGAATATCCTCCATAAAGGAGGAGATGTCTAACTGACGGTGATCACAGAATAAAGTTGGACTATCGCTGGGTAATGACTTGCAATCCTGTGCTGTCACGTACTTTCATTGCTCGTAATATTAATGTACAGTTATGCAACTCTGTTAAAGGTATCAAATACACCAAGTATGTGAACTAGGGTGATCGGGCGGCTTTGACTCTCAAAAATGAGAATAATGGGATAAAATTTATGAAAGCGGCCAATACATAAGTAGCTCCGAAGCTATTTGGAGGATCTTAAAGTTTCCCATTCATAAAATTTTTCCTCCTGTACGGTACGACACCTCACCGTTCAACAAACATCTCAGAAAAGATAAACATTTAACAGACCACCTTAGACTACGTTACTGGCTTTCTTTGAAATGACTCCAGAGCTTAACCGCTACTAAATTTTAGAAAGTTTTATTTTCAATAAGAAAAAACACAATAGTAAATGATTACTAGAAATAAGTTAAACTACATATAACTACCGACTTATAAAGAAGGAAGGAAGAATAATAAAAAATAATTCTAACTATAGTTGTAAATTTCTACATAATAACATTAATAACTACGATTTCTTTCGCATTACCAGAACGGATGTGTGTGCGTATGTGAGTTGTTTTTAGTTATTGTTAACTTGGTATGTCCTTTTAAACGACAACAACATAGGCTACGGTTTATTGTTCTGCGCGTGCGAAGCCGCGGGAAAAAGCTAGTTATCTATACTTTTCAAATAATGAGCCCTTTCGTGTATATAGGTAGGTAGAAATTTAAGTTTTATGTATAACTTAGCATAATTGCCTTTACATTTATGTTTGGTACTCAAAATCTTGAATGAGGTTAAATATAATATTTTTTAAGCCTAGTAAAATAAATACAAAAAATTGACACACTTCTATCATTCATGTAAACATTGTAAATAGACCGTTTTTTTGTTAATATTCTTGGTATTGTTTCAATTCCACTACCCAAAGGTTGTCTGGAAGAGATCGCTGATTAACGATAATACCGCCAATTGTCTACCGTTATTTTATTTTTTAATTACTGTCTAATTATTCTGTTTTGGTGAACAATAAAGTATACTTGTATTGTATTGTATTGTTTAATTATGTAGCTGACTCAAAACTTAGATTTTCGCACGCTGAAGTACCTACTACACGTCAGAGTTCAATTATTGTTTATTTTTTACTGTGTTGTGTCAAGTCAAAACAGGAGCCACGTGACGTCACGCGGCCAAAGTCACGTGGTCAACACGCAGTGGTTTTTTTAAAAAATTGCAGTGCTTTTTTTACAAAATGTGAAAAAAATATGCTATATAAGTATTTTATGCAACTTTTTGGCATGAGTCGAATCTAATGACATAATTTATCAAAATAAGACCATAACTGTAGATCTGATGGAGTGTACAAAAATATATATTTCAATCAGTTTTAGAATATTTGAAATGTGTTTGATGTTTTAATTTTGTTCACAATTATGTTTTTAAGAGACGGTTATGGTTTTTATTTAAATTAATTTTAAATGTAATTTATGTATTTATCTATATTTATTTATTTTTTTATTTGTTTTTTTAAGTATGTATGTCGTCGTCTAGTACCCATAGTACAAGCTTTGCTTAGTTTGGGACTAGGTCGATTAGTGTAAGATTGTCCCCCAATATATTATTAAGTTTATCATATCATATCATTTATATTATATTTTATGTTTATTTATTTGGCTCACCAACAATTGTTTACACCGTAAATTACATATATAGCTTGCAATAACAGTTTTATGCTAGATGTAACAATCACTGACAGGTGAACACCACATGCATTTTACAAAAAAGGCAGTGAAAAAAACCAAAATTTAAAAGTTACAAAAATGCTTCTTCAAAGCACCCATAATTTAAGCGCTCCGTTCAAAACAATAATAAGGGTTTATATTACGTTAGACTCTTGCGTTAAAGTTTTAAAATGAGTAACAAAAAGAAAGTGTAACAGTTATGTACCTCTAACAGTTAAAGTGCATAATAAGCTGAAAACTAAACTGAACCGGACAGGCAATTGCGAACAGTTTTCTTAAATCTAACTATTGGGTCAAAGTGTATATCCGCTTCATGACAGCATGCATTCAAAATTTTGCATAATCTCGGGATAGGTGAGTTGATGCCGAAAATTTGCATTGATCATACATATAATTCTAAGCTCATGTTTCACTTTAGCTCTGCGAGGTGATTATGATTACGCACATATTGTGCCAAACGTACGTAACTTGGTTGATCTAAGCGTCATTTTTCAAAATAAAAGTGACATTCAGCGGTTTCAAAATGTTACGCAACGTAATCACCCTGCTCAACTATAATAATAACACACGTACGAGATTCGTAATGCAAGTTTCAGTACATTGCGCGGTTTGACAGGTCGGTTGTACTCATTATACAACGGTAACCTGCAATGTAATGAAACTCGAATGCCGTTCTCGTAACATGTGTAAACAGAGGCCATACATATCTGAACTTAATCATGGAAGCGCTTCATTTGTTATACTATTGGACTGGAAACGTAGTTTCACGCTTGCGTAAACTAATTTAGTTGGCAGAAAGTGATTAAGAGTTTAATAGTCAAGGTGTAATTTAGAAGGATTGGAATCACCTCCCAGGTGATATTTGATCAATTAACTATTTTCTTGTTATGTTATTCTGCCCTGTTAGACAGGAGAAAATTTGACACAGTTTCTAAGTAAAATTGTTAGAGCATGAAATTTTAACATGTTTAGAAGCTGGTCCATAAAAATGAATTTAAAATGTTAAGAAAATCTTACGTTCGTTGGATTTAAAAACCCATAAAACTATAATTTATTAAAGTGGCGTATAACCATGACCACAATCGACAGAAGATAGTTAATTGACCCTCTTAGTTCATCTCATTCTCAAGAAGGCGAGTGAACCATTATTTTATGGGATAACACGGGTAGGGGAAAGATTAGCACCATTCATACACAAGGGGAACATTCATACATTTGCCATATTAAGTTCTATAAGTGACCAACCTGTAATTGGCTTCGAAATTCTATTGTAATTTGTACACATGTGGTACACTGTTGGTTTTCCGTGTTTGTAATAAGTAATAATAAATAAATAAAATAACTCAAAAAAAACCGTTTTCGCCATTTTGGCTACGGAACCCTTAAAAAGCAGTGGGTTGTATCGGAGATACAACCATAAATTTATTAAGTGGGTTCTTACGTTGCCCATTTTCGTCACTAAATAGAATAGCCATCGATGTAAAATAAAGGCAAAAATAATTGGTCGGCTGGGCAGCGTTTGGGAAGCTACAGCACATCTTTTCGTCCAATATTCCGCAGTGTCTCAAGACGAAAGTCTTTGACCAGTTTGTGTTGCCAGTGATGACATATGGTACTGAAACGTGGTCGCTTACTATGGGCCTCATAAGAAGGCTCAAAGTCACCCAAAGAGCAATGGAGAGAGCTATGTTAGGAGTTTCTCTGCGTGATCGCATCAGGAATGAGGCCATCCGCAGCAGAACCAAAGTGACCGATATAGCCCTCCGAATTGCTAAACTTAAGTGGCAGTGGGCGGGGCACATAGCACGCAGAACCGATGGCCGTTGGGGCGGGAAGGTTCTCGAGTGGCGACCAGGTACCGGAAGGCGTAGCGTGGGCAGGCCCCCCACACGGTGGACTGATGACCTGGTAAGGGTCGCGGGTGTCCACTGGATGCGGGTGGCGCAGGACCGGTCATTGTGGAAGTCTTTGGGGGAGGCCTATGTCCAGCAGTGAACGTCATTCGGCTGAAATGATGATGATGATGATATTTTTGAGGAGTTTCGTCGATTCCTCAGAGAACCTAATCTTCAGTTCCTCATCATAAGTTGGCCGTTGGGGCGGAAAGGTTCTCGAGTGGCGACCACGTACCGGAAGGCGTAGTGTGGGCAGGCCCCCCACACGGTGGACCGATGACCTCGAACCTCATTGTGGAAGTCTTTGGGGGAGGCCTATGTCCAGCAGTGGACGTCTTTCGGCTGACATGATGATGATGATGATGATGATTTTCAATTGGTTGATAGGACAACCTACGACCACATCAATTTGATTTCCACAAGCCGTCCGTAATAAATTATGATGAAAAGCAAACTTTGTTGGTCATTTTACATCGATGCTTCAGAGAAAGTGAGCCATCATATTCTATTCATGTCTGTTCAGCATAAAAGGTCGCCAGAAATGCTTTAAATCGGGACGTCGATGCCGAAACGAAAGGACGAGCCATCACCACCGTCACTTGTCAAAGTAAATAATGAATGATTTTTTTGACGGTGTCCCTCCATGAAATATATATACAATGTGGGCCCTAGTAACCCGAAAGATTTAAACCAACGATTCTAGACCCTCATTAGAGCATATAATGTGGTATAACATATAGTCCAAAAACCCATAATTTAAGAGATCCCGAGTCAAACACAGGGTGTGTTAAGGCGTAAAGGCGTGACGTTACTTTTTGACTTGACACTTCTTGTCTTGAAGACATTTGCAAGTCACCTAAAGATTTGTTCACAAAGAAGCGATCAATTAATTTGATTTATTTTGTACTGAAATAGTAGTTTGATTAAAACAAATAATTGGACCCATGTTGATATAATATTATTTACTCGTAGTGTCGTCAAAAATACGTGGTTAAAATCTTTCGGGTTATTGGTACCCACGGTGTATATACATACCTACATACATACATTATCGTACGCAACCTTACCTTTATCAGGTTTTCCCGACATTTCGAATGTACTACAACAGTAGAGGTCATGAGCTAACTGGCGTGAGCCTTTACGTAATCACCTTTGTTCCAAAGCTCTGTCATTTTTAGGTTTGGGTAGTAAACAAGAAACCATTATAGTTTCGCCAATTCCGTCCGTCCGTCTGTCCGCGGGACCCGGGTATGTCCTAAAACTACGACCAAGACCACCTCGCAGTATCTCCACCGCATTCCTGGAGTGCGGTGGAGATACTGCGATCGCCAACCCGCATGCCAAGCGTGGCGATTATGGCATATACCCCCCGTTAATTTGGGGGAGGCCTATGTCCAGCAGTGGACGTCCTTTGGCTGATATGGTGGTGGTGGTGGTCTGTCCGCGGTAGAACGCGACAGAAAGCTGTAATTTGGCATAATATATCAAATACGGCAAAAAAATAGAGATAATTTTTTTTTCGTGCAAAACCCATCCATCGTTTGGCGTGGCGTATCTCGTTTAAAAGCAATGTGGGTATTGTTTAACCACTTTCCAATTACCTACACATCACTAAATCACTTTCTAATTACCTAGGAATCCGTAAGTTGAAACGAATAGTGATGGTAGACCAATTTTTTGCCTTACTGTAGGTACTAATGTTACTAATATTATAAACGCGTATGTTTTTAAGTATGAATGGATGTTTGTTACTCTTTCACAAAAAACTACTGAATGGATTTGAATGAACTTTTACAATAATATAGCTTATACATCAGAATAACACATAGGCTACAATTTATAAAGATATTGTGTGAATTATCCAAATACTAATCATGCGCAGACGAAGTCGCGAGCACCAGCTAGTAAACAATTAACCCTCTCATATATCAAAATCAAACGTAGCAAAATATCATTAACAATCTATTGCCCATAAAGCAAAGTAAAATACTTGACAGCCAATGAAAATTGAAATTAACGTACCTGGAAGAATAGTCAAGGCCTAAATCAATAATGAAAACGGTTTGAGTGTTCAATAAGTACATCAAATAGTTCCCAAGAGTGACAGATAGGTACTCAATAATGTTTCAGATAGGGAAGTCTGAAGTATTATTGCTGTATTTATTGATTTATTGCATGATATACAAGGTGTGGCCTGTAATAGGAGCAATAAATTGAAAGGACGCTTCCTTAGAGCATCTGCAGTAACCTCTAGTGACCAAAAAAAAATTATCTTTTTTCAATTGGGAGAGATTTTGATCTAAAGTTATGACCTCCAAGTAATGGATCTTGGCACCCAGAGATTATAGCGCGGCAGTCGATGCTGATTTTGAGGTTGCTTCAAGTTATGACTCATTATCGTTGTCGCATTTTTGGTTTAAAAGGATATTTTTGGGTTTTTTTTATAAAATTTTAGCGTTTTTTTAATAAATAGTTATTAATATCACTCCAGTGGAGTAAAAAAGAACATACAAGCTAAATTGGCGAAAAGAAATACAATTTATTTTTTATTTTTAAATTTAAACCACTTGGTAATAATTGCTGGAGAGCTCAATAAATAGTGTACCGTTTAATTTATTTCTCCTATTACAGGTCACACCCTGTATACATTTCTTGAAGCTTTCATTTATAATTCAATGCATACTTATTTGGTTATCCACAATCCTTCTCTTTCACTCTCATTTGGCCATGTTCTCTATCACGTACATTTTAAGTAAGGTTAAAGTGCTACATCTTCCCCTCGGACCGCCGTAAGGCGTAGACTTGTTCACTGTTCCGCAAAAAAAATATTTTTTAAATTAAATATGTAATTCATGTAAAATAAAAGTGTCAAAAAAATAGGAGTGCATAAGAGCAAGGAGGTATCGTGACAACTGCGGCGCCTGGTACGCCGCCTGGTACTCCGCGGGAGACGAGTGAGTCATCCTTTTTTCTGCTGCGCGTACGCGTCGCCGTACACCAATCAGCGAGCTCCGCACCGAAGCCATTTGTAAAACTAGTTTCGCGGCCATGCCCCCGTCGCCCAATCAACGCTCAATATTTAGCCGCCATTACTACGCACAGTGCGCCGCTTATCTCCTACTATTGTCTGATATCCCAGTCCTCTACAATGAGTGAATCGAACATGTCTATTTGCGAGGGACACGCAATGGGATCGGGACATGAGTCATCTCCCGATAATGTAACTCAGCGTCAGCCTAGACAAAGAGTCGAACCTAGAGGCGTAACAGGCGGGGAACTAGACGACTTCAGAATTGAGATAAGAAAGCTCTTTACATTCTTCACGACCAAACAAACAGCCGAACTCAAAGAAATAAAGGAGACCATGCAGGAGATTAAGCACACAAATGAGTCCATTGAGGCCTCCATTCATGAGTTAACGAAACAAAACGACGAGTTTAGACAAAGGTTAGAGCAGGTGGAAAGGCAGGCAAAGGCGGATGGCGAGTACTTGGTATTCCTAGAGAATAAACTCGAAGAAATGCAAGTAGGTTGCCGTAAGACTAACATAGAGATCAAAAATGTTCCTAGGAAACAGAATGAAACCAAGCAAGACCTGCTGGGCATGGTTATACGCCTGTCAGAAAATCTAGGTTGCCAGATAAATAAATCGGATATAAAAGATATCTACAGGGTGCGAGGCAGGGTTCAAGAACAACGAAACACACCAATCATTTTAGAGACGAACTCCGCTTTACTAAAATTGGACCTGATTAAAGCGGCGAAAACTTTTAATAGTAGGCACGCGTCTAGACTGTGCGCTAAACACCTAGGTTTCACTACGAACGAGGACGTCCAAGTATTTATCTCGGAGCATCTCACTTCCAAGGGCTCCCGACTACACTTCTTAGCTAGAGACCTTAAGAAGACAAAAAATTACAAGTACTGCTGGACGTCATATGGCAAGGTGTATGTACGAGAGACGGACGAATCTCCAATTATCCTAATACACTCTGAGGATCAAGTACATCGTCTTTTACAGATCTGACTAACCGGCAACGGTTACGGCGTTAATTTAATTTACTCTATGTTCGACTTAACTCTCTGTCAAATTTTACAATCCTTTATGTTAATTAAACTATGTTCAACCAGTAATACTCTAAACACACAAACACACATATACACATTTATACATATATACTTACGAGCAGATACACTTAAACACAAATCTAACATTTACTCACTCGCTATTAGCGCACTTCATACAGATAACTTAATTATCTGTTGTTTATATAATTTTATAGGACACTTAGACCTTATACCCTCTATATCGCTATCCTATATATCGCGCTTCATTATGCCCAACACTGATTTAAATCTTCCTTTACATATCAACTTTCATATATTGACGCGTTTACTCTGCCACTTTAGTAATGAGTGACACTTTACAAACTATAACAAATATAGACGAGATTGAAATTGCCCGCACTATAGAATGTAACAACGTTGGGGATTTAATGAAACTAATACGATTACGTAAAAATGACTTTACGATAATAGCACAGAACATTAGGAGCATCTATTGCAATTTCGACGATTTTGTTATCACCTTGTCTAGATTTACATATAAACCTGATATCATTATACTTACAGAATGTAGATTAAACTGTAATAAACCTCTTCCTCAGCTAGAAGCTTACGACTCTTACTCTACTTCATTTCAGCTGAACCAAAATGATGGTGTGGTTATATATGTAAAGAGTAATTTAAAACATAAAGTCATGGAAATTAAATTAAACCATGCGTCTTGCCTTCAGCTGGAGGTACTAAATAATACAGTTCTAGGTATATATAGATCTCCATCAACTGTGAACGCAGAAAGTTTTATTGAGTCGCTACAAAATCAATTGGGATCAATAAAATCAGGAAGTAACTTAATCATCGCGGGGGATATTAATATTAACTTAAGACCTAAGCCGTTAGAACTCTCGTATGAGTACAAAAACAGAAATAACTATCTAAACATGTTATCCTCATTTGGACTTCTGGCTGGACATACGAGACCTACCAGGGGAAAGAACTGCTTAGATCACTTTATGTTAAAAATTAATAAGATTAAGTATTCTCCTACCATTGCTATTATAAAAACGACTACATCTGATCACTATTCAATCTTCTTGACATTGGCAAAGAATAACACTAAAACCCTACTTTCTGTAAATAAAACCAAGACTACTTTAAACTTTGAAAACGCTCTAAAATATCTAAAAGAAAAAAACTTATCCAATCTAATGTTTTGTAATGACCCCGACGTTGTAACCAATCGTTTAATAGACATGTTAAATGAATCAGTAAAAAATAACTCTGTTACTACTTCTATACCTAGCAAAAATCGTATAATGAAGCCCTGGATTTCCTCCGGAATGCTGCGTTGTATTCGCAACCGAAATAAACTCCAACGACAACTAAATAATGATCCTGACAATAAAATTATAATAATAACCTACACTCGCTATAGAAATTATTGTAATAAATTGATAAAAAAATTAAAAAGAAAGTATGAACGGGAGCTATTAGCAAATTCAATACATAATAATAAACTTCTGTGGAAAAATATAAAAAACCTAACGTATACTACCAAATCTAACAAACTCAACACAGAGCTATTAAACATTAAAAGTACTCCGTCTGAGTCAGCTCATTTTATCAATAAGTACTTTGCTGACATTGGGAGAGAGCTTGCTCTAAAAATTACCCCTGATCCTCAAGACAGTTTAAACGCATTCCTTGATACCTTGCCTGTTCAATCCAGTTCTTTGGTCCTACTATCTGTAAGCCAGGACGAAGTCTCCAACACTTTGTCCAGTCTGAAGTCTAATAGCGCACCTGGCTGGGACAATGTGTCAACAAAGTTTCTAAAATACACAGCTCAAGAAATAGTTCCGATAATTACACACCTCATAAACCTCAGTATCAACTCGGGAACTTTCCCTAACTCACTAAAAAAATCTCTAATTACTCCTGTGTATAAGAGTGGGGATAGAGACGATGTGAGCAATTATAGGCCGATATCTGTTTTACCAGCAGTATCGAAAATCTTTGAAAAGATTCTCAATGCCAGACTGATGAGCTTTTTTACAAAATTTAATCTTTTGTCGAAATCACAGTATGGATTTAGACAAGGGAAATCGACGGAAGATACTATAACTGCTCTTACTTCGGAAGTTGTAGATAACATAGATAACAAAAATAAATGCTTGGCAGTCTTTCTAGACCTAAAAAAGGCTTTTGACACCGTCTCTATCCCTATCCTTATTCAAAAACTCGAGAAAATGGGGGTTAGAGGTACTCCGCTTTCCTTATTTAAAAGCTACCTTTCTGACAGAAAGCAACAAGTTAAATTAGGTGAACACGTTAGTGACAATGAGTATGTATCGTACGGAGTTCCTCAGGGAAGTGTCTTAGGACCTACACTGTTCTTGGCTTACATCAACGATCTTTGTGACATGGCTGTAGCTAATGGTAAAGTCTTCTCATATGCTGACGATACAGCCATAGTGTTCGTTGGTAAAACTTGGATGGAAGCCAAAACAAATGCTGAACAGGGCTTAGCCCAGATTTCAAAATGGTTAAAACTAAATCTGTTAACACTTAACACATATAAAACAAAATACACGTGTTTCAGCATCACAAAATCCACACAACCCAACTTCGATGTAGATCTCAAAGTCCACTATTGTCACGGAACAAATCCCAATACTTGTAGCTGCCCAGTTATTGAAAAGGTATCACAAATTAAATACCTAGGAGTCACTTTAGACGAGCATCTAAATTGGTACGCTCATCTTGACCAGGTAATAGGGAGGGTCAGAAAGCTGCTCTGGATTTTCGGGGCGCTAAGACATATTGTACCAGGTGGAGCATTAACGACCTCATTGAAACAACGGAACATACTAAAAGAAATTTACACGTCCCTGGTACAGTCTGTCTTGGTATACTGCATATCTGTTTGGGGTGGGGCGGCCAAAACTCGATTCATTGACCTGGAAAGAGCTCAGCGTGCACTCTTGAAAGTGATGTATTTTAAAAAAATCCGTTTTCCCACTGAATTATTATACCAGCTTAGCGACCTTCTGTCAGTGAGGAAACTATATATTTTACAAGTCTCTCTAAAAAAACATAAAACCCTTTCGTACAATGCTAACTATAGCTCTAAAAGAAAAATAACTAACGTTGCTATTATAAAAAACACTAACACTAAGTTTGCGTGCTCACAGTACAATGCTAAGTCTGGACACATATACAACAAACTCAATAAATGCTTAAACATATACCCAAAACCATACTACGATTGCAAAAGAATAATTATAAAGTGGCTTAAATCAAAAAATTACCAGGAAATAGAAAACTTGCGAGGTTAACAAAATAATTTAAATAATTAAAAACACGCGACATTCACATATCCACTTATTAAACACACACATACACACACACACGCACGCGCGCACTAACACACACACACACACACACACACACACACACACACACACACACACACACACACACACACACGCACACGCACGCACACACAAATACTGGTATGAACCATTACTGAATAATACATATCTGATAACGTGATAACTTTGATACTTACATAGTTTTATATACAATTGCATTTACTTGTTTCTAGTTGCATGCACTTGTTTTAGGATCTTATGTAGTAGTGTAATTTTCTTGTAACAATCTGATAACCTAAGGAAGAGCGGTGTCTCCCAACACAGGCAATATTTTGCTTACCGGGCGGCACCATCCCCTAGATTATAAACACGTGTAGATTTTACGAAATAAATAATTTTAATTTTTTTTTTTTTTTTAATTTTAACATCTAGACACGCGGCAGCGTGTCCAGCCAAGTTCACCCCAGGAACTGGCGGACAGCAGCTGTGTGTTATATTACACGAGCCGTTTGGAGCCTGTTTTGACCCCACAATAACTCCAAATCTATCTAACATAAAAACATGAAATTTGGTATATATGAGATCCTTTAGAAAAACTAGAACTCCAAATTTCATAAATATAGGTTTAAGAGTTATTGAGATATTAAATTCCAAAAAACGGTATTTTTACCACTGACTGACTAGTAATCAAAAACCTAACCCACTTTTAGATGACCTAGAAAGCTGAAATTTGGCATGCAGCTTGGTAATTATGTGCTTACACCAGAAAAAAACAGAAAACAGTGATTTTATTATTTGTTTCATTATTATTATTATTTATGCTAGTTACCTCAGAACTCCGTCATTTATTAACCGATTTGGAAAAATCTTTTTTTGTTTGAAACGGTATACTTCCGGGGTGGTCCCATTGTCATTGGGTTAGAATCTGATCATAGGATCCTGGAGAAAACGAGGGAACTCTTCAAATATTTTAGGTGCATCTATAGCGGTTTGGGTATTTTGTATAGTAACTCGTGCATTCGCTTTGGGAAAGTACCATTTAATGAAGTTTGACAAAAAGTAATGATATCCCATCAAAAACATAAATGTGAAAATGGCAACCAAGTTCACCGACAAAAGACTTTTGATCTAAATGGGCGCCAAGTTCCGTAGATTACCTATCTGAAAAGTTGCCAATTTTGCATACCTACTACCTTATACTTTTTGAGTAAAATGCCTGTGACATACGAACAGACAGACAGACAGACGAACATGATGTAACTGTAAGGGTTCCGTTTTCGCCATGTTGGCTACGGAAACCCTATAAATTGCACTAGAAAAAAGCTGAGACAGATGACCATCAAATAAGCAATTTTTTTCCTAAGATTTAAAGGGTTAAAGCAATGTATGTAGACACTTTGTCCGTATTAAGTAAATCCCTGTGGACAGGATATTATGTTTTTGTTGTGTAAACAAAAAACTGTTTTTCTGGGCCCCTTTTTATCGAAAGGGAACTAACTGGAAAGATAAGGGTTCTTCAAATAAGTTTAGTCACTTCGCATAAGTTTCTGCAGCAAACAAAACAACTTTCAGCATATTGCGCCACACTTTTACGATTGTTACTCAAGTAATTTTTGAATAACAATAAAATTGGGAAGGTTATTTAGTTCATGTTTCCGGGTTTGTTTAACTTTCAGATAATGGAAATAAATTGATTCAAACACATTTATTTTCATTAAGATGGTTAGTACTAATTTTCATTCGTTGCTAAGTGATTTTATCCAATAAATGTCCATTACATTTAAATACGAATAGTTCAGATTGACAGAAAGTACTTTTCGTTTAAAATTAGAAGTCTTTTACCTATTAAGGACAAGGCAGTTCAGACATTTTCATTTCATTCATTCAGTTTATATCTTCTTTGTCTGCGGCTTGTGGCAATTATATCTTAACAAAAATAGACTACTAAGTAGTTATTTTTTTTTATAAATTCTTTTTTTGTTAAGATAAGTACTATTTTTAGATATCTCAGCTATGAGACATGATTCAATTAAACTTTAACAAGGGGAATTATTTGAAAAGGAAGCCTGAAAGTATCACCCATAGTTGATAAGTTGAGAGTTTCGCATACGGTAGTATGGATATGTTATCCCGATAATGAAAGTCATATGACAAGAAGAATATTCATATCCTTTCTCTTCTCTACGGTACAGTATTTATTCCTAATACTCCTGGCTATCTTAAAGAGCGGTTTAGTTTTATGTCTTCCCTTACCCACTCACTTGCTTTGAATTTTGATTTGAACTCTATTCCCTTTTAATAAGGGTGAGGCGTGGTTAGGTGTTCTCATAATCTCCTTGTGCGCCCTCAAATTTACAATATATCCTTTAGTTTTCACTCAGTTAGGATGTTGAATGTCTTGCCCATAAAGAGTGTGCAATCTCTCCCTATTTTAAAAATGCGTCTAAAAGACCATTATTTATCTCTATCTTAGTCTTGCACACTTCATGTAAATTCCCTTTTTGTTTGAGCTGCCTTGTCATTATTTTCTCCTATGTATATTTTGTTATATATACTCGTGTGTTATATATGCAGTATATTTAGTATATGTTACATCATATGTAATTTTACATAATTTGTAACCCGGCTAGCCGGCGGGTGTATAATTAAAACTAACTTGAAGTATGTACAATAAAATAAAATCAAAATAAATAAATATATACAAACAAAATGGGATCAGCTTGATCAGTCAGTACGGAGCTATTTACAAATTAAAGTCACTGGCCTGAGTGGTGGTCCTTAGTCCCGATGGTTGAGGACATAGAAGGTGATAGGCTCGGTAATTCTTTCAAAGCAGCGTGCAGCTCAGACGGATATATTTACATGGGCGGCGATGCACGGTGGAAGAAGCCGTCCGAAGAAAAGTTGCCAAGTATAAAGGGCTGCAAACAATCCTATTTCTTAGCACAGGTTCAAACCTATCCGAGCCTCATTTATTCTAGTGGCCAGTGACGGCTAAATGAGGCTTGGATTAGGTTTACCAACGACAAGAAATATACACAATATCATAAACTTATACACAACAATTACCTGCATAAGAGGCAGCCCTTGTATGAAACTATGTATTTATACAATATTTTGACGATTAAACTTTCTGACTGTAGTAAGTTGAAAAGAGTGATTAATTATTTTCCAGTAAAATCCTGAGGTAAAATAGAATAGATTTTGAATGCGAACAGCATATTTTTCAGGGAAAACTCGGCCAGCCAAACAAAAGACGCTCGTGAAAAAAATCTACTTCTTTTTAT
The DNA here is from genome assembly GCA_905163555.1 of Notocelia uddmanniana. Classification (NCBI taxonomy): domain Eukaryota; kingdom Metazoa; phylum Arthropoda; class Insecta; order Lepidoptera; family Tortricidae; genus Notocelia; species Notocelia uddmanniana. The sequence goes on along the minus strand of LR991058.1, from coordinate 26,046,802 downwards.
TGCTGGCCAGTACGCTGGCGTCTGCACCGCGAAGGTTTTGTCATGTTACAAATTTATACCATATCTTTGTTGGTTTGCACTGCCCGATAACTTATTTCTTTTCGCGGTATCGCTATCTAAAGGTTGTCTGGGACAAAAAGCTTTTTAGCGATAACTCCGCCTTTAGTTACCTACTTAAAGTCCCGTTCATGTTTTACCATTGTAAACATTTCCGTATAGTGCACAATAAAGCATTTTATTATTATTATTAATATTGGGTATGAAAGTCCAGAGGGCCTATCGCGAACTGAAAACGAAGTATTATCATCCTCTCTGTCGCTAGAATATGCAAGTGCGATAGAGAGGTTTATATTTCATTTCCGGTTCGCGGTAGCACTTCAGAGTTGTGAGCGTGACTTAGATTATAACCTTCAAAAAATAATGTTACGAATGATATGTTCTAGTTTTATTATACGAAAAAAATACCGGCCAAGTGCGCGATGGGCCACGCCCAATGAAGGGTTCCGTACCTACTACAATTAATCTACATTTAAAACCACTATCCTGTTCTTTGAATTGAAAAAGCTTGTATCTTCATAGGAAACTTACGGCACTTACGACCTTTTTTTGGGGAAAAGTAGTTGTTCAGAGATAATTTAAAAACCGTTTCACTTATAGACTTCTTATTAGTTTTCCTGTAACCTGTAGGTAAATTACTACTTTCTGTATTTTTTTATTATGAGAGATTACAATTCTTTATTTAGGTACAAAGAAAATATATACAAGAATACTTAACTAAAATACTATAAATAAAATTAAAACTAACTTAAATTTAAAACGGGCCCTTGAGGCATTGTACCGAGGATGCTGGCGGCATTTCCTCGCTGTATCGCAATGCTGATACGTTGAGCGAGGAAGCCGCCAGCTCTTCGGTCACCAGTATTATTATTTTAAATCAGTAGCTTCGGACACAAAGGAGAGGTGGTGGGGAAGGGTCAATTTTCGGCTAATTTGATATTGGCCCCCGATGCTTAAAAATCATTTAATAACGTTCCGTGATGTTTGGGTCAATGACTCACATACACTTGTACCAAATTTCAACTACTCGATCGGTCGAATAGTTTCGGAGCAAATTGGCTGTGTGTGACAGACGGATGGATGGACGGACGGACGGACAGAAACACGAGTGATGCTATAAAGGTTGCGTTTTTTTTTCTTTTGAAGAACGAAACCTTAAAAACGACAATTTCTCGTTCGTGACATCGTTAAAGTAGTATTTATTTCGTCATTGGAATATTCGTAAAGTAACAAAATAAGGTTAAAAATTATACACTAGAGAATCAATTTCGCCACTTATGCGAAGTTGAAACTCGAGTGTATAATTTTTATATGTATGTAGGTATGAATGTGTATAGTTGTTAATGTTACATACAGTAAACGTATTATGAAAATTATCATCCTCCTAGCATCGTATCATAATAACTGACAATTTAAAAAGTAGAAATCCCCAGACAATTTCATTTTAAACTTCAATACCTTTAAAACGGCTTTACCGATTTTAATATTATAATTTTTCATTTGAAATTTAGAATTTTCGTTAGCAGCGCTACTGCTTAATACAAAATTAGTTCTACATGCCTAAAAACCATCGCTAAATATCTGCATTCAAATAAAAAAAACCGGATTAAAAACGGTTCGGCCGTTTAAGACCTACGATGCCACACACATATATACACAGATACACACGTAGACGGATACAAAGATACACATTTTAAACTCGTAAAATCCCTCTTTTGCGTTGCGCGTCGGGGGTTAAAATATCATCTAGCAAATGCGAGCCCATTTTAACCGACTACAAGATTTCAAAAGAGGAGGTTATCAATTCGGTTGTATGTATTTTTTTTTAATGTTTGTTACTCCATAACCTTGTAATTTCTTAACCGATTTGGAAAATTTTTTTTTGTTTGTAAGTATATAAGTATATATCCAAGTTGGTCCCGTTTTTGTCAAAACGCAGTTCTGATGAAAGGATCCATGAGGAATTGAGGGAACTCCTCACATATTTAAGGCAAATATATAGTGATTTTTGTGTTTTTATCAACAAGTCAAGCATTTGCATCCAAAAATGTGACATTGGATGAAGTGGAACTGCTGATGATGATCAGAACAGAACTCTTCAACAACGAAAAGTTCACGTTTGTTGATTTGTCCTCCTAGCTGTGTTTGTTAAGCAAGTTCTATTTTCACGATTGATTTTGTCATGCTCGAGTTCTGATGATGGGATCCATTAGGAATCGAGGGAACTCCTCAAATGTGAAAGGCACACAAATAGTGATTTTAGTTTTTTCATGAACTAATCAAGCATTTTCATTCATAAAAGTGACATTTGATGAAGTGGAACTGCTGATGATGATCAAAACGGAACTCTTCAACGACGCGTAGTTAACGTTTGGCGATTTGTTCTCTTCGTTTTGTTTGTCAAGCAAGCAAGGTTTTTCCATGATTCCATGAGGAATTGAGGGTACTTAGTCTTCTACCATTATAAACATACTTATAGCCATTTTTATTTTATTGTATGGAATCTAAGAGTGCACCATCTAAGTATAATACTCTTTCACCGGCCTCCCCCATTGAAGTCGGTTTTTTAATCTTAAAAATTATTCATACATAATTTATTCCACTGTTCTACTTTAAATTTATTGTTCCTGGATTATAAGTCTGCAAGATACACGTCACTTCAAATTACCCCATGGACAAAATCTCAGAGGATGTCAAATCCAATAAACTAGGGGGCAATCGATATTACCATTTAGATTGCGCAGAGCGGGCGCGGTGCGCTGCGGGGCGGAGGTGGTTTTGCATTTTAGATATTTCCAAAACTGTCACACACGCGCCACCACTCTACCGCGATACCGATTACCACGAGGTTATTTGGTGCGACGTGCCCCGTACCACGTTCGCTTTATCGCAAAACCGCTTCCGCCCCGCAACTTCGCTACGCCACGCTCTGTGCGTTTTAAGCTTTAAAGCGTATCTCTTTATATCGTCACTGGCCCGTGCCAGCTCTGTGATCGGGTCTGACTCTTGACAGAGTATGAGCCGATACGTCAGCGCATCAGATGTATATGTCGGCCTGTTTAGCCTAGTTGGTAGTGCCACGGCCTCCGAAGCTAGAGGTCCCGGGTTCGAAACCCGGTAAGGGCATTTGTTTCTGTGGTGAGCAGAGACATTTGTTCCTGAGACTTGGATGTTTTCTATGTATTTAAGTATATATCCATTAAATATATCGTCGTCTAGTACCCATACCACAAGCCTTATTGAGCTTACTATGTATGGGACTAGTTCGATTTGTGTAAAATTTGTCCCCTTATATTTATTTATTTATTATTTATTTATGTGTGTCATCATCATCATCATCTCAGCCGAAGGACGTCCACTGGACATAGGCCTCCCCCAAAGACTTTCACAATGACCGGTCCTGCGCCACCTGCATCCAGCGGACACCCGCCACCCTTACCAGGTCATCAGCCGAATGAATGTGTGTGTAAATGATTTTTTTATAACACGTCGGTGGCAAACAAGTTGACATCCCACCTGATGGTAAGTGGTCGCCGTCGCCTTGCACCACTAGCGGCGTCACTCGCGCGTTGCCGACCGGTAAGAAAGCTTTACACGCATTTTTTGAAAAGTTCTAACCATACCAAATGTATGAATCTGATATCGTTCTGTCGCGTTACGTCTTCACGTGAACAAATACGAATTCGGCTTAATATTTTAGTATGTCAGAATACTTGGAGGTAGATTGTAAATACAACAATAAACAGATACATGGCACATAAACCATATATTTAAGGCTCATCCTTGGTGAATCGTTGTAGCAATGATTGCAATGCCAGAAAACCATATATAAGTAGATATTACAATCTTTATGACTTAAAGAGTAACGTGGTTTCACTTAAAACCCATATTACAGACAAAAAATTAGAGGCAAAGCCACCCTTATGTTTCCATTTTGAACAATTTTACTGTTGCAAATTTTTTCGACAGAATATAAAATTTTGTAATCATGATTTCAAAATTATATATAAGTACCTGGGTGAGCCAGCTTAGCTAAGAGTGTTTATTTAATATGAGTTTTTCCGAAGATCAGACCTAGCTAGATCGAATTTTCGCCTTAATAAACCCCTGAATTGAAAATTTATTCGTTCGTAACGTCAGAGCTCTTCTGAGAGCGAGATCCCCGAATAAAATACATACAAGAATTGCTCAAAAAAAGAGTCCCTTTTGAGTGGAAGCCGCCGGACGGAACGTGAAATCGCGGGTGGCCTATGCACTTATAGCCGCGGACAATTGAGAGCGAGCTGCGAGCAGTTGGACTGAGCTGGAGTGAGGCTAATGACGTCGTCGAAAACAGGAAAGCCTGGTGCGAGATAATGAAGGCCCTTTGCACCTCTGGGGTGCCCTAGGACAACTACTACTACAACAATAAGAATATCTCGTTTAAAGATTTAGATGACTTGATTTTCTTAAGTTTCTGAAATAATGATTCGTTTTGACAAAAAACTTGTTTTAACCCGATTTTTGCGAAATTCCGCGCGCGGGTGACGAGCCTACCGCATATCGAGCTAACACTATCGAGCATGCAAGACAAAATGGCGACGGCTGAGCCTTAACACTTTTCCTCAGTCTCCTCGCTTGATATTTGTATCAAAACACGTGTCAGCTTTGCCTCCAAAATGGAATCGCGCCAGAAACAAATATCTCATTATTACCCACTTAGTATGTGTCGGAAACAAATTCCAGTGAAGAAATTATTTGACATAAATTGTATATTACGAGTCAGGTAAAAATTTCGTCTCTTATTTCCACTCGGGTAATAACTTGTTGTGAAGCTGTTTTCTGGATGGGTGATTGATAATCAAATACAAAATTTATTTTTAAATAGTTAAATGAGTTTATTGTGGATGGTGGATTTATTATGGTGAAGTGTTTTGATTGGTGAAATTAAAATGTTTTGTAAATCATAAAATATGTTAATATAATTTTCCATTTTCTGAGACTGGGCGTGAAGGTATGTGCCCCCCATAAGTGTTCCTGTGGCACGTTCGTCGACGAGCTGGGCCACCACGGTCCTCATGCCAACTGAGCGCGGGCCGGCTCTCCTGTCATGCCGCCTTAAATGACATTATCCGCCGCACTCTTGCAACTCTCAGCACGCCAGCAATTCTCGAACCGAAAACGGCGTGTTGAGAGACGATGGCAAGAGGCCGGACGGTATGACCCTGGTCCCGTGGAAGATGGGACGAGTGCTGGTGTGGGATGCCACATGCGTTGATACGCTAGCGCCGTCCCATCTACCTCGAACTTCGTCCAGAGCTGGCGGGGCAGCGGAAGCGGCCGAAACAAAAAAGGCCACAAAACACCAGGATCTCGGCACTCAATACCATTTCATGGCTTTCGGTGTCGAGACCCTCGGGCCGCAGGGTCCAAGCGCTCGGGAACTTTTTAAAGAGCTCAGCAAAAGGCTTGTCGACACCACTGGGGAGCAGAGCGAGGAAATGCTGCCAGCGTCTATGGTACGATGCCATGGCCCTTTTTAGAAATAGTTTAGTTTAATTATTAATTTTAGGTTTAGTTTTAGTTTTTTTAATATGCAGGCATTTTATATTTTAAGTTATGTTATTCTGATACAAATTTATCCTAATAACATCACAATCTTATTTTCCATAGGGTTTAATGTACTACTTTAGCCCCGGTTCATAAGTCTAATACTTGTACACTATAGTGACACACTTTTCGAGCATGAGAAGTGAAAATGATAGTTATTAACTATTTATTGTGTCACGTATGTATATTAGTTAGTAATTTATTGTTGTATTCGGTTTTTAAAAATAATTTCTTTGAACATCTCCTTGTTTCAATTTTCAACCTAAACTTAAGTAGTAGCTTGTTTTCGTTATTTTATATTTAGTATAAAACTTTGCGTCAATTTGCTCCTCAAACTTCGTAAGTTGAATGATTTACAGAAAAAATAAATAATATTTTACGGCTTTTATACATAGAAATCAACTTGTAATAAATTTAAATTATGTTAATAGAAATACTTAAGTATGCATTTATATTGGCGTGCCTTGTTTATTTCAAAATCCCAAGAATTTAATTACCAAAAAATATTGGATCCACTTCTTTCCAACTATATACCTACACATTGGCCGCAGCGTTCAAAGTGGCCTTAAAAGTGTAGGTAAATAGGCATCGGAATTTCCGATCTCTGGTCATGACACAACACTGAAACAATTTACAAGTTATCACTCGAGAGGATCTTGTCCACGAAAGTCTGTTTCTGGCTCGCGGCCTATTGGATTAATAACATCGTTCGTAAGACGAAAAGCTTTAAATAGCCCGGAAAATTAGAAAAATTGGGTCGTTAAGCCCTTAAACTTAACTTTTGTATCCTGAAATTACAAATTCTGCAATTAATTTTATTAAATTCTGTTTTTATAATTCTAAAAATATCTAACCAATTTAGTCAGTATTTTTTGTTTCGTATTATTTTACCAAATTTTTTAAACCTCTTTGTGAACTAGAACTTTGTTACTATTATTGATACTAAAGGCAGGGATGTTTCCCCCGTGGTTTAGAAGGTCCGAGGGCAGTAACTTCCGTAAAAACTAGTGCGTACGCCAATTCTTAGGATTAGGAGGCGGACCCCGGGCATCCTTCAGTATTCAACTGTTGTACTGGGAAAACGCTAGGATAATGACAGTGTCATTTTATTTAAAATCAATAAATTGTATCAGAGTATTTCACCTCATTTCCTTCTGTAATTAACAATCTTTAATAACCATGCAGGAAACGGCTCAGAATAAACGCTTTCATTATCTGCCTTTAAACTCCGGTGAGATTAAAGAAACGTGCTAACAAACATGCTAAACAGAATGTTTATGAAGTACTTGGCCTGATTAAAGCAGAATTGATATTGCTTCAGTTATAATTAGGACCGATATCTAAAGAAGATTCAGGGAAGATTTATGTACCTATCGTTTCGATTCAGTAAGCTGCGCTCGTTGATTGATGATGCCGATCTAAAGGACGTATCAAGGTATTGACGCGTAAAATCCGGAATGACTCCACCTAATTTTATTTTAGTAACATATCATCGTTCATTTGTTGTGTGTTTTCTACTTGGATCAAATGTACCAAGTGGCATAGACCACTGTCATTTTGGCACGGAATGACGCTTATCACTCATCTATGGTTTTCCGGTGTAAGTTGTCTGGGTCATAGACACACCGATTTCGCAGACGGCCGTAAGCATTTTTTATACGCTTTTATTTAACTTGCACTGTTCCTATGTAAAGTATGTAAATGATATGTAACTTGTCTTAAAATCCTTTTTTCAGCCACTTGTCGGTATCCGATTGAGCTGAAATTTGGCATACTTATGTAAGTTCGTTTTATATAAGCTTTTATTTTACTTGCACTGTTTGTATGTAAGTATGCAAGCTGTCATCAAAATTTGCAATCCATTTATCAGTCACTTTTCGGTTTTCGATTGAGTTGAAATTTGATTTAAGTATTAAGTTAGGTGACAATAGAATATTATTGCTCCAACAAGTTGATCTGATGATGGAGACTGAGGGTGGCCATAGTAACTTCTGAACTACACATTATGGTTTATCTTGTGTATTTTCGGAGTCATCGTGTTTGGGCTTATTCGAGCCGGCTCAATGAGAAGTCGATGAATCATCATCCTCCTAGCGTTATTCCCAGTACAGTTGCATCCTTAAGGATGCCTGGGGTCCGCTACCTAATCCCAAGAATTGGCGTAGGCACTAGTTTTTTTACGGAAGCGACTGTCATCTGAGCTTCCGACCCGAGGGGAAACTAGACCTTATTGGGATTAGGCTTGTCAACAAGAAGTCGATGATTGTGGAAAAAATACAGTCGGCAGTAAAAGCTGCACCAAACATTTTTTTTGACAGAAACTTGTTACTCACATATTTGGATGGTAAAATTAGTGGGTAAGCGGCTTCGCATATTCAATTTGCAGAACTTCTTAAAATTATTATTTATTTAAATTTTGCATCCTTTGCGTGACGTACGTGACGTTACACAAATATTTTTTCCATTCAAATTAGCATTGTATTATTTCCTTTGTAAATGACATTTTTGTGAACTTTTGCGTTACGTACAATCAGCAGCCGAGAAACGTGACCCTCTGCATACAAACTTCTATGTATGTCGTCGTCGTGTCCCTTCTATCGACCTCTCCGGGTCACGTTTCTCAGCAGCTGGCAGTACATTTTTTTCCAATTCACTCTTGTATCTACTTTTACTAACTAACGAAAGCAGGGATATTAAGTAAATGCACAAAGGTCGACATTCCGCATGTTTCATTATGAAATTCCGCAATGTGGATTCCATCAAATATTTTCTAGTACATCATAAGAGAGATATCCCCACCAGTTCAAACAAGCAATAATAAGTACTTAGACTAAGCTCAAACCTAACGTACTAATCATGGAATAATCGATATTCCTGCTAATTTTTATTGAACGTAAACAACCAAACCTCATTATAATTTATAAGCAAACGTTCGTCGCTTCAAAACTTTGTACAATAACAAATTATTTACCAAAAATAAATTACATTTTAATCCACCTGACGGACCTATATACAGTCAAGAAATTTGATTTTTGGGCCACTTCGTATCTTGTCACAGTGACAAGAATGAGAAATGAGATCTCTAGTAGCTTTCATATTGATTTTCACTGTGACAAGGTGGCCCAGAAATGAAACTCCTCGACTCTACCTGGCTATACCTGGATTTTTTTTCAGGAAAATGCAAGTTAGAAAACTTTTGTAATTACCCGCCGGTCTTTATGCGCAACTGAAAATAATGTCTTAGTAATTTAACTTAATGAAGCGAGTTGCTAACTTTTGATGCTAATCTAAATGGGTTTATTAAAGTGCGAATTAGTTAGTTACTTTGTTGAGTAAATTACTGACCTGGAACACCTAAGGGAGGCAAATAAACACGTACAATTACGTCTTACTAAGCTCTTATGTTTTCAGTATAATATAGTATGGAAAGTAGTTCGTAGTTAAGGCGAAGGGGTGGGCAAGCTCTTTCCATACAAACTTTGTGCAAGTTTTTCTTCGTTTGCGTTTGCACTCCAGCTACTATTTTTGGTCCATATGCTTATTTTTTTGTTAGCTATGTCTTGATGTTTTTCTTTTATAATTTTAATTATTCTTTGTATTCTTTATTTTTATTTTTTTGAAATAATGCAAAATTTCAACATCAAGTTCTGCGTATATCCAATATGTACCAACAAAAAATTAAATTAAATGCTAAAACTAACGCAAAAACTTTGCACAACCATTGTATGGAGAATGGCTTGCCCTACCCTGCGCCTTAAATGTAACGCTGCTAACGAAAATTCCAAATTAAAGGGAAAATTTAAAAAAAAATTGCGCTTCGTGTAGGATTCTACCCCTACACCTCCCTAAGGCGTTGTAAGAGGGAACTAGTGAAGGAGTTAGTGCCTGAGCTTGATTGTTCCGATATTAGCTCAGAGGCTAGAGCGATTGGCCGCGTATTCCAGATGTCGCAGGTTTGAATCCTGCTCGGAGCTCTAAATTTTTCCCTTTAATTTGAAATTTAGTAGTAGTTAATTGATATAAGGCAAACATATGATCTTCTATACAAAATGAGTGCAGGTTGTATTCTTAAAATCATTTCATGTGGCAGAGTTGTTTAAAATAGTCAGATGAAAGAGTGACCTTACTGTCCATCAAGCAAGAACATTCAAAATATAATGTCGGTTTTTTATAATGAAGGTTTTTAAAATAATTTCAATTATATATAGGACGCACCACTGCGTGACATAAATAAAATAATTAATTAATATTGGGGGACAAGCTGTAACAGAACGCCATTGCGCTCCGTCACTTCCATATTGAAATATTTTCCAAGAGACAGTCGGATAAATTCATGGTTTCCCCGTTGAAAGCATTATTAAGAAAATAGTCGAAAATAGGAGTCTTGGCGAAAGCACAACCATGTCATATATGTAAATGCTAAGTAGTTTCGTATGCTTTAATAAGTTTCCTAAATAAGCTTGAGCATTGCCATTGAACAAGCACTATAAAACAAAAGAAAATACTTAAAGTAGACATACGGGGGAGTTTTTGTCGAAAGCTGAAACGGAGACGCTTCGCCCGCTTCGCTTGCTCGGTCGAAAAGTAAATATTTAATAGAAAGAATAGGCGGGTGTTAATTATATTACTAATTAGAATTCTCGACTTGGCATTCAATCATACAAACTAAGAACGTAAGATACAAACAATGCATAGAAAATAAGCAGACCTATATAATGAGTCTAAAATCATAACAATCTGTCGGGCGGTTGACGAGTTTCAATTTTATTAGCAAATATGTAGGGTACTTCCTTCCTCACAACACGAGAACATGAATTTTTAGTTGAGGCAGTGCCACTGTTACTTGAACCCTGGCACGCATCGATATCGCTAAGGTTGAGGGCTCTCTCTATTCTGGACGGCAAAACGTTCGGTTCAGATGGGATGGGAAAAAGTGTGGAACAGCGGTGACGTCACGTCGGGCGAAACGACGGAAGGTATAGCGTGGTTGCTTACGGTCGATTGGTAGGAGTGGGGACACTGGTGGGAAAGAGTAGGCTGTATCGGATGTTCGTTTTGACGCGAATGACTTGTCAATGGCTATAAAAGCAAGCGGCGGACTGCAGTTGGGTCTTTTTGCGATTCGGCGGTGGGCTGTTAACATACCTCTGGCTTGTAGCACAAATCTATCGGTGGGTTTCTAGTAATTAGGGTAGGGAATTCTCTGTTATGTGGCGGCGCGCTGCATGATACGAGGATTTTCTATATTAATATTAAAGTTTGTTTAATTTTGTGGGGTTTAGTGTTGTAGTGTTTTTAGTTGAAATCCTATCGTTATACCAAGGACTTTGGAGTAACGAAAGGATGTGTTTGTTGTTCTTACTTAAGTTTATTTGTGTTAATAATGATACATTGTTTATTTCGTTGTAAAAGCCAGAACGTTAACCAGATTACAGTTAATCTGACGGGGTACATACAACCTAACGGCTGTCAAGCGTGTTTACCCCGGAGCTCCGTAAATTATCAGATTGGGGAGTCCGTCTGGCATCACCTCTTTACCAACATAGGTGATGTGTCTAGGCCCCCCTGTACTCTCGGTGACCAGCTGACGATCGGAAGCATGGCTGGCACGATTGAAGGCTCAGCACAGGAGGTTACTCCGCTTGCGGAAGACGTCAGTATCCGAGGTGCAGTCTTGTTAAATATATTTATATATCCTATCTATATACACAATAGGGCGACCTATTCACCGCTTCCTAGCCTGCGGGCGCGGTGGAGGGGGTCAATTACACGGCCATAGCGTTTTATTATCAGGTCTGCCGCCTGAACTCAGCAGCGTAGAGTAGGGACTTCACATCCTTATTCGGAACTAAAACCAGATTCTGGGATTAGTTGCGAATAATGCAGAGTAGGGCTGAGAAGGGGTAGTGTTAGGTTAAATTCATACACAGGGATAATATTAGGCACCTAGGATGGGTAATATTTCTGTAAGTGAAGTGTTTTATTTCCAGGATCACAGTAGGGATTCTTTAGTGTTTGTAGTGTTCCAGTCGCAGAATAGTTAGAGCATCGATGGCAGAGAACAAAGTGTCTTCAGTATACGTGTGTAAAAGTGTTAAGTGAATAGTGAGATCAGTGGATTCTTAAGCTGCTAGTCTTCAGGTATTTAGCATAGGCCTGATAGGGACCTAGTTACGGTGAGGCTGAGAATGCCGATCCTAGTGTGGTATATTTAAAGTGATCAGTGTACGTTGTGAATAGGAGGTGGGCATATACCCAGAGTATTGGGACATGTCTACTAGGGACTGATGTCTAGCAGAGCCGTACATCAGACGTTTTCCACAATGGGTAGCTGAACGCTCATGACGTGGTTAACTCGTTTTCTAATAAGGGGAATTCGGTGGGCTACGTGTTACGGTTCGGCATTTTTGGCTTCAACGGGAGCTAGGCATCAGCGCCTTCAGTGGTAGTGTAGACTAGAGATGCCCGCGAGCATCTGAGTGGCCGAGCAAAACAGCTTACCCTGTTTTGCGAAGCTAGATTAATTAGATCGTTGTAGAATATGACCAAACCCCACCCTCTTGGGCTTGCTGACAGTGACAGTAGCTAAAATGGCACGTCACAACATATATATATGACCAAGGATAACTTTAGCTAGAATAGGGTAGTCAGAGTGTAGTGCTTAGACTAGCAGGTATCCTTGGCTTAGGAATTTCAAAGTGCTGTGGTGGGAGATTTGCCCTCCTTCGACAACACGCCCCGTCAGCAGGTGCCAAAAAGCGGTCTTATCAGGTATGGTTGGGGTTAAATTAATAAAACAAATATAAAACCATATTTCCAAGCGCTAGGGCCGATAGGAACAGCTAAGAGAGAAGTCGGTTAGTTGAGCTACGTAACGCTCTAAGTTTCATACTAATAGGACCATTACAACGACTAGTACAGGCAGAGTAATCTCTAGGCTCCTCTCAAATAGACTAGTCCTAAGTAAAACCCTATTAGAATTAGTTTCAGCGTGTATTTTAATGATACAAGCTGCTAGCGCAGCCCAATCTTAGTTAGGTAGCGTTTAAGTCAACTGAGAAGTGATGTGTGTAAGGATAGATTAGGTCGCGAATATTAGTAGAGATGAAGAGTCCAACGATCCTACCAGCTTCACATTAAAGTTCAGGGGTTGCTTACGGTTCACAACACTAATAGGGTTCTACCATAGACGATCACAAGGCCAAATCATTTTCATAAAGCTCGTTTTTCTCAAAGCGACTTCCGTAAAGTTTAGTAAGTTTTCACGGGGTGCGGTAGCTTAGTGGGGTTGTGGGGCTTTTAGCAGAGGGGGTTAATATTGAGGGGGGGTACGTGACAAAGCTTACACAAATCGACCTAGTCCCAAACTAAGTACAATTTACGATGAATAATTAATACTTTACTTTAAGCAAAGCTTGTACTATGGGTACTAGACGACGATAAACATACTTATAAAGATAAATACACACTTAAATACATAGGAAACATCCAAGACTCAGGAGAAATATTTGCGACAAATAATGCCCTGACCGGGATTTGAAACCGTGACCTCCGGCTTCGTAGGCAGGGTCACCAAAGTGGTCGTCAAACATTACTCAAGCCATACTCATAAATTCGTAAAGCCAACTTACATGTCAACTTTTAGTTTTAATCGATTAATATATTATATTATAGGATATTACGATACAAGGGTTGTAAAAGAAAGAAAGGCCTATATCGCAGATGTTTGAGGCCCGAGCCGCAGGCGAGGGTCATAAATATGCGAGAGAGGGCTTTCTGTTTTACGACCCGTGTTTTGTACACAATTTTACGTCACCACTTGGCCCAAAAAGTGGGTTTTTCCTGACGCGCAGCGTGCGGAAAAACGCGCTTTTTGGCAAGGTGTGGTGTAAATATAATTATTTATTGATTACTGTTTATTGTTTCTTTTTGTAAAGTGCCTTCAGTATTGAAAATATATGGTTTTTCTCTAACTGAGACATTAATTTATTTATAAAAATAAGTAATACTATATTAATACTGAGCGTTTTCCTCTTTGTACGAGTATCTTAAAGGAGCCGGGGTCCAATTTGGCCTTATTCTAAGATTTGAACCAGGCACTAGTTTTACAAGCGACTGCCATCAGACCTTCCAATCTAGAGGGAAAACTAGACTTTGTTGAGATCAGACGATTTTCAGCACGATGTATTCTTTCATGGTTAAAAAAAAAGTGCGATCTAGAGCTCGACGACCACTGGATTGAAAGTCGCGTGTCTTGCCACTTGGCTATAGCCCAAGGCTTTAAGCCTTATTTACACACGTATGAGACTCCTATGCGAGTTTCACTATATTGCGCGGTTTGAGAGATCGATTGAACTCATTACACTAAGATTGCCCGCAATGTAATGAAACTCGCATGTGAATCTCGTATGTGTGACATGTGTGTACAGAGGCCTGGTCTAAGACAAAAAGGGTTAATATATAATGGTAATCTCGTAATAAACATAATATTTGTGTATTACCATATCATCATCATCTCCCTGCCCTTATCCCGCTTATGCAGGGTCGGCGCAAAATGTTTTCTTCTTCCATTCCTGTCTATTACTCGTCACTTCAGCGCTTACTCCTTTCTGTCTCATATCCTCTCTCACACAATCCATCCATCGCTTTTTGGGACTTTCAATGGCTCTTCGTCCTTCGACATTCAACCCTAACATTCTTTTATCAATATGACATTCATCCCTCCTCATTCCATGTCCATACCATCTTAACCTACTGCTCCTCATTTTCTCCGTCACGGGTGTCACTTTCAAACTTCCTCTTATATACTCATTTTTAATGCGACCTTTCCTCGTCACTCCACACATCCATATCAGTATTCTCGTCTCAGCTGCGTGCACTCTTTTTTCATCTGTCACTTTCGTTGCCCAACATTCTGATCCATACATTACGACTGGTCTTATGATCGTCTTATAAATTTTCCCCTTAAGTTTAAGGGGAATTCGTGAATCGCAAGCTGTTCCAGAGCCCTGTCACCATTTTATCCAATATTAACATATATTTTTTGCTTTGCGAATCTTATAGATGTGGTTAAAATACTGTTAAAGTGAAGCCAATTTAGGTCTTGTTAGCGCCTTAAAATACTTCTTAGCATGTTTTAGCCAAGATCTACCCGAGAACCAGACTCAAAAGAGAAAGTAGATAAGAAAACAGGCACTAAATCATTGTCTACGTAAGCCCCAATTTGTCGCAAACCGATTGAATAATGTACATTTTGCCGGCCTACTTGTTCGTGGAACTAAGCACTCTCTTGGGAAAACGAAAAATTGCACACCTTACTTTAGGCCTAGTGATTAATGCAGGTGTACCTAACCTGTTTTCGGTTCGGCGCTATTCCAAAAATAATTCAGATAGGCGAGCTTGAGTCTGTGCTATAGTACATTACTACAGAGGCCGGGACGAAAGGGGTTGCCGGCCGAAGACATATATACGGCCGAGCGAAGCGAGGCCGGATAGGTCTAAGGCGGGCAACCCCATATTTCCCGCCGAGGTATGTATAGTGCTTTTCTCAAACGTGCAATGAAATAAACAACAAAAAAATTAAAGTTTTATTTTTAATACGCATATTGGCAGAATGTCATGATGCCTGTGCCACAAATTTGTGTGGAATGGAAATTAAAAAAGAGGACTTTGCCGGCCTAGGCCTGCAAGATTTGTATGAAATTCCATTAACCACTTCTTGTCCTAACCGCACCTGAAACGTCATACTTCGCAGCCTATAATAAGGAACATAACATCAATATTAAATTGCATGTTTGAGAAAAACTTATAATATTGGCCTTTGGTAAGTTCATTCCTACTGATTTGAGATATGTGGTTAGTCAAAACAAAAAACGATTAATAAACGAAAATTTAAAAAAAAAAACAGAAAAAAAATTACAAATTGTTTGTAAATCTAATTTTATTTTTACGTACTTTTCGTTTAGTCGGGAGCTTATTATTATTATTATTTTCAATAAACTTAATCCGTCGTGGGTGGTTTGAAATAAAAAATGATTTATTATATTATTTTTGGAGAGCAATGTAGCTGCAGCAGCTATACGCTAGTTCTAACTTTAAAAATTGGCGAGTGAAGACTTCTTCTTTACCCCAGTTACGCTCGTCTAGCGTAACTAAATTAAAGGTATGCTTCGATTCGTGTTAACCATGCCCTGTAACAGACACGTTTATGCCTAACGCACATGAGAAAACAAGATGAAACTCATGCATGACGAGTAATATTCGAGTATGGCTTCATTGAAAAATAAAACTATAAGTATTTAAATTTGTGAAATTATATTCATAATTCATCCTATATTTTAGACGAGGTATTTTAACATGAATGTGTCGCATAATAATCATATTGTTTCAGTACTTAGGCTAAGGTAAAAAAAAACTACTATGGATTCTTTTTCTATCGAGATAATCTTAATCAATCATGTTTTGGATTATGATGAGTAGATCTAACTGTAATTTTTAGTATAGAAAATGACATTTAGTTCTTCTTTACGCGCGTTCGAAAACGTAACGTCTTAATCCCTCTGGCAGTAGAACGGCGTTTTAAAGAAAGCGAACTTTTGCAAGGCACGCCCTTAAAAAAAAAAAACCAGATCTCAAAAACTGTTCAATCGATAAAGTTCAAAATAATTTTCCTTGAAATTCTTTGTAAATATTTACTTACATGATTTTTGTCATGTTTTTTGGACGCGCGGTTTAAAAGTTAGCGGGGTAAAGGGGGATGGGCACATTTTTTTGGTCTTTCTGATCGAATATTCCCGAAAATATTCACTTTATCTAAAAATTGTTCTAGATAACCCTATTCTTCTTTCAATAACTATCCAACGATACCCCACAGCATAGGCAGAAAGCGAAGAATCATTCCATCTCAACTTTAGGTATACAACCATCCATACACTTATATTAGGCTTAGCACCACAATCTTAGAAATATTAAGATTTAGCTAAGAAATTTAACTAAATGTGAATTATTAAAAAAAGAATTTGAAATAAACAGATTAATATTAGTTTTTTTTTTAATTTTTTTTTCCAAAAAAAACCTTTTTTTTACCACTTAGTAGGCGTGATAGATATGTATAATTGTATATTCATTCATGCCAAATTACAGCTTTCTAGTACCAACGGTCTCTGAGCTTAACCGCGGACGGACGGACAGACGTGACGAAACTAAAAGGGTTCCTAGTTGACTACGGAACCCTGAAAAACCGCTTTTTGGCTGAAGGTAGTGACGGTAGTTTGCGGTCTAGTGCGAACCCGGCACCATCTATCCCTCCTCACGCGTTCATTCGATAAATCATTTGCTGTGTGCTCTGTGACATTATGGAATGAATTGCCTACCTTCTTCAGGCAGTCTCAATCGATTGCGTCGCTCAAGGGGAAGTTAAAGAAACTGTAGCTATGTGATTCTGGCTAATTTCATACCATATTTCTCTATTATAGTCATCATCATATCAGCCCTAGGACGTCCACTGCTGGACATAGGCCTCCCCCAAAGAGTGCCACAATGGCCAATCCTGCGCCACCCGCATCCAGCGGACTCCTGCAACCTTTACTAGGTCATTAGTCCGCCTTGTAGGGGGCTTACCCACGCTGCGCCACCCGGTACGTGGTCGCCACTCGAGAACCTTTCCGCCCCAACGGCCATCGGTTCTACGCGTTCCCGCCCACTGCCACTTAAGTTTAGCGATTCGGTGCTAATAAAGTGCTCATCCTAAATAAATTTCCAATCCTGACCTTTTTTTTTATTAAAAATGGGATTGCTCTTCGCCAGCATCAAGCCAGGGGGCAAAGACGAGGCCGACGATGAAGCGAGATTTGTAATCTCTTAGATCTCTTTGTGTTTGTTTTTGTATTTGTTGTTTTTCTTGTACCATGATGTCTACGTCTGTTCATTTCTGTTCTTACTAACTCAACGGTAAACCGGAAGACATTCCTTATTGGATAAGTTTGCTTTTGTGCTTACCTCTTCCTTTTGTTCTCTTCTTCTTCTTCTTAAAAAATAAAATATCAATAAGGAGTTTTACTATTACTAGTAAAGGTTAAAAGCAACATGAAGCCTTAACTGCTTTTTAGAGAGCTTTAATGAAGCTCTATTTGCTTTTTCTTATTTGCCGAAAATATAAATCGCCTGATAAGTATCTGTACATAACATTTTCCAATTAAAATGTTAATTACACTGTTCATTAAGTAAAAACACACGCCTTATTTACGATCTGTGCTTTAATTAGTATGTAAATTCAGAATTATCACAGAGAACCGTGATAAAAAAATAATTAAAAATAAGGGCTTTAATAAGCTACTAGTATTTTGATATTATAAGTGACTTATTATATTCTAGCAGGACTTTCAGTGGCATCAATAAAATTATACTCAGGAATGCATTAACTTCTAACCCAGGCTACGTAAAATCTTTAATATTAAGATTAAGGATTAAGGCCTCTGTTTTGCAAATAACCTAACCATTCAATATATGACATAAGATCTTATGTACACAGTTTTGACAATAAATGTATGTATCCAAATGAATGTACCTACGTAATTTGAAATAAACAGTTTATATTTAAATTATTTTTTTATTTTTAAACGACATTAATAATTTCACCTTGCGAGACGAAATTTACGATTCAGGGGTTTACGGGGGCGAAAAATCGTTCTACATAACTATCCTAATCGGAAAAAATTGTATTCTCCTGGAAAACACCAGACATTCCGAGCAAATAAATCTCTGTCGCAAAGATTCTATGAATTATGAATATCATCTAACATCAAAAGTGACTATAGGAGTATTATATGTTCTCTACGAGTAGACATAGTGTTCTAACATCGTCTATCATATGTAAAACAATATCGATAGTCGTAGTAATTTGAACGTACCTATATGTAACGTATTTCTTTATTTATAATTCATACGTTAACAAACAAAAAGTTACATTAAATACATTCTATGAAACTTTATTAAACTAGCCCGGGGCATTGTCTCCAGCACGCCGGCGGCATTTCCCTGCTGAATTGCCATGCTCAGCCTTTGGGCGAAGTAGGAACCTGCCCTTAAATCGCCAGACACACTGACTATTTTTTATTCTATGTATGTAGACTACTTTCTAGTCTACTATAAATAATAAATAGTAACCCTTACCTTCAACAAAGATGAAGCATAAAAGTAAATGTATTGAGCGTTGATACATTTTGAGCACTGCACTGACCATATAGAAATATTCACTTCGCCAACTAACCATTACAATCATACTACGTTTGCTGGATAGGCATTATGCAATACGGAGCCATTTAATTGATGCCTGTTTTTTACGGTTCCTTAGTAAACAAGGAACCCTGATAGTTTCGCCATGTCCGTCCGTCCGTCTGTCTGCGGCTTAGCTCAGTAACACTTCCTTCTAGAAAGCTGTAATGTGGCATAGGTATACATTTAAATCACGCTAAATTAAAATCTTAAAAAAAATGTTTTTTTAGCCTACGTCTTAACACGTAAAGTTGCAATTGAATGCATTATTTTGCAAGACCCCTGGTGAGGGGCTTTTTGGATAGCTCGTGTAAATGTAACGTGCGTTTTCTATTTACGTGTTTTTTTTTTATTCAAGGATCCATTTGCGTGATAAGTATTAAGTCTGCTTTAACATGTCCACTGGCGCCACTCGTAAATAATTGTGATTATTTAAATTTAACGATAGATATTGAGAAAAGGAGGCTACTATATTAAGTATTTCGTATTTGAATACATCAATTATCGATATAATTTGTCGATCTATGCGTCCAAAGTAAAAATGGCCGTTTTATTTTTCAATTCATAGATCGACGAATCTAGCAACGTAAAAACTAGTTTGATGTATTAAAAAGGTACTTAACTACGAAACACCTTACATAGTGGCCTTCTTTTTTCAATTTTTTATTTAAATTTAAATCATCATCATCATCTTATCAGCCCAAGAACATCTACTACTGGACATAGGCCTCCTCCAATTTCATTGGGGGTAAATGCCATAATCGCCACGCTTGGCCAAATTAAATAATCACAATTATTTATGAGTGGCGCTAGTGGACACATTAAAGCGCCTTGAAACTTTAAAGTTCTCATTTTTGTTGGAGTCAAGTTTCCCCCCCCCTCCCTGTAGCTAAATGGCTGCTGCGGGTTAGGTGAAAAAAACATGGTAGTATTTCCATTGATTACTTAGATATGTTGTTAGCTTTTTGATGTTATGGTTTTGGTGTTCTGATTATTGTATGAATAAGTACACCGATTGGTGGCCCGGTACCCGCCGCATCGAAAAAACGCCCAAATATAAACGTAAAAATGTTCTATACCTAGGTATATAACACAACATATAAATAAAAATCAATTAATGTCGAAAATCTATGATCACACTTCACTTTAGTCCTCTCCACCATATCAGCCCTAGGACGTCCACTGCTGGACATAGGCCTCCCCCAATTTCATGGGGGGTAAATGCCATAATCGCCACGCTTGGCATGCGGGTTGGCGATCGCAGTATCTCCACCGCACTCAAGGAATGCTGCTGCCCATTCCCCGGTGGTCTTGGTCGTAGTTTTAGGACATACCCGGGTTATGTATATAATGTTAATCTTATTTTTTTCTACTATTTATATGTATTTCTGTTTTGTCATAAATAAATGCTTTTTCTTTTCTTTTCTTTTCTTCTTTCAATTTTTGACAGTTTCCATATAAAAACGGGTGAGGTGAGAGGTGATGACGAGGGGGTTTGTGAATAGCACCCCTGAACGGCTCGACCTATTTGGCTAATTCATTGTCAGGTCACAGTTTTTTGTAAAATACGGATATAAATTGGAACCAAAGCCATAGAGCCAAAAGAAGCAAATATCAAACTATCAGAACGCAGTATAAGTGTAATCCAAGGCCCTCCATCTAATCCAATCCATCTTGTTCGAATTATTTCTCACAATTTGAAAAGTTACTACTGTTTAATGAAACTGTGATCTTAGTCTTCATTATAAACAAATCTTCTCAGCAAAACTTCTGTTCAATGTACACAGTTTTAAAAACATCAGAGCTATTCAATCAATTACAAGTTTTAAGATGCTTAACGAGCTTAGGAATAGCAAGATCAGGTGGTAAAACTGAGGTTTACATTTGGCATTCCAATTTGACTTCAACGAGTTTCGCGTGCTCTTTCTGATCCGTTAGCTTTGCGCATATTTCAACGAGTGGGAATTGAAATCAAATGTAATTTGAAATATACGTGTCTGATTGACCTCCAGTTTTATTTTGGAGCAGCTTTTTTTGGTGACAGTAATTAGTTTCAGCGTTATTTATTGACTATTTGAAATTAATTTAACACCAAGCTCCTTTTTTGTATTCTTCTATTCGCTGTTCGTTATAAATGCTTTTATACACAACATAAAAAATGGTTAAGAAGTATGTATGTTTAACTTTTTTCTTGTATCTGAGGACAAAAATATACTCTCAAAATAAAAAATGGACAACATTTTTTTTAAGTGACTAAAGTTCTAAAGCCAAGTCTGTATATATCTATATTGGCACATATAAAATAATTGTATGCTCTAAAAATTGCGAAATCCTAATAATAAGCCATTTAAAGGCTGAATAAGAATATTCCGTGACATAACTCATGTGTCCTATAAAAATCACTCAGAATGCGACATTGATAAAATTGATATTCACACTTGCCAGTAAAAAACTGCGGGGTGTATCTTGCCAGGTGAATTTACTGGATTAAAATTATTTGAATATCTCCATTTTTACGCACTGCGTATTCGAGTGCTAGAGATAAAAATATACGAATTTCGACCTTCGGGCGTTTGGGGTAGTCCCCTGAAAACTCTCACTGTCACCGTCGCAGGTATCACAGATACAGTACACTTTTACTTGAAACAGTTGGTAACAGTCCTAATTTTGTTTATCCTTTAAACGTACCTTTTAGAACGTGACAATTTATAATTAACAAAATAAAGGTCTTTCACTGAAAATAAACTATATTATTATCGAACCTGCTCACGAGAATCGGTTTCGAAATGCGACCTGTAGAGGAGAACATCCGGATAGACAATACGAAAGAATTTTTGTCGAAAGCTGAAACGGAGACGCTTCGCTCGCTCTGTAAATAAAAGCTAAAATACGAGTACAGGCGTTCTAACTTTTCGAATATTATTAATGTTCTAAACAAAATTAAGTAGTCAGAAAAATTGAATTTTGACAATTTTCACTAAGTATTCCAAAATTCATCTAACTCAGTTTCACCAGTTCAGTGTGTGGTTACGATATAATAGAGCTGTGACTTTTTAGTTTATATTAAGAACAAATAAAATGTGTGAATTTTGTATCGTTTTCCCAAACAAATAAATTAATTTTAATCGCTAAGTATGTTACAATGGAGGCTATATATTATAGAATGCCATCAACAATCTATTACTGGGGTACAATTAACCAGTTAACTAAATGGATGACGTCCGCCACTCGGCCAGATTAATGTACGAGCGTCGGAGGGCGCTTGTCCCAACTGAATTTATTACAATCAATGTGCCGTCAATAGTATGGTAAAGTGGCCTCTTTTGAAAAATTCACAGATCTCGTGCACTACACGACCATCAAGGTACATTGAAAATGAACTCAACAAAATAAAAAAATGCATTACATTTGCTAACGTTATGCCAATTTGGTTGATATATAATATATAAACATAGCTCACATACAAAATTCCTATTCAATTGGCAATTTTTTAAAACGCAGCCAAGTTACGGTAACCACATAAAAAGGCATTTGCCACTTTACTAATATTCACGCAAGATAACGGCGACTTCAAATTAACTCGACCTCCAAACTGCGACTATAACTATAACAAGATTTTTCAAAGTCGAATTCAACATGACACCCTAGGCCCCAGGAGAAGGATAAATTATATGATATCATAACCTTGATTATTTGTTTAATTTTCTCGCAATCGAAGTGAAAAGCAGATGTATAACTCATGTATAAAACTCATTTTATCCTCTACTTTATATCGACCCTTGCCTGCGGCTCGGGTCGATAAATTGTCTCGAATAAAATGGCTTGTTTTATGCAATCTCAATCAACTATTTTATTTGCCAAGGTTTTGGAAGATATTGGTCTTCCAAAACATCATTGACTTATCCACGAATTGCTATTTCCCGGGAACTGCAATAATGTGCTATTGTTGTCTCGAACTATAATTAATAATAATTTATTATAGAAACAATACATGTTTAATTTAAACAATTTGAAAAATAAAACAAAAAACTAACTACAATTGTGTTGATTTAAAACAATATATATTACCTGCTAATAGTCGTTCTGACTTCTTTCAAAAAGGGTAGGCTACAGCGCATATCCTTGACCCGATCGTCTTTGTTTTAGGTTCAAATTGTAGCCGACTAAATTGTCCAGAGGAGTTTTGATCAAAATTTTGATATCATTCTTCGTTTCCAAAATATCGAGTGCCAAAATGAAAAAATCGGAGGAAATTGAATTTTTTTTTCACTATTTCGGCCAAAACTTTTTTCGTTCTGGACTTTCTCAAATAATTCTCTTTGCATCTTACACATCTCGTAAATACGCGTCTTTTGAGCCTAGTTTGAATATCATACCTTCACAACTCTCTGAAATATAAGGGGATCGCACTATTTCGTGAAATGGGACCCTATACTGGAGCGAACGAAGAGACATTTTCAATGTCAAAAAAGCGTCGGTCGTCCACTAGCTCGATGGGTAGATAACATTAGAAAGATATCGTGTCACTTCTGGATGAGACTGGCACACAACCTGGACGACTGGCGTATTCGAAGAGCTCGGGGTACCTATGCTCAAAGATATAGGGTCACTTCTTGATAAGATTGGCTTAGAACCTTGACGAAAGGCATTTTCGAAGAGTACAGTGTCATATGTCATCACTTGAAACACAAAAACACTCTCTCAAACTCTCTTTCAAACACTCTCGTATTTTGAGACACAGAGATTCCAGAGGTCGCGGGTTCAAATCCCGCCCGGGTGATTTTTCATTTTTTCACTTCGGTTGGAATTACGATACAAGTACAGAGAATAGGTAATTCGCACGTGTATCGTACAACGTTTTACAGTACATATGGCTCTTTAAAGTTTCGACATATGCACGTAATCTGATGATTACCGCACTAGTGCGGTAATGTAGCACCATAATATACTTTTTTTTCTTACAAAAGAACAATACATTTAGTTACATTTAATAACTTCGCCAAACTGCAGCACAGTTTGTTGGCGAAAGCAACACTCTTTATCTTTACCTTAGCAATCTATATGTTAGAAACTGTAAAGTATATTTATGTTATGGGCATCTTTGCACTGAAAGCGACAAGGGGAGGCTCATTTTGATTAGTTGTTATATTTTATCTGTTCGTATTATTCACAGTAGTAGTAACATAAAAAATAAGGCGGACTTTGTTATTTCATTCCAATTTCAGATCGCCCAACCGCTGGTGCGACTAAGTAACTATTTACTTCACAGAGCTTTCTGTATCAGCCCCCATGAAGTGGAAGAAACTGTAGTGCTAGTGGTGGAGTGGAAGCAGCTCGCATAAAACTTTGGAAAGCTTGCATGGACACGACCATAATGATGAATACTTCTCAGAAGATTAAATTCAGATGTAACATATTAAAAAAAAACCTTTTTCTCTACTCTTTTTAATCATCAATTGCTGAGGATCATGACTCTTCTTAGTTAGACGCTTAGTGGTCTGCCTCCAACTAATCTGATTGTGAAGGGTGGCGCTGACAGACAACTCCAGCTGTTCGGAGATATGGTCCGACCATATCTTCGAGCTTTGGATTTTGACCTTTCCTGTCTGCGAAATTATGTGCGGAAATATCTCTGGCAATTCAGGCTTCCAGAGGGAGGTTACAATAGTACGTAGTGCTTGGCGCTAAAGTTCGAGTGGAATACGCCCCAATACTAAGTCGAAGGCGATCAGATGTACTTTTGCGGGGCATGATACAAAACTTCAAATAGTATCTTAATCCGGGATGATTGATAAAATTGGGGCTTTGTTGTTAATCTAAATTTTATTATGAAAGTGACATCATTCTTACTATGCTATATTCATTCCAGTTCACAGGTAGAAAACTGTGAAACTGTATGAACTACTAAAGCGATTGCGAATAAAAACATGACTGGGCATAATTTTTTTTTATCAATGTCACCCCAGCAGATCCAAGTCACCCCGGTTTGCGGTAGGGTGATTAAAAGTACGTTTATTTGAAATTATTTAAAATGTCCATCTTATAATAAACTGCTATTAAGTTTTAAACCTTGCTCGAACGGTTAACTTGCTGATACAATTCGGTCAATTTAAAATATTTAAATCATTTTAAAGTTATCGTTTTTAAGCTCCTGTTACGTTTTCCATCAGGATCTGAAAAGATTTCCAAAAGTTTTCAGTAGGTATGATATGAAATAACATTATGATTAATCTTTGGTTGCATGCAAACTACGTTTTAAAAATTACGTTTGAAAACATTACGTGACTCGTGGTTCTTCTAAATTATTGGCCTTTGACGGGTTAAGATATACTCGAACACTATCACAGTTACTAATAAATTATGTATCACCTATTCCCCATTCCTGTACTTAGTCCATTACATTTTATTTCATCAATAGTTTGTGTACAAGTAGTATTTGTATTGCATTAGTTACCTACAGTCATCGAAATATAATAAGTACGGAAGCATAACCGTCGCTCAAAATCGGTGCCACAAAATCTAGTGCCAAAGGCGGAGCTTACGTTTCCAGTGACGTTTCAGTGCCCGATCGCAACTCAGTCAACTATCCCAGGGGCCTTTCAGCTCGAAGTACGAATTTTTCTATGCAAATGTTAGTTTAACTTGTTTGTACCAGATGTCACTAGGTGCTATCTCCATCGCACTTGCATATTGAATTAACTGAGCTGCAGCGGTCGTGCGGTTAGTTCTTACTAAAGACGCAACGGCGCTACGATTTATGTGGAGTATGTCATTGGTATCTCTATTTCAGAGGGCCTACTCCGAACTTCGAAAATCGAACTTCGTGTCGTGCCATCTTTTTCACTGTCGTGTTATACACTATAGGACAGAAAGGGATGGCACGATACGAAGTTCGATTTTCGAAGTTCGGAGTAGGCCCTCGTTATATATATTGTACTTTGTGAACTATCCGACGTAGAGTTGAACGGTTGACATTGTGTCAAATGAAAATAATTTAATTTTAATAGTTGCCGGCAACAGATATTATTTTATAAGTGTTGACTAGCACTATTAATTGGTGCATAAGCCACACGAATGGCATGCTGGAAGATATTTCTTTTCATTATTTCAATATTCAGTTTACAACAATCCCATACTTTTGCGTGATGGATGACGCTATGCAATATATGTTTCGGAAAGAGTATTAGAATATAAATAAAAGCGTACGGATAAGTATGCTTTCGATATTAGTTTATAACATCTTAAGATATGCACAACGAAAAATTGGTGTCCAAAACGCATTTAGTCAAGGTTGATTTTTCTCGGACAAGAAAAAAGTACAGATGAGGCGATACATGAAATTGAATACTGTCGACGATTACATAGTAATTTGGTCTAAAACAACAGTATGCTTGCATTTTTTATACTATGGCGGTGGCAAACAAGCTTACGACCTGAGGCCTGATGGTAAGTAGACACCGTCGCCTACGGACGCTTTCGACTCCAAAATAATCACAAGCGCTTTGCCGACCCTTTATTAACTTGAGGATTCGGTGTATCAACAGCTAGAGACATAATGCAAACTCGCTCACAATAATGCTCACTCTCATCACAGCGTATCCTCGGGAGCTCTGGTGACCTTACTCACCCCCGCCTTTTCTCACTGACGGACAAGCAATAGTATTAGTCAAATCGTTTCGAAGAAATCTAAACTTGCCTTAGGATGAAAATAAATTCGTGTGTGTGTGTGTGTGTGTTATGTAATTTATTGAGGTGTGCAATAAAGAGTTTTTGTATTGTATTGTAAATTCACTTTTATCTTAGAACTGATGTGTTTTGATTAAATTTGGTCAATCAACCCAATCATGATTTACCAAAATTTACCGGACCTAAATCAAGTTTAAGATTTCATTTGCACAACTGCTTGATATTTCTCGGTCAGGTTTATTATATAGCATAGAAATTTATTGATAGTATGAGGAGCCTATTATTCCAAGAACTACTAGCAGATGAAGCAGTTGAGACCTAAGGTGAAAGTATACCGCGAGACACAATGTACTGATAGCACGATCGTGTTTGCGTACACTTATCATCCACTTGCTAGATTCACTAGCCGGCTTTTTTTCTTACTTTCGTTAAGAACGCGATCGTGCTAGCTATATGCTATTTCGCGTTAGGCGCCTGTGTTTGGGGCGATAGACGTTCCATCTTGACGGTATACTTAGGAGAGAGTAAGGTTTATTAGTGGTTTTACTGGTCGATTTTTATCAAACTATTAATACTTAAGTCCAATTTTAGGTCAATAACAATAGGTCCGTTGATAAATATAAATTAAAGATATAAGATTGAAAGAAGATACAAGATTGGGTCATTTTGTAGTACACCATCCATGTCAAAAGTAGGCGTATTTATATCAAGTTCAAGAAGACTGAATTCAACTAATTAATGACAAATAAAAATCACGTGTCAAATGTATTGTAACCAGTCACGGCACATGTAACTTTTTTTATTGGTGCAATAGTATAAAACCTTTGTGAAAATGTAGTCTACTTAAACTATTTTGAATATTTGATTATTAGCCAATGATACATAAGACGTTTTAGTTTCAAAATCGTGAAAATTTTACCATATTTCGACGTCAGTTTTGTTTGACGTTACTCTTCTATACTTATTATATGTCGATGCCTACAGTAAACTCCCTTCTGCGGCAGTTAGGTGAAGTAAAAACGAATATTATTTTCTAACCATTACCGAAACTGTCGTAATGTATGTAAGTAATATAATATCGAATCTGCGAAAATCTCTCGTTCCGTTCCACCCATTGTATTTTATTATATAGTAGCAATGCCTTCCAGCTACGTTTGCGTTCTACAAAAAGCCGTTTGATTTCACTGCGGCAGTATATAGGGTGAAATGAATTATGGGACCTGGAGGGGAACTACCGCAAATCCTTAAAACGACTCAATTTGATCATAGGAAACAATATATTATTTTCTCAAATATACGAAGATAGTTCAGCCCCAGAGACTTTTAATTCTTTAACCGCTGATAATTTTTCATCGAACATGTCCGGGTCGCCGCCGTTACGAAGTTACACAATTTTTGATGTATAAGTAAATCAAATTAGAATCCACGAGACAGACGACGTCGACGACCTGTTTAGCCTAGTTGGTAGTGTGTAGCCTCCGAAGCTAGAGGTCCCGGGTTCGAATCCCGGCCAGGGCATTTATTTGTGCATTTTTCACGGATATTTGTTCTTGGGTCTTGGATGTTTTCTATGTATTTAAGTATGTATTTATCTATATAAGTATGTATATCGTCGTCTAGTACCCATAGTACAAGCTTTGCTTAGTTTGGTACTAGGTCGATTTGTGTAAGATTGTCCCCCAATATTATTATTATTATTAGATAAGCATTAAAAAAAATCCAGACTGACTTATTTATCAGACTGCGGCAAAATGAGCAGGATATTTTACGTGTTATATATCAGACAGGGAAGTAGCAAACAGAAACCGTCAAAATGACATCACTCGTACTGCAAGTAGGTATGCGATGTTGTGTTTCAGTGAGGTCGCCAGGTTTTCCGGTGTGCAATGTGTGGAGAGTGAAGGATCTGAATTTGTCTCCGGCTGTCAACACAACGAATCTTCAAATCAATAAAAGGTCGGCTCTTATCATAGACACTCGCGTTTCGAATTTTCTACGAAATCAATTCCGGTCTTGTTTCGATTACGCTGCTCTTTTCTGGCGATGACAAGATTCTATTTGGTTGCAGACACTCGATTATTCGGCATGTAAAGTAAATAAGGTTAACTTATCACTGTATTTGATTGACTGACACTTAATTTGGTCAGGATATCTTCCTGATTCCATCTGATTCTCATAATCTTTTCAAAAGATGCCAAGTTAAAGGCGGATGAAATGTATCATTTTTGTATAGTCAGGACAATCCACAAATGATAATGCAATTTACTGCTGTTCTTAGCACTTTTATTTATAGGATGGAAAGTAAAGTATAAATTCAACACAAATGCAGGGCGCACTTCAGCCGCCATTCCAAGCCTACATTCAAGGCATAGAGATGCCACAGATAATGTATAATGTATGTATGTGTGTAGCTGTGTTACATTCAGGAGTCCATTCCCATTTGTTTTCTTTCCTCAGTAGCCTATGTAATGGCTCCAAGATACTTGACAAGTTTTTGAAAAATCTACCATAATAGTTTACTAGACCTAGAAAAGCCTGTAGTTCAGTAACATTTTTTGGTTGTGGGGCTTTTTGGATTGCTTCAATCTTAGAATCAAGTTTATGTATTTGGAGCTGTGATCTGTATGTCATCAATAAACACAACTACTCCTGGTATGTCCTTTAAAATATTCTCAATTTTTCTTTGCCACTTTGCAGGTGCACAGCTCAAAATGATTGTATACATTTACAACGCTTAGAAATGGTATTTAAAAGATTACTGGAATATGGTTTAAAAATAAATTTAAAAAAATCACAATTTCTCCAAAATGAAATTGAGTATTGCGGTTATAAAATAAACAGGTTGGGCATACATAAACTTGATTCTAAGATTGAAGCAATCCAAAAAGCCCCACAACCAAAAAATGTTACTGAACTACAGGCTTTTCTAGGTCTAGTAAACTATTATGGTAGATTTTTCAAAAATTTGTCAAGTATCTTGGAGCCATTACATAGGCTACTGAGGAAAGAAAACAAATGGGAATGGACTCCTGAATGTAACACAGCTTTTAATTTAATTAAGCAACAAATGCAGAGTGACACTTTCTTAGTACACTATTCACCGGACCTGCCAGTGACTTTAGCAGCCGATGCATCTCCAATTGGGGTCGGACTTCTTTAATCAATGAGGAAAATTCAGCTTCTACACCTTCTTCTATGCCATTGAGAAGAAGTGAGAGAGTTAGGAAGAAGGTGGAAAGGTTGGATTTATAAATGAAAAGGTATGTTATTTATTACCAGTAGATTATGCTAATTAATCTTATTATATTATGCTGTTTAATGTTATTATGTTATGTTATTTTGATAAGACAACTTTTGTATTTTGTTTAAAAAGAGGAGATACTGTTATATTCTGTGACTATACATTATCTGTGGCATCTCTATAGTGTAAAAAATATGCCCGTTTTTGGTTCACATCAGTTATTTTGTATATCTCGAAAGCACCTTCCAATCTAGCCATCCATCTTGAAAATTTTGTTCTATTGTCGTAAAATTCTATGAAGTTCGGTGGCACTAGTTGTGCGTCCGTGCTCGTCGCCATTTTTGTATAGTCAGGACAATCCACAAATGATAATGCAATTTACTGCTGTTCTTAGCACTTTTATTTATAGGATGGAAAGTAAAGTATAAATTCAACACAAATGCAGGGCGCACTTCAGCCGCCATTCCAAGCCTACATTCAAGGCATAGAGATGCCACAGATAATGTATAGTCACAGAATATAACAATCATCCAGGCGAATATTCGCACTTATGCACATATAAACGCTAAATCAATTCTTTAAGCAAATAAACAATTGTAGGGGTCTCGAAGCCAACTAAAATTTTGTTCCTTTTGGTGTCGAGACCCTGGTCCGTGGGGTCCGGCGGTTCATGAATCCAAATGAACCGCTTTTTGGTTCCTTGACTTCACCGAGGACTGGAGAGCAGCTCTCCGACAGCTTCCTCGCT
Organism: Notocelia uddmanniana; assembly: GCA_905163555.1. Classification (NCBI taxonomy): domain Eukaryota; kingdom Metazoa; phylum Arthropoda; class Insecta; order Lepidoptera; family Tortricidae; genus Notocelia; species Notocelia uddmanniana. Next base: position 26,016,209 of record LR991058.1, on the reverse strand, counting down.
CACCGTATAAGCATTGCGATTTAGCGAAGAAACCCTGTCAGCAAACTTGCCACAGGGTCCATTTTAGAATTTTCTTTTGGCGTGGCCAACATCCCCATCTTTTAGATATGGCTGAGCCAGCGTAAACGGAAAACTTTCTTTTTTCAATAATACTGTGTGCGGCACTAATAACATCTTGATAACTTCGTCCGCACATGCACAAAGCAAACCCGTTGGTGCTCTGAAGAGATATAAGAAACTCTGAGGTCTGAGTTCGTCAAAGAGCAGATCATTATTACTATAAATCTCAAAAGGCCAATGCGGCTTTCAATATGTGACGTGCCGGGAGATTACATTCAACTCAGTGCTCTCTTTCATTGGGGTTAGTAGTGTTTTGGGCTTTGTTCAGAAAATGAGTGAATTCACCAAAACAGATATGAAGGTATTAAGTGAATGAAAGTGTATCTGCACGAGTATCTTGTTAAAGAGGCTATGTATTGACAGGCTTAACGCTTATCCTTGGTAAACTATAGAAAAAAACGTTTTGTAGAGAATTTAATCACTAACCATTACAATTTCAATACTAGAGAACAAAATATCATAATCTGTATGACATAAAAAGAACTTTCATTTACCAAAAGTTATATTTAAAAACCGGACAAGTGCGTGTTGGATCACGCACAAAGAAGGGTTCCGTATCGACACTGCTAGTCCACATTTAAAACCACTATACAATACATTAAATTCAAAAAGGTCTTATCTTCATAGGGAACTCACGGCATTTAAGTTATTTAGTTTGGGCAAGACAGTTTTCTAGAGAAATACGCCGGCCGTTGCACTTGCTGTCATAGAAAACGGGCTGGCTCAGACACGGAACGGTCTACTGTGAATCATCCTTAAAAAGCTAGACAATGTTTTGGCGACGGTCAAGCCTCGAAGCAGCTCAAGACACGCTTTTCTTATTCTTTCCCCTCCGGCAGAAGTACAGGCACAATGTGCGTGCGTGGTTATCAAAAGTATTTTCTTAATCGATTACTCGCCAGCCTTGAAATAGTTCTCGGCGTGTAACAAGCTCCGTTAAAATTCTATTACCTATTTTTTGACCGACTACAATGGGCTTTTGTCAACGTTATAGCAGATTCATTGTTAGTTGGGACCATGTCTTCATTTTATACGGCAATAGCTAACTTAAGCAGCGCCTCGCTCACGGCGACAGAAAATTATGGATAGAACCTATGGAGCTAAAAAATGCCTCCCCCTATGAGAAATTAATGAATCTTACTGTAGGCGATTTTATTTCGCAGCTCGGTAATAATGGTCCATTCGATTGTGACATTGCAGGCTGCTAAAGTATCTAACTATAATAACTCTCAAGCTCAACATAGTTTTGGAGACAATATCAAAGATACATATATCAATCAAAAATTCATATTTCTCGAAAAAACACTTTGGTAGTTCATTTTTGGTAGTATGATCATATAAAGTGATGTTTAGTAATTTCTGAACGACCCCCTACATTTCGAAAGTTGGAAGGGGTCAATCCATTTATATTCAGCATAAATATAAAAAACATATTACCTACCAAAAAAAACTATTAAAAAAATTTAAAACCTAAAAATAAAACTAAATTAATAATCTAATTATGGCCCCCGCGGCATAACATTGTGCCGAAGATAGGTACAGCCAATAGCCAAGCTTATATGTTGGCCGAGGTAGCTACCTTTTCGGTTACCTGTGGCATCAATAAATCTCTTCAACAATTCTTTGAAGAAGCTTATAGCCCCACGGACCGAATGACCGAATGTCTCGACGCCTAAACGGGTCAACAAGTATTACTTTATGTTCTAAATACGACAATCAATGATATTTTAAGTAAGTTTACTTAAAATATCATTGACTTTTTTACCTTTACTTAAAATATACTTTTATTTTAAGTAAGTTCACTTAAAATATCATTGACGACAATACAATTAACTCCAAAAAAATGTTTTTACTTAATTGGCTCAAACTTAATATAAATTTTACTTCTTATATTCTCAGGTAGCTCCCACTCACTGGCCCACGGTATCTACTTTCATAACATTATTTTTATTTCCTGAAATTTATCTGAGAGTTTATTTGGCAAATTCGGTAGAAGTGCTTCGTTGATTTGTATTCATTGCCCGAGTTCCGTATAGAAAAATCAGTATTCAATGTGCATTACAGGAACTGAGTGAAAGCCACAAAATGTGTTACCTTATCCAACTTTTCACTGAAACCAATAAAAAAAAACTTGTCATGTCTGAGTTTGACTAGCGAACTGAGGGTTCCATACAGACTTTGTTCACATTGGTTTTAGGGTGATTAAAAATTACTTCGATGGGAATATATTTTTCCTGAAATATTTAAACATGTGACAAGGAGGAGAGAAAGAGGGGTGGCGGATTATATTTTTTAATATTTGCCAAAATAATAATAATTATTATTTATTTCAGACCCAGGTCCATATAAAAGTTAGTTAGTACACTAGGCTTATAACTCTAGGGGTTAGTCATCATCATCATCATAATACGTCCATATTTGCCGTACTAGTCTTCTCGAAGACCTCACGGTTCGAAAATAAATGCCATACGATTATATATATAAAATACGTTGATATTTAACACAGTATAAAGAATAATATTTTTTATTTAAAATAAGTGACTAAAAGTAAAAGTAGTTTATTCTTCAAATTAGGCATATTACATGCACCTATGAACGTCAATAAACTACCACCGGTTCGGAAAAATAAACCTCTGCCACGAGAAGAACCGGCGTAAGAAACTCGGCGAGGTGTCATTTTTTCAAAACAATATACATTGTATAGTTAAATAAACTGAAATGTAATCATGTGATATGTTTTAGAACTGGCTCAAAAAGCCCTTTGGTGCCCTCAAAAACCTGACGTGACGTGACTCCTCTCCTTTTTTTGGCTACGGGCCAAATTGATTCATACGGCCTAAAGATCAATCGTTCCGATTTTCATGCTTTTATCACCATTTGCAGCTTCTTTTGGCGCACCGCTAGCGCTACCGGGCATCTTTCAGGATGCAACTGTACTAGGATAACGCTATAGGATGATGATGATGATGACTAGCTTTTGCCCGTGAGAGAAATGATTGCTTTGAATTTATTCCAGACACAGGCTTTACGATCGCTCTCCCATACCAACTTTAATCCAGTGGGATGGCTGAATTCAACCCATTAAGGAAATATTTCCCGGATAAAAACCTATTCTTTTCGAAATTTATTAATGCTAAATTACAACTAAAGTTCGTACGGTTGCACTGACTTACGATTACAGACTGATCAACGTTAAATATGATGCCGGCAGCTGTCATCCCATAGAAATTTGACAAACTTTCCATATATTCAAAATGTAACGAACACAACTTACGATTACAGACGATTCGGTGCAACCCAGCCTTAATGCGTTTAGCGGTATAAACGTGAAGAGGTTACGGGAGAAAGTGGAAGTATGGGCATCATCACTCGCTGGGCTTAAGAAAACAAAATTTGACGTCATGGCGTTGCATTGTAATTGTATTATCTTGCTCGCTTTGGCTCTCACATAACCAATGTAAGATCGCAATTACGCACGCGTACATTGATAAAACATTTAGTTATGAAAATGTTCTAAACGGAGCCCTTTCTAAAAATAGTTCGTCCCATATGAAATGTACTGAAAGATAATTGCGTAACTCGAACGAGCTGTAAGGCTTATCTGTCATTTTCCCTGATGCTATGTCCTGAAGCGTTTGATAAGTCACGCGATTACCACCGCTCCTACTTGTAACTAAACTGGGTAAAATCGCTTACTGGGATTCAGAGGGGACCGAGCAAAAAAGGTGTCTGGAACGGATAACCGTATTTACGGGGGAAATGTATTAAGACGTGTAACAAGAACCCGGTAAAATATGGGACTACGAGTATTAAACGTGATCGTAATGACGTTAGATGGCCGGGCGTATGTGATATTTGAGATTCCATTTTTCAAATCAAATATTTATTCTGCAAATAGGCCACTAGGGCACTTTTATATGTCAAAACGTAGATTATACAATTTAAAAACTGACAATACTCATTAATAATGATTTCAAAACTATACTGATTAACAAACTGAAGTCATTCAATGAGAATAAACTTACAAGGTAATATTAGGGACGTATATTGTAAAGGATCTGTGTCCAAATGAACAAAAAAGTATATAAAGTTAACTTAATATCTCGGAGATGTTTATGGTCTCCGAGCGTCCAAATACGATTAATCATTTTCTATTCAAAATCAAAATTAAATATTTATTCTGCAAATAGGCCACAAGGGCACTTTTACATGTCAAAGCGTGACTTTATACAATTTAAAAACTGGCAATGTTACATAATAATAATGATTAAAAAAATATATACTGATTAACAACCACCAACCAAGCACCAAGAACCAACCTCTCCTCTCTCCCTCTCTCTCTCTTCTAGTTCGAACCAAGCGCTTTGCTTCTTCTTTTATAATGCGCACTTCTAAGGTTTGGAATTCTCTGCCGGCGTCTGTATTTCCGAGTTCATATAACCTGGACCTTTTTAAGGCACGAGTGAATAGGCATCTTCTGGGTGAGCTCGCTTCATCGTCGGCCTCATCTTTGCCCCCTGGCTAGATGCTGGCCAAGAGCAATCCCATTTTTAATAATAAAAAAAAACAATTCAAAAAAACTAAATTTACAAATATTAAGGATAAAGGATAAAATTAATTTAATATCTCAGAGATGTATATGGTCTCTGAGCGTCCAAAAACGATTAATAACAATTATTTCCTTAGAGATTATTAAGTCCTTAGAGATGTAAATGGTCTCTAAGCGTCAAAATTAAAATAAGTGATAAACAGCACTAATAATTCTTAGAGATGTATAAGGTCTCTAAGCGTCAATAACAATAGAACTAATCCAGAACAGGATTATGTCTCTCGTCAATCTACAAACTACAATAAAATAACACTAGTAAGGTATTTACTACGAGTATGCCCTTGCAAGCATGAACAGCAAGCATATTAAGCTTTATGTAACGTATTACCGTGTTGTATTGTTGCCAGTAGGGCAATCAAATTTAAATATGTCCCTTTGCAGAGAAAGATGTTTTTCTCCCTGATCGCATCAGAAATGGGGGTATACGCAGCAGAACTAAAGTCAGCCCGCAAGCGGCGCGGCATCGGCATGCGTTATCTGTTCATTGCTCTGTCGAGACACGCAACCCGGTTAGTACAGTTGGGATCAAACGCTGCCACTGCCACTGTCATCGTATTTACCGCATATCTTAAGAGGCAATGGGCAGGACACATTGCACGTAGAACTGATGGCCGTTGGAGTGGAAATGTTGTCGAGTAGCGACCATGTACCGGAAGACGCAGTGCGGGTTGACCCCCCACAAGGTGGACTGATGACTTGCAGGGTAGTCACGTAACTACGTAACTTTTCGAACGTACGATAGGTAGGTCTGTCATTTTTATTATGGGAAATGACAAATGAATTCAGAGATGGTGACAATGTGATATTGCAGTGCTTGCTAGCTACTCTGTCACAACATAATTCAACCCAGCTCTTATACATATAGTATATAGTATGTAGTCGACTCTAATGACATGCGTGGGAAGCATGGGGCGGTGCTTTTCTAACCCGACACCCCAAGGGTTATGAATAGATGGGCAACACGTACTGATCAAATAAGAAAGGAATGTCTGAGAAAATAATACCTTGCTTTTTTTGGGGTTCCATAGAAAACAATTGTAATTTCGCCATGTCCATCCGTCCATCCGTCTGTCTGCGGCTTAACTCAGTAACCGTGACTGCTAGAAAGCTGTTTTGCATAGTTATACTCATAAGTATCATATTAAATCCCGCCGAAATTTTTTACTTTGGAGGTAAATGCCATAATCGCCACGCTTGGCATGCGGGTTTGCGATCGCAGTATCTCCACCGCACTCCAGGGAGACTGCTGCGCATCCCCCGGTGGTCTTGGTCGTAATTTTGGGACATACCCGGGTCCACGTAGTATAAAAAAAGTAAAAAATTAAAAAAAAATATCTTGTAAGATTGTTGTGAAAAGTAGCATTTGTGAAGAATTGCAATTAAGAAGAAACTATTATGTGTAAAGGCTGACATAGTCCGATGACGTCACCGCTTTGGCCTTTTCATCGCAAAGTTCCGTTCTTTAATAATACGCTCCAGTTACGGTAGCAGAAGCCTTCGAAATATCAACACACGACGGGTAGCAGTCTGACATTATTTTCAATGCTCCTGAATTTCTATTAAAAGTAACTTGTGTAGGTGTATAGAAATTAAAAAAATATTAATGAATGTCCCAGTGGAGGAGCGCTTTTGAGCAATGTTGTTTGCCAAAGGGTGGGTGTATAATAGAGCAGCGAGCGACAGTCGCGTCCCAACGAGCGAAGCGGCACATCGTTTCAGCCGCCGGCCGCCGATCCGCGCTGAAAACTTTCAGCCGCTCGTACAAATACGTTAAACTGTATTAAGTTAAGCAACCGTGTTGAAACAACATGTGTAGATTACAAAAAATGAGACTTAATAAAAGAGAACGGTAATAATAATATCAAAATAACATTTAAAAAGTGAAGCTTTTTTAATTAGAAGTTATAAAAAATATATTAAGCAAAAAATAGCAGTTATAAAAGTTTGCCAAAACTTTACAATTACGTTGTTTATATATTACAAATATAACATTTAGAATTAAATCTTCAAGTGATATGTGATAAGTGATCATGTTTTGAACGTAAACAAATTATATCAGTGTTTAGCGCGGCAAAAACAGTGAGCCTTTTAAGCATATAGAAGTCCAATGCTAAATGTTCCAAGTGTTAAATAAAATCAGAGTTTGCTGAAATATTTTCTTTACGAACTGGCAAGGTTGAAAAATCAGTGTGTAATGTAAACTTTGTAAGTATGGCAGTGCTAATCGCATTGTAAATACATGGTATTGCCGTCTCGGAGAGTTGTGTGCATTGTGTGTTATCACGGTAGCCCGCAAAAGGCCTCGCTGGAAGAACAAAGGAGATATACCTGTTATCAGCCGCCGCTGTGACCTCTTATCAACATGGATTCCAGGCAAGTGATTTTAAAATGTTTACACGGTGCTTAGTGAAAATAACAGATGGTCACAACGTAATTCTATAGATCTGCAGATAAGTGATTTGCATAGCAATATAAGAAAGTCGCGCTATCGGTTTCAGTACTTAGCGGAATATATTGGTTTGAAATATAATCTGGAAGTATAAAGGAACGAAGGGACATTGATATGTTATATCCTTTTTAGTTACAATTTATTAGGGACAGAACTTCAAGATTTTTTTATTTTATACCTATATCGTTGCAAGCCATCGCTTCAAAAGTGCGACCTAATACACTTTTTAAAATAAACTCTTAAGTTGATTGTATACGAAATAGCTAGCTAGGGTTAGGGTAAACGAACCAATTGTCAGCTACCCAATACTACCTATCTGCACTACCTATTGATCGCCCCTATTATTATGACATCAGATTGAAATTAGCAGGAATGTACTTCATACTTACTTCATACGTCCACAGCTGGACATAGGCCTCCCATAAGAGTGCCACAATGACCGGTCCCGCGCCACCTGCATCCAGCAGACTCTCGTGACCTGGAAGTACTTATCTTTATTTAATTAGTGATATTTATGCTCATTATTTCCGGCTTGCAGCTTGAGCTTCCAGCAATAGTCATTAGTTAATATTAAGGGGAGGTCGTCAAGCGAGTTAGCGTTTTCGAGTTTTCTAAAAACAACCCGAAACGTAGAAAAAGGGTTTTAAAAATTTGAAAAAATTCTATGTTTTACTTAAGGATCTAGTCTAGTCAAAGTTGCACTCAGATACACGATCTAATGAACTTCGCTCGATAGAAAGAGACCCCAAAGTTACTCCTTTTTGTAAAGCATTTACAATCTGACGACTAAACTATTGATGTTTTAAATAAAGTTTTTGAACTAAACTAAAGCCATTCAGTATTTCTAGACATTTTTGCAGAATTTAAAAAGATAAAATGATTGTATGAATTAATATGTTTAAATACCTACGAAATGCGCGAGCGCGGAGGCTCGGCAGGCCCGATCAGTCGCGCGCTGGCGCTTACAGACGACGGACCTGTGTCAGTTTTATCCGCGACAGTTTCGTGCACCAAACAAGCAGTTTTTGACGAATTTATATAATGGTTGCAAATTATTTAAGAAGGGCAATAAAACCCGAATGAAAAAAGGCGTAATTATTAACAAATAAATTATGGTCATAGTGCCACAGTATAAAAATGACAGTATAACAACTGAACTGAACCCCTCCAGAAATGTAACCAAAGTTGGTAAAATTGTAAATGAAATGTTTATTACCAGAAATTGTAGATATAGTAAGAGATCTACGAGTACTGCTTTGCATTTGAATATTGTTTTAAGCTGTGAGCTTCAACACATTAATTCCGGCCGTCTTTTTTTTAATACCACGTCAGTGGCAAACAAGCGTACGGCCCGCCTGATGGTAAGCGGTCACCGCAGCCTATGGACGCCTGCAACTCCAGAGGTGTCACATGCGCGTTGCCGACCCTTTTAAAATTTATACACTTTCTATCTTTCTAGCTAATCTTCTTTTATAAGATCTACCCATTTCCAGGTAGCTACCGTGGCAAGTTTGGTATCATTTTATATACCATATTGATTCTTTTGTCATCTTTATGTAAAAATCATTTCTGGTATTTATTTTTTAAAAATACGGTAACCTTTCGCATAAATAGTAAAAAAGTAAAAACTTCGCAATGTTTTTTATGCTTTGAGAGCTAATAACTTTTGATGAATAAATTAAACCACCAATAAATATTCTGTCTGTATTTTATGTGGCACTCTTTAGGGGAGGCCTATGTCCAGCAGTGGTCGTCCATCAGCTGATATGATGATGATGACGATGACACGCACATGACAAATAAATATAACACCCTGTATAAATATAACACAAATAGATAAAAATTGCATGACCTATTAAACAAATCGAGTAGAGAGGTATAAGGCATATTTCTTAGGTTCTTAGGTTTCATAGATTAAATAACGAATTTCAGGGTTGTACTATGAATTCTGTTTTTTTTTCATTATAATGGATCCTACCGTAAGTTCGACTTTCAATTATTTATTTACTACCTATTTATTAAAAAATGATATCAATGACATACTAAAGTTTAATCATAATTAATGCATTTCTTAAGTCAAAATACAGTTATATTTCTATACTGTGACCAGTATGAAGCTAGCGGGGTCATCCGAGTTCACAGTCGCTTCGTCCGCGCGGGCTTGTTCACGCACCGCCAGGACAGCGCTAAATACCTACTCTCGCAGGACTAGAGGGCCTTAAACGCTATGTGATGCAAAGTCAGTAAAGAAAGTGATCATTCCCTTTCACAAAAAATTGAGTCAAAAAGTGTGAAACAATGCAAGTTATTTTTATTAGTCGATACATGTGTAGTTGTTAAAAAAACAGTGAAGGGACTAGGACGCATTTAAAAAAAATCTTAATTTTATCAAAAGTCATTTACGTTTATGAATTATGATGCACGAACCAAAGTGCTTGTCTTTTATGTTAAAAATGTTTTACTCATACATTTATTAAAGAATATTCCTTGCTATTCCGCTAAAAAACGTGTCTTTGAGTGATAATGAGATGTACTCGTAAGGTAAACGTCTTAATGCTCTACACCTCATTAGTCTTAAATTTCTAATAAACGTAAAATAAAATAAAAAATGCCCCGAGTAGGATGCGAACCTGCGACATCTGGCATACGCGGCCAATCGCTAACTGTATTACAAAATTAGTTGAGAATGGGATGGCGCATCGTTAGTGACGATTTCTCAATGGAATTTGAGACGTTGGTGCCATTAAAAAGAAGCCTAAGTCTTCTAGGTAGATGTCGCTGTACGCCTCCCTGGGAGGGTACTGGTGAAGGATTTCGTGCCCAAGCTTAATTATTCCGATAGCTCAGTGGCTAGAGCGGTTGATCGCGTATGCTAGATGTTGCAGGTTTGAATCCTGCTCGGAGTAAAAAATTTTTCATTTTTTTCCTTTAATTTGTAATTTTGAGTTTTCGTTAGCAGCGTTATTGCTTAAACAACAAATTACTCATCTATATATATATTACGCGAAGCCGATCCTTACAACGCCCATCAGATCTACAGTTATGGACCGATTTTGATAAATTATATACCATAGGATTCGTCCCATGCTGCAGATTTGCAATAAGGTCTTAGTTTTTTGATTTTTATCCTGGAAAATTTATTAAATTGATATTTACGAAAAATCCTGGATGCCCCGACAAATATAAACCTCAAAATCGTGTTCGATGACGCCGCATACAAGCGACGGGTCAGCTTACCTTGGTAGAATTGTACGAGGTGTCAAAATTTAGCTTGGTTAACACGTGACCTCCACGTGACTTGGGAACTGGCTATGGTATGATTCCGGATGACATAAACATAAATATGAACTAAAATGTTCCTGTAAGAAATATCTGGTACAGCATTACAATATAAAACTTTTGAGTCGAGAAATACTCAATATTATTAACAATAAACGAAAGTAAAATTACTAATTTGTTTACAAGACAATACATAATATTCGGTCTAAGTATTTACAGTTTACATAAATGACAGACGTATTGTGTCAACTTTTTTTTTATTGTGCTCTAATTATGTCAATATTAAATTGTCATGGTTTATACTTCAAAGAAGTTGATATACAAACCAATGACGTTTCAAATATACGTTCCGTATATCTTGACTGATATTGATATCTGCCAAAACAATGACAAACCAAATTAAACTTTACGTTGTGAGTTACAGAACTGTTTCTGAGTTAATCATAGATAAGCTGCAAAACATTTTGAAAGAGAAGAGGCTAGCTTTGTCTAAGTGTGTCTCTCTTCCACCTATTGCCATACCAGTAGGGTGATCATAAGTAAAGAAGTTCAATCAGTAGACGTTACTTATTGGTGGATTCAGATCAAACCAACGAGAAAACAATGTTGCACTAATTAACCTTTACGACGCCAATAACGTATTCGACGTATATGCGCACCATTGATTCGACAAAACGACGAATATATCCGTCATGGTGACGGCGTCCAATGCGATATCAACCTAGATGCATTTCTATTGAGAGTGCGCTAAAAAGGTTAAATACTTTAACAAAATTAAGACGTCAGAAAAATAATTAAACCCTTTAATTGTCGACAACATGGGAGTTATAACGTACGTTGTCAAAATCACCTTCGTTCTTTAGCTGACGTGTAAGTGTCACTGCCGTTCATTAAGTATAGCGTTCAAGGGGTTAATTTGCTATTCATCAATGTTTGTCTGAGGATGTCAAACGCAAAGTTGAACCCTATAGAAATGCATGTAGGTTGATATCTCATTAGAGGCCATGACGGATATATACGTCGTTGGCTTCGGACCGTTGGTGCGCAATATAGGTACGTTGTTAGCGTCGAAAAGGTTAATAATACTCGAAAAGTTAGAGGACATGTACATTTGTCTTTGTTACGTTTCAGTAAAAATGTCCAAAATAAGGGGGATAATATATATATTACGCGAAGCCGATCCTTACAACGCCCATCAGATCTACAGTTATGGACCGATTTTGATAAATTATATACCATAGGATTCGTCCCATGCTGCAGATTTGCAATAAGGTCTTAGTTTTTTGATTTTTATCCTGGAAAATTTATTAAATTGATATTTACGAAAAATCCTGGATGCCCCGACAAATATAAACCTCAAAATCGTGTTCGATGACGCCGCATACAAGCGACGGGTCAGCTTACCTTGGTAGAATTGTACGAGGTGTCAAAATTTAGCTTGGTTAACACGTGACCTCCACGTGACTTGGGAACTGGCTATGGTATGATTCCGGATGACATAAACATAAATATGAACTAAAATGTTCCTGTAAGAAATATCTGGTACAGCATTACAATATAAAACTTTTGAGTCGAGAAATACTCAATATTATTAACAATAAACGAAAGTAAAATTACTAATTTGTTTACAAGACAATACATAATATTCGGTCTAAGTATTTACAGTTTACATAAATGACAGACGTATTGTGTCAACTTTTTTTTTATTGTGCTCTAATTATGTCAATATTAAATTGTCATGGTTTATACTTCAAAGAAGTTGATATACAAACCAATGACGTTTCAAATATACGTTCCGTATATCTTGACTGATATTGATATCTGCCAAAACAATGACAAACCAAATTAAACTTTACGTTGTGAGTTACAGAACTGTTTCTGAGTTAATCATAGATAAGCTGCAAAACATTTTGAAAGAGAAGAGGCTAGCTTTGTCTAAGTGTGTCTCTCTTCCACCTATTGCCATACCAGTAGGGTGATCATAAGTAAAGAAGTTCAATCAGTAGACGTTACTTATTGGTGGATTCAGATCAAACCAACGAGAAAACAATGTTGCACTAATTAACCTTTACGACGCCAATAACGTATTCGACGTATATGCGCACCATTGATTCGACAAAACGACGAATATATCCGTCATGGTGACGGCGTCCAATGCGATATCAACCTAGATGCATTTCTATTGAGAGTGCGCTAAAAAGGTTAAATACTTTAACAAAATTAAGACGTCAGAAAAATAATTAAACCCTTTAATTGTCGACAACATGGGAGTTATAACGTACGTTGTCAAAATCACCTTCGTTCTTTAGCTGACGTGTAAGTGTCACTGCCGTTCATTAAGTATAGCGTTCAAGGGGTTAATTTGCTATTCATCAATGTTTGTCTGAGGATGTCAAACGCAAAGTTGAACCCTATAGAAATGCATGTAGGTTGATATCTCATTAGAGGCCATGACGGATATATACGTCGTTGGCTTCGGACCGTTGGTGCGCAATATAGGTACGTTGTTAGCGTCGAAAAGGTTAATAATACTCGAAAAGTTAGAGGACATGTACATTTGTCTTTGTTACGTTTCAGTAAAAATGTCCAAAATCCCCCTTATTTTGGACATTTTTACTGAAACGTAATAAGTAAATGGTCACGTTAAACTGCCACGTTATAAAAGGGCGTAGGTACATTGAGAGGACGAATAAGATTACCACTATTGCACGTGTTCAATTAAAAGTTAAAATTATACTGTATCAGTGTCACCTGCAACAGTGACAGTGCCGGTTTTCAGGGGGTCTACCCGAAACACCCGAAGATCGAAGTTCATTATATTTCCTTCTCTATCACACCAATAAGCAAGTGTTATAGAGATAGATAACGAAAGATTTTAACCCAGTTACTTCACTTGACAAAATAGACCTCACAACTGTCATGCCAAAACTACACGATGGGCCATGATGGGCCACGTACAAGACGCAGTGATGCGATGGAACGAGATGCAAATATGTTTTTTTATGATTGACTGACTGGCGATTGACCTTAATCTCACCTGATGGAAAGCGATGGCCTTTAATGCATAACTGCGACCTATACGTTGGCCCATAATGGCCCATTGCGTGGTTCCGGCATCAAATGTTAATACCAATATTGCCAATGTCGCATGCATTGTTTTTTTCTAGATTAGATAGAATAGGTTATGAGGATACTTAGAGTATTTCTAAAGAGATCCTATACGAGTACGAGTTCCACCAAGGGGGACGGAAAAGCTCTTACCCACCTAAATTGAGAATTTGTCTTAAACGGCTGGCGCCTTATCATAAACAACCTCTTTAATTTGGGCGGGTATGACGTGGACATGATAATGAGCCAAATAAAAAAGTGGAACTATGACAAAGACTACAAATTATGTATCTCTCTCTGTCGCTCTTATTCCATTTAGTACATGACCTCGGTAGTGGTATTATTATTTGAAAATTTCTCAGGGGTACTCTAAGGGCGGGTAGGATAGGATTCTCATATCACAGAACATTCTTAATTGCGGAACTATGACAAACGCAACAAATGATATATCCCTTACAGTCACTCTTATTCAATTTAGTAATTATATGATATGATCATCTCGCTCGGTAGCGGTATTATTATTAGACGTCTTCTCTGGGTAACTCTGAGTTTGCGTACCTTATTAGAGCCTTATTTAGACAAGAGACGCCATCAGCGCACATTACCGAACAAAATATTTTGGCTTTTTTTTCCTCTCCTGGCTTCTCATGTTGGTCCCCGAGAGGGACCTCGACAAATTACCCTAACTCCTATGTGGACACAACTTAGGTGAACCACCAATAAAGAAATACCTAACGCAAACAAAATATTTTGTAAATTGGGGGAGGTAACACACACATAAAAAACCACACATACAAAATATTTTCCTATTACTACGCATCATTACACTGAAACAATCAACGCACACACATTCAAAACACTAATATTATCTGATTATTATCAGATGGCCAAATTGACTGAAGTTGCTAAGATGCATATTTTTCATAGAAATTCTCATAGTTAGTAGGTAGATCTTATTTCTTGAAATAAGGCTGACAGTTACTGTAAATTTGACGACTAGCCGTGATGATCAAGCACGAATGTTTTTAAATCGACTTTGTAATCGACCTTCGGAATACGCATATTCTATCCCGTGGCTTCGCTAGCGTTCTTCGTAGTACGTCTACGCGGCGAAGCCGCGCGGGTAACTAGTTAATTTTATTACCCAATGACACCTGATCATCGCCTCTGTCATTATGACATACGCTGGAAAGTGCCTTGAGTCAAATGTTGAGCACTGAATATTCCTTACCTACCCGGAGAACACCTTCCGTTTTAAAAAATCTGATAGTATTGAATATTGTTGAATTATTTTTCTCATTACGTTGGTTAAAGTCGCGAACCTCTGAACTCTATAACTGCAGTCAAGAGATTTTCGACTTTAATCGACGGTATGAAAGTTAATAACCCCATCATTCGAATTAAGATGTCTGACGAACGACCGACAATGAATATTATTTCATATTCATAAGTAAAAAAATATAAAAGATAAAGTAGTTTATTCTTCAAATTAGGCATATTACATGCACCTATGAACGTCAATAAACTACCACCGGTTCGGAAAAATATACCTCTGCCACGAGAAGAACCGGCGTAAGAAACTCGGCGAGGTGTCATTTGTTCAAAACACTATACATTGTATAGTTAAATATAAAATTACAGTGTCAGCTACTACAAAATAACTTAAATAACAATGCTACAGTAGAATACATATTTTCGCGATAGATTACCCGTGCAGGACGCTATCGCTGCCAAACATCCCTATCCATGATATAATCGTTTATCTCATAATATGCTCTTGAAATAAGTTTTTGTTTTACTACAGATTTGATATTTATTTGTTTGTAATTACCGATATAACATGTCAGGGTTTTCTTCTATAACATAAATAAATTAATAATTCTCAAAAAGAAATTGTGTGGATTTGTGGAATACGTTAATGCCTATATAGCCGATACTTATTATTCAGTCAGCACAATATTGAAATAACAATAACCATTTTCATAAATTCATCGTGGCCATCTAATCCATACTTCCATCATCATCATCATTCAGCCGAATGACGTCCACTGCTGGACATAGGCCTCCCCCAAAGACTTCCACAATGACCGGTCCTGCGCCACCCGCATCCAGCAAACTACAGCGACTTTCACCAGGTCATCAGTCCATCTGTGTGTGGGGCCTACGCTGCGCCTTCCGGTAAGTGGTCGCTACTCGAGAACCTTTTTTCCCTAACGGCCATCGGTTCTACGTGCAATGTGCCCCGCCCACTGCCACTTAAGTTTTGCGATTCGGAGGGCTATGTCAGATATTTGGGTTATATTGTGGTGGCCTCATTTCTGACGCGATCACGCTGAGATACTCCCAGCATAGCCCTCTCCATTGATCTTTTGGTGACTTTAAGCCCTCTTATGAGACCCATAGTAAGCGACCACGTTTTAGTGACTATTATGTCATCACTGGCAACACACACTGGTCAAAGACTCCTGTCTTGACACACAGTAACAAAGTTCTTTTGAGAATATGAAAAATACATACCTGCTAAGTACGTTTATCGCGATAGTAAGAATAAAAACTCCCATTAATTTTGATGCAGTGGATGTCTTCCAGCTGATATGATGATGATAAATATTTTTGGCACAACACCCAATATTTTATTACTGACAACAATATTTGATTTCCGTTTCTTTCAAGAAGTTTCTTTGTATTTTAAGTAACTTTCGATTAGCAGTTGTATATAAATATCTTGGTTTTTATTTGTAGATATATTTAAGCACTGTTATGACAGTGCCAAAATGTAAAGTGATGTAAGGTAATGTAATGTAAATGTAAAGTGGTATACCAAATTAAAAGTAGTCATATGTGACTACTTTTAATTTGGTATTACATCATCATCCTAGCGTTATTCCCAGTACTGTTGCATCCTGAAGAATGCCGGGGATCCGCTACCTAATCCAAAGAATTGGCTATTTGGCATCACATCATCCTCATCATCATCATGTCAGCCAAATGACGTCCACTGCTGGACATAGGCCTCCCCCAAAGACTTCCACAATGACCGGTCCTGCGCCACCCGCATCCAGCGGACACCCGCGACTTTCACCTAGCACGTAGAACCGATGGCCGTTGGGGCGGAAAGGTTCTCGAGTGGCGACCACGTACCGGAAGGCGTAGCGTGGGCAGGCCCCCCCACACGGTGGACTGGCATCACATAATAAAAATAAATTATATCTTAGGGATTTAGGTACTTATACTTCCTTACCATGATGTAACTACTTTCTTTTTCTTGAAAAACTGCTAAAACTATAATATAAAACGTTATTTGATTGCAAAATACAGTTAAGTTACAAAAGACATCGTAAAAAACAGAAAATCAAAACGCTGTCTTTTATTTTGGAATTAGGGGAAAAAATAACCCAACGGTATTTTTTTTCTTTAATTTCAATCTTTTTTTTTGTATCTCCTGTAAACTTCCATAATATGACGTTAGCAGGTCTTACACTATTAGCCGGCGATATAACGAGTTGCAAGCGGACGAAGTCGCGGGAAAAAACTAGTACCTACATAAACTGCCTAAACAAGCCCCTATAAATTCCCAAAATTATTATTTGATCTTGGATAGAGCCTATTCAAGATATATAATCGTCTTAACTAGAGACTATTCAAGCGAATTACCATCGGCGGCATTTCAGACAGACTACAGTACATATATGAGGATTCTAAAAGAAAGAAGTGCGTGGGTTTCATCGACCGACTGAACAGTAAACTGACGACTGAAACAAAGCTTCGACAAAACTGATTTCGTACGAGTATGTCCGGATGTCCAGACGTCCGGATTTCAGATTGTTCTCTTCTACAGGCCGCATTTGTCAACCAGTACTCGAAAAATTTTGTGAACAGGTTCGATTATATAAATATAGAACTTTTTGTCGAGTCAGTTTTTGGAAATCTAGTAATCTGTTTTTTTTTCTCGTGCAACCATCAGCCATCAGTTTACTTCATAATATACTAGTTATTGCCCGCGACTTCGTCCGCATATAATTCGTTGTCGCCTTAGAATGATTTGTTTTCCCATACAATCTTTCTCAAGCTCAGGTGGACACCAGGAACTTAGGGGTGACATGTTGGAGAAGGAAAGCCACGAATAGATCGGACTGGAGATATTTGCTTGACCAGGCTAGCCTAAGGCCCACCCGCGGCTATAACGCCTCAGATGATGATGATGATGATACAATCTTTCACCTTTCTTTACACCCCCTTAAGAAATGATTACAGTCAATATGACATTTCCTAGAAATCCTATTGTTAAAACGAATGATTAAGTGCTTATTTCGGAATATCAAATGTACCGATTCGAATGAATCTCGTCAAAAACATTACATGTACATTGTACAATGGTAAACTTTTTTCGAATATCTTCCATGTACAGACTTTCGACCCTCTCCTAAGTGTACATCTAAGATGCTCCAACTGTTTATGCTGACGATTGGGCTGCCCAGCTCAAGTGATCTCTTATATCAAACAGTTTTAATGGTGTGAAGGGTCAACAATTACGTAAAAAATAACGCACGACAAAATTAAATAGTACACCGATGATACAAAGTGTGCATTGAAACAGCTGTTTGTATATAAGCATATGAATAAAAACAATGCCAAAGTATCGCAAATGCATTTTGATGTACACGCAAAGTTGAACTAATTGCGAAAAGGTTGTGCTCAAAAATAGCGTCAACAATCAAAAGAAATTATGATACTTCGGTTTTGACATAATGAATCGTCAACTTGTTTACAATTCTGCTAAGCTTAAAGATAAAATTTTTGACACGCTGTTATACTCCCAATTGGCTGAAACTTAAATCGTAGAATGGCGTATGAGGATTAAACCAACCCGTTTCATGGACCTTACTTGCATCCCCGATTTAATATCCCTTTTATGGAAGATCATCGGGACAAAAAGTACACTTATAATATATATAAGTGAATCCAGATTATATACTATAAGCATACAAATCATCTTAATATGTTCAGCCGTTTTTGCGTGATTCAGTGACAAACATCCAAACATCTAAACTTTCGTATTTATAATATTAAGTAGTGGGATTATGGCATAAAGTGAGTGCACATCAAGTGAACGGCAAAAGTAACATTGTAATTGCATGTTTTGAAGAGACCGTGGTGGCTGGAGCGCACAC
The DNA here is from genome assembly GCA_905163555.1 of Notocelia uddmanniana. NCBI lineage: Eukaryota > Metazoa > Arthropoda > Insecta > Lepidoptera > Tortricidae > Notocelia > Notocelia uddmanniana. The sequence continues at coordinate 25,997,473 of LR991058.1, read as the reverse complement.
TGGGCAGCGCCGCGGCAGCAGTGCTTGGGTTTACTTTTTTTTCAGTTTCTATCTTAAGATTTCACAAATTTTGAATGAGGATGTTTTTCCTTTGTCATCAAGTATATGCTTACCAATTTTCATACTAATGGATAATAGGAGTTCCCATACAAAATTCAACCCCTCTTTTTAACCCAAATCTGCACAATTTTTATAGCCTGACCGGGTATTTACTCGACAGATTAGTAAAGTTTTCATCAAAATCCGTTCAGCCGTTTTCAGGTGATGCGTGTTCATATAAACAGACAAACAGATAAACAGACAAAAATTCTAAAAACTGTTGGAACGTGTTCTGTTATCGATTCTAATTATCCCCAGGCAACTTTTTTTCGAATATCTTCCATGTACAGACTTTCGACCCTCTTCAGCTTTTTTTATATTGGGGGACAATCTTACACAAATCGACCTAGTCCCAAACTAAGCAAAGCTTGTACTATGGGTACTAGACGACGATATATATACTTATATAGATAAATACATACTTAAATACATAGAGAACATCCAATACCCAAGAACAAAATCCGTGCTAAATGCACAAATTAATGCCATGGCCGGGATTTGAACCCGGGACCTCTAGCTTCGGAGGCAGTGTCACTACCAACTAGGCTATTATATGTATAGAAGTATAAAGAGTTAAGGAACACGTTTGATTGAGGCAACGTATTGGCTATGTGCACGTCTGAAACGTCAAACGTCAAAGGTCCCGAGACAATGTTAAAATTTAGAGATGTCAAATAATGACACAAGAATATTTTATTTACTTTAGTAAATGAGAAAGACCCGGAAATTTTACTGAAATAAATTAGAGAATAAATAAATACACACAAATGAAACGAATCGTAGGAAAACGTTACGAAACCTATAGAAAACGTGAAAGTAAATTTGACAGTGGTCCCCGGTAAGTACACTTTACTGCCATGGTGTGCGCTACGATCGCCTAGCTTACCCCCACCACCTACTTCGCACATAGCCAATAGGTAAAAAACCTAAGAAAATTACCTTTTGTGTGTAATTGTAGCGTGTTCGAATAGACATTGTTGGATCTGTATGTTGTTGCTTATCTGTGGTTTGTACAAGTAGACAATAAATGTGCATTCAATACTACGAGTAATTGTTTAAATTAATAAAACATGGCGCAGTCGCTAAATTAAGGTAAATAAGTGCTGTTAAATCGATAAAATAATGGATCACGGAATAAAACTGCCGCCAAACTTCGATCTGAGAGCGAGCAACGCAGCATCGGAATGGCGAATATGGCGTTTATGTTTTGAAGACTATTTGGTAGGATCGGGGCAAGACAATGCCTCCGATAAAGTGAAATTGTCGCTTTTAAGAAACATGCTGGGGTTGGAAGCGACACGAATTGTCACAACCTCACTTCAACTATCCGGAGAGGAGTCCGTCAAGTTTGAATGCGTAATGGACGCCATTAGCAAATACGTAAGCCCGCGTGTCAACGAAGTATTTGAGCGATTTAAATTTAATGATCGCAAACAAAAGCAAGACGAAAGTTTTGACAATTTTTTCACTGACTGTAAACAACTAATAATGTCCTGCAACTACAAACAGACGAAAGATCAGGAAAGTATGGAAGACCAAATACTACGCGACAAAATAGTTCATGGGGTTTTTGACAAAGGTCTGCAGGAATGTTTATTAAAAATGGATAACTTAACCCTAGAAAAGACGGCCAACTATTGTAGAACTTCAGAGCAGAGTAAGAAACAGGTCCAAGAAATGAATCCCACCATAGAAATTGATTATGTAAGGAAACCATTACAACAACTAAAAAAAACATTCAGATGTCGAAGATGCCAAACCCAACACGGTTACCGCGAATGTCCAGCCTACGGAAAAAAATGCACTAAATGTGGCAATTTAAATCATTTCGCAGTCAGCTGCAGAGTGAAGAATATCGGTCAGGCACAACAAGACTCTGAGGACTCCGATGATGCCTTGTTTTGTGGTGGAATAGCTAGTAGAAACAAAAATGAGTGGAGTGAAATAATTAAAATAGAAGGGAAGAACATTTTCTGTAGAATTGACACGGGAGCGGATGTCAGCATTATGCCTAAGAAACTCTTCAAAAAACTTAAAACTCAGCTAGAGTTAAGACCAACAAAGAAAAATCTTGAAGCATTTCAAGGATCGAAGATCAAACCAGTCGGCAAAGTATATCTTCAATGCAAATACAAAGATAGAGAGTGCTATGAAGACTTCATGGTTGTAGACTGCAATTCAATGCTATTAGGCTTACCTGCTTGTATAGCCTTAAATCTAGTGAAGAGAGTTCATACTGTCAAAAATGATGAGGACGTAGCCAAAGAGAAATTTGTAAATCAAAACAGGGATATTTTCCAAGGAAACGGTAAGTTTCCAAAGCAATGTACAATACCTACTGTTCCTCATGAACAGATATGTCATCCTGCACCGAGAATTCCTTATAGTTTATATGAACCACTCAAAGCAGAATTAAACAGATTAGTAGAACGAGGTGCCATAGCTAAAGTAGATGATATAGACAGCGAAGCTTGTATTAATAGGTTAGTCATAGTAGAAAAACACAACAAAAAAATTAGATTATGTCTTGATCCTTCAGATTTGAATAAAAGTATAGTGAGGAAACCAAAAACTTTATTAACAATAGAGGAAATAGCGGCTAAGTTACGAGGAAAGAAAATATTTTCTGTTTTTGACTTATCGGAAGCTTTTCATTGTATACCGTTAACTGAAGAGTCATCATGGAAATGTTGTTTTTCCTCACGTTTTGGTGTGTTTAGGTACATGGTTCTCCCATATGGCTTATGTAACTCGCCTGATCTGTTCCAGGACCAAATTGAGGGCTATTTTGGAGATATTCCGAATGTCATCACTTGGTTTGATGATATCTTAATAATGGGTGAAACAGAGGAGATTCATGATCAAGCTGTAAGTAGAGTAGTAACTAGAGCAAGAGAAATCAATGCAGTATTTAACAAAGACAAATTGCAATATAAAAAATCTGAAGTCAAGTATGTAGGCCAAATATTTAATGGAACAGGCATGAGTGTGGACAAAGCAAGAGTAGAGTCACTTATAAAGTTAAATGAACCCACTAATAGAGATCAACTACAACAAATGATTGGTTCATTCAATTATGTGAGGCGTTATGTCCCAGAAATGGCTGAATTGATGGCACCATTGTGTAAATTACTTAGGAAAGACATTGAGTTTCAATGATTACCCCTCCATGCCAAAGTATTTAAAGAGCTTAAAAACAAAATTTCCTCAGCTCCTGCTTTATGCCCATTCAACGTCCAAAAACAAATTATATTACAATGTGACGCATCACAAAATGGGATTGGTTGCTGTTTGTTCCAAAAGGGAGAAAACAATGTACTGAATTTAGTTGCCTGCGTTTCTAGAACAATGAATGATTGTGAGTTAAATTATAGTCAGTCTGAAAAAGAACTACTAGCTATCTATTTCGGGACACAAAAGTTTCATAAATATGTGTATGGATCAAATGTGTTGGTTCAAACCGATCATAAACCATTGCTATCAATAATGTCAAAACCAATAAGCAAAGTAGGGTCACCACGCTTACGAAGATTGTGTTTAAAGCTGTTAAAATACACTCTTGAATTAAAATATGTCCCGGGCAAGGATATACATTTCGCAGATATGCTGTCCAGAAATAGTTTGAAGATCTCAGAGAAAGATCCTCAGATGCAGGAAATGGTTCACTCTGTATCTGTCCATTTACCTATGAGTGATGAAAGAAAGGCACAATTCAAACTTGAGACCAGTCGTGATTCAACATTAGTAGAGTTATGTAAGTACTACTGTAATGGGTGGCCTGCTGAAAAAAATGTGTCCATAAAATGTCATCCATATTATAAACTTAGAGACAAGATATATGTTGAGGCAGGTCTGGTCTTTCTAGACAGTAAAATAATTGTACCAGATAGTTTAAAACAGTATGTGTTAAAATGTATACATGAGGGTCATAGTGGAATGAGCAAGTGTACGCAAAAAGCCAGACAACTGTTCTATTGGCCGAACTTAGCACTAGACATTCAAAAATACATTTCTCAGTGTCGCACTTGTGAGAAGTTCAGTCCTTGTAATTCACATGAGCCATTGTTACCTCACAAATTACCAAAGAATAGGTATCACAAAGTAGCTACAGACATTTTAGAGTTCGCAGGAAATTTTTACTTAGTAATTGTGGATTTTCTCTCCCATTGGCTCTAAGTTAGACCTATTAGGAATAAAACATCAAATTGTGTAATAGATGCCATGCAGGAAGTGTTTACAAGATTCGGATATCCAGTAGAGATAATAGCTGATAATAATCCATTCAAATCAAGGGAATGTTGTGAATATTATAAGTCTAAAGACATCACAGTAATAACAAGTAGCCCACACTATCCAAGGAGCAATGGTATGGCAGAAAAAGCAGTGAACATTGCAAAAAATCTTCTCAAAAAAGCTGCAGAGGATAGAGTAGACTACCGGGACTTCTTAATGAATTATAACAACACTCCCTTATCTGGTCTACAATACTCTCCCTCACAAATATTAAATAGTAGAAGGATAAGGACAAATGTGCCTATGACAGGGACAGCGTTACAACCACAAGTAGTTAAAGATATTTACAAGCTTTTACAGTTAAAGCAATCTATTACAAAAACCTTCCATGACAAACATGTAAATAAAAAAGAAGTCGTTTTTAAGAAAGGGGACCAGATTGTGTATAAATCTATAAAGGATGACCATTGGAAGAAAGGCACTATTTTTGGCAAATGTAAAGAACCAAGATCATACTGGATAACTAAAAATGACTCGCTTAGGCCATTTAGACGTAGCACATATCATCTGAAGAAGTCTTTTAGTACAGTTGCATCTTATAATAGAAATCAAAATAATGTTCCCATTGTTGATAATTATTGGACCCGTTCTGAAAATGCTAAGTATCATGAAGAAAATTGTACTAATGATAATAATTGTACCAATAAAAATAATTGTATTGACGATAGGGATACTTCAATAGACAATAGTAACAATCAAACTAGCTGTAATACGGATGTAGTCGTAGAAAACCCACTTTACAAAACTAGGAGTGGTAGACAAGTTAAACCTAGGCAAGTTCTAGACTTGTGAAGGAGGTGTTGGATCTGTATGTTGTTGCTTATCTGTGGTTTGTACAAGTAGACAATAAATGTGCATTGAATACTACGAGTAATTGTTTAAATTAATAAAACAGACATTACATATTTGAAATGTGCAACACAAACAAAACAAACGTTTGAATACATATTTAGCGCTTGTGCGTATTCAGAACATATCGTTTAAAAAGTTAAATTTTAAGAAAAAAATCTGCTATATCTAACTATCAGTCAAACGTCAGTCAAGTCAAGTCAGATAGGATATGTCAGTCACCTGAGAGCGCATCACGTCATCAGCGACGCTCTCACTAGCCAGTTTCTTCTTCTTCTTCCCAGTCGCCGTGGTCGGAATCGGCCAGGATGATGATATGATTTTGGTTATACCACGTCGGTGGCAAACAAGCGTACAGCCCGCCTGATATATATGATATGAATGTTTAATGCTCAACAAGTGTTGGATCAAACTACGAGACATCTCGACTTCACACAACAATAAAGCTTTCAGTGTACATATTACAATTTTCATGCGCATATTTTTAGGTTTCCGTACCTCGAAAGGATAAAAACGGAACCCTTATAGGATCACTTTGTTGTCCGTCCGTCTGACTGTCAAGACCCTTTTTCTCAGAAACGCGTGGAGGTATCAAGCTGGAATTTCTATCACATACTCAGGTCTCCTGTCCCTTGGAGCTATGAAAAAATCAAAATTCCAAGCCAACGCAATCAAAAGATACAGCCGTTTATGCCGCAAATTTTCGACACTCGCAAGGGAATCAAAACCTACAGAGTACTTTCCGTGAACTCAGAATTTTGAAATTTGTAACGAAGCAACGTCAGCACAGATAAAGGAAAAATTGCGAAAACCGTAAATTTTTAGTTACATCATATAATAAAAATATTTTTACGGAACCCTCGGTACAAGAGTCCGACATGCACTTGGCCGGTTTTTATGAGTTCATTACCGAAATGCTTAACGCTCCTGCCAGGAGGCAGCTTTTTCATAACCAAACCACATCATGTCAAATACTTAATGTAATCTCGCCGAACGAGTATCTTATATTGTTGTAATATTTGTTGTATGTTTAAAGTGTTAAACGTACATTTCATCCAACATAAGTCCACGATCAACAGATCGATCTCATATTTATTTGGTTGAATCCGACCTACGCCCTCCGAAAGCGTTAACATTTAGCCTACTACGTTCAGGGTGATTCGGTGCTCAATATGTGGCTCCATAAAAACGACGACGTTAATTGCCTCCCGTATCCCAAACTCGCCTGCGGCTTCAATTAACGGAAAACGTGCTTTTTCCCACGTTTTCCTTGTCTCTGATTACAAACATACATTTCACTGAATGTATGTACTTCTGACTTTGATGAAATACAATATCAGCCATATTACCACGAGCGAAACGAGGGAAAATAGTTCGAAGAAAATAATGGCTTTTGGACATCATCATCCAGCCTGTGAAAGTCCACTGCTGGACATAGGCCTCTCCCATGGCACGCCACTGAGCTCGGTCTTCAGCTGTTCTCCTCCAATCCTTGCCTAATGCCTTACGAATGTGTCCGTTAAACTTAGCCAGGGTCAGTTCTTGTTTGCGAGGTTGGCGGCCTACCGTAGCCCGGGGATTCTTCGCACCCCCTGCCTTGCTGGAACCGTGACTGCCACCGTGGTCAGGAATAGCGGGGCGACCGAAAACTGGGAGCCGTGGTAAACAGTAACTTGCCATGAAGCCCTCCTTCCCCTCCCCAACCTTCAGATTCTCTCGACAGAACACTACATACCGATGATGGTCAAGGAAGCCATTGAAATCCAAAAGCACAAGAATTTCAACCGGGAAGATCGCTTCCAACTGTCGAGCATCTGGCGTCCAGTGATCTACAAGTTCACGAATCGGAAAAAGACTGTAAGCGGGATAAACGCTCGAGTTGATACTGTAAGTGTTGTGTGTCGTGATTGTGTTCGACTTTCGAGCGAGAGTGCGGACGGTGGTAGCTGTGACACTGTGCGGAAAAAGCGAACCAAGAAGAGGGTAGATCTCTATGGAGTGTGGGTAGACCAAAAATAAATCTCGCAGCACGTCAGTTAGTCCTTGAAAATGCTGCTTGCAACAGCGCCGAAATATCGGACACTCAAAAATGATAACATAGTACATGGTAACCCCGCACCCCCATGCCATGTACATGCATGGTACCCGCATGCCAAGCGTGGCGATTATGGCATTTACCCCCTATGAAATTGGGGGAGGCCTATGTCCAGCAGTGGACGTCCTAGGGCTGATATGGATGGTACATGGTAAATACCCCGTTTTGAACAGTAATTCTCAAATTAATGACCACGTTGGCTTGAAATCTTATACTCGTATCGCCATTGTTCGGTCGTCAGAGTCTCGTTCGCTGTTCGGCAGGATGCGCCGCGGGCAGGAGACGTTGACTTGGGGAGCGTAGATTTTAGGTGTCCCACTTGCATCCCACTGGCTTTTGGACGGCATACCTTTATATTTACTCTACTTATCACTTCTAATGCGAGAAAATACATAAACAAAGATATAATTCCATAAATCGTCAAACAAACAAAACAAACAAAGACAAAGTCGTCATCATCATCCTAGCGTTATCCCAGTAGAGTTCTGTTGCAACTTGAATCGCGGGGTCCACCACCTTACCCTAAGAATTGGCATACCTAGGCGTTAGTTTTTACGGAAGCGACTGCTATCTGCCCTTCCAATCCAACGGGGATACTATACCTTATTGGGATTAGGCTTGTCAAGAAGTTGCCCACAACTTGACAGTTAGAAGTTCTCAAGCCGCCCGAAGGCCTATAACTTGGCTTAACGATTGCTGTCATAGATTGCAGCCGGGATCAACGGCTTTACGTGCCTTTAAAAATACGGGAGCGCTCAGTTAGTAAGAGTTCACCTGGGCCGACCTTGCTATATAAATAAATAAATAAAAAGTATATTTTAATATTATCATAATAAACAATCAGCCTCAAAATATCACTTATTTAGCAACCACATAATCAAGAATTTAATCTTCCAATCTGAACACGGAAGCCTAGTAATATATCGAAACTCGGAATGGTTTACCTATTGTAAACAGTAATTAAGTGCTCATAAATTTAGCTAGGTTTGTTTTCATTATTCCCGAGACAATAAACGGCAAAGCTATAATAATATAAGGTAAATGCCCTAATAGTCGACTGTGTAATACCCAAAAATTGACACCGATTGCTCATTTATATTATTAGGAAATAAGATTTTAAGTCATAGACAGAGCAATAACGAGAGTTATGCTAGGAGTTTCTGTGCTCGATCGCATCAGAATTGAGCCATCCGCAGCAGATCTTAAATAACCCACAAAGCCCCTCAAGTCGCTAAACTCAAGTCACGACGATATTTATTCAAATAAATAAATAATTAAATATATAGATATCATCCAAGACGCGGGAACAAATATTCGTGTTCATCACACAAATAAATGCCCTTACCGGGATTCGAACCCGGGCCGCCGGGTCCACCAGCTTCGTAGGCAAGGTCACTACCAACTAGGCTATTTAGTCGTCAAATTATAGCCACTCTCATTGTTAAGTTTCAGTGTGTGAGTTTCGTGTATTGTGGAGAGGCGTTCAATTTAATCTTGGTTATAAACTTCATCATCATATCAGCCAATAGGACGTCCACTGCTGGACGCCCTATTGGCACGCCTCCCCTTATCAAAGAGTGACCGATCCTGCGGCACCCGCATCCATCATCTTGGATATGCTTGAAAGAAATTCACGCGGACATAGTCGCGGATAAATGCAGAGTACCTAATTAATATATATAAATACATATTATTGTCTGCCGTGATATCTAAGATAAACACAAACCGATAACGTGCTAGTTACTTAGTTTCCGAAGTGGCTCAGTTTATTTATTTAGATTTTAGACTACCAATGCATTACATTACAGGAAGCTATGCACATCAGCTCGTGCGTAGTAAGTTTTTGGCTGATTTCCTAATTATATACGTATATACCAGACGAACAGATCTTAAGTCTTATATAAATACTGGGAACTCTTTATCTTTCGGCAAACTTCAAGTCGTAGCTGTACCAAACACAAAATACAAATATTATTTCCGTTAGAAACCTTCAAGTGATTTTATTTGTTTAATTTTATTTATCACATTGCTCTATTTTTAGGGTTTGTTAGAAACCTTCAAGTGATTTTATTTGTTTAATTTTATTTATCACACTGCTCTATTTTTAGGGTTCGTTAGAAACCCTCAAGTGATTTTATTTGTTTAATTTTATTTATCACACTGCTCTATTTTTAGTGTTCGTTAGAAACCCTCAAGTGATTTTATTTGTTTCATTTTATTTATCACACTGCTTTATTTTTAGGGTTCGTTAGAAACCCTCAAGTGATTTTATTTGTTTCATTTTATTTATCACACTGCTCTATTTTTAGGGTTCGTTAGAAACTCTCAAGTGATTTTATTTGTTTCATTTTATTTATCACACTGCTCTATTTTTAGGGTTCGTAAGAAACCCTGAAGTGATTTTATTTGTTTCATTTTCTTTATCACATTGCTCTATTTTCAGGGTTCCTTACTAATACTCTATCTTGTCTGTCGTCTGTCCGTCTGTTACAACCATGTAGGTATCCATTGCAATTATGCTGGGTTATATAATTTTCGTAACACACTGAAATCAATTGAAATAATTTAAAGTAGACATAATTAAGTCTACGTAAAAACAAGTGATTTTATTTGTTTCATTTACTTTATCACACTGCTCCATTTTCAGAGTACCTTACCAATACTGTATCTTGTCTGTCCGTCTGTTACAACCATCTAGGTATCCATGGAATTACTTATCCTATGTTCAATCATCTTTTTTTGTACTTACATAGTTAAATTTTAAATGTATTAAAGTTACCTATATAAAGTATTTGACTAATTTTCGTAACACACTGAAATCAATTGAAATGTAGACATTAATTAAGTCTACGTAAAAAAAGATTTTACTCTGCTATCGATTTGAAGTTTGGATTAAGGCCCAATTGTAATGAAAATGAAAAAAAATAACGATGGGCTGCCGAGCTCCGCTCGTAATCTTCCGTATTTTCCCGGAGAACACGAGTTTTCTCGAAAATGAGATGAGACTAAGGCGACTTCCTGACTTGGCGGGGCGGAATCGATTGTCATAAGTATTTTGTTGTTTGACGTAAGCTTACTGATGTGAAATTTACTCACTTGACGAATTACTGTCAGTATTACGTTGGCGCAGTACTGATACGATGCGCAGAAGTGGGGCAGTACTGCATTGATATCGGTTGACACTGACAGCTGACAGTTTTCTCATATCGTACCGCCCCCGCATCGACAAGTCAGGAGGCGCCTTAGCTAGATCGATTTTTCGTCCCCGAAAACACCCACATAGCAAATTTAATCGAAATAGAATTATTTCCGAGATTCCGAAAATAAATTTATATCTGTCGGCCTGTTTGGCCTAGCTGGTAGTGACACTGCCTACGAAACTAGAGGTCCTACGTTCGAAACCCGGTAAGTGCATTTGTTTACGTGGTGTGCAAAAACATTTGTTTCTACGATTGGACGTTTTGTTTATTATGTATTTATCTATCAAATACATCGTTGTCTAGTAACCATGACACAATCCAAGTATATATCTATCAAATACATCGTTGTCTAGTAACCATGACACAATCCTTATTGAGTTTACTATGGAACTTGTTCGATATGTGTAAAGACATTGTCCCCTTATATTTATTTATCTATATATGTATAATACATACAAGAATTGCTCGTTTAAAAAAAGTTTTATAAGAGGAAAATGTGGAATAGGTGACGACGTAGTGACTATAGGTAGGATGGAAAAAGGTATGCTTCGGTGGTTTGGGCATGTTGAGATGATGTGTGAAAGCAGACTGACTAAGAAGATTTACGTTCAGGTGATGGATGGAAGGGTTAGTAGGGGGCGACCAAGGCGAGGGTATCTTGATCATGTTTCTACAATACTGAATAAAGGCCAAGTCAGAAGTACCCGCAACCGACGAGCATGTATGAGATGTGTTTGAAGCGAAAGAAGTATGTACTCGTAATTGGAACTGCAAACTTTAAGATTAAAATATAATGAAACGGGTCACTGACACCTTGATGTCCCGTCCATCCGTAGAGTCCGTATCATTGTAATTTGATGTGTGAAACTCACTGGAGTTTTATATAAAGCAAACTTTCGTACAATTTTTGTTGATGACCGTCATCACGTGACCAGTTAATGGATAATCCATTAGTCTATAGCCGGCTGATTTCCATTAATTACTTTAATATGTTGTCAGCTATGGCAAATATATGTATAGTAAATGTATGTTCTCGACATTTTAAATCTGTCACGGGTGGAAAGCTACGGAACCGTACATTGCGCGTGGCCCGACACGCACTTGGCCGGTTTTTGATTCAAGGATTCGTTATATCCAGTTAGTGACAAATGCAGGGCCCTCTCATCACTGTGCAACCTCGGGTGTTTTGACGACTTTTTTCACACACCTCGGGAGTTCTGACGATTTTTTTCACTCCCTACGAGTATCTGAAAGGAAATCACAGGAAGTCATCACCACCACCACCATATCAGGACTTCCACTGCTGGACATAGGCAATGGCATTTACCCCCATGAAATTGGGGGTGGCCTATGTCCAGGAAGTCATCAGGAAATTTACAAATTGTGAATAAAAATATAATCATACAGCGGTAGGTTACGATCTAAATGTAAGAAATCATGTAATTAACTATAAGTACCTCTGGACTGTAAATAAATGAAATTGAATTGAATTGAAATTGAATCTATCTACAGATTTGTTTGTTGGTTGTTGGGTTTCTTCTCAGCACTTACCTTGATGCTGGGTGGTTCCACCTAGCAATGCACCGAGGAGAAGTTTCATAAGTTGCGAAACTTCTACGGAGAATATTCTCTGGAACTTAAATTTAATAAACAATCTTACTGTGTCAAGACCGACGTAGACATTCGCCATTTTAAATATTATGCCTGCCTGGTTTACTAATATGTAAACTTCTCGCAATCATGAAAAGAAAGAAAATAAAAGAAAGAAAATAATTTATTGCAAGCCAAAATTACACCATATCAAAACTTTAACAGAAAATCTTTAATCTGAAATCTACTTAAATAGAACTAAAGCTGTAACACGAATACAAAAGAAAAAACACTACCAGATAGTGGTGGTGCTATAGAGGCCGCAAGTGGACACCACTCAGCATAATTCTCTGGCATCAAGCAATGCCACAGCGCTGGTCTTCCGTGGAGCCCAGGGCTGTAAGGTAGTTCAAAACAGCTAAATGTTACGAACGTCGGACTACATAAATACATAATACAAAACAGATCTGACTTAAATATTTTAAGTTATCTTCATGTCCGTGAATAAAACATACAAAACATAAAACAATTATAAATAATAGTTTTGGTGAGGAGTGGCTAACGGATTCTAAGAGATGATATATATGATAGGATGACAGTGTATACATACATAATGTTAACATTTAGGCTATTTATTATATAGGCTAGTTAGGTACCTACTATAATTTAATCGCGGCGTTGCGTTTTTGTAATAAATACCGGCCGAGATTTCATGAATGCTTTGAGATTATTCAACCTTAATTTAATTTTATATTTAGTTAATGACAGTTAATGAGACGGATTAAGAGAGCTGCAAATTAAGTAAATGTTGTTTAAGACGTATTTTAAAAATGTTTAAAGTTTTGGAATTTCGGATTGGGGGAGGGATGTTGTTCCAGCATTTCGTGGCACAGTAGCGAAAACTGCCACGAAAAGCTGCTGATTTTCCGCGTCTCGGGCAAGTAAGGCGAGTGGCTTCTCTAGTTGGTCGCGTAGAGAATGTTAACTTCTCGAACAGATATTGAGGCTGACGATAGCGCAGCACACCGAAAAGCAAGGCGGCAAAATGCAAACAACGACGGCCCTCCATCTTTAACATTCTGCCATGGTTAAGAAAGGGAGTGACGTGCGTACGTGGCGGAATGGGGAAACAAAATCGAGCGCAGGCATTCTGGATTCGCTGAAGAAGAGCTTTAGAACGAGCCAGTAAGCACCCGTTTATGACTGTGTCGATGTAATTTAACTTCGATAAAATCAATGTCTCACAAAGCTTTATCCTAATGTCTACGCTAAGATATGCCCGAACCTGGTATAAAACCTTTAATCTATAGTAGCAGTTTTTGACAGTATCCAAGACGTGCTGTTCAAAACGCAACTGATCGTCCATAAGTAGGCCTAGATTACGCGCCATGGTCACACGTTGCAGACGTTCATTCCTCAGCATCACTTCAAGGTTGTAACTGGAAACTTTGTCTCCCTGACCTCTGGTGCCAAGCACCATGAACGTGGACTTTAGAGGATTAAGAGACAAAGCACAGTTCTTAGACCACTCGTCAATACGCTTCAAATCTTCATTTAACAATTCTACGGCTGTAAGTGTCTCTGAGGGGCGGAATGTTTTGTAAATTAGTCAAAGAGTACATCTGATCGTCTGTCAAATTAAACCAGCTTGACAGAACTGGTTTTCCACGAGGCAGCCTGACCCTATGTGGCGTGTAATATTATACATTACACAAAATAAATTAAAGTTCTCATGGGAACATTCTAACACAGAACTTTCTAAATTTCTTTCATGTAATTTCTCGGAAATTTCCGAGAACATTTCTGCGATTTCTGAAATTTGTACATTGCTAGTTCCACCTGCGCTGTGCGCTTTGAGAGCTGTACCTGGTCGCCTCTTTGCTACAGCGGGACGGGGCTGCGGGCCGTCATTTGTTTTGCTGTTTGTCACTGATGTAAAATAAAAAAAAAGTAAAAGAGCCCTTGACATCGGCTTGCAAATTAAGGGTGCCTTTCTACCAGAGATGTGGTATGCAGCTATGCTGCGTGGATGTGAAAACTACGCTACGAAATCCCGTTTCCACTAGTGCTGTGCTATGCGGACTAATGAATATGGTTGTGGATTCAAAGGCATTCATATTTCCATCCGCTTCTACTTAAGATTCCGTACCAAAATGAATTACCTAAATCAAATTATAATAATTAGGGTATTCTATGTTACGTGACTAAGAAACTATGTGTGGCCCGTTTGGTTCCGCGTTAGAATAGCACCACCCCCTCGGGTATCGTAAGAGTCGACTATGGGAACCAGGTTGAAGTGTGTTGTGTGCGATGAGCTAGCAACCTGTCACTGCAATATCACATTTTCTCCATCTATAAACCTGCAATAGCTAAAAGTGGCACTAAAAAGTCATTTTCATGTGCTCTGCATACCCCTTTTGGGAATATAGGTGTGAGTTTATGTATGTTTGTATGAAACCATGTGTTGGTTTGTTCATTAGGTTATGAGTCTGCTAGCTTTATGGGGTGCGGTTTTATATGGCAGGGCGAGCCGCTACTTCAGTTCGCTGTTGCCATAATAGCGACTTATACCATACTAGTATGACGTTTAGGATAAGCGCTCACGTTAACTTTTTACCTGATAGTAACATACAACAGTTACATACTAAGGGTTCTTTCGAGAAAACAGCCACTCTCGAAATTCAAGACCTAATTTCTTAATTGCCATATACAGTGCGTTACCGGCAAGCGGGCTTTTTTCAAAACGGACAATTGTATATTTTATTAGCAACTGTTTGCATGTATTAGCAAATCATAATTATGTGAATTAAATATACAATTAAATTTCTTAAATGTACTAGGTGCACTTGCTTGAGATAACGTCGTAGTAAACAAAACATTAAGAGGTGTCATTTGGACTGTCTTGACAATTGACTTTGCTTTATAAGTATACTTATTGCTGGCAATTTAAATTTTGTTCAAATACGAAGGTAATTGAAATTTGTAGTTTTACAATAAAACTAAGTTCTTGGTTAGGTTTAGGAACTACGTTTCGATACCCTGCTTTAAGAAAATCCCGCATGCCGGTAATACACTGTACAGTATACAACACATATATATCACTATCTAGATTAATCTTCAATTAAGTTCATTAATTGTAAAATTAAGACTTTAAAACATGTTCAAAAAGTTGGAGCCATTAGGCATGGGGCCGAAGATGCTGGCAGCATTTCCTCGTTGTATTGAAACGCTAATGCGTTGTGCGAGGAAGCTGGCAGCTCTTTGGTCACCAGTAGACTCGACCAGCTGCTTGGCCATATCTTTGAAGAGCGAATGGATAGTGGGACCCTACGGACCTAGGGTCTCGACAGCGAAAGAAAAATAATAGCCAATGCCATACCAATGCCATATTTATAGCGTTGTTATTATGTAACTTTGCATACAGTATTTTTCTCTAAATAATTTGATTTTAATTAAAAATCGTTATGATATAGAGTGACCTCTACATATATTCTATACTAGCTTTTGCCCGCGACTTCGTCCGCGTATAATTCGTTCTCGCCTTAGAATGAATTGTTTTCCCATACAATCTTTCTCAAGCTCAGGTGGACACCAGGAACTTAGGGGTGACATGTTGGAGAAGGAAAGCCACGAATAGATCGGACTGGAGATATTTGCTTGACCAGGCTAGCCTAGGGCCCACCCGTGGCTATAACGCCTCAGATGATGATGATACAATCTATCACCCTTCTTTACACCCCTTTAAGAAATGATTTCAGTCAATATGATTCCCTAGAAATCCTATTGTCAAAACAAATCATTAAGTGCTTATTTCGGAATATCAAATGTACCGATTCTAGACGAATGAATCCCGTCAAAAACATTACACGTACATTGTACAATGATAAAAGTCTCGCTACGCAGTTCTGCCGTAAAACGTTATCCCAACAGAGCGAGTTCTTCATGTAAGTATGACGACCGAAGGCCGGAAGCAGAGCGGCAAGGCATGCGAGAATAATCACACATAGCGGGCTTCTCATGTATAAGGATGAGGGCCGAAGGCATGAAGCGGAGAGGAGAGACGCGCGAGGCTGAAGGCCGAGCCTCCCAACAGAGTAGAAGTAGATTCTTCATGTAAGGTTGATGACTGGAAAGCCGAAGGAGAGTGGCAAGGCATGCGAGGCCGAAGGCCGAGCTATGTCGTCGCCGGAGATCCAGTTGCCATATTAATGAGGGTAAATCGTACTCCGTTCGTTCGTTTTCACGTGATGCCTAGACATATAAACAGACAGACAAACAGACACAAATTCTTAAAACTGTTGAAACGATTTCTGTTATCGATTCTAAGTATCCCCAGCCCACTTTTTTTCGAATATCTTCCATGTACAGACTTTCGACCCTCTTCTAAGCGTACATCTAAGATGCTCCAACTGTCTATGCTGACGATTGGGCTGCCCAGCTCGAGTGATCTCTTATATCAAACAGTTTTTATTGTGTGAAGGGTCAACAATTACGTAAAAAATAACGCACGATAAAACTAAATGGTACACCGACGATACAAAGTGTGCATTGAAACAGCTGTTTTGTATTTAAGCATATGAATAAAAACAATGCCAAAGTATCGCAAATGCATTTTGATGTACACGCAAAGTAGAACTTATTGCGAAAAGGTTGTGCTCAGAAATAGCGTCAACTATCGGAAGGAATTATGATACTTCGGTTTTGACATAATGAATCGTCAACTTGTTTACAATTCTGCTATGCTTTAAGTTAAATTTCTTGACACGCTGTTATACGCCTAATTGGCTGAAACAAATTCGTAGAATGGCGTATGAGGATTAAACCACCCCTTTTCATAGACCTTACTTGCATCCCCGATCCCACTCGAGAACCTTTCCTCCCCAACGGCCAACGGTTCTACGTGCAATATGCCCCGCCCACTGCCACTTAAGTTTAGCGGTTTGGAGGGCTATGTCGGTTACTTTGGTTCTACTGTGGATGGCCTCATTTCTGATACGATCACGCAAAGATACTCCCAGCATAGCCATCTTCATTGCTCTTTGGGTGACTTTGAGCCTTCATATGAGGCCCATAGTAAGCGACCACGTTTCAGTGCCATATGTCATCACTGGCAACACACACTGGTCAAAGACCCTCGTCTTGAGACACCGCAGAATATTGGGCGAAAAGATGTGCCGTAGCTTCCCGAACGCTGCCCAGCCGAGTTGGATTCGACGATTAACCCCTTTCTCGAAGTTGGACCTACCTAACTGGACAGTCTGTCCTAGGTATAATATATAATCATCTACAACTTCAATTAAAAGTGTCCGATTGTAACGGGAGTTGGTGCTACGTGCTCGTGCTTTCAAAACGAATGATTAAGCTTATTTCAGAATATCAAATGTACCGATTCTAGACGAATAAAGCCCGTAAAGTATTACATGTACAATGATAAAAGTCTTCCGTAAAACGTCCTAACAGAGCGGGTTCTTTATGTAAGTATGAGGGCTGAAAGGAGGAAGCAGAGTGGCAAAATATGCAAGGCGGAAGGCCGAGAATTCACACAGAGCGGGCTTCTTATGTAAGGTTGAGGGCCGAAGACTTGAAACAGGGAGGTGAGACACGCGAGGCCGAAGGCTGAGCTTCCCAACAGAGTAGATACTTCATGTAAAGTTGATGACTAACGGGCCGAAATGGAGCGGCAAGGCATGCGAGGCCGAAGGCCGAGCATTCAAATAGAGCAGGATCCTTATATAAGGCTGAAGGCCCGGAGCCGTGTGACACGCACGCGAGGCCCAAGGCCGAGCGTCCCAACAGAGCGGGCTCCTTATGTAGGGCCGAAGGCCTAAAGCAGAGTGGCAATGCAAGCGAGGCCGAAGGCCGAGAGTCCCAACAGAGCGGGCTCCTTATGTAGGGCCGAAGGCCTGATGCAGAGGGGCAAGGCATGCGAGTCTAAAGGCAGATCATTCACACAGAGTGGGCTCCTCATGCCGATCATTCACACATAGTGGCAAGATAGCCAACAGAGCGGGCCCCTCATGTAAGGCTGAGGGCCGAAGGCCCGAAGCGGCAATGCACGTGAGGCTGAAGGCCGAGAGTCACACTGCTTAGACATATAAACCGATAGACAAACAGACACGAATTCTTAAAACTGTTGAAATAAGTTCTGATTCGATGCCAAGGGCCCTCCAATCGCTCCATTGATTTATCTAATATCTTCAATGTACAGATTTTCGACCCTCTACAGCTGTATTATATGTATACGGATAAGCATAGATCCAGGGGCCTTTCAACTCGAAGTACGAATTTTTCTATGGAAATGTTATTTTAACTTGTTTGTACCAGATGTCACTTGGTGCTATCTCTATCGCACTTGCATATTGAAATGACAGGGATGCAGCGGTCGTGCGGTTAGTTCTTACTAAATACACAACGGCGCTACGATCTGTGTGGAGTATTTCACTGGTATCTCCATCTCAGTATATATATTGTACTTTGTGCATAGATCTAAGGTGCTTCAACCGTCAATGTTGACGATTGGGCTGCCCAGCCCAAGTGATCTCTTATATCAAACAGTTATTATAGTCTGAAGGGTCACCAATTACGTAAAAAATAATACACGACAAAATTAAATTGTACACCGACGATACAAAGACTGCATTGAAGCAGCTTTTTTTTTGTATTTAAGCATATGAAGACAAACAATTCCAAAGTATCGCAAATTTATTTTGATTTACACGCAATAATAGACCTAATTGCTAAAAGGTTATGCTCAAAAATAGCGTCATCAATCAGAAGGAATTATGATATTTCGGCTTTGACATGTCGAAACGTCAGCTTGTTTACAATACGTCGAATTCTGCTATGGCTTAAGTTAAATTTATTGACACGCCGTTATACTTCCAATGGGCTGAAACTTAAAGCTTAGAATGGCGTATGAGGATTTAAATCACCAGTTTCATAGACCATATTTGCACCCCCGATTTCATCCCTTTGAGGGTGATTATCGGGACAAAAAGTATACTATAAGTGAATCCAGATTATATACTGTTCAGTATACAAAAAATCATCTTGATCTGTTCAGCCGTTTTTGCGTGATTGAGTAACAAACATCCAAACATCTAAACTTTCGCATTTATAATATTAGTGGGATTACAAAGTTATATATGTAGTTTTCGAATCTAGAAAACGGTACTGAAATTGGGGTTTAGAGTCACAGTTAATTAATGGAATAAATCATTATAGTGTTGAAAATTTGAAGAGACCGTGGTGGCTGGCGCGCACACTGGGCAGCGCCACGGCGCAGCGCTTGCGTTTACTTTTTTTCAGTTTCTATCTTAAGATTTCACAAATTTTGAATAAGGATGTTTTTCCTTTGTCGTCAAGTATATGCTTACCAATTTTCATTCCAGTAACTCATGGATTATAGGAGTTCCCATACAAAATTCAACCCCTCTTTTTACCCCCTTTAAACCCAAATTTGCACAATTTTTACAGCCTAAAACCTGACCGGGTATTTACTCGACAGATTAGTAAAGTTTTTATCAAAATCCGTTTAGCCGTTTTCACGTGATGCGCGTTCATATAAACAGACAAACAGATAAACAAACAAAAATTCTAAAAACTGTTGGAACGTGTTCTGTTATCAATTCTAAGTATCTCCAGCCAAATTTTTTTCGAATATCTTCCATGTACAGACTTTCGACCCTCTTCAGCTTTATTATATGTATAGATTATTGACGTGTGAGGTACACGTCAATATTATAAATATTAAAAAAAAACCAGCTGTATATTATTATGGCGAGAGAATCAAATAGATTTCCATAATTTTCTGTAAGTTAAAAGAAAAACAAGCCGCCATTGCCGCCAGATCATCCAAATGTTCGTTGTGAAATTTATTGTTCTCTTTGGGAGGATAAACTTTGGTTATTTATTTTCTCGTAATCAAAGCGAAACTACAGACGACACCTCATTACTGTTCAAGGTAAATAGGAAAGATACTGAACTCATTGAACCAAATAATACCCTGTCCATGATATCTGACTGGTTTGCTGCCAATAACTTAGTGTTGAATCCGACAAAAACTAAATGTATGAAATTCTCTCTAGCGAACTCATCAAATATTAAACTTAATGGTCAAACATTAGATTTTGTTAAGACAACTGTATTCTTAGGTATTACATTGGACTCAAAATTGCAGTGGGGTTCTCATATAACAGCGATAGGAAGTAGGTTAAGCTCTGCTGCATTTGCAGTCAGGAGAATAAGGCAGCTTTCCAATGTGGCAACGGCACGGTTAGTTTACTTTGCTTATTTTAATAGTATATTTACTGATGGTCTTATCTTGTGGGGGTCAGCTGCAGATATTGAAACTGTTTTTATTTTGGAAAAAAGGGCTATCCGAATAATTTATAACTTGGATTCGCGTGAGTCATTAAGAGAATTTTTCATAGAAATAGATATTCTAACCCTGCTGTTTCTATACGTATTTGAAATAATAATGTATGTTAGGAAGAATTTGTGCGATTTCCCAACGAACGCTGATAAACCAATAGCCACCAGAAATACTGGGAAACTCAAAATAACCTTCTATAGACTAGTAAAGGCGAAAAAGTCGTTCTTGGAAAATTGTATCAAATTGTAAAGTAAAATTCCAAAACACATTACTGAACTTAGCAATTCTAAATTCAAATCTGTAGTAAAACAAACACTTATTTCAAAAGCATATTATAACTTATAAGGTAAACCATTATTACATCATGGACAGGGATGTTTGGCAGAGAGTGTCCTGCACGGCTAATCTATATCGAAAATAGGTTTTCTACTGTAGCATTGTTATTTTTGTAGTAACTGAGACTGTATTATATTTAACTATACAATTATATTGTTTTAAAAACATGGCACCTCGCAGAGTTTCTTACGCTGGTTCTTCTCGTAGCAGAGGTTTATTTTTCCGAACCGGTGGTAGTTTATTGACGTTCATAGGTGAATGTAATATGCATAATTTGAAGAATAAACTACTTTTACTTTACTAGTTGACTACGGAACCCTAAAAGCGTATTGTACCTGAAAACGCCTTTAGTTTATGTTATTAAAAAAAATCCATGCATTTCGCTTGCATTCACAGATAAACTGCTCTATCTTTGTTATAAAAATTGAAACGGCTGAAAAAGTTCCGATTACGTTATATTTTCAGCTTTCATTTGACAACAACCAACGTCGCATGTCAAAAGATTTTGGGCGGAAAAGTCAAATGTGCAAGTTGAGTCGATTTTTTTTGCTCGTGAGTCTACATTTTTGTAAGGGTACTTCCCCTACACGTAAAGTGGGGATGAATTTGCTTAAACCCTATGGTGTGGGGTGTTGTTGGATAGGTCTTTCAAAATGAATAGACGTCAAACATTTTTCTATAAAGTGAATATTTTCGGAATTATCACTCCAAAAGAAAAAAAATGTTTCCTCCCCTCTAACTATTGAACTATGGGTCCAAAAGATATAAAAAAACATGATTTTATATCAGTCAAGTTTAATAAAGACTTCCAACGAAAACTATAGCGGAAATGATCAGTTAAGCTGTTTTTGAGTTATCGTAAAAAGTCTCTCCTGCTACTAAGCAGGAAACTTTTTTACTAATAAGACGTATCAAACGCTGCGAAAAAATTCTGTTTTGCCCATTTTTTAAAATTGAGTTCATTACGCAAATACGGAACCCTACACTGAGCATGGCCCGACATGTTCTCGGCCGATTTTTTTATTTCATAAAATTTGTATTTGGTGTTACCACCACCTATGGCAGGCAAATCTAACCGGTTTATCATCGACCTCATCAGCTTTTTGACGTACTCCTGGGGTATGGCGGCCCACTCCCCTTGCAGAGCCACTTGCCAGCTCGGCAACAGTCGTCAGGGTCATGTTTCGGCTTTTAACTTTCTTTTTCATGTAGTCCCACATGTGCTCGATCGGATTAAGGTCTGGGCTGATAACCTTTGCCCTCTGATCCTACAAAGGGAGCGCAACTCGTGGGTTGATTAACACGTAAATTAAATTCTCACAAACCAGTAAATTGTGCACAACTTGAAAATTTCTAAGGTTGATTTCTTTAGATACCAAGTGGAGAATATCGGAGTAGGAAGGTTGTTTCCCGTTGTTTTGTTCTATTAATTTATGTCGCTTTAATAATATAAACTTAACAATATCAGCTATTGTCAATAACTGCTTGCAATTGAGCTTTGCAAATGATCCAAACATAGGGCCGACGGTTTCACTTCGTCGACCCCCAGCGAATCTAAATATGGCTACGAGCTCATTTTTGTGCAAAATCTAGCACTATTGTGATCGAAACTCTTATTGATCCCAACCAACGATATTTAATCGGTCCGCCAGTTTAAAGTAAGACGACGTATCTTAACAGGTGTTTTTTCGGGACAACTCACGTCGGAACTTACGAGTACTTCAGTATAATAAATCAGTAAGTAAAATAACAGGCAGAGTAGAAAAAGATATCATATGACGAAAAATAATCATTTTATGCGTAAAAAATGAGATTAAAATTTAACCGAAAAATTATCATTTTTTAAAACTTTCAAACTGGTAGAGGGCTAAATATAGTATGTAAAGTTCATGTATGGGGTCTAATGTCACCGATCCAAAATATACCTAGTCCATTTGGTTGGCGATGGACGAAAGTTAATGTCAGATAAAAAAGAACAGATGGGAACCTACTTAGACTAGTTTGCCTGTAGCTGCCGAAGCCTGCATGGATATGATTAGGTGCATAAGAAATGCGCTGTTAGATGTAAGTGTTTCCAACAACAATTATAATGTACCAAGTTGTGTGCTTGTGATGAAACATGTTACACATATGTTTAAATAAATAAATATTGGGGGACAATCTTACACAAATCGACATAGTCCCAAACTAAGCAAAGCTTGTACTATGGGTACTAGACGACGACAGTTTGCCGGTTTTCAGAATGTATACTGACTTTTCATCTGTTCATCTGTTAATGAATCACAATCACCAAACTTCGTATACCGAAACCCCCAGAATGTAACAACTACTTTTCTGGAGACCGCATCTAAATCGGTTCAGCCAAACGCGAGATAATCGTGGACAAACATACGAACCTATTCTTTGTAGACGGTTAAAAATTTCGCTTAGTACGCGGGCGAAGCCGCGGGCAAATGCTAGTATATAGATAAATACATAGAAAACATCCAAGACCCAGGAACAAATATCCGTGCTAAATGCACAAATAGTGCCCTGGCCGGCATACAAACCCGGGACCTCTAGCTTCGGAGGCAGTCTCACTACCACACACCACACACACATACTAGTATACTTATATATATATATATATAAATTGTAAACATGGGGCTTCTCCCAACACCATAGTTTATTATAAAATCTTAAGTAATAAAAGAATTCTCAAACTATGTTTGCTCAATAATGTAACATTTAAGGAAATAAACAGTTAAATTTTATTTTTATTTTTTTACCAACTAGAATATTCATTATATGTACGAATTAACAATAATATATGATCAGATCTGTGACTTGTTAGTTTTATTTTGAAAACCAAACAAATGCAAATCATCAAACTGTTAGATTTTTCACAATTTAAAATATAACACACATGCTTACAAACGAAAACACAGCTTACTCGTAAAACTACCTAAAATACCATTAAGCTTGTAGATAGGTACTCGTACGAGTACATAACATATTCAAACAATTATAGGGTTCTTTTTGGCTCCTTATTTTTATGAAGTAATATTTTTAGGAGCCTGCTATTCGAAACATTTTTTTTCAAAGTTGCGTGTCATATTCTTGCATACAAGTATATATTTTTGGAATTTACATAAATGTGGCTTTATAATTATATTTTTTTCTTGCCCAAATCATTGTTTGTGTTCACGTAATAGACGCAGAGTGAATTTTTTTTAACGGTGATTTTACGACTTTTGTATTTATTTCATTTTTTTCTATGAAAAGATGTTATTTATACCCCGGAAAATGATTGGCTATCCTTAATTTCTCCGAAAACGGTACCAAACATGTCTGTATAAAAATTATGATAGGAGGACCGAAAGAACGCACGGCGGAACGAACCTACCAGCGGGGCGTCGCCCTTGTCTCCCGGGCGTTTTTAACTATAGTCCACCTAAGTAACAAGAGTGCCAAGGCTCATGTTTTAATGACAAAAATATTGGTTCCCATACTTTGATGTCCTATAAAGCTTTAACTATTACACAGACAGAAAAGAGTTACTTTCGAACCTTGCCCCTTAAATTTTTGGTAAGTATGAGTATAACTGACAGTTAAAATCCTCCCTGATAGGTTTTTGCTGTGTTCAATGTTCTTCAAATAATAATTTTAATAGATCCCCAATAAGGAATGTCGATTTCTCAGTTTTTTTTGTCAGTTTCAATCTTACTTCATGACAATAGACGTGAACAATATGTGACAATTTGGGTTAGGGTAGATAAGCTGTCAGAGATAGAAACGTTTACTTTATTATGTTTTAACGTGAAGTTGAAAAGTAATCACGATTGAAACCATGATTACTTTAGAACTTGCCAATACTTGGCTTTCACTGGCTGTAATTGTCTAAGGAATCTTCGATTTTAACTTTTCCAATCCGACAGACTGAAATTTCTATCGTAATAATAATAAGTACTTACTTTAGTACTTAATTATGAAATAGTGCCCTGTTTTTGTGATTAGTTAAAATGCATAGTTAAGATTATATGCTTCAATTTTTTTTGAAAAAAAAATCATGGCCCCTGGAGTGACTACCTTAAAACGCCCCTCCAGTGCCCATTATTTTTTCCACCCTGTATACTACGTCCTACTCCGATCAGCTATACTCTCTCAGTCAATTGTCAACTTTGCCATACCAAACCAAATTTAAACTATGTTCGATCATTCTTTATTCATCGTATAGCAGCTAGTACACAACCATCAAAAAGTACCAATCCCACATTGGTAATATTGGTATCCGTTGAACTCCATCACCCGGCACCTACTCCTGGATGACGAAGGTTGAAACTCAAAATTTTACCACTGATGCCTACGAGTATCTTGCCTCATCAACCACGACTTGGTAGTCGTCAGCGGCGGCTTGGCGGTGGTCGCGCCAACCATAATGGATGATTCACACCTAACCTTATAAGATGACCAATAATTTTTCCTTTCCTATTTTTATATTACTTTAATGTTCTTAACAGTTTCCTTTTCCTCCACTCTCCTCAGCACTTCTTTATTCCTTAAGGGAGTGAAAGGGCTAGAAGATTGTGTGGGAGGGCAATAACTAAGCCTTCGCCTTAAACAATATAAGTATTGCAATTATTTATCTTAGGCGATAACGAGTTATACCCGGACGAAGTAAGACCACCGGGGAATGGGCAGCAGCATTCCTAGAGTGCGGTGGAGATCCTGCGATCGCCAACCCGCATGCCAAGCGTGGCGATTATGGCATTTACCCCCCATGAAATTGGGGGAGGCCTATGTCCAGCAGTGGACGTCCTAGGGCTGATATGGTGGTGGAGGTGGTCAAGTCACGGGCAAAAGCTTGTTTTGAAATAATCAGAGATCAAAACATTTCTGTCTGTCTGTCTGTCTGTCTGTCATATTTTCCGATAAAAACACAGTTGTAAAATGGTTACGAGTGGAAAAATAGAGGTGGTTGTTGGATTAATTAGTTCATTTTAATATGTATTTTAAGGAAAACCAAGCTTCTCTTTATATTCTGCAGACCGGCACCGATATACCGTCTTTGGTTTAAAAATTTTAGTAGTTAGTATTTTTACTTATTTAGCATATATTTTTTACGTAACTACTATTTTATACGGATTTTAACAAGGACAAGCCTTAACTTAAGATAAACTTTCTTTCCTTACATTATACTGACATGTGTGTCCTAAGATGGATTGTGTTACAAATTTGTCATGCAAAGTACAAGAATAACATGATTAATACCGCTCAGCCCAAAATAGTCGACAATATACACTTTCTAGTATATGTAATACTAATAAGTCTTAGCGATTTTAGAAGAGCTCCGTGGTTCGTGGAATATACAGGGTGGCCCATTCAAATCGGTCAGTATGGGAAAGTCTAAAACTATAAGACATACGAAGATTTGTTCTTAGGAACCATGTCACCGATTTTACAAGTAGAGAAGTACAAACAACCATAGAGACAATTTTACATGCCTGAACTTGTTGAATATTGTAACGGTGGTCACTTTGAACACCTACTATGATAAATTAAAGTATGTGAAAAAAATGCATTTTATTCATTTTAGACATTATGTTTCTTAGAGACATTTACTGCTTAAGACCTACACAAACGATATCTGAATAGAAATAGTGTAAGTTTATTTTTTCAAAACAACCGGGTTCGATTCCCTAGCTGGGTACAGTGTTTTTTTTCAAATGTATGAATGCAGTTTTTCTTTTTATCAAAATCGGTGACATGGTTCCTAAGAACAAATCTTCGTATGTCTTATAGTTTCAGACTTTCCCATACTGACCGATTTGAATGGGCCACCTTGTATGTCGAAACCTTTCTCTTTCACCAGTGCTATTATGGCGAGACGAACGCGCTGCCACGCGCTTTGAGTAGACTCGCATACTCGATGTTATAGACAATAAAAATGCCAAACAAATAGTAAACCTACTTACATAAAAGAATATTGATGAACTTCGTGTCTAATCTCAATACTAAATAATTCCCGACCGATAGACTAATAGTATATGTTTTGGGTATTTTTAAGTATAAAATCATTTAGACTATATGAATGTCGTTCGTGGCCCAGCGGCGCCCGCGTACCGCATGCGGTATGCGAGGTTAAGCAATGTAGGGCGAGGTCAGTCCTTGGATGAGTGACCGCTTTGAGTGATTACTAACTGAGCGCTCCCGTGCTTTGGAAGTCACGCTAAGCCGTTGATCTCAGTTGCTCTCTATGATACTCGTACCAGTCGTTAATCCAAGTTAGAGGCCTCCGGGCGGCTTGAGAACTTCTAACAGTCAAGTTGCCCTCTCACTTGACAAGCCTAATCCCAATAAGGTCTAGTTTTCCCTTCGGGTTGGAAGGTCAGATGGCAGTCGCTTTCGTAAAAACTAGTGCCTACGCCAACTCTTGCGATTAGTTAGCGGACCCGAGGCATCCTTCAGGATGCAACTGTACTGGGAATAACGCTAGGAGAATGATGAGGATGATGATGAATGTCTAAATTTAAATTGAGAGATCTAATGGTCGAACTTATGAAAAGTATATATAGAAACAGTTTTTTTTTTTAAATAATGTTGTTCATTGTATTATGCAAACAAGCATAATATCTGTAACGAAAGCTTTTCGCTAGCTTAAAAATGATAAATAATTTAATTTGACTATCTTGTCGAAATTGATACATCGCTTGATGGTTGATTTTTCACGACTTATAGTAACCGTTCAGCTGGCAGTGTGTGGGGAACTGGGGATACTTGAATCTAACAAAAATCGCGCCTAATAAAGATTTATATTACGCAAACGGATTACTGAATCAAAAAAATAGTTTGTGAAGGTTACAATTCAATGAGCTATCCAATTACACCGCATAAATAACACGACAAAAATTGCATCCTCTCGTTGATAGATATAGACTGCACAAAAGGTACATTAGGTACCCTATTTTTTTATTTTACCACTGAGTTAGCGTGATTTGACCCAAGCAAAATAATAGGTTTATATCAGATATCAGAAAGGGTCACTGAGATTTTTTAACAGATACAATTGTTCGAAAAGTGCTAGAAGCTACTGAAAAATATTATCTTGCGAAAAGTTGTATTTTGCGACTTGTGCTTTATAATTTCTATGAAACTTTGTAATTGGTTTTAATTAGGATTTGGCAACAAAGCTGTATATTTTATACATTTCGACGGCCTGTTTAGCCTAGTTGGTAATGACTCTGCCTCTGAAGCTAGAGGTCCTGGGTTTGAATCCCGGCCAAGTAGTATCCGAACGCACTCGGAACTAGATGTCAAAAACGAGTAGCGTATTTAGAAATTGTAAAATTAATGTAAATTATCCAAAATTGGTCTTGTATTGTTCACTAAAGTGATCTAGAGTGAATAATTTAGTCGTGATAATGTTATCCGGGAATTAAATTACCGATAAAGGTCACAAATCGTCAAGATAATATTTGACAGATCGTCACCGTTGAAATTTTGAAATGAAAAAAGTATACTGAGTGTAAGGTGCATTACAACGGATTTTGAAAGGAGGGAAGTATTGTTTCTACATTATTATTACCTTAAGTTTGGTCAGTGAATAAATAAAAGTCACAATAATATAACCTATGTGTCACTTTTGTAGGTTCCAATTCTAGAAAATCTTGTATATTCCATAACTAGTCAAAAATACATGCTTTCACTGTTTAAACAAAGCAGAACTAGTCCAAATTAGTGCATAATACATATTTTAGAGAGTATAAGTGTATCTTACTGCGCTTAGTGTGCTTATAGTCCAGTTAAATTAAGAGTATAGTCTAATAATTTTAATCAACATTATTAGTTGTTACAATTATTACCATAAGGTACCTATCTTGCTTATAAGAGTATATAAGCCCTTGGTATAAAGTTTTGCCCAGGTATTTACATTTTCAATATGTTTTCAGCCCAAATCACTAAACCAGTTACACGCAGAGATGCTTTGATTAGCAAACTACAACAAACTAAAAAAGAACTCAAAGCGGCCACAGAGCTTAATGAAAAGCTCCTGCAGGAACGGGATGACAGTGAGGAGGAGGTCATGCGGGTTGTCAGGATGAACACAACCCTCAAAACTCAGCTCGCTGAACAAGACCTGCAGTATGAAGACATGCTAAGCCAGCGGACAGAACTTCAACTCTCTGTGGACCGGTTCCAGCAGTGCCAGGAGATACATGAGCAAGCTTTGCGGCGTATTCGAGATCTAGAGCAACAACTAGAAGAACTTCAGGCAAAGCAGACCACTATTTGCAAGTATTGCTCGGAGTTGGGTGAAAACAATTTAAGTATCTTTGCCGAATTTAGTACTTGTGAAGTAGACATGATGCATGATAGTTTAGTAAGCGCCCCCATAGTGGAAACAATAGATTTAATCAATTCTGTGTATGAAGAGAGTAATTCTGATCACAGAGTCATAGTAACAGGATCAAACAAAGTAAAAAAATATTTAAAATTGAATAGATTTATTAAAAAATCTAAAGTTTTATTGCAACGCCACAAGAAAATATTCAAAGCAGTTTTTTCTAAGTACAGCCATGTGTCCCTGAGCGACCAGCTTCTTAACTGTCAGCAACAATTAGACCGGGCAGTAATAGAGCTGAAAAATCGCTCCGATGAGGTCATGATGCTGCAGTCAAAATTAAAAGATATCACTAGCAAGCATGACCTTTCAAGCAAAACTTTGCACGAATACATAGCCTTTATGAATAATGTTCTAGAGCCGGGGAGCGGCGTCCCACTACACTTCGAGTCGCCCCGGGTGCCGGGGCGCTGCCCCGGGCCGAGCCGCGATCACTCGCCGGCCGCCCGCGTGCCCGCCGCCCCTGCGCCCGCCTCCCTCGTGCTCCACCGCGCCGCCGCCGGCGCTGCCACACCGCGCCGGGGGGCGTCCGCCCCGCCGCCGCCGTGCCGAGCCGAGCCGGCGCCGCCGCTGCCGGTCAGTGTAGACCAGCCACCGAGCCGAGAAGAACCGCCGTTCCTGATGGTCGAGTCGCCGCCGCTGTCGCTGAGCCGAGCCGAGCCGGCAGCGCCGCCGGTGCCTGACCCCGCCCGCGCGTCCGCGCCGCCCCCGGCCGCCGCGCCCACCGCGCCCGCCCGGCCGCGCCGCACCGTCGTGTACTCGGACCGGGTGGGTGTCGGCCTCGGCGCGCTGCTAGCGAGCCGCTTGACTCAGAGGGTGACCAACAACTGTCTCCCGGGAGCCTCCGTCGATCGTTTGGCCTCGTGCATCGCCGCTGACCACTTCGACTGCGACTCTACGCTGGTAGTGTTCGTCAGTGATATTTTAGACTGTACCGAGCGAGACATTATTAGACTATCGGAGACCCTCACTGAAATAGACCAGCGAGGTATAGGTAAAATCATAATATGTGCGTTGCCTTTTTCGAATACTGTGTCGGCAAAGCAAAATATATACTTACATTATTTAAATTCCATTTTGTATAGGTTGTCTCTATACAGCAGTACGATTTCGTATTTCAATACGAACAAATTTGTTAAGAATTTAGTTTTGACTGAAAAGCGTCCATATCTACCGAAAAGGTACTTACGTGAGTGTGCTAAATTGTTAGCATATAATATTGTAGACCCCGTCGTGACTAGCACGACGTTTGATAATATTAAGGCGGTTCCTGTGTTACGTTTTAGTAGCGTGGGCTCCGAAACGGGGTCGGTGCCGGCGAGTAATTTAAACTGACCGATAAGACAACGCGTGTTACCACCGGCCCCGAACCCGTTGATAGATGTAACACTAGTATTAATATGGTTCATCAAAATATACAGGGATTTACTAGTAAGGAACTTGAAATTGATTTGTTCATACAATGTTCAAATATTCATATTCTATGTATAACGGAGCACTGGCTTAAAGATCATGAATTTATGTTTAACTTTAGCAATCATAGTATAGTAAGTTCATACTCTAGAAAGTCATGTAGGCGTGGAGGATCCTTGATTATGGTGAAACATAATTTGAAATGTAAAGAGCGTAAAGATATTGTTGACATGTCCGTCGAGCGTCACATAGAACTTTCTTGTGTGGAGTTAGACCAATTTATAATTATATGCGTATACAGGCCCCCATCGGCGGATTACAGTCTATTTGAGACAGTGATGGAAGAAGTGCTCAGCAGTATTTTTAAGAGTACAAAATGCGTTATTGTTTGCGGTGATTTTAACGTTAACTTACTTGAGAAATCGCCCATGAGTGTGAGTCTAGTGAATACTTTTAAATCTTTTAACCTGGTGAACTTGTTTTGTGAGCCAACTCGCATTACAGCAACCAGCGCGACATGTATAGATAACATTTTCAGTAACAAGGATGCGATTAGTAAATTTATTATAAACAACTTAAGTTCTGACCACTGTGGACAACAAGTCGCCTTCAGCGGGAAAACTGACAAAGTTCCACGACACACTATGTGCAGACCTATTTCTGAAAAGAGCTTAGATTTATTCAATCGTAATATAATGAAAAGATTATGTTATCTTCCACTTACTCAGGAAAGCCCTGACCGTTTGTGTACTCGATTGTTTAATTGTATCAAAACTGAATTCGATGTCTGTTTTAATTTGAAGAAGATTCAAAGCAAGATCAAAACTAAATTTAGCGACTGGGCTACGCCAGACATTCACGAGAAGAGGCGCCGACTCTATGACTTGTATGATTCAAGAACTACTGATAAAAGGCCGGAATTTCTAGAGTATGTTAAGAACTATTCAAAATCTTTTAAGTTAATGTGTGTCGCTGCTAAAGCCGATTACTTGTCAAAAAAGATCCAGAACTCCAGTGATAAGATTAAAACTGTATGGCAAGTTATCAACAATGAAACTGGGAAAAGTAAGTTAAAAGATGCGCACTTCAGCCTGCGAGTCGATGACACTCTAGTGAGTTCTGACCACGAAGTGGCAGATCATTTTGAGCGGTTCTTTACTAATGTACCCGTCGATACCACGAAGTCTTTGAATTCATCACCAGATGTCGCTGAATCGTTATTGAAGGAAAATGTAACAGAATGTAAAGAAATCTTTAGCTTCACTTACGTGACCCCACATATTGTAATTAAAGCATTTAAATCATTAAACTTAAAAAAGACTGAAGATCTTTGGGGTATTTCAGTAAAAGTATTACATTCCATTGTAGAATCAATCGCACCTTTCTTAGCTGATATTTTCAATAAATGTATTGATACTGGAGTTTTTCCTAACCTGATGAAACACAGTAAAATCATCCCGTTGTTTAAATCAGGATCAAAAACTGACCCTACCAACTTCAGACCAATCTCAATACTACCGGCATTAAGCAAAGTTTTTGAGAAAGTCATTCTTAATCAGCTGATGTCCCATTTTAATCGCAATAAACTACTCAATAGCAATCAGTTCGGGTTCACTAGAGGTCGCTCTACCACTGATGCCGGTGTGGTACTAATTAAACATATTTTTGATGCCTGGGAAGAGGCTCAAGATGCTATTGGAGTGTTCTGTGATCCATCAAAGGCATTCGATTGCGTTAATCACGAGAATTTAATTAGAAAGTTAAGCCATTATGGGATAAAAAACGGTGCCCTGAACCTTGTTACATCGTATCTGTCAGAGAGAACTCAACGGGTAGTCATCAACGGGATTCAATCTGCAGGGACAACGGTTGCTCTTGGAGTTCCTCAAGGATCAATTTTGGGTCCATTTCTGTTTTTAGTTTATATTAATGATTTACCAAACCTTGTAAAAGATAAACATGATATAGTGCTATTCGCAGATGATACGTCGCTTATCTTCAAGGTAGGCCGCAAAGACAAAAACTTTGACGGTATTAATGAGGCACTAGGTACTGTTGTGAACTGGTTTACAGCAAATAATTTGCTCTTAAATTCCAAGAAAACAAAGTGCATCAAATTCACTATGCCTAATGTCAAGCAGGCAAACAACTCTAAGATCAAATTAAAGTCGGATGAAATGGAATTTGTAGATAGAACAGTGTTTTTAGGTGTCACCTTAGATTCAAAACTGCAATGGCATGCGCATATTGCCACTCTGGCCGGCAAACTTAGTTCTGCGGCCTATGCAGTAAGACGTATTAGACAGTTAACTGACGTTGAGACGGCCAGGCTGGTATATTACAGTTACTTTCATAGTGTTATGTCCTATGGAATCCTGTTGTGGGGAAAAGCGGCTGACATCCAGACCGTTTTCGTGCTACAGAAACGAGCTGTACGCTCCATTTACCAACTTAAGGCCAGAGAATCTCTCAGAGAAAAATTTAAGGAGGCAAATATTCTTACTGTGGCATGTCAATACATTCTTGAAAACATTATGTATGTTCGAAAAAATATTCAAGAATTCAAACTTAACAGTGATATCCACGACTACAACACTAGAAGTAAACACAAGATTGCAGTGAAGGCCAGTCGTCTCCGGAAGGTTAGCACGTCGTTTGTGGGGAACTGTATACGATTTTATAATAAAATACCCATCGATATAGTTAATTTTCCACTTAGTAAATTTAAGTCTCATATTAAACGTTATTTGTTAAGCCAGGCCTATTATACTGTCAACGATTTCTTAAATGACAAAAATGCTTTTAAGCCAGTGATAGTTAAATCCTGTTACTTTTAATATACCTATGCTTCACTTAGCATATTTCCTTGTATAAATACTTATCTCTGTCGTTGCATTTTATGAAACATGATGCTGTTTCTCGCCGAAGAGTAATTTTAATCTTTGATTTTATTAATGTCCGGCAGCCTGAATATGTCATGCTCGCTTAAAGGGCTTTGCTTACGGTGGCGTCGTTGATCGGGTCGCCACCTTCCCTAACAGATGGTCGAGGGAGGCGATGGCTGAGATACGCGTCATACTCGTGATCGGGTGCTGTTTGTGGAGTCCGGTCTGTTCATGCTTGCAAGGGCATAGTAAATACCTTAATACTAGTGTTATTTTATTGTATGTAGATTGACGAGAGACATGATCCTGTTCTGGATTAGTTTTATTATTATTGACGCTTAGAGACCTTATACAGCTCTAACAATATTAAGTTTACTTATTTTAATTTTAGCGCTTAGAGATCATTTACATCTCTAAGCACTTTGAAATCATTGTTATTAATCATATTTGGACGCTCAGAGACCATATACATCTCTGAGATATTAAATTAATTTTATATTCCTTTTGTTTATTCGGACACAGATCGTATTCAATACGTCCTTAATATTTGTAAATTTATTTTCATTGAATTGTCAATCAGTATATTTTTTTTGTATCATTATTATTAAGTTAGATTGTCAGTTTTTTAAATTGTATAAATTCATGCTTTGACATGTAAAAGTGCCCTTGTGGCCTATTTGCAGAATAAATATTTGATTTTGATTTTTTGATTCAAGGCATTTATTTGTGCATTTATCACGGATATTTGTTCTTGGGTCTTGGATGTTTTCTATGTATTTACGTATGTATTTATCTATATAAGAATATATATCGTCATCTAGTAGCTTTGCTTAGTTTGGGACTAGGTCGATTTGTGTAAGATTGTCCCCCAATATTTATAAAAAATATATATAATATATATATATATATATATATATACTATCCCTATTAGACAAATTAAAGACACACAGATACAAGAATACAATTTGTATTATTATATCTATGGATATCTAGTATTAAATATACACGTGCGGAAGTGTCACTTTCAGTCGTCCCAAGCACCCCAAGTCACCTGACGGGTCGGGCCTACGGACCTCCGATTACGTGTTGTTATTATGAGCCCCGGCGTCAATATATATTAGGGGTGGGCTGTGACATCATCGGTCTTGGTCGTTCACCCCACCTCTGGCTGACTTTGTGAATAACACACCTCGAGATTCGTGCGAAATTATATACACTTTCCTTCCTTTTACTGAATGTACTTTCGGCACTTTTTTAATAGTATATTTGAAATATAAAGATTAGGCCGAAAATGTCATATCATTAAAATATGAATACTATTTCGTATACATTAATTTGACTAAGTCAGAATTGTGTATTTTGAGATTAGGTCATGCAATTTTAATGCTTAGACTAAGTTTATATTTTAGTTCAGCCAAATTCTCCTTACGCGTTACAGCCGCGGGTGGGCCCTAGCCTGGTCAAGCAAATCTCTCCAGTCCAATCTATTCGTGGCTTTTCTTCTCCAACATGTCACCCCTAAGGTCCTGATGTTCTTTTCGACGCCGTCCGTCCAACCATCTAAGCTTGGGCCTTCCAGAGTATTGGGAATACACAAAAAAATACGAATAGAATGTCAAAAGCCTCAATATATCGAAGTGTCAAAATTGCGAATTTAATTTCCGTTTAAAAAATTGGACGCGGATGATTTATAATTACTCATAATTAAGTTTAATTTAGTAAAATCATAAAAAAACGTCCTAAACAATCCTGAATAATGAATAAATCCTTGAATACCTGGTTTTTGGAAGTATCTGGAAAAATATTAAATCTGACATTCAATTTTTCTGAATTAAGGATGATTCACAGTAGGCCGTTCCGTGTCCGGGCCGCCCAATTTCTGTGACAGCATAATATCGGCCGTCGCGCGTCGCTGGGGTTCAGTCAACGCATGGAAGCAGCCCGGTATCGGCCCGGCCCGGACACGGCCCAGCCGCGCTACGGCCGGTGCTTTGCTGTCATAGAAAACGGGCCGGCACGGACATGCAACGGCCTACTGTGAGTCATCCTTTATGCAGTGTACCCGTCGAATGCGACTTTGTACTGTATCATTAAATTAGTACCAATAAATGCTAATTTAAAAGTCATGCAACGTACATTATATTCAAAGACTACATGGGCGTTAAACGTTTGCTTTTCAAAGATTCCGTAAAGTTATTTGAAGAGTTTGTTAACAGTCCTTTTGCAACTCTGAAACATATAATGTTATTGTTAGTGTATCATGTAAGGCAAAATAATAAAAAAAATATTCTGGAAATACAGCCAAGCTTTTAGAAGTCTAAACACGAATTATACAATTTAAAAAGACTGAAAATAATGACAATGATTTCAAAACCGTAATGATTAATAAACTTATATCATTCAATAAAAATAAACTTCGAAATCATTATCAAAATTTGAAGGTAATATTAGGGATGTAGTCTCTGTCCGAGTAACCAAAAGTATATAAAATAAATTTTATATGTCAGAGATGTATATGGTCGCTGGGCATCCAAATACAATTAATAATAATTATTCCAAGTCCTTAGAGAAAAAAGGCCAAGTCAGAAGCACCCGCAACCGACCAGTATGTATGAGGATATGTATGGATGTGTTTGAAGCGAAAGAAGTATGTAAGCACCGTAGGTTTTGGCGTTCTCTGGTCTCTGCCTACCCCAATGGGATATGGGCGTGAGTATATGTACTTAGATGTACATGGTCTCTAAGCGTCGAAATTAAAATAAATAATGAAAATAGGACCATTTTAATATTGTTAGAGATGTATAGTAAAGTCTCTAAGCGACTCCCTAAAATTCGTCACGTCCGAACGCTAATTGCTTTTTCGCTGGTTGGTCGACGTAGGGACATTTGGGGT
The DNA here is from genome assembly GCA_905163555.1 of Notocelia uddmanniana. Taxonomy (NCBI): domain Eukaryota; kingdom Metazoa; phylum Arthropoda; class Insecta; order Lepidoptera; family Tortricidae; genus Notocelia; species Notocelia uddmanniana. The sequence goes on along the minus strand of LR991058.1, from coordinate 25,961,066 downwards.
ACAATGAAACGAAAAATATATTAATGGTAAAAAAAATTAATGGCTTATTTTTGGATTATTTTCATTTCGAAAAATCAACAACAGTTCTTAAACTATCGATTAACATGTGACGTATAAAGCGCTCTTATTAGCCGAACCATAAGCGCGTGAAATTGTTTGAAATTTGAATAAATAACGGCCTTGTTCCATTGTACTCCCCCTTATTATCCCTAGGCGCTCTTCATTTGTCGATGCGCAGGCGGTACGATAGGAAAAAACTGTCAGCTGTCAGTGTCAACCAATATCAATGCAGTACTGCCCCACTTCTGCGCATCGTATTAGTACTGCGCAAACGTAATACTGACAGTAATTCGTCAAGTGAGGAAATTTCACATCAGTAAACTTACGTCAAACAACAAAATACTTATGAAATATCGATCCCGCCCCGCCAAGTCAGGAAGTCGCCTTAGAGATCATAACAACGGTACATTTTATTAAATAAAATATTTTGTATTTGTACTCCGTGTTCCACTGTGTCCCCACTGTCCCTACTATACTTTTCCTTCGCGCACGGAGAACTAGGTATCTTGAGTTCGAATAAAAAAAAAATATATTTTAGGATACTTACCTTGGATAACTTTCACATTTCCAAGCCGGAGCTGGAGCCGGAGGTCCCGGGTTCGAATCCTGGTCAGGGCATTATTCGTGCATTTACCACGAATATTGTTCCTGGGTCTTGGCTGTTTCTTATGTATGTATGTATTTATCCATATGACTATGTATAACGCCGTCTAGTACCCATAGTCCAGGCTTTGCTTAGTTTAGGACTAAGTCGATTTGTTTAAGTTGACCCCCAATATTTATATTTTTTATTTCATTTATTTATTTTAGAAAAATAAATTACCAATAAGTTTTCAAAGGATTGTGAGAATACTACTTGTTGTGCCTCCTTTCAATTAAAGATATTTTGTTAATACTAATTTATGTTCAATGCAAAATGTAAAATGCACGCAAAACTGTCAAGGGACTCTGACTTGGCAGTGTATTTCTGAAAGTCACTTTTGTATACAGATGTATGGAAAAAGGTATGGGTGCCTAAATACTTATGAGCGATAGTGTATGTACAGTCGCGAGAGAAGTTCGTCACTTTTCAACTCTATTTTAATGCTGTTAAGGTCGAAAAGTGACGAACCTTTTAAGCCCGCGAATATACATGCAATGCAACGTATTCGAATAGATATTACGCATTCAATATTTGAACAGTCTACGACTACTGTGTATTTATATTTAGACGACGATAAATATAGCAAACAATATACGTGTTTAAGCATAGAAAACTTCGTAGACATCATGAATAGTCAATGACAACCACTTTGGCTTTAAAAAATTGAAAAATAAATTGTTTTCTTCCCTTATACAACAATGTTCCTACTTTCTTTAAGTAGGTACCTAGAATAGTACGGCTACTCAGGAGCTAAAGTGCCGGTTCTTTCGTTTGTTTTTTGTTTAACTTTTATAAGGAGATGTTCTTTATTTTGAATGGCTTTTTAAAGCATACGACCTTTTTTTTTTTTTAGGTTTAGCCTAGTTGGTAGTGACTCTGCCTCCGAAGGTGGAGGGCCCGGGTTCGAATCCCGGCGAGGGCATTTATTTGTGCATTTTTCACGGATATTTGTTCTTGGGTCTTAGATGTTTTCTATGTATTTAAGTATGTATTTATCTATATAAGTATTTATATCGTCGTCTAGTACCCATAGTACAAGCTTTGCTTAGTTTGGGACTAGGTCGATTTGTGTAAGATTGTCCCCTAATATTATTATTATTATTATATTAATGTATAGCCACAAGACAACCTATAACACCGTTATGTATTTATTACATTGAGAGAAAATAAAAATATGTATATTTCTATTTCCCCCAAGGAATGAACGGTCCTGCACGCTGCATCCTAGCGGATACCCGCGCCCTTTACCAGGTCATCAGTCCACCTTGTGGGGGGCCTGCCCACTCTGCGCCTTCCGGTGTTTACTGTGTATTTCAGTGATTATACTTACTAATATCTCGTTGTCCAGTGCCCATAACACAAGCCTTATTTGTTAGGGCTAGTTCGCTATGTTTAAACTGTTTAAAGCCGTATTCCTATTTGTCTGCCGGGACTTCTAGTGACGCAATAAAACGATATTGTGTCATACATAAATCTGATGTGCTCTGACTTGACTGAGCTATTACTTTAGCAGGCGGCAGAACTCATCGAAAAGCGTTCCCAAATGTTTGCTTATTTATATTATGTTCCTACTGTGCACAGACTTGGTCGATGATACCATAGAGCACTGCATAATTAGGTGTGAATCAAATGGATCATATCCGGAACACCACGCTGCGCTCCAAGACACAACTAGTCGATGTTGCTCGGAAAGCGGCTTAGTTGAAATGGAAGTAAGCTGGTGGTGGAACTTGGAGCTGTAAAGATTTTACTTAGTCAATCATTAGTTTCGGAGATTAAAAAGGTCTACACAGTAAAATAAGTCCCTGTTAAAAAAATATTTTTGGTACATACTTTTATCGTCGACTGTATTTTTTTCCACAATCATCAACTACTCGTTGAGAAGGTTCGAATGAGTCCAAACACGATCGGTTTATGTTGTGTAGTTTAGAATTTGTTATGGTCACCGTCTGTTTCCATCATCAGATCAGCTCGGTGGTACCATAATGTATGTATTAGCACCAAACTTACATAAGTATACCAAATTTCTGCTCAATCGGATCAAGATATCTCTGCTTCAAAATTGAGTTGCAAATTTCCACTCAAACAAACATACGTACATTGCAAGTTATATAAAAGCCTATAAAAAGCTAAATAAAATTTACTTATTCTCCGCGTAGCTCTACGCATTTATTACTTCTTCTTTCTAATTGTGAAGTAATATGATCCATAACAAGAAAAATTAAAAGAATTTTTAAAAACCCGACTGCTTTTGATGTTTCATACCAATGAACTACCATCATTTGCACACATGTGAATACGAATCTAATGACACCTTTCAAACTAAAATCCATCGAGTCGTTCCGGTTGCAGAGCGTTCTAAACATTTGAATTTGGCGCCAAAAACCCGCCATTTCCTATTTATTTTATTAACCGACTTCAAAATTTCAAAAGAGGAGGTTATCAATTCGGTTGTATGTTTTTTTTTTTTTTTTTTTTTTTTTTTTTTAATGTTTGTTACTCCATAATTCCGTCATTTCTTAACCGATTTGAAAATTTTCATGAACTAATCAAGCATTTTCATTCATAAAAGTGACATTTGATGAAGTGGAACTGCTGATGATGATCAGAACGGAACTCTTCAACGACGCGTAGTTCACGTTTGGCGATTTGTTCTCTTAGTTTGTCAAGCAAGCAAGGTTTTTCCATGATTTCATGAGGAATTGAGGGTACTTAGTCTTCTACCATTATAAACATACTTATGGCCATTTTTGTATTTTATTGTATGGAATCTAAGAGTGCACCATCTAAGATTAATAATCTTTCACCGGACTCCCCCATTGAAGTCGGTTTTTTTTTCTTAAAAATTATTTTGATATACCTAGTGTCACTCTCACAATAAATACAAATCTAACGACACCTCTCAAGCAAAAATCCATCGAGCACAATTTTACATACATACTCTCGAAAAATATAACCGTACTGGCGCAGTCGGGTAAAAATGTCTATTTTCCAAGCCTATAAAATAATCCTCTACAGTGGCTTTGACTTCATCATTTATGGCAAACTTCTATGCACCTAAAAAAGTTCGAGCTGGAAATAGGTGGAAATTATAATGTTCATAATAAGACATATAAGGGCATGACGCAGCAAATCATACATATCAAATGATACTTCCTACTTTAAAAAAAGTCGACTTGGGTCCGGATGCGAACCCACGAACTTGATATTGAAAGCCACGGGCCTTACCGCTCGGTTACCGTGGCCCGGTCGCGGTGGTCACAAATCAATAATAATAATAATATAGCTATTTACGATACAAGGGTTGTAAAACAAAGAAAGGCTGATATCGCAAATGTTTGGTGCCCGAGCCGCAGGCGAGGTTCATAAATATGCGAGAGAGGGCTTTCTGTTTTACGACCCGTGTTTTGTACATTCGCCTGCGGCTCGGGCCTCAAACATCTGCGATATCGGCATTTCTTTTTTTTACAACCCTTCTATCGTAAATAGCTATTATTGCCCATCATAATATCAGCTGAAGGAGGTCCAGTGTTGGGGTGTTATTTACAAACCAACTAGTCCTCACCTGTCATGTCAAACCTCACCCGTTTTTTATATGGGGATCGTCAAATATGACATATGGCAAGTGTCAATTTCCATATAATAATGACATTTGTCGATTTACATAAAATAATGACATTTGTCAATTTCCATATAATAATGATATTTGTTAATTTCCATATAATAATGACATTTGTCAATTTCCATATAATAACGACATTTGTCGATTGCCATAAAATAATGACATTTGTCAATTTCTATATAATAATTATATTTGTCAATTTCCATACAATAATGACATTTGTCAATTTCCATATAATAATGACATTTGTCAATTTCCATATAATAATGACATTTGTCAATTTCCATGTAATAAAAGGTGTGAGGTGACAGGTAAGGACGAGTTGATTTGTACATAAGAGGGCTGGACATAGGCCTCGCCCTAAGAGGCACTCTTAACGATCGGTCCTGCGCAACCCACATCTAGCGGACTCTTAAGCTTACTTTAGGCAATTTCCTGATTTTTGGAGTGGAGGCGCTACCAGGTACAATATCAGAAAGCTGTCAGCTGTTAGTGTCATCTTTCAATCGATACCGATTCATTGCGAAGCGATACGAATGCAGTTCTTTCCCGCTTCCGTGTGATATTACAGCGTGAATACTGATAGTATCCCATCAAAAAGGGATCGTCATGGCACCAAAAAGCTCACCCTTTAAGTCAGATCGTTTTAAGGATAAGCCAATCGTAAGCACCAATGTTGTAGAATCAATAAAATACCGAGTGTATTGGTTCACCTAAAGCCCAACAAAAAATCCAATATGGCATTGAAATGTGAATCGAATAGAGAAAGCAGGAAAAGAAGTTGAAATCCTTCGTTTCTAAAAACGAGTGTCACAAAATAAATGCAAACTATGTTTCAACTGAAAACGTTTTAAATTCCTTTGAGTGAATAAGTATCAGGTAGGCCCGTGGAAGGCAAGATTAGAAATCCAACACAACCATTAAATAGTTATTTGTTCAACAAGAGAGCAAAGTAGTTTATTGCTGCGAGTGTTGATGTTGAGTCCCGAGAAATTGAAAGATTTTATAAATATTTTATTCGAATCTTGAGCGTAGCGAGGGACTCAAAGCATGAGATGCAAATACCTTTGCTCTCGTGTGATACATACAACTTTTCACCTCAGCGGCAAGAACATAATGCAAAGTAAAAGTGACAGAGAGAATGAAGTTTAAATGTGCCAAGTTTGTATTTACATCCCGCAGTATGAAAAGATGACCTGCGACTAACCTACGATATGAAAAAAGTTTTTCCATGCTCGCAGCAAAAAATATTGCATTTTGTTCTCTTGTTTCAAGCAGCCAAACCGCCATGTTCGTGAAAAATTAAAAAAATCATATCAATTAATAACAACACACACGCATTACTTTTAACAATCTTTATCTTTGTGAAAGAATACCAACGGTACAATTTCAGAACGCTCCTTAAAAAATAGCGCGAATAGATTGTTTTTGATTTTTCTTTCCTTCTTTCGTGCGCTACAGATATAATAAGTGTTGAATATTATAATAATAACTAGTAAATATTAGTGATCAGTGATGAAGGCTGTATTTAAACATACATTTCGTCTAGTTTTTAGTGGGCACGCAAGCCGACTCGCGCAAGACATACAAAAATAATACATTACTATAGAGGCCGGGAAACGAAGGGTTACAGGCCAAGTAGGTATAGACAATGGGTCATTTTGAATCACTTGCTACGCTCATAATTCAATTTTAGAGTCTTACGCTTGCTCGGGACACTAAATCAGCACTCGCAGCTAAAAAAATAGTAGAGGTAGGGCACAGTGAAACGTCATCTCGCTCAAATTTGTAGCAGCCCAACAGGGGAAACCTTACAGAAGACCGCAGCCATAAAAAGTTCACTTCTTGCCCCTTAGGTACGAGGCTTGCACTGAAAGTGGCGGGAATCGAATACTTATTAATTTATTTTTAACATGTATTATACCTTTTTATAATCTCTGAAGTTTCCTTATCTCAACACACTGGCCACTTAGAAAAAAAAAAGTATGGTTCGGTTTCAATTGTTTATTGAAGTCGTCGAGTCACTGCTTAAAATGGAATTGTGCCGTGAAAATTTCAGAGCTATGATTTATTATGACTTTAAAAGTGGACTAACACAAAAACAATGTGAAGAGCGGATGGTTGCTGCTTTTAATATTGAAGCTCCTTCAAAGACTACAATATACAGGTGGTATTCAGAATTTCAACGTGGCCGTGTATCCCTCACCGACGAAGTGCGTGAAGGTCGACCAAAATCGGCAGTCACGCAAGAAAACGTCGATGTTGTGCGTCGTCTGATAAATGAAGACCGACATGTGACATATCGGGAAATTCAAGAGCACCTGGGTATTGGAATGAGTCAAATACAAATTATTTTAAAAGAAGAATTAGGCGTGAAAAAGTTATTTTCCCGTTGGATACCTCACCTATTGTCTGACGAGCAGAAAATAGTCCGTGTCAATTGGTGCCGCAAAACTTTGAAAAGATTTAACAAGGGACGCTCAAATGCTGTTTATAGCATAGTATCAGGTGACGAGTCGTGGATATACGCTTATGAGCCTGAAACTAAAAACCAATCCCGAGTATGGGTCTTCGAAGACGAGCTCAAACCCACAAAAGTTGTTCGTTCTCGCAGTACGGCTAAGAAGATGGTGGCTACGTTTATCTCTAAATCTGGTCACGTAGCTACTGTGGCTCTTGAGGATCGTAGAACAGTCAATGCTGATTGGTACACCACTATTTGTTTGCCGAACGTCTTTGCTGAACTCCGAAAAACAAACCCTAGTCGTCGCATCATCCTTCACCACGACAACGCCAGCCCACACACCGCTCGGACAACAACTGAGTACCTGGACGGTGAAAAAGTCGAAATATTGGACCACCCTCCATATAGCCCTGACTTAAGTCCCAACGACTTTTTTACATTCCCCAGAATCAAGGACAAACTGCGTGGTCAGCGGTTTCAGACGCCAGAAGAAGCAGTGGAGGCCTATAAAATAGCCATTTTGTCGACCCCTACTTCAGAGTTCAAAAAGTGCTTTATGGACTGGTTTGAACGCATGCATAAGTGCATGAAATACAAAGGAGAATATTTTGAAAAACAATAAAAATAAATAAACTCACTTATACTGCATATTTTCTTCTATTCCCGAAACTTTTAGTTAGGTATGTGGTGTTGTGTTCATGGTGATGAGACTGGTGAGTAAGGTAGCTAGAGCTCCCGATGATGCGCTGTGTTTGGTAGTGAGGAGCCTGCGTATGTTCCTAGCTTGACAGCTGGAGACGTCTGCGGGTACCTCACTCTCAACACAGCACATCCCCAGGTCAATAAAGGGTCGGCAACGCACTTGTGATTCCTCTGGAGTCGCAAGTGTCCATAGGCCACGGGCCTTACCGCTCGGCTACCGTGGCTCGGTTGCGGTGGTCACAAATCAATAATAATAATAATATAGCTATTTACGATACAAGGGTTGTAAAACAAAGAAAGGCTGATATCGCAGATGTTTGGTGCCCGAGCCGCAGGCGAGACACCATAGTGTCTGCTTACTATTAGGCAGGCCCTAAGCTGGTTTGCCACTGTCGTAGAATAAAAAAAAAAAACAAATTTGGTCTCTTGTTGCGCAAATAACTATTTCGTAGTCCTGTGGTTAGAAATTACTAACATGAAAATCAAGTCTAGGTAAAGAAGCAAAAACCACATTTCATAGATACTGATTAAGGAAGCATCTGTTGGGTCTCACGATGATGGGTAATTCATCCAATGACAGATTGCGTGTGTTTGTTATGTAGACAAATGTTCTATATTGCTGTTATTAAGGAAAATGCTTCTTTATTATATATTGTACCCGTATATAATTATATATTGTTTTCATTTCAGAATACGCCTGGCCGTAATGTTTAGTTTTTTTTTGTAATTGTTAAGCAAACAAAATGTGAATTCGTAATTGGCTAATGACAAAATAAGATGAAACCTTTTCTAAATATGTTGTAACTTGTGCTGTGGATTTTTTATCGTTAAATAAATAAATAATTTGTAGCAGAAGCTTTTGATGGCAAACATCTAAATCGGTTCAGTGGTTGAAGCATGAACACGTAACAGATAGACAGACGGAGTTACTAAATATCGTATTAATATAATAGTATACGTTAAGATTACCCGACCCTATTATACTTAGTACCCTATCAGTATGCCTTACAGTTGTATACACAATAAAGTCTTCCACAGCTACACGATAATTGAAACCGCCAGCTATTTCTCTATCAAACCAAGACGGCACCTTTTTAATACCACCCCGGTGGCAAACAAGCGTACGGCCCACCAGATGGTAAGTGATCACCGCAGCCTACGGACGCCTGCAACTCCAGGGGTGTCACATGTCCGTTGCTGACCCTTTAAAAATTTATACAGATCTTTCTTAAATAACCCCATACTGATGTCCCTCGGGAAAACCTCGGCTGGAGCTCATTACACAACCGGAGCGTCTTATGGAGGAAATTCGTCTGAAATTAGGTACCTTCTTAACTATTCCAAATTCAATCTTATTATATTAACTGCCGGAAGGCGCAGCGAAGGTGGGGCCCACAAGGTAGACTGATGGCCAGGTAAAGGTCGCAGGAGTCCGCTGGATGCGGGTGGCGCAGGCTCGCTCATTGTGGCACTCTTTGAAGGAGGCCTATGTCCAACATTAATATCATCATCATCATACCAGTCCTTGGGCTGGTATGATGATGATGATATTAATTGCCTGTGTGTGTTTTGGAAGGAGATTTGTACAATCTTCAGGGGACTTCCTGACTTCGCAATGTGCGATCGGTAAGTGGTATTATGCAGTGGTAGTATCACTTGACGACATGCTATCAGTATTACTTTTGCGCAGTAGCAATTAGCGAGTTTTATTATTAAGGACACGAGAAATCCATTTTGATTCTCCCACCAGTTTTAATACTGCTGTCAGTCGTTTAATTGACAGGTTATAAAGCTGGAGTAAATAGTACATTACTGCAGAGGCCGTGAAGTAAGGGATTGCTGGACGAGTTTGGGATAAACGGCCGAGTCGTAGACGAGGCCGGATAAAACGAGTCCTGCAATCCATGTTCCGGCCGAGGATTGTATAGTACTTTTCTTAAACATGTTAGAAAAAAACTACAATGTATAAAAAAAAACTAAAAAATACAAAACGTCCAAAAATAGCAAAGCATCACGACAAATAACGGAAATTAAATAAAAACACGAAAAATGCTACAAAATACAAGCACCATTTAAAAAAAACACGAAAGAACTTAAGAATACTATAAAACACGTAAAAACAAAAAAAAAAACTAAAAACATGGAAAAACAAAAAAAAAAGTCGAAAAGTACAAAAAAATACGGGAGCCATATACAGGTAACTTCATGTCGTCTTTTCGTGACATTAATGCATACATTTAGGCGCATGTTTGAGATAAGATTATTTCAAGTAACTAACGTAAAACGCATCTGCGAAAGTGCTTTACAGGGCTTTTAAATTTTAAATCTTTTAGTAAACGGCTCTCGTAAAACCAAGACCATATCTAGCCCGATTGTGATTTTAAGTGATGAACTTGTAAGTTTTATTATTGCCCCTCACTTCACGAAGCTTAACCTTAATAGGGGGATCTAGTTTTCTCTCAGGGTCGAGGATAAAACTACCGCAGTCACTTCCGCAAAAATTACGTCAATAATTTAGGATTAGGTCGACCCCGATTTAAAAACGAAAGGAAGGCTGCTTCCTTCTTAGATAAGAAAGCCACGTTTCCATCAAAACTGGCAATGTTATGGCGGCCTGGATTATATAACGTGGCTAACTTAGGTTAGGTTATAGAGATAGAAGGTATTACGTATCAGTAGAGTTAAAATAGTATTTTATGCAACAGTTCCATAATAAAGGTTCTTAAAATTTGAGAGTCGCTGTAACATAACGAACGTAGCGAGTTATCTTCATAAAAGACTCGAGAATTTTAAGACCTAATTATGTAAGGTGAATACGATATTTTTTCTACGACGGCAAAATAATTTGATTTAAATAAAAATGCGATATGGAGGCAGAATATGGGCATTAACGTGTGCCTCTTTAAAAAGAAAAATAAAACAGTTGTATAATGATATTCATAATTTATGAAAATCCATTTTGATTTTGCCACCAGTCATATAATGACTTGTCTATGGTATAGACTTGCATCTGTATAAATTTTTTATTGTTTTAAATAGATTATAATGCTTGAGCAGAAAAATCTATTTAATGACGTAACACACAAGGCTGTTTTTTAATTACCCATAGCTAAGCTGAAAAACGAGTCCGAAATAGACGCATTTTGTCTAAGCATGTCACTCTTGCACTCTTTTTTATGAACAATGGGATTGCTCTTGGCCAGGGGGCAAAGATGAGGCCGACGATGTAGCGAGCTCATCCAGAAGATGCCTATTCACTCGTGTCTTAAAAAGGTCTAGGATATATGAACTCACTAGCATGTTAATAATATACATACATATACGTATAGTTATTACCCATACTAAATTAATTTTGTATTAAGCAGTAACGCAGCTATCGAAAATTCCAAATTTCAAATTAAAGGGAAAAATTGAATTGTACGCCTCCCTTAGGCGATGTAAGAGGGAACTATTGAAGAAATTCGTGCACGAGCTTGGTTGTTCAGATAGCTCAGAGGCTAGAGCGATTGGCCGCGTATGCCAGATGTCGCAGGTCCGAATCCTGCTCAAAGCTTTAATTTTTTAAATTTTTTCCTTTTAATTTGAAATTTGGAGGTATTATATTACCCATATTAGAAAGGGAAACACTAAGATGAAGTCGTCAAAATTATCGCGGTATTCAATATTGTTGGATTTTCCTTTAATATTCATCAGTATTCACGTGATACCTATCTTGATATATGAGTGTATTGCGTGACAATGTTAACCGGATAAAGGACCCCATTGGTTCTTCTTTTAGTAACCGACTTCAAGGTTTCAAAGGAGGAGGTTATCAGTTCGGTTGTATGTTTTTTTTTATGTTTGTTACTCTATAACTCCGTCATTTCTTAACATGATTTGGAAAATTCTTTTTTTGATTGTAAGTATATATATCTAAAGTTGGTCCCGTTTTTGTCAAAACGCAGTTTTGACGATGGGATTCATGAGGAATTGAGGCAACTCCTCAAATCTTAAAGGGAAACATAGTGATTTTTATGTTTTTATCAACAAATTGAGCATATTCATCCAAAAATGTGACATTTGATGAAGTGGAACTGCTGATGATGATCAGAACAGAACTCTTCAACGACGAAAAGTTCACGTATGGCGATATGTCCTTGTAGCTGTGTTTGTAAGGCAAGTTTTATTTTCACGATTAATTTTTGTCATGCTCGAGTTCTGATGATGGGATCCATTAGGAATCGAGGGAACTCCTCAAATGTGAAAGGCACACAAATAGTGAGTTTAGTATTTTCATGAACTAATCAAGCATTTTCATTCAAAAAAGTGACATTTGATGAAGTGGAAATGCTGATGATGATCAGAACGGAACTCATCAACGACGTGTAGTTAATGTTTAGCGATTTGTTCTCTTCGTTTTGTTTGTCAAGCAAGCTAGGTTTTCAGGACACATTTTCGTCAAGCTTGAGTTCTGATGGAGGAGTCCATGAGGAATTGAGGGTACTTAGTCTTCTACCATTATAAACATACTTATAGCCATTTTTATTTTATTGCATGGAATCTAAGAGTACACCATCTAAGTATAATAATCTTTCACCGGCGTCCCCCAATGAAGTCGGTTTTTTTTCTTAAAAATTATTTTTATGTGTGTGTTTAAGATAAGCGCTGGTAATTGCGCCAGCACCACGCTGAGATGGGATCATTTTATGCAATACCCATTATTACTGTTTTTTAGTATTTCTCTTTTGTTGTGTTGTATTATTGTATTGTTACGAGTAAATGTTTTCTATTTCTAAGTGAGTCTCTTTCGGCTCCCGTTTGTAGCCACAGATAGTTCTTATATGTGGTATCTCCTATCTCTATGCTCTCGTCATCATAAGTCTCATGTTTGTTTATATGAACACTTATTATGCGACAATAGACTTATTAATTTTGCAGATGATAAATAAATAATTATTTAAACAAAATCTTAAGAAATTATTGGTTGAAAAGTGTTATTATTCGAAAGATCAATTCCTAAATGATACGTCATTGTCTAAATAAATGTCTAAATAGATATTAATAAATAATGCAAAACGTAAATAATGCACAAAAATGATTATTTATATAAGTAATAAAAATTATTTTATTAATAATAATTTATAAATTTATTGTAAAATTTTAATAAAGTTATATGTGTTAATTTAATAAGCAATATTGTATGTAAAATAAAATAAAATAAAGCTAATGTTAATTTTATATTTAAGTTATAATTGCTATGTATCCTAGCAGGGTTCATGTGAACGCAAGCTGTGATAATGCTTTTTGTATAAGACCTTATGTAACACATGATTATAATGCAATAAATTATGAATTATAAATTAATAATTCATAAGTGTCATTCATCATGACAGATGATTTAAACAGCGCCTGTACAGTCACAGCGCCATTCCGGGAACGACTTTTGCGCCATGTTTATGGCACGTGAATTGAGTGATACTGGGGAATGAATTCAATATACCTTTTTACAAACTTTCAGTGCTCTTCAATCTGTGTTAGTAACAGCTTATATCGGCGCAACTAGTATCCTGCGAGGCGACTTCAGGTGCAGAACTTCAAAAATCGAACTTCGTGTCGTGCCGTCCCTTTCACTCTCGTGTGACGGAAAGGGACGGCACGATACGAAGGTCGATTGTCGAAGTTCGGAGTGGGCCCTCTGTTCGAGTATGAGATAGAGCGAGATACGTAAATTCATGTCCCTCATATCGCAACTTTTGTATAGCTTTGGTACCGCTCCGACTGTATTCCACCAAAGATGGCGTTTATCAAGCAATAGCTGGACTTTCAAAGGCTTTTACTTTCAAAAAGTCGAATCTTACAACTGCATTTGAAAGTAAATGTTTTTAATGTTTACTGTCTCTTTCTAAAGTTGTTACGACAAATTGATGTGTGAATATGTGAATGTAACCTTGCACTATCTAGATGATTTCAGTAAAAAAGGTTCTTAAAACTTGTTTCTTTTCTTACAGTACAAGCAGTTCAGCCCAAGATGACGATACAGATTGGCCAAGAAGCGTGCTTCTAGAAGATTATTTGAGTCAAAACGGCACTAACAGTACTTTGGGTAAGTTAGTAAGGTAGACGCCAATTGAAATCGGAAATAATGTAAACAAATCAGTTTACCTTCATCACTCCGTTATCACGCACTTTCAAAGAACGAACAAAATGACAGTCTTACCAACCATTTATAGGAATAAACCTTGTATTTATATGTACATGAATTTGCAGTTAAAAAATCCGTACATCTATATAAACGTCAAAGTCCTGACTGACTCACTTAAATCAACGCCCAGCCCAAACCGTTGAACGTAAAAAGCTGATTTTTTCACGATTGGTAGATTATATAACGAAAGTACCCATAAAGAAGGGGTTTTTGAAAATTCCACCCTTAAAGGGGTAAATAGGGGGTTAAAGGTTTATATGGGGATGGAGTAAAATTGTAGGTGAGCGACGTTGTGTACGGACTCCTTATGACAATACAAGAAAAGTAATTTTAGGATTTTAAGAAAATCTACCCCTAAATGGGATAAATAGGGGTGCAAAGTTTGTAAGGGGATGGAGGAAAATTTTAGGTGAGAGACTTGAAACTTTGTGTATAGACTCCTTATCACAATACAAGTAATGTAATTATAGGATTTTTTAGAAACTCACCCCTAAGTGGATTAAATAGGGGTGCGAAGTTTGTATCAGGATGGAGTAAAATTTTAGGTGACAGACTTGAAACTTCGTGTATAGACTTCTTATTATAATACAAGAAAAGTTATTTCAAGGTTTTGGAAAAACCCACCCCTAAGTGGGTTAAATAGGGATGCGAAGTTTGTATGATGATGGAGTAAAATTTTAGGTGAGAGACTTGAAACTTTGTATATAGACTCCTTATTACAATACAAAAAAAGTTATTTCGGGGTTTTGGAAAAACCCACCCCTAAGCGGGTTAAATAGGGGTGCGAAGTCCTGACTGACTGACTTAAATTAACGCCCAGCCCTAACCGTTTGACCTAGAAAGCTGAATTTTTCACAGTAGGCGGTTTATATGACGTTAGTAACCTCTAACAAGGGTTTTCAGAAATTCGACTCCAAAGGGGTTAAATTTGGGGTTGAAATTTTGTATGGAGATCGTGTGATTTTTTTAAAGTAAAAGTGTAAGATTTTGTACAATGATGCCTCATCTAAACATATGAAAAGTACTTTTACGGTATTTCAGAATTCACCCTCTAAATGTGTAAAAGTGGGATTGAACGTTTGTATGAAAAACATGTAATTCCTTGAATAAGAAGTCTAATTTTCAGCATACACATTGCTCATGAAGAAGCTACAAAACTAATATTAGCGTTTTTGGGAATTTATCCTCTAAGTGGTTAAATAGGGGTTGAAATTTTGTATAGAGGTCGTTAGATTTATGAAGTAAAATAATCGGGTTTTCGTACAACACGCATTATCTAAAGATATGTAAACTACTTTCAAGGGATTTCGAAATTCACCCTCTATTTTTGATTGAAAGTTTGAATGCAAAACATGTAATTCTTTGTCCTAGCCTGGTCAGGTAAATCTCTCCAGTCCGATCTTTTCGTGGCTTTCCTTCTATAACATGTCACTCCTAAGGTCCTGGTGCCCTTTTCGACGCCGTCTGACCATCTCAGCTTGAGAAAGATTGTATGGGAAAAAATCTAAGGCGAGTAAGAGTTCTACGCGGACGAAGTCACGGGCAAAAGCTAGTCTATACATATAAACGTCAAAGTCCTGACTGACTCACTTAAATCAACGCCCAGCCCAAACCACTGAACCTAGAAAGCTGATTTTATCACAATAGGTTGTTTATATAAAACTAAGAAGGGATTTTTAATAATTCCACCCTCAAGGGGGTAAAAAGGTTGAAGGTTTGTGTGTGGAGGGAGTAAAATTGAAGGTGAGAGATTTTGTGTACGAACTCCTTATTATAATACAAGAAAAGTAATTTTAGAGTCCAAAAAAAATATACCCCTAAATGGGATAAATAGGGGTGCAAAGTTTGTATGGGGATGGAGGAAAATTTTAAGTAAGAGACTTGAAACTTTGTGTATAATCTATACACAAAGTTTCAAGTCTCTTACCTAAACACAATACAAGAAAAGTGATTTCAGGATTTTGGAGGAACCCACCCCTAAGTAGGTTAAATAGGGGTGCAAATATTGTATGGGGATGGAGTAAAATTTTAAGTGCGAGGCTAGAATCTTTGTGTATAGACTCCTTATTACAATACAAGAAAATTCATTTCAGGGTTTTGGAAAAACCCACCCAAAGCGGGCTAAATAGGGGTGCAAAGCTTGTATGGGGATGGAGTAAAATTTTAAGTGAGAGACTTCAAACTTTGTGTATAGACTCCTTATAACAATACAAGAAAAGAAATTTTAGGATTTTGGAGGAACCTACCCTTAAGTGGGTTAAATAGGGGTGCAAAGTTTGTATGGGGATGGAGTAAAATTTTAAGTGAGAGGCTAGAAACTTTGTGTATAGACTCCTCATTACAATACAAGAAAAGTGGTTTTAGGGTTTTGGAAAAACCCACCCCTAAGTGGGTTCAATAGGGGTGCGAAGTTTGTATGAGGATGGAGTAAAATTTTAGGTGAGAGACTTGAAACTTTGTGCTTGTATTGTAATAAGAAAAATGTCCTTATTACAATACAAGAAAAGTGATTTTAGGATTTTGGAGAAACCCACCCCTGAGTGGATTTAAATAAGGGTGCAAAGTCCTGACTGAGTGACTTAAATCAACGCTCAGCTCTAACCGTTTGACCTAGAACTTTCGATTTTTCACAGTTAGCTGTTTATATGACCGAAGTTACCACTAAGAAGGGATTTTTAGAAATTCGACTCCTCTCGGGGTAAATTTGGGGTTGAAGTTTTGTGTGGAGATCGTGTGATATTTAAAGTAAATGTGTAAGATTTTGTACAAAGACGCTTCATCTAAAGATATGAAAAGTACTTTCACGGTATTTCAAAATTCACCCTCTAAATGCGTGAAAGTGGGGTTAAAAGTTTGTATGAAGAACATGTTATTCTTTGAATAAGAAGTCTAATATTCAGCATACACATTACTCATGTAGAAGCTAGAACATAATTTTTTGGAAATTTTCCTCTAAGGTGGTTAAATAGGTGTTGAAATTTTGTATATAGGTTGTTAGATTTTTGTCACTCGAAGGTGGAACCGCTACTCAAGTGTATAAAGAAGTGCTACAATAAAATTAACCCTACCTGTAGTTGTAATTGTCTACATAATAACTACGATTTCTTTCGCATTACCAGAATGGATACGTGTGTGTATGCGAGTTGTGTTTAGTTATTGTTAACTTGGTATGCTTTTTAAACAACAGCAAAATACGAGTAGACTACAGTTTATTGTTCTGCGCGTGCGAAGCCGCGGGCAAAAGCTAGTCGTTTATATTTCAGTATAAATAAATTTATATTTAATAAACTATGATTGAGAACCGGGCTCGCGTAGAGAGCGCGCTCAAATAGGACGCTACGGGCCTTCGACATTCAGGTTCACTTAGCGATCGTTAGTATCCGCGTGGGTTTGCCATTCGGGCCTTCGGTCCTCGGGATCGCGCAGTGAGTGCGCTCTAATGGTAAGCTTCGGGCCTTTGGCCTTTTCAGATTTGACATTTCTGAAACTGAACCAACCCCAACCCCCTCTCTCTATGTCGTAAATTTATGCAATCTTTCAGATCGTTGTCCGATTAAAATATCGCTTCTCTTGTTCAAGCGGCTAAGTAACTTTATGACGTCAAGTGAGCTCAGCATGTTTAATAATGCATTAGAAGCATACGCCTGAATAATTAATAATATTAAGGGTACTAGACGGTTTACTCGATGCTCCTAGTTATTACTCATAAATTTTATAATACGAAAAGTTCATCAACTTCTCGTATCATAAAATTTATGAGTACATATTAAACTTATATTAAACATGAAGTAACACACTTTTCAAGAACTTGAGATTTAGCAAAATTAATATAAATTTAGTGGATAAGTTGGATATATATTCTGCTCAGTTGAAAAATAGTAAATCAAAATATGAAACTGACACACAGATATTGAAATTAAAAATTCATAAGTTGGAGGACTCAATAAAATCTTTAGATAGGATGAATGAAAATTCAAAAAAAGTTATTAATGAATATTCATTAGCCATGGATGATTTAATAACACAAATTAATTATAACTCAGAACGGTTTGAGTCATTGACCAATGGCCAGTCATGTTTATGTAAACAAATGAGTGGTCATTTATCAGATGGTCCATCGAACCCAAACCTTTGTGCCAGTGTACCTCCACAAGAACAAAATAATAATAGCTCCTTCCACACTTCAGAAACGAACACACCTAATGTAATTATGTACTGTGATGAGTTTGGAAGTAATATGGGCACATATCTAAGCGATCACTTAACAGGGCTTAGCGCAATAAGCAATTGTCTGCCTTATAGTAGCCTTGATAATATGTCAAATCAAATTAAGAGTGATAATAGTATTCATTCTAAAACAACACTGCTTATTCTTATGGGTAACAGAGGAAATGTGAACAAACATAATTTAATTAATTTTTTTGAAAAATTGGACACATTAACTGTAAAAGAAATTATTATGTTCACATTCCCCTATTGTCATCAGATTTCAAAGGCAGAAAATGACACTAGATATAATTTGAATATAGCTCTGCATAATTTCTGTACATATAGTAGTAAGTTTAGCATAATTGACACTAACAAATATGTTGGTAAACATAATTTATTGACTAAAGGTAAGTTTTACCTTTGTAATTATTATAAAAGACAAATAGCTTTGTCACTATCCTATTTATTTGACATTTCTGCCAAGAATTTGGCACATAACTCTGCTCCTATTGAGCAGTTCAATATACAGTTGGAATTGGTTCCAGTTTTAACCAATCATTTAAATTAGATTTTAAGACAAAGGAGTACTCAAACTCTGGCAATTTAGTTATTAATAAATTTAATGAAAGATACTGCCATCATGGAAAATATATGCACCTGGTTCACCAAAATATTCAGTCTATTAGAGGAAAAGACTTACAGATTGAACTCTTTTTGAATGATTATAATATTGAAATATTGTGTGTAACTGAACATTGGTTAAAAAATAATGAATTAATGCCTCAATTTAATAACCACCAGGTGGGAAGTTCGTTCACCAGACTCAGTTCCATACATGGTGGGTCATTAATAATATTACATAATAAATTAAAATTTAAGGAACGTAAGGACATTGTATCCTTGTCTGTTGAACGGACCATAGAAATAAGTGCAGTAGAATTAGAGCAATTTATTGTTGTCTGTGTGTATAGGCCGCCATTAAGTAATTTTGACCTTTTTGAAATCATAATGGAATCCGTGCTACTTAAAATATCACTCTCTAGTAAGAAATTACTTATATGCGGAGACTTCAATGTAAACATTTTAGAAAATTCAACAACAAGTATCAGATTGTTGAATCTTTTCAAATCTTGTAATTTGAGTCATATATTTACGGAGCCTACTAGAGTCACTGCTACAAGCGCCACCTGTATAGATAACATTTTCACTAATATTATTCCAATCACTAAAAGTGTAATCAGTAAATTAGAATCAGATCACTTAGGTCAATTAATGGTATTTGAGACATTAAGAAGAAATACCCTGAGGAAACAAATAACTATTGTACCAGTAACCACGGGCCGTATGGAACGAATGAAGCAAAGTCTAGTCCAGGCGCTACCCTTTCTGTCTTCCGATATGAGTCCAAACGAAATGTACAATTCATTTTTTCACACTTTTATGAAACATTATAATGCGATTTTTACATCCAAATCGGTCGTGGTTGGTGGGACATCAGTTTTTAGTGAGTGGGCTACTGAGGACTTACATAAACGTAGACAAGCACTGTATGCTTTATATGAGGAACGCCGGTTTAATATGAGTGATGAATTTAAGGAACATGTCAAACAATATTCTAAGAAATTTAAAATAGATTGTCATATAGCTAAACGTAATTTTATAAGCCAGAAAATTACAAATAGTTCGGACATTATCAAAACAACATGGAAATTAATTAATGTGGAAACTGGTAGATCAAAGCACAAAATGAATGATCTTAAACTAAAAATTGATGGCAAAATTATAGATTCAAGTTTAGAAGTAGCAACAGAATTTGAAAAATTTTTCACTGAGATACCAGTATCCACAACAAAGACATTAAATTCTTCACCTTCGTCTGCCGTTACATTGTTACAAGATAACGCCTCAGAATGTAGTGGAAATCTTCATTTTGAATATGTTAGTACCCCAGATGTAATAAAGGCGTTTAAATCAATTAATGTCAAAAAAACTGGTGATCTCTGGGGAGTCTCTGTCCATGCTGTCAAATCTCTAATAGAAGTCATAGCGCCTGACTTGGTAGTTGTATTTAATAACAGTATTGACTGCGGTGAGTTTCCTGATCTAATGAAACATAGTAAAATAACTCCTTTATTTAAATCAGGTAGCACTTCTGACCCTACTAATTTTAGACCAATATCTGTGCTACCAACATTTAGTAAAATTTTTGAAAAATTAGTTTTGTCCCAATTAATAAGACATTTTAATACAAACAATTTAATGCATAATAAGCAATTTGGTTTTACGCGGGGTCGCTCGACAACCGACGCGGCTGTTGAGCTAACTAAACATATATTCGATGCCTGGGAAGAGTCACAGGATGCCTTAGGTATTTTTTGCGATTTGTCCAAGGCCTTCGACTGCGTATGTCATGAAACATTAATCAGGAAACTGCACTACTATGGAGTTAGAGGATCGGCACTGAATTTGCTAAAATCTTATCTATATGGTAGAATACAAAGGGTCGATGTGAATGGACAGCGATCACCGGGATCAGTGGTCTCGATGGGTGTACCGCAGGGATCAATATTGGGACCTTTCCTATTCCTTATCTACATAAATGACTTGCCATACCTCGTAAAGACCCACCATGATATAGTATTGTTTGCAGACGATACCTCTCTTATATTCAAAGTCAAACGACAGCAACAAGCTAATAATGATATAAACAATGCTATTGCTAAAGTAGTTAATTGGTTCAATGTCAACAATTTATTGTTAAATGAGAAAAAGACCAAATGTATCAAGTTTGTCACGACTAACGTTAAGCACAATCAAACAAGTGTCATTGTGAAAGATGAGGAATTGGAACTAGTGGATAGTACAGTTTTTCTTGGATTAACATTAGATTCCAAACTCCAATGGGGTCCCCATATTGCTAATCTCTCGAATAGACTGAGTTCTGCAGCTTTTGCCGTGAGCAAGATCCGCCAACTGACAGACGTGAAGACAGCTCGATTAGTATATTTTAGTTACTTCCACAGTATTATGTCGTATGGTATTTTACTGTGGGGCAGTGCTTCAGATATTAATACCATTTTTGTTCTGCAGAAGAGGGCTATTCGAGCAATATATAAAATGAACCATAGAGACTCACTTAGAGATAAGTTCAAGAACATTAATGTAATGACATTGCATTGTCAATACATCTATGATAATATTGTGTATGTACATAAAAACATTGTAAATTTCAGGAAGAACTGTGACATACATAATATTAATACTCGAAATAAACACAAACTCGCGGTGCCCACCACTCGCCTCCAGAAAATTAGAAAATCATTCATGGGTAATGGTGTGAAGTTTTATAATAAGCTTCCAAGAAACGTAACTGAATTATCTATTAATAAATTTAAAAATTATGTAAAGCGTCAACTCATATCGAAAGCATATTATAGCACACATGACTACATGAATGATAAAACACCGTGGGATTAATTGTGACTGAAATATTAATGAATTAATCATTATGGCATTAAATATTAATATGATTTTTTTTTTTATTTTGATTTTATTCTAGAAACTGTCTAGATTTCTATTTTTTATATTTTTTTTTATTATTATTATTATTTATGTTTTGACGATCCTATTGTGAATTTTACTACAAAATAATTTTAAAGAATAATAATAGCATCAATAAATTGCTCTAAATAATTAATTAATATATATGTTAATACATGTTATAACTGACGATTCGAAAGTGCTTGTTGCTAGGCCTATTTGAATAAAGAATATTTTGACTTTGACTTTGACATGATGACGTAAAAAAGGTATAATAATATCCAGTGAAATGTTTTATTTATACGGAATACTAAAGCCCCATCTAAAACGCAAAAAAAGAACAGATATTTGTGAAGTATTTACTTTTCTTATTTATTATTTTGCCATTTGTACCTACCTAAGGTATTCATTCGGTGCAAACCTTGACAATAGAAATGACAATGGGATAGACTTGGCCATACAAGCTTTTGCCCGCCATTTTTTTTCGCGTAAATTCATTTCCGTCCGTAACATTGGGGAATGATATTCTAAATAAAAATTATCCTTTGTTTATGTTTTATGCTTCCGTGCACGTGAATTCATGGGCTTATTTCTCTTATCTCATAAAATGGGGACTTTTAGTATGTATTTCCATTGTGTTATGCATCCGGAAAAAAAATCATTTCCAGGTAATTTACTCTGACTGCGACTAACCTAGTTTTTAATTTATATTTTCAAGCTTTTATTAAATAGAAAGTTTTTTTTTTTATTTTATCGTAAAAATTGAAAAAAAAACTTGCAATTATTAATTTTCCCTTAAAATGGTTTTTTCGATAACTTGCGTGTGACGTCATAACCAAGAGTCAATTTGTAGGAGCTATTTCGGAAAAGAAGACATTGATCAGCTCTAAAAACTGGTTCGAATGGTAATATTTTTACCCACGACGGAACGGAGAAGGTATATGCGTTTAGGGTGAGAGGTTGTTTGTTTGTTTGTTTGTTTGTGTGTGCACTTCAATATCTCCAAAACGGCTTGACCGAATTGGATACGGTTTTCTGCAATGGGTTCGTGGTTCATTTGGGACGAACCCCATAATAATTGTTACGACCATAACTCGCCAGGGGGCGCTGCAGTAAACATTTTTTGCTTGAAAGTGGGTTTGTGCTGGTTTGAGCGCATTTTCTCCGGAACAACTTCACCACCGTGGATGATTTCGATAGTGCTGGGTAAAGAGTACATGTACTTGAACTCTGAGGATCAGATGATGGAGCAAAAAACATAGTAGGGAACTGTACAGGGGTTCGATTACTTACTGTTCGTTTTTGGGCCCTTTTGTTTATGTTTGCTTAGCAGCGATTGTAAATGAACTTCTGAGGGTCTGATGATGGAGTAAAATAACATCACACAGAACCTTTCGAAGGCATATAGGTATATGGCTATGTTTGGGCTCTTTTCATTGACGACCTGTTTAGCCTAGTTGGTAGTGACTCTGCCTCCAAAGCTAGAGGTCCCGGGTTCGAATCCCGGCCAGGGCATTTATTTGTGCATTTTTCACGGATATTTGTTCTTGGGTCTTGGATGTTTTCTATGTATTTAAGTATGTATTTATCTATATAAGTATGTATATCGTCGTCTAGTACCCATAGTACAAGCTTTGCTTAGTTTGGGACTAGGTCGATTTGTGTAAGATTGTCCCCCAATATTATTTATTTTATTTATTTATTTATTTTTCATTGAGTTTGCTGAGTAGTTTCTGCACATGGTATGTTAAGGGTCTGATGATGGATCAGAACAATATTGCAGGGAATCTTATTAAGGTGATCATTTAGTGAACCGTGTTTCGATTGTTTGGCTGGTATGAATTGAGAAACCTCTTCACATGAACTGCTGAAGGCCTGATTATGGAGCAAATCAGCACCATAGGGAAGTTTGCGAGAGCACATATATATGCATTAACGTGTCGTGTTTCTTTTGATAGTGTTTTCTGAGTAGCTTCTGTGTATGAACTGCTGAGAGCTGTAGGTATGATGAAACAGAATAACATAGTAAGGAACTTTGTGAATCCTCATGGATAGAATACCGTGATATAGCTCTTTAAAAAGTGATGACTGAGTAAGTGATAGTAACTTCTCTAGCTATAACTACTCATGAACTGCTAAGAGTAGAATTTTTGCTCTTTATACCCGCCACGGAAGAGTAGGCTTAAGTCACATGTCCCCCAAACAGGTCTGCTTATCTAAATATTATGGTTTCGGTTAAAGTAGGTATTATTGTGTAGTTAGAACTTATCGGCGATACACGACGTGAATATGCCATGGGACACACTACGCATGGATAAAACTATCGTGTTATGTTATAAAACTGGCTTAGTGCGAGTGGGACCGTCGCGCACGAAGGGTTCCGTACCATTATCCATATGTTTTTAATATTTGTTGTTATAGCGGCAACAGAAATACATAATCTGTGAAAATTTCAACTGTCTAACTATCGCGGTTCTTGAGATACAGCCTGGTGACAGACAGCGAAGTCTTAGTAATAGGGTCTCGCTTTTACACGTTGTAAAAACGGGACCCTATTACTAAACGACCCGACGGGACCCGATTACGTTGTTTCGCGGCTACAGAACTCTGAAAAGCACATTTATTCCAAAACGGGTTCACTAAATTTTATGCAGAGCAGAGCGCAATTAATATGGTGGTTGGTTACCCACGACGGAAAGGATAAGGTATAAAAATTTAGGGTAAATTAAGGGGGGGCGCTAGTCGGGTAACCTCCACGAGTGTCTGGGCTCTTCCTTCGCGGGTCTGGGGGAAGGGGAAGGGTTCTGGCCGGTGCGCCCTGGAGGCAACGGTAAGTGATTCATTTTCGGAGGGATCGTTTACCGGTGCTAAATAAAATGGAAATGGATTTTTAAATTATTGATTTTTATTTTATGATTATTATGAGTTACCAGTTTTTAACCTGTACCTATGTTATATATTTTGATTTTACTTGAATGCTCATCCGGTTTTTAGGTTATTGTGTTTGTGTTCTGTACCAATTAACAGTAGTTTTGTAAGTCATTTGTAATTTTATTAACACTTTATGGGCAATGCCTGAAATAAATGGTTTTATTATTATTAATAACCCGGAGACGGGGTCGCTCTGGGTTTTCCTCTGTTTAGCGGAGGACACTCCAGATGCGACCAATGGGGGGATGGGGGGTTCCGCATTCGCAAGACTCCCCAGGTGCGGCGAGAGGGACAGGCCATGCCGTATGCCTGTAAAAATAACTACGGACTCGTAACCCTAGCTTCGGCAGAGGGCCGCTATGGTCGGGAGCGGGGGCTGACACCGTCAGGCCGGGGCCGGGTGGTGACTGCGAGGGAGAAAACCTCTTTAAAAAGTCACAAGGGGACCTGAGGGGGTGAATCCGGGGTTTTTCACTCTCTCCCAGCGTGGAGGTCCTTTGGTCGGCAAGTGTGTGGTGTCGCCCTGCACGCTTGCCGACGGGTGGGAGACGCTTGCTTCAGCAGTGAGGGAACAGCTTCGGCTGTTGCAGCAGGCGGTGTTCGCAGTTGTGTGCCTTGGCGATCTCGTGTCACCGCCACTAATGCTGCGTGATGGGCATACCCTGGTGGTTTTAGACAGTAGTCCGGGCGGTTCCCGGGAGTCCGTCATATCCGTCCTAGTTCCCCGGCTAGGCGGGATGCGTAAATGCATTTCCCCAGGTAAAAAAAGGATAAATTAAGGGCAATAGGCGCAGATTCTCCAAATCGGCTAAACCGATTAAGATTTTTTGCTATATATTCGTAAAAAAGTAAAAGTTTGTCGAAATTTAGAATGAATGATCCAAGTTAGTGATATTAAATTTGATGTGCTTGTGATAGAGGAAGGAGGATGTGAGTGTCTACGTGGGCTCGCATATACTCGTAGTGCGCGGTCTGAAGAGAAGCTTAGGACCTTCGGCCCCACGCAGAACTCGGATCGGCTCTACTTTGAATATTTAGCGATAGGATAGTGCACGAGAGTCCCGTGTAGGCTCGCGTACAGAGCGTGACCCTTCGCGCTGAGGCTTTTAGGCACTTCGGGCCTTCTCACCTGCGCGGAGCTCAGCTTTTGGTCTTGCGTGCCTTGCCACTCACCTTTGCGCTTTTGGCCCTCAAATTTAATTGTAAAGACACAGGTGGATAGTGGTTGCTCGCCCTTTGGGTCTTCGGCCCTCTGGCTTGCGGAGAGAACTCTCTCAAAGGACGCTCCGAGCCTTCGTCTTCCAGGTTCTCTTGTAAAACACTCGATAGGAAGGATCTACTTGGGCTTGCCCTTCAGGTCTCGGGCTGGCGTCGAGAGTGCTTTCTAATGGGACGCTTTGGGCATATGTCCCTACGCTGAGCTCTGCCTTCGGCCTAGCGTGCTTGTTTCCGGAATATATAGCGTTAAGTGAGAAACAACCATTGTTTTTCTACCATGTCGATGGCATACAAGCATACAGTCCGCTTGATGGTTAGCGGTTACCGCAGCTTATGGATGTTTGCAACTCCAGGGGTTTCAATGCGCGTTGCTGACTCTTTAAACATGTATACACTCCTTTCTTGAATAGCCCTATACTATAATATAATCCCTTGGGAAAACCTCAGGAGGGAGCTCATTCTACAACTGGAACGTTTGAGTGAGGAACGTATAGACATTGCTCTCTAAAAATAATAAAATAAAACAAAATTAAAAATTTTGAAAAACCCACGACGGATTAACCTAATTCAAAAATTATAAAATAAAGTAAATGTGAATCCCCCGACTGGGTATTTACGAAGTAAGTACATGGAGATAATAAATAGATTTCAAAAACGGTTGTATGGTCGCGAGGTACAGTTACAAAGCCAGAAGAATCCGTCGGGGGCTGCCATTGCCATGTCTGTTCCTAATTTCATTAAAATTTTAATAATAGTAAAGCTCGAGGTACATTACATACAGCAACTTAAATTGAAGTACCTATAACACGGACTTCGTAATCTTACTTCATTTCAGGGCAGGCAATGGCACCCCCCGACGGATTTTTCTGGCTTTGTAACTGTACCTCGCGACCATACAACCGTTTTTGAAATCTATTTATTATCTCCATGTACTTACTTCGTAAATACCCAGTCGGGGGATTCACATTTACTTTATTTTATAATTTTTGAATTAGGTTAATCCGTCGTGGGTTTTTCAAAATTTTTAATTTTGTTTTATTAAAGACAGGTTAACTAGTTGGCTTTTGAAAAATAAATGTTATCGGGTCAGCTATTTTCTCGAGTTATGCAGGTTTAAACAATATGTAGTACTTCTTATATTTGTCCTAGAATAGATTATTTTTGTGACACTGTTACATTAGTAACAGTTATTAATTAACGTACCTAATTGAATTGTAAAATATTTGCACGCCGAATACAGGATACGAAAATGATGTAATTAATTATCCTAAGCACTACTGTATGCTTAGCAAATAAATAATTGAATTGAATGGCACCATAAAAAAGTGAAATACTTAGCGTATTATACGCGATAAAGTCCCATTTACCAATAATATTGTATATAATTGAAAACATTTCAAACAGTATGAAATCTTAACTCATTTCGTTAATATATTAACAAGAAACCCCGAGATTTTATTTTTTTTATTTTTATAGCTATTAGTTTTCTAAATATTCACGAAAATGCCTACATCGTAGTAATGACGTCACTAGTATGAATTGTGACAGTCACAGAGCACAAAAAGAACGTTCACTTTCTTTAGTAAATTTGTCTTAGTAACAGTGC
The DNA here is from genome assembly GCA_905163555.1 of Notocelia uddmanniana. NCBI lineage: Eukaryota > Metazoa > Arthropoda > Insecta > Lepidoptera > Tortricidae > Notocelia > Notocelia uddmanniana. The sequence goes on along the minus strand of LR991058.1, from coordinate 25,933,890 downwards.
TTCTGTCTGATTTGTTACGTTGTGACGCCTTATTTGTCACTTACTTCTCTTTTAGAATGAGGAACGTTTGAAATTGATTTATTTATATAGAATTGGGATATTTTCCAGAATTTAAAAATGTGGTTTTACTTAACTTTTTATCCTCTATTTGATTTCGTCGGAAAAAGGCTTACTTGAAAAAATTAAATTTTGTCAATTGTTTCAGAGACACTGTACGACGTGCCGACGGGTATGATAGTGCTGCTTTCGTTCCTGTACGGTTCGATATCGGTACTGGCCGTTGTCGGGAACTTCCTGGTGATGTGGGTGGTTGCCACATCGCGGCGGATGCAAAGCGTGACCAACTGCTATATAGCGAATTTGGCGCTAGCCGACATCGTCATAGGACTCTTTGCTGTACCGTTTCAGGTAACTTTCATTTCTTTTTTTAGAATCCTATTTAAGGGCTTCGTACCCAAAGGGTAAAACGGGACCCTATTACTAAGACTCCGCTGTCCGTTCGTCTGTCTGTCTGCCTGTCCGTCTTTCACCAGGCTGTAATTCATGAACAGTGATAGTTAAACAGTTGAAATTTTCATACATGATGTATTTCTGTTGCCGCTATAAAAAATAATAAAAAACAGAATAAAATAAATATTTAATGGGGCTCCCATATATCAAACGTGATTTATTTGCAGTTTTTATAGATAATGGTACGGAACCCTTCGTGCGCGAGTCCGAGTCGCACTTGGCCGGTTTTTTAAATCACGTCGGTGGCAAAGAATTGTACTGCCCACTTGATGGTAAGCGGTCACCGTAGCCTGCAACTCCAGGGAATATCGCATGCGCATAGCCGATCCTTTAAAAATGTATACACTCGTTTCTTGAAAAATCCCATACTAAGTACTCCCTTGGGAAAAACTCGGCAGGGAGCTCATTCCACAACCGGAGGACGAAATTCCTCTGAAGCCGTAGTCATACTATGATGATGCGTTATGGCTCCTCTACATGATGGCCCATCCTATGGTCCAGCGCTACGGCCATGCGATTGTTGAACGCCACTACACGATGGCGACATTCAGTTGTGATCGAATCGTCTTGCGAGATGGACGTCGAAGCGTTAGCGTTATTTTTAGGGTTCCGTAGTTAACTAGGAACCCTTATAGTTTCGCCATTTTCGTCTGTCTGTCTGTCCGAGGCTTTGCTCTGTGATTGTTAGTGCTAGAAAGCTGCAATTTGGTGTGGATATATAAATCAATAAAACTGACAAAGTTGTAAAATAGAATCTAAAAAACATTGTTTTAAAGGGTACCTCCCTACACGTAAAGTGGGGATGATTTTTAGGGTCCCGTAGCCGCGTTTTCATAATCATGTACCTAAAGCGTAAACGCGTGTATTATACCTACATAGGCTAAGAATTTAATTATTGTATGCCCGAAAAGGGTAAAAACTGTTGGAACGTATAACATGTACCTACTAACTTTTCTAACTACACAGTTTTATTCAATAAATTTTCTGTTTCTGTTAATGGCAAAAATAAAACCCTTATGGTTTCGTCATGTCTGTCTGTCCGTCCGTATGTCTAGAGACTATGACCACTACAATTATGAAATTACGGTGGTACGAAGGTGTATGTTATGAACAGCTATAGAAATATGATGTGGGGAAAATATTAAATTGGAGGGGCACCCCATACATGTAACAGGGGTGTTAAATTTTTTTTCAATGCACATAGGTGTGTGGTGTATCTATGGATAGGCATTCAAGTTTTGGTGAGATATTAGGTGTCAAATTCGTAAAAAGTGTGTCCCCCCCCCCCTCTAGTTTACAATCACCATATCAGCCAAAGGATGTCCTCTGCTGAACATAGGCCTCCCCCCAAATTCACGGAGGGTATTTGCCATAATCGCCACGCTTGGCATGCGGGTTGGCGATCGCAGTATCTCCACCGTACTCCAGGGATGCTGCTGCCCATCCCCCGGTGGTCTTGGTCGTAGTTTTAGGACATACCCGGGTCCCCCCCGGGTCTAGTTTACAAGCTAGTTTCAAAATATGAAAAAAATCAAGATAATGTACATTAACTTAATTTAGTACTAAAGCAGTAACGCTGCTAACGAAAACTTCAAATTAAAGGGAAAAATTGAAAAATTTAATGCTCCGAGCAGAAAAAATTATTTAGTATGGGATGGCGCATCGTTACTGACGATTTCTCAATGTAATTTGAGACGTTGGTGCCGTTAATAGAAGCCTAAGTCTTCTACAGTAGATGTCGCTGTACGCCTACCTAAGGCGTTGTAAGAGGGAACTATTGAAGGATTTCGTGGACGAGCTTGGTTGTTCCGATAGCTCAGTGGCTAGAGCGATTGGCCGCGTATGCCAGATGTCGCAGGTTCGAATCCTGCTCGGAGCATTACATTTTTCAATTTTTCCCTTTAATTTGATAATGTACATTAACCTTTCAACTATTTTAGGTTTGAACAAGATAGGTTCAACGATTTTGAGATATTGCTAAGACTAGACTAAGACTTAGTAAAAGACGTATGAAACGCTGCGAAAGTATTTCCTTATGCTTTTTATTGATTTTTTTAATGTAAGTTCATTGGGCAGGTACGGAACCGTACTCTGAGCATGGCCCGACATGTTCTTGGCCGATTTTTATCCTTGTGGTTTTTATTACGCTGTCTCCCCGATATAATCTACAAAAACTTTATTATTTCGTGTTGAGGCCAGGTACACGTCATTTTCGATTTAAAAAAATACACAGCACGAACGTCCACACTCAACCGCGGTCGACCGCGCACTGCGGAGTGGGCCACGTGTAGATGCGTACCGCCATCGCTGGCCCACTCCCTTTGATGTGCGGCCGAAAAACGGACACCGCGGCCATCCCATTTATAAGATTAAGTGGGATAGTTGAACGTTTTTTTAAGAAATAAAAAAAGATAATCTCCGCCGCCTTCCCTAATTTGAATGTTTTTCTTTTCATTTTTCAAGGCCGCGAGCGCTATTGTGGCGCTGCCAGCCAGTGCGAAAAACGTTCCAGTGTAAGGCCTGAATCACATTGGCGCGGCCTGCGGTGGCGGTCAATGGTAAATTTGATAGCTAATGACAAGTTTACTATAGACCGCCGCGGCTAGGCCGCGCCAGTCTGTGAGAAGCTTAAATCCACTGACCTTATTAAACGTTCATAAAATGCCGTTAAAAGTCGTTTATCTTTATCTATCACTTTGACCTTTATGTTTATGAAAAAGGGACAAAATACGTGCTAGTTAAATGAAGTTTGTTGATTTTTATGAATTCAGGGGGAAATCAGTACAAAATGTTGGGATTTTAGCATGAACACTGAACATATTGAGAGATCTAAATTACCTACACTGAGTTACCTACACTATTTGTAGTGAGGCTTTAAAATTTCTAGATAGATACCGAGTTACAAAGTCGGTATTAGGAATAGCTACCTAAGAAAAAACCTGATTAAATTATTTAATGGAATCGAATTTCGAAGGTTCAATTTAAGCGAAAAATCTCTTTTAATTCAATTTAACCGGTCCTTTTTCACCGGTAACGGAATGGTAAATTATCTGGGAAACTGTTTTGATCCTATTTTCCTTATTGGATCTCAGCAGTTGATATTTCGTTCACGTCTATAGCTGATGTTATCAGCGCAGTCGTCCTGACTGAAAAAGCCTTATGTCGCTTTGATATTCATGTAGAGATGTGATGTTTTGAATTGCTTTTCAAAGTTCAATAGCAGTTTGAAGCATACCATTGGGTCCTTGGTGTTGATAAATAGATTGTGTGGTGAGCATGTGTGTTGTGTGTCTTTTATAACCTTGGTTGTTGCATATGTATTCATTTCCTCATTCCAATGTTAACTGTTGTAGATACAGACCAACTTTTGACAATGTAATGAAAAACAAGGGGTACATAGGGGATACCGAGGGGATGTTGTCCCCTGCCCGTGTCATGGGACGTACATTGAGACAGCACCCGCCAGGGTGTACAGGGACTATTGGTTGATGAACCAAAATGAAATCTAAATGAACCAGATTATTGGGTAACAAATATGATGGACCAATGGCTGGGCTATTGAATGAGACAGCGGACACCTGTCTAGCAACAAATGCCTCTCAATTTTATCTCCGGTAGACGGTGACTCACTCCCTGCTAGACGGGCCCCTTTAAATAGAGACATTACAAAATGGCCTAAGGGCTACACCGGTTAGATGACGGGGGGTAGAAGGGGGTGGCACTGGACTTTAAACATATAGCCAACTCTCCACTTAGGTGACCAGGAAGTATTAAGTTGAAATAAGAATTGTATACTCAAGTCTACAGTTTCTTAAAGCTGTTAAAAAGCTTAAATCAAAGTCCTAAGTTAACGTAAAAAACAGAGACGGCCGTTTAAGCCGTTTTTACAATATGTACCTACAAATTTGTACGTAACCTTCGGTGGGCGAGTCCAACTCGCACTTGTCCGGATTTTTGTTTCGTAGACAAAATGGCGAAAACTAAACCCTTATAGATTCGTCATGTCTCTCCGTCCGTCCGTATGTCACAGACGATTAACTCAGAGACTTTAAGCTCTACAATTATGAAATTGCACAAAAGAAAAACTTATAGAACAAAAGGCGGACTTAATAACATAAAGCATTTTCTACCAGTCAACCTTCACCCTTAATGAGGCAGAGGCGATTTAGCGACCCCCTGTGCGTGTCAATGGAATTTAAATCTTAGTCCTTCGATTTAAGTTACAAAATAGATTGCATTTTCGTAAAAAATTACTTGTCTTGAAATGAATCACCAATACGTAACTATTTTATTCATATATTTCGTTTATTGTAAAGCCATCTAGATTGTTGGTGCCTTATTAAGGCAAATCAGAAAAACTGTGGTTTTTGGTTTGAACAAGATATGTCTAACGCTATTATTAAAATCAACAACGATGTGCAATAGAAAACTCCTTCTACAGTCCAATTGACAGACATAACAAACAGACTTTACGAATGCCCGACCGATTGCATGCGGCCAGCAATGGCAGCAATGAGCTTCTAAGGCGGAGTAGACACGAACAAGTAATGTTCCGTACAATTTAAGCAAGGTTCACATGACATAAACCAACGGTTGTTACACATTACGAAACCAACACACACTTTCCCAGGTTTTTTTTTACCAAGTCGGTGGCTAACAAGCGTATAGGCCGCCTGATGGTAGCCGTCAACGAAGCCTATGGACGCCTGCAACTCGAGGGTGTCACATGCGCTTTACTAACCCTTTTGACTGATTGCATTGGAAAACCTGATGATGGGCAGGTGATGGGGTCGTCACAACCCTACTCCTTTTATTATTACTATTTGACAACAAATCTTTCTGGTACAGTCAACAGCAAATGTAGATGATAATTTTAGTACTTTGTCGCACTCACGTAACAATACTGCGACAGTTGGGATGCGTCAAAGTAGTGAAAGTGACAAGGTACTAAAATATTCAGCTACTTTTGCTGTTGATTGTACAAGCTTTAATTACCTACCTACTACTTTTTTTCCGCATTCATCAACTCGTTAAGACGCTGCCAATGAGCCCAAGCACGACGGGCTTATCTTGCGTAGTTTAGGTGTTGCCATGGCAACCTTCTGTCTCCATCATCAGATCGGCTCGGTGGTACCATAATATTGCGTTGTCACTGAACTTACACAAGTAGGTACTTATACCACAGTTGTACAGTCAGCATCAAAAGTAGCTACGCATTTGAAAACTAAACGTTTTATTAATAGGGAATAGGATGCTGGCCAAGAGCAATCCCTTTTTAATAAAAAAAAGAGCTTTTTTTTTTAATTTATTTCAGAAACATGGTTCCATATAAATGACAAAGATGTTAGTAACAATTAATCTTATGAACACTATGTTAGTAAAGAAGTACAATTTGATAGAAATAATTTAAATTGAAATTAATTATCAACATTAGTGCACCACTGTGGTGTGGAGCTGTATCCATCGCCGCAGTATCGGGGAGTCCCATCTCTCGGCCAGCGTTTGTAGGATGGTGTTCGTGGAGGCGCGCACTCGTCTCATCATCGAGGCGGCCCGCTTTCTGATTACGGCGTGAAAGCCGTCAATTTGCCGCTCCGCAAACATCGCGGAGGCGCTGCAGTGCCTCGGCAGCCCGAACAGCACCCTACACGCATCATTATACTGGACGCGCAGGGCGCTGTATGTACGTTGCGTATGTCTGACCCATAGGCTGCACGTGTAAAAAGATTGGCAGTATGCCCTAAAAAGGGTGACTTTAACTGTATCACTTTGACCCCTTCATATGCGTAGCTACTATTGATGCTGACTGTACGCAATTAAGTCTAGTTTACAAATAATTTAAACGTTAAAGATAAGATATAATAAATAAATGAATGATAATTGGATAAACATTAAAATAAATTCAAAGTATTATTACAAGTTATGCTTATAACTTATCTAATATGACATGTCAGATGATGCGTACAACGCTAATCAAAATATTTTTTCCTCGTTTTGGCGTAGAAAAACATTGTAACGAGGAAAATTGTTATTCGTGACGTCGAAATAAATGACGGACTCAGCTGTGTTTTATCCGTTAAACCCATACTTAACAGGGAATAGGCTTTTTCCGGGTTTCGCAATAATGTACTATTACTCACTGTCATCGCATTTACGAAAACCATTCCAAATCCGCCTTCAATTAAATTCCATAGAGCACAAGATACCCAGAAAATACGTAATATGAGAACGAATGGAGTGACTGATGTGGTGACAAAAATTCCGAGAAGCATGAGATAGATGGTGTAGGCGTGTAGAGAAGATGAATGAAACAAGATTAACAAAGAGACTATTTGATTTAAAACGATAGGAATGTACAAATGCTGGAAGGCGGTTTTTTCGACCATATTGGAAAGATAATCTAAAGAGTTTTTCTTTAAACCAACGACCCTGTATGAATAATTTCACGAAAACTAATGAAATTAGAGAGGTTTGTCAACAAAGTTTACTCCGAAGAACTGTTCGACATGATGCACACGGCCGCTTTCTACCATCGCACTGCTCGCCGTCGGCAGGGCATTCATCCTCACACCTTAGAACCTAAATAGTCGCGTACGGTACGGTTTCAGAGGAGCGCGCTTCCTCCCTCGGACGCTCCGGTTATGGAATGAGCTTCCTGCCGAGGTTTTCCCGAGAGACTACTGTATGGGATTCTTCAAGAAAGGAGTGTATACATTTTTAAACGGTCAGCAACGTGCATATGACGCCCCTGGAGTTGCAGGCGTCCATATGTTGCGGTGACTGCTTGCCATCAGGCGGGCTGTACGCTTGCTTGCAATCCACGTGGTATAAAAAAAACCGGCCAAGTGCGAGTCGGACTCGCGCACGAAGGGTTCCGTACCAGAAAAAAAACGCCAACAACTACTCTGTTGTATGGGAGCCCCCCTTAATTATTATTATTATTTTGATTTTAGTATTTGTTGTTGTAGCCACAATAAAAATACATAATCTGTGCAATTTCAACTATACTCGGCGAGTGGTAGCCATGAAAAAGGGCTAAAATATCACGTTTTTTGTATGGGAGCCCCCTTAATTATTATTATTATTTTGTTTTTAGTATTTTTTGTTATAGCGGCAACAAAAACACACAATCTGTGAAAATTTCAACTGTCTAGCTATTACGGTTCTTGAGATACAGCCTGTTGACAGACGGACGGATGGACGGACAGCGAAGTCTTAGTAATAGGGTCCCGTTTTTACCCTTTGGGTACGGAACCCTAAAAACATCGTAGTGAGTGGAAACTCTTAATGTATCGCACCTGCAGATTACCCTGCATGCCTGGTGATTACTCACCAAACAACCACGCGGTATTCGGCAGCGCGGCGCGGCGGAGGCGGCGTGTGTGACATGAAGCAGTAATCGATAGTTGACAGTTTCGGAAAGACCAAAAATGCAAAACCGCCTCCGGCCCGCACCGCACCGCGCCCGCTCTGTGCGTTTCGAGCTTAACTGACAATTTTTGTATGGAAAATGACCCTCCGGTCTACCTTACGCACGCTCGAAAACATTACTTACGTCATTATCCCGCTGTTCTAAGTTAGCTATTTTGATAGGTTCGGATCCTAAATAAAAAATCGGCCAATGAACTTAGTCTAAAAAAAGTAACAAGCAAAAGGGTTTTTTTTTATACCACGTCGGTGGCATACAAGCGTACGGCCCGCCTGATGGTAAGCGGTCACCGCAGCCTATGGACGCCTGCAACTCCTAGGGGTGTCACATGCGCGTTGCCGGCCCTGTAAGAATTTATACACTCCTTTCTTGAAGAACCCCATACTGTAATCCATTGGGAAAACCTCGGCAGGGAGCTCATTCCACAATCGGAGCGTCCGAGGGAGGAAATTCCTACGTTCCTTCCGTACTTCCGTACGGTACGCGACCATTTAGGTTCTAAGGTGTGAGGATGAATGCCCTGCCGATGGCGAGCGGTGCGATGGTAGAAAGCGGCCGTAGGCATCATGCCGAACAGTTCTTCGGGGCACAACCCATTTTATAAGGGAATACTTTCGCAGCGTTACATATGTCTTTTACTAGGAAGGGAAGACTTTTTACGATAACTCAAAAACAGCTTAAAAAAAGGTCCGCTATAGTTTTCGTTGAAAGTCTATTGAGTTTTACTTACACGTTTCTTTTCATATGTTTTGGACCCATAGTTCAATAGTTAAAGGTGGCGGGGGACAATTTTTTTTTTCTTTTGTATTGATTATTTTCGATAATATTCACTTTATCAAAAATGTTTAACGAAGACATCTATTCATTTAGAAAAATACCTATCCAACAACACCTAACACCATAGGGTTGAAGCAAAAAAAAAACATCCCCACTTTCCGTGGTAAGGGATAAAAAAAAATTATGGTCGCTGTTAAATTTTTTTTTTTTTTTTTTACGATTTTCTCATATTTATTGATTTATATGTATATCTAGCACTAATAATAACAGAGCAACGCCTCGTACGGATAGACAGACAGACAGGTAGACAAACGGACATGGCAAAACTATAAGGGTTCCTAGTTGACGACGGAACCCTAAAAATGTAAAAAGATATTGTTTTAGTTTTATTGCCAAAAACCAGGTGACAGTCGTCACACCACTCTTCTCATCAATCAATAACAGGCTAAAATTACATATTCTAAGTCAACGCAATCAAACGAAATATGTCTGAATCGATGTGTGTATATGTGTGTGTGTGTGTGTTGTGTGTACGTCATAAACGTCATAATATATGTATGACGAGTTAAGTGGCGCGTTTATGCCACTTAACTCGACATTCGCAAGGGAATCAAGTTCTACGACTACTTTGGCTTAGTTGGTACTGTTTGTAGTGACCCTGGCTACAGAGCCAGAGGTCCCGGGTTCGAATCCCAGTCAGGGCATTATTTGTGTAATTAGCACAAATATTTTGTTCCCGAGTCTTGGACGTTTTCTATATATTTCAAGAAGTTTTTATCTAATAATAGTATGTACATATATCGTCGTCTAGTACAACTAGTACAAGCTTTGCTTAGTTTGGGACTAGGTCGATTTGTGTGAGATTTACCCCAATCTTTATTAATTTTTATTTTTATTAAAATACATGTTAAGGAAAATATCGAAGGCTTTACATATATAACTGACAACTTAGAAAAGTTGAAATATTTCAGACATCGTCATTTCTAAGTTCAATATCTCAAAAATGGCTGAACCGATTTTACTAAGAACCATCGCTGGAAAACCTGCTTTCAAATAATAAAAAAACAGCTATCAAATTGGTTCGTGTCGGGGGTTAAAAATATTATAAAACGAGTCACTCTCATCTTTAAGATCGACGAATATCGCTCGACATGCTTCTGACCAGTACGCAGTCCATAATCATGAGCGGTGATCGCGGCATTCCGTTGAGCACTATTTACTGATCCGAAACATGTCGATAAAGACGTGACGTGACCCGTCCCATAATATTATAATCACCACCACATCAGCCCTAGGACGTCCACTGCTGGACATAGGCCTCCCCCAATTTCATGGGGGGTAAATGCCATAATCGCCACGCTTGGCATGCAATATTATAATATTATGTCTGAAACTCACGGTAGTTTTCTGTATAAAACTTTATACGTGTATTCATTTTCATTTTACTTCAAGTTAGCATGAAAACACTGTTTGAATATAACCATCATAAAGCGATAACCAAACCGTGATAAACACTAGGTAACGGAAGGTCTCATTAATACTAAGTACCTACTGGATGTTTGGAATAACGATGTAGAAACTTTAGGAGGTGGTATACTGGCCTATTAGGAAGAGTTTGAACCCTATTTGTTTTAATCAAAAGTGTGTTTTTTTATTTAATCGATTTTTCGAGTTAAAACGAACTAAACAATAAATCAAATTTAATTACGTTTAGAATTGGTTAATCAATTTATTGAGATGTTAATTAAAAGTAAATAAATTTGATTTATGCATAGTTTGTTTTAAATTTAAATTATCACACGATAAATTAAATTTAAAACGAACTACGCATTTAATCAAATATATTAAATGTAAAAAATACATATTGTTTGTGTTATTACATCGTTGTTCCATCTTTGCCCCTTGGCTAGATGCTGGCCAAAGGCAATTTCATTTAAAATAAAAAAAATGAACAGCCTGTTTGTAGAAAATATACTGGATAATTTGCATTGATTGAGGCGAATTCTATACGGAATTCTCGTGCGGCAAACAATTTCAACGAGCCCAAATCTCAAAGGATTTTTCGTTATTTCGCTACACACAAAACTTCCCGCCACAGCTCGATTGGGAGCAATCAGAAACTGAAACCTGTCACCCAATTTATTTCGCCTTCCTCGCTTCTTGACCCTTCTCTCCCGTGCACACCCACCCCATACGCGTGACGTTTAAAAGGCGATCGTTTTCCGTATGTTGTGTCGGGTACTCATGTCCGCAGGTCAAGATAACTTTTTAGGGGTCCGTAGTCAAAATGGCGAAAACAGAACCCTTATAGTTTCGTTGTCGTAGTATGTCACAGTCAATGTACTCGGAGACTATAAGCACTGCAATTATGAAATTTGGTAGAAGTTGTACCTAGGTATTCTTGAACCGCTACAAAAAAATATGTGAAATAACGAAAAAATATTAAATATGCCCCCCCTGGGCACCCCAAAAATGTAACTTGGGGATGATAAAAAAAATTCATTGCACATAGGGTATCTATGGATAGGCCTTGAAAAGTTATGCAAAGATTTAAAAAAAAACTTTATTATTTAAGTCAACCGTTGGCGACATTATTACTTATAGCTGTCAAAGTCGTGGAAAGTGTCCCCCCCTCTAATTTCCAAACAATGACGTGTGAAATTCTGAAAAATTTCAGGTGATGGAAATTAATAAATACTTTCAACAATTTGTAGTTTAAACAAGATAGGTATAACGGTTTATGAGAAATCGCAGAAAAACTGTCTTGCCCAAACAAAGGGACTTTAAGTGGCGTGAGTTCCCTATGAAGATTTGACTTTTTTTGGATTAAACGTAATGTATAGTGGTTTTACATACGGACTAGCACGCGTCGGTAAGAAACCGTTCTTTGTGCGTGATCCGACACACACTTGGCCGGTTTTTTTAGTATCGACTTTCGGTTTCTTTATATTTCTCTGTATAATGAGATGCACAGGCCTTAGCCATAATTAATTTATATCAATATTATATTTGTAATGATAATTAAGTTTAATTGTGATCTCATGATGTGTGATAAAACTGATAAATGGCGGAGTATGGAGCATAGGAACGATTAAACAGGTATTCTGGTTTATCGATCAAAAGAGCTGTTTAATTTGTTTGCCACTATATTGATATCTGCGATGCGCTAAGCCAAGTTTCCATAATAATCAAAATCGGCCAATAACATGTCAGGCCATGCTCAGTGTAGGATTCCGTAGATGCCCAATGAATTAAATTAAAAAAGGGAATACCTTCGCATTTTTTAAAAGGGATTAGAGAAACCAAGTCGTAGCCGACTATATATGCACCCTAAGCGTGAACGCGACCTTATGATGTTAGATAACTTTACTTAATAATAATAATAATAACGGTTTTATTCACGCCAAAAAATATAAAATAGCAATTACACACTTCTGCCAAACCACAATGCGGTTTGTTGGCAGTGGAGGCTCCAATTAATACAAGTACGAATCACAATAACTCTGATACTATAAGTACATATAGAAAAATAAAATAAATAATTTTTAAGAAAAAAAACCGACTTCGATGGGGGAGGCCAGTGAAAGATTATTATATATAACGAAGAGAACAAATCGCCTAACGTGAACTACGCGTCGTTGAAGAGTACCGTTCTGATCATCATCAGCAGTTCCACTTCATCAAATGTCACTTTTATGAATGAAAACGCTTGATTAGTTCATGAAAATACTAAAATCACTATTTGTGTGCCTTTCACATTTGAGGAGTTCCCTCGATTCCTAATGGATCCCATCATCAGAACTCGAGCATGACAAAAATTAATCGTGAAAATAGAACTTGCTTAACAAACACAGCTAGGAGGACAAATCGCCAAACGTGAACTTTTCGTCGTTGAAGAAATCTTTTCTGATCATCATCAGCAGTTCCACTTCATCCAATGTCACATTTTTGAATGCAAATGCTTAACTTGTTGATAAAAACACAAAAATCACTATAGGTTTGCCTTAAAGATTTGAGGAGTTCCCTCAATTCCTCGTGGATCCCATCATCAGAACTGAGTTTTGACATAAACGGGACCAACTTGGATATATATACTTACAATCAAAAAAATAATTCTCCAAATCGGTTAAGAAATGACGGAGTAATGGAGTAACAAACAAAAAAAAACATACAACCGAATTGATAACCTCCTCTTTTGAAATTTTGAAGTCCGTTAATGAAATTATGAAGTCGGTTAAAAAGATAGGCCAAGTTTCTGGGTAGGTACAAGAGTACAGCAGAACTAATACAGTAAACACCCACAATACTTGGGATTTTTAGAATGTATTATAATTATTGTATTGCATTTTGTATTTTACTTAATAAGACATTACTAACTTTCTTTTTAAATTGTTGCTTTGCGATGCACTTATTTTATAAGTCAGTAGGTAAATCGTTATAAATTTTCGGAATGAGGTACTTTCTACATCTTTGTCCATAGCCGCCCAACCCCAACCGCAATCCGCAATCGCCCTAACCGCATTTACGTAATTTCTGTCGATGGTAAAGAGAATTTCATATTTCATAAACAAGTAACAAGTTGCATCCGGAACACAGGTGTTTTATTTTCTAAACCACTTCGTATATTTTGATACTTAGTTAAATTACAATTGGGAGTAACTCGAGGGCCTCCAAGAAAGTTTTTTGATTAAGGGAACATTTTGGGAGACGGTCGCGCCGGCATTCGCAAAATATTCGTCCCCTCTTTCGTTACGGAGTTGAAAGTTATTTCGAATATGTACGAAAATAGGTACGCTTACGATCTGTTTAGTCTAGTTGATAGTGACACTGCCTCCGAAGCTAGAGGTCCCGGGTTCGAATCTCGGTAAGAGCATTTATTTCTGTGGAGAGCAGAAACATTTGTTCATGAGACTTGGATGTTTTCTATTTATTTTAGAATATATCTAATAAATATATTGTCGTCAAGTAATAGGTTTTTAAATAATAGGTTTATATCAGATATCAGAAAGGGTCACTGAGACTTTTTAACAGATACAATTGTTCGAAAAGTGCTAGAAGCTACTGAAAAATATTATCTTGCGAAAAGTTGTATTTTGCGACTCGTGCTTTTTAATTTCTATGAACCTTTGTAATTGGTTTTACTCGTAATTGGGATTTGGCAACAAAGCTGTATATGTCATATATTTCGACAGCCTGTTTAGCCTAGTTTGTAGTGACTCTGCCTCTGAAGCTAGAGGTCGTGGGTTCGAATCCCGGCCAACCAAAAATTTTATTTGTGCATTTAGCACGGATATTTGTTCTTGGGTCTTGGATGTTTTCTATGTATTTAAGTATGTATTTATCTATATAAGTATGTATATCGTCGTCTACTACCCAAAATACAAGCTTTGCTTAGTTTGGGACTAGGTCGATTTGTGTAAGATTGTCCCCCAATATTTATTTACTCAGACCAAGAAGAATAGCCGAGATATGCTAATTATACTCGTACTTCCTGATTTGTCGGTGCGGAGCGAGAAAACTGTTAGCTGTCAGTGTCAACTGCCAATCGAGTCAGCACCGCGTTTTATTGCGCCTGTACATTTAAATGAGTGATTCCTGACTAGCGCGGGATGCGCGGAAGCGGGGCGATATGAATGCAGGGAAGTGTTTGAGGTTAAGGGGTTGTAATTGACAACTCAGAAGTCGGGTGAATACTAGTCTTTATTCAAAGGATATATCGTTTTTATATAGTCTACGACAGTTATCCTTAGACATTGTAGATATTTAAAACTTAATGTATTATCTCTATGGCTATTAATTAGTATCGAGTATTGTATTACAAGGTTTATTGGTAGTAAAATGTGCAATGAAATATAATATGAATGAGGTGTTCTATTCTAATACATTCTCACGTATACGCACACAAATGCGTGTGTTCATATATGGTATCCATCCATCAGCGTGGGTCTTTTGACTCGCTTCAGAGACGTGCTGTGCGAATCGTTAATGATCCCAAACTCACAAGTGATATTGAATCATTAAGTTTAAGGAAAGACCTTTGCGTGTTCTATCGCTTTTATAATGGGTTGTGCTCCGAAGAAATGTTCAACATGATGCCCACGGCCCCTTTCTACCATCGCCCCGCTCACCTTAGGCATCCTCAGACCTTAGAACCTAAATGGTCACGTACGGTACATTTTCCGCGGTATTCCCTCCCTCGAACGCTCCGGTTGTAGAATGAGCTCTCTGCCGAAGTTTTCCTGAGGGACTACAGTATGGGATTCTTCAAGAAAGGAGTGTATACATTTTTAAAGGATCGGCAATGCGCCTGTAACACCCTTGGGGTTGCTGGCGTTCATAGGCTGCGGTGACCGCTTACTATCAGGCGTGTCGTACGCTTGTTTGCCACCGATGTGGTATAAAAAATCTAGGTATATCCAGTGTACCGAAGGAATCGGATACTTGTTAAAATGTATTAACATGGTGTTAATAGTATGTCTCGGGAGAAAACAATGAAAAACTGAAGTGTCGCAGTAAGATACTTTTTATTTCATTTTCTAGCTTATGGCAAGATACCACTTCTTTCACAGTCGAACCAAGAATGTCGCAACTGGCCTTGTCCCAAAACTCCTCACCGTTAATCCTCACCAATTTTCAATTCCTACCCAACCGGTCAATGATGTAAACGTGGACCAATCATCGCACAGTATTTTCGCGCCATTTAACCAAAAACAATATAGTGTTACACAGTATAGTGTTTATGAACGAGATTTAAAAAATAAAATATTTTAAAGTGAATACAGTTGAACCCTAACAATAAAGTATAAGTACTTGTATAGCAAACCCTCAACATAATAATAATAATAATAATAATAAAATACTTTATTGTGCACTACACGGAAAATTTTACAATGGTAAAACATGAATAGGACTTAGGTACGTAGGTAACAACAGGCGGACTTATCGCTAAAAAGCGATCTCTACCAGACAACCTTCAGATAGCGATACAGCGACAAGAAATGCGTTATTGGGCAGTGCAAATCAACAAAGATATGTAAAGTTACATACAAAGCAACATATACTACATATACTACACATATAACAGAATATATACTACATAACAATACGTAATATAAAAAATATAAATGTATATACATAGGAGAAAACAATGGCAAGGCAGCGCAAACAAAAAGGGAAAATAGGGAAGGGATACATGTGCAAGACTAACAAAGAGATAAATAATGGTCTTTTAGACGCTTTTTAAAATTAGGGAGTGATTGTGCACTCTTTATATTAATGGGCATAATGCAATAAAATTACAAACTATTAAAGTTAATCAAAATAATATAATGTATGAGTCATCAAAAAACCAAAAGACGTTTTATATCACCCAAGAGTAATTAAAATTGTACCAATAGATTCCTTATACTATACGAGGGGCGTTCAATTAATTCTCGATATTAGAATGAAAACAAAAGAATATTATAGCTGTTTTATTTTTATTTTTCAAAATACTCCTAACCTATGTTTATGCACTTATTAGAACGGTCAATTGGTTTTTTTTTAACCCCTCATAAAAATATTTTTTGTCTTTGGTGTCAAAATGCTCCTATACTACTGTCTTCAATGCTTCATCGTTAGAAAATTTAATTTCCACATAGATCCTTTTTGAGATTGGAAAACAAATAGAAGTCTCTCGGGGTCAAGTGTCGAATATACGGTGGGTATATAATAGTTTCAAGTGCAGATTTAAGAGCAGCAGCCTTGGCAATATGAGCACTATGCACAGGGGCGTTGTCGTAAAAGAAGCAGAACACCTTTGGCCAATTTTCCCCTTCTGTTATGTTTGATTACTATATATAATAAGGGATTATTTGGCATAAAATATTAGCGTAGTTCTCTCCTTTAATACTTACACCCTTTTCTTTATAATCGATCAGCAATATTCCATCACAATCCCAGAATATTGTGACGATGACCTTGCTAGCTGAAGGCACGACCTTGAACTTCTTGGGATGAGGAGTTCCTTTAATGTGCCACTGCATAGACTCTTGTTTACTCTCCGGGGCATAATGATGAACCCACGTTTCATCTCTGCTAACAAAATTTTGCAGTATCTTATCAGGAATTTCACCGCACACCTCAAGAAATTCGGAACAACAAGCAACACGCGTATTCTTCTGAAGCAGTGTCAGCATTCGCGGTACCCATCTCACACTGACTTTTGGCATATTAAGATAGTCATTAATTATATCGTGTCTAGTACCAATAGAAAGGTTGGTTCTTTAAGCTATTGATATCACCTTTACTCAACCATCTTCAGATATAATTTTCTCCACTTTTTAAATTTTCTGATGAAGAATCTTCGACGGGCCGACCAGCTCTTTGGTCGTCTTTGATACTCTCTCCCCCATTGACTTGACCACTTCTGAATTGTTGATAAAGAAGGAGCAGACTCACGGTAAACATCCATTTCTTATAATCCATTTCTTTTTTATAGATTTTTTATCGGCTTGGTCAGGAATTTTATTACCGCTCGGTGCTCTAATTTAACCAACATTAAAAAATCGCTCATAGTGATCACGTTTGTTCGGTACTTGCAAAAAAATAAAAGAACATCGCCGTTTGAATTTTACTTTTTTTTAAATATTAATGAATAACCTTTACCGGCCAGTATTAAAAAGTTTACCAAAGAGACTTTCTCAAAATGTAACCAAACACCAACATTATTGTACCTACATGACTATACAATGAATAAATGATTATGATTATGATTATGAGGTTTAAAAGATGTCAATACCGAGAATTTATTGAACACCCCTCGTAAAAAAAATGTTAGACACTCTGTTGTGATGTTGTAGACAGACAGAAAGAGTGGCAACGTAAGGGTTCCTTTTTCACTTTTTGGTACGGATCCCTAAAAGGGTGGATATCGCCTTTTTGATATAATACCGCATACCGCATTCCATCTACCTATACATTAGTTACGACGTTTTTCACATGTCTTACTAGACACCAGACACGTTTGGCTAACGTGTCAGAAAGGAAGGATAAAATGTGTCACATGTGGATATAATATATTGCATGATTGGATGGCGCAGATATTTTATACTAATTCGACAAAATTAATATTAAGTACGCACTTATATTCGGAAAAGGGATAAACAGGATACTTAACCCTTTTAACGCCATTCTTCATGTAACAGTGACACATTCGTAAACACATCTTCCTTAATAGAGTGTAGGAAGGGGACTTTGACAACGTACAGTCAACCAATTTCATTTCTGGGCTACCTCGTACCTTGTCACATGGACAATTATATGATATCTCTTTTAGCAGCTTTCATATTGATTTTCACTGTGATGATAAGGTACGAAGTGGCCCAGAAACTAAATTGGTTGACCGTACTTCATAACATCTTCATACAGTTGCTTTTAGCGCTGTTAGCATGACTACACGTGATACCTTCAAGTGTTCTTGGCTTTCAAAGGGCGTTCAAACATAAATATTAACAGAATATTCAGGTGTAGGGAATAAAATGGTGTAATAACAATGAATTATTTGTAATGTTGGCCTGTGTAGCCTAGTTGGTAGGAAACTGCCTCCGAAGCTAGAGGTCCCGGGTTCGAATCTCGGTAAGAGCATTTATTTATGTGGAGAGCAGAAACATTTGTTCATGAGACTTGGATGTTTTCTATTTATTTTAGAATATATCTAATAAATATATTGTCGTCAAGTACTCATAACACAAGCTTTATTGAGCTTACTATGCGACTAGTTCGATTTGTGTAAAATATTGTCCCTTAATATTAATTTATATTCAAAAAGGTTTAGGCTCATTATTATAAAACACAGGCAGGTAGGCAAGTCGGTGCCAATAAATTTTAATTAATAGTCCATTTTATACACGAAAATAGGCAAGTTTATTTTGGGAAACGACGATTTAAACGTGATTGCCGTCGATTACTGAAATTGCTTCCTGAAGGATATTTCGTAACGTTTCGTACGCACTTTAATTAGATCTTGAATTTATTTGGACGTTCAGAATAATAATACCTAACATTTTACGCTAGCACCACATTTCGAATGCGTCAATTCTGCTCCGAATTCGTGCCTTCGGGGTCCATGTTTCCGAACCATACAGAAATATTGAGAAGATCAGAGTTCACATCAGCCTGACCTTTGTCATCTTGCTGATTTGCCTGTTCCTCCAGATCTTCTCTATCCGCTTCACCGCTGTTTTTGCTATCTGGGCTCCGTAGGCCATCCGTAGTTATTAGAGATCCAAGATATACAAATTTATTTAGTACGGAACCCTAAAAATGTGTCAAAAAGTTTTAATGTTTGTTTCCATTGCCCCCAGTTCCAAGCTGCGCTGTTGCAGAGGTGGGTGCTGCCTCACTTCATGTGCCCATTCTGCCCGTTCGTGCAGGCGCTCAACGTGAACGTGAGCGTTTTCACACTCACGGCTATCGCCATCGACCGACACCGCGCCATAATAACGCCTTTGAGGTAAAAAAGCCTTTTAAAATAAATTAATTTAAATTCCGAATAGGGGCGGGGCGACCTTGATGCGTTTTATGTGGATTGACGGGATCTAGCACAGGACCGAGGCCGAAAAGAGAAGATGCCGTTACCCGGTCGTGAGACACAATGTAGACTACTATTGTACCTACCTACCTAAGTACAGTTGTTGTTCTAGTTTAATTGAGCGCATCGCCAACAAACTGTTTTGCAGTTTGGCGAAACCTTAACCATAGTACCAACTGTACATCACGTTATCTTAAATAAACTAAAAAAAAAAAAAAAACTATAAAAAATAGGAGATAATCCTTTAGAAATCAAACTATACCCGTAGTAAGCTCAGTAAGGTTGAGTGTTATGGTTAATAAAAGACGATTCTTGTGATAAATATAAAACTTACCAAATACATTATTATATACTACACAATTTACTCATTTCATCGTGGAAGTCATTGGGGGAGGCCTATGTCCAGCAGTGGTTGGACGTCATTCGGCTGACATGATGAAATGATGATGATGATGATAACACAATTTACTCAAATAATCTGCCCCTTACCGTTCCCAGTGCCAAAGTGCACATAATGCTAGCGGCATTCCCACGTTACTATGGACAACTTTTCTACCAGAAACGACTCGAAGCGGGCGTCCTCTCCCTTGTGTCACAGATCAAAGAATACGAGGGCTGTTCCGAAAGTTTTTAGCTGCTCTCACTCTATTCATGCCATATATGTTTTAATGATACCATTATGTGGGTAATTTCGATACATATGTGTTGGGGTGAAACTGTTGATGAAAGTCGCTTGGGTTTTTTTTAATTGTGTTTTAAGTACGACGTGTCAACAGCCCTATCTAATATGCGATGAACGGGTCACAATACCAATTTTGTGTTGCGGGCCAATTTTGAATAATACATCACCACAACTAATTTTTTCCCTGTCTCTACCCACGTAATTTGTTTCGATTGCATGAAAATTAGCGACTATGAGCAGGTGTCTCGAATATTAGTCTAGGTCGCGAGACTAGGGACTGGTCATCATCACGAAAAAAACTTAAATTAAATAAATTCATTCAGTGATTTTACATTAAAATCAGCAAAACTAAGTTAGGAAGTCACCCCGGGCAGTTTCCACTACAGCTGTTAGGGATTTCGTTGCCAAAACTATTTTTAGGTATCAAAAATAGTACTATTTTTGCAAATTTTTAAAAGCCCATACAAAAGGCCTTTTGGTAAAAGAGATGTGAAATAAAAATACTTGCTGCTTACTAACGATTTTATCTCAGCTCATAACTAATGAAATTACCCACATAATGGTGTAAATAAAAAATATATGGAATGAATAGAGTGAGAGCAACTAAAAACTTTCGGAACAGCCCTCGTACTAGTCTTTGTCTAAGTCGACGGCCTATGTCGCGCACTAAATTAAAAACCTTACTGCCTCCTTACTTATTTTGGTTTGTTTCCAAATTTTATAAAAAAAAAACCGGTCAAGTGCGAGTCCAACTGCGCCCCGTAGTGTTAAGCAAGATGAATAGTTTTGTGTCTTTGAATCCTTGTGGTCAGCCAAGATGAGTTAGAACGGGACAGAGAGTACGATCATTTTCGGCTGCTAACAAAATTTCTCAATTTAAAAGTATTCTATTTAAAATGTCAAATCCTATATAAACCAAAACGTCAGAAACGTCAACGTCAATTTTGCAGTTATGAAAGCAGAGACACCGACAAGTGAAGACCTGTCAGATATCACTTATCTGTCTCTCTCAAACTTACTGGTTTGTGCATTAGTGAGAAATAGATCAGATATACAGAAATCGTTCAATCTAAATGAGCGGATCTGCTTTACCCATATACTTGTGGTCGACTTTGACATTGATAAAGTTACGTATTTGACAAGCAGAGATTGACAGTGTTAAAGTTGATATTAAGCGGCAAAATTACGAAATTGAACTGTATTGGACTGTACGAATGATAATTAGATTTACCTATAGTGCGTTCGAAAGGTTACGTGATTACCCTACTGGTATTATTTACCTCTCCGACCCACCCTAGTGAAATCAAAGCACCGATAGTAATTCTAACGCGTCATTCGGATGTTTCACAAACCAAAGTCAAGGCAGACCGATGACAGGTTTACGGCTCAATTACATTATCTAGGCTAGGTGTGCCGAAGAACACTATTCTGGGCTATGTCTACATTGTCTACACTTAAGGGGTGTTGTAGCGCCAGTGGTCCCATAGACACATCACTCCCAATGGGGCATGATTTTGGGACAAGTACTTTGGTTCTAAAGTACCAGGGCAACGGCAGTCAGTGGCGGTAAGTGACAGTTCACGCTATAAATAAATAAATAAATAAATATTAGGGGACATTTTTTACACAAATCGAACTAGTCCCACAGTAAGCTCAATAAGGCTTGTGTTATGGGAATGGGGATATATACTCAGGACTATCATTGTTGCATGTTTTGGGGGTAAGAAATTTTCATTTTAAAATCATTTGAATGGATCGGGTATCAAACTCCTGTGTTGCCAATAAAATAAAATGTAAAATTGTCTCATGAGTCATGACTCTCGGGCTCCTGATGGTTGTTTTTAAAACTAATACTGAAAAAACATATGATAAACTGTCACGTAATTGGCGTAGTAATGATTTGAAAGGTTTAATTTCTTGTAAAACGTTTAATCGTCAATATAAATCATAAGCTGCTGTCAATTTCAACTTTGCGACAACTTTTAAGCTAAAAGTGATATTACCACGGTTCGTTAAAAAAATGATTGGTAAATTCTGCGGAACGAATAGCGTTCGAGTACTTGAAGAGAGGCCTATGTTAAATAGTGGTCTATTACGGACTGGAAATGATGAAACATATCTAAAATTTCAACGATTGATATTCCATGGGATCGCTCGTGGCCCAGTGGCACCCGCGTACTGCGTGCGGTATGCGAGGTTAAGCAATGTCGGGCGAGGTCAGTCCTTGGATGGGTGACCGCTTTGAGTGGTTACTAACTGAGCGCTCCCGTGCTTTGGAAGGCGCGTTAAGCCGTTGATCCCGGTTGCTGTCTTTGATAGCAGTCGTTAAGCCAAGTTAGAGGCCTCCGGGCGGCTTGAGAACTTCTAACAGTCAAGTTGCCCACTCACTTGACAAGCCTATTCCCAATAAGGTCGGTTTCCCTCTCGGGTTGGAAGGTCAGATGGCAGTCGCTTCCGTAAAAACTAGTGCCTACGCCAATTCTTGGGATTAGGTAGCGGACCCCAGGCATTCTTCAGGATGCAACTGTACTGGGAATAACGCTAGGAGGATGATGAATAATTATGTCTTTTGACAATGTGTATTAAGGTCGAGTTGCAACCACAGACCAGAGCTGCTACCGCGAAACGAAAACAAACAATGTTCGAATATCTCCCTCTCTGTCGCTCAAATATGCAAGTGCGACATAGAGGGGGAAATTCAAACTTCGTTCGTTTTTATTTCGCGGTAGCGGCTCAGACAATATTAAATTTGGCGCTGGCAGCTGAGCTGCTACCGCGAAACGAAAACAAACGAAGTTCGAATATCTCCCTCTCTGTCGCTCAAATATGCAAGTGCGACATAGAGGGGGAAATTCGAACTTCGTTCGTTTTTATTTCGTGGTAGCGGCTCAGACAATATTAAATTTGGCGCTGGCAGCTGAGCTGCTACCGCGAAACGAAAACAAACGAAGTTCGAATATCTCCCTCTCTGTCGCTCAAATATGCAAGTGCGACATAGAGGGGGAAATTCGAACTTCGTTCGTTTTTATTTCGCGGTAGCGGCTCAGACAATATTAAATTTGGCGCTGGCAGCTGAAACTTGTCAAACTTTCTATACAATCAAATTTTCACATACAATTCAAATATCGCAAGTTGGTCCGTGCGTGGGTGAAGATAGCGGCAAATTCTATGTAATAATATTCTCAACAGCTGTGTTATAAATCATTGTATGCCCGATGCCTCATTTCTAAAAATTATAGATAACATCAAACATACCCATATAGATGAACAAACAACAATTGTATTAATGTTGGGTGATGGTTCAAATATTAGGTACTCTGAGATGAAGGCTGAGTTTGACTGCCTGTCTAAGCTAGGTGCTAAAAATGTTATTATAGGCGCATTACCCTATTCTGCTTCTCCATGCAGTGCTAACAGTCATGCGTGTAATCTTAATAAGCTTATATATAAGCTGACGTGCCGTCATAGTGACGTTATATTTTTTGACACTAATAATGCTATTAGTGATTACCGTATTACAACTGACAGACTTGCTAAATCTTTAGCATCTTTTATTAATTCCGTTTTCGGAAATCAAAGCTCCCTCTCCACCTTGGATAGGACGACATCTCCAACTGCGGATTTGTCTTTAAACTGACTGTTAGGACAACAGAGAGGCACAATAGTGTAACTTTATTACACCAAAATATTAATCGCTTCACTGGCAAAATACTAGATTTAGAATTATTTACGGAAGAGTTTAATGTAGATGTAGTCTGCTTAACAGAAACTTGGTTAAAGAATCACATGATGAAATTCAATGTAAATAATTACGTATTGGCCAGCGCGTTCAACAGAACTACAGCAGAGGGTGGTGGATCTATTATTTTAGTGAAAAATGGTTTGACTTTTAAGGAACGTAGAGACGTCTCAGGCTGTTCTGTTGATCGTGTTTGCGAGATTGCTTGTGCAGAGATGGATCAGTATCTGATAATTTGCATTTATAAACCACCATCAGGTGATTTAACATCTTTTATGGAAATTATGGAGGATGTACTCAGGAAAGCAACAAGTGGTAAAAAGTCAGTAGTGGTCTGTGGCGACTTTAATATCGATATTTTATCACAATCAGCTGAAAAAGATAAGTACATTACTCTTTTGAAATCTTTCAATTTTGACTACTTGTTTGAAGTACCTACCAGAGTTACTCCGACCTCGGCCACTTGTATAGATAATATTTGGTTAAACAGTTCTCATATAGACAGTAGCATAGTGAATGGAGTTCGTTCGGATCATAAAGCTCAGATGGTCAGGCTACCTTGCGAAGTAAAACATCCAGATCGCGTTATAGAAATAAGACCGCTGAGTAGAAGTAGACTAGAATTACTAAAGTCTAATCTACTAGTCGCCATGCCGAACACCCAGGTAGAATCAAATGATCCGAATGATCAATTCAAAATGCTTCTGAATACAGTGTGCAACGAATTTAATAAGACTTGTAGTAAAAAGCGTATTAAGATAAATAATAAAATGAGATTTAATGAGTGGGCAACTACCGGAATTCGGAAAAGTAGAGATAACTTATACCAACTTTATGAAAGGAGATCTTGCACCACTGACGAATGTTTCCATCAGTATGTTAGGGATTATTCCAAATTGTTTAAAACAGTGTGCACAAAAGCAAAAGCAATGCACTTGAATAATAAAATTAAGTCCTCAGATAATAAAGCCAAGACAGTCTGGAGAATAATTAACACAGAGACTGGGAAGAGAAATAATAGAGAGTTCACAATTTCTTTGAAAGTAAAGGATAATTTAATAACTGATGCAGTAAAAGTAGCTGATGAATTTAATGATTTCTTTTCTAAAATTCCTATAGTCACTACTCAAAGTTTAGCATCATCTACCACAAAAGCTGAATCCCTTCTGAATGACAACGTAAAATTAGAATCACTAACTAATTTCAAATTTCATCATGTTTCTCCTCTAGATGTACTGAAGTCCTTTGAAATGTTAAAAATAAAGAGCACTGAGGACTTATGGGGCGTGTCAGTCAAGGTACTGGAATCTATTCTGGAGGTCGTTGCACCAACTCTAGCTCTCATTTTTAATAAAAGTATAGACTATGGCATTTTTCCAGACTTAATGAAATGTAGTAAAGTAGTTCCAATTTTCAAATCAGGTCATAGAGATAATCCTTCTGATTATCGTCCAGTTTCTATCCTACCTGCGTTTAGCAAAATATTCGAAAAAATAATGCTTACGCAATTGGTTTCTCACTTTAATTCTCACAATATTTTGCACGCACAGCAGTTCGGCTTCACGAAGGGTAGGTCAACTACTGATGCAGGTGCAAGTTTATTAAAATTTATTTTGCAGTCTTGGGAAGAGTCGCACGACGCCATCGGAGTGTTCTGTGACCTTTCCAAGGCTTTTGATTGTGTAGATCATGGTACTTTAATTTGTAAACTTAAGTTTTATGGCATCAGAGGGCACGCATTAGATCTCATGAAGTCATACTTAACACAGAGAAATCAAAAGGTAGCGATAAATAAAGCCATTTCGTCAGAGACAGTGGTAGAGATGGGAGTACCTCAGGGGTCTATTCTAGGTCCGTTCCTGTTCCTTGTTTATGTAAATGATCTGCCATATATGGTAAGCCGAAGATCAGGCATTGTAATGTTCGCAGACGACACCTCATTACTGTTCAAGGTAAATAGGAGAGATACTGAACTCATTGAACCAAATAATACCCTCTCCATGATATCTGACTGGTTTGCTGCCAATAACTTAGTATTGAACCAGAAAAAAACGAAATGTATTAAATTCTCTCTTGCGAACTCATCAAACAGAAACTTATATACAAATATTAGACTTAATGGTCAAACATTAGAATTTGTTACTTCTACTGTATTCTTAGGTATTACATTGGACTCAAAATTGCAGTGGGGTTCCCATATAACAGCGATAGGAAGTAGGTTGAGCTCTGCTGCATTTGCAGTCAGGAGAATAAGGCAGCTTACCAATGTGGCAACGGCACGGTTAGTTTACTTTGCTTATTTTAATAGTATAATTACTTATGGTCTTATCTTATGGGGATCAGCTGCAGATATTGAAACTGTTTTTATTTTGCAAAAAAGGGCTATCCGAGCAATTTATAACTTGGGGTCACGTGAGTCATTAAGAGAATTTTTCAAAGAAATAGATATTCTAACCCTGCCGTCCCTATATATATTTGAAATAATAATGTATGTTAGGAAGAATTTGGGCAATTTTCCAACGAACGCTGATAAACCAATAGCCACGAGAAATACTGGGAAACTGAAAGTAACCTTCTATAGACTAGTAAAGGCGAAAAAGTCGTTCTTGGGAAATTGTATCAAATTCTACAATAAAATTCCTAAACACATTACTGAACTTAGTAATTCTAAATTCAAATCTGTAGTAAAACAAACACTTATTTCAAAAGCATATTATAAGATAAACGATTACATCATGGATAGGGATGTTTGGCAGTGATAGCGTTCTGCACGGGTAATCTATCGCGAAAATATGTTTTCTACTGTAGCATTGTTATTTCAGTTATTTTGTAGTAGCTGACACTGTAATTTATATTTAACTATACAATGTATATTGTTTTGAAAAAATGACACCTCGCCGAGTTTCTTACGCCGGTTCTTCTCGTGGCAGAGGTTTATTTTTCCGAACCGGTGGTAGTTTATTGACGTTCATAGGTGCATGTAATATGCCTAATTTGAAGAATAAACTACTTTTACTTTTTTTACTTTTACTAATGCGAGGTAGCTACAAGCCTACAAGCGTGCGGGCAAGACATAATTTTAGGAACTACACACACCTTAAGACGCCTGTTGTCTGTGTTTGTCTGTGTCTGCAAATTAATTAGGACTTGATGTATAAATAAACTTTGTACAGAATGTAAGTGACAGCGTAATCAAAACGGATAAATTAACCACCTGATAGTTTGACACTGTAATATAATAGTTGGTACGTATATTGTTCACTTCCATTAATTTAAGGTTGAAAGTGTTTAGTATTGAGTAACAGGAGTTTATTTTCTGTAAACATTTATCGATACACTTGGGGATATGAAAACGCTGGAATTGCACTTTCTAAAATAACTTTTTTTCATGAACTAATTGTGATTTAACAACGAAAATAAAAAAAATACAGTTCCATGCCCCCTGATCCCTAATCACCGAAGTTTCCCAAGAAAACCTATAACATTTATACATAAATAAATAAATTTCACACTGAAATCTTTCATGTGCTCTGCCTACCCCTTTCGGGAATAAAATGAAATGTGTTTTGAAATCAAGCGAAATAAAACGGATAACTTAACCACCTTATAGTTTGACACTATAATATAATAGCTGGTACATATATTGTTCACTTCCATTAATTTAACGTTGAAAGTGTTTAGTATTGAGTAACAGGAGTTTATTTTCTGTAAACATTTACCGATACACTTGGGGATATGAAAACAATGGAATTGCACTTTCTAAAATAACTTTTTTTTTTTTTTAATGAACGAATTTTGATTTAACAACGAAAATAAGAAAAGTACAGTTCCATGCCCCCTGATCCCTAATCACCGAAGTTTCCCAAGAAAAACTATAACATTTATACATAAATAAATAAATTTTACACTGAAACCTTTCATGTGCTCTGCCTACCTCTTTCGGGAATAAAATGAAATGTGTTTTGAAATCAAACGAAACAAAACAAATGAAATTCTGTTTAATTTTTAACAGGTATAATTTTCATTTATATATACTAAGATTCAAATTTCATTTAATGTTTTTCTTGTACGGTGGGCGGCCAGAGACTATGGAGTTGAATCAACTTGTGAATATCACAACTGTGTCACAGTCGCGGAATGAAAAGTTTCGTCACTTTTCAACTCTATTTTAATGCAGGTAAAGTCGAAAAGTGACGAACCGTTCATCAATAGCTTAGCGTCGATTAATGGTTGTGTATAAAATGTTGAAGGGGTCAATTTTATCGACGCATCAAATACCGTCTGATATTCTGGACGGGGATAACTGGACAGTATATTTTACTAACGAATCCAGTTTTCACGTACTCTGCATTCGGCAATAATATTCCGTTAACACAACATGTAACTGAATTTCTAACTGTATTGGCTGAGTTGTCTAAGGACTCCGTATAAAAAAAAAGTCGTGGCGTGTTCCGAAGAAGAAGCCGACTGGCGCATGCCCAGAGCGTGCCAACCAGTGTCACGTGATTTATTTTGGTGAATAGAAAGTACTTTTTAACAGACTTCAAAAAAGGCGTGTCTCAATTCGGTTTTATGTTCTTTTTTGATTTTTAATGTGTCATAACTCAGAACTCAATCATTTGTGGACCACCATGGAAAAATATTTCTTTTTTCAAAGCATCTGGAATTGAGGGAACTGCTCAAAAATTCAAGCAAAACATATAGCCATTTTAGTATTTACGGTAACAAACCAAGCATTTTCATTCAAAAAGTAGCATTTGGTGAACTGGAATGAAGAAGATCATGGATGGTCATCCAAAACTCCCAAGTGCTTAATGGGTGGCGCTAAGATATTTAGATCAAGATGAATGAATGATCTTCATTCGAAGAATAATAAATATATGATAGTGGACCCGGGTATGTCCTAAAACTACGACCAAGACCACCGGGGAATGGGCAGCAGCATTCCTTAAATGCGGTGGAGATACTGCGATCGCCAACCCGCATGCCAAGCGTGGCGATTATGGCATTTACCCCCCATGAAATTGGGGGAGGCCTATGTCCAGCAGTGGACGTCCTAGGGCTGATATGGATGGTGGATAGTGGAGCGACTATGGCCAAGTCAATTACAATGGTCCTGATATAATGTTACCAGAAACCTGACCCAAACGTGATAAAAATGTAAGAAATTATTGACCTACCTAGTGAAGCGAAGGTCAGCTTCGACAAAAATGCATTCTCCTTTCGTATGTCCGGATTTTCGGCTGTTCCCGATGATCTACAGGTTACATTTACTTAACCGATTCTCGTGAAATGTTGTGAGCAGATTTCATAATTAATTACATATAATTTTTTGTCAAGTACAATTTGAAACGAAATCGTCAGGTCCACAGCACTCAGAAAACGAAGCTACTAGTTAAATCAGTGTTTAATTAAAATTAAAGAATGTATAGTAGATTTCATGTCATGAAATCGTAGATGTAAATTTTATCTAAAGATTGGGTTGGAAATCTCTCGTTTATTTTTCGCTTTTTAGTTTTTTAAGGCGGTATTTTTTGAAAATATTTTTTTATACTAATTACGTAGGTTGCCTAAGCATTCGCATTCGTATTCACACATTCGCATTCGCATTCGTATTCGCGAATGTGATGGAAATGACATTCGTGACATCCCTAGTACACACGGAAACAGACGAATAGTCCATCTCGCGCGCGATATAGCTCGCGTGCCGTCTTGTGCTAGTCCCGTGCAGGGCTCTCCCTATTTCAGCTGAACCTGCCTACTGCCCACTTCCGAGGTACGAGTACACCAAATGCTTGCAATATTTTGAGGTAGAAATGCGCGCAACTCACTGATATCACATTGGTATACGATATGTCGTTTTGGATTTACCTCCTGGGAAATGATCATCCGCTATAAGTAGTAGCAATTGGAAACAAAGTGAAAACAAAGTTAAATTATGTTTTCATGTTCATTTTTCCACCAGTGCCACATTTATTTATTTAATCGTATGGCATTTACTTACGAACCGTGGGATCTTCGAGAAGACAAGTACGGTAGCCAGTTTTTGTTGCACTTTTAGCACCACCCAGGGGTCACGTGTAGGGTAACGGTGGGTACTCCCTACGGACGTGGTGCAACTTCGACCCCCTTTGTCGAGTGGGCAACTTGACTGTTAGAAGTTCTCAAGCCGCCCGAAGGCCTCTAACTTGGCTTAACGACTGCTGTCGTAGACAGCAGCCGGGATCAACGGCTTAACGTGCCTTCGAAAGCACGAGAGCGCTCAGTTAGTAACCATTCAAAGCGGTCACCCATCCAAGAACTGACCTGCGTCCACATTGCTTAACCTCGCATACCGCACGTGGTAGGCGGTTGCCGCTGGGCCACGAGTGCCACATCGTACAACGATATCGGTAAGGTTTTTATTTCTTGGCAAATTTTTGATTTGAAAAGGACAGTTCTTTTATTTTATTTTTTTATGACATAGGAGACATACAAGTAGACGAATCGCCTGATGGTAAGCGATTAGCGCCGCCCATGGATTTGATGTCTCGAGTTTGTATAATTCTTTTGTTTGTTCTGCACACACTGTTTTTCATCACATTTGCGAGGAAACAAATACATATTTGCAAAACTAATACTA
Organism: Notocelia uddmanniana; assembly: GCA_905163555.1. Classification (NCBI taxonomy): domain Eukaryota; kingdom Metazoa; phylum Arthropoda; class Insecta; order Lepidoptera; family Tortricidae; genus Notocelia; species Notocelia uddmanniana. The sequence continues at coordinate 25,903,561 of LR991058.1, read as the reverse complement.
AACATGGAGCTAATTTAATTGGTGTTTAGCACTGCGTTACCAATAACCAAATATATTTAAGTATAAATTTATTTTATTAGGTTTATGTCTTTATCGAAATTATTTTTGTAGGCACAATATTTAATATAATAAAATCTTTATTGTTCTAAATTTACTGTACGATATAACATTCAAATTTACAGCACCATAATACCCTTACTCTGAAGGTAGGAATGAAAACTCATTATGCGTGCAATATAAATGTTTTCACTGTTATTTGATGCAGTTAAACATTTTGGATTCCCCTTTTCCTTTTTAATCATTTCTTGTTTATTTGAAGACTGTTTGATGTTACTCTACCAAATCTAAACAAGGCTCGCAACTCTCCCAATGTTGCGAGCCAAGTACGGAAAATTACTAACATAGATCGTCACCGAGAGGAAATTTCCCGAGAAATACTTAGATGCTGTTAGATGACCCATGGGAAATGTAAATTGCCCAACCAAACAAAACTCTCAAGTTAGGTTATCACCAGTTTCAAATGATATTTAACTTGTCTTATACAACTTCGGAAACTTTGAATACCGCTATACTCGTACAAACAATCTGTCAAGAATGAAATTGAAGGATCTATTTAGTTTAGCAGAAATTATAAGCCACAATAATGAGACGTTTGATCAAGGCAGTAATTTACTCGTTAGTAGTTTGTCGATACTTTGATCTATTAGAGAAAGGAAACGAACCATGAAAGTCATAATAAAAATAGATAACATGGCATAAATTATAGTGCCATAGCAAACCAAATACATTGTTATGCAGCGTGTGAATAGGAACCTAATTTTTTTACGAGATTTAACATAACTTGTTATCCTAACCTTAAAAAAACTAATTCTGTTTTCATATATTTAATTCAGCACGTAATGTGCACGAAATAATAACTGTAATATCCAGGGCTCAACTTTTCGTGCCGATGACGTAAAATTGCATATAGGTGATTCCAAATGGTGTTATAGTAATTATCAATCTTTAATCATGCATTTATAATGGTCCTTTTTCAAAAACGTCGTATTGCATCCGAAGATTATAAAGGATTTCTCTTTCTATGTAGAACTTTAATTTATAAGCAGGTGATGAACTCATATTCTTTCAAGTTTTATAACAGGTTATAGGAATGTTGAATCTAAATATGAACGTTAACTCGCTGCATTTATAATGGTATTTTCCAAATACGGCCTATTTGAAAAAATACCATCAGAAATGCATGATTAACTGATTGATGATTAAAGATTGATAATTACTATAACACCAATTGGAATCACCTATATGCAGTGTGACGTAAATTTTACGTCATTGGCATGAAAATTCGAGCCCTGGTGATATCACTGATACACTCGTATTTTATTCAAACCTCGCTCTCAGCGACACGATACTTTATTGCTAGCGTTTGCATTACATTTCCGTTCGAAAAAATTTTTTTAAGGTGTTACATAATGCAAAAAGGTATACGTCTGAAAACATTGAATTTGTGACTGTCATCATCGTCATCATGCGGTAGTATAGATAGGTACGGCCTACTGCTAAGCTCCGGCCTCCTCTCCCATCAGACGTGTGCAGGTGACGCGATGTTTTCCTTCACCGAGAAGCTAACGGTAAATGCCTACACTAGTTGTAAATGTTGATTTATTCAACATTTATTATCAATGTTATCAGGTAAATATTGACAATGGTTACGTTATAAAGTATTACGTAATTTTAGTATGATTTTATACAATGAATGTCAGAACGTTTATGAAACTAAACTTGCATCCACCTCATCACCAGTTCCCACTAAGTACACAAAAATTATTTGATGCCAGGTTGGTATATCTTAGATGACATATATACACAAAAATGGATACTACTCTCAATTTAGTTATTCAGTTATCGATGAAAGTACCTTACGAGTATTTAATACCTATGTATATATTGTAATTGTACAGAAATCAAGAAAATAAATTGGGTCTGTGTTAATTTGGAACATAATGGCGGTTACAAAATTACTGAATGGCTTTCGTTGACCAAACAAAACTGGTATCGCGTGCCTCAAGTCATGTTAGAATTTAATTTTGTAGATGTTCGTTAGACGAATACCGTCTGTTGATTAAATTCCTCATGTTCACCTTGAAACGACAAAATTGAAATTAAAGACGCTTTATCAACTGATAATAATCAAGCTAAAAGCAATATTTAGTTTTTACGTGTTCATTAAAAAAATTGTTTAATGGGACCAAATAAGATTCTTTCTGAAACTTTGAATTTTATGTCCGAAAGCAGTTTTGTTCGAAGTTTCTCGACCGTAAGTAGTGTCTTGTTAGTGATATGAAAGTTGTGAATACACCTTTTAGTGACACCGCCCTTATCAAAATTGTCGAGATAGGTGTGGATCGATTTCTCTTCTTTTCAGGAGTGCGAAAAACTGTCAATAAATCTAGCTCTTTTATTAACTTATTCACTGTTAACAATAATGTTTTTGTTAATTCAGCTACACATTTTCATCTGTCTTTCTATCATATCGTTAAATTTGGGATCAAATTTTGGAAAATAAATCTAACCCGCGTGTATATAAATTGAGAAAATTAAACATTAATTGACAATATAAAGGAGGATAACAAATGAAAGTTTTTTTACAATGATTAGATTTCAATTTATGGTGGAAAATGTAAAACTTAAATTAAATTTGACACACAATAAAGACTAACACCTAAGGCGCGCCTTCCTGATTTGTCGATGCGGAGGCGATACGATATGAGAAAACTGTCAGCTGTCAACCGATATCAATGCAACACTGCCCCACTTCTGCGCATGGTATTACTACTGGGCAAACGTAATACTGACAGTATATCGTCAAGTGAGGAAATCTCACATCAGTAAGCTCACGTCAAAAACCAAAAAACATATATAGCGGGGAGGGATATAGATTTGTTTTTCCTGTAATATTAAGGCGACTTCCTAAATTGGTAGTACCTAATACACTGAGAGAAAAAATATTGTTCGAATTAAAAACGTGAAACGGGTTCAAGAAAGTAGTGTATACATTTTTAAAGGGTCGGCAACGCGCACGTGACATACCTGGAGTTGCAGGCGTCCATAGGCTGCGGTGAACGCTTACCATCAGGCGGGCCGTACGCTTGTTTGCCACCGACGTGGTATTTAAAAAAAAAGTCAATATCAAATTCTTTCTTAAAAAATATCAACTTTTAATACTTCTAGTCGGTAGAAAATAGTATAATTTTAAGGATTTTTTTTTAATTTCAAAGTATAGGAAATGCAGAACGGTTTTGCTTTATCGTGAAATTAATATTTGTTACTCTGAATTACAGAGTTGTACAAATTCTATAAAACTTTCCTTGAGTTTATAAATGGTGTACTATCACCAGTACGTAAGATTACTAAATATTACAAATGAAATATAAATAATATAATATAATAATATAATAATAATATTGGGGGACAATCTTACACAAATCGAACTAGTCCCAAACTAAGCAAAGCTTGTATTATGGGTACTAGACGACGATATACATACTTATATAGATAAATACATAGAAAACATCCAAGACCCAAGAACAAATATCCGTGAAAAATGCACAAATAAATGCCCTGGCCGGGATTCGAACCCGGGACCTCTAGTTTCGGAGGCAGAGTCACTACCAACTAGGCTAAACAGGTCGTCAATAATAAACAATATATATATTTTTGCTGTTAGTAAATACTATAAGTAACCTTTAGTATAAAATCACCTTGTCCTGGGATTTATATAATTTTACTAATGACTAATATTTTTTACTTGTTTTTTTCTCTTTGTGTATCATGCGCAGAAGTGGGGCACTTCTGCATTCGCATCAGTTGACACTGACAGCTGACAGCTTTCTCATACCAAATCATGAAGTCGCCTATGAATAACGACAGTTTATAGTTGTACTTGGGTGTTAGAGATATAGTTTTAAACATGAATCATAAAAGTTAGTTTGTACCCTCGGTATGCAAGTAAGACCCGCACTTGACCGGTTTTATATGGTAATACGCTCCGCTGATCCAGAAACACGGCCTTATGCGAAGACCACAAAAACAGTGTTCGTCAAAGCGACATCAGCCTATTTGTGTTCGTGTACACTGTTTCTGTCAGTCGCGTTAATTAATGGGTCACCGCAAGAAAATGAAGGAGACTTATACAACAACAACAACCGCAATAATGTATATTTCATGGGAAGAATAAAATTACAAAGAGAACTTACCATGCGGGCCGCACGTTTATTTTTCACCGACGTGGAGTAATAATAAACTTTATCTGATTTTTTATTGAGACATTTACTAAGTTACGAACACCTTTTTTTATGTATGTTCACCGATTACTCTGAGACTAGTGGACCGATTTCAAAAATTCTTTTTTTGTTTGGAAGGGTCTGTTTTCTAGTTGGTCCCATTGTCACCAAAAGTGGATCTGATGACGGGATCTTGGAAAAACCGAGAGAACTCTCAAATTATATACCAAGAGGATGGGGTAAGTAAGGCTACATCGAAGGATTTGAGGAGTTCAAATTATATAGCAGGAGGATGGGGTCTGGCAAAGTTTGGAGTCGGTGTTTTTTTGTTAAAAATTTACTTGTTTTATGTATGTTTGTTCCCCGATAACTCTCGCCCACGTTAGCCGATTTTAATAATTATGTTTTGTTTTAAAGCAGATACCTTCAAAGAGTTCCCTTATAAATTTGGTGAAGGTATGATGATGGAATCTACGAGGAATAGAGGGAACTCCTTGAATTTGATAGGCACGCATATGCCGATTTTTGTATTTTCGTTGTCAACTGGCATTACCTCTAGGAAACCACAAATTTGGTGAAGCGGAACCGGTGTTGATGATCACAGATGACATATGGAACTCCTCAATGATTTAGGCACTTCACAGGTTTCGATAAAATTTTGTCGACGTAGCAATAAATGCTCGTCAAAATACACATTTTAAATTGGAACTTATGATGAGGAACTGAAGATCAGGAATCGACGAAACTCCTCAAAAATATCATCAGCCCATATAAAGTGGCTTGACTATTTTCTGTATTAACCACCTCGCCAAGCCTCACCTCGTGTTTTTGTTGTTATCAAATGGCGGTACAATCGGCTACAAAGAAATCAAAAAGTTACAAATACCGGCCAAGTGCGTGTCGAATCACGCACGAAGAAGGGTTCCGTACCGACACCTACTTAACTAGTCCACATTTAAAACCACTATACAATACATTTAATCAAAATAAGTCGTTTTTTCATAGGGAACTCACGGCACTTAAGTCCTTTTGTTTGGGCAAGACTGTTTTTCAATGATAACTCAAAAAATGGTAAACCTATCTTGTTGAAACCAAAAGTCGCTGAAAGTATTTACTACTATGGACAGTATGGACCATCTCAATTTTTTTCAAAATCTTAAACTTCATAGTTTGGAAATTAGAGTGAGGGGACACAATTTTTACTACTTAGAAAGTTAATCTATACTAATATTATAAAGACGAAAGATTTGATTGTTTGTTTGCATTGAATAGGCTCCGAAACTACAGAACCAATTTGAAAAATTCTTTCACTGTTGGGAAGCTACACTATCCTCGGGTGACATTGCCATGGGCTATATTATATTTTCAAAAAATTTGGGATTCTTACTAAAACTCCAATAATGTAACCCAAGGTGTAAGAAAAATACCTAAAATATTATATATATCGCGTGCGCTGCGAAAACTATTGATGATAGAATATTTTTTCGTTAATTATTTGAGTTTCATAATTTTTACATTTTTGTTAAATACCCGTGTAGTGGTATACCCGTGGGCCGGGCTGCTAGTATATAATACTAATCTAATGGTTGATTTAAATGAAAAATAATAATAATATAGAAACCTCTATGTCATTTTTAAAAGCCAATCCATAGATACCCCACACGCCTATATAGTAACATTAAACTTTTTTTTACAATCCCTGGCTTGTACGGAGTGCCAAATTTTACCTCGGATTCGTATTAAGAGACCTCTCGGACGCTCAGATTTTATCGATTTTGAACGAAATCGGGACGGAAATGAAGAAAACCAATATGGCCGTCACTTTTTCCAAATTTTACCTCGGAGCCGTATTAGGGGGACCTCTCGGACGCTCAGCGATTTTGAACGAAATCGGGACGAAAATGAAGAAAATCGATATGGCCGTTACTTTATTCAATGTTTACCTCTGATTCCTATTAAGAGTCCACTCGGACGCTCAAATATCGATTTTTGTCGAAATTGTATCGGATTGGCACTGATTAATAAAACCCCTTACAATACATGAATCTAAAAAGGTCGTATCTTCATTGGACTTAAATGGATTTTGTTTTAGAAATCTCTATTTCATTTTAGAAGACCTATCTATAAATACCCTAAACGTCTATGTGCAATGAAAAAAAAATTACCCCCCAGTTTAATATTTTTTTCGTAATTTCACACCATATTTCTATAGCGGTTCATGTAATACACCTTCCTACCAAATTTCATAATTGTAGTGCTCCTAGTCTCCGAGTAAATCGGCTGTGACATACGGACGGACGGACGGACGGACGCACAGACATGACGAATCTATAAGGGTTCCGTTTTCGCCATTTTGGCTACGGAACCCTAAAAATATGTCAGGTAGGAAATCGTATCTTTATTGACTTAAGATTAAAGTCGTGGATACATATTTTTGTTACTTTGGGTGGATCGGTATATTTGTAGTCGACTGTACATTGTGATGAATTGGGAAGGATATGTAAAACTCTCATGTTTTTAGCATGGCGAAGTACAAAATTGGTATCTGTTTGTTTTTTTTTTATATTTTTACGCAATTTTAGTAACCAAGCTTAAAGCCTGCGTGATGCGTGATAGTAAGCAGACATCGTAGCCTATAGATACTTGCGACTCCATAAAAATCACAATCACAACCACATGTTTCATTCAAACGTAAACTATGCGATTACTTTTGACTGTTCACTTCTCATTTCGAGCATTCGTCGAAAACAAAACCTCGTTCACATGTGGCCCCAGGGTTCTAAGACACAGCTCTTTCCACCTCAGAGGGTATTAGAATCCTTGGTGTCTATATTTCCAGCGATATTCACTTTCGAAGCCACTTGAAAAGCAAAATTATAATTTCCAGCCGAAATGAAAAATCGATCACCCCGGACGGGATTTGAACCCACGACCTCTGGAATCCGTCCATAGCTCTTTCCAACTAAGCTCCCGCGGGTTTGCTCGAAGCGACGAATCTTACAATCAGTTCACTCTTTTTAATTAAGCCTTAGGGAGACTAGTAGCGACATCTACCGTCAAGTTCCTACAACTTCTCAAAAGGGCACCAACGTCTCAAGTTACATTGAAAATCGTTAGTAACAATATGCTACCCCATTCTGTACTGTAAATATTTTTACAAGTGGAATCATCCGCTTAGCAGAATTATAATTTCAAACCGAAATGTTTTTTTTTTCATCTGGGCGGGATCTGAACCCACGACCTCTGGAATCCGTCCATCAGAAGTCTGGGGTCCGTTCGTCAGAGGTCGTGAGTTCAAATCCCGCACGTGGCTGATCAATTTTTCATTTCGATTGGAAATTATAATTCCGCTTAGTGGACAATTCCGCTTGTAAAAATATTTACGGTTAAATGGCAAAGCCAAACTGGCATGCAAAAAGCTCGGCGTGCTTAAGTAGCGGCGAAGCGGTACTTCATACTTCACCTCGGGACAGATATTTGCAGTATTGCTTTTGGGCGGGAGCACTTGGATACCACAGAGACTTACTTTAACTCGCATCACAGAGCTGCTGTAGAAATCGTAGACGATCCCAAACTCACACGCGTTGCGTGTTTTATCTCTTCACTAGTATGATCGGCTGTGAGTGCTCCAAAGAACTTTTCGATACGATTAATACTATATCACTAAAACGGTTTAAACTTACGTATGAATTGTTACTCTGGGCGACAAGTTTAGAACTCTTCGTAAGTTCTTCCTTAGGATAAGTGCATTAGGGATAACGGCGCACTGTACCCTCGATGAAAAAAACAACATTTATTTCAGTTCATACCGATCCATATTATTGTAAGTTAGAGAAATCTTACGTACTATGTTAGTGGACATTAAATAAGAACTAGTGGCTCAGTGAGCTTTAGACCACGCAAGAAAATAACAAAAATTTCGAATATTAAAATTTCCAAAAACTGACTCGACAAAAAATTATATATAATCATCGAATCTGCTCACAAAATTTCATGAGAACCAGTTGAGAAATGCGACCTGTAGAGGAGAACATCCGGACAGACAAAAAGACAGATATATGAAAGATTTTTTGTCGAAAGCTGAAACGGAGAAGCTTCGCTCGCTCGGTCAATAAAAAACGAAATAGAATGGGGTAGCTTACAGAAGTCCTGCAAAAGTTAGCCATTGAGAGAGCCCAGACAGTATGTAGCACGGTCTACTACTCTCACCTAATAGCCACCAATTAATACGTGAAATTTATTCGTTAGTCTTAATCATAACTCACGAAAGTTTAATTTCAAGTATTGTGTTTGACATGATGCCTAACAGATTATTTCTACCACCGCACCGCTGGCCGTCTGCGGGGAATTCATTTTCACACATAAGTACCTTAATAGTCACGTACGGTGCGCTTTCAGAGGATTTTCCTCACTCGAAAGCTTCAGTTGATGAATGATCCCTGCCGAGGTTTTCCTGAGGGACTATTACAGTACGGGGTTCTTCAAAATAGGAGTGTACACATTTTCAAGGGTCGAAAATGTGCATATGATATCCCTGGTCTGGAGTTGCAAGCATCCATAGGCTGTGGTACCGCTTACCATCAGACGGGCCGTAAGCTTCTTTGCCAACGCCATTGCATAAAAACCGTGCGAGACTGACTCGCGCACGAAGGGTTCCGTACTATTATCTATACAACATTAGACCCTTTATTACAACCTTTTTAAATTTAATTTAAATAATAATAATTTATATTTTTTTAACAGTAATAATAACGTTAAATAATAATAATAGAATTTTAGTCAAGTGCGAGTCGGATTTTAGTTTTCCTATACATTTTGAGCCCCAGCGCCTGATGAAGGCAACGAGCAACTTTTTAAAAGTTATTTTTGTACGGGAGCTCCCTTAAATATTTATTTTACTTTGATTTTAGCATTTGTTGTTACAGTAGTAACAGAAATACATCATCTGTGAAAATTTCAACGGTCTAGCTATCACGGTTCATGAGATACAGCCTGGTGACAGACGGACGGACAGCAGAGTCTTAATAATAGGGTCTCGTTTTACCCTTGGGGTCATCATCATCCTAGCATTGTTCCCAGACAGTTGCATCCTAAAGGTTGCCTGGGGTCCGCTACCTAATCCCAAGAATCGACTTAGACACTAGTTTTTACGGAAGCGACTGCCATCTGACCTTCCAACCCAAAGGGGAAACTAGACCCTATTGGGATTAGGCTTGTCAAGTGAGTGGGCAATTTGACTGTTAGAAGTTCTCAAGCCGCCCAGAGGTCTCTAACTTGGCTTTACGAATGCTACCGCCTACTAGCAACCGGGATCAACGGCTTAGGTGTGTGCTTCCAAAGCTTAGTACTTCCAAAGCAAGGGAGCGGTCACCCATCCAAGGACTGACCTCGCCCGACATTGCTTTACCTCGCATACCGCACGCGGTACGCGGGCGCCGCTGGGACACGAGCGCGCCAAATAATACTCCATACATAAGTTCGAAAAGCTCATTCGTACGAGAGAAGTTCTCAAGCCGCCCGAAGGCCTCTAACTTGGCTTAACGACTGCTATCATAGACAGCAGCCGGGATCAACGGCTTAACGTGCCTTCTAATGCACGGGAGCGCTCAGTTAGTAACCACTCAAAGGGGTCACCCATCCAAGGACTGACCCCTTCCGGCATTGCTTAACCTCGCATACTGCACGCGGTACGCGGGCGCCGCTGGGCTACGAACGCTTTTTACCCTTTCGGAACCATGTAAACTACAAGTTCCAGCGATTATCCCCCACAAACAAAGTCACAAGCAAAGTTCACCTTTGTAGGTAGGTACTTTCATTTTATGTGACATGTGCCTATATTGCTTTTTTTTAATTGATTTAGCCTGTTATTATCTATACTAACATTATAAAGCTGAAGAGTTTGTTTGTTTGTGTTTTTGAACGCGCTAATCTCAAGAACGAATGGTTCGAATTGAAAAAATATTTTTGTGTTCGATAGTCCATTTATCGATGAAGGCTTTATGCTATATAAAATGACGCTGCGACCAATAGGAGCGAGGACGCGGACGAAGTCGCGGGCAACAGCTAGTGTACTATAAAGTGCTTAGGTACTACATACATACATACAAGCATAACCTCTTAATAATAAACACTTGGACAGATCAATGGGCAGCAGCATTCCTTAAATGCGGTGGAGATACTGCGATCGCCAACCCGCATGTCAAGCGTGGCGATTATGGCATTTACCCCCCATGAAATTGGGGGAGGCCTATGTCCAGCAGTGGACGTCCTAGGGCTGATATGGTGGTGGTGGTGGTGGTGGACAGATCAATGTAGCAATGTCACATTTTCTCTATCTTTTTTAATTGCCAAAACCTGTGTATAGTCAAAAGTCGCCACGCATATGTAGTGGTCTAAAGCTTTCATTATAAGTACTTTTGAACTTTTCAAATGCTACTTTTGATGCTGACTGTACTACGAAGTCTACGAGTATATTGTGTGATCCACGAAAATTGTGAAGGGTACAAATTTTTGTAAATATGCATGTAGACATGGCATTTTTAGAACGTTACAAATGGCCAGTTATTTATCTTCAAACTCGTACCGGAGTGTTCCGTCGCAGGTGTCTATGAGAGCCCATGTTATTGCACAGTGCAGTTGGAGGATAAACTGCTGTACTTTGTTTTCCATGTAAAATGTAATAGCAGCAATATAGCTTTTTTTTCGTGGAGAAAACCTGCGATCCAGGTACCGAGCCATCAGGGAATGACTGGGCTTTATTATCCACTAAAAACTCCAAGCTGACATCAGAGGCCTTCTGCGCTCTGATGCGGAGGACTCAAGGATCTCAGTACTGACCGCACTGGTGCCCCCCCACCTCGCGCTTTACTCCTTTTGGCTTATATCAATCGACGGTACCTTCCCTGGGGTTGATAGTCGGGTACTGCGGTTGCCGTCACGTGGTGTACTCGCAACCCCGTTAACCCCCTTTAGTCGCCTTTTACGACAGGCGGGGGAGACCGTAGACCTATTCTTGCCCGAGTCTACACGGTTGAATATAGCTTACCAGAAAAAACAGCAGTCACAGTGGCTCATCGTTGTGGCTTATCATTATCACAGGGGGCGCCCGCGAACCACATGCGGTACGCAAGATTCAGCAAAGTCGGCCGGAGACCACTTTTGGATGGGTGACCGCTTTAAGTGGTTACTAACTGAGCGCTCTTATGCTTTAAAAGGCACGCTAAGCCGGCTGCTGTCTACGACAGCAGTCTTTAAGCTAAGTTAGAGTTTGCCCAGCGAGTGGCTGCACAAAAAAAAAGCGGCAAATTCAAAAAATCTTTAACTGGTAACACGAAGCATAGTGCAAAAAAAGTAATTTGATACTTGGTAATTCATACGTAATTAATTTTTGTTTTGATTAGTGACAAACTGAAGTCTGCAACGTAGCAGACTGTAAATTTAATACAGTAAACAGACTGAGGATATCGTTGCAATGCAATTATAAACCCTGGCCTCTAATTTAGCCCACTTAAAAATTAAAAATATGATTGAATAGTTATCATTATTATCAGAGATACTAAAAAACGAAGGAACGAATTGTTAGTAGACTAATCAGTCAATCATTACAAAAATATGTAGTAAACATAAATATCTTTGATATCAACTGTACAAAAAGTAAGTTATTATATTATCCTAAGATTCCTAAGTTATAGAAAATGATACTTTGTTGTTACAAATAAATTTCAGGACTGACCATTAAACGGCACCCTTTAGATCTCATTTCTTTGGTCGTTGAAGTCAACAACCAAGGCATATGTCATAATATTGAACTTGGTTCTCATATGACATTTATATTTTTGATATGATTAAAAATTACTTCATTCGTGTTTTATTTTGAAGTTTTGAACTCGGGTTAATTACAGGCGATTATTTATTAAGCATAAATATTTCCCTTGTGCTATTAAAGTTAACCTTCACAAGGGAAATATTTATGCTTCCCGTTGTACTTATAAAGTTAGTACTCGTAATAATAAAAAAGTGACATATTGTATAATGGAGCTGAACTGAAGGTAGTAAGGTGAAAGAAAACACAATCTAGTTTCAATCTAGTTTTAATATTGTTAGTTTATAAAGAAGGTGCCTATTTATTTAAGAATCATAATCAAAATCGGATTCCAGAAATTCAATGCCTGACAGAGAACTATCACTGTCATTGTCACTTTCCCGAACTTCTATTATGAATGGAGCTAGTTCAGTGTCTGTAATGTTGTCCTTAGACTTGTATTTTCGTTCCACATTTATTACATGGTCTGTACATTTTTTCCAATCTTCCGGGGTAATTCATTGCAAAACATTCCCGGATCAAGTTTTCCGTATCTGAACCCGGTAGGCCCACATTTCTGCTGGCTATTTTTCGCTTTGTGAGGCTCCATATCAACTTAATAGCGTTTAGATCGCAATGGTATGGAGGCAATTTAAGGACCTCATGCCCATGCTGCTTCAATAACTCCTCTGCTGCATATATGGGACCAATTTTATTTTCCTCGGCGAGGCACATCAATTCCTCCTTTTTGAAACACTCTTCATATGGGATATTATTTTCCCTTAGCCATTTTTAAATGTCAGCCTTTAAGCTGTGCATGGTTGGAGGCTTATTTATTTGTGTTACATGGTAACTGGCATTGTCCATAACAATTACACTGGGCTCAGTCAAATTTGGGATTAACATTTCTCGTAGCCACTTTAAAATAAATTAACTGTTCATGTCATCATGATAGTCAGCTGCTTTGGATTTTGTGCTAAAAACAAGCAAAGCATTGGGCACAAATCCTTGCTCTGATCCAGCATGCACTATAATATGCCGCTTACCCGAGGAATTTTTTTCAACTAAACCGGAAGTTAAAGGCCCTTGCCATGACTTCTTCGGTCTGTAATTTTGATGGACATATGTCTCATCAAAATACACATTTTTTTTCCTTCTTGCCGTTTTTTATGTATAGCTCTAAGAAACCTTTGCTTCCACCCAGATATTTCAAACTTTTCCATGAGGATGGAGCGCTCTTCTTTATTTTTTTTTAAACTCAAATCCGTTCTCGTGTAGTATTTTCCTCAGTGTTTCACAACATCCTGAGAATCCTATAGATTCTTTCAAATCCGCATGCAAGGCTCTTAGAGTAGGTAACTGCTTTTCGACGCAATAAAACTCGTTAATTTTGTTACGGATGGCTGACACATTAAAATTGTCTAAATTTGACACAGTTGGTGGCCGGGGTCGTTTTTTCCCTGGCGTATTCCATTGGCCTAGGTTAATAAAGCCCTCTTTTTTAATTGTGCGTAGTGTACGAATGCTTACACCAATTACACCTGAAAAAAAAAACAGTTTTAACAATAGGAATTTTAACAAAAGAACACTAAAATATTAATAAACCTAGATGTGAAAATATAGATTATTTTTATTACCTGTCATAGTAGACACTTTCTCTAAATAACTTGATTCTGATGCGTTATTATCAATAACATTCTTCAGTTCTCTTGCTAGCTTTTCAATAGTTTCTCTAACATTTTCGTCATCTACGCCCGCTGTAATATAAATAAAATCATAAGTTTAGTAATACAAACAAATGTTCCTATCTCGTAAATTAAAATTTGCTACAAGAAGCATCAACATTGTTTGATAATGACTTACCGGTCGCCTGAATGATTTCGTCCAATATTCGCTTCTTTTCTAGTAATCTCTCATTTTCGTCGTGTCGAACTTGATTATAGTGACAGATTATCGTAAATAACATGCTCCTCAAACTGCTTCTAATCGGTTTAGCCATTATAATACGATATAAACTTCCGTAACGAATGAACTAACATGAGAATCTAGGTTATGTGTAAACTCGTTTGACAATATTTTTGACAAACTCTAGAGGCCTTTGGGCTGAACGTGTAACAGTCAAGTTCCCACTCACTTGAAAAAGACTAATCTCAATAAGTTCTAGTTTCCCTCTTGGGTTGTAGGTTCAGATGGCAGTCGCTTTCTAAAAACTAGTGCCTACTATTCTTGGGGTTAGGTAGCGGACCCCAGGAATCCTGCAGGATGCAACTGTACTGAGATAACGCTAGGATCATCATGACAGTGGCTCATTATTCCTTTCAGTTATTCCGGCCATTCCTAAAGGAGCCCGGAGTCTTCTTACGCATAAAATCCCAAGATTTCAAGTAGGCACTAGTTTGACGAAAACAACATTATACAAATTCGACATAATTTCGTAATATAAATCAGAAATGTTAATGAATATTATTACACAAAGCGATAGAGATGAACTGTGAATTTTCGGCGGTCGAACTAAAGTCTCCCAAACTTGTATTGATATGTGCATATCGCCCTGACTACGACTTTGATACTTTTAAGGACATTATCACTACTATACTTTCTAAAATAACTAAAGAAGGGAAAAAGATGATTCTGACTGGTGATTTTAATCTAGATGTACTAAAGGAGAATAAAAAAGTGAAACAATTTAAAAATATCCTTACTAATTACAACTGTATATTACTTATAGAGAAACCGACGAGAATACAGGGACAGAGTGCTACATGTATCGATAATTTTATTGTTAATTTCGACCGTGAAAGCACGCAAGCTTTAGTGTTAGACACTAAATTATCAGATCACAATGCAATAATATTAAAATATACGCATAAGACTAACAATAAACAACATAGCACTACAACAAAAACTGCAAGAAAAATGTCTGTGCATAACTACAACTACTTTCACTACCTTATAAATAATGATGAACACCTAATGAGGGAAGTTATTTTAAATGCAGATCCTAACAGTAAAATGGACATTTTTCAAAAGGCAGTCCTGCATTATTATGACATAGCATTTCCTAAATGCAAAATAGTACCGTCAAAGTGTAATTCCAACAAATGGCACTCAAAAGGAGTTGAAATCTCAAAAAATAATTTAACTAGAATGATAATGACTCAAGATATAGCTCCATGTCCGGTCAGAAGCAAGAAAATAAAAATGTATAAAAAAATATTTCGGAAAGTATTGGATAACGCCAAAAAGATAAAATACTCGATGAGGATAGCAAATGCTACAAATAAAACAAAAGAAGCATGGAATATAATTAAAGAACAGACAAATAAATATAAAATACATAAACAAACACAAATAGAAGCGATAAAACAAATGGACGGACGTATAACTTCAAGTAATCAAGAAATAGCAAATGCTTTTAACCAATTCTTCTCAACAATCGCCAATAGAATAACAGGTAACATATTCACTGATATTCATAATTGTAAAAGGTTCCTCCAATTAATAACACCACCACAACAGAATATCCACTTCAAGCCGATTACCTTAATTCAATTGAGAAAGACTATAAAAAATTTAAAAAGCAAACGGTCTAAAGACGTCTTTAACTTAGATGCAACATTTGCTAAGAAGATATTACTGGAAAATGATTACATAATGGAGATGATGTTACACATAATTAATAGCTGCTTAAGAGACGGAATTTTCCCGCAGTGTCTAAAAAGGGGAAACGTGATTCCATTTTATAAAAAAGAGGCTAAAGATGACCCCAATAACTATAGGCCTGTTTGTATATTACCAGTGTTTTCAAAGGTATTAGAATCGATTATAAAAACCAAGATAGTTGAACATTTTGAATCAAATAATATCTTCAATTCTAATCAATTTGGATTCAGGCACAATAAATCAACAGTTATGGCACTCCGTAAGGTAACTGATTTTGTCTTAGGTACATTGGATCAGTCACGAAAATGCTCTAGCATTTTCTGCGACCTTTCAAAAGCCTTCGACTATTTAAAACACGACGTCCTCTTAGAAAAACTGTCATTTTACGGATTTAATGGAGTTGAATACCAGATTATTAAAAGCTACTTAGAAAACCGGTCCCAAATAGTGAGTGTAAATGGAGTCCAATCGAAAATTAACCAAATAGACACAGGAGTACCACAAGGATCAATACTTGGACCTGTATTATTCCTTATATATATAAATGATTTGCCAGCATGTTTACCAGATGATACAATGGTCACACTATTCGCTGATGATACTCATGTAGGAATAAAAGGAAGTAGCATACACGATAAAAAAGACAAAATAAAGAAGGTGTTGATTATCCTTAAAGATTGGTTCCAAGCAAATGGTATAGTACTTAATACAAATAAAACCACCTTAATGAATTACACTGGAAAACGGACTTATGAATCGAATGACTATTACAGTGACTTAAATATAAAAAATGAAGCAACTACAACATTTTTAGGATATGAAATTGATAACAAGATTAGCCATAAGTACCATATTGACAAAATTTGTAACAAAATTGCGAGAGGAAATTATGCTTTAATGAAATTGAAGCCACTATTAAACAAAAAATCATTAAGAGCGGTATATTACGCATACATAAATTCAAATATAAATTATGCAGTTTCAATCTGGGGCAATGGAGTAGAAGTACAAAGAGTGCTCAAATTACAAAAGAGGTCAATTAGATTGATGAATAACGTGAGTAAGCGCCAATCGGCGAAAAAATATTTTAAGAGAGATAAAATAATGACAGTGATCTCACTGTTTATATATAACAGTTTATTGGAAATACACACAACAAAACACAATCTAAAACAACGAAAAGACATTCATCATTATAATACCCGAAATAAAGAAAAACTGTGTATGCCAAAGTCAAGAACAAAAACATTTTTTAAACAATGTATACCAATTAAAATCGAATTGTACAACTTACTTCCAAATGAATTAACTTGTTTACCATTGAAAGACTTTAAACACAAAATTAAATGTATTCTAGAAAAGAATCCTCTGTACTCTTTAAAAGAATTTTATAATTTAATGGCAAATAAATGTAAAACAGAATTTTAAGGACTTGAAATAAGTATTTAATATTAAATATATGTTGTTATTGTATGACGTGCTAAATGTAATGTATGTTACATGGTCAATAAAGATATTATTATTATTATATTATTAGTTATTGATTACATTTACATAATATACTTAGTGCGTGTGTGAAATTTTTCAATACTTCAAAAGTTACAAGTAAGTGAAATTATGTCTAACCGCCGACACTCACTAATACATGCCCGTATTGAGCAGTGACGGGCTGATCCAAGGCCCCGTAGGTAAAGGAATAAATATGATTGAGAAAAAGTTCGTGCCAACCTTTATTCCATACAGGGTGATCAATCCAAATGGGTCAGTGGGGAGAAGTCAGAAACTATGAGAGATAGCGAAATTTGTTCTTAGGAATCATGACGTAGTAGACGTAGTGACAAGAAAAACTGCATTCACCGATTTAAAAAAACTTGTAACTACTCAAATTCAGGAGTCGAACCCGGTCTTATTGAAGAAATAAAAGTTACAGTATTTCTATTTCGATTGTGCATTTTATTTATTTTAGATAATTATCGTCATGGTTCATTCATCGTAACGTTTACTGCTTATGATCTACATAATCGATATCGAAATAGAAATAATGTAATTTTCTTCAAGACGACCAGGTTTGATTCTTGAACTGAGTACAAGTTTATTTTTTTTAATCTATGAATGTAGTTTTTCTTGTCACTAAAATCGACGCCATGATTCCTAAGAACAGATTTTCCTATCTGTTATAGTTTCTGATTTCTCCCTACTGACCCATTTGGATTGATCACCCGGTATATTTATTCTACGTCTATTCAGACCTCAGCCTTATTTTTGATTAAATCTGGCTAACACGCAATGACAAATGGAACGCATTCTTGTGGCTTTAACCGGAAATGACGTGTTTTTTATTAACGTTTATTTCCGGTATGAGTTGGTGCCAGATTACTGCCCAGTCACATGAAAAGTATTTATTTATTTATTCAGAAAACAAACAGCAATACACAATATATAAACTAATGCTGAACAATTACAGCCTATCACAGGTTTTCTTTGCTAACCTGTATTGCGTAAAAGACAATCGATCGAAAGGACTACAATATTGAACGGACCTAACGTCTGTCACCTAGATGACCGTGGCGTGTAAGGCATTCCATTGGCTGTCACGACTAGATGACTACCCGGTGGTAAAGATGTTAAATGAGAGAATCAACTTAGCATCTCTATCTAAGAAAATACTTGAAAAGTGGATTTGTATAAATCTTTTGTATGCACAAACATCAAGACAGGTACGCGGTAACATTTCACTAACCGCAAGAGTTTTTATTAATACCCGCGTTTTTATTGTGTATTTCAAATTATTCAAATGAACTATGCAAAACGTCGAACGTTTGCAGTACAGGTATGATAATAACCTACTTGTAAATGTCAAATGGAGACGTTCTACCTTTCTACAAATACAATGAGAATAACTGAATAAACCCTCAAAACATTAACGGCGGGAACGGAATAAGTGAACTAGGAAACAAAATTATTTTTTGGATATATCTACCATGATTAAACGTCGTGTAAACTCAAAACGAGCAAAAATATAAACCAGACATAGGGTATAAATAGTAGTGTAATCAATCCCGGGTCGTGGGTTCGAATCCCATGGGTCAGGACATTATTTAGTATAGTTCTTGAGGTTTGGATGTTGTCTATGTACATCTATACCTATATATAAGTATACAATTCATCATCTATATATATAAAAGAAGAAGTCCTGACTAACTCATCAACGCACAACTGAAACTACTAAAGCTAGAGAACTGTTTTTTGTACAGTCGGTTACATTATAGCGTAGGCTTTTTATTTATTTTGTAACTAAGACGATATTTTTACATAAGACTTGACGGTACGCCTGAAATTAATTGTTGAAAAATTACCGAGCAGCGTACTGTACAGCTGTGTGCAGCAATCTTTTAAAGTAATGGCAACGATTCATTACTTTGAAAATTAGTTGTCAACGAGCGTTTACGTGAATGTTTTGGATTACATTGGGGGCTGGATTATTATGAATGGTTGTTTGTTTTTGTTTTAATTTTCAGAAGACCTATGCTTACCACGCTTAAGCCGGGGTTACATTAGAGCTACCCCGTATGTCGAAACGCGTGGGATTGAGCTAATGTAAACCACGTTCATACAAAATGTATGTAACCGATCGCAATCCCACGCGTTGCGACAAGCGATTTGGCTCTAATTTAACTCCGGCTTTAATCGTACACTCTGTATTGTTTGTCATTCGTCAGTACTTTAACAAGATTGCTTAATTTTTACTATGTAGAACCCTTTATATAGCACAGGTCTCAAAAAAGACCACCCTATAACATCATCTTTTTGTGATTTATTCTAGTACAGGATTTTTAGGACTATAGATTGGTGAAGAGGCTAGAATTGAGGATTAATTTCAGTCTTGCTGGTTAAAGGGTTAAAAAGGAAGGTTGATTCCCTTACGCAGAAATTATAAACGTGGTTTTTTACACTGGAGAGTTACATTACACATGAATCGAGGCATCGCTTTAAAGAATAATTTTAATGGCAAACAATTATTTTTTTTTAGCGGAAATTACAATTTCGTTAGCGGACGTTCCGGCTGGACAGCTGGTACGGAGCACATTGTCACTAACGAGACTCAAGATGATTGTAGACTTTGGTGCCGGAAAACTATTAAACTAATGATATTATTCTGTGGTGCCCGTTAAAAAGTTGAAATATCTTCGTGGTAGATCCTCAAGGCGTACGAGAAGTACCCAGTAGTTATAGGACTAATGTGGAGAGACCGCGGGCCAGAAACAGATTTCCATGGCCTAGTTCCTCTCACACTATAACTTGTAAGGATGCTTAAGACGCTGAAAACTTCTGATAAGACCAAAGTTTTTGTCTTGTTCTGTCACGCGTTCTATAGTATATACTCGTATAAATCAGAAAACCGATGGTTACAATTAATAACACACAACATGTATAACATAAATCAGCAAACTGGCATGATTGTGATGTAATTGTATTATTAATTATGATAACATATGTTAAAAATGTAAAGACACAGATAACTATTTATAGAGGATTTCAGACGAAAGTAACTTAATTTTTTTATAAAAGCAGATTTTAAATAAATATGTACTTTTAAATAAGTGTTTTAGAGACAGCTAACTTTTTAAAGATGTATTTTTTTACTTTGCAAAATCAAGTACTGATTTTATTTATTTATTTATTTGCTTCAGGCAACAAAAAACCCATAATTGAACATTACATTGTCAAAATTAGATAATAAAATAAAATGAGAAACATGTCATGAATTAATTAACTAACTACTTAATGTTTTGATGGAGTGCACGGCAGTGGTTTAAATAAACTCCATCCAATCTGTTTAAGTTAAGCCAATTTCTGTCTTGTCAGCGATGTGGACGTCAGCTGGGACTTCATTGGTGGATTTGGCAGTTTGACCCTCGCAGACGCGTAAAAATAATGTTATTTGTCATTTCCTGTTTCTTAAATGATAAAATTTACTCTCAACACAGCGCATCCTCGAGAGGTCTAGTGACCTTACTCACCAACAGGAACCACATAACTTAAGAGCAGGTAGTTGTGTAATGGGGGAATGAACAAAAAATGCTATGTTAACTTTTTCTCAGAATTCGATACCTTTAGACTCAAAGGACGTAAACGCCAAAACGCCACTTTACAGGAGAAGCAAAAAACTAAAAAAAATTTGGAAAATAATTCATAACTTTTTCATTTTAAGACTTACAAAGTTGAGTTTTGGCTCAAAATCTTAGATTTTGAAGTTAAACATAGTGGTTTTATAATATTTAGGATAAACCAATAAATAAAGAAAATAGGATCGTTATACGCCCCAAAAAAATAAAAAAATATATTTATACGACCCCAAAATTCGTAGTGTCTGTAAAATTGTTAGGGTGTAAAGGTCACGAAAAGCGTTTTTTTTTGTCATAATGGGGTGTATGTTACAGTCGCCAGAAAGGTATTTAGCTAATTCGCAGTGTATGTAAAATTGTTAAGGTGTAAAGGTCAAGAAAACCGTTTTTTTTGTAAAAATGGGGTGTATATTACAGCTGCCAGAAAGGTATAATAGCTAATTTTTAAAATGCATTTCAATTCTCAATTGTAACTTTTGTATCATCGTCATGCCTTCGTCATTATTGATGAATGGCTAAAAAAAATTTTACATATCTTTGTAAAATCCCCTTTTTAAAAACTTTGGCAATCATTATCTCAAATCGTCGCCTATATAGCTAAGGTACAAAAATGTTATTGGAAAAGGAAAACCCAGAAAACTCAATAAACAAGGTTTTCAACGTAGGTACTATGAAGGAACCAAAAAATAACAAATTAAATAATAAAACATCTGGGAATCTTTATTAATCATTATGATTATGACATTAGTAATCATACGTTGCATACAAACAACATAATCATTATCAGGAAGGATAAGTGCGCCCATGGGGAAGTGCTTCTTTTCTGTAAATACTAATAGAGGGTAACAGTTACCGGCACTATAACCAGTAGTCGCACTTTCTCTAACTGACTTTAATTACAATAAAATCTTTGGAATAATTTTGACATTTTAATTATCAACACAATAATTAAGACTAAATAAGGTCATGAAAAGGATTTTCTGACTTTTCGTTTCACTAAGAAAAAAATACTTTAGAACAATCTTCATCCTTCGATTAGTGCGCCTATAATATTGTACGCAAATCAAAACATGGATCTTTACACTATGGGTTATGGTATGGTCAAAGATCAAAATTGAAATGGGATTCAGCGCGTTTATATTTTTGATAGAAAACTGAAATTTTTAGTTCTCAGATCCCCTGATGCAATATAACTCGAATTTCCTCTGCTTCTTCAAACATTGAATATTTAAGTCTAATTTGGTCAGGATACTTTTTTTTTAAATGTGGCTATTTTAAACTATGAAATCCGCGCTTTTTTGAAACTGAGGAGGGTGTTAATGATGTTTCAGCAAGCACCTCAAAATCAAAAAAAGTCTGTACGATTGAGAACTTCAACTCGGTAGGGTCGTGGGTTCTTCCGGGTGGACTGGAAATATGTAGGCCATTGAGACGGGCTCTATACATAGAAAGAGACGTAAAAAGACTTATTAGTTTTTTTACGTCTCTTTGTATGACTGCATGAACAGAATCCACCGGCATGTAAGTATGGCCCGGCAACAAAAAAACTTATTTGTATATATATAACTTCCAAATTATTCGACGTCTTCAAAAACCAAAGTGCTAATACTGTTTTGTTTTTATTTTGGCCGCTGCAATAATCGCAATATGTAAAGGGAGGTTTTTTACTCCTCTACTGTTTATTTCTTTTAGGAAATTGCTACTTATTAAAATATTAATAAGCAAGTAGCAATTTCGTTACTACCTCGCTGACCGTCTTTTTTACCCCAGGTTAATCAAAATACATCCTGTGTCCCACTCTCATACAATGTAAAGTTATAGTTAAACTGCATATTTACGCCAATAATAGAGGAGCGTTTTTTCTCCATATGGGGTTTTTAACACTTTCTGTAAATCGAAAGATGTCTTAGTGGTATCGTTCGCTAATAATACTCGTATTTTGTTAGGATTTAAACCTCCGATTTGTTGTATTTTTTCTTCCAATTGTGCTTGATGTTTTTCATTCTTGGCTGGTTCTTTGTTGCTTTCCGTAGATGTTTACTATACTTAAACCCAAAACTTCAGTTCAATCGGTTGAAGATAATTTTGCTTCAAAATTGAGTTGCAAGATTCCATCCGAAGAAACATACTTACATACATTGCTAGTTAAATAAAAGCTTGTAAAATAATGGTCACTGCCGCATAAATAGTAGGTATGTTGCAGTTTGTAAGCGTCATGGACCTTAAAAAACTCGAAAGTAAAAACACCGAGTTTTTGTTTTGTGGGGGCGTGTAAGTCAAAGTCTTACGTTATTGTGGGGCGTATAAGCCACAATCCTACGTAATTGTGTGGTGTATACATCAACCTAATAGTAATCAGTAAAACTATTAGACTGATACACCCTGAAACTTATGATTGCGTTGGAAAATATAATATAATGCTGTCACGCTAGCATGTAAATTGGTACCACATTAAAATATATCATTTAATTGTATGGATTTCCTTTTTTTATAAAAAAGTGCAGATTTTAACGAGTTTTTGGCGTATTATTAACAGTGAAAAATCTAAATATAAAAGGTTAAAAATTTTAAGGCATCCAGTTTATTTTTATTATTGTCCTTCTCTATTTTTACATAATTTAAACACCAAATACACCAGTAGTGATTAGCAGATAAAATCCCATGTTGCTTCTTCGCTTGTTTACCAACAACGGAAAGCCGGCCGGTGCGTGACATTGAAGTTGGGTGCTATCGCGCTTTCTTGCTCGCACATAATCGGCAGTATTCGTGGACGTGAAAGAGATAACTATCAAAAACTATTTCAGGTTTCTAATAGCCTTTGCTGGCGTGAGAGTCGTATTTCGATCGGCAAACAAAAAATCGCTTAAAGCACACGAATACATACATAAATTAATGTCGGTCGTAAAACTCATCAAAAAAGACAACTATGGTAAAATAACGACCAGTGTATGAGGTACACTTGTTTCCCAGAGAGAATCAAAGTTGGGTCGTATGAGTCCTCTTCAATTTTTAAGCGGAATAATAGGGGCGTATGCAAAATTTTTAGTCTACGAGTGACAATACGACCTGAATTTAGCAATATAAATGTAAGGCTGTATGAGCCAACTTTATTTTTATACGAGAATAATAAGGGTGTATACCCAAGTTTTGGATTACGACTGCGGATACGACCTTTAGGTTATTTACTCAGTGTGTGTATTACCTAAATAGAGAATAAAATGAAAAATCATGTCAATTACGCCCCACCTTTATGCAAAATCTTCAAATACAACGTGGGTCGTATTTGCCTTAAATTTGCGAATATCGCAGCTTTAACTACACAGATCGATAGAGAAAAAAAAACTGAACAATGCTGCATCAAAAAGTCATTTTAGCCAAAATGGCGTTTACGCCCTTTGAGTCTAAAGGTATCGAATTATGGACTTTTTGGGCACTTGGACTCAGAATCAATAATGCTATCGATTCTAGAAAAAAATATGTTTAGAGCCAACCAAGCCGATATCGAAATTTTGTATGAATTTTTGGGGAAACATTTTTTTTTCTCAATAAATTCTGAGTCGAATGAGCCCAAAAAGTCCCTGTTGTGAGGAAATATTAAAATGCCCCAATTTGTGGTTCTGTAAAGTGAAGGTACTACCCCAGTTAGGTTGCTCCCTATATGAGCGAGACGTTCCGCTGTGCCCTACCTCGCTCAGTTTCTGTTGGATGATAGCTGGCGGCCATATTCTAACGATGACCGGTCTGTATTCGTAAGTTGGTGCCTTCCTTATGACATCCAAGTGCCCACTCTACAAAATATTATTGATAGAACCGCTGGGGTCCATATTTGTCCAATTTTGGAGAGTGTTTCCTTGACGGAGTTTCCGATTAATTTGGGGGCGGCAGGAAAAATCAAACCAAATAGCATGCGCCTGCGGAGCAATATCATAAATTATAGCATGAATAGGCAGAAACAAATGATGAAAAGAGCCATATGGATGACTTCAATTACTTTCGACATAATTACAGTTAAGGGCCTTATCACTTCAATGCACCTTTTAACTATTTATTAATATATTTAGATAACAAATTAAAACGCGCATTTGATTTGAGTGCGGTTTTTCATTTGAAAGCAGTTTTTCTAGCGATGGTTCTTAGGAGACATGTTATATCAAAATGTAATGCAATGTTGTATTGTTTGTATACTTATAAATATTTGTGTGCTTTGGTACGAATCAATGTTTTTTATTTTTTCTTCTTCTTCTTCTTCTTCAAAATTGGTTGAGCCGTTTCAGAGATATATAAATTTGTAATGAAAATGTCGGGGGTTTGTCAACTTTTCTAAATTGATAAGTTATTCCTGCTTTGTATGATGTACTTGTGTAAGTTGTATATAATCGATTCTAATAAATATAAAAAAATATCCCAAGTATTCCACTACGTGACAGTCCAAAGAAAATGTTTTTAAAAACATCACTTCGTGTTAGCGGCTGAATTCTCCAATACTTTTTACATCACATAGTAAAAAGACAAAAAAATTTGTTGCACTATTTTTCTTTCGTACTCATTCATCATGATTTGGAGTGAGAAAATACCCTAAGTTGACAAACTCTAAAAAAGGTAAACGTAGTCGACTAAAAGAATCGGGGACAGTTTTAGGTGGGAATACAAATAACGTAACTTATTGCTTCCTAGAAAATAGTAGAATGCTTACAATTTAAATAATTGGAATCGGAATAGAACCAGACTGTTTCGTCAATGTTTGTGTACGAACGGTATAGGGTGGGCCCTGTTTAACTCCATATTATGTAGCATTTCGACCTAAATATCGACACACCTCGTCATAAGTACAAACAACCTTTCTTGAACGAGTAGGTATGTATTTTTTATGTTACACCATCGGAATAAAGTGAAATTGTGTATACCTCTCCTGTCTGCATTTAACAGCAAGCGGCTTTTTTGATTTTTTTTATCTCAACATATCTGGCTGAAATTATTTACACGCCTTCCTTGCAAAAAAGCATTCAGAGATACCTTCATAGGGTAATCCCCACCAAATCATGACGGAAGCCAGACGCCAATCTCGCCGCACTCAAATATTTGGCTACTGACGTCGCTGCATTCTCTCCACCTTTTTGACTTCTCTGGAGATTCGTACGTTAACTTCATCATTTTGTTTATTATAGTGCTGTGAATGATGGTAGGTAATAAATATTTTTTCATCAATGAAAACATGGTTTTGTGTTACCCATTGGCGTAACAAGGTAATGGACGCTTTTATCTCTCAGCTCTTTTGATCTTGAGTGAATGATTTATCGTGTCCCGAATACCTTCTGTAAACCCCAAAACCCTTGCCTACTTTGATGATCCGAGAAAGTGTCCTTGATATTTAAGTTTAGTTAGTGATGGATCAACTCGAACATTATTCATAAATGGTAAATACAAAACACCCACCTAATATTAATTAATAAATTATTATTGAAAATAATTATTATTAATAAATTACTATTGAATTACTCAAGAAAACATTATTTGTACTACAATAAAATTCCATAACACATTACTGAACTTAGCAATTCTAAATTCAAATCTGTAGTAAAACAAACACTTATTTCAATAGCATATTATAAGATAAACGATTACATCATGGATAGGGATGTTTGGCAGTGATAGCGTCCTGCACGGGTAATCTATCGCGAAAATATATTTTCTACTGTAGCATTGTTATTGAAGTTATTTTGTAGTAGCTGACACTGTAATTTTATATTTAACTATACAATGTATGTTGTTTTGAAAAAATGACACCTCGCCGAGTTTCTTACGCCGGTTCTTCTCGTAGCAGAGGTATATTTTTCCGAACCGGTGGTAGTTTATTGACGATCATAGGTGCATGTAATATGCCTAATTTGAAGTATAAACTACTTTTACTTTTTTACTTTTACTTTTCTCCGTTTTTTAACAATTCGTATCTCGGTACGCTACCAATTTAAAATTAACTTCTTATAACTGGCAAAATTAATCGCCACCGCACTTTTGTATGTCTTAAAAATACGACCATGACCACCGGAGGATGGGCCGCAACGTACCTGGAGTGCGATGGAGATACTGCGATCGCCAACTCGCATGCCAAGCGTGGCGATTATGGCATATTACTCCTCCTAAAAGGCACAAATAGGCCACAGCTCTGAGATACCGGACACGATAAGTACGATAACAACATGCTCTATTTCCGGGAGGGTAAGCAACAGTCATAGGGAGGTGTCGGGTTCATTATCCACAAATCCCTCGTGAACAACGGCGTCGGTGTCGGTGTCGGCTATTTTGGCGTACCAGATTATACTCAGAGTATCCAAGAGGTACTCGTTGACGGTCATACAGGTATACGCGCCTACCTTGGCACACTCCGACGACAAAGTGGAGGTTTTGTTTGAGGATATACCGAAAGCCATGCGTAGCTAAAAACTTTTTTATGAGCAATTTCAACGCAAAACTGGGCAAGAGAGATGGTGAAGAGCTGAGAGTGGGGAAATTTGGAGTTGAAAGTAGGAACCACCGGGGCCAACTACTGGCTGGCTTCTTGGATAAGGAGGGACTCTACATGATGAACTCTTTCTTCAAGAAAAGTTGACCTGGATGAGTCCCGACGGTGCAACTAAAAACGATATTGACTTTATCATGTAGGCATTTATTGGTCTCTGTGGTCAATACGGTTAAAACCAGAAGTGATCACCGTCTGTTAAGAGGCACAGTGAATATAAGTGTCAAAAGCGCTCTCGACTGATGAAATCTACGCTCCGTCCAGCAGTAGTCCAAATTTCTAAACCCCGAGAGCTTTAAGCTGGAACTCTAAAACCATTTCGATTGCCTAAACGGCGATGGGGACAAATTCAACGACGGGTCTGTGGAACCTGTTCAGAGCATTGGGTCTAAGTTCTTTAAGACCCAGCGGACACATAGAGCTAAAAGAGTCTCTATCTCTACACAAAGGCTCATAGAGGAAAGGAGTAGAATGATTCTCCAGTCTTCAGCCGATACAACATTATACAGGACAGCTCAATAAACAGTTCTCCAAGTCGCTTACCCGCGATTTGCGCTAATTCAATACAAATTGTATTGAAGAGGCCAGCGAGCAGAACGTGGGCTCTGAAGTCGTCTCAAGATTTCTGTCTGTTGAACTCCAAAGGCATGGAGCAGAGGTGTGGAGGTGCTGTTGCACTACCACTTACATAAGTTTCGCGATTCAGAGGGCTATATCGGTTACTTCGGTTCTGCTGCGGATGACGTCATTCCTGATGCGATCACGTAGAGATACTCCCACCATAGCCCTGTCCATTGCTCTTTGGGTGACGTTGAGATTTCTTATGAGACTTACGAGGCCCATAGTAATCGACCACGTTTCAGTGCCATATGTCATCACTGGCAACACACACTGGTCAAAGACCCTCGTCTTGAGACACTGCGGAACATTAGACCGTAGCTTCCCAAAAGCTGTCCAGCCGACTCGGATTCGTTCGTAGAGCTCGTATTCACTCTGATGAAAATATCAGTTCTGTAATGGATTTCAACTTTGTGCCCATAGAACGAAATGAAGTAGATTTAAAAACCTATCTACTTAATGACTAATGAATGACCTACCTAACTCTCAGCTTTGCTGGTTTTAGGACCAGACTCCATACAAAGTTGCCCATGGTCCTTTCATGCCTCAATGATTTTAAAAATGTAATACTTTCTTCACAAGTATTTTCAATTATGCTAATAACGAAGTCCGTCACGTCGTCAATACCGTAGTACCTAATTCAAACAACACAGTATCTCTATTTATTATAACAATGACCTCTGCAGGTAATGTTCATATTCATCATCATATCTAAAGCACACAGATAACATACATCATGATAAACCTTGTTCAGTAATATTTAACTACTCGAGTGCGTGTTTAATTTAACTACTTCCAAAATATATCGAACGCAATATCAAACCTCAGCGGTGATCCCTTAAGTTCGCTCATGTAATTACTGAGTCCATCTGGGATTTCCTTATAGGTTAGGGTCGTTCCGTCGGTTAGCGACCCCATAGCCAAGTTAACTAATTTAAATATGTCAAACAACGTCAAATATAAACATATGGTCTTGAATATAGTCAAGCTGTTGTAACAAGCAATAATCTATTACATTTTCTTCGTTATTTTTTCTAAAAGGGCGAATACCTACGTTAGATAGAGAGGCAGGTATCGAATATTATAGGTTATTATTCGGGATTCGGCATATTCGGCTTATTTTCGAATGATCGATATTCGGCCGAATTGTTCCATTTGCTCCCGAAAACCATTACTTCCCGAATAGTAATGATTTAATTAGATTTATGTTGAACTAACGATATAATAGCAGATTTCCTAATTCATGAATAAATAATCCAAGAAGCCGGCAGTGAGGAAAAATCGGAAACTACAGAGATACGGAAAGTCCTGCTTAGGAGTTACGAGGCCAATTTTACATATATAAACTGAAAACTGCGTTCAAACATCTTAAAATTAGGACTCAATTATCTCTCAGCCCAAAAGACAAGAAATATTTCCTGGCTAGATTAAAATAAAAATTAAATGTATATTGTTTGTTGCAGTGCCCATACTTCAAAGCGGATGGCCAAAGTAATAATAATGTTGATATGGGTGCTGGCATTACTACTGGCCGCTCCCATGGCTATGTCGTGGGAGGTCATCATGGTACAAGAACAGGATCCAGGTAATTTCAAAATAATGAATTTATTGATCATATAGTGAAGAGAAATGAAAACGATAGTTTGTCATAAAAGTGATGGTTAGTCAATGGTAACAGTGGTTGACTGTCCAACATATTACGTAGATCTCTCATTGTAAGCAGTGACTATCTACTCCAAACCCGACTACTACAATCCCGAAGGGAAGTGCACGTATGGATATTTATTTGTTTCGGGAAAGTGCAGTAAAAGTCTTAGCAGTAAGTATTTGAGACTTGGGTGAACATCCGTCACCTAGTAGATTTTCATAGCTAAGTAAGATGTCACCTTTTTTTGGATGGGAAAATCATTTTTTTTTCAGAAACCTGTTGAGTAGGGAATCAAATGAAAGGATTCTATGAGCTGTGTGTTGAAAGAAAATACACACCATTACATTCCAGCCAGTGGTTTCGTAAAAAAATATATCTTT
Organism: Notocelia uddmanniana; assembly: GCA_905163555.1. Lineage (NCBI taxonomy): Eukaryota > Metazoa > Arthropoda > Insecta > Lepidoptera > Tortricidae > Notocelia > Notocelia uddmanniana. The sequence continues at coordinate 25,873,528 of LR991058.1, read as the reverse complement.
AGAAAAACACCAAGTTTGGGCTCTTCCTGACAGGAAACGGCCGAATGTTTATCTAAAATATACACCCAATGAATATTTAATATTCTCATATGGAACGCAATGAAGTGGAAAATTTTAATGCTTTTTTTTATAAAGTACTAAGGTAGTCCTGCTGATTATAAAAAAAGAAACGTCACCACTTTTCAAGCAATAACTCACGGACTTAAGGAGCTCTCTTAAAAAGTTTAACCCCTTTTGTTACCCCCTTTCATACACAATATGTACGATTTTGAAGAATTAGTTGAAATACTTAATTTTACTTAATTAGGGAAGGTGCTATTATACAGCCGCTCATTCTCACGTGATGCCGAGTGAATAAACGGAAAGACAAACCGGAGAAAATTCTAAAAACCATCGAATCGTGTTCTGATCTCTATTCTAAGAGTTCTCAATGGATTATTTTGCCAACAACCAACCCCTATACAGCTATTTATATATTTGATACGGATTATGTATTTCGGTTAAATACATTTTGAATCCCGAACACACACACACTCATGCACTCGTTTCCAAAGGGTATACCGAGGGAAACATATTTTTTCACCGAATGAATGATGATTTTTGACATGACTCCAGTGTACCAATAATATTCGTGGTACTTGGAAAACCCTCGTTTTAATATATATTATCTATTAATTACAATAACAAACGCAATTCAGCAGGCTTGGGACTAGTTGGGACACCGACCCAGATCACTTTTCACGGCAACTACTTATAGTACAGAGGGGTGATTAGTGATTACGTAACGTTTTCGACCGTGCGTAAGGTTGACTAAATGTTATTTTCCACACTAAAATTGTGATCCCGTGCATCGTGGCCGATCACAGCCACGCGCGATCGATCACGTGCGACTGATGAAGCGTTCGGCTGATGCGACAATAGTCGCAATGTATGAAAAATGTCTGGCAGCCTGCGGACCTATGATGGTTGCCAGTTTATCACTTATCGTCGTGAGTAAGATATTTGAGAGTGACGGGCGTCTTATCCACGACGATAAGTGATAAAATGGCAATCACCAGTTTTACTTCTATCCTCCTGCGGCCCATGGGCCTATTGATAGGACTTGTTCATATGAAGGAATTTAAACCATTTTCAACAAGAATAGAGTGGTATTTCCCTTGATTCAAGTGTTTTTAGAGCAAATAAAATGGTTCAAAGTTCAGTATCTTTTTGAATAGTATGGTGGGCCTTGGGAGGCTATGGGAATGAAACGGCCACATTAAATTTTACGCATAGATCGATGAATCCAGTAATTTAAGTTTTATGTATTCAAAAGGTACTGAAATATAAACGACATTGTACATAGTGGCCCCCTTTTATAATATCTATCGTAAATTTAAATAATTAAAATTATTTACGAGTTATGCTCGTGGACTCGTTAAAGCCCTCTTAAGTAAGCGATGCCAGAAAAACATTTTTATGAAAAATTCATCGCTACATTCACCCTTAATAGCAACTCACAAATGACTGAACAACGACAAACTTTTTTTACAATGTTTAAAAATAACTAAAAGGCTCGTAACCATTGGAATGGAATAATTTAAATTGAGCTGGAAATCCTAAAAGAATTTGCCAAGTAATGTCTATTTAAGTAATGTCTATTTCACGAGGAAAATAAACAGACATCAGAGAAAAGCAGACTGGCAGTATTAAGCCAGATGATTTTTCATATAGTTGTATCGTTAAATACTTATGGTGCACCAAAATGAGTTAGAATGCGACAGATAGTACGATCATTTTCGGCTGTTAACGAATTGTCTCCATTTGAAAGCATACCAGGATGTTTAATACCATATAAACTTAACATACCACAACGTCAGTTCAGTGAAATATTCAGTTATGAAGACGGAGACACTGACAGGTGAAGACCTGTCAGATGTCACTTGTATGTCTCTCTCAAGCTTTCTGATTCGTGCATTAGTGAGAATAGATCGGATGTACAGAAATCGTTCAACTTAAATGAGCGGATCTGCTTTACTCTTATATCAGTGAAAAAATATTGGAATAAAAAATAAGATTTCTCTCAAAGTGCTGAAGAAAGTAATATAACAGCGGAAGTAACGATACGTGGCGGATACTAAAACACGATATTCAATACGTAACTTTTCGTCGCGGAAATGGAAAGGGCTGGTTGAAGCTATAAACCAATATACCGCACCGCGTTTCTAGCCAAGAAAGGCACTAGTAATACAGTGTGTGGCCTGAAACAAGTACAAAATGATGAATAGCGTCTGCAATTCTACATGTTATTACCGCAAACTCTAAAGGTAGTTAGTACATGCCTTAATAAACATACTTTTATTTTATATAAAAAATGTAGATTTTTCTTCCTTTATGAAATAACGCGCAAAGTATCACATGATCACTGCTTACCTACACAAAACTAGATCTGTTTCTCCCATGTATCAAATAAGTGCATGCAATACATTGCAGTTTGAAAAAAAAACCGGCCATGTGCGTGTCGGACCACGCACAAAGAAGGGTTCCGTACCTACACCTCCTAATCTACATTTAAAACCACTATACAATACATTAAATCAAAAAAGGTTGCATCTTCATAGGAAACTCACGGCACTTACGCCCTTTTGGTTGGTTCCTTTAGGTAGCTCGCTTTAAAGCACTAAAACCTCTGGTTACAATTTGTGGTTATATAAAAGTACACGCTGTATTAGAAGCGAACCAGCAGTTAGGCATTTTCATTTATACGTATTTTGCTACGGATGGTAACAAAATTAAACGTCAATGTAATATTTATGCGGTTTGTAACAAAAAAAAGAAAATTATTAAATAATAATACGAAATAATACTTATGAAACATTATTTATTACATTTTTTTTGTTGCATAATATGTATTTCATAATGTAGGTACGTTATTATAAAATAGTAGAACCTTCGAAATAAATATATAGAAATCTAGTCACTACTATGAGAAAGTGTCTGTTTTTTACCCAAGATATTTAAAATAACTGCTATGATATCATGAAGTAGTAAGATCCATTACTTAAAGGACTATAATGAGAGACCGCGGATATTAGTTTCAGTCATCCTTTTATTTTATGTTCCTGTTACGGATAGCACTCTGTATAAAATTAACCCTTTTTTTCCACCCCTACAACTATTCTTCCAAATAAATGTAACGCTGGAGCATTGCAATATCTTTGTACACATTTTACGCACAGTCTTACTTGCCGTGAAATCGGCAATTTTCTGTACAGTCAACGTGAAAAATATTAGTACAGCTTTGCACCTTATTTCTTTGTAATAAGGCGAAAATTGGCCTCGACTATTTGTAACGGTTCAGATCCATAACTCTTATAGGCAATATTTTGTTGCAGGTACCAGAATGTTATACACGAAACCCTTTTGTAATCCCAGTGAATTTGGATTACATTCCTTGGCCATTTATCGACTGGTGTTATACATTTGCCAGGTATGTTTTAATGTTGGTATTACAGTGCGTTATGGTATTGATTATAATGTTGTATTATTTTATGTTTCTTTTTACGTGTTTTCAATTGCAAAGGCCACTGTATAGCCGAGCGGCAACTAACGCGACTTTCAGACGATTGGAGGTCGTGGGATAGTACACCTACAAAAAACTTATACAGGCTGATTTTTGGGTCGTGATCCGGAATGATTGTACATGGTCATGAATTCAAAGTAGACAACATCACAGTCGGTATGAAGGTTTATAATTCAAATAATTCTCTTTTTTTTTCTAATTTTAATGGGTAGTAATATATTTCATACAGCTTGGTCACCCTATCCCACTGTCAACTCTCCATATTATCTGTCAAAGAGAGTAGGGTAACCATGTTTTTAGTGATATTGTATTTTTGTCATCAAAATATATTAATAATTAAATGCGTTTGTTTCGAATCACTACAAATTTTTGAAATGGCTAACGAATACCAAGTCTGAACACAGATTCTTGATCCACGACCCTGAAATCACCCGGTATATGTACAACATATCATTTACATATGTAACAGTAGCTTTGCGATCAAGGAAAACAACACCAGGAAACCGGTCTTATCCCAACAATTATTATTAATAGCTTATTTTAGTAATGGAAATAAATACTTAAGGAAATTTTCTCAAAAATAAATACTTAAAGTTTTCATACAAGACCTAAAAAACTCAAAAACTCGCTGTATTTGCGTGCTGTGCGAATCGTGGACGATCCCAAGCTCACGAGCGATATTGAGCCGTTGAGTTTAAGGAAAATTTGCCTCATTGTGCGTGTTCTATCGCTTAATAGTGGGTTGTGCTCCGAAGAACTGTTCGACATGATGCCTACGGCCGCTTTCTACCATCGCACCGCTCGCCGTCGGCAGGGCATTCATGCTCACACCTTAGAACCTAAACGGTCACGTACGGTACGGTTTCAGAGGAATTTCCTCCCTCAGACGCTCCGATTGTGGAATGAGCTCCCTGCCGAGGTTTTCCCGACTGACTACAGTATGGGGTTCTTCAAGAAAGGAGTGTATAAATTCTTAAAGGGTCGGCAACGCGCATGTGACACCCCTAGGAGTTGCAGGCGTCCATAGGCTGCGGTGACCGCTTACCATCAGGCGGGCCGTACGCTTGTTTGCCAGCAACGTGGTATAAAAAAAAGGACGGCAATCACTTTCTTAATAATAATAACTAAGCTTGGTTCCGGTTGGTCCGCAATACCTAAGCTTGGTTCTCCATACGAACGTAGTTTTGCTCTTATTTATTACCGCATGCTGGAATAACATGATTTTTTGTATACACAATGGGATCCGACATATCTAAGCCAGAAATTCTGTTGCTTGAAATTTTAATGGAAATAAATACTTAAGGAAATTTTCTTAAAAAAAAATACTTTGAGTTTTCATACAAGACCTAAAAAACTCAAAAACTCGCTGTATTTTTTTTTCCAATTCCACTTATAGCAACAGAAACTTTTTTCCGGCCTAGATATGGTGGATCCCATTATGTATACAAAATTTCATGTTGTTTCGCCACGGCGTTTTAAAATGAGAACGACACTACGTTTGTGTGGAGAATCGAGTTCGGTCGAGCGTACGGGGAACCCTTAAGTAGATGCAAAGCGGGTCCATCGTTTAAAAGAAGTTTAGAACTAAAAAACGCTAGAAGGCTTTCAGCACCAAATCAAATTTAACTACACTTACAGCAACAGCTGTATGAACACACACATACACACAAAATTTAACACGCACATGCATGCATAAGATATTTGTAGATACCTACATACGAACAGTGCAAGTTAATGTTAATGTAAAGCTTATTATAAACGTACCTAATATAGTCAATTTTTATACTTGTTGTACTTATAAAGAATGTCGTCATGGTTCCAGAATTATAAATAGATTACACAAATACATGTAATTAGTTGCAGCACTGGGTCGGGCGCGGACAGCGGTCTCGTCATACGACTCGAGCTGGTACCTAACTATCACAAGTAACTAAATACCCGCATTTTACCAGCTCGATCGAGTGGCGCACCCAGCTGTCCGTCCCAATCGAGTAAGCAATACATTATTTAAAATACGAAATACGTAGAGGGTAGATACATGTTTTCTGCCAACAAACTGTCATACAGGTACAGTTTGGCACATCAGTGAAAAATGTTTTTATTTTATTTTTTTTGTGATAAATAAATAAATAAAAAAAGAAAATTACGTACCTACACAACTGAAGGGCGAAATTTCAAAATTCTGTCTGCATTAATGTTGAATGATCTTTATTCGAAGAATAATATATAAATCAGTGCAATTTCCTTATACTACTAAATGTCTTGATGCTATTTTACAGTTTCACTTTTTAATGCTCGGTTGCTTTGAGGTGCAGACAGAATTAGGTTAGGAGCTTAGGGGGAATACATTTCTAATAGACAGGGAGCGAAACTTTGGTGCCGATGACAGACGTATAACGTCAAGCTACATACAGAGTGTTTTTATCTGGATTATTGAAGGAATCGATTTTGATGATGAAAGGTTAACTTACAACAATATTTGTTCTAGTTGCGGTTACAGGCATTATGCACAATTTTTATAAACGGCGGGAGATGCGAGATTGACTTTGTTCAGAATGTACAGTATATGTACCTATGGAGGTATGTATTTAAATAAGAATATGTGATGTTGTGTTTAGATTCTAAGCGTTCTGCTTATTTTTCGACAACCCACGAAATTTGATTAGCTGTTTTTCATTTATCTAAAATAAGATATTTTTTTACAATTACTTACTTAGTAAAATATATTAATATGTACATTATTTTTAATATAAATAGTCATTACAAAAATACATTACCATTATTGCATTATTAATAATCATTGGAGTGTCGCAATGTTGTTTATATAAAATCATCCTATATGTGAATTTGCGTCATAATGATGTCACCGGCACCAAAGTTTCGCTCCCTGCTAATAGATAATTGTAACTTTTTAGAGGTTGTTTGAAACCGTCGTGGCGAAAAGCCTCTCTCTTCGTTTACTTTATATCTCTTCTTTTCCTTAAGATACATGTTTAAATGCGTATTACAACTTATTACAAAGTATGATTTCCTAGAATTATATTTTTTCACATAAAATTGGTGCCTATTATTTAAACAAATCTTCACATATTCTATTCAAATATAATGAAACGGGTCACTCACGTCTGTAAGGTCGAATATCGCTCGACATGTTTCACTCCTGTTCGCGGTCCTTGAGTGACCCGTTTCATTATATTTTAATACGTCTCAAACTCACGGGAGTTTTCTATATAAAATCTGCACAATCAAAACTTAATAATAATAACAAATTACGTAACTGATGTAAATGGCATTCAATCGGGATGGCTTAATTTATGCTCCCCGAGGAAATTCATTATAGACCTTCTTTGGAAAGTGTAATAAGATCGCGTCGTTCGGGGCAACCCACATTTAATAGGCCAATTTTCCAAATTCTCAAATTACACGTAACGAATAATAAGCGATAAGCGAACGACGAATAAGCGATATATTTAAGTTCAGCTGTTTGTTTGATACTAAAACACCGTAAAATATTCTTGAAAAATAAACATTGGTTATTGACCAAAACATTGAATAGGAACTAGGTGTTTATTTGAGTTCTCAATGTAAACAGTATTCTGTCGTAACGATGGCTCGTATATCATGTTAACAGTCGATTTTCAATAAATTAATCTTTATTCAGTTCGTCATGTTCGCATCTGTTTTATATTTCAATATGGCTCGTTCTGCAAAGGTTGTTTTCCTGTACAACCGCGTGCCAGCACAAATTGACGCGTAAATAGTATTTTTTCAAACATGCTTGGAAAAGTTGAAATTACGTTCGTGACAATAGACTGCGAAACTCATCGTTACCGGCGTCGAGAATTTACAGGTCGGTAACGGCCCGTTAGTAACGGTCTTTGTATAGGAAATTTCACTGTCTATAATACACTTGAGCCCCTCATTCCCGGCCTGTGTGGTTAAGTAATGCCCTATTTTATTTAGAATACTTAGTATCTGTCACAAATAGTAATAAAACATTTTCGATTCATTGTCGAAACCTCAGTTTATAAAAATTATTTATAAACATAAAACTGTATATACGATTTCAAGTTAACATGGTCATTAACATTTTAATTGCTGTTAAATAAGCAATAATACATAATTAGGCCGTAAAATACTCGTATGATCTTATTACGAAACTCACATTCGGCTCGTTTCATAAAACCACATCTTAATAATAGCCTGCATAATGTTAAGCAGATACAGTAGCCTATAGATAGTCGCGTCTTCAAAATACTTATAAGTGCGTTACCGACCCTTTATTGATTTGAGGATACGTCGTATTGACACTAACTTTACAGCTTGACATATGCAGGTCCCTTTCAACCCAGTGCAACCTCGGTAGCTCTGCTAGGACAGAAGCGTTCATTCAAAACTAGTTTTACTTTAACCGTAATATAAAGGACTAATGTAACATTTCTCACGCAGTACATCATCCCGCTGTGCGTAATAACGTTTGCGTACGCGCACATGTCCTTGAAACTGTGGGGTGCGCGAGCGCCGGGGAACGCTCTGGAAATACGCGACGCAAATCACATGAAGAACAAGAAAAAGGTACGTATATTGTGGTTTCTTTAGAGAAGAGATGTGGATTATCCTCAATTTGCCCCGATTGTATGAGGACTATTCCTTAACTGAGAATAACTAGTTTACTTTTAATAATCCAACACAGATCGGGTATAATCCCGGAAAAGACACGTCACTCAGTGCCACCCATTTTAACAATATTTGCAGTGCATTAAGCTAATCCTTGGTAAATTATTGTAAATATGAGTACCATCGCCAAACACAGTAACTGATTATTCGTGCACTTTATTGTCATTGCAATAAGGGTCACGAATAGTCAGATAATTGTGTTGGCAATATGCACTTATATTACAATTCTAATACCAGTTAATAATATATCATAATCTGCAGGGGTGCTACCGCGAACTTCGAAAATCGAACTTCGTGTCGTGCCGTCCCCTTCACTCTCGTGTTATACTCTATATGACGGAAAGGGACGGTACGATACGAAGTTCGATTTTCGAAGTTCGCGGTAGCACCCCAGGACATAAAGAGTAAAGCCGGCTTTACATTGTCCTGAATTTGGCAGCCTGAATAGGGGAGAGGAGTTGAAGCCTTTAGCTCTAACATATAAAGCCCACTCTAAAGGTTGTGAATTCAGGAAGGAGTAATAACTCCTTTAAGTGGTTTTCCTCAAAATCCATCTTAATAAAAATTAATAAGATACATTAATTCAAAAATTCACGAGTATATTATGTATGTACTGTACTTAACAATCCTGAAGCAACAGAAACGATGTCACGTGGATTTCTCAGCAAAAGAGACGAGATGTTACGTAAGCAGATAAGCAACTTTAGAGCATTCGTCAGAACTGTGTCCAACATTTCTTTAGATCAAAAAAATGAATAATTGGTGGCACGTGTGTATAATTGTTTGGCACGCTTTGCGGCCTGAAAGGCTCTATGGATTTTAGCTTGAGAGGTGTCGTTAGATTCGCATTTACTGTGAGAGTGACACTGGGTATATAAAAAAAAAAATGGCGGATTTTTGTCGCCAACTCAAGCCAAATTCAAATATCTGGCACGCTCTGCAGCCTGTACTGCTCCATGGATTTTAGCCTTAAACGTTTCGTTAGATTCGTATTAATTGTGTGTATGTAAATGATAGTAGTTTATTCTCCAAAAGTAGTCGGTTTTTTTAAATAACAAAAAAATATTAAGCTTTGTAATTTTCAAATCAAAACAATGTTCAATAAGTTGGTATTCTTACGTTTTTGAAATAATGATGCGTTTCGACAAAATGTTGTTACGCGGAAACTTATGAAACTCAGTGTAAACCCGAGTTGCATAAATTTCCACACGCAATCAACAAGAACAGCGTAATTATCGAGCTAAATGTGAACCTGTTCTAAGTGAACTAAGATTTAGACGTAGTTGTGACAGCTCCCTGTCTAAAATAACATATATTATTAATAATAGCAAAATACTGGCGACGGTCGAGTACGACTCGTACAAGACCGGTTTTTTTTTCTTTATTTGTTCTATGTGTCAATTGAAAATACGATCGTCGTAACGTCCACACTAAATTAACACTAGAGTAAAAAAAAAGAAACCTTACTTAGAAAGAATAACAAAAGTCACGTACGAAATTCACATTTCACGCGGAAATCTGAAACGAGATAATCGGGATTATCGGGACACAGTATAGTGGTTTGGTGTTACGTAACGTCAATCCAATACAGAACTCACAAGGCAGTTACCATTGTGTGATTACGCAAAACTATTATAACCATTGTAGCTAAATAAAGGTTGAAAATTCCGGAGAAATTAAGGCATTTTCAGGGCATTTTGAAATTCGTTTTTCTGCTTTATACCAGATTTTTTCTGAAAAATAAAACGATTGCTATACTTATGACGATAGTGTCAAAGTCAACGTATGAGTAAGGATATAAATCACTGATTGTCACAATGTGATAGCCAATGATATATTAAACGATACAGCTATAAAATAATATTATATAGTACTGCTTCAGTGACGAAGATAGAAACATGGCAGATTTAAAAACAGGTAATATGAGTAATAGAGTGAGCGATGTTATGAAAGAAAGCTGATAAAAAGCGTCATTTTTATAACTCGCGATATAGTTTATATCGCGAGTTATAGTTATAGGTATCTCTTGTGAATGCTTAAACTAATTTAGCATAACTAAATTAGTTTAAGCATTCACACACAGATACCTTAATTCACTGTTTAACTAAACTTTGTAATGTAAACTGCAAATGGACACAATTAATTCTGGACTGAAGCGGCATATGATAGACTAAATAATTAGAATCTCAATAGCAGATTATAGAGCTTTGAGCTCTACTCTCCTTAATCATCGCATGCAACTCGACTGTTAATGAACTATTATCGGAATACATGGATATATTTCCTCTAAAGCTTGTTAACGGCCGGCATCGGCATCGGCACAAAATGAGTGAGAATTCATAAGATTGAAATTCGAATCTTGTCGGTTAGAACATAAGGTTTAAAATTCGTACTTAATAGACGTGCGTGTAAAAGTCGCATAGGCAGTCGCGAGAGAGAGAGATCATATTTTATGATTTTAGACTCGGGTCCCAAATATTCGTGTGGTAACCAGGTTGTAATTAAATTAATGATCATCTCATTGTATCGTTTGCCTCGTTTTAAATTACAATTTCGAGGAAACTGTTGTTACAAAATAATAATTTATTGAATGAGAGATATTACGAAATTTTATTTTCCGAATGGAAGTAGATCAATGAAACGAAATCCCATTTAAGCTTGGAATACACTAGCGAGAAGAGAAAAAAGATTTTCTACTGTACTCGTAGCATTGTAATTTTGTTGTACCTGACACTGTAATTTTATATTAAACTATACGATGTATATTGTTTTGTGAAAATGACATCTCGCCGAGTTTCTGACGCCGGTTGTTCTCGTGGCAGAGGTTTATTTTTCCGAACCGGTGGTAGCTTATTGCCATCCATAGGTGCATATACTATGTTTAAATTGAAGAATAAATAACTTATACCATTTTACTACTTTGACGCATCCCAACTGTCGCAGTATTGTTACGTTAATACATTAAATTTGCTGTTGACTGTACTAGGTATGCAATAAATATCACGATTCGGTATTTTATAGCTGTCAAACATCAATTTAGTTCGATATAGGGCCTTCTGTACATTTGAGTCGAGTAGGTACATTGTTCGCCTTATGATAACGGGATAAAGTGTATAAGTATATATCTTTGCCCTCAATGTACAAAAGAACTATTAATTATTCAGTGATATGACGCTGTTTACAAGTGATTACTGGCGTGAACGTTTCCATTTTTAGGGTTCCGTACCTCGAAAGGAAAAAAGGGAACCTTTATAGGATCACTTTGTTGTCCGTCCGTCCGTCCGTCTCTTTGTCTATCAAGACCCTTTTTCTCAGGAACACATGGCGGTATCAAGCTGGTATTTATACCAAATACTAAAGTCTACTGTCCCTTGGAGTTGTGAAAAAATCAGACTTCTAAGCCAACGCAATCAAAAGATACAGCCGTTTATGCCGCAAATTTCCGCAAAGTTTCGACACTCACAAGGGAATCAAAACCTTCAGGGTACTTCCCGTGAACTCAGAATCTTGAAATTTGGTACGAACCAACGTCTTATAGCACAGATAAGGGCAAAATTGCGAAAACCGTAAATTTTTAGTTACTTCGTATAATAAAAATATGTTTTACGGAACCCTCGCTGCGCGAGTCCGACTCGCCCTTTCCTGATTTTTTCTTTTCTCGCACAGCCCGTCTGCTGGTAAGCGGTTACCGGTAAATCTCGCTGTCGGCAGGACATTCACCCTCACACCTTAGAACCAAAAAGATCGCGTACAGTACGGTTTCAGAGGAATTTCCTCACTCAAACGTTCCGGTTGTAAAATGAGCCCTCCCTGCTGAGGTTTTCCCGAGGGACTACAGTATACAACTCCAGGGGTGTCAATCGACTGTACAAGGCGGTAGTTTTCACTTTCCCATGCATCGTTTTATCTTATAATCATGCGTACTATTAATGATGAATACTCCCTGTGACTAATCGAATGTTCGCATTTGTGTTCTGTTGGATCACTGTTGATGCAGATCAGCAATAAAGTGTCTGGTATTTGCCGCATATATTTTTCAGGTTTCCAATATGTAACTGATTGTGTGAAATGTACATCGAAATATAATAAGTATGGAAGCATAACCGTCGCTCAAAACCGGTGCCAAAGGCGGAGCTTACGTTTCCAGTGACGTTTCAGTGCCCGATCGCAACTCAGTCAACTATCCGACGTAGAGTTGAACGGTTGACATTGTGTCAAATGAAAATTATTAAATTTTAATAGTTACCGGCAACGGATATTATTTTATAAGTGTTGACCAGCACTATTAATTGGTGCATAAGCCACACGAATGGCAAGCTGGAAGATATTTCTTTTCATTATTTAAACATTCAATTTACAACAATCCCATACATTTTTGTGATGGATGACGCTATGCAATATATGTTTCGGAAAAAGTATATTAGAATATAAATAAAAGCGTACAGATAAGTACGCTTTGGATATTAGTTAATAACAACTTAAGATATGCACAACGAAAAATTAGTGTACAAAAAACGAATTTAGTGAAGGTTGATTTTTCTCGGACAAGAAAAAAGTAGAGATGAGGCGATACATGAAATTGAATACTGTCGAATATTACATAGTAATTTGGTCTAAAACAGTATTTTTTATACTACGACAGTGGCAAACAAGCTTACGACCTGCCTGGTGGTAAGCAGACACCGTCGCCTACGGACGCTTTCGACTCCAAAATAATCACAAGCGGTTTGCCGGGCCTTTATTAACTTGAGGATTCGGTGTATCAACAGCTAGAGAAATAATGCCAACTCGCTCACAATAATGCTCACTCTCATCACAACGTATCCTCGGGAGCTCTGGCGACCTTACTCACCCCCGCCTTTTCTCACTGACGGACAAGCAATAATATTGGTCAAATCGTTTCGAAGAAATCTAAACTTGCCTGGAGGGCACTTCCTCCGTTCTGTCATGGATAAATAATTAGGATGAAAATAAATTAACTTTTATCTTGGTACTGACTGATGTGTATTGATTAAATTTTGGTCATGATTTACCAAAATTTACCGGACATAAATCAAGTTTAAGATTTCATTTGCACAACGTTTGATATTTATCGACGAGGTTTAGTATATAGTATAGAAGTTTATTGATAGTATGAGGAGCCTATTATTCAAGAACTACTAGCAGATGAATTAGGGAGGACCTAAGGTGAAAGTATACCGCGAGACGCAATGTAGGTACTGATAGCACGATCGTGTTTGCGTCCACTTATCATCGACTTGCTAGATTCACTAGCCAGCTTTTTTTTCTTACTTTCGTTAAGAACGCGATCGTGCTAGCTATATACTATTTCGCGTTAGTCGCCTGCGTTGCCGGCCATTATGGTGGTATTACTGGTTATTCTAACCAGTCACGGCACATGTAACTTTTTTTATTGGTTCAATAGTATAAAACCTTTGTGAAAATGTTGTCTATTTAAACTATTTTGAATATTTGATTGGCCAAGACATAAGACATAAGACATGATACATAAGACGTTTTAGTTTCAAGATCGTGAAATATTGACCATGTTTCGACGTCGGTTTTGTTTGACGTTACTCTTCTATACTTATTATATTTCGATGGAAATGTAGGTAGGATACATAGTAGAAATAAGATTTTATCCTTTACAATATAATTAATTAGTACCCATGATTCTGACAGTTAATAATTCTGAAAAAAATACACATCTTAAGAGCCACGCGTAAATACATGTATTAAAAAAAACCTTCCAGAAGCCATTTGCATTAACACAGCCAAATCGTGTATATGATATTTTAAAATATGGTATCCTGAAAATGTAACGTGGGAATTACGTAATAAATCATTATGCAATGCTTGTAAATGATGTTTCATATTTGTTGTGCAGGTTATTAAAATGTTGGTGTTGGTGGTGGCGCTGTTTGCGATCTGCTGGCTTCCCCTTCAGAGCTATTTATTACTCGGCTCTTTTTTCTCATCAATAAACGAGTAAGTATGCAAAAAATATTTACTTTTTTAAATGCAGCACGACGAAAGCAAATATTTTCAGCCATTCGTATGTTAGTAGTATGTGGGTTTATGCGTCTCATTATATCGGAACGTTTTTTCTATATCATTTATTAATGTCATAAAGTAATGTGTTTAAAGTCATCTGTCATTAATTTATATGTCATTCATGTTTCATCTCTCGTCGTTTTATACATTGTATGTCACGATTTTACATGTAGGAAATTTATATGTAGGAAAATTTTAGTGTATAAGAATGTTATGAGTAACATTAAAAAGGCAATCGCGTGCCGTTTAGAATGGGGCTTCAAATACAAGGATCGATTTTGGTTCTGAAACTGAACCACTCTTCTTCTACAAGTTTTGACAATTACAACTTAATTTGTAAAATTTAATATAGTTCAACATTTATTTAAACAAGCAATGTAAGATCGGCGGCTTTTGAAGCGTGCCAGACGACATCAGTTGTTTTATTTCATAGAAACTACAATTTACTTTTTATGAAAAACCGGCCAAGTGCGTGTCGGGTCACGCACAGAGAAGGGTTCCGTACTTCCGTATCGACACCTCCTAATCTACATTTGAAACCACTGTACAATACAGTAAATAAAAAAGGTCGTATCTTCATAGGGAAGTTACGGCACTTAAGCCCTTTTATTGGGCAAGGCAGTTTTTCAGCTAACTCTAATACCGTTAAATCTATCTTGTTCAAACTAAAATTCGTTGAAAGTATTTGAAATGAAATGAAATGGTTATTTAGACTTCAACACATTTACAGGGTGAGTCACTGGATCCCAAACTAGGCCGAGCCGGTATCTTGGGAACCGAAAATGTTGTTACATAAAAGTGACACGTGTGCTTTATATATAGAAAAACATGTTACAAAAGTGTGTTTTAAACATTTTTGGTAAATAGAAACTCTTAAAGTACCTAAATGGAATCAGAAAGTAAACAATGTATTATGGTCTACGTGGTAGAAGATAAAAAATGTACTATCACAAATTTATAATTGTACATCATCTTGATTTTTTTCAGAATTATAAAGTCCATAGTTTGGAAATTAGAGGGGGGGGGGGGCACACTTTTTATGACTTTGACAGCTAATATTTCACCAACGGTTAACTTAAATGGAAAAGTTTATAGAAACCTCTATGTCATTTTCGAAGGCCTATCCATTGATATACCACACGTCTATGTGCATTGAAAAAAAAAAATAACACATGTATGGGGTATGCCCCCCAGTTTAATATTTTTTTCGCAATTTCACATCGTATTTCTATAGCGGTTCATAGCATACACCTTCCTACCAAAGTTCATAATTTTAGTGCTCATAGTCTCCGAGTAAATCGGCTGTGACATACTGACGGACGGACGGACGGACAGACACGACCAATCTATAAGGGTTCCGTTTTAGCCATTTTGGCTACGGAAACCTAAAAAGTGATAGGTAAACAAACATTGTTTATGAAAGAAATATTGAAAACTATTTTTTAATACAACGAGAGCAATGCGGCTCGATTATTTGGGAGAGTAAAGAGAGTAATTTTAGGGCAAGTTCAATAAACGTTCTTTTATCGTATTGAATTCGTCTTGAAATCGAACTCGTCCCGTTCGCTTGGTTCTCCATACGAACGTATTTATGTTCTCATTTTAAAACGCCATGCTAGAATAACATGAAACTTTGTATACACAATGGGATCCAGCTTGTCTAGGGCGGAAAATAGTTTCTGTTGCTTGATATTATAATGGCGAAAAAATACAGCGATTATTAAGGTTTTCATACAAGCCGTAAATAACTCAAAAAACCGCTGTATTTTTTTTTTCTTTTTCAATTTCTAGCAGCAGAAACTAATTTCCGACCTAGGTATGCCGGATCCCATTGTGTATACAAAGTTTCATGTTATTCTAGCATGGCGTTTTAAAATGAGAGTCTAAATACGTTTGTATGGAGAACCGATCCACACCGATCGTACTGCGCCGTCTTAAGTGTCCAGTATCCATGATTGTCACGCACGCCCCACTTTGTGTAGGCAACAACGCCTATTAACCTATGTTTTTGTTTACAGATACAAGTACATAAACGTAATATTCTTCTGTTTCGACTGGCTGGCCATGAGCAACTCATGCTACAACCCCTTTATCTACGCTATTTACAACGTAAGTAGACTGTACTGTGAATTTATACAACGTGTGTCTCCCATTTGAACAGCATACTTACCGGTAGTTTAAAACTGACTAGAAGGTTGGTTTAAGTATTGCTGCTAATTTTTCATAAAATATAACATAAACCTTTGATAATAGCGCTAATTAATTTTTAAGGATATCTCGATCAAAAACGTAACTTCTTGTAACACACATAACATTTGTTTTACGCTTCTTAGAGACCAATATATGCCAGTAATATGAGTTGTTAAGTTGTTACAGATACATACGTTGCGTGTTGAATTCATTTGTATGGAATTTAATTTTTTGCAATTTACTTGAATTTAAACTTTCGTGAGTCATTTCAAAATTATATTACGCAAACGGTCAGAACTCACGTATAACCGAACCCATGATTCCCACATTCATTATATTCATTCATTATTCATTCATTATTCATTCATTTTTTTTTTTCATTGTTTGATTGATGGGTAACCGTGGTGTGCGAGGCGCGCTCGTCGCAGGTGCACTCGTCCTGAGGAAGAACTCCCGAAGAGTTCGAAACATGTCGCCCGGAGTGACAATTTATACGTGAGTTCTAACCGTTTGCGTAATATAATTTTGCAATTTAGTTTCAAGGTATCAACTTTGTTTATAAAGGCTTTTATTTTCAGCTCTTAAAATATATATTCGTATGGACGACACACACTGTATATCTGACTGCAAATTACTTAATATTATAATAGCGTTAGCCGTAATCACCCATTTAATTACTCCCATCATATTCAAGGAGCAAAATTAATCTCGGGCAGCGGGCAGGTTCCATTTTCTTATTAATCGCAACACGCTATCGTGAGCCTCATTTGCAAATTAATTTGATATTGCATCTAAATTTATCGTACAAAGGTCCAGTGTCACGGCTTTGTCACGGCATGGAAATCATGGGTGTAAATTAAATGCTGGGAACGCATATTAGGTATACGTCTTCTGGGTCCTGTATTTATGTATTTTTATTTACAGTGTTAGTATTGATTTTGTCTTCGCATTTTCTTAGTAGATATTATCAAACTTTTTTTTGCGCCTTTCATAAATCTCTGTTTAGCTCAATGGTTGGCTGGTAGAGAATGCCATTTGGCATTAAGCCCGCCATTTGTACAATTACATTTGGTGCAATAAATTTGGTAAAATAAATAAATACGTTCACGCTTATAGAAGTTTGTTTGTAGCTAAGGTTCATAGGATGCGTGACAGGTGAAAGCATTGATAATTAAAATATTGTATCGCGATTGAGAAAAAAGGGACTTCGTGGCCTTGGAGTGGGAGGGAATGATATAGCAAGCTGCAAAAATAATCACAAATTAATATCAGCTGTAGTACAAAACTAGATCCATAGCTTAAAATAGAAATAGGCAATACGGCAGATTCGGTGAAATGTACATTCACCAATTTCCTATGATCCATTTCAATTTTGATTATCAAACAAAGTTATCAATAGAAGCTGTCCTCTGTGCTGCACAGATTTAGGGAACGAGATTTTACACTTTGTTTGAGCCCGATTCCACCACTATTTTCCCCTTATTTACAATGCGACTCATTCTCACCTGTCACCTCACACCTCACCACGTATGGAAACTGTTAAATGTCATTTGTCAAGTTTTGACAGTTTGCACCGTGTGGTGCCGGGTTTGAATAGCACCACCCCCTTTCTTCCCTTGGGTGTCATAAGAGTCGACTATGGGTACCAGGTTGAAGTGTGTTGTGGGCGATCGGCTAGCAACCTGTCCCTGCAATATCACATTTTCTCCATCTATAAACCTACAATTGCTAAAAGTGGCACTAAAATAAACTTTCGTGTGCTCTGCCTACCCCTTTTGAGAATATAGGCGTGAGTTTATGTATGATGTATGTATGTCCATATAAAAACGAGTGAGGGGAGAGGTGAGGAAGAGGCGGTTTGTGAATAATACCCACAGGTGAAAAACTTAAGTAAAGGCTCTCTTGCATATAACAAGTACTACTAAGTTTACTGTTCGAATAGGCATTTGTTTTGTATGTGTTAAAAATTAAGTAATGTCTATTCGAACACGTCACAACTGCATACAACAAGTTATTTACTTAAATTTTACCTACACTCTTGACATAGACACGAATAATGAATACTACTAACGTACAACGTACAATACCTTTAGTACGAGTAAGTATATTTATTTCGAACGCGTTTGCGTTTTAGTCTCAATTTGTATGACAACGCGAACAGCGCCTCTGGCGGTCTTTGGTGGTGACTATTTGTTGCCACACAAATTTCGAAAAAAATATACGAGAGGTGCTGGTTTTTTAAACAAATTGCATGATCATTGTTACAGGAAAAGTTCAAAAAGGAATTTAAGCAGCGTTTCACTTTTGGGAAAAAACCAATGAGATTCGACAGTTATGAGGTAAGCGTTTTATGTCTGCATTATTTGGGGTTTTGTTTTTCTGGGATTACTATTATATATAAATAAATAAAATATAATGAAATACATTTTTTTTATTATATTTAAAATATTTTTATATCATTATTATATTTTAAAACACTACTTTGGACTCTCTTTATAGGTCCCAGATAGAAAGCGGCTCTTTTCCTGATATGATAGTTGTATACTTGTTGTTTTCAAATTGAAGCATTAAGCATATTTCATTTTATATTCTATTTGTTAGGTACTCAGGTACTGAGATTCAATTCGCTGGTATAATACCACTCCATATTTCCATACCATCGTCAGATTTTTTTAGTCAGTCATCGTCAGTTATTTAATAATGAGTAACTGTTATTATTACTTATTATCTATGGACGCGACACAGGCCCAAAACAGGGGGTCTACTTCGAAATTCGAAATCCGAACTTCGTATAGTGCCGTTCCTTTCACTCTCCTGTCATACTCTATATAAGTGAAAGGGGCGGCACCATACGAAGTTTGGATTTCGAATTTCGGAGTAGACGCCCAGAGGCAACTTGCATGAGATGATGGTCTCCGAGAGATTAAAAGTTTAGTGTATAATTTTTTTTTTTATTGTTCTTATTGTAATTAATGCGTAGAATTGATTAGTAAAAATAATTGTCAGTATTCAGTATTCAGTATTCATTTATTCATGCTATCAGGTTACATATAAATGTTACATGACACCCTGTCAGGGCACAGCAGACAAAAACTTAAAAAAAACTAGATCTTAACACTTCGTTATTAGTTGGGTGACAAACCTATACATTATTTGTTATTATAGTACAAATTCTTTATATACCTTTCTCGGAAAAAAAATTATATTGTATTATTATATTGTATTCTTGTAAAGGGGAATACAGACGTGTTTTTATTTTATAATAGTTAATTATTTTTATTGACGTAATTATTAAATTATCAAAGATAATTCTAATAGTAAAAACTCCTATGAATTTCAGACATTTATATCATTTTGGTCATAAATCGAAGGTGATTCCAAACATTACAAGCATTTTGGACCTGAACGACTTTAGCGACCAGTTTCAGTGTTATTATACCTAGTTTAATATACCAGCATAGATAAACTTTTCGCAAATCACAGTGTCCTTCCAAAAACTGAGAGTAAGATCAAAATAGAAATCTCTTTTCACAAAATTCTGAAGAAGAAAATACAACGAGGTATACTTAATAATGCCGCTACTGAGAGTGAAGAATTCATGAGTGCGTGTGACAGTCGCCAGCCCATCTCGATGCGCTGTCATCATCAATCTGCGCCTTAAAAGGGAGCGTAAAATCAATATGAAACTGAACTCTCCCCTAATACGTTTATTTACATAAACGCTTTAGACATAATAAATTTTAGGGGACAATTTCTACACAAATCGAACTAGTCCCATAGTAAGCTCAAATAAGGCTTGTGTTATGGGTAGGTGACGATATACAGGGTGACTGTTCAAATTTTCACAGTGGATTAATTAGCGAAAACTAAAAAGTACGTGTCTTTTCTTTCAGTACTAAAATATTGAGACAGAGCAGCTAAAAGATATTCAAAAATTCCGGGAGGTGGCAATAACGCTCGCCCCGCCCCTACGTTGAGACGCGTCGAAAAACTTACGCGTCGAAAAACTGTTTTTTTTAATGAAAGTTACAATGCTATTAAAATATCATTGGAAACTAGTAAAAAAACATAAGTTAAAATTTTTCCTTCATTCACGGGGTACTTCCGGTTCTCCATGCCATAGGGTCTTTAAGACCAAATTTGGCCTAGCGAGCCATATTAGAGCTCATAAAAGAAAAAATCCGTAATAGCTAGGGTCGCCGTAATCGAAACCGATGTGCAGGACTATATATATATACACAGGATGTGGCCTGTAATAGGAGCAATAAATTTAAGGGACGCTTCCTTAGAGCATCTGCAGTAACCTCTTGTGTCCTAAAAAAAAAATCTTTTTTCAATGTCGCGCGATCGCGAACGTGACTGTAGGTTCGTATACATTGTTGTAAATCACGTTCGCGATCGTGCGTTTTTACGAGAGATACAACACGGATGTGCACAACCGGTCATGCGGAGGTGCGCGTGCGACTAATTTGCAATTTTGGTCGAGATAAGATAGGTGAGCGCGCCCTGAGCGTCATTCAGCTCCCAATTATCCACACGTTACTAACTATTTATTCGGACAGCACATTTCTTTTTTTTTTTTTTTTTTTTTTTTATTGTGAAAATTTTACCTTTGCTTTTTTTGAAATGACATCTTTTTTTGATACCTACTGCCTGGGAAAAAATTGAAAAGTCAATAAAATTTTATCCTGTATTTAATAGATATATACTTAAATACATAGAAAACATGCAAGTCACAGGAATAAACGGCTCTGCTCACCACAGAAACAAATGCTCTTACCGGGATTCGAACCTGGGACCTCTAGCTTCGGAGGCAGTGACACAACCTGTAGTATTCTCAAATAAAAGATGTCTTGAGGTCTTCAGTGTTGTATTTCTTAATATAATAATATTTAACAATATGATTTGTACAGCGATATGTGTTACTCGTCCGAAGGATCCGAGCTAAGAGAAATGTCAAAAAGTGACATTTAAAAACATAGATATTTTTAAGAGGTGCATACACACAGTATTACATTGTTAAGGTTCGTTCAAACTCTATTACATCATCCCCTTTTTAAAAGAAAATTTAGCTTTGATACAAACAGAGATGCATATAAATTTACTATATATTTATGTACACTTATACAGATTTACCACTTATTTAAATTTCATTCAAGGTTATTGCTCTTCATCCCCTTTTAAAAAGAATTCATAGAGCTAAAGTTATCTATTACCAATATCCAATAATCAGTCTTAGGTAAATACAGGTTACACCAGGTAAGTATATACCCACTCATACAATTACAACATTCGACCAGTGTTGAGCCCACTGCAGGGCCCAATGAAGCACTAAGTCCAGCTAAGGAGATCTGATGTGAAAAGATGTTCTTCTATAATTTACATTATTTATGTCAGCTACGCTGTATGCTCTATTGCCATTGTAACTAACAATTTTACCTTGCACCCAAACATTTTTATTAGGATCTTTTTTAAACCAAATATTCTGACCGACATAAAATGGTGCTTTGACTCGCTTATTTTTATTATAATTGTTAATATTTCTACTTCTTATCTTATTAAATTGCTCTTTTACATTAGCATTGATTTTTGGCTGCAGGTACTGTGTGTTGACAATTAATTTTGTTTTCAGGTTTCTGTTAAACATTAATTGACTAGGTGACAAATTAGTGCCTGAGACGGGCGAGGCCCTGTACTGCAAGAGTGCTAATCTAAAATCAGTCTTATCTTCATTACACTTGAGTAATATTTTCTTAGCTACCTGTACCCCTCTTTCAGCCATTCCGTTAGATTGAGCATACCTGGGGCTTGTGTAGTTAAAATTGAATCCATTGTCACGAGCGAAATCTCGACATTCTTTGGAATCAAATGGAACATGATCAGATACTATTTCTTTTGGAAAGCCAAGAATGGAAAAAATGTCAGTTAATATCTCAATAATAGCTTTAGCACTTTTATTGCGTATCAGTCTAATATCTAGCCATTTGGAATAGTAGTCATAGACCACAAGGTAACTTTTCCCTTTAAAATCCATGATGTCAGTAGCAATTTTTGCAAAGGGCAAGTTTGGTACGCTATGGGGCATCAATGGCTCTTTAATATTATTATTCTGATAAGTCTGACATGGGAAACATCGCTTGACATATTCTTCAATATGAGTGTCTATATGAGGCCAATAATATAATTTTCTAGCTAGTTGTTTCATTTTTGACATACCCATGTGGCCATCATGTAATGTTTTAATGAATGATGATCTTAAGTTTTTAGGTACTATTAATCTGTCATTAAAAAAGACTAAGCTGTTATCTACTGAAAGTTCAGTTCTTAATTTGTGGTAATCATGCAAGCCATTAGGAATATTCTTATTATTAGTAGGCCACCCATCTTTTATGAAATTTCGTAATTGTTGTAACTCATTGTCTACTGAGCTTTCTGTTATTAGCATATTTTTTTGCTCTTCTGTACACTCTAAATTTTGTGCTAAACCTATGCAATGAATTACCTCATACATATATGACTCATCAATGTCATTGTTGTCAGTTTGATAAGAGCGTGACAATAGATCAGCAATAAACATTAGTTTTCCTTGCAAATACTTGAAATCTAGATCATATCTTAATAATTTTAGTTTTAGTCTTTGTAATCTAGGTGATGGAACTTCATGAAGATGTTTTTTTAACAGACTTTCTAGAGGTTTGTGGTCATTCAAAACTGTGACTGGACGCCCATAGATGTAATAGTGAAATTTTCGCGTTGACCAGACAACACTTAATAATTCTTTCTCTATTTGTGAAAAATTGCGTTCCGCTGGGGTAAGGCTCCGTGATGCGAAACACACCGGTTTGCCTTCTTGGAGTAAACAACAACCAAGGCCATCTTTTGATGCGTCACATTGGATGGTAATGGGCAGATTAACATCAAAATTCTGTAATACCGGGGCTTGACTAATTTTATTTTTAATATTAGTATAAACATTTTCATGAACTTCCGTCCAAAGCCAATCCACATTTTTTTTAACAATAATTGCAGGGGCGATGCAATGTCAGCCAAGTGTGGTATGAATTTTCTTAAATAATTAACCATTCCTAGGAAGATTTGCAATTCTTTTTTACTATTAGGACTTTTCATATTAACAATGGCAGTTACTCTATCGGGATCAATTTGCATGCCTTTTTCTGAAAAAATATGGCCAAAATACTTTACTTGCTTTAATTTATATTGAAATTTATCTTTATTGAAGCGAACATTATGCTCTCTGGCTCTACTAAAGACCTTGTCTAAAATTGCATCGTGTTCCTGCTCAGTGTCAGCACATATCATTAAGTCGTCACAATACACAATAACACCAGGAATGTCTCCGAAGGCTCTCTCACTGTATTTCTGAAAGATTTCTGGTGCTATGGACAATCCGAAAGGCAATCTTAAGAACTTATAGCAGCCTAAGGGGCTATTAAATGTACACAAGTTGCTCGAGTCTTCATTTAACTTGATATTATAAAATCCATCTGACAAGTCAAGAACAGAAAAATATTTTTTATTACATAATTTTGTCACTATTTCATCTAACGTGGGTATTAAATGATGTTCTCTTATCAGTGCTTGATTAAGATCTTTAGGATCAAGGCAAATTCTTAAAGAACCATTTTTCTTTTCAATTATTACAAGATTACTAACAAAACTATCAGGGTGATCTACCTTAGCTATGACTTCATGCTTCACCAGAGCCTCCAGCTTGTCCGCGAGGCGGTTCAGGAGCGCGTTTGGCACTCTGCGTGGGGGTCTCACTACCGGCTCCACACCAGGTCGAATGCGCAGCTGCAGTGGGTTACTGAACTCCCCGACACCCTGGAATAGTTCAATGTTCTTATTAATAATACAGTCTTTATTTTTACTCTTAGTTTCCATTTTATCTGCTATGGGTTTGATTGTTACTGTCTCAATCTTAGTATTATTTAACAATTTAAGTTTCACTAATGAAGCCAACCCCAAAATTGGTCTGACTTTTTCTTTAATAATTAAAAACTCAGTATTAATTCCTTCACAATTTTTAGTATTATTATTACCATACAGCGTTAATGTGACCTTGTTGTTGTTGTTTGTTGTTGTTGGGGGGGACGCCTGGCCGGTCAGGCGGGCTGTCGATCACTCCAGGCGTTCATTCAGCCCAATTCCCCTTCGTTGGAGCTAAGGGTTACTGTTCCGGCAGCGCTCCCGCACCGCATTCTTCTTCAAATCTTCCTATGCTCCTGCAAAACAGAAGGACATCTTTGAGGTTGATATCCCTCATTTCATTCTCCTCTAACTCATCTCTGCCGAATGTGTTATATCTCGCTGCCGCGTACATTACACATTCTGCTAATACATGTTTACTTGTCTCCTCCTCCCCACAGTGCGGGCAGGAGGAGTCTCTACTTATCCCTAAAATATTAAGGTGTCTGTTTAGAGTGTTGTGCCCCGTGATTATACCCGTTAACAACCTCATATTGCTCTTACCTAGACCCATGAGGTATCTAGTTCTCTTATTGTTTATACTACCTAATATCATCTTTGACTGTCTACATCCAGTTGCTTGTTCCCACAGCATTTCTGCCTCTTTCTCCTTTATCTTTGCTATTACTCCCTTTGTGACAGCGGCCGAGATTGGAAGTGTTGGTTCCGGGCCCATAGGTTCCCTCCCCGCTCCAATCCTGGCCAGCTCGTCCGCCTTCTCATTGCCTATCACTCCACAGTGGCCCGGGACCCAGGCTACCGTGACTTTGTGATATTCTCCTATCATATTTAGCGCCTTATTACATTCTTCTACCAACGCTGATGTAACCGTTGGTTTCTTTAGCGCTTTCAGCGATGCCTGACTGTCCGTGTATATGACAATCGATCCAGTCTGCTTCACTTCTTCTTTTATTATCTGTGCACACCGCGTGATCGCACACACTTCCGCTTGGAAGACACTTGTGTATCTGCCCAGTGCCATGGACTCTCTTGTCCCTAGCCTGGGTATCACTATGCCTGCTCCCGCTAGCTTAGTAGACTCTCTTCTTGAGCCATCTGTAAAGCAGATTGTCGCAGGATGCTGGATATCTACTTTCCAGTTGTCTCTTTCTCCTAAGTGTATTCTATACTTTTTGTCAAATATCTCCCTCCTTTTGATAAGGTCGTTATTTGCCATCAGCATTTCTAGCTTTGATAGCGCTTCTTTTTGTATCAGCGCGTGTCTCTTGTCCACGCAGCTTCCTCTCCACTCTTTACACGCTTTTATCCTATACCACTGTTCCATGGCTTTCTTCTCCACTTCAATTTGAAGCGGCCTCAACCCTAGCATCACCTCCATTGCCTGTGTGGGGGTTGTCCTCATAGCCCCCGTCATCATTAGGCATGCTAGTCTCTGCACTTTATTCATCTCCTTTTGATACTCTTTAACCTGAGCCCTGTGCCACCACACAATGGCTCCGTATAGCATCCTGGGTAGTATAACCGCTTTATATATCCAGCCCACTATCTGCGGTCTCAACCCCCATTTTCTTCCCACTGCTCTTTTACATTGATACAGCGTTCTTATAGCCTTTGCTGACTGTTCTTTGATGTGGGTTCTGTATCTAAGAGTATCATCTAGCGTTACCCCTAGATACCTTATCTCTTTTACCCTCTCTAGTTCTTCTCCTCGTATTCTAATTGGGTCCATCTTCCCCACCTTCCTCTTGTTGGTGAATAACACCAACTTGGTTTTCGTGGGGTTTAGATCTAGGCCCCTCTCTTTGCACCATCCCAACACCTGCCTAAGGCTTCTATTCATTATATCCCTTATGATGTTCAGGACGGTTCCTCTCACTACTAGCACTCCGTCATCAGAGTAGGCCTGTATATACACGCCCCCTCCATTGACTTTCTTTATCAGCGAGTCTAGAAGAAGGCACCACATCAAAGGGGAGAGACATCCCCCTTGCGGGAACCCTCTTTTTGGGTTTATTCTCTTTATGATTCCTCCTAGTTCTGCCACGATAGCTCTTCCTTCTAGCATCTTACATATCCAGTTCGATATGGCTGGCCGGATTTCTTCTCTTCTGAGGCTTTCCTCGACAGCCCTGAAGGTTGCCCTATCAAAGGCTCCCTCCACATCGAAGAAACATCCCAGTGCATATTGCTTCGCATCGAGGGCCCTCTCTATTCTCACCGTTAGGTTATGTAGAGCTGTTTCCGTCGATTTTCCTACCATGTAAGCATGTTGGTTCCCATGTAGAGGGTCCCTACTAGCTTGCATTTTCTTCCTTATTGCTGCATCTATCATTTTTTCAAGTGTTTTCAGTACAAATGATGATAGACTTATGCTCCTAAATGATTTTGCTTCTTGGTACGTTTTCTTTCCCGGCTTTGGTAGGAACGCCACCCTCACCTCTCTCCAGCTCTTAGGTATGTAGCCCGTGGCTAAGCTCGCCTTGTAGAGTTCTATCAGTTTCTCCTTAATATACTCATATCCTCTTTGTAACAGTACAGGTCGTATTCCATCCGGGCCTGCAGCCTTGAAGGGTGCGAAGGATTTGATCGCCCACTCCAACCTCTCCTCCTCCACAACCTCCCCTGCCGCTATCCAGTCCGGAGCAATACCTCCTGCTGTATTATCCTCCTTTCCTGTCTCCTCTACACAGTCTGGGAAATGTGTTTTTAGCATGGTTTCTAGTATTTTCCCCGAATCTGTGATTAGCTCTCCATCTACTTTCAGACTTCCCAGCTGGCACGACTGCTCTCCTGCTAACAGTTTCACAACTCGTGCCCCCTCTGAGTAGCTGTGTATATTCTCCGTGAAATTTCTCCAGCCCTCCCTACTTGCTTTCTGTCTGAGCCTTGTATATCTATTTCGAACTTCTCTATACACGTCCCAGCTCTGAGTATCGCCCTTTTTTATTGCAGTTCTCATTGCCTTGCGTGTTTTCTTTCTTTGTTTCTGTAGCTCCTTGTTCCACCAAGGTTGCCCCTTGCCTGTCCTTACTATTCTTTCTGGGCATGCCTTGTGGTATGCTTCTATGATATCTTCTTTTAGTGTCATTGCCTCTATCTCTAAGCTTTCCGGCCCTTCACACTTGTTGTGTCTTCGGATCCGTTTGCTTAGTTCCTCCTCATACTTCGTCCAATCCGTTTTCCGTGGATTTCTTATCTTCAGCTTTTCTATGCGACGTTCAATACTGTAGAGTAGTCTCCGATGGTCAGACATGCTATCCTCTTCATCCACTCTCCAGTTTTTGATGATGTCGCTTATTTCTTTCGATGCTATAGTGATATCTAGCACCTCTCTCCTAGCCCTAGTTATAAACGTTGGTGTATTACCAGTGTTCAGAATATCTAGGTCATAGCTTGTGATAAATTCTAGCAGTGTTTCCCCCCTACTGTTGGTGTCGGTGCTGCCCCACACCTCGTGATGTGAGTTGGCATCGCATCCAACAATAAGTGGTATATTCTTACCTTTGTACCGTAGTACCGTCTCTTCTAGTTCTCTTGTAGGCACCTCTCCGTCACTCGGCAGGTAGCACGAAGCCAGCGCCACCTTGTGTCTTCTTCCATCCTTAGCAATGAAGAACGTCTCCACCACTATTAGGTCTCTGTAACATATGGTCATTACACATCCCATATTTCTTACATTTGCGCTAGTGTATATGCATGTTCTAGGAGGTAGCTCACCATTTTTATTGTAGTGAAGAGCTCCCCCCAGATGTCCCAGGCCTGCTACCTGATTCCTCCATGCATATGGTTCTTGTAGCAGAGCTATTTCAATCTTGTTCCTCCCAATATACTGTCCCAGCTCGGACATAGCATCTTTACAATGCTGGAGGTTTACTTGACATATGCTTGTATGTGTGTTTGTATTTATGTTCTTGTGTAGTGTGTTTCGTGTATGTGTAATTTTTTGCATAGTGTTAGTGTATAGTGTTTTTGTCCCCGCACCCTCACTCGGAGAGCTCCTCACGTCCGACGTCCATACTCTCCTTATCCTCCGTATGAACGTCATTAGCTACAGCGCTCTCCTGCGATGGCTTGGGTTCTCCCCCGGTCTTCTCCTGTGGATCTTGCTTGACGCTGGATCTGAGTATCCTAACTCTTACGCTGGTGGCGGAGAAGTTTAGGGTCTTCGTCTTCTCCTCACCCCAACACTCCTCCACCTCCTCCGGCACCGAAAAGGTCAGTCGGGTACCCAGCTCCAGCGCCTCTTTGCTCACCAAGTTCCATTTCATTATCTTGAGTTCAGGGAACTCCTGTAGGTTTTGGACGTACAGGAATTCCTGGAAGTATTTGGTTTCCAGGTCACCCGGAATCCAAACCTGAACCCTCGTCTGCTCCAGCTTCTTCGCAACTATCTTGTGGCCGTCCAGCTCCCCGAAGTCTTGACCCAGCAGCCACTCCCTCGTCTCCATCGTCTTTGGTGTCACAAGGAAGAATCCTTCCGACACCAAACCCGACGTAGCGAACTTAGGGGCTACTAGGTCATGCTCCCCTCCTACTATGCGCAGGACGACCACCTCGATAAGCTGTGTCAGCTTCCTACGAATGAGTTTCGCCAGTGCCTCATCCACCGAAACCCCGTCTTCACGGCACACAGCCACAGCGAGACCACGGTTCGCCTTTGCGACGTTCCGTGGTCCCTCTGCGGCCGCTTTGCCCTGATTCTGGCGCTTCGCTGGAGGACGCTCTGAGTGCCCCTCATCCGTGCTCTGCCTTTTCATCTTAAGGCCGCGCTTGCTGGGGCCCGGTTTGGCCTCCTCCGTGGTATTGACCACAGGGACACCACTCCCCGCCCCAGCAAACGCAACCTTGATGGCTTCTTTCCTGCGAGCTAGTTTCGCCTTCTTCTTTTGTGCCTTAGACACATACTTATGAAACTGCCCTTGTGCTGGTGCCGGTGTGTCCTCCCTCTCGGTTCTCTCCTTCGGCGGCGTCTTCAGCAGTTTCTCCTCCTCCGTCAGTGACAGGCCTCCAAGACGTTCTTGGACATCTGGGGTCCCCACCCTGGTGCTTCTGGATGCTATTTCGGTCGGGGGTCCACCTAATGGCTTCCCACCCTTCCCCTCTTCTGCCCTTACGGGTTTCTTCGCCGCTTGCGCGGTGTTTGGCTCTGATGAGTCTAGTTTGTTTTTATTATTGATTTTAAAAAGATTCTCCATGTTTAATGTGGTTTCTGCGGGAAGAAAAACAATTGAGTGGAAGCAGTGCTCCCTTACTTCCACCCAGCAACATTTCCCGTACGCAGTGAGCGCCACCTCCCCTGCGCACAGTCGTTCACGACAGCGATTGTGCCGGTTAGGCTCGCAGGCATGAAGAGGCATCTTCTGTGTTGCTTCGGTGTAGTGGTTCCGTTCTGTACACAAAGTCAGTTCACCCCAAGGAAGTCGCTCTTGACAACCCGGGGTTCCCCATCCCATGCACTTCCCTTTCCCATTACCTCGGATTCCTGTTCTAAGTAGAGATCGGTTCGCCCCAAGGGCATCTCTCCGTGACACCCCGGGGCTCCCACGTCCTCCGCTCTTCCCTTTCCTCCAAGCACACCACAGACCATGCCCCCCCTCCCCTCGACCGCTTGCGAGCCCAACCCGCACCCACCCCCCGCTGCCCACAGTCGCCTGTGAGGGCCCTCGGCACGTCCTCCAACCTTAGCCCTGGGGGTTTTTGGGGGCGCGTTGTCATAAAGGAGCGAGCCCCTAGATGACAACGTGACCAGTGCACTCCTCTTTTGTCCGGGCTTGTGACCGGCTCCTCGCAGACCACGGATGGTCTACCAGGAGGCAGAGTTTAATGTGACCTTACCCACTGGGATTAATTTACCCCCTCCGAAGACCTCAATTAATGTTTTTGTCTCAGTCATTTTTATATTTTTATCATCATTGACAATCATCTTCAGAGTACTTAAACTGATCACATTAATCTGGGCTCCTGTATCACATTTGAACTGAACCCTCTTATTCTGTACCTGTAATGACTCAGTCATTATTGCCAAGATTAATAGAATAGACTAGTCACAAGTCCTGTACATTATTGCAAGTCTCATCACTGTCCCCATTATTATTCATGCAATGAACCTGGCCTTTCCTAACAGTACATCCCACACTGAAATGGTTGTATCGGTTACACGTGGAGCATATTTTGCCATAGGCGGGACACTGCCTTGGTCCATGCTCAGTGTTACATTTTTTGCAATTATAAAAAGTTTTATTATAATTTACATTATTATGTTTACCACTTGAGGAGTAGACCTGTCCATATTTATTATTATTATCATAATACTTAGCTTTACTAGATGTCTGCCCACGCTGCATTGGCCTCCTCGACTGCACCACATGGACCTCCGGGTTGATCAGCGTCTTGACAAATTCCCTTGAGAGCTCCGCAGACCGGCAAATGTCGACAGCCCTCTCCAGTGTCAGGTCCTTCACTTCCAGGAGCTTCTGCTGCACCCTTTGATCCCGAACCCCCATGACAATTTTGTCCCTGATCATCCGGTTCTTTAGGTCTCCGAAATTGCAGTTCTCCGCTAGCTTTCTGATTTCAGTGTAGTATGCATCGAACGTTTCTCCGTCTTGTTGATGGCGTTTGTTAAGATTATAGCTGTTAATAACTTCATTTTGCTTCGGCTTGAAATAGTCGTCGAATATCGTCATCACATCTTCTAACTTGTCTTTGTCTTCGGTCTTGAGAACATTAAAATACAATTCTTGCGCTTGTTGTCCGATGCAGTTGATTAATATTGCGGCTTTCCTCACGTCCGACAACTTTTCCAAGCCCGCCGCCAGGACAAAATTCCTGAATGATAGTTTAAATCGCTGCCATTGTGGCCAGCAATTTTCAATGTCGTCCAAATTAAGACTTTGCGGCATTTTGTACTCCACGGCACACATGTTATTAACTTTTACTTCCGCGTTGTTCTCCAATCCAGTCATAATACACGTATGCGTTCTTTGTTCATACAAGGTTCTTCTTAGTATTTAGTATTAGAAATAATTACAATCGATGCAATGCCGGGTCGGTGCAAAACGTGTTCAGGACATACCTTTTTTTTTTTTTAATCTTCGCGGATCTTCGTGATCTTGGTTCTTTTACGACTGCGCCATGTAGTATTCTCAAATAAAAGATGTCTTGAGGTCTTCAGTGTTGTATTTCTTAATATAATAATATTTAACAATATGATTTGTACAGCGATATGTGTTACTCGTCCGAAGGATCCGAGCTAAGAGAAATGTCAAAAAGTGACATTTAAAAACATAGATATTTTTAAGAGGTGCATACACACAGTATTACATTGTTAAGGTTCGTTCAAACTCTATTACACAACCAACTAGGCTAAACAGGCCGACAAACACACATGACACACACACACCATACAACACACACACCATACAACACACACACCATACAACACATACACAACATACATACACATACACACAGACAAAAAGACATATTTAAACAAAATTTGATGTTACTATGATAACTACCATATATCGACAATCACTTAAGCCTAATTGGGAGTGAGCATCCCGGTCAGGGCATGTAGTTGTATGGTGAGCACGAATCCTGTGTTCCTGAGTCTTGGATGTTTTCTATGTATTTAGATGACCATAGTACAAGCTTTACATAGTTTGGGGACTAGGTAGACTCGTGTATAATTATCCACAATATTGAGTGTATTTAAGTAATCATAACCACATATTACAGGCATGTTGTCATAGAGACCTTATACATCTCTAAGAATATTATATTAGTGCTGTTTTATTACTTATTTTAATTTTGACGCTTAGAGACCATTTACATCTCTAAGGATTTTGAAATAATTATTACTAATCGTATTTGGACGCTCAGAGACCATATACATCTCTGAGATATTAAATTAATTATATATACTATTTGTTTATTCGGACACAGATCGTTTTCAATATAAGTCATCGATATAAGTCCTTAGTTTCTTTGAATTGTAAATCAGTATTTTTTTAAAATCATTATTATTATGTAACATTACCAGTTTTTAAATTGTATAAATTCACGCTTTGACATGTAAAAGTGCCCTTGTGGCTTATTTGCGGAATAAATATTTGAATTTGATTTTTTATTTTGATACCAGCTAGACTCGTAATATATACAGGTTGTCTTGAAACTAAAGGCAAAAAAAGGGCAAAAATAATGTCCCTATAATTAAATTGTAGGGACTATCGAGGAATTCTAGTAGAATTACCGATTTTTAACTTTTTGGAAGTTTAGCTTACAGGTACTACCATTATTTAAGCCGTTCCTGTGCTCTCGATGTATGTATATCAATTAAGAATAATTAATTAAGTGTGTGCATGAGTATAATTAATTAAGTGTGTAAACTACTAATAGTCACTTGATTGCTACTTTATTTTCGAGACACCTGTATTAATTCAAGGCTGACACTTCCAGGCGCAAATAATCCTATTAACTTTCTTACTTATCCCCAAGTTTTGTCATGAAACTCGTATTGACACTGATAATAATGTTGATACATGCATGGGAGTAATAATACAAAATCACCTGCCTTTTTAGGGTTTCGTAGTCAACTAGGAACCCTTATAGTTTCGCCATGTCCGTTTGTCTGTCTGTCTGTCCGTCTGCCTGTCCGAGGCTTTGCTCTGTGATTTTTAGTGCTAGAAAGCTGCAATTTCGTGTGGATATATAAATCAATAAAACTGACAAAGTCGTAAAATTGCTTCAACGCTATGGTGTGGAGTATTGTTGGATAGGTCTTTCAAAATAAATAGAGGTCTTCATCAAACATTTTTTGATAAAGTGAATATTTTCGGAAATATTTACCCCTCTAACTTTTGAACTATGGGTCCATAAAATATAAGAAAAATCATGAAAGTAAAGACTTTCAATGAAAACTATAGCGGATATGATCAGATACCTATTCTTAGTAAAAGACGTCGGAAACGCGGCGAAAGTATTCCCTTCTGCCTATTATTGATTTTTTTAGAGTAAGTTCATTGAACAACTACGGAACCCTTCACTGAGCATGGCCCGACATGCTCTTGGCCGATTTTTCGTTAGCTAAAGTCAGCCATATTTTGTTCTCAGGATGGGCAGTCGTACCGAACCCGGATCTTATCGTTCCGATCGACGAATGATCGCAGCATTTATTCAGCGAGAAAATCGATCAATCTAGCACCTGTAGAGGCCCCGCGCACCGCTCGGTCATCCTGCCATTGTCTCGGAAACGACTCACAGAGGGAAAACGGTTTCCGATCAATGAAGGACCTCAATGCTCAAAATTTGAATAAATCGTTAAACTATGGCAGTAAAAGGCGACTAGACACTAAAATATCCAGAAACGACGACGTCAGCAGCGACGAGCGAGTCAGCGAGTTGTACATTTTCCCTAATAGTAACATAGTCCAGTTCACAGACATATCGTACGATGACAAAGTGTAGTGTCTACATGCAAATAAATGTGATCTATGCCATAAAATAAGCACCATCTAGATCTTCTAATCTAAAAATGAACAAGGACATTCCCTAAAATATTATATGTACTCCTTAAACCAGTTAAAGTCTCGTATTATTTGCAACTACGGGAGATATGTTTCGAACCCTTCTATAATTAATTCTTCAGGATGAAAGTTCTCGCGGCGGTATCGCTCAGCGAGTCAGCGAATTCAAACATGCATCCCATTTAGTTGGCCATGCAACGCAAGTTATTACTGTAACTAGATGCAAGAAAGTCGCATACAAATTGGTCTCTCGGTGGTTGTGTATTTACGCACACATTTGCATATGTGCGAAAAGGAAGTTAATTTTTAGATTAGAAGAACTGGTTACACTAATTGTAAGAAACGACACAAAGTGTCACAGAGTAGAGAATTATAGATCAAATAAAGATAGGCATAAAATTAAATATGTGAATTGTGTACAGCCTAAAGGTACTTAAAACTTGAAGTTGTTATATAACGTCTAGAATATTTTTAGTTAATGGTGATCTACTTAATTGTTGGTTAAACATTCAAAATAATCGTTTAAAAAAGACTGTTTGATTCCAGATTGTTGTGAACCGCATAGGATGTAAGTTGAGAGAGTAAATCCATGTTTCCTGATAAAATTCAATCCAGCCGTAATGAACACAAGAATAGAATGCTGTGAATTTACTCGCCACAAATCCAGTGTAACGATGTGGATAACCATTAATTTCATTCTCGCTGCATTCACAATGATATGACGGCAACATGCAATGCTTGGTTCGTGTTCCTATTTATTTACCAATGTAGTTAAATAAGATTGTCGATGGGTTGGTCCTTCTGCCGTAGTCAGGTAAGTATTGCCACCCGTCTAACCACAAGGTTTATTAATGTTTGACATGACATTATTTCGCCTTAGTTTTATTTCCCATGTCTATTTTTCTTAAAACCGTATATACAGGGTGAAAAAAAAATTGGGCCCTGGAGGGAAACTACCTTAAAACGTTGAGATAGCTCAATATGCTGAAAGGAAACATTATTTTATTTCTCCTAACCATTAAAACTGCATTCACAGATTTTTGAAAAAAAAAGGTACAGACAGCAAAACAAAGCCATTTTTGTGTCATTTTTGTCAAATAAATGTTTGTATTAATATACCTAAAATTAAAGAAGTTTTTTTTTTCAAAAGTATGTGAATGCAGTTTTATTGTTTAGGATTAATAAAATAATGTTTTTCCAGCCTGTATATTACGATTGTTACAAAACAAACCTTTCCTGTTGTTTTCTTAAGTCCTAATATGTTAACGATTTCATCGTTTGTGAAATGAATAAGTAATGCGTAAATGGTTTGCCCATACCTAGTGTTATAAAATCTGTGCCCATAAGAAGTTGTAACTTAAGCATGAACATACACAAAGAAAATGTTAATGAAACTGTAACCTAATCTGATTTTAATCAGTATTGTCTTTGTATCACAATTTCCATAGATAACAATAGCCTTGTATCAAAAGCGATGTTAAATCTCAGCAACTAGAATCTGGCAAGTTGCCACACCACTTTTAGTAAGTAGCTTTACTCTATCTTAGATATTCATCGAATTTCAGAACGTTATGGACAATACTTGCTTTCACACTGTCTCGATTGTGTTACAAAAGTTTGGTAAATGGAAGTCTTGGTGATGTAAAAATAGAAGTAACAACAAACACCACGATTCCCGGAAATGTTCCAGATCCCTCTGGTTATTTTTGCGGTGGCTGTAAATATGTTGATAGTTTTTTGGAAAGCGAATATTGAGATAGATACTGAAAATATGTTGTTTATATGTGTAAATGTTACTTGATGAATCCATAATTTCATATGCCACGCTTTAGATTTTCATATTCGTAGAGTTAAACTCATCTCAAACTGAACGCTCCCTCAATATATTCCTTCCTGCGGCCGTATGATGGTTGCCATTTTATCATTTATACGTCGCGTCGTCGCGGATAAGACAACCGTCACTCTCGCACTCGCATGCTTGTTAGAGCGTGACAAATATCTTATCCGCGACAATAAGTGATAAAATGGCAACCATTATACGCCCGCTGTAAGCTTTAATACAGGCACTCACAAATTGATACAATATCTACCAGAAGGGGGAGGTTCATTTTAAAATTGGTTTTAATCTATATACTCGTAGGCGTCCGGCGGCGCGGAGCATACCGACAGACGTATGACGTTGTATTTAAGTGTTTTACATGGCAACCGATCAAGGTATTTTAGCAAAAAAAATTAGTGTGTTATTTTTTAAGTCGTCTATAAAAACAAAGGAAGTGATTATTTAATTGCAATTCGATATCGATGGTTGCCTCAATCGGTTGCCATAGTATTTATGTTACACTCTGTATAAAGATATATGTTTACAGTTTTGCACCCACCCATTAAAATGAGGTGACTAATGTGTACATACCTATATTTGAGGTAGACTGTACAATTGCCATCAAATGTATCGGAGCAAACAAGGTGCTCATAAATATCTGAATACTAATCTATTGTTAACACGTTAGAGTGCATTTTTGAGCACCCTGAAGAGTACAGATATATTTGATAGCCAACAGCACGGTTACCACAAGACAGTGCGCGAACTATATCGTGCGCGAGATAGACTATCTAATCGGTATACACAGAACCAGATGGATAGTCTATCTCGCGCGCGATATAGCTCGCGCGCCGTCTTGTGCTAGCCGTGCAGGCATGCGCCTTTCCGTCAGCCCCCGACACGCCTCGCCCGTCCATAAGTAAGCCCATAGTTATTAAGATTAAGTAACTAAACTTGTCACATTTTGTTTTTTGATAGTTCTTGAACTTTCATGATTGATGTTTCATGCTATATCACTAAAACGAACGGTTGAAATTAAACAGAGAACCCAACACATGTCACCCGTGTGTTTTTTTTTATACAAAGACGCTCGCAAATAATCTTACCGCCTGATGGTAAGCAGACACCGTCGTCTAAGGAAGCTTGCAACTCAAGAATCACAAGCACGTTGCTGACCCTTTATTAACTTGAGAATTTGGTGTGTTGACAGCTAGAAACAAACAGGTACCTCACTATCAACACAGCGTATCCTTGGGAGCTCTGGCGACCTTATTCACCGACCAATGGTGTTATTATTGCTGCGGCTTCTGTAAGGTGCAGGTACTTCCCCAGTTGGGCTGCCCCACATAATTATGAGTGAGATGACGTTCCGCTGGGCCCTACCTCTCTAGTGTAAGAAAACATATCGCTAGCTCTCTTATTCACAAAGCGACTCATCCTCACCCGTCAACTCACACCTCACCCGTATAAACATATGGAAATTGTCAAATGTCAATTTTCAAATCTTGACAGTTATAAAACCGGTGAAGTTTGAGGTGAGAGGTGCCGACGAGTCGGTTTGTGAACCCAGCCCTCTTATTCACAAACCGACGCGTCCTCACCTGTCACCTCACACCTCACCTGTTTTATATGGAAACTGTCAAAGTTTGACAAACAAACCCCTCACACCTCACCCGTTTTATATGGAAACAGACAAAATTTGACAAACAAACCCCACACACCTCACCCGTTTTTGAGAGTGCCGTGACACCTCACGGTTTGTTTGTCAAATTTTGAGTTTCCATATAAAAAGGGTGAGGCGTGAGGTGACAGGTGCGGACGAGTCGGTTTGTGAACAACGCCCTATGAGTGACCGTGAGCGACAATGAATTTAAACCGTTTTAGTGATATTGTTTTTAGTTGGCATTTATTGACAATATTTTTCCGCAAAAATTGTATTCTCACCGAATTTAAAACACAATGAGAAACACGGCATGGGGAGTTACGATCCATTTAAAACACGATTCCGTAGTTCTAATATAGTCGTAGCTGAAAATGAGAGTTCACGTGAAAATAAACATTCATAGAACTGCTTGTCTTTTCATTGAATTTTCCTGGAATATCTTGTTTTACTACATAACATTAGGAGGAAAAAAAACCGCAACGGTATCCGCATACTTCTTGATTTTATAGACTGTAATAAAACTTTTCTTACGAAGAAATCAAACAGTCGTTAAAATAAAGCGGGTTTTTTTTCAATAAATTGAGTTTGAATTTTAGGATGAATATGTTTATGCGCGGGTTATTATTAATCGTATGGCATTTATTTTTCGAACCGTGAGATCTTCGAGAAGACAAGTACGGTTGCCAGTTTGTTGTACTCTTAGCACCACCCAGGGGTCACGTGTAGGGTAACGGTGGGTACTCCCTACGGACGTGGTGCAACAACGATCCCCTTGTCAAGTGAGTGGGCAACTTGACTGTTAGAAGTTCTCAAGCCGCCCGAAAGCCTCTCACTTGGCTTAACGACTGCTGTCGTAGACGGCAGCCGGGATCAACGGCTTAACGTGCCTTCCAAGGCACGGGAGCGCCCAGTTAGTAACCACTCAAAGCGGTCACCCATCCGAGAACCGACCTGCGCCCACGTTGCTTAACCTCACATACCGCACGCGGGGTGATTCTTAAAGGACTTGTACACATATACGAGACTCGAAAGCGAGTTTCATTACATTGCAGGTTACCGTGGTATAACGAGTTCAATAGTATATACAATAATTATTATACTTTAATTTCGCTACAATATTGACAATATTGTTTTTTTAGTCCTCGCATTTGTAGATAAAGATAAATGTTCGGAGGCCACCATATTGCATCGAAAAAGTCAATTGACTTAGCTACGATGCCTACGATATCAATCCTATCTCATTATCAGTGCACTCTCACTTACGCTTTTTTAGGCATTTACGTAAGAGATAACGTATGAATATATATATTTTCATAGGTTAATATACTCCTGCGGAAAAAGAAATTGCCAGAATTTGGTTCGGTTCCCATACATTTCGCTACGATTTTGGACCAATTTTTTTGCCTGTGTATATTGATCATCAAACCTCGCAATGTAGTGAAACCCGCATACGAGTCTCGTAATGTGTTACTAAGGCTTTAGTATACGGAAAATCTTGACTTGTTTATCAAGTTAAAAGATAGGGTAAGAAATGAGGTTATTCGGAAGAAAACGAAAGTCACGGATGCTCTAACTTTCGCACTACAAAGAAAGTGGAAGTGGGCAGGATACGTGGCCAGATATAACGATGACAGATGGACCTTAAGGCTGGGTTGCACCAAACCGTCTGTATTCGTAAGCTGTGTTCATCCCATAGAAACTTGACAAACTTTTCATACAGTGAAATTTGAACGAACACAGCTTACGAATACAGACGGTTTGGTGCAACCCAGCCTAAGCCTAAGAGCAATAAAATGGACTGGACCACGGGGTACATGTACAAGAGGTCGTCCATGTGCCAATTGGACAGACGAGATTCCCCAGAGGGGAGGCTTTTACCCATAAGGGGCCCACAAATTGATGACATGGAAAAACTGTCACCTGAAATTCATTCTAACCGCGGCTAAGTATTTTACGAAGACATACACACATTTGCAGTGCCGGAAACTCAGGCAACTATGGTACAAATTAAACAACCATGGCCCACACTGGTGCTTTCTGGCACAGTTAAATGCAGATTGTTTTTGTTTTTAAATGCGTATTAGGTAACTTAGTTTACGAGCCGAATTCGTGTAATGATTTGTACCAAAAGGCTCTAGTTTAGGTGGACTATGGTTGTGTGATTTAGACTATAATTACCTGACTTTAAGGTGCATGTAATAGTACATTACTACAGAGGCCGGGACGAAAAGGGTTGCCGGCCGAAGACATATAAACGGATAGGTCGGAGGCGGGCAACCCCATATTTCCCGCCGAGGTATGCATTAGCTTTTCTCAAACATGCAATGAAACAAACAACAAAAAAATCAAAGTTTTATTTTTAATACGCATAGTGGCAGAATGTCATGATGCCTGTGCCACAAATTTAAGCGGAATGGAAATTAAAAAAAGTGGACTTTGCCGGCCTAGTCCTGCAAGATTTGTATGAGACTCCATTAACGACCTCTTGTCTTAGCCGCACCTGTAACGTCATACTTCGCAGCCTATTTATTATAAGGAACATAACATCAATATTTCACTGCATGTTATACCTATATGTCTATATGTCTTCGGCCGGCAACCCCTTTCGTCCCGGCCTCTGTAGTAATGTACTATTACGAGCAGAATCGTCTGCTTAGCGGAATTATAATTTCCAACCGCAGTGAAAAATTGAAAAATTGATCACCCCGGGCGGGATATAAACCCACGATCTCTGGAATCCGTCCATCGCTCTTTCCAACTGAGTTACCGTAGCTATTGCAAATCCCTCCCGGGATGATTAATTTTCCACCGCGGTCGGATATTTAAGGTGCATATTGAGAAATTCTGTCAAACTTATTTTATAATCTGCCTTTTTCTTTGTCTCAATAGGATGAAGTCTAAATCTGTACTGAATTGGCATACAATTTTCAGTATGATCTCCACACGTGCGAGATTAATTTATGAGTAGCACATCTCACTCCAGAGGTGTTCTTTCACAATATACACCGAGCGCTCGAGTTTTCCTCATTTCAACTTAATTCTACAAACCACAAACAACAATTATTTTATTTTAAATACAGATGTTACCAGTTCAAAGTACCTATTTACCATGAATATTTATTAAATGATCAGTAGCAAAACTATGCTTCGAGGTTATCGGGCAAGCTTTATTTAGACAACTAATGTTCCTCAATACTGTAGAGATTATTATTGCGTCGTTAGCCGATGATACTTATAGGCAATACGATTTGTGTAGGTATACGTGCTAGGATGGATTTCTGTAATTTGAAAACTTATGATTACTTTTATGGTTCCGTTTTCGATACCATTTTTTACCTTGACCTTTGAGCTTATGGTACTATTCCATCATATTATACAAATCAGCCATAGCTCTTATAGATATTAAGTCTAATTGTTAATAACGTAAAAACAAATGAATCATGAGACGTGTATTTAGATGAAACCTACGGCCTTAAAGTATAGGTACTTGATATTGTTTGGAATGATTTATTTATTTATTTAAACTTTATTGCACAAAATATCATTCTACAAATGGCGGGCTTAATGCCAAATGGCATTCTCTACCAGCCAACCATTGGGCTAAACAGAGATTTATGAAAGGTGCAAAGATAAAAGTTTGATAATTCTACTAAGAAAATGCGAAGACAAAAAAATGATGGCCCAATAACGAAAAATGAAATTAAAGTTCCAAATATTATTTTGTCATAATTGGCCGAGATTCTTCACCAGATTTGTGTCTGCTTCTTAACTCCGTCAAACTATAGAAAGTTACGGATTTTAGGTTGACCAAAGGCAGAATACTCGTAACTGAAAAACTTAGTTTCAGGTTTTACCTCACCGCCCTATTTAGATTTTACATCATCTATAAACTGAAAAACAGAATGAGAGCTGTGTGGGATCTGAACTGGTTGGTCACGTGAATAGTGTTTGCCATTTCATTTCATTACTACTACTACTACTACTTCAAAGGTCGGTCAAAGAATATTACAGGTTTGAGTCCTAAAAATATATAATTAGTCCTTCAGATTATTGTAAAATATTAAACATGTATTTTTTGTTTTTTTTTTTTCAAAGTCAGAGTCAAACTAACTAACTAACTAACTAGGCTGGCACGACGACCCAAAATGAGTCCTGGCCTCCGCCACTTTTCTCGGTCCTGCGCTATTTCTCGCCAGCTTGCACCGGCTCCGAGCTCACGCAGGTCCGCGTCCACCATATCCTTCCAGCGATACTTGGGGCGACCCACAGGACGCCGTCCGGTCGGTCGGCCCAAGTATGCTCTCTTCACCTGTCGATCTTCTCCCATCCTCTCGAGGTGGCCAAGCCAGCGAAGACGATGCGCTTTGGTTTCACCAATAATATTTGGTTCGGCCACCAGCTCTTCTATTTCTGCATTTTTACGGATCCTCCAACTCCCATCGCCTCTTTTCACTGGTCCCAGGATTTTTCGAAGCACCTTACGTTCTGCTACTAACAGGCCGCGCTCCTCCTTAAGTGTTAGCGTCCAGGCCTCACACCCATACATTAAGAAAGAAAGTCAAAATCATTTATTAACACATTACGGTTTTTTTTACGGTTAAAAAGATGGAATTAAGAATAAGTGTACTTGTGACGCCTTGCAAGGACACAGGACTAATTTAGTACATAAATTTTACTTTACTATTACTACTAAGTACTAAAAAAAGCTACTTATGTTAAGAATTCGGATAAACTATAGAAATATCTGTCAATAAAGTATCATTTTAATTCTTTATTGAATTGTGTATTACTAAACTAATATGTATATTAGTAAACTATTTTTAATATGCTCGGTATGTGATTATATATTTTGATTATCATGAAATTGGGGGTTTTATGTTAGTATTTTTAATTTGGAGAATGGTGAGTTTATTTAAGTACCGAACGTTTCTTTTTTTTTAATGACAATAGAAAAAATAAGTGTCTAATATTTATGAATAATCTAAGACAGACTAATTTTAAGATGAATTTTTACCCAATTGTGATAAAACCTAACTTGCAGGGTAGTTCCGTTTAATCGCTAAATATTAAATCATCTATTTGTATAGAATTTTCATAGCGGCGGCCGTCTGGCGTCAGTCAGGGCTCCATATTAGGGCCTTTCTTGTTTGTGATCATGATAAACGACCTCAAGACAGTGCTTCAGTCGGCTCAGTGTCTCCTGTACGCGGATGATCTGAAGTTGGTGTATGGGGTGGAGCAAAGTACTGACTGTGAGTCGTTACAAAGGGACATTGCCTCGGTTTTTCGGTGGAGTGTGGAAAACAAGTTGCTTTTCAACTCTGCTAAGTGTTGTGTCTGCACCTTCAGCCGTGCTCATAACCCGATCCATGCTCAATATATGCATGGGTCCGAGCCATTAAATCGCGTGCTCTCGGTTAAAGATCTGGGTGTGGTTTTTGATATGCGGCTCACTTTCATGAGCAATTGAGCATATTTCATCTCTTGCTGCCGACTGCTATCGAAGACTGGGCTTCGTTATCCGAAACCTTCGTCACTTTAACGATCCCGTTGCCATCAAGCTTGTCTATAATGCCTTAGTGAGAAGCAAGCTAGAGACATCGTCGATCCTTTGGCATCCTCACGAATCGACTTACGCTTTGCTTCTTGAAAAGGTACAAAAGGCATTTCTAAGATTTTTATTTAAGAAAATGTATGGGTATTACCCGTTTCTCTACCCAACGACATATCTCCTTGGGACCTTAGGTTACAACTCTCTGGAGGTGAGACGTAACCTTGCCTTACTTTCATTTGCGTGTCGGACCCTGCGCGGTTACTCGGACTGTCCGGAGCTGGTCAGTCGACTTGTGCGACTGCATGTTCCGGACGTCCCCAGGATCGCCCTCAGACCGCGGCGACGCGATTTGTTGGCGGTGCCGTCGGTGCACACTGTGTCGCACATGAACTCTCCGCTGCTTCGTGCCCTGTGAGAAGTGAATGCCTGAAACTCTGCGAGATGATGGACTACCGTAAACATGTAATTAGTGTTTAAGTAATTTTAATTTACATTGTTATTGTATTGTGTAATGATTTGTACATAAATGTAGTTTACTAAGTTTCATGGCGCTTTGGAATTGTCTGTAAAGTCATGTAA
The DNA here is from genome assembly GCA_905163555.1 of Notocelia uddmanniana. Taxonomy (NCBI): domain Eukaryota; kingdom Metazoa; phylum Arthropoda; class Insecta; order Lepidoptera; family Tortricidae; genus Notocelia; species Notocelia uddmanniana. The sequence continues at coordinate 25,829,953 of LR991058.1, read as the reverse complement.
ACATTGTTCGTTTAAATAAATAAATATCATCTTAGTGAAAATCAGCTACAAAATGTTCGCTCGAGTAGTCAAAAATAGCATCGCAAAACAGCTAAGTCTAAGGTAAATATTTAAGAATTTTTTTGCATGTTTTGACACGGATATCAATGTCAGTCATCGTCAACCATTATCTAACGTTGCGTCATGTCATGCGTTTATTTAGACTGACAAAAATTTTACCAAATGATGGAGATGAGAATCTGGCGAGTTTAATTTAATGATTAATGACATGTTATGGACCCGGGTATGTCCTAAAACTACGACCAAGACCACCGGGGAATGGGCAGCAGCATTCCTTGAGTGCGGTGGAAATACTGCGATCGCTAACCCGCATGCCAAGCGTGGCAATTATGGCATTATTTTACCCCCCATGAAATTGGGGGAGGCCTATGTGGACATCCTAGGGTTGATATGGTGCTGGTGGACATGTTAAGATTAACTGAAGAAGCGATGTTTAAGCTACTGAGTCTGAGACATTTATTTAAAACTTACATATCTATGATATCTATCTCAAACGTGCTAAACGTCACTTAAATGTCATGTCAATGGAGACAAATACTCGTACTGATTGATCCAAAGACTTCGGATCGCGCCTTGATTGATCATCTGCATATGATGCGACTTGCTATTTGCTTTTTTATTGATGTAAATAGTATATTATTCCTTTTCGGGGTGCTTCTTCCATATTGGACTCCAAGTATCATTAACCCTTTGAACGCCAAGAGCCTATAAAATGGTCGTGTGTTGTCGTGCCCACCACGCCAACAACCACTAAAAAGGTAGGAGTGAAGGTGTACTTTGAAAATGAAAAAAATCTATTATGAATTGTTTCTATTTGTTTTTATTGGTTTAATCGTTACTTAAATTTTGAATATATTGGCGTCTGAGTGATCACTTCATTCAAATATGAAAGCGTTCAAAGGGTTAATGGTTTGTCATGTTGATTTGATTGTTGTTGATTTTTTTTTTCGCTATTTTCTAGTCTCATTTTTCATTAGCCAGACTATCTAACCTTTCCCATATGTTACAAAATTTGATATTAATGACGTTTCGTTTTGTGACTAATTTTAACCGTTGGACATATTTAAATGGAGATGCTCACCTGTAAAAGAATCTACACGTTTTATATCAGTCTGTTTTACAAGTTTTTTTTTAATAACTGGATCAAGTATGTAGTATACGACAAAATAAACCTACGATTAAAGATTGTCGCACACGTACACTCACAGACTCAAATTGTTGAGCCATTTAGAACTCACTTCATACTGAGCATCACAGTTAGCTATAAAATGTCCAGTATACAGTGAGCTCTAAATGGCTTAACAATTAAGGTCCGTGACCGTACTAACCGCTCGGCACCGGATCGGCGCCGCCTCAACTCGAGCCGTTCAGTACTCTTTCTAAGAAATTCCATACTGTACTCACACATATCAGCATCGGAACAGCATCGCCTTGCCTCGGCGCGCGGACAACTCGCAGTCATCGAGCTCACGTCAGGCCGCCGCCACGCTTGCGTCTCGCCGCCGGAAAGGGGACGGCGCGCAGACCGCCATAGTTCCCCCCGCGGCCATCGACGATCACCGACCACCAGCTCTAGCCGCCGTCTCACTAAGGGCGCTCTCGCCCTGCCGCAAGCTCGATGTCACCTAGCCGCAGCCGCGCGGACACCGAGGAGGTGCTGAGCCCGTTTCCGTTACGTGCTTGCGTATGGATCCGGTGCCGAGCAGTTACGTGTGCGAAAACCTTAAAGAGGCACTAATAATTGATGTGTTTTCGGAATACTGCCGTGACTGTAGGTAAGTATGTATGTATAATACAATCAGTGGACAGGAACAAAAACCATTTGTTATTTATTAAACGACGGTGGCAAATAAGCTTACGGCCTGCCTGATGGTTAGGCAAACACCGTAGCCTATGGACGCTTGGGAGTCCAGAAGAATCACAAGCGCGTTGCCGACCCTCTACTTGTTTGAGAATTCGTTATGTTGACAGCTAGAGTCATATTATGCAGATCTTTTACTCTATACAGTAAACCGAGGAACTACAGTATGGGATTCTTCTAGAAAGGAGTGTATAATTTTTTAAAGGGTTGGCAACGCGCATGTAACACCCCTGAAGTTGCAGGCGTCCATAGGCAGCGGTGACCGCTTACCGTCAGGCGGGCCGTACGCTTGTTTGCCACCGACGTGGTATAAAAAAACTATAAATTCAGCCCCATATACGTACTATATGACGCTGACGGTACGTTAAGTAAGTTAGTTTTACTATTTCATATAATATACATATGTAAGCATATCAATATGCCAAAGCTGTGAGTGGGCACCGACTAATAACTATAAACTGGAGTCCATAAATTTGATGGTCATCGATAATAATAGTCCATTACAAGGGTAGATGTTGCCAAATGAGGGTCCCAAATCAAATCACTTTAGCCCCCAAGGCCCTACCAGAATATCAAACTAGATCATAACAATATGTCAATAAATGATATAAAATACCTATCTAGTCTGTCCCTTTCGTACTCTTAGGCTGGGTTGCACCAAACCGTCTGTAATCGTAAGCTGTGTTCGTTAAAATTTCAATGTATGGAAAGTTTGACTAGTTTCTATGGGATGACAGCTGCCGGCGCCATATTTAACGTTGGTCAGTCTGCGATCGTAAGTCGAACCTATCACAGACTGATCAACGTTAAATATGGCGCCGGCAGCTGTCATCCCATAGAAAGTTGTCAAACTTTCAACGTATTCGTCTTGTGTATTCGTAATCTGACATTGCTTCTCTTAAATATCCATGTTTGTGCATAATTAGTTTGTCGCCTTTGTGTGCTACATTTACTTACCTCATTTTCTCGAAGGTTAGCTGGAAGAGATCTCTTATAGGGATAAGTTCGCCTTTGTACTTTTATAGTTTTTTACTTTGTTTCGTTTGTAATTGTTTTTTTATGTGCAATAAAGTGTTATACATACATACATACTTTCGATACATTGAAATTTTAACGAACACAGTTTACGATTACAGACGATTTGGTGCAACCCAGCCTTAGGCTTGGTTAAATAAAAGTCCGTTTAATCTTAGTCAGCAATGAACGACAAAAACTGTATAAGTTTCCAAAATTCGATCTGATCTCTAATTTACACGCGAAAGACGTTGAAATTTACTTGGAATATGAAATGTAACTGTAGGATTTACAAATGAGGTAATCAGTTACACTATACAACTGTATTTTAAAGAGAAAAGAGCTTGGGAATTTGGGGTTTATTTGTTAGCTATTTATTTATGTAAATAAAACCAGTTTGAGCTGTTAGGCGGGGTGACGAATAGGAACAGATTTGCAGTGTGACCAATAGCTACAAAACTAAGACGTGACTTAATAGAACTAAATTTACATGTGACGGATTGCAATAAATAATATTGTTTTCGTCACACTTGCTCGTAAAGGGTCTTATTGTACGAAGGCATATAGAGCAGTTATAGTCGATCTATCTCCCGAGGGGGCTATGACTTTCTGTGTGATCTGATTGGTTAAAAAAAATCTAGTTGGCTGCGCTCCACAATAATACTGATCTGTGATTGGTTAAAATATTGAAGCTGAAAATCTAGTTGTCCGCGCGCCGCAAGAATACTGCTTTGTGTTTGGTTGAAATATTGAAGCTGCGCACTCCTCTCCCAAGGACGCCCTTGCGATCATGGACTGGTACTGGAGGTAAAGTATTCGATTTTTACAATTAGGATTATTGCTGGAGTTATCTATTTCCTCACGATGTGATGAAAAACATTGTGATTAACTCGGGCGTCAGAATGTTGCAAACTCGAGTCATCAAAAGCTCTCCACCTTTGGCGTCGAGCTTCTGATAGACTCTCGTTCGCAATTTTCCGCTGACGCCTCTTGTTAAACAATGTAGTTGTAGAGGTACTACTTTATCGTGGGACTTCCACACCCAGCAGCAAATTTACCGGACCAGGGGTCCAAACTCAAACCTGCTGTCGAAATCCGAATCTCTGGTGGCAAACTTACTGGAGGAGTTCCCCCAGTGTTTAATTGTGTAGAATAGTCATTTTACCAACCATTTAATCCAACAACAATGCGGAAGCGGTATTCCTCGCATGAGAAGTGGGACTCTGCCCAAATGCGAATAATACCTGGTCCACCAGGTGTAAAACTGTCACATTGCCTACCCCACGCTTTCCTGTGAGGTTTCACAACCAAGCCCCGCTGTTGCACCAATCGCCTAGATACAACACAGCCGTATTCAATAGGGCACGCACACTGACTGATCCTTGCCAGGATCCCATACCCATTATATACAAACCGAGACCGTTGGCAATAACACATCAGGGGTGCGGCAGTAATTGTAGCTTGGGCGGCGTATCCCTAGCAAGGGTACAGTATAGCCTTCTGCTCCGCATGAGAAGGCCACTTGCACCTCTATAAATCGAGCGGATCCCCACTGGACTGGTACGGTCTTCGTACCGTACCCGCAGCCTGTGGCACCTGGTACGCACCGGTACGTCCATACGCAAGAGGTCCAGAAGAGGTTTCTCAGCATTCTTGGCACTGACCTGTGAGGGTGGACGAGAGTCGTAGGGGACCCCGTGGGGAGGGATCGAGTGGGCGCACAACCGTTCCCAGTGCTAAACGGGACGTTGCGACCAGCGCTCATGATTAAGCTCCGCGTAACAGTCCGAAATATATCGAGCCATATTCAACCTTACAGACGTGAGTGACACGTTTTATAATACTGAGCGGCAAAAAATGCCCCAGATTGAGTTCCTTATATTTGTAACGATTATAGGCCAATTTTTTTAAACCCACGTAGTTTTCTACATAAAACTTAATAGTTGATCAACCATCGGCCATGTAAAAAAATTAAGTAACAATGGAATTATGAAAGAATACAATGTTTTTTTCATATAAAAGTATTTTTTTTATTTAATAAAGGGACAAAGAAATACAAAATTAATAAACAAAAACTTAGTAGTTGTTCAACAACTTTCCATGAAATTGTAACAACACAATTACGAAAGACTAAAGTACCAAAAATGTTTAAATCTTACAATTCGAATAACGCTTTACACGTGATAATATTTCATAAATGTCTAAAGTTTCACAATTATTCAAACAATTTAGCAAGGTTTAGACAATTTAGACAGACCGGAACTCATTTAAGACTGTGACCGTACCTATTATAATTTTCAAGCTTCTCGCGACAATAAATTTATTGGAGTTCAATGAAAATATTTTTGATTTAAAATGATCAAGAGCCACATTTTTTCCATTGGAATCAAAGAAGTGATAAAAACCTGTCAAGTGTGTAGGACGACGCACAATAAAGTGATGTGTAACAAAGTATCGTATCTTCGTAGGAAACGTCCTTTTGTTTAGGTGAGGCAATTTTTAGCGGTAACTCAAGTTCGTATTAAGCTCACGGCTTTAACGACAGTTAGATGTATGTACTTTTGTTTGCACTCTTGTTGTAAGAATTTTCTATGTTTTTTTCATAGTGCGGTAAAGTTCTCAAGATTCAGGTCATACTTTTAGTGGCTTTTTGAGACAACAAACGGAACTCTTTTCAATTATTATGCGTTACTACAATATAACAGGTTATTATTTAGATGACGACCGTTGTATTCGCACCTTATCGATATACGGGATTGAGTTCTCGCTAAAAACCTTTATTTTGGTCAAATGCAATTTGTTCGGTGATTGATAGGTTATTATTGGATAAACCTACTGTTTGTTTTCGTTATTGTTTCTTGAGATCGAAGTGACAATAGTGACAAAAAGTTGGTGTGTGTGTCCATCATTGGGTTTTTTTTCTATCGTTTTTAAAACCCTGATTGATAGATCCTAGAATTCTTCTGTAATACAAAATACAAATGTTAGATTTCGTATAGGATCGGCACCCTCTCACGCTTAAACGGTCGAAAGTATTTGGAGATGTCTAAGAGTGGCAGGCATAGTGGATCAGGTCTTCTACCCTCAGACCTGAACCCTCTTATAGTCACAGTCAGAGTTAAACAGTAGCCCTATTATCTATTCAATCTGGTGGAGCTACTCGTCGAAGATGCATGTCCTCAGCATGACGCTAATGACGCGGTACGGGTCAACGTTGGCTGCTGGTCTCCGGTCCTCCAGGTACCCTCGCTTGTCCTCCGCCACCTGCCGGGGGATTCGGACACTGCAACTCCTGTTGGCGACGCCTGGAACAAACAAGAGTACAATACAATACAAATACATTACAAATACTTTTCATTGCACACCTCAATAAAAAATTACAGTAATAAGCAGAAGCGAATAACGGGCGATCCTGTCCCTAATATAAGTAAAGAGAACCTATTGAAAACCTTTTGGAAATCCCAAATTTTATTGTTAAATCAAGTAAATAAAATATGAAAATGGAAATCCGTGATCCTTTCCCTCTGGGAAACAGGTGTGATTATAAGTATCTATGTAAAGTAAGAAATTAACACTCGCTTAGGGCGGCAACAACCATAGAAAAAAATAGCATAAGTTGTATGTATTGTGTTTAGTTTGTTAGGACGTAGAATAGGGACGTAGAATTAACCCTTTATCAGGGTAACCTTTAACAAATCTAAATAGTACTTAAATCTGTTTGAGTATATAAGACTAACATTCAATTGTCATTTTGAGAATCTGGCCTGATAAAGGGTTATATTATATATGATGCCGGCAGCTGTCATTCCATAGAAACTTGTCAAACTTTCCAATTAGATTTTAACGAACACCGCTTACGATTATAGAAGGTTTGGTGCAATCTACCCTAATTAGTGTTAAGTGTGTAATGTGGGAACCGCGAGATTGAAGACCACTAAACCTAAAATCATGGGGCAGACTTAAGCTCACAGAGTCCGTTGGTTGGGCTATCGTGAGAGAATGGACAACATCGGAACGTGAAAAGAGCATACTTGGGCCGCCCAGCAGGAAGACGTTCTGTCGGACGCCCCAGGTATCGCTGGTGCGACATGTTGGAGGTGGATCTGCGCGAAGTTCGAGTCACCAATTGGCGAGAGGTCGCACAGGACCGTGAAAAGTGGCGCTATCTTGTGTCGGACGCCAAGTCTCATTTTCGGTCGCTGAGCCAACGGAGTAAGTAAGTGAGTTAGTATGGGATATCAAATCAATTTCACATAATTTTGCTTTTTCGAATCGAATAACATCAATAACTTTAAAGATAATATTACTAATACATTTAACTTTGTTAAACTGTAGCTTAGAATTTATTATTTCTATTGTAAGATTTTATTTAAATTGTAAATAAGCGTTTGAAACGAGGAAGTGTCCTTGTGGCTATTTACATAATTAATATTTGAATATGATTGTTGATTTTGATCAAATGATACAAGTCAAATATACCAACATTCCGCCCTCTTATTCACAATCCGACTCGTCCTCGCCTTTCACCTCACACCTCACCCGTTTTTATATGGAATCTGTAAATTTTATTTGTCAAATCTTAAAATTTTCCGTATTAATACGGTTGAAGTGTGAGGTGAGAGGTGAGGTGAAATACAAATAAAAAATCGGTTGAGGCATTGAGTAGTTTCGGTGTCTTAAAGAAACTCACATACATACAAACATGAAAGCTGAAAACATTACACTCCCTTCTTTTGGCAGTCGTGTAAAAATAAAAAATATTGGGGGACAATCTTACACAAATCGACCTAGTCCCAAACTAAGCAAAGCTTGTACTATGGGTACTAGACGACGATAATACATACCTACTTAAATACATATAAAACATCCAAGACCCAAGAACAAAATAAATATCCGTAATAACACCCCCGAAGTCTAGATTTAACTTTCACTATTCGTATGTAAGTTGTCATCAAAAGCAATCCTTTTTCCAGCCATTTTTCGATATCCGATGAAATTTGGCAAACTTTGTAAGTTGACAATACAATATTGTGGTACCACGAAGCTGATCTAATGATGGAGACAGAAGGGGGTCATAGCAACTACATAAACATAAAATACATAAACCCATTGTGTTTGGGCTTATTCGAACCGTCTCAACGAGTAGGGTAGTGGCTCCAGTAAATGAACGGTTAAGCATATTTCATATTCAAAAATTGATTTTACTATGAAAACATTCTTGAATACAGGTCATGACTGTCAGCATCACTCAAGGAACTATTTAGCTTGGTATACACTCTTTGAGATTTGTGGTACATTTGCACAATTTCACTAAATTTTACCTGTGAGGTGAAAAAATGGGAAAATAACCAAAAACCCCAGTGAATGAACTACCTTAATGTCTTCTTTTATTAAATCAAAAGTAATTATAGAAACGTGTTTACCATATAAACTTCAATGTAGAATCATCACATTTATATTTGCAATCAAAATGAAATAAGTACCTACCTATTTCATAACAAATGGTTCACAGTTAATGTATGTTACTTAGGTAGATATCATTAATCTACTCGTATACATATAATAAAGCTGAAGAGGGTCGAAAGTCTGTACATGGAAGATATTCAAAAAAAGTTGGCTGGGTATACTTAGAATCGATAACAGAACACGTTCCAACAGTTTTGAGAATTTTTGTCTGTTTATCTGTTTATCTGTTTGTCTGTTTATATGAATACGCATCACGTGAAAACGGCTGAACGGATTTTGATGAAAACTTTACTAATCTGTCGAGTAAATACCCGGTCAGATTTTAGGCTATAAAAATTGTGCAAATTTGGGTTTAAAGGGGGTAAAAAGAGGGGTTGAATTTTGTATGGAAACTCTTATAATCCATGAGTTACAGGTATGGAAATTGGTAAGCATATACTTGACAACAAAGGAAAAACATCCTCATTCAAAATTTCTGAAATCTTAAAATAGAAACTGAGTAAAAAAGTAAACGCAAGCGCTGCGCCCCGGCGCTGCCCAGTGTGCGCGCCAGCCACCACGGTCTCTTCAAATTTTGAACACTATTATGATTTATTCCTTTAAGTAACTGTGACTCTAAGCCCAAATATGTAACTTTGTAATCGTATACATATAAAAACATGCAATTACAACTTTTGCCGTTCACTTCATGTGCACTTACTTTATACCACTACTTAATATTATAAATGCGAAAGTTTAGATGTTTGGATGTTTGTCACTGAATGACGCAAAAACGGCTGAACAGATTAAGATGATTTGTACACTAATAGTATATAATCTGGATTCACTTATATATATTATAAGTGTACTTTTTGTCCCGATGATCTTCCATCAAAGGGATATTAAATCGGCGATGCAAGGTCTATGAAACGGGGTTGTTTAATCCTTATACGCCATTCTACGATTTAAGTTTCAGCCAATTGGGAGTATAACAGCGTGTCAAGAAATTTAACTTAAAGCATAGCAGAATTGCAAACAAGTTGACGATTCATTATGTCAAAACCGAAGTATCATAATTCCTTTTCATTGTTGACGCTATTTTTGAGCACAACCTTTTCGCAATTAGTTCTACTTTGCGTGTACATTAAAATGCATTTGCGATACTTTGGCATTGTTTTTATTCATATGCTTAAATACAAAAACAGCTGTTTCAATGCATACTTTGTATCGTCGGTGTCCCATTTAATTTTGTCGTGCGTTATTTTTTACGTAATTGTTGACCCACCATAAAAACTGTTTGATATAAGAGATCACTTGAGCTGGGCAGCCCAGTCGTCAGCATAGACAGTTGGAGCATCTTAGATGTACACTTAGAAGAGGGTCGAAAGTCTGTACATGGAAGATATTCGAAAAAAAGTTGGCTGGGGATACTTAGAATCGATAACAGAAACCGTTCCAACAGTTTTAAGAATTTGTCTGTTTGTCTGTCTGTTTATATGTCTATGCATCACGTGAAAACGAACGAATGAAGTATAATTTACCCTGCAACTGGATCTTCGGCGACGACATAGCTCGGCCTTTGGCCTCGCATGCCTTGCCACTCTCCTTCGGCTTTTCAGTCATCAACCTTACATGAAGAATCTACTCTGTTGGGAGGCTCGGGCTTCAGCCTCGCGTGTCTCGCCTCTCTGCTTCAGGCTTTCGGCCCTCAGCCTTACATGAGAAGCCCGCTCTGTGTGATTATTCTCGCATGTCTTGCTGCTCTGGCCTTCGGTCATCATACTTTCATGAAGAACTCGCTCTGTTGGGATAACGTTTTACGGCAGAACTGCGTAGCGAGACTTTTACCATTGTACAATGTACATGTACTGTTTTTGACGAGATTCATTCGTCTTGAATCGGTACATTTGATATTCCGAAATAAGCACTTAATCATTCGTTTTGACAATAGGATTTCTAGGGAATGTCATATTGACTGTAATCATTTCTTAAGAGGGTGTAAAGAAGGGTGAAAGATTGTATCATCATCATCATCTGAGGCGTTATAGCCGCGGGTGGGCCCTAGGCTAGCCTGGTCAAGCAAATATCTCCAGTCCGATCTATTGGTGGCTTTCATTCTCCAACATGTCACCCCTAAGTTCCTGGTGTCCACCTGAGCTTGAGAAAGATTGTATGGGAAAACAAATCATTCTAAGGCGAGAACGAATATATTATACGCGGACGAAGTCGCGGGCAAAAGCTAGTTTACTAATAAATTCGTTATTTTTACTAAAAATGTACTACTAATATTAAATCTATACCCCTGTAGCTACGTGGTCTGACTGCTTTATCCGACTGATCGGATGACGTGGGCTTTTTTCCTGTTGGTCCGACTAGTCGAACTACAAGGAATAGCGATTCCACCTCATCCAACTGGTCGGTCTGTCTGGACAATTTTATTCCTGTTAGTTCGATAATCGCACTACAAGGAATCGAATTTCTTCTTCGTCGGAGTGATGACCCTTGAGGGTCTTCACGAACCGTTTTGCACGAAGACTCGACGAGTTCCAACACACGGAACGATATAGCTCGACGAATTGGCAAGCTAAAGTGGCAGTGGGCAGGTCAAAATATGTCGCAGAACCGATGGCCGTTGAGACAGACTGCTCAGTGGCGTGCCATGGGAGAGGCCTATGTCCAGCAGAAGACTGAAACAGGCTGATGATGATGATGTAAACGCAAAAGCTTTATGATAAATTCCAACCACTGTTTGACTATGAGTCAAGATTCCTGATGACTATTGATCACAGCAGTATTTGACATTTTTTAACTCTCCTACGTAAGTATGAATACTGTAATTCCATATACTTAGATGAAATAAATATATATTTAGAATTAGCCGCCTCCAATTTAACTATTATTTATTTTTTATACCTATTGCAGTATTTCCGGTATTTAGTTTTGAACTTTCATTCACTGGAATTAAGAAACCAGTGAATGAACTTTAATTATTGCCCCTAGTTCACGTTATTAAAAGTATTCGCACACTGTTTACAAGATTTGTAATCTGTTTGTGATTTCATTTCTGCAAATGCAACCTTATTTCAAACATGTTAGAAATCGCTTAAAATTAATATTTCCGTAATTTTAGTGAATGAACACCCCCGTTCATTCATCGGATTCGTGTGTTCATAGAGCTCCAGTTAAAGAATACTGGATAATATGGAATAAAATGCAACTGAATGAAACTGGTCAGCTCATAAAAAGTTCATGTACCCTATCCCAACCTATAATAAAAGTCAAAAGTCAAAAGTATTTATTTGCCAGAATACAGTAAACGAAGGTGTTACATAATTAAAGATGACAGTGTATTCAGCCTGCATGCAGGCGTGCAAATATTTTACAGAGAGGCGATGAAATAACTGAAAATAAAAATTATCAATTTCATAAACAATATACATTAAATAATAATAATAATACCTAATACCAATTTCTGTCACTTATGCTCTAAATAACTCTTAACACTATAAAAACATCTGTCGAGAAGCCAACTCGTCAACTTATTTTTAAACCGTTTCCCCGGAGGACCTTAATGTCCTCGGGCAAGTTATTATATAATTTAATACACATATTGGCCACATTTTTACCAAATATTGCCTTGCTAACGAGAGTTTTGTACAGCAGGTTCATGATCTTTTAATTAATAAACTCGCATATTACATAAACACCACGTATGCCAAGCACAGAGTACCAAGAATCATAAGGTGACTTACCTGACTCATTACTGGTTCATACAAAGAAAAAACCCATCAACACCGACTACTTCACACAACCACCCTGTTGTCATTAATGCGTTAGAATTGACAAATATGTTGTCATAATTTTATTTAATAATGTTTACAACCGAAAAAAAATTACAAGACATAGTAAAAAGTCTCAGGATACTTAAGTTAAGGAAAAATGTGTGGACAACGCGTGTTTTGTTCATTCACTGGAGCCACTACCCTAATTGATGATTGTGAAAAGTACAGTCACAATAAAAGTTTGTAACAATAATGAAATTACTGAAAGAAACTTATCTTATCCTTGTCGATCGTTACCATGACTACGTCTCCTTAGTCACTCTTTAAAACCAAGAATTTATAGGGTTTAAATCTACTACACACCCGTCTGGTGCCGGGTTAGAATAGCACCACACCCTTTCTTCCCTTGGGTGCCGTAAGAGTCGACTATGGGAACCAGGTTGAAGTGTGTTGTGGGTGATGGGCTAGCAACCTCTCACTGCAATATCACATGTTCTTCATCTATAAACCTTCAATTGCTAAAAATGGCGCTGAAAATTAATTTTCATGTGCTCTACTACTCCTTTGGGAAAATAGGCGTGAGTATGTATGTATTTTAAATCTACAAAACATGAGTTTTAGCGATGTTTAAAAACCATTCTCACATGGGTCATCTCTGAAGCACGCTAGAAGTCCATGTTAATTAATATTTTTTCTAAGAAACTCGGTTACAATACGATTAATTTGAGTTAAACACTGACATATGCTTTTATTCCATTGGATAGTCTACTTTAACGCTTATGTAATAGAGTTTCTATTACAAACATACGATTTTAAGACAGTGTCTTTGTAATATAAACTCTATTTAATTAGTTTTAAAGTAGAATATCCAATGGAATAAGAACATATGTCAGTGTCATACTTAACATAATTTACCTTTACTGTTGTTTCTTCGCTAACGGGACAGAATAACAACAACGAAAAGTTGAATGACCCAAATAAATATATAATATGATGGTGTTATAAAGCCAGTATTGAAATGACCCAAATAAATATACAATATTATGGTGTTATAAAGCAATTATCTACATTAACGAACTACCTAAAATTGTTAACGAATTATGCGTCCTATTTGCAGATGATGCTACACTTTTGTTTTCGGGTTCAAAATCAAGTGAACAACTTTAACAAAATATTAATAACACGCTGGGTGTTGTCGTTAAATGGTTCAAAACATTAAACCTTAATGTTTACCTAAACAAGACCAAACTGGTACAATTTAGAAACTACAAAACTGTACCAGTACCTATTAATGTAACAGAAGGTGCGGTCTCTATAGAACAAGTTGACAGTGCTAGCTTCTTAGGGATCCAAATTGATACTCATTTCAGTTGGAAGTCTCACATCGCCGAACTCAACAAAAAAATTGCAAAAGCTTGTTTTGCCTTATCGGTACTTCCTGAGACCTGTTCTGAGAATGTCTTAAAGAGCGCGTATTATGGAAATGTATTTTCACTACTCACGTATGGTATTATTTATAGGGGTGATTCCGTAGACGTTATGAGTATGACTACATTTAGGATGCAAAAAAAGATGCTTACGCACCATATACTACTTGCATTGCCGACATTCACTAAGAAATGTATTGAAGGGAAAAGAGTTTTTAACACTTACCGGTATTTACATACTTGAGCTGTGTCTCTTTCTAAAACGTAATGGAGAGTATTTCACTAAAATGTCATCACTAAATCACAATCTGCGCACTCAGTATAAATATAATTACCGTATTCCCAAGTTTCACAATAAAATTATGTACAAAAGTGCTTTTATTGCTGCCATGCGAGTATTTAACAACTTACCTATTGAAATTAAGGCAATAGAAGGTAAAGAGTTCAAAAGTACCCTGAAACGCTGGCTAATCAATAAGACCTTTTATTGCATGAATGAGTTTTATACAAACGCACATTAAATAATTTGTAACCAAATGTCATACACTTAAGATTTTATATTGTACGTCCGTGACGTACAAACTGTTGAGTCTAAATTATGTAATGTCTTTTATAACAGCTTTGTACACAGTTCAACAATAAACGTTATTTTTATTTTATTTTTTTATGATCATGGGAAGAGAAAGTAGCTATAGCACCTCCTCAGCTACACAGAAAAACAAGGCGTGGTTGGCTTAAATGACTGCTCTTCTAAAAAGGTGCTCCAAAATATCATACATTACAGCTTGATTAAAGAGTCGTGTGTTCAGATATTTGAGCACTTTTTTCCCTTCAACACCATATCTAATGGCGGAAATCATGTCGTTTTCGACAAAATAAAAATACATTGTGACTGAGAATGCATGACGACCCTTGAACGTTATCGTGAACGCCCGCCGAACCCAAACCATTCAATCGGTCCAGAATAACCTTAACAAAGAATTTGAGAAAACAGCCAATGCCTCTGTTCCTGTTCAAAGGGTTATAAATGGTATTGTGTTCGTATTGTTCTTGATTCCCGACTTTTTTGTAAAAAGAATTTTTGTAGAGAATTCGTAGCTTAAGGATTTAAATTTTCGTTTTTCATACCAATGATATTTTAAGTACTTAAAATATCATTGTTTCATACAGCGAAGAAAATCTCTTGGTACACTTCACACGTGAACTCTATTACATATTATGTTATGTATTGTGATTTTTTCATGATGAAAGAAAGGTAAAGGTTATGGTAAATAATAAGCACCCCTTTTATCCTTAATTACTATCACTATACGATATAAAACAGTCCCCCGCCGCGTCTGTCTGTATGTATAAACTCAAAAACTAGTGAACGGATATTTATGTAATATTTACTTATCAATAGAGTAATTCTTAAGGAAGACTGAGGTGTATAATTCGTTAAGGTTTTGTGTAAATTGGTTGAATTATGAAGAGGCTTGCTAGCTTTTAAGGATAACCCAATCTAAACTAGTAAAAAAAGATCAGATATAATGTGATATTTGCAATGCTATTAATAAGTATCTAATTAAATACGTCAGTAACATTGAGCATTTCATACAGATTATAATGGCCCTTTACGTCATACAACTAACTAACTATCTTGGCTCAGTGACCCAAAACGGGTCTTGGCCTCCGAAACGAGAGCACGCCACTTATCCCGATCCTGCACCACTGCTTGCCAATCATTGACCTGCATATGACGCAGATCTGCCTCCACTATGTCTTCCCAGCGATACCTGGGTCGCCAGACGGGGCGGCGACCAGTTGGTCGACTCAGGTATGCTCTCTTGACGGCGCGATCCTCTCTTATTCTCTGTAGGTGGCCGAACCAGCGAAGTCTGTGGGACTTTATTTTCACCTATTATGTTGGGTTCGGCCACCAACTCCTCAACCTCGGCGTTCTTACGCATCCTCCATGTGCCATCGTCCCTCCTGACAGGTCCTAGGATTTTTCGGTACACTTTCCTCTTTGTCACCCGGAGTTGTCTTTCCTCTTTCTGCGTTAGTGTCCAGGCCGCACAACCATACACGAGGATAGCCTGGACACCAAGACCTTGTGCAAGGCTGCAGTGCACCGCAAGGTATTTTGGATGCGAATGCTGATCTCTTCCTCCCTGGTATTGGTATCAGTAATGGTGCATCCAAGATACCGAAATATATCAACCCCACGAAACACGGCATCCCCCACATGAAGACATTCACGCCTGACCCGCGTATTCTTATACCCTTTCATGTGGAAGTACTCGGTTTTCGTCTGGTTGATCCTGAGACCTATTTTAGCTGCCTCACGCTCCAAAACACTGGCCACCTCCGCCACTTCTCCACGGCTTTCACTTAATAAAGCCAGTTCATCCGCGTACCCTATCACCTTGTGCTTGGCGCTTAACTCTAGCCCTGTGTTTAGTATTAAAACTTTCCTCACCACGTGCTCAAGGGCCAAATTAAAGAGCATCGGTGATAAGGCATCTCCTTGCTTTAGACCGGTGATCACCGCGAATTCACCCGTCAGTTCTCCCCACACTCTCACACGCATTCTACTCTCCCCCGTCACTGCTGAAATAATGGAAACTAACTTTTTAGGGATGTTAAAATTTATAAAAATGGAATACAGGGCCCCTCGGTCAATACTGACTGATACTTTTTTTATTTTATTTATTTAACTCAAAAAAGAAACTTAATGGTATGGTACATTCATACTATCGCCAAACTGTTTAACAGTTTGTTGGCGAATGTTGCGCTCATTTATGTTTACACTTATACCTACTTATAAAAGACTACCTATATTCATCAGTACAAAAAAAAAAAAAACTAGACACACTGACCAATCGAAAACCCTATCTGTTTGTAATAAGGTTCACAAATGGGCAGGCCTTTTGTATTATCGATGTTATAACTAACAATGGCAAAACTAACTAAAACCAACGAACATTTAATTGTAAATTACAATAAGGACAATGCCGTGTGGTTTATTATGTACAGTAGTATATAATACTAGTTACCCGCGCGGCTTCGCCGCGTCGACGTACTACGAAGAATGCAAGCGAAGCCACGGGATAGAATATGCGTATTCGGAAGGTCGATTACAAAGTCGATTTAAAAACATTCGTGCTTGATCATCACGGCTAGTCGTCAAATTTACAGTAAATGTCAGCCTTATTTCAAGAAATACGATCTACCTACTAACTATGAGAATTTCTATGAAAAATATGCATCTTAGCAACTTTAGTCAATTTGGCCATCTGATAATAGTCAGATAATTTTAGTGTTTTGAATGTGTGTGCGTTGATTGTTTCAGTGTAATGGTGCGTAGTAATTGGAAAATGTTTTGTATGTGTGGTTTTCTATGTTTTCTATGTGTGTGTTCTGTGTTACCTCCCCCAATTTACAAAATATTTTGTTCGGTAATGTGCGCTGATGGCGTCTCTTGTCTAAATAAGGCTCTAATAAGGTACGCAAACTCAGAGTACCCCAGAGAAGACGTCTAATAATAATACCGTTAGCGAGCGATATGATCATGTCATATACTTACTAAATTGAATAAGAGCGACTGTGAGGGATATATCATTTGTTGTCTTTGTCATAGTTCCGCAATTAAGAATGTTCTGCGATATGACTCCTATCCTAACCTCCCTTAGAGTACCCCTGAGAAATTTTCAAATAATAATACCACTACCGAGGTCATGTACTAAATGGAATAAGAGCGACCTCTGTACATCACATATACATCATCACCACGTACATCACGTATACATCATTTGTAGTCTTTGTCATAGTTCCACTTTTTTATTTGGCTCATTATCATGTCCACGTCATACCCGCCCAAATTAAAGAGGTTGTTTATGATAAGGCGCCAGCCGTTTAAGACAAATTCTCAATTTAGGTGGGTAAGAGCTTTTCCGTCCCCCTTGGTGGAACTCGTACTCGTATAGGATCTCTTTAGAAATACTCTAAGTATCCTCATAACCTATTCTATCTAATCTAGAAAAAAAAACAATGCATGCGACATTGGCAATATTGGTATTAACATTTGATGCCGGAACCACGCGATGGGCCATTATGGGCCAACGTATAGGTCGCAGTTATGCATTAAAGGCCATCGCTTTCCATCAGGTGAGACTAAGGCCTATCGCCAGTCAGTCAATCATAAAAAAACATATTTGCATCTCGTTCCACCGCATAACTGCGTCTTGTACGTGGCCCATCATGGCCCATCGTGTGGTTTTGGCATGACAGTTGTGAGGTCTATTTTATCAAGTGAAGTAACTGGGTTAAAATCTTTCGTTATATCTATCTCTATAACACTTGCTTATTGGTGTGATAGAGAAGGAAATATAATGAACTTCGATCTTCGGGTGTTTCGGGTAGACCCCCTGAAAACCGGCACTGTCACTGTTGCAGGTGACACTGATACAGTATAATTTTAACTTTTAATTGAACATGTTACCAATAGTGGTAATCTTATTCATCCTTTCAATGTACCTACGCCCTTTTAGAACGTGGCAGTTTAACGTGACCATTATCCCCCTTATTTTGTTTACTGAAACGTAACAAAGAGAAATATACATGTCCTCTAACTTTTCGAGTATTATTAACCTTTTCGACGCAAACAACATACCTATATTGCGCACCAACGGTCCGAAGCCAACGACGTATATATCCGTCATGGCCTCCAATGAGATATCAACCTACATGCATTTCTATAGGGTTCAACTTTGCGTTTGACATCCTCAGACAAACAATGATGAATAGCAAATTAACCCCTTGAACGCTATACTTTATGAACGGCAGTGACACTTACACGTCAACTAAAGAACGAAGGTGATTTTGACAACGTACGTTAGAACTCCCATGTTGTCGACAATTAAAGGGTTTAATTATTTTTCTGACGTCTTAATTTTGTTAAAGTATTTAACCTTTTAAGCGCACTATCAATAGAAATGCATCTAGGTTTATATCGCATTGGACGCCGTCACCATGACGGATATATTCGTCGTTTTGTCGTATCAATGGTGCGCATATACGTCGAATACGTTATTGGCGTCGTAAACGTTTATTAGTGCAACATTGTTTTCTCGTCGGTTTGATCTGAATCCGCCAATAAGTAACGTCTACTGATTAAACTTCTTTGCTTATGATCACCCTACTGGTATGGCAATAGGTGGAAGAGAGACACACTTAGACAAAGCTAGCCTCTTCTCTTTCAAAATGTTTTGCAGCTTATCTATGATTAACTCAGAAACAGTTCTGTAACTCACAACGTAAAGTTTAATTTGGTTTGTCATTGTTTGGCAGATATCAATATCAGTCAAGATATACGGAACGTATATTTGAAACGTCATTGGTTTGTATATCAACTTCTTTGAAGTATAAACCATGACAATTTAATATTGACATAATTAGAGCACAATAAAAAAAAGTTGACACAATACGTCTGTCATTTATGTAAACTGTAAATACTTAGACCGAATATTATGTATTGTCTTGTAAACAAATTAGTAATTTTACTTTCGTTTATAGTTAATAATATTGAGTATTTCTCGACTCAAAAGTTTTATATTGTAATGCTGTACCAGATATTTCTTACAGGAACATTTTATTTCATATTTAAGTTTATGTCATCCGGAATCATACCATAGCCAGTTCCCAAGTCACGTGGAGGTCACGTGTTAACCAAGCTAAATTTTGACACTTCGTACAATTCTACCAAGGTAAGCTGACCCCTCGCTTGTATGCGGCGTCATCGAACACTATTTTGAGGCTTATATTTGTCGGAGCATCCAGGATTTTTCGTAAATATCATTTTATTAATTTTCCAGGACAAAAATAAAAAAATCTAAGACCTTATTGCACATCTGCAGGATGGGACGAATCCTATGGTATATAATTTATCAAAATCGGTCCATAACTGTAGATCTGATGGGCATTATAAGTATCGGCTTCGCGTAATATATATATAGATAATAAAGTTAATAAACCACCATCTAAGTGTCTATGTAAATGTTTTCTAGCAGTTTGTTTAACTTACTTTTATAAATATGTTTACTTTTGGATTGTTCAATTATTGGACTTACAGTGTTAAGAATCTTTGGTATTATATGTTTACGTGTTCTTTTGCCATAATAGTTGCACGCTGAGTATTCTACATATGTCTTTCTGTTATTGTCCCGGAGGGTACGTATCGGTTTCCTACATATTTTAAAGCGGTCAAGGCCATGCTCGTCAATGGTTAAAAGATATTTTACTTTTTCGTGAACTGGTAAGATTCTCAGCTTTTTATAAAGTAACTTATAATTTTTCCTATATTTATTTTTTGTGTTTTTATCAACCAATACATTTTTTATTATTCTTAACTGAATGTTATATATTTTGTCCAAATATGTCTTAAAAGTACGACCGTATGCATTTAGACCATATCTGATAACGGACTCGGCCATCGAGTGGTATAGGATGTGCAATATTTTTTTATTAACTATATTTTTTAGGCTTATCAATTTTGACATGATCGGTACTTACGTCATACAATTTATATGAATATCTTAGGAGTTATCAGAAATTACAAATTGGCGCGGTAAATTCAAGCGGGCTAGCTGCCGCACCAAAAGCGAGTACTACCCGAGCGGAACTGGGGCGGGTCACTAGTATTAACTAAAGCGGAAGAAAACAATCCTAATGAAAGTATAATTAGGAAGGTGTAAGTTTGGGTGGTATTTAGTGGAATTAATGAAGCAAACACTCCCCGTTTCCCCAACGTCTAATCAATCTCTAGGACACTTCCGGAAACCTTTATTTATGTAGGTACATCAGAACGTAAGTGAAATTAAAGCATGGATGGATGATACAAGGATGGAACGTGGATAGTGCACGGTTTGCTGAAAAATAACAGTGGAATCTCAGCCTATGGGTAAGTTGCACCAAACCGCCTGTCCTTTGAAGCAGAGGTGTTCGTTGAAGTCTGACTGCATGGAAAGTTTGACTAGTTGCTATGAAATTAGCCAGATATAATTAGCGGTAACCGGTCTGTAATCGTAATTTGGTGCCAGCTGCCCTTAAAAGTAAGTCAAAGTTAAAAGTTGGACATATAATTGTAGGAAAAGCAACGCTACGTGTGCTACGCCATGTAGCAGTATTGTTACGCCATGTAGCAGCCATGATGCAATAATACAAGGTATTACAATTCGTCATGCGAGTGACAAAGCTGACGTCACTGCTGACGAGCCTATCGGTAGTTAGCGGTCGTAATGTGAGTTCGTGTGTACATCCTGTAAACTGACGAAGATTTGTGTCACGATCCGGAGTAGCGTGCCTTGTTTCCTTAGACCATGGTAGCAACGTGACGAACACTAGCCTAGTTGGTAGTGACCCTGCCTACGAAGCTGGTGGTTCCGGGTTCGAATTCCGGTCAGGACATTTATTTGTGTGATAAACATGAATATTTGTATCCATAAACTCTATTTAGTTTAGGCCTAGGTCGATTTGTTTAAGATTTTCCGCAAATATTTATTTATTTTCCCTTGTAGCGGAATTTGCTGGTAGAGGCACAACATGGGCCAAAAACCTTGAATGGGTTAAGCCCATATTATAATATATTGTTTTATTGTTTCAAATGGTCCATAGATGCATAAAATGGTCACAAAACCACTAATTTTACAAATGATGATCTTAAGTTCATCTAACAACTTTTAAACGAGATTTTTACCACAAGGCTTTTTTAAGCATCACTGCTATAAACAGAAACCTTGTGGTAAAAAACGTACTATCACTACACTACTTATAACTTTTTTCCACAAACACAGGTTTTCTGGCCAAAGTTGTGTATAAATATGCAGAATTGCGTTGAATTGTGTTGTGGCTTATGCAGAATTAATGGAGTTTTCATATATTGCGCCCTCGGCAATAATATATTTTCTTTTATTTTTTCATACGCTGTTTCCAAATTTAAATGTGAATTTCGAAAGGAGTAGATTTTCCAAGATGGCGACCGTTATTGGTCCAGAATCGAGAGTTTTAGGAAATGAAAACAGGGTATTCAATTGACATATGTGTCAAATTTTATCAACGTCCCCAACCATCTGAGGCTCGACAATATCGGTCGGACTATTTCATCTCTGTTTGTTTTTATCTTCTGATGAGTTTAAAAGGGATCACCAGTTCATCACATAATCTTTCCTATAGCGGCGTTCGCACGTTCTTAACTTGGAAAAGATTAATTTTTTCGTGCTCCGTCGGTAATTATGAGTATTAAGTGAATCTTAGACAGACGTCTAATCTATTTTTACCTTACTAATGTTACTAACAAATATGTAAAAAATTAAATTACGAACCCGAATGTGACACGATTATTGGTCTTACAAAAGCGGATTAGTGGTAGGACTACTGCTGCTGCTCAACCGTACCACCGAAAAGCAGCTGATGTCTACGAGGATTCATGATACAATTGACTTCATTTCATTATTTAAAGCAAGCTTTTTTCGATTAAATCAAATAGAGGAGAAAAAGTTAAGTAAATCCACATTTTTAAATCCTCGTAAATATCCCAATTTCATATAAAAAAATCAATTTTGAAAAGTTCCTCATTCTAAAAGCGAGTAAGTGACAAGTAAGGCGTCACAGCGTAACAAATCATACAGAAGCACTGTTACTAAGACAGATTTACTAAAGAAAGTAAACTGAGGGCCTACCGCGAACTTCGTATCGTATCGTCCCTTTCCGTCATATAGTGTACGAGTATAACACGAGAGTGAAAGGGACGGCACGACACGAAGTTCGATTTTCGAAGTTCGCGGTATACAACCTGGTGTTCTTTTTGTGCGCTGTGACTGTCACAATTTCATAGTAGTGACGTCATTACGACGATGGTGGGCTTTCTTCACATTTTCATGAATATTTAGCAAACAATTAACTATATAAAAATAATAAAAAAATATTTTGGGGTTTCTTGTTAACAAATTACCAAAAAAAAAAATTAGTTACGATTTCATACTTACATCAAAATTTGACATGTTGTCAATTGTCTAAAGCGGTTATCGCCCAACATGAATTTGGTCATAAAAATCTATTAAAAGGTCGGGGACCAATTCAGCCGGAATAAGTCGACTGCTGGACAAAGGCCACCCCAAGAATTCTCACATGAAGCCAGCCTTCAACGCTTTCCCACGAAATTGACCAGATCGTCGGCTCACCTCGTTGGATCACTGTTCAGTGTTAAACATCTAGCGACCTACACAAAGGAATGTTGACCGAAGAGAGTTAACGACAGTTTTCGATTAAGCACCCATCTTATTTTACTTCGCACAATTTAACTTGGCACAACCGAACTGTCGGTGTGTAGTATTGTCGTGCAGTAATATGTCGCACAATTTAACTTTTTGTCAAATCCAGGGTTGTTTATATTTAACTTGGCACAAAGGTACTGTCGGACATTAGTATTATCGAATGTGATATTACTTAGCCACGATTAGGATACGATTAGAGGTGTCAGTTTTTCCTTATACTTACGTTTACTTATGAAACGACAGCTATTCCGAAACTACGAAACCTTGTAATACGTCGCCGACTTTAACAGCGCACATAGTCGTATATTTGTTTTGTCGAACAATGATTTGTCGCACACTAATACTATCACATCGCAGAATTGCAGTGTCGTCTAATAGGAATGTCGCACAATATCGTATATCGCACACTCGGGGTCGCACTTATTTAGGGATTAATTACCCCACAATATCAGCTAAAATGGCCTCGTTACTAGTACTTACAGAACCGAATCTTTCAATCACTTTAGTGCAATTTGTCATTTTATGTCAAATTGTAAGATCTCTATGTTCCGGTGTTTACGCGGCCAGTTACCGCGCTTGCGTTTGGTTGTAAATTGGATATTTTTTTATACACACTTCATCATCAAATCAGCCGAAGGACGTCCATTACTGGACATAGGCCTCCCCCAAATAGTTTCACAATAACCGATCCTGCGCCACCCGTACCCACCGGACTCCTGCGACCTTTACCAGGTCATCAGTCCACCTTGTGACGACCTACCTACGCCAAGTCTTCCGGTACGTGGTCGCCACCTTTTTGCCCAAGCGGCTATTGGTTCTACGTGCAATGTGCCCCGCCCACTGCCACTTAAGTTTAGCGATCCGGAGGGCTATGTCGGTTACTTTGGTAAAATATACTAGTAAACTTACCAGCAGTGAAGTCCTTGATGTGCGAGTTGTTGAACAGACCAGTGAGCCGCTTGGCGTTGTCGGCGCCGTTGTGCGCGTCATACTCGTTGATGTGCACCCCGTGTCGACGAGACATCTTGTCTATAGCGCGCTCTATCACCCTGCAACACAACAGAGAAAAACTATAGGCCTCCCGACCCTGCGGTGTAACTGAGACGGTGCCGGCGTTGGGACTTGGGTAAGGGAAAATAAGAGTACGTCAAAGGATAGGGAACGCGGTAGCGGTCGGATCCCTGCCGCCCGCTTCCACAGTTCAGTTCAGTTCAGATGACTCATCCAGCCAGCAATTCTGCTGAAAGGACTGGGAAGAGCTGGTTACGATACGCAGGTGTTGAAGCAAAAGGACGGAGGAGACTAGCGTTCCCCTCTTATTTAGCGAAGCATATGAGGTAGGAAGTCAGTGAAATGTGTGAACCCTAACCGCACACTGGCTTAGCCGCATATAAGATTAGTAGTTAATTTTGTACAAAAATACCTAAATCTTATCATGAAATAAACAGTTTGATTATTTTTTATTACTAAAATATTTTGGGTAGGCGAGCTTAGTTATTTTTTATTACTAAAATATTTTGGGTAGGCGAGCTTGCTTGACCATTATCCCCAACTTAGACCGTCCTGCCACAGACAGCAACCCTAGAGACCAGCAAGCCATGTACATGAGGATGAGGTTTATGTAGGTTTGCAGTCTGGATGTTCGGAGAGACGGGAGGGGGAGCCGAAAGGAATACTAGCTCGTGAAGTCAGCGTGGGGTAAATGGATTATGTAGGAATACAACCTGCTTGGAGTTGGTTTTCTTGTGACAGTGTATTTTGACATTAAAAAACGGTTTCTAAAATAATAAAGTGTGATTTTAAATATTTGTCGTATAAATTAATTACGGAACAAATATGTATAAGGATATAACAGATTATACCTATATACTTGATGTGTAATATATACTATATCTATATAAATATTACTCGAAGAAAAAGGTCCAAAGTCAGTTCGTTATTTTCTTTTTTTACTCAGCCTACAAAACAAATTACTGAGCGACACAATTAAGTTAAAATTATGCTGTTATGCCTCATCTTAAATCTCAATTAAGAGAAAATATGAAAACAACTTTACAATACAATGTCAGACATTTATCGAAGTTTGTCGAAAAAAAGTAATTCCCGAAAACTGTGCGTCGTTTAAACGGGTGACATGATTTACAGTATCAAGGCATCCCCTTAAGCGGTTAACCTTTTACAGATATTAAAAAATACATATTCCAACGAATTGAGAACCTCCTCCTTTTTTGAATTCGGTTAAAAATAGCGTACTTTAGATACAACTAAGAAAATAAAGCGAAAAACCTTGACATACAATTTTCGTGGAAAATTCATGCGTAAAATGCTGAAATCATATCACCAGCCTGTCTCAGTCTACTGCTGGACATAGGCCTCTTCACTCCGCTAAGCTAGGTTTTCAGCTATACTCCTCCAATCCCTGACCACTGACTTAATACCATCGCTCCACCTTTTACAGGGCGCCCAACACTACGTTTACCGACACGCGGTCTCCACTCGAGAGCCAGTCCGCCCCAACGGCCATCGGTTCTGCGACATTATGTGACCTCCACTGCCACTTCAGCTTGCTAATATGCTGAGCTATGTCGGTAAACTTAGCTCTCTCATGAATAACTTCGTTCCAGATACAATGATTAGATTAGATTAGATTCATTTATTTCTCTTTGGAAATTTACATGTTATTTAATAAAATGTCAATAAAATAGCATGAATTCACAAAAAGATCGTCAGAGTGTATAAGAATAATAAACAAAATTGAATACAAAGCAAAAACTCAAATAAAAGGTATTACATAAAAAACAAAAATTACAATAATAATACTTAAATGTACAATGTCAAATGTATAAGATGTAGTTTAAATGTCAAATCGATAATAGCTAGGCTAGGGTACCCTAGATATAAAAGGTCAAAAATTTAAAACAGAACAAAACAATAATAATAATAAATAATTCAAAATAATGAAAACAATCATAAATATACAATGATGGTCATTTCAATCCTAGAATATAATTTATTAATTAATGTCACTAACTGTGTTTAAAATTTAACATATAACTAATTAGGCAATGAACATGTTACTAGTCAAGTATTTTTTCATAATATTATTTTAGAGAATACAGTGAATCTGACAATAAAAGTTCCTTAAGTCAGCGCTCAAATGTGTCGTTCGAAGATAATTTTTTTAGTGTGGCGGGTAGACGCTCGTACATTGACGGGCCTATTACGCGTGGGTTCATGTCGAGCAGCGCGAGTCGCCGCGGCACAGGCAGTAATCGGCCCGTCTGTCGGGTGATTCTGCCAAGCATATTGTTTCGACGCGTAATAGTACATTACTACAGAGGCCGGGACGAAAGGGGTTGCCGGTCGAAGACATATATACGGCCGAGCGAAGCGAGGCCGGATAGGTCTAAGGCGGGCAACCCCAAATTTCCCGCCGAGGTATGTAAAGTGCTTTTCTCAAACATGCAATGAAATAAATAAAAAAAAACAAAATTTTATTTTTAATACGCATAGTGGCATAATGTCATGATGCCTATGCCACAAATTTTTGTGGAATGGAATTAAAAAAGAGGAATTAACGACCTCTTGTCCTAGCCGCACCTGAAACATCATACTTTGCAGCCTATTATGAGGAACATAACATCAATATTTCATTGCATGTTTGAGAAAACATTATTACTTCAAATACATATAGTGAATAATGAGTCATTATTTTGTACTGTTTGAAGAGTGCCTCTGATTTACCCCTGCCAATATGCGTAAGGCTCGTTTCTGTAATTTGAACACTCTTTCAGAGTTCGTGGAGTTCCCATACAGAACGATACCATACGACATAAGTGAAAAGAAATAAGAATAATAAATCTGTAGTAGTGCGTCACTTGAGACAATTGGCTTCAGTTTACGCAGTGCGAATACAGCACTGCCCAACCTTTCACACAACTTCTCTACGTGTTCTTTCCACTTCAACCTGGCGTCGATGGTAAATCCGAGGAACTTGCAAGAGTCACAGCGCGGTATCGGACTGTGTAATAGTGGGATGTTTTTAGTGTTTCCTGTTGTGAACAACATAACATTGGATTTGGAAACATTTAGTATGAGGCCGTTTGCCGAGAACCACTCATGGAGTTGACTGCACGCATTCGATGCTTTTTGCTCTAGTTGGGTGTACGTGTGAGCAGTCAATACAACAGTAGTATCATCGGCAAACAACAGCGTTTTTCCTTCAGATACTGAGGAAGGGAGATCATTCACAAATATTAAAAACAACGTATTCCCCAGGGAAGAGCCCTGTGGAATTCCCTGCTTGAGAACACCTGCCTCGGATTTCACGCTTAAGAGATACTCCGAGTATAGCTCTCTTCCATAGCTCACTGAGTGACTGGTGGACAGGCGCACAGTGAGTAGCCACGTTTTGGCTCCGTATGCATTTTAGGCAGAATGCACCGATTAAACTTCAGTTTTTAGACTTTGAGGTACAGGTGATGAGAAGACTCGATGAAATCCCTCAAACGCTACCCGTATCTAATTTCTAACCTCCTTGTCGAAGTTGTATATATATATTCGGAACAACTTTAAGGCAAACTCCGTTTACAGTATCGGGCTTGGTTTGACGTGCTCATAATTTTGGCTTAATCCAAGTTTATCCGAAGACCGATTCGCTGAGACCAATTAGCGAGACTGTCCAAAATCTGATGTAGATCTAGCAATGTTTCCACCATACAGTACGGCAAATTATACAGAAGACTGCTGAGTATAATCGGCCGTATAAATACCAATATTATAAGAGAATTTAGACCAGAGACACCATCAGTGCATCTCTTCGAAAAAAAAATCTAACCTACACCACCTATGACCTGTGTATACAAATCGTGTTAGTTACATCATTTATAACATAAAGGCTGGAACGATTTTTGTGATATTTGTATTTTTGGATTTGTCTTAGCTCGGAATAGCAGAAAAACTATTAAAATATTGGTAATATAAACGAATAAAAACAGTCCTTATTTCCTGAAAACATGGTTGCCATTGAACGTCAAAATGGCGGCCGGCCAAGATGATCAAGCGCGAATTTTCAAATCGACTTTGTAATCAATGCTCGAGTTAGGATTTGAATTTAAATTTTAATTATGCAGAAATATCAACCCCAGGGAAGGAGACGTAGTGGTGAAGTAGCATAGCGCGACGAGTGAGCTCATTATGAGATCCAGCAGTCCTCTGCATGAGAGCGCAGACGGCGATCACCGTTGAGTTGTTAGTGGATAGAAATGCCAAATAACCCAGTCGTCCACCTATGACTGGATACCTAGTTCGTAGGTTTTCTCCACGTCATATAAAAAGGCTGATCAGGGTCCTCTAGTAAATAAAGGGTAGGCAACATGTTTGTGATTCTTCTGGAGTCGCCAGCGTCCACAGGCGACGATGTATGTTTCCCATCAGGCAGGCCGTAATCTAGTTTGCCACTGTCGTATAAATAAATGAGCCGTAGGTGGCCTTTGTCCAACAGTAGAGTGCCTTTCTGCTAGTCATTATACCAGCCGAAAGACACTCAGAAGATTCTCAGAGTTTGCTGATGATTAGATGTGGTTACTCACAATATTCCGTCCTCGTCTCTCATGTCCTTGGTGGAGAAGTAGCAGAACGTGCCGTTGCCAGGCCAGTCAGGAATAGGTTGAGGGTCAAAGCAAGCGACCGTCCCATACTCCTCGGCTAGTCGAGAAAGGATGTAGCGCGCCATCCACAGGTCGTCTGCTGAGCGGATACCAGGACTCGGCCCGACCTGTCAACACCTGCCATTATTAGGCGGCGGACAGCCCACCACTAAAACTTTTCCAGTTTCGACTTAAATACAATTACAATTTAACTACGCATGCACTTTCGACGTCATGCATTAGGGGCCATATGAGAAAATACAAACAAGAGCCATTTTTTTTAATTTTCCGCAAAAAATGATTAATAAATTATACTACGTGAAAACTAGAGGGAGTATTGGCATTTACTACGCTTGGTCACCGGGGGAGAGGGGGGTAGGTAAAAAACTGTAAAAAGCTGGTCACGTAGTTTGGGTATGCTCCCTTACCTAAAATCATGCTAATTATCATGTCACATTATTACAATTAAAATTTATTTACTTTGGGTCTAGATTGACCTATATTTTTTTCTTCCAAATAATATAAAATAAATAATTAATTCATTCAATCTTAAAGGTTAACTTTTTACTAATGACTTCACTGCTGACCCGATTACCATCAAATATCCGGTCTCAAGTCATTAGCTTCATATTACTCGCATTTACTAAGGTAACGCGATGTAGGATGGGCACTGGGGAACCGACAGTTAATTCCCAGTAGTTCCGTGGAAGAAGTTCCGTGGCGGAACTAGTGAGACTTTTTTCCCCAATAGTTCCGTCAACGGTACAAAGGGGCAGTTAGGTACGACGAAAAGCGAAGCGAAGCGAGCGATTAGTAATTGCTCGAAACTCACAGAGCTGGGGCGCGGCGCGGTGCGAGGCGAAGGTGGTTTTGCATATTTGGAACTTCCAAAACTCTCGATTGTCGATTACTGCTTCATATGTCATTCAGCGGAGGAGGCGCTCTACCGCGCTACCGAATATCGCGCGGTTTTTTGGTACGATGTGCCCCGGACTGCGTTCGCTTTACCGCAAAACGGCCTCCGCCCCGCAACGACGCTGTGCCGCGCTCTGTGGGTTTCAAGCCTAAATCGGCGACCTTATAGTGCGCGAGCAGAGCGAACGAAGCGAGCGTGCTGAAGCGCCAGAACTGAACATATGAACACACGAATACGAACGGCACTAATGGGAAAAATGTCGTACTAGTTCCGCCACTGGACTACAAAATTACTGTACTTAAACGCGGTTTCACTGTAACCAATCGAGTGCCACAATTGGCACCTTTTCAAATACCAGTCCTTTTGGTGGAACATGAGAAC
Organism: Notocelia uddmanniana; assembly: GCA_905163555.1. Lineage (NCBI taxonomy): Eukaryota > Metazoa > Arthropoda > Insecta > Lepidoptera > Tortricidae > Notocelia > Notocelia uddmanniana. The sequence goes on along the minus strand of LR991058.1, from coordinate 25,800,108 downwards.
TTGGCTTATTTTTTAACCGACTTCAAAAAAGGAGGAGGTTCTCAATTCGATTTTATTTTTATTTTTTATTTTTTTAAATTTGTTACCTCAGAACTTTCGATTGGGTGAACCGATTTTGTTTTTTTTTTATATTTCAAAACTGGTACTTCTCGTGTGGTCCCATTTAAATTTGGTCCAGTTTTAAGATTGGCATCCATGAGAAAACCATTAAGTCTTTTATTTGCATTAAGTATGTGCATGACAAATGGAGGAATAACTCGGTTGAAGTCGGTTTTTTTTTCTATTTTTTATTATTATATAAATTTATGTTTTGGTGGAATCTAAGGTTCTGTCTTAAACATTAATGGAAGCATAGTATACTTTAATCAGTCTATTGGGATAATCATGATATTTACTAGTTCAAATAATTTTTACAATAAGACCTTCGTTAAAGATCGATAAGAAACATATCATATTTTATGCAGCAATAACAAGTCGGCAGCAGTATTAAATAAAGTTGGAAGCATTTTAAATGTGAGTAAAAAGACCATAAATTATTTGTGTAGCAATAAAATCCGACTTAGTTTCCCTGTTCGAGCAAAATCCGCTGCCATCTGTATTCTGTACTTTACTTTCACTTACTCTTCGTAATACTTTGAAAAAGCATACTGCAGTTAATTTATGTACATGTAAAATCCCTAGAAGATTAGATATTAATTCAAATCTTCCTCTTAGCGTTTTGTCGGTCGAATACTATAGGAGCATGGGGTGCACTTTTGCGGATAACCCCAAGATTTCGCGTAGAATCTACTTGTACGAAAACTGCTCGAAACAAAGTAACCCATAAAGCCTTATGAATCGCAAACCACAAGTGGCACTGCCTAGGCACTGCCTAGGACAGTTAAGTAGGTCCAACTTCGAGAAAGAGGTTAATCGGCGAATCCGACTCGGCTGGGCAGCGTTCGGGAAGCTACGGCATATCTTTTCGTAGTGTCTCAAGACTAGTCTTTGACCAGTGGATGTTGCCAGTGATGACATATGGGCACTGAAACGTGGTCGCTTACTATGGCCTCAAAGTCACCTAAAGAGCAATGGAGAGGGCTATGCTGGGAGTTTCTCTGCGTGATCGCATCAGAAATGAGGCCATCCGCGGTAGAACCAAAGTAACCGATATAGCCCTCCGAATCGCTAAACTTAAGTGGCAGTGGGCGGGGCGGAATCCTGTTATTAGCAAATATAGTCCATTATCACCGGAGATTATAAGTGTTGAGTATCGGGCGAGTGATAACCCTAGTGTATTAATAGTATGATTCCGTCGGCCTGTTTAGCTTAGTTGGTAATGACACTGCCCGGGTTCGAATCCTGGTAAGGGCATTTGTTTCTGTGGTGAGCAGAAACTTTTGTTCCTGAGACTTGGATGTTTTCTATGTATTTAAGTATATATCTTTTAAATATATCGTCGTCTAGTACCCATAACACTAGCCTTTATTGAGCTTACTGTGAGAATAGTTCGATTTGTGTAAAAAAATGTCCCCTAATATTTATTTATTTATTATAATTATTATTTATATAATTTACAGTTCACACTTTTTAAAACCCACCCCATTCACCCTAGCTGTTGTTAATTCGCATAAACATAATATTTACGTTTTAATTCAATTCTTCGCGTTAATTAACTTTGAAATTCTTTGACAAAGTTTTCGTGTCGCGCGACCCTCCCGCATCGTCAAAACATTTTAGGAGCGGTTTACTCAAATGAGCATACAATTTGTTGTGTTACACTTCGCTGGTAATCGCACAAATGTGCGAAGCTATTTTCTTTAGAGCCAACAAGCGCTTAACAGCTTGGCTCCATATTGTTGGCACAGATATTATATCTGAATAGACGACGCATGTACAGTCGCCATAAAATATATCGTGGTGAACGAAGTGCTCAGAAATATCTCAACACTATTGTGAAAAACTAATTTTATGAAAACAACGCGTCAAAAGTCAAAAGCAGAAATACGTTAAAGCCCCTTTCGTGGTTTTCGTAAGGAAAAGCGACAGAAATGGATTTTCCGCTGTATTTCTAAGAATAGTAGTAATTCTATTTTATGGGTCGGTATTAGTAACAATCGACTTAATCATTTAAAATTTTTTTTTAAAAGATAACCCTTTATTTAATTAGTTACCTCAGTAAGGCATTTCTTATACATAACACTAGCATATAAAAAATAAAAGTAAATCTATGAGCAACCAGTAATACAACCTCCTGGATCCTGGGGGTTTCGATTCTGGCCTTCTGAGACTCAGTGTTTATTTTATTAGGTTGCCAGTTTCGTTCGGAAACGTTATATGCGTGCAAACTTGTTAAGTTGCTTTATCATTTGACAGGAGATTTTTTTTTATCTTATGTCCTCAAGTGAGGACCGGGGGATCCAGGAGGTTAAGGTCAATCTTAAAATTGCTTTAAAGGCTTCGTTAATACCTGCGTTTACCTTGGGGTAAGCGGTGAAGTAAACATTGTAAGTAGCATTACTTACAATGTTTACTTCACCGCTTACCCCTATCTTGGACGCTGGGACTCGCAATAATACGTAATCTGAGGTCCGACGTATTAATTTGCTTAGGGGCCCTAGGGTGTGGTGAAGCGCTGTACAGGTATTAGAATAACACTGCCGTCATGTTAGCTTTACCCGCTTAGAAGGGTACCGCAGCCAGGGCAAAATAACATGTCTGTTCTCGTTCTGCTTAAATAATTACAGACAAATTCATGAAATTTCTATTACTAATATTTGTTCATCCGAAGTTTAATTATTTTTTTATACACGGGAATGAAATAACTAAATGAATACAACAATATTACAATAGTTATTTGTTATACAAGTGTGCAAAGTTGTATTTTACCCGCGAGTGTGGAATTGAAGCACGAGCCAGCGAAAGGATTCTATAGTTGAACCACGAGCGAAGCGAGTGGTTCTAAAATATAATCCTGAGCGTAGCGAGTGTTTCAACACACGAGAAGTAAAGTACAACTTTGCACCCGTGTGTAACACAAAACTTTTCTCCTCACTATAGCGAGGAAAGTGCAACCTGCAAAAAAACACAGTTCCACAGGCATGATTTTCATCACTAGAATCACCGATTTTTTTACGATATTATAACAGAAAACTCTGGAAGTTGTGTATAATATTTACGTGAGTCGGAGTCCGTGACAAGTTGTGTATATTTTAGTTGACATTGACAATGATGACATTTCTAACGATGCGTTTTGAAATTGCATCGACTCAACTTGTGCGTTTTCAATTATACTCAATATCATTATAAAACAAATGTTATTTATAGAATTTGAAGGTTTACGACTTAAATCATTAAATAAAGCTAAATTTGGTAATTTGTATTAAATTCTCAAACCATTTGTTTAATGATAATTGATATCAAACGAACCATTATTATGAGCGTTTTAAGTTTTGTTATCTGTCAAAAGCTACTCAAATACGCTCCAAGGTCAAATTACTTTCCCCACTTGTGGATAAAATGCGTTTTTACCCGCTTGTTTCAAAGGATAAAAGACGGCTTTCCGAGCTAGTGAGGGGAAAAAATCTTTTGTAATTATTGTAGTCCGATATACGATGGTTCGGAAACCAATACGAGATTTTGCTGCTTAAATACTTACAGACGATGAAAGTAAAGCCCTACTCAAATTTATAATGATATTTTGATGAAGTAAATTTGACGTTAGTAAATATTAGAATAAAAGTACAATATTATGAAATATGTTCTGTTAAGGCGCTTTTAGACGATCCAATTGCTGTCGCGAGTAAGCGGCGCACGACAGCTATGCTCGGGCAGTGGCGCCATATAATTATATCGACTACCGTAGCACTTTCACTGCCAAGGATTTCGTAGCTCTACGCTCCTAGTGATAACATGCAAAAAACCGTGTGTAGCAGAAAGTGCCTACGAGACAAGCGCCCACGCAATGGGCTCCTGGCACTAAAAGTGGTAGGCTCAAAGGGCGTAAGGACAAAACGCAATTTTTCAGAACAGCCAAAAAACCGTTTTAGTTTTAGAAAAAAAACTTTTTGGTTCCTTATTACTATACATACATCGACGGCTTGTGGCATTTAGGTGGCACTAGTGATGGGATACGTTTTTCAAGTAAAACACACTAAAAAAGTTTTACTCAAGGCTCTACGTCGAAAAAAAATATTTAAAGAAATGTTCCCTAACGAACACTTGCCACCTAAGCCTGTTATAACCAGACGGGCACCTGGCTTGAGGCAGTCAAGTACTATGATAATAATTTTAAAAACTGAAGGTAACTATTTCAAGCTTAAACTCCAGAGAAGCCACTGCAATAACAAAATCAAAAAGATTGTTTACACTGAGTTGTTTAAAAATGATATAAGTTTTATCAATCAAAATTTTGGTATTGGCCACGTAAATTAAGAAGTCTATGTCTTTGGAGATCGTTTTTAATATTCAACAGTCATTTTCATTACTGAGACTGCATCCAAAAGGTAAACTGTTTTATAAAAACTAAACATAGTATTATAAAAAATCCAGGATATCTAACAATAAAATATATCAATACCTTATTACAAAACAAAGAAGTTGAAATCATAGAGAACACCAACAAAAATACGCTGCAACATTACATAAGAATGCCTTTTTTACCCATCAAGTCAGTCGAAGTTGAAAGATCATTCTTGTACACATGTAACAATTTAGAACAAATAATAATTGTATATCACGACTGTCATGTATTAAATGATTGAAAATATTTTTTCCAATAGGTTTCCTTTGTTTGACTATATACCTTACTTGTAAAAACACGGTTACATCACTAGTCTGTCAGAAACGTCAAATGCTACCTAAATGCCACAAGCCGCCGATGTCTACTTATTATATTTTAATGAATGTATTTGTTTAATTTTTACCTCTTTGACTTACTTTATACTAAATAGTTAATTTTATGCTCTTCTGCTTAATAACGGAGATAGCATGTACGGTACGCCCAAAAAAATAGTTTTTGACAAAAGTCGTGTCTTACACCAAGTAACTTAATTACTTTTCGTTTTATTAACTTAAGGGCGAATTGGCCAAAAATACTTAATATTTTAGTACCAATAGGCGTACCTAAGTCTCATATTATCTCCAAAACTTTTGCGTCCCTCGTGTTGCACGAACACTATTTTAAAAAGATTAGAATAGTTTTCATGGGTTCTAATGAGAACTACAATAAGACAGAGAATTTCATAAAAAATGTATGAATACAAAAGGGCGTAACGTACAGACGGTCAAAAAAGTGGTCTACCACCCTACGGTTGAAGTGCCTTTGCACGTCATAAAACAAGAAGGTTGATTTTTCTTGCATTAATATTATGACAGTTACCACTTCTGTCTTTATTAATTTTATAATTTATTATTTTGACGTCAAAACATGTCATTTTTGACATATTTTATCAAATGTAAGGCGACTTTTGAGACAATTCTTATTACCCACGACGGAACGGAGAAGGTATATGCGTTTAGGGTGATTACCCACGACGGAACGGAGAAGGTATATGCGTTTAGGGTGAGAGGTTGTTTGTTTGTTTGTTTGTTTGTGTGTGCACCTCAATATCTCCAAAACGGCTTGACCGATTTGGATACGGTTTTCTGCAATGGGTTCGTGGTTCATTCGGGACGAACCCCATAATAATTGTTTCGACCATAACACGCAAGGGGGCGCTGCAGTAAACATTTTTTGCTTGAAAGTGCGTTTGAGCTGGTTTGAGCGCATTTTCTCCGGAACAACTTCACCACCGTGGATGATTTCGATAGTGCTGGGTAAAGAGTACATGTACTTGAACTCTGAGGATCAGATGATGGAGCAAAAAACATAGTAGGGAACTGTACAGGGGTTCGATTACTTACTGTTCGTTTTTGGGCCCTTTTGTTTATGTTTGCTTAGCAGCGATTGTAAATAAACTTCTGAGGGTCTGATGATGGAGTAAAATAACATCACACAGAACCTTTCGAATGCATATAGGTATTTGGCCGTGTTTGGGCTCTTTTCATTGTGTTTGCTGAGTAGTTTCTGTACATGGTATGTTAAGGGTCTGATAATGGTTCAGAACAATATTGCAGGAAATCTAATTAAGGTGATCATTTAGTGGACCGTGTTTCGATTGTTTGGCTAGTATGAATTGAGAAACCTCTTCACATGAACTACTGAAGGCCTGATGATGGAGCAAAACAGCACCATAGGGAAGTTTGCGAGAGCACATATATATGCATTAAAGTCTCGTGTTTCTTTTGATAGTGCTTTCTGAGTAGCTTCTGTGTATGAACTGCTGAAAGCTGTAGGTATGATGAAACAGAATAACATAGTAAGGAACTTTGTGAAATTTCATGGATAGAATACCGTGATATAGCTCTTTAAAAAGTGATGACTGAGTAACTTCTCTACCTATAACTACTCATGAACTGCTAAGAGCAGAATTTTTGCTCTTTTTACCCGCCACGGAAGAGTAGGCGTAAGTCATATGCTAATATGTCCCCCAAACAGGTCTGCTTATCTAAATATTATGGTTTCGGCTAAAGTAGGTATTATTGTGTAGTTAGAACTTATCGGCGATACACGACGTGAATATGCCATGGGACACACTACGCATGGATAAAACTATCGTGTTATGTTATAAAATTGGCTTAGTGCGAGTCGGACCGTCGCGCACGAAGGGTTCCGTACCATTATCCATATGTTTTTAATATTTGTTGTTATAGAGGCAACAGAAATATATAATCTGTGAAAATTTCAACTGTCTAAATATCGCGGTTCTTGAGATACAGCCTGGTGACAGACAGCGAAGTCTTAGTAATAGGGTCCCGCTTTTACACGTTGTAAAAACGGGACCCTATTACTAAACGACCGACCCGACGGGACCCGAATACGTTGTTTCGGGGGTACAGAACTCTAAAAAAGGGATTTTGCACATTTATTCCAAAACGGGTTCACTAAATTATATGCCGAGCAGACTGCAATTAATATGATCGTTGATTACCCACGACGGAAAGGATAAGGTATAAAAATTTAGGGTAAATTAAGAAAAATAAATTAAAACTCAGTATAACTGCATTCATAAATCATTAATATTTTCACCCTTACGACCTTTGAGCCTACGGCAGTCGATATTTTCGTACCAGTCCAACTTACCTGTCCTGCCATGCATATTAACGGTATAGTGCCAGAACAGTAATGGCCTATTAGCACGAGCAACTGAATTCGACTACAAGGGACTTTAGATCATATACTCGAACGTTTTATCAGGCGAAGTAGGTTGCAGTGTTGTCTATTTAGATATATGTCTGCGTTGCCACAACGACGCACAGATTAATAACAAGAGATACAAATGTCGTCTATCACACCTGGAAATTCCACTGCGACGGAGTCGTGCCTGGATTAATGCCGTTCACTCCGACGCCAGCGTAGAGACAACATCTGCGGACAATGATATTCTAATTAGTACAATGTCCGCATTTCGGGCCTAGGCTGGAAAGTTATTAATTCCCGGGCAGCGCAGTCCTGGACGTCTATTCGGCTCATCACTTCCCATGACAATCGCATTTCAATATCTTTTGCGCGCTCATTCTGACACTTCAACTCAAATAGAGATCCTTCGACTGTAGATATGCGATTGGATCTGAAGCGATTAACAAAACCTCCTACCAGAAGCAAACCACAAGCCTAATCGTATAAAGCACAAATTGTAATTTGTTTCGGCGAATAATAATTTATTACTTAATTTGTTTTAAGTTAATACCCAGTGTACAGCCTGGGTGGACGCTCAAAGCGGGGCAGTGATAACGGTTGCAAATGAAAATTTGATAATTTACAGAACAACCTGTCAGTGGCGGCTGCTGACTACGAGAACCGGTGGTGCGCAAATTTATGGATATATGGAATATTATATTATACCTATATCTCAAAAATTGCAATAAAACCACATTTTCCTACTAACAATTTTTTTTATGTATTACCTCAATCCGACGATTTTGGTCCCTGGCAAATAACACATGACCTTGGCGGTCCAGCTGTTTTATTTGTAATTTATCAATCACTACAAGTTTTATTATTGTTTTTAATATTCTCGTCATTAAGATTCAAACAAATTCATTCCATTAAACACACAGTTCGTCACTTCATACAAGACAGGTACACTTACTTTACAAAAACAAACAATAAACACGAAACGAATAATAGCGCGCTGCACGGACAAGGTCGAAGAAAAGTGCACAGGACATGTTATTAACCAACAAAGCGAACTTGACAATTGGCGTGCAAGAAAAGCGTTATATTTTCAGCGTTAACTTCGCTTGGTCGGGTAATACATCAGTCATCCACTCGGCCGGTCGCATCGTGGCTACCATTGGATATCTTCGGCTACGCGGCAGTATTCGGGCTTCGTGCGGCGCTCCGAATTTACCTATTTCTTCATAGAGTTTGTACGGAGTATCTTCCGTCTCACGCGCCCGGCGCTCTAACGCGATTCACATAGAAATTGTACTGGCTAGTGCGTGCGCTCCACGAAGCGCACGGAGAGGTTATTTGAGACTGAGCGAAAAAGAGTTTTAAATACTACGACATAGCGTAGTGGTTTATTTGCATTTTTTTTAAATGTAATATTATGTATATATTTACAGATATACTGATAATTGAGATTGTTTTATTGATGACGATGATATTGATGGTGCTGAATTTTTGGTAGTGCAACGCACGAGCGCACTCAAGGTACAGCCGCCACTGCAACCTGTATAGATAGATAAATCATTATTGTGAGTATTATCGTAGTTTAGTTACAAAAATTCTGAGTAAATTGAAGACATCGATTTATTTATTTCTTTATTGCGTTATATGTGAGCATAATTGTACATAACCAAATCGCACTTTACGAGTAATACGTTCACAATTATCTACACAGAGCCGTATTCTCTTGACCTTAGAGTCTGTGTGTAGCTCATTTCGATCACTATGCCCGCGTATCAACTTCTGCAGCTGAATATACACCATCCAGTCAGTTCCATAAATTAATTATAACTAATTTAAAATAATCCACTATAAATAATATAATCATATCCATAGTAAAGATCAAGTTTCCAAATTAAAGTTAAAGTTAACATTAAATTGAAAATCTCAGAAATGGAGAATGCTTTTATTACAAAGCTATGAATTTAGTAATTGAGTTCAGTCACTTCAGTGAAGGTAAACTTTAAACCTTAATCACCAAAACATCTGATATTTAATTGGTAAAGCCATCGAGTTAGCTTTGATGGCTTTCATCTAAGTGGGTAAGTTTGTCCTACAGGCTTGTAATACAAACTTACCCTTTCTTAATTGTTTGTAATTTCTAGGCTTTAAATCTCATTTAACTGGGTTGTGTATATCTATTTATCTTTATTTATCAATAATGTCATCTCCACGTTTTTCCTTTAATTTACGTCTCCCTTCCTCTCGTTAATTTCACTGACGTGATGCTGGCAAAAGTGTCGTAGGACGATTGCCATATTAAAAAAACTAGGTTGTCTTAACGCGTTATTAGGTAACTTGAAACCGTGAAATGAAATTAAATAAATGATTTATAGGAATGAGGGAAATAAGTTACAATTTGCAGTTTTAATTGCGTTTAATTTGGTTGTTTCACCTAACCCTACCTTTTATGAAGTATGTATTATATCTAAGCATACAGTACAGGTTCAAAAAAATCATAAAAATAATCACAAGCTTCACGTATAATTTTTAAATTTCCTTGCATTATTGAACATAATCACTACACATAACTCAGCTAAAAAACTAATTGCCTGCCTCGTATTACTATTTACTATTTATATAGTGGTCGGCGGTAACGGTCCATACAGTTTATAACCTAAAAGCTTTGAGGTTGTAAACTGTATGGATATGACAGGTGTCAGGATTGACTTCTTAACCGCCGACTACTATACAATTGGAAGGCTGCAATGGTATTTTTACAAATTCAAATCTAATTAGCAATAGTAAAATTTACAGTACCTGTAGAAAGCTTCCATGAGGTCTCTAGCCACGATTTTATTAGCACCTATGGCGCAGTAATACGGACCAGGAGGAGAGGGGAACCCGCCGGGCGGCCAACCCAACGGTCGGTTGTCCGGTGTAGTAAGGAAGAACTCCTGGTTAAAGCCAAACCACGGGTCTTCCACTTCACTCTTCTCGCAGGCCATTACGCAGGCTTTCCGACGGTTAGAGGCTGCGCGGAAATTATTACGTTTTATTTGTTGTGTATGATGCGATTGCCATATGTCATGTTACGCAATGAAAAATCATTTATCTAGTTAGCTTTCAGGTTTTTCTCGTGTTTGGTACTCGTAATTAGATATGTGGTGTTGTGTTTCTAGTGGTGAGTAAGGTCGCCAGGTCAGAGCTCCCGAGAATTTTTCTAAATCGCAATCATAGTCCAAAATAAAAATGTATACCTAAGTAACTACAGCTTTTTCCACGTTCATTGACGGTGTTTACTATTGATACATGTATATTATAGTTTCCTTTTAGAAGAGTAGTGCATACAAATACTTTTATACCTAAGTTAGTTTGACATTATTGGATTCCAGAGCTTTGTCGAGTGTCTATAGGCGAGACGAGCTTGTCGAGGTTTTTATGTGCGGCTTGTAACTTACAAAGTGAAAGTTTACTTTAAATTTCTCACAAGTTACAGACGAGCCGTAGCAGGATAAGGGAAGAAAACTAATGTCTAAACTGTAATCAAAATGCGTTTTTATTTTGTTTACAAATAAACAGTATATTTATACGTTTCTTTTTGGCTGTCGGAATAGTATAGAAATAAAATCCTACACAATGAATTTGTAATTTTTACGCAGTTGCTTACATCAAACTAATATGTCTATCAGAATGACAACAGCTCATAATAATAAAAGGCCATTTTGCCGTCCCTTATCCTGCTACGTTACGCCGTACGGCTTTCTTACTGGTGACCAATGTTACTGGTGTGGTGTCGGATAGGACCAATATGTTATTATGTCGGAAGAGATCATAATAGATCTTCAGGAAGATGACATGTTAGAAACTGACCAGTGTTCAGTGGGGTGGTTGTACTGGTATGTGTCAGATAGAGCCAAGATGTGATTGCCGTAGATATGACTACCAGCCCACAGATCAGTTTCTATGATTAAATTTTTCTTACGATCTACCACAACCCTTTACGCTGTGGCGACCACATCTTGCTCCTATCCGTAATGTATACCAGTCTGGTATGTGTTGGTTAGAACCAAGATGTGGTTGCCGCAGTGGATTGTGTTAGATCTTGAGAACGATGGCATGTGTCATAAAAACTAACCTGGGGCCTGTGTTGTACATGTCGGATAGAACCAATTTGTGGTCGCCGGAGTATAAGGGTTATTGGTAGATATCGCAGATGACATGATAGAAACTGACCTGTGGCCTGGTAGAACTACCGGTACGTGGCGGATAGGAGGAAGTTGTGGTTGCCAGAGCGTAAGGGGTTGTGCTAGGTCTTGAGGAAAATGATATGATAGAGACTGACCTGTGGGCTGGTAGTCGTATTGATAGGTATCGGATAGAACCAGTATGTTGCTGCCGCGTCGGAAGGGGTCGTGGTAGATCTTCTGGGGGAAGATAAACGTATCCGCGTTGTCCGGGGTCGCTTGTCCGGTGTTGCTCCCGTCGTAGTACCAGACCGGTAGGTCTGCAACACATAAAAAAAACATAGGCATTCGTTAATACCAAATAATATGAAATTTTCCTGCGCTTTAAACTATAAAAAAAAAAAATTAAAATCATCGGTAGGAAGTATTTAACCCTTTGAACGCTTTCATAATTGAATGAAGTGATCACTCAGACGCCAGGATATCAAAAATTGATGTAACGTTTAAGCCAATAAAAACAAATAAAAACAATTTCATACTAGATTTTTTTCATGATCAAAGTAAACCTTCACTTCGACCTTTTTAGTGGTTGTTGGCGTGGTAGGCACGACGACACACAGCCACTTTATAGGTTCTTGGCGTTCAAAGGGTTAACGTCCCAATTTCGTATTCTGAATAATTTATTAAGATTCCGTCTGAAAAAAGAACCTTTTAGGCATGGGCAATTTTATAGGATTTTTACGGAAAACTTCAAACATCATTCTTTATCGACTATATTTCAATGCTCTGAAGGTACAAAAGTGACGACCTCTTTCATTCTGTGTCGGTAACATTTCGTTTATCAGCCACTAGAGACAGCGTTGAAAGATTATACAAAAAAAAACATGCAACCGAATTGATAACCTCCTCTTTTGAAATCTTGAAGTCGGTTAAAAAATTAGTCGCTGTCGTCTCTGACCGAAGATGATTACAACGACGATTTAATGTTATAATGGAGGCCAGAGCTACCATACTAAATAACATATTTGCGCTCAATCTACCGCAATCTCATCAGAGGCCTACATAGTGGTGGTTATTGACCCATAAGATTGATAGAACTGATAAGGTAAATAGCCACAACTGTATGCACGATCAAGTAATTATCGACGAAGGTAACATCATGTTATCATTATTGTTAAATCACAGATTAAATATTAAATAAAACGTAGGTACGAGTAAATATTAGCCCGGGCATAGAATACGGCTACGGTATCCCCCGCCTATCATACAAGGCGACTAAAAGGGGGTCCTTTAGGACGAAGACAGTCGCAGTTGGGGGCTGCCATCACCCATGAAAACAGGTGGCAGGACCCACAGAGGTGTGACTCTAGGGCAGTACTGGTACCGAAGGAGATCCCAGTCATTCGTAATAAGTTGAGTAAGACTCTCTGGGGTTTATAGTCGGTGCAAGTTGATATTGAGCGCTCGTAGCCCAGCGACGCCCGCGTACCGCGTGCGGTATGCGAGGTTAAGCAACGTGGGTCCAGGTCAGTTCTTGGATGGGAAGGCACGCTAGACCGCTGACCCCAGCTGCTGGCTATGACAGCAGTCTTTAAGCTAAGTTTGAGGTATTCGGGCGGCTTGAGAACTTCTAACAGTCAAGTTGCCCAATTACTTGACAAAGTTGCACCACATCCGTAGGGAGTACCCACACGTGAACCCTAGGGCGCAAGCTTGTATCGGAGGGCAATATCCTGGCTAGTGGAGTATGTAAGTACCTTTTGGCTTTTCAGCGACAAAGTCGAAGGTCCTGTCCTTGGAGCGAAGGTCGATCCCGCTGCTGTCCACCCATACATAGGCCGCCAGGATGTTCTCACAAGGGACCTCCAGGTCTTCATATTTGCGCATCGCCGCTTTATTAAGGGGTATTGGAACCGAATTCATATTGATACCTGGAATTGTTTGCATTAGTTTATTTTTAGGTAAATACCAAAGAAATCATAAAAACAAAATTTTAAAAAAAATCTCCATATAGAACACAAGGATACTTTTTCTACCGACTTGCTTGCGCGATGGCGACCGTGGGTTAAGTGTGCCTTTCCACCAGAGCTGTGCTATGCAGCTATGTTGCGAGGATGTGAAAGCTACGCTACGAAAACCAGTTTCCACCAGTGCTATGCTATGTGAATATGATTGGTGGATTCAAACGCATCCATAGCAACGTAGCATAGCACAACTCTGGTGAAAAGGCACCCTAAGGCGCAGAGCGTGCTCAATAATATATCTAATTCGATCTTTTCTTGGACAGTATTTGAAGTGTAATCATAACGTGTTTGAATGTGTAATAAACAAGTTTTAAGATTCGACGCGGATTTCATTCCATTTCCAAGTAGTTTGGCTAAAGCCGGACCTCACGCTTCAAGGAAGACTCGACGTAATCGGCGTGTCACACAGCAGCTCGAAGGTGCTGCATCACCGTGAATCCCCAAGGAGGAAGGATCTTGTTGGTGAGAACTTCATACAACCCCTTACGCGGCCCACGGAAGTAGCGATTCAGAGTTTATAATCCGCGGACGGGAATTAGAACGCCCAGGGCCACTATCTCGTTCAGATGATGTTGTTAACCCCTTTTAGAATCCACAAAGAAAGCGCAAGCGTGGCCGACCTAAAGAGAACTGGCGACGCACAGTTACTACAGACGAGGCGAAGAGGATCGGGAAGACATGGAGCAAAATAAAGCGCGAAGCTCAAGAAGGTACGGGATGGACAATCAGGGACTGGACGATCTCTGTCCCATCCGGGGGACATATGATAAGAAGACCCCGACCCGGGCCAGCGTGGGGATTACTGCCCAATTCCTGTCATAAATGAGAGCAGGCCTGATAAAGTACTGATCAAAAGTTTAAGTTAACGCTGTTACTTTAGTTTATTTACACCCTTTACTCAGCACGAGATCACCAATTTTATCACCTGTAAAGCATTACAAGGTTATAGTTAACAGCTCCTCCACCCTTCAGCGTAGACATCATGCAAGGTTTTATCATATATCTAGAAAAAAAACAGACGCCGTTGCACATTCTAAACTGCTACTCGCTGATCTTTGTGTTCATCTCTTCACAAATTTCTGGAGCAGTTCGTGTACGCGTATTGGCATTAGATTAAAAAGTAAAAAACATGTCTTCACTTTTTATTGTAATTTTTGGCCTACTTGAACGGAATCAACTGGAATAAGGCTTTGTTTTAAAGCGGTTACGACTGTAGTTTGAGAAACCCCATTCTTTTTGTAATTGATCGTATAACCTTCGTTGAACACAACTCTTAATTTGCTAAATTTGCTAGCTTTTCGACACATTTTTAATGATTTCAATTTAAACGGGTCTTTACCCAGGAACAAGGTTTTGCACAAGAAATGCAAATACAGTTTCATGTGTACTTGATGAAATTCGCGTATAACAACTTTAAATTTCCACTAGTAGATATTTAACTATTTTTTAATCATTTTAACAGCTATACGTCTAAAAGTATAAATATAAAATTGAATATAATTAACCTAATAGAAAATCAATGTTTCATAAGGTGACTTTTGACCGGTACCTACTTGTGTTGTGGGTTGTGCAGTTTATCGGTTTCAGTATCCAAGCTAAAAAATAGCTACAATACCCCGATAACTGGGAATTAAAATATAAGTTTATGACAACAAACAAAAAAAAACATTTTTGTTACAAGCTTTGATTGCAACTGTATTATTTCACAATCATCAACTACTCGTTGAGACGGTTTGAATGAGCACAAACACAATGGGTTTATCTTGTGTAGTTTAGGAGTTGCTATCGCCACCTTCTATCTCCATCATCAGATTAGCTCCGTGATATCATAATTTTATGATATAAAAATACCAAATTTACATAAGCAAACCAAATTTGAGCTCAATCGAATATCGACAATAGTCAGTCCAAAAGAAAAAAAAATTGAGTCCCCCCCTCTAACTTTTGAACTAGGGATCCAAAAAGGGTGAAAAAAAACATGAAAGTAAAGCTTAATAAAGACTTTCAACGAAAACTATAGCGGACATGATCAGTTAAGCTGTTTTTGAGTTGGTCTTTCCTTCTCAGTAAAAGACGTATGAAACGCTGCATAAATATTCCTACTTTTGCTAGTTATTGAAGTAAGTTCATTGGGCAACTACAGAACCCTACACTGAGCATAATCCTCTTGGTCAATTTTTCTTCTTCTACAATCGGTAGCGTTTGGGATTCTACTCGAATAAGCCCAAAATCTTTATATTCTGAGAAAACATTTAAATGCGCCAAATTTTATAACAAAACCTTTACTAGAATGGTTCACAATGAGCGTACCTAAACCCCTAGTAGTGTAGCCTACAGTAGCATTGGTATAAGGAACAGCCGATCTCATAAGTAGCTTTGGGCCTTTGTTACTTTCACCGTTGGGAATTTAGACATTTGAAATATGGCGTTAATGCGACAACGTACAAAGGTGTTAAGCTTCTTGCCAGTTCGACCGTACACATATCTAACCATTTACACACTAAACAGTGGAATTTAAGGCAAATCGAAACAATCCTGCTATTTTCAGAGGCGACGCGGTGCGCTGAACTTTTAGCTCCGATTTGTTTATATAGGGTCTACTGGACTAAACGTAACGAATGGAATTAAATTGATATTTATGAAAAGCACTAGATAGACTGAGAAAAAGATAACGATGATTTCACTTGTTTAGTATAATGAAAAAGAGCAGGCACCTGCTAAGTCATTAAAAGTAAAAACCAAACTGGCTGGATTGGCGAAACCTACTAGCTTAGCTAGCAGGTTGGGGTCGCAAATCCAGTTAAGTTAGGGCGATATATTTTACAGTTAAGTTTTACGGCCTAAAGTTACTAAAACGTGATAGTACTCAGCATCAAAGTAACTTACCATTAGTAGACCTTATTACGTTACAATAAGATTCACGATTGGTCACTTAACTATGATTGCTGCAGACTGTACAAGCTGCCTGAAACGCTTCTTCGCACTCGCGTCGCGCTCCAAGCAAATATCATCTCGATTCAAAGTCGGAACTCATAGTCTAATAGACCACAGGGCTTTGCGAACACATTTATCGGCACATACACGATACGTAAGATTTACGTTTAGAAACACATTTTCTAAATTTATTATAGACAGTTCGTGAATATTGAATTCGAGAAATAGGTCTTGCAGCCAAGCATTGTATTGGAATACTAATCTATACGTTGTTTGTATTGTAACTAGTGAATAAAAACGAACTTAAATGATTTAAATGGACTTACCGTTAATTTTGTACAATTTTACTTTACTAAATTTGACTTTTTCAATGAATGTTTACTTTTAACTATCAAATTTAAATTTCAGTTGGCTTAGATGTCAAAAGTAAAAAGAGGTTGGTCATCCGTTTTGTATTTTTTTCGTAAGTACTCGATTCCATCTCTTTCTAATGAAAATCGAAAGTAAAGCAGAACTAATTTTACGTAAATGCATTTGAGTGAGATACGAGTCGTGCCGGCGAAGAATTCAATATCAAATACCATATGGCAGCCATTACACTATAGCGGATTGCGTATCGCAATCCGTCAATCTAACACATTACACAGTCAATCAGGATCAACACCACTGATCACGATCACGATCACGGATGTCGATCTAGATTGACCGTGTAATGGCTGCCTTCGACAGCTCTAGAGGTATTGCAGGCTACAATATACACATACAAAGATGATTATCAGTGTTCTGGTACATCTTAATTTAGGCAGGTTACCATAAGGGATGGCCCTTTTTGTGATAGGTATGCTAATCCTCTTTCTATAGGATCCTCTTTCTACTAGACCCGTGCCAGTAAATAATAGCTAAAAAAAATTCTTATTCGTACTATAAACTAAACCACTGCACGAAACGGGCAAAGGTCACAAGAAAATTTACCAAATAAATGAATTCGTCATTTCGTACTTATTTAACCCTTCACTGACTCGAGAGAAGATAAGAGCGGGATGCCATGTTCTGAATTTTCTAATTTTCTTGCTGTTTAACAAAGGTTAAACATCGCCGTATCAGTTTTAAGAACATGCTTATTGTTCTGTGCTCGAGTGTAATTTATAAAAACCTCCTTTTTTAATCAAGTCCGTTCAAAACTTGTTCAAAACACGCCGATGTTATGCAGAGTGTCAAACTATTAAAATCATCCATGATGTTTCGAAAGCAAGTATTGTAAAATTCATTAGGTTGTTAATCTAAGGTTTAAATAATGTTTTGTTTTAAATATCAAAGATATTTTGTTCCCTGCGTAAAATGGGGTTACATTATTATTTAAATTATGTAGTTATTATAGTTGCAGCTCATGTGATTCTTCATTGTTTTGCATTTGATTTGAACGGCAAGTTTTTCACGGGACTGCAACAAGGTCAAGGTATACGGCAAAAAGATCAATATTCACTTAATAATGCTAACGAGAAACGACATTATTACAACAAATACAAACCACTGAAACATTCCCTTCTTTGGCAATGGAAAACGTTAGAAAGCGAGCTATATAACAACAAGTATGGAAATCATTCATTGAGAAATCTAAAAGCGTATACCAAGAAGCAAACTACAACTAACACTCTTTTAAAAGAAACTTACATTTCCTTGATCTCTAGTTACTTACCTAAGTCAACCACTCCGAATTATATAGAATTCAATTATTTCAATGAAAATCAAAGCCGACACCAGTATAGTATCAAAAGGTCAGAGATGTTTGTCACAGCCAACGGAACGACGAAGTTTACTCACTTCAAGACAAATAAACCAGCGGTTTTGGATCCATTTATGCTTTCACATCATCATTGTAAAGAACCATACATTAGGCAAGATTTAATGAATCCTCAGAAGGCATTTTCTGAAAATCATCATAACCCTTATTATCAACATATCAATAACTCTAAAATCTATGAAACGGGTAAACCGATAAATAAGACCAGTGAGAGTGATTCTTTTAGTAACATGCCGTTATTTGGTCAAAACGCTGTCACAGTAAAAGCAGATTTAAGAAATAGGCGAGTGCCAACTAAAACCAATGTGAGCGATTTGATTATTAACATACCTTTATCTGGTCCAGACGCTTTTACAGTAAACGCACATGAAGAATCTACTACAGAAAAAATATGTTTCAAAAGTACTCGAGTGCCACAAAGAAAGAGTGAAACATCTTCAACATTACTGATTCAGGCTACAATGCCTATCCCTACCACATTATCGACAACCCCTGACGATAAAGTTAAGTTCTTTGAAATTTATGACACTAATACATTAAAATCACCAAAAATTATAAATGAAAGCAAAATAAATAATACTCAGTTAAATGATATGTCTGAGAAAATGAAACCAAATGCTGATTGTAACAACAATTCGGGGGGTTGTGATGTCACAAATACAACGAAAATCGAGAATGAACATAAACACAAAATTAGAAGGTCATTTAAAGCAAAGAGTAATTCAGCAATTTCAAATCAAATTCAAGGCGAAAAGGTTCCGGATTCGTTTCAGAAGTCAATTGTAAACAATACTTTCATATTTCCAAGAGAGAGTATATTCTCCAAATCGGAAATCATATCAAAAACGGCAGTAGCTCGTTGGCACAGTTACCCGTATGCATCCGTATACATCTATAAACCGACACAGGTAATATGTACCAATATTTAAAAAATAATCCGACGAAGGCAAACAAGCTTACGACCTGCCTGGTGGTAAGCGGACACCTTATCTTATAGAAGCTTGCGACTGCAGAAGAATCAGTAGACTGACATAAGGATTTGTGTTTCTAACGGCTAGAGACAAATACAGGTCCTCGCAGTACAACATATCCTTGGGAGCACTGGCGACCTTACTCAACCACCACCAATAACACAAAACCATATACATAAAGAGTAGTCAGTGGAATTATTATGGTATAACGTTATTAAAAGCGTACCGTATAACCCTCTGACCTGACCCTGAGCGGCCCACCGCGTGGCGTGTAGCATAAATTACACACGGGGGTAGAACAGTAAACGCAAGACATTTGCAATCATAGACCAGCCAAATAGTAAAACCTGCGAGCAAAGGCGGGCATTGTCTTGCTCTTGCTGCACTGCACTGTCCTCGCGTTGAAACGAGACCAGGATCGACCTAGAAAGGCAGTGGGGGAAGCAATCTGCCCCCCAATAAATAGATCGACCGGCTATTAACTGCTGGACTCATCTCAGCTTGGCTAGGTTTATTGGGCCAGCGACAAAACTCCTAGTAACTCGATTCCACTTACATCCCAGATTTGGTTGGAAGTTGAAAGCCGTTCAACCAATCATCTCACTGGAGCGCAAACTCTTAGAGTATTCCAGTGTTGAAGCCACCCGCGTAGTCGTGTCAGAGGTTTCCTTTGGATTTTCCCCTTGCTACCTACCTACCGCGTACTCCTATCGCTTTGATGCAACCGGTTTATAAAGCCACAGTCAGTTCAAGAAAAATGATATAACTGTATTTGACCATTAGTAACTATTTTGACAGTACTATTCTGTCCCGGCGAGTGCATTCAAACAGTAGCAACAGGAGTACTGGTCTACTACTCTACCTCACTGCCATGCCCTCGTGAAATGCCTTTTAATAGGGTGTCATCAAAGGGAGTATGGAGAGAGACCAGGCGGTAAGGACTGCCATTTCGCTCTCCCGTCCGCTACATTTATACGTCTGCCCTCTAACGACGCGCGCTGCGCAAGAATCGTCCGAGTCAAGCGGAAGGCCTATAATTAGACATGATATGGTCTATTTAAAGGAGTTTGGATGAAATAAGGACAATATCTTAAATGATATTTACGAAGACATGCTACTTTTACGAAGATTCTAAGAACTGTACGTTCCCAGCTTTAGAGTATTGGAACTAAAACATTGATTGAATTAGCATCCGCATAGTGAAACTTAATTGAATTCGTCTACGCGGTTGCTATCTCTGTCAATTACTGCCTTATTTTTACAGTTGTAATATAATGAAAAAAATATTTTTATTTTATGTTTGTGCTTCCTTTATTGATTTGAATTTCTACGTTCGCAGCAAGCTAGAGTACTGCTTGGTAATTTGGGACCCAGTTGACCAGAATTATAAACTCTTATTAGAAAGAGTACAACGGAAATTTTCACGGCATCTGTACAAAAAGCAATATGGATATTACCCTTTTCTATATCCATCACTTTTTGTAGCCGGTATGGTGGGACTCGAGACGCTAAATTCTCGGCGTAAGTTACATGTCGCAATACACTTCAGCCTTCTGCTCAGGGGGCAGATCGACAATCCGATAGCGCTGAAAGGCATCCGACTATTTGTTCCCGAACAGTATAGTCGTGCGGGGCGCCGTCGTCGCCCGCTGTTCGCGGCGCCGGCGCCGGCGGCGGCGGGCCCGCGCACGCGCCGCGCCAGTAACGCGCCCGGCGCCCGAGCGCCGGCGCTACTCAATGAGCTCGTGTTGAGGCAGGATGCTGACGTCTTTGCCGATAGTTGGCACACTCTCCTTAATAAAATAATTACCTTATGCAATTTGTATTCTTAGCTTATTTTGTTTAGTATAAGTCATATATGTGTGTACATTTAAACATTGTAGACGTTTTGGTGCATACTGTAAGTCTATTAATGTAATTTTGAAAAATAAATAAATAAAATAAATTAATAAAATCTAAACCTTTCAGACGCATTGCGATGCTGCCGGTATAAGTCCGCACTGGCTAATAGCCGCCGGATCCTGCCTCTCACGCCACCCCTTGGTTCACTCTCTGCATGCCAGATCTGCATTTGTGACGTACTGTGGAGAGCATTGGCAACGGCCCGAGCGCATCGCTTACGTGAAACGTAGTGTGGTACATCCAAAGTTCAATCCTAAGGATCGAGTTAGAAGACTTCTTTTTAATATAGGTAAGGAAATTTAGCAGTAGTCCAAACACAAAACCCCGAGAGCTTTCAGCTGGAACTCCTTCCAGCTGGAATCCTTTCAATTGCCTAAGCGGCGATGTGGATGAATTCACCGACAGGTTTGTGGAAGATGTCCATAGTATTGGGTCTAAGTTCATTAAGGATCAACGGACACAGAACCAAAAGTAACTACTATTCCGTTGTAGCGGGGAGTCAGGCAAGGTGATGTTATTTACAAAATTGTTCTCAGCTGCACTGGAAGATGTTTTCAAGACTCTAGACTGGAAAAAGCTAGGCATCAACATAAAGAGCGAGTACATCACTCACCTTCAGTTTTCAGACGATATAGTTGTCTTTGCTGAGACCATGAAAGATTTATGTACAATGATCTATAACCCCAATAAAGCCCCCGAGCGAATTGGTCTAAAGACGAACATGGACAAGTCTCGTCGTGTCCATGATTCGAGTCATGTTGAATTCCCATGTAGCACCAACGCCCGTTACGCCAAGTGCGAGTCGGACTCGCGCACCGAGGATAAGGTAAAATATATTTTTATTATATGATGTAACAAAAAAAATACGGTTTTCGCATTTTCCTTTTTTAATTTTCGAAAATTTACGGAAATTTGCGGCATAAACGGCTGTATCTTTTGATTGCGTTGGCTTAGAAGTTTGATTTTTTCACAGCTCCAAGGGACAGTTGTTTTCCTTCACGCGTTCCGTTTTTTCTATTCGAGGTACGGAACCCTAATAATTAAATAACACCACATTTTTTAATTCTCGAAAATATCCCAATTTCATATAAATAAATTCATTTCAAAAGTTCCTTATTCTAAAACAGAGTAAGTGACAAGTAAGGCGTCACAGCCTAACAAATCATACAGAACCATGCTTAGAAACAGTGCACTGTTACTATGACATATTTGATAATGAAAGTGAGCTGCTGTGCTTTTTGTGCGCTGCTGTGTCAAAATTCATAGTATTTGCACATTGGTAGGCGTTCTTCACACGCAATAATATACCTAATTGCTAAAAGGTTATGCTCAAAAATAGCGTCATCAATCAGAAGGAATTATGATACTTCGGCTTTGATATATCGAAGCGTCAGCTTGTTTACAATACGTCAAATTCTGCTATGGTTATTGGTTAAGTTAAATTTTTTGACAAGCCGTTATACTCGCAATTGGCTGAAACTTAAAGCTTAGAATGGCGTATGAGGATTTACATCACCCCGTTTCATAGACAATATTTGCACCCCCGATTTCATCCCTTTGATTGTGATTATCGGGGCCAAAAAGTATACTTGTAAGTGATTCCAGATTATATACTGTTAGTGTACAAAAAATCATCTTGATCTGTTCAGCCGTTTTTGCGCGAATGAGTAACAAACATCCAAACTGCTGATCTAAAGGCTGGTTTTGGGCAGGTGTTGTGTTTGTCATAATATTTAGAAAACTATTAGCTATAAAAATAAAAAAATAAAAATATTTTGGTATTTCTTGTTAACAAATTAACGAAATGAGTTAAGATTTCATGCTACTTAAAAATTGAAATTTTGTCAATTAATGTTTAGTTGAGGATTGGAGTATGTTTAGTACATTTTGTGTAAAGAAATCGTAGGTATAAATTTCATCGCATGATTGGATTGGAAATATAAGTCTAATTTTAGCTTTTGAGTCTTTTGAAGGCGGTTATTTATTTATTTAAATTTATATTAGAAAAAATCGTGCATTAAATATACTGTACTAACCAGACTACATTGTAAAAGCTGTATTATTATTTAGAAATTATACTGAAAAGACACCAACTTCACCAACAAGTAATTTAGCCGACTTATGCTTGTTATCTTTATTAATTAAAATCTCAATTTAGGGTTAAACAACAAAGGCCAAGTAATTAACTTAATTTCACTCTAATCGCTTTTAAGAGTAAAAGCGATTAGAGTGCCAGACGGATCGCTTTTTAATTTTTTCATTCTTGGGCTTTGTAGGGTTGATTCAAGTATCGGATTCCATGGCAGCCTGCCCGCAGTGGTCGCCGGTCGTAATGATGTCACACCAGTTCATGACGCGGCGGGGTTCAGTAGCCTCAGCTGTAGGCTGGGGTTTAGACAGGTAATGTCTTGTATTTTACTTATATTTTATTAATGCCGTATGCGGTAAATTTGGGTTATTTCGACGCAATAGTGGGCAACATTGGCCCACATGAGAACACATTTCAGTGTGGTTCTTATAAAAAATATAAACACGTCAGCGGTTAGTTTAAATCATCCACCTGGAAATGTGCCATAACTAAAATGCAATAAAGCCTAACTAAATCCTAATGGCCAAAGTTACCCCCCAGCGCTGTTCTAAAGTAACCCGACTGATAATGCACCTTTAAAATAAAATAAAAAATTATTGGGGGACAATCTTACACAAATCGACCTAGTCCCTAGTCCCAAACTAAGCAAAGCTTGTACTATGGGTACTAGACCACGATATACATACTTATATAGATAAATACATACTTAAATACATAAAAAAACATCCAAGACCCAAGAACAAATATCCGTGTTAAATGCACAAATAATTGCCCTGCCCGGGATTCGAACCCAGGACCTCTAGCTTCGGAGGCAGTGTTACTACCAACTAGGCTAAACAGGTCGTCTTTATTTATTAAGTCTGCACTTATATTACATATCAAAATGATGATCCTTGTCCTTCTAATGTTATCCCGGTTGTGCTCTAAAGAAGCCTGGTGTCAGCTTTTCCACCTCATCTCAAGATTTGGTGTAGGTACTAAATCTGACAATGCAACCTAGAGAGAAAACCAGGATTCCTTTTTGTGATCAGACCAGTTTCCTCACGATGGTTTACTTCGCTGAAAATCCACTGTTAAATATAAATTGATATTTCGTACTCTCTCTAATCGGTTACTCATTACTGAGAATCTTGGGCACTAGGACCTCCTAAACGGACAATTTGCTACCATCGATTCCGGTCCGAAACAGCCCTCACCATCTGATCAAATTTATATGTACATAAATCGATACAATATTTTGTACATAAGTTGGTTTTTAATCCAGTGGCACGCGTCGCAGTTCTAACCCACGCCCTCCAGATTAACAGTCGTACTTAAGTCATATATCCATTGTATCTAGATGAGAATATCCTTAACCTTTTAACCGCCATAGTCTGATATATAAGACATAAAATATCCAGCTCATTTCGCCGCAGTCTGATAAATAAGACAAATGTCTGATATGATTTACACAGTATATCCATCTGTCTCACGGATTCTAATTTGATTAATGTATACATAAAAAAATTAATAACTTCGTATCGGCGGCGACCCGGGCATGTTCGATGAAAAACTATCGGCGGTTAAAGGGTTAAAAATCAATCATGTTAAGTAATAGGACACTGGAAAATGTGTTCCGTCTTTGAAGAGCTCCGATCTCGTTCTCAATTGAAACATGAAACAAGTTAAAAGATTTCCTTTCGAGATGCTTGGTCGATATTTTACTTCGTGGAAGTAATTTCCAATAGAAGGCATAGTTCCTAGTTTAAAAGGGTATGTTTTCTAGTTGAAGAGAGAAATCGAGACAAATCCTCAGATTATAGCGATTTAAGTTATTATTTAACTTACACGTGCGTTCGCTCTCTAAAAGAGGATTTAAATAAAATAGGAGCATTCCAATATTTTCTCTGAATGTGGCCTTTTTGGGCTCATTCGACTCAGAATCAATAACGCTATCGATTTTAGTAGAAGAAAAAAGTGTTCCCAAATTTACACATAGTAAATTGCGTTGTCGGTTTTGTTATCGCTATACATAAATTCATTCATTCATTCATTCATTAAACAATACAAGATTGTGTTTGAAATTATTGATCATACTTAAGATTAAGACAACAAAGAAAAAAATGTAAGCAAAGTAACAAAACTGTTCTGGGGACACTTTCTTCTTCTTCTAAAATCGATAGCGTTATTAATTCTCAGTGGAAAAAGCAAAAAAAGTCCATATTAAGAGAAAAAAATGAAACCGGGCATTTTAAAGTACCCCAAAAGTACCATGTGATGAAGTGAAGACCAGAATTTACCACGGGACTTCCTCAGTAAAGAGTTTTTCATGTATAGGATATTTATGTCCATTTAGATATTTTTAGTCGACTAGGTACTACGAAGTAAACTGAAGGCGGCTATTTCAGAATTACAAAATTAGCTCTTGTTCTTTATCTTATTCATGTCCGACTAGTGCTACCGGCTACGCTCGTAGGCCGTAGCCACGTATTCACCGTAAGGAGCCCGTAGTAGCTACGAACAGAGTACCCCACAATCGTGTTCTAGGCGCTGAATGTGTCAGGCGTATTGCAAATGTGTTCATCTTACGTAAAATATTGTTAATCGGGAGGTTAAGGTATACTAGGTGGCCCATTCAAATCGGTCAGTATGGGAAAGTCTGAAACTATAAGACATACGAAGATTTGTTCTTAGGAACCATGTCACCGATTTTGATATAAAGAAAAACTGCATTCATACATT
This sequence comes from Notocelia uddmanniana, assembly GCA_905163555.1. Taxonomy (NCBI): domain Eukaryota; kingdom Metazoa; phylum Arthropoda; class Insecta; order Lepidoptera; family Tortricidae; genus Notocelia; species Notocelia uddmanniana. The sequence goes on along the minus strand of LR991058.1, from coordinate 25,774,287 downwards.
TGAAAAAAACACTGTACCCAGCTAGGGAATCGAACCCGGTTGTTTTGAAAAAATAAACTTACACTATTTCTATTCAGATATCGTTTGTGTAGGTCTTAAGCAGTAAATGTCTCTAAGAAACATAATGTCTAAAATGAATAAAATGCATTTTTTTCACATACTTTAATTTATCATAGTAGGTGTTCAAAGTGACCACCGTTACAATATTCAACAAGTTCAGGCATGTAAAATTGTCTCTATGGTTGTTTGTACCTCTCTACTTGTAAAATCGGTGACATGGTTCCTAAGAACAAATCTTCGTATGTCTTATAGTTTTAGACTTTCCCATACTGACCGATTTGAATGGGCCACCCTGTATATCTACAGGATTCGGCCAATTTAGACGGATGTACAATCAAAAAAAGTACCTGAAGTAATTAGTTTTAATTCTTTATTTCAAGTCAGAATGCGATACGAATTAACGCCTTAAATGGATCTACGGCACTTTTATTACAACCTGTATTTACCATGTATTGTGAGTGTTGTGTTGTTTTTGTGAGTTCTCGATATTTCAGCACTGTTCCAAGCGCGATTTTCAAGGATTCACTGACGTGCTGCCAGTTTTAGTAGTGGTCTACCCGCAACACCATAGTACCCTCTTCTTGGTTCACATTTTTCGCACAATGTCACCGTTACTACCAGTAATTATAATATTAATGACCATGGTAGCTTGAAATCTTAGAGGCATTATATAAAAGATTGTAAAAGGTTAAAAGGTTATAAAATGGACCCCGTAATTTTGATGTCTACTGACGTAAATGTGTACTAAGTCAGGAGTCAGAACTCAGGGCGCATCGGAGATTTATCACGTCTGTTAAGCATGCGTCCAGTTTTACTCTAACGACATAACAAATCGATTTTTTCTTGCTCTAGATACGGGACTAAGTACATGACTGAAAAACTACCGCATTGGCCCCTTACGGTATACGATGCGCAAGTCTATCATGATACATGTCCAGGGAGTTCTACATATAGGTAACTATCTAATTATGATCACTGTAGAAGAAGGTTGTGGTCTACTTGGAGGGCGCTAAGCAGGCTCGGATCGATGGTTCGCCGTTGCTTGCAGAAACTGGTAAGACTGGGACTGCTCTGTGGCCACACAATCCCATGTGTCTGCGGTACAGCACCGCAAACCACCTGAGTTTCGAATGTGTGAGAGATCGCAATACCCGCCAACAAATTGTATATATACAGTTTGGCAAACAAAAGGTGTATGCTTACTGTAATTTTATATTTTGGGTTAATAAATAAATAAATAAATAATCTATATCTCTGCTCATTAGACAAAGACATCTTTTATTTTACTTTCACCTCCCGACGAAATAAGAAAAAGAACTTTGTCAACAATTTAATTTTGTTAGGTTCAAGTTTTTCTTGCCAGTTATCCTTTTTAAATAATTGCCAACTAACTACCCGTTGAGAGGATTCTAGTGAGCCCAAGCATACGACGGGCTTGTCTTATACAATATACATCTAAGGAGTTGCCATCTTATCATCAAAAGCCATCTTTATGATCAAACCTACAGTCGAGTTCATAAATATATGTACGTTCCCAAATCCGTCCAACTACAGGCCAATAGCTAGAACCTCCCTTTTCTCGAAGGTAATGGAGTCCATTATCAACTGCCATCTCCTTCGGTACCTGGATGACCACCAGTTACTTAGTGACCGACAATACGGTTTCCGTAGGGGCCGCTCGGCTGGTGATCTACTGGTTTACCTGACACATCGTTGGGCATAGGCGATCGAAACAAAGGGTGAAGCATTGGCTGTTAGTTTGTATGTAGCGAAGGCCTTTGATCGCGTTTGGCACAAAGCACTTCTCTCAAAGCTTCCATCCTATGGGCTTCCCGAGAAATTATGTGAATGGGTCAGCAGCTTTCTAGCAGACAGAAGCATAAAGGTCGTAGTTGACGGTGTATGCTCTGACGCCATGTCTGTGAGTGCTGGTGTCCCTCAAGGCTGTGTGCTATCACCCACGCTATTCCTTCTGCATATCAATGACATGCTGCAAATCAGCGGCATTCACTGTTATGCGGATGATAGTACGTGCGATGCCTCTTACACCGGTCGCGCCAATAGTTCTCGGGAAAACGTCACTGAGAGCCGAAACAAACTTGTGTCTCAGATTGAGACTTCCCTGGATGAAGTCTCAGAATGGGGTCGACTTAATCTGGTCCGCATTAACCCTACAAAGACGCAGGTTTGCGCGTTTACTGCGAAAAAGCTTGCGTTTGTCGCATCACCTCGTTTTGAGAGCACTCCCCTAACTGCCACAGCCAATATCGAGATCCTTGGCGTCGACATCTCGAGTGAAGTCCAGTTCCGCGGTCATTTAGAGGGTAAAGCCAAATTAGCCTCGAAAAAGCTCGGTGTGCTAAACAGATCGAGACAGTATTTCACGCCGGCCCATCGCCTACAGCTTTATAAGGCACAGGTCCGCCCACATATCGAATACTGTTCTCATCTTTGGGCAGGGGCACCACAGTACCAGCTTCTCCCTCTGGACCACATCCAACAGAGAGCGACTCGAATTGTCGGCTGCCAGCGGGTTTCGGAACGGCTTGACTCCTTGGCGCTGCGTAGAAATGTAGCCTCGCTCTGCATTTTCTACCGCATGTATTACGGGGAGTGCTCCGAGGAATTGTTCGGATAAATCCCTGCCGCTTCCTTCCGCCATCGCCCAACGCGACAAAATTTCCATCCTCACCACTTAGATGGTTGGCAGTCCTCAACTGTGCGTTTCTCCAGAAATTTCTTGCCTCGCACAGCTAAACTGTGACATGAACTGTCGCCTGCGGAATTTCCGGACCGATTCAACCTTGAAACCTTCAGGAAAAGAGCGTACTCCCATCTTAAAGGCCGGTAACGCACTTACAACCCCTCTGGTGTTGCGAGTGTCCATGGGCGGCGCTAATCGCTTACCATCAGGTGATTCGTCTGCTCGTTTGCCACCTATGTCATAAAAAAAAGGTTCAAAAATATCTGAGCAATCTTATAGTAGTATACTGTTAACAATAAAGTTGAGTCGACATGTTTTTAATCACTTATTTTTTTTATTTGATTCAGGCAACAAAGACCCTACAGACTAACATAAATATAAATATATCAATGCAAAATACTTAGGTACTAACTTTTATACTTTGACCGTGCACTATTGTACATCGTTATTTCCGAACTCGGCTGTACGTATAGCAGCAGGTACAGAAAACCAAGAAAGTTGTTTATCAATTTCGAACCTTAATTTAGGTACAAATAGGTCACAATCAGCATCATTTTACAATTCTAGATATTTTTGATCAATAAAAAAGCAAAGAAAAGCTATGTAAGGACTGTAGTTTTTGGCATTCTCTGATCTCTGCCTATCCCTATGGGATACGGGCGTGAGTATGTGTATTTGTATGTATGTTGATCATAAAAATACAAGATCATAAGCATACACAGACATATGCTTACATATGCTTATGATGTTATGATCTTATATTTTTTATTGATGCCTATCCCTATGGGATACGGGCGTGAGTAATTGAGTATGTGTATGTGTATGTACGTTGATCAATAAAAAATACAAGATTATAAAAAGAATCATCAAAATTGGTTCACCCAGTCGAAAAATCTGAGGTAACAAGCATAAAAAAAACTGTCGAATTGAGAACCTCCTCCTGTTTTGAAGTCGGTTAAAAATAAGGGGGTAGTTTAGTTTAAGACTGTTACTGTCACTTATTACACTTTTCGTTACTCTGTCACTTATTAGTTCGGCGAAACGCCAAGACGGCGATGGCACCAGCAACGTCTACTGCCTACTATTGCCGCCGTACACGAAAGAAGAGAGCGACCCGGTTCACGGCGGGCTACTGCTCGTCGAGGGAAAGCTAGTAGCTCTGTATTTACAGGTTGAGTATCTTATCTTATCTAGATGTGAGCCCTGCCCCAATTGCCCCTTCTAAGCCTACTCCAATCCAGCTCTTCAACATTTCCACAAATCGATTGATGGAGCTCAGAGCGACTGGAGACTGGACAACTCTGAATTACTTTGGTTCTGGGTACTCATTGCCAACGTCATTATTTGTCTGGCAAGGGCATGACAGGTTAAGTAAATTGCTAATGGATCATATTAACACATTAAGGTTCGTATGTCTGGGGGAACACGCCAAGACGAACCAAGTGAAGCGCAAAGGCACTTACCTACACTACCGCTCATAAGTATTTAGGCACCCATACTTTTTTCCATACATCTGTATACAAAAATTACTTTCAGAAATACACTGCCAAGTCAGAGTCCCTTGACAGTTTTGCGTGCATTTTTTATTATGAGCGGTAGTGTAAGAAATAAGCACTACTAATAAGGCAGATTACTACAGAAAGTGTACTGCTGTTCTGTTTGTGCGTCACGTTGTGACTATCAGAATCAAGCCTTATAAGAGATTTCATACTACTTGGAAATTCGAAATGTTGTCAATTAGAGCTCATTGGCAACTAGCAACACACACTGGTCAAAGACTCTCGTCTTGAGACACTGCGGAATATTGGACGAAAAGATGGGCCATAGCTTCTCGAACGCTGCTCAGTCGAGTCGGATTCGACGATTAACCTCTTTCTCGTAGTTGCACTTATCTAACTGGACAAGTCTGTCCTGGGTACACTACCGTCAGAAAGTTTAAGACCAAACGCAAAATATGCAAATGATCAACATTGATTGATTATTCATTCAACCTTGATTCGTCTGTCCGTAGTACTCTCGACCAGTTTGCAAAAGTCCAATCCTTGTGAGAAACAGCCCATTGCAATCTTTTTCCCTTGTTTTGTTTGCGTAATAATTAATGAAAATGAAACTAAAAATTGTGTTTGGCTAAACTTTTTGACGGTAGTGTATATGTAATCGTCTAGAACTTCGTGCGTAAAGTGTCCGTTTGTTTCGGGAGTTGGTTCGACATGGACATTTTGACATGATCTTTGTCTTGTCCATGTTCATCCTTAGACCAACTCGCTCGGAAGCTTTACTGAGATCATTGAGCATAGTACTTAAATCCTCCTTGGTCTTAGCCAAGACTACTATATCGTCAGCAAACTGAAGGTGAGTGATTTACTCGCCTTTAATGTTGATGCCTACCCTTCTCCAGTCCAGAGTTTTGAAAACATCCTCTAGTGCAGCGGAGAACAGTTTAGGAGAAATAACATCTCCTTGCCTGACTTCATGCTGCAATGGAATAGGTTTCGAGTTCGAGTTTATTAAGATAAAATATATCATTAGACATTAACTTTTACATAAGCCGTGCCCAAGACTAGTGCTAGCTTTGTGATATTGGATCACAGTTAATCGAGAAATCGAATCAGCAATTATAAAATTATATGACTTAAAACGCATATATTAAGTTATAGCCAATGTACTGTTGTTATTGTATTTACACTTAAGCTAAACAATCAAATGAAGGATTTCGTACCTACTACTACTACGACTCTATATTGAAAACCACTAGGTATCCTGTAATTAAAAGGTCGTATCTTCATAAGAAACTTACGGCACTTGTGGCACTTCCTTATATACTTCCTCTTTCTTCTCTATATACTTCTTCCTTATATTATTTACTTAATCTATAGATATAGAACTACTTTTGTGTATTTTTTTTTATCAAAATTTAAGATCCAGATGTTTTAGAGATAAGGGGAAAAATTGTAAACTTTCGTCTATTTTTAAAGTTATCCATACTTCTATATTTAATATTATAAATGCGAAAATCACCCTCTCCCTCTCCTCTGTTTGCGCACGCTTAAACCGCTAAACCGATTTAAATAAAATTTGGTATAGGGTTAGTTTGAGTCCCATGAAAGTACATAGGTATATTATACATAATTTTTATTCCGGAAACAGTTCCTTAGGGGGTGAAATGGGGGGTAAAAGTTTGTATGTGCGCCTACTAGAAATTGAATTGCAATTATTTGTTTCATATCGTTTGCTAAGAGTGTAAACCCGCTAGATCCATGCCAAGTTTAAGCTCAAAATGCATTAAGCCGCAGTAAATTAATATTACTGTAAACAATGTAGGTAGCGCCGGACCGGACTTGGAACCTTTTCAGAGAATCTACGGAACTTGGCACCCGTTTAGATCTCAATTCTTTTGTCGGTGAAGACGACAACCAAGCATCGCATATTCTTAATATTGAACTTGGCTCCCATTTTCACATTAATGTTTTTGATGGGATAGGTATCTGCATACATTAACTGCGACTGGTCGATAGAATATTATACTAGTTGCTCTGTATATGTATGTGTAGATTTTGTAGGCTAAATAAACCGAAATTGCTTTGCCATCGTTCACATAATGGCCACCCTAAATTGGCAATTAGAGGAAATTAATATTGGGGAATTTGTTTCACATAAATAATTACAAGAAAATCCGTTCTAATACGAACCTTAATGTCTTTGCAAGAAGTCTCGATCTGTAATGACTGTCTTTGCGTGTTTGGTTAGTATTAAGACTTAATTCGGAAATGTACTTTTATACCGGTTTCTGTGCAAAATATATGCAATTTAATTGGTGACAGTGAAGAAGGTCGCCTTAATCACTTTAAGGAGGCAGAAAAGTAAAGAAACTCTCAAGGAGTGCCGATCTTCGTTCGATAATACTCGTAGAGAAGAAAATCTTTTGTTCCGTACATTCAGTGGCAATTAACGCTATTTCTTCCTTGATAGGTTCCTTCGTTACCTTGTGTCCCTCAGAGCAGAAAGTAGGAGCCCCTTCGCAAGGCTCCTTCGACTCACAGGTGGGTCAGAATTCCTTAACATTACAGTTGTTTCTCTAACCGTTGTTGTTGTTTCAGTTGTTGTTGGTGTTGTGAGTTGTTTCTCTCAGGTTCGTTTGTTACCTTGTGGTCCTGAGGAAAGTAGGAGCCCCGCCTCAACTCGCCTTACTAGTTTGAACGTTTATCAATATCATGAAATCTTACTCGATAGATGGCGTTAGCACTTGACACACAAGCGCACTGCCCAACAGCATACTTACAGCGCGTATGTGTGCGTTTCAACCCAGAGGTAAATAATATTGATCGTTTTTTTTAAAGTTAATATTGTTTATTACGGTTTGAACTTTTTGTCAATGTAATTATAAATGTATTTTATAGTTTGAAAGCAGTACTTTAATATGACATTTCAAAGAAATATATTTATACACGCAATAAAATGTTTTTATGTCCTAGATGCTCGTTACTTGTTTACATATGTGGACATCACTGCTTCCCGAGGAACTTAATATATTTGTGCGTGTACATTATACCACATAAAGTATACCATACTGTAAATTGTAAATTATAGTCACAGATCAGCTCCACTAGACTGAGTTTATAGGGCGACGTATAGTCACCAGACTTATGTACTACTAGTAAATACAAGCCTGCCCCGCCTCATGCAGCTCAGTCAGACTCGTCCAGGTTCACGATTTCTAAGTATGCGAAATAAATAAGGATTAAAAATCAATTTCGTCACGTAGAAATAGTTTTTTGTTGTGTAAATTTATGTGGGAAAAGCTCTTGAACAAATATATTTAATGACTATGCTATGGCTCGCTTAGAATAATAAAAATAATGCTACCCAATGTGGGTCCGGTTGCAGCTCGATAATGTGATTTTCCCCGCCGAGCTCAAGCAATTTTAGCTTCCCGTTATCTCGCTCAGCAATTATCTTTAAATTAAATCCGTTCTTTGCTTCGTTAGCACTCTGTCAGTCGCTTTAATTGGCTGATGACTAGAATTTGAACTTGGCCGAGTTTTAATGGATCAAACGTATTCAATTGCTTATTTACAACGAATTGGATTGGTTTGGTATTGTTTTAGGAGGCATATGATTGTTTATCTTGTAAACGTTGGCCTTAGTTTTTGCGTAACTCGAATTTTTCGTTCGGTATCCCCAATATAGCTCTGGTTTTATCTGACTTTTGAATTGGAATCTACTTATCTTAAGTCTAGTGCTCGTATACTAGCTTTGCATAATTTAAGACTAGGTTGATTTGTGAATGATCGTCTTTACAATATTTATGAAGCCCTCCTATACGTATACTTACAACTAAGCTGGCTGCACCGTGTGAATGCACCTTCAAAACTTATTTATAGGTCTTTTAGATTCTTTTTGAACCTTAATGGTCGCGTATGGTACGGTTTCAGAGGAATTTCCTCCCTCGGACGCTCCCGTTGTGGAATGAGGTAAAAAATCTTACACTGTACCCCCTATAACGCCTTTAGTGCAGGTAAACTTCGATCAGTAATAAACCTAGATACACTATTTGCCTGTCAACGGCGTCCACGCTCAAGAGTGCTTAAATTCCGTTTAAGCACTCTTGCGTTCACAGTCGCGCGCTAGCCATCGGCGAGTCAACATGCCTAAGTGCTCCGTGAAAAAGTGCAAAAACAACACGTTAACGACGTTAAAAAAGGATGGAATTTCGTATTTTTGATGAGTATTTATTTAAAGTTTCATAATTTATTGAATTTGTAGTTATATCAGGCTATAACACGCTTATAAAAAATATTTTAAATACTCAAACAGCCAACCAGCTACGCTGCTGTCTCTTTCCCTCACGTTGAGTTAGTCGTATATTGAAACGAAACGGAGAACGGACGAATTGGACTATAGTAAAATTTCGAATGAAAGGAGTCGCAGACTGAAAACTTTTTTTACGAAAGTTTACATGTATTGTTTTTATTGTACACACATAATTATGTATGGAGTGTATTTGTATTTTACTTTATTCATATATCAAAATCGGGTGGTAACAGTTTGTTTGTCTGACATGTCGCTCTGCTCAGTATACGTTGTTTAAATCAAAAACTTTTTTACTCATTTTGATACGGTTTTCACTTACATGTAGCTTACTAACCTAACTTACTATTAACCTTGTTACAGATATCCAAAAAATGAAATTGAGAGAGATAAATGGAGGCAAATTATAGCTAAAGAAAGAGGTGAAGAATATTTTAAACCAAATGATTCCAGCGTGGTTTGTTCCTGTCACTTTTCAGAATTTAGTTTTATGACAACGCATATAACTGATAAAAATAAACTATGTATTCAGTTTTCATTTAAATTTATTTCTTAATAATTGCCACTAAACTGACATTGATTAACTTTTTTAACAACTCACGCTAATTGGGTACACTTATTTCTGAAAATGCCTTTGTAACATTTAGTTAAAGCAAATTGTTCGTGATGATTTATATGGTATGAAAATAAAAATAAAATATGAGGGTACAATCTTACACAAATCGACATAGTCCCAAACTTAATAAAGCTTGTAATATGGCTACTACATAATATATACTACTTATATTTAAATATAAATAAATACATACTTAAATACCTAGTTGGTTACTAAGTTATGTTACTGTAATAATCCTTATCTACATAAAATATACTAACGAAAGTTAAATAAATTATATATTAAAATGAAGTACACACAATCAGGATTTACATTTGTCAATTTCATTCAAAATGGCCTCCTTGGGCCTGAACACAGGCCTTCAGACGACGAGGCCAGTCATCAATAGCGGCACGCACGGTTGTCATATCTAATTCCGTCACTGTCTTGACTATGGCCCGCTTGAGGGAGTCAAGATTTGTGTGGGGTTTAATAATAATAATAAATATGCTTTATTGCACCACACAAGAGAACAATGTTACACAAAAAAAAACTTACATAACTAGTAATGGTAGCAACAGGCGGTCTTATCGCTTAAAGCGATCTCTTACAGACAACCTTTGGGTAGCAGGAAAAGTTATCAAAATAAAATTATGAACAGGTAGTGCAAGAGTACAGGAAGAAGAGTCATACATACATCTCACAAGAAATATTAAATAAATACATATTAACATAATATATATAGATTTATATATAAATATACATAAATACATACTTATAGGGTTTAGCACAGGCTTTCTCCTCAATAACCTGCCATATAGCATAATCCAGGGGGTTGCGGTCCGGGCTGGAGGAGGGCCGGGCCGGAGGAGGGAGTCTTCGTGGGCAATGAAGTCAATTTTGTTGCTTCGAAACCAGGCTTGAGTTGTTTTTGCCGTATGCGCAGGGGCTGAGTCTTGTTGAAAGACCCAGGGCTGGTTTTGAAATAGAGAGTGGCTTAAAGGCTTCACTATTGGTTCCAGAACGGTTTCCTGGTAAACTTTAGCCCTAGTTTTGACACCTTTTTCACAGAAATGGACCTGTGTTAACCCTGAGTATGACACACCTAACCAAATCATGACATAAGAAAGATGATGGCCTCGTTGCACTTTCGGAACAGCTACACTCGCTTCTTGACTGTTTTTTGCATACACTCTGTCATTCTGGCGGTTACAACATTCTTCAATGGTAAAAATTTTTTCGTCTGTAATTAATATATTTCGGTGGCCATTTCGTGCGTACCGCTTCAGTAGCACGCGACTTCTATTCAGCCTCATAGTCTTCAATCGTCCATTAAGCAAATGACCTTTCCGTCTACGATAAGCGTGTAGTCTAAGGTCTTGATTGATAACTTTTTTAAGGGAGCTTCTCTTCACAGACATCTGAATTGCCAACAACTTTTGCTTCCGAACGGGGTTTCTTGCGATTCTCGCCTTCACTGCCTTTATTAGAGCTGGGGTCCGAACGGTGCGTGGTCTTCCAGACCTCTTGCGGTCATCAAAGCTCAGGGTACTATTGTACCTATTAATGGTACGATAAACGAATTGTTTGTTGATTTTCAGATTTTGAAGCAACTTCAAAATCACGTTTGGCGGATGCCCGTATTTGTGCAACGCAATTACAGCGACACGATTTTCTTTTAGACCCCAATCCATTATAAATATGACGAGATAAGTGTTGTGTGTGCTATAAAATTATAACTGACAACCCGCCATTATATGTCATTTTTTATTTTTTCGGTAGCATTTGTTTTAACGCAAGAAAAGAGTTTGCAAATCGAGTAACAGAACTTAGTAACCAACTAGGTACATAAAAAAACATCCAAGACTCAGGAACAAATATTTATGCTCAATTGCTTACCACACAAATAAATGCCCTGACCGGGAATCAAATCCGAGACCTCCTGCTTAATAGACAGACAGGGTCGCTATCAACTAAGCTAAAGTGGTCGTGTTGGTATAAATCGACGTTACCACCTGACAAGTCGTATGCTTGTATTCCACCGATGCCTATTAAAAAAAAAACAATTTCGACTCCACGGAACACGATACGGCCTCTGTTCCAATGTTGACATCTAATCAGTGGAAAATCAACAGAAACGAAACTGAACCTAATTTCTCTTGATTTACGGTGTACAATCTGTTAACATAATGCGGACTTTTGTGGAAATTTTCCACAATCGATACGTGCATTTTGTAATGTTATAACCGCCAAACATTATCATTCAAAATAAAACGTTATGTCGGTGACGTAAGGCTTAATATCGAATAAAAGGAAATGGTACAAAACGCATTACTTTTTTTTGTGTGTCTCTTATACACGCACACAGTCGCAATGAAATTCGGACACTTTTTCGACTTGAATTTGCAGGTGATAGTGTATCTAGGTTTATTATTGATCGAAGCAGGTAAAGCATTTTAAGTATTTGGGCTACTGGGTCACCGAGGACCTGTGTGACAACATGGACCTGGAGAGGGAACGCAGGGCGCTGGCCGTGCGCTGTAACATGCTGGCTCGTAGGTTTGCACGGTGTAGCAAGCAGGTTAAGGTGACGCTTTTTAAAGCATTTTGCCAGTCCTTCTACTCGTACACATGCAGCCTATGGGTCAGCTACACGCAGCAAGCGTACAACGCCCTGCGTGTGCAATACAACAACGCGTACAGAGTGGTGTTCGGGCTGCCGCGGCACTGCAGCGCCTCAGGTATGTTCGCGGAGGGGCGTGTCGATGGCTTCAATGCTATCATAAGGTAGCGTTGTGGGTCGCTACTCAGCCGCTGGCGCGCCAGCTCTAACACCATCATGCGCGTGCTGGCCGACCGGTGGGACACACCGTTGCTGCAACACTGGGTGCAGTTACACGCCCCTGCAGGCGCATAGTAGTCCCTATAATGTATTAAGTATATATATATATATAATAATTCATATTATATTTTATTTATGTATTCTCTAACCACTCACGTGCTCTCCGCAACTAGGGTTGCGACTTGGGAAAACGTACAGTGCTCTCGCAACACGAGTTGCGAGTTGGAGTTCCAACGGTTTTTAAATTGTTGCTATGCGGAACATGCAAAGAACGCTTTTTAATTGAGTTATATAGGTAGAGTATGAATGTGGCATCATTAAAAAAAATTAAAACCGCAGTCTACGGAACAATTTTTATAAAATATAAAAGTTGTTTTCATGACCATCGAAGTTCGGTACGTCAGCGAGAGAGCTCGCGATTAAAAAATGCTGTGAGCAATCAATTGTGCATTTTTTAATTGGTATTATATACCAAATTAATCCTGGTTTACTGCTTCATAAGACGAAGCATATATTTCGATACTAATTAAAATGGAATGTAATAAATTCTTCCAACAAAGTACGTTGAGTGATGAAAATTTTGCGAGGTTAATTTTAAATCGTACATAATTATGTGATTATGCCATATTTCTGTACTAGGCTATTAAAATAAATAAATGCGTCTATTAAAATCAATATAAATCCACTTTTAATGAACAATTAGGTATGTTCTATGCAGGATTAGGTGAATGAACTTGTGACGTCTATAAATACTATTGTACGCAACTGTGGTTGCACAAGGCACTTCCGCCGATTCGCGTCGGATCCACGTATTATGTCATAAGGCGTGGTGCACACTGGGCTATTGTCGCAGAATGGTTTAATTTAGTTTATTCATTTTTGATAGGTTCTTTTACGCATACTAAGTGGCGGCCCATTACCAATGTAACTGCTTACCTTTTATTTATGAATGTATGAAGTAGAGGTAGGGTTCACTTTTACTTGTTCAACTGATCATATAAATTTATAAAATTCACATATTCCATGTAATGGTTCAAATAAGAATGTATGGTTTTCTTTTTTCAAAAAACCAGTTCTGAGGGCCTACTCCGAACTTCGAAAATCGAACTTCGTATCGTGCCGTCCCTTTCCGTCATATAGTGTATAACACAAGAGTGAACGGGACGGCACGACACGAAGTTCGATTTTCGAAGTTCGGAGTAGGCCCTCTGATTTTGACTCGTATTGACCGTTATCTCAGTTATTTGTAGCTCGCATATAAACTATTGTATAGTCGTCTGAACTTAACACCCAAAAATTTGCAGAGAAAACCACGTACCAATAAAAAATACTTACCTCACAAAATAAGTGTATGAATTTTGTTGTTACTTGTGATGTATTTTTTTCAAATATTAATTTAATTTAATTTCTTAAATTTTCATTGTAATTTTACTCGTTAGTGGTTATGGGATGTGTCAGGCAAGGATTCAATAATTATTTGTGCAATAAGAGAGCAGTCGTTTTTTTACGACGAGTAATAATTTCGAATCCCGAGGTAGCGAAGCATGCCTTAGTCGAATCACTATTAGGGAGCGGGGCAAGTGATTCTATGATAGATTTTATAGCGTATCAAGGGATTCGAATACACGATATGCATATAGGTAACTTTGCTCTCGTGTACCACACACATACCACATCACATAAAACTTACCACCTCAGCAATGAGAACCTGTTAGAGTTAAAAAAAACTTGTTGGGGTGCCAAATAAATATATGTCCTATGTCCAGCAGTGGACGTCCTTCGGCTGACATGATGAAATTACAATATAGTCAGTTCTGGTACCGTACCTACTACTACTATACTACGTAACGCAAAAGAGGGGGGTTATAATTTTAATGTGTATATCTGTCTGTGGCATCGTAGCTTTTATTTAAACTGGTGAACCTATTTGGTTGTCTTTTTTTCAGAGCAGGATTTCCAAGAGAAATTTAGTAGTATCTTATAGCCGTGGATCAATATGACTGAAGCAACTATAAATGCCTAGACACGTAAACACGAGGTCATTGAGATCTGATATGTCGAGCCAAAAAGTTGCAACTATTATGGTGTGTATGTAAAAAATACTGCATTTTTAACTCCTCGAATTTATAATAAGTTAATAACATAACTTTTCTCTCGGGAAACGATAATATTAGTAAAACATGTTTTATCAAAATCGGTTCAGCCATTGTTGAGATATATAACTTTGAAATGAAAATATCGGCGGTTTTCCAACTTTTCTACTTTGTCAGTTATTCTATATCACGACAGCCAATGATGTTTAAAATAAAATGCCAAACGTTATTATTACTTCAAGAATATATAATTAAAGTCACCATGAGTGTACCGCTGTTAATTTCGTATTAGCATTGTTTAAGTCATAAGTTAAGGATCTGTAACTATTCGTAATTGATTTAATAAGAAATGTAAATTTCGTAATTTCAATATTGACGATCACTGCGTGAACTGTGGTTTCGTTGCGCACCAGTGTATCCCGTCCTATATCGCCGCCATAATTAAATTTTGACAGCGCAGGTCCGCCGGAGTATGTCCGTTAGTTTGAGTCGGGACCTTTGCGTGGGTTTTTGTATACTTTTGAAATGAGAACAAAAATATAAATCGAGTTGTAATCGGTCGAATATCTATTAAGTTGTGAAGTGTAACATGTGTAGTATATGTGTTAAGAGTTTTATGTGGTTTGAAGTGTATGGAATTATTTTTAATCGGGCGTCAAAAGCGGCACTCATTACGTTAGGTATGTAAGGCTATTTTTTGTTATTGATAATGTGTGACAGAAATTGTTGCGATTTTGACAAAATTGGCACTTGTTATTTGAAGATTAATAGTGTCTCTATCTACGTCTGACAATATTTTTGTACTCGTTTGCCTAAATTATTCATACAAAAATCATAAACAAACTACACTGTTTTGCGGCGAATTGAAAAACTGACAATGTAAACATTGCAAATGAAAAAGGTTTTATGCAAAATATTTCCCCGGGATCATATACTTTATTTGGTATCAATCGAAGCGTAAACTATTACAGTTTTAAATAAAAATAAGATTTACATATGTTATCGATTTAGATTATAAAATAAAAATATATTTATTGCAAAAGATCTCATTCGAAACGGTATGTAAAGTTTGTGACTTTTTAAAAAAATATTTTACTATGGTGACCTATGTAATTAATTATATAAACAAATTGCCTGTTCCTTTAACTTTATAACATAAAAAGAATCATAGCATAAAGTTAAGACGAAGCCAGGCAACCGATTTATTAACAACACAAGACAATGCGCTGCTAATGCTCGGTGAATCTTGAGCACTTTAGACCACCTTTTTTTTTAACGCGAGCACTTGAGTGGTTATAGTGTTTTTAATTTATGTGTTTGTTTCCTAATTCAATTATTATGTTAATTATTCTGTCAAATTTAATTTAATTTATGTATCTATTAAATAAAATATAAAAATTCATTCATTCATTCATACCTAGTTTCATCCCATGAATGTGCCCTCGCATTTAACGGAATCCGAAAAAAGTATACAGGGTGTTTGGCAGATTGATGTACATACGTATATATGGGGATAGATGAGGTCAAAGATCCGCTACGTGGTCAAGCACAATAAAATTGACTTGGGCCCAAAGATTTATTTTTATTGATTTTTTTTGTTTTATTAAATCTATGCTAATTCCAGAATCTTACGAATTCGGTTATTTGAAAACAGAGTATTTAAAACCAAAAATTTTTTTTTTAATCTTTGATCCTAAGTCAATTTTTTTGTGCTTCACCACGTAGCAGATGACCTGATCTATCCCCTATGTAGATATGTCCATCCATATGCCAAACACCCTGTATATATTATACAAACCAGGTTAGCACATCAGTTTGACTGACAGTTAACATATTTCCAGGAGGAACGTCGGTCATGGGGTCCCCAGTCGGCCCAGTACACCGGCGTTTGGCGCCTTCTTCCCTGGGTGATGGAAGCAGCCCGCGAACCTGACGACATGGAAGCGGCTTTTGACGTCTAGACCGATATACACGTCATTGAAATCAGTCAAGGTTTGATAAATATAACAGTAACTTGCGTCTCAAGCAAAATTGTGTCTCTTATTGGAGTTAATAAGGTGCAAACTCCTCACTGACACAATTATAAATCGTGCGTATTGACAACGAACAGGATACCTTTTGCTTGCTTGCTAGACATTGAAGCAAAATTATTTTGAAATATAATCATCAGTTACATAAAACTACATCACAGTAGTCTGGTTTCCCATCATATCCGTTAAAAGATAAAATAAAATACATGCATTTGTTTCATTTTGAAATCGTAAAGGCCAATATTTTCTAAATGCTCGGCAATCGTATTATAACATCCGTAAAAATCTGATTGTATGGAAAAATAGACAGTTTTCTATAAAATAACAGCTGCAGAATCTACATTTAACGCTAAAGTTACAGATTAGGAGGTGACGCAACACCTAATTCATTTATTTGTTAATCAGTTTATTTAATTTTACACATGTAGTTAAAGAATCTTTAATCTTTTACCAATGTTCTTAAAATCTGTGAGTTTCGTAATACATACTTATTTAATTTAAATAGGGCTGGTTGTTACAAACCGTTGGTAATCGTTAGTTGTATCCATTAAAATTTGTATGTGTAGAAAGTTTGACTTTTGAGTTTTCTATGTGCCGACACATGTTACGTGTACACGTGATATTTAAGTTAATTGACCAGTCACATGTGTTCGATCCGACCCGAAATCATTTGATAGCTGATTGTCATTCGATATGATGTCTACTAGAGATATCTCGAAAAAACAAATAGCGGATATCTAACGAAAAGCAATTTCCGTGCTCTTGAAATCTTACTAGACAAGTCTTATGTCTACGACAGTGGTCGTGATAGTTTTATCACTGGTTTTTTGACGTTAGGTCTGCCAGTGGTAGAATAGAGGATTACCTACCCGTCTACCAAACTATAATCTTTGAATTAAAATTTCATATAAATAGCATTGCACAATTGCCTTGGTACTTTTAAAGCTAAACCGAAAGTCTAAAATGCTTAATATAGTACCTACGACTACACTGAAATATTTTTTTATACAACCGTACGCAGAATAAAAAAAACTCGCTGTATTCAAAAATAGATACTTCTTAAAAACATGGCTTCGTTTTTAAGAAGTAAATGACTCTCCAATTACGTAATAATTGGGTTTATAGTTTTAGGGATATATCAACATTGGTGGTGTATTTGAACTTGAAAACGTCGCCGTACTTGTCAAGTATGCCGTTACCTACTTAAACTCTCTGATGCCTCGTGATTGATCAATGATCAAAATTTACTATAGAGCCAATCATGAACACTGATATCTCTTTTCTTTTTTTGCCAAGTTTGTTTCGCCGGCGAATTTGTGCTGGTTTGAGTTCATAGAAGAAATATTGTACAATATTGTTGCATAATTAGTTAAAGACAATGGAATCAATCAAAATATTGAGGAAATTAAGCCTAAACGTACGAAAAGTTTGCTATTCTATCTAAAAATGGAACGCGTATTAAGATTCGACATAATGTCTATTACCTATGCCCCAGAATAAAAAATATTGCTGAAACATATATTTGAGTGAGACTATTCAATAGATAATATGTCAATCGTGATCATCACTAATAGACATCAACTCGAGCGGGCCGAGAAATCCGAGAATTGGCGAGGTTGCTGAGGTTTTGCCGAGTTCTGTACAATTTTCTTATTTGATGTTTAGAAAATAGTGACCGGTTATGTCTCTAACTGGTATTTCATTAAATGGCACAATTTGTTGTTGTGTAATAGGTTAGACTAGACTTATAAATAGAATATAATATACTATAGTACAAAGCCTTGGTGAGTTGTCCCCAACTTCTCAGTTTATTTTAGTCATAGCGTGTCTACGCAGTTGTTCGTTTCGCACGCAAAGGACATGGGTCGAGAAATCTGGGCAGTCAATCCTGTGTAAATACTTACTTAGAAGTTCTAATAAAAGGACTCTGTAGGGATCTTAGCCAAAAATAAATATTGATCGACAGTGGAACGTCCGAATTAACATTTCACTTCCCAGAGCTTCTTTATCATGCATAGCAATAACAAATCATAAAGAACTTGGTAGAGTTGAGACAAAAAAAATTTTTTTTGACCTCGCACGTCGTATGTTTCTACTATGTTAAATATTATAAAATCAGGTTTTTGTTTCATTTCTACACGAATATACCATTTTATTGTTGTAAATTGTTGTTTTTTTGTAGTGTTTTATAATCATTATGTTCTTAGAATATTTCTTTAAATGTTCAGTAAACTATTGTTATTTAAGAAACTTAAGGCTGAAAAATGTATTGTCTTTATCCCATTAAGATCATCAATTAATTTGTTCTTCATGTATCTGCATAATCCAGCTAAAATAATCCCTTAATATTTCTTATTTTTATTATCTCTGTAGAGACGTTAGCTGAGGGGACCATCCTTCACATCTTTGTAAATCCTTTGTGAGGCATTCTGACCCAAAAATAACTGCTAGTCCATTAACGTCCACAACATTTTTAATTAAATACCGTCCCAGGCAACGATAAAGTGCCCTAAAACACATTCCCCGTAGATGAATAGTCGTTAGATGCCTACTAGAAAAGTGCGTAATGAATACCTAGCAATTTTACTTACCCATAACTATTATAATCTGTACCATTTATGATGGTTCATCGTAGAAAACTTTGTAAAATTTAGGTCTTTGACCAGCGGTCGCCGTCTTCAGCCTTTAACTTCAAGGATAATAAATTAATAAAGAAAACAATCGAATAAAAATTTAGAGAGACTTTTATTAGAAACAAGATACAACCCTTTGCAAAGAAAACGAGTTCGTTAATTTGGCATAAAACGAAGCAGTTTGAATACATGATCGGCAGACAAACAAACAGTTATTTTCCTATGCAAAGAGTAATGCGCTAAAGAACAATCTTACTTAAACAAATACTCACTAGTAAGTGGAAGAAGCTGTCCACTATGTTTCATAATGCATGATCTAAATGAAAATAAATGGTATGCTCTAATAATGAATATCTAAGACTTTGCAAATATATAATTTAATTATGGTCAGCGGTCGGACTTTCTGCTTTCTTTGTTTCAAATTTTCTTTTATCTATCCATGTTACTGCTAACAATGACGCCAAAAGTCCCTTGAAAGCCAATCTGATGCCTGAAATATAATTTACAAAGACTGCTCATTACTCGTCTTTTGTCTTTGACTGCGTTATTAAAATGAAATTACATAAAATGTAAAATGTCAAACTATGCGTACAAAGCATAAAATTATTAAGTTTTATTTTAAATATGAAACAACCAGTAATCCACAAAAATTGCTTAATTTATATTTGTTACAATTTAGACATGGAGTTGCCTTAACAAATTATAATTAAAACCTAACCTACAATGCCGCCGCGCCGGCAGCGAGGCGGGGCCGAACCTAAGCGACCGGTATTTAGTACTAATGACATTATTATTATACAACGTGTATTTTTGATACACTTTGCCAAAAATTGTAACCAGACGTAGGTTTTAGCGCTAGAACTAATATTTTACTACTACTTGTGCTATAAGTGCTAACTAGCAATTTATTTTATGTTTAGTGTTAACTACCAGAGCGTTATTAATTTAGTTTTTTTTTTCGAGCAGCAATATACTTTGCACACGCTAATTTGACACGATGGGAAAAGCGGAGCTTAGTCTTGTTTAGGTAAGTAATTAAGTGTCATGTGATACATTGCATGCAGAATTATTGTATAAACGAAAAATTCCAAATTAAAAACAAAACACTAGAAATTATGTTTATTAGCCACCACCATATATCAGCCGAAGGACCTCCACTGCTGTAAAAGTAAAAGTAAAGTAAAGTTTATATGCAAGAATATGTACATAAGATGTTAACATTATATAATGAGCCGCAGTATTCAGCCCTAAACGGCATGCAAATTAGCATAATACTCTATTAATAATTACAAAAAAAAATATTGATGATATAATATTAGGAAAAACAATTTAAGGTTATAAATTAATTTAGTTGCGTGCAATGTCCAAAAATTCCTTTACGGAGTAAAAACAATGTTCATGGAGCCATTTCGTCAATTTTGTCCTAAATTCTTTAGGTATATTGCACAAAAGTTTAATTTCGTCTGATAAGTTATTTTACACTAATATGCAATAATAGTAGGCATTGCGTCTATATATATCAGCACGACATCGAGATTGATACAAGAGATTTTTGTACTGTGCCCTTTGTGTTCCGGTAGACACATCGGAACGTAATTAAAAATAATCCCTATGAGCCTTGACAAACAGACAGGCCTTTCTAATATACTTATACATACATGCCAATGTCAGTATATTGTATTTTTTAAATAAAGGTTTGCAACTATCCATTGACCATGAGTTTGTGATTGCACGTATGCACTTTTTTTGTACTTTAAATGCCCTCTCAACCTGAACCGAATTGCCCTACAATAAGAGACCATATTCTAAAGTAGACAAAACGTATCCATAATATGCTGTTATTGCAGCTTCAGTAGAAACTGTTCTACTGAATTTTCTTAGAGCAAAAACAAATCTATCTAATTTGGAGCAAACGAAATCAATATGATCTTTCCAATTTAGCTGCTGGACATATGCCTACCCCGATTTCATAGAGGGTACGCTTTACAATAGAAATAAAATTATTTGTAGAGTAAACTGAGAAAACATTTTCTATTCCAAGTCTCAGTATAGAGCAAGTACGATTAAGAATATCCAATAGAAACTAGTGTCAGATACATTCGGTATTATGAGTAATCTTATTATTTAAAGAGAACTTTGTGTTCAGGGCTGTATTTCACAGTGTGTACTAAAATAAAACAAAACTAATCTGAGAAAAATCGTGACATGTGGAAAAGTAATATTTTAATAACCTCTCAATGAATGTCATACTCGTATTATTACCATTAAAACTTTTAATATAATAGTAACAGGATATTAAATGGCGCTCAACAATTAAAAAGATGCAATCTAAAACCATTTATGTTAATAAGAAAGTATAAAAGTATAATGCCATGCTAATTTGACATAGAAATATGTTTCATTGCATGAAGAGGTATATGTTTCATTGACCAATCAAATATTCAGATCAAGTTTAAGTAAAGCCTATTTCGCAATGATTTTACACCATTTCACTAATAGGTACGAAAAGTTTAATGTGCTCTGATTAGTTAGTAAGTTGAAAAAAGTGCTAATAATGTTTTATTAGCACTTTTGCGGCCAACAATTTCGTGGCGCTACGCCGATAACATGCGAATACACGTATACGCGTATATGCGTAGAAGAAAGCGCAGCCTGTGAAATGAGCGCCCGCTGAGCTCACGCATCTTTGACATAAATGGAATGGAATACATTCCTTTTTAGGTTTCCAATCGCCATTCAACGAGGTAACGCGGCAAGTGTGATGGGGAACAGCAAAAGTAGATGATCATTTTAGTACCTTGTCACTTTCACTACTTTGACGCATCCCAACTGTCGCAGTATTGTTATGTCAGTGCGATAAAGTACTAAAATGATCATCTAATTTTGCTGTTGACTGTAAAACTCGCGGGGGCTTATTTGACTAGCTGTTTTAAGACTTAAATTATTATTAATGTAAATGCTTTTTAAATTTACTAATAATTCTATTAAAATGTTAATCCCTGACGCAAACGATTGGTGTTAAGTATGGAGCGTTTTGACTCAAAGAGTTGTACCCTTTACTTCTTGGTTTTTCCCATGAACAATATCCATGATAAAAAAAAATGTCTGCAGGTTTTTTATTTCTCTATGTGAATTTTTTTCATACATTTGGTATGGGCCGCCAACCAGATACTGCAAACCTAAAAAATTATGACTAATTGAAGACATTTTATTACTTATATTAAAATCAGTAGTACACGTGATTCTGAACCGAAAAATATATTCCACTATTAAAATAAGGGATGTTTAAATAACTACATAATTTTATGTGAATACATACAGTAGCCGAAAAAAACCTATCATATTTGTGTTAATTTTATAGTACATTACTACAGAGGCCGGGACGAAAGGGGTTGCCGGCCGAAGACATATATACGGCCGAACGAAGCGAGGCCGGATAGGTCTAAGGCTGGCAACCCCAAATTTCCCGCCGAGGTATGTATAGTGCTTTTCTCAAACATGAAATCAAATAAACAACAAAAAAAAACAAAATTTTATTTTTCATACGCATAGTGGCAGAATGTCATGATGCCTGTGCCACAAATTTATGTGGAATGGAATTAAAAAAGAGGACTTTGCCGGCCTAGGCCTGCAAGATTTGTATGAAATTCCATTAACGACCTCTTGTCCTAGCCGCGCCTGAAACGTCATACTTCGCAGCCTATTATAAGGAACATAACATCAATATTTCATTGCATGTTTGAGAAAAGTATATTTTTATGAGAACGACTATAAGGCTGCCTAAACGATTATCATGTGAAAGTCCTTTAGATGGAGAGTAAAATCATATACTACATTTGTATGACACCATATAAGAAACTCGTTTTGTACGAGTTTATTAAAAAGTGCATAAAATAACTAATACTCGAAATATAGGTAAAAGTGGTTTATTAGTGAAGAAAACAACAAAAATTACAGATTCTGCACTGAAAATCAACATATTAGATTAGTACTTGGTACTGAAACCCTTTGCATCAAGAACAGTTTGGCATCTTCGGGGCAGTGATGCAATCAACTTCGCGAGGAAAGAACTTGGAATGCGTTCCCACTCTTCCTTTAATTGTTCAAATCATTCGTTGACATTTCTTGCACTCACACGACGACCTAACTCCTTCCATAGGTTTTCTATAGGATTCAAGTCCGGACTTTGGCTGGGCCATTCTAAAACCCTGACTCTACGTTTTTTGAACCATTGTTTAACAAGATTAGACGAATGTTTCGCCGAAATTTTGGCGTGCCCAGGGATGAAACACATCTTGTAATATTCCTCCATAAACTTCCTTCGTCATAATGCTGTTTATTCTATGTAAAGGACCAACTCCATTTGCACTGAAACAGCCCCACACCATAAGGGAGCCGCCACCGTGTTTGACTGTAGGGAGCTGATACTTGGGGTCATAGCGAGCATTGTCGAGACGTCGAACGTAAGTAATTCCATCTGTTCCAAACAGTAAAAAACTTGGAATCATCGCTCCAGATTACCTTTTCCCATATTTCCGCAGTCCAAGAAATATGTTTTTTCGCATATTTTTTTCTAGCTGCTCCATTTTTCTTGGAAATCAGTGGTTTCTTTGCAGGACGACAAGCACGAAGTCCACCATCCATCAGGCGATTTCTTACAATACATACGGACACAGAAACTGAATTTCCACACGATATTTCCCGCATAATGTCGCTCGCCGTGAGTCGTGGATTGTGTCTTGATATTCGTAAAATGTTGCGGTCCACCAAACTTGATATGCAGCGTGGGCGACGAGGTCTGTTGGGCCTTTTGACACCTCCGTGAGCTTTTTCCCGTTTCAAAACCTTCGATATAGTAGACTGATGAACTTGAAATTGCTTAGCCAGCGTCGATTGTGTGAAGCCATTCCTATAGCCATTTATAATTGCTTCTTGTATAGCTACTGTTAATTTTTAATTTCCAGGAGGTCTCCCCATGAGGGAACTGATATTTCTTACAAATATGATTATGAATTAGCACGATATTCCGTTTTTTATCGACTTAAATACTACAAGTGACGGATGCTAAATTCCAGAAAAATGAATTTTAATTGAATTTCGAAATATTTACCGGCCTGTTAGCGTATTATTGGTTGAGAATAAATCAAAATGAACTTTTTTTTATTAGTTATCAACCAATTCAGTTCTTGGTTTCATCTAATTTTAAATATTTTACAGAAAAATCACAATATGATAGATTTTTTCCGATACTGTACATATGACTTCTTACTTCTGCACAATAAACGCAACTAAGTAGGCCTAGTATTATTTTAATACAAATATATGATGAAAAATTCACTTATTGTTACAACAAGCCACACTCCGTATTACAAGAAACTTGAATAAATAGCAAAAGTTAGAAAACTTTTACTTTTTGTCTCTCAGACAGTACCATAGGGATTTACAGAACTAACAATAACCTAGCGAAGAATCATAAAAGGCTTCCTTTGAAACGAAAGTGCAAGGTCATGCTCGATAAATTCCTCGCCACGAAGGAGCTCATCGGCGCGTGAAGTTTTATTCAAACCCTAAGTAGATTTTCTGGATTTTACAAAATAATGGAATGGTAATTACTTCACCGACAAGAGCTTAGCTCTGGGTCATTCGACGACAAGATTACCGCGAGTTTTTATTCCTTCTTATTCCTGATGCAAATTTGAATGATTTTCTACTCCCTGTACTTTTATCTGTCATTTACATTATCGCTGACTCATATACAATGATGCCAATAATATTCTACTCCTCCATTTTTGAAGTCGGTTAAAAAGTATTGTATAGTACGGGGTATAACTGGCCTAAAAACGCTCGTACCTACTCTACACATCACGTTTTAAGACCTTTCTTACACAACAGTTGCATAAAATACAATAATCTATCTTTAGAAGGACACACAAAAGGTATGCAATATTGACATGGACAGCGAAACGTAATATTAATAAATTCAAATACCTACCTACGTGTAGTACCTATGTAATCAGAAGTAGTAGGGCATATACATATAATTATTATTATTATTTATTTATTTTTTTTATTCAAGAAAAATACATTAAATTTTACATACAATAAAACTCGCCAAACTGTGAAGTTTGATGGCGAGGACCGCTCATTTTTATGCTTAGCTTAAAATTAAGTATAACTTAACCTATTTACTTCACTCTAACAAGATTTTATTTTGACGGTGACGTGTTATTAAGAAGTAAGCCCTTTAACTTTGACTTTAATACAGTTTTACCTACTTTTGGACTTTGCCTTAGTATATTAATTTTGTTGAATATTTTTGGTACTACATATTTCGACGTTCTTTCGCCATAATAATTTGTTGTTTTTTTATGTACTAATTTATTTTCTCTTACACTTCTGGTGTTATACTTATTGCAAATTCTTGTTTTGTGATCGTCACTATAATAATGCTCTAATCCTATTAAATATTCAACTTTTTTATCTACTGGTAAGATGTTACATAAGGGAAACAACTTGTCATATTCTTTGTTGCAGTTTCTCTTAACTTTTTTGCTAACCAGGAACTTTGTTAATCGAATTTGTAATTTCTTGACATCATTAATGTACGTTACAAATGTTCGACCATAAACAATAAGACCATAGCTAATCAGCGAGTCGGCAAGTGCGTAGTACACAACTCGCAATGTTTTTTTATTTAATGTACTATTTAGTTGATAGAACTTTGCCAATACAGACCTTAGTTTATTACATAACTCGTTTACATGTGGCTTCCAGTTAAAGTTCTTATCAATTGTTAAGCCTAGGTATTTAAACGTTTCTACGTATACTAACCTGTCACAGCTGCAGTTGCACTTATTAACATGTAGACAATCGTATGTATGTCCTACTATATACAAACTCTGTGCATCGACAGTTTTAGCTATCTGATTGTATGGCGAGTGTATATGCATGCATCTAGTTTTAGAGAAATTCAGGATAATTCCGTTGTCATGTGCCCACCTCGTGATACTTTCAAAATCCTCTTGAACACACTTCTGTATCTCTAATGAGTCCTTACTAATCCTTACTAATCCTATAAGGATCAAAGGTTGATTAGAGCTATTTTGGCAGCTACATTTTATACCTACATTTCAGGCACGTTGCAAATACCCCAATTATCCGGTGCGTCACTAGCCGAGGGTCGTCAATCATCGAAATATTTATTGTCCATAACGTTGCGTATCCACGCAACGTAGCCAGATGTGCGAGTGTAGATACCGTACTTGCCCCGTTTGCCGCAGCCGTCGCCGAAACTCGTGATCCCCTGGAACAGAAACCATAAATAAAGGGACAAGTCGCTCGGAAACATGAATATGACAGTGAATTGAGACTAAAATGTGGCATGGTTGATGTGAATAATCATTACATAACTTTGTTACCTATTTGACATTCTTAAACACATGATTGGTTGAGTTTACTAAAACTATTAGGCGCATGGTTTTTGTGTACAGTTAGCGTCATATACTAGGTAGCAGCCAAAGTGGCCAAATAGTTCGGTACACCATATATTTTGTATGGTGTACCGAACTATTTGGCCACTTTGGCTGCTACGTACTATATGACACTGACTGTGCTTAGGTATGTAGGTACTTATTTTTTTAACTACCGACGCAATCGATGATTGTTATAAACTTATAACTTTAACATGTATGACTGTCTATGGCATCGTAGCTCTCAAACGGATGAACCGTGTAGAAAGTGGGTTTCTCTAAGATGCTCGGAAATGGTATAAATAAATAAATGGTCGTATTCTGTTTAAAAGACGGACACGCGAAGAGCCTAATGTTTATCCGTCCAAAAATAAAGAGATATTTCTTAAGATCATTATACTCCTCTGAGTCCTCGTAGTATATTAAATCCTGCCAAAACCCATTATTTCCCACAGCGTTAAACTTTTAAAATTATGTCAATGCCATAATTCGAATCGACTAAAGAAAAATCGCATACCGGTGTGTACACACCTATACATTTCTTTTTGCGCTTCATTGTCTGGATTCTAAGAAAAATATATTAAATATATGTTACAATTTCATTGATTTAAACATGAAAATAACTAAATATGTTATTATTAATTTAGAAACCGAGTTGGAGTGTAGAAGATAGTGTGAAATGAAAACTTATTTTATTTGAGTCATAATATATACGACGAGTATTGGATATGTGCGCGTCTGAAACGGTAAACGTCAAAGGGTCCCGGGACAATGTCAAACTCAGAGATGTCAAATAATGACACATGAATATTTTATTTATTTTAGTGAACGAGAAAGACCCCTTACATAGGAGACTACTGAAATAAATAAGAAAAGAAACAAATAAAAAAATACATACAGACGAACATGGAACCTCCTCCTTTTGTGATGTCGGTAAATATCAATAAATACAAACGAAACAAATCGTAGGAAACCAATACCGCCCCCCGGTAGCTACACATTTCTGCCATGGTGTGCGCTTCGATCGCGTAGCTTACCCCCACCACTTACTTCGAGCAGTCAAATAAGCCACCAAATAGGCCTCCCCCAATTGCATAGTTACATAGGTAATAAATAAATGCCACGCTTGGCATGCGGATTGGCGATCGCAGTATCTCCACCGCTGTCCAGGGATGCTGTTGCCCATCCCCCGGTGGTCAGTGGTACAATTACCTACCATACAAGTACTAAGATATTGTTAATCAAACTTCAAATTTTGTATAAAATTTCAAATCAATGGGTCAAGATTTGGTTTTTCAACACATTTGCGAGAAAACATCCAGCATAGCATGAAAAATTTATAGAATGTTATTTGTTATCTTTAATTATTGGTTGCAGTTGCGTAAATTCTATTTACTGTTGTTATTTTTTTATTAAAATTAAACACAAATGGACAATGTTTAAGTAGAAGTATTTGTGGATTATTGGCACGTAGCAATTTTCTTGTGCTATGTGCCCCGCACACTGCCACTTAAAGCGATTCGGAGGGCTATATCGGTCACTTTGGTTCTGCTGCTGTGGCCTCATTCCTGATGCGATCACGCAGAGAAACTCCTAACATAGCTTTCTCCATTGCTCTTAGGGTGACTTTGAGCATTCTTATGAGGCCCATAGTAAGCGACCACGTTTCAGTACCATATGTCATCACTGGCAACACACAATGGTCAAAGACCGATGAGCTGGTGAAGGTCGCGGGTATCCGCTGGATGCGGGTGGCGCAGGACCGGTCATTGAAAGCGGCCTATGTCCAGCAGTGGACGTCTTTCGGCTGACATGATGATGATGATGAATTTTCTTGTGCACATTTCGGTAGGTGCATGCGGTTGCAAGCAGAATTCATACCAAATCTCTAAATTGACTATCATCATTATTATCATCATCATATCAACCGAAGGACGTCCACTGCTGGACATAGGCCTCCCCCAAAGAGAGCCACAAATGACCGGTCCTGCGCCAAAAAAAAACAATTTACTATAAAATAATGTAATCGTACTTATATATTCAATACAAAATCCTGATATTTTTTATATTATCAAATTAAACAATTTTACGAAATGACGTTTTATTTTGTGAAATTATATAATGTTTGGAAGGAATACTTATTTTGAACACAAATAGTTTGCTGAAATTAGAAAAACTACAACCCGATCGATTTAAAAAATGCACCGTATTCATAGATACGCATTACCGGGATTGAATTACAAACGTTCCTTAATCAGAATATCTCTTCTCAGTCGTTCACTCTTGTCAGAGTGGTCGTGGATGCAAGGATGCCGTACATGGTCTTCGCTTCCGGCTTCGTTGTTGGTAATGGACTTCAAACTTTCCCTTGCGATGTCTCTCCATTTCTGACGGTTGGTTGCATTGCGAGTGCACTCGAGTGGCACTCGACGAAGGATGACTTCGTTACTACTTTCAAAAGGTCCGTCCATCGGGTAGGAGAGCGTCCTCTGGATCTTTTTCCTTCGACCTGGCATTGGTGATGGCACAACGTCTTCTGATTTCCTGATCACAGTTCCCGGTATTGGAAATAGAGGAACCAAGATATATGTAGTTCTGTACCACTTCACAGTTAGCTATTATACTTATATCTGCACTGTTCTGCTTGGCCCTGTCCACTATCATCATCTTGGTTTTATCTCTATTTATGGCAAGTCCAAAGTCAAGACTGGTTACTTCAAGGCGTGTCAAGAGGTCATCTATATCTTGTTTTGTGTTGGCAAGAAGTGTAGTATCATCTGCGTATCTCAAGTTACTAATCAAGATATACATACATATATGATATAACCATATTTCATTTTTTTTTATTGTTGATGGGATTACGTTTGACCTTAGTTTAACCTGATGGAAAGTTAAGACAAAGTCTAAGATGGAACACGCTCACCCAGAAGATGCCTATTCACTCTTACCTTGAACACATCGAGGTCATATGCTTCTGGAAATACAGACGCCGGAAGAGAATTCCAGACTGAAGCAGTGCGAATCAGAAATGATTTGTTAAATCGCGAGGTGCGGCATGGAGGGAATTCGACTACATGTGGGTGAAATCCCATACGGCGCCTAGTACTCCGATAAAGAAAAGTCGAAGGGGGGAAAAGGTCATGGAGCTCAGCAGCACACTCCCCAAAATACAACCTATAGAAAATTGCCAGACAGGCGACCCTCCGCCGATGCTCCAAACTTTGGAGCATAATGTTCTTATTGTGCACCTCACAGATATTGTGACTGGCTATTATTCTGTGTTACTACTCGAGAAAAGAATTAAAATTATGTATTTTATTGGTTACTTCAGCTTTATGGACCATCGTAAAGGATTATTTCCTAATGCGGTATCGTAACAAGCCTAGGCTGTTTTGGGAAGAACAAGAATACGAGGGCTGTCTTTTAAGTTAAGTCGTTTGAAATAAGTATAGGCAAGCTATAAGATTATTAGTATTACCATTTATTGTATTTCAAAGAATTCTGTGCGATATTTAATACACGTTTCCATCCGTTTGAACCAGTTTTTAAAACATTTATTCCACTTCGAAGTGGGGGCAGTCAAAATGACCGATTTTTATGCGTCAACGGCTCTTTCCGGTGTGCTGAAACGTTGACCACGAAGACTTTACTTAATTTTGGGGAACGTAAAAAAATCGTTAGGGCTCAAGTCAGGGCTGTAAGGCGAGTGATCTGAAATTTCGACATTTTGTTACCACTTACCATATAATAAACGTGTTTTGACTCTCCTCGGTTGAATCACTGCAAAGTTTTGCGACACCATCTAACACGGGCTGTTTTTTGGTCGTCGCTAAGCAAATGTGGTATCCAAAGAGAAATGAACTTTTTTACGCCAAGTTCTTCATGCACGATGCTTTGGATAGTAGTCCCTAAAATGCCCACGGATTCCTCTATTTCACGGTATGTCACATGACGATCTTCGACGATTAGCTGCCGCACGGCGTCGACATTCTCTTGCGTCATGGCGGTTTTTGGACGGCCTTTACGTGACTTGTCACTGAGGCTAGAGTTCCCACGTTGAAATTCTAAATACCAGCGTTCTACAGTCCTAAGACATGGTGCTGCATCACTAAATACAGAAGTGATCTCCTAAAAGCACTGAAGTCGAGGTTAATCCCCTTTCAAAGTTGT
Source organism: Notocelia uddmanniana (assembly GCA_905163555.1). NCBI lineage: Eukaryota > Metazoa > Arthropoda > Insecta > Lepidoptera > Tortricidae > Notocelia > Notocelia uddmanniana. The sequence goes on along the minus strand of LR991058.1, from coordinate 25,743,883 downwards.
AGAAAATTAACGCACCCATATTTTCCTTTGATATTTCCATTTTTACAACCGACTCTTTGAACAGACGCTACAATAAAACTATTCGACCAATAAAAAAAGCTTTGTTTTGAATTCTGGATTCGAAAATATGAAAACGCCATTTGTTTTATTAATAATCGCGGGAGGTTTGCAAACGACACAATTTAAAAGGTAGCTCGTAGAGCAACAAGTGAGAAAGGTTTAACCCCGGGGATATCTCGACCTCAGATCAAGTAAAAAATTCACAAATCTCGTGCACTACACGACCATCAAGGTACATTGAAAATGAACTCAACAAAATAAAAAAATGCATTACATTTGCTAACGTTATGCCAATTTGGTTGATATATAATATATAAACATAGCTCACATACAAAATTCCTATTAAATTGGCAATTTCTTAAAGCACAGCCAAGTTACGGTAACCACATAAAAAGGCATTTGCCACTTTACTAATATTCACGCAAGATAACGGCGACTTCAAATTAACTCGACCTCCAAACTCCGACTATAACTATAACAAGAATTTTCAAAGTCGAATTTAACATGACACCCTAGGCCCCAGGAGAAGGATAAATTATATGATATCATAACCTTGATTATTTGTTTAATTTTCTCGCAATCGAAGTGAAAAGCAGATGTATAACTCATGTATAAAACTCATTTTATCCTCTACTTTATATCGACCCTTGCCTGCGGCTCGGGTTGATAAATTGTCTCGGATAAAATGGCTTGTTTTATGCAATCTCAATCAACTATTTTATTTGCCAAGGTTTTGGAAGATATTGGTCTTTCAAAACATCATTGACTTATCCACGAATTGCTATTTCCCGGGCACTGCAATAATGTGCTATTGTTGTCTCGAACTATAATTAATAATAATTTATTATAGAAACAATACATGTTTAATTTAAACAATTTGAAATATAAAACTAAAACTAACTACAATTGTACAATTGTGTTGATTTAAAAAAAAAATATATTACCTACTAATAGTCGTTCTGACTTTTTGACTTCTTTCAAAAAGGTTAGGCTACAGCGCAAACCCTTGACCCGATCGTCTTGGTTTTAGGCTCAAATTGTAAATTGTCCAGAGGAGTTTTGATCAAAATTTTGAAATCATTCTTCGTTTCCAAAATATCGAGTGCCTAAATGAAAAATCTGAGGAAATTGATTTTTTTTTTTCACTATTTCGGCCAAAACTTTTTCATTCTGAACTTTCTCAAATAATTCTCTTTACATCTTACACATCTTGTAAATACGCGTCTTTTGAGCCTAGTTTCAATATCATACCTTCACAACTCTCTGAAATATAAGGGGATCGCACTATTTCGTGAAATGGGACCCTATACTAGAGCGAACGAAAAAACATTTTCAATGTCAAAATATAGACGGAGCGTCACGAACAATAAAATGAAGCCACTTTTCTAAAGATGTGTGCGTATCAGTGTTACTACTGGAAGTAAAAAGTCCCTATAAATCTGGTAATTCGTTCAAGTTCTCTGATTTATTCGTAGAGGAGGAGGATAAACCAGGATAGGCTAATAATGAAGATGATGAATACTAGTAACCGTTAGTCACTAAACGTAATGGGATACTCAGCATCCTGTTTTGAACCCCTGAACTATTTCAATTCTGTTACCGTTACAATTCTGTTACAGAATTGAACTATCTACCTATTGAAACCGCATGCATGCTGTACGCATTTTTGCATTTCGCAAAAAAAACAATGATTCTATTCAATATGACCGGACTGTCAACCTTAAACGGGGCACAAATTAAAGTCTTTAACTGTACTACGTGCAAATTTAATTGCAAACTTAATTTTTGAGATTAATAAAATGACAGCATTTATAATGACGGTGCTTGTTTCTAATTACAGGAAATAAAAAGGCCATGTAGAATTTATTATTGAAGAACAAAGTTTTTTCAACTTAAATTAGTTACATTTTAACAGACCCTAAAAAACAGTGAGTCACATGCATTTTATTTGAGAGTTATTGAATGGGAATCTATAAAAATACGAGTAACTGTCTTTTCAGTTCGGTTTGTCACTTCATCTAAGCAGTGGTCGCAAACCGGCACATCAAATTAGCTGGTCGTTAACCGACCTATCGACCCTACACTTACGTTTGGGGTAACTAAAAATCATACTCTGGTATCCCTCGTGCTTTATGTTACGTCAATCAACGTCAACTGTATGTCGAGGTTTTGTGTTCCAAGCGAAGTAAAATTTATTCTCTAAATAGTGTTTTAAAGTATTAGTTCAACACTTACAAATGAACAGTTATATTTTTTGGATTTATTGCACGGCCTGGTGTTATTTTTGCATCTCTTAATCACGCAGGAGACCATATTTTCAGTGTTGGTTTTTGACGGTATGTGACAGGCTGAGAGCATGTCGACATCTACTGAATAGTTTTGAGCTTGGTTTTGGTTTGTGTATGTGTGAGTGAACGTGTATTTACTTAGTGGGCTTGGGTTTGATGGCTTCACTAGGTTGCTTGTGACACTCCGTCTATATTTTTTACTTGGTCTGAGATCTCGACATTAAAATATGTAATACATTATATTCACAGGAAAGACTAAACACTTTATTCTAAAATAATTTTTGATAAAATAAAAATCATCAAAATTAAATTATTTTTTTAGGTACGATTGGTACATTATTTCATAAATTGAAACTAATCCATAACAAAAGGATAATGCTATACTAAAAGATATACGATTAATCCGTTTAAATAAAATATATCTTCGCAAGACTCTATTGATGGTTATCAAAGAGTTGAGAGGATATTTTGCTCTAGCTGACTGTACCTTCTCTCCGTGCCAAGGTAAATAGTCTTTGTAAACATTCAAAGTTCGTAATTAAGTTTATTTGCCATAAAATTAAGTTACGATTGAGACTACTCACGGATGTTCACGCTACGAGTATTTCCTGTAATAAAAGTAACGATTATTAATTATTAGGAAAATTGTTTATTAAATCCCGGTCACAATAACCCAACCCTCGCAACGCCATCACCAAATCCCCACCCCGCCACCACCCCATCAGGCCAATGCCACGTAACATCAGTAAAATCGGGATTTTAAAAAAATGACACGGTTTTTTTTTTCTGGTATATGGAGTTTTGAATTGTTGAGAACAATATCGATTCCACAAGAAAAAGTGTTCCCAAAACGGTTTTGGGACATTGTACATTGTATAAATAAGTAAATTTAATGTACCTGCTTATAGCGGTAACAACTCGACATCTTCTAGAATCGATAGTGTTTGGGATTCTCAGTTAAAAGGCCACATTGTGTAAAAACAATGGAGTGCGACAAATTTTATGAAAATTATATTACGCAAACGGTTAGAACTCACGTATAAATTGTCACTCCGGGCGACATGTTTCGAACTCTTCGGGAGTTCTTCCTCAGGAAGAGAGGATTGGGCGCCGCCCTAATTTTAATCGTGACGGGGGCTGGGTGTAATGTTACCGCCAGCATGGAAACCTGTTATTCCGCTTATAGAGCGGAAAGTGTGTTATGACAATCGCGTGGACACAGTGAGTTCAGTGTGCTTGCCCTTGATCGGGGAGGATGATCTCCTACCACGACCTCAAACAACGCCTGCAGCACAGAACGGCCCCCCTACCCCACCCCGACGGCGCGTGCGGCGCGAGCTTTGCGGCGGGCGGCGAGGAGACTGTCAGTGTGCGAGGCGCGCTCGTCGCAGGTGCACTCGTCCTGAGGAAGAACTCCCGAAGAATTCGAAACATGTCGCCCGGAGTGACAATTTATACGTGAGTTCTAACCGTTTGCGTAATATAATTTTGAAATGACTCACGAAAGTTTAAATTCAAATTTTATGAAATTCGCTAAATAATTAAAATACTTTGCGTTAGCTATATCACACCATAAAACTATTGTCCTGTTCTCCTGCATGAGATTTACACGGCAAATTCGCAGCTAAATCCCTAGCTGAAAATATTTGTTCAGTAATTCTGCTAGACAAATATTTATGTGGTAAAGTGGTAAACTAAACGGAAGACCCGTTCAAAGGTGCGGTTCTGCGGCTAAGCCGAGGAATCATGGAACAACTTTATGTTTACCGTCCCCTAGTTTTATCTCGGGAGTACCGGATGTTGAATTTATCATGTTTAAAACTCAGACCAATTAAAAAATATAGACGGAGTGTCACAAGCAACCTAGTGAAGCCATCAAAACCAAGCCCACTAAGTAAATACACGTTCACTCACGCATACACAAACCAAAACCAAGCCCAAAACTATTCAGTACATGCTGTCACATACCGTCAAAAACCAACACTGAAAATATGGTCTCCTGCGTAATTAAGGGATGCAGAAATACCACCAGAACGTGCAATAAATCCAAAAAATATAACTGTTCATTTGTAAGTTTTGAACTAATACTTTAAAACACTATTTAGAGAATAAATTTTACTTCGCTTGGAACACAAAACCTCGACATACAGTTGACGTTGATTGACGTAACATAGAGCACGAGGGATAGCAGTTAACGACCAGCTAATTTGATGTGCCAGTTTGCGACCACTGATTAGATGAAGTGACGAACCGAACTGAAAAGACAGTTACTCGTTTTTTTATAGATTCCCATTCAATAACTCAAATAAAATGCATGCGGCTCACTGTTTTTTTAGGGTCTGTTAAAATGTAACTAATTTAAGTCGAAAAAACTTTGTTCTTCAATAAAAAATTCTACATGGCCTTTTTATTTCCTGTAATAAGAAACAAGCACCGTCATTATAAATGCTGTCATTTTATTAATCTCAAAAACTAAGTTTGCAATTAAATTTGCACGTAGTACATCAAAGTCTTTACTTTGTGCCCCATTTAAGGTTGACAGTCCGGTCATATTGAATAGAAACATTGTTTTTTTGCGAAATGCAAAAATGCGTACAGCATGCATGCGGTTTCAATAAGTAGATAGTTCAATTCTGTAACAGAATTGTAACGGTAACAGAATTGAAATAGTTCAGTGGTTCAAAATAGGATGCTGAGTATCCCATTAAGTTTAGTGACTAACGGTTACTAGTATTCATCATCTTCATTATTAGCCTATCCTGGTTTATTGTACCCTCTACGAATAAATCAGAGAACTTGAACGAATTACCAGATTTAAAGGGACTTTTTCCTTCCAGTAGTAACACTGATGACGCACACATCTTTACAAAATGGCTTCATTTTGTTGTTCGTGACGCTCCGTCTATATTTTTTACTTGGTCTGAGGTTTCAGAAATAGGATAAATAATAATTTCATTAAAATTATATCTTCCTATCTCTTTACAACAATTAATTTCCAAAATCTTGGACATAAATCAAAGTACATTTCGTGAGGAAGGGTAATAGCCGTAACTGTAATTGTAATTTTATTTCATTAGATGGTCATTCTACAGGACATTCGACCTGTTTAGCTTAGTTGGTAGTGACACTGCCTCCGAAGCTAGAGGTCCCGGGTTCGAATCCCCGCCAGGGCATTATTTGTGCATTTAGCACGGATTTTGTTCTTGGGTCTTGGATGTTCTCTATGTATTTAAGTATGTATTTATCTATATAAGTATGTATATCGTCGCCTAGTAGTACCCATAGTACAAGCTTCGCTTAGTTTGGGACTAGGTCGATTTGTGTAAGATGGTCCCCCAATATTTATTTATTATTTATTCTGTAAAATGATGATTTGGTCTCATTTACTTCATTAGTGTTTTCGCTAGCGTACAATTCTAAACGTATGCTGCTGCCATTTGTGTTGATAATCTTGAGTCTTGAATATCTGATCAGTGATCAGGTTTTTACACCAAAACAATAAAGTAATGTTTCGATATTTGTGAGTACCTTAGAGAGATTAAGGCCAAGGTGTGAACTTCCATGTGTCGTTAATTGTAAGTATCTAAAACTTGAAGAATACAAGCGTTCTGCTGCCTTATGTTATGTAAAATAAGGAAAGTAATTGAAGAGATTAATAATAACAGATTGAGATTTCTAATTTTGAATCTTGATTCATTGCATTACAGTTCAAAACTCGATTTGTACCAGTATAACCCGAAAGGACTTACAAGGTTATTTAATGAGTGTAAGGGTTGGGGGCTGTGAGAAAATTAAATATGTTAATGGAGTTGTAGCTAAGAATGGTTATTTTATTTAGATTTCAACTAAGTCCATGTGTTTCTCACTTCTAAGTTCCCAATGTGGGGTCATGAACCTTTTTTTCAGGAGTCTAAGCTTCTACTGTGGGGTCACATCCCTATACAATGCAAAGTTGAACTTGTGAAATTGACAGATTACTTTGTATGGGGATAGTGAACGTATTAACATTATGAAGTTAAAATAAGACACGCGTAAGGAAAATAACTAAAATGAGCACCGGACCGATGAATCCATACTGACAGAACTCAAAAGACCGATGAGATTCATCACCATATTATACTTCCGGAGAAGTTTCGAATATTTTTTTCACATTGCTAGAAAGAGAAGTGACAACCTAGAAAAGTTCTTACTGACAGGCACAGTGGACGGAAAACGACCCCTAGGTAGGAGCCCAATACAAATGAGACACCACAGGCTGTGATGCCATTCATGCTGCCGAAGACAGGGCAAAGTGGCACGATTTAGTCCGCTAGAAGATTGTTCGGCGAGGTCACGACCCACATCATTAAGGAAATACGACGCAAGGAAGGCGGAGAAAGGAAAGCAAGTTTTATTCATAAAATACTATTGATTGAGGGATGCCTCGTCGTTGTATATAAAAAAGTTCCTCAGTAGAAGAGTGTTATTGATGAAATAGCAATACAAAATGAAAGAAAATAATCATTTGATATTTAACAGTAGCTTTTCGGTAACTGAAAACATCTTAAGGAAACCAGTCTGACACAAGAAGGTCTAGTGGTTCCTCTGCGTTGGAAGATCAGATGACAGTCGCTTTCGTAAAACTAGTGTCAACGCCAAATTTTGTTTTTTTTTTTTTAGTTTCTTATAAAAATTGTAAGAGATAGAATTGTTAAATAATTCGCTTGCCGCCGCACCGCAGCGACCTCACCAATCAGGGTTAGAGAGAGTGTTGAGAGTGCACTTGCGAAAATTTAGTCTCGAGCTTGCCAAACGGGGTTTTGAATTTATTTTTCAAGCCTGCGATGTAATAAATATCTAGCCAAATATGTGCTAGCACTCATACCAAGCATAAATGGGTCGTACATAGTTTTAAAACAAAAACCGTCTCTTTTGTGGTCAATGGTGCAGTTTTCTGAGTATGTGCATGTAACATAAGTTATGTTATGTATTTCTGGCATAGATTTTTAGAAACGAGCGGAGTCGACGTTTTTGGTGCATTCCACGAGAATTTTGATATTTCTGATATTGCTAAGAAACTGATTTTTGTTCTGATCATATTACAAGGCTGACGTAAAGATGACATTTTAGTGGAACCACACTCCGGGTTGCGTGTTCGCCTCCCTTTCTTGTATTATTATTAATTTGATGCAACACGAGTATTTGCACAAATACCCGAAGCGGGGTTTGATCATTACTAAGCTGCCATATAAAGCGCCTTACGTAATTGACATTCTCTTCGATTGCCCTTTATGCGGATTATGAGTCCACCCAAAATTAGACTTTATAGCCCTACAGTCCGGCCACGACTGCGCAAATTATGGCGTTTTATCTGTTCATTGCACGGTCGAGACGCGCAACGCACTGCGGTTAGTTAGGATCACACGCAATGTATTAGGAAAACCGCTGCCGCTTCCGCCGCCGCTTGAAATCTTAGCCGGGCCGCTTCGTCACCAATAAATAATTTTCCAAATCGGTTAAAAAATGACGGAGTTATGGAGTAACAAACATTAAAAAAAAAACATACAACCGAATTGATAACCTTCTCATTTGAAATCTTGAAGTCGGTTAAAAAGATAAAGATATCATAATTATTTACAAGCCTTCTTGTACACGTGAATGTGTGAACTCGAAAAGTTGTATTAAAAACAAGCACCGAGAATAAAACAAGTAGGTATCTTGTAAATTATGCAAGAAATCTAATAAATTATGAAGACAATTTAGGAGCTGACCACCGAAAACCGGCGGTGTTCCGTTAAAACATAATAATTTTATTTCCCTGACATTCCGCTAAATTATTACCCTAAATATTCAATTTTCTTTCTTGAAGTGTATCCCGGATTTCTTTAAACGGCTTTTATATAAATACTTGCCTTTGCTCGCGACATTGTCCGCGTATATTCGATATTGTAAATTCCATTAAGTGGCCGGGCCACACTGCTGCGTGAGCGAGTCCCACTCGCATTTGGCCGGTTTTTTTTTGCGTTTACACGAGATGCGCGCGCAAAACTTTAATGACATGTATACGCGTTGACGTCTCCCCTTGACCTGTCAACCGCCGCGCTGCTTGCATTTACACGAACGCTTCGGAACGAGGGTTGAAATGGCGCTAGGCGTTTCCCGCGGTCCGAACTTTATGTGTAAAGGCCGTTATTTCACGCGCCAGTCCAAAACCTCCATCCAAACTCCAAAAATCGTTTGTACATGCACAGTTCGGACTGCGGGCAGGCAGAAATCACGGATTTAACCGCCATCCAATCCTTTTTTACGTCTTGTGTTTTAATTATTTTCTGTATTTGGAACGTTTTGTGTAAATGACATTAAATAATAGTATATTACGATACAAGTGCAGAGAATAGGAAATATGCAACGAGTGGTAATAAATTAAAACAAGACCGAAAGGAGTGTTTTCAATCGTCACGAGTTGCGAATTACCTATTCGCACGTGTATCGTACAACGTTTTACAGTAAATATGGCTCTTGAAAGTTTCGACATATGAACGTAATCTGCTAATTACCGCACGAGTGCGATAATGTAGTACCTTGTGTCCGCAACCTCGTTTGCGTGTAATTATTATCCCATCATAAGCATAAATGTGAATCCCATCAAAATCATAAATGTGAAAATGGGAGCCAAGTTCAATATTAAGAATATGCCATGCTTGGTTCTCGTCCAAACCGACAAAAGAATTGAAATCTAAATGGGTGCCGAGTTCCGTAGCTTCTCTAAAATAGTGCAAAGTCCGGCACTACATTATTTACATTAAAACTAATTTACTGCGGCTTAATGCATTTTGAGCTTTAACTTGGCAGTTTTCTGAAATATCCAAGAGCTTTTATGGTATTATAACATACTGCATAGAAAACTGCCAAGTTATGGCAGTTGGGTGTTGATGATTCCGTTTGGACAAACAATATTACGTGTATTATATATTTTTAGTAGTATTAAATGTTGTGGACTAGACTTTGTTCATCGGCGCATCCATGCGAAAGGAATATAGACCTCGTGAATCCCTTCGTATTTCTACAAATTCAAATTGAGTTTCAGGCTCGACTGAAAACGAATGTTCAAATTCAATCTCAGGGATTAGGCAGCTGAAAATTTTAACAGTAAAATTGATGACAATGGCGATGTACAGTCACCCTATTTGATTTCTGGGCCGCTTCGTACCTTGTCACAGTGACAATAATGATGAGATCTCTAGCAGCTTTGTTTAAGGTTAATAAATGTGTCTACGTTAACTTACACCTTTGTTTAGTTTCAACATAGGTAAAATATAATATAATGTTTATTTTTCCAGTGTGGTGCCGGGTTATAATAGCACCACCCCCTTTCTTCCCTTGGGTGTCGTAAAACTCGACTACGGGAACCAGGTTAAAGTGTGTTGTGGGCGATGGGCTAGCAACCTGTCACTGCAATATCTGGGGCGCCAAGACGAGCCAAGCGAAGCGCAAGGGCATTACCTACCTTTTCTCGAAGTGTTTCGTCGTTTTTTGAACCCTCATAAAGTTGGTTTCCGATGTATCAGATAGTTTATATTCTCAGGATATGACGTCAATAATAGACTAATTAAACTTACAAAGTCTCAATCGAATAGCTCTAATACTTTAGATTTTATTGATATCTAAAATACACCGATCACAGACACATTCACTGACACACTGATGATCATCAAAATGTTTGGCTACTTCCTGAAGTGCTAGAAATCTGAAATTTGGTATGTAATCTAAGTATAGTATGCAACCAACAAAAAAAATCATAAACATTTCGCCCCCCATCCCCTAAAATGGGTGGGGGTGGAAGTTTATATAAGACTTTCAGCAATTTTATAAAGTGTACACGGGACTGTAGACAGTAACTAAAAAACCTATTAATAAGACTGCCTAGCAACTTACAAAAAGAACTGAAATCCCACCAAAAACATGCCATGTAAAATGTTGCCAAGACGACCACATAAGGTTTGCCCTGTGAAAAAGATATCAGATCTCATGTAGAGCCAAGCTTCTGAATCTACACGGCCTAACTCTACCGACCCTAACTTCAACAAATTCTACATATCAGTAAATATGTATGGTTTGGTTGTTTCATTACTTACTTCAGATCAGAAACTAAATATTCGCATCACCTCCACGACGGTAGCGAAACGACGAAGCCATACATATTTACTGATATGTAGAATTAGTTGAAGTTAGGGTCGGTAGAGTTAGGCCGTGTAGATTCAGAAGCTTGGCTCTACATAAGATCTGATATCTTTTTCACAGGGCAAACCTTATGTGGTAGTCTTGGCAACATTTTACATGAAATGTTTTTGGTAGGATCACATTTTTTCCATTTATAAACCTGCAATTGCTAAAAGTGGCACTGAAAACTTATTTTCATGTGCTCTGCCTACCCCTTTTGGGAATATAGGCGTGAGTTTATGTATGTATAAAACCCCGGTTAAAACCCGGGGTTTTTTATTCGGGTATTTCCTAAAACTACGACCAAGACCACCGGGGGATGGGCAACAGCATCCCCGGAGTGCGGTACGGTGGAGATATTGCGAGCGCTAACCCGCATACCAAGCGTGGCGATTATGCCATATACCCCCGTGAAATTGGGGGAGGCTTATGTCCAGCAGTGGAAGTCCTTCGGCTGATATGGTGGTGGTGGTGGATGTTTATTTTCAGACTACTAGATCTTTTTCCGACAGAGTAGCGGGTTGGCCGTGTCACCGCCCGCCAGAGTCTCCATGACTGCGTACTGAAAAGTCGTGGGATCACAAAGACAGAAAGTTACCTGTAAGTAATACCAGGGTATACCGGGTAAGGACACTCCATACAAAAGGTACATCCGCGGCTCACGCACACATAGACGCGGCGATGTGTGCGCGGCCGCTTGTGCTACGCGCTAAATGATTGACGTGTCGGCCGGTCTCCGCCGTTCTAAGTCGGGGCCGCCTCGCCGTCGCGGCAACACGTTTAACGTAAAGTCAGGCCGGCAATTACTTCGCGCGACAAATTAAGTCAAGTTACGACCGTCACTGTTATGTTTATGGATGTTTCAATTCATAAATATTGCCGACCACTTGAGTCTATTTATAATAGTGTGTAATATTAGGTATGAATTACATAGGAACGGATCAAGTAAGAGCACGTTGTACCTTGAATACCTAAAACACTTAGTACTTATTTTTAAAAGAGAAATAAATAAATGATAATAATATTTTTAATAATGAAAAATATATACTTAATAATGAAGTTCGTAATAAAGTAGTTCATTATTTTATGTAGTAATCATTTAAATACTATTTTATGGAATAATATGATTTCTTAACTAGAAAATTAAGTAACTCTTTCTTGAATAGAATATATGTACTTACTTAGATCATGAATGTTTGGGATGTGGAGGAATTGGAGCCCTATTGCTGTCACTTGCGTGTCCGTCTGTCAAACATTTTGTTCCGAAGATTTTTTTGAATTCCCGTTGACATATCTACTTGAAATTTAGTGATTTGTTTATCATTACGTATATTTTACCAGAAAATACCAGTACATTAATAAATCAGATTTTTTTTTACTTGTACGGAGCACTCGGTGCGCGAGACCGACTCGCACTTGGCCGGTTTTTTTTTTCATTAATTTACTTAGACACGCATTTTTATCTATCTATTCAAACGAATAATATAGGAATGATGCTAATCACATGTCAAAACAAAGAAAGACGTTTTGTACAACCCTGCGTCCGAACGACTACTTATTACCGATGACGTCACAACTGCTCCTAACGGCCGCACTGTCCCTACCCTATTTACCCTGGTAATACCGTAGATCTTTTCCCCGGCAGAGCAGCGAGCCGTCCGAATCAACGCCCATCAGAGTCTCCATGATCGCGCACTGATTAGTCGTGGAATCACGAAGATAGAAAGTTACCTGTAAGTAATACCGCAGATCTATTCCCCGGCAGAGCAGAGAGCCGTCCGAATCACCGCCTGTCGAGAATCTCCATGATCGCGCAGATAGAAAGTTACCTGTAAGTAATACCGCAGATCTATTCCCCGGCAGAGCAGCGAGCCGTTCGAATCACCGCCTGTCGAGAATCTCCATGATGCGCAGATAGAAAGTTACCTGTAAGTAATACCGCAGATCTATTCCCCGGCAGAGCAGAGAGCCGTCCGAATCACCGCCTGTCGACAATCTCCATGATCGCGCAGATAGAAAGTTACCTGTAAGTAATACCGCAGATCTATTCCCCGGCAGAGCAGAGAGCCGTCCGAATCACCGCCTGTCGAGAATCTCCATGATCGCGCAGATAGAAAGTTACCTGTAAGTACCTATAATACCGCAGATCTATTCCCCGGCAGAGCAGAGAGCCGTCCGAATCACCGCCTGTCGAGAATCTCCATGATCGCGCAGATAGAAAGTTACCTGTAAGTAATACCGCAGATCTTTTCCCCGGCAGAGCAGGGGACCTCCAGAATCACCAGCGCAAGAGTCTCGGCGCCCACGCCCAGCGCACACCATGTTGTCCGTGATCGCGTATTGCCAATACGAGCGCCGGCACACCCCTTGCTGGATCGTCGATACCTGCCAATACAATAAAAAAATATTCCTTATTGTTAACCATGAGAAAATAAAGCCAAACTGCCAATGTAAAATAAGCTTCTGTATGAATTTTTAGGACTTCTCTACAGTTTTATAGGTCATGATGGGCAAATCCCACTATCCCACTAATATTATAAATGCGAAAGTTTAGATGTTTGGAAGTTTGTTGCTCAATCACGCAAAAACGGCAAAACAAATCAAGGTGATTTTTTGTATACTCACAGTATATAATCTGGATTCACTTATAGTCTACTTTTTATCCCGATAATCACCCTCAAAGGGATGAAATCGAGGGTCCAAATATGGTCTATGAAACGGGGTGATTTAAATCCCCATACGCCATTCTAAGCTTTAAGTTTCAGCCAATTGGGAGTATAACGGCGTGTCAATAAATTTAACTTAAGCCATAGCAGAATTTGACGTATTGTAAACAAGCTGACGTTTCGAAATGTCAGAGCCGAAATATCATAATTCCTTCTGATTGATGACGCTATTTTTTAGCATAACCTTTAAGCAATTAGGTCTATTATTGCGTGTAAATCAAAATAAATTTGCGGTACTTTGGAATTGAGTGTCTTCATATGCTTAAATACAAAAACAGCTGCTTCAATGCAGTCTTTGTATCGTCGGTGTACAATTTAATTTTATCGTGTATTATTTTTTACGTAATCGGTGATCCTTCACACAATAATAACTGTTTGATATAAGAGATCACTTGGGCTGGGCAGCCCAATCGTCAACATCGACGGTTGAAGCACCTTAGATCTATGTACAAAGTAAATACAATATATATACTGAGATAGAGATACCAGTGAAATACTACACATAGATCATAGCGCCGTTGTGTATTTAGTAAGAACTAACCGCACGACCGCTGCATCCCTGTCACTTCAATATGCAAGTGTGATAGAGATAGCACCCAGTGACATCTGGTACAAACAAGTTAAACTGACATTGCCATAGAAAAAGTCGTACTTCGAGCTGAAAGGCCCCTGGATCTATGCTTATCCGTATACATATAATACAACATAGTACATATATACAATACAGCTGGATAAATCAATGGAGCGATTGGAGGGCTCTTGGCATCGAAACAGAACACATTTCAACAGTTTTAAGAATTCGTGTCTGTTTGTCTATCGGTTTATATGTCTAGGCATTGTGACTCTCGACCTTCAGCCTCACGTGCATTGCCGTTATGCTTCGGGCCTTCGGCCCTCAGCCTTACATGACGGGCCCGCTCTGTTGGCTACCTTGCCACTCTGTGTGAATGATCGGCATGAGGAGCCCGCTCTGTGTGAATGATCTGCCTTTGGACTTGCATGCCTTGCCCCTCTTCGGCCCTACATAAGGAGCCCGCTCTGCTGGGACTCTCGGCCTTCGGCCTCGCGTGCATTGCCACTCTAGGCCTTCGGCCCTACATAAGGAGCCCGCTCTGTTGGGACGCTCAGCCTTCGCCCTCGCATGCCTTGCCACTCCATTTCGGCCGGTTAGTCATCAACTTTACATGAAGAATCCACTCTGTTAGGAAGCTCGGCCTTCGGCCTCGCGTGTCTCGCCTCCCTGCTTCAGGCCTTCGGCCCTCAACCTTACATAAGAATCCCGCTCTGTGTGAATACTCGGCCTAACGCCTTGCATGTTTTGCCACTCTGCTTCCGAGCTTTCGAACATCATACTTACATGAAGAACCCGCTCTGTTGGGACGTTTTACGGAAGAACTACGTAGCGAGGCTAGCGAGACTTTTATCATTGTACATGTAATATTTTACGGACTTCATTCGTCTAGAATCGGTACATTTGATATTCTGAAATATGCTTATTCATTCGTTTTGAAAGCACGAGCACGTAGCACCAACTCCTGTTACAATCGGATACTTTTAGTTAAAGTTGTAGATGATTATATATACCTAGGACAGACTGTCCAGTTAGGTAGATCCAACTTCGAGAAAGGGGTTAATCGTCGAATCCAACTCGACTGGGCAGCGTTCGGGAAGCTACGGCACATCTTTTCGTCCAATATTCCGCGGTGTCTCAAGACGAGGCTCTTTGACCAGTGTGTTGCCAGTGATGACATATGGCACTGAAACGTGATCGCTTAGTATGGGCCTCATAAGAAGGCTCAAAGTCACCCAAAGAGCAATGGAGATGGCTATGCTGGGAGTATCTCTGCGTGATCGTATCAGAAATGAGGCCATCCGCAGTAGAACCAAAGTAACCGACATAGCCCTCCGAACCGCTAAACTTAAGTAGCAGTGGGCGGGGCATATTGCACGTAGAACCGTTGGCCGTTGGGGAGGAAAGGTTCTCAAGTGGCGACTACGTACCAGAAGGCGCAGCGTGGGTAGGCCCCCCACATGGTGGACTAAAGACCTGGTAAAGGTCGCAGGTGTCCGCTGGATGCGGATGGCAAAGGAACGATCATTGTGTGACTCTTTGGAGGCTTATGTCCAGCACTGGACGTCTTTCGGCTGATATAATGATGATGATGATTCGTTTTGAAAAAAGGATTCCTATTAAAATTTGCCGTGCGCGGTAAAGAGCATGTCATATTGAATGTAATCATTTCTTAAGGGGGTGTAAAGAAGGGTGAATATGGGTATGATGAGTATGGGTAATAAGGGTATGTATGGGAAAACAAATAATTCTAAAGCGAGAATGACTTCTACGCAGACGAAGTCGCGGGAAAAAGCTAGCAAGGAAATATATTACAAAGTACGACAAAATACAATGAAAGTTGAAACGTTCTCATCCTCAATAATTTAATATCCATTAGTTTGATTAATAAGTGGATGCCTAAATGAATGTGCTTTTATTATTCCTTTTTCACTAAACCTATCGTTCCCATAAGATACAGTTTCAATTCAATTGTTTTTATAATAGGGTTCAAAAGTGGTAGGCCACTTTCTTACCTGAGTGTATAACACAAATAGGTTTGTATCTATGTTGTATTTGCCTGCCTTGTCTTTATTTTCTGTCTGGAAAATAATAAACACAGAGACTGTACAGAGAAATAATAATGAGTCCTCGATTTTTTTGTAAATAGAGGATAATTTAATAACTGATGCAGTAAAAGTAGCTGATGAATTTAATGATTTCTTTTCGAAAATTCCTATAGACACTACTCAAAGTTAAGCATCGTCTACCACAATAGCTAAATCGCTTCTGGATGAGAACGTAAAATTGGTGTCACTAAGTATTTTCAAATTTCATCACGTTTCTCCTCTGTATGTACTGAAGTAGTGAAAGCGAAGCAAAACCGAGCTGACCTACTTACCTACTCACACTCGTATCAATTCTCCCTTAACACATTTCCTAACCTTCGCATTCGCAAATTAGTTAAATAAGATTTCAAGTCGACCGACATACTACAGACTCGAACTTTGTTGAACTCATTACTCGCATATAATTTATTTATGAGAAAGTTGAGATCTTTCGGATGCGGTTTCATACATATGTCTACTTTGATCTAATAAGTTTCAAAGAAAATCTGATGGTGTCAAAAGTATGATTACCACGTATATACCGACGGTGGAAAGGAAGAACCACTTAAGCGACATTTTGGTCGAAAATGAGTTATATATATCATTGGAATTAGCGTTTTTTTCTGCGTCGTTTGAATTGGGTTTCACGGCGATCCGATGACTTATATATATGTCGCTTAAAGTAATTCACGAATGAGGCCTGAATTTGAAAAACCACCCCTTATGCGACACACAATTTGAATAAAATATTATCTGTGTCACTTAAAACCTACTCCAAAATATTACCACAGTCGTATAAATTATTTTTAAAAAGAGTTCGTTTCCGATGTAATGTCCCTTAATTGATTATTCCGGGCACATATATCTTGAATTCTGTACTTAAGTGGTTCTTCAAAACTGCTTAATAAAACGATTGTCGGTTAAATGAATGTTACGAAAAATTACGTTGTTATTTAATTGCTTTAAGCGACACTCCTTACCGCGGCCGAACCTGTCGCTTAAAGTATACTTTATAAATGCGATACGTCGGTTAAGTGGAGATTGAAAATGGTATGATAACGGTATAAACGCGATCGCCTGCGAGCGGCCATGATTACCACCCACACTACAATGTTTACTGTGTGCGTGCGGTTTGAGTGACGCCGGTTGATCCGACACTTCTTGATCATTGTTATACTTTTACTTTATAGTGAGCTAGGAAAAAATAAAATCTGATGAGTTTTACATGTTTTATTTTATTAAAATTATGTACGCACTTATTAAGTGTCTCCTAGGTACGTATGTTACTAATTGGCATTGACCTACTTTTGCTCCCATCAACCATTCCGGGGAAAAGACATTTCTGATAAAAGAACTTTAACTTTGGCTCCATTTTCTCCTTCCAAAACTGGTCAGCTTTATTAATTCTTACAGTCTTAAACTCTGCTCCTGTCCACACCGCAAATAGACATATATTTTTTGGCTTAAAACGAAATAAAGTTTTTGTTAATAATTTAATTTTATTCACGCTTTTCCACGACGTTAATAGTATTTAATAGTATTATAGCCGCGACTTTACTTAAGGAGTACGAGTAAACGTGAGACTTAACGAGTTGCGCAGAGCAGAGCTGGTGTTAGCTCTCCTTTTGCAGACCTGGAAGAAAATGTTATAATTTGTACAAAATAACCTAGACAAAGAGAAAACCCTACCATTACGATCTTGTGATAAAAAAAAATTTAGGTACATCACATCTTTACAAAATAAAACCGGCCAAGTGCGTGTCGTACCACGCACAAAGAAGGGCTCCGTACCGACACCTCCTAATCTACATTTAGAACCACTATACAATACGTTGAATCAAAAAATGTCGTATCTTCATAGGAAACTCACGACACTTACGCCCTTTTGTTTTGGCAAGACAGTTTTTCAGCAATAACTCAAAAACCATTTAACCTATCTTGTTCAATCTAAAAATCGTTGAAAGTATTAATTAATGTACATCATCTAGCTAGACTTTTTTCAAAATTTCAAACCGAATAGTTTGGATATTAGAGGGACACATTTATTACGACTTTGACAGATCCATAGATACCCCACATCCGGGATCCCTATACGAATTAAAAAAAAATTGACCCCCTCCTACATGCATGGGGCATTAAACTGGTGGTGGGGAGGGGGGGCAACCCATACATGTAACAGGGGGGTCAATTTTTTTTCAATGTACATAGGCGTGTGGGGTATGAATAGACATTCAAAAATGACACAGAGGTTTCTAAAATTTTTTTTCATTTAAGTCAACCGTTAGTGAGATATTAGTAATTTCCATACTATGAAGTTTAAAATTATGAAAAAATCAAGATAATCTAGACACGCGGCAGCGTGTCCAGCCAAGTTCACCCCAGGAACTGGCGGACAGCAGCCGTGTAATAATAATAAATAATAATAAATATGCTTTATTGCACCACACAAGAGAACAATGTTACACAAAAAATCTTACATAACTAGTAATGGTAGCAACAGGCGGTCTTATCGGTGTATTATATTACACGAACCGTTTGGAGCCACTTTTGACCGTCCAATAACTCCAAATCTATCTAACATAAAAACATGAAATTTGGTACATATATTAAGATCCGCTAGAACAACTAGGACCCCAAATTTCATAAATATAGGTTTAATAGTTATTGAGATAATAAATTCCAAAAAACGGCAATTTTACCACTGACTTACTCACTGACTCAGTGACTTACTGACTGACTGACTGACTTACTGACTAGTAATCAAAAACCTAACCCAATTCCAGATGACCTAGAAAGCTGAAATTTGGCATGCAGCTTGGTAATTATGTGTATTCACCAGAAAAAACAGAAAACAGTGATTTTATTATTAACTAGCTTTTGCCCGCGACTTCGTCCGCGTATAATTTGTTCTCGCCTTAGAATGATTTGTTTTCCCATACAATCTTTCTCAAGCTCAGGTGGACACCAGGAACTTAGGGGTGATATGTTGGAGAACGAAAGTCACGAATAGATCGGACTGGAGATATTCGCTTGACCAGGCTAGCCTAGGGCCCACCCGTGGCTATAACGCCTCAGATGATGATGATGATACAATCTATCACCCTTATTTGCACCCCCTTAAGAAATTATTTCAGTCAATATGACATTCCCTAGAAATCCTATTGTCAAAACGAATCATTAAGTACCGATTCTAGACGAATGAATCTCGTCAAAAATATTACATGTACATTGTACAATGATAAAAGTCTCGCTACGCAGCCGTAAAACGTTATCCCAACAGAGCGAGTTCTTCATGTAAGTATGATGACCGAAGGCCGGAAGCAGAGCGGCAAGGCATGCGAGAATAATCACACAGAGCGGGCTTCTAATGTAAGGATGAGGGCCGAAGGCATGAAGCGGAGAGGAGAGACGCGCGAGGCTGAAGGCCGAGCCTCCCAACACAGTAGATTCTTCATGTAAGGTTGATGACTGGAAAGCCGAAGGAGAGTGGCAAGGCATGCGAGGCCGAAGGCCGAGCTATGTCGTCGCCGAAGATCCAGTTGCCATATTAATGAGGGTAAATTGTACTCCATTCGTTCGTTTTCACGTGATGCCTAGACATATAAACAGACAGACAAACAGACACAAATTCTTAAAACTGTTGAAACGATTTCTGTTATCGATTCTAAGTATCCGCAGCCAACTTTTTTTCGAATATCTTCCATGTACAGACTTTTGACCCTCTTCTAAGTGTACATCTAAGATGCACCAACTGTCTATGCTGACGATTGGGCTGCCCAGCTCAAATGACCTCTTATATTAAACAGTTTTTATTGTGTGAAGGGTCAACAATTACGTAAAAAATAACGCACGATAAAACTAAATGGTAAACCGACGATATAAAGTGTGCATTGAAACAGCTGTTTTGTATTTAAGCATATATGAATAAAAACAATGCCAAGGTATCGCAAATGCATTTTGATGTACACGCAAAGTAGAACTTATTGCGAAAAGGTTGTGCTAAAAAATAGCGTCAACAATCAGAAGGAATTATGATACTTCGGTTTTGACATAATGAATCGTCAACTCGTTTACAATTCTGCTATGCTTTAAGTTAAATTTCTTGACACGCTGTTATACTCCCAATTGGCTGAAACTTAAATCGTAGAATGGCGTATACCACCCCGTTTCATAGACCTTACTTGCATCCCCGATCCCACTCGAGAACCTTTCCTCCCCAACGGCCAACGGTTCTACGTGCAATATGCCCCGCCCACTGCCACTTAAGTTTAGCGGTTCGGAGGGCTATGTCGGTTACTTTGGTTCTACTGCGGATGGCCTCATTTCTGATACGATCACGCAAAGATACTCCCAGCATAGCCATCTCCATTGCTCTTTGGGTGAATTTGAGCCTTCTTATGAGGCCCATAGTAAGCGACCACGTTTCAGTGCCATGTGTCATCACTGGCAACACACACTGGTCAAAGACCCTCGTCTTGAGACACCGCGGAATATTAGACGAAAAGATTTGCCGTAGCTTCTCGAACGCAGCCCAGCCGAGTTGGATTCGACGATTAACCCCTTTCTCGAAGTTGGACCTACCTAACTGGACAGTCTGTCCTAGGTATAATATATAATCATCTACAACTTCAATTAAAAGTGTCCGATTGTAACGGGAGTTGGTGAAGTGCTCGTGCTTTCAAAACGAATGATTAAGCTTATTTCAGAATATCAAATGTACCGATTCTAGACGAATAAAGCCCGTAAAATATTACATGTACAAAGATAAAAGTCTTGCTACGCAGTTCTTCCGTAAAACGTCCTAACAGAGCGGGTTCTTCATGTAAGTATGAGGGCCGAAAGGAGGAAGCAGAGTGGCAAAACATGCAAGGCGGAAGGCCGAGAATTCACACAGAGCAGGCTTCTTATGTAAGGTTGAGGGCCGAAGACTTGAAACAGGGAGGCGAGACACGCGAGGCCGAAGGCCGAGCTTCCCAACAGAGTAGATTCTTCATGTAAAGTTGATGACTAACGGGGGGAAATGGAGTGGCAAGGCATGCGAGGCCGAAGGCCGAGCATTCAAATAGAGCGGGATCCTTATATAAGGCTGAAGGCCCGGAGCCGTGTGACACGCACGCGAGGCCCAAGGCCGAGCGTCCCAACAGAGCGGGCTCCTTATGTAGGGCCGAAGGCCTGAAGCAGAGTGGCAATGCAAGCGAGGCCTAAGGCCGAGAGTCCCAACAGAGCGGGCTCCTTATGTAGGGCCGAAGGCCTGATGCAGAGGGGCAAGGCATGCGAGTCAAAAGGCAGATCATTCACACAGAGTGGGCTCCTCATGCCGATCATTCACACATAGTGGCAAGATAGCCAACAGAGCGGGCCCCTCATGTAAGGCTGAGGACCGAAGGCCCGAAGCCGCAATGCACGTGAGGCTGAAGGCCGAGAGTTACACTGCCTAGACATATAAACCGATAGACAAACAGACACGAATTCTTAAAACTGTTGAAATGTGTTCTGTTTCGATGCCAAGGGCCCTCCAGTCGCTCCATTGATTTATCCAATATCTTCAATGTACAGATTTTCGACCCTTTACAGCTGTATTATATGTATACGGATAAGCATAGATCCAGGGGCCTTTCAACTCGAAGTACGAATTTTTCTATGGAAATGTTATTTTAACTTGTTTGTACCAGATGTCACTTGGTGCTATCTCTATCGCACTTGCATATTGAAGTGACAGGGATGTAGCGGTCGTGCGGTCAGTTCTTACTAAATACACAGCGGCGCTACGATCTATGTGGAGTATTTCACTGGTATCTCCATCTCAGTATATATATTGTACTTTGTGCATAGATCTAAGGTGCGTCAACCGTCAATGTTGACGATTGGGCTGCCCAGCCCAAGTGATCTCTTATATCAAACAGTTATTATAGTCTGAAGGGTCACCAATTACGAAAAAATAATACACGACAAAATAAAATTGTACACCGACGATACAAAGACTGCATTGAAGCAGCTGTTTTTTGTATTTAAGCATATGAAGACAAACAATTCCAAAGTATCGCAAATTTATTTTGATTTACACGCAATAATAGATCTAATTGCTAAAAGGTTATGCTCAAAAAAAGCGTCATCAATCAGAAGGAATTATGATATTTCGGCTTTGACATATCGAAACGTCAGCTTGTTTACAATACGTCAAATTCTGCCATGGCTTAAGTTAAATTAATTACACGCCGTTATACTCCCAATTGTCTGAAACTTAAAGCTTAGAATGGCGTATGAGGATTTAAATCACCAGTTTCATAGACCATATTTGCACACCCGATTTCATCCCTTTGAGGGAGATTATCGGGACAAAAAGAATACTATAAGTGAATCCAGATTATATACTGTTTAGTATACAAAAAATCACCTTCATCTGTTCAGCCGTTATTGCGTGATTGAGTAACAAATATCCAAACATCTAAACTTTCGCATTTATAATATTAGTGGGATTACAAAGTTATATATGTAGTTTTTGAATCTAGAAAACGGTACTGAAATTGCGGTTTAGAGTCACAGTTAATTAATGGAATAAATCATAATGGTGTTCAAAATTTGAAGAGACCGTGGTGGCTGGAGCGCACACTGGGCAGCGCCGCGGCGCAGCGCTTGCGTTTACTTTTTTTTTCAGTTTCTATCTTAAGATTTCACAAATTTTGAATGAGGATGTTTTTCCTTTGTCGGCAAGTATATGCTTACAAATTTTCATTCTTGTAACTCATGGATTATAGGAATTCCCATACAAAATTCAACCCCTCTTTTTACCCCCTTTAAACCCAAATTTGCACAATTTTTATAGCCTAAAACCTGACCGGGTATTTACTCGACAGATTAGTAAAGTTTTCATCAAAATCCGTTTAGCCGTTATCACGTGATGCGCGTTCATATAAACAGACAAACAGATAAACAGACAAAAATTTTAAAAACTGTTGGAACGTGTTCAGTTATCAATTCTAAGTATCCCCAGCCAACTTTTTTCGAATATCTTCCATGTACAGACTTTCGACCCTCTTCAGCTTTATTATATATATAGATTTTATTATTATTATTATTTATGCTAGTTACCTCAGAACTCCGTCACTTATTAACCGATTTGGAAAATTCTTTTTTTATTTGAAACGGTATACTTTTGGGGTGGTCCCATTGTCATCGGGTCAGAATCCGATTATAGGGTCCTGGAGAAAACGAGGAAACTCTTCAAATGTTTAAGGTGCACCTAGCGGTTTGGGTATTTTGTATAGTAACTCGTGCATTCGCTCTGGGAAAGCACCATTGGATGAAGTTTGACAAAAAGTAATGATATCCCATCAAAAACATAAATGTGAAAATGGCAGCCAAGTTCACCGACAAAAGAATTGAGATCTAAATGGGCGCCAAGTTCCGTAGATTATCTGAAGAGTTGCCAAGTTTTGCACTAGATTGTTTACAGTAAAACTAATTTACTGCGGCTTAATGCATTTAGAGCTTTAACTTGACAGTTTTCTTAAATATCCAACAGCTTTTATGGTATTATAACATACTGCATAGAAAACTGCCAAGTTAAGGCTCAAAATGCATTAAGCCGCAGTAAATTAGTTTTACTGTAAACAATCTAGTGCCAAACTTGGCAACTTTTCAGATAATCTACGGAACTTGGCGCCCATTTAGGTCTCAATTCTTTTGTCGGTGAACTTGGCTGCCATTTTCACATTTATTTTTTTCATGGGATATCATTACTTTTTGTCAAACTTCATCCAATGGTGTTAGATGTTTTTGATGGGATATACATTAGTAAATCCTTTCAACGATTTTTGGTTTGAACAAGATAGGTTTAACAGTTTTTGAGTCATTGCTGAATAACTGTCTTGCCAAAACAAAAGGGCTTAAGTGTCGTAAGTTTCCTATGAAGATACGATCGTTTGTGATTAAATGTATTATATAGTGGTTTTAAATGTAGATTAGTAGGTGTCGGTACGGAACCCTTATTGTGCGTGGTCCGACACGCACTTGGCCGGTTTCATCATTTCGTGACACGATTTTTTTCTTTAAGCCCGACCGACGATTACGACTACGGTAAAACTCACATCGTTTTAATTCCAAAACTTTGATGGACTTTTGTCAAAGTTGGTCTTATTGACTGAGCGAGCGAAGGGAGCGAAGCGTCTCCGTTTCAGGTTTCGACAAAAAATCTTTAGTATGTCTGTCTGTGTGTCTAGATTTTCTCCTCAACAGTTCGCATTTCTCATCAGAAATGTTATATAGAATTCTTTTTACGAGTCAGTTTTTGGAAATTTTGAAATTTGAAAAAATATACAAAATTTTATCGTATGTATGTCCGAATGTTCTTCTCTGCAGGTCGCATATCTGGGTCGAAATTTTGACATTTGGAAAAAAAAATTGCGAGGTTTACAACTCACGGAGCCACTAGTATTAGTTGGTTTGAAGCTTACCGGTGTTAAATGCTACGACAGCAGCGTGATAACAAGCCGAGAATGATTTATTCAAAGAAAAAATTACTCGTTTGCAACTTACATAACCCCTAGGCAGTATAAACATAAATAATACGTATGAAAAATATTTGGTAGCATTGTGACTTACCTTCTTGCTTGTCTGGCCGCAGTATTATTGAATTTTTTCGTTCCAAATAATTTGCGTTTATTGCCCATTTCTAAAATAAGTTTCTGTGAATAATGTAATTTTTGTTAAAATATTTTATTGCTGACTACTTTTTTTGACAATCGTCAACTAAAAGACTATATATCCTATTGAAAAAAGTCAACATTAGAAAATGTTTGTAAGTTTAAAATGGAAATATCCTAGCTAAAAGATAGCTCTGACGCGTGTTTTTGGAAAACACGTCGACAAAAACCTGGTTGTTTTAAATAACCGTTTATTGAAATAGAATTATAGCATTGCTATGGTCTAGAATAAGAGTTTATCTATACAAAACAGTAGTTTACATTGACAATGTAAGCATGTTACGCGTTAATTTCATTCCTAGATATCTCGCATGAGACTCACAGCGCCATCTACCGGCGAAGTATGGCAAGCAGTGACATAACGTCAAATTCTAGTTTGCCCTAAAGCTGCGTTCGGTTGTAATGTTGGTACGGTGAATAATTAATGTGTTTTCTAGTACATTATAGGTATTTTAAGCCTACACAGTTTATTACTTTGTTAAAAGTTATCGTGGTAAAATTGGAGAATAATTTTTGTCTTCATGCGGTGAGCGCATTTGGTGTAAATGGCCCATACTCTGTAATGGTCTTGAAATGGAACGCGTCGGAACGCATCCGTTCTGATTTTGACATCTGGAGAAAGAGCGGTGAGGCCCACAGACATCATCTGTCACTCTCTGTCAGGATGCCGTGAGCAGTGCACACGTATTTCTGAGGGCACTCGCTAAGGCTTCGGCCATTTTTATAATTTAGAGATGGGTGCTTAGACCCAAACGCATCTCGTTGAAAATAACTCCAACGACACAGTGAACAAAAGGTGAGTGCGTCGAAGTTTGTCGTGAATCGAGTGATCGTGTTATTTTTGCGGTTACAAGGCCGATCTTAACGAAATCTGTTGTTTTTTGTCGCAGCCTAATTTTAACATTTTGACGAAATGAAGTGAGGACATCGTGGTCGCGTGTGGACCGTCACCAAGCCTAGACTTGAATTCTTGCCAGGTAAGATGAGCAGGATTTCGTTTACGTAGTCTTCAAAGAGTTTGCGTTGAGAAGTCGTGCACGAGGTTGTAGTTCGAGGATTAAATGTTTTGTGGTTTTCAGTGATTGTTGTGCTGGCCGCTACCGGCGGGCCAACATAGGCAATTGAGCGGTCGAAGGGCGTGGCGCGAGACTTTGCTGACGTCTCTGCATGGCCCACCAAAGTCACCGCGACGCGGAGTCACTTCTTGAGGCTTCGTGGACCGAGGAGAGACAGGCAGAGGATCTGCATGCAGGCGCCGCAATCTTTTAAGGTGATATCCATCCGTAACTTTTGCTCCGTTCTCTTGAACATGCCACGTGTCAACGTAGTGTTACGTCATAACAAGCTTCACACAAACACAATTCACGTTAGATTAAATTAAGGCGCTAAGCCGGTCTCATCTGATATTTTATTTTTAAACTCAAAGTTAATTCTTATCTGTCCTCGGTCAGAGATATAGTGTAAATCTCTAGGTAGAAAGCCCTGCCTAAAACATTGTGACTTGCATGATAGCATTAAGCCTACATTAAGGTATTTTATTTCTTTGTATAAGCCTGTATAAGCCAAGAATGTGTGTACAGATTATACATACCGTTCGGTTTGAACACTAAACTTGTTTACATTTCTCTCACCTGTAAGTAATTCCTATATAAACTCTTTCATAGTTTTGAGTGATAAACTATGTGGCGCCCTCTTCTAGTAGCACTATATGGTGACAGCTGAAAACCTGAAAGTACCTACCTCCTGAGATTCTCTACCTAACCTAGCTAGTGCGGTGCATGACATCAAGTGTGGACGACTCTTACGAGCCCGTCAAGTCGCTCTCACACTCAAGTGACTGACAACCATCACAGCTTGCTATCATGCACGGTTGCACGTTACAAGCAAAATATGGCCTTTGAAAAAACCTCGAGTTTGCTAAAACGGCTTCGGCCGCCGACGAAACCATGCTACGTAACCGGTTACGTGAGAAGAATTGTTTTTCTTGCTACGAAACCAGTTACGTAAAAAGAGGTTTTTTTCTTCCTACGAAACTAGTTCGAATTGAAATGAAACTCGATAGTGTAATGTGTGGCAAACAACCGAATACTTTTAACGCATAGCCAGCATGCGGTAGATATGAGAGGGCACGGGGAATTGGTAATGGCGAAACCGACTCAGATCGCGGATAGGTTAGAAGACGGAAGCGGGAGCTTCGCTCCCGCTTTCGTCTTCGAGGTTTTTTTTTATAAAAGAGCGGAATAACTTGTTTTTAAAACTTTTGTAAAACCTATATGACGAAAAAATATTATACTTTGAACTTTATGAAATTTAATTCAATTCGAACTAGTCGTAGGAAGAAAAAAATCTATTTGTTCGTAACTGGTTTCGTAGCAAGAAAAACAATTCTTCTCACGTAACCGGTTACGTAGCATGGTTTCGTCGGCGGCCGAAGGGGCTAAACACCAACTTTTCGTTCGTACCCATTTGATGTCGGTACAGTGAACAATTTTTGGCGCGAATTTCACGCGAATGGTGCCTTTACTTATACAATGGAATGCAGTGGGTCGCTTCAGTCAGCGACGAACACCGGAGTGCGGCGGTTGTGTCGCCGATCGCTGCCTGATTCGACTAGGTATGTACGACATCTAACGTAAAATTTGTTTTATTATTAAGTTTTTAGCTGTGTTTTATTTATCGTAGTGATTATATGAGACTAGAGTTCCATTATGTATACCTTTCTTTGAAGTATAATTGAAATTGATTTCCGTTCATTTGAGCATAATATGGTCAGATACGCTTAAGGAACCCTAATACCATAGTTAATTTTATAATAATCGTAATTTTCTAGTTATTTTATGTTTTTTTCGTACAACAAAGTTAAATCGGTCACTAATAAACAACGGTATAATGGTATCATCATCAACTCACCCAAAAAACTGAATATAATAATAATTATATAAATATTAATGCCAACCGGTAATAGTCGCAAACAATAATGGATGTATAATTTCATTAATTAATACACAGGTGTCTCATTTTGTAGCTTTGTCTCAATAGTCAAAAATTTTTGTAATGATTTCTGAATTTTAAAGAACACTGGAATGTACCCTGAAATTAATGGAAATGAAAAATACACGGTGTATAGTTATACCAGACAGTATTCTACACATTTCAGTTTCGTGTCACGATGAGGAATATGACGAAGAGCGTACGTAATAAACATTGTGATGTTGTATTTTATTCTAATAATACTTTACATTATACTTATCTATACTTAAAAAATTATAAACCCAACATGATTGTGATATCAAAAACTGCCTAAGTGCTTAATTATTAACTAGTTAAGTGTTACCATTAAAACATTGTGATCATTGTAATTTGTATATTTATACACTTCACAAAAAGTAAATAAGTAGGCTAGCTACTTAAGTATTCTTAACAATTTATAAACACAAAACTATTGTGATCTCAAAAAAGTGCCTGAGTACTTAATTATTAACAAGCTAAGTGTTACTATTAAAACATTGTGATAATTGTGATTTGTATATTTATACACTTACCAAAAAGTAAATAAGTAAACTAGCTACTTATTCTTAATAATTTATAAACTCAAAATGATTGTGATCTCAATAAAGTGCATACTTAATTAAGAGTTATTTGTTCGAAGTAGATTTATTTTATTATAATAAAAATACACGTTAATTTCGTATAAGTATTTTATTTTTCTCCTTAAAAAACGCACAATATAGCGTTTTTTAACCGCAAATATATTCTAAAATTTTCAATAATACGAAATAGTTTAAAAAAATATTAAAGCTAGCGTTATAATTCACAAAAAAGTGTCGATTTAGTTTCAAATTTCTGGTATACCACTTCAAATTGGCACGTAATAACTGCCCATACGACTGTTGCCTAATTGAATATCTTAGAGACAAGTTAAAGAAGGTAAGTGGCTTCA
This sequence comes from Notocelia uddmanniana, assembly GCA_905163555.1. Classification (NCBI taxonomy): domain Eukaryota; kingdom Metazoa; phylum Arthropoda; class Insecta; order Lepidoptera; family Tortricidae; genus Notocelia; species Notocelia uddmanniana. The sequence continues at coordinate 25,715,310 of LR991058.1, read as the reverse complement.
GTGAGTTTTATAGTACTATGATGATGTCGCTTAAATGGTTCTTCCGGGAATATTTTGAGGACCTTTTCAATTAAGCGACAACATTTTCAGGATCATGGTTTGGGGTAAATGTTTATTTCATAAAATAGAGAAAAATTAAATAAGATTATCGTCTTAAGAACTCATTTACCTATTTCAAATAGGAAAAAAGTTATGATTTTGTTTCTCAAAAAGAAAAATTTGAAACACTCTCCTGTACAATTCACTAAATGTCGCTTAAGGGGTTCTTCCTTTCCACCGTCGATATTACTTATAATAAGCATTAACACGTTCTTTGCGGTATCAGGTCTAAGAAAACAGGGGCACTAAAAGTACTATTTCTACCGTTGGTGATGCCGATATCTTCGTTATATAATGGAGTAGAGAAGTGACAAATATATTTTATATTAGTTTCAGCATGTAAATAGCACGTTTAAACATAGTTACGCAACTCACAGATTTATTCGATCTTATTACGCTTCAATGGACAGGTAGATATCTGATACAGCCCCAACTGGAAGTTAATAACAATGTGTTATAAAAATAATTTTAAATAAAAAAACCGCCTTCCAAAAAAGTTTAGTCGGCCTGTTTAGGCTAGTTGGTAGTGTCATTGCCTCCGAAGCTAGAGGTCCCGGGTTCGATTCCCGGTAAGGGAATTTGTTTCTGTGGTGAACAGAGACATTTGTTCCTGAGACTTGGACGTTTTCTATGTATTTAAGTATATATCTATTAAATATATCGTCGTCTAGTACCCATAACACAAGCCTTATTGAGCGTACTGTGGGACTAGTTCGATTTGTGTAAAAAAATGTCCCCTAATATCTATCTATCTATCTATCTATATCTATATGTCGGTACCATGTCCCTATGTAGTAATTATTTATATATTTTAGGAAGTGTATAAATATTACACAAAACCTCTAACCCACCCATCTAAACCTAAAAGTTGTCTGGAAGAGATCGCTCTTTAGCGATAAGACCACGTTTTTTTGTGAACAATAAAGAATATTTGTATTGTATTTATGATCTTGACTGTACTAAAATATTGGAATTATTTTGAGTTTAACTGAACCTAACTTTTGAATATCAACATTTTAATGATAACTCAAAAACCGTTAGACTTAACTTGTCCAAACTAGAAATCGTTGAAAGTATTTCTTATTGTTCACTACCTCATTTTTTCAGAATTGTAACTTTATGGTTTGGAAATTAGAGGGGGGAATACACTTTTTAAGACTTTGGAAAAGTTTGTAGACACATATATCATTTTTACAGGCCTTTTCATAGATACCACACATGCTATGTGAATTGATACTTTTTTTCATCCCCCGGTAACATGTATGGGGTGCCCCCCCTAATTTACCTAGTCTAGCCATAAGTTCTGTTACTGGCAGTTAACAATGATTTTAAGAAAAATAATAATTCGAATTTCGAATGTTGTGTTTTGACGTAAGTACTTGGATGTTTTTGCCACCATTTATATACAATATAATATTAAAATAAGTAAATTAATAATGGAGTGGGGTGTCAAAGAAAATAGAATTGCTGTGATTGCTCTGCATAAGGTAGGAATGGAGCCGTCCCACATTTTTGAGACACTAAAAAAGTTAGAGATCAGTCGAATGTTTGTGTATCGTACCATTCAAAGATACACCAAAACGTCCTCTGTCGATGACAGTAAAAGATCTGGCCGGCCACGTACTGTTAGAACAAAACAAGCCGTTAATGCTGTAAGGGCCAGAATTCGCCGAAATCCCATAAGAAAACAGAAGATCCTTTCTAAGGAAATGAAAATACCACCTAGGACACTTTCGCGTATAATCAAAGATGACTTGAGTCTTGCAGCTTACCGACGATATACAGGACATATGTTAAATCAGTCACTAAAGGACAAGAGAGTTGAAAGATCAAAAAGCCTTTTATCTCGATACGCACATGGGAAATATAAAAATATTCTTTTCACGGATGAAAAAATTTTTACTATCGAGCAGCACTACAACAAACAAAATGATAAAGTGTACGCACACAACTCTCGAGAAGCTAAAGAGATAGTTGGAAGGATTCAGCGAGGTCATCATCCCGCTTACGTCATGGTTTGGTGGGGTGTGTCGTATCAAGGCGTCTCTGAGATCCATTTTTTCGAAAAAGGAGTGAAAATTTCAGCTAAAGTGTATCAGGATACGATTTTAGAAACAGTAGTTAAACCACTAAACGACACAATGTTCAAAAATGTACACTGGACCTTTCAGCAGGACTCAGCCCCGGGTCATAAAGCTCGCACCACCCAGATTTGGCTGCAAAGGAATGTTCCGGACTTCATCAAGGCAGATGATTGGCCCTCTTCCAGTCCCGACTTAAATCCCCTGGACTATAAATTGTGGTCAGTGTTAGAGGACATGGTCTGCTCTAAACGCCATGCCAATATCGATTCTCTAAAAAAATCTTTGAAGGTAGCAGTGGCAAATTTCCCAATGGATACAGTGCGTGAATCTATAGACGTGTGGCCGGATCGTTTGAGGGCGTGTATTAAAGCTAAAGGCGGGCATTTTGAATAAAAAATATATTGTTTAGAAACCTTATTAACTTACCTATAAATAAACATTTACTTATGGTAAATTAATTACATCCTTTTAAAAATATGTTTCATTTCATTTGTAACAGAACTTATGGCTAGACTAGGTAATGTATTACATGCTTTGTATTTTACATCACTTTTCTGAAGCGGGTAGAATACAACTTCCTACCAAATTTCGCAATTGCTAATAGCCTCCGAGTAAATCGGCTGTGACATACGGACGGACGGACAGACATGACGAATCTATAAGGGTTCCGTTTTCGCCATTTCGGCGACAGAACTTAAAAAGAAACATACAACCGGATTGAGAACCTCCTCCTTATTTGTGAAGTCGGTTAAAAATAGGTTACTGCAATGAACGAACGTATTAACAAATATGGATCAAGCACAGAGCAGTTTGGCTCGCCTCCATAGACATTCCGAATGCAACGTTTCTTTTGTTTTGGCAGAGAACACTCATTGGCCTTAGGATAGGCGGCTTGTAACTTCCCAAAGTGAAAGTTTCTTTTAAATTTCAATGAGTTACCTATAGAAAATTGACATTCCTGTATATGTTAATAAAATAAATGAACTCTATTCTTCAAATTGGCCGCAATGGCATTGTTTAAGTCAAAATCTACTAGCATGTATGAAAACGAAGACCCCAGCTGAGAAAAAACGCCGAAACAAACTGGACAGTCAGTAATTTTCACTTCTAAAATAATTAAATCTGAGTATGAAAACAAAAAAAGCGGCCAAGTGCGCGTCGGGCAATGTCGGCTTCCGTAATGCGGATTTAAAATGTAAAAATCTTATGTTTACTCGTACTATGTATTTGACATGACGAACAACATATCTTACTTATTGTACAAAAGTTTACTTTTCCAAGCACATTTCTTAGTTTCGGCTATTACTCGTTAACCTACGCATTAATACCATGTTCTTTTTCACGTAGCCAGCAACTGTTTAGCTGGCAGAGGTTTTTGTAAGTAGCTTCCTGGCATCAAACTTCTAAATTTAGACAGCTCATTACTTGTAATTTTACCAGTAAAAGTAATAACTAGTCTTTGTGTTAGTTGTAGACCTGGCGAGTTGTGATGGCAGAGCCATTTAAAAACATATCTAAAGACTGAATTTCCATAAGTTTCTGGTCAAAATTTTAATTTTTGGTACAAGCTTTTATTTCCGACTGTACTTTTTTCCACAATCATAAACTACTTGTTGAGTCGGTTCCAATGAGCCCAAACACGATGGGATTATCTTGTGTAATTTAGGAATTGCTATGACCACCTTCTGTCTCCATCATCAGATTAGCTCTATGTCATAATAATATTGCATTGTCATCCGATTTATACATGCATGCAAAATTTCAGCTCAATCGGAAATCTGGAAGTGGGTCAAATTTAACTTGCAAGATTTGATTACAGACAGACAACGGGACAGGTGAAACTAAATAAAAGCTTGTAAAAAAACAGTGTCCAAGTAGCCAATTGCCAACCATCGGGCCAGTCAGTAGTAGTAGGCAGTGGCAAGTAGTTATTAAACCTGCTCACAGAATTTCAAAATAATCGGTTGAGATATGCGACCTTTAGAACAGAATATCCATAAATCCGCCGGACATATCAAACCATTTTTGCTGCAACAGAGACGCTACGCTCACTGGGTCAAAGATGGAAACATTTTGAAACTTAATTTAAATTTAACATGTCACTTTCACGTCTCTTTCTGTAACGTTACGAGTACAAATTTTTCTAAAGTTGAAATGTTTCACAGTTTAGGAAAATTATGAATATTTCAGAAATGGCCCATCGCTACAAGCAAGGTCAATTGGCCTTGCTTAATATTATTACAAACCAGACATTTAATTTGTCTTGTACGTATTATGCCTATTATCTATGGCCTATACCTAGCCAATATTCCAAGTATTATTGTCTAAGATTCGAGTGTTAAAGTTATTTTTTAATAAGACTTTCTTACAAATTTTAAATTAAGGGGAAAAAATTTTGCTCTGAGCAAGATTGAAACCTGCGAAGTCACGTCTCGCGCGTCTCAGTGTGTCACTCGCATTGTGTAAATTAGAAAAGGGGGGTAGATTATTCTCGTCTCGCGTCGCGGCGAAATAAATTACTTCCCGGGTTAGGCCTTCAATTCTGTATACAGTTGTCTCGTGTTGTTCCGCCTGCAACGTGATACTTTGAAGCCTGTTATAACGCACGTAATGACGAAATTGCACCTTAGTTATTATACACAATAACAGGTCTAAAGGCAAGATGTTAAGGGCATGTTCAGATATTTTTGCGCCTTGACTGTACTACGGCGGTTAGCCATGTTAAACCGGGAATTCACTGGCGAATAAATGCCTCACAACACATGCCTAGCTGCAGGGCTTAGTTGCTAGCTTCGCTGATACTCGTATGTCGCGCGATGTTGCTTTGTGTCAACAGTTATTATGTATTCTCAAACATGCTTGGAAATGGTCGTATTTTGTTTGAATGACGAACACGCGGAGAGCCTTATTTTAACCGCTCGAAATTAAAAAGTTAAATCTTAGGGTAATTACTTTCTATGGGCACCAAGTTGAATTCAATTGCAGGACTGAGATATTCATATTCAGAATGAATACGAGCTTCTAGTAGATTTAAAGACATTTAATGACCTAACTCTCATATATATTCTTCAGTTAGCGTCGAGTGCTCGTTCCGATCGGCTGTTCCGCGTCCTAACGTGTGACTCATTGTTTACGCCGCGCGAACGTGTCTCGTTCATACAATAACCAACCATAAAATAACTAATACTGGGACTGAGTTAGTAATCACATTATTTGCACCATGATTTGTTCAAAGTGCGAACTCGAAGTTACTGATGGTGTTTTATGCAATGATTGTAAAAGAATTCTTCATTTCCTATGTGCTGGTCTCCTGGAAACTACTCATCGCAAGATGACAAGCGAAAAAAAAGCGAGCTGGCGCCTCCTGCCGCGGTGGCGGAAATATTCCGACACCCACTATTGTAAAAAATGCGAAAGAAGAAAAACAGTCGCTCCCGGCGAAGACCAACAATACTCCTGCCGGTTCCGGAGACTGCAGTCTCTTTACTCAGCTCGAACAAGGATTTAAATCCGTCCTTACGGAAATCAAGGAATTTCGAGCCGATTTCGGCAACTTGCGGGCGGACCTGCAGTCTTGCAGGTCAATAAAATCGAAACGAAATTAAATGAGTTCGAACCCCGTTTGTCAGCTGCAGAGGACCGGCTTAGCCTATTAGAGGATAAATCCACTCTTCTGCCTAAGTTGCAGTCGGATCTAGATAAAGCCACGACTATCGTTTCCACCCTCCAGCAGGAATGTGAGGCTCGCGAGCAATACTCAAGAATGAACAATGTTGAGATTTCTGGCCTGCCTTTTAAAAAAGGGGAGAACCTTATTAGCATTCTAGAAAACATATACACCGTAGTGGGATTAAAATTGGAGGTTCAGTATATAGATAATGTTCAACGGGTGCGACGGTTCAATACTGTGACTAGCGAAACTGGCGGCGATAACGATTTCGACCGGTCGTCGAATATACGCGAACCGGCGGTGATCGTAAAGTTTACCCGCCGTATTTACAAGGATGAACTTCTCTCGGCGGTGCGTGCACGAAGGGGCATCATGACATCTTCTATTGGCCTTCCCGGGCCAGCTGTGAACCTGTACCTGGGTGACCACCTCACTCCGGCCAGTAAGATGCTACTCAAGCAGGCGCGTGAGCTCAAAAAGGATAACAAAATCGCCTACCTATGGATAAGGGACTGTAAAATTTTAGCTAGAAAATCCGAGATTTCAAAAGTTATGGTGATTAACAAAAACTTCAATTTTAACAAGTTTAAGTGACTGTTCTTATTAGTATTTTTCATTGTTATAAAAATAAATGTTCCTAAAATATGTAAATTAACGGTGCCCTATATGAAATCCTCAGCATGTCTTGCTAATGAAATCGCTTTTCTACCTAGCCGTATAAAAATAGTACTTATTTTTCATTTTACTCGCAACAGCTACCCTCTACATTTATCTTTAATATACTTTGGTACTCAGAGAGTACATGGTTCACTCTGGCTTTAATAATAATAAAAAATTTAATACTAATTCAAGTAATCTTATACTTATTGCCGGCTTAACTGTTAATTTAACAGGTTATTATCAGAATGTAAGGGGACTGCGTACTAAAACACTGTTTTAGTTATTAAACAATGTTTTACTTTATTATGAAGAACCAGTAACGCAAACACATAGTTTTTATTCGCAGGTCGCAATACTAAATTATGACTTTATATGTATAACCGAGAGTTGGTTAAATGCACACTTTTTTGACAGGGACATCTTTGACAGCAGGTACATTGTTTATCGTTGCGATAGATCAGCTGGCTCGAGCGGGGCGGAGGGGTGGCGGTCGCTGTGCGCCGGGAGTTCTTGCCGACTCCGCAAGACTGGCCTTGCCCCTCTCCTGCATCCTCGGAGTGCATATGGTTGTCATTACCTATATCACAAACTGACGGTCAAGGTCAAAGGTTCTTAAATATTTGTTGCGTTTACATTCCGCACGGGCCGCAGTATAGGGTTACATTGGAAAACTTTTTTGAAATCTGTAGTCAATTAATAATAGACAATCCAAACGATATTTTTCTTATAACAGGTGATTTTAATATTTCTGACGCACAATGGGTTGAAATGATTGTCACAAAATGACCTTAGCTAACAGCAACAGTTTTCCTCTACAATTGCTCAGTGAATTTTTATCATTCACAGGTGTTGAACAATATAATGGTTGTTTTAATATTAATCAACGTGTGCTTGATCTTATTTCTTGCAATAAAAATTGTATAGTTACAGTAAGTGATGACATTTTAACAACTGAGGATTTGCATCATAAGGCACTTCAGATTGAACTTAACTTAGACTATGTGCCATCGTTGAAACCGGCTTCGACTTACGTATATCGTTTTTATGAAGCTAACTTTAAACAAATAAATATTGAATTATCAAAAATTCACTGGGTCGAATATTTTCAAGGCTGTGCAATGGAGGATTGTGTACTGCTTTTTTATAACATATTAAACACACTGATTGACAGGTACACGTATGTTCCAAGGGTACCGCAACGTACATCGTGTTCAAGGCCCCCTTGGTATACTAAATCTCTTAGAAGACTTCTGAATGAGAAAAAGAAATATCATAAGCTGTGGAAGACTTTCGGTAATCTCTTAGATTTCGACACTTTTAAAACCGTAAGAAAAAGAATTTTAAAATTGGAGCCAATTTGTTACAGAAATTATATTAATAATACTATCAAATCAGTTTTTGTTAAGAGTTGTCTCCCACAGCTTATGCACTATAAAGGTATAACAGCTTCAAATGGTACACAAATATGTGATTTTTTCAATCAACATTTCTATTCAGTTTTTGAAAAACCTACTGCTAGTTCTGTTGACCTGAATAATCTTCCACCTGTAAATGATACAGTGTTTGACATGGACACTATTTTTATAACAAAAGACCTTGTTAACAAATACCTTAAAAACATAAACATTACTAAGGGTGCTGGTCCTGACGGTATACCTCCCATCATAATTAAAAATTGCTCCTCCAGCTTAAAATTGCCTATAACTTTACTTTTTGAGAAGTCTATCAGGGAGGGCTTTAGTTACACCGGTACCAAAAGGTGAAGTTAGCTCGGACATAGTGAAATATCGCCCTATATCAAAGTTGTGTCAGTTTGTCAAAATTTTAGAGAAAATTGTAAGTGATCAGCTTTCTACTGCTATGCGGCGTCATATTATTTCAAACCAACATGGTTTTGTTAGTGGTCGTAGTGTCGAATCGAATTTTCTATCTTATACAGAAGCCATATTAACTGCGTTAGATAACAACTGTCAAGTAGACGCTGTGTATACTGATTTTGCCAAGGCCTTCGACAAGGTCTGTCACGAGCGCTTACTTCTGAAGCTTTGGCATTTTGGTATACACGGGGATCTTTATCGTTGGATAAAATCTTATGTAGAAAATCGTTCGCAGGCTGTAGCCGTGAAAGGGCATATTTTTCATTACAGGTCTATCAGTTCTGGTGTACCGCAGGGTTCTCATTTGGGACCTTTGTTATTTGTCCTATATATAAATGATATCACTGAATGTATCAAAAATTCAAACATGCTTTTATACGCCGACGACAAGAAAATTTTCAGAGTCATACGAAATCCAGACGATTGTACTTTACTGCAAAAAGATTTACATAATTTCCAGACTTTTTGTAACGCAAATAATCTTTTCTTAAATCCAGATAAATGTTTTGTTATTACGAGTAGCTTTAGTAGAAAAAGGACAACTATTAATTTCAAGTATGATCTTTGCAATAAAGAGTTAACTCGTGTGAACCAGATCCGTGACCTCGGCGTAATAACATTGACAATAATATATTAAATAAATCATTTAAGCAGTTGCGATTCATATTGCGCGTAGGCAAAGATTTCAGGAGACCTTCGACGTATAAGATATTATTTAATAGTTATGTTCGTAGTCGATTAAAATTTGCTAGTGCATTGTGGAACCCGCTATATAAAATTCATAGCGATAGATTAGAGAGAGTGCAAAAAACGTTTGTAAGAGCAATTGATTATCGCACAGTCAATAAATACATAGATTACACTACCGCTATGAAAAGGCATAATATTTCACCCTTGACCTTGCGTCGCGAACGCACTGACGTTATAATACTGTATAAAGTCATTAACAACATCATCGACGCCCCTGAGTTATTAAAATCTATTTCATTTAAAGTACCCCGTCGTTGTGAGCGAACATGTAGAAGGAAGAAACTTTTTTATATTCCTCGTAGTCGTACTTCATACGCGAGAAATGGTTTCATCAGAAGAGCAAGCAGGATGTATGAAGATAAATTTCAAAAATTAGATATTTTCAACGACAAATTTTGTAGCTTCAAAAGATTGACCTTGAAGTGTATTAATGGGCTTTAATTAGATTGTTTCTTATTACCATTTATTCATATTTGTTTTATTTTTGATAGGATGTACGAGTATTTTTGTGGCTTCGATTTGGCAACTTAGAATTTCTAGTTTAGTTTAGTTCTTATATGTATAAGTTATATGGTTTTATACTATATTTAAGGAAACTGTAGGTCTATAAGTCTAATACCCTATATTGTAACAATTTATCACTATAAGAGACTGTTTGTTTCTAAATAAAGAAAATAAATAAAAATTCTAAATAAAGAAAATAAATATACTATTGGTTTTTGGACCATTTTGATGCATGGTCCTTTATTTTAGTAATTAGAATACAAAAAAGTATTCTAAAACAATTCCTTTCAAAATTGTTTCAACAGTTCGTCTGCAAGCGCGATATTTTTATAAATATAAATAATATCTTGTCAATTCTGTTAACTTAGCTGTGTCATAGCCATTATAATCAGAATTTGGAAAAGTATCACCTAAATAAAAAATATAAAAAAATGCTCTTTTTATTATATTATACATGGTGACATATAGATTATCACAAAATATTTAGGTACTTGGTCCAACTTACTAAAATAGTGGAAAATTTCGAGAGGATAATCATATTACTAGGGGGAAAAAAAAGAATTTTGTGGGAGCGCTCCATTTCTATCTCGAGCACTTTACGCACTGCAAATACTAAAATTAGATATGTTAAACATCACTGGTAATATCGTTATTTTATTATAGAAGCAAGTGAAGCGAGAAAAGTGACCGGAGTTTGTTTAAACAATCCGGCGTTTGTATGTTTTATAATATTATTAATGATTGTTCAACGATAACTCGAGTATCATTGATCGGAACATCGTGTTTAGTAGGCGGATAAAAGAAAGAATAATATTTTTAAGCTTGAACATCATAATAATGCTACAATATTTTTTTACTTTAGGTGTCAGTGGGAATTGTTTTAGGATATAGACAATACCCTACATACTTTAAGGTACAATTTGCTGTAAGTTCCTTTTTCCGTTGTCTGTTTTTTCCTAATTTAGAAAATAAAATAATTAAATCATCGCCAGCTCATTGGTAAGATGAAATTAACAGTCAGTGGGGAAGTCGTGGGAAGCTTAGAACAGAGCAAAGTGAACAGATCAACATGCAGACCCTTTTCTTCAACATTTTTTTTTTCTTTTTTCTTTTTGGAGGTATTAAGATATTTATTTATTTAACACACATAGTACAGTCCACATCAAAAGTAGCTACGCATATGAAGCAGCCAAAAGCTCTTATCCCTTATACTAAAGACTTTTGAAAATTTCAAATGCGTAGCTTACTCCCTGCACTAGGCATAAATAGCCTTGTATCGCAAGAGACCAAATAACTCTCATTAATAAAGTACTAAGATTCTTCTTCTTCCTCGGTCCCTCATTAATGAGGATCGCGACCACCTATGCTCGGATTCCATAGAGTGCGGTCATAGGCCATGTGGGTCGCACGCTGCATACTGCCGCCAACCACCTTTACAACATCAAACCATCTCGTGGATGCTCTACCTTGAGCACGCCTGGTGTCCAATTTACCTAGTATCATCGGCTTCTCTAGGTAATGTTTTTAATTCGCATGATATGTCCAAAAAAGCTGAGCGTGCGTTCCCGGTATATCTTGGAGAGGCGTGAGGTGATTTTCAGCTCCTCCAGTAATAAGGTAAAAGGAGCTAAACATTATCCAACCTTGATGTCATGAACGTGACGTTTAACATTAAATACAATTTAGGTAACTCGTCTTATTGACTTTATTTTCAATTTCCGTTACGAAATAAGGGATGAGTTGGACTGAGACTAATTTGAGAATGACTTGATAATTAGATATCACGCTCAAAAGGTTTCAAACTACTGTCAATTTAACTGCTAATGAAAAGATCAAAGTAGCTGCCTGAAACGTAAGAGGTAACCAACGCCATATTGATGCCTTTTGTCGCTAAAATATGAAATCCAAAACTTTTTTTTGCTCGAGACATGTCCGCGTGTTCATCCCCGATAAAGTATATCTCTTTTGGGGGTTGATATTCTGGATGAAATTCATGTATTTCAATACAACCAAGAACTTCAAATGACATAAGTAAGAACTCTAAGCCAAGTTTCGTTTAAATCCGCTAAATCGTTTGCTTGTTTGAGTAACAAATAGCCACACATCCTAAACAATATAATCATTCTCATTTATTGTATCGGTAGAAAACGCTTTTTACTTGTTATTTTCTGGGTGAATTGACACAATTATCTATTATGGCTGAATAGCATTGATTTTACATGCATTTTTCATAAATATCGCTTTTACGCAAATCGACTCAAGCTTAAAAGGGATATTTCTGATTACATTCCACTACACCACAATACAATAAAACCGGTCAAGTGCAAGTCGGACTCGCACACCGAAGAAGGTTCCGTACAACTAAAAAACAAATGTCATTTATCAATATATTGGGATGAGTTGGTAAAAATATAATATGATTGACGACCACCTTGGTTTAGTTGGTACTGGACTCTGCCTACGAAGGCAAAGGTTCCGGGTTCGAATCCCGGTCAGGGCATTTATTTGTATGATGACCACGGTAAGTATATTCCTGAATCTTAGAACTCTTGGATGTTTTTAATTTTATATATGTACTTAAGTATTTATTTATCTATATAAGTCGGTATATCGTCGCCTAGTACCCATAGTAGTACAAGCTTTGCTTAGTTTAGGACTAGGTCGGTTTGTGTAAAATATTTATTTATTTTATATTATTTATTAATAATAAATGTTTTATCACTAAATTTCAAGTTCATAGGTCAATGGGAAGTTAAAAAATTCTTGGGAACAAAATGTATGACACCACGCGCGTGACAGCAATAGGGCTGTGTTTGAATTCTTCGAAATCGAAAAATCGCTTCGTCTCAAACTTTAAGAAAAGATCTTTGCCATAATTCGAGTTCGAAACATTTTAAAATTTATAAGGCCTTTTAATTTTCCGATTGTTGGTTGAGTGACGGCTAAGTAATTGCGCTGCCACCTCGTCATCCGATGTTTTATTGTACGAAATAAATTAACTGGTGATTCGCTTCGAATTGAATTCGCTATGTAGTCTAAGATCCGGATCCGTCTAGCGCCGTCTAGTGATGTTAAAAGAAACCACGTTTTCAACATATTTTAACCGTCTCTACTACCTTGGCAATGCCTTAATGACAAAATTGGCCAATCTTCAGTTTTTTTTTTTTTAATATACGACTACTAAATTCCGATCCACGATATTCTCATTCTAGAGCGCTCGTGGCCCAGCGGGGCGCCCGCGTACCGGGTATTTTTGCATACCCTTTGTGAAGGACTGGAGTCTGAACTAGGTACAGACCTGTAATACAGATCTCCAGGCCCTCACCCCGGAAGCTAGTGGATTGGTGCAATCTTACAAGGTTAGATAGGTATTGTGAGATATACAGATGAACAAATGAAGTGTGCAGCAAGCATGCAAAGACACTGCAGCATATTGCAGTGTGTGTGTGTGTGTGTGAGTGTGTGTATGTGTGATGAAAAGGTTCATCATTTTACAACTCTATTTTAATGCCGTTAACGACGGAAAGTGACCATTAGTTTTGTTCCCGTTCAAGAAAAAAAATTGTGAAAAATCATCGTCATCGGCTACTTTCTTAAAAATATTCGTATAAAGGATGATTCATGTAGGCCGTTCCGTGTCCAGGCCGGCGCGTTTTCTATGGCAGCAAGGCTGCGGCCGTTGCGCGGTCGGGCAGCGTCCGAGCCCGTCTTGATGCTCGGAAGCGGCCCAGCGAGTCGCTTTTTAGTGAACACAAACGTTTGACGGCCGATCAAGCTACGGCCGAGGCTCGGAAGCAGCCTGGTCTCGGCCCGGCCCTGAAACGGAACGGTCTAGTGGAAATCATCCTTGACGGGTCTAACGCGTATTTATTTACCTTTGGACGGATTCAAATTAGGCTCTTCGCGTGTTCGTTTTTCAAACAGAATACGACTATTCTCTCGCATGTTTGAGAAAATAACATTAACGACTACAAGTACAGAATCACTGTGTGAAAACTATCTTGCGATTATTATCATTCAAGAATTATGTATCGGTGGGTATCCATGCTAACCACTGCATAGAAAAACAAGTTAATTTGATGTTTTACTTATTTATTTGTGGTCGTACAATTAACGTTTTATTAAACAAAAGAATCCTATCAGTAACTTTTAATTTACTGTCGGACTTTTTTTTAAATCTTTGCTGTTTATATATTTTTATGATTGTGATTATTGTTTGTAATTTACAATTTAGGTATTGTGATAAATTGATGGTTTACTGTCGATATATTGACACTAAGGTTGAGTTGCACCAACTTACGATCACAGAGCAATCAACGTTAAATATGGCGCCGGCAGCTGTCATCCCATAGAAACTTGTCAAACTTTATATACATTCAAATTTTAACGAACACCGCTTACGATTACAGGCGGTTTGGTGCAACCCAGCCTAAGCACGCCTAAGTTTCAAATCAAATCGTGCGGTTCAACTTCTTATAATACTGAAGAGTTCGAAACGAAAATAATGAATCTAGTTTCCAATTCACTACCTCTATTGTTCGAAAAATGTTTTTTTGATAAAACATTTAGAAATCCTGTAATTTTTTTCCCTTTTCATTTTCTTCAATACAATGTCGAGTCTAAGACTGCAGTCAACAAATACTTTTAAAGCCAACTCATTCAACACGTTTATTTAATCCCTCTTCATATTTTTTTTATCATTTCTGACTGTTTGTCTTATCTAAAAAGCTAATTCTGCGAAGCTATTGTTTCATTTTAAAATACGTCTTAAAATTATACTTATCACCATTACTTCTGAATTGCAAACGACTTAGATAGGCGCCGAGGCAAACGATAGCGAACGTTGATATGGAAATGACAGCGGTCCGCATTAAGTGGCATAATTAATGATATAAGGACCGACCCGGGTCAGAATAAATAATAGTACTTATGTCCAATGAAACTGATGCTTAAATGATGTGGTGGTTGTAGGACCGAGGCATGCCGAGGCCTGCCCAAAACACCGAGTAAGGCAATCCCGGTTTCCGTCAATGTGGTTCATTCTCCATTCAGTAGATCCACTGTGTATCTAATGAGATTTTTTTAACCGTTAAATACATTGCAATTCAATATGTATCTTAATATTTTTTTTATTAGATACATTTTAGCACTGGGCTGTGTGGAATGCCCGGGTATGTCCTAAAACTACGACCAAGACCACCGGGGAATGGGCAGCAGCATTCCTAGAGTGCGGTGGAGATACTGCGATCGCCAACCCGCATGCCAAGCGTGGCGATTATGGCATTTACCCCCCATGAATTTGGGGGAGGCCTATGTCCAGCAGTGGACGTCCTAGGGCTGATATGGTGGTGGTGGTGGTGGTGTGGAATGGATCTAGTGACATTATATTATTATTTGTCATTAAATTATCTAAAATGGATCAGATGAGAATACCTATAGTGTCCTCTCTAGACATTTCACTGACCAAATGTGGATCTTATGAGAATTTATTGCTATTAGATATATCCAAGTCATAGACAATAAATTTTACGAGAATTTTTCTTTCAATAGGTAAATCTATTTTCCCAGATCCATTAAAAATTTAGTGAGAATTTTACTTTCCGTAAATCCGTTAGTCCGATAAATCATGGAATAAACACTTTACTCACACTAGACTACACCTTCATCATCATCATCATGTGAGCCGAAGGACGTCCACTGCTGGACATAGGCCTCCCCCAAAGAGTTTCACAATGACCGGTCCTGCGCCATCCGCATCCAGCGGACTCCCGCGACTTTTACCAGGTTACCTGTCCACTTCGTGGGGCCAGCCCACGCTACGCCGTCCGGTACATGGTCGTCACTCGAGAACCTTTCCGCCCGAACGGCCATCGGGTCTACGTGCTATGTTGCCCGCCCACTGCCACTTAAGTTTAGCGATTCGGAGGGCTATATCGGTTACTTTGGTTCTGCTACGGCTGACCTGATGATTCCTGATGCGATCACGCAAAGAAACTCTCAGCATAGCCCTCTCTATTGCTTTTTGGGTATCTTTGGGCCTTCTTATGATTATGAGGGCCATAGTAAGCGACCACGTTTCAGCGCCATATATGTCATGACTGGCAACACGCACTGGTCAAAGACTGTCGCCTTGAGACGATGCGGAATATCGGACGAAAAGATGTGCTGTAGCTTCCCGAACACTGCCCAGCCGAGTCAGATTCGATGGTTAACCTCTGATTATACCTTGTTTGAGATTATTTATTTGTGGTTCTAGTTTTATTCCATTAATAACATTATAAAACTACCATTGGGTATAAATCCTTGTAAAAAAATCCTTATTTTATCCAGTTCTCTGTTTGAGCTGAGTGCATGCAGGACTAGCCAGAAACCCGTCATGAATACTCGGCACACTGCTCGTTGATATACTTTTGTTTGTTTTTTTTTATTATTTGTAAGTTGTAAAGCGGTTTTTATACAGTTCAAAAAACGCAAAAATGTGAGTCTGAATCAGACCGCTAGTCACCGCAAAATACGGCTGTTACCAAATTGCCACTGCATTATTAACTAGGCTACGAGTAAGTAATCTGATTTTTGTACAATTATAATTAGTGAAGCAGCGTTGGCATTTATAATAATGACAAAATGATTATCTCAAAGACTGATTAATTTATTAATGTATCAAATCAGTATGTAAGCCGTCGTGACGAAAATACTCTTGCATGTTACAAAGTGTCCGAGGCTCACGAAATATCATCATAAATTATGCAAGGTAAACTCGTACTTATAATAAGCCCCCGCGATGAAACACTAAATAATTTCTTAAGGCCGTGCAAGAAAAAATATCGCCTTAGTGTAACGAGTTCCCGAGCCCCGTTTTAGTGTAACGAGATAACAATAAGGATTAATTATCAGATAAAATGATTTTTGGCTAGGTTTGTGATTGTTTCTCTGACTGTATCCGTAATAAGTTTTTATTATCGATGTCGTACTTTTTTTATTAAAAATGGGATTGCTCTTGGCCAGCATCTAGCCGGGGGACAAAGATGAGTCCGACGATGAAGCGAGATCACCCAGAGGATGCCACTTGACTTTTTTCCACGATCATCAACCGCTCGTTGAGACGGTTCGAATTAGTCCAAATACGATAGCTTTATCTTGTGTATTTAGTTTAGGAGTTGCTATGGCCAGCTAGGATCAGCTCAGTGGTACCATAACATAATATTGTATTGTCACCGAACTCACATAAGTATGCCAAATTTCAGCTCAGTCGGTTGAAGGTATCTGCTTCAAAATTGAGTTGCAAGATTCCACCCGAAAAACACACGATGAGTTTTGCAAGAAAAAAATTGCATAAGTCAAATGACGAAGGCAAACACGACTCTGGTGGCCCCGTAGGGTCTGGATGCTCACAAACAGTTAAG
The DNA here is from genome assembly GCA_905163555.1 of Notocelia uddmanniana. NCBI lineage: Eukaryota > Metazoa > Arthropoda > Insecta > Lepidoptera > Tortricidae > Notocelia > Notocelia uddmanniana. The sequence goes on along the minus strand of LR991058.1, from coordinate 25,698,263 downwards.
ACATCCAGCAACAGCCATTACAGCCGCTGGAATGAAATCGGACCACAAAAATTACTTTCTTACCTGTGCCTCGTGCAGTATCCTCGTTCCGTGGACGTCGGTAGAGCGCTTCTTTCCCCAGCCCAGGATGACGCAGCTAGTGTGAGGCGCGAGTGTCTCCGTTTCAACGGGGAGACACGCAATCCCGTGCCCTAGGTCCGGCCGGGCGGTACCGGGTAACCTGATACAAAAAAGGATGGTAATTACGTTGTTGTGCTGCCTCAAGATGCCCGTGCGTCCTGAATGATCGCAACGATAAACGAAAAGGACTTTACTCAGCATATGCTGGCTTTACAGCCGGCGCTGATCTTTTACCAACACACCAAAAAAGAAAAAGCAATGAATACAAACAAACACACAGTGATTGAAGGTCATAAAAGAACAATCGAGTGTTTCCAATATAGGCGCACATATTTCATACAATCCTCCTTATATTCTATGTTTTTTATCAACAAAAAGCATTCCTAAACTAAGTTGTCTTGCACTTGACCGGTTTTTTAATTATACGTACAGGACAACTGCATGAAATAGAAATAGAAATAGAAATCATTTATTTCTAGAACATCAGTCACATCACACAAATATATACAAACAGTAATACGATACACATAAAAACACGAAGAACAAAAATATAAAACATAATTAAAAGAAGAAAGTGCCACGAATTGGTCCCGACTCAGCATAGTGCCAACCTTACGGTCAACGCTGGTCTTCCGTCGGGACCAACTGGTGAAATCACGGCGTATAACACACTTAAAAAGAAGAAAAAAACAGTAAAAAGAAAAAACATAAAAATAAAAACTAAACTCTTAAATAATACAGTCATAAAACAATTAAAATTAAACTAAAATAAAGAAATACAAAAAAACAATAACAAACATCAATAAGGAAATGACTGGGACGGTGCCTGCATGAGGCAAGCAGGGACGGACGCTTAGAGCATTAAACCAACGGACGTCATAAGGTAGCGGACGGGGATCGCACCGATTAATGATGTTAAGCAATTAACTGAGCGCACCCAAGCTTTAGAATGAAAGTTCACGAGTTCTCTATAGTATTTAGTTTTCGATCTGTAAGGGAAATACTAAAAAAGTTATAATTTAAGGCTTTCAGGATCCTCTCTCTCCTGAAGCTCACCTCTGAAGGTTGGGTACTTTTAGGATGTTCACCTCCTAAGGACCCCAAACTTATCCCTAACGCCAAAAGTTCTACCCCCGTCCATGCACTCTATACCCTTTTCTGAGAGTTCGTTGAATGGGCTATGTATATAGCAATTAGTAAGTATCTACGTGTTTTACTCTCGCTCGTGGAAAACCAGTTCTGTCAAGCTGGTTTAATTTGACAGACGATCAGATGTACTCTTTGAGTACTCATTGCAAGGATTATGTTATGTCAATGTCAAATAAAGTACATTTTTGTATACTAATTCATTTTTTTTTTCGCAATAGTGAAATGGTTACGAAAATGTAGAATGACTCGACTACTGCTTTCAAACTAGTTTCAGGCCACTAATTCCGTAATGTAGGTAAAGTAGGCTAAAACGATTGACCAATCCAAATGATGCTTTTACAGTCAACATCAAATGTAGATGATCATTTTAGTACTTTGTCGCACTAACGTAACAGTACTGCGACAGTTGGGATGCGTCAAAGTAGTGAAAGTGACAAAGTACTAAAATGATCATCTACTTTTGCTGTTGACTTTACGTAAAGACGATCTTAATCCGGTGCGAGTAGGACGACCTTGGCCCCTTATCAAAACAAATATAAAAGTTGACGTGTCAAAAAGTTCACCCCAAGCTATTCACGCAAATCAGTCTCGACCCATTTCACAGAGCGGATCAGGCCACTAATACTTTATTGTTGATAAATGAAGCTATACAAGTCTATGGCGTCTTTCCACTCTATTAACTAGTGTATAAATCGTATGCGCATTGTAATACAGATATATCCGAGGTCTTATACTTAGAAACGGTTTGGAAGAATCGATCAAAGATTTGATCATGTTTTTTGTATGTTCGAGCGATAGTTCTTTGCCACCAAGTTGTGATAAATCTTTTTTTTTCGAAATCAGGTACACTCAGTGTGGTCCCAAACAAATTTGGTGAAGATGCTGATGATGGGATCCAAGACGAATTAAGGGAAGTATTCAAATATGATATGGATGTCTCAGTGTTTTTAATAGTAAATCAAGATTTTTTCTCTCGGAAATCACAAATTTGGTTGATGACAAACTTCGCATATTTCAAGGTGAAACTAATCTTCAGGTATGTCAGGTACCTACTGGAAATACCTTGAGGGATCGACGGAAGTCCTTAAATATTATCGATCCTTATACACCCATTTGGCCATTTTGTCTATTAACCAACGCATTTGCTCTCGGAAAGCAGTTCAAGTGGTGAAGCGAATAAGAAATGTTAAAATTTACATGTTTATGGCATGTAGGTTCTTGACTTAAAATATTGAAGTGGTTATTTTAGGTTATCATAGTTAAAATTTAAATAGCTTACCTCAACATCGCAACATCATTGACGACCGTGTCAGCGTCGTATAGCGGGTGAATGACGGCTTCCGTAACCTTCATCTCCACCTCTCCCCGGTTCCGCAGCAGCAGATCATGCTCGCCAAGACGCACGTACAGTCGCTTCCGAACGCAGTGCGCGGCCGTCACTACCCAGCGGAGGGACACAAGGGTACCCCCGCAGAACGCTTCCTGTGAAGGTAGATGATACAATAAATATAAATTATTCTTTGATTACCATAAAAACCAAAAAATACTCGGAAAACAACACGCTACAACTTATTTTCGCTATTTTAAAATATTTTTAAAAATTTCATTAGATAAAGATCAAAAAACCGGCTAAGTGCGAGTCCAACTCGCGTGCCGAGGGTTCCGTACATCAATTGCGGGATATTCGGGATAGGTACATGCTGAATATCCCGATTCCATTAAATCAGGAAAAATCTTGTAAAAATTGAACGCCACAAAGTACAATATATATACTGATATAGAGATACCAGTCAAATACTCCACATAGATCGTAGCGCCGTTGTGTATTTAGTAAGAACTAACCGCACAAATGCTGCATCTCTGTCACTTCCATATGCAAGTGCGATAGAGATAGCACCCAGTGATATCTGGTACTAACATTTCCATAGAAAAATTCGTACTTCGAACTGAAAGACTCCTGTTGAACGCCATGGGTACAGCGCCATCTATCGGCGCATCTTGTTACTAATTAGCGTGACTGAATAACGCGTGAACCGATCTTAATAATTTATTTTTTGAAAATGAAATGAAAATTAAAATAGTTTTGAAAATAAACATAGATTATTTAGGTCATTGACATATTTTTAAAGTGTGTGTGTGCGTGCGTGCGTGCGTGCGTGCGTGCGTGCGTGTGTTCTGCAACAGGTAAGTGTTACTAATTAAGCTATTATAAACAAATCAAAATCAAAATCAAATATTTATTCTGCAAATAGGCCACAAGGGCACTTTTACATGATACATGTCAAAGCGTGTGCGTTATACAATTTAAAAACTGGCCATGTTACATAATAATATTGTTTTTTTTTTTTAATTGACATGTATCTTCAAACACAATTTATATTGTTAAATGAAATGAAATGATTCAAAAATATACTGTATACAATTCAATGAAACTAAATTTACAAATATTAAGGACGTATATTGAAAACGATCTGTGCCCGAATAAACAAAAGTATATAAAATTAATTTAATATCTCAGAGATGTATATGGTCTATGAGCGTCCAAATACGATTAATAACAATTATTTCAAAGTCCTTAGAGATGTAAATGGTCTCTAAGCGTCAAAATTAAAATAAGTAATAAAACAGCACTAATATAATATTCTTAGAGATGTATAAGGTCTCTAAGCGTCAATAACAATAGAACTAAGATTATGTCTCTCGTCAATCTACAATAAAATAACACTAGTATTAAGGTATTTACTATGCCCTTGCAAGGTATATGCAAAGGTGATTAAATTACAACCTTAGTTTAGAAATGATTTTTGTTTATAAAAAAATATAAATATAATCTAGATAGAGAAATCCTTATATTTTTCTTGTGTAATATACATAATTTATATTAATATTGTGTAATTATTAAAAAAAAAAAAACTTGGAAAACTTTGGGGATAATGGGGAACGGTATATTTTCTACATTTTCCTTCATAGATCGATATTTGTCCACCGTAAAAAACTGTTGCAGAATGTGCAATTCAAGCCCTTTCATATACCCCACTTGACATAGTCAAATTTTTGAATTGTATTTTTGACAACCCCCTTGTATTTATATTTCGGTAATTTTTCTTAGAAAAAAAAATGTGTTCACTGCCTTACTGGGTTAAGGATGATTCACAGTAGGCCGTTCCGTGTCCGGGCCGGCCCGTTTTCTTCTAGAGAAATACGCCGGCCGTTGCGTTTGCTGTCATAGAAAACGGGCCGGCCCGGACACGGAATGGGCTACTGTGAATCATCCCTTAGTCTTCTTTATAACTATTAACTATTCCAAATTTTAAATCGATAGCATAAAAATATTTAGCAATGTGACAGACAAAACGGACGTTGCCGTTACGTCACTTTTTTTGTACTTCGCTACAAACTTCATATAAAAGACGTTTTTGTCGTTTTATAAAAAAAATATTTGACTACCATCATCCCTATCGCGAAGATTTTTACGACAAGCTTGTCCCTGCGAGGTCGTTATTTTCCACGGAGCGAAGCGAGGTCTTAGATTCAACTACGCTTCTAAATCAAAAGCTAGTTTTATGCTTAATTTTTGGAAGAAGTTTGAGCCTATTAATTTATTTTTTATTAGTAGAGTCGAGATAAGTGGATGTGATAAATATAATAAACATTCACTTTTCCTCGACCTTACAAATAAGAAGGAGTTAAGGTAAATGTAATTTTATAAAGTTAGGGACATCTACTACTAGTATTCTACCTATATTAAGCTATTCAACTAGTTTCCTTAAAGCCCGTTCAGTATCTTGTTCGTTAAAAATACGGCCAGATTTAAATATACCAAAAAAGATAAGCATTCATAATTTTACAATAGGATGGAGTTTATGAGATGTTCCCTTTGACCCTTGTTGTTCTTGAAGACTGCGTAAATTCTGCCCGGTACTTAACGCGACTTTCTTTCAAATCCCGTCGGTACTTAGCGAAACTCGAATCGTCAAGGACTCTCTGTCGTAAAATTGATATTACCGACTCGTTACCATTGAGCTCTTATCTCGTTACACAATATATAGTAAGCAGCAGAAGCAGTTACGCGGGTGAACTGCTCAAAATAATCTACATACTCGTACCTACGTCTAATAAAAACATATTGTCAGTCAAATACTTGTAGACGATTCCTCATGGAGTCCTCCATCAGAACTCAAGCTTGACAAAAATGTGTCTTGAAAACTTAGCTTGCTTGACAAAAAAAATGAAGAGAACAAATCGCCAAACGTGAACTACGCGTCGGTGAAGAGTTCCGTTCTGATCATCATCAGCAGTTCCTCTTCATCAAATGTCACTTTTTTTGAAAATGCTTGATTAGTTCATGAAAATACTAAAATCACTATTTGTGTACCTTTCACATTTGAGGAGTTCCCTCGATTCCTAATGGATCCCATCATCAGAACTCAAACATGACAAAAATTAATCGTGAAAATAGAACTTGCTTAACAAACACAACTAAAAGGACAAATCGCCAAACGTGAATTTTTCGTCGTTGAAGATTTCTGGTCTGATCATCATCAGCAGTTCCACCTCATCAAATGTATTAATTGTATGATAATGCTCGATTTGTTGATAAAAACACAAAAATCACTATATGTTTGCCTTTAAGATTTGAGGAGTTCCCTCAATTCCTCATGGATCCCATCATCAGAAATAGAGCATGACAAAAATTAATCGTGAATTTAGAACTTGCTTAACAAACACAGCTAGGAGGACAAATCGCCAAACGTGATTTTTTCGTCGTTGAAGAGTTCTGTTCTGATCATCATCGGCAGTTCCACTTCATCAAATGTCACATTTTTGTATGAAAATTTGTGATTTGTTGATAAAAACACAAAAATCACTAAATGTTTGTTTTTAAGATTTGAGGAGTTCCCTCAATTCCTTATGGGTCCTATCATCAGAACTGCGTTTTGACAAAAACGAGACCAACTTGGTTATTTATACTTATAATCACAAAAAGAATTTTTTAAATCGGTTAAGAAATGACGGAGTTATGGAGTAACAAACACTAAAAAAAAAATTCACAGATCTCGTGCACTACACGACCATCAAAGTACATTGAAAATCAACTCAACAAAATAAAAAATGCATTACATTTGCTAACGTTATGCCAATTTGGTTGATATATAATATATACGCAACCACTTTACTAATATTCACGCAAGATAACTTCAAATTAACTCGACCTCCAAACTCCGACTATAACTATAACAAGAATTTTCAAAGTTGAATTCAACATGACACCCTAGGCCCCAGGAGAAGGATAAATTATATGATATCATAACCTTGATTATTTGTTTAATTTTCTCGCAATCGAAGTGAAAAGCAGGTGTATAACTCATGTATAAAACTCATTTTATCCTCTACTTTATATCGACCCTTGCCTGCGGCTCGGGTCGATAAATTGTCTCGGATAAAATGGCTTGTTTTATGCAATCTCAATCAACTATTTTATTTGCCAAGGTTTTGGAAGATATTGGTCTTCCAAAACATCATTGACTTATCCACGAATTGCTATTTCCCGGGCACTGAAATAATGTGCTATTGTTGTCTAAAACTATAATTAATAATAATTTATTATAGAAACAATACATGTTTAATTTAAACAATTTGAAATATAAAACTAAAACTAAATACAATTGTACAATTGTGTTGATTTAAAAAAATATATATTACCTACTAATAGTCGTTCTGACTTTTTGACTTCTTTCAAAAAGGTTAGGCTACAGCGCAAACCCTTGACCCGATCGTCTTTGTTTTAGGCTCAAATTGTAGCCGACTAAATTGTCCAGAGGAGTTTTGATCAAAATTTTGATATCATTCTTCGTTTCCAAAATATCGAGTGCCAAAATGGAAAAATCGGAGGAAATTGAATTTTTTTTCACTATTTCGGCCAAAACTTTTTTCGTTCTGGACTTTCTCAAATAATTCTCTTTGCATCTTACACATCTCGTAAATACGCGTCTTTTGAGCCTAGTTTGAATATCATACCTTCACAACTCTCTGAAATATAAGGGGATCGCACTATTTCGTGAAATGGGACCCTATACTGGAGCGAACGAAAAGACATTTTTAATGTCAAAATGTCAAATACTGCTGTGATCAATAGTCATCAGGAGTCTTGACTCATAGGATATTCAAACAGTGGTTGGAATTTATCATAAAGCTTTTGCGTTTGCATCATCATCATCTCAGCCTGTGTCAGTCTTCTGCTGGACATAGGCCTCTCCCATGGCACGCCACTGAGCAGTCTGTCCCAACGGCCGTCGGTTCTGCGACATATTTTGACCTGCCCACTGCCACTTTACCTTGCCAATTCGTCGAGCTATATCGTTCCGGGTGTTGGAACTCGTCGTGTCTTCGTGCAAGACGGTTCGTGAAGACCCTCAAGGGATCGCACTATTTCGTGAAATGGGACCCTACCTATCATACAACCGAATTGATAACCTCCTCTTTTGAAATCTTGAAGTCGGTTAAAATACAAAATTAATTTAGTATGGGATGGCGCATCGTTACTGACGATTTCTCAATGTAATTTGAGACGTTGGTGCCGTTAATAGAAGCCTAAGTCTTCTACGGTAGATGTCGCTGTACGCCTCCCAAAGGCGTTGTAGGAGGGAACTAGTGAAGCATTTCGTGCACGAGCTTGGTTGTTCCGATAGCTCAGAGGCTAGAGCGATTGGCCGCGTATGCCAAATGTCGCAGGTCCGGATCCTGCATCCTGCTCGGCGCATTAAATTTTTCAATTTTTTTCCCTTTAATTTGGAAAGTTCGACTTTTTTGGGATTGGTAGCTAATTCTGTCACTGTAATATATAATACATAAATAGCGGTAAAAGTTCAGTGGATGAAATTGCGTAATGAAGAATTTTATATTCGCTTTATTGTACTTTCGATGAAACGTATCCTCAATTGTATGCCTTTTAGACCTTTATTTGTAGATTATTCCGAAAATCAAATCGCATCAAATATGCCGCCTGTTGTCACCATTTCTAATATGACCACATCTTTTCACATTTTACTCTTGTATTTGTGGTGCAATAAAGAATATTATTATTATTATGTTCGGCAGTAGGTATCTTGCGTTATGTGCGTTTAGCATAAAGTTCTGTCCCGAATACGAAACGAATAGTGGGTCGCTTAGTGGGTCTATCTTACAAGGCGTATTGACTCATTTCAACAACTTGACAGTTGTCACTTAACAAAAAAAAATCGACATACATTGCTGGCTCGAGAAGTGAAACAACGCTGTCCAGTAAACTTTACTTGTGGACCCAGCAATTCACATCGATTTATCATTATCAGATCTCAATTGTCAAGTTAGTGAAATAAGGGCCAGCCCTGTCCCATTAAAAGTTTCTTGAATTGACACTTGTCTTCGATAACCTACCAGTGTAGCTTTAACTTATCAGGGTCCTTTACCACACGAAATATTGTACACCGCCTATACTAAAATGGTGAAAAAAGTCAAAATATTCACTTTTTTACTTTGATTGCCACTTCAGGTATGCATACATGCATACTGCATGGGATCTAGGTATTATGGGATGTATGAAAATGAGTTCCTTGAATGTTGATTTGTTCTGTCGATATACTCGTTGACGTCATCTTACTCTAGTAGATATTGTTTGTGGCAAAAAAATTGCAGCTAGGCTATTATAATCACTAAGGCAGTGGATCTTCTGTACCTTTAGGTATGGTAATAATAATTATTATTCTGTGAGAACGGTAAAAGAAAAAAGAAAGTTGATACAAACAATAGAAAATAGAGAGGGAAAATGTTTGGTCACCTTCACCTTGTACGACAGGATTCCTTTATAAGCACCATTAGGCCCCGACCCCCATTTGTCTCCCGTACGCTCGGCCGCTCTCGATTCTCCATACAAGCGTAGTTTCGTTCTCATTTTAAAACGCCGTGCTGAAATAACATGAAACTTTGTATACACAATGGGCTCCGCCATATCTAGGTCGGAAATTAGTTTCTGTTGATAGAAATTGGACAAAAAAAATACAGCGAGTATTTAAATTTTTTAGTTCTTGTATGAAAACCTTTATAATCGCTGTATTTTTTCTCCATTATAATATCAAGCAACAGAAACTAATTTCTGACCTAGATATCCTGGATCCCACTGTGTATACAAAGTTTCAAATAATTCCAGCATGCCATTTTAGAATAAGAGCGAAACTACGTTTGTATTGAGAACCAAGCTTACTGCGGACTCTTATAGAGGGGAAAATCGAAGGCAAGACAGGAGGATGAAGAACCAGAATAAAATACTTGAAGCAAATAAAAGATAAAATAGAAGTCGTGTTGTACAAGGAAACCAAGGAAATTGCTGTGGATAGGATAAGGTGGAGAGAACTGCATACTTAATCGACTACACCGACAAGAGTTTTACTCTTTAATTCATAATGATGACTGAATTGAAGTCATATTTAAATTTTCCATACGCGTTTGCTTCCGTGCGCTAAGCTACATAACAAATAAACATCAAAACGAGTACGCGTAACAAATGTAAATTTTATTCCAATCTAATACGTTTAGTCATAGGTATACCCTTTCATGCCTAAGTAAGTCTTTAAGCTGTTACAATCTATATTTGGACTCTACTTGGAAACACTTTAACGTTAAAGATTAATAAGACCTTGTTCTACCCTTTTAGTGTAAAATGATTAAACCTGAGTATTCATATTTAGTTTCATCTGAAGCAAAGCACTTTTATGTGTTCTTTCTAATTTAAACGTTCACGATTCGTGATAATTACATACTGAGTTACAGTTGCCATCAGATATATCGAAGCGAAAAAGGTGGTCAAAAATATCTGGACATATTTCTATTATCAAGGCGTTAGTAATAGTAGACACATGAGATGTAACTTATAATGGTTTTTGAACATTCGCGAATATGATTGATGATGCGAATATCTGTCGGTCATATTCGCGATAGCGAGTGCGCGTACGGATCGCTATCAGCATTCGACCGCGTGCGTGCCAGCGGGCAGCCCACAGGTTAGAGGGCTGCAGACATTACGCGCCACCGCCAGTGTAGGATAGGCACGTTAAATTCCGTGGGACCATTTTTGCAGGGTATCCCCCGACCCCGCATGGTCCCACTACGGTGGAGGCATCAAATGCGCATAGCGCCTGGCTCTGCCCCCAGCCCGTCGCCGACGGAGCGGATCTGCGAGAGGATTATTCTCGCGTTCACGCTCCGCTGTCTCTTTCTGCGACATAACGTGATCACTGATCACTGAAGGAGACCATCTCTTTCCATGCCTTTTCGCTGTCTAGCATCGCTATCAGCATTAAGCGAAAAGGTATGGAAAGCGATAACCACTATGCCGCGGGTGTTAGCAGTGCCAACGCCGCGTACGGTCACTCATAGAAACTCGCCGACTTGGCTCTACTGAATGTGCTCCTAGCTCAAATGCTGATTGGAATGTTACCTGCTGGCGTGGCAATGGGCAACTGCGTGTCAGGAAAATCAACACTCCATTTTCACTGTGAGGGTTACTCGGAGAAGCTTTTTAGAATTTTGGAACCTAAAAAAAGGCAGGCAATGGAAATGCAAGTCTTGTAATCGGAAAAATAAATCAAATAGTACGTCAAACATACCTAATTCACCATCACATAACGTTACGTTAAGGAAGAAAATAAATAAAAGCAGCACAACGGTTAGAGAACCGGTTCCCGTAACAGCAAATGCTCTACCTACTAGCCAAATTGCGCACATGGGCATTACTGCTGATTCCCCTGCGGGTTGTTTACAGCATAATGTGATCTCTTCATTAGACTGTCACAAACTTGAGGAGCCGGAGATACCTGTAGGCTTCAGCTCTCCAATTACTTCACTGAACACATCACCGGTTAATCCAAGGGCACATTTGCTTTCGGATCAAAAAATTATCACAGGAATGTTCACAATTAGATGCAGATCTATCTTCGGATGCCCATATAGTCACCGAACTTGACATATCCGTCAGTAGTTCGTTGGTCCAGAAAAAACTTTCGAAGAGTTTAGACTACACAGTCAATGATTTACTCACAGCACAGGCCTAGAAATGAGAGACGAAATAAATCAGCTCACATCTGAACTAGCCTCCACCCAAAGTCAACTTGAAAAAGTGACAATCGAAAATAATTGTCTTAGAAGAACCATTGACAAGCTACAAAAGGAAATTGGTACATTAAAACAACTATGCCAATCCTCCACAATGATATGCGTCCTAATTTTACTACATTTAACCATTCCGCAACTCCACCACCGTCAGGGGGCACAAAGGGTTGCTTAGATCCGAAGTGTGCGGCAGCTCTACAAAGTTTAGAAAAATTGGTAAAGACATCAGAGGACGACCTGAAATTATACAAAGAACAAATCGCGCATCTTAACACACAGCTTGAGTCGCTCTCACTGTCACGGTCACTACGCACATTATCTAGCGTCAAGCAAAACGGCAATACGATGGAAGGGTTTCCCTCGAGTCGCCCTCAAACGCGGGGGGATAAACTAGTAACCACCCCACAATGTCCAGCGGCATCGCAGATGGGCCAGTCCAAACTGTGTGTTATCAGTAACTACTCAAACTATATGTTGCAGTCGATGAAACAAGCATTTCCTACTGGTAATACGTGTCTATATCTCACTCCTGGGGTGGGAACACGCGAACTGTTTCGCGGCCTGCGAAATAAATTACACGATTTTACTCTTGGCGATTTCTGTGTTATTTATATAGGCGACAAGGACTTTAAAAGCAGTGTACACTATTATAGTTTGGTACAATTTATACAAGAAGAGCTAAGTGCAGTTCAAAATACGAACGTTGTAATTTGTTTGCCAATACTAAAAAACAATTATTATTCAAATCAGTTTAACACGCGTGTCGATACATTTAATAACCTACTCTATAATGAAAATCTGAAAAACGAATATTGTTACATTCTAGACTCTAATATGAATATATCATTGGACGTCAATATGTACTCTTGTTTAGGAAATAAAAATAAAAGAGGGTTCATTACATTATCCCATCATCTGTTGAGCCTTTTGCAATCAATTCGTATCGATGGCAACCAGAATCGTAACTTCAATTTATCAAAAAATAATGAACCTGAACCTAAGATCATGAAAAATACCAATGATTCGTTACCTATGACCAAGTTTTTTCGACCATGTAACTGATATATCGGGTAATACTAAGATTAAGTTTAACAAAATTGAAAATGTATTTAAAAATGTTTGTCATATCACTCCTACAAATAAGTTTAGGGTTATGCATCAAAATATAGGAGGGTTATTAAATAAAATGGATTTTTTAGAGATATAGGTTCAGAATTTTTGTCAAAAGCAACAAAAAATTGATGTACTGTGTCTAAGTGAGACGTTTGTCAAGCTGGGCTCGGAAAGTAATATCAAGTTTGAGAATTATAAGCTAGCTGCATCTTTTTGCAAGGAAAAAAGTCGAGGTGGAACTTGTATTCTTGTGAAAAAATCTTTAGAGTTTAAACCGATACAATTCACCTCAGATTTACCCACCAGCTGTTATTTTGAATGCAGTGGGGACGAAATAATAGGAATAAACTTAATCGTAGTAGTCATTTACAGGATACCAGAGCAGACTCAGTCTCATGTCAAAAATGTTATTAACAAAATTGATATCTTACTCTATCGTTTAACTAGCAAACACAAAAATAAAAAAATCATTATATTTGAAGACTGGAATAGAGATATTCTTAAGGATAGTCAGTATTCCAAAGAACTTGAAACTACTTTAAAAAATCATATTTTTTCTTTGCACATTCGATCACCTACAAGATTAAATGCATGCCTGGACCAAATTGCCAGCAATATTAATAATGTTGAGCCTGACACCCATAAACTTTGCTTATCAGATCATGAAATGACCCAAACGTTGACTATCAATATTAACAGAAATAAAACAATTGTGACCTGGTTTGAATATAAACGCGACTATAATAGCTACAATATTGGTAAATTTTGTGATTGTATAGCAGCCCTTTCTTTCTCGGAAGTCTTATCATCGGAGGACTTTAATGATGCCTTCTCAACTTTTTATGACCTAATATGTTTTCTTTTCGAATTATGTTTTCCACTAGTCAAGGTAAAAGTGAATAACAAACGGAACAATATTAAATGGTTAACAAAAGGGATAAAAAAGTCATGTCATGTAAAACGTGCGATATACATCAATTATAGGAATTCTGCCACAAACAAAAATACAAACAAAAACAATTTTAAGAACTACAACAAAATCTTAAAGAAATGTATAAGCATGTCTAGGAAAATTAATAATAATAAATACATAATCATGAATAACAAATGTATGGCTACATGGAATGTTATATCATCGTCTACTTGTAATGAAGTACACAAAAATGACATCCGATCTATAAAATTTAATGACATGACTTACGAAAATCCATTAGACATCTGTAATATTTTGAATATTTTTTTCATTGATACCATAAATTACAATATTTCGCCTAAAACTAATTCCAAGATTAAAATATGTAACCACCGTAATTCGATTTTCTTAAAACCAGTATCTGAAACTGAAGTATACAAATTGATTATGTCATTAAATAATCGTAAAACATGTGGTTATGATAATATATCGACAGATATCTTGAAGCTCAATGCCTTGAACTTAAGTCGACCTTTGAGTCATTTGATTAACCTGTCACTTAGTCAAGGTATTTTTCCGGAGCAACTGAAACTTTCAATAGTAAAGCCCTTGCACAAGAAAGGTGACCGTGATGATCCCTAATTGCTATAGACCAATAACGATTGTACCTACTCTGTCAAAAGTTATCAACTTATCAAAAAGGCAATGTGTGTCCGATTAACTACTACTTAACAAAAAATGATTTGCTAAATTCTGAACAGTATGGGTTCCAAAAGGGTCTTTCGACGGAACTGGCTTGCTTTAACTGCGTCAAATTCATCACAGATGCAATTAACCACAAACTGCCTGTTATGTCCATCTTCCTAGATATGAGTAAAGCTTTCGATTTTGTTGATCACACTATACTCCTTTCGAAACTTGAATCATATGGAATCCGCGGAAAGGCTTTGGAATGGTTTACGAGTTATTTAGGAAATAGGAAGCAATGCACTGAAATTACCAGAGTAGTCCCCGAAAAAAAAGTTTTATTAAAAAATCATACAGATCTGAGTTCCGTTCAAATAACTCTGGAGTACCTCAGGGCAGCAATTTGGGCCTACTCCTAGCCTAGCCATTGCTGTTCCTACTCTATATACGATTTACCACAAGCAACGACTGAAAAGTGCATTCTGTTTGATGATACGACGCTAATGGTCAAAGGAGATATCATCAATAAATATGAGACCAATATAAATAGAGCATTAGATGATATTCATACATGGACATGCAATAATAATCTTAACATAAATTTATCTAAAACTAAATACATGCAATTTCGTTCTTACAAATCTAACCCTAAACAGCTGAACATAAGGTATAGTAATATTTTAATGAAGGAAACCAGTAGCATAATTTTTTTAGGTTTAACGGTTGACAGTCACCTAAATTGGAAAGATCATATTGATTTCGTTTGCTCCAAATTAGATAGATTTGTTTTTGCTCTAAGAAAACTCAGTAGAACAGTTTCTACTGAAGCTGCAATAACAGCATATTATGGATACGTTTCGTCTACTTTAGACTATGGTCTCTTATTGTGGGGCGATTCGGTTCAGGTTGAGAGGGCATTTAAAGTACAAAAAAGTGCATACGTGCAATCACAAACACATGGTTAATGGATAGTTGCAAACCTTGCATGTATGTATATTAGAAAGGCCTGTATGTTTGTCAAGGCTCATAGGGATTATTTTCAATTACGTTCCGATGTGTCTACCGGAACACAAAGGGCACAGAAATCTCTTGTATCAACCTCGATGTCGTGGTGATATATATAGACGCAATGCCTACTATTCTTGCATATTAGTGTAACTTACGAGACGAAATTAAACTTTTGTGCAATATAGAATTTAGGACAAAATTGACGAAATGGCTCCATGAACATTGTTTTTTCTCCGTAAAGGAATTTTTGGACATGGCACGCAACTAAATTAATTTATAACCTTAAATTGTTTTTCGTAATATTATATCATCAATATTTTTATTTGTAATTTTTAATAGAGTATTATGCTAATTTGCATGCCGTTTAAGGCTGAATACTGCGGCTCATAATATAATGTTAACATCTTATGTACATATTCTTGCATCCGATTTTAAGCAAGCATCTAAATATTTTTACAAAGACCCTGAAAAGCAGTGTTAACATAGCAAAAAAGATATATAACAACAAAAGAATTAAATCTTCCAACAACAAAATTAAAACTGTATGGAAAATTATAGAAGAACAGGCAAAACAACCCAAACTAAAAATCAAATCACAAAAGAATATTACCCTCAAAGTCAACGGAAAACTAACAGACAAACCACAAATTGTTGCAGACACTTTTAACACCTACTTCTCCTCGGTAGGGGTTGACCCAAACAAGTGTAAGCCACCCGGTCGCCCAGTTTTAAACCCTACAAGCAATACGATGTTTCTATCTCCACCTAGCCACATGGAGATCAACAACTCCATAAGGGATTTAAAAAACAAGAACAGTTTCGGAATCGACGAAATACCTCCCTCACTGGTAAAAAAATGTTCTAATGAGCTAATTTTGCCATTAACTTTCTTAATAAATCAGTCATTTTCAACAGGAACCTTTCCAGATGCCCTTAAAATTACAGTTATCAAACCCATCCCGAAAAATAAAAAAGTTAGCGATCCCGACCAATATCGTCCCATAGCTATGCTATCCACTTTCTCAAAAATCTTTGAATCGGTTATGGCTAAACGCTTATCAGTCTTTTGTGATAAATATGGTATTTTCGATGATAGCCAATTTGGTTTCAGAAAGCAAAGAGGCACAATACTAACAATTCACAAATTTATGCAAGAAGTGATTAGTATAATTGATAGTAAAAATTATGCATTCGGACTACTGCTCGATATGAGCAAAGCCTACGACCGAGTCAACCACACCATTCTCCTTAACAAGCTGTATGGTGTAGGGGTACGCGGCACTGGCATCGACTGGTTCAACTCATATCTGACAAACAGGGTACAGTTAGTAGAAATCGATTACTACGATAAAAAAAGCAATACAGTTACAAAAATTCATTCCCAAAAGAGACAAATTACATCTTCGATTCCGCAGGGTAGTGTGCTAGGCTGCATACTCTTTTTAATTTATATAAATGATATAGCAAAAATAATAAATTCGGCCGATGTTAAATGCTTCATATATGCGGATGACGTATCTATAGTATTCTCAAGTCAGAATAAAAATGATGTTACTTTACATATGAACACTGTCCTTGATATCCTTATAAAGTGGCTTGAGGATCATAATCTACAGTTAAACCTTAAAAAAACCAACGTTATTCAATTCAGACCGCATCAGAGACTCCCACTAGATATTGACTACACATATTCAGGACACAAATTGAAATTTGTAAGTAATTGCAATCTTCTTGGCATAAACATTGATGAAAACATAAACTGGAAATCGCATATAGATAAAACTGCACTAAGTGCATATTATGCGTTTACCCAGGCGTGGTTAAAATATGGGATAGTTTTATGGGGCAACTCTACTGATATAACCGATTTATTTATACTACAAAAACGTTGCATACGAATTCTCACAAACATTAAAAACGTTAACACTTGCAAACCCCACTTTAAGCAATTAAACATTTTAACATTACCATCCCTGTATATATTGGAAGTTTGTAAATTTGTAAGAAAACATCAAAATTTATACACAAAAGCAAAAGAACGTCACACCTGCACCCTAAACTTAAGACATAAAAATAAAATAGCTCTCCCAACAAGTAATTTACAGATGAGTAATAAAAGCCCCCATATGACAACCATACGCATTTACAATAGCCTACCTAAAGAAATAGCTAAAGAGGTCAGATATACAACCTTTGTTAAGAAGTTAAAAACATATTTAATAGAAAACTGTTTTTATTCCCTGGAAGATTTCTTTAATGTAAATAGATACCATAAATATTTATAGTTTGAATATGTCACACTATATCTTAATACATGTAAACTTCTAATGTACTTTTAGGATATAAGTTAATTTTGCAATACCCTTACAGGGTGTCATGTTGTATTTTTAAGTTAACAGTTATTTAAGACCTGCTGTATACCAAAAACATGAATGCAATAAAGTTATTATTATTATTATTATTATTGCAAAAAAACTTTACTTCACTTGAGTTTTTGCGAGGCGATAGACTTCAGACATAAAATCAGAGACAAAAAGGCAGTCTAGTTTTTAACGTGTTTATATTAAGGGGCTCCTAGCTCCCAATGATCTTCTATCTGTAATCGAATCTGTTTTTAACCGACTTAAAAAAAAGGAGGAGGTTCTCAATTCGTCAGAAAATATTTTTTTTCGTTTTTATTTTTTTAATGTATGTTCACTGACTACTCGGAGACTAGTGGACCGATTTCAAAAATTCTTTTTTTGTTTGAAAGGGTATGAGTTCTAGTTAGTCCCATTTTCACCAAGTCTGGATTTGATGAAGGGATCTTGGAAAAATCGACGGAACTCTTCAAATTATATACCAAGAGGATGGAGTAAGTAACGCTAAATCGAGGGTACTCCTCAAATTATATACCAAGAGAATGGGGTAAGTAAGGCAAAATCGAAGGAACTCCTCAAATTATAAGTATAGCAGGAGGATGGGGTCTGGCAAAGTTTGGAGTCGGTGTTTTTTTGGTAAAAAATTACTTGTCGTACTAACAACAACGAGGTTTACCAAAAATGCATTCCATATTTACTCCAAAACTCACCACTTTGAGATATATGGCAACAAACATTGGCAATTTTGATAAATGTCTTTATCGGTTCCCTCGGTTCCCACTATTGTGCTCCGCCCCCGGCGACGGCCGCTGCTCGCGGTCCCGGCGGCGCGGACGCGCAGTCACAACCACTCTCCACTCTTTCGCGCGCTAACGTTACTCATATCAATGATATTTTACTTAGTGACAGCGACCTAGATTTATTTAATAGCTCCGAATCTAAGCTCATGGCCTCAACCACCATCTATTTGGAGGCCAGATCTAGACCGAGCTCTATTCTAACATAAGGATTTGTAATTTCTCACATTGTTTTTGCCTATGTGTACCTATTTAATACTAAGTTGCAGCATGCTTGGTTATATACAGTAAATGTTGATTGTGAACTTATAAATAAATAAATAAATTTTAGGCCAGAAAACCAGTTTTGTGGACGTATTTTTTGTGAAAATGAAATTAATTATAAATCTCTCTTAAGTTGCTTACAGCAACGTCAATCCCACTTATTACTTATTATTACCAGTCGTTATTTACTTAGTATTACCTAATTACTTATTATTACCTGTCGTTATAAAACCCCCATTCGTTTTTGAAATGTGAATAATAGTTACAATAAAGTACCACATTTTGTTCAAATCTTAACTAAAATTGGTAACTAAGCTAAATTGAAATGTAGCTTATATAAAGTTTGTATCCCATTTTCCCATTGAGGATTTTGATTCTGTACAATTTAATTATTCACTAAGCAGTAACGAATGCGGTTATCTCAAACAGGCAATAGAGACGATAACAGCGTGGCAAAGCGAACTCTCGGAATTTAATTAAGGTCTTTTGAAAGGCGATTCATTCAACCATGCTGGGAACTAGTTTAAAAGCACGTGAAAATACTATTCACAGAACACGTTGGGAATGATTTGCACAAAACTGAATGGGATTTATCCCTTCATGGTCAACTGAGCCCGCCGGTCACTGAGCCCGCGGGTTCAGTTGAACAATATTATTTTTGTCGTGGGTGACTGGGCCGCACTGATCAGACAACTCAGCCCGCGGGCTGAGTCCACCACTATATATCGCTTAAGGGTCAACTCAGCCCGCGGGCTTAGTACACCACTATATATCGCTTAAGGGTCAACTCAGCCCGCATGCTAAAATACCCATATCTATCTCTACAGCTTAAGGGTCAACTCGGTACGACAATCACAATCGACTATTAATTATGTATCTGTATTGGTACCCATCTTTCTGTGGCCTTTAGAGTGACCTTGTTACTATGCAATCTCTCAGATCTATTTAGAAGGAGATTGCATATCGTTCATAATAACGTTGGTTTATTTGAGTTTTTTTCTTTTTTTTTTCATTGTTATGTGTATCATCATAACGCGGTCTGAGAAAAGGTTGCCAGATCATATCGCTGGTTACAGCGTTTCTAGTATAATTTGTACCTATTTTAGCCCGTAGTCCAATGCAAAAAACGGAACCCTTATAGATTTGTCATGTCTGTCTGTCTGTCTGTCCGTTGTGTATGTCACAGCCCCTTTTTTCCGAAACTGGCCCATAAGTGATAGATATTGGGTTATTGGGTGACTTAGCCAACGGCCTCAGCCAACCCCTAAGTTCAGATAGTGGTAAACTTAGCCCACGGGTTCAGCTAACCCATAAGTTCAGATAGTGGTGAACTTAGCCCACGGGCTGAATTGACAATTTAAGCGGGTCAGGCTGCCCGCCAAGAAATCAAAGTGGTAAACTGAACCCGCGGGCTCAGTGACCGGCGGGCTCAGTTGACCATGAAGGGGGATTTATGTTCTTATTAGAAAAATTTGCGCAGAAAGTTGACAGTTACAGCGAATATTGAATGTTGTAATTGCAGCGGAATTGCAAAGTTACAGTAATTAAAAAATGAACTCCCTCCTAGTAAACATAGCTTTAATTTGTGAATATTTGTGTGCCTTTTATAAATCTCTGTTTAACTCAAGGACGCCCGGTAAAGAATGTTCTTTGGCATTAGGCCCGCCATTGGTACATTTCTATTTTGTGAATAAAATTTAAATAAATAACAATGCTTACGTCAGATGTAAACGCCCTCGAAGGGCGTTCAGTTTAAGATATGGTTATACTGCGAGCCTGTTCTTTGACTGAAATATGTTTTACCAAATTTCATTTCCTAACCAAAATTTGTCAACTATTTTTTTTTCAATAGTATGTTTCCCATACGAGTATCTATAATATTTGCCAAATCCAAATTTAGTCAAAATATCATTTGTCAGGATATTACTATAGCAACTTTCATTAGGGCAATGGTTCTTTTGCCTATACAAAACATTAGTACCTAATAATGTATTACTACCCGGGTATACTCTATTCGGGGAGTTAAGGATAGATCATCGACTTTTGAGAATGAGGATATTTTTTGTTCCCAAGTGCATATGGCGCCCACTTTTTGGCCTAGTTTGTTTGGTAGTGACACTGCCGACGAAGATGGTGATACCGGGTACGAATTCCAGTAATGGTATTTATATGTGTGATCTGATGACCACAAATATTTTTTCCTTGGTCTTTGATGTTTTCTACGTATTTAAGTATACATTAATCCATCTAAGTATGTCTGTCGTAGTTTGGGACTAGGTCGATTTGTGTTAAGTAGTACCCCATAGGTGCCGAAATAGACGACAGTAAGTATACTATTGGAGTTTATTATGGGTTAGATACCTAGAGGCTAACTTATATAACTTAATGGTAGCTTAATTTATTGTTAATTTTTAGGGCAAGTAATTCAATTCTTATTGTCATTTTTGTGTTGTAATTTAATTTAATCGTATGGCATTTATTTACGAACCGTGAGATCTTCGAGAAGACAAGTACGGTTGCAAGTTTTTGTTGCACTTTTAGCACCACCCAGGGGTCACGTGTAGGGTAACGGTGGGTACTCCCTACGGACGTGGTGCAACTTCGACCCCCCTTTGTCAAGTGAGTGGGCAACTTGACTGTTAGAAGTTCTCAAGCCGCCCGAAGGCCTCTAACTTGGCTTAACGACTGCTGTCGTAGGCAGCAGCCGGGATCAACGGCTTAACGTGCCTTCCAAAGCACGAGAGCGCTCAGTTAGTAACCACTCAAAGCGGTCACCCATCCAAGAACTGACCTGCGCTCACATTGCTTAACCTCGCATACCGCACGCGGTAGGCGGGTGCCGCTGGGCCACGAGCGCTCTGTTGTAATAATAATATAATTATATAACTGGTGTATTTATTTTATGAATTAATTAGCATGCCTTCAATTAAATTGAATATTTGTGCATGCCGCTTTTGTGAAATTATACTACTGTCTAATGTAATATAACCATGTCTCTAGAGAAATAAACCATTTCATTTCAATTTAGCAAACTGTCACTGATACCTATATTAAATGCTCTCCATCTGTAAAGTGGCACTGAAAATTGACACTTTTGACAATACATGCGTTGAGTTTATGTATATAGGTATGGAAGTTACTGCCAATAACTTAGTATTGAACCCGAAAAAAACGAAATGTATGAAATTCTCTCTAGCGAACTCATCAAACAGAAACTTAGATACAAATATTAAACTTAATGGTCAAACATTATAATTTGATACGTCTACTGTATTCTTAGGTATTACATTGGACTCAAAATTGCAGTGGGGTTCCCATATAACAGCGATAGGAAGTAGGTTGAGCTCTGCTGCATTTGCAGTCAGGAGAATAAGGCAGCTTACCATTATGGCAACGGCACGGTTAGTTTACTTTGCTTATTTTAATAGTATAATTACTTATGGTCTTATCTTGTGGGGATCAGCTGCAGATATTGAAACTGTTTTTATTTTGCAAAAAAGGGCTATCCGAGCAATTTATAACGTGATTCATTAAGAGAATTTTGCAAAGAAATAGATATTCTAACCCTGCCGTCTCATACATATTTGAAATAATAATGTATGTTAGGAAGAATTCCGGCAATTTTCGAACGAACGCTGATAAACTAATAGCCACTAGAAATACTGGGAAACTCAAAATAACCTTCTATAGAATAGTAAAGGCGAAAAAGTCGTTCTTGGGAAATTGTATCAAATTCTACAATAAAATTCCTAAACACATTACTGAACTTAGCAATTCTAAATTCAAATCTGTAGTAAAACAAACACTTATTTCAAGAGCATATTATAAGATAAACGATTACATCATGGATAGGGGTGTTTGGCAGTGATAGCGTCCTGTACGGGTAATCTATCGCGAAAATATGTTTTCTACTGTAGCATTGTTATTTAAGTTATTTTGTAGTAGCTGACACTGTAATTTTATATTTAACTATACAATGTATATTGTTTTGAAAAAGTGACACCTCGCCGAGTTTCTTACGCCGGTTCTTCTCGTGGCAGAGGTATATTTTTCCGAACCGGTGGTAGTTTATTGACGTTCATAGGTGCATGTAAAATGCCTAATTTGAAGAATAAACTACTTTTACTTTTACTTTACTTTACTTTAGTTACACAATAACCAGTGATCGTAACTTTTGTAACATTTTCGGTGCAGCGTAGTGGTGGTAACGGAATTGGGATAAATGATTTAAATTCTTAGGATTCGGTAGCGTTAATAACACCACTACGCTGCACCGAAAATGCTACAAAAGTTACGATCCCTGACAATAACAACACATTTAACTGCAGATTTCTTTTATTTTTTGGCAAGACTAACTTTTTTTACTGACCGACAGGACCTACGGAACGAATGGTACCAGTTAAATGACACTTGAAATTAGAAATATCTTTCTTTTTAGAAGTCAAATTTATAAAGTAATGAACCCAATTTTCTGATCCGAACAAATTACAAATTTTATCATTACAGAAACAAAAGCTGTGTTCGCTAAACCGTAAGTCATGTTCCCTTCAATTACGATCCAAATTTTACGCCCGAAGGGCATAAATTATTAAGAAAGTTTTCAAGTTAATACTTAACCCACAGCTTTACTACCAAGGATCACACTGTCGATCCGGCTTTAATTGAGAGTTTCAAGGTGTAAAGTAGAAGACATGATGTTTGTAGCGAGATAAAATCATTAGCTAATAATGTACAGTCAGCTGCAGAGGAACGTGATCACCCGTGCATGGAAGTTTGTATGCAAGGAGGTTCACGTTTCTCTGCAGCTAACTGTACCTATACATTGAAACGTGGTTGAATCTCTCTTAGCGTTTATCCCGGTCGCATCTTTAGCTAGTTCTCTGGAGCCCAAGGTCCGCTTTCCTGCGTTTTCTCCTTCTTTTCGCAAGGTCTTCGGCATTCTGTCCAAGGCTTAGCTCAACCTTTACTACTACCACCTCTAGAAAGCTATAATTAGCCATAGGTATACATATCAATTACACCGGCAAAACGATAGAATAAAATATTGAAACAAATATTATAGAGTACCTCCCTTACACGTAAAGCAGGCATGCAATTTTTTTTCTTGCATAACTCAATTCATCATGTAGGATATCGTTGAATAGGTAATTTAAAAAGTAATGTGGGTTTTCTTTAACTTAAACATTATTGTAATTATTGGATGCAAATTTTTGTTGGAGTGAAGTAAACGGTTGCTACTGGGTTTGTGAAAATACTGATGATCGTAGTATAAATAATTAACGTAAATGAACAATTATCACAGGTAAGTAGACATTACTATTAGAGAATAGCTGAACTTAAGAAAGGTACTTGGAAATGCAAACTTTCGTACAATTTCCATTGATTACTTAGATATGCTGTGTGTGTCAAATATATGAGATAAATAATTTTGGGACATTTTATTTAAATCCACATATATGTAACGGGTGGACTACTACGGAGGAACCCCATATTACGCGTGATCAAACAGGCACTTGGCCGCTTATTTACCTAAAATTCCAATTGAACATGTACAAGAAATGCACAGAAGTATTAAGTATAACTACACTGCGTTATGCGTTAACTTTTTCATTATATCACAACTCAAAGGGACTTGATTATTTGATAATTATGTCAAATTAATGCCTACAAAATCATTGTTGGCATTAATTTGTGTTGAAACTGTTGGCTCGAAACTCTCAACTTTCGCACTTTAAACTCTCGCACTTTGTACACATTCTTAAAATATTCGTATTCGTATTCGTCGGTAATTAAGGTAAATAAATATATTTCGTGTTAGTGAATATTGTGAATATTTTAAGGATCTTATATAGGTTTATTTTCTCTTGAGGAACGGAACCTTAACAACGAATAACACGTTATAAATATAACTCTATTATAATCCGTTTGATAATTACTTGAATTCCTTGAAATTTACGGACTTTACACGGGTTCGGGGTTAGGGATCTTCATTATGGTATGTATATCGCCCCGTGACCTGCATGCCTTCCTCTCCCCTAAGATAGGATGGCACAGCGGAATGTTATTTCGTTTTTATTTGAAATAGCACAACTGGTTATGTACTTCCACCTTGCTGACGACCGTAGCCATAATAAATAATAAATAAATATTAGGGGACAATTTTTTACACAAATCGAACTAGTCCCATAATACGCTAAATATGGCTTGTGTTATGGGTACTAGACGACGATATCGAGGGTTGCGTGGTCAAACCCGATAAATCGAAATAATTGCTTTTTGAAATAAAAACTCTATCTCTCTATCTATCCTTAACATATAGTTCTATTTTCAAAAAATATTTTACGCGACTTATCGGGTTTGACTACGCAACCCTCGATATATTTAATAAATACATATATACTTATACACAGAAAACATGCAAGTCACAGAAACAAATGTTTATGCTCACTACAGAAACGAATGGCCTTACCGGGATTCAAACCCGGGACCTCTAGCTTTGGACACAGTGTCACTACCAACTAGGCTAAAGAGGCCGACAGATAATAACACCATAATTGCCCATTAGAGTCAGTAGGTATGAAGTATCGTATTGCTAGGGGTAGTAGGAAAGATCCAAAGAAATAGTCCACCCGGGAGAAGGTGACATTTGTGGCTGAAGAACCTTCGCACCTGGTTCAACCTCAGCACAAGATCCTTATTCCGCGCGGCCGTGACGAAAATTCGTATAGCCCATATGACAGCCAACTACCGGTAGGAGATGGCATTTTAAGAATAATAAGATTTCTACAGTAATCCTGTCATCTGTAGGTAAAGAACTATGGTGTGTATTTTTTTTTTTTCAAAAATTTAGTTCCAGTAGTTTTCGAGATGAAGGGGGAATGGTCATTTTTGCCTATTTTCTTAAATAATATTTAAACAAATTATTTTAAAATCAAAAAAAGATATTTTGGGATGCACACTATGAGCTATTTGATTTGATAATTATGTAACACGATATACCTAGTTCGAAAAACACTATTTTTTAATTTTCTCATTTTTCCCCGAAAAGGGCCACTTTTGTTTGGCCATGTTTAAAATACATTTGTTTGTGTTGACATGACCGTTTTCGGGTCACAAACTTATGTACATATGTGTACCAAATTTCAACGTAATTGGTTCATTAGTTTTGGAGAAAATAGGCTGTGACAGACGAACAAACAGACAGACAGACGCCCGAGTGTTCCTATAAGGGTTCCGTTATTTCCTTTTGAGGTACGGAACCCTAAAAATACATTTTATCTGGAAGTTTTTACTGACTGTACTTTTTTTTCGACAGTCATCACGTCATCAACTAGGTACTCGTTGAGAGGGTACCAGTTAACTCAAACACGACGGGTTTAACTTGTGTAGTTTAGGAGTTGTAAAAGGCCACCTTCAACTCGGTGGTACCATAATATTGCATTGTACCTACACGTGTATGTGCACATGCCTACTTAAGTTAACTGCCTGACTTGGCAGGGCGGGATCATTATTTATTATTTATTTATTATTATCGAAGTCTCAGTATCGAAGCACTCATTTAAATGTAGGCGTGTAGCAAAAAAAATGACAGGACACAGTTTTACCAATCGTACCGCCTCCCTCCTCACCGACAAAAGGAAGTCACCTTAGTATGCAAAATTTCAGATCAATCGATTGAAGAAATAAAATTTCAATTGCAGGGTTTGACCCGAACACACAAAAATTAGCTTGTTAAAATACCGACCTTATACCGGTTAAGAACAGCGACCTGCCACGGCCACTTGCCAGGAGGCGCGGGTCTTCCGCCGATGATGCGCAGCATACTGCGCAGGCGCGCACGCGCAGCCCGATGCCCTAGATGGCCGCACTCTGGCTGCGCCCCCGTCACCCGTGAGTCCTCCGGGTGGATCGCCAGCGCTGGTGGCAGCATTGTTTCTACTACGTGCGAGTGTGTGTTGGTTTTTTCTGGAAAACCAATTTTTTTATCGGTTAGAGATACTTTTATATAACCGATGAAATACCTGATAATAGCATCTAAACAACCCTAATTTATTTAGATACTTAAAAATCCATATCATCATTAATTTAAGTGATCGATATGTCCTAAGTATTTTGTTGTTTGACGTAAGCTTACTGATATGAAATTTCCTTACTTGGCGAATTACTGTCAGTATTACGTTTGCGCAGTACTAATACGATGCGCAGAAGTGGGGCAGTACTGCATTGATATCGGTTGACACTGACAGCTGACAGTTTTCTCATATCGTACCGCCTCCGCATCGATAAATCAGGAAGGCGCCTAAGGGCCCTAAGAGATTAATTATCTCTTGTCGATGGAGTAACCACCATTCCGTTCATTTATTTATTTAATCTTTATTGCACAATAAGAAATGTTAACGTACAAAAAGCGGACTTAATGCTATGAGGCATTCTCTACCAGTCAACCTTTAGGCAAAACAGAAAGACTGTAGGTCTAAAGACTGTAGTAATAAAATACCAGAGAACAAATTTGGTAAGCTTGTATACAAAATATAAATTCAAATATATACATCTGTCATATAGTTACATAAATAATTATCATCTTTGTGCTAGACATTTGTGTTCCTGATACGACATACATAACATTAACCTTCTCCTTTGCTTGATCTATAATTGCACGTCTCGGTCTTCCCCTTCCTCTTCTTCCCTCTATTTTGAATTCTAGTATGGTCTTATGTCAATCACTTACTTACTGTTTGCTGTGATATTGATTTAAGAATGGTTCTATTCACTTTTACTGTATCAAACACGATTATTTAAAACTTTGCTCGGTCATATCTTACTCGTAGTTACCAAGAAAACAGAGAAATTATTGACCTCCTCTCGATTCCTGCATAAAATATATTCAACTCTGACTTGAGTACAATGTGAGAATAGGATATTATGCGATTGAAATGTGTGTTTACCTTAGATCTGTAAAACATAAGCATGTTAGGTAAAGTGTTAGTACCGTGCAAGATCACCTGGGTCCTTTCGGCGCATCTTTCCACGGATCCAGCGGTGGCAGAAGCTTCCCTCCAGGTAGCAAAGTGCGGTCTGACGGATCACCTTCCTGCCGCATAGCGCTGGCCGGCGGCAGAACCTGCCAAACATTGACAAAGAAATCGATCTTTAAAAGAATAAGCTTGCTGCGGCTAGTGTCACTATAGAGAGTTATCTGTGATATCGCCCTGCGGCCCAGTTTCAATGAGGCTATTTCCGAGAAAGACCCGGTGTTCTAATATTAGAACTAATTAATAAAATCCCCAACGCCCAGACCAAGTCTAGTCCCAATTGTTTATATCTTGGTAACCACAAAAGATATAAGTGCCATATTTTAGGGGTACTATAATATTGATTTAGGCTTGTCGAACGGTAAGAAAAATCTCCAGAATATTTTGTTCTTTATATATCACATTGGGCCACTACATATAATATATTTCAGTTGGGATAGTCTTACAAACCCCAAATATTTTGCCATTTAAATAGGTACAGAAAATAACAAAATATCTATGAAAGAATACTATCAACGTCATTACAGTATGTATACATAAAGTTTCGAATTCATATAGGAAATTTTAATTCAAACACCTTAATTGCAAAATATCAAGTAAATAATGATGTCAATGTCGTTACAGTAAGCATAAATTACCTTTTTTTCTTGACAGAACTTAAAAAACCTAGTGTGAATGAGAATTTTGACACTTAATGTTGCAAAAATCAAAGAAATAATGCGATCAATGTAACATTAGTAAACATACTTAAAAAAGTTAAAAGTAAAGAATTTTAAATGTGGTATACTTAATTTTGTTTCCTCTATTTGATTTCATCGGAAAAAACCCGCACAAAAAGTGAAATGCCGTCAATTCTTGCGACACTAATCTGGAGTTATCGCGTAGAAACTGGTATACTCGTACCAACTCAGAAATGTATTGAATTCCAATTGAAAATCGCAACAGTTGTTCCAAATTGTCGTAATGAAACAGGTTTGTCCGTTTAACTCTGTTCCGTTATCAGTTATTAAGGAATATTGCAACGATGTACTCTGTAAATGTGTTTTATGGACCGATTTCACTAAAGTGTTAAATATATTTACTTACATAGGAATAAGGAATTACAAAGCAAATGTCCCAGTCCTAGTGCTAGACACTGACCTCTTAACCTTACCGAGTATAAAATATCAAACTAAAACAGCCTCCTTGTGCGTGTTCTATCGCTTGTATAGGTAATGGGTTGTGCTCCGAAGAACTGTTCGACATGATGCCCACGGCCGCTTTCTACCATCGCACCGCTCGCCGTTGGCAAGGCATTCATCCTCAAACGCGTACGGTACGGTTAAGTTTGGTATTGTTTGACCCCTAGATTCGTTTTACTTTTTGTTGGCTCCTTCGTGATTCATTATTTAAAAATAATGTAATAATAAATAAATACTAGGGGACAGTGTTTGCACAAATCGAACTAGTCCCATAGTAAGCTCAATAAGTCTTGTGTTATGGGTACTAGACGACGATATATTTAATAGACACATACTTAAATACATACAAAACATCCAACTCTCAGGAACAAATGTTTCTGCTCACAACAGAAACGAAAGCCGTTACCGGGATTTGAACCCGGGACCTTGAGCTTCGGAGGCAGTGTCACTATATACCAACTAGACTAAACAGGCCGACAAAGATATTCATCTTTATTTCATGTATGTGATAACCTGTCACAGTGCCCGGTATGGCAACACTCCACGGGACTCTCAATATAATGTCATACACGAGCGCATGTCGGTTTATAGCGAATAAACGGTGATTAATTAATTTAGTTTTATTTCGCACCAAAATATAACAAATGGCGACGAGAAAATAACGTAATACGCGTGTGGACTATAATAAACACAAAATGTGTGAGTTAAAAGTAAAACTTTGTTCGTATGAGGTTAACCTTCAAATGTCACTGAGTGAACGTTTTTGGAGTGATATTTCAGAAAAGAGGACAGGTTTTGTGCAAGCTTTAAGCAAAAGTGACTTGTTACAATTATCAGAAGAACTTAAGCTTGAACTCACGAGTGAAACAATAGACGATTTTAGAAAAACACTAAGGGACGTGATTAAAAGTGGACAACTTTTACAAACCGAGGGAGACCCTGATAAGATCACAAAAACATCAGAAATACAAGCAATGGCGGTGAATTACCAAATAGAACCGTTCGATGGACGTGATTTTGACACATTGGAGGTGCAATTGCAGTGTTTAATCACCCTAAATAATGTCCCGGAGGATAAAAAAGTGGCACTGTTGATCACAAAAATCACACCGAGAGTATTAGAAACCCTTAATCACATGTGTGCACCCGATAAACCAACAAAAAGGCCATACACTAATCTCATAAAACTATTGGAAGATAGGTTCAACAAATCCACTTCCATTCCGGTAGACTGGGCGGAATTTAGGAAATGTAACCAAAAAGCGGAAGAAAGCATTGAATAATATATTATACGCTTGAATAAAGCTGCTAAGAAATGCAATTTTACGGATTTCAACGACCAGGTCAAAGAAAAACTCATCGATGGAGTTTATTCATCTCTAGTTAAATTTGAACTACAAGAAAATGGGAACCAGACACTTGATGAATTGGCCACCTTAGCCAGGACGGTGAAAGCAGCATGGTTACAGACCAAATTGAAGATGCCGGCAGAAGAACCAGCTACTAGTATGTTTTTTGTCAAGCAAAACACACAGAGTAAGCCAAAACAATTTCCTAACAAAGTCAATCGTGGATCATCAGCATCCGGTAAGATGACCAAGTGTTTTTGCTGTGGTAAAAATAACCATGTCAAAGGTGAGTGCAGTTTAAAACATAAATATTGCTCGGAGTGTGGCCACCAAGGTCATTTGTACAAAATGTATCCCAAAACTCATAAAATGAACCTACTTGAAATTAAAAGTGAAGCGCAAAATTAACTAATACCAGACATTGAACAGTCAATACAAGGACTTTTCCCAGAAAGTGATGACTATTATAATGTTTACAGTTGTGAATCAACCACCAATAAGATACCACCATATTTAGTTGAGGGTATTGTGAATGGCATAAAATTGAATTTTGAATTGGACACAGGTTCGGAAACATCAACTATTTTGCAAAAAGATGTAGAAGCTCTAAACCTCATAAATATGGTTAAAAAACTACTATCAACTTCAAAAATTATGACCAAACAATCACACAGCCTCTGGGAATAATAAATAACATAAAATTTAAAATTAATAATTTACATAAAAATGTTAACTTATTTGTGGTTGAAAACTATAAACCTAGATTATTGGGCAGAGATTTACTAAATGTATTTGGCATGTGGCCATTAAATATAAATAATAATGAAATGACAGACCCCGTCAATATCATAAAACCGAATTATTCTGAAATATTTTCTTCAGGATGGGGAAATTTTAAGGGTGATTGCATATCTTTGAAATTAAAAGAAAATGCACAACCCAAATGCTTACCAGTAAGAACTGTGCCATTCGCACTCAAAGAAAAAGTGTCAGAAGAAATAAAAAGATTATTAGTAAATAAAAGAATAGAACCCGTTAAGTATAGCAAATGGGGAACCCCAGTGGTGCCAATTTTGAAGCCAGATGGATCTGTACGCCTGTGTGGCGACTATAAAGTTACTCTAAATCTACAATTGGAAATAGATCACTTTCCACTGCCACATGTGGAAGATATATTCAATAAATTAAGAGGTGCAGAGTTCTATTGTGAATTAGACCTCAAGGAGGCGTACCTCCAGGCACCACTGGATGAACCATCACAAGATTTAACAGTAATAGTGACAGAGGTAGGCACATTTAAATATAAATACCTACCATATGGTGTCTGTACGGGGCCTGGTTCATTTCAGAGGTTGATGGCTCAAAGACTACAAGACATCCCGAACGTAATTGTCTTTATTGACAACATATACATGTGCGGAAAAACAATTTCAGATATGACAAGAACACTTGAATTGGTCCTAAATAAATTAAAAGAATGTGAATTTAAATTGAAAGTTGAAAAGTGTAAGTTTTTCCGGACAAGTATAGATGTTTTTGGTTATAGAATAGACAAAAAAGGAATAAAAATTATACATGAAAATATTAAACCCATATTGAATCTAGATCCACCAGGAAATCTAACAATGTTGCGCTCATTCCTGGGTAAGGTAAATTATTATGGTCGATTTTTAAAAGACTTAGCAACAACACTTCACCCACTTTATGAATGTACAAGGCAGGGAACTTTTGTCTGGACTGATGACTGTCAAAAGGCATTTAATTTAGTAAAAAGGAAATTAGCTGACGCTAGAAATTTAACACACTACAACCCAGGCCTACCCCTAATTTTGACATGTGATGCCTCGGCATGTGGAGTTAGTGCTATAATCTCCAACAGAGGCACTGATGGAGTAGTTAGGCCGATTGCATTTGCAAGCAAAAAATTAAACGATACGGAACAAAAATATACTACCTTAGACAAAGAAGCATTTGCAATTATCTTTGGAGTAACAAAATTTTATAATTACACTTATGGCAGATTGTTCGAGTTGGAAACAGATAATGCTGCTCTAACTCGGATATTCGGTCCATATAAAACAATACCCAGGATGTCTCGTCTCCAGCATTATGCAATTTTTCTTTCAGCCTTTAATTATACCATAAAACACATCAGTACAGACAGAAACCCTGCAGATTATTTATCTAGATTACCAAAAGCGAATGATGATACAAAGTATCCTATTCATATTCATATTCATTTTATTCATAATAATTCGTATTACATGTCAATTCTAATCATATTATAAAGAAGTTTGTATATAACAATTAATAAAATATATATATATATATATATAATTTAATAATAATAAGTAACTAGGTACCAACTTTGTACTCAATAAATTCGTTAACACTGTAGAAAGTGTGCTCGATAAGCCACCGTTTGAGCTGCGATTTGAAGCCAGTCAGTGACGAGGCACCTGTAATTTGCGCCGGCAGTCGGTTGTACACCATCGGGCCCATCACGTGTGTGAGTTTGGCTGACTTTGCAAGTTTGTGTTTTACGCCTACGATTCTGTGGCCATTCCGTAGGTTACGACAGTGACCGTCTGCTCGCCTCACGTATTCGTCGAGATGGCCCCTCACATATAAGGCCACCTGATAGATTACCACGGACGGTAACGTCATTATTCGAAGGACTTTAAAATATGGTCTCGCGGAAGTACCCTGATGCACCAGTACAATTGCTCGGACGGCCCTCTTCTGCATTCGGAAGACGCGCTCCCAGTCGGCAGCGCGGCCCCACAGCTCTGCGCCGTTACCACACATTATGTATAAATAACACCGAAATTGTCAATGTAAAATATATTAACGAGTCCGAGTTGAAAACTTTAAACTGGAAATTGATCCAAAATAATACAAAGAAGGATCTGGTCTTATCCAAAGTATTAAGGTACTGTCAGGATGGCTGGCCAGAAAAGGTATCTGACAAAAATTTAGACCCTTATTTTTTGAGAAGAAATGAAATAAGCACAGATAGAGAATGTATAATGTGGGGACATAGGATAGTAATACCTGAAAATTTAAGACAAATTGTTTTAGATGAACTTCATTTGACACATTTTGGAACCTCTAGAATGATTGAAATGGCCAAAGCTTACTTTTGGTGGCCGAAACTAAACGAAAATATTGAAAAAATTGTAAACTCTTGTAAATTGTGTTTGGAAAATAGACATACTCGTAATCCCTCTAAAGTAGTCCCAAAGTGTTGGCCAATACCACCTGGACCGTGGTTTAGGATTCATGCAGATTTTTTGGGTCCATTATTGGGAAAAATGTACTTGATTATAGCTGACAGTTATTCCAAATGGCCCGAAGCATTTCAAATGGCCAACATAGGGTCTAACCTAACAATAACTAAATTTAAAGAATCATATATACGCTACGGGTTCCCTGTACACTTAGTAACCGACAATGGCGCGGCTTTCACTAGCCATGAATTCCAAGAATTTTGAAGAGTAACAGGTGTTAAACATAGCTTCACTGCATCTCACTATCCGGCCACTAATGGAGCGGCCGAAAGATTTGTGGAGACGTTTAAGTCGCATATGAAAAAAAATATTGAGAGTGGCAAATCACATAACTATGCCTTGGGTATATTTTTGATTACCGCACGACCACACACAAAATCAGCGGAGTAACTCCAGCCCGATTAATGATGGGTAGAGAATTGCGAAATAGATTTTCACTGTTGAGACCTGCACCCATATATCAAAATATCGTAGAGTCCCAAGAAAAACAGCTAAAGCATGCTAAAGGTGCCAGAGTTTTAGTATTAAATGAGGGTGACTTAGTAAATGTTAAAGACTTTAGAAGGGGGAAGAAATGGTCAAAGGGTCACATATTAAAAGTTTTGACCCCTGGATCTACCTTCCTAGTGGAAGTGGAAGGGGCAAAATGGAAGCGTCACGCTAACCAATTACATAAACTGTAACCTATTTATAGATATTAGTATACTATCTTTGTACTTAGTAAAATAAAGTAAAAAGAAAAGTATGATTGTACTTAGGTTAAGGGGGTGGAGAGGGTGATAACCTGTCACAGTGCCCGGTGTGGCAACACTCCACGGGACTCTCAATATAATGTCATACACGAGCGCATGTCGGTTTATAGCGAATAAACGGTGATTAATTAATTTACAGTTTTATTTCGCACCAGAATATCACAATGTATGTAAGTAGGTAAATAATGTCGCAAAATGTATTGAGCACCTAACTAATAATGCATTATCGTCAAGGCATGGAAAGCAATTGCAGGCTGGATAAGTTTTTGAAGGTCGACTTCATTAGGCAATTAGTATCTCGGTGAAAAAGGCCCGCTCTCTGATATAAAAAATAGAGTAAAACAACAACGCAGAAAATTATAAAATTTACTTTATTTATTCGCGTAAAGACGTTTCGTAAAGGGTAATCACGTAGCCAAGTTAATCCGATAAATTCATCAAGCTTGGGCTGCGTCAACATAAAGGGAATTACGTAAATTTACAAAAGACAGATTAGCAGTCAATCAAGGAGTTGATAAAAGTATTTTGAAGACTCCATCTGCTGTTTTGGTTTATAGCCCACAGCTTGCATGTTTATTTAAAGTTATGTCTGTATCCCACAGCTTTAATATACTTAGCTAAGAGGCCGTTTATGTGGATTAGAAGTTCGACCAAAGCAATCAGGCTTTCAAAGCCGTTAGTTTCGGCTAAGCCCGTAGAACAGACGTTAACCTAAATCTCAGTACGACCCTTAAACTATCGATATCGTGGATTATGGAATGGATTTTTAGAGACGTAAGCCAGCCACGTTAGTATATATCTTCTTTGGGGCAGCAGAATTATTATCTCGTTCATTGGTTGGCGTAGCGCAGCCCTATTTT
The DNA here is from genome assembly GCA_905163555.1 of Notocelia uddmanniana. Classification (NCBI taxonomy): domain Eukaryota; kingdom Metazoa; phylum Arthropoda; class Insecta; order Lepidoptera; family Tortricidae; genus Notocelia; species Notocelia uddmanniana. The sequence continues at coordinate 25,663,245 of LR991058.1, read as the reverse complement.
GGATGTACCTGCACTTTAAAGAAGACCACTAAATTCATCTGTAGTTTTGTGTTCCTGGTGTTGAGTAAGGTCCCCAGAGCTCCCGAGGAAGCACTGGGTTGACAATGAGGGACCTGCATTTGTCTAGCTGTCAACCAAGTCAATAAAGGATGGGCATTGCGCTTGTGATTATTCTGGAGTCGTGGTGTCTACTCACCATCAGGCTGGCCGTACGATTGTTTTCGACCGGCACAGCATAAAAAGAATATTTGTCAAAGACAAGTAGCATTAATTTCCTATGACACTTAAACCTCGGGGCTGCCACTTCTCCATTAACTTAAACTTCTGCTTAATACATTGGCTTCATCTAATAGGGGCTTTTGTTTTGTTGTAATCATAAATGACGATTTTGTGTTAAGCAGACCTCTAAGTGTCATACGAATTAAATTAGTACATGGACCTCCCCATTATGAAACTAGCTACAGCAGGCTCATTTTAAGGTACGACACAGTGTACACTTGTACTGCCCCGGGCAGTCTATTATATAGGTAGAGGTGACGCACTGAGAGATTTTGGCTCAAGATCGGTCAAAATAGAGGCATACAGTGAAGGCAAGCCTAAGCCTTCGAAGAACGAAGACGAACTATATGCCCAGCTTGAGGAATTGAAGGCCCGACCTTCTGCGGCCATTCACTACAATTAACAATTATGTCAGTGGGGTGCTAACCTGTGGGGAGTGTGCTCGCACATTCTCTGCAAAAATAGGCTATATTATTCACCTGACACTCCTGCGGACTCACGAACGATGGTCTTACTAGCCAGTTTCTTCTTTTTTCCAGTCGCCGTGGTCAAAATCATGATGATATACAGTGGTAATTTACTAGACTCTGGTATTGTCTAACCTTTTTCTGACTGTAGTACATCTTCGTGAGCAGGAACTCCAAGGGGTCCACGCCGAAAATCCTCGGAATCGCTTTTGTACGTCTTCGTGCGTCTGTAATTGGCGGCTTTGGATCTGTTAGTGAAACAAAAACTGTTAATGATTTTTATAGTGGCAGTGTAACAAAACATAATATGTTTACATTCACAAAACTTTTTAGGGTTTCGTACCTCGAAAGGAAAAAACGGAACCCTTATAGGATCACCTCACTTGGATCACCTTATAAATTGGTAGCACCATGAGGGGAACGGAAAATTAATCAAGAAACTCAAAAATAAAATACCCACGAAATCGAAGCTTCATACGACACTCAATGGATGGTGCGTATGCAGTTTTGAAGAATCAAGGATTGGATGAAAAATAGCTGTGGCATTAATAAGTCTTCGTGTCTGGGCTGGTTACGAGCAGTGGAATGTGTACCTAAAGCATCACACCGTGCAGTGCATGCTAATTGCAAGATAAGTACCCTTCCTTTGACCATCCATCGTCAGTAGTTAGAAACAAATTCTGTTTAAATAGTCAAAAAAGCAAACTATTTTCTATTTAAATGGTTAAAATATCGACTAAACTTGTGTAAAAACGTAAATTAAAGACGCAATTACGATATATTCGCTTAACTTTTACTTAATTTCAACATTCCTTTGTTACCACCACCACCATATCAGCCCTAGGACGTCCACTGCTGGACATAGGCCTCCCCCAATTTCATGGGGGGTAAATGCCATAATCGCCACGCTTGGCATGCGGGTTGGCGATCGCAGTATCTCCACTGCAATCTAGGAATGCTGTTGCCCATTCCCCGGTGGTCTTGGTCGTAGTTTGAGGACATACCCAGGTCCAGGCCCAGGTTCCTTTGTTAACTCACAGTTAAATCTACCTACTTACTTATAGAAAATATTAATTGCAATTTAACTAAATATCTTAACTCTGGTTTTAATTAATATTCAACGGTGGCCCATGATTAAATGCAACTGATTTCGATTTTGTTAAGTATTCATCTTAGGATTGAACTTAATTACTATTAAAAAAGACGTACTTGCCACTATATAATTAATTAAGTAACAAATAAATATTTCAATATCGTTAACTAATTAAAGGTAATCACTCAGCTAGTAAGAAGCCCTTAAGTACAACACTGTGCGCTTACGTTTTTTACTCCCATATATTTGCCGATTATTCCAGGAGTTTCACGCGGCGCGCTCCCGTGACGCAACGGGCTGATAAGGCGAACAGCTGTGCGCACTCAAGTTCAAGGTCGTCGTGAGGAATGTGAGCGTATCTTTTTATTGTTTGTTTACTTTTTAAATCGTTAATTTGGTTTACGCTCAAATATGGCGAATGACGCTGAGAAACTTAAAGAGTTAATTACAAAGCGTAGTTCCATTAAGGGACAAATTACTAAGTTTAATAACATTGATGATGCTTGGCGGATGATCGGGGACCGCTATAATAATAAAAGAATGCTGCTTAATTATCTTTTGAATTCTATGCTAAACATTCTTCATACAGCATTTGCACTGTCATGTACCTTTGTACGCAGTAAATATAATTCTTTTAATGTCTGGGTTTTATTTCTAAAACAAGTAAAGCCACGTTATGTGCCAATACATCAATTGGTATTGGTAGTTGGTATACTTTGTTGTCCGTCCGTCCGTCTGTCTGTCTGTCAAGACCCTTTTCCTCAGGAACGCATGGAGGTATCGAGCTGGAATGCATATCAAATACTCAGGTCTACTGTCCCTTGGACCTGTGAAAAATCAAACATCTAAGTCAATGCAATCAAAAGATAAATTTTCGACACTAGCAAGGGAATCTAAACCTACAGGGTACTTCCCGTAAACTCAGAATCTTAAAATTTGGTACGAAGCAACGTCTTATAGCACAAATACAGGAAAAATTGCGAAAACCGTAAATTTTTTGTTACATCATGTAATAAAAATATTTTTACGGAACCCTCGATGCGCTAATCTGACTCGCACTTGGCCGGTTTTTTATACACTGTGACGGTAGACAATTTACAACAGTGTAGGGTGCGTCGACTATTCTGTTTTTTAACTCCGAAGCGGGACGCAAAATAGTGGTGTTAGTTTAACATGTGTATCTGTGTATGTGTGTCTGTCTGTAGCTCTTAAACGGTTGAACGGATTTGTATGCAGTTTTTTATTATTTTAAACTAGCAATAAGTAAAAGTAAAAGTAAAAATTAAAAGTAGTTTATTCTTCAAATTAGGCATATTACATGCACCTATGAACGTCAATAAACTACCACCGGTTCGGAAAAATATACCTCTGCCACGAGAAGAACCGGCGTAAGAAGCTCGGCGAGGTGTCATTTTTTCAAAACAATATACATTATATAGTTAAATATAAAATTACATTACTACAAAATAACTTAAATAACAATGCTACAGTAGAAAATATATTTTCGCTATAGATTACCCGTGCAGGACGCTATCACTGCCACACATCCCTATCCATGATGTAATCGTTTATCTTATAATATGCTCTTGAAATAAGTGTCTGTCTCAATGATTCTTAGACATATTTTCGGCTAAAAACGACTAAACCGATTTTGATATACTGAACTTTGAAATGCAGATGCCGGGGGTCTTTCAACTTTTTTAAGTTGTCAGTTATATAATAATAACAACAACAAGGGTTATATTAATAATATGTTTAGGTTATTTTTTACAATTATACACATATTGTAAAAAAATTAACCTAAAATATTATATTTCATCGAACTAGGGTGCACCGTTTGCAGTGAGATGTTACTTGCTTAAGACTAAAATTAAATAACGAAGATAATAAGTCAAATAGAATTAACAGGTACTTACTGATGAATAAGTGCAAGGACATAAATAAATAGAGCATTTTAAACATGGAAAGAATTGACGACCACTTTGGCTTAATTGGTAGTGGCCCTGCCTACGAAGCCGGAGGTTCCGGGTTCGAATACCGGTCAGGACATTATTTGTGTAGTGAGCACGAATATTTGGTGCCGAGTGTTAGATGTTTTCTATGTATTTCAGTATTTTTTAGGGTTCCGTATCCAAAGGATAAAACGGGACCCTATTACTAAGACTCTGCTGTCCGTCCGTCCGTCTGTCCGTCTGTCACCATGGCTGTATCTCATGAAGCGTGATAGTTAGACAGTCAAAATTTTCACAGATTATGTATTTCTGTTACCGCTATAAAAACAAATATACTAAAAAATGGAATAAAATAAATATTTAAGGGGGCTCCCATACAACATACATAATTTTATGCCGTAAACAATGGTACGGAACCCTTCTTCGGAGTCTGACTCGCACTTGGCCGGTTTGTTATTAAAATATGGACAATTTTGTTAAGTGAATCGCACTTATATTCCGTTCTCAACAGTTGGGCACTTATTTTCCAGAACGATCATCCTCCTGGCGTTATTCCCAGTACAGTTGCATCCTTAAGGATGCCGGGGGTCCGCTACCTAATCCCAAGAATTAGCGTAGGCACTAGTTCTTTTACGGAAGCGACTGCCATCTGACCTTCCAACCCGAGGGGGAAACTAGACCTTATTGGAATTAGGCTCGTCAAGTGAGTGGGCAACTTGACTGTTAGAAGTTCTCAAGCCGCCCGGAGGCCTCTTACTTGGCTTAACGACTGCTATCATAGACAGCAACCGGGATCAACGGCTTAACGTGCCTTCCAAAGCACGGGAGCGCTCACTTAGTAACCACTCAAAGCGGTCACCCATCCAAGGACTGACCTCGCCCGACATTGCTTAACCTCGCATACCGCATATTAAATTACAAATATCTACATCATAAGCTAGTGTCAATTTTTAGGAGGCGATATGGGGGCCGCTAGCGTTGAGCTAGATTTGACCAATTATTTTTTATACATTATTGTTATTTATTATTTGACGATCCTATTGTTTATTAATATTAATTTTGACATGTCTACAACAATTCAATATATATTTTAAAGAATAATAATAGCATCAATAATTGGTCTAAATAATTAATTAATATAATAACATTTTATAACTGACGATTAGAAAGTGCTTGTTGCTAGGCCTATTTGAATAATAGTACATTACTACAGAGGCCGAGACGAAAGGGGTTGCCGGCCGAAGATATATAGAAGAATATTTCATTGCATGTTTGAGAAAAGAATATTTTGACTTGACTTGACGTGACCCTTTTTGTGCACCAATTGTACTTGGTCCCATGTAAACATTTGATCGCCTCCAAAAACTGTTTCGAATGGTTCCAGGAAAAAGTCAAATATCGTATATGTAATATTATTTCTATAAAGATTTTTTGGTCAATTATTTTTATTCTTATAATATTTACATCAGAGTCATATTTTCAATAGGTTTAAAATTCACACCTTCATTCAAGTGGGTACAGGTGTTCCTGGTGTGGCGTGGACATTGTTATAAACAAACAGCCCGTATTCTTCGAGTTTATTTGAAAACAAACATTGGCTCGAGTTATTCATCTGTTCTCTTTTTCTTTTCATCCCGTGTCTTTGTTATTTATATAGAATAGGTACATCTGTTGCTAGGTTTTTAAATCATATTACTGGTATAATTATAAATGCGAAAGTTTGGCTGTTTGTTCTGAATCACGCATTTAACGGAAGAAAGAATTAAGATGTTAGGTACGTTTACAAAAAGTCTATCCACTGGATACACATTTAGAAATTAGAATTTACGGCCAGAGTCACTGAAATATTTGAAATTCACGTAGGGCCGTCCACATATTACGTCAGGTGAAATTTCTACTTTTTGACTATGCGTATTAGGTATTTCTTGTTGGAGTTGCTACTGGTTAAGTATGTGAAAAAAATCATGGTAGGAGTACCTATATATAATATATTTAAAAGGAAAACAATCACAGCCAAGTCAACTTTACTATGTACATAGTTGACCGAGCGTGCGAAGCGTCTCCGTTTCAGGTTTCGACAAAAATTCTTTTGTATGTCTGTCTGTCCGGATGTTTTCCTCAACAGGTCGCATTTCTCAACCGATTCTCGTGAAATTTTGTGAGCAGGTTTTATGATTATATAGAATTTTTGTGTCGGAGCCAGTTTTTGGAAATTTTAAAATTTGAAAAAATATACAAAATTTTATAGTATATGTCCGAATGTTCTCCTCTACAGGTCGCATTTCTCATCCGATTCTCATGAAATTTTGTGAGCAGGTTTTATAACTATATAGATTTTTTTTTGTCGGAGCCAATTTTTGGAAATTTTGAAATTAAAAAAAACATTTTTTCGTATGTCTGTCCGGATGTTCTCCTCTACAGGTCGCATTTCTCATCAGAAATGTTATATAAAATTTTTTGGTCAAGTCAGTTTTTGGAAATTTTGAAATTTGAAAAATATAGCAAAAAAATCCTTATGTATGTCCGGATGTTCTCCTCTACATGTCGCATTGCTCACAAAATTTCACGAGAATCCGTGAAAGTTTGTGAGCAGGTTCGATAATTATATAGAATTTCCGTTCGGCTTAAGCGCTGTGACGTAATATGTGGATGGCCCCGTACGACAGTTAAGCATTCGAGCCTCAATAGATTAGGAATATTTATACATCGTTAAATGAGAAACTTTTATGAAACTTAACACACACCTTGTAGTAAATAACTATTTTTTTAAATAGTTTCTTACAGTCTAGTGACGTCACAGATTTATCATAGTCATAGTCTCCCGTGTGGTACCGGGTTGGAATTGTACCACCCCCTTTCTTCCCGAGGGTGTTGTAAGAATCGACTATGGGAACCAGGTCGAAGTGTATTATGGGTTAGCAACCTGTTACTGCAATATTGCATTTTCTCCATCTATAAACCTGCAATAGCTAAATGAGGCAATGAAATTAATTTTGCGTGTGCTCTGCCTAGGTACCCCTTTTGGAAATACATACTAGACGTGAAGTTATGTGTATGTACTGTAGAGTCATAGCATTTAATTGCAACCATAGTTTGGGAAGGGTCGGCTGTGCTCTTGTGATTTTTCTAGAGTAGCAAGCCTTTTTTAGGGTTCCGTACCCAAAGGGTAAAAAGGGGTCCCTATTACCTGTCTGTCCGGCACCAGGCTGTATCTCAAGAACCGCGATAGTTAGACAGTTGAAATTATCACAGATGATGTATTTCTGTTGCCGCTATAACAACAAATATTAAAAACCGGCCAATTTCGAGTCGGACACTGCCGTTTTTATAGATAATGGTACGGAACCCTTCGTGCGCGAGTCCGACTCGCACTTGGCCAGTTTTTTGGTATTCATTCTAATTCAAGCGTCAGTGGCACTAGACAGTCCAAATAATTTCAGTCACCCCAAAAAAATTAAAATTTGTTCAAATAGTTTATGTATATCCTGCTATACATTGCCAAATAAAGGGTTCAAACAGCAAGCTAGTTGAAGCTTGATATTTCCCGCATATTGCCATAATTTGTTTGTTGGCAGTGTGAAAACATTTACCTGTCAAATATCGTATTAGTAACTTGCCAGCAAACGGCACCAAACTAGAATTATATGGTATCACAGCGATGCTTACTGTTTGTACATTCACCAGCGCAGATGGCGTGTGGATTCCCGGCTCGCATCTGTAAACAAAGCAACAGTCAATACGCCGTGTTTGTAAACACTGTGTGTTCCTCACTCTAAACTAGGTACGAAAACGACTCGAATTCGGGAACAAACAGAGCCCTACTACCCTACTACCTACGTAAGCATGAAACGCGCAGAGCGGGCGCGGGGCGGAGGCGGTTTTGCATCTTTGATCCTTTCGAAACTGTCGACTATCGATTACTGCTTCATATTTCACACACGCCCATTCACTATCACGGTCGATTTTTTGGTGCAACGTCCCCCGGACCGCGTTCTCACCATATCAGCCCAAGGACGTCCACTGCTGGACATAGGGCTCCCCCAATCGGGAAATTTGACACAAACAAATTTTCATTATAATCTTCCAATTCTTTTTTTGATCTGGTTGTTGTTGCGATTAAGTTGCTATTTTCTATATTTATTTTAATTTTGACGTTTAGAGACCATGTATATCTCTAAGAACTTAAGAATAATAATTATTAATTGTATTTGGACGATCAGAGACCATATACATCTCTGAGGTATGAAATAAATTTTATATTGGTACTAATATGTATATCAATTACGCCGACAAAGTGGTAAAATAAAAAGTGGAAAAAAAAAATTATTAGGGTACCTCCCCTATACATAAAGTGGGGAGGGATTTTTTTTTTTCATTTTAACCCTTACGTGTGATATATTGTTAGATAGGTATTTAGGGGTTTACTAAAATCATTTTTTGATAATGTTAATATTTTCGGAAATAATCGCTCCAGAAGTAAAAAAAAATGTGTCCCCCCCCCTCTAACTTTTGAACCATAAGTTTTAAAAATATGAAAAAAATCTCAAAAGTAGAACTTTATAAAAACTTTGTAGGAAAATTATTTTGAACTTGATAGGTAGAATAGTTTTTGAAAAAAATTACAAAAATAATTTCTGAACTAAGTTTGTAATTTAACCGTATAAACAGGTGTTTATTGTACCTGTCATTTCTACAAAATCACAATGAAATTACGTGCTTTCAAAGGTTTTGTGTTTCTGTACTTAATATGTCAACTTAATGTGACGGACGGAAAACTACGGAACCCTACACTGAGCGTGGCCCGACACGCTCTTGCCCGGTTTTTTTTGTTTTTAGATTAAACCAATTTAGCAATTGAAAAAAAATATAACCACATTACTCAAATCACATTACAAATTAACATGAACACACAAGACTTTTTAAAATGATCTATTTAACGAAGACGGTGGTACAAACTTCGGGCCTGTCTTAGCCTATAGATGCTCGGAACTCCAGAAGAATCATGCGCGTTGCCTATCCTTTAAGGATTCGTTATATTGCTAGAGACATATGCAAATCCCTTACCCTCAACTAAGCTGTGGCGAATAATATAGTACATTATTTAACGAGGGGCGTAAGTGGAAAATAGCTATCGAGAGTCTATCAAAAGCCAGACGCCGAAGGCGGAGCGCTTTTGGTGACTTGAGTTTGCTATTTTCTGACGTCCGAGGTAATCACAATGTTTTCATCACATTCGCGAGGAAATAAATAACTCCAGCACTAATCAAAATTGGAGAAATTGACAACTTCACCTCCAGTATCAGTGCATGACCGCCGAGAGGAGCGCGCAGCTTCAATATTGCAACCAATCACAAAGCAGTAGTATTCTTGCGGCGCGCTGCCTACTAGAATTGACAGCTTCAATATTTCAACCAATCACAGAGCCGTCTTCTTGTGGAGCGCGGCCAGCTAGATTTTTTAAACCAATCAGATCACAGAGAAACTCATAACTCCCAAGGGAGTTATGAAAATCCGTTAAATGTTATTATTTAAACTACATAACGATACACGAAAATGCCTACATTTAATTTTCTGTCCAAGTGTCCACGGGGAATCAATCTTAGCTATCCCAGTTTTATTATTTTATTATATCTCTACTCATTACCGATACTTACCTACAATGTTGGCTCAAGATTTTCCCTTCTGGAACACTGAATTTCTTTCAGTTAGGTAATAGGACCTTTCAGTACCTACTCATTATTTTGTAAAATATATACTATAGGAAAAGGGACAAGCAGAATTGGGACAAATGTACACTCAATAAAATTACGTATTTTCTACTAGGGTATAAAACGTTCAAGGTCTCATTTATTAAAGAATATGGATGTAAAGAAAGTGCTTTTTCACTTCTCATGCTTTAAAAGTGTGTCATATTAGACATCAAACGGGGCCAAAGTAGTAGATTAAACCCAAAGGGAAATATGTATACATATTTATGATTGACCAATCAAAACACTTTACCATATTAAACCCAGTAACCTATATATATTCATAGTAGTCTTTGCCAGTAACTCTGCGACCTGTAGACCAAAGACTACTATGAATAGACCTTTTTTTTTTTAATTGCAAATACTGAATCGATAAAATCTATATAATTATCATACTTGCTCACAAAATATCACGAGAATCAGTTTAGAAAAAAGCCGGACATACGGAAGCATTTTTGCCGAAGCTGAAACGGAAACCTTCGTTTCACTCGGTCAATAACTTTACTTTGACTTTTTTTGTCTGAGTGACTCCGTATGCTCTGTTCGATAAGCTTAAGTACCCATTTACATTGGTCTGAGATTCTCAAACTACAAGCGGACGCTTTTATTCTCGTAGATTCGCTTCGCTCCTAAACTAGACCCAATGTTCTACGAAATAAGCACTATTTTATGCACAGGGAAACAAAATTAAACCTTTTGGAAGGTGATCATGCCCACCTCGCTACTTGGACTTGCAGGGCGTCCCCACAGTGCGCCCGTCGTATGCAATGCCGTCGTCGGGTGCGCCGCCCCCCTCGGCACCCACTCCACTCGCTCCAGGCGGTCCCGTGCACTCCATATTTAACACCTGGAATAAGTGCTGACTTACTCAACCTACAAAATCAGTGTGCACTAGACTTATAAAGTTGAAATTATTTTTTTGCTGACTACAGGTGAACTTTAGGCGACTTCCTGACTTGGTAGGGCAGGATCGGTATGCGGTATTTTGCTGTTTGACGTGAGCTTGCTGATGTCGCAGCAATTCTCTCTCTTGGATGAATTGCAAAAAGAAATTACATAGTACATGTATGTAGTGTATATGTATTGGTAGTTACTCATACAAACTACAGGGGTAAATTGCGTTACACAAAGGAATCAATTATTTTTTCTTAACTAAAGCTCTTAACTATGTACATTTTTTTGCAATTCACCCACTTGGCAGGATAGTGTCACTATTACTTTTGCGCAATTTGCCGACCGGCTGCCCGCAACCCATTCAAATATGAAATCTAACTTTTGTATAGAGGGTTCGAATTCCTTTGACTCTAGTGGGGTGCGCGCCAACTCCAGCGTTCGGTGGGAATCGTCCACACCTACCTACCGTACCGTTTCCGCACCGAAAACTCAGGAAGTCGCTTTACCTACTGCTGCAGAGGCATTCAGCTTTAAAATATATTATTTGAGCGTAGACAGATGTTAATCCAATAAGTTTCTTTATAGTCTATTGTTTCAATTATATTGTCCTAATTTGGAACAATGGATAAGCCTGTAGCTATAATTTTCAAGAACGATCCTTACCGGTGTTCCCTTTGTGAATTCCTTTTTCGTTTCTCAAATTAACATTGTCTCCTTTCTCTTGAACGTCGTAATTGTGAGCAGTCATATCGGTCGGGTCTACCTCCTGAAAAGGAATTGACAAATTTCTCGCTATAAAACGGAGTTGACAATAAGCTATTGAGACTTTACGAGAGCAATTCGTTGCCATTTTGGACAACTAGGTTAGTCTTTTCAACGTCTATTTTCCATACAATAGGTGCGGGAGTGGATCATGCCCGTATTTCAATTTGGCGGAGCGCCAGACTTTTTTTTATGGAAGTGCATTGTGAGTGGCAGCATCATGCATGATCAGCTGCCGTTACATAGTGATGCATTGAGTGCATCGAGATACTCACATAATACGTCCCATTGATTTCCGTGAATATTAAAAGAGATAATACCAGCGCGCATGGCCGCTTCATATTCTACTGCGCGCAATGACAATCGCCAAAGGGACACGGCATCTATAAAGAAATATACAATCAATATAATATTATGCATACCTATATAACATTTTAGATTTTAAAGGATGATTCACAGTAGACCGTTCCGTGTCCGGGCCGGCACGTTTTCTTCTAGAGAAATACGACGGCCGTTGCGCTTGCTGTCATAGAAAACGAGCCGCCCGGACACGGAACGGTCGACTGTGAATCATCCTTAAGCTGTACATATATTTGTTTTAAACTACTTTAATACACTCATGTTTTGTCATACATCGTCAACCTCCTAGCCTTTTCCCCGCCAAGGATAGTGGTCCGCTTAGGGCACTAATTCCAATATTATAGTGTAGGCCTACCAAACCAAAGGAAAAACTAGACCTTTTTGATATTCGATCGGTTTCTTAAAAATGTTTTCCTTCCCTCAAAAGCTAAGTCTTAATATATTCCATAGGTACATAAATTAGATTACACACATATCCTTACCTAAGCAATTTTTTTTATCTCTTATTCTATCTACTTTCTTTGTCCTAAGTAAATACAAATGTTAGTTCATTTAGAACCTCTATGCTTACACTGTATCCTTGTAAATATCTGTAAAAGGTATACCGTGCCGAACTAGCAGACAAATACAGTAAATGAGAAACAGTAAAAGCAAAGAAAAGCCTTAATAAGATAATGTGGGAGCAGTAAGAAAACTACGATGGTATCTTCTAATTGAGGAGGTCAACAATATAAGCATTCGGTCGATTCGGACCCGCAGCCCATTTGGAAGGCGTTTTTGACGTACTCGATTGATAGGTGGACCATGTTGGTATATGCTGTCTCTTCCGTTAACTCACAACAAATTGTGTGTAAGCGAGATGCATCGGGTTGGGATGGCATTGCAATGGAATTAATATAAAATTCTTTGTTGCAAAATAGGGCTTCGGTTCAATCTCCCTAAGGCCTAAACTAAGGAATGAATTGGGAAAACCAATCACTAATTATATCAAATACAATCCGTGAGCATTTAGAATAATATTCGGATCTATATTTCTCTCTTCTTTGCCCTTCATTCACGTTCATGCCGCAATTCGTTAATTTTGCCACAGCAACGTGAATGATATGAAATTTAAGCAAAACCAACAAAATCTGAAACCACTTGGAAATAAATTCTAAAGAGCTCAATAGTGTACCGTTCTATGTTTTGCTCCTATTACAGGCCACGCCTTGTAAACACTAATTGTTTTTCACTTCGATTACTAATAAAGTAAATAAACAAATTTTATCCACCAAAAATTAAAAACAACTTAAACGGCGAACATAATATGTCTCTTTATCATCATCAGCCATAGCCCGTCCATTGCTGAACGTAGGCCTCCATCATTTTGCACCACATAAATCGATTTTGGGCTTTCCCCATCCAACTACTGCCAGCAATCCTCTTAAGGTCATCAGTCCAACGAGTTGGAGGACGTCCCACACTACGCTTGCTCAACCGTGGTCTCCACTTCAGAACTTGTCTGCTCCAACGGTTTTCCGTTCTACGGCAAACGTGACCAGCCCACTGCCACTTCAGCGTGCTAATTTTCCGAGCTATGTCGACAACTTTCGTCCTTTGACGTATATGCTCGTTACATATCCTATCTCTTAAGGAGATACCGAGCATGGCTCTCTCCATAGCACGCTGAGCTACTTTGAACATATGGACTAGCCCCCTGGTAAAGGATGATTTATGACAGCAAATGCAACGGCCGGTGTATTTTTCTAGAAGAAAACAGGCCGGCCCGGACACGGAACGGCCTACTGTGAATCATCCTTAAGTGTCCACGTTTCCGTAGCATAGGTCATTACTGGTAGGACACATTGGTTGACACTCTAGTTTAAAGGGATCGTGGCACGAATGACGCAAAGACCTGGCGAAGGTTCCCAAATGCTGCCCAGCCCAATTGAATCCTCCTATCGGCTTCTTTCTCGAAGTTGTTTCTGCCAAGCTGGATTATCTGCTCCAGGTAGACATACTCCTGAACAACTTCGAGGGCCGAATCTCCGACAAAAAGAGTCCCTGGGATGATATGTGCATTAAACATAACCTTCGTCTTGTCCAAGTTCATCCCAAGCCCCACACGTCGAGTGGCATTATTAAGCATCATCACACGTCGAGTGGCATATCAGCATTTCCGCCAGATCCTGCAACGATTCTGCCATAATGACTATGTCATCGGCGAAACGGAGATGGGAGATGTATTCGCCGTTTAAATTTATACCACGTCCTTTCCAGTCTTAAACACATCCTCTAGTGCGTTTGTGAAGAGCTTGGGGGAAATAATGTCTAATTTGGCTATATTTTTTTGTAAGTATAAACTGTTTCATGCCGTGAATTAACACCACCGACGTCTATTTAGCGCAGGGTTTTCCAAAGTGGTCCAGGTGGACCGGGCCCCCAGGGGCCACAAGAGACTCGACGGGGGTCTACGTTGGCGTGACAGAAAAATGGGGTTTTTGGGAATATGGTAGAAATGTGGTGTAGGGGGTCAAAAGGGGGGGGGGGGGGGGGCTTTCAAAAGTTAACTGGTTCTGGTAGACATCAGAACCAGTTAACTTTTGAAAGTGACTATAGACTCATGAGAAAAAAAGTTTGAGAACACCTGATTCAGCGCTTTAAAGGAATGCACAAACGATTTAATTATTTTTCCACGGAATAATTTCATTTTTTGTATATTTTGCAAATGATTGTGAAATAGGGACCAAAAACATAAAGTTAGAATCATGGGTCTATATGAGATCTAATACTTTTTGACAGTGCGAGCCATGTGGTCTCGTCTTGGTAACAGTTTACATGAAAATGTTTTTGATGGGATATTTTTTTTACTAAATTCCAGAGTACTTTACGGTGCACCAACAAATCTTTGTAGAGTCGCATATAGCCTTTATATTTAGGTTTTTTTTTTTATTTGTAAGTAAAAAAAGTTGAAAATTAAAATATATATATTAAAGAGGAAAGAAAGAAGTTTTACGTGAATTATTGGTTTCCTCTACTCAGTATTTGCCTCAACATGGAAAACTACATAGATGAACAAAGGATCCTCGAGATCCTACTGAGGGATGATTCACAGTAGACCGTTCCGTGTCCGGGCCGGCCCGTTTTCTATGACAGCAAACGTAACAGCCGGCGTATTTCTCTAGAAGAAAACGAGCCAGCCCGGACACGGAACGGTCTACTGTAAATCATCCTTAACTCTGTTCAGCAGTCGGCTAACTATTTTTAGTTAAACTACATACAATTACATGAAATATAAAATGTCCGAGTAACTGTTAATAGTCCGTTACTCATCTACTGCACTTTCAAAATTTAAACTCAATTATTTTGTACAGGGCCTTGCTGATATTTTTAACTGAAAACGTTTTAACTTTTAAGATTCTAACTGCGTTATATAGATTAAAACTTCATTAAATCAAGATTTAATGTCAGATAAGGAAAAACCGGGGGATGGGCAGCAGCCAGCAGCATCCTTAGAATGCGGTGGAGATACTGCGATCGCCAATCCGCACACCAAGCGTGGCGATTATGGCATTTGCCCACCACGAAATTGGGGGAGGCCTATGTCCAGCAGTAGACGTCCTTCGGCTCATATGGTGGTGGTGGTGGTGGTTGTAGCTAATTTAGGAAGGCCTAAACCATTTCGGGCTATACCATATCGTGGACACCATATCGTGAGGCTACAACATAACCATATCGTGAGGCGCAACGCGGCCGCCCGTGATGCATGCCCATTATACTAACGCTGCTCCAAAAATACCTAATGTAATTACCTAAAGCAGAATTAACGATGCAATTACCAAATTTAATGGCAATACTCTCCGCTTTCTCATCGCCGTTGTCCTGAGTGTGCGAATAAATTGTTACAAAAGACAAAAGCATCCATTCAATTAGTGAGTACACGATAGGTGGGCTACCCTTGGCCATTAAGAGGAGGCTGTTGACATTGTTGTATGAAATGTAATACACGCAAATATAACAAGAGCAACAGTGGCCCGAGATTGAACGAGCCTTTCTTTTGTGTATTTCGTATTCTGCTGGGCTAGGGCAAAAGGTTGCCTGGCAATAAAAGGCCTGTTGAATTTGCTAAATTTATTGCGATCCAAGCAGTGTGTGTTATATTGGTTGCGGAATTTTCTGAGTGGTTAGTATTTTGTTTACGTAGTGTAAAGTAACTCGGTGAAGCTCTTTCGTTATTTTTGGCTAAGAATGCTTTGGATTAGGTAATCTGCTTCTACAATAGCTTCTACTTTCATGTGAACTAGTATACTTTTTCGGTTCTGGTTGTGTCCAATCCATTGTCCTATTGTACGGTTTTCTACCTCATTGTAGTCCGTCATAAAAGATGAAACTGCATGCAATAACATTTAACTGGATTTTCAACTCTAGGGCGTTTGTCAAAAGTAAAAAAATGATTTAATTGATGTGACGTTAGACGCATTCTGCATTTTACAGCACAATACAAGTTGAACCGATGGCCGTTGGGGCGGAAAGTTTCTCGAATTGCGAACACGTACCGGAAGGCGCAGCGTAGGTAAACCCCTCACAAGGTAGACTGATGACCTGGTAAAAGTCGCGGGAGTCCGCTGGATGCGGGCTGCAGGACCGGTCGTTGTGGAACTCTTTGAGGGAGGCCTATGTCAAGCAGTGGGCGTCCTTTGGCTGATATGATGATAATGATCGTTTTATTATATAACTAACGACATCTTACAGCCATGCAACATACGGAAGCGGTTCAATATCAAAAAGCTGTCAGTGTCATATGTCAGTCGAGTCAGTACGAGTTCTTTGCTGGACGCCTACATTTCAATGAGTGCTTACTGACTGGCGCGGGATGCGCGGAGTGGGGCGATACGTATAGTAAAATAGTAATGTACCGCTTCCGCGCATAGTATTGCTACTGCGCAAAGGTGATACTGGCAGTATTCTGTCAACTGAGGAAATCTGTGTGACATCAGTAAGCTCACGTCATACAAAACAAACACAACAATAAACAAAATAAGAAATAGGAATGGAACAAGAATTCCACATATCCATCCCACCGGGCAAGTCAAGAAGTAACTTTAGGTTTATTGCATGGATGTTGCAGTATTAATAGAGTGGGCCTAAGGATAACAGAATGATATACAAAGGTAAATCAGCATTAGATTCAACATGTAGAAAAGTAATCCCCATCAAACTTAATAAACCTTAAAATGAAAGAATTAACCGACTGGTTGATCCTTAATCTTACTCGGAACCGGAACTTATTCGTGACCTAATAAAATTCCCTTTCTTGCAGCCGTCCTTGCGCAGCGACTAAATTTGAGTACTTGGCCTTAACGCTTCGGTGGGTTCACCAACCTACGCGTTTAATATCTACGTACTAGTTTCATTACGTATCTTCCTTGATGCCCGGAATTTTATGTTATGTTATTTTTAGTTTGTCGAAATAGCCGTATTGAGACATAAAAGTTAATTCTTATTACTTACTTATTATTTTTTATAGTTAATCCTGCCGTTGGCGTTTGTGTCGCTACCTACTTATTTTTTTGGGACAATCGTACACAAATCGACCTAGTCCCAGACTAATTGTAAGTAAAGCTTGTACTATGGGTAGGTACTAGACGACGATATACATACTTATAGATAAATAAATACATAAAAATCAACCAAGACCCGAGGAACAAATATCCGTGCTAAATGCACAAATAATGCCCTGGCCGGGATTCGAACCCCGGACCTCTAGCTTCGGAGGAAGTGTCACTACCAACTAGGCTAAACCGGCCGACTATATCAATTTTAAGTAAGGTCCCCACCGAAAATTGGCGCCTGAACTTACTGTGTCTTGCCCTGGATTTATCCTGTTTGATGATGGATTGATGTCGTCGTATTTGTTTTATTTTATGAAGTGGTGTGAACTTCTTTATTGGCAGGTTATATGAGTTAGCTGCCATACACTCAACGTTTTTTAGTTACTTTACTAACGCTAGATGGCGCTGAAATTAATTGCAGAAATAGATTACAAGCGATCGTCATTGGAAGTCCACACTTTGTCTCTAGACTATCAAGTCAGGTAATGCCTGATGTTCTCTTTGATGGAACCATAATACCCTTTACTCCTACAGTTAAAAACTTGGACATAACTATGGACCAGACTCTCTCTTGGGCTCCTCATGTAAATAAAGTCAGCAGAAAGCTGTTTGCATCTCTCCATTCGTTCAGACGCCTGCAGAACTTTCTCCCTCTCAACACCAAGACCCTGCTTGCTCGCTCTCTTTTACTCCCGCTTCTTGACTATGGTGATGTTGCGTTCCTTGAAGGAAGGAGCTGCTTGACAAGCTAGAGCGCTTACAGAACGTCTGCATCAGATACATTTTTGGCCATCGGAAATATGAACATGTGTCCTATTACCGAAATGTACTTAAATGGCTTCCTTTTCGTCGTAAGCGGGATCTACACGTCCTCAGTCTTTTTTTTAATGTTCTTTTCGTCCCTTCTTCTCCTCAGTATTTGGCAGAGAAATTTAAATTTATGGCTGACGATAGTGGTCATCATCTACGCTCTAGCGCGAATCTGTCGCTTTCTATACCTCCCACAAATATCGCGCTGCATACGATAAATCTTTTGCAGTGCGCTCGGTTAAGTTATGGAATGAGTTGCCTCCTTCCTTGAGACAGTCTCAGTCGGTTGCGTCGCTCAAGAGGAAATTGAAAACGCTGTGGCTATCTGACTGGGAAGTAATACTTTGTCCTTTATAATTTATGTATTTTAAATTTTCTTTACTTTTCCTGTAGTTACGATTTCTCTTCTCCTTTCAGGTATAAAAGTTATATTCTCCTGTAGTATATGTATGTCTCAGACCAAGTAAAAAATATAGACGGAGCGCCACGAACAACAAAATGAAGTCACTTTTTTAAAGATGTGTGCGTATCAGTGTTGCTACTGGAAAGAAAAAGTCCCTGTAAATGGGCTAACTCGTTCAAGTTCTCTATTTTATTCGTAGAGGGTACAATAAACCAGGATAGGCTAATAATTATGATGACTAATACTAGTAACCGTTAGACACTAAGCGTAATGGGATACTCAGCATCCTATTTTGAATCCCTGAACTATTTTGTAAGAAATTGCAAAATAAAACCTTCCGATTTGGTAACAGAATTGAACTACGTATTGAATCTGCATGCATGCTGCATTGCATTGCAATTCGCAAAAAGCAATGTTTAAATTTCTATTCAATATATGATAGTATTGTGTCAACCTTAAGCGGGTCACAAATTAAAGTCACAAATCAAACATATAAGTAGACGAAACTACATTAAGTCAATAGTTTTTGTTACTTGAAATTATAATGGAGAAAAAAATACAGTGATTATTAAGGTTTTCATACAAGACCTAAAAAACTTTCGTGTTATTCCAGCACGGCGTTTTTAAATGAGAACGAAACAACGTCTGTATGGAGAATCGAGTTTAGTCGAGCGTGCGGGGGACTCTTAAAACAAACGGTCCTTAAATATAAGAAAATGACCATCCGCCTGTTGGACTGTAGCCACTAATTGTGGCCGCCCGGCTGGAAAATTTTCCAGAGACTCCAGAGCGCACTGCCGCATGCGCCCGAAACTCCGCCACTACAGGAGTGTCAGTTGCTATTTGTCAGTTTTTTTTCTCAACTTTTATGTTTATGTACATTTTGCTTAAATTAATATTGATTTTTCTTGTTATATCAGTGAAGTGTCAGTGTTCTTTATTTATTATGCAGTGTTTTTCTATCATCTGTTAGTATTTTCGAGTATTCTTAACTTTTTATCCATTTCTAGTTTTAATGAGTTCGCAGCCCTGTATTGCTTCAGTGGAGCTCCTGAAATGTCCTCTGTGTGTTGATAATAAATTTTATAAAGGAAATCGGGGTCTGGCCATCCACACAGCCCGCCGGCATGCTATTCGGGTAGCCGTCGATCCACCTCTGCCCAGCGCTTCCCAACCCGCGCCCACAACTAGCAGAGATGTTCATTTCAATAGTTCCGCTTCATTCGCTGTCAAATTGGGAACTTTAAAGAAAAATGTTCAAATTATAAGAAGAATACCACGCGGTGCGCGCAGGGCTGTAGCCAACAGTCTCGCGGAATGTGTCGCCAAAGTTGTCTCAGAAAATTCTTTTCAGGCTTGGGAACGCCTGTTCACATTCTCTTTCTCCGTTCTTCACGTAAACAAGTCAAACAAAGACTCCTTGACCAAACAGATAAAAGATAATTCCTCTTCAGTTTCTGCTTTGTCCGATATTCTACTAAATAGTTCCTTGGTTAATTCAGATTTCAATTCGCGTCATTATTCCAAAATAAAATTAATAGAAAATAAAGTCTCAGAAGGGAATGTGGGTGGAGCTGCTCGCCTCCTTTTTTCCAATGATGACTTGGCGGCACATTCTAGCAAAACTTTCGCCGCTCTCCGTGAAAAACACCCGGTCCCTTCAGCCCCCGCTCAGTTACCAGAACCTCCTTCTTCAGAAGATGCCATTGTGACTGTTTCTGAAGACGCTGTGCGTCTAGCCTTGCTGTCGTTCCCGAATGGTTCAGCGGGTGGGTTGGATGGTCTATCTCCTCAACATCTAAAGGATTTGACCACCTCGCCTTCCGGGGATGCGGGTTCGGCCCTACTTAAAGAGTTGACGGCTCTAATCAACCTTATGTTATCGGGTCGTGTGAATGCCGAAATTATCCCGCTCCTTTACGGCGCAAATTTAGTAGCTTTAGCCAAAAAAGATGGTGGAATCCGGCCGATTGCTATCGGTTGCACTTTTAGGCGTTTGGCATCAAAACTTTGCTGTCGTACTTTTAATGAGAGGCTAACTAAAATATTCAAGCCTCGACAGCTGGGTTTTGGCGTCAAGGGCGGCTGTGAAGCTGCAGTACACTCTGCGCGCACTTTTCTGAATCGCCCGGACTATGAAGTGTTTGTGAAAATAGACGTAAAAAATGCTTTCAATTCAGTTGACCGTGGTGCCCGCCTATCGGAAGTACAAAAACATCTCCCTGAGGCTTATGGCTATTTATGGCAATGTTACGGGGCTCAATCAAAATTATTGTTTGGTGAAAACATTATCTCATCAAGTACGGGTTGCCAGCAGGGGGACCCGCTTGGGCCCGCTATGTTTAGTTTAGCTATCAATCCAATTATAAGCAATCTAAATTCTAAATTCAATCTATGGTATCTAGACGACGGATCCCTCGGCGGTGAAGCTGAAACTGTGCTACAAGATTTACAGCTAATAATAGATAAATTTGCAGATATAGGCCTCTCTCTAAATTACACTAAATGTGAAATTTATTTGCCCAATCATGTCCCCCAGCATAGAAAAATTGAAATACTTACTAATTTTAACGCCTTATTACCAAATATCTCTGTCCATTCTAATACTTCACTTACACTTTTAGGATCTCCTATTTTCGACGAAGCTATCCGCCCAATCATTGACTGCAAATTAAACCTTTTCAATTCTACGGCAAACCTCCTTTTTGATATAAATCCTCATATTGCCCTTTTTATTATACGTTTTTGTCTTTTTACTCCAAAATTCATGTATTTGCTTCGCAGTTGTCCGATGTGGAAATTTCCATCAATCCTGACATCTATCGATGATTCAATTCAGGTAACGCTTTCTAAAATTCTTAATGTAGATTTTGATATTCGCCAGTGGACCCAAGCGGTTCTTCCTATCAGATTTGGTGGTCTGGGTGTTCGCTCTGCCCACAGCGTCGCACTACCGGCTTTTTTGGCCTCCATCCATGGCTCGCTATCGCTTGTCAGTGTCATTTTACAACATCCTCTGATTCCTGACGACGATTTAGCGGACCTGAAGGTGGCCAGGGACGCCTGGTCTGATTCGTGCCCGGGTGCGGACATTCCAGTCACTAAACATATTCAGAGGGCCTGGGACTCCCCTCGCCTCAAGGCAACTCATACTTCCCTTATTGAAAGTAGTCCGGACGATTCAGATCGTGCCCGTCTCCTTGCGGTTTCCGCACCAGAATCAGGCCACTGGCTTCGGGCTCTTCCATCCCGTCAGATAGGCACGGTTTTGGACCAAAGCTGCCTAAGAATAGCGGTTTGCTTGAGGCTCGGTTCCAAAATTTGTGTTGCCCACACATGTGGCTGCGGCAAAAAAGTGGATCAGCTGGGTCGACACGGCCTATCATGCGCAAGGAGCGCCGGTCGTCTATTCCGACACGGTACCATTAACGAATTGATCCGCCGGTCGCTTGTCACCGCCTCTGTGCCTGCGATTTTAGAGCCCATAGGTATGGTCAGGGATGATGGCAAGCGCCCCGACGGAGCTACATTGGTACCGTGGAAACTGGGTCGGGTCCTTGTGTGGGACGCAACTTGCGTAGACACTTTCGCCCAGTCCCACATTCAAGGGACCCGCTCACAGGCCGGCGCTGCAGCTGAACAGGCCCAATGTCTCAAGCGCCGCAAATACTCGTCATTGCTTAATGATTTCGAGTTTGCTGCGCTCGCTGTGGAGACATTAGGTCCCTGGTCTGATGACATGAAGTCATTTATTATCGAAGCGGCTGATCCACACCTCAGGCGATCCCAGGGCTGGCGCTTACCTCTCTCAACGAATTGCTCTAGCGATACAGAGAGGTAATGCTGCCAGCGTAATGGGGACCATGCCGCAGGGAGACCTGCTCGACGGGGTGTTCTTCTTATAAGATTAGGTTATTTTAGTTTTTTTTTTTTTTTTTGTATTTAATTCTATTTACTTATGAAAAAGGTTGTATTTACTATTAATCCCCATTAGTACAAAATAAATATTTTTTCACACATACAGAAAATGATGAAAATGATTTCTGGTTCTTAATGTTTTTTTCATACTCATTGCCATTATTAAGATCAACTAAAGCCAGCTTGATTTTATTAGTTTTATTAGCTGTTGCCCGCGAATTCGTCCGCGTCTTCGCTCTTATTGGTCGCAGCGTGATGTTGTATAGCCTAAAGCCTTCCTCGATAAATGGACTATCTATCACTAAAATAATTTTTCAATTCGAACCAGTAGTTCCTGAGATTAGCGCGTTCAAACAAACAAACTCTTCAGCTTTATAATATTAGTATAGATGATGGTATCACTCGCGCTTTATGTTACGTCAATCAACGTCAACAGAATGTTGAGGTTTTGTGTTCCAAGAGAAGCAAAAAATTATTTTCTAAACACTGCTTTAAGGTATTAGATCAATATTTACAAATGAAAAGTTATATTCTTGGATTTACTGCACGTTCTGGAATTATTTTTTCATCCTAAGGGATGTAATCCCTATATGGATCCCTATATGGGATGGAGGAATATGGTCACCAGCGTCATTAAGATGACGCTGGTGACCATATTTTTAGTGATGGTTTTTGACGGCATATGACGGTTCTGGGCGTAGTTTTGGTTTGTGTATGTGTGAGGAACGTATATTTACTAAGTGGGCATAGTTTTGATGGCTTCACTAGGTTGTTTGTGACACTGCGTCTATATTTTTTACTAGGTCTGAGATGTATGTTTATTATTTCTCCTGTGCCTTTTGTACATGTTGCTGCATTAGTTTACCTTTATTCATTTTTACTCTCATTTCCTCAAAGGTCAACTGGAAGAGATCCCTAAAGGCATAAGTTCGCCTTTGTACTTTACTTTTCCTTTTGTATTTTTGTAGCTATTGTGTTTTTATACAATAAAGAGAATTAGATACAATACTTATATAATATTTAATGTATTTATTTATATAAGTATTGTATCTAATCGTCTAGTACCCATAGTACAAGCTTAGCTTAGTTTGGGACTAGGTCGATTTGTGTAAGATTGTCCTCCTAGTAAAATTTTATTGTGTATCTTGTGGCGTTAAATAATAGTGCTTGATAGGCCCGATTTTATCGAGTACTATGCTTGTAGTAAGTTGCTTGGCGGAATTCCATGATAAGTTTCTAGAAACAATACCTCTTTGTTATTCCGCCAAAGAACATGTAGGTCTATTAGTGATAATGCAATGTATCCACTTGCGTATGCAGTTAATGTTCCCACCCTCCCTACGCACGGGCAATTATGCAAATGAATTCCTAAAAAAAACACCACCAATAATGACAAAACCTCGACACGTGTTTCGCCTCTCTACGAGGCAACATCAAGATATGCTGGCAGAAGATGTTGTTTGCGCCACGTCCACTGACCAAATGAGCCATCTTTTTTTCGACCTGACTGTGTCTTTATGGGCCGTGCCCATTAACCCTTTGAAAGCCATCATATTTGAATGAAATGATCACTCAGACGCCAAGGTATCAAAAATTTATGTAACGTTTAAACTAATTAAAACAAATAAAAACAATTCATAATTGATTTTTTTCATGATCAAAGTACACCTTCACTCCGACCTTTATAGTGGTTGTTGGCATGGTGGGCACGACGACACATGACCACTTTATAGGCTCTTGGCGTTCAAAGGGTTAAAGCGATAGGAATACGCGGTGGGAGAGTTGCCTGGGGAAAATCCAAGGGAAACCTCCGACACGACCGCGTGGGCGGTTTAAACACTGGAATACTCTAAGACTTTGCGCTCCAGTGGGATTGGTTGAACGGTTTACAATCGATTCTTGGGTGTTAGTGGAATTGAGCTACTGGGAGTTTTATCGTTGGTTGACAAAACCTAGCTTAGCTGAGAAGGGTCTTTTTTTACCTGACTGTAGCTTGAAAGGCCGCGCCCATTAAAGCGATAGGAGTGAGCGGTGAGAGAGTAGCCCAGGGAAAATCCAGGGGAAGCCTCCGAGACGACCACGCGGGCGGTGTGAACATTAAAATACTCTAAGAGTTTGCGCTCCAGTGGTTGAACGGTTTTCAACCGAAATTGGGGTCTAGGGTGCATCCGAGCTACTGGGAGTTTTGTCGCTGGTTCACTAAACCTAGCCTAGCTGAGAAGAGTTCAGCATGAAACTAAACTAAGCTAGACCCGGCCTGGGTCGGACTGACTCTACCCGGTACGCGGCAGTACAGAGACGAATAGGGACTATATGTGTCTGTGTCGTCGCGATCGCGCGGTGGACGTTCCCACCAGCGGGAAAGCCTAAGTGTACGTTGCGTAGCGTCGTGTCTGATTTGGACCCCGTAAAAGCAGCGGTCCATCTTTCGACAGACGCTGTGATTACGTTGTCCGGGTCCGTGGGCGTGTGCCTAGGACGCCAGACTGCGCGGCTCCTCGGTGATCGCCGAGTTACGATGGAGGGGGGAGGAATGGGAACGTAGTCTACAGACTTCCTAACTAACGGATTCCTATGGTGCTAATGGTGCTAATCCCCATGTCATGGTGTAGTTTGAGGTTCGACTGGTGCCACTACAAACACGACAACACACACACACACACACACACGCGCACGCACGCACACACACACACACACACACACAAACACACACACACACACACACACACACACACACACACACACACACACACACAGTTAGGGACCGCAAAGTTATCATTACATAAAAGTTTATTTTATACAACAACGGTGGCAATCAAGCTTATAGCCAGGTAGAATCACACGCGCATTGCCGACCCTTTACTGACTTGAGAATCCGTTGTGTTGACGGCTAGGGACATGTGCCGGTCCCTCACTCTAAACAGTATTCTTCGGAACATCCACCAGTAAGACAACACCACATGACTAAAGAGCAAGTAGTGGTGTTATTATGGCCACAGTTTATGATCGAAATGACTTTTCGCTGTGCCCTGGCCTAACGATTGCTATCATAGACAACAGCCGGCCGGGATCAACGGCTTAACGTGCCTTCCAAAGCCCGGGAGCGCTCGGCTAGTAACCACTCAAAGCGGTCACCCATCCAAGGACTGATCCCGCCCGACATTGCTTAACCCCCAAAGACTTAGAAGAAGAAGAAGTAGAAAATTTATTTTGCAAGCCATTACACTGGTATACTTAAACTAAACTTAGAGACTAAAGTAAAATGGTAGCAAAAATGGCATCCACTCAGCATATGTCACGCCGCCGATTGAACGCCGCGACGCTGATCTTCCGTGGACCCAGAGTGGAAAAATGTGTGCAAGACAAAACAATCGGTGCAGTCACATCTGTATAATGTACCTATACATCCAGTATATATTTTACTTTTAAGAAACATTTCTGAGAATCGTATAGACAGATTCTATATGCCTACCACCCAACATCAATGTTCATAAAACTAAATCAATCCGTAACCGAAGGTCAGTTCATAACCTCGAAGATAGTACTGAGGCCGTGCGAACGACAAACTTTCCAATAATGACGGGAGTGGCGATCCACTTAGCGATAATAGTAAATCACACGCACTTGTCCGGAAATCAGCCAATACTCGTCCCTCGCAACGCACCAGTATGAACACTAACGTACCTCAATAGTCACGAGTCATCGCACACGGTCATAAACACGCATCACTACCTTCGCATGGTCACCAATTTTTTCAAGAAGCTATCTGATTTAACGTATTGGTTTGATATTGAATTAATATTTGTCGTTCGTGAACTTAAGGCCAGGTTTAAAGGCACATCAGATGCGTCTCGATTGACACGTCTACGCTTACGCATCATGTAGTCAATAAAGTTTTTAGTAGCGGGCCTCAAATGCGGTGTGAAAAGCAGTATGTGTCACACGGTAGCAAAATTATTTACGTCTTGGTCGTAAATACTTTGACTACGAGTACCTCTCTGCGCTCAAGATTCTGTTGTAGAATCCCTCGCTACGCTCAGGATTCCATTGTGGATCCATTCACTTCACTCAGGATTCAGTACGCCACCCTCGCCGTAAATACATCATCTTGCTCCCTTGAGACACAATTGCATGATATACCATCTGTTAAAATGTGCGCGGTCTCGCTAACAAACCGTTTGGTCAGTTTGGCGAGTTGCTGAAGGACCATGGGCAACTTTGTATAGAGTCTGGTCCTAAAACCAACAGTCAAGCTGAGAGAGCTCTTTAGATAGGTCTTTAAATCTACTTCATTTCGTTACCAACTTGAACTCCATTGTAGAACTGAGGTATTCATATTTTAGTCACAGTGAATACGAGATAATAGTATATTTAATGGTTTCTGAACCATTTTGACGCATGGTCCTGTGAAAGTGAATCCCAAACTATAGCATCCTTCAAGGCTGCATTAAAAAGAATATGGCTGTCCGACTCCTGACTATTTTATTATTATTTAGTATAGTATCGTATTATATATTTATTGTTTATATATATATTTCTTGTTTATATAAACATAATTATTTCACACACATAACTTTTTTTTTTCTTTCGGCTGTAAGTATTTTATTTTATAATACCCAAAATATTTTGTCGTATTTTCTATTGATATATATACTGATTCGCGTTTTTTATATTCTTATTTAGTATTAAGGTAATCTGTATTCAAAATGAATTTATTTTGTTTTCAATTTCTGTTTCAGTGCATAATTCACAGGTGGTTTATCTTCATCCTCCATTGTTTTCTTTTAACTCATTTGCTCAAAGGTTAGCTGGAAGAGATCCCTTAAAGGGATAAGCTCGCCTTTGTACTTCCACTTTTTGTTTGTTTGTCATCATTGTCGTTTTATGTACAATAAAGCAATACATACATACATACAAAGTGTCAACATTACATAATTACCTTTAAAACTTCTTTAAAACAATTTTTTAAAGACCTTAAAGCCTGTCACAGACTGGCGCGGGCTGGCCGCGGCGGTCAATTAGTAAACTTGTCATTAGCTGTCTTTACTATTGACCGCGGCCGCAGGCCGCTCCAGTGTGTGACACACCCTTTCACAGCTTAGCGCAGGCTGGCCGCGGCGGTCAATTAGTAAACTTGTCATTAGCTGTCAAATTTACTATTGACCACCACCGCAGGCCGCGCCAGTGTGATTCAGGCCTTACACCCTTAACGATAAAGTTTTGTTCACATATGACTCTCTCACCACGCACACTCTTACTCACTCACAACACTTCATCAATTTATTTGTACACATATTTTCGAACTCTGTAATACGGCCTTATATCATTTTGATATCATACCAATACGAAGTTAAATAGACTTCCTGATTACACAACATGACAGTCATGAAGCAGATTTACAACAATGCGTCATGATCATAAAGTCCAATGACGCTGAGATGACGTCGCGAGGGCTAGGTCAAACTTAAAAAAAAAGACTGTTTATTTCAAATTAAAAGTTACATTCATTTGCAAAACAGAGACCTTAATCTTTATATTAAAGATTTTGCGTGACCTGAGTTAGAGACAGGTTGAGTTGCTCACGCGTCATCAAGTAGGTTACACCCCTCACGCCATGGATGGATGGTTACTTACAACCATCATTGTTCAACGTCAATGAAATCCATTCAAAATGGTTCGGAAGAATTTTGAAATATTTTTTGTATTCTAGTTAAATGCGTGTCATATTATATTTCGCAAATAAAGGCTATTCAAAAAAAATGGGCCTTTTATCGATATTTGTTCAAAAAAGCCATTCCCAAAGAGTAGTGCGCCTCATTTTCTCGTGCGCGGAAGACATAAACGTGTCTCGTATACAGGAGGCATTGTTTACCGAATCGAGATAGGTATTCCCTTAAACGGAACATCTATCGAGTATGTTTTCGCTCACATCTGAAGTAAGCATACCTATGCAACGTGCTCCTGAGGAACCCGCATAACTTTACAAGCGTATTCCTGATCATATTTAGAGCCTAAAACGTCATAAGTCCACTGGATTTAGGCTAGTTTCAGAGATATTACTATTTTTTCAGAAAACATTTTTTATTCGTAACTCAGCGCGTATGCGTTTTTGCGCACGATGTTGCTATTATGTAGTTGAGTCCAGACATACTGATCGACAGACTTCAAAGTGACATTCTCATGTCTTCGGAAACCAAGTTCTAACAAAAAAAACGTTCCCGAATTTAGCAAATAAAATTTACTTTATATGTTTAATAGCATTCAAAAAACCTGAAAAAAAATATTTTTTCAAGTTTTTTTTTACGTTGTTGACCTAAAGTCAAATATTTTTTGCTACTTTCAGCCTCAGCAATGAGTGGTTAAAAATTTTCAGGTTTTTCGCGAGCACCCTATAGATGCAATATACAGAAAATCATACAGAATTCACGACTGGTTTAGCCTAGTGGTAGTAGTGGTCAGTGACCCGGCTTACGAAGCTGGGTTCGAATCTGTCATTTTTAGGGATCCGTACCCAAAGAGTAAAAACGGAACTCTATTACTAAGACTCCGCTGTTCGCCCGTCCGTCTGTTCGTCTGTCTTGTTTGTCTGTCTGTCTGTCTGTCTGTCTGTCCGCATGTCACCAGGCTCTATCTCATGAACCGTGATAGTTAGACAGTTGAAATTTTCACATATGATGTATTTCAGTTGCCGCTATAACAACAAATACTAAAAACAATATAAAATAAATAATTAAGGGAGCTCCCATTCCAAAAAACTTTTAAAAAGTTGCTCGTTATGTTCGTCAGGCGCTGGGTCTCAAAATGTATGGCAAAACTAAACCCCGACCCGCACTTGACCATCATTTTACTTGATATTATTTAACGTTCTTATTACTGATAAAAAATAAATAAAAAATATTCTTATTTAAATTAAATTAAAGACGGTTATAATAAACTGTCTAATGTTGTGTAGATAATAGCACGGAACCCTTCGTGCGCGAGTCTGACTCGCACTTGGTCAGTTTTTCCGATAACTTCTGATGATATTACGAGTAAATAATGTTATATCAACATAGGTCAAATACTGCCATATTAACTTAGTTTAATTCTGGAACAAAAAAATATCAAACCTACTCACAAAAATTCACGAGAATCGGCGGAGGAATGCGACATATTGAGGAAAATAGCCAAAAAATCCCGACATATGAAAGCATTCTTGCCAAAACTGACACGAGCCATATATTTTCCTCTAACATAAATATTTGTTTCTAAGTCTTGGATGTGTTCTATGTATTTAAGTAGATATTTATATATATACCCCCTTATTCATAAACGTCCATCAAGCCTCTATTAGTTAACAAGCCGCTAAAGTTGGTTTGTCCTTATCTGTCACTTTGACATTTATGTTTGTGAGAAAGGGAAAAAAACAACTTTTAGTTAACAGAGGTTTGTTAAGTTTTATGAATAAGGGGGTATTTCTATAAGAATACTATAATAAAGTACTTATATCTGCAAAATATATCGTCGTCTAATAACCATAAAGTACAGCAAACCTTTTAAAACTTGTTGAGCTTACTATGAGGCTCGTTCGATATTTGTGTTAGTTGATACCCTAATATATTAATCTATGCAAACAGTGTCTTCCAGGGAAAAGGCATTCAAAATATTGCTTTTACTCTACGAAAAAGATTCTTTTAAATGAGTCTTCTAAAACCAATGATGGCCTCATAAAATAGTAACAAGCAATGCGTACATTAATTTAAAGGAATCACTTCACTGTTGCATAAATTACATAAATTAATAGGCAACGCGTTTAGATGGAGCGAAAATGAATTTATGTTCCATAAAATTACGGCCTATCATCTGATTAGATCATTTCCAGATTGATCGTAAAAATGTTATGTCCGGAGACGGTTCTGGATATCTGTACCGGCAATTATCGCAATCTGGCTCCGATATCATAATAAGAAGCTTAAACCTTAATACGAAAAATGTAGCAGGAAAGATTTTGGTAAAAGAATCGCATGATTGTTGTGGCTACTTACCTACGTACGTGATGGTATCGTACACATTCTTATTAACAAGTAAATTAACAAAAAACACCGACTCCAAACTTTGCCAGACACCATCCACTTGGTATATAATTTGAGGAGTTCCTTATTTTACCTTACCCCATCCTCTTGGTCTATAATTTGAGGAGTTCCTTCGATTTTTCCAAGACCCCGTCATCAGATCCAGACTTGGTGACAATGAGACCAACTAAAAACTTTTGAAAGGGTGTGTCCCTTTCAAACAAAAAAAGAATTTTTGAAATACGGTCCACTAGTCTCTAAATATAATCAGTGAACATACATTAAAAAAATATTCCGACAAATTGAGAACCTCCTTTTTTTGAAGTCGGTTAAAAATACAATGCGCAGTAGTTGATAATAGTAATAATAAATTACTCCCTCATTAATTACCAATAGAAGTAAAAATAACATAACTCACAAAAATTCAAAATAAGCTTTTAACTGAAAATTAAATTAGCAACTATTTACGAAACGTCATAAACCTCGGTTACTTAGTATGAAGTTTCTAGGGAAATATGACTAATGACGTCACAATTTTCTGTGCTCAAACTGAGTCCTTTTTAGGGTTCCGTAGTCAACTAAGAACCCTTGTAATTTCACCATGTCCGTCTGTCTGCCTGTCCGTCTGTGTGTCTGAGGTTTTGTTCTGTGATTGTTAGTGCTAAAAGCTGCAATTTGGCATAGATAAATAAATCAATAAAACTGTCAAAGTTTTAAAACCCGTATTGGCTATGTGCACGTCTGAAACGCAAAACGTTAAAGGTCCCGAGACAATGTCAAAACTCAGAGATGTCAAATAATGACACATGAATATTTTATTTACTTTAGTAAATGTGAAAGACCCCGTATTGGAAATTTTACTGAAATAAATAAGAGAATAAATAAATACATACAAACGAAACGAATCGTAGGAAACCGTTAAGAAACCAGTAGAAAACGTGAAAGTAAATTTGACAGTGGTCCCCGGTAAGTACACATTTCTGCCATGGTGTGCGCTACGATCGCCTAGCTTACCCCCACCACCTACTTCGCACATAGCCAATATATATGGTTGAGGTTTGTCTGGGCAGTAAATATATTTTTATTCTTATTCTTAAATCAAAATAAAAAATATATATTAAGGTTGGTTGGCCCTTCATGTAAAGTGGGGATGACATTTTTATTCCTTTCAACCCTATGGTCTGGGGTATTGTTGGATAGGTCTTGCAAAATGAATACAGGTCTTCTTCAAACATTTTTCGATAAAGTGAATACTTTCCGAAATAATCAATCCAAAAGAAACAAAAATGTGTTCCCTCTCTAACTTTTGAACTAAGTATGGGTCCAAAAATTATGAAATAATCATGAAAGTACAGCTTAGTAAGGACTTTCAACGGAAATTATAGGGGACATGATCAGTTAAGCTGTTTTTGAGTTATCGTAAAAAGTCTTCCCTTCTTAGTAAAAGACGTATCTCGTATCCCTTTTGCTTGTTATTGTTTTTTTTTAATGAAGTTCATTGTGCAACTACGGAACCCTACACTGAGCATGGCCCGATATGCTCATGGCTGTTTTTTTTTACATTCTATGACAAAATGAATTTCGAGATCGTAATGTGGTAGAAACATTTAATACAGCAACGCAATCCAATACAGGTTGGGTTAACCAGATTGGTTTTGTTCAATTGATGATTATGCACGGTCCGTATTAAAATTGTCGTGGGCATCGTGGGGCTCGAAGTTGCACCACATCCGAAGGGAGTACCCACCGCAACCATACTGTCTTCTCGACGATCTCACGGTTCAAAATGATTCCCATACGATAAATAAATAAATAAGCAGAATTATTCGTCTAAATGAAATTCGTCTTCGAAATGTCTTTATTTTCTAGCGTAAGAACTACTCTGACTAGCCCTTTTGGGTTTACAAGCGTGAGTGTATGTATGTATGTTGTATCAAAATCAGTCAATATTTTGTTTGGGTAATGAAGCAGATTTCATGATTGTCACATGTTTTCACATGTTTTTCTAACAAAATTTCCGTAGCAAATAAGCAACCCATAGAGTATCGCCATATCCGTCCGTCCGTCTCTCCGTCTGTCCACATTTAAGTTTACTACTAGAAACCTGTAATTCGGCTTATAAGTTCAGATGATAGTAATAGAAATTTATGAACAATAATTTTTAAGAAAAAGAAACCGACTTCAATGGGGAGGCCGGTGAAAGATTATTATACTTAGATGGTGCATTCTTAGATAGATATACAATAAAATAAAAATGGCTATACTGAATGTTTATAATGGTAGAAGACTACCCTACCCTCAATTCCTCATGGAATCATGAAAATAACTTGCTTGCTTGACAAGGAGATATTTGCTTGACCAGGCAAGCCTAGGGCCCACCCGCGGCTATAACGCCTCAGATGATGATGATGATACAATCTTTCACCCTTCTTTACACCCCCTTAAGAAATGATTACAGTCAATATGACATTCCCTAGAAATCCTATCGTCAAAACGAATGATTAAGTGTTTATTTCGGAATATCAAATGTACCGATTCTAGACGAATGAATCTCGTCAAAAACATTACATGTACATTGTACAATGGTAAGTCTCGCTACGCAGTTCTGCCGTAAAACGTTATCCCAACAGAGCGAGTTCTTCATGTAAGTATGATGACCGAAGGCCGGAAGCAGAGTGGCAAGGCATGCGAGAATAATCACACAGAGCGGGCTTCTCATGTAAGGCTGAGGGCCGAAGGCCTGAAGCAGAGAGGCGAGACACGCGAGGCTGAAGCCCGAGCCTCCCAGCAGAGTAGATTCTTCATGTAAGGTTGATGACTGAAAAGCCGAAGGAGAGTGGCAAGGCATGCGAGGCCAAAGGCCGAGCTATGTCGACGCCGAAGATCCAGTTGCAGGGTAAATTATACTTCATTCGTTCGTTTTCGCGTGATGCGTTTGTCTGTCTGTTTATATGTCTAATATAAACAGACAGACAAACAGACAAATTCTTAAAACTGTTGGAACGGTTTCTGTTATAGATTCTAAGTCTGGGGATACTTAGAATCGATAACAGAAACCGTTCCAACAGTTTTAAGAATTTTTGAATATCTTCCATGTACAGACTTTTGACCCTCTTCTAAGTGTACATCTAAGATGCTCCAACTGTCTATGCTGACGATGGGGCTGCCCAGCTCAAGTGATCTCTTATATCAAACAGTTTTTATGGTGTGAAGGGTCAACAATTACGTAAAAAATAACCCACGACAAAATTAAATGGTACCCCGACGATACAAAGTGTGCATTGAAACAGCTGTTTTTGTATTCATGCATATGAATAATAAAAACGATGCCAAAGTATCGCAAATGCATTTTGATGTACATGCAAAGTAGAACTAATTGCGAAAAGGTTGTGCTCAAAAATAGCGTCAACAATCAAAAGGGATTATGATATTTTATATAGAAAACTCCCGTGAGTTTGAGACATATTAAATATAATGAAACGGGTCACTCACGTCTTTAAGGTCGAATATCGCTCGACATGTTTCAGACCGGTTCGCGGTCCTTAATCATGAGCACCTACCGCGGCGGCGGTTTTCTTAGCACTGAACACCCCTGGTGTTTATATGATTCCCTGCTCCTGTGGCAAGAATTACATAGGAGAGACAGGCCGGAACATTTCCACTAGATTGTCTGAACACATACGTAGTATAAAAAAACGTGATGCTCGAGGGTCTGCAGTTGCGGAGCATTCACTGGATTCGGGCCCATCACATTATATTCGGTTCGATAAGGTAACCGTATTAACGAGGGAAAAGTTTTTTGTACCACGCAAAGTGCGGGAGGCTATCGAAATTGGTCGTTTTCCAAATTTTAATCGTGATTGTGGATGGGTTGTACCACACAGCTGGAAAACAGTGTTGAATACTACGTCTGTGAAGAGTGTGGACGAGATTTTAGCATGTGACGTTGTGAGTGTTGTGTGTAGTTCGGCATTGAACAATTGTGAAGAAAACGAGGGTAGATTCACGCCGCCGCCGCCTCCACCCGCGCCGAGCAACCGCGCGGACAGGGCACGGGCACGCAGTGCTAAAAAAACCGCCGCCGCGATAGGTGCTCATGATTAAGGACCGCGAACCGGTCTGAAACATGTCGAGCGATATTCGACCTTAAAGACGTGAGTGACCCGTTTCATTATATTTAATATGGGATTATGATACTTCGGTTTTAACATAATGAATCGTCAACTTATTAACAATTCTGCTATGCTTTAAGTTAAATTATATATGTAGTTTTTGAATCTAGAAAACGGGACTGAAATTTGGGTTTAGAGTCACAGTTACTTAATGGAATAAATCATAATAGTGTTCAAAATTTGAAGAGACCGTGGTAGCTGGCGCGCGCACTGGGCAGCGCCGCGGCGCAGCCCTTGCGTTTACTTTTTTTCAGTTTCTATCTTAAGATTTCACAAATTTTGAATGAGGATGTTTTTCCTTTGTCGTCAAGTATTACCTGTTAGTAACGACCTGTTTAGCCTAGTTGGTAGTGACACTGCCTCCGAAGCTAGAGGTCCCGGGTTCGAATCCCGGCCAGGGCATTTATTTGTGCATTTTTCACGGATATTTGTACTTGGGTCTTGGATGTTTTCTATGTATTTAAGTATGTATTTATCTATATAAGTATGTATATCGTCGTCTAGTACCCATAGTACAAGCTTTGCTTAGTTTGGGACTAGGTCGATTTGTGTAAGATTGTCCCCCAATATTTATTTATTTATTTATTTATTTATTTTATATGCTTACCAATTTTCATACCTGTTACTAGCAATGTACAAATTGCAGAAATTGCAGAAATGTTCTCGGAAATATCCGAGAAATTACATGAAAGTAACTTAGAAAGTTCTCTGTGAGAATATTCCCATGAGAACTTTAACATTTTGTGTAATATATAATATTACACGCCACATATTAGTAAACCAGGCAGGCATAATATTTAAAATGGCGTGTGTCTACGTTGGTCCTGACACGATAAGATTGTTTATTAAATTTAAGTTCCAGAGAATATTTTCCATAGAAGTTTATGAAACTTCTCCTCGGTGCATTGCTACCTGTTACACATGGATTATGGCAGTTCCCATACAAAATTCAATTCCTCTTTTTACCCCCTTTTAACCCAAATCTGCACAATTTTATAGCCTAAAACTTGACCGGGTATTTACTCGACAGATTAGTAAAGTTTTCATCAAAATCCATTCAGCCGTTTTCACGTGATGCGCGTTCATATAAACAGACAAACAGATAAACAGACAGACAGACAAAAATTCTAAAAACTGTTGAAACGGTTTCTGTTATCGATTCTAAGTATCCCCAGCCATTTTTTTGTCGAATATCTTCCATGTACAGACTTTCGACCCTCTTCTAAGTATACATCTAAGATGCTCCAACTGTCTATGCTGACGATTGGGCTGCGCAGCTCAAGTGATCTCTTATATCAAACAGTTTTTATGGTGTGAAGGGCCAACAATTACGTAAAAAATAACGCACGACAAAATTAAATGGTACCCCGACGATACAAAGTGTGCATTGAAACAGCTGTTTTTGTATTTAAGCATATGAATAATAAAAACGATGCCAAAGTATAGCAAATGCATTTTTATGTACACGCAAAGTAGAACTAATTGCGAAAAGGTTGTGTTCAAAAATAGCGTCGACAATCAAAAGGGATTATGATACTGCGGTTTTAACATAATGAATCGTCAACTTGTTTACAATTCTGATATGCTTTAAGTAAAACGCATGTCTTGGACAACGTAAAGCTATTGCATGCTTTAAATTTATATAACAATAACATAACTTAAAACATAAAATGACAGAATACTAAAAATGATTTAAGTTAAATTATTTATGTAGTTTTTGAATCTAGAAAACGGGACTGAAATTTGGGTTTAGAGTCACAGTTACTTAATGGAATAAATCATAATAGTGTTCAAAATTTGAAGAGACCGTGGTGGCTGGCGCGCACACTGGGCAGCGCCGCGACGCAGCGCTTGCGTTTACTTTTTTTTCAGTTTCTATCTTAAGATTTCACAAAATTTTGAATGAGGATGATTTCCTTTGTCGTCAAGTATATGCTTACCAATTGGATACTCATGGATTATAGCAGTTTCCATACAAAATTCAACCCCTCTTTTTACCCCCTTCTAACCCAAATCTGCACAATTTTTATAGCCTAAAGCCTGACTCGACAGAATAGTAAAGTTTTCATCATAATCCGTTCAGCCGTTTTCACGTGATGCGCGTTCATATAAACAGACAAAACAGATAAACAGACAAAAATTCTAAACGCTGTTGGAACGTGTTCTGTTATCGATTCTAAGTATCCCCAGCCAAGTTTTTTTTCAAATATCTTCCATGTACAGACTTTCGACCCTCTTCAGCTTTATTATATGTATAGATTAACTTGAAGCTCGCATAGATCGACAGCATCGGCCCAACGGTATTTCACTCTTGAAATTCATATAGCCTATAACAGTATTGTTCATTTATTTACGAAACACAACATTTAGTCACAAAAATGACTAATCATCTATTTCTTATAATTTCTTATGTCATAATCATCATATCAGCCGACGGACGTCCAGTGCGCTACCCGCATCCAGCGCACTCCCGTGACCTTTACCAGGTCATACTTTTCACTCTTGAAATCATAGCTTTTACAATGAAATTGTCAATCAAACGCCATGAATGAACAGTCGCGAGCAGAAGTCGCTAGTGTCGCTACGCAAAATACAGCTGTGTCTGAATCATTTTGAACATTTGTTCCGCATACGAGTTCTCATAACAAATTTGTTGCTAACTGTACTCAAATCGTTCGTGAAAAGCGACGGGTCGGATCCCTCAAAACATCAAAGGGTCATTATGTAATTACACCCAAAAACGGACCTATTACGAACAGAGGGTGCTCTTTCGACGTTTCTCTTGTGCTTCGAACTAGTAAACATAAATACATAAACTCACGCCTATATTCACAAAACGCGTAGGCACAGCACACGTCAGTGCCACTTTGATGGATGTGTGCGTGTGTATATGTGTGCGTAAAAGGCTTCCTAACTAGTTTAATCCATACCATACTTCGGCCTGATTAGCCTAGTTGGTAGTGACACACCCTCCGAAGCTCTCAGGCGAAGAGGTCTCAGGTTCGAATCCCGGCCAGGGCATTATTTGTGCAATTAGCACGGATATTTGTTCCTGGGTCTTGAATGTTTTCTATGTATGTATTTATCTATATAACTATGTATGTCGTCGTCTAGTACCCATTACACTATAAATAAAATAAATGCGAAGGTAACTCTGTCTGTTACCTCTTCACGCGTAAACCCTTAGAACAAATTTAGAAGAAAATTGTAATTGAGATAGCTACATAAGATAGTCTTTATAGGTACCGAAAATAATTATATGATGGCTTGAAAAATTAGAGGTAGGGGTGTAACTTAATGGGATTAAAAGCTAATACATAACATATCAGTTCACCATACCGCGTCGTTAAGCCAAGTTAAAGGCCTTCGGGCGGCTTAAGAACTTCTAACAGTCAAGTTGCCCACTCACTTGAGAAAGGTCGAAGTTGCACCACGTCCGTAGGAAGTACCGACCGTTACACGCGACCCCTGGGTGATCCTAAAAGTGCAACATAAACTGGCAACCGTACTTGTCTTCTCGAATATCTCACGGTTCGAAAATAAATGCCATACGATTAATTATTTTTACCATACCGCGCGCCTAAGCGTTGTAATGGAGCGACCTAAGTCGTTCGATGTAACTGCGGCGCATTTCGGACAGGGGCATGATCCTGACACCTGTAATTTCCATAGACATAACCTCAAAGTGACTTTTATAAACTAAAAGTCACTTTGAGGTTATAAACTGTATGGAAATTACAGGTGTCAGGATTGACTTCGTAACCGCCGACCACTATAGAGACATTGTGACCGGGTACAGTACAGCCAGCAAAAGAAATCTACGCATATGAAGAGAAAAGCTATTATTCTCTTAAACCTCTTAAAGACTATTTGTTAATTATTTATTTCTTCATTATTATTTGTGAATTATAGTAGGTTGCCTATACTTGTTTATTATTATTATAACAGAGAAATAGCAGCGTCGAGGACATTTTCCAGAGTTAGTGACAATATATAACTATAGGTAAAAAACTTAAGAAAAGGACCTGTTGTATGTTCTTGTGACGTGTTTGAATAGATATTTGTTTTGTTTGTGTTACACATTTTAAATATGTAATGTCTATTCGTACACGTCACAATTACATACAACAGGTCCTTTTATGAAGTTTTTTACCTATACTAAATAACGAATTGGGATGTTGGCAACAATAAAAATAATTTACTTTTACATTCTCTTCGTAGTCGATCCCTCATGACGAGGATCGCGACCGCATGCAATTGCCCTCCATGCAGTTCAGCTCCTCGTCAAATGGAAATGGACCGCACGGGAAAGGATGCATTTGGCAGCTTTCTTGACTCCATGCATTCTGCACTTTTACATTACCAATAGACAAAACTCACAAAAATAATTTATAAATTTAAATACGCGACGGACTAAAATTGACGTTAGTTTGATCATAGAAAAGCGTGACGTCACTTGTTGCAATTTCCTTACAAACTAACTGGCGTCGCATTAAAAGTTGCTGATCTGATCATCAGTCAACATCCTTAATATACCATTTAGAAAAGACACGCCAAGATGGCGATGAGAATCTATACAAGTTTATATCGACTCTAAGTCTGAGCACGGTGCGGCGTGGTTGACGTTTCAGAATTATCTCTAACCTGTCTCTAACATGATATGACTCGAGGCACTCTCAAAATGTCTCCTTGTTGAATCTACTTCGTATACTGACAATATCGCTGACAATACTTATATAAGATGAGTGTGACAAATGATGTAGCTAGTAAATTTGTCAGAATTATAATTATATTATCTTATACGAGAACCTGCAGGGTAATACCGTAAGTGTACGAATGTACAATACGTAAATCTAACTGTAATTTTTGCCATGGGAAATCACATTTAAATGAACGTTACGCACGGTCCAAAACGTTGCGTAATTATGCCGCTGTAGTAATTAACATGATTTTAAAATGATTATGATGATGATGATTTTTTTAACCGGTAAAGGTTTGAGTAGGAATCCCAATGTTGAGCTCCCGGTAGAGACCATAGTGAAGTCAAGGCTGTAATTATGCCTATGAGCTGTAAGAAACCTGTCAGAGGTCCAGTAAATACGACTCAGGCTGACTCTAGTGTCAGAGGTATGAAAATAAGTGGATCTTTTTCTTTCACTTTAATTATTTCAGTTTGTTATATTAGGCAAAGTTATATTATTTAGGCCATAATAGAAGAGACTGCGATCCATTGCAACGGTTTTTACAAAAATGCTTATTACATCCAAAACTTGAACAATACATTACAAATACTCTTGAAAGCACACCTCGCATAACAAATCATCAACAAGATATTCTAGAGTAATAATGAACAAAGATACAGGGATATAAATAGAACATGGTTGGTGAAGATTTTAAGCTCTAGCCAGAGAAGTAACTTTTATTTTATCTGTGTCCAGGGTGTAAGGTGGTATGAAAACAATGGTTATTTGACCGTATGAAAACTCTGATTTGTTGGATAAAACAAGATTGGAGTTTGTTGATATAATTTAAATATTACCAGATGTCGTTACTATTTCAAACATAATAATAAGTTTCGGAAAGGGCGGTAAAAAGGAGTTGACTTTGGAGGGACTAAGTAGAGAAAGATATGTGCGCCATGAATGCAGAAATGTGGGAAGAGATCGCTCAAGACAGGACGCGCTAAGTATGTTTCGGACCTGTACTCAATGCTAAGCGGGCCGCCGGGACCAGCGCTCCTACCGGTCTAACATGTCCAGCGATATTCGACCTTAAGATTCCGCAGAAAGCTCTGTTCTCCATACAAACGTAGTTTCGCTCTAATTTTAAAACGTCAAGCTGGAATAACATGAAACCTAGGCCGGATATTAGTTTATGACTTTATGTTGCTTGAAATTATAATGGAGAAAAAATACAGCGATTATTAAGGTTTTCATACAAGACTTAAAAAACTCAAAAAACGCTGTATTTTTTTTATATTACAATTTCTAACAACACAAACTACTTTCCGGCCTAAATATGGCGATTTTTTAAATGAGAACTAAACTACGTTTGTATGGAGAATCGAGTTCAGTCGAGCGTGCTGTTGCGTGCGACTCTTAAAGACGTTAGTGACCCGTTTCTTTATATATTAATATGTCTGAAAATCGCGTGAGTTTTCTATATAAAATCACACGATTCACCTCATCAGACTCCGTTAACTTAGCTTCCACACACGATTCCAGTCCGCGCATAAATAGGTAGTTTCATTAATAGCAAACCATCAATTGCAGAGCATGTGGGCCTGAAGCGAATACTGCGGAAAACTGCCTGCAAATGAATAGATAGGTCGTTGATTTCGTGGAACTATGTAAATTGTGGCACAAATTTCCGGGATTCCGGATCATATTTACCGCGACGAAGCGCTTTTTCCATACTTTTAATATGAATAGCTTAACGCCTTTATGCCTCTAAGTTGAGTCTAGGGAATGTTGGATGAAGATACTTTTCACTTATACTCAAAGTATAAGATTTTACGAAAACTGGCATGCATACATTTTCTTCATAAAAATTATACTTGAAGTAGGTATTTACACATATCTAGTAGTGTTGGGGCGTCCCAATAACCGCTAGTATTCCCGACTGTCCTCCGAGTATTCCCGGGAACGATATTCGAGGGAACGGCATGTCTCTAAGCGTGTGTGACAAAAAGAACATACAACCGAATTGAGAACCTCCTTTTTTGTGAAGTCGGTTAAAAATGATTACACATTTACAAACCAGTTCAGTATGGACAGCCCAGGGCCTAAACAACGACAGAAAAATTATTTGTTTATTCATTCAACTAACGCAAGTATTCCGAAATAATACTTATTAAAATTGAAATAAAAAGTTAACGTTTTTCGGTGTGTTGACATTTATTTGTCAACGCTATTGTTTCAGTTGAAGGTTCGTTCAACTTTCGCACTTTAGTTTTGGCTATATTCGCGATATCTACGCGTGGTAGATAAAACTATCAGCATTAATTACTTAATCATTAGAATAATCGTAAGATTAAAATGCACACCAAAATTTTAGAAAATAATTGCACTAATATTTTATTACTCGTGCAAATAAATTCCAATATTCTATTGTCCATAGTTATATTAGTTATACAAATAATGTACTATAAGTAATTACTAAAATATTTCCTATATCCGATAACTTTTCAGCAGTATCGGGTTTTCTTCGGCTATTAAACTTGGAATTTCTAGTAAGTAACTGTTTTACAAATAGGTAACAGTAACAGAAACATTCATTTCAAAAACAATATTATTTTGCTATTCAGAAATTCTGTGGAGGAATAGCAAAATTGGCAATAGTGTTCTAAAAACTAATATCTAATGGAATTTCACATTAATCGTAGATTGGTGGATTGGACCTCTTCACATTACGATTTTCTTTACCTAACAAAGCTTACCTCAATGAATCTTCCTTGCGTCATTCACACAAGCCACTCTCACGGGTCACTGGCACGAACACTTGAGGGTTACTCCCGTCCTCCGCTAGGACTAGATCAGTACTGAGTCTGCGCGCGCGCCGGTCGCAGACGCAGCCCGCGCAACGTTCGACCGAAAATGTATGAATAGGCCGTTTCATGATTGAAAGACGCCGCATAGTGGCCTCCATGGTCGATTATTGTTCGAAATTTATATATTATTTCAATTTTATTAGAATCTTAAAGTCTATATTTCTCTTTAGCTTGCACACTTTCTTAATGATTATGGCGAGAGCTATTACGAGTACATTTTCTATAATGACCAATCAAATTAATCAATTAAATCGAAGCGGATAGGAGTGGAACAGAGCAACCAATATGATTGTTCAATTTTGCACGTTTCTACTCCACTACTCAGTGGAAAGTGGAAGCGCACCCTAAGTCTACTACAGTCAGTACTAATGATTACTTAGTCCTTTGCCTCACAGGGACGCCTTGGCAACTTCGCCCTTACGTATTGATGTCGCCAAACCACCGGCAGGTGGGTTAGGTGTGCTACCATACATCTCAGTATGAATGGTTTGGCAACCATAGCGACTTGGCCATAGTGTCCTCCTTCCTTATGAGGCATAGGCCTTAGATGAGTCGTTGAGTTTCGACGAAATTTTAATTTAACATGAGAAATTATGCAAAGTTGCCTATTTAAACATATTTATTTTAGGTAAGGTTAACCCTCAACGCTCGACACCCTCGTTCACGCGAGGTGAGAAAGCTCACGATAATTGAGATAATTAAGTCCTAGTTAAGCCTTATGTGGTGACGTCTATCGATGTTTCTGCACGTGAATGGGTTGCTCAGTAGATGACACCTATTTGGGTCTTTTAACTGGTTATAACACTCAAATCACGATACGAATAACGTTAATATTGAAGCAAAATCCAAACAGATTGAATACCACTATAACATTCACATCCCAGTATTGTGATAATACTAACCGAGTAAAGGATCAGAGATGATCAATGGGCCCTTTACATGGTCATTACGACATACGATTGAAAGTGCAATTGAGTTGAAGTCGAGTACAGTGGGGCTAGTATGATCGCTTATATGTCGGACATATAGCATTCGTCCCTCTCGCACTTACATACTTGACAGTACGGGACGAATGCTATATGTCCGACATATAAGCGATCATACTAGCCCCTCTGGAACCTACATAGGAGTACCTTACATAACAAATATCGTTCAAATTAATGTTCTTATATCTTCTTGACATTTAAATATTGATCGTATCAAAGCAAGCTTGTATACGTAACAATACACCCGTTAATTATTGCTGCAGAGTTAGAGTGCTTTATTCTTACCGGTCAATCGTACACTAATTTATTGCTAAGCTTATGATTAATATTGCACTTCATATATTGATGCGTGTGCGAGGTTAATAGCCTTATTTGGGGCTAATGCAAAGTGCCTACACACGCATCGTTGCAGAAAATAATGTACATCTTTGTACAAATATCAATATTAATGTACCAGTTGAATCAACTCTGACCTATTTTGTAAGTTTGTGTAAATAAACAAATAGCTTTAAACAAACTGAAAACTTTTGCTAAGTTAAATATAAACAAACAACATTTAAGGTCGAAACGCCCAAAGCGGGCGCGGCGCGGCGCTGCGCGGAAGCGGTTTTGCAGTTTTGATCTTTGCGAAACTATCAACTGTCATTACTGCTTCATATGCCACACAGGCCGCCTCCGCTCTACCGTGCTGCCGAATACTGAGCAGATTTTTTGTTACAACGTCCCTCGGACCGCGTTCGCTTCACCAAGAAACCGCCTCCGCCACGCAACAACGCTGCGTCGCACTCTGCGTTTCAAGCTTTATAAAGGGAACCGACGGTAGGGACTCTTAAACTAGCTCAAATATGGTAAAATAGTTCACCTAAAATAATTTTCACATGCCTAATGGCTGAATGGGCGGAGGTGGAAGGACGACATTGAGGAAGTAGCCGGCAGAACATCCGCTGTGATCGGTGGTAGCATTATTGAAGACATCTAAAGAGTAGAAGACGATTTCAGGCAGTAGTAGGTATAGTAGGTGGGGACTGCTATCATTATTTTCAAAATGGACCACAGAAACCTGAAGGCGTCGCCAATAACACGACCACCGAAATTACAGTCCAATATGAATAAAATAAATATTTCGTTTCATTTACGCGGGCCTGTTTTATTCGGACAAGAAATGTGCTGTTCGTAATTAAATCCCATTTTTTGACGGGTTTTTTATATATAACATTGTGGCAATGAAGCCTCTCTGATCGCAAAATTACTTAGGTATATGTATAGACATTAACAAGTTGGGTCTTTGACTTGGATTTTTTTTGCAAACACTTAGTTAAATTGGCCTTGAATAACCACAAATCATAATTTACAGCATTCAAATATAACCGTTAGCCTATTAATTTGACTACAACCACTAAAAACGAAATTCGAAGTTCAAATACATCCGTCTCTATCGCACACTTAGGTATATAAGTTGAGTGACAGAGAAGGAGGTATACGAATTTTGATATTCGATTTTCGTAGCAGCGACAGACAGCTCCGTAAACGCTTCCGCGAC
Organism: Notocelia uddmanniana; assembly: GCA_905163555.1. Lineage (NCBI taxonomy): Eukaryota > Metazoa > Arthropoda > Insecta > Lepidoptera > Tortricidae > Notocelia > Notocelia uddmanniana. Next base: position 25,618,671 of record LR991058.1, on the reverse strand, counting down.
TGATAAGCCGCGCAATGACCGCAATTAAATATTTATACAAGTTTATAATACTAAGTCATTTACAACCATCCACAACTCATCTCAACAAGCTTGTCTACTATGTCTTGACACCTAGTTCATAACAACTACGCATTGTCTTATCTCAAGCTCAAACTGGACGTCTTAATCGAGCTGGTAGCCATTATGAATATCAACTTAAGATGAAGATGACGATAGACGGCAAACGTAGCAATAAAAGGGATTAAGTGCCCCAAAAAAACTATAACGTTAAGTCTGATTTTAATTACATAGAATTCGCCTTTCTTAATATTCATCGTATATCTTGCCGAATTTTCTGATACAAAAATATACCTTAACTTGAACATGATACGATTGAAATAAGGAAATGATAAAAATTGAGAGATGAGGTTTTTTGTAAGAAGTAGTAAAGCATATTTTCGTGTTTTCAGCCAGTAATAAGACTAATAAGGTTAAGGGGGTCCAGTGTCGAGTAATTTAGTACAAATTAGTAAGTAGTTCATAGCTTACCTAAATGTAATAATAGTAATAACAATAACCTTTGATAGCCATGACTCCTACGTACGCTTAATGACTTTGATGGACTTATTTATGGTAAGAAATTACGTCACAGGTCTTCAATGTCATTACATTGCCAAGGCATAGGTACTTTTCCGAGATCTGATGCCTTTTTGGCGAAAACCTTATGAGCTCGTGAGTCTTGACTAATTTTACATGCTATGTTTTTGGTGTAAGCAAATTCTTCATTGTAATTCCTACAGAACCGCTTCCAGAAAAGGTTCACACGCAATATTAACGTCAGGCCGCCAAAATGGTTCCCGCATTAACTATATAACAATAGATTTGATAAGATTTGACTGATTCAGAAAAAAATACGTCAAATTTCGTTAGGTATTCCAAATAAAGTTGAGTGTTCAACTTCGGGTAAAACCACCCTCGCTTCGAACTACTTTTCTGCGCTCTTACTTCGATCGACCACTACAATATCCCATCTGAAATGGGTGGTTAAACCCTTGTCTAGCAATTTACTATTGTTTTACTATGAGTAACAAAACCTTTTGCACTCCCATACAATTTTGAATAGCACTTAACTCCGAGTACGTTTTTCGTTATTCCATTCACACCTTATGAGTGTAAAAGCACCCTTATGTCAGCGGAAGCAGAAAGTATCTAATATAAATCGCACTTAAAAGATTTACCTACGTCTAAGGAACTATTTGTCTTGCCTTTGCGTCGGGGTCAGTGATTCGGCAAAGCGAACCCCTCTACGATCCCCGTATTGTGTATTCTTCAGTGACAAGTCCTAACTGGATTATTTACAGTTATTTGCCTGGCTGCAGTGTATGTTGGTCCTTTTTAGGGTTCCGTGCCCAAAAGGTGTCAACGGAATCACGTTAGACGACACCGACCTTTCGTTAATCTGCCCGACCTTTACATCTTTTGAACCGAAAATTATTTTAAGTATATATCATTTAGCTAAAAGGAAACACATTTAAGATGTAAAAAAACCCGTCGCAGGTTTCCTCGCAACGTTCTCCTTTACAGAAAAACTGACGGTAAATATCAAATGAAAAACATACAGAACTTCCGTACTCATAGGGTACGGTCTAGTTGGTTTTAAAAAACCAAGTCGGTGGCAAACAAACTTACGGCCCGCCAGATGGCAAGCGGTCACCACAGCCTATGGACGCCTGCAACTCCAGGGATGTCACATACGCGTTGCCGACCCTTAAAAATGTATACAACGACAGTGGCAAAGAAGCTTACAGCCTACCTGATGATAAGCAGATACCGTGGCCTATGGACAACGGCGACTCCAGAATAATTGCCAGGCACGTTGCCAACCCTTTATTGACTATAGCATCCTCGTCTATAACAAAGATGCGTTACTTTATATCTGGCTATGTTGGCTGGTACCAACGATATGATACTGACTGTACGAAACGGGATTCAAACCACTACTGAACCATCGGACTACCGCAGCTTCTTCCCAGCTCTTATCATCATCATCATATTAGCCTAAGGACGTCCACTGCTGGACATAGGCCTCCCTCAAAGAGATCGGTCAATGACCGTTTCTGCACCACCCGCAACCAGCGGACTCCTGCAACCTTCAGCAGTCCACCTTGTGGGGGGCCTGCCCATGCTGCGCCGGTACGTGGTCGCTACTCGAGAACATTTCCGCCCCAACCGCCATCGGTTCTACATGCTATGTGTCCCGCCCACTGCCACTTAAGTTTAGCGGTCTTGAGGGCTATGTTGGTTACTTTGGTTCTGCTGCGGGTGCCCTCATTCCTGATGCGATCACGCAACGATACTCCTAGCATAGCCTTCTTAATTGCTCTTTGTGTGACTTTGAGCCTTCATTTATTTATTTATTTACAAGAACGGTATCAACCAATTACACTTCATATGAGGCCCATAGTAAGCGACCACGTTTCTTTGCCATATATCATCGCTGGCAACACACACTCGTCAAAGACTCCCAGCTTTAATAGAATATAATTAACGTTAAACACTGAGTATATTTTATCAAGTTATATGCGTAACTCACCCGGTTCCGCTAACATTATGTAAATCTGTAAAATAAGCAGCATATTCTTTTGTTATTTTGATTTAAGTACCAGAGTTCATCTCTATAGCCTTTTGTCTCCGGCCAAAAGTATTCAAAGACTACGTATTCATTTTGCTTCAGAAGGGCCCTAGTGAGACATGCTCGTCATTTAATAAAATTTATGGAGAAATAAAGGATAGGAGAGGTGGAATAAAAATAATTTCTAATTAAGCTTGTAGAAGCAGGGATACATTCATTTACAATAGTAAAGACAATATGGATGTAGCTACTAAAAACTGCTTTGGATAAATTGTTTTTAGCGTTGTACTGTACATGAATTAATTTACCTATTGAGTCGCACCTAACTCAATATTCAGTTCAATACTGAATCATCAATACTCATCATCATCAATCATCAGCCTATGTATGTCCCACCGCTGGGCACATGCCTCCTTCTTACAGATGAGAGGGAACGGGCAGTACCTAGTCCCCACGCGGGCCCAGTGCGGGTTGGGGATTACATACACAGTTGAATTTCTTCGCAGATGTATGCAGATTTCCTCTGGATGGTTTCCTCGCGATGGTGTCCTTCAGCGAAAAGCTGGCGATAAATATTCTTAAAAATATATAAATAAATATTGGGGGACAATCTTACACAAATCGACCTAATCCCAAACTAAGCAAAGCTTGTACTATATGGGTACTAGACGACGATATATACATACTTATATAGAAAAATACATACTTAAATAGTAATAAATAAATAAATAATAATAATACATAGACAATATCCAAGACCCAAGAACAAATATCCGTGCTAAATGCACAAATAATGCCCTGGCCGGGATTCGAACCCGGGACCTCTAGTTTCGGAGGCAGTGTCACTACCAACTAGGCTAAACAGACCAAATATCAAATGATATTCCGTAGTTTAGTCAAAAAATAGGTATGTACAGTCGCGGGATTCGAACCCGGGACCACTAGCTTCGGAGGCAGTGTCACTACCAACTAGGCTAAACAGACCAAATATCAAATGATATTCCGTAATTTAGTTAAAAAATAGGTATGTACAGTCAGCATCAAAAGTAGTTACGCATTTGTAAAGTTCAAAAGTCTCTATTACAAGGGAATAAGAGCTTTTGACACCTTCATACGGGTAGCAATTTTTGATGCTTACTGTACATATGAGCCTGGTGAATAGCGATTGGAACTCACGACCACCGATTAACAGCCGCACGCTTGAACTACTAGGAGACCGTAGCCTCAATACTTTTAATGTCACATTTTTATTGGTAAACGGTTACAACGCCTGAACAGACAAATCGCTCGCCGCGCCGCAACTTTTACTACTCGTATGAACATTTTGGCTCAGAACACCATGAAAACTGCCGAAAATAATTGATGATTATAACCTAGGTACCTAATTATTATCGTCCCCACCGCATAAGCGCGCGTTCGTGAGGGAAAAAGATTAGTATCGATCTCAAAACACCGACGAGAAGTGTTATTTCGGCCAAGTCACGCCAGTTAAGCAAAATACAGTACATAGCTGGCCTGCTTTACTAAGTATCTATCATTTAAATTAAATGATCACAATCATTTACTAGTGACGCTAGTGGACACCTGATACTCTCAAAGAGCTAGTAAGGGGCCCAGCGGCGCCCGCGTACCGCGTGCGGTATGCGAGGTTAAGCTACGTGGGGCCAGGTCAGTTCTTGGATGGGTGACCGCTTTGAGTGGTTACTAACTGAGCGCTTCCTCACTCATACCTTTTATATGGAATCGAGGTAGCATGATACCATTGATACCACACATTATGCCGTCATTTCCACCTTTCCTATTCATATCGTCTGTCACACGATTCGTCCACATTTTCCTCCGCCTATCTCATTTCTTGCATCCATCCACAGTCCACATACATATCTAGGACGTTTTTATTGATTTCCGTTCTTTTAAGCGTATAGCCGTGTATAAGCTATATAAACGACGTAGCATATTTTGTTTTTCAATATGGGGAAAACTTTTATTTTATTTTCATACGAAATAATAAGTTATATCACCAAGGGTAAATAAATGCAAAACGGTCTTAAGAGTTAAGGTAGAGTTCAGCAAAAGTTAATGTCAAGTATGGCAAATATGCGGAATTCGAATAGCACGCATGTCGACATTTTTATTCTATACTAGGGGTGTTAATAACGAAAATGAATTCTTGAATGTCTTCGAAATGATACGAATTGGGATACTAGTGTCTTAGAATTTTTTTTTAATTACATTTCAGGATTGTGCCCTCGCAATTAATGGAATTAGAAATACATAGAAAATGTGTTGTAACAGTATAGAGTGATAGCGGTCAGAATGTGTGGCTGTCCAAGAGCAATCCCATTTTTAATAAAAAATTAAATTAAATTAAAAATTAAAATATTTTCGGACGCGTGACATACTCGTATACGACAAGTAGGTAGTTAGTTATTTGAATTTACTCGTAGTTTTAGTTTCATATTATTTGTGTAACATTGTGTGTACCTATATGGATCTTAGTTATTCGAAATAAATGGTTATCATTATTAGTATCATAGTGCTAGGTTATTATTATCATAGTCCTAATTTACCGGGGCGCAACTTATATGCAATGTTTTCTACTTTATCAATAGCATACTGACGTCGCCTTGATTTCTTAACTTATCAGTATACTGTCAGTATTAAGCCCCATTTACACACGTGCAAGAATCGCATGAGGGGTTTGGTACCTAGATTGAACTCGTCATCTAAATTGCCTCCCTCTGCATCCGCGCCTGAGTGGGGATTTGCCAAAAATAAAAATAAATCAACCAAATGGGCTAGCATGGCGCATGTAACTTTAGCGCTTTTTAAATTTTAAGTGGTTATCCATGCAAACATGAAGAATCTTTTTTTTTATCGTATGGCATTTATTTACGAACCGTGAGATCTTCGAGAAGACAAGTACGGTTGCCAGTTTTTGTTGCACTTTTAGCACCACCAAGAATCTTAATAATGCCATTAGACTGATACATCAAAACACTGTAATTACGGAAGAACAATATGTACCTAAACTTGTCGCTATTAATTACCCGGCTCCGGCATTCTAAACTAAACTCGAAATCAAACTAAACAATATTTTAACTTGTCGGTATTACCAAAGACAAGTATAATAATTTACCGGTATCTCTGTCGATTCGTTAGACCCGCATTATGGCGTTTCTATTTAAAGCTCGAAACGCAGAGAGCGGGCGCGGCGCGGTGCGGGTCGGAGGCGATTTTCAATTTTTGATCTTTCCGTAACTGTCGACTGTGTCGATTACTGCTTCATATGTCACACAAGGAGGAGAATGTCCATGGAGGATTTAAGTACAATGCTCAATGACCTAAGTAAATCCTCCGATCGAGTTGGTATAAGGATGAACATGGACAAGACGAAGATCATGTCAAATGCCCATGTATAGCACGTAGGGTTCTGGATGGCCGTTGAGGCGGAAAGGTTCTCGAGTGGCGAACACGTACCGGAAGGCGCAGCGTGAGCAGGCCCCCCACACGGTGGACTGATGACCTGGTAAGGGTCGCGGGCGTCCGCTGGATGCGGGTGGCGCAGGACCGGTCATTGTGGAAGTCTTTGGGGGAGGCCTATGTCCAGCAGTGGACGTCCTTCGGCTGACATGATGATGATGATGTCACACAAGCCGCCTCGTCGCTCTCGTCCGGTTTACCCAAAAACTTAATTTACTTTCTACTGAAAAATGTTACGAAATGGGCCAACAACGGCAGTACTTTGCTCTTTCTAAAGCAATAGCTTCTGCATGTCTGTCTGTCCGCGGCTTAGCTCTGTAACAGTATAAATAAATAAATCAGCATACACTGTGACAGACAGCTACTGAACCTTGTTTTGCGTTCCTACTGGAAAATGGTAAAGAAACCCTTATGATGCTGATCTGTCCGTCTGTCACCGAGATGATCTAATGATTGAGACAATAGGATGGCCATAGCAACTCCTTAACCACACAAAATGGAGATAAACCCCTCGAGTTTAGAAAGGTACAGTTGGCAATAAAAGCTTATACTACAAATTAATTTTTTTAGAGAAACTTAATTTTTATTACGTTATCTTTCCGATAAGTCTTTGCCACATTGCCCGGTATTGATAATTATTTTTTATTATCAAAGCAAGTGCCCTCAAGATGGTTCCATATAAATTTGGTGAAGGTCTGATGATGGGCCAGAAACTTGATGTCAATTTCATGTGTCCCATTAATAAAAAAAAAACCAAAGAATCCTTGAATCTCCTCGGGTCACCGATATTCAAATATACGCCATTCCGAGCACCATCTCTTATGCGATTTCCAAATTCCAACACTGTGCTGATTGTTTGCTGGATTTTTTTATACTACGACGGTGGCAAACAAACTTACGGCCTGCCTGATGGTAAGCAGACACCGTAGCCTATAGACGCTTGCGACTCCAGAGGAATCACAAGTGCGTTGCCAACCCTTTATTGCCCCAATCACATTGTGCATTAACAATCCTCAAAATTTGTCTATTTTTTCCTAAATTTACATATCTGCTCCGCTGCTGTCCTTTCTGGAAACACCAAAATTCTGTGCTCCCGATCGATCACATCATAAAATCATCTGTAGAATCCATCCTTAATATTCAGTTTACGGAGCAGTCTGGGACCCAGGCACCCCTGCCTATCAGATACGGCGGGTTAGGGATGTCCAAAATTTCTAGTGTTGCTCTGGCAGCCTTCCTGGCATCAGTCCATCGCTCGTTTGTTCTCGTAGGTAAAATCCTAAAGTTATACCGTTTAAACAACGTAACGGCGTGCCTCGATGTGCCAAATAAAGATTATATTATTATTATTTATAGGATCTCTTGTGTGTTTGTGCGTCCTTTCGTTCGTCCGTCTGTCACAGCCAATTTGCTCCTAAATTACTCTACCGATTGAGTTGAAATTTGGTACAATATGTAAGTCACTGACCCAAAGACGGACATGTAACGTATAAAACAAAATTAAAAAATTTGAAAAACCCACGACGGATTAACCTAATTCAAAAATTATAAAATAAAGTAAATGTGAATCCCCCGACTGGGTATTTACGAAGTAAGTACATGGAGATAATAAATATATTTCAAAAACGGTTGTATGGTCGCGAGGTACAGTTACAAAGCCAGAAAAATCCGTCGGGGGCTGCCATTGCCTGCCCTGAAATGAAGTAAGATTACGAAGTCCGTGTTATAGGTACTTAAATTTAAAATGCTGTATGTAATGTACCTCGAGCTTTACTATTATTAATATTTTAATGAAATTAGGAACAGACATGGCAATGGCAGCCCCCGACGGATTTTTCTGGCTTTGTAACTGTACCTCGCGACCATACAACCGTTTTTGAAATCTATTTATTATCTCCATGTACTTACTTCGTAAATACCTAGTCGGGGGATTCACATTTACTTTATTTTATAATTTTTGAATTAGGTTAATCCGTCGTGGGTTTTTCAAATTTTTTAATTTTGTTTTATTTTATTATTTTTAGAGAGCAATGTCTATACGTTCCTCACTCAAACGTTCCAGTTGTAGAATGAGCTCCCTCCTGAGGTTTTCCCAAGGGATTATATTATAGTATAGGGCTATTCAAGAAAGGAGTGTATACATGTTTAAAGAGTCAGCAACGCGCACTGAAACCCCTGGAGTTGCAAACATCCATAGGCTGCGGTAACCGCTAACCATCAAGCGGACTGTATGCTTGTATGCCATCGACGTGGTAGAAAAACAATGGTTGTTTCTCACTTAACGCTATATATTCCGGAAACAAGCACGGTAGGCCGAAGGCGGAGCTCAGCGTAGGGAAATATGCCCAAAGCGTCCTATTAGAAAGCACTCTCGACGCCAGCCCGAGACCTGAAGGGCAAGCCCAAGTAGATCCTTCCTATCGAGTGTTTTACAAGAGAACCTGGAAGACGAAGGCTCGGAGCGTCCTTTGAGAGAGTTCTCTCCGCAAGCCAGAGGGCCGAAGACCCAAAGGGCGAGCAACCACTATCCACCTGTGTCTTTACAATTAAATTTGATGGCCAAAAGCGCAAAGGTGAGTGGCAAGGCACGCAAGACCAAAAGCTGAGCTCCGCGCAGGTGAGAAGGCCCGAAGTGCCTAAAAGCCTCAGCGCGAAGGGTCACGCTCTGTACGCGAGCCTACACGGGACTCTCGTGCACTATCCTATCGCTAAATGTTCAAAGTAGAGCCGATCCGAGTTCTGCGTGGGGCCGAAGGTCCTAAGCTTCTCTTCAGACCGCGCACTACGAGTATATGCGAGCCCACGTAGACACTCACATCCTCCTTCCTCTATCACAAGCACATCAAATTTAATATCACTAACTTGGATCATTCATTCTAAATTTCGACAAACTTTTACTTTTTTACGAATATATAGCAAAAAATCTTAATCGGTTTAGCCGATTTGGAGAATCTGCGCCTATTGCCCTTAATTTATCCTTTTTTTACCTGGGGAAATGCATTTACGCATCCCGCCTATCCGGGGAACTAGGACGGGTATGACGGACTCCCGGGAACCGCCCGGACTACCGTCTAAAACCACCAGGGTATGCCCATCACGCAGCATTAGTGGCGGTGACACGGGATCGCCAAGGCACACAACTGCGAACACCGCCTGCTGCAACAGCCGAAGCGGTTCCCTCACTGCTGAGGCAAGCGTCTCCCACCCGTCGGCAAGCGTGCAGGGCGACACCACACACTTGCCGACCAAAGGACCTCCACGCTGGGAGAGAGTGAAAAACCCCGGATTCACCCCCTCAGGTCCCCTTGTGACTTTTTAAAGAGGTTTTCTCCCTCGCAGTCACCACCCGGCCCCGGCCTGACGGTGTCAGCCCCCGCTCCCGACCATAGCGGCCCTCTGCCGAAGCTAGGGTTACGGGTCCGTAGTTATTTTTACAGGCATACGGCATCCCTCTCGCCGCACCTGGGGAGTCTTGCGAATGCGGAACCCCCCATCCCCCCATTGGTCGCATCTGGAGTGTCCTCCGCTAAACAGAGGAAAACTCAGAGCGACCCCGTCTCCGGGTTATTGGTAGCACCGGTAAACGATCCCTCCGAAAATGAATCACTTACCGTTGCCTCCAGGGCGCACCGGCCAGAACCCTTCCCCTTCCCCCAGATCCGCGAGGGAAGAGCCCAGACACTCGTGGAGGTTACCCGACTAGCGCCCCCCCTTAATTTACCCTAAATTTTTATACCTTATCCTTTCCGTCGTGGGTAACCAACCACCATATTAATTGCGCTCTGCTCTGCATATAATTTAGTAAACCCGTTTTGGAATAAATGTGCTTTTCAGAGTTCTGTAGCCCCGAAACAACGTAATCGGGTCCCGTCGGGTCGTTTAGTAATAGGGTCCCGTTTTTACAACGTGTAAAAGCGAGACCCTATTACTAAGACTTCGCTGTCTGTCACCAGGCTGTATCTCAAGAACCGCGATAGTTAGACAGTTGAAATTTTCACAGATTATGTATTTCTGTTGCCGCTATGCCACTCGCACTAAGCCAGTTTTATAACATAACACGATAGTTTTATCCATGCGTAGTGTGTCCCATGGCATATTCACGTCGTGTATCGCCGATAAGTTCTAACTACACAATAATACCTACTTTAACCGAAACCATAATATTTAGATAAGCAGACCTGTTTGGGGGACATATGACTTACGCCTACTCTTCCGTGGCGGGTATAAAGAGCAAAAATTCTACTCTTAGCAGTACATGAGTAGTTATAGGTAGAGAAGTTACTATCACTTACTCAGTCATCACTTTTTAAAGAGCTATATCACGGTATTCTATCCATGAGGATTCACAAAGTTCCTTACTATGTTATTCTGTTTCATCATACCTACAGCTCTCAGCAATTCATACACAGAAGCTACTCAGAAAACACTATCAAAAGAAACACGACACGTTAATGCATATATATGTGCTCTCGCAAACTTCCCTATGGTGCTGATTTGCTCCATAATCAGGCCTTCAGCAGTTCATGTGAAGAGGTTTCTCAATTCATACCAGCCAAACAATCGAAACACGGTTCACTAAATGATCACCTTAATAAGATTCCCTGCAATATTGTTCTGATCCATCATCAGACCCTTAACATACCATGTGCAGAAACTACTCAGCAAACTCAATGAAAAGAGCCCAAACACGGCCAAATACCTATATGCCTTCGAAAGGTTCTGTGTGATGTTATTTTACTCCCATCATCAGACCCTCAGAAGTTCATTTACAATCGCTGCTAAGCAAACATAAACAAAAGGGCCCAAAAACGAACAGTAAGTAATCGAACCCCTGTACAGTTCCCTACTATGTTTTTTGCTCCATCATCTGATCCTCAGAGTTCAAGTACATGTACTCTTTACCCAGCACTATCGAAATCATCCACGGTGGTGAAGTTGTTCCGGAGAAAATGCGCTCAAACCAGCACAAACGCACTTTCAAGCAAAAAATGTTTACTGCAGCGCCCCCTGGCGAGTTATGGTCGTAACAATTATTATGGGGTTCGTCCCGAATGAATCACGAACCCATTGCAGAAAACCGTATCCAATTCGGTCAAGCCGTTTTGGAGATATTGAGGTGCACACACAAACAAACAAACAAACAAACAACCTCTCACCCTAAACGCATATACCTTCTCCGTTCCGTCGTGGGTAAAAAATAGAGAAAATTGTCTCCTAAACTACATATTACAGTAAAACGGTTTTTTAGTTATCGCTGAAAAACTGCCGTAAGGACGTAAGTGCCGAGAGTTTCCTATGAAGATACGACCTGTTTGATTCGATGTAGGTACAGGATAGTGGTTTTAAATGTGGAGTAGTAGTAATAGTAGTACGGAACCCTTCACATGGCCCGACACGCACTTGGCCGCTTCTTTATTTTGTATCACAGCATAAAATCACCACCTACTTTCACTTAAAATAAAGCAAAAAATCCTTGTCCATCCAGTTCCCAGTCAAGATTGAAGCAATTCAGTGAGGAGTAAGTATACCGAATAAACAAGAATAAAAGAGGGGTTTCGGGCAAGTTTTAATCAGTTTACCAGAAACAAGCCACAAGTTCATTTCTGTTTCTGAAATGGAGCGTTCATGAATCACGCACCTTCCTGGGCCCACAATTCCCAGCGAATCTTTCGTATTGAATACGTACAGTCGACTACAAAAAATGTATCCATTTTATCACCTTATACAAACGAAATAACTTATCGTTATCACATCACATCGTATATGTATTTATGTTATTGGTATAAGATTACGTTCTTCCTGGTCTGTGAAATAGTAGATTGTATGACTAGGGTCTGAAATAAGACGTATCACCACGAAATGGTTATTTAAAACATCACTTATTTTTATTGCACAAACGAAATCTTATCGTACACAATGCGAAATTAAATCCCCTATGGCATTCTCTACCAGTCAACAGTAAGGCAAAGCAGAAAAAATGTTGGCGGTGCATCTAAGAACTAAAAGAAAATAATGTTAAATTACATTAGGTACTTATTTTAACTACTTAACGTTCCTAATTACTCGTACATGTACTCGTATGTGGTCCCTTTAGTAAGTACCTACTCATAACCTAGTACAAGCTTTGCTCAGTTTCGGACTTGGTCGATTTGTGTAGAATTGGCCCCAAATATTTATTTATTGAATTCTATGTAACATAAATCGCTAGATGCCGACTCTGTACGTTTTTTTTTTATGATAGACTGACCAGCGATTGGCCTTAGTCTCACCTGATGAAAAGCGATGACAAGGCCTAAGATGTTGCTCACTGATTCAGTAATAGCCTATTCACTCTTGTCTTGAAGAGACCCTGATTGTATGTATCAGGAAATACAGACGGCGGCAGTAAATTCCAGTCCTTAGCTGTTCGCATTAAAAAAGAAGCAGCAAATCGCTTCGTGCGAATAAATGGTAGGCTGACAACGTAAGGATGCAACCACTCACCGCGGTGATGGAAAAGGGAGGGCGGAACTAAGTCATGTTAATTCCTGTGCACACTCTCCAAAATGTATCCGATAGAACACAGGCAAACAAGCGACTCGACGACGGTGTTCCAAGCTCTGTAACTTAGAATATGAATATGGCTTTCCAGTAGCTCCAGCAAGTATGAACTCAATCTTATCTCAATTCAGTATTAGCGCATTTCGGAATGGAGTCCTCGATATTTATTCACAGACTCGACGTGGGACGCTGAAAACAATACGTTCTCGTTGCTTCTAAAATGAAGCAGGCAAACAATCTTTGGGTATATGTTACTATATGAACAAGTTTTAAATGAAATTTACATTTGTTTCGCGTTCACTCTGACACGTAGGCACGGAGGAAGTCATTTCGCTCATATTTGGAGCAACAACAACCGGGGAAGTACCTTCTACTTACAAAAGACCGCAGCCGTAAACCAATACTATATGCATAAATAATAATGAGCAACTGGCGGGTGCTGTCTCTGCGATGTGAGACCTATGAGACGACATCCGCACGGGCAGGGACAGCATCCGCTCGGTGTACCCCCTGAATTGTCAACAGGGCCTCTACGTGTTGGCTACTCGTTTGGTTCTTCGGTACCTCTATTTCAGTGTCGCGCACGGTCCGGGACGACCACTTTGGCTTAGTTGGTAGTGCCTACGGAGCCGGAGGTTTCGGGTTTGAATCCCTCTCAGGGCATTATGTGTGTAAATTTAGCACGAATATTTGTTCCTGAGTTTTAGAGGTTTCCTATATGTATATATTTATTTACATAAGTATGTCGGGCTAGGGTATTTATCGGACTAGGTCGATTTGTGTAAGATTGTCCCCAATATTTATTTGTTTTATTATTTATAGATAATGTTGCGTTGTGTACCTGGTCGCTAGCAGTTCTCTTGAGAATGCGTTGTGTTGAGAGTGAGGGATCTGCATATCTCTCTAGCTGCCAACAACGTATCCTCAAGTTAATAAAGCGACGGTAACTAGCTTGAGATTTTCTTTTAGTCGCGAGCGTCCATAGGCTACGGTGTCTGCTTACCATCAAGCAGGCCGTAAGCATGTTTGTCGTTGTTTGTATGTTGTGTCGTTGTCATAAATAATTTTAAAGAAGAAAAAACTGACTTCAATGGGGGAGGCCGGTGAAAGATTATTATACTTAGATGGTGCACTCTTAGATTCCATACAATTAAATAAAAATGGATATAAGTATGTTAATAATGGTAGAAGACTAAGTACCCTGAATTCCTCTTGGAATCCTCCATCCGAACTCAAGCTTGACAAAAATGTGTCTTGAAAACCTAGCTTGCTTGACAAACATAACGAAGAGAACAAATCACCAAACGTGGTCTATGCGTCGTTGGAGAGTTCCATTCTGATCATCATCAGCAGTTCTACTTCATCAAATGTCACTTAACTAAATATAAATGCTTGATTTGTTTATGAAAATACTAAAATCACTATATACACTATATTGACGACCTGTTTAGCCTAGTTGGTAGTGACTCTGCCTCCGAAGCTAGACGTCCCGGGTTCGAATCCCGGCCAGGGCATTTATTTGTGCATTTTTCACGGATATTTGTTCTTGGGTCTTGGATGTTTTCTATGTATTTAAGTATGTATTTATCTATATAAGTATGTATATCGTCGTCTAGTACCCATAGTACAAGCTTTGCTTAGTTTGGGACTAGGTCGATTTGTGTAAGATTGTCCCCCAATATTTTATTTTTATTTTTGTTTATGTATACCTTTAACATTTGAGAAGTTTCTTCGATTCCTCATGGATCCCATCATCAGAACTCGAGCTCGACAAAAAATAATCGTGCAAATAGAACTTGCTTCCAAACACAGCTAGGAGGACAAATCACCAAACGTGAACTTTTCTTCGTTGAAGAGTTCTATTATGATCATCATCAGCAGTTCCACTTCATCAAATGTCACATTTTTGTATGAAAATGCTTGATTTGCTGATAAAAACACAAAAATCTTTATATGTTTGCCTTTAAGATTTAAGGAGTTCCCTCGATTCCTCATGGATTCCATCATCAGAACTGCGTTTTGGCAAAAATGGGACCAACTTGGATATATATACTTACAATCAAAAAAAAGAATTTTCAAAATCGGTTCAGAAATGACGGTGTTCTGGAGTAACAAACATTTAAAAAAAACATACAACCGAATACCTCCTCTTTTGAAATCTTGAAGTCGGTTAAAAGCTTGGCTTAACGCGCGAAGAAGCGAGCCGACACGACAAACGTGTTTTGTTTTCGATCCAATACGTTTAGTCTGATAACCCTGTGGTAAAGATTTTACGTGGAACTCAGGAAGCGTTCACCCATAAAACAATGGCCCGCGAGCCTTCTTGACTTTCCGAAGTGGCGTAGGTTTTCACTTCGTCTTTCTATTGAAGTAGTATGAGTATGAGTATGAAATAAATAAGGGAGTCGAGTAAAGTATACGTTAAAACTATGTCGGCCTGTTTAGCCTATAGTTAGTAGTGGCACTTCCTACGAAGCTGGTGCTGACATTAATGTGGTTAGCATAAGCATTTGTTCCTGAGACTTGGATGTTTTCTATGTATTTAAGTAGTCTATTAAATAATCGTCGTTTGAGTCAGGAAACCTGTGCCCAGGCAGTGGGACAAAGGTATCTTTACCTAGGTAGGCTGTAAATCTGGCAAACAAGAAAACTCTATAAAATATTATTAGTAAACGGAACTTAATCGCATATAATTAAATCAGTCACCCGTCGCTTCGAATGTGTCACAGCATCCTAGGTTGCAACACTATTAAAAATCTTATGTGAAAATCTTGCAAGTTTAAAGTCAGTATTCGCTCAATCCTGTCTGCTGATGAAGATTGACGGCATGACCGTCAATCTTCATCAGAAAATCTAACCAGCGCCTTGTAAATGTTTAATAAAACACTTATGTGGCTAGGCATTGCCTTACAGCAGAGGGCAGGAGAATTAAGAGTTGCTTCTTCCTGGCTTGGCAAAGTGGAATATATATGCGGTATTTTCTTTCCTACCGAGATCTTACCGATGTCGTCGAAGTTTTAAGCATTTTTCATATAACTAACTACAATTCACCGACCCAAAGTAAATCTTAGTCTCCGATACGAGTCGTTGCCACCGAACAAGATCTAGCACCACTGCCCGCAGGTCCGACTCAACGACATTTGTTAGATAACTTAAAATTATATGTTCCTATTTTGCTTCCCTGGAGTGCGGTGAAGCTGCGATCGCCAAACCGCATGCCAAGCGTGGCGATTATGACATTTACCCCCTCATGAAATTGGGGGAGGCCCATGTCCAGCAGCGGACGTCCTTCGCCTGACATGGTGGTGGTGGTTCCTATTTTTAATTTTTCAATAAACTCGAAATAGTCTTTTTTACAAGTATTCCAAATTTTAAATCGATATCATTGATCTTGAGATTTTAAGTTCTGACAGACGAATCGTCGTACGTAGTCGCATCACAAGGATTCATTTTTTTAGCCCGAGAAAGATACGTTTTTTTTTGGAAATAATTCAATAACTGGCCAATTTTTGTTATACGGTCCTATTATGTGATTTTAAGTACATATATTTTTAAAATTTCTGAATCTGAAGACCGGAAGTTGGAGAAAAAATGATGTGCCCGAAAACTGGTGAATTTTTGCAGCAAACAGGGTATCAGTATTTTTATGATGAGCACTTCTATGTTTATGTCTATTTTAATACTTACGACCGAACAATAATCGACAATATATGCAACGGGACATGAGAAAAAAAAAATATCTAATAGGTAGTAGTAGTAGTCAATTTGACCTTCATGAATAGTCTACAGAGTGCATTTGGCTGCCACATTAATTCCAAAAGTTATTACAGCTTTAGGTATTTTGGGTTGATTCAGTACAAAAAGTAACCCTAACTGTAATGATACCTTATATGCCATTAGCGTAATGCATTTTTATGTTTTACGATATTAATAATTGATTGTATTATTAAGTTACCGTAACAAAAATAAGTTGATTTTCATATATTACAAAGAACATAAATAGAAGTAGTATATCATAAAGAAAATAATTCTTATAGTGTTTTCGCTAGATTTTTACGGATTTTTTATAGATTTGTTTTTAATATTTTCTACCGTCGCGTTAATAAATGTAGGTGTATTATTAAATAATACTTAGTATAATTACTTAACCTAATTTTTGATGCACAAAATTTGTTGATACCGATATATTGTTGTTTTTTCATACAATGAAACCGTATAGCTCTCGGGCTATTTACCTTTTTGGTTGTAATCCCTAAAAACCGAGTATGGGTTGTGCGTAGTAGGTTTTTTGTTACACCAGCGCACTCTGCGCTTGATTACTAATCTACAAAATTTGCATAGGTCGCGTGATAATGATGGATAACCGGAACAAATAATAAAACAATAAAAAGCTCACAACGTACGAATATACACCGTGTTTTTATGGTAACGTTTTGCAGTGTAAGTTAACAGGAACAAAATTGTGCGGATTTTTTTACATGTATTGTACTTAAATCAAATAAATTATGATGACGATGAGAACATACTTAGGTAAAAGTGGTAAAACACTTCAAACTCTCGCGATTTGTAAGTAGGTACAAATACGAGTACCTACTTGAAAGATTTTTTAACACGTTGACACGATATTTACCGTTAATACCGACACGTGCCGACGCGACGTGTTAAAACGTCGGTATTAAAGGTTGTTAACGGTAAATCAATGAACATCACGTTACACCCGTGTTAAAAAATACTCAAAGTACCTATATAAATAGGTATGACATATTGATGACTAAAGTACCAATTAAAAACAGCAGAAAAACCTTAAATCCTACCACACCTTTTTTTGTTTAGGAGGGGAAAATGCTTTACGCATACCACCCGGGTGCAAGGGATGACCCGAGTGGTTATGTGGGACTCCCGTAAAGGCTGATGAGACCCACGGTATACCCACTAAAAACCCCCCCATCTGCCGCCTCGTCGCCTTGTGGCGAGGTCACGGGAACGCTTGCGCACACATCCGCGACCCCGCCGGCGACAGCCGCTCCCAAGCGGCTCCACCGCGGATGCCCGGAAGCCCTCCACGTCAGGAAGTCCTCCTCGACCTCCATCTTGTACAGTAGCTACGAGGAGGTCATGGGTGCCGAAAAACTTCCGGCACCCGGTGGCGGAGCAGGTCGGTGGTTCCGCCACGAACCACACCTCGGCCGCAGAGGATAGGGAAAGCATTTCTCTTCCTCTGCGGCCCCAACAACACCGTTTCCGCGGAACGGCCCCGCCAAGTTCGCAGGGGGTAGGGAGAGTGGCGCACCGAAATACCAACACGCCTCTCCCCCTGCGATCCCGCCTCGGCCACAGAAGATAGGGAGAACGGCTCACCGCAATATCGGCACTCCTCTTCTTCTGCGGCCCCTCCTCAACGCATCCTCAGCGGGCTACCCAAACCAGCTGGGAGCGCCCTCCTCGGGCCAGCCGGCAGCCCAAACAGACCGGCCCTGGGTGCCTCTTAGCTTCACCGTGGATGACCAGTCCACGGTTACTAAGTCCCCCCCGCCCCGAAAAGGCGGGCACCCTCGAGGCGGAAATCCTACCACATTGAATTAAGTATGTCAAGTTTAAGCGCACCCTCGGAAGTAAGATTGCCACGCTAAACTTACTTGGTGAGTACCTAAGGTTGGCTGTGGTGATAACCAGGAACACAAAATAATATACAAACATAATTGAAGATTTCCAGTAGGTACTTTATTTTTAAAACTTTTCTATCTTATTAGTTCGCGTTTATCCACTGCAGTTGTGTGTTTATTTATTTTTTTATTATTTTATTACGAACATTTTGAAAAACATTCCTTTCCGCAGAACTCGGAATTGAAGTAAAACTCGTTTCGTTGTATGCCTGAGTGGAGCCATATCGAACACGAGGGCTGCCTCGAATTACCGCACGCGCGGTGATCACCATACTCGTAAATTATCCGTCGCGACACCATGACACTTAAGCTGCATTTATTTTAATTTGCCACACGAGACCTGTCTCGTGTGGCAATTTAAATTTCCTGAAATATACTGAAAAATATGAAAAAAAAAACATGAAAGACAGCTAAATGATAAATTAACATTCAGGGCCAATGACTCACATATGAGTCATGCCTAAACGAGCGATTTCCGCGGCGTACCGGGAAAATGCTGCTACGCGCTACGGTTTAGTGTAGCGAAGCTTGGCCTCGAATGGGCGAATGAAGGAAAGTTTAAAGGCGAAACGAATATCATGTACTGTGTGGCTGAGACGTAATCAGAAGTCAATATTTTCGACTCTACAAATGATCGCCTTTTCAATGCAATAGTTGTTATATCGAATAAGACAAGTTTATTTTCTCTAAATAACTAGAAAAAATAAAATACGAATAGGTACTTTAATCATGGTTACCCTATGACTTTTGACGCACATTGTATGACGGATGACAAAACATCGTGTGGTGTAGGGTGACCAAGTTGTGCGATTTTTTTTCTGTTAATTGTTTGACAAACATTAATCAATATTGCGATCGTTTTTATTTACTTGCACTTTTTGTACTTCATCTTGTCAAATAATTTCTGATCACCGTCTCTGATGTCACTCTGATTATAGTCATGTCAGAAGCAATACTTTTTAGATATACTTTTTTTAGCTTTTAGCTTAGCTTTAGGCTTTGGTTTTAATACAATATTTGTGGATTAGAAGGTTGGCAGTACGGTAAAGTCGCCTCGTGGGAAAGGCAGTCCTGAAAAACTTGTATAATTTGACAGACATTCCCATTTACTTTGTCGGTGCGGAGTACACAATGTTTTGAGCGCGCGTAAGGGAGGTCTAAATGTAATTAATTATCCATAGTAAAAATTACGGTTAGATTTACCTATCGTACTTGGCATAACTAACAACATATGTAAGTAATCGATGGAAATTGTACTTAGGATAACTTTTTCCAAGTACATTTCTAAAGATCGGCTATTACTCGTTAACCCTAAAAAACCTTAACCTAAACAAATGTTTTTCCTACATTTTATTATACCGTTTTGTTAGCGTGAGTGATATGTACGTCGAAAAGTTACGTGCTTAAGTAGGTACCCTGTTTACTAGCAATAACTTCATTTTTACATTCAAACGTTACTTAGCAGTTGATAATAATTATGTCGTAACGCGTACGTTCGTAAAATTGCGCGATTAGATTACCCCGCAAAACTCGTATAAATACAGTACCTAGAGGCAACTGAAACACGCACCTTTTATGCCTTATTTTAATTGTGACAAGGGCGAAAATGGTACGTGTTTCGATTTCCTTGACTGAACCTAAGAATTGAACATGAACGCCGTAGGTAGAGCATGAATATAAATATTATGATTTTTTATAAAGAGATAGTATATGTATATATCTCTCTCTCATTTTTGCCAAGCGATACAGCTGCTTCTCGCCTTCTGGACTCTCCAGAGAATTGTACAAGTTATCTTGTGCTGCTGCTCTGGCAATAGCAACCGCTCGATAATCGTATATATATATATATATATATATATATATATATATATATATACGATTCGTTTGTACTACGTACGTACTATTATCGAGCGGTTGCTATTGCCAGAGCAGCAGCACAAGATAACTTGTACAATTCTCTGGAGAGTCCAGAAGGCGAGAAGCAGCTGTATCGCTTGGCAAAAATGAGAGAGAAAAATGCAAGGGACATTACTCATATAAAATGTGTGAAAGATGATGCGGGCAAGGTATTAACGATAGATGATGATATAAAGGAACGTTGGAAAGCTTACTTTGAAAGGTTAATGAATGAAGAAAATCCCTGGAATAAGGTGCTCGAAAACCAGCCTGTAAATATAGGTGTAGTAAGGGATATAGGTATGGATGAAGTAAGAAACACTGTGAGAAGCATGAAAGGTGGCAAGGCTGTAGGACCAGATGGTATACCAGGAGAAGTGTGGAAGTTATTAAGTGAGGACGGATGCAAGTGGCTGACTTTATTCTTCAATAAGCTGTTGCAGGAAGAGACTATCCCGATGAATGGTGCGACAGTCTACTGGTGCCCATTTTTAAAAACAAGGGAGATATACAGGATTGCAATAATTATCGAGGAATAAAGCTCATGTCACATAGTATGAAAGTATGGGAGAAAGTGATAGAGAGACGGCTGAGAGAAGAGAGTGCTATAACGCAAAACCAATTGGGTTTTATGCCTGGTCGGGGTACCACGGATGCCATTTTTGCCCTTCGCCAAATGTGCGAAAAATACAGAAATGCGCAGAAAAACTTTGCATATGGTATTTGTGGACCTCGAAAAGGCATATGACCGAGTACCTCGGGAGGTTTTGTGGTGGGCCTTGAAAGAGAAACGTATGCCTGGAATGTATGTGGAGTGGAGCTAATTCGGTCGATGTATAACAGATGTTGAACTCGCGTTCGATCGGCGGCTGGCACAACCGACAGGTTCAGCGTCACGGTGGGCTTGCACCAGGGATCGGCTCTAAGTCCTTACCTCTTCCTGTTAATTATGGACGCTCTGACGTCGGAAATAAGGGAGGAGGCACCCTGGTGTATGCTGTTCGCCGATGATATTGTTCTTGTCGGCGAAGACGGTTACGAGGTGCAGAGCAGACTGGAGGAGTGGCGACAAAGACTGGAGAATGTTGGCCTGAAGATCAGCAGATCCAAAACAGAGCACATGTTCTGCGATTTCGGCGGTCTCTCCGGTTTTACGCCCATACAGCTGGATGGCGTTACGCTGCCGGTCTGCTCTGACTTTAGGTACCTCGGTTCACTAGTGCAGTGTGATGGCAATATTGACCGTGACGTGAAAAACCGAATTAGCACTGGATGGATGAAATGGCGACAAGTCTCGGGGACAATTTGTGACGCCTGAATGCCTCTTCGATTGAAGGGTAAAATCTATAAGACCGTAATAAGACCTGTCGTCATGTATGGATCAGAATGTTGGGCCTCAAAGGTGATGGATGAAACGAGACTACATGTTACAGACATGCGAATGCTGATATGGATGTGTGGTGTGACGAGAATGGACCGGATTCGGAATGAGTATATAAGGGGAAGCCTGAAAGTAGCGCCCATTGCCGAAAAACTAAGAGCCAATCCCCTGGCGTGGTACGGATACGAGTATGTAATGAGGCGGGATGAAAGCCATGTAACCAGAACAGTATTGGATATGAATGTGGATGGATGCAAGAAACGAGGTAGGCCAAAGAAAAGGTGGATGGATTGTGTGAGAGATGATATGATTAGGAAATATGTGAATGAAGAGATGACGCGTGACAGAGATATATGGAAGAAAAAGACATGCTGCGCCGACCCCAAATAAATGGGAAAAGGGCAACAGAATGATGATATAAAGAGATATAGTATAATTATACGGGTGGTCTTAAAGTATACTGCCTGAATTATGAAACGAAATCTATTACTCTTCGAATAAATAGGTATATATGATGTTCATCTTGACTGAATATTTGATACCCATTTTTGAGGGGCCCTATACACTATTGTTTAAAATCATCTTCATAAAAAAAAATCATTTGCGTCTTTTTTACCTTTTTATCTCAGTCTACTAAAACAATACATTACTAAACGAGACATTAAAACGATGTATTTTATCTCGCCTAAAATAAAACTTCACAAAGTTAGATATTTAAATATTTAAACTAACCGTTACCTACCTACCTTAAATTAAATATTGCCTTTGCCAGTGTCACCTTATGGTTAACAGTTGGAACACACCGCTCGCCTCTACTCGTAGGTATTGTTTTAAACAATGTCCCGCGCGGGGAAGCTTACCTAACGACCTTCAAAAATCTCGTAGACTTTCCCGCCCTTAATTGGGTAGGGTACTACCTAGTTTTATCAGTAAGGCACTTATTAGGTACTTACATAGTATGTGTATGAACAGAAACCATCAAATCAAAGAGTACTTTATTTAGATATGGTAATGTTGTGGTGTGGTGTATCCTCGACCCTGATGTTACTCCTGCATGGAACGCGACAGCGAAAAAGATAATAAAACAATATTTATCAGTTTTAACATAAATTTATTTTGTCATGAATTAAAATAATATTAAATTTTACTTCAAAATGTGCACACATGTAATCTTGAGAACAGAATGGCTACCTTTAATTATTCTAATCAAAAATGTTTTAAAAAAGAAGTGCGTAGGTAAATAATTATTTCGTGCCGTTAATACTGTTTGAGTTCAACTGTCCACTATAATAAAGTCTAACATCCTTATTTATAAACGTCCATCAAACCAATATTAGTTAAAATGCCGCTAAAGTTCGTTTGTCCTTGTCTATCACTTTGACATTTATGTTTGTGAGAAAGGGACAAGACAAATTTTAGCTAATAGAGGTTTGTTAAGGTTTATGATTAAGGGATCAGATCTTTACAAAACCGAGCCTTAGCCGGTTTGGTAAAGATCTGTTAGATTTTATATATAAAATAAATATAAGTTAGTAAAATGTAGGTACAGCGTTACTTGACAAAATGTAGGTACCATCACCAACACAGTTAACTGACCATTCGTGCACTTTATGCGCATTGTAATAAGGTTCGTTACTTACCAAATTTTGATCTGAATTTTTTTCTAACGGATCTTAATAAAACCGAACTAAGATATATATGTAATGATGGGCTTTGTTGCATGATACAAATAAATACATAATTCTTTTGTCAATGGTATATACAGGGTGGGCCCTGTAACAGGCCTCATCTTTGCCCCCTGGCTAGATGCTGACCAAGAGCAAACCCATTTTTAATAAAAAAAAATTAAACGGTCCACTATTGAGCAAGCCAGAAATAATTTCCACGTGGTCCCGGTTGAAAAAAAAGTTTTTTCTGAAGTTATCCTACTTCAAAGATAGCTTAAGTGTATATTTTACTCTTTTAGAGTTATATTAATACATGTTTATTTTCAAAATACAAATAGAAAAAAAAATTGAAACATACCAAAAATACCTTTTAAAACAAAAACAAAAACGAATACTATTATGACTCGGTAACTTGATTATTGATACTACCTCAAAAACTGTATTGACTGGCGCGCTATAATCTTATGGTATTAAGATACATGAAGGGTACAAACTTTAGATTAAAATTTCTCCGAATAGGAATAAAATAAAAAATATTGGGACACAGGGAGTTACAGCAGATGCTCTAAGAAAGCGTCCTTTTAAATATTTGCTCCTGTTACAGAGTCCACAGTAAATCGCTTAAAACTAAATGTGAATAAAGATTACATGTCATCTTTTAGCCTTTTGCTACAATTACTTGGCTACAATATTAATTAATTAACATCAACTTTAATATTATAAATGAGTACATAACAGTGTCAAAGTTTTACATTAATTAGAAATCATGTAGGCCACAACCTGGTACAAATTCCGTTTCTGACGATAACTTGTAAAATGCTTCAGTAAATTGAAAAAGGCAATGCCATTTTTTATAACAGTATTTGTGGTGTTTGATATCGCTTTGATGAACTCTCTTGAACAAAGTTTATTCAGAACACAATTGGTTTGAAATGCGACATCAACGAAATGTGTAGAAACAATAATTGTCACGTTTTCAAAACATGCGAATGTTCGATGAGAACGCTTTTGTTTCCTCGGCGTCGATTGTTTTACTCGCTCCTTTCTAAGGAGTTTGACAGATCCCTTTGGCAGAACTTTGCTATTGCGTCGTACCATAGATAATATTTTCTCTATGGTCGTACACAACAAAGGGTTGAGTTATCAGGCGAGTGAATTATGTATGTTCAAGAAAACACACACCAATATTATTACATATTTAATAACTGTTGCTCTTTAGTACTTCTCAAATTTTCTCTTATACATTGTTATTACGAGCCACAAATAAATTTCAATTAGGTACAACAACTTTAACAACAACTGTCAACTTAAAAAGGTTAAAAAACCCCCTACATTCAAAAATACATTTCCACTAAGTTCAATATCTCAAAAACGGCTGAACCGTTTTGTCTAAGAACCAACGCTGGAAAATCGGCTTTCAAATCACGCATTTAAATCAACACAGATACACATGTTAAACTTATATTATAAAACCCATTGCGTTGCGCGGCGAAGTTAAAAAACAAATCTTAGTTAACTCATTTTTTCTTCTTGGACGTTCTGCACACTTTGACAGGGCTGTCAATCTTAAGGAGGTTCCAAGAAGATTTTTTTTATTATACTGTCATAGCCGTGGTAATATTATTCATAGGTAATAGTTCAGTATATTAAATGGCATGTACACTCACAGACTTTAATTGATGAGAATGATGAGCCATTTAGAGCTCACTCCATATTGGGCATTATAATTAGCTATAAAATGTCCAGTATAAAGTGAGCTCTAAATGGCTCAACAATTAAAGTCCGTGACTGTACAGTACTTAAAGTTAGAAACTTTGTGAAGATGACTTAGTTTAGTATTACTAAAAGCATAAATTAAGTATAACACCTCTTTGCTACAATAAAGTCGCTCAGAAATTTTCGAACCTAAGTAAGACGTACTTATATTTAATGAACTTGGCTACCTACGGTTGTAGCTGTTGCGTGTAAGTTGGTAAACGCTACGCTACAATAAAGTCCTACCAACGATACAATGTCTGATCCACCCAATTATTTCATACTAATTTCTCGTTTAATCCCGATCGAATGTTGCTTTTGTTTTTTTTATTATCTATAAAAAATAATTGACGGGAAAAGTGGATAGCTTTTGGTGAAGAAATGTACCGTAGATACTGACGCGATCCTCAGTCATGATGAAACGAGGAAAAAGAAAATATAGTTCGCAAGCTCGACACAATATAATTACTAAATAATTGTAACAAAATTTTCAGTTTAAATGATACGCCGAAAGTGTGCTTTGTGAAAATATTCATCCTTATTTTCAATTTATACATATTTTGTTCAAATGTGAGGTATGATTTTTATTTTACTTTCACATTACAATTAGCAACATGCAGTAAGTTCATGCCCTTTCTATAAATACTACGAGTATTTATTACATTGTTTTCCTATTCGGAATCTTATTGGTATTTCATTATCACCACAGACAGAGACGCGCGCACACACACATACACACACGTGCACAGAGAGATATTAGACGCACGTTTATAATTCTGAAAAAAATGGTACCTACTTTTTTTTGAAATGTATACACATTGAACTCTTTTGACTCCAGATGACGACCTTTCAAAAATTTCACTCGTATCATACGCTAATATCATTGCTATGTACAAGACAATACTAAATCACCTTAGTGATACTCGTAACATTCGGCGAGTAAGCTTCACGTACCGCACCTCGTAACACCTAAATACACTATGCTTATTTATACTACAATTCGTTCTTAGCGCTCTCACACAAACACCTCAAGACACCTTTATGCGTCCTTGCCTTTGAAAGGGTTAAATTACTCAAAAATATTACAGATATTTCAGCATGTGGAGACATGCCGTATATTCTGACCAAAAAGTTTTCATATCTCCGTTTTCCACAGAATTTAACTGTAATCAAAGAAAACTACAAGTATGTGAATATTTTACTTTGTGCTTAAATAGAAATATTCCGCTATGGCGCCTCAAGTCTCTCATATCTTCGACTTTTCTTAAAATCTTGTTACTTTAATAAGGTCTCCAAAACCTTGTAAACAGTTTTAAAAGCTCGCGTCAAGGCACATAAAAATCATTTATTCTGCAAATATACAGTATGGGGTTCTTCAAGAAAGGAGTGTATAATTTTTAAAGGGTCGGTTACGCATGTATGTGACACCCCTGGAGTTGCAGGCGCCCATAGGCTACGGTGACCACTTACCATTAAGCGGACCGTACGCTTATTTGCCGCAATAAAAAATATATATGCAGAAGCTAGCATACAAGTATTAATTTACTAGTCTCTGATTTCATTAAATAAAACATGCCTATTTCCAGTTTCTCAGTCAATTTACAACAATGCAACAATGCAAGTAAAAGTTAAAAGGACGGATATTTCGTTTCCATTAACAGTGAAGATACACTTATAAGCAAAGAAAACACGTCGCATACAAGTCCTGTACAAACTGAACCTGTTTTCATCATCAACAGCTCATTCCCACTGTTGGGCACAATCCTCCTCACCGAAGAGCTGGCAATGTATGAGATACAGGTTGTAGAGTAAAACCAATTTTAAATTGATCGCGCCTCCAGTGTGTTTTAGCTCACATGTGACGTAATTAGAATAGAGACTACATAGAAACTCATACTCGGATCTCAATCGGAATACGATGGCACCCGAACTGTCAATCAATGATTGTATAAAATGAGTGACGTTTTCATATCCAATCATTGATTGACAGTTGGGGTGCCATCGTATTCCAATTGAGATCCGAGTTTTCCCGAAAGAAAATCATTTTGCACTACATCTGTACATTGAAACAATGTCTACTAAGAGATAGTGGTCATTTTAATATACATGGGGCGTATGACCTCCGCACTGACTGACCACAAGGGCTAGCGCATCAGAGCTGCTACCGCGAAACGAAAACGAACGAAGTTGTTCGTTATTGCTCACAATATGTGACACGACTCTAAATATTATAAAAAAATTAATTAATTTTGATTCCTACCAATTCTTTGGGTATGAATGCAATTTATTAAATCTTTTGAGTCATGTCCACATTATGGCGAGTAGTGACGAGTGACGACCAAATCTTATCTTTGCAAATGATACAACAGACGATCTCAACGGACAGCCGCGGATCATACCTTACGTGACATATCGGCACGAGACTCCAACAAAACAGACTTTGACGAACCTACCGTTTAATTGTTTTTCCTCTACATTTACCTGTTTTCATTACTTTTGGATAGCGCTTTATCATTCAAAGTTAACCCAAAAGGTTTTAGGTATCCCGGGTTGCCGTAAACACTCGTTCCACGCCTCTGCATTCACAGACTTCTCGTCGATGCTCGCCTTGCCCAGTATTTCCTTCTTCGCCATTTTGTTCTTGCATCCGAGACTTATATAAATGCTGACCTTGCTCAAACTTGCTCTGAACACAGACAGTTTAACCGTCGCCGATTTCGGGTCCCACCTAGCAGATATTGTGGGCACGAATCTGTCACTTTTCCAATAACATTCCGCTTTGTCGGCTTCCAATATTGTGGCTTTCAAATACAGCGGCGCTGAAAATTAAAGAAAACGTGATATGAATTTCAACGTCTTTTGTAATGTTGGGTTTCGGGACGCCTAGCGAGTAAATTGCGTTTACAGTCACGCGATTGAAATTACAGGTTTAGTTTCATTTATGTATTTAATATTACATGCTAAGGTTACATTAGTAAGTAATCCTGATAGCTTTCTATCAATAATTTACATAAGGCAGCGGTAATGTCCAATGTTGTAACTTTGGACATTTAGCTAGCTTGTTAGGGTATCTTTCCGGAAGGCGTAGCGTGGGTTGGTCCCCCACAAGGATTACTGATGACCTGGTAAAGGTCACGGGAGTCCGTTGGATGCGGGTAGCGCAGGCCCGGTCATTGTGGCACTTTTTAGGGAAGGCCTATGTCCAATTGTCCAGCAGTGGACGTCCTTCGGCTGATATGATGAAGATGAGACGTGAACGTGTCAATCATTTATGCGATAATTGATAGCCACTTCGGGTCAAGTCGTATTCGGAGTTTTCACGATGGGAACCGAGTCTTCACGATGGGAACCGATTATTCACTACATCTGTATATAGGATGATGACATGTAAACAAGTCGTTTGATGTCCTTAGTCCTTGTGAGACATACGTTTTGCGTGAGTCTATGAGCAGGCGCTCATAGACTAGGTTAGTTCGACGTGTCGTGTTAGACCTAATTAGCAAGCGACCCGCTAGAGAGATAGGGCACAGAAGAACGTCATCTCGCTGATTTTTGGCCCAACCAACTGGGGAAGTACCTCCACCTTACAGAAGACCGCGGTCATAATAACACCTGCGCACTAGGTAGGTATATAGTGCTGTGCTCATGATGGTAAGGTCGCCAGGCCTCCTGAGGCTTCGATATGTTGAGAGTGAGGGACCTGCAGAACCTGCATATGTCACTGGCTGCCAATACACCAAATCCTCAAGTTAATAAAGGGTCAGCAACGCGCTTGTGATTCTTCTGGAGTCACAAGCGTCCATAGGCGACGGCGTCTGCTTACCATCAGGCAGGGCCCTCTAGCGTTTTCCGGTAGTATCTCAAAAGAGCCTTAGGTCCACATCGGCACATTTTTATATACAACGACGGTGGCAAACAAGCTTACGGCCGGGCTGATGGTATATAAACAGACACCGTCGGCTACCTAATCTGAAGTATTGGCGCAGGCACTAGTTTTTACGGAAGCAACTGCCACCTGACCTTACAACGCTAGTGGGGACTAGAACTTATTGGGATTAGGCTAGTCAAATAAGTGAGTGCAGGGCAACTTGACTGTTAGAAGTTCTCAAGCCGCCCCATTGAACATTAGCCGCCCGAAGGTCTCTGACTCTGCTTAACAACAACAATTAAGTATCGGTGTGTTAACAAAACATATTTTTACTATACTGCCAGAATATTAGTAACATTTTCTATAATTGCTATTCTCACTATATGTATGTGGGATTGGTACTTTTTGATAGCTGTGTAAGGTGCTGGCTGCTAGATGATGAATAAGGAACGTTCGAATGGAGTTTGAATTAGTTTGGAACGGCGAACGAGTTGACGGATGACGCAGTGTGAATGATGAGCTGAACGAAGTAAGACGTATTAAATATAAATAAATAAGAATATTACTAAAGAAGAGTTCATTATTCCACCGAGGACCCTGTCTAGGTCCCACGTGTATATTTGTCTTTACATTTTTTTAAATATTAGTGAACCTTAGAAATATGTCTGTTTACCGAAACTTCTTGTTCCGGTTACCACATTTTTTCCGAGCACCCGCGTACGTGGCCCGCGACGCGACCCTTTGTAACCAAATTAAAATGCATAACATACGCCGCAGATTGCCCCCCTAATATTTAAATGACGAGTACGGAAGGTAATCTTAAAGTGATGTTCGACATTCCCTCGTTTTTCGCCATCACGAGCACATAATTACCTTTGCGAAGTTACACGAGTGTAAAAAACTCTGAAGACATTCTTGCGGGAAAATAATATTTGACGGCCTGTTTAGCCTAGTTGGTAGTGACACTGCCTCCGAAGCTAGAGGTCCCGGGTTCGAATCCCGGCCAGGGCATTATTTGTGCATTTTGCACGGATTTGGTTCTTGGGTCTTGGATGTTCTCTGCGTATTTAAGTATGTATTTGTCTATATAAGTATGTATTCATCGTCTAGTACCCATAGTACAAGCTTTGCTTAGTTTGGGACTAGGTCGATTTGTGTAAGAATGATGATGATGATTCCAATATATTTATTTATTTCTAAGAAGCTAACACATCTTCGTAAAATAAAAAAAAAATCGTAAAATAAAAAAAAACAAAATCATAAAAAATAAAATAAAAAAAAAACGTAAAAAAAAAAGTAAGTCGTAAAATAAAATTGTATTGTAATCTTCATGTATTTAGCTTTTCTCAGTTTAAGTTTATATTAGGTTATTCATTCTAGTCTAGTTGTTTGAAACTGAAGTTATCAACTTATTATGGTAGCTCTCTCTTGGTCACTCTCTTTTAAACAGTGCCATAAAAGTACATTTTAATGTTTTTAAAAAACATTGGTTTTACATAGTTAGGTATGTTGTACAATAATATTAAAGTAATCTCAACTAAAGTAAAATTTTGCCACAATATTTGAGGAACCTCTCTGCACTGTTAATTTAACCTCGAAACGCAAGGCGGGTTTTGCATTTTTGATCATTCCGAAAGTATCGATTGTCGATTACTGTTTCATATGTCCATGTCACACACGCTGCCTCCGCTCTACCGCGCTACCAAATACCGCGTGGTTTTTTGGTGCGACGTGCCCCCGAACCGCGTTCACTTTACCGCAAAACCGCTTCCGCCCCGCAAAGATGCTGCGCCGCGCTCTGTGCGTTTCAAGCTTTACTCCATTCTGCGTAGTTTAACGCAGAAACGCGTATTTTATTCATAAACCTCCATCAAACCTATTTTAGCAGAAATGCCGGTAAAATTCGTTTGTCTTTGCAACACACATTTTAGGTACATAGGGCGACTTGCTGACTTGGCAGGCGGACGGGATCAATCAATGTGTGGTATTTCGTTCTTTGACGTTTGCGCAGTAGTAATATCATGCGAAGAAGCGGAGCAGTACTGCATTCGTATAGCCCCGCTTCCGCGCATCCCGTGTCAGTCAGGAAGCACTCATTTAAATGGGCGCAGTAAAAAGCGGTACTGACTCGACTGACGGTTAACACTGACTTACAGTTTCGTCATATCGTACCGCGATTTAATTTTTATGTTTTTGCAGAGGTGTGCAGTAAAGAGTATTTCTACTGTATTGTGTTAAAGGTGAAAAACTCAAGACGATGACCTGTTATATGTACCGTAAAATGGGGTGAGTAGGGTCAAAACTGAAATTCAAACCTCGATAACATTTTATTTTTACATATGAAAACTGAATGGTGTATATAATAAGTGTTCCGGACGTTTGTATTTTAGTTTTTATTTTATTTTGGGTAGTTCCATTTCATAACTTTGCCGATTAAGAGGACACCCCACCTCACCCCGTAGTGCCTCGAATTTGGGGTGAGAGGGGTTTTCATACAAAGGTGATTTTGGAAGATTGTTAGATCGATCTCACCCCGTTTTACCGTAGTTGTGACGTGTTCGAATAGACATTACATATTTAAAATGTGTAACACAAACAAAACAAATGTCTATTCAAACACGTCACTACATACAACAGGTCTTTTTCTTAAGTTTTTTACTTATAGTCGCCTAATATAAGGTAACCATACCACAAGTCTTGACTAGCACCTCAATAACTAATAGTTGACGTATATTGCTTGTTCTTTTACTTTGTCATTACCACGACATAACATTACAAGTGTCAAGTATTGGCTCAGTGCCGGGCACCGGGACATTTACCTGAAAATAGGTCTGTAAAGGTTTCTGAATAAGGTCGTTGATTACGATTGAAAATAATACCGACCGTCAAATACCCTTTCGGGCAGATTTGTACTCGGTGTTGTCGAAATCCGAATAACTTTTTACTTAATTTACATTTTATCTCCGATTTCGTTCGTAACATTTGCGTCCCATTTTTTTATATACAGAAACACGCTTGAAGGCACTGTAATGTAAGTATCTATTCTATTACGTTGAAGAATACACTTAATGGAGTTTTTTCAATCCGTTTTTTACCGTATACTTTTAACACCTTTATTGTAAAGTGGAATAGGGGTTAAATGGTCCCTTTTTGAGTCCATTAACAACATATGAATACTGTTGCATCAGTTTAAAGGATGATTCACAGTAGGCCGTTCCGTGTCCGGGCCGGCGCGTTTTCTATGACAGCAAACGTAACGGCCGGCGTATTTCTCTAGAAGAAAACGGGCCGGCCCGGACACGGAACGGTCTACTATGAATCATCCTTAAGACTACAGGAAAAATACTGTTTCAATAAAAAAAAAACTACTCCAGCATTATAATCTGTCAATTTAATGACTGACAGCCCGTGCCGGATTAAGTCTGCTTGATGCCCTAAGCAATCTACGCCTATGGCCTCCCTTACCCCATCCATAAGTAACCTAGTATCGGTCTTATTTTTTGTGCGGTTTACCCAAGTTGTGCTTAATTTGCTTAGGTATGGGCTAATCCGGCACAGCAGCAGCTACAGCGGTATCAAAACAATAAACTTTTCATACAAATGCAATTCTATACCAAAGACAAGTCATTATTCATTATATGACTGGTGGGAAAATCAAAATGAATTTCCATACATTAAATATTATGCAAATATTTTTTTTCGTATACTGCCAGCCTGCCACCATATCAATTTTCAATTTAAATAAAAATACTTTTCAATCGTAGAACAATTATT
The DNA here is from genome assembly GCA_905163555.1 of Notocelia uddmanniana. Classification (NCBI taxonomy): domain Eukaryota; kingdom Metazoa; phylum Arthropoda; class Insecta; order Lepidoptera; family Tortricidae; genus Notocelia; species Notocelia uddmanniana. Next base: position 25,586,033 of record LR991058.1, on the reverse strand, counting down.
GTTTGCAACGTTACATAATTATAATTAAGTCTTAAAATTCGGGAGCTGCTGTAACAAAACGAGCGTAGCGAGAAACCTTAATATGTAACATTTGCAAAAACTGACTCGAAAAAAACATTCTATAGGTAAAAAACTTAAAAAAAGGACCTGTTGTATGTAGTTGTAACGTGTTCGAATAGAATTATAACACAAACAAAACAAATGTCTATTCAAACACATCACAACTACATACAATACAACAGGTTTTTCTTAAGTTTTGTACCTATCCTATATTAAATATCACGAGAATCGGTTGAGAATTGGGAATGTCTGAAATTTTTAAAAGTCCTTGATTATTTTTCTAATGGGAGGAATAACCGTCGCCATTAACAGAAAAAAGTTTCAGATTTTTCGGTTGCACCATATATTTTATAAAAATACAAACATTTTATATCACCTCGCGTCTGCCCCGTATCAGACTACTACGACATTTCTAAGTCTGTCGAATATTTAAAAAAAAAACGCCTGCTTGGATCTGTGGTACGCAATGACATTGACAGTTCAAGTCATACGACCAACCTATGATGAACTGTCAATGTCATTGCGTACCACAGATCCAAGCAGGCGTTTTTTTTTTTAAATATTCGACAGACTTAGAAATGTCGTAGTAGTCTGATACGGGGCAGACGCGAGGTGATATAAAATGTTTATATTTTTAAAAAATATATGGCGCAACCGAAAAATCTGAATCTTTTTTCTGTTCATGGCGAGGGTTATTCCTATCATTAGAAAAATAATCAAGGACTTTTAAAATTTTCAGACATTCCCCATTACGGCCTATAGAGAAGAACAACCGCAAATCCGGACATAATCTGGACATCCGGCCATACAAAATTATTCTCGTCGAATGTTGAAACGGAGACCTTCGTTTCACTCGGTCGATAATAGAGGCGAAAAGAAGTTGACCATTTTCATAATTCTTTTTCTTCCTATACCTTTCTGTTAAAAATCTGGTGAACTGGCGTGACAGCTTACTAGAGGAGATAAATATAGGGCGGGTATGCAATTAAGAGTATTTGTATTGTAAGATAACTTAATACCTACTTGGATTTTTTTTAGGGTCCCGTACCCAAAAGGTAAAAACGAAGCCCTATTACTAAGACTCCGCTGTCCGTCTGTCTGTCCGTCTGTCACCAGACTGTATTTCATGAACCGTGATAGTTAGACAGTTGAAATTTTCACAGATGATGTATTTCTGTTGCCGCTGTAACAACAAATATTAAGATCAAAATAAAATAAATATTTAAAGGAGCTCCCATACAAAGAAAAACTATTAAACAGTTGCTCGTTGCTTTCAGCCAGGCGCTGGGTCTCAATGAAAACTAAAATCCGACTCGCACTTGACCAAAATTCTACTTGATACTTTTAGTACAGTTAATTTTAATTAAATTAAAATAAAAAAAATGTCCAAGAGCTTGTCAAGCCATGCTCAGTGTAGGGTTCCGTTGCCCAATGAACTTACTTTAAAAAAATAACAAGCAAAAGGGAATACCTTCGCAGCGTTTCATACGGTTTTTACTAAGGGAAGACTTTTTACGATAACTCAAAAACAACTCAACTGATCATGTCCGCTATAGTTTTCGTGAAAAGTTTTTATTAAGATTTACTTTCATGTTTTTTTATATTTTTTGGGTTGGGTTTTTTTTAATTTTGGTTCTAAAGTTAGAGGGCACATTTTTTTATTTCCGAAAATATTCACTTAAAAAGTTTTTTTTTTATGAAGACCTGTATTCATTTTGATAGACCTATCCAACAACACCCCACACCATAGGGATGAAGAAAAAAAAATTGCCTCCCCACTTTACGTGTAGGGAGGTACCATTAATTTTTTTTTTTATTGTATTTAACGACTTTCTCCATTTTAGTCTATTTTATATCCATACCAAATTGCAGTTTTCTAGCACTAACAATCACAGAGCAAAACCTCGGACAGACAGACGGACATGGCGAAACCATAAGGGTTCCTAGTTGACTACGGAACCCTAAAAAGGTTATATTAAAGTGTCTAATGTTGTATAGATGGAACCCTTCGTGCGCGAGTCCGACTCGTAGTTGGCCGGTTTTTTTGTATTTTCGTAACACGTTTTATTAAATATACGAGGGTAAAACTGAAAGTTTCGGGAATAGAAGAAAATATGCAGTATAAGTGAGTTTATTTATTTTTATTGTTTTTCAAAATATTCTCCTTTGTATTTCATGCACTTATGCATGCGTTCAAACCAGTCCATAAAGCACTTTTTGAACTCTGAAGTAGGGGTCGACAAAATGGCTATTTTATAGGCCTCCACTGCTTCTTCTGGCGTCTGAAACCGCTGACCACGCAGTTTGTCCTTGATTCTGGGGAATGTAAAAAAGTCGTTGGGACTTAAGTCAGGGCTATGGAGGGTGGTCCAATATTTCGACTTTTTCACCGTCCAGGTACTCAGTTGTTGTCCGAGCGGTGTGTGGGCTGGCGTTGTCGTGGTGAAGTATGATGCGACGACTAGGGTTTGTTTTTCGGAGTTCAGCAAAGACGTTCGGCAAACAAATAGTGGTGTACCAATCAGCATTGACTGTTCTACGATCCTCAAGAGCCACAGTAGCTACGTGACCAGATTTAGAGATAAACGTAGCCACCATCTTCTTAGCCGTACTGCGAGAACGAACAACTTTTGTGGGTTTGAGCTCGTCTTCGAAGACCCATACTCGGGATTGGTTTTTAGTTTCAGGCTCATAAGCGTATATCCACGACTCGTCACCTGATACTATGCTAAAAACAGCATTTGAGCGTCCCTTGTTAAATCTTTTCAAAGTTTTGCGGCACCAATTGACACGGACTATTTTCTGCTCGTCAGACAATAGGTGAGGTATCCAACGGGAAAATAACTTTTTCACGCCTAATTCTTCTTTTAAAATAATTTGTATTTGACTCATTCCAATACCCAGGTGCTCTTGAATTTCCCGATATGTCACATGTCGGTCTTCATTTATCAGACGACGCACAACATCGACGTTTTCTTGCGTGACTGCCGATTTTGGTCGACCTTCACGCACTTCGTCGGTGAGGGATACACGGCCACGTTGAAATTCTGAATACCACCTGTATATTGTAGTCTTTGAAGGAGCTTCAATATTAAAAGCAGCAACCATCCGCTCTTCACATTGTTTTTGTGTTAGTCCACTTTTAAAGTCATAATAAATCATAGCTCTGAAATTTTCACGGCACAATTCCATTTTAAGCAGTGACTCGACGACTTCAATAAACAATTGAAACCGAACCATACTTTTTTTTTTCTAAGTGGCCAGTGTGTTGAGATAAGGAAACTTCAGAGATTATAAAAAGGTATAATACATGTTAAAAATAAATTAATAAGTATTCGATTCCCGCCACTTTCAGTGCAAGCCTCGTATTTATATGTAGACTTGTTGCTGGATTTTCTTTTTGGTAACTTCCCTTGGTTTGATAAATCGTTGGAACACGCACACTGAGCAGGGCATCTCATTAATCACCTATAACTCGGTGCAAAGATATGGCTATAGCGCAATGTCCCTACCCCAACATCCCGTCTCGTGTTTACTTTTCAACTGAAGGAATATTAAAGTATGTCAAGTAAAACTTCGGTGATCCAAAATAGAACAGTTTCACTAATGCCCTAAAATCGGTGATAGAACTGATAGATTTAGAGATCAAAAATGTAAACAAGTGAGTTGGCACCATGAAAAATTAACGTATGTGAAAAATTAACGTGATAGTTGAAAATCATTGGAATAGTTGAAAAAAATTACCGCGTTCGAAATTTAAGTGAAAATAAATTTGTATTAATACTAAAAATAATCACTCTGAATTAAACAGCGTTTTTAATAACGTACTGGTATTGATTTAATAAAATATGTGGAGATAAGATTTATGCTACTGGTAATGACAAGAGGTTTTAAAAAGGAAAGTCATGTCAGATTGACAGTCATTTGTTTACATTTTTGATCTCTAATCCATCTCAGTCTATGACGATGTATATACATATTTATTGTGATGCGGGTTCTTCACTTTTAACTAGTGTATCTTACTAAGTACCAATTTACATTTGGCGATAATTGTGTCATTTTCAACTTTGTCGATGTTAATAAGGATCATTTTTCAAAGCATCGTTACGTTAATAGCGCCTAAGGGATGACTCACAGTAGACCGTTCCGTGTCCGGACCGGCCCGTTTTCTATGACAGCAAACGTAACGGCCGGCGTATTTCTCTAGAAGAAAACGGGCCGGCCCGGACACGGAACGGTCTACTGTGAATCATCCTTTATTGGCACCGCAAAAAAAATATTTCTGCTTCAGAATTTAAAAAAGAAAAGTACCTAAACGACTAATAATAATTTCTTTAACCATTATTTTTTTTTATTTCACTCACTGCACCCACTTTTACACGTTTCTGTTTGGCCCTATGGTTGACTGGTAGAGAATGCTTCATTGCATTAAGTCCGCCCTTTGTACTTACTCATTTGATTTGTGCAATAAAGTTTAAATAAATAAATAAACTCTCTAAATGAATTTATTCTTGTACTAATTATACAAAATATATAAAGTATCGTTTACAAAATCTATAATCCTAAAAGGGCGCTGATATTCAAATTTAGAGCACGCTAAATTGAATGTAATTTCAACAACATCCTTTCAATAATGGTATCTCCCACTAAGAAGCCGTGAACTTTCGATTTCGTAATTAGAACCCCACACAGTATTGTACACCTACATGCATTGAAAGTAATATCCTTATCTCCTGAGCCGTAGCGGTTATTTTTCAATAACTTGTCATGATTCAAGACGCATGACAACTCTCTCTAATTTAATAAGCAAAGAGCGTTGCGCTAAGCGAGGGGTCTTTCACTGCAACGCATTCCCTGCATTGGTCAAACTGTGAGTTTACATCACCATCATCCCAGTACAGTTGCATCCTGAGGGATGGCCGGGGTCCGCTAACTAATCCCAAAAAACCGGCCAAGTGCGAGTCGGACTCGCGCACCGAGGATTACGTAAAAAATATTTTTTATTATATGATGTAACTAAAAATTAACGGTTTTCGCATTTCTTCCTTTATCTGTGCTATAAGACGTTCCTTCGTACGAGTACCAAATTTCAAGATTCTGAGTTCACCGGAAGTAAGTACTTTTTAGGTTTTGATTGCCTTGCGAGTGTCCATAATTTGCGATAAACGGCTGTATCTTTTGATTGCGTTGGCTTAGAAGTTTGATTTTTTCACAGCTCCAAGGGACGGTAGACCTCAGTATTAGATATAAATTCCAGCTTGATACTTCCACGCGTTACTGAGAAAAAAGGGTCTTGATAGACAGACGGACGGACGGACGGACAACAAAGTGATCCTATAAATAAGGGTTCCGTTTTTTCCTTTCGAGGTACGGAACCCTAAAAACTGACGCAGGACGGTAGGGTAGGTTATACGCAAGCGACTGCCATTTTTTTTTATGACAGGAGGCAAACGAGTAGCGAATCGCCAAAAAATTACCCCTTTTTATTCCATTTGTGGCGTTTTTTAATATATTTTGTACCTATGGTCTGTCACATAGTGGTACCACATGTAACCTAAAAAGTGTATGGTAAATTTGCGACTTACTTTTTAATTTTATCGTGTACATTTTACCTTTGATGACATTATTCTATTTTTATCATTATTTTCCTTGTTTATTGTCATGGTTGTTATAACCATGACAATAATTCTTATAATTTTGACATGTAAGTATGCAAAATTATACAGTAATCTCTTACCAAGTTATCATGAAATAAATAATCTGAACCTGCACACTAATTGGTTTCGTCCCTTTCTCACAAACATATGTCAAGATGACAGATAAGGACAAACGAATTTTATAGGCATGATAACTAAAATATGTAGGTTTGATGGACGTTTATGGAAAAGGAGGTTACTCTTTATCCGAAATCCATCCAAGTGAAATCGTGTTGCAGCTTTAATGGGAGTTTAATAAACAAATACTCGTAAAGAATAAATGACCCGGTCTCCATGTTATTTCATATGCTTGTGTACCATAAATTTTAAAAGAGCGCTCTTGGCCCAGCGACACCCGCCTACTTCGCAGGTCAGTTCTTGGATGGGTGACCGCTTTGAGTGGTTACTAACTGAGCGCTCTCGTGCTTTGGAAGGCACGTTAAGCCGTTGATCCCGGCTGCTGTCTACGACAGCAGTCGTTAAGCCAAGTTAGAGGCCTTCGGGCGGCTTGAGAACTTCGAACAGTCAAGTTGCCCACTCACTTGACACAGGGGGGTCGCAGTTGCACCACGTCCATAGAGAGTACCCACAGTTACCCTACACGTGCACGTGTGGTGCTAAAAGTGCAACAAAAACTGGCAACCGTACTTGTCTTCTCGAAGATCTCACGGTTCGTAAATAAATGCCATATGATTAAATAAATCAATTTTAAGACAATAACAAACCTATATCATACTTCACCCTTTGGTATAATCGGACGTTTGGGGTGAACCTTTGTAAATACCCTCTTAAATCAAACAATAAACGCGGAATATTTAGGCCCATCCTGACAATAACGCTAATAGGCTTGGGATGGTTCTAAGTGGCTAATTAGTCATTCATTTTCAATTAAACCATTACTCCAAGTAAAACACAATGTAAACCCAAAATATTTAGAGCTGGATGTATTCAGTACGAAACTGGGTGAATTTGTATCGTCTTTGAATATTTATAACCAGTAACAAATAATAGTGTTTTAAATACATAATGTATGTTAGTGTTGAATGGTGTTACCTGTTATTGTAATTGTAATGAACAATTTTCTTTTGTTGATTTTGTTTTTAATTAAGCGTAAGTATGGCATTAAGAACAGTAACCAAATACTGGATGGCTTCCTCGCTAAGGGTGAACAGGTCTTTAGAAAGGCGTGGAAGGGCCACCGGCGTAACAGGAGTCTTATGTTAAATAACTTAATTCATTTTGGTTTTACTTCATATTTTATAGTTCAGTTTCAACAATTTTGTTCTCGTTCCATAGTAAATACTGTCGTGTCTCGTGTATTAGTCTATTAAAATGTTATATTATGTATGATTTTAAGGTGTTTGTTTCCCAATACAATAAATAAATGGATATTAACGATTTAGTTTCATAGAGCTGAAGGAAAACAAATGATTGTCATGTGTCACGTGTGATTTCCATCGCTAGTAATCACTCACTACATTAACTAGTGGCTCTGTATGCAGTAGACCTCGCGAATATTTTTTTTCGCGATGTCTACATACAGCAAATAAAATTTTAAAATTCTCAAAAGCTTACTGCACAAGAAAATTTTCTGAAATAATCAACCCTTCTTACAACTCATAACATACTTAGGTAAATTATGAACGAAGCCTACCCGGCCTTGCTTCGTGTCGATTTCATACAATAAGTTTTAGGCACTTATTACAACACTGAATCACAAGTTAATATTCTGAAGCATAAAATATTTATAGACCTGTCAAAAAGATTCGCTCGCTCATAATAATGTCAGGTCGATATACTGTGGTCGTCGCCAGCGGGCGGAAAATGGCGAAAATCGGCATGAAAATAACTTTTCTCAAACATGCAATGAAATTTCGTCATTAAGTGCGTTTAAAAGGCTTCAAAGTATCAAGTTGCAGGCGGAACAACTCGGGAGAACTGTAAAAGAATTTCATACAACTTCTTACGTTGCACGCTCATTTATTTTCGTCAGTAAATAAAATATCCATAAACGATAAAATAAACCGAAACATATAATTATTATTTCTGTGAATAATCACCGATACCATCATTTTTATAGTAGCGCCATTTAGCGTTAGTAGCGGCACGGAATTAAAATTGAAAACGTTGAGTGTAGAACAGCTTACTCTTACAAGCTGCCAACAAAGAAGTAAGTATCGACTTCAAAAGTGAACAATGAAGTTTTATTTATTAAATTTTTTTTACCGTTAGAGCGGTCAAATCATCAGTTTAGAAGCAGTTGGTAGCGATTTTTTTTTTCGCTTACTTTTTAAGCCTTAGTACTCAAAAATCACCTTTTTACCATCAGCGCAGAGGATACGCCTTAATTAAGCCAGTACACCTACTTGGCACGAGGAATTTTTTTGATATGTACTCACGTATTTATGAAGGTTGTAGATGGTGTTGATGCCAACTTTATGATATACGTAGCCTCCGCATTATCTCCTTATTAAAAGCAATTGTTATTGTATGGTAACAATAAAATACCAGCTCAACCAAATTACGATGTCTTAGTTTAGTTTTGCTGAACATTACTAGTTATACTATAGTATAAATATCAACCGTAAACAAAACTAAGCAGTCGTATGTGTCAGGGCAATTAGTTAGCCCTTTGGGGTAGGTTCGGTTAAAGTACCTAAAACCTAAAGGATGTTGTAAGACGCTATTCCTGTTGACTTGGCACTTCTGTCCCTCGTTACGGGGACCATTTTTAGGGTTCCGTACCAAAAGGGTAAAACGGGACCCTATTACCACAGTATTACAATATATTCCCTACAGTAGTGAAACGCCTTTGATGTCGGGTGACGCCGCCGCTCGTGTAAGTACTTACGCTGTCACGCGCGGATGTGCCAGGGTTGTCACAAAATGGAAAATAAAACAAACGTTATTATTATGCAATGATTTATTTACCTGCATGTGTCGCACAGCCAGATATTTACGTGAGATTTTGTTTTTACTTAGATGTTTTAAGTTTTCTATTATTAAATTTAACTATGTAATTTATTCGCATGCGTATGAACAATTTGAGCATAAATGTTTGTGGGAAGCGGTAGGTTTAATGCCTACCTACAAGCTCACGCGGCGTTAGTGTAACACTTAAACTTGAAACTACTAACTGCTTTATTCATCTCGCACGGCACTTCTGTTTACATTTCAGGGCTGTGACGTCACACAGCTATCTTGTAACGTTACAAAGTATAAACACAAAAATTATATTTACAGTCGCGGAGTGAAAAGGTTAATCACTTTTCAACCTATTTCAATGTCGTTAAGGTCGAAAAGTGACGAACCTTTTCATTCCGCGATTATACCCCAATTGTTTGTGAGAATTTTGAATTTTTGACGTCTTTTTAAAATAACGATAGCAACAAGTGGGTTAGAACTTAGGCCCGTATGAACAAACAACACTAAAGTTCCGAGATAGCGCTGAAGATGCTATTTCATATGAAAATTCAATAGTCACTGATTAATAAATCAATTTTTGTGGACAGATACGTAACTCGCTATAATATTAACAACTATAGGCCGTAGGTATAACATAAAAAAAAAACAAATGGCGCCGGAGCGCGATCCAAACTATTAAAAAAATATGGTTTCCACGGCAATTCAACGCTATTCCATCGCTTACCGCTTAGTTAGGTACCTACGTAATGAACGAAATTAAGTATACAAACCTACCTCTCATCACGGGGATATTTATGTATGAAATCTTTATTTAATCTTTATTGTTGTTGAGGTTTAATAATAAAATCACAATCACTCAACTCCAAAACATGTACGCGCCTGCCTTGAATGTTAGAGAACGCAAACTGAATGAGTTTTCGTCGGCGGCCCGCGCCGCCCGCTCACCCGCGCTAGCCCCCTCAAGTACATTCGTTGCTCTGCGCAAGTACATTCGTTGCCCAACTGTATGTTGTTAAACTGTGCTATTACTAAGACTCCACCGTTCGTCCGTCCGTCCGTCCGTCTGTCTGTATGTCTGTCTGTCTGTCTGTCTGTCTGTCTGTCTGTCTGTCTGTCTGTCCGTCCGTCTGTCACCAGGCTGTATCTCATGAACCGTGATGGTTAGACAGGTGAAATTTTGAACAAACACTAGAACCGTGATGGTTAGACAGGTGAAATTTTGAACAAACACTAAAAAACAAAATAAAATAAATATTTAAGGGGGCTCCCATACAACAAATGTGTTTTTATTTTGCCGATTTTATAGATAATGGCACGGAACCCTTCGTGCGCGAGTCCGTATCGCACTTGGCCGGTTTTTTTATCAAAATAAATCTAACATCAATAGATTCAGCGATAACATTTAGCTGCTCTGTAAATAGCCGTACTAATCGTGAACGCCAGTAAAATATCGATGAATTACTTTCTCAAACTCGTACCTCCCTCTGACATTGATTGGAAAAGTGATTTATTTGTCACACGAGATAAGGTTGCATTTATAATGCGAGAGTGCATACGTAATCAAATTAATAGGTAATATGCTCTGTTTACATAGCAGGTAGGCAACGGCCCGGTTTTATAAAGCGGAGACCAAATTAACTGTAGTAAATTCAATCTTAACCGTTGGTTATAAGCAGTGATCGTAACTTTTGTAGCATTTTCGGTGCAGCGTAGTGGTGTTAACGGCATTGGGTTAATATTAACCTTCATTAACCGTTTAAATTGTATTTGTCCATACCAACTCCGTTAACACCACTACGCTGCACCGAAAATGCTACAAAAGTTACGATCGCTGATGATAAGATCATTTACCTATAGACAGCGGTTACAAAACCATCTCGACGAGACATGATTTTTTAAAAAAGCTAAATAAATTGTAATAATTAAGCTTGTCTACAGTCACAACATTTGTTAACCTCCCCAACTAATAAGTAATAATTTTAATTAGTGCTACATATTCGCCAAACAGAAACAGTAGCTGCCATTACGAATGTTTATTATGACGTCATTGATCACAAAACGTTCTGTCTTACCAGTTTTATTACGTATCGTACTTCTCAGAGTAATATAGAAATGTCGTAATGTTATTTTAGTACATAGTTATGCAGAATTTGTTGTCAAAGATGTCATCATCTCCCTGCCTTTATGCCGCTTATGCAGGGTCGGCGCAATATTTTTTCTTCTTCCATTCCTGTTGTCAAAGATGTATAAAACAATAATTATAGTCTATTATAATTAATTCAGTTATGTATTTTTAAAAGCTACTTGACTGCTCATTTGTTGAAACAGCACGAGCGTGAAATGCATGAAAAAATTTACATCTTTTGATGCCTTGTGACGTCACAAATGGCGGCTCACGTTTTCGACCCGAGATTCAAATTGCAAAACTATTTGAATTATATATTTTTTAACTATTTATTGACTTCATAAAGTAGTAATAAAAAGTTCCGTGATTATTGAAACGTAGGGTATTAAGCTACTTAAGGGGTTATATTAAGCTACTTTAAAAAACAGGGTTTAAAACCCTATTACGCCAGTGGCATGTAATGTAACGTTGACGTTTTGTCTGTCACACATTAGGTATATTAGATTAGTTTGCGTCATATTAAACAAACTATTTACACGGTTCGCTAGGGAGCACCAACAAGATTCCCTTCAATTTTCCGTTCATTTTCTCCCCTACGGATTCTTCGTCGTCGAATTTAGAATTACCCACGTTTTTTCATCGGCCGCCGAGGACGGCTGGCACTAACGGACATAAACAAGAAAAGGGGACGTGCTTTTTGCGTGTTTCGAACCTATAAAAGAAGATTAGAAGCGTTCAGGGCTGTCGCAGCGAGTGTAGGCACGTACTCTGTGGAAAAGTAATCATGGGTGTCAGATGCTTGCGTGCTCTTTATTACGTTGTTCGTCATTACATTTGTCACGACATTTGTTTTAACTAGCTAAGTTCATCTGACTCTTGGTTTCAAACATGCTTTTCTACCGTTACGTACGATTCACACCAAACGGCCGGAGTCGGCGCGCACGCCACCAGAGTCAAAGGAATTCGAACCCACCATACAGAAGTTATATTTCAACGTAGAATGGGTTTCGGGTAGCCGGCCGGCTGCCGCCAGCTTTGACGCTGCCTTTTAGACACGAAGTCTAGCTTCTGTATGGAGGGTTCGAATTCCTTTGACTCTGGTGGCGTGCGCGCCGACTCCAGCCGTTCGAGGTGAATTGTCCTTAAGGCAACGTGCATAGGAGAAGAGATAAACTATTGACGTATGAAGTACCTATATGTCGTCTCGTTTATTTTGCTTCACGTATTTTTTACCCAATAAACCGACTCTAATATTATCAACCTACCTACTTCACCAGTATGCCACATACCTCTACAATGCACAATTTCACATAATTATACTTTCCACTCCACCACATGAACTGCTTTCCGACGGGAAACTCGGTGGTTATATATGGGCCGATAACAGTTGAGTTCTGTCGATTCCTCAAGGATACGATACTACGGCAAAAACATCGTCCATCGCGCATTGTTAAAGTTGGGCGTCGGCTGAAAGAGAACCCCTAGTGTACAAGTGATTAGTAAAGACCAAGTGCGAAGAGTTCCAAAACCCTATGCGGCTAGATGTTCTTGTTTAACTACGCACGCATTGGACTTACTTTTATTGTTTTTTGTATTCATATTCAGGTTTACTTATTTTAAGTAGGTTAAGTATTACATTGTAAATGAGCTTATTTTTAAGGAGTAAATGACTGACTGTCGAGTTAGTTTCGGCGTTTCTTCTCGGCAGTGGTCTTCTTTTTTAGGAACGCTAGCAGACTTTGATTTGTAAAAGTGCCATTGCAGCCTACTTGCACAATAAAATTCATTTATTTCATTTATTGCTGTTACCAGATTACTCCAATCAGCTCGCAACCAAGGCAACCAAGGATGTTGAAGACTTTGACCAAGTATGATGACCGGTTGAGCTTAAGTGAGTACTACTACGCCGGACGCTCCCAGTCCCGGGTTTAAATTCTGGGTAAACATTCGTTATGATCAAAATTATTTGTTTCCTCTCTTGGGTGTTTTCTATGTATTTAAATGTCCATATTTATTCGAATTCAAAACTGTTCTTTAATTTAAGTAAATGAATGTCAATAAACTACCCCCGGTTCGGAAAATAAGCCTCCAATGAATTCAAGTCAATAAACATTAATATACATATTGTAAAATTACAGTATCACAGTACTACAAAATACAGTACTACAGTAGAAAACCTATTTTTTACCTTCGCCTAACTATTTAATACCCGTAACCACAACCAAATAATTAATGGAACATCATTAAATGTTTTAATTTGTCTACATTTTAATTGATTCCGTTGTGAAGCTTGAACGATGGTTCAAAAATTTGATTCCAATCCTAATAGTCAAGTCGTACTTAGTCGGCTCATAAGTTCTGTCATATACATAGTATCAAATAAAAACAAAAGTTTAAGTTTCTTCCGTATAATTTGTACAGTGTTTGAAAGCTTATAAACTAGAGAATCTAAATGTATAACATTTATTGAAAATGACCGCCATAATTATCTACACAGGCTTGGAGTCTGCGTGGCCAGTCGTCAATGGATTCACGCACCACTTTCATGTCGATATTGGCCACTGCCGTAGCAAGGGATTTTTTCAGCGAGTCTAGATTTGCATGAGGTTTTGAGCACACCTTTTTCTCTAAATACTGCCATATTTTATAGTCTAACGGATTAAGATCTGGGCTAGAGGAGGGCCAATCTTCATGCCGTATAAAGGCGATTTTATTGGAGGCGAGCCAGGCTTGTGTAGACTTTGCCTTATGGGCTGGAGCAGAGTCCTGCTGGAAAACCCAATGCTGGTTTAGAAACATCGTATGGGATAGTGGTTTCACAATATTAGTCAACACCGTGTCTTGGTACACTTTGGCACTAGTTTTTACTCCTTTCTCACAAAAATGCATACTAGTGACGCCCGCATAAGAAACTCCCAGCCAAACCATCACAGATGAAGGGTGATGACCTCTTTGAATACGGAGAATGCTATTAGACGCTTCTTTACTATTGCGAGCGTATACTCTATCATTTTGTTTATTACAGTTTTCTTCTATGTCAAAAAATTTCTCGTCCGAAAACAGTATACAACGTAGCTTATTTTTAGCGTACTTCTTGAATAAAGCTTTAGATCTTTTAAGCCTTAAAGCTTTAAGCCGACCATTGAGAAGATGGCCAGTTTTTCGTTTATACGCACGAAGTCTCAGGTCTTGATTAAGCACTCTTTTCACCGTGTTTCTGCTCAAACCCATCTGGAGGGCCATAACTTTTTGTTTCCTAGCGGGATTTCTGGCAATGCGTGCCCTAATTGCTTGTACAACCGCTGGAGTCCTAGCTGTACGCGGACGACCGCTTCTTTTCTTGTCATTTAAACTAGAGACCTCACTGTATCTTTCTATGGCACGATACACAAATCTTAGAGAGAATTTTAAATTTTCAAGTAGCTTAAAAATTTTAGTCGGCGAGTGTCCACAACGATATAGTGCAATTATTGCGGTACGGCTATCTTTAAGCGTCCACTCCATGTTAAAGAAAACAGAAAATTGCAAAATTATACTACTCAAATATTTAAAAAAGATTCGAAATTCAAATGCACAACGGTTTTTGTTTTAGGAGTTCCAAATTTAAATCTTAAAGGCCAGTGACAGAACTTATGAGCCGACTAAGTAGTTCAAGCCTCGCTGAGGCGAAATAGTCCAAACGATTCTGAACAAGCAAGAAATGCCAAAATACGGTGAGTCTGTCTAACCAGCCGATTGATATTGACCAAATTAAGAGTTAAAATAAAATGAAGCTAGTTCAATTTGTGTAAGATTGTCCTCGAATACAAAATTCATTTTTGAATTATATAAATTGTATTGTCACCTTTTTTAAAGACGAGATTCTTTGATCAGTATGTGTTAACAGTGATGACATATGGAATTGAAACGTTATCGCTTACTATGGGCCTCACAAGAAGGCTCAAAGTCACCTAAAGTTCAATGGAGAGGGCTATGCTGGGAGTTTCTCTGCGTGATCGCATCAGGAATGAGGCCATCCGCAGCAGAACCAAAGTAACCGATATAGCCCTCCGAAACGCTAAACTTAAGTGGCAGTGGGCGGGGCACATAGCACGTAGAATCCATGGCCGTTGAGGCGGAAAGGTTTTCGAGTGGCGACAACGTAACGGAAGGCGTAGGGCAGGCCCCCCAAAAGGTGGACTGATGACCTGGTTAGGGTAGCGGGTATCCGCTGAATGCGGGTGGCGCAGGACCGGTCATTGTGGAACTCCTTGGGGGAGGCCTTATGTCCCGCAGTGGACGTCCTTCGGCTGACATAACGATGATAAATTGTATTTACCTTTATATTGTTCTTGTTCTTGCATAGTCAGCACACTACACCGTAGCCTGTTGACGGTGAGTGTGACAACGTCGTTAAGGCCGTCCTCACTCGTCGTGTAGAGAAGGGTCACTTCCAGTTGGCCCTTCTTGTTCTCTCTCTGTGGACATAAACACAATTTAGTTACGGCATACGGCAATCATTACAGTGGTGTTCGATAATATGTGCACGAACAAAGTGATCAAAATATCGATACCTTTAGACTCAAAGGACGTAAACGCCAAAACGCCACTTTACAGGAGAAGCAAAAAACTAAAAAAAAATTGGAAAATAATTCATAACTTTTTCATTTTAAGACTTACAAAGTTGAGTTTTGGCTCAAAATCTTAGATTTTGAAGTTAAACATAGTGGTTTTATAATATTTAGGATAAACCAATAAATAAAGAAAATAGGATCGTTATACGCCCCAAAAAAATAAAAAAATATATTTATACGACCCCAAAATTCGTAGTGTCTGTAAAATTGTTAGGGTGTAAAGGTCACGAAAAGCGTTTTTTTTGTCATAATGGGGTGTATGTTACAGTCGCCAGAAAGGTATTTAGCTAATTCGCAGTGTATGTAAAATTGTTAAGGTGTAAAGGTCAAGAAAACCGATTTTTTTTATAAAAATGGGGTGTATATTACAGCTGCCAGAAAGGTATAATAGCTAATTTTAAAAATGCATTTTAATTCTCAATTGTAACTTTTGTATCATCGTCATGCCTTCGTCATTATTGATGAATGGCTAAAAAAAATTTTACATATCTTTGTAAAATCTCCTTTTTAAAAACTTTGGCAATCATTGTCTCAAATCGTCGTCTATATAACTAAGGTACAAAAATGTTATTGGAAAAGGAAAACCCAGAAAACTCAATAAACAAGGTTTTCAACGTAGGTACTATGAAGGAACCAAAAAATAACAAATTAAATAATAAACCATCTCGGAATCTTTATTAATCATTATGATTATGACATTAGTAATCATACGTTGCATACAAACAACATAATCATTATCAGGAAGGATAAGTGCGCCCATGGGGAAGTGCTTCTTTTCTGTATTTATTAGTATTTACTAATAGAGGGTAACAGTTACCGGCACTATAACCAGTAGTCGCACTTTCTCTAACTGACTTTAATTACAATAAAATCTTTGGAATAATTTTGACATTTTAATTATCAACACAATAATTAAGACTAAATAAGGTCATGAAAAGGATTTTCTGACTTTTCGTTTCACTAAGAAAAAAATACTTTAGAACAATCTTCATCCTTTGATTAGTGCGCCTATAATATTGTACGCAAATCAAAACATGGATCTTTACACTATGGGTTATGGTATGGTCAAAGATCAAAATTGAAATGGGATTCAGCGCGTTTATATTTTTGATAGAAAACTGAATTGGTTATTAAATTACTAACAAAAACGTTAAAAATAATCAATAAAAAGTAACAGTTGAAGACAAGTCCCTAATCATTCATTTCTTCGGCTTCTTCGTAATCGCTATGAAGAAAATAGTCACAAACCATGTCTTCATAAGGAATTCGAAGATACTCATTCAAAGCCTTTTGAGCTCTTTATATTTGGCCTTTGATATGGGCAATCTGACATTACAGGCAGGCGTTATTATAGGACCTGGATTATCTTGTCTGGTGTCATCAACAGTATCTTGAGTATTATTTGCCTTTGATTTCCACTTTATCTTATCCTTGCATTTTTTACCCTTGGATTTTTCTAGTCTTTTCCCTTTTCCTGTAACATTTTTAGTTCTCAGATCCCCTGATGCAATATAACTCGAATTTCCTCTGCTTCTTCAAACATTGAATATTTAAGTCTAATTTGGTCAGGATACTTTTTTTTAAATGTGGCTATTTTAAACTATGAAATCCGCGCTTTTTTTAAACTGAGGAGGGTGTTAATGATGTTTTTCAGCAAGCACCTCAAAATCAAAAAAGTCTGTACGATTGAGAACTTCAACTCGGTAGGGTCGTGGGTTCTTCCGGGTGGACTGGAAATATGTAGGCCATTGAGACGGGCTCTATACATAGAAAGAGACGTAAAAAGACTTATTAGTTTTTTTACGTCTCTTTCTATGACTGCATGAACAGAATCCACCGGCATGTAAGTATGGCCCGGCAACAAAAAAACTTATTTGTATATATAACTTCCAAATTATTCGACGTCTTCAAAAACCAAAGTGCTAATACTGTTTTGTTTTTATTTTGGCCGCTGCAATAATCGCAATATGTAAAGGGAGGTTTTTTACTCCTCTACTGTTTATTTCTTTTAGGAAATTGCTACTTATTAAAATATTAATAAGCAAGTAGCAATTTCGTTACTACCTCGCTGACAGTCGTTTTTACCCCAGGTTAAGCAAAATACATCCTGTGTCCCACTCTCATACAATGTAAAGTTATAGTTAAACTGCATATTTACGCCAATAATAGAGGAGCGTTTTTTCTCCATATGGGGTTTTTAACACTTTCTGTAAATCGAAAGATGTCTTAGTGGTATCGTTCGCTAATAATACTCGTATTTTGTTAGGATTTAAACCTCCGATTTGTTGTATTTTTTCTTCCAATTGTGCTTGATGTTTTTCATTCTTGGCTGGTTCTTTGTTGCTTTCCGTAGATGTTTACTATACTTAAACCCAAAATTTCAGTTCAATCGGTTGAAGATAATTTTGCTTCAAAATTGAGTTGCAAGATTCCATCCGAACAAACATACTTACATACATTGCTAGTTAAATAAAAGCTTGTAAAATAATGGTCACTGCCGCATAAATAGTAGGTATGTTGCAGTTTGTAAGCGTCATGGACCTTAAAAAACTCGAACGTAAAAACACCGAGTTTTTGTTTTGTGGGGGCGTGTAAGTCAAAGTCTTACGTTATTGTGGGGCGTATAAGCCACAATCCTACGTAATTGTGTGGTGTATACATCAACCTAATAGTAATCAGTAAAACTATTAGACTGATACACCCTGAAACTTATGATTGCGTTGGAAAATATAATATAATGCTGTCACGCTAGCATGTAAATTGGTACCACATTAAAATATATCATTTAATTGTATGGATTTCCTTTTTTTATAAAAAAGTGCAGATTTTAACGAGTTTTTGGCGTATTATTAACAGTGAAAAATCTAAATATAAAAGGTTAAAAATTTTAAGGCATCCAGTTTATTTTTATTATTGTCCTTCTCTATTTTTACATAATTTAAACACCAAATACACCAGTAGTGATTAGCAGATAAAATCCCATGTTGCTTCTTCGCTTGTTTACCAACAACGGAAAGCCGGCCGGTGCGTGACATTGAAGTTGGGTGCTATCGCGCTTTCTTGCTCGCACATAATCGGCAGTATTCGTGGACGTGAAAGAGATAACTATCAAAAACTATTTCAGGTTTCTAAGAGCCTTTGCTGGCGTGAGAGTCGTATTTCGATCGGCAAACAAAAAATCGCTTAAAGCACACGAATACATACATAAATTAATGTCGGTCGTAAAACTCATCAAAAAAGACAACTATGGTAAAATAACGACCAGTGTATGAGGTACACTTGTTTCCCAGAGAGAATCAAAGTTGGGTCGTATGAGTCCTCTTCAATTTTAAAGCGGAATAATAGGGGCGTATGCAAAATTTTTAGTCTACGAGTGACAATACGACCTGAATTTAGCAATATGAATGTAAGGCTGTATGAGCCAACTTTATTTTTATACGAGAATAATAAGGGTGTATACCCAAGTTTTGGATTACGACTGCGGATACGACCTTTAGGTTATTTACTCATTGTGTGTATTACCTAAATAGAGAATAAAATGAAAAATCATGTCAATTACGCCCCACCTTTATGCAAAATCTTCAAATACAACGTGGGTCGTATTTGCCTTAAATTTGCGAATATCGCAGCTTTAACTACACAGATCGATAGAGAAAAAAAAACTGAACAATGCTGCATCAAAAAGTCATTTTAGCCAAAATGGCGTTTACGCCCTTTGAGTCTAAAGGTATCGATATGTCCATACGCATTTATTGTGACAGCATCACGTAAATTTTCAAACGTACAATTATTATTATGGAAAAAGACATTGAGATCCACGTTACACACTCTTAAAAACGTTTTGTAATTAGCAGACATAGAAGTTTTTGTGGCCAAAACGCCAATTAACTAGGGACTTCCTTCCGATATTAAATTTGTCGATAACTGTTTCAAATACTTATTTCGAAGTGACATTTCAAAGCAAACACAAAAAAGCAAAGCGTTTGCGAGCAAAGCTTGCAAACGTGGCCGACCTGATTAGTGTTTAGTTTTAGTTTAGTTTATAATAGGGATCAGTCTGAAAATCAGCGCTGGATAGACTTATGTTCAGCAAACGCTGAGACTGGTGCCCATTGCCTGGATATTAATTTGCATTGTTTGTATCAAATTATTATTATTATTGTTTGTTTAAGTTCGAGGCAATAAACTTTTTTTTACTTTTTTACTTTTATTTCATAGTAGTTTGACTTCACCGGATAAAATACAAATTAACTAAAATGCTGATCACTACCCATCGATGTTATATAATAATAATATGACTGTCATTTAAGTAATTCATTGCTATACTTTTTAGGGATTTTAAAATTCTAAAATGTTTATGATTAACTTGTTTTTTATGTAAAAAACTTATTTTAATGTGATTCAATCGATTTCCATACAAAGTAAACTGAAACCAAGAATGCCTTGCAACAAAGGCCAATTTAGGTAAGTGTATGACATTGTGTAGCGTAATAGTATACTCTAATATAATACCTGCTCTGTTCTTGGAAAATAAATGGGAAAGTCTCTAAAATAAAAATAAAATATATAGGTAGTACAATTTATCGTACTGAAAAGAGTAGAGGTAAAGAGGCAGTTGCTAGATAGCATAGAGTCAAGAAGAGGAAAGATGATGGGCCTCACTCACCTCATACGAGACGTGATAACTTCATACGGGAGATAGTTGAGGGAAAAATAGAAGGAAAGCGAGGAAGGGGAAGACTTAGAAATTATTATATAGACCAAATTAAAAAGAATGTTAATGTCATGTAGTACCAAAAAGATGAAGGAGTTGCACCGACAAGAGCATAGCTCTTAAGTGTTTGATTGACAATTTATCGATAAATTAATATCGCTGGGAGGTCCCTAGGACAATTTTATTCGTGCCACAAAAACTTCTACGTCTGGTAATTACCCTTCATTCAGGTGTAAGATTGTTAAGATTTTTTAAACCTAATTTAACAGTATAAAATATTCTATACTTTTTAATACTAAGATAGACAGTGGCAAACAAGCAAGAAATAAGTGCGTTGCCGACCCTTTACTGATTTAAGTATTCGTTGTGTCCAGCGGGAGACAAAGGTTTGTCTGTCACTCCCGACACGGCGCACGCTCAGGAGCACTGGCCGCAGGAACTTTTTAATTTAAAAAATTAAATAAGCCTTAATTATACCAAAATTTAAATGTAAGTTTAACTTATTTATTTATTTTAAATTGACCTATCGATTGACATGTTGAATTCCATTCCATATTATTATTTTTATAAATTACATCCTATAGTTTTTTAGTAAAATGCCTGTGACATACGATACGGACGGACAGGCAGACCGACAGACAGGCGGACAACGAAACTATAAAGGTTCCGTTTTTGCCATTATCGCTACGGAACCCTAAATAGGGTAAGTTACCCAATACCCAATATTTATTCATATTCACGGCTGTTGGACCGTGTATAATTTAATATGTTGAATTTGACGTAGTATGAATTGGGTTTGATTGAGTCTGTTATATCATAACTGGATAATTGTTGTGGTACAAGTGGCCCTTAATTCCGAGGGTCGTCAAAGAGGTCAATTGGTTGGTTAAGTTAATTATAACGGTCTTGTTAAAATATCCACTGAAGTAATATATACATTTATATATATTTGTAGTTTAGACGACCACTTTCGCCTCATAAATTAATTATTTGAAACGAGTTTTTAGGTTGGTTTAAAAACGATACTTAAAGGCGATATTATACGCAGTGATATTTAATTGGTGATCGAGTCGAAAAATATGAATACTCGTTAGTCAATCGAAACAGATTCCAATGAGAAAAAGCTCATGCAATTAAATCGATATCGCTGTTTAGTTAATTAAATTTAAAAATAATGTTAACACTTATATCCGATAAAAGTATGGACATCCTACATTTCTTCTAGTGTGTGCGCACGTACGGCAAATTTCAGTGCTTTGGCGCGAAATTTGATAGATCTTACCTCAACAAACTCATCCATCGACTTGTCATATGATACTGGTAATTGGACAATCTTTTATAAGTATAATCTTTTATATATTATCATATCTTTTCAAGAGCCTTTTTTCCTTTACGAAAAAAATACGAGTATGACACGTATTGACCTAGGATACAAAAATTGTATTTCGAAATAGTTCCTGAGGGCCTACCGAGAACTTCGAAAATCTTACTTCGTGTCGTGCCGTCCCTTTCACTCTCGTGTTATACACTATATGACGGAAAGGGACGGTACGATACGAAGTTCGATTTTCGAAGTTCGCGGTAGGCCCTCTGGTTCATTTAAAAGAAATTCAGCTAGTAAGTGTGATAAGGCTGAACTCTAAGGCTGGGTTGCACCAAACCGCCTGTAATCGTAGGCTGTGTTTGTTAAAATTTGAATCTATGGCTAGTTTGATAAGTTTCCATGGGATGACAGCTGCCGGCGCCATATTTAACGTTGATCGGCCTGTGATCGTAAGTTGGTGCAACCCAGCCTAAGTCACGGGCGAAAGTAGGTATGATATGAAATCGATAACCGAACGCGGGACGATCTCATGCCGAGAATTATCCAAGAAAATACCCAGGCAATATCAATTAGAACCATCGAAGTAATTAAAGTATACTAAGGGATCAAACAACTGCCTCGATCCGTATACGAGACAATCCTAATATCCTCAAAATCCCTTGTCTAACAGCGTCCTAGGCAAAGGTCACCATTTAAGTTATATGTATTGAAAGCTATTTGTTTAGGACATATACTCGTATTAGGGCGTTTGTTGCTACCCAAATCACCACGTACTCAAGTCTTGTTGATGTAGGACTAGTATTATAAAATCTCTGATGTATTAATTTGTAATAACGGCGGCAATTTCACCGACACTTCAGATGGCTATTATGTTTTACGAGTACAGTCGCCCGAAGGTAATCATTAAATAAACATTGACACATGATTTGTGACATCTCATATCTTGTTTCTATTGGTGAGTTTCTGTGATTGGTTGTGCTTCTATTAAAAATGATAACATGTTAGTAAAGCTGTTGGAACTACTAAAATAAATAAATAAAATTAACTCGGTCATACAACGTCAGCCTAACGTTATCCCAGTAATTGCATCCTGAAAGATGTCCGGAGTCCGCCACCTAATGCAAGAATTGGAGTAGGCACTAATTTTTTCGGAAGTGACTACCATCTGACCTTCTATCTGACACATTAGAATTATTAGGCTTGTCGAGTGAGTGGGCGTCATGACTGTTAAAAGTTCTGCCACCCGAAGGCCTAACTTGGATTAAGACGAGGCATTAGAATTTTTGGTATTGTTCTTTTCGATATTGTAAGCAAACCAGTTAATCTACACATATGAAATTTTGGTATGTTAATTTTCATTATATAATCTAACAAACTGGGATCGGAAAACACGCAAAGCGAAAATTTTCTCGATAGTTTTTCGTTCCAAACTATGGTCCATTTTTTTATTCTTTTGCTAATTATTCCGGAACTATAAGCATCTAACCTTTGAAAATTTCAGAAACGACGGTAATACTATCTATCTAGCAAACTGGGATATATCATTTTATTTACTTGTGTAGTTTATTTTATATGAATTATTTTATAAATTCAGGAGTTATGCCGCATACGCCTTTGTGTTCATGAGCGCCATCCATCACTGTCTTTTGTCTCTTTTTTTACGCGCGAAAGCAATTGACGCTATCTCATCAAGACTCCGCCTTCAGACGCCTGTGGCTTTTGCCGACGACGGATGTGTGCCAAAATTGCGCTGATTTCGTAAATGAAAGCGGACGGAGCACAGCAGAGCAAAAAACCAATGGAGTCATCATCATTGACAGTTTTAAATTTGGACAACTATTCTGTCGATACAAGTCGGTCAGTAGTCAAAAGCTATTTATGCGTATATATATTATGTAAAGCATAAACTCATATCAAAAGCATATTAAAGAAAACGCATCATGTCAATATACGTGTCTAATAATAGTAATGAATAGATATGGCTATTTTTACACATTATTACTGAACCGAATTAATCGCGTACAACTGAAATGCATTCGACTTTTTTTGGGTCGGCTCGTGACCACGGATGTTGTAATACATTCGAAACGTCGGCCAAACCTCCAAAAAAGGTGAATACATTTCAGTTTACGCGATTAAGTCCCTTTTACCAATAATAAGGTACGGCGATACTTTTTTCCTCAGAATTGATTCTGAGGGCTTATTGTCCAACGCGCTTGAAATCGCCACGTGCTCGTTTTGTCAGGTTTTGTATGGGCTGACAATTAGTATCGAAAATAGTCACACTGCACAGTCATACACAAACCCTGCTGTTTTAGACAATATTTGTGGTGATGATTGAGGAATGACTTATATTATCATCATCATTGCAGCCGGAAAACGTCCACCTACTATTTATATATTTATTTCTAGAAAACTTTATTATGATTAAATACATTACTTTTTTTCAACTGAAAGTATGACATCTTATTAAAATACATTCATGTGTTCAATACATAGGTACCAATACAATCCTTTTCTTAAATATTAATTGTGTCACAACTATGTATCTTAACGCAGAATTTCACGACTGACACAGCAATATCTAGACACGCGGTAGTGTGTCCAGCCAAGTTCACCTCGGGAACTGACGGACAGCATCCGTGTGTTATTTTACACGAACCGTTAGGAGCCACTTTTGACCGCTCAATAACTCCAAGTCTATTTAACATAAAAGAATGAAATTTGGTACATGTATTAGGATCCTTTAGAACAACTAGAACCTCAAATTTCATAAATATAGGTGAAATAATTATTGAGATATTAAAGTCCAAAAAACGGCATTTTTACCATTGACTGACTGACTAGTAATCAAAAACCTAACCCACTTTCAGGTGACCTAGAAAAGTGAAATTTGGCATCCAGCTTGGTACTTGTGTA
Organism: Notocelia uddmanniana; assembly: GCA_905163555.1. Lineage (NCBI taxonomy): Eukaryota > Metazoa > Arthropoda > Insecta > Lepidoptera > Tortricidae > Notocelia > Notocelia uddmanniana. The sequence goes on along the minus strand of LR991058.1, from coordinate 25,561,657 downwards.
CATACGTATAAAAAAATTAGAAAACTCTAATTTTTTCATTAGTTTTCTTATTATTATTAGTTGTTACCTCAGAACTCCATCATTTATTAACCGATTTGGAAAATTCTTTTTATGTTTGAATTGGTATACTTTCGGGGTGGTCCCATTGTCATCAGGTCAGAGTGTAAGATTTGAGATCTAAATGGGTGCCAAGTTCCGTAGATTCTCTGAAATGGTGGCAAGTCCGGCACTATATTGTTTACAGTAAAATTAATTTACTGCGGCTTAATGCATTTTGAGCTTTAACTTGGCAGTTTTCTTAAATATCCTACAGCTTTTATGGTATTATAACATACTGCATAGAAAACTGCCAAGTTAAGGCTCAAAATGCATTAAGCTGCAGTAAATTAATATTAATGTAAACAATGTAGTGCCGTCTTGCCGCCATTTCAGAGAATCTACGGAACTTGGCACCCGTTTAGATCTCAAATCTTTTGTCGGCGAAGAAGACAACCAAACATCCCATTTTCTTAATATTAAGCTTGGCTCCCATTTTCACATTTATGTTTTTGATGGGATATCATTACTTTTTGTCAATCTTCGCCAAATGGTGCTTTTTAAGAGCGAATGCACGAGTTACTTTACAAAATACCCAAATCGCTGTAGGTGCACCTCAAATATTTGAAGAGTTCCCTCGATTTCTCCTAGACCCTATGATCAGATTCTTACCTGATATCTATGGGACTACCCCTGAACTATGCCGTTTCAAACAAAAAAAGAATTTTCCACATCGGTTAATAAATGACGGAGTTCTGAGGTAACTAGCATAAATAATAATAATAATAAAACTAATAAAACAATCACTGTTTTCGGATTTTTTCTGGTATACACACACAATTATCAAGCTGCATGTTAAATTTTAGCTTTCTAGGTCACCTAGAAGTGGGTTAGGTTTTTGATTACTAGTCAGTCAGTCAGTCAGTGGTAAAAATGCCGTTTTTTGGAATTTAATATCTCAATAACTATTAAACCTATATTTATGAAATTTGGGTTTCTTGTTTTTCTAAAGGATCTTAATACGTGTACCAATTTTTTTTATGTTAGATAGATTTGGAGTTATTGGCGGACACAAGTGGCTCCAAACGGTTCATGTAATTATAACACACGACTGCTGTCTGCCAGTTCCTGGGGTGAACTTGGCTGGACACGCTGCCGCGTGTCTAGATCGTGACTAGAGCATTCGCTCGTGAAAAGTACCATTTGGTGAAGTTTGACAAAAAGGAATGATATCCCATCAAAAAGATAAATGTGAAAATGAGAGCCAAGTTCAATATTAAGAACATGCGAGGCATGGTTGTCGTTTTCAACGACAAAAGAATTGAGATCTAAATGGGTGCCAAGTTTCATAGATTAACTAAAAAGGTGCCAAGTCTGGCACTAGATTGTTTACAGTAAAACTAATTTATTGCGGCTTAATGCATTTTGAGCTTAAACTTGGCAGTTTTCTTAAATACCCAACAGCTTTCATGGTATTATAACATACTGTCACGCGTCGCATATTCTTACTATTGAAATTGGCTCTCATTTTCACGTTTATGTTTTTGATGGGTACTTATTTTCCCATACAACTGCCCGGCTAGTATGATAGCTTATATGTCGGACATATAGCATTCGTCCCTCTCGCACTTACATACTTGACAGTACGGGACGAATGCTATATGTCCGACATATAAGCGATCATACTAGCCCCTCGGTTGGTTTGATAAGTGGCACGTGACGTCATATTGTAGGAGCCTTTTCGGAGGCCACTAACATCGAGCTAGGTTTGTCCTTTGTTTGTTGACCAACTACAATAATGACATGACATTTGATTGTCATCAAAAACTGGTTCAAATGGCACCATGAAAAAAAATAGTTAACGTATTTCAATAAAAAAAATCTCTATTCATTCTATGTTCTTGCTCCACTTTTCGTTTTGATAACTACACGCGCCGCACGAGCATCGAGAACGAGTGTATCTAGCGGGTGGCGGGTTGGCGCGGGTGATGGGCGGAGCAAGCGTGGGAATTATTTTAGGTTGCCTCGTCTTAAAGACTGCTGTCTTAGACAGTAGCTGGGATCGACAGCTTATCGTGCCTTCCAAAGCACGGGAGCGCTCAGTTAGTAACTAGTCAAACCCACTCTACCCAGAGTTTACCATGGCCGGAGGCGGCGCCAATCTAGAAGGCTTTACAAAAAACAAAATATGTATATACTCAAAATAGTTGCGTTATGGTGACTCATATCAAGAAGAGTCACTTTTTACGTAAATGCAATGTAATTGGAGCCTTAAATCAGAGAACTAGGATTGAAATTCTATTGACACGTATGTGATTGATGAAACGTACGTACTACGCCATACCGTACACGGTACGCGGGCGCCGCTGGATCATGAACGGTCGTAGCTACAGCTTATGACTTTATGTGCATGTAAGTTATAATAAATAATAATAATAATAATAAATATTAGGGGACAATTTTTACACAAATCGAACTAGTCCCATAGTACCTAAGCTCAATAAGGCTTGTGTTATGGGTACTAGACGACGATATATTTAATAGATACATACTTAAATACATAGAAAACATCCAAGTCTCAGGAACAAATGTCTCTGCTCACCACAGAAACAAATGCCCTTACCGGGATTTGAACCCGGGACCTCTAGCTTCGGAGGCAGTGGCACTACCAACTATAGTCTAGTCATTTTACGGTCCGCTAGTATGGCGAAATGGAAATAATTCATAATAGCCCAGTTTTCCTGCGTAACGGATATATCATAATTCTAGTTATGATGTTGAGATATAATCCGACAAAATATAAGTAATTTAGATATTTAAATAAATATTTAAAAATTAATAAATTCCTTATAAATTGGCTTAAATTGTTAATAAACTTTTATTTATTTATTTTGTTAAATTATTATTTGCTTTGTATTACTGATGAAAAATCGCTTGAATAAAATTAAGGAATGATACATTTATATTTAGTTAGCCCCTGACATTTTTTTCATTTACCATATTAGCCTGACTAAAAATAGTAATTGGCTTTAAGTTTCTTCTTTATTTATTAATTATAGTGGACATCAAACTTGCATACCAATCGTTTAATAAACAACAACGGAGGGTGGGTTTGAGGGGGTAATTTCTATTTGGCGATAAAAAAATATGCAAATTGATCAGTAAGTTTTGGGATTTTTACTATCAGCACTCTTTCATTGAATAATGTACAAATCGCTTTATAAAATACATTGCAACTAATTATTTACAACCACCCGTAAACTTAGCTTTAAAAATGCCGCTCGCGAGCCGCAGCGTTAACGTGATTGGTCGGTCGCAGCCCGCAGGCAGCGGCAGGGAAATAACCGCCAGCCGCCTCGTATCGTAGGTACCGCACCGCACGGCACGCATCGCAGCCATTCGCGACACGAACTAACCGTCTTTTATTAGTTCTAGTCTTACCTATTTCTTTATCAAGGTAATATGCAATACTTTAATAGTGAACTCATTTAACTGACATAAAGGCTAATTTACTTTAAATTATTTTTCTTTGATACTCATTCATAATTTAATGAATAACAGTTCCTGCTGAGGTACAGTTATACAATCAAAAACATAAATGTGAAAATGGGAGCCAAGTTCAATATTAAGAATATGCCATGCTTGGTTGTTGTCTTCACCGACAAAAGAATTGAGATCTAAATGGGTGTCAAGTTCCGTAGATTCTCTGAAATGGTGCCAAGTCCGGCACTAACGTATGCGGAATGAAATTTGCCCAATATTTGTAACCTTATAAAAAAATGTTTAATATAATGATAATGTTATGTATTTTTAACCGACTTAACCGATTTGGAATTTTTTTTTTTCATTATAAGTATATACATCCAAGTTGGTCCCGTTTTTGTCAAAACGCAGTTCTGATGATGGGATCTATGAGAAATTGAGGGAACTCCTCAAATCTTAAAGGCAAACATATAGTGATTTTTGTGTTTTTATCAACAAGTCGAGCATTTTTATCCAAAAATGTGACATTTGATGAAGTGGAACTGCTGATGATGATCAGAACAGAACTCTTCAACGACGAAAAGTTCACGTTTGTTGATTTGTCCTCCTAGCTGTGTTTGTTAAGCAAGTTCTATTTTCACGATTGATTTTTGTCATGCTCGAGTTCTGATGATGGGATCCATTAGGAATCGAGGGAACTCCTCAAATGTGAAAGGCACAAAAATAGTAATTTTAGTATTTTCATGAACTAATCAAGCATTTTCATTCATAAAAGTGACATTTGATGAAGTGGAACTGCTGATGATGATCAGAACGGAACTCTTCAACGACGCGTAGTTCAAGTTTGGCGATTTGTTCTCTTCGTTTTGTTTGTCAAGCAAGCAAGGTTTTTCCATGATTCCATGAGGAATTGAGGGTACTTAGTCTTCTACGATTATAAACATACTTATAGCCATTTTTATTTTAATGTATGGAATCTAAGATTGCACCATCTAAGTATAATAATCTTTCACCGGCCTACCCCATTGAAGTCGGTTTTTTTTTCTTAAAAATTATTATAAACAATCTATTAACAAAATTTAATGTAAAAAGTAATTTGGCCTTTGCGTGCTGCTTTTCGAAAATTTGCTGGCACTTTATCCATGGCTGTTGTGTAAGTCGATGTTGGCATTTCGTTTAATTCTAATTTATTATTGTTTTGGAATTAGAGCCTGTATAGTTTTTGGCCGGAAATTATTCGCATAAACAAGCCTTTTTAGATTGGCTCAAAAATCTTCGATCGGGCGAAGTTGTGGTACGTTAGGCGGATTTGAATCCTTTGGTACATATGGGATTCCTAGCTCCTCCATTTTAGCCAGGGTCTTTTTTGAATAATGGCTAGATGCTGGATCGGGCCAAAACACAACATTAGTTCCTCTGTGATGTGTTTTCATAAAGTAACGTACAATCGGGAAACAACCCTGCATGTATCGTTCAGCATTGACTGCTAACCCAGATTCAAAAAACACCTGTTTCGACATGCCACGAGGGCTAATTGCAATTAATAACAAAACCTTTTTTGGAAACTTAGTTTGCTCCACATATTTTACTGATTCTTCACTCAGGTTATTGGCGTTTTGGAAATAAATGTTACCCTGGCATTCATTGCCGTCTAAAGTGAAATAGGATTCATCGTCCATAATGCACTTTACATCATTTTTTGCATAGAATATGTTTTTGACCAAAGTTGTAAGACTCTTCTTCTGGGTAAGTTTTGGTTTTCGGACACGATGGGTTTTACTTTTCTTGCTCGTTTCGCAATGCCCATATCATGTAGATACTTTTTCACTGTTTTGCGATCACAGTTTCAAAAAAATCCTAGTTCTCTGTAGGATTTCACTACCCGACCCGCCGTAATTTATTTTAGTTGGCTTCTTTTCAAAGATCGGCTTAAAAAACACACTTTGCCCGAACCTGATTTTCTAGTAGTCTTATGTCGAAGGGAATAGGATGACAATATATTATAAACCGTCCTACGGCTCTCCCCCATTTCTATAAAATGTTTAACAATCCTCGACTTCGGCCAGTCTGGATGTGTGTTGCGAAAATCACACATGGTTTTTTCGACGCATTTATTTGAGATTTGCCATAATTTTTTTACACAAATCTTACATGCGAATGATTTGTACAACACTTTGACAGATATTACAGAAAACAAAAGATAATATCAAGTTATAAATATAGAATCATTTACACCTAAAATTTTGTATCAAAATTTTGTGCAAATTTCATTCCGCATACGTTAGACTGTTTACAGTAAAACTAATTTACTGCGGCTTAGTGCATTTTGAGTCAAGCAGTTTTCTTAAATATCCAACAATTTTTATGGTATTATTACAAACTGCATAGAAAACTGCCAAGTTAAGGCTTTTGGCAATTTATGTTTTTGATGGGATATCATTACATTCGGTCAATCTTCGCCAAATGGTGCTTTTTAAGAGCGAATGCACGAGTTACTATACAAAATACCCAAATCGCTATAGGTTCACCACAAATATTTAAAGAGTTGATTTCTCCAGGACCCTATGATCAGATTCTTACCTGATAACTATGGGACCACCCCTCAAGTATGCAGTTTCAAAGAAAAAAGAATCTTCCAAATCGGTTATTAAATGACGGAGTTCCGAGGTAACTAGCATAAATAATAATAATACTAATAAAAAAGTCACTGTTTTCTGTTTTTTTCTGGTGTACACACACAATTGCCAACCTACATTCCAAATTTCAGCTTTCTAGGTCACCTGGGAGTGGGTTAGGTTTTTGATTATTAGTCAGTCAGTCTGTCCGTCAGTGGTAAAAATGCAATTTTTTGGAATTTAATATCTCAATAACTATTAAACCTATATTTAAAAAATGTGGGGTTCTAGTTGTTCTAAAGGATCTTAATACATGTACCAATTTTTTTTTTTATGTTAGATAGATTTTGAGTTATTGGGGGGTCAAAAGTGGCTCCAAACGATTCGTGTAAAATAACACACGGCTGCTGTCCGCCAGTTCCTGGGGTGAACTTGGCTGGACACGCTACCGCGTGTCTAGATTTGCAGCTGGATCTCGTACTAGGAACTGTTCTAGCTATTTTATTTATAGTAGACTTTATTTGTTGTCAATGTTGGTAATGACATATATTACTGACACTAAATAATTATGATGGCATCAAAAAATATTGATGTAATAAAATTCTTGGTTTGTTTTTTACTACAATGTTTATTTTTATACATTATTAGTGCGTTACCGCTTACGCCATTATTACGCCGTGAATCATTGCTATTATACTAGCGCATCATTAGTAATGAATGGTGTAAGCGCCAATCGCATTTATGTCCATTTTCTCAGAGAACGACACAATTGAGCCTAGTCACTTATTTTAGATACGTTAGGAAAGGTTTAAAAGGGCTCTTCTCTTGATGGGTTACAATAAAAACGTAGGTATAATAATATAATAACAAAGTAAAGTCATTTCTTCATTACTTTGAAGAGTGCGGCAAGAAACGATACAAATTATATGCGTAGGTAATACTTATAGGTATCTAATATCTATCTTCTTGTGTCGTCGGGCCCGAAAAGCGCGGCCTTGAATGCGAACGCCTCGAAACACTCGTTGCGCGCCAGTGCGAGCGAATGTGATCCTAATTATTAGCGTAAAGAGTTCATATTCAGCTGCCATATTAAAAAGGACTATTTAACTGTGGATTATGCTTTACGTAAACTTTTTTTTGCAGGATTTGTGTATTAGTTTAATGATCTATATTATTATGTTAAACTAAGACATAAATTGTTTCTATAAACATATTTCCCAATAAGTTTATCGGAGTAAATGTATACGCATATACAACCAAAATAAAAATCAATAGGATTTTTGGGAAGATTGTTTCATTAATATTTTTTATGAGAATTGAATCACAGTACTACTTATTACGAATTCTTTTTATCGCTTTAGGGCATCTTTCACCTAAGCCTTGCATCTTGTTAATTTACCGGCTTTACGTGAAAATAATTTGACGGATTTCACTTTTCACTAGTTAAAAACAATAATATTGTTATGTTGACAAATAAAAACCAGTATTATTATTTTTAATTTAAAAAATCGGCGTTTGTTTGACGATGTTTTTTTGTACCTACTTCCGGGTGGAAAGTTTATAGGATTCATAAATATAGTATCTTAGAATATGTATTTATAATGGAGAAAAAAAAACCAGGCTATTATTAATTAATGTTTTTCAAAACCGTAAAATGACTAGACTACTAGGCTAAACAGGCCGACCCGGAACTATGGTTTTATTACATGGATTTATAAAAGCGGAGACGCTGTTCAGGTGGATTATGAGTTCCGCCCTAAACCCCTTAACTTTAATTATGTGCAGACGAATAGGCGAACATAACATGTGTAACATGACCCAGTAAACTTTATGTTACCCAGTTTTAAACCAATTGTAGACTTAAATTACGGTTTAAGATTTTTTATTTCTCATTAAGAATTTACATTCACTTACATGAAAAATTTAAAACTATTTAAAACATTATGAGTGTGCTAAATGAGCGAGTTAAAACAAAAACATAACGAGTAATTCAATAAACAGTTAACGAATAAACAAATCTGCCGGTACTCCAACAAAACAAGGTGATTAGCGCGGTAAGTCTGGTTCGTATTTGCAGTACTGTAGCTCCTATTAGTTCCGCATAGAGTCGACAATCTGGGTTGTCGCTCACTTTATTGTCGCGTAGTGCAGCTAGCTCCCCGAGTTACGGTTACTAGATGTGGCATCAATTCAACATGAGCGTAGATACACTAAAGTACCTATGTCGAAAATTATACTCGTTTTACACTATTTTCATTTATATTCATGTATATACGTTTATTATGTTTATATAATTATGTATATGTATTATGTATAAATTATAGACTAGATATATATTACTTTTAAAAACCTTTACAATTGAAGTCGTGCTTGATAAGTTTTACAAATGTTTTTTGTCTACTAACTTGTGTAAGTATGTCGTTATCTATTAGGTGTTATCTTAACAGAAAAATATGAACTGGCATCGACAGTCACTCCTACCTAATAGCGCACGGATTTTTTAGGAAACAAGCTGTATTGAACCTCACAATTTATTAATATTAAGTTATGGATTTCACATACCTATACCTACTATGTATTAAACAACAACATTTTTAGGTATATTATTTTTGCTTCTTTAAATGTGGTGTCGGGTTAGAATAGCACCACCTCCTTTCTTCCCTTGGGTGTTGTAAGAGTCAACTATGGGAACCAGGTTGAAGTGTGTTGTTGGCGATGGGCTAGCAACCTCTCACTGCAATATCACATTTTCTCCATGTATTAACCTACAATAGCTAAAAGTGGCACTGAAATTAATTTACGTGTGCTTTGCCCTTTTAGGTATTTTTGTAGGTATGTATACGTATGTAAAGTCAAGTGATCTGAACCAGATACCAATTTATATCGTTACTTATAATAGTTTAATATGATTTCATTAATTATATTTCTGTATTATACAGCAGGTCTAATGTAAGGGAAGAGTGTTTAAGCATATTCGCCATCAAACTGGCATGCAGTTTGGCGAAGATTTAAAATATGTTTACTGTATCAATTTTAAGATAAATAGAAAAATCTTGTTGAAAACGACTCGAATCGAACAATTACGATGAGATTTGCGACAGGGGGGTTTCCGGGGGCGAAAAATCGATCGAAGTGGGTCTCATTTCCGGCAGACTAGTTTACCGCGGAAAAAACTAAAAACGCGCAGTGATCCTCAGTCTCAGAGTCACAATATACGATTGGCAACGAGCTTGTGGCGCAAGCGTCCATAGGCTACGGTGTCTTCTTACCATCAGGTAGGCAAGTTTGTTTGTGACCATTGTGTTACAAAAAATCTTTAGCCCATTATAACGTATAACGTATTATGTTTCATTACTGTTGGGCTCCTTTTTTTTTTTTTTTATAGTGGGGAAATGCATTTACGCATACCCGGCCTTGTAGAGGGAGTTGAGTGAGTTGTTGAGTGTGAAATATACAGAATACCCACTAAAACCCCACTTGCGCCGCTTCGCCGCTAAAACGGCAGGGACACGGGGACGCTCGCGCACTCGTCCGCGTCCCCGCCAGCGGCTGCCCAAAAAGTAGGCAGAGACTAGACTTTAAGGGGGAGAGATCATGCTTCCCCCCTTCCGACTTTTTGTGAAGCGCGCTGCGGTGCGCCTTCCATCTCGAGGGCTCTGGCGTAGTGCAGCGGACGCCCTCTTGTCCGCTGCCCGCCTGCCCCCCTCATGGTGGTAATCGGCGCTCGTGCGCAGCGCGTCTTCGCCCCGGTCTTCGGCGGCGAGCGGGATCCGCGTCCGCTGCGATTTCCCGGTCGCGCTCAGCCTGCTCCTTCTGCGCCACCACATCTTCGCAGAAGGAGAGAACTGAGTCCCACGTCTCTCGGCTCTGGACCATTGCCGCCACCACCGCCGGCAACGAGAGGTCCGGTCCCACCTCAGCCACGAGCAAAAGGCGTTGCTCGCTCCACGCTCGACACTCGGCCAAGGTGTGTTGGGCGGTGTCTTCGGGCGCACCGCAGTCATGGCACATGGGGGTCGGCTCCCTCCCCGCAACCTTCCACAAGAACCTGCCAACGCAGCCATGGCCCGACAGGATTTGGGTCAGCCTGAAGGTTAGAACCCCGTGTTCCCTCTCCACCCATTCCCTGAGTACTGGACGGATTGCCTCTATAGTGCGGAGGCCAGCTGTCGGCTGCTCGAGCCGATGTGCCCAGACCTCCATCGCTCTCTGAGTGAGCTCGTTACGGCGAGCCTCTATTTCTAACGGGGCCGGCCAGTTCCCGTTTCCCCGTTCCTCCCTTCGCCATCGGTACAGGTCGGCCAGCACCCTGGCATCGATATCCCAAGGTAGGGTCCCCGCTAGGGCGCACGCAGCCTCTGCCGACACGGTACGATACCCCCGTATCGCCCTATGCGCCATCGATCTCTGCGGTCTCCGCAATAGGGCGATGTTCCGGCCATTGAGAGCGTCAGCCCATACGGGGGCACCGTATAGGGCCATTGACAGCACCACTCCTGTGTAAAGGCGGCGGCACGACGCTTTCGGTCCTCCCAAGTTGGGCAGTATACGCCCCAGCGCAGCCGCCGCTCCCATCAATTTCGGGGCCAAACGCTCGAAGTGGGCCCTGAAATTCCATTTGCTGTCAAGCACGACGCCGAGATATCGCAGCGCCGGCTTGACAACAATTGGAACGCCTCCCACTATGATATGCGCATTTGCTGGAGGTGCTCTCAGAGGCCCATAGAAGCAAATCGCTTCCGATTTTTGGAGAGCGACCTCCAATCCCAATTCTCTGATGCGGCCGACCACTTGTGCCACTCCGGCCGTCGCCAGGACGGCGGCATCCCGGAAGTTGGGTTCCCTGGCCGTCACCAACGTGTCATCCGCGTAACAGAATACGCTGACTCCACGAAGGTTTACCCCCCTCAGGACCCAGTCATACCCCACGTTCCACAAGAGTGGCCCCAAGACCGACCCCTGCGGGACGCCGCACTGCATCTGCTTCCTGTCCCACGTTTGTTGTCCCGGCCACACGATCGATCGCTCATCAAGGTACGCCCGGATTATTTGTCTAAGATACCGGGGCACCATGTGATATCTGAGCGCCTCATGGATAGTCTCCCAGGGTAAGGTGTTGAAGGCGTTGCAGATGTCCACAGACACCGCTAGCATCACGTGACCCTGGGAGACGGCCTCCTGTGCCAGCTCACGCACGCATAGGATGGCGTCCACCGTGGAGCGGCCGCTGCGGAACCCGAACTGGTTCTCGGCTAGGTCCGGCCCCACATTCCGCAAGTGTCCGTCAAGGCGGGAAGCTATGACTCGCTCTAGTAGCTTCGCCACCTCGTCCAGCAGGACGATCGGTCTATATGTCGATGGCGAGTCAGCCGGTCGAATTACTGTTGGGCTCCTAAAATAACCCCTGTCAAGTAAAGTAGCATTTGCTCATTCGATGACTCACCAAGGACAGCATCGATCAAACTCAAACTATGACATTATATAATGTTCCACAAGGTTAGATTGTGACACAGATTGCATTACTTTCTCATTATGATGTGATTTCCTGATAATTCATCGGCAGCACGCCCATCCATCAGACATCTAAGTGACATAAATTAGTAGGATTTCATTTATTTTTCAGCCTATTATCGGGTTAGAATAACACCACACTTCTTAAAAGAGTCAACTATATGACCATAGGCCTGAAATATCTTGCGGGCGATGGACTCGCCATTTATCTCTGCAATTTCACTTCTTAATTTTTAAACCTACAATGCAATGCCGGTTTATAGATTACATGCACATGTAAACTAACATCTTTGTAATAACTTTCCTTTTTAAAATCTCTCACCATTAACAGAAGCATAAATCATATCTCCTCATATATTATTTAAACAACGCGAAAACTGCGCTACTGTGCTATTTAATTCCCAATGATTTTTTGAAGTATAGGTTTTCATACTATTTTATTTCACTTACATTCTGAACGCGGTATAATAATTTTCTTCATGTATGTATCTACCTATTCCATACCAGTGATTATTCTGTTATCTACCGCTTGGATAATTTTTTTTATAATGGCAACTCGTTTGTTTATGTTTTTGATCTTTAATTCCGTCTCTGACCTTAGTAGCAATAAAAAATTAATAACTAAAAATCGCATGTCATGGCTCTGCCTGACTCTATGTGCGATTATGATTAATAGCATTAATATACGCGTACGTAGCAGTTGCACCTTATATTAAACTAGCTTTTGCCCGCGACTTCGTCTGCGTAGAACTCATTCTTGCTTTAGAATTATTTGTTTTCCCATACATCTTTCACCCTTCTTAACATCCCTTAAGAAATGATTACATTCAATATGAAATGCTCTTTACCGCGCACGGAAATTTTTAATAGTAATCCTTTTTTCAAAACGTATCATCATCATCATCATCTCAGCCGAAAGACGTCCACTGCTGGACATAATCCTCCCCCAAAGAGTGACAATGACCGTTCCTTTGCCATCCCCATCCAGCGGACACCTGCGACCTTCACCAGGTCATTAGTCTACCTTGTGGGGGGGCCTACCCACGCTGCGCCTTCTGGTACCTAGTCGCCACTCGAAAACCTTTCCTCCCCAACGGCCAACGGTTCTATGTGCTATATACCCCGCCCACTGCCACTTAAGTTTAGCGGTTCGGTGGGCTATGTTGGTTACTTTGGTTCTACTGCGGATGGCCTCACTTCTGATGCGATCACGCAGAGATACTCCCAGCATAGCCCTCTCCATTGTTCTTTGGGTGACTTTGAATCTTCTTATGAGGCCGATAGTAAGCGACCACGTTTCAGTGCCATATGTCGTCACTGGCAACACACACTGATCAAAGAGCCTTGTCTTGAGACACTGCGGAATATTGGACGAAAAGATGTGCCGTAGCTTCTCGAACGCTGCCCAGATGAGTCGGATTCGACGATTTACCCCTTTTTCGAAGTTGGCACTTCACTGGGTACCTTGGACCTAACTGGACAGTCTGTCCTAGGTATATATAATCGTCAGACAACTTCAAGTAAAAGTGTCCGATTGTAACGGGAGTTGGTGCTACGTGCTCGTGCTTTCAAAACGAATGATTAAGCTTATTTATATCAAATGTACCGATTCTAGACGAATGAAGCCCGTAAAATATTGCATGTACAATGATAAAAGTCTCGCTACGCAGTTCTTCCGTAAAACGTCCCAACAGAGCGGGTTCTTCATGTAAGTATGATGGCCGAAGGCCGTAAGCAGAGTGGCAAAACATGCAAGGCGAAAGGCCGAGTATTCACACAAAACGGGCTTCTTATGTAAGGTTGAGGGCCCAAGGCCTGAAGCAGAGAGGCGAGAAACGCGAGGCCGAAGGCCGAGCTTCTCAACAGACTGGATTCTTCATGTAAAGTTGATGACTAACGGGCCGAAACAGAGTGGCAATGCATGCGAGGCCGAAGGCCGAGCATTCAAATAGAGCGGGCTGCTTATGTAAGGATGAGGGCTGAAGGCTCGGAGCCGTGTGGCACGCATGTAGGGCCGAAGGCCTGAAGCAGAGTGGCAATTCACGCAAGGCCGAAGGCCGAGAATCCCAACAGAGCGGGCTCCTTATGTAGGGCCGAAGGACTGATGCAGAGGGGCAAGGCATGCGAGTCCAAAGGCAGATCATTCACACAGAGCGGGCTCCTCATGCCGATCATTCACACAGAGTAAAGTGTAAGGCTGAGGGCCGAAGGCCCGAAGCAGAGCGGCAATGCACGTGAGGCTGAAGGCCGAGAGTCGCAATGCCTAGACATATAAACCGATAGACAAACAGACACGAATTATTAAAACTGTTGAAATGTGTTCTGTTTCAATGCCAAGGGCCCTCCAATCACTCCATTGATTTAGCCAATATCTTCAATGTACAGATTTTCGACCTTCTACAGCTGTATTATATGTATACGGATAAGCATAAATCCAGGGGCCTTTCAACTCGAAGTACGAATTTTTCTATGGAAATTTTAGTTTAACTTGTTTGTACTAGATGTCACTGGGTGCTATCTCTATCGCACTTGCATATTGAAGTGACAGGGATGCAGTCGTGCGGTTAGTTCTTACTAAATACACAACGGCGCTACGATCTATGTGGAGTATTTCACTGGTATATCTATCTCAGTATATAGATTGTAATTTGTGCATGAAGGTGCTTCAACCGTCAATGTTGACGATTGGGCTGCCCAGCCCAAGTGATCTCTTATATCAAACAGTTATTATAGTGTGAAGGGTCACCAATTACGTAAACAATAATACACGACAAAATTAAATTGTGCACTGACGATACAAAGACTGCATTGAAGCAGCTATTTTTGTATTTAAGCATATGAAGACAAACAATTCCAAAGTATCGCAAATTTATTGTGATTTTCACGCAATAATAGACCTAAATTGCTCAAAGGTTATGCTCAAAAATAACGTCATCAATCAGAAGGAATTATGATATTTCGGCTTTGACATATCGAAAAGTCAGCTTGTTTACAATACGTCAAATTCTGCTATGGCTTACGTTAAAATTATTGACACGCCGTTATACTCCCAATTGGCTGAAACTTAAAGCTTATAATGGCTTATGAGGATTTAAATCACCCCGTTTCATAGACCATATTTGCACCCCCGATTTCATCCCTTTGAGGGTGATTATCGGGACAAAAAGTATACTATAAGTGAATCCAGATTACATACTGTTAGTATACAAATAATAATTTTGATCTGTTCAGCCGTTTTTGCGTGATTGAGCAACAAACATCCAAACATCTAAACTTTCGCATTTATAATAATAGTGGGATAACTCATACCAACAATAGAACAAAATTAATATACATTTAATACACACTTGAGATTCTAACCTAATGCATGTTTTGAAAGATAAAAAAACAAGTACAATGCCTTGGCACAGGAACAAACGATAATGGTTTTATGAAGTCAGTTTAATCATTTGTGTTATGTTGCCACAGATAGTATAATAGTATTATAGTTATGGAAGGAAGAAATAAAGGCTTTTTTTATTATTATTATTATAGTTATGCTTGATCAAAAGTTGCCCTTTTTAGGGTTCCGTAGCAAAAATTGCGAAACCCATAGTTTCGCCATGTCTGTCCATCCGTCCGTATGTCACAGTTGATTTACTCGGAAACTATCAGCTCTATAATTATGAAATTTGGTAGAAATATGTATTCTATAAACCGATACAAAAAATTATGTGAAATTATGAAAAGCCGAGTGATGAAAAAAAAAATTCTATGCACATAGGCGTGTGGGGTATTTATGGATAGGCCTTTCAATATGGTATAGTATGGTGGTTTCTAAAATCTTTTCCATTTAAGTCAACCGTTGGAGAGATATTTGATGTCAAAGTCGTAAAAAGTGTGGGAGACACACTCCTCTCATTTCCAAACTATGCTTGCTGAACCGCTGTGCCCTTTTTTGAGAATGACAAATCTATACTAATATTACAAAGGTGAAAAGTTTGTTTGCTTGTTTGAACGCGCTAATCTCAGGAACTACTGGTTCGAATTGAAAAATTATTTTTGTGTTGGATAGTCCATTTATCGAGGAAGGCTTTAAGCTATAGGGTGCGACCAATAGGAGCGAAGACACGGACGAAGTCGCGGGCAACAGCTAGTTTAAATTAAAACTTAGGCACATACAGCGTCTTATAGGTACGTAATTGTTAGTAGGTATGCAGCCGAGGTCAAAGCTATTCTATTGTGAGCCGACGTCTAAACGGCATCATGAATTCATCTATTCGAATGATGCGATGATCATGACTATGACTCATGCCACACCTAACAATTCAGGAATCTAATTGATCCTGATTGACTTAAATTTCGATACATACCAGACTACAATTGAAGACATTGTACCAATTTTTTATATAGACAATAAGTGTGTGTGTGTGTGCTCTGTGGATTTCATTCTTGCTCCAACTTACTAATGTTTTTTTTAATAGATACCCAACCTACGAGAAATCTTTTTAGACTGGCGTGTCTGTCATCAAGTTTTCAACGATAGAATCCCAAAACTAGTGAATTTTTCGAATCGCCACACAGAAACGCTTATGTGCATTTTAAATTATTCCGTGCATCTAAATAAATAGCAATTGACATAGTTACTCACTCTCGTGTCGGTAGCGGCCAGCCCGCTCGCTATCGCGTTAATTGGCCGCCAAATGTCCGGGGTCCCAATTAAACCATTCTTCAGATCGTTTTGAAACAACTTCGAATCAAAATTCCACGTCGCAGCGCCGACAGTTCTTCGCTTCTCAATACCAGACTTCTGTGCAATCGCCTCGGCTTTAGTCGATTTAAAACTGCCAAAAGTCTTTTCCAAAAATCCCGTTTTCGGTTTAGGTTCCTCCTGGTCAGCGACTTTGGGGTTCTTTTTACCGTCTAAAGTTTTTACACTTTTTCTCCTTTCAGATTCTGTTTTGGGTGGCTCAAGTAGCGCATATATTGTAAGGGACAGAAAATGACCGGCAACTAAGCCCTGAAGATCAGGTTTCTCTGACTTTTTGGCATCTTTCTGTTTCAGTTGAAACTTGAAGTCTTCGTTCCAAACCGGCCAAGAACTCTCCTGCAGTGTTGTCTCAAATTTGCTCTCGCCCGGGAACACTTTCACCTGGAAATAAATTAGCTTAATGAACGTAAATAACAAACGAATTAAGTATGGTAAGGTTACTAAGGCTAAGGGGCCGTATCTTGAATGGTATTAATACCTTGTTGATGACAGTACCTCCATAAACGTAGGGCTTATTATCTAATAATAATAATAAAATACTTTATTGTGCCCTACACAGAAATATTTACAAGGGTAAAACATGAATGGGACTTAGGACTAATCCGTACTTAATGGAAATATATACAAGAGGGAATTCTCACATTTCTACCTATTGTTATAGAGATACCTCCCTACGCCTACACAAACATTTATTAATATCTAAATTTGAATCAGTAAGGGAACTCTGATGGGTTTCCATTTTGCAACTAAATATCGCATTTTAATTTGATATCAATCCCACTTGTGTCTCCCCGTCCCATTTGCTCATACACACACACACACACGTACGCACTCACGCTCGCACGCTCCCACGCACGCACGCACGCACACACCCACAACACGCACTCGCGCACACACACAAAAGGCTGTATGTATACACAATTGAAATAAAAAGCAGCGGGTTGTATCGGGGTATCGTGGACACAACCATAAATTATATTAAGTGGATACCTACTTCTTACGTTGCCTACCTATGTATTTAATTTTGTCACTAAATAGAGTAACCGTCAATGTAAAATAAACCCAAACACAATAGTTTATTCTTTAATATTTGATTAATAATCATCGATCTACTTGTACTTTTCTGTATATATGTGTCCTGTCACATATCATCATAAATACTCACAGAACATTTTGAACTCATCCGTGAGCTTGTGTCCAGTTCCAGCATTTTCTTAATGTCTGCTTGTATTAATGGACCATTCGTATTCGGTCTAAGTAACGTACTACATACTCGTATAATAAAATAAATAATAATTAATATTACGGGACAATCTTAGTTCTGTTCTATATCTATCACCATCACATTTACATTCCCAGAACCACCTAGAACATTTTCCATTAATCTCACGTCCATTATAACGTGAACCCTACTCTCGAAGAGCTATCATCGCAATTCGGGCGCCAAGCTGGAATGGCTAGCCTGCGGGTGCGGTGATGCGCTCGGTAAAAGTAGCCGATTCTATGTATTATTTGATGTGAATGTGATGATACATGGATGATACAGACGAATAGTTTTGTGATAAGGTGAAATAACAAACGACATTTATTGGCGTTTTAGAAAATAACACGTAAATATTATTATGATTGAGACTCACGACTGAAGATAAATAAACATTGTAAAGGAAGAAAATTATTATGGGCATTTGATATTGTCCCGGTCTGACCTCTACAGGATGTAGAGATACAATTAATTTTTAAGTGCAAATTTTTGTCCCCCATAGGTGGAAAACTTAAGAAAGTATGTAGTTGTGACGTGTTCGAATAGGCGTTTGTTTTGTTTGTGTTGCACATTTTAAATATGAAATATCTATTCGAACACGCTACAATTACATACAACAGGTCATTTTCTTAAGTTTTTTACCTACCTACACCAGCTCATAGACATGTGAAACAAAAACAAATCACAGTAGTAGTTGAATAACGAATTTAAAAGGAAAACTATCACAGCGAAGTAGATTATCCTCATTGACTAGTGTTAACGAGTAATAGCCGATCTTATAAAATGTATTAGGAAAAGCAAACTTTCGTGTAATTTCTATGCAAACTTACGTACAATTTCCATTAATTACTTTTAGACATGTTGTTTATGTCAAGTATAGAGTAAATATAAGTTTTCGAGATTCTAAATCCGCATAATGTCATAGGTGGACATTGGACAACTATACGGAACCATACATTGCGCATGGCCCGACTCGCACTAGGCCGGTTTTTGTCTTAGGTTATCTTACCATCTATAAAGGCGTCTCGCTCAAACGCATTTAAAGGACCAACGTAGAAGATACTCGTAACAATTATCGCCTTCTCGTATAATTGACATGATACTTCACCGTCGATAACATAACGGTTCTACAATTGCCAGTGAGATAAGGGGCGATAACGTTTTACGGACCTTGATAAGTTTTTTATGATAACCAATCCAACCAAAATAACGTACGATGGATATGTCCAGTAACATTAGAAGTGTTCGTAACCATACAACAGTCTCACGACATGAAGGAATCTTTAAAATTGAAGATAGATTGTGATTGTTCAAAACTGACATGTAAAATTATTGTATTTTATGAATAAATTGATTGATAGGAGGTTTAATATATAATAACTGATAGTCAAATCAGCAACTTTTTACGAAACTCTCGGTTAATATGAAGTTTTTAGGGAAATGTGCCATGTGCCTAATGAAGTCACAATTTTCTATGGTCAATCTGCGTCCTTTTTTCATGTATATGTATTTAAACTTGCATATTAGAAAATACCAAATAAAATCAAGCTGAAGTTTGATTTTATTTGTTATTCTCGTATGATTTGTTTATTGGTGACGTAAAATATAAGTATTAGTAATCGGTGAACATAAATGATAAAAAAAATTAAAAATATATTCCGACGACGACGAAGAGAGAGAGAACCTCCTCCTTTTTTGAAGTCGGTTAAAAATACTTTCCCTTCTTGTCCATAGCCGTAGATCATTAAATCCATGGAGAAGCTCCCCACTAAGTCCATTCGACGTCAAGATTTTTTTTAATACGACGGTGGCAAACAACCTTACGACCTGCCTGATGGCAAGCAGACGCCTTAGCCTATGGACGCTTGCAACTCCAGAAAAAAAAAAACACGCGCGTTGCCACCTCTCTTTATGAATTTGGGAGTTCATTGTCAAAAGTGTTTTGCATTTGCCTTATCACAGGATAAGGGAAGACGAAACAAAATTGTGACCGTATCTTTCGTCGACTGCAAAATATAAAGTACGCAATGAGCAGAGGAGCCCTTTCTAGTGGATTGAACCATCTAAACACGAATAACTATAATAATTTTATTAGAGTAAGTTGCCGGCAACGGCTGGCGTCTCAATAAAAAATATATGAAAGACTGCAGACCATTTTTGATGTTCCACATATCAAATTAAAGGGAAAAATTGAAAATTTAACGCTCCGAGCAGCAGCGTTACTGCTTTAGTACAAAATTAGTTTCACATATCTTCAATTTAAGAAGTGACCAGTTGTAAAACAATGCGCTGTAAAACGGTTAAGTTTGTTACTTTGTAGGTTTGTATTTTTGGGGAGTCATTTAGGTAACTACTCATCCCATTAAATTTTTTCCTTCACGAGTTTATAGACTTCTGCGCACTTCTAAGGTTTGGAATTCTCTGCCGGCGTCTGTATTTCTGAGTTCATATAACCTGGACCTTTTTAAGGCACGAGTGAATAGGCATCCTCTGGGTGAGCTCGCTTCATCGTCGGCCTCATCTTTGCCCCCTGGCTAGATGCTGGCAAAGAGCAATCCCATTTTTAATTTAAAAAAAAGACTAGATCTCTGGGGATGCCAATATATTTTATTTGTCCAATTTTCGTACATCTGGTATATGTCGAGTATACCTCATCCCCTAAACTCTACCTCTAGTAGACAAGATATCATTTAAAATCATCAAAAAGCCATTTTCTCCTTTTAGCAAATAAAGTTATCGTATTACAGGATCGGAATGCATGTTGACAGCGTCATTAATCTAACACCTTAATTACCAGATGACATCAAGAGTCATGACAGATTGCAACGTTTTATCAAAATTAAAATCTCGCAATTCTGATGATGGGGAAATAGACTTCGTAGAGCACTGCGAACCGTTTAGGTACTTATTGAATGGATGTTCATCATAAACTTATTGTAGGGCTATTTAAAACGTACGGTTATGTACAATGTCAAAAAAATTACCTAGTATTGGGTAAGTACGCTAGGATACTAATACTATAAAATTATTTTGCTCACAGTAACAAAAAAATGAATTTCACTTCTCATGCTCGAAAATTGTGTCCGCCGTATGTAGCCCGTAGCAGCAACGAACACAGGTTTGTACTGTCATGTACATGCCAAAGCAGTTTATAAAAAAACATGCCGCCAAATTATACATATGTTCGCTGTGGAATTTGTTGTTCTTTTTGGGAGGATAATAATAAAATAATATCGAACGGTCTAATTGCGAAGAGTCTTGACCAACGACCAACATCGCTACGACTCGCTAGATGGCTGGGTCAAGGGTCAGAAGGCGGTACTCATGGACACGGCGCGGATAGTCAGGAGGTTCCTCTCTCTGTCGCCCTAACCACCGGTAGCTTAGGCCCTGCCTCGCTACCGGCGGCACTCTAGGTTAGGTTTTTTACAATGCTTTTATATATTGTATGTATTTTTATATTTTACTTTTATAAATGTTTTGTAAAAAAACCTAACTTAAGTTCTAAGATAAATAGAGTGAATAATAACATAAGCCTTTATTAACAATCTTATAATATGTAGTTACACATATATACTTTTTCTAGCTAACAGTTTTTGTTTTAAGTAGGTATTATACCTATCATACATACGTATATATTCAACTTACAGACATCGGTTGGTATTTAAGATTGTTTTGCTTTCGCATAGCCCATTGGGAGGATAATCTATATTTATTTTCTCGCAATCAATGTGAAATGTAGTTACACACCCTACTGTGGTCTAAAAGCCATATTACCCCTCGAACTATTTTCACTCTCTTGGCCCGGGGAGACAACCGTCTCGTGGTGACGTGTGTGTACTACCAACTAACTCCAACTTCAGACTTGCATGGCTCGAAGTAGGTACAATTAGAATCATTAGCATGTATACACTTTTCGACTTTCTCTCTGAGCTAAGTCATAGAATGTGACTGTACACAGAAAAATATTTTTTATTTGCTCTGCCTACCGCTTTTGGAAGTAGACGTGAACTTAGGTATGGATTGTGTGTGGATATTGCTTTCTATTCTACCTGCGTACACAATTACGGAGTGCATTAGCTTTAAAACTAGCCTTCTAACTCTAGCATCTAACCAATAGGAGTAGAATAGCGATTAAATGGTAATTATTGACGAGGTTACGCACACGCTAGGGGCCGTGATTAATTAATTCAGTCATCCTTCATAATGAACGTAATGCAGTTTACATCAGTTAAATGTTTGCATTCAATCATGTGCTATAAATACCGTAATGCTGAGGGGCTATCACGAATACCCGATGATCGCAGCTCGGGTACCTATCTCTATCGCTATCTCTGGAATATACTCGTACATGTGCGATCGAGATGGAGATAATCGAAAAGCGATCGATTTTCGTGTAGGTATCACAGATTTTACGATGCTACCGGGCTGTCTTCAGAATGCGTGCCATTAACCTAAAATGAAGTTCGTTCGAGTAACTCACTCTGTATCGCTAGAAAACAAGTGCGACAGAGAGGGGGGACACGAACTTTTGGGAACCAGACGTATAGGTATCTGACTTTTGATTGTGCGTAGTTATTACGAATCTTAGGCCTAATGCCTAATTAAATAAATTAAATCAGTGGCATCGCGGTGGCATCTCCCATTGATACAATTTCGTGCGAAATCGTTATCACCCGAATTTGACAAGGGTGGAATTATTTAAAATATTCGCGGCTATTTATAGCCCAAGTAGTGAATCGCGTAATTCTCGTAGCTGTAATGCGATCAGAATAGATATGTTTGTGAATTACGCGATGGTACCTATGTACAGTCAGCTGCAGAGAAACCTGCCCCCCCCCCCCCTACAAACTTCTATGCAGAGTGGGTCACGTTTCTTTGCAGTTGACTGTACGTCAGATATTTTCTAGTAGGTGGTTTCTAGTAGATATTTTCTAGTAGTGGTGATTCAGTATACGATGTTCAGAAAAACGATGTAGGAACTTTAGGGGATTCACTGGACTATTAGGAAGAAATTAAATACATACTTGAAACGTTTTATTTACAGCAAATCTTTCCTCTTAATTAGTACGATTGTGAACTAGGGTATCGATATATGCATAGCATCTATGCCCGTGGTTAATTCTAATCAGAAGAAATGTGCCGAATACCCGGTTGTTATTCGGTATTCGGCATATTATGCGTATTTTTGATTGTTCTGTATTCGGCCGCATAGTTCGGTCACAGTATTACAATAGTGTGGTTCGGTTCAACTGCCGAATATTTACTGAACAATTTTACAGGTTTTCGTTTAGAAATTTCTACAATGTAATATATTCTGAAATGATTATTGTTAACGGATTATTATTGTTATTACACTTTATCGCCCACATTTCACTTTGAAAATAAACAAAATTTAATGTTTACCATTAAATACTACTTCTGTTTTAGAACAGTTGATGAAGGAAGGCACGTTGAACCGAATAATTAGGCCAAATAAATACGGTTCGGCAAAATTCGTATTCGGTAAAACCGTCTTCCGGGCATCTTTAATAATTAGGTAGCCATTGCTAATTTCGGCACCGAATGACGGTAAAAAACTGTGGCGTGCAGGAAAATAAACGGATGTTGGTTTGCTGTAGGTACATTATTAACTCGATTGTTTTACGACTTGATTACATCATCGTTGGTTTTTTGTTAATTTGTAGTAGACTACTGGTCGTGTTCATGTAAGTACTATGTTTTTATGTTTATTGGGAAAACGGAAAACGTAATGCAACGCAACAAATGGTATTCTTTTAATAAAAGACTGACCAGTTAATCTCACATAGATACTTCTGTTCAGTAATATTAATCAATTAAGTTTTACTACACTGTACACAATATACAATAGAACAATTTATTTTTATTACCATGGAAACTACTGCCACTATTTATGTTAGCTGCAAAGAGTAATTAGTTAAGTACAGTTAATTTAATGCTACATTTCCCCTCTACTAGTTATCTACGTCTTAACACACGAAAGTTGCAGAAACACTGCACAAGTTTCACTGCAATTACCTGGTCGACGTTAGATTTACAAGTTCCATCTTGGGCACTTACCGCAAGAATTTACTACAGAGAAACAATTGAAATTCCAACTGTGTATGTTCCGGTGTTCAAAACAAAGCCTGGAAGTTACCTTAACGAGGTATCCATGTGCGCGGCTCAATCCAAACAAGGAGGGAAGGTGTCGGGCCCCGATGACGGTTACATACAGATTCTTCGAGACAGGGTGCAGGGCCAACTTGAACCCAATCTCAGGCTCTAGACTCCCGCTCCCAGCCAGCTGGCTGTCCCGATTAGTATTCAAAATGTTCTTCAATTTATTCAGAGCAAACGCCATGATAAACAAATAAATTCCACTTCGCACTGCTAACACGCACTGGCCGAAAACCGGTTTATGGATAATTTATCACGTAATGCATAATTCCATCACTGCGTTTGCGACTGTAATAATAACAACCATAGTATTTCGCGTACACTTATTTAATTATCACTTTATTTACACCTTGCGTAGTGCACCGTTAAAACAACTGTGCAACGAGCTTAACTTGATTCAATTGAATGAAACTCATTTAGATAAATGAGCACAGTTTGTCACTTCCCACTATCAAAACATACAAACGATGCCTACTTCACGAAGCATAAAAGTGTTGTAAAACAATCGGTTCTCTCTTTTACACTTCAAACAACTCGCGCTTCACTAGCGCTACGTAGTTATGTGCAACAACATTCTATAGTTGGTGGTGTTATGTGCCATATGTTGTTTATCCATAGGCTGGCGCCATCTATGGACAAATATTTATAATTCTTAAATTAACAAATAGGTGGCAGAACTAGCAGAGTTAAATCGATAAGATTAAAGTTATGAAAGATCATTAAATTCAGTGAAATACCTAGTGTTATATTTTGAAAGCATAGTAAAGCTGACATTCAATAGAACTACAGACAGCGATGCAAACTGCTCCTAATTAATTACCAATTTTCTGGTAAGCAATAGGATGGGATCCAAAGCTCTATTTTTGACCTAATTGACTAATTTATAATTTTAGATTTCGTTATTTTTGTTCAAAACTTAGTTAAATTAGAACTGTTGTTACGTACCCAGCCTTAATAGACCATTAAAATGCCATATTAATTTACTTAAGAGATACACTGCACAAGATCATGGCCACCCATCTCATACAACGTATAATTAATACTTAGTAAAATCTCATAGATGGCGCTACAGGTATCACGTGAAATAATATTGCACGTAATCTTGAGAAAATAATCATTTTTACACCCCAATAAATTCACATAGCATATTTTAGTCTCAAACATTATTCTACACATAAAATAGATACTAAATTTTGTATTTTACTAAATACAATAAAATTGATACCTTACGTGTGAGCTTCCAAGCTTGCCACGTATTATTGAGTTTTTTCACTAGATGGTGCTATAACAGCGCTATGTATATTTGTCTCTGTCACACGCGCACAGTAATAGTGCCCTCACGCTCGCACAGTAACCGTAATTGCCAGCTGCAGAGATTGTAAACCTTAGGTTCGCAGGTATACGGACGGGATCTTAAGCACGTGTTATTTTGCTTGCAATGTTATTGGTCCCATGATCATAAGCTGTAATATTTTTTAAAGCGGTATTCTATAGTGGGATGCGTTTGTGATCACATAGTTCTCGGACTCTTTACTTGTTAAATCGCTGTTTAAGTTACGTTTGTTGTGTTTGTTATCTTTTTTGTTACTATTCGTTGAGTTTATTTGCGTTGTTAATTTTTTGTTATTAAAAGTTGGTGTTATTAAAGACATGGAACCGACTCCATCTACCCCAA
Source organism: Notocelia uddmanniana (assembly GCA_905163555.1). Taxonomy (NCBI): domain Eukaryota; kingdom Metazoa; phylum Arthropoda; class Insecta; order Lepidoptera; family Tortricidae; genus Notocelia; species Notocelia uddmanniana. The sequence continues at coordinate 25,536,146 of LR991058.1, read as the reverse complement.
GTGGCCCACGCCTCTTCAAGGTGTTTGTGTCACCACGGAAGAAACGGAAAATGTCTCATTTAAGTGAAAATTTGTATAATCCATATAAGTGATAATCCAGTAATCGTAGCGTTTTATTTCTTCCGCTTTATATATTTATTAAAATGTCTAGAAATCTTTAAATTGCTAATTGAAAAATTACCTACCTTTCCAATTTTTTTGACGTAAGTAGTTATTTTATTGTGTTTGGTTCTTCACCGTATTGGCTATGTGCACGTCTGAAACGTCAAACGTCAGGGGTCCCGAGACAATGTCAAACTCAGAGATGTCAAGTGGTGACACATTCATATTTTATTTATTATAGTAAACGAGAAAGACCCCTTACTGGAAATTTTACTGAAATAAATAAGAAAATAAATAAATAAATACGAACGAAACGAATCGTAGGAAACCGTTAAGAAACCAATAGAAATCGTGAAAGTAAATTTGACAGATGTCCCAGGAAAGTACACATTTCTGCCATGGTGTGCGCTGCGATCGCCTAGCTTACCCCCACCACCTACTTCGCACATAGCCAATAGGTACCTAAATTAGTTAGAATGGCAATGAGAACAATAAAATTCAACGGAAACAAGTAAAATGCCCTCTATAAATGTAATAGATATTATTTGAAATTAATTACACATCCTTGCCATAATTCATTGAACACAGTATAAAAATGTTGTTGACCACTGCACTGGTTGTAGATGCAACGGTCAAGGTCGGTCAGCGAACTACAGCCGTGACGCGCTTCGTTTTTGAATGTTCTTATGTGATGTGTAATATGGTCTCAAAAATATTACTTGTATATTATAAGTATAAAATAGAGTATTAGGTAAAATAATGTGTTGCAAAATATAAACACATAACACCGTTTTGTCTTCGTGTAAGTATTAAAATCTAAGCTCAAATAAGTAACGTAACGAACAACGTATTATCTTTAATAATGCAATGGAAGTAACAAAACTCACAGACGGTTTGTGTACAAACATTGATGCGTAGTTTTTAACCGACTTCAAGATTTCAAAAGAGGAGGTTATCAATTCGGTTGTATGTTTTTTTTTTGTTTTTTTTTTTAATGTTTGTTACTCCATAACTCCGTCATTTCTTAACCGATTTGAAAAATTCTTTTTTTGATTGTATGTATATATATCCAAGTTGGTCCCGTTTTTGTCAAAAGGCAGTTCTGATGATGGAATCCATGAGGAATTGAAGGAACTCCTCAAATCTTTAAGGCAAACATATAGTGATTTTTGTGTTTTTATCAACAAGTCAAGCATTTGCATCCAAAAATGTGACATTGGATGAAGTGGAACTGCTGATGATGATCAGAACAGAACTCTTCAACGACGAAAAGTTCACGTTTGGCGATTTGTCCTCCTAGCTGTGTTTGTTAAGCAAGTTCTATTTTCACGATTAATTTTTGTCATGCTCGAGTTCTGATGATGGGATCCATGAGGAATTGAGGGAACTCCTCAAATCTTAAAGGCAAACATATAGTGATTTTTGTGTTTTTATCAACAAATCGAGCATTATCATACAAAAATGTGACATTTGATGAAGTGGAACTGCTGATGATGATCAGAACAGAACTCTTCAACGACGAAAAGTTCACGTTTGGCGATTTGTCCTTCTAGCTGTGTTTGTTAAGCAAGTTCCATTTTCACGATTGATTTTTGTCATGCTCGAGTTCTGATGATGGGATCCATTAGGAATCGAGGAAACTCCTCAAATGTGAAAGGCACACAAATAGTGATTTTAGTATTTTCATGAACTAATCAAGCATTTTCATTCATAAAAGTGACATTTGATGAAGTGGAACTGCTGATGATGATCAGAACGGAACTCTTCAACGACGCGTAGTTCACGTTTGGCGATTTGTTCTCTTCGTTTTGTTTGTCAAGCAAGCAAGGTTTTTCCATGATTTCATGAGGAATTGAGGGTACTTAGTCTTCTACCATTATAAACATACTTATAGCCATTTTTGTATTTTATTGTATGGAATCTAAGAGTGCACCATCTAAGATTAATAATCTTTCACCGGACTCCCCCATTGAAGTCGGTTTTTTTTTCTTAAAAATTATGCGTGTAGCTTCGTTTCGTTTGATTCCAAATAAGTTATAAGCGCTCTTTTAGTTTTTTACTCGACTGCACCAGAAGGAGGGTTATGTTTTTGGAGAGTATGTATGTATGTATGTATGTATGTATGTATGACGTATGTATGTATAATTGTTGGCACGCTCTGCAGCCTAAACGGCTTAATGGATTTTAGCTTGAAAGGTGTCGTTAGATTAGTATTTACTGTGAGAGTGACACTAGATATATAAAAAAAAAATGGCGGCTTTTTGGCGCCAAATTCTAATTACACTGAAACGCAGTCGGGTTTTAGGATTTAAAATGGAATCCTTATAGATTCGTCATGTCTGTCCGTCCGTCCGTCCGTATGTCACAGCTAGGACTTGAATAAACGGTATTTTTGGAAACCGGTATTGTGACCTTGTACCAGGAACCGGTATCAGACATGGTACCGGTACTAGCTAAAGTACCAGTATTGCTAAAACCGGTATCCTAAATGATACCGGTACCGTGAGAACCGGTAAATTGATGAAATTTACCGGTTTTTAACAGTCAAAATACCGATACTCGAAAGTGCGAGTGGAGTGAGTGAGAGAGATAGAGCTACTGAGGTCACAAACACTCACATCGCGAGTAATGTATGGAGAATGTATGCAATTAACATTAGTGTCCGCTGCTCTAACTTTTTAAATTTGCTTACTAAATAAAATCAACTGATAAAGGAAATAGTACATAGAGCCAACCGCCACGATTTTGTATATATATTTTTAATTTGTTATATAAATTGTTTTTTTTTTGTTTTTCCGGGGTTTTTTATTGTACTTGTATTTTTGTAGCATTTTTTGTTTTTTATTGTTTTTTTCCGAATTTTTCGAGTATTTATGTATTTAGTTCGTGTCTTTTGATGTTTTTGGACTGTTTAAAAGTTTTGTCGTATTTTTTGGCTTTTTATAAGTTTTTCTTATTTTTTTTGTACTTTTCGTCAGATTTTTTTGTTTTTTTTTTTTATATATATATTTTTTGGTATTTCATTTTGTATTTACGTGTTTCTTTTACATTTTTTCAATTCTTTCGTGTTTTTTAAATCGTGCTTGAATTTTGTAGCATTTTTCGTGTTTTTAGTTGTTTTTTTCGATTTTTTGTTTTTTTTTTTTAATTTTTACTTGTTATTTTGTAGCGTTTTTCTGTTTTTGGATGTTTTTGGAATGTTCAAAAGTTTTGTTTGTACTTTTCGTCAGCTCTGTTTTGTGTTTTGGCTTTGTTTTACGTGTTTTTTTGTATTTTAAGTTCTTTAATATGTTTTTTTTTAAGTCGTGCTTGTATCAGTTTGTGTGTTTTTGTTGTTTCTTTCGAATTTTTCGTGAATATAGGTATTTTTTTTATTTTTTCGTGTAATTTTGTAGCTTGTTTTTGATGTATCTGGATTTTTTTATTTTTTTCGTGTTTATTCAGTTTTTTTTTGTTTTTTTTTTTTTTAATATGATTTTTGTTATTTTTTGTAGTATTATTGCTTTTAGTTGTTTTTTTCGATTTTTTTGTAAACTGTGTTTGTTTTTAAGTTTTTACTTGTTATTTTATAGCGCTTTTGCTGTTTTTTGATGTTTTTGGAATGTTTAAAAGTTTTTTTTATACTTTTCGTCAGTTTTATTTAGTGTTTTGGCTTTGTTTTAGTTTTACGTGTTTTTTGGTATATATCTTTGTTCTTTTCTTTGTTTTTTTTTTAAGTCTTGCTTGTATTTTTGTATCATATTGTGTGTTTTTTGTTGTTTCTTTCAAATTTTTCGTGAATTTTGGTATTTTTTTTAGTATTTTCGTGTTATTTTGTAGCTTTATGTTTGTGTTTTTTTAAATATATTTTGACTTTTTAAAAGTTTTTCGTATATTTTTGTACTTTCGGTCGTTTTTTAAATGATTTTCCATGTTTTTTGGTAATTTTTTAGTTTATACGTGTTTTTGGTATTTTTTTAGTTCTTTCGTGTTTTTTTTAAATGGTGCTTGTATTTTGTAGCATTTTTCGTGTTGTTAGTTGTTTATTACGATTTTTTTGTGGTTTTTTTTATTTTTGTTTTTACTTGTTATTTTTTACGGTTTTTCGTGTTATTTTGATGTTTTTGGACTGTTGAAAAGTTTTTTCGTATATTTTGACTTTTCATAAGTTATTTCCTATCTTTTTTTGTACTTTTCGTCAAGTTTTTTTTTAATGTTTTTTTTGGTATATCTTATAGTTTGTACGTGTATTTTGGTATTTTTTTTAATTCTTTTGTGTTTTTTTTAAATCGTGCTTGAATTTTGTAGAATTTTTCGTGTTTTTAGTTGTTTTCGTGGATTTTTTTGTGAATATTGGTATTTTTTTAAAGTGTTTACGTGTTGTTTTGTAGCGTTTTTTCTGTTTCTTGATGTTATTGTAATGTTTAAAAGTTTTTTTTTTGTACTTTTTTTATGTTTTTTTTGGTATATCTTATAGTTTGTACGTGTATTTTGGTATTTTTTTTAATTCTTTTGTGTTTTTTTTAAATCGTGCTTGAATTTTGTAGCATTTTTCGTGTTTTTAGTTGTTTTCGTGGATTTTTTTGTGAATATTGGTATTTTTTTTAAGTGTTTACGTGTTGTTTTGTAGCGTTTTTTCTGTTTCTTGATGTTATTGTAATGTTTAAAAGTTTTTTTTTTGTACTTTTCGTCAGTTTTGTTATTTCTTTGTTATTTCTTTCGAATTTTTTTAGTGTTTTCGTGTTATTTTGTAGCGTTTTTTTGTTTTTTGATGTTTCTGGAATTGTTAAAGCATTATTCGTGTTCTTATGCTTTTATGTTTAATTATATTGACATTTTTGGTTATTTTCGTGTTTTTTTGAATTTTTTTGTTGCATTTTTCGTGTTTTTATTTGCTATACTTTGCTTTTTTTGGACGTCTTGTATTTTTTATTTTTTTTACTTTGCAGTTTTTTATTGTTTTTTTTTTCTAACATGTTTGAGAAAAGTACTGTACAATCCTCGGCCGGAACAGGGATTGCAGGACTCGTTTTATCCGGCCTCGTCTACGACTCGGCAGTTTATCCCAAACTCGTCCAGCAATCCTTACTTCACGGCCTCTGCAGTAATGTACTATTAGGTACCTAAGTTCCGCCACCGCGCCGCGCATACGCACGAAATGGCAACATCGCATACAAGTGTAGGAACCTTTATAAAGAACCGGTATTTTTCGGTTCTAATACCGGTATTTTTTCTTAACCGGTTCTCTGGAACCGAAACGAAGAAAACCTATAAATACCGGTATGTTACAGGTATTTTCGGTACCGGTTTCAAGCCCTGGTCACAGCCGATTTACTCGGAGACTATGACCACTACAATTATGAAATTGTGTGTGTGAAGGTGTATGTTATGAACCGCTATAGAAATATGATGTGAAATTATAAAAAATAAATATTAAACGAGGGGGGCACGCCATTCATGTAATAGGGGAGTAATTTTTTTTCCAATGCACATACGCGTGTAGGGTGTCTAGGGATAGGCCTTCAAAAATGACATAGAGGTTTCTAGAAAACTTTTCCATTTAATTCAACTGTTTGGTGAGATATTAGCTGTCAAAGTCGTAAAAAGTGTCCCCCCCCTCTAATTTCCAAAATATGAAGTTTAAAATTCTGAAAAAAATCAAGATGATATACATTAATAAATCCTTTTAACGATTTTTAGTTTGAGCAAGATAAGTTTAACGCTTTTTGAGTTATTCAATGAAAAACTGTCTCGCCAAAACAAAAGAGCGTAAGTGCCGTAAGTTTCCTATGAAGATACGACCTTTTTTACCCGACAGCGCCAGAAGGAGGGTTATGTTTTTCGAGAGTATGTTTGTATGCATAATTGTTTGGCACGCTCAGGGGCCTAAACGGCTCGATGGATTTTAGCTTGAGAGGTGACGTTAGATTCGTATTTACTGTGAGAGTGACACTGGGAATATTATCAAAATGAAAATAAAAACAAAACGGCGGATTTTTGGCGCCAAATTACAAAGGAGCGCAGTCAGGTTTTTTTAGTTTTTTTAAATAATTAGTCTTGTTTATTAAATGTATTGTATAGTGGTTTTAAATGTAGATTATGAGAGGTGTCGGTAAGGAACCCTTCTTTGTGCATGGTCCGACACGCACTTGGTCGGGTTTTTTTGTTTTTTATTTGATTAGTCTTGTTTCTAATAACGACGACCAGACCTTCTAAACGGATATTGTGATTTGTGTTCTTTATCGTTCGCGACTGTTTATGTGTACGGATTCGGACGAATACAGCACTTACGACGACTTGGCACTGACTTCGGACCCTGGCAGATAAATCTACGCATGACGACGTGGCTTTTGAAGATTATAGAGTCACAATAATAATGTCTTGTTCAGTGGAAAAGATTACAAACACATTATTATAAGTAGCCGGAATTAATCGATTGTAATTAAATATATTCACGTTTTTTAAGGTTTACCCGACGTTTCGGATGTATCACAACACAACATTCTTAATCGAGAGCTGACTGGAATGGGCATAAAATAAAACCCGTGCGGCTAGATGTTGATATCCGCTCACGCGAGTCAGGGGGTCTACTACGAAATTCGAAATCCGAACTTCGTATGGTGCCGTCCCTTTCACTCTCCTGTCATACACTATATGAGTGAAAAAGATGGCACCATACAAAGTTCCGATTTCGTATTTCGGAGTAGACGCCCAGTTCGTAACCAAGCTCGAAGTGACACATCCGAAACGCCGGGTGATTCTCAAAAAGGTAATTACATTTTAATGGTCGCGATTAAGTCTCATTTACGTACTAACGTAAAGGAGTGAAATATTGCCAGTTTAGTAGTACCTAGTAGCACTTCAGCGAACGATTTCTACTAAGACAAACGAATAAGGCTGGGTTGCACCGACTTACGATCACAGACTGATCAACGTTAAATATGGCGCCGGCAGCTGTCATCCCATAAAAATTTGTCAAACTTTCCATACATTCAAATTTTAACGAACACAGCTTACGATTACAGACGGTTTGGTGCAACTCAGCCTTAGGCTGGGTTGCACCGACTTACGATCACGGACTGATCAACGTTAAATATGGCGCCGGCAGCTGTCATCCCATAGAAACTTGTCAAACTTTCCATACATTGAAATTTTAACGAACACAGCTTACGATTACAGACGGTTTGGTGCAACCCAACCTTAGTCTACGAAAGAAACTGCATTAACACACTACAAAATACTACTGACATATTGAACGGAGGCACATTCCAATGCCCCAAAATAGGTTTTATTGTAAAGCCAACCGCCTTCCGTAAGTAAAAGTTTAAACACGTAGTACTACGATTAAATATCGAACTGTAAAGCAAACAGTGACTCAGGAGAAGCGAGCGCTCCCGAGCTTACGCATACAAGTATGATCAACCCGGTTTCGTATCTAAAAGTTTCAGAACCTAAAAACACGCTGCTGTCAATATATAATCAACTATCAGGCAACCAGTGACTCAGGAGAGGTGAGCGCTCCCGAGCTTACGCATACAAGTATAATCAACCCGGTTTCGTATTTAAGTTTCAGAATCTAAAAACACGCTGCCCTCAATATATAACCTACTGTAAGGCAACCAGTGACTCAGGAGAGGCGAGCGCTCCCGAGCTTACGCATACAAGTATGGCGAATCCAGTTTTGTAACCAACAGTTTTAGAACCTAAAAAATACTTCGCCATTGATATATAACAATCTATAAGGCAACCAGTGACTCAGGAGAGGCGAGCGCTCCCGAGATTACGCATACAAGTATAGTGAACCCCGTTTGGTAACCAAAAGTTTTAGAACCTAAAAATACGCCGCCATTAATATATAACGAACTGTAAGGCAACCAGTGACTCAGGAGAGGCGAGCGCTCCCGAGCTTACGCATACAAGTATGGCAAACCCGGTTTCGTAACCAAAAGTTTAAGAACCTAAAAAATACGCCGCCATCAATATACAATGAACTGTAAGGCGACCAGTGACTCAGGAGAGGTGAGCGCTCCCGAGCTTACGCATACAAGTATGGCGAACCCGGTTTCGTATCTAAAAGTTTCAGAACCTAAAAACACGCTGCCGTCAATATATAACCAACTGTAAGGCAACCAGTGATTCAGGAGAGGCGAGCGCTCCCGAGATTACGCATACAAGTATGTAAACCCGGTTTCGTATCTAAAAGTTTCAGAACCTAAAAACACGCTGCCGTCAATATATAACCAACTGTAAGGCAACCAGTGACTCAGGAGAGGCGAGCGCTCCCGAGCTTACGCATACAAGTATGGCGAACCCAGTTTCGTAACCAAAAGTTTTAGAACCTAAAAAATACGCCGTCATCAATATAATAATGAACTGTAAGGCAACCAGTGACTCAGGAGAGGCGAGCGCTCCCGAGCTTACGCATACAAGTATGGCGTACCCAGTTTCGTAACCAAAAGTTTGAGAACCTAAAAAATACGCCGTCATCAATATATAATGAACTGTAAGGCGGCCAGTGACTCAGGAGAGGCGAGCGCTCCCGAGCTTACGAATACAAGTATGGCGAACCCGGTTTCGTAACCAAAAGTTTTAGAACCTAAAAATAAGCCGCCATTAATATATAACGAATTGTAAAGCAACCAGTGACTCAGGAGAGGCGAGCGCTACCGAGCTTACGCATACAAGTATGGCGAAACCGGTTTCGTAACCAAAAGTTTTAGAACCTAAAAATACGCCGCCATCAATATAATAATGAACTGTAAAGCAATCAGTGACTCAGTAGAGGCGAGCGCTCCCGAGCTTACGCATACAAGTATAGCGAACCCGGTTTCGTAACCATAAGTTTTAGAACCTAAAAATACGCCGCCATTAATATATAACGAACTGTAAGGCAACCAGTGACTCGGGAGAGGCAAGCGCTCCCGAGCTTACGCATACAAGTATACTCAACCCGGTTTCGTATCAAAAAGTTTCAGAAACTAAAAACACGCTAACGTCAACATATAACAAACTGTAAGGCAACCAGTGACTCAGGAGAGGCGAGCGCTCCCGAGCTTACGCATACAAGTATGGCGAACCCAGTTTCGTAACCAAAAGTTTTAGAACCTAAAAAATACGCCGTCATCAATATATAATGAACTGTAAGGCGACCAGTGACTCAGGAGAGGCGAGCGCTCCCGAGCTTACGAATACAAGTATGGCGAACCCTGTTTCGTAACCAAAAGTTTTAGAACCTAAAAATACGCCGCCATTAATATATAACGAACTGTAAGGCAACCAGTGACTCAGGAGAAGCAAGCGCTCCCGAGCTTACGCATACAAGTATACTCAACCCGGTTTCGTATCAAAAAGTTTCAGAAACTAAAAACACGCTAACGTCAACATATAACGAACTGTAAGGCAACCAGTGACTCAGGAGAGGCGAGCGCTCCCGAGCTTACGCATACAAGTATGGCAAACCCGGTTTCGTAACTAAAAGTTTTAAAATATAACTGTAAGGCAACTTAGTGACTCAGGAGATGCGACCGCTCCTGAGCTTACACATACAAGTATGGTCAACCCGGTTACGTAACTGAAAACTTACACACGCATAACTATGACATACATAAAAAAATTGAGACGAACTGAGAACCTACTTTCTTCTATTGAAGTCGGTTAAAAAGTTAATATATTTATACAATTTATAAAACTATTAATAATATATACCCAAAAAAACCTGACTCCAATTTTGTACTTCGCTATGCCCCACACATGACATTTTTGCATATTCTTCCCACTTCACCACCTGTACTGCTTTCCGATAGCAAAGGAGGTGGTTACTGTTACTACATCCCAACCAAGTCACTTTATATGGGCCGATGATATTTGAGGAGTTCCGTCGATTCCTCAGGGAACCCATACTGACGTTCAGTTACTCATCATAAGTTCCACTTTAAAATATGTATTTTGACGAGCATTAGTAGCTACGTCAACGAAATTTTATCCTAATCTGTGAAATGCCTAGATGATTGAGCAGTTCCATAAGTCATCTGTGGTCATCATCACCAGTTCCGCTTCACCAAAGTTGAGGTTTCGGAGAGCCAATGCTTGATTAATGACAGAAAATACCGAAATCGGCATAAGCATATCAAATCAATTCGAGGAGTTCCCTCGATTTCTCCTAGTTCCCACCGTCAGACCTTCACCAAATTTATATGGAACCTCGTTGAGGGTACCTACTTTGATACAAAAAAAGAATTATCAAAATCGCCGAATGTGATCAGGGAACATATCAATGTCAATACAAGAAATAAACATGTTATAGTTATAGTCTATAGGTAGGTATTAAACATTTGGAATCGCACAACGATGAAGAAATAAACTGAATGAATGCTTTAGGTATATTATTCATTTTGAATAAACACAACCTTAAAGAACCCCTGGACGTCGCGCGTCTCCACTCGCTGCCAGAGAAGTCACGCCATCTAGTGACATCTTAATACATTACTAAACTACTAGCCACGGCGACAGCGTCACAGTCGTGTTAACCCAGTTACTGCATCTAGTGTTGGAACTATGGAAATAAAAATTGCCTACCGAATAGCCTACCTTAGGAAGGCACACTTTTTCTCTATGGGATTGGGTATCTGTACTAGTATTCTTTGATCTGTGACAAGATGTTTGTTCGAGTTTCGGTTGCCGCTCCACCCACAGACCCTACCGCACACTCCAATGGCAGACTGGCCGTACATTTAAAGTTCTTGGCGTGCAGAGTCAAAAAATCTTTATCTACCTCGAGCCCGCTCAAATGTATGAGCGCGCCGCTCACCGCCGCTGCCCGCTAGCATGCAGACCACGGCCTTAATTGTACCTAGGCACCTAGGTAAAATTTATATAGAGCAGAATAATTGACAACGCGGTGAAATTGCTCCTGACGCTTCCAAGAACAAGTTTAGAAAAATGTTTCATTCTTGAGCATAACTACACAACATTAGGTAACCATACTCCTATTTTAGTCTTTTTTTTATTGTTAATGGGATTACGTTTGACCTTAGTCTAACTTCAAAACAATATTATGATGTCATGTAAGTGCAATGACATGGCAGTATGCAGTATGGTCATTTGCAGAGATGTTAATTATTTGAAACAAATGTATTTGAAATAAAAATACAAAATACCTATTTTCTATTTTGTATTTTAAATACTTTTATCGAAAACTATTTTGTATTTTATTTCAAATACTAAAAAGTACACATATTTGGCATTTTCAAACACTTTAAAATACAAAATGCTTTTTGTCACTAGCTTTTTGCCTAACGTAAAACGGATGGTACGCGGCGCGTACTCTCGAACAGTATCCCTCCGCGGAGCGGGTGAGCTTAGGAGACCTTTAACGCCTACCCCCGTGCTAACGCGACTGTTCGCGCTCTCATATCACAAAAGGCAAGTTGCGTCTTCATGGAAGACTGCCCTCGTGCACCCTGTGCCTAAAAAGGGGGATAGATCAGACCCATCGAATTACAGGCCTATCGCTATCACCTCTCTTCTCTGCAAATAATTATACCGCAGTTTTATAACATTTAAAATAATACAGTAACTTCAAATTTGAAGCAAAATAGCCTGTTGTTACGGTAGCGCTCAAAAGAAGGAATAATCATTTTTGATGCGAATGTCAGGAAGGTTTGGAGTTAAAACTATCATTTAAATAAAATAAATCGTCAACAGATATATTTTTTAATTATTAATATAACACAATTCAATGCAGCAACCTCTGTACATAAAGTGATTGAAAATAAAACTGTAACCACGCTCGTCCCAAATAAAATTTACTAATTCTAAATTCATGACATTTATTCATTTTATTTCATTAGTAAACTTTTATACATGTGTCATTTAAAAAAAGTTTGAACATTGAATCAAATGCATGTATAATGCTAAGTTCTCATATAGGAAGGAACATGCTCGATGAGCGTCTACTTCGACTATGTCTGTCAATATAATTCTAAGTTCCGAGGTATAGTCGAGGAATGTGAAGGTTCGTCACTTTTCGACCTTAACAGCATTAAAATAGAATCGAAAATTGACGAACCTTTTCAATCCTCGACTGTACATACTCGAAACGAGGAACAATGTCGATCATGTGCACCTGGGGACATGGCGATAACATTCTTGCCACGCAAACTGTACAAAACTTATTTATACCAATACCAATAGCACGATCATTTACATGATCTATATAAAGCATTCATCCTTTTCGCACTTACACGCTTGCAAGAAAGAGATAAGATTCCATCGGTCATAAACACAACCGAGCCAGCCAGGGGTAAAACAGTAATCTCCCGCCAAATTATAACATTTATAACACATGTATCGATATGTGCGTGTTTCGCATTTCTAACACATTTTCATGTCAGTGCGTTCAAAAATCAAAACGACAAACTTCAAATGTTTTGTCCCTTACTGTCAAATATCGAATATATCGGTCAAGCATATAATTTGTATTCCGCTATGTGTCTATGACTATTTGACTTAAATCCTCAATTAGACTTAGACAGCATCTTGCTGAGAAACAGCACTATCGCGTCATAATAGTGCACCAGTATGGACACGATTAGGACGAACATGGCGAAGCATATGCCCGTGATATACATGAACTGGCTGGCTTCTTGCGGTGTTGCTAGGAGCTCCTCGCTGCTCGCGTCTCGGTCAAGCGCGTCGAATTCTGACGTGTCTGCGGAAGGAGATAAAAAAAATAAAAAAAAATATTGGGAGACAATCTTACAAAAATCGACCTAGTCCCAAACTAAGCAAAGCTTGTACTATGGAGATGACGGTTACATCCAGTATGTATGACACTTTATTGGACATAAAAACATTTTAAGTCCTGTCCCTATGACCTTCGTCACATCTCTAACTCTCCGTTTTTTCGTGTTTTTTATGGCTTATCGTATTAGGGCCTTATCACACTTGCGATTTGCGAGCGAGTTTTGTATGGAGCGAGGAGAGAGAAAACTCGCTCGCAAATCGCCAGTGTGATAAGGCCCCTAACAACAACGAAGTTTAGGGAAATTGCATCTCATATTTCCTTCAAAATTCACTGTTTTGAGATATATGATACGGCAGCAAACTTTGGCAACTTTAGGCCACGAATCCAGTTTTTAGGACTTCACTTTTGTGAAAATAAGTTAAAAATAAAAATCACTACGTTTTAAGAGACGTCAATAAGGAATAGATATATGTAGATTTCATATATAAATGCATAAACAACATAAATACTTATATCGAATATAGTAGTAGTAGTAGAGCTTTTTTGGACCATTTTTGAATAAATTAATTTAAAAAAATAAGTAGGTATTAATTTGTCCAAATTCGGCTCTGGAAAATGTAGATAAAGAAATTAAGAATTGACAATCGTTGGTGCCATAAATATATCTATAGTTTTGACGAAGGAATATCAACTCAAAAGTCGTCAAAAATCGATGAAAAACGTATGGAGCCCCTTAAAAACCAATAATATAATAAATGTATGAACTTATCCCTCTAAGGGATTCCTTCCACCATCATCACCTTTTTAACATCAGTTGAGGTGGGGTAAGATGAACACTGAGAGAAGACAAAAACTTTGATACTAAACTTATTTTTGAACTTTGGGATATTTGACTTAGGCTGTGGTTTCACTGAAGCTAAGTAAAGCGTAGACGTGCAGAATTGTCCAATCCAAGTAAATTTTTTCGCTGCGCTCCCCTCCACTTTGATTTATTTGGTCGGTTAGTTCTACACGACCTCGCTCCGCTCTGTCTCAGTGGAAAAGCACAATTACGGGATACTTTCCACTGAGGCTAAATTAAAACTAACTTTTTCATTAAGGCCCCTAATATCGTATCGCAAGTATCGATAGGTTCAATGTTTATACTTTTGTTTTATGATAAGTATGAACATAAGTAAGGTATTGTGACTAACAATATGAACAACATAGTCTTAAATAATGATATAAAGTACTAAACTTGATCCGCATTCCGCTTGACACCAAACACATTCTTCTCTTGGGAACCATTACTAAAACCTGACCTTTTATTCAAGCGAATGATTGACAATCCCACAATGAAAAAATATAGCACTATGTACTTCGTTTACAGACGCCTTTCAGTATAATGATATTCATATTTCGTATCATAAAACGCCCACAATAAAGCGACATTCATTTTTAGCGCCATCAAGTCATCATAGCAGCAAGATAGAAGTAAATAAAATATGCAAGGGTTACGATTCTTTTATATCCAACAATACAATAAAATAACGCTTCCATTCACTGTCATAACCATAAACATGAAAATTTCTATTTCGGTGTCTATTATCTCTTTATTCTTAGGATTTCAATGTGGATGTTTTTATCAGTGGCGGCCTTAGACATTGCGAGGCTCCGGGCAACCCCGGTGCATCAAATCTTTGCGAGGCCTTCACCTGGGTTGTTCTATCGTTACCTGCCGTTACGCGGGGCCCCTGTAAGAGCGAGGCCCCGGGTGGTTGCCCTACTTGCCACCCCCTAAGGCCGCCACTGCTTTTTATTATGGCTCGACCTTAATTTCAACATCGTTAATACTTTTTATTTGATTCAAATTGAATTCTCAGTAGTTCGTAACCTGTAACTACTAGAGCCTTAAATTGTCCCAATTTGACTTATTTCCAGTTTTCACTTCCAGTCCAGTTCTCACTTCTTGACTTGTGTTTGGGCGTTTCCGCGTTAGCCTCAGTGATCTGCAGGTGCAGCGGTCAAAGAGAACCTCGGCCGAGCAACAGCTAGCCAACAGGACAGTATACTCACCCGCAGGCGTCTCCAAGTCACAAACCACATCAGCCTTAGTGATCTGCAGGTCCAGCAGTTTGCGAACAGAGGAGAGCCTCGGCAGAGAACTGGTCGCAGGGGAACAGCGAGCCGACAGGACAGTACTCACCCGCGGGCGTCTCTACGTCGCACACCACGTCGGACTCAGTTATCTGCAGGTCCAGCAGTTCGCGAACAGAGGGGAGCCTCGGCAGGGAACTGTTCGCAGGGTAACAGCGAGCCCACAGGACAGTACTCACCCGCGGGCGTCTCCACGTCGCACACCACGTCGGACTCAGTGATCTGCAGGTCCAGCAGTTCGCGAACAGAGCGGAGCCTTGGCAGGGAGCAGTTCGCAGGGAAACAGCGAGCCGACAGGACAGTACTCACCCGCGGGCGTCTCTACGTCGCACACCACGTCGGACTCAGTTATCTGCAGGTCCAGCAGTTCGCGAACAGAGGGGAGCCTCGGCAGGGAACTGTTCGCAGGGTAACAGCGAGCCCACAGGACAGTACTCACCCGCGGGCGTCTCCACGTCGCACACCACGTCGGACTCAGTGATCTGCAGGTCCAGCAGTTCGCGAACAGAGGGGAGCCTCGGCAGTGAACTGTTCGCAGGGAAACAGCGAGCCCACAGGACAGTACTCACCCGCGGGCGTCTCCACGTCGCACACCACGTCGGACTCAGTGATCTGCAGGTCCAGCAGTTCGCGAACAGAGGGGAGCCTCGGCAGGGAACTGTTCGCAGGGTAACAGCGAGCCCACAGGACAGTACTCACCCGCGGGCGTCTCCACGTCGCACACCACGTCGGACTCAGTGATCTGCAGGTCCAGCAGTTCGCGAACAGAGGGGAGCCTCGGCAGTGAACTGTTCGCAGGGAAACAGCTAGCCGACAGGACAGTACTCACCCGCGGGCGTCTCCACGTCGCACACCACGTCGGACTCAGTGATCTGCAAGTCCAGCAGTTCGCGAACAGAGGGGAGCCTCGGCAGTGAACTGTTCGCAGGGAAACAGCTAGCCGACAGGACAGTACTCACCCGCGGGCGTCTCCACGTCGCACACCACGTCGGACTCAGTGATCTGCAGGTCCAGCAGTTCGCGAACAGAGGGGAGCCTCGGCAGTGAACTGTTCGCAGGGAAACAGCTAGCCGACAGGACAGTACTCACCCGCGGGCGTCTCCACGTCGCACACCACGTCGGACTCAGTGATCTACAGGTCCAGCAGTTCGCGAACAGAGGGGAGCCTCGGCAGTGAACTGTTCGCAGGGAAACAGCTAGCCGACAGGACAGTACTCACCCGCGGGCGTCTCCACGTCGCACACCACGTCGGACTCAGTGATCTGCAGGTCCAGCAGTTCGCGAACAGAGAGGAGAGCCTCTGCCGGGGCCTCGCCTGGGAACAGGTAGTCGCAGAGGAACAGCGAGCCAACTGGGACCAGAACGCGGCGGGGAGGCTCGTTGAAGCAAACTTTCTCTGGAATTTTGAGTGTAGCGTGGGTATTTAGGGGGTAATATGAACGGTTGAAACTATGTTTTTGTAACCCATTTACAGTGGACTACAAAGACATGTATTCACTTTTTCAGCTTAATGCATTGTAATAAGGTCCAAAAGTGTATACATTTCTTTGTAGTTGACTGTACTAATAGTGAAAAGAAGTATTGTCACAAACAACGACGTGGGATTGTGATTTGTAATTTTGTATGGAACGGGAAGACTATGGAACTACTCATTCTAATATTCGTTGATCAGAAGCATGAAGTAAGGATAAATCTGAAGTCCGCATTGCACACATACAAACGTTGGCGAGAGAGATGAAAGCATTGACAAGTACACACGTAGGAAAGAGATACAATGTCACATCTCCTATCCCTCATCGCGTACAGCTTTTATTATTTGTCACCAGCTTGTTTGTCACTGGACTGTCATCGATGAACCGTCACCATATTAAACTCGACTAAAGATGAGATATCATAAACGTGTTAAAGGATGTATCACTCACCGGACACTTCTCAATTTAGTTAAGTTACCATAACTTCAGGGTGCCCAGCGTATAGAAATATATTTTACCCATAATGTTAGGTAATTCAGCCCAAAGGTTATAAATTGCAAAGTAATCATTTATTCGCGATTATATGAGGTGAATGCATTTTTAATTACTAAATTACGAATAGGTTTGTTAAAACTGTGATAAGTATATTGAAAATATTGAATAGAATTACTTTTATTTCCTTGTTATATAGCTGTGTCTCTAGGTTTTAAGTTGTAATTGACAAATTAAGCTTAATATGGGTCGATTTGTGTATAATTGTCCCTCAGGAAAGAAGAAAGAAAGAAGGAGCATTACGACAAACCTAGTCAACCCGATTTTTAACATTTACCAATAATAAAACACAAGGTCAGGCATGCACTGCACGCCGTAGAAAGAGGATAATTTATCCTTACTTCATGCTGCACACTAACGCTGGGCATGTTTATTAATCTGGCTTCACTAGATTGTAATGCTCCATCCATCTGTTCTTCTTGGTCTGAGGATTTTCTACTGTCCCCTAATTTAGAGTCCCATAATTAATTTATTTAGAGTTTATTCTGAAGATTTCGAACTCAATAACAACCTAATTCTGTCAATATAAATGGGGAGAATATTCTTCATGTGGTATCCCCAGAGGAACTGTCAGATTATCTTCCAGCCCTTTCGGTGATACGCTATGGCTCGTTCTATATTATCCTCTTTCTACGATCAGAAGGCATTGGAGGCGAACCCATCGAGATGGGAATTGGGTTTATATTACGTTCTTTGTAATACATGAACGGTGCCCCGGGGGTGGCAACTAAAAAAGCGAAGAAGTCTTCTATGAAAATAGTAAAAAAACTATTGGATAATATTGTATTTTTTTACGAAGGTAAAAACATATTAGAAGTACTGCTAATAATCAGAAAACAGAAAATGTATTGTATAAAACTGTGTAGTTAGGAAGGTTAGTAGGTGCATGTTATGCGTTCCAACAGTTTTTACCCTTTTCGGGCATACAATGATTAAATTCTTAGCCTAGGTATAATACACGCGTTTAAGCTTTAGGTACATGGTTATAAAATTATTTTAAACTGTAAAATACATTTTCGGTCAAGAAAGTTTTTGAGGACCTTTTAAAACGATTTCCTTCTAGACTTTAATTCACTAGGGATATTATTATAATTAATCTTCAGACATGTAGTATTTTGTATATTTTATGAACAAATGAATATGAATATATAGTACGGAACTCTCCTCCCACGTCAAAATCGCCTTTTTCTAGCACATTTTTTTTCTTACATACATGTAGAAAGAAATAAGGCTTGTCCGATTAGATCAAATTTTAGTCGATATTAATCATGATTTGTAGAAAAAACTAATAATTAATCATATGTTAACACCTGGCGAGACACGCCCACGTGTTACATATCTTTGTTGTAAGTTTTTTACATAGATTTAGATTTTAAAGATAAAAATTGTCAAGACTTTTTGTTCTACACTTCAACAACAATTGTCATTATCATCAATCAAGTCTCCGTAGATAATGAAGCGAGACTGACCAAATGTCTGGTCGTTAGTCAGTCAGGCGTGCACCCAGTTGTAAAGATATATACAGGTAACTACTAACTAGGTATTTATAGTACATAGGTTCAGTCGAGGGCATACATACAACACGCGGATACATACATACAACATATGAAGAAGTCTGCTAAATTATGGAACAAATGCCGTAAGTTAGGTTTAGGTACTTAACTTATATTCTACACACAACGAGTATGAAAAAATTCCAACTAATAAATTCTTCTATCATGATTCATTACATCAAAAAAAAGTAAACAGCGACTCCACTCCTCTTTATGTTGAAAATGCCACAAAATGTCCATACTTATATTAAGAATAGGTACTCCATGGTTTTATCGTAGTTTAATAATAATGTATAATCTAGATGTAAGCTTCCAAGCTACGAGTCAATTGTATTACTTCCATGTAATATGGTATTCATGGTCACATTATGTGTGCAAAAACATTTTGATTTTTGATTTACCTTCTGGCAGCAAATTGTCGTCAATCAATGCATCACAGTGCATGGTGAAACGCGAGGCCAGCGAGCGCACAATATCCTGCTTTACCGCAGCTATGGCCTCACTGACTGTCGCCTTAGGATACAGGAACACGCTGGATGACACAACCCCGCTGAAATGTATGCTACCGTCACATTCCAGATACTCTACTGTTTCTGGGAGACATGTCTCCTGAAATAAAAAAATACTTTTGTCAATTATAGCACGTGGTTTACGTGGTTGAGTTTGTAGCGACCCTGCCTACGAAGCCGGACGGAGGTCCCGAGTTCAAATCCCGCTCATTACATCATTAGCAGTGTTCTTGGATGTTTTCTATGTATTTATCTATGTAAGTATGTCCAAAAAATATCATGGATTACCGTGGCAATAAGCTATACCTGAGATTTTTTTTATATTTTGTTTTCCACTAAATAGTGACAACTAACCAGTTGTTTTTCCAGTGCATAACAAAAACATGCAATCTCAACAATGTTTTTGAAAAATCTTGATGGTGGCAAACAACGCCCATGCCCGTCTGGGAACATGGTCATGTGGGCTGCGGCTTTTTTGCACCCCGGACGAAAAAAGACCGGTGCTATAAGTTTAACAGCTATGTTTCAGTGTCTGTCTGTGGCACCATAGCTCATCGAGTGAACCGATTTGAATGCTGTTTCTTTTTATTCGAAAGCAGGTTTAGTAGCAATGGTTTTTAGCATGTTTTATCAGTCATGTTTTTGTTGTGTTTGGGTGTTTCAACTTTTAAGTTGGTTAGTTATTTAATAGGGATTTTCTGTATCCACAACAGTAGAATATTAACTAGATAATTTAAAAAATACTTACAAATGGAACAAATAATGACACTTGCATGGACTTCAGGGCTTCTTGCAAAGTGACTTTCGCATTGCTTTTGGGTTTCTTTTTCTTGTTTAGGTTCTCCAGAGCTTCCAAACCACTCTTTAACTCTCCGTCTATGAACATGACGCTGGACTCTATTGTCTTCTGCGCTGATTCTAATATTTGCTGAAAAGATATAATAAAATATAATAAATAATAAATCCTCATAGTCATAAAGGAAAAAGTTCTCAACACAGACTATTGTCCTTAACATTTAAAAAAAATTGAGTAAGTATTTGTTTTGGAAATTGCTGTGCCTTATTATTATTATTATTATTTATACACTAGCAGCTACGTGTACTGATGCGTGTATATCACTGCATTTGTTATTTAAAATAATGTTTTTTTGTTTTGTTTTAAATATTTGTCCAGTCTATTTTTGAAGCTATTTTCTGAAGGGGTACTTATCACTGTCTCTGGTAATTTATTCCACACACGTACTACTCGATTTGGTAAAAAATGCTTCCTAGGATTGCTTGTGCTGGATCCCCGAGTAATCTTTAAGCTGTGGCCTCTTAGACGATGATTCTTACTCATTACAAACAGAGTCTTTAAATTACCACCACCACCATATCAGCCAAAGGACGTCCACTGCTGGACATGGGCCTCCCCCAAATTCACGAGGGGTATATGCCATAATCGCCACGCTTGGCATGCGGGTTGGCGATCGCAGTATCTCCACCGCACTCCAGGGATGCTGCTGCCCATCCCCCGGTGGTCTTTAAATTAGATAGGTCATAATAATCATGCAGGATCTATGAGGTCGCCACGCTGTCTTCTCCGCTCCAAGGTAGTCAAACCAAGATATTATATGTCAATAAATTTTTTTAAATGCTGAGATTGAGGGGGCTTGAATGTCATGTGACAAGAAAGGTATGAGATATCAATGTGGAGTGATTCCCATTTGTTCTATGAACAATGACGTCATAGGACAAAATAGAATATATTTTCCCAAATAGTCCTATAGAACTACGTACTAGCTTTTTACCCCAGCTTACTTACCAGTGACGCAATAGGACAAAATAAGACTTCTCTTTTCCCACATTGTTCCATCATGGAACAAAAGAGTAATTATATTTCCTAGTTGTTCTATATTAAAAAAAAACCTTTTTTTAGAATTGTACCTGACGTAACTTTAGTCGATTTTAATTCCGTGGAGTGACGTATTGTTACAAGGAATAGTTTAACACTTTCCGAGGATTGGGCATAGACTTCACGGATTCAAATTATTGGGATGGTTGTCAAGTCGAAACAAATATGCATTATGTTTTGAGTTTAGTTATTTATTTCTAATTATATTTTTCTATTGTATTTACAACCTCGCACCAAAACAATTGAAAATTTTGCGAGGGAATGTTAATCAACATTTTTTTTTATTGTGATGCATGAATGAATGAATTTTTTAATGATGATTTTTTAGTAACAAATGAAAATGAATATTCCCATGTTTTCTATAGAACAACGTGATACACTGCCATATCATTATGTTCCATAGCATAACAGTTCTAAAGAACAAATGATAATCCGGAATCCTAAATGTTCTATGGAATAATTAGGAAATAAAAATATCATTTTGTCCTATGACGTCATTGTTCTATGGAAATGGGAATCACTCTCAATGTGGAGGGATGTACAGTCAGCTTCAAAAGTAGCTATGCACATGAAGGAGCCAAAAGTTCTTATTCCCTTATAATAAAGACTTATGAATTTTTCAAATGCATAGCTAATTTTGATGCTGATTGTAATAGGAATGGTAGGCCAAAGAAAAGGTCGATACATTCTGAGTGCCGATATGAAGGAAAAAGAAGTGACAAGATGACGGGTGATAGAGAGGTATTGAAGAAAAAAACCGGCCAAGTGCGAGTCGGACTCGCGCACGAAGGGTTCCGTACCAGAAAAAAACGCCAACAACTACTATGTTGTATGGGAGCCCCCCTTAATTATTATTATAATTTGATTTTAGTATTTGTTGTTGAATCCACAATAAAAATACATAAGCTGTGCAAATATGCATAAGCTATTACAGTTCTTGAGATCTAGGTCAGCGAGTGGTAGCCATGAAAAAGGGCTAAAATATCACGTTTTTTGTATGGGAGCCCCCTTAATTATTATTATTATTTTGTTTTTAGTATTTGTTGTTATAGCGGCAATAGAAATACAAAATCTGTGAAAATTTCAACTGTCTAGCTATTACGGTTCTTGAGATACAGCCTGGTGACAGACGGACGGACGGACAGAGAAGTAGTACTTAGTAATAAGGTCCCATTTTTACCCTTTGGGTACGGAACCCTAAAAACATGCTACACCATCCCTAAATAAATGAGAAAGGGGCGCGCAGATGACGTATGATGATTGAGAACATTGATCTTACTACTAGAGGTATATTTATCACTACAAGACAACTTGAAGCCAGTGGAAGGAGTTGATTCAAGCCTTACACCACAGGGTAGTGAGAAGAATAAAAAGAAGAAAACTTACTTGAAACTGTTGCTTAACAGAAATTCCACTCTTCTTCACTATAACCGGATAAACATCATCAAATTCAAAATAGCAGTCCAGCCTTTGCCACTGCTGAAGTTTCGGCAAGAATTTCCAATCAACAGGCCTCGCAAGTGTATTCTTCAGTGAACCTACTTCCACACTCTTGCATGTAAGTACTTTAGTGCTAGTCGACATGTGTAGAACCAGCCTTTCCGTCAACCCTGGGCAGTTGCCATACATGTAAGGGTTTGTACTGAGAGATTTGAATGTGTAATTCAGTATTGTCTTCACTCTGCTAAAGCAGTTTGGATCCTCAAATATATCTTCATCACTTGTGATGAATATACCTGTAAATTGATGAGTAAAATCATTAAAAAAGTAAGAAATATCATACTAAACAAGAATAGTAATTGAAGAAAAAATACAGAAGATTATTGCAAATGTTTGCAAAAGTGCTTACTTATTGAATATACATTATCTGCTTCTTAATTAGACATATTCATACATACATACAGCCCAACCAATAATTTATATCCCTTCATATGGCAAAATAAAATAAAAAGCCTAATTCACGTCTTAGTGAATAAATTAAATAAATGAACTGGAACTTTTACAAGCCAACATCTATTTGCAATTCTGAAAAAGAAGACCACTGCCGAGAAGAAACGCTGAAACAAACTCGACATTCAGTCATTTTCAACCAAAAATATGCTTATTACAATGATAATACTTCACCTACTTAATGATAATTTGAATGTCTCAAAATTAGGACAACCAAAATATGATCAAGATAGATGTCCCGCAGCCGGACAGTGCCAGATGAAGGTATTTAAGATCTTCAGTTGTAAATCAAATATGGTCAGCATCAAATAGATAGTACAAGTCAATATAGCTGCAAAACTGCAAGGATGTGTTACAATATTTTTCTCTGTACTGCTTGAAGCGAATAAGTTTGTTAAGTCATACCTTGAACAAACATCCCTCCAGGAAGCATCCTTGTAACATGCTTCGCATGGTCCGCTACCCACGCTTCGGACACTCCCACCAAGCTCCTAGCAACCTCAGGCTTGTCTGCAGAGAAACTCTCTGCCTCCACATTCTCTGGACTTTTCTCCTCGGGCGTACGGGCTAAATGTATCACATTCTCACGCGTTTCAGTCGACTGTAAATTTAAATAAATATAACATGTATTGAGTAACAAATTTGTTTGTTAATATGACCTCTTTTTAACTATAAAATAGCTACGCTAAGAGGCAGGGATCAATTTAAATTCATAAACCAAAATAACAATCAAACGACGTTACTAATTCATAATTTACATTAATTTGTGATACTTGCCTGTCCTAGAATAAGTCCTATCACGAAAGCTTCTTGTGACGCGTATTGTTCGAGGTATTGCAGACAATACTCCGGGGAATACACTGTTCTAACCATGATGATGAATTTCAAATAATTTCATGAATAGGCTGAAAATTTCAATCAACAATATGGTTAAGAATGGGTTATGACTGTTTGAATCACTGAGCATATAATCACTACGTTTTGGTTTGAATTGGTATCACTTCACATGTAAAGCCTGCCACCGCTGCATAATAATATTCAACTGTCAGTCTTGAGTCTGACACTGTCACTGCCCAATAGAGCTGAGCGTTATTCAACGTAACCGTTTCGACAAACTGTTTTCTCTCAAATAACGGACTAACTGTTTTTATCTAAAACGCAAAACTGTTAAAAAAAAATTGGTTGTTTGTAAAGTAGGTTTACGATCGAGATGTTTACGTGATAACGTCTTACTTCACTTGCACTTCACTTATACCTGCGATCGCGCTCGTGAGGTTTTGGTGTGACACAAGTTTCTGAACATGTCACCCGACTAAAACGATTTTAAAGACGTTATCACGTCAAAAAACCGTATACACAGCTATAAAAAACCGTCTACAACTCTGAGCAACACGCAACTGACGCAACGCAACTCGCTATTTATCAAAAACAAACCAATTCATACATGTACTCGTACTGTGCCGTTTCGTTTCTCCGACTCGTTCGTTTCTTTTTACACACACAAACCGCAACTAACGTAGCTACGTAGTAAACGAGAGATATAGGTTTTAAATTGAAGGAAGAGCGAGATAGTGATACAACCACAAATGAACGAAACGATGTTGATGCGATTTGCACTAATTTTACGTAAAAAAATCGTTTTATTCAGAGTTGGTTAGATAATAATGTGCTCTTTACCTTAATAATTAGAGTTGATATTTAGAATTGTACCACAAATTTGTGGTAGTGACAGTCATGTAAGGAAAAAATAGTTTTTTAAAAAACAGTTTATCGAAAGAAACATTTTATTTATAAAAACGAACTGTGTTGTTCCGTTCCACCGAAAACTCGAAACGACCAGCTCTACTGCCCAAATTGCCCAAGTGCAACCCACGCATAAATAGGAGTGTAAAGCCGGGTCCACAGCGCCACAGACTAGTAAGGGTTCAGACCGCCAACTCACTAACCGAAAATATAGACCGTAAGCAACCATATTTAATCTGTACCCGCTGGTAGATTTTTGACGTTTATTTTTTTTAATTATTTAATGACACTGTGGCTGTGAACATCCAAAGATATATTTAACTCATTTAAATTTAACTTTGTGTAGAAGCTCACGGTATTTCCAATTGAACACCAACGTCGGATGTAAAATGAAACTAGTGTTCAATTGAAATACCGTGAACTATGTTGTGCCGTATTATATGAAATTAAATAAACAATTGACTTATCAACAGATATATTTTTTAATGTATCTCATTTCATATGCGGGAAAACGATATATCTTCGTCCTTTCACAGAGTTCTACGTTTTACAACCACAACACTCGTACATTTTGCAAAATGAGAACTTGCATGGCATGCCACATACGATGCACTTCACTATCTTCCATTTGTTGTCCAAACAATGGTTATTATGCGTTTCCAGATTTTCGATTAGCTACACACTGTTCCGTTTGTTTATTGCATAGTAATCTATCAATACTACAAATTAAACAACAACATTTGCAAAAATGAAAAAAATGTTCAGAGACGACTAGACGAAATTCCGAGGAGACGCCATTTTTTTTTATTTGTCACTTTATTTTGACGTTTGACGTCCATTGGCTGACAAGGCAGTAGCCAATGAGAGCTAAGTATGTCGTCAAAATCTTTTTGACACAATATGTCCGCTATCATACACGTTTCGTTCTACGTAGATAAACAGCCGTGCACAGCGCCATGTTTTCATGTTTGCGAACATCAAACATGTTTTCCGAACACAAAATAGGCGTGGCCTCAATGTTAAGGCCGGTCCACTGCACCAAAAATCCAACAAAACATGTTTGTAACACGTGTTAGATGTTTACAAACATAAAAAACATGGCACTGTCACAGTATTACAATATATTCCCTATGTTATTAAACTGTGGCGCTGTGGACCCGGCTTAATATACAACACACGTATATTATAGCGTATCACCGAAAGGGCTGGAGGATAATTTGACAGTTCCTCTGGGGGATACCACATGAAGAATATTCTCCCCATTAATATTGAAGGAACTTAATTATTATGTATATTAGTTTAGGGTTTCATTTTAATCTTTATTAACTGACATCTTTTTATTGTATTATTTTTCTATTATTATTCTTTCAATTTATTATTGGTAAATGCAGGTATATATTTAGTATATACCCTTATGTTACTAATATTATATTACATTTCAATAGTGTCCAAAAGAAGTTTCGTTTTCGGCCTAAAAATCATGTTTCGGTCGAAGGTTCGATTTTAGCCAAAAAAGGGCCGAACCTTTGGGCCGTGCCGAAACTTACAACATTGTACCTACTTTCGGATCGTGAATTCTAATTAGTCTTTCGAGGCTGGCTGATTGTGATCTGCCCGGCTAGTATGATAACTTATACCGTCACGTTATATGGCTAAAATGTACTGAAACGTCACATAAAACGTGACGGTATAAGCCATCATACTAGCCGGGCCGTTAACATTAAATATCAAAATATTATTCTAATTAATTTTATATCTAGTTTAGAAGCGTTTCGATTTAGTCATTCTCAAAGGCACAGGAGTTTGGTTGTTCTTCTTCAAAACTGAGACCATAGAGAACTTAAGTAATATGCTCGATGTTCTAATAGGCTTCTAAAGAAGTTGGGCTTAAGCAATGACATTTTAAGTATAGATACGTTACCCGCGTACCTAAAGTGTGCCGCTATAAAGACGCTAAACATCACCTATTGGCTTCAGTCGCTCCCGGGCAAGCGAGAGAGGCGAATGTTGACACGAGTTCCCGCCAACAACGTAAGTGACCTTAAAAATGCCGTCAAGCGTGTTGCGTAAGTGCACTAATTATACATACAAACGTTCTAAGGCAACAGGCGTCACATACCACAAGTAAGTAAGCTGAAATTATGTTATTTTTTCCATTTTATCCTTCAATTTACCAAACATGACGCCATGAAGACGCTGTCTCAGAGAAAGAGACTACCTAGTGTCGTTTGCAATGAGAGTGATAAAGACAAACAGACTGCGAACATAGATTAATGTAACAGATGCGTCATACTAAATCACATTCAATTCTAGATTATATGGGTTACATAGTCAACAACTTACTGCCCTATTTATTTCTTCGGGTTTATTTAGAAGAAAATAATGCTGTAACTATTAAATGTTAATTTTTAAAGTATATCTCTGAGTACCAGTGACGAAAAGTGAAGAGTGTCCTTTCTTGTATCCTACACGAGGTCGGTCTGTAAGAAGTTTTTGTTGCTTGACAGAAATATAATCGATTGACATCAACAGGTATGAATTTTTTTTTGACAAGATTAGTTTTGCTGTCTGTACATTTATTCAAAAATCCGTGTCCGAGTCAATTATTTTCTAATTCTTTGACGTGCCTGCTACGCAAACGACAACCCGATAGCGGTATTACCATTACTTACACTAGCTATCATCCGTCGATTAATAGGTAGAAACAGTTTGCACCTTCTGCCTAGTGTTAGTTTCTTTAATCTGTGTCAAACGTGCGGTGATTGGTGTTCCGGGTGAAGGCTGTCTCTTTCTTATGTATTATTTTGATAAAGCTATCTCTTTTACGCTTTCGATGAAGTGTGCGTACTGTAAACAATAAAACAAAATGCGAATGTGTGATGCCGCGATGTTGGAAGCACTCACTGACCACTTAACCCTATAGACACCGCTTCATAGAACTTTGTCTTGAATCTCAAACTGCCAAATTGGCGGGGCGCGGGGGGCGACAAGTGCACTGTGATTGGCTAGTACAAGGTCAACGAGCAATCACGTGTACGGTGCGTGACGCGCGCCATTTTGTGTAGTGATGGGACACACTCGAAAAATATACTGCAGAATATAAGTGTAAATTTAAGTTTTTAATTGGAATCAATAAAAATACAAACAGCAATTTAAATTGTTTTTAATTCAAAGACACTAACTAAATATAAATGCATATTGTTTAATGTACAGTGGAGGAATTTGATTTCTGGGCCACTTCGTACCTTGTCACAGTGTCAAGTCATATGAGATTGTCAGTCATTTGATTTTCACTGTGACAAAGTACGAAGTGGTCCAGAAATCAAATTCCTCGCCTGTACAGTCGGTAGAGTATACAGTAAGGTGACTTGACACAGTTCATATGTTATTCCTATCTATCCTATGGTATGGTAATAGGAATAAAAGTATAAGAACAATAATCATAATCATTAACACATAAAAAAATTAATGCAAATACAAATAAATAAATAAATATTAGGGGAAATTTTTTCCACAAATCGAACTAGTCCCACAGTAAGCTCAATAAGGCTTGTGTTGGACGACGATATATTTAATAGATATATACCTATACTTAAATACATAGAAATCGTCCAAGTCTCACGAACAAATGTCTCTGCTCACCACAGAAACAAATGCCCTTACCGGGAATCGAACCCGGGACCATTAGCTTCGGAGGCAAAGACACTGCCAACTAGGCTAAACCGAAATACAAGGAAAATATAATATGCTATTGACTCTTAAAGTGTATTAATTTCGTGTATTGGCTATGTGCACGTCTGAAACGTCAAAAGTCAAAGGTCCCGAGACAATGTCAAAACTCAGAGATGTCAAATAATGACACATGAATATTTTATTTACTTTAGTAAACGAGAAAGACCCCGTATTGGAAATTTTACTGAAATAAATAAGAGAATAAATAAATACATACAAACGAAACGAATCGTAGGAAACCGTTAAGAAACCAATAGAAAACGTGAAAGTAAATTTGACAGTGGTCCCCGGTAAGTACACATTTCTGCCATGGTGTGCGCTACGATCGCCTAGCTTACCTCCACCACCTACTTCGCACATAGCCAATATGCGTCTAATAGCAGAGATTATAGATATTAAAGAGTCATGTTTCTCATTATTATTAACTTATGTATCGTTTTTTTTTCAGGATTAATATCTTTAATAAGTAGCGATGATTTTTCTCTAAGATTACAACTATCTGTTCATCTGCGGTTTAGTAGTTTAGACGCGCAGAGACAGATATACAGACAGAGTGACTTTCATATTTGTAGTATTATAGTTAGGATATAAATTTGATTTGAACACACTTTTATGTATTTATAATTGTACATATGCATGTAACATAAATTTCCATTATTTAATTCAAAAATATAAGTTTCTTCTGTATCCTACGTATATTCACCATAATTTAATATTGTTTCACGAGTATCAGTTAAGTACGTAAGTTTAAATAATCAATCAGTCACATCACTACTTGAGACTTCAATGGTTAGACAAAGACAGAATTACAAAAATTAGTAAGCGAAAGAAAGAGACAGACATTGAAAGACATCAACGCGTTGCCAGGTTTACAACCTTTACTTGATAACCTTGACTTTTTAATTATTATTGTTTTATCGTGGTAAAACAGTAAAAAATAGCTTACCTGTGGAATGAAATCCCATCTTTTTGAAGACTAGATGTCTTGCTACGCTTTCCACACAATTTAACCATACAAAAAGGCATATTTAGAGCACTTTATAAGCCAAGTAATGCGTCGAATATTGCACGTTACTTCGTCAACGATCGGCCGCATACTAAGAGCATATTTGGGGGCGTGTTGACCACTTGACGTTTTTTGAGCTTAGGCTTGGCTTACGCGGACGCCCTTGTAAGCGGGGTCTATAGGGTAAGTGGTCTGTGGAAGCACTTTTTGCGCTTGTAATGTTCGAGCATAACCTATCTATACTTAAAATATCATTGGGCTTAAGATGAACATGGACCAAACGAAGATCATAACTAACGTCCATGT
This sequence comes from Notocelia uddmanniana, assembly GCA_905163555.1. Lineage (NCBI taxonomy): Eukaryota > Metazoa > Arthropoda > Insecta > Lepidoptera > Tortricidae > Notocelia > Notocelia uddmanniana. The sequence goes on along the minus strand of LR991058.1, from coordinate 25,506,467 downwards.
ACCTATGCAGTATGTACTCCAGTTAAGATCAGAGACTCTACGCTCAAAGTTGTGTACTGTCCCTGAGCCTAGGACAAACAGTTCAGTTGGGCAGGAGCAATTTCGAGATCAATTTTCAAAAATGACTTGGCTAGGTGGCGTTCAGGAGATGCAATATCTTTTCGTCGTGTATCGATTATCCTCTCGTCAACAGTTAAAGCAGCCAGTGCGTGTTGATATTGATGACCTATGGCTTCGAAAAAGGCGGGTCAAAGTCACTCAAAGAGCGATGAAGAGGGCTATGGCCTATGCTCGAAGTTACCTTCCGAATACGCATATTCTATCCCGTGGCTTCGCTTGCATTCTTCGTAGTACGTCGACGCGGCGAAGCCGCGTGGGTAACTAGTTTACTTTATTTTGAAGATTTTAAACTCAATAACAACCTTCTTCTGTCAATATAAATGGGGACAATATTCTTCATGTGGGGTTACCCACAACAACTGTCAAATTATCTCCCAGCTCTTTCGGTGATACGCACGGATCTATAGTTTAGGTATAGATCCGTGGTGATACGCTAAGGCTAGTCTATAGTTATCCTCTTTCTACGTTGGCTGTCAACTGCCAATGCCAACTTACCAAGCCGTCGTTGAGTTGAGGGTTGTCATGTCAGCATAGAGGAAATTATTATATACCATGTCAGTAGCTAGGTCGTAGTATCTCTTATTGTCGTATTGGTTTGTGGCTAGGTCGCTCTCACGTCGCTCTACACTTGGTATCGACTCGGTCAATCAATTATAGAAAATAAATTATTGCAATTAATCTCAATATACGTCATTGTAATTAATAATAACAATTCAAACAAACTTATGGTGAGAACCTAATAAAGAAAGTGCTTTACGAAAACCCCTCTCGAAAATTTATCTCGGCGGAGACTGATCGATTTTTTATGTATATAAATATCAAGCATTCTAGTCCAGAGGGCCTACCGCGAACTGAAAACGAAGTATTTCCCTCTCTGTCGTTCGAATGGGCAACTATGACAGAGAGGGAGATACACGAACTTCGTTTTCGTTTCGCGACAGCTAAGTCTAGATAAACCCATATTCATAAAAAGTCAATCAAATCTATTTTAGTTAAAATGCCATTAAAATTAGTTTGTCCAGGGGCCTTTCAGCTCGAAGTACGATTTTTTCTATGGAAATGTTAGTTTAACTTGTTTGTACCAGATGTCACTGGGTGGTATCTCTATTGCACTTGCATATTGAAGTGACAGAGATGCAGCGGTCGTGCGGTTAGTTCTTACTAAATACACAACGGCGCTACGATCTATGTGGAGTATTTCACTGGTATCTCTATCTCAGTATATATATTGTACTTTGTGAGTTTGTCTTTATCTGACACTTTGATTTCACAAATAAGTTTGTGAGAAAGGAACATTTTTTTTGATGTTAAAACTCGTGACTGAGCTGTAGACATCGAAAATTTTTCTTTTATCAAATTCCAAAATTTCTAAAAACTGACTCAACAAAAAAAAACATAATAATAATAATATTGGGGGACAATCTTACACAAATCGACCTAGTCCCAAACTAAGCAAAGCTTGTACTATGGGTACTAGACGACGATATACATACTTATATAGATAAATACATACTTAAATACATAGAAAACATCCAAGACCCAAGAACAAATATCCGTGAAAAATGCACAAATAAATGCCCTGGCCGGGATTCGAACCCGGGACCTCTAGCTTCGGAGGCAGAGTCACTACCAACTAGGCTAAACAGGTCGTCAAATATGTAAAACATGTTTGGACAAATAAATGTTCCCCATAGGTTTGCTCAACATCTATCAGGTCAAGATTTTCACATGCCTAACTTGTTTTTTCTTAAATTTCATTTGCTATAACGACCAATCGCCATACAAAATAAAAATGCGATTGAATTCAAGAATGAAAAAAAAAGGATTCTACCGAAAACCTAATCTAATCAGGGCATGAGGGCACCCCACTTCCACGTGGTCCTTTTCTGTCGTACTCGTACCTACCCCTAGTGTATTTATATTCCGCGGAGCACAAACTATTTTGATTTATTTATACTTTATTCCACAAAAGAAATTATTACATACGGCATCACTACCAATCAACCATAGGACTGAACAGAAAAATGCAAAAGTAAGTGCCAGGGACAAACTATTAGACTAAAAAAAGCAAAACCCCATTTCTTTGGATTTATAGCTATAAATAAAAGCAACTTTGTTGTAAACCTGAAGTATTTATTTAAAGAAACCAGTATTTATCGTAATGACAACATTTGTTAGGTTAATTCTACAGAATTTAGTTCCTTACTCTTTAACCGCCTTCGTCTTATATATCAGACAAAGTGACAGTGTAAATGACAACTTCTATTTATGACAGAGTTGAAAATTGCGACTAACTTTTTTTGACATTCTGCGATTAAAGTGTTAATAACACATTTTTATATGTGATATATAAATTATAACACACAATAATACAAATACGTATAGTCAGCGTCATATAGTACGTAACAGCCAAAGTGGCCAAATAATTAGTATAGAATTATTTGGCCACTTTGACTGCTACGTACTCTTTATAGGACGCTGACTGTACTTCGCTTTAGAACCAAATAAGTTAATCAAGTGACATCTTTGACTTGAATTGGCACTTCACTTGACTTTAAACTTCAATGACTTACTTCCATGTAAGTCATCAGATCATCATCATCATTATCATATTAGCCGATGGACGTCCACTGCAGGACATAGGCCTCCCCTAAAGAGTGCTACAATGACCGGTCCTGCGCCACTCGCATCCAGCGGACTCCCGCGACCATTATTAGGTCATCAGTCCACTTTGTGGGGGGCCTGCCCACGCTGCGCCTTCCAGTACGTGGTCGCCACTCGAGAACCTTTCCGCCCCAACGGCCATCGGTTCTACGTGCCATGTAAGTACAGAAAAAAAAGGAATAATAAATCAAGAAAAATGCCAATACACGGACTGGCGTTCCTTCAAAAATAAGAAGCATATTGTAGATGTTTTAATACGAAGACGTATCTGTGCCGTCCAAAGGCACTTGAGTCCTATATTTAACCCTTCACCGGCAACTACAGAAACCTTGCGCATCTCTTTAGTCATTGGCAGTCATTTACCCCCTCTTTCTAATTTGCACAGTGTAAGTGAGACAAGAGTTGCAGTCTCGCACATGTCGCGACTTGGCACCAAGTGTTAGTACGGTTGATAAATTGCTTAAGAGGGCGCAGTACGCTCGGTCTGGCTCGGTTCTCCACACAAACGTATTTACCCTCTCATTTTAAAACGCCATGATAGAATAACACGAAAATTTGTATACACAATGGGATCATATTTAGGTCGGAAATTAGTTTCTGTTGCTAGAAATTGTAAAAGAAATTGTAAAGAGTTTTTTAGGGCTTGTATGAAAACTTTAATAATCGCTGTATTTTTTCAAGCAAGAAAAACTATGCTCCGACCTAGAAATGCCGGATCCCATTGTGTATACAAAGTTTTATGTTATTCTAGCATGGCGTTTAAAATGAGAGCATAAATACGTTTGTATGGAGAACCGAGCGTACTGCGCACTCTTAAGCAGTTAAGCTTTAGACCTTAATTTTTTCTTACAGGAAAGACGTAAACCAAAATCTCTGTATAACCAATTTGTCAAATTTCGAATCCAGAGAAGTGTCATTCCACTATCTAGCACAAGGAGTACAAACTAAAACTGAAAAGTGTAATTTAGTGTAAATGCAATAAAACGTGTTAAGGAACTACATATATCTGCGCGCTTAATTTCAGTAAGGCAATAAAGGCGTGATCCGAGCGCCATAATTATGAACATTAATATACAAGATAACTTAAAATCAACTCTATCGACTTAAATATTAGTTAAATTTGCACTTGGAAAAATCCATCTCAGGATGTTGTTCCATGAATCTGAAAATAAATAAAGACTTGTTAGACTATAAAACACAAACATAGACTGCTGAAAATAAATTGTAAGTAGGTATCATTACTTTCTGTTGATTGGCTTTGTCACACTTGTGTAAAATACAAAAGGTTGCTACCATATCAAATTTTCCACGACACGTTTGAATAAGGAATCTGATGAAAGAAAGGAATGAAAATAGTATGAATAAAAAAAACTTCAGTTACTAAGAATTGTTCTTGTTGTTACATTGATATTCCTGAATTACAAATTAGCTTCTGTATTGCAGACAAACAAGCCGTGCATATCTCAAGTGCTGTTAACCAAAACAGAGGCAAACAAAACAAAGAACGAATGAATCAATATTCACCAAAAACTTGGGGGCCAATTCTCGGGTTCTATCGAGATGATCTCTATTCGAGATTCCATACAAGTGACTCTACCATTCCATACAATCTCACGATAGACATGCATTTCGCTCGGACCGAGAATTGGCCCCTTGTCTTTAGACTTACTTTTTGAGTACATCTTGCTTCTTTTGATCATCGCTGGTGGGAAGGCCCATTTCCTTCTGCCTTTGGTCGTACATCATCTTCTCGACTAGCCCGCGCGTCTCTCCGTCCAGATCAGATAGTTTTGATGGTTCTGAACGAGTACAACGATATATAAACAAACTTAAATAGAAGAATTAAATACAGAAACAAAAAAAGATAAAAAACATAAGTTTTCTTTTCTGTGGACAATTACGTCAGGCTTGTGTGTATTTGTATTTATACAGGGTGGGCCCTGTTCCTGGAGCAAAAAAATTAACGGTCCACTATTGAGCGAGCGAGCAATTATATCCAAGTGGTCCCAGTTCAAAAAATAAGTTTTTTCTCATGTTTTTTTTCGTCAAAGATAGCTTACGCGTATTTTATTAATCTTTTGGAGTGATATTAATAACTATTCATTAAAATCCCAAAAAAAAACAAATTTTCAAAATCTATTATGATACTACCTAAAAAACTGCATTGACTGGCGCGCTATAATCTCGTGGGTCAAGATCCATTACTGAAATAAAATAAAAACAGGGACACAGGGAGTTCCCACGGATGCTCTAAGGAAACCGCCTTTTAAATATTTGCTCCTATTACAGGGCCCGCTTTGTATACATTTATGCAAGAGGATATATTGTCATGAAAATAATTTAGTCACTATTAGTTGAAAACTACAATTAGTTGCATACTCTATTCGTTACTTTCTCCGTTTTTTTTCTCCTCTGCTCCTATATTTATTTCTTGTCATTTTAAAACATTCTGCATATTCATTTAAAGAAATGCGGGGGCCCGCATTGCGGGGTGATATTACATTAAAAAAACCGGATAACGACTGCGGCTACGTGTTAGACAAGAATAGCGTTGATTTCAAGTTTAGTCTGTACTATTTTAACGTTATAGTTATTAATTTCTGTTCGGTTCGGTTCGGGACGACTACAGTAAATTGCAAAACTATTTTTTCACTCTATACTAAGGCTAATATAACAATCTGCAATTACATTGCCAACAACCTTTCCGCGTTTGATTACATGGATGAAGCTTACAATTATATTTAATAACAATTTTGGCACGGAATATTCACCTGGGTTGATTTTCTTGGTAGATATTTCAGGATCAGTCGTGACCAATCTGCTCCACCAATTCATTTTGTTCACCTAGAACAAAATAACGGCACACTGAGTAAATGAGTTGGTCATTAAATTTGATTGGAGACTAACACTGTTTCGCGTAAATTACGAGTAATGTTGAAAATAAATTAGTCTCACAGAAAACTGTTACAAGGTGTTTTGAGTTAATTAAAAATATGCTGGTATTTTCGTAAAACATGAAAAAAGAACGCCTTACGGTGACAGACACGTAAGGTTAGACTAATGAGGATGGCTTTTAGACTAAATATGAAAGGTTAAACTGACAGCGAGCGCGGGAAACAATGGTGTCTTAGAATACTTTCCACCACAGAACGGTTACCTAAATATGGTCAAGAGTAAATATAATGGGTACACTTTGTATCGAATGTACTTACGAACTGACCCGTTGTAAGTACTCCTGGAGTGTATTTAAAGCTTTTATTTGACTTTAGAAAGAGTTTGTCGACATTTAGTTAGAGACAACGTCCCGTTAGACGTATTATTAAAACGCATTAATTAAACGTCGTATTTTTCATCGTTTGAAACCAGCGCATAACGTTACCTACATTGTTGAAATTACAAGCACCTCCAAACGGTTTTAATGACTTTCATAAATCGCATGCAACAGGATTATTTGTCACAAACTTTAATATTCATACTCATTTTATTGACAAAATATAAAATTTTACATTTTTTTTTTTTTTTTTTTTTTATTAAAAATGGGATTGCTCTTGGCCAGCATCTAGCCAGGGGGCAAAGATGAGGCCGACGATGAAGCGAGCTCACCCAGAAGATGCCTATTCACTCGTGCCTTAAAAAGGTCCAGGTTATATGAACTCGGAAATACAGACGCCGGCAGAGAATTCCAAACCTTAGAAGTGCGCATTATAAAAGAAGATGCAAAGCGCTTGGTTCGAACTAGAGGAATTTCGACCAGGTAAGGATGGTAGCCAGCCGTACGTCTGGATGTCCGATGGAAGAAGGGGGAAGGCGGTATGAGCTCATGGAGCTCCTGAGCACACTCACCGAAGTACAGTTTGTAGAAGACGCACAGACATGCTACTTTGCGTCGATGTGCTAAGCTCTGCAGCTTATTTCCCACTACCGTACTGCCGCCAATGAGCCTCCTGGCTCTGCGGTCCACCGAGTCGAGTGCGGCAAGTTGGTACTTAGCCGAGCCATCCCAAAGGTGACTACAATACTCCATGCAAGACCGGACTTGGGCTTTATATAAAGATAGAAGCTGCCCAGGGGTGAAGTATTGCTTGACCTTATTTAGGATGCTCAGCTTTTTGGCCGCTGTTCCGGCTTTGGACTCGATGGTAGTGCCGAAGTTAAGGTTTGAGCTTAACGTCATGCCAAGCAGCTCGAGATCGTTGGCTACAGACACGGTTGTACCTCGGAAAGTAGGAGCCAGATTGAATGAGCTCCTTTTTGCGGTAAACAGACACGCTTGCGTTTTGGTGGCGTTGAAACTAACCAGATTGTTATCACCCCATTGGGAGACAAGACTTAAGGTTGAGTTAATTCGCTCTACCATTGTCTCTCTCTCAGACTGAATTTCATCACGACCAGCCCCCGTGCTGGACAAATATCTCTCCATGACCGTACTGTCATCTGCGTATGCGACCACTCCTGGTAGAAGAAGGTCGTTAATATGAAGCAGGAAAAGGGTCGCGGAGAGAACAGATCCCTGAGGGACACCGGCATCAATGGCCATGAGGTCCGACGAGCAGCCATCAATGACAACTCGGATTGACCGCCCGCTCAGGAAGTCAGATATCCAGCTACAGAGGCCAGAAGGAATACCGTATGCAGGAAGCTTGCGAAGCAGACTAGCATGCCAAACCCTGTCAAAAGCCTTCGAGATGTCAAGAGACACGGCAAGAGCCTCACCGTGTTTCTCGATGGCCTCGCCCCAGTAGTGCGTAACATACACAAGAAGATCCCCAGTGGAACGGCCCCGGCGAAACCCATATTGCCGATCACTGAGAAGGTCGTTAGCTTCAAGGTAAGTCAGCAGCTTACTGTTCAGAACTCTCTCCATAACCTTACAGAGTATGGAGGTAATGGCGATAGGACGATAATTGCAGGGATCGGCACGACTACCTTTCTTGGGCACTGGTTGCACATTGGCAAGCTTCCAGGATGCCGGTACGGTATTCGTCTTGAGAGAGAGACGATACAAACGTGTAAGAACAGGAGACAACTCGGGACCACAGTGCTTCAGAACCCTTGCAGGTATACCATCAGGCCCACTAGCTTTGTTTACGTCTAGACTCAGCAGTGCTCTACGGACCTCTTTGTTATGAATCGTGACCTCAGACATCGAGGAGCCACATTGAGGTATTGATGGTGGTAGATGAGAGCCAGTGTCCAGACGCGAGTTACTGCCAAACAGAGAGGCAAATAGATTGGCCTTCTCTAATGCGGTGAAAGCCAGCGAGCCATCAGGCTTCCGCATGGGAGGAAGCAACGGACGACAGAAATTGGTTTCGATCGATTTAGATAAGGACCAGAACTGCTTACTACCTGGGGGGTAGGTTGCTAGTCTGGCCCCTATTCTACGGATGTGATCGAACCGAGCCTTACGGATCACCCTTTTGCAAGATTTGGCGGCTAAGTTGAATGCCCTCTTCTTAGAACGAACCCTTCGAGCTCGAATTTTGCGGTCACGAGCTTGAACCCAGGCCTGGTAGGCAGACTCTTTGCGGGCCTCAGCACGCGCGCAGTCCGCATTGTACCATGGCCGGGCTTTGTGACCGAGCGGGATGTCAGAGAACGGAATAAAAAACTCCATTCCCTGCCGTATCACGTCAGCAATCGCGTCAGCGCAGAGCGAGGGGTCGTTCGAAGAAAAACACATTTGCCGCCAAGGATAAGACGCAAAGAAGTGCCGCATCTCATCCCAATCTGCTGACTCGTATCTCCAAACTCTCCTTGTGCCTCTGGGGCTGTCATCAGGAGGAGATCGGATCGATACGGACTTCACCAGACAATGGTCGGATGACCCTAGGGGGGCGGAAACCGACACGGAGTACTGGTCTGGATTAGTTGTCAGCAGAAGGTCAAGGCAATTGGGTGTATGTCCGTCAACATCAGGCACCCGCGTCGCAACGTTCACCAGCTGGGTGAGATCTAGCGTCAATGCAAGTTTGCGCGCCTCTCTCCCGGCGTGGTCGGTTTCCTGGTACGGGAACAGCCACTCACTATGGTGTGCGTTAAAGTCCCCCAGGAAGACTAGTTCCGCCGTGGGATACCGCTGTTGGGCAAGATCTGCCGTCTCTATAAGGTGGTCAAAAAGTCTGGTTGTCTCCTGGTTACCTTTGTGCGAACGGTAGATACAAGCATAGACAGTTTTGTCTATTCCTGTATCCACCATAATCCAAATGGTAGAAAACCCAGTACCTTCAAAGCAACGGAGACGCAGACAGCAAATGTCATCACGCACGTACACACAGACCCCAGCGTGTTTCCTGAATCTGTGTTCAAGTGAGTACCCCGGGTAGTTGAGGTACGACGTGTCTGACGGTGTCGCTATCTGCGTCTCCGTGAGAAAGAATAGGTGCGGCTTCTCGGTCTCAAGGTGGTGATGGACCGGATCGATGTTGGAGTGCAATCCTCTGATGTTGGACAGGTGCACTTTAAATGGGAGGAAGTGCAGCCGTTTTTTAACTATATTCTTTCTCTTACTTTGCTTACTTTACTACATTTTATCACAAAAAAAAAATTCAAGTATGCTATAGGTTACATTAGGAAACTCATTATAAATGAAATAGAATAATAAACCACCACCACCACCACCATATCAGCCCTAGGACGTCCACTGCTGGACATAGGCCTCCCCCAATTTCATGGGGGGTAAATGCCATAATCGCCACGCTTGGCATGCGGGTTGGCGATCGCAGTATCTCCACCGAATAATAAACATCAGTTAAATATTCGACTATTATCTGTTTTATTGTACTTAACTGTGACATTTCGGCTAACTGATAGGATGATTCGAAAAAGAGTTCATTTTACTACCAGTAATTAATCTAGGGTTTCGACGCCAAAAGGTACAAAATTGTACTCTCTGCTAAGGTACTTACACTACCGCTCATAAGTATTTAGGCACCCATACCTCTTTCGATACATCTGTATACAAAAATGACTTCCAGAAATACACTGCCAAGTCAGAGTGCCTTGACAGTTTTGCGTGCATTATGCATTTTTTATTTAGCTGACTTATTGAGCCTTAAATCGGTGCCAGAGACCCCCCCTTTAAAAGAAAAGTGTAGTGTGTTTGTATGAACCAGCAATTAGTAGTTATTTAAGTCATTGCAAAAAGAAAACTAGGCATGAGTGCCTAAATATGTATAAAATAATAATAATAATTTCAAACTACAACTACGACAATATTTGTTAAATACTCAAAAGGCAGGTACCTAAACACTTAAATCTAACACAATAGTTTTTACGTGATTATGTTTATATATAATATTCGCACGAAAGAACATGATAATACACATATGTAAATTTTACATAACGATATTGACACCTCATGCATAGTAGTATCCAGAAATACATCTCTTTGTATTTTGACTCTTATTGTTTAGCTTTAAGAATATGTATTTTTGTGTTGTGGTTAAATAAAGTTTGTATCTATCTATCTAAATACTTATGAGCGGTAGTGTATTATTTACTAAAGGTATGGGTGCCTAACTACTTATGAGCGGTAGTGTATTATTTACTAAAGGTATGGGTGCCTAACTACTTATGAGCGGTAGTGTATTATTTACTAAAGGTATGGGTGCCTAACTACTTATGAGCGGTAGTGTATTATTTACTAAAGGTATGGGTGCCTAACTACTTATGAGCGGTAGTGTATTATTTACTAAAGGTATGGGTGCCTAACTACTTATGAGCGGTAGTGTATTATTTATCCGCCAGTTCCTCGGGTGAACTTGGCTGGACACGCTGACGCGTGTCTAGATTTCGCTTTACAGTTTCGGCGTAACAACTAACCTTCTCCAAATTGACAAGCAGGTTCCGTCCGTCCTGGAGGACCCACGTGGACTCCTCCATCTTGACGTCGGCATCGAGCTCGCCGTCGATGATCAGCGGCTGGCCCTTGATGCCCACTTTCAGGTGCTTCTTCGAGATTACCACGGTCAGGTCGCGAGGCCTCAGCACCTGACGGAGCGGGACTCGGAGCTATGGGCCAAAGAGAAGTCATTAGAGATTCATTCATTTAATCTTTATTGCACAAATAACATGACTACAAAGGGCGGACTTAATGCCATGAGGCATTGTCTACCAGTCAATCATAGGGCCAAAACAGAAACTAGTAAAAGTGGGTGCATTGAGTGAAATAAAAAGAAAACATGAAAAGTTTAATAAGTTTAGAAGTATTAATACCTATAAATATTTCATAAACTACATGTACACACATTTGGAGCGCTCGTGGCCCAGTGGCACCCGCGTACTGCGTGCGGTATGCGAGGTTAAGCAATGTCGGGCGAGGTCAGTCCTTAGATGGGTGACCGCTTTGAGTGGTTACTGAGTGCTCCCGTGCTTTGGAAGGCACGGTAAGCCGTTGATCCCGGTTGCTGTCTTTGACAGCAGTCGTTAAGCCAATTTAAAGGGCCTCCGGACGGCTTGAGAACTTCTAGCAGTCAAGTTGCCCACTCACTTGACAAGCCTATTCCCAAGAAGGTCAGGTTTCCCCCTCGGGTTGAAAGGTCAGATGGCAGTCGCTTCCGTAAAAACTAGTGCCTACGCCAATTCTTGGGAATAGGTAGCGGACCCCAGGCATTCTTCAGGATGCAACTGTACTGGGAATAACGCTAGGAGGATGATGACATGTACACACATTTACCAGGAGATGAGAACTACAAAATAATTAGTAGTAATAATTAGAGATGTAAATTATTTAGTAAAGGATTTTTTTTGCAGTCTTTTATTGCCGACTATCTTTTTTCGACAGTCATCAACTACTCGTTGAGACGGTTCCAACGAGCTGAAACACGACGGGATTACCTTGTGTAATTTAGGAGTTGTCATGGCTATCTTCTGTCTCCATGACCAGATCAGCGCGGTGGTACCATAATATAGCGTTGTCACTGATCTTACTAAAGTATGCCACATTTCAGCTCATAGGTTGGGGATAAGTGGTTTAAAATTCAGTTGCAAGTTTTGACCCGAACATCCTGGACCCGGGTATGTCTTATAACTACGACCAAGACCACCGTGAGATGGGCAGTTGCACCCCTGGAGTGCGAAAGAGATACTGCGATCGCCAACCCGCATGCCAAGCGTGGCGATTATGGGATTTACCCCCCATGAAATTGGAGAAGGCCTATGTCCAGCAGTGGAGGTCCTTCGGCTGATATGGTGGATACATACAAATAATAAACATTTCAAGTTAAAAAAGCTTGTAATTACGGTACTGCTGGCCGCTTGACCGATTCGTGAGACAATAGCCAGTAATGAGTAGGTACAGTCAACATCGAAACTGGCTACAGGATAAGATTAGAAGAAGAAGAAGAAGAAGTTATTTATTTAGCACATAAAAACCATTACAAAAGAGAAACATAATTTTAAAAACTTAGTGCTAAAAAGGACGCTCACTCAGCATGTTGTCACGGAATCCGTGACGCTGATTTTCAGTGAGTGCCCCAAAACTAAAAACTAAACAAACATAAAAACTAAACAAACATCAATTTTATAACTTTTAGGCATTGTAGTTTACCTAAAAGTTACAAAAGTGACCTGCATATAACCTTAAAACTAGCGGGTAACATCTCAAAAAATAGTGTCCAAATAGCTAAACCCAATACAAATAGATAAGTGATAAGTTTATAATTTTACGTGTAGGTACAATGATAAATATTTATATATAATAATAATAAAAAATGAAGTTCATTTCAAGAACGACCAAAAACTCTCTGACTATTAAAAGCTCTCTGACTTCTTTATATGTGTAGCTATTTCTGATACTAAATGTACCATTAAGTGAGTTTCGACCGAACGGTTGTCATATTCGTATCATAATATAACATTGTCTTATTTGAGATAGCAAAAAAGAATGGCCGCAAATATACCCGTAATTGGTCTATTTATGTCATAAAATTACAGATGGCGTGACACGAGAGACCATAGCAACAAGTTAAACGAGAATATATTACCTACAAGAAAAAGGTGATTGATTAGCTCTTGCAGTTAGTATTTTCAACAAAACATTGTGCGTATGACAGCCGACAACTTAGTTTAATTTATCAACTTAAAACGTAAAAAATCTGACTTGACAGCAGTCATATACACCAAGCTTTGATAAAAACTGTGTACAGTGAACTCCAAATTAGGCAATCTAGTTTGACGGATGAGAATGTTGTCAGGAATAGGAAAAAATATATAGTCATAGATGTATATCAATAAAATATCATAGATAAAACGTTGTACAGTCACCAGCAAATTTGTCTGAGGATAATGAAAATATAGGTGTCACATTTACCAATTTTTTTTTCTATATTACTCGCACCACTAACCACTAATGTTTATGTAGAAAATTACCAATGCCAACCTACATATATACATGTTGCTTAGTGCTGTTGATATCAATATATATATAAAAAAGAATGACTCTGCCCCCTTATTCACAAACCGACTGTTCCTCACCTGTCATCTCACCCGTTTCTATATGGAAACTGTCAAATGTCATTTGTCAAATTTTGACAGTTTCCAAATAAAAACGGGTGAGATGTTAGGTGAAGACAATTCGGTTTGTGAATAACACCCCTGGGTACCAGCAATTTTGCCACTGATTAAACTTAATTCTTTAAATCAAATTCGGTTCAGTAGTTGCGTATTTATTACGAACTATGTTTTATACATTACACTTATGTAGTATTAATCACATTTATTAGTTAAGTCGACCTAAGCAGTGGTTTTTAATAAACGGTAATAATTTAAAACATCACACTGTAGTGTACTTTAGTCGGCTCATAAGTTCTGTCATATACATAGTATCAAATAAAAACAAAAGTTTAAGTTTATTCCGTATAATTTGTACAGCGTTTGAAAGCTTATAAACTAGAGAATCTAAATGTATAACATTTATTCAAAATGACCGCCATAATTATCTACACAGGCTTGAAGTCTGCGTGGCCAGTCGTCAATGGATTCACGCACCACTTTCATGTCGATATTGGCCACTGCCGTAGCAAGGGATTTTTTCAGCGAGTCTAGATTTGCATGAGGTTTTGAGCACACCTTTTCCTCTAAATACTGCCATATTTTATAGTCTAACGGATTAAGATCTGGGCTAGAGGAGGGCCAATCTTCATGCCGTATAAAGTCGATTTTATTGGAGGCGAGCCAGGCTTGTGTAGACTTTGCCTTATGGGCTGAAGCAGAGTCCTGCTGGAAAACCCAATGCTGGTTTAGAAACATCGTATGGGATAGTGGTTTCACAATATTAGTCAAAACCGTGTCTTGGTACACTTTGGCACTAGTTTTTACTCCTTTCTCACAAAAATGCATACTAGTGACGCCCGCATAAGAAACTCCCAGCCAAACCATCACAGATGAAGGGTGATGACCTCTTTGAATACGGAGAATGCTATTAGACGCTTCTTTACTATTGCGAGCGTACACTCTATCATTTTGTTTATTACAGTTTTCTTCTATGTCAAAAATTTTCTCGTCCGAAAACAGTATACAACGAACACTCTTTTCACCGTGTTTCTGCTCAAACCCATCTGGAGGGCCATAACTTTTTGTTACCTAGCGGGATTTCTGGCAAAGCGTGCCCTAATTGCTTGTACAACCGCTGGAGTCCTAGCTGTACGCGGACGACCGCTTCTTTTCTTGTCATTTAAAATAGAGACCTCACTGTATCTTTCTATGGTACGATACACAAATCTTAGAGAGAATTTTAAATTTTCAAGTAGCTTAAAAATTTTAGTCGGCGAGTGTCCACAACGATATAGTGCAATTATTGCGGTACGGCTATCTTTAAGCGTCCACTCCATGTTAAAGAAAACAGAAAATTGCAAAATTATACTACTCAAATATTTAATAAAGATTCGAAATTCAAATGCACAACGGTTTTTGTTTTAGGAGTTCCAAATTTAAATTTTAAAGGCCAGCTCATATGTTCTGTCACTGGCTGGAGTGCTTAATCAAGACCTGAGACTTCGTGCTTATAAACGAAAAACTGGCCATCTTCTCAATGGTCGGCTTAAAGCTTTAAGGCTTAAAAGATCTAAAGCTTTATTGAAGAAGTACGCTAAAAATAAGCATCGTCGTATACTGTTTTCGGACGAGAAAATTTTTGACATAGAAGAAAACTGTAATAAACAAAATGATAGAGTGTACGCTCGCAATAGTAAAGAAGCGTCTAATAGCATTCTCCGTATTCAAAGAGGTCATCACCCTTCATCTGTGATGGTTTGGCTGGGAGTTTCTTATGCGGGCGTCACTAGTATGCATTTTTGTGAGAAAGGAGTAAAAACTAGTGCCAAAGTGTACCAAGACACGGTGTTGACTAATATTGTGAAAGCACTATCCCATACGATGTTTCTAAACCAGCATTGGGTTTTCCAGCCGGACTCTGCTCCAGCCCATAAGGCAAAGTCTACACAAGCCTGGCTCGCCTCCAATAAAATCGACTTTATACGGCATGAAGATTGGCCCTCCTCTAGCACAGATCTTAATCCGTTAAGACTATAAAATATGGCAGTATTTAGAGGAAAAGGTGTGCTCAAAACCTCATGCAAATCTAGACTCGCTGAAAAAATCCCTTGCTACGGCAGTGGCCAATATCGACATGAAAGTGGTGCGTGAATCCATTGACGACTGGCCACGCAGACTTCAAGCCTGTGTAGATAATTATGGCGGTCATTTTGAATAAATGTTATACATTTAGATTCTCTAGTTTATAAGCTTTCAAACGCTGTACAAATTATACGGAATAAACTTAAACTTTTGTTTTTATTTGATACTATGTATATGACAGAACTTATGAGCCGACTAGGTATAGTGTAATAGATCAAGCGGATTAAGGATGTAAGGCGATACTATCAATACGCAAAAATTTGAATGCAAAACCCACCAGGATACGCGGTTGGAAAATACCCAAGTACCTACACGTGATACCACGTATTTATTAGAATATCTGCATAGGTATAGAAGGTGGTATAAAAGTGCCCCTAAAGCGGAATATTATTGTCGATATACATGTGTCTACAAAACCGTTATTAGGCCAATCTTGATGTACGCGTGTGAGGCTTGGACACTCACACAGAAAGAAGAGAGCAAGCTCTTAGTGGTAGAACGGAAGATCTGGCGGAAGATTCTGGGGCCAGCCAAAAGTGATGACGGGAACTGGAGACGTAGGAGGAATAGGAAACTGGAAGAGCTCATGGACATGTTGAACATAGTGGGCGAAGTGAAAGCAGCGCGACTCCGCTGGCTCGGCCATTTGGAGAGGATGGGAGACGATCGGTTAGTGAAGAGAGCGTATGTGGGTCGGCCCAATGGAAAACGTCCGGTTGGTCGTCCCAGATACCGCTGGAGTGACGAGGCCCTCATAGACCTGGCTAACCTCGGAGTTCCCAACTGGCGTGAGGTGGCGCAGAATAGAGAAAACTGGCGCTCTCTTGTGTCTGAGGCCATGATTCTCTTCGGGTCATCGAGCTAGCCTAGTAAGTAAGAAGTATACATGCAAGCTTTATGATTATTGATTATGATTAACCGAAATAATATTCATTTTTATCAGTTCCTTATTCTCACATGCTCATATGCGTCACTTTCTCAAATACCTTTACGAAAATACACCTCTGGTGAGTGGTGAATACTCCAACACTCCCTATCCTTAGGGGTATTTATGTAACAGCTTGTTTTATACTTGTACTCGCAGAATTCCATTGACTATACCATGGCGAAAATAGTTTGCAGTAGGCAGTGATTAGATTATATTCAAATAGTGGTTATAATATGTAATGTATTCGTGCATACTCCAGTTTGAATGGTGACGCGTATAGCGGATACGAATCGAACCAATTCACTGAGGTATTTAAAGGTTAAGGGTATAGCATTTCGATGCGGACCCAGTCGTTTTCGTCGCTGTTGCGTCATGATCTAGTTTGTTATAAGTCATAACTGACGTCAAATCGTTGATCACGTAGGCGACTTGACATTATAGTTATATATGTTGCAGGTTTTACAAGCTTCCTATCTTAGGTAAACATATGTATGCCTTTTTGAAGATAACTTGTAGACTGTTTTGAAATTTTAACAAATTTTACTCTCTCCGTATTAAAAAATAATACATAATAAAGCCAGTCGTGTAAAAAAGTAGTTGCGATATCAAGTTTCAATGTAGGGATGTACTCTATTAAGGTAAAAGGTAAGGAACAAAAAAAAAACATCAGCATTATTCACAACTATAGCTGTCTTTCATGGCTTTGCCCACACGGTAAGGCCATTTTGCATTACTTCTGAAAACCGTGCATAAAGCATTACTATGTTACGCTGGAGAGTAACATAAGTGTTGCACTGGAGTGTATAAGCTAATATATGAAAAAAACTGTTACTTCGTTTTTCGCAATGCCTGTGCAAAAATAAACGGATTAACAGGTAAATTAATTTGAAGAGAGAGAGACTTACGTCAAGATTATGTCAGTAAGAGTCACGAACATATATTCAGATATACCTACTTGTGCTGAATACCGATTATTACCAATTTGACTAATAACCTGTAATTATCAATTCAATTTGCATGTCGTTTGCGAGCGCCAATTTTATCCAATTAAAAATGACATAAGTAAAGTTAGAATGGGACGGAGTGACTACTTTGCACATAAGTCAAGTTAGTTGGCCGAGAGGTGGACAGCGCCGTGTGACCTATGAATGTGGACAGCACAAGGTGTGACCCGGCGTCACAATCGCATGTGTAGAATACGGAATGAACGTTAAACAACAATTATGTTTCACAAGAGGACCGCCACAAAAGAACGCGACCGACGGCGTGATGGCCTCGCATTCCTGGCAAGGACGACGCGCCGACCCCCGCCGCGACCGGACCTGACACTACGATTTGTGACTCATTAACACTAAATTACTCTTTAAAATGTTCCATCTTCACGTAATCGCAAGGCGCCTAAATGACAGCCAAGGTAAATGTAACTTTTCTTAAAAGCTCAGATCAGAGATCAGATCGATGAGTATTTGACAGCGATCAAACGAAGAATGGTCAGAATGCGCAAGGTTTCAAATCAATATTATAATAAACACACTAGGTTAAGATGATCATTTGATTAAAATACGTGGGTATTGGAAATCAATCGGAAGAATGTTTAGCAAGAGGCGGATGCTTAGACATTAAGCAAATTTTTATCAGGTCTATAAATTATGAAATATTATCGATAGCCAATCATTAAGCTAAGGCTAAGTCCGAAATCGATTTTATCAACAATTTGAAATTAATAGACTAAAATAGCTATTGACATCGAAACTAAACAAAAACAACGGAGATTTCTAACTGGCCATGATCATTATTCAGTT
The DNA here is from genome assembly GCA_905163555.1 of Notocelia uddmanniana. NCBI lineage: Eukaryota > Metazoa > Arthropoda > Insecta > Lepidoptera > Tortricidae > Notocelia > Notocelia uddmanniana. Next base: position 25,488,317 of record LR991058.1, on the reverse strand, counting down.
ATGCAAAGGTAATGTATAAAAAAATATTAAGTTAACATAGTTGCGACACAGTTCAATGTCAAAGTTTAAAATAAATGAGACGACACAAAAGGTTTCGCAATATAGGAATTGGTAACTTTCTGAGGAAATCGACTAGTTATTCAATCAATCGAGTTTAAGGGGCTCCACGCGTAATCATCGATTGTTGACGAGTTTTGATTTGATATTCTTCCGTCAAAACTATAGATATGTTTGTAGAACAAATGGTTATCGGTTACGGTCGGTGTCTTTTATGTACATTTGCAAGAGTCGATTAAAAAAACAAGATTTCTTATTTTATATAAATTAGTCAGACATGGTCCAAAAAAGCCCTATTTTTGATATTAATAGCTATTTTGATTATGCACTTTCTACATATAACTGTTCTTTATTGACGTCTCTAACAACTTCAGAGAGATTTTTATGATTAACTCATTTTCACAAAAGTTAGGTCCAAAAAAAAAGTATATTTTGGCCTAAAATTGTCAAAGTTTGATGCCATACATCTCGAAGTAAATTTTTTTGAAGTAAATTTGAGATACTATTTCGGTAAATTTCGTCGTTGTTAATATGATAAACCATAAAAAAGAAAAGGTAGAGTTACAGTTCGACGGCCATTAGGAGCTAGAGCACTTGAGCCGCCGTCTCTACCACGGTATTTTTTTTTTATGAATAATTATATTGTCAGGAATCTCCTAGCCCGGAACATGAGGGCGGCGCGGCGGTCTGAATGCCTGCGGTCAATGGGGCGACGAGTATTAATTTAGCTTTAACTCTATCAAGTGTATGAACTGGCACTGTTAGACCCGTTTCCCGCTGGCATCTAGTCCACAACCTTAGAAACTTTTATAATAACAACATCACCGCGTGATTGCTTGTTCATATTAAATATGTAATTCTATTACGTTTCATAATTTACAAACATCAGACTTAACGCCTACGCGTCGCCGCTAAAAAGCCACCTCAGTCTTTAAAATCTTGTTTTAGACCGCTACATTCAACATCAACAATATCTACGGACAAACTGATAAAAATATGATAATGACAAAAACATGTCTTCAAAGTGAACGTTGTAAATTACTTTTATTCATCATCATCATCATTCAGCCGAATGACGTCCACTGCTGGACATAGGCCTCCCCCAAAGACTTCCACAATGACCGGTCCTGCGCCACCCGCATCCAGCGGACACCCGCAACCCTTACCAGGTCATCAGTCCACCGTGTGGGGGGCCTGCCCACGCTACGCCTTCCGGTACGTGGTCGCCAATAACTTTTATTACTTCGCTCATATTTGATGATTGATGAAAACCATCATTTCACCATGAGGAAGGAAGTAGTTGTCCTGCGAGCAAAGACGACGAAAGATTGTACCTACCTTTATATTACCACGTGTGATTATTACGGAATGTAAAATATTTTTGAAGCTGCATGACGCAGTCGCATTTTAAAGCCATTAAAAATACCACTGTCAAAAAAATCATCCTTTTCACCATGAGGAAGAAAGTAATTGATATGCGGGCAAAGACGACGAAAGATTGTACTACCTTTATATTACCACGGCGAGATGCAAAATATTTTTGAAGCTGAATGAAGCAACCGCAAGCTTTAGTTTCAAAAGTTGAACATATTAAAGCCGTTAAAAAGACCACTGTCATAAGAGGCGATGGGAGGTATGGACGGGAATCTGTGAACAGCATGCAACTGATAGTTTAATGATACAGTAAAGTGAATGATATAATTACAATCCAATTAGCCCGACCAGTGCGTGCGACTGAGAATCAAGCGAGCCTTCATCTTTGTTGCCCAAATGAATTACTCTTACGGACCTTGCGTGGAGCTACTCTATTCATAAAACGTGTTCCACTCGTCCATCATCGCACTGCCAGTATAATCCCTGCGTAAGAACTAATCTTAACCGAAGGCCAAGGCTTAAACTGGTTCCGATATAAGGATGAGTTTGGTGTGTGTTGTTAATAGCAGCCCTGGTGTTATAATGGGTGCCTTCACACGCGCGCCTAATTGCGACCCCGATTTAATGGGAATATGGACTCTACGCAGTCACACCAGTCTTGCATGATAATTGATAAGGTTTATTTTGATTATAGTATAGTGATAGTCAGAAAATAAAAAAGTACCTATCAAGTAATTTTAGAGCTTATGACTTTTTTTCTGATATCAGCAGCTCATGAAGGAACTAACTTTCGTCGCTCAAATCAGCTCCATGGTACCATAATACCATGTCTAATTTGGATAAGCAAATGTGCAATTTTAATCAAAGACATACAATTTTACAAGTAAAGATACATAAAAGCATGTCAATGAACACAATGGCATATAAAATTCCTTATTCATTGTATTAACAAGACTGACCAATATACCAATCACAGTTGGCTGATGTAACGTACCGGTACGTCCACGTATTGATCAGTATTTTCTTTTTAATTAATTGACCGCCAATATTCTGGTGTAATTTAAATTCAAACGAATTAATTAGTTAATAAAATACCACTCGCCCACTATTAGTAATTATCGTCCAAATTAGACTTAATCCGAAGGCGGTAAAGTAATGAAAAAGCCTGCGCCGTGACTCATCCTAAATCAGTTCTCAGTATTCCCAATAAGATCAATATTCGATTCGAGGAAAACAGTGCCATGGGTTTTTTACTTTCAGTCTTCCGATCAAGTTGAAAAATGTAGAAGAAATTTCACAATGTAATAAAATTCTCGCGAATAAGTTCAAGAACAAGCTTCAAGTTAAACGTCATGAAGACTTATTATTATTTATGTTCTGTTAAATAAAATTAGTTTTGTCGTTTTCTCATTCTCACGAATAAGTACGAATAAAAATAAATAAATAAAAATCGTTTTTTTTCTGAACTAATCGATCCAAAAAAATCTAAGATTTCGATAATATGCTCGTGCAACAGACAAAAGAATTTTAAGGGCATCTTAATGAAAACGGTTCGATGTAATAGGCAGGTAAGTACAATCACAAAAGCTTAACCGACCGTTTTAGCTACTGACCTCCGGTTACGCAGACATAAATTCTGAACGGGCTAGCCACACATAAAAAAGAACTGACAGTAGCGGTTTTGGCTACGGCAGGTCAAAAAAGAAAAGCAAACTTTAACTATTTAACCGCTTAATGTCAAAAAAGTTACTCGCATTTTTCAACTCATTACCTACACTGTCACATTGATATATCAGTATCACACCATGGCGGTTAATGGGTTAAGTCGCACTCATTGATGGCGACTTGCTACTAATACTCATGATTGTGCAGCTAATCAAGTGATAAGTAAGAGGTCAGAGTTCGCTAAAAAGTTGCCATTGCAAATCCATTCACCCGTCAAACATGCGGCGCATTTCTTAAACTGTAAGTAAAATTACAGTCTTCCTTTAAAGTTACATTTGTAAGCAACTAATAACGGTACCGGACCGCCGCGGTATTGTCATATAATGTTTCCCGGGACTCCTGTTGGTTTACGAACTCAACTAAAATTGTACGCAAAAGTGAATGACTTGACTTCACAACACAACAAACAATAATCGCCGGCCGCTGCAAACAGTTACTCGTAAAAGACATTGATTCAAGTCTCGCACAAGGTCTGTGATTAGTTTAAAATCTCTAGGCCGTGGATTTTCGCTAACCAAGAGAAAAAATATGTTAACTGAATACACGTAGGTAAATGTCAATCAACTCAACAGTAATCATTTATCGTAACACGAATGAGTCAGAGTAATTGTAGCAAATTATTGGTTAGGTAATTCACACGTTTGTACGGTATAAAGAGACGCCTTGGCCTAGCTGCATATATTTAGCGTTTCAGGAAATTAAAGAATATCAATTTGTATAAATGACCAACTAATGAGATTACTTTGCGTCACATAATGACAACAGGAAGGTTTGCGATCTCTTTAGTACCTAAAGGGTCTACCTGGCGATGGCATTGCTCATGATCAATCATCATCGTTATCTCGTAAGTAACAAACCCAAAACATAGAAAATTGAATTTTAAATCAAGTTTCATTTATGAAGTAGTTTACGCCAAAACTGTGTCGTCGATATGGTGGCGTAGTTTTACTCTCTAAACACGGGTAAGAGTAAAAATAGAATTAAATATTCATGTAATTTCTAATATACACTTCACTATAAACTTGTAATTTAAAATTTGTAGAAGGCAAGAATATTTCAAGTCATTAGGTACTAACTAAATATTGCGATTATTATTATGAAACAAGTAAATAATTTGATTATCCCCAATTGATTGTCCTCAATTTTTTTTTTAAATACTATTTCATTTATTTATGTACAACGAAAATATATACAAGAATACAAATAATTTGATTCATATTGCTATATGATATGACGTTAGACTTTACATGAATTGTCTATAAAGGGTGCAAAGGAGCGCTTAGTAAAAGGCGATTAAAAGGGAGTCAACGGGGTTGCGAGTAATGCGAATGTACTTCGTGGCAGGTGACATGTTTAATTGTCTCGCCCGGGAGATAGACTATACGACTCTTTCTGATTTTCACACCATTTAAAAAATGAGAGCGAGACCGGTAGCGGGCGGGCGCATTGAGGGCTCCAAAGTTTTTGAAAGTTAGCCGCATGCGTGCCGTTACAGACTAGTAAGGGTTCAGACTACCAACTTACGAACCAAAAATATAGACAGTTTGCAAGTATATTTAATCGGTACTTAGCTAGTAGATTTTTTAACGCTTTTTATTTTTATTTTTTATGGCACCTTGGCAAAGTAACGATTTTTGTGTATCCTCCCCAATCCTCCGGTATATATAGATAGCTCACGCAAGCAAACGGCACGAAAAGTAAATTAGCTGTAATAGAATTTTGAGGAAAAAGTAGGTGGAGCAAAATTCTTTTGAGAAGACCTAATAGACCGGTTTAGCTTAGTGGTTAGTTACCCTGCCTACGAAGCTGACGCGTGACGGTCCTGGGTATAAATCCCGGTCAGGGCAAATATTTGTGTGATGAACATGAATATTTGTTTCCGAGTTTTGGATGTTTTCTTTGTATTTAAGTATTTATATTTTTTAAATATATCTTAGTCTATTACCCATAACACGAGCCTTATTGAGCAGAAGACAGACGCGAAAAGGAGGAGTAGCTGGGTTAAAAAGTATGCCATAGAAAATATGAGAGTCGCGACGAAGACGAAGCCACTTGAGTTGCGAATAATAACCAGATACGTGGTCATACTTGCGCAAACCAAATATGAACCTAATAGAGAGATTTTGGAAACGCTCAAGTTTATTTCACTGGTTTTCGGTTAGACCTAGAAAGCAAACGTCAGCATAATCTAATATCGGGAGACGAAAAGATTGGGCTACCGCAATTTTAGTGGCGAGTGGGAACAAATTACGGAGTCAGCGAAGTGAACCTGTTGCATTGCAGCAAACAACTTTCCTAATCTTTGGAAAAGGAATCTTTTTTTATGATTACCATGAGAAAACCGCTAAACAGATTACAACTATATTGCTCAAGCGTTAGGTTTATACCGGAGCATGGCTTTATTATAATTACGTAGGTACGTGGGCTGTAACATGCAGAAGTTATGTGACCAGACATTGCAGAAACTAAACCGTCGTCATATTAAACGTAGCCTCCACCTCCACCTAAGTGCCGTAGCGTCTATAAAATACATAAGTGCCTAACTAACGGTATTCTAAACTAAAATAATAATTTTATACTAAAAATATTGAGGACAAGGAATAAAACATTGTAAATATTTATTACCGTGGTAGATCTAGGGTTCCGTTTTTCGTGCGTGATGTGTGTATGTATGACTCTCTGGCAACCTCTGCAGCTTCAAGAGGTTGATGGATTTTGACATGTGAGATGTCTCTGGAATCCCTTTTAATCGTGGGAGTTATGTAAATCAGCAGTCGGTTTTTTTATATAATCTTTTCTTTTCACTTGTATGATTTTACTAAGATTGAGTTAAATTAAGACGCTCACAAGAACTAAACTTTTGTCTTGTTTCTACAAATCATAAATCAGAAAACAAATGATTAGGAAACTTCTTATAATGATCGTGATGTACTTGTATTATTTATTAATTATGGTCAGTATGATCACCTAACAAAAAATACTTAGGCTGGGTTGCACCAAACCGTCTGTAATCGTAAGCTGTGTTCGTTAAAATTTGAATGTATGGAAAGTTTGAGACGTTTCTATGGGATAACAGCTGCCGGCGCCATATTTAACGTTGATCAGTCTGTGAACGTAAGACGGTGCAACCCAGCCTTACAGATATAGAACTGATTAAAAAGGATTTTCAGATGTAACTACAATAGACATATTTATTTGAGCTGAATTTTTTTATAATCCTATTTTAGGGACAGCGCTCTTTTTCATTTTATAATATATACAACAAACATACAACACACACAACATACATTTTTACATACATATTATTTTCGCTTTGCCAAATCAAATAAGGTTTCGTTAAAATACTGTTAATGTACCACCAAGCGGCCGACCGAATCGACCGAGAGACCGAGCACAGAGTATTTTCCAAAATACAACACTTTAAATTTTAAACCGTACCTAATTGGAACTATGGTGATAGTATTCTTTATGTTTCAAATTTGACGGCAAAAATATTCCGTTAAGGCGAAAGGTAGAGCAAGGCCTTCTCCATACAAAAGTTGTGTTATTCGTTAGTTTTGGCACTACATTATTTAAATTTAAGTTTTTGCTTGTACATATTGGAAATACGCAGAACCTGATGTTGAATATCTGCTTTATTTCTAAATTAAATGAACATCAAGTCGTAGCTAACAGAAAAATAAGCATATTGACCAAAAATAATAACTGTTGCACAAACATAATCGAAGAAAAACGTGCACAAAGTTTGTATGTCAACTATGTATGTAATACACTAAGTAACGTCGATATCTATACAAATATTATAAAGCTGAAGAGTTTTTTTGTTTGAACGCGCTAATCTCAGGAACTACTGGTTCGAATTGAAAAATTATTTTTGTGTCGGATAGTCCATTTATCGAGGAAGGCTTTAGGCTATAAAATATCATGCTGCGACCAATAGAAGCGAAGACGCGGACGAAGTCGCGGGCAACAGCTAGTAGTAGATATACTGACATACTAAAACTGGCTATGACCGGGCTTTAAAGGTATTAATTGCCAATTTGGTCAAATCGGGCCTAAATTCAACCCCCCTGAATTCCATGTTCCTAGAGATAAAACAAAATGGTTAAATTCAATATAAAGTCAAATGTTGAAAGAGTAAGTTGTTTTGCGTCGTTTGAATTTAGAACAATAAAATATATTTTGAAACTATTATCCGAATTCTTCAAATTTCACTGTATAAGTATTTACCACTTGGTTATATTTCTACTATTTTTTGTATGCGAACTCAAGAGGCTAAAATTTACTTCCAATACTCAATGAACAGCGTAAATAACATTATTCGATACTAGTGATGTAAATTATGCTACTTGTATCGTCAGAAACTCGTTCGAGCATCGCTTACTAAATGCGTATCTAATACAATAATTAAACATGTTATTAACTAAAATTGTAATAAATCAAAAAATAGCTCTATAAATAAATGTTGAATTAGGAATACATCTTGGAAAACATATTTATCTGTTTTTGTGATTATTCATTCGTGCACAAACGAAGTAAAAACAGGAAGCCGATGTTCTCGTCCATTTGTATATTTGGAAACAAGTATTTGAAGCACGTTAAAACCGATTTTAAACTGTACAGCCCTCCAGTATGTTTTTGCTCACATACGACGTACCTAAGAATGAAGGCGCAATATACAATAACTAAACAACTTAGTACAAAGTAAGAATCATAGCCCGTTCTAATTGTCGTTTGAGAACCGGGTTATCTGAGCGTCCTCCCAGCTGGAGGTGGGCACTACCCAGCACTTATTAACATCAGTAATTCTGTAGTGTAGAAATTATTTATGATATTGTAAGGTACGGGTAATGACTGGGACGATGACAAACTAATTTTATCGGTATTTTTAACCCCAAAATAGTGTGGTGTTATAAGTTTGACCGCTATGCGTGTGTATCCGTCTATGGCACCGTAGCTCTTAAACGGATGACCCAGTTTGAATACGGTTTTTATTATTTGAAAGCAGGTTTTCTATAGCAATTTTTCTTGAACATGTTTTATAAAAATCAGTTCAGCCGTTTATGAGACATTGAACTTTGACATGAAAATGTAGTGGGTTTTTCAAATTTTCAAGTTTGTTAGTTATACCTAAAATAGGATTGATGGACGTTTAAAATGAAGATGGTAGATGCTGGCCAAGAGCAATCCCATTTTTAATAAAATAAAATGCATTAGGGTCTTACAATTTTTTTTTTCACTTAACATGAATTTTACCTGTTTTTCTAAATTGTCGTTTTTATCATGTTAACGATGTAGACATATAGTAGTTTTCCTTTATATTTTATAGATTTTAATATCGATTATGTATTTACACTTAGCAGGAAATGCGATGTGCCCCGGCGGTACACTTTAATATCATCATCATCATCATCATGTCAGCCGAAAGACATCCACTGCTGGACATAGGCCTCCCCCAAAGACTTCCACAATGACCGGTCCCGCGCCACCCGCATCCAGCGGACACCCGCGACCTTCACCAGGTCATCAGTCCACCGTGTGGGGGGCCTGCCCACGCTACGCCCCCACGGCCATCGGTTCTACGTGCTATGTGCCCCGCCCACTGTCACTTAAGTTTAGCGATTCGGAGGGCTATATCGGTCACTTTGGTTTTGCTGCGGATGGCCTCATTCCTCATGCGATCACGCAGAGAAACTCCCAACATAGCTCTCTCCATTGCCCTTTGGGTGACTTTGAGCCTTCTTATGAGGCCCATAGTAAGCGACCACGTTTCAGAGCCATATGTCATCACTGGCAACACACACTGGTCAAAGACTTTTGTCTTGAGACACTGCGGAATATTGGACGAAAAGATGTGCCGTAGCTTAGCACTTTAATATAAGGTTTAATTATTCTTCTTATTCGTAAGCGTATATAAAGCTAATATATATATATATATACCGGAAGGCGTCACACTGGTCAAAGACTTTTGTCTTGAGACACTGCGGAATATTGGACGAAAAGATGTGCCGTAGCTTAGCACTTTAATATAAGGTTTAATTATTCTTCTTATTCGTAAGCGTATATAATGCTAATATATATATATATATATATATATATACCGGAAGGCGTAGCGTGGGCAGGCCCCCCACACGGTGGACTGATGACCTGGTGAAGGTCGCGGGTGTCCGCTGGATGCGGGTGGCGCAGGCAGGACCGGTCATTGTGGAAGTCTTTGGGGGAGGCCTATGTCCAGCAGTGGACGTCTTTCGGCTGACATGATGATGATATATATATATATATTACAAAAGTGAAAGGTTGTGCCCAATCTGTTACTTCTCAAAAAGTACTGAGCGGATTTTTATGACTTTCCAACAATGCACCATACACATCAGAATAGGAGATATAGATATACTATAATTTATATGCGTATGATGTCGCGAAAAACAAGCATCATGAAAAAAATTGAGAAATAGCGTATTGAATTGAAATGCATAAGGTGTAACTTTGGGTTCAGGATCATGAATGCACGCAATATGACGCGTCGTTCAGAAGGATAAATTTTCTACGAAATAAAGTAATCGATGAGGCTTACGTGATTCTACCGAATTACCGATCGTACGTAGGGTTTCGAGAATACCCCAAGGTGGCGCCAGCTCAGAGTCCTGTAATATAATTCTGCAGGCGGTCAGCCTGGCCTCGAGTTACAGCGCTTGCACAACTCGGCCGGTAGTCCGAGATCCGACTTGAAACTGCATTCCATGATTTAACAACGTACATTAGCGGGGTGTAATAACATCAGACTTTATTGATTAGGTTTAATGTGTGTGTGCAGTCGAGGAATATAAAGATTCGTCATTTTTCAACCTTAGCGGCATTAAAATAGACTTGAAAAGTGACGCACCTTTTCATTCCGCACTGTACATTCTATGAAACGATTATGGATTTATTAAAATTGACAGATTACATCATGACGATGAAATCTTTGTGAAAAGGATATCAGAGTCATATGTGTTCTCTTCACAACAAGGCGCTTTTATTGACAAAAAAAAGAAAAACCATAGAATATTGTACTTTGAGTACTGATTTGCATTGTTAGTGGATACTCTCTAAACTTACATTTCCGCGTCCTCAGGTTATAAATCGTAACGACAGTCAGTCGTCTCCACCTGTTTTGTGTGGAAGTTAGCTATTTAATTTACTACATATTAAGTTTAGATTTACGCGCCGTCCATTTGATTGGGTTGGGGTGGATGACCACAAACATATCATTGACAACACTAAGCTAGCGTGGGGACTACTGCCCGTGCCCTCTCATCTATGAGAGGAGGTCTGTGCCAAGCAGCGGGACGTATACAGGCATCGGCCTGACTACGACTAATACGATAATTCATCAGTATTTCTTTATCCTTTATTGTATTGCAGTCATGTTCATAATACATTAAGATGTCATACATTTAGATTGGAAGGTACATGATAACATGACACCCTGAAAGGGCACTCAATATTTCATTCATTATACGTAAATCTAGGTATGTATTTTATAATCTATTTTCATCGGTGACTAATGTTTATACACAACAATTATCGTATCGTATTCAAGTTCAACTATATTGCGGCCATTGCGGGTAAATCCGGCAAGCTGGCACTGTATATGTGTACTATGAAGAATTGATGATATAATATTTTACCTTTGACGATGTCGGATCTCGGACTACAACGGGACACGTCATACGTTCCAACATGCGACGTGACAACGCTTCTGTATTGTGCATTATCGTTTTCCTGCAGGACTTAGTGTAGTTATCGGTTTTGAAGCTCGCACGCGTGACGCGAGATTCGAATTTAGCAAAGTGTTATTCGTAAAATCTATATTGTAAGTAGGTAGGTAAAATTTGGTTGTCTGAAATTATGACATCCATATTTTTTGGCAAAATCGATGCGTCCAAAAATGATTACCTCGGGCGGATCCCGCCCAGGGTGATCTATTTTTCACTCCGGTTGGAAGTTAAAAAAAAGGATAATAGACCACTGAAATTGAAAAAAAAAAAGTGAATTAATTAATAGATCATTAAACTAGATATATGGAGTTATAAAAATATAGTAATGTTTATTCATAGTGTTAAGAGATTTTCCGGAGGGACTGCCTACAGTATGGGGTTCTTCAAGAAAGGAGTGTAGTTTCTTTAAGGGTCGGCAACGCGCATGTGATCTGCAGTTAAAGGCGTCCATAGGTTGCGGTGACTGCTTACCATCAGGCGGGCCGTACGCTCGTTTGCCACCGACGTGGTATATAAAAAAGTTAACGAATTATTAATTAGGAATTTAAGATTCATTATAGAAACTCGGTCCCATTACTCACAGTTGAGCTAAGATTTAGATCAATTCCTAACCAATAATTTTCCGTTAATTTATATGGCATACTACTATTTTTATTCTGGGTGCAGTCGGCATGAATAGTAGTTGTACACATTGATAGTTTGTGCAGCGTGCTACAGTGCCAACATGCTAAGCTGGGTGATGGGTCCATTTCGTGACACGAACTAAACTTTTTTTGTCTTCTTTGTCTTGTTTTCTTTGTCTTCTGTGTATGACTAGTACTTATTTTTCACGGATAAATATCTGAATTTGAGTTTGAGTATATGTATTCAATTGTAATACAATTAATAGGCTCTCATATTTTCAACAATATTTGAGGATGACCCGTATAAAATGTACAAATTAAATAGGGTCTATCAAATATTTCTTGTTGTTAGTCGTTCTCGTTAGCCAGGAGACAATATTACAGAGTTTCTCAGAAAACATATTTAACCATGGCCATTGTTTTAAAAAGTTACCCAAAAGGCGTAACCATGGCAACTAAATACAGAAAAAAGTTGATTTAGCCCCTCATGTCAAAGTTGGTACCCTTGTGATCTGGCAACGTTTTTCTGATATGTTCATAGATTATATTCGTGCCTAATATAACTATACGCAAGTGGATCTTAGTGTCGTGCATTATCAATATAATTATTGGTTTACGATTAACTGTCTAACTTGGACAGCAGTCGGCACTCACATAATGCAAACAAACTATTCGCCATGTTTGATATGAACATAGGACTATCAGATTACAACCAATAGTCGAACATTTGAACAAAAAAATCTACTTCAACCGAGTTATTCGTCCATTGGTCGCGCACACACTTAATGCAAATTTACTTATATGGTTTTCTCATGGATGCCATTGCCAGAACTCGACCAAATTGATATGGGACCACACGGGAAGCACCAGCAAAGAATCGTCAAAATCGGTTCACCCAGTCGAAAGTTCGGAGGCTATAAAAAATACTGTCGAATTGAGAACCTCGTACTTTTTTGAAGTCAGTTTAAAAACAAAATTATCGATCGCGCTAATATGGAAATATTATAATAATAAACTAAGAATATCGTGGGTTGGAAACATTTTGTACCTTCATATCTATTTTAGTATCAATAAGCAATTCCTTGACATTTTCAATAATGGATCATTTGGAAATATTATTATTGTGTTAACGTACTTACTTGTAGCCCGAAGAATCATAATTATGATTATGACAAACCATTAAAATGCATTAAGTATAATTTAGGGACTATTCAAATCAAAAACGTTAATGCACAAATGTTTCAAGATTCTTGATAATGATAACATTGATAACTAACTAAAAACCGCACTGATAACAAACAAATCGATAGCATAAGTAGTTCTTGAGATATTTAGCAAGTGACAGACATACTGAAAGGCAGAGCGGCACCAAAACATGAAACGAGAATCGTTCAGAAATGAAGATTTTATAATAATGACCACATTAATATAATTTCAGATTAATAAAAAAAACTACAAAAAATACTATGAGAAGTACGCTGTGCAACCTCATATATAAACCTTGGTGATTGTTGCAACACTCTCAGTACGACTCTAGTCGCTTTGCCGCTTGGATCAGGCGTGCGAACGCCGGCAAACGGAGAGGGCGAGAGAGATTTGAGGCACCCCGACATGTGGAGTGAGTGTGTGTAGTGACGTAACAGTGTAACAACAAACGAGCGTGGAAGTGCTAAACAATGGATACCAAAAGCTCGGTAAGTGAAGCTGTGCTTGCGGTTAATTAACGCGATGAACCCTTGCAATTAGCCGGACAAGTGCGATGACACCAGAGCCCTACTGCCACTACTTGTGTCATCTGATAATGATAATTCGCCGACATTTAAGGGAGGACGTAGAGATGCTGGGTATCATCGTTACTTATCGCTGATCGGGTCAGAAATGTACGGCAATTTGTGATTGTCAACTATTTCTTCAACTTGACAATTGTAACCTCACCCTGGTAATCGCCGTATATTTCAACGATACGCACCTGTTAACATTAATCGATCCAGAAATCTACAGCGAATCGTCCGTGACGGCGAGAAATTACAAATTTGTTAAATACATAGGACCCATGGAAACTATTTTAAAATACCACATAATTTAAAATGGAAACAATGACACAATTTGACCAGCTTAATTAAAATTTTAACGAATTCCCACATTTTAAAGCTTGAGTTTTGATTATCAATGTAATATTTAACAATAGTAAACATTAGCCAATATGAAAACGAATAAAAGGAGTATCATTTTCCAATCCAACCGATACATGACACATGTCTCTAAGATCTTGTTTTTAATTAGGCTTTAGTTGGTTGTAAAACCCCAAAATGTATAAATTTGAAGCCACGTCCGCTAGAAAAAGTTAATTGTATGCTGGAATGCTGTATCGCAAACATTCTGGACGAATCTAACCGAATAACAACAAATGTGATATATTTTGGCGCCGCAAAACTTGATTAGATCCGCGTATTTCTAGAATAAGCGAATACCGACAGACGAACCGTAAATGGGTTGTATTAATCATGTGATTATCGATACCACTGTTTTGTTAAGAGTGCGCAGTACGTTCGGTTCTCCATACTAGAATAACATGAAACTTTGTATACACAATGGGATCCGGCATATCTAGGTCGGAAATTAGTTTCTGTTGCTTGAAATTACAATGGAGAAAAAATACAACGATTATTAAGGTTTTCATACAAGCCGTAAAAAACTGAAAAAACCGCTGTATTTTTTGTCTTTTCCATTTTCTAGCAACAGAAACTAATTTTCGACCTAGATATGCCGGATCTCATTGTGTATACAAAGTTTCATGTTATTCTAGCATGGCGTTTTAAAATTAGAGCATTTATACGTTTGTATGGAGAACCGAGCGTACTGACACGTACTGCGCCCTCTTAAGAACAAGCATTGGTGTGAAAAGGAGTCTATTTGAGGTCAAATATTAGATTATGATAATCGGAAGCTATGATATTGTTTATGCATATATAAATAATAAAGACAAAAGCGCGTGTAACTTTGTCGGGTCTAATTTAATTAAGTTTAATTAGTTATTTGCAATACTGATGGGCGTTGCAAATCTGTCAATCAAAATCTTCTCTACTATTACATTAAATGTATCTTTATTCATTGTCGTTCAATATTATTAATTGTTGAATAATAATTATTAACAAGAACCCTTGAACGGCATAGCAAGGAGTTGCATATTAAAATTACGACATAAGAATTTTTGGGCACATGAACCCAATCAGCGAATAGGCACATAAAATGTTTAGAGGTCAATGGTATGTTTTAGCGGTACAAATATTTGACAGCACGCTTACCTATATCCATTTTTTTAAATAACACGTCGGTGGCAAACAAGCGTACGGCCGGGCCGGTGGCGGTACGGTCGATACTTGTTTTTGACTAATTAGATTCTCAATTGAGTAATAAGTAAGTATTGAGTCTTAAGTTTGCGACTAGAATTCATCGAGATGAAGCAGATTGCTACTGACTTCTGTCATTGAATTAACGAGTCGATCGAAAATAGCAAGGTTTATTTCGTAGGTTAAATTAGAATCTAATGAATAACTAACAAACAACAGACAGTTTTTGCGTCCTTGCGAAATGTAAAACGGAAGAAAACTGAAACAATAGCGTCGACAGTGATTTGTAAAAAGATCATTTTCGAAAGTAGGCGAGGCTAAGGCCCGGGCAGCCGTTAGGCCGGAGTTAAATGGCACAGGGACTGAGCAAAGCTGCCCTCGGCGCGGGCGCACGGCCTTCACATTTCACAAAACCCGGACTTGCCGCATCCAGCCAGTCCGGGCGGTGCATTCGACTAAAAAAACTCTATGACAGAATAATAATGCTGGCCGCCAGGAAAAAGCGAAAAAGAGGAGGCAAACGCTGTCAACACATTACTTTTTTACCCTTAAAATTGTCATTTAAGTAGTAGGTGCTAAGATGACAGCTGTTTTAAGCATCAAGCTTCGATCAAAAAGTTTAATTAGGTAATAATCTCATATGTTGATGACACCACAGTGTGTCTAAAAATATAAAATTATCAAAATAATGTAAAAAAATTAAGGCAGGCTTTCAGTAAATCGACCAGATACATTTTCCTTCGTTTCACGGCTAGTTGACGTTTTTTTTTACCATCACTTTGTCAATAATTTACAATATCTACAGTAATATGAGTGCTGTCATATTAGAACTGATTGTTAATGTTCAGCCTATTCATTCTGATAGTTTCAAATATGCACCATGCATTTATCTTAAGACATATTTCTTATGTATGAACTCTAACACTTTATCATCCGTTAGTTTAATACGCGAATTAATAATTGTAAGTTTATTTTGACAGTTGAATCGAATATTCATGCAGACGGCGCCCGCGCCGCGTCGTCACGCGTCACAGCCAACAGCTGATCTAGTGGCATTCCAAAGAGACTATAGATAAGCTCATTAATACTCGTATATTCACAAAACAAGGTTTTTTTGTCAAACAAATATCTATTATATATACAAATATTCAATAAAAACATGAGTTTGCCCACACAATATTATGTAATATAACGAGTATAACGACACAAGATTATCACTACTTATAATAAAAACACGCTATGACCGCCAAACAGATGGACCAAACATGCAAAAAAACTTTATTTAAGTAGCAGAGCTCGGAAAGGGTGTCATGTTTTAAGAGTTCTTAGAGTGTGCATAGCGTGGACATACTTTGTCATTTAATAGTCGTTGTCCTATGTGTATTAATTACTAAGAAATGATATTGTTCAGGCACCCTTTCTGCTACGATCTTTAAGTTTTAATTTTTTTTTCTGGATTAATGGTGTGGTAATTTTTGTCATTGCCAGATAAAAATAAGGAAAAGGCCGACACTTTTGTCGTAAATATTTTCAATTGTTTTCGATTTCTGTTCTAGCATATATATCTAAGTCATCAAAAATAATTATTAGAGGACGTTCGTTTATACCGGTTAATCACTAAGCTATAATTTATTACAAAGTAAACTTCGATTTCGCAAAAGCCCTAAATATATTCGTGCAATTGATCACGTACGGAATAGAAACGACGGCGAAGTACAAATAAAATATCCTATACTACGAGTATTAGACGAGCCACATTTGTATATTTATTTGTTTGTTTGTATATGAAATCGAGAAAACCGCTCTAACGATTTTAATGTAATTTATAAATATGGGGGTTTCCGGGAACGAAAAAAAATCTACTTAGGTCTTATCTTCAGGAAAACTCTTAGTCTCCGCGAAAACAGACCATACATAGCTCGGTCGTCCAGGTACTTTTAACTTATACATATACGTATATGAGGTACTGTACTGACACTGTAAATTTGATAACTGGGCTCTGGGAACCTATTAGTTCTGGCATGACGACAGTCGTGTGGGGAAGTTCGCGTATGGAGATTTGCGAGTGCGTGGTTAGTGGGAAAAAAAATGCAAAAATTAATTTTCAGTGCCACTTTTAGTTATTGTAGGTTTATAGATGGAGAAAATGTTATATTGTAGTGACAGGTTGCTAGCCCATCGCCTACAACACACTTCAACCTGGTTCCCGACTATGGGAACTCTTAACTCAAGTGTTGGGGGTGGTGCTATTTTAACCCGGTACCACACGGGGGATTTTTGAAATAACATTTTAAACCCATTAATAACATTTTAAACCCATTGACCCTTAGAATAGGTTATTTTATACCACGTCGGTGGCAAATAAGCTGACAGCCCACCTGATGTTAAGTGGGTTAATTATATTAGACAGAATTTATATGAGACACCCTGCGAATGTAAGATACTAAACAAATCGTTAGCAAATGCACTTACTTGATGCAACTTCGCAAGCCCTCGCGCATCGTCACGGGCTTGATTGCGTCACATACGTCACACAATGACTCAATACGTCATTGGGTACCGTACTGACTCTGTAAATTAAGACTCTGGGAACCTATTAGTATTAGTACTGGACCTGACTGCAACCTATTAGTATTAGTACTGGACTTGTAGTATCAATTTTGTTCTTGATGCAACTTCGCAAGCCCTCGCGCATCGTCACGGGCTTGATTGCGTCACAAACGTCACACAATGACTCAATACGTCATTGGGCCATAATGCCATAAGCAATTATTGAGTAGGTCAGACGGCACTTGCATTGCAAGAAAGTGTGTTGTACGACCTTATTAGGAATCGTATTACACGTGACACCAACGCGAACAGTGTCTAAAAATACTACGGAACCCTAAAAAAGAAAATGTGTTAAGTCTCGATATTTGCAACGAAAAATAATAGCTGATTACTGATTAACGTTATCGACTTGTGAAGAGGATAACACGTTTTTATTGTTGTACCACTACCACCATCATATCAGCTGTCAGGACGTCCACTGCTGGACATAGGCCTCCCCCATGCCATAATCGCCACGCTTGGCATGCGGGTTGGCGATCGCAGTATATCTCCACCGCACTCTAGCCAGGGATGCTGCTGCCCATCCCAAGGTGGTCTTTGTCGTAGTTTTAGGACATACCCGGGTCCATTGTCCGGGTCCCGGGTCCGGGTCGGGTGTATTGTTGTGCATACACATTTAAATGCCTTGTTTATTTTTAAGATAACATTGATTTCTGGGGCCTATATGTTTTAAAGAATATACATTAGGAACGTATAAAGACAATCTGGCACAACCTTGTCCATTTTGAATTCATGAAATACACGCGTAAAGTTTGTTATATGATCACCACAACATATAAAAGGAGGAGCCATTGCGTTATTGCGTTATCGACTATTATCGTTATGACACTGTACAGTCTATAGCAACTACAAAGAGATCGATCCACCCAAAGTTACGAAAATATGTATCTGTCTTTATGGATACATATTTTTGTCATTTTATCGATCTATTTGCAGTCGACTATACAGTCCAAATAAGAACAACACAGTTAATATGAATGTATTAGAGCGCTCGTGGCCCAGCGGCATCCGCGTACCGCGTGCAGTATGCGAGGTTAAGCAAAGTCAGCCGTGGTCAACTCTACTAACTAGGATGGGTGACCGCTTTGAGTGGTGATTAACTAACCGTGCGCTCCCGTGCTTTGGTAGGCCCGGTAAGCAGTTGATTCCGGCTGCTGTCTAGACAGCAGTCGTTAAGCCAGGTTATGAGGCCTGCGCTGCGGTCGGCTCGAGAACTTCTGACATTTAAGTTGACAAGCCTAATCCTATTAAGACTGCGCAGTACGTTTGGTTCTCCATACAAACGTATTAATGCTCTCATTTTAAAACGCCATGCTAGAATAACATGATACTTTGTATACACAATGAGATCCGGCATATCTAGGTCGGAAATTAGTTTCTGTTGCTTGAATAATGGAGAAAAAAATACAACGATTATTAAGGTTATCATACAAGCCGTAAAAAACTCAAAAAACCGCTGTATTTTTTCCTTTTACAATTTCTAACAACAGAAACTATTTTCCGACCTAGGTATACCGCATCCGATTGTGTAAACAAAGTTTCATGTTATTCTAGCATGGCGTTTTAAAATGAGAGCATAAATACGTTTGTATGGAGAACCGAGCGTACTGCGCCCTCTTAAGGTCTAGTTTCCCCCCTTGGGTTGGATTGACTGACGGCAGTCGCTTCCGTAATAAAAACTAGTGCCTACGCCAATTCTTCGGATTAGGTAGCGGACCCCGAGCATCCTTAAGAAACTGTACTAGGATGATAAATATGAATGTATGTTAAGAGGAGTCACTGTAAGACAAGAAAGTAACCTACCGCTTTTGAATCTTAATGTTAAAAAAAAATTGTAAGCTGACTGTACATGAATACGCATGACATAACGAGACGAGATTCCCGGCAGTTTGACTACGACACAAAAAGTTTCAATGTCAAGGAGCCGATAATTTCCGTGAAACTAATGTCCTAAACAACAGTGACTATGACTAAATATGTGAGCTTGTTGTGATTCATCTTGTCAATATATTGAAATCACAATAACATACTGATATAGAAACACAGATTAAAAAAAAATACCGGTATTATATTGCTTGGTCATAGCATAATCTTAGCCTCGAACCAGAGCTCGTACTGCAACGGTAAATAAAGAAAAGTCGTATTCCTATCTATAGGAGCCGGACATTTTCAAAAGATTTTTCGCGGTCATAGGTAGTGCTGGCTCGAAGATTTCTTAATGACAATGACAAAACAAAGAAAATTAATACTGAATGTATAAATTTATTGTAAGTATACAAAAGTGCTGCCGCAATTGCATAATTGAAGTAAAGATATTTTTATCTCGCATCGATTCTTTTTATAAACGTGTCAAGGCCGTACATGTTAATCTTGCCGTGAATACGTTGATAAATGAACGAACAGCAGATCGGCCAGTCGGTATAGCGGCAGCAAGGTAAACGAACTTTTTCCTCAATAGTTGAGCCCCGCCAAATTATTTACATAATTGTAGCACTTGACACGGACAGAATTCCTCTGCACAAATGCACAAAACCTATAGAAAATGTAAATTATCTGTAGCTGATAGATATCAGCTATAAATAATTTACATTAATATGCCATTTATTACTAATATTGTAATGTTTGTGACTTTGTGAGTTCGTAAGCTATGGCAAAGACTAGTATATTTACTGTGAGTAGTCTTTTGTTACGGGTAAATTGGAACTAATCATCCCACAAAATGTTTTTCTCCAATATTAATTGGAACACCAGGGTGGATAACTATGCTATATTCTGTCCCATGGCTCGGTCTGCATTTTATGAAATACGCGGTAAGCTACTCTTGTCTTAAATAAATACGGACAAACCCTAACTGGCAATTACTACCACTGCTGTGTCAGCATAGACCACTTATCCCTATTACTAGGGTTAAAGTGGTCTCTGTGTATCAGACTGTTATGGAAATTGTATGAGGTTCTCTTTCCTGCCTTCAAGCGTATCTAAAATCTACTCTTTACGAATTTAGAATCATGATCAGATTACAATTACTGTAGTATAGTTTAAGATGTACTTGAAGATTAAGAGGGCGCAGTACGCTCGGTCTGGCTCGGTTCTCCATACAAACGTATTTACCCTCTCATTTTAAAACGCCATGCTAGAATAACATGAAAATTTGTATACACAATGGGATCCGGCATATCTAGGTCGGAACATAGTTTTTGTTGCTGGAAATTGTAAAAGAAAAAAATACAGCGGCTTTTTGAGTTTTTTACGGCTTGTATGAAAACCTTAATAATCGCTGTATTTTTTCTCTATTATAATTTCAAGCAACAGAAAGTATGGTCCGACCTCCCGATCCCATTGTGTATACAAAGTTTCATGTTATTCTAGCCTGGCGTTTTAAAATGAGAGCATAAATACGTTTGTATGGAGAACCGAACGTACTGCGCAGTCTTAAGACGCCTTTTTAGGAATATCAGTTAAATGTTATATTTGCTAGTACTTAATCCCAATTTCGAGAGGTGGACTGATGACCTAGTAAAGGTCGCGGAAGTCCGCTGGATGCGGTGGGCTCAAGACCGATCATTGTGGGACTCTTTGGTGGAGGCATATGTCTATGTCCAGCAGCGGACGTCCTTCGGCTGATATGATTAATCCCAATTTGCAATACCAAAGCGAAGGTCAAGGGGACGTTTATTTTTAAGAACTTAACGTTCAAGTTTATTTGTATTCTCGTTCGCTGGTTGATACACAAGACAGGTATTCAGCGTGGTTTGATTTATAAGCCCACAATTAGCGATGCGGATCCTATACGTTTGTAAAGGAATTCCCGACGAGAAACGGATCTGCGACACAAAAGTAAACATGATGTAATTGCTATAATTTACACGTGACAAAGAAACGTAAAAACCGTGGATTAACTGGTAACGAACATTGAATGACCGAAACCCTGAACGCAGGATGTCGCCAAGACACGATGCTATGTGAAGTGAACACAGAATCATCGAGACTTTTTTATACGCCCAAGTAGGCAATACATATTCGTATTGTTTACTTGAGCGAAACAGTAGTAGTTCGTCTTCAGCGAAACAGTACTAGTTCGTCTTCAGCGAAACAGTACTAGTTCGTCTTCAGCGAAACAGTACTAGTTCGTCTTCAGCGAAACAGTACTAGTTCGTCTTCAGCGAAACAGTACTAGTTCGCCTTCATGTTTGTTTTACTTGAAAGTATTTTCTAATGACAAAATTACATAAGCCGATCGACTATTCTGAAAATTTCACAGCAAGCGGGGTTTCCCATGGAAGGTCCGAGAGGTATCTTTATTTTACACATTTAAAATACCTACTTAAAATGCATGTGACTGTGACGACATGGAGAACAGGTTTTTGGTTACGAAATATTTGATCAACAACAATTTTTCGCGCCACTGAACGATCAATGTTCGCAGACACACATTCACGAAGGTCGACGTTTTACCTCTTTCGAAAAAAGCAGCATGCATGCACTACTTATTAACACATATTTCACCAACCACATTGTGCTTGATTTGGTAATAACAATAACCAAGAATCAGCATTGCTGTTTGACAAAATACAGGTACTTAATCTCAAACAATATTCAAGTTAGTACTCTATTTCGTAATGTGTCCTACAGCTCTATGATGTTCGAAATGAATGGTGTTAGAGTCATGCGAAAGTCATAAGAGAACCGGTCTCACAAACCCAACAAGGACAAAATATTTTTCTTACATTGATATCAATGCAAATGTAGTTGAAGTAGCGCTAGGCGCTGTTTTCAGCAACAGTATTTTAAGCTTACTTAAATCGATACAAATAACGGTTTGCCAAACTAAACCGTGTTTCTGGAAAATACTAATGTTAATTTACCGGAGATTCCGTGATCGAACTAGATTTGAGCACGATATGGTACCCAAGTGACCTTAATCTCCATTAACACCGGAGACGAATCTATTTGTCGTTCAGTTAACATGATAGTCAGGAAGCGAATACACTTGTGAACTATTTCACAAAGACTCAAAGCCGTCAAGGTAATGCCTTTGTAAGAAACCAGCTGGACAAAGTGATGACTACTCATTCCGTTGTAAAGATCAACTATAGACACCGAGTACCATGTGCAATTAGCCCGATGAATATCAATATTAAAAAAGGAATCAGTCGATGAGCACATAGCGGCAAAAACTAAAACAATTATCATTAAAAAACCTAATAAAACTAAATATTAGGTCCGGCATGTCGATTAAACGTAATATAACAGCAAATTACAGACGTCAGCAAATGATGATGATATCATGATGGCGTGAGTAAACGAAGAATCCGGCTATGTAGCCCATTCCATGGCCACTTTTTCTACAATATCATCCCACTAGAGCACGAGATGAAGTTACTGAAGGCTAATCACTCCGAAGAATGCAGCACGATCCTCAATACCTCAAACCATTAATTAAAATCTCCACATATAGGTTCCGGAATGTATCAACTAGTTCGGCAAATGGTAGGCAAAGCGTTTAATATAATTGATCTTCAGATGTTATTAAACAAATTGGTAGTACGTGTGATTAGCAGCAATAAGCTGCTGCGACTCGATTAATCGCCGCATCAATCGACCGATTAAATTATAAACATCGGCTAATTATTAATAATGTATTAGCAAGTCATTGTCAGTCAGTAGCCGAGCAACTTCCACGGCTTTGCATTGACACGGTTCCCGTTAGATTCATAAATACAACCAATTGAGTTCAAGGACGCCCGTGAGCATCAAGCCAGTGTGACCAGCGTGAACAATGAGGCATGCGGCATCTGCAATCGCGTATAAAATATGATAATTGGACGCTCAAACCACCTCAAACGCACGTCTCGGCTCGTCATCTTCTAACGGACAAACAACTTTTAATATTTACAAAATGCAGTTGACTGATGGAGTACCCGCATAGATATTTTGTTTTGTCACGTGGAGTTTAATGAGCCACATACAAGAGAAATAACAGACATTATCTGTAATCTACGGACAGGCGGATTGTTTCGAAAACGCAACGACTAATGGCTTTGTTCGTTATCGAGACGTTGGAAATCTTTCATGAGCGTGAATCAAAAACGAAACTGCGGACCGTCCGTTATCCATTGTGACATTTGCATCTCCGAAAGTATTCCAAGAAGTGAGATGCAAGGAAGAATGTTCGCTTTCACTTCTTAAGGAGAACGGTTTGGTTAGGCGTTAACTGATTATCATAGTAAATGTAGCAGCCATTGTTTGAGATTATGAAAGTTGTGTTGCGACGAGTTATCCTCTCTAAGCCACTGACGAGCCATTCAACAACCTCTATGAATAAAGCAATTTATTTAATCACAAAGTAACAAATGAATATTTTATGTAATCATCATTACTATAAAGAGATGCTCGATTGCATCAGTCAAAGTGCTCTTAATACTCTTGATAATGAATACACGAACAACACGAAGTATTTGTTGTGACATTTATAATCATACGCGGAAGGATGTGAACGAGATCGCGTGTTAGGGTAATTCCGTAAAAAGGATAATACCTTGTCGCAGATCTTAAGTTACATAATCGTATAAATGTTACATTTGCGTAGGAACTACTTGAGAATTTCCAATTGAAGCTATGTTCTATCTACAGCGAGTTAAAACGTTCCTCAATAACTATCAAACACACCAGTCAGTTCTTTTTGTAAACAAGTCTTGAATTAATCCCTTTGATTATGCTACGGTATGTTATGAGAAATAGTCACGAAATTTAACAATCCAACGACACTTCACACGATAGTAACTTCGACAAAAACGCGCAGGTACCAACATTCGTTTTCATTGAGTGTGCCATTGTTAAGATTAGGTATCTGGTCGTGAGATTTGGGAGTACAACACACTGTTAATGGGTTCCGTGATTACAGTAAACCGTTATGGACACGCCGCGCATGCATCGACTGTCGATTCGTGAAGATTACAGTGGTTGCATAACTATAGTTTATACAGCATCAGTACCTTCACTGCACGAGTCCGCAATGTTGTCCGCCTGATTGGTGAGAAAGAACTACTTATTGATACGAAGCACAGAATACACGCACAGAAAAATGTAATCGTGACAACTAGCGGAGCAGATTCAGAGTTGACCCCGGTACCTCCGGCTTCTAAATGGACTAACGTATCAGCCACTCCACAAGTTCAAGTGGTATATAGGTACTTGTGTTTCTTTCATCGACCATTGTATATGTGTCTTTTTATTTTTTGAAAGCCCGCGCAGACAGATAGTCTCCTCTAGTCCAATGGAACGCAGAATTCATGTGACTCGCTTGCAGTCCCGGTACCGGTTTGTATGAAAATTCCCGGGAATTTGCATACTTTACCTGTGACCGCTGTCTGTCTGCGCGGGTTTCAAAGGATTTAGATCTTAACGAAATTTAGAATTTAGATCTTAATTATCTACAGTTAATAAGAATCTCAACAATATCTTGACTATTTATTGTACCAAATAACTAGCTGCGCAACTTATAGTTTAATCAGCCACACGATTAAAGCTAACTTCGCAATATAATTATCATATAGTATGTCCCCGGCACAGGCTTTGTCCCTCTTTATCTAAATACTGGCAACATAACCAGTACTGTGACTAGACTGTCTAGCTGGCCTGCATGTTTCACAACAGCCGTGCACCTGTTATTGTGTTAACTGAACCGTTACAGTACGTAGGCAGACTGCTTTAAAAAATACGCATATTATCGCCCATTGACGGCACACGACCATTATCGCCATTCAATTGTCTATACTGTTGCAACGTTCACCTTCAACCGATCGCACGTCACTTCCTATATTAACATGGTATTTAGTGTTAGCTAGAATTAAAGAGCTGTGACGTGCCTTAGAACATATCCGTAATCGTAATAGGATGAGGCGCAAAAAACGCGATGGGAATCGGGTTAGTTGGTGGTAAGTTTGCAACTTAAATATCTGCTCGAAATACTTTAGTTAGTAACATAAAGAAAAGTTTTTTCTAAGGAAGAAAAGTGGGCAGCGTATAAAAACTTTCGTTCGGCGTTTCAATCTCGAAGGCTTTTTAAACAACTGAAAAAGTTAAATCAGTCTAGTTTAAATCAGCTAACATTACGTACCTAAGCACTATATAGCATTATCACCGGATCTACAATCTACATACTCATATGCTTACCAAAGTTAACGTTATTTGGAAGTGCGCTAGAATTTAAAAAAATATTTGACCCTGGTAGGCCCTAAAACTACGACCAAGACCACCGGGACATCCCCGGAGCGCGGTGGAGATACTGCGATCGCCAATCCAAAGTTGAGGTAGGCCTATGCCCAGCAGTGGACATCCTTCGGATGATATGATGATGATGAAAAATATATTTACGAGAGAGGGGTTGCGATCCTCGTTCCGGATCGTTTTTGGCTCAACAGATTTCGTTGGCCATTCAGCGTGGCAACGCCGCCAGCATCATGGGAACTTTTGAGCCATCTACGATCCGGCGCGGTCCTTTAGATTAGGTTGACGGTGTTGACGAAGCCTGTTGGGGATTTTGTAATAATTAGTTATTAATAAATTAAATTATTTACGAGAATTCAGTTAAAGATTCACCAGAAGTAATGTCAATAAGATACAAGAGGGTTGCGCCAAAGCGTCTTTACAGGAATTTGATTGAAATCCATTTGTATGGAACAATGACAAGTTTCTATTGGATGACAGCTACGGCGCCATATTTAACGTTTATCGGTCTGCAATCGTAAGTTGGTGCAACTCACAATAAGTCTTTTAAATTTTTCAACGTGGCATAGACGTATGTTGCACTGGGCTGATAAGATCTAAGCTAATTTAGGTATGTTTCGGGAGCTAAGATGTGTTTCTTGTACAGACGACTACAAAGAGATTGATCCACCTAAAGTTACAAAAATATGTATCCGTGCCTTACAAGACTTCACATTGAGGTCGTGATGCATATTTTTGTATATCTATTTCTAGTCGACTGAACAGTAAGCTTAAAACTTGGTCTACCTCCCCCTTTAGTACATAGTATTATCTGTTCCTAGTGTATTTCAGTGACGATTTTTAGGGTTTCGTAGCCAAGTGGCACAAGTAAATTTTCATCCTCTTGGTATATAAATTGAGGTATTCCTTATTTTTTGCCTTACCCCATCCTCTTGGTATATAATTTGAGGAATTACTTATTTTTTGCCTTACACCATCCTCTTGGTATATAATTTGAAGAGTTCCTTAGATTTTTTCAAGATCCCGTCATCAGATCCAGACTTGGTGACAATGGGACCAACTAGAAAAAACACCCTTTCAAACATAAAAGAATTTTTGAAATCGGTCTACTAGTCTCCGAGTAATTATTACACATACATAAAAAAAAAAAAAACCCGACGAACTGAGGACCTCCTCCTTTTTTTGAAGTCGGTTAAAAAAACGGAACCCTTATGAATTCGTCATGTCTGTCTGTCTGTCCGTCCGTATGTCACAGCCGATTTACTCGGAGACTATGAGCACTACAATTATGAAATTTTGGTAGAAAGGTGTATCTATGCTATGAACCGCTATAGTAATGAACTTTTGAAAAAAATATTAAACTAGAGGGGCACCCCATACATGTAACAGGGGGGTAATTTTTTTTTAAATGCACATAGGCGTGGGGGGTATATAGATACCCCACACGCCTATGTAGGCCTTCAAAAATAACATAGAGGTTCCTAGAAAACTTTGGCGAGATATTATCTGTCAAAGTGGTAAAAAGTGTGCCCCCCCCCCCTCTAATTTCCAAACTATGAAGTTTAATATTCAGAAAAAAAAACAAGATGATGTAAATTAATAAATACATTCAACGATTTTTGGATTGAACAAGATAGGTTTAACGGTTTTCGAGTTATTGCTGAAAAACTGTCTTTCTTGTCAAGTAAGTTTGCTATGGAGATTTATTTTTTATGTGGCTTTCATTGCTTAAATGTATTGTAATAGTGGTTTTAAATGTAGATTAGGAGGTGTTGATTCTGTAACATCCGTATTCGCACAACTGAACAATAAATGATTTCTGATTCTGATACGACTCTATTAAAATTAGAACACAATACCCGGTTCGCGGTTCGGTGTTATTATTGTTTTTTTTTATTTCGTTGGTGCATTAAGGTTGAAAATTGGTAAACCGCTTTTCCGGCTGAATGCACCAACGGAAACGTAGCATAGTTCTAATGGAAAATTCTTAATGTAAATGAATATAAATACGTACTGTAAATAAAGCTTTGTATCACGTGCATCAGATGGCTTCTCAACCGACCACGCACGTCCAGCGCAGGTCTTTTATTCACAATGCGAGGTGGAGAATCCTCTGGGCCAGAGTAAGTGAGACCTCCGATTACGCCGTGTTATAAGGTATCCTGCCTAGCTCTAGTATGATAGCTTTAAGGGTACCCCGCACCCCGAACGCTTGACTGAACTCGATTCTCCATACATACGTAGTTCTAGTTTCGTTCTCATTTTAAAACGCCGTGCTGAAATAACATGAAACTTTGTATATACGAGTACAATGGGATCCGCCATATCTTAGCAGGAAATTAGTTTTAGTTGCTTCAAATAATAATAGAAAAAAATACAGCGAGTTTTGGAGTTTTTTAGGTATTGTATGAAAACCTTCATAATCGCTATATTTTTTCTTCATTATAATTTCAAGCAACAGAAACTTATTTCCGGCCTAGATATGCCGGATTCCATTGTGTATACAAAGTTTCATGTTATTCCAGCATGCCGTTTTAAAATGAGTGAACACCTACGTTTGTATGGAGAACCGAGCTTCCTGCGGACTCTTAATGCCGGTGCTAGTGAAGGAACAAGATACGCCAGCCTCAAGAACTAGAGGTTTGAAAGTCGAAGCGAAACCAGTTGTGAATAGCTTATCAGGGGTACACAAACGTGTACTAACCACGTGCTATCAATTATAAACTGAATCATGTGCATACATCCGTGACTTACACGTGTCGACGGGTCCGTGCGATATCCGTGCATAATTAATTCTATACATTATATTCAAATTATGCGACCGGTGGTAATTTGTTTGCGTTTATTGTGAAGCTGAAACAGTCTTGGGATGTCCCAGATGGAAGAAGTCTAATTGAGAAAGAAGTAATTTACACCCAAATAAAACAGACTCCAATTAACTACAGAAAATACCGAAATCGCCATACGCGTGCCTATCAAATTTGATGAGTTCCCTCGATTCCTCCTGAATCCCATCATCACACCTTCACCAAATTTATATGGGACCAATTTGGGAGTACCTGCTTAGAAACAAAAAAAAAGAATCATCGGGAAACATACATACATAAAAAAAACCAAACATGCAGTCGAACTGAGAATCGCCTTCCTTCCATTTAAGTCGGTTAAAAATAAATCTACGTTCTGATTGGACTAAGTTAATGTTATCCGCAAAAAAGTGCTCTGGGAAAGAATTATTATGCGTGCGGTATGCGAGGTTAAGCAATGACGGGCGAAGTCGGTCCTTGGATGGGTGACCGCTTTGAGTGGTTACTAACTGAGCGCTCCCGTGCTTTGGAAGGCACCTTAAGTCGTTGATCCCGGTTGCTGTCTATGACAGCAGTCGTTAAGCCAAGTTAGAGGCCTCCAGGCGGCTTGAGAACCTCTAACAGTCAAGTTGCCCACTCACTTGACAAGCCTAATCCCAATAAGGTCTAGCTTCCCCCTCGGGTTGGAAGGTCAGATGGCAGTCGCTTCCGTAAAACCTAGTGCCTACGCCAATTCTTGGGATTAGGTAGCGGACCCCAGGCATCCTTCAGGATGCAACTGTACTGGGAATAACGCTAGGAGGATGATGATGGAAAGAATTATGATGTAGTCAATATAAAAACAATTTATAGTTGTCAACCAGATTTAAGATAATAAGGGGTTAAATTCAAGCATAGTAAGACAACATGTACAGTCAACCAATTTGATTTCTGGGCCACTTCGTACCTTGTCACAGTGAAAATCAATATGAAAGCTGCTAGTGATCTCGTATTATTGTCACTATCAAGGTACGACGTGGCACAGAAATCAAATTGGTTGACTTTATAGGTATATGTATAAAACAAAAAAAAACTAAATTATTATTACTTTAAAGTAAAAAACTTGTATTCAAATATTTTTAAAAATAATTCCATTGCGTTATACTAACTGTAGTTTTGAGGTAATATCTCTCGCAGCCTGTCTTCTCTTTTTTGAAATAGTAAAATTAAATAATTTACATCGAATTAAAACGAAAGACTCTCATATCTAAGTAATGCATATTAAGGTACTGCAATCATATAATGTAGCATTAAAACAGCATGTAAATATTTATCAATATTACTTATGCTGTTCAAAAATGTAAACACTTAAATATTTAAACACCAAACACTTGTACAAATCTTTTGTGGTTCAAAATCTTGAACAGCGAGACAACATTGGCTAATGCTTTACCAATAACGAAGGTACACAGTTACCACATCGCAGACAAAGGCTAGAACGGCCACGTTCCCACCTGTTTTATAGTTGCATACAGTCTAGTTTGAACAAAGTATGTGTTTCGTTGGATCTATTAGCGCAGTGAGGGTTTACTGTAAAGTTTACAGCACACCGCGGTTTGCAGTAAACCGTTTACTGAAACGTGCGAGACTACAATCCGGTCGTAATGTGTGCACCTCGCCGCTTGACGTCATTTTGGGTCTCTGCATGCTGTACGGGCGCATTCAGGGGATCAGGGCTTGTAATTGGTTACAAATTTACCGGTATTTATTTAGGTTAAACCAGTTAATTATTTAGGTTACATTCGAAATAATTGAATTTGGAATGTTATTTCGTAGCGTTCCCTAACCGGTTACTCGGTGTTTTGATACGGCATCAATGATCGCTGTCGCGCGCCGGACTTGTCTCGGTTCTTGTGTGTCCATGATATGATGGTAGGCGAAAATAATTGCAAATAACGAGCACGCGTACGTCCACTGCTAATAGCAACGACTCTCCACTAAATGAAAAATCGAACCTAATACCAATCCTGTATTCTTAAGCGAACTGTCATTCACCCGCTCACACGGAGAACGCGTTCTCTAACCGGTAAATGGATTTTGTTCCCTGTTTGCGTTCTGAGATATTAACCGGTTAGAGCGATATCCTTGCGAGCGTAACTTTTATTATATGGGTTAGGCTCTCAAAGTGTGGCTCGAACCGGAACGAGAAATCAACCGGGTTAAAAGTCCTGCCAGGGATACAGATATTGTGCTCGGGTATTAGCTAGCACGATCGCTTATGGACTAGCAAGTATGCAAGCGCGAGCGGCACTAATGCTTTGTCGGACATAAATATAATCATGCTATAACGGTACAGGTGGCAGCACCGAGGCGTCAGATCCCGTAGAAAGAGGATCCTATAGAAGGGATTAGGTTATCACCAAAAGGGACGGACTTATAGGGACCTGACTAAATTGCTCAAGCTTTAGCACGATTGTGACATCCTATCCTTAGTGCCATCCGTATAACACGTTATACGTGGTGGCAGCAATAGCATTCATCGATGACTTTTCGCTGACGGTGACAAATATTACGCCCTTATACGCGATGAGGGACATGAGAAATGTCAGTGCATCTCGCTCCCGCATGTGATATTGTCTATGCTTACATCACTTTCACATTCACATATATGTGTTTGTATTCGTGTATCGCCGGCTCCAGTCTTATTCTTAACTTTATGTCAGAGCCCGAACTAACACTATGGCCGCGGACTAGACGCCAGCGGCCAGTGTAGAGGCGAGCGGGTGTCTATACATTAACTAGTTAGCTATAATAACTCCATTGGCTCAGTAACCTAAAACGAATGGCGGCCTCCGACACGAGAATACGCCACTTTTCTCGGCTCTGTGCTAACTCTTGCCAACTGCTGATTTGGAGTTCGCGCAGATTCGCCTGTATCATATCGCTCCAGCGTACGACAGGACGTCGACCTTTCGGACGACCACGGTATTTAGTAACAAGTTGGTTTTTGGTTGGGTCCAATCCGTTGTCCTATTGTGCGGTTTTTCATCCTCATTATAGTCCGTCATAAAAGATAAACATAGATTCTTCATACACTACCGTCAGAAAGTTTAAGACCAAACACAAAATATGCAAATAATCAACATAGATTGATTATCCACTCAATTTTGATTCATCTGTCCGTAGTACTCTCAACAAGTTTGCAAAAGTCCAATCTTTGTGAGAAATACCCCATTGCAATCTTTTTGCCTTGTTTGGTTTGCGTAATAATTCATGAAAATTAAACTAAAAATTGCGTTTTTAAATTAAATTAAATTAATGAAATGTGACGTTAGTCGGATTGTACATTTTATGTCCGCCATTTACCAGAACACCTGAGAACAAAGAAGTCTGGACTGCCATTTTTCTATAAGTGCACTCGTAATCCATTTCTTTTTATCAGAATGAAAAATAACAAAATAGTAGAATGAGCTACCATTTGTCACATACCACCTGAGGACACTGATGTAACTACTTATTCTATGCAAAATTAAATATATCTATCTATTGCTTGAGAGAGTCGATAATCAATTGAACTTTCTAGGTGGCTGTAACGACTTTTTACAATTTGGACATTTTGGTGTTTTGCGGCTTTAGTAAATATAGTCTTTGTTCATTTAAGTGCTCTGGACAAAACTAAAAAACAACGACTATATCTCTCTTCTGCCTATACATTGCACCAGCTCAAATGTATGAGCGCCCGCTCCCTGCTCCGCTGCCCGCTGGCGACTTAGCCCGCGGCCTAAGGGCCTACGCTAGCTGGCGCGGGTGCACTGCGCGGGCGCACGCCTGCGGGTACTCGCTCTATGCAACCCGCCGCGGGTCAGTTAGCGCCGCTCATACTATTTTTCGATAGGCGTGCGCCCGGTCCATGTAATCCGCGCCCGCTAGCGTAGGCCCTAAGAAGCTCGTATATCAATAAGTCCAACTCTATGGCTATTGGAGTCATCGAACAATAGAGATGAAGATTAATCAATTTAGATTCACAATGTGACCTCAGACGTTAGTTTTTTTCATAAATATTAAGGATTATTTTCTTGCTGTGTTAACTTTGAACAAATCAATGTTGTCAGAATTTAGAGTAACTTCGTATTCGTATAGTCATTTTTAGTAACGAAATTTTTATTGGACAAAATATGTACATGACCTTACGAGTATATTGTTCGAATTATTTTATTTTATTTTGACCTGTAATCTGCACCTGTCATTTTTTTTGTATTTTAATTTAATGTACTGTTTTTTTATTCTGTAATGTAATATTATAACTATATTTGCATGCATTTATGTGTTTTATGGCAAATAAAAGGTGGATTATGATTATGAAAATTACTGTTTAGATAAATCGTCTTGTTGATTGGAGTAAATCCTGATGCTGAGAGCGAAAGCGTTGGAGCGTGCCGTAATGTTTTGAATAGCGCCCGTTGTGTCGCATACCGTAACGCCTGTGTAAGCCGACCGGTTGTGTGCATTTGGTAAATCATTTTGCAACATGCCCCCCACTTAGGTAGGTAGGTACTCCACTCCGTCCCACTGATATTTACTAAGGAAACATTACAAAATTTCTTACATGGGCTTTACATGTCTAAAGATACGGTCAAGGAAATTGAAACGAGGAACACTGTAATATGTCACAAGTTGTCAAATAAATTTTTAAGTACCTACATACTATAATGTGTATCATTGTCCATCTCATGTAGTGCATAATGCTATTTCATTTATATAGGTAGAAGAACATGTGATTCATCCTACAGAAAGTAATAAAATATATAGAGGGACAAGATGTTACACAAATCTAACAAGTCCCATAGTAAGCTCAATAAGGCTAGCGTTATGGGTATATATTGAATAAATATGTAATTAAAATACATTTATTTATTTAAGCAAGGTAACAAAATGAAAATTATACTAAACATATTTTAAATAGCTTAATGAAAACAGTATTAAATTTACAAGCACAACATGTTTCACAACATGAAAAAGCATCGAAGTCTAAGGAACAAGTGTTTTTTCATATCACATAAATAAATGCCCTTACCGGGATTCGAACCCGGGACCTCCATCTTCGTAGTCAATAAGTAGGCTATCAGGTCGACGAAACCGAGACCGACAAAAACAAAAACACAGTTATAAGATTTAATTGAAATTAAAAAAAAATCGTTTCGCAAAGATTCCCTATTGACAACTTGTATACATATAAATGCTAAGAACTAATTGAATTGTGTATTAATAAATTTAGTTGTTACTAGCCTGGCTACAAGGATGAACCTGCCTTTATTGCAACACCCATCCATACAAAAACTGAGGTTTCAACAGTCTACAAAGCGCGCGCGTATCGCGTCGTAATCAAACTTCACTTAACCCGCCTCTCAAAGTTCATGTTTACAATTTAGTAACTAATCCTCATTACCCGCGTAAATAAACGAGAACAAACGAAATCAACCTTGACCTTGTCCTGGCTATAAAAGAAATTCATTAAGATACAGGCATACCTAAAATGCCTATCCATCATATAATCAAAGCAACAAAGAGGACCATGAAGCCGAAAGCAAAGCTAAGATTTATTGCGTCAGAGGCCGACGAAACGAGACCGCAAATAAAGAGAACGCGAACCTTGAATACCGTATCTGACAAAATCAATCGGTCTCTGAACAAAACTTGACCCAAAAATGTAATTGATGAAACTTAACAGACCAAAGTACTTAACGTTAACACTTGTGTTAATAGTGGTCAAGATTCTACAGGTATAAACAAAAGCTAATGTCTATACTATCTAGTTACAAGAACATGCATTGTAATTTGGAGTATAATAATACTAAAAACCTGATTAAAATTACAAATAAGAAAATTGGCCCAGATCGCTGTCAATTGGCAGCGTGCCCCGAAGGCTGGCTGTACTGCCTCGCTACACGGCAATACTTAAACGCTGAGCGAAACACCTAGAGGCCAGCCCTCTGCTGGTCACCAGAAGCCTCTATTAGGCGCTTCGAAAGATCTTTAAAAAGTCGACGCGCGCTTGGCCACAGCCCCAAAGTTTCAACGCCAATCATGGACTATTGACCGTCAAACAAAGATGCGTCGTCGAATCATCCAGTAAACCCAAACAAGAGAAAATAAATTCAACACCAACGTGGTACGTACGTACTTAATGAAAACCCAAAGTCATACCTATCAAGTTCAGTGTACGAAATCTCATCAGTCATCACATTTCCTGATTTTCCTTATTCGTAAGTCACGATGCTTACCTAAAACAGAAAATCTTTACGAACATGTAACGCAGAAGAACTAGGACAGGTTGTCACCAAGACGAGACTAATTTACAAAAAGGCGACAAGGAAGAATTGATAACCACAGCACTCGTAACTAACACCTACACCTATGTGTGTTACACAACACGGGTAATACGTAGTTTTTATGACAACACTTTTGTTCATAAACCACAAACAAAGGTTCCTTTATTTGTGCATAAATCAAGCGTGGAGCTTGCATGACTATGGCTATGACAGACCACAACGCCTATACCACGTTTGGCCTCATTTTGTTTTTAGTAATTAAAATAGGTACGTATTTCTAGTTGTCTACAACTCGAAGCTTAGGTCGCGATCGCGAACGCACTGGTATAAGAGCGATTGGCGACCCGACGGCAGTCTCAGCCCTGTCGGCCTGTTTAGCCTAGTTGGTAGTGACTCTGCCTCCGAAGCTAGAGGTCCCGGGTTCGAATCCCGGCCAGGGCATTTATTTGTGCATTTATCACGGATATTTCTTCTTGGGTCTTGGATGTTTTCTATGTATTTAAGTATGTATTTATCTATATTAGTATGTATATCGTCGTCTAGTACCCATAGTACAAGTTTTGCTTAGTTTGGGACTGGGTCGATTGGGTGTAAGATTGTCCCCCAATATTTATTTATTCACAAACCGACTCGTCCTCACCTGTCACCTGATACCTCACCCGTTTTTATATGGAAACAACAAAATTAATTTTGACAGTTACCATACAAAACGGATAAATAACATCCTACTACACTAGTACGACCCCGGTCGTATACATTTTTAATGCATGTAAAGTGTGACATATAAAATGCATAAACTCATCTTCATATTTGTTTTTCAAATCAGTTTTTAAAACACCTAGCAACCGCGTCCATATTGAATGACGCATCAATATACGCTCTAATATCAAGTTCCAAATTAAGATGCCATCAACACGCTCGATTAGTAAGATTAAATGTACCATCTAAAGAGATCTTCAAGATAAATGGTACTTGTAACTTAAGTTTATTAATTACTCCTTTTTTGTAACTTGTTAACAAAAAATCTCACGACATCGACGTTAATGAATGGAAGTGTCTGCGTAATTCAAAAATATGATCGATAGATTTCATAGATCGGCAAATTTATCATTCTTTCGAATACTAATTTTAACAATGATTTAATAATTCTCAGTGACGTAATCTTACTCTTAATCTTCTTGAAGTAGCTACTCAGACTAATGTATTGCCCCCTGATTATATATGCAAAGAACTAGGTTTTGACCTAGATAGAAACAGTCATCTCAAGAAAATATTTGCATACTCAACAGAAGTTCTAGCTCATTGAAATGACATGCAAAATAATTATGTTAAAACAGTGTCGAGTGGTCTAAGATAAAGGTCGAACTATGTCAGTAAACAACATCTTATAAAATATTTAATAAATTATAACGTCTTTTGCATAACGGTACTATCTAAAACAAGAACAAAAATACAAATTAGCAAATATATTGGAATAGCAAATAAGTTTCACCGCATTCATTATATTTCTGGTACGGTATAATTTCTGGAAATCATATCAAAGCTACATTCGCATGAAGTTTACGCAAGCCGTTAAATCAATTATAAGTAATTGTGCGGTTGTTGCAGATCTGTTCACACGAGTGGCACATCCCGCGGCCGTCATTGTCTGGCAGCAGCGACTCGCGATCGCGAGGAGGCTCCGCCTCCAGCCAAGGCTCTTCCAGCAACCACAGCACCCACGTAAGTACCTACGTCACCGCCATCATAATCTAACCCATTACGAAAAACTCGATCCGTTTTTGTTTTACACCTGCGGTCTTACGAGACAAAGGTGGTTACCTAGTAAAGAGTTTTTTGCAACAATTAGGTAATAATGGAAGGGGTCAACAAACGAATTGCAAATTGCTATAGCCGTGTCCGGTATATGTCCGTGTCGGTTCTTGTAAGACATTCCTTACGCGTGATAGGATCCCTTAATTTGGGAGCTGACAGCTATTGATCGACTCACGGACGCGGACGTACAACTATTTTTATTTATTACTACAATTAGTATCAGACTTCGCATTATTGTTGAATACTATGTTAAAATGACCTTATTCAGAACTAAAAGTAATAACCTTTTAGTTACCAGACGGCAATTTGATATTATGTTGTAATACGCAAGTGAATGGGTTGGCTTCATCGTTAAGTCGTTTGATGAGCGAGAATATAAAACCTTTTACTGCAAATCAAGTTCACTTCCTCGTGCAATTGGATTCGAATTAATGCCAACCCACTCTTACGGGCAATTATGCTTCGAGATTCCATCTATTAAGTATGCTAATGTGTTATCCGCATTTTTTGCAGAGCGTGTCATCGGGTTCGCTGCTACTAAGCGCTGCGCACCTCGCTCGTATGCACGGGAGGACTGTCCCTACGGAGCACCAGCCTCATCCCACCAGATTAGGCAGTTACGGCCGTAAATCTAACTTTTCTGAGGCTGCCGTGGTCACCATCCCCGAGGAAACGAAGGACCCAGCGGAGAGTTACTGGACAGACGTTAAACGCGCGCCCGAAGCGGACACGGCTTCCATAGCCAGCTCTACCCATTTCACCGTAGTCAATGGGTTCACGAAGCATCGACCTACGAAGGAACCAAAGTTCTGCTGCTGCAGTCACTCGCACCAGATCACTGTCCTAGTGATATCGATGACGATACTGTTCTCTGCGTGCATTCTCGCGGCTATATGTTTCGTTGAAAGTGAGTGTTGCAGTTTCGTTGCGTTAATCAATCATGAAACTTGTACGTCGCTAATCTAGCCTACTAACCCTAGCTGCCTAGCTAGGTAGGTTTTTACGTGATGGATGCTGTTAGACAAACATTCAGTCACTAGCCCATTGAAGGGAAATTCGTATATTTGGATCTCAGTTTCGATTATCGTTTTCCTCGACGTCAAATGAGCTAAAAGGAGTTCCACACATAAATATACGAATGTAAAACGCTATGTAAGGATAACGATGTAGGTATGCTCGCCTCGGCAGTCTAAATACTTCATCTGATATGGCCAAACGAGATGTACATATTCGAATTAAACTGCGGAATCGTAGATTGGATGATTATATAATGTCACCGCATAGCCAACATGAAGTAATGTACCAACATTACTTGGCTGTTCTACATTATGTGTGTTGCTAAATATGTATGTATTGTCGCTTTACAACAATACTTTTACAACAATATTTTTAACAATTTATTCTACAACAATATTTTTAACATTAATATCACTTTAAGTAATATCACCAAAGTAACTCTGTCTGACTGTTACCTTTTCACCCTTATTCCTCTAAACCGATTTAGATAAAATTTGGTATAGAGATAGTTTGAGTCCCGGGAAAGGACATAAGATATTTTTTATTCTGGAAATGATTCCTAAAGGGGGTTGAAAAGGGGGTAGAAGTTTGTATAGGCGAATTTAATAGCAATTATTTATATAATATAACGAGTTAGAAAACTAGTGTTTTATAATTTTTATAATGTTCACACAAAATAAAAATGCTAATGACTGGCCAAAATTGAAATTCCAAATATGATATGCTAGCTGCACATACTTTCAAAATTACCTAATTTGTTGTAGGTATATACTATGCAGACGATTTCGCCTACTGTGAAACAACTATCACATTTATTTTAATATTTACGTATTACATGTTTAAATTTGGGTTCCCGTGTCAGGTATCCGTGTAGTCAGTCTTAGCGGGTTCTAATTACACGCGGGTTATAAATAACACTGCAATGTATATACACACAAAATAATATCTTACTTTACTTACAACTGCAAAACTATCGATTCGGTCGTATTCCGTGGGCTAGAACTAGAACCCCTCTACGCACCTCAAGGACGTGTAGTACCAGCGGGTAATTAAAACCCTTGTACCCGGGTAGATACCCGGGCGCTTATTAGAGTAATTTGCACCAAACTGCTCGCATTGCAACGGATCGGAACGGATTTTACAATCTTTAAACGATATTAAATTTTGTACACGGTATTTAAAGTCTATATTAGCAAGCCGCGCACAGCATTATTAGTTTTTTGGGTGGTGATGCAAATCTAAAAAAAGAACATAATTTCAAAATTTTAAGTAATCCGCTTGAATACATCCTCAAAACCAATACATAAAAAAAATCATCAGTCAAAATCAAAAACTGTCGCAATTAGGATGTTTATATTGAGCATAAATATTCTTCAATATAAGAGGTACTACTCACAAAAAAACCCGAGCCTATTTGACGTAAGGGCCGACTTACCATGGAAACCCGACTAAGGCCTTATTCGAGAAAATGGGAGGACCTAAGAAAATGGCCTGGTGGTGATATATGTACGCAAATTACTATGCAGTATTCATTGTTTTTTGTTTTGTTTCAGTGAGAATGCGGAAGGAGACTGGCATCTACAAATATTCTTAGACGAAATTATAGCCGTAAGATTCTGAAGCAGCACGATCCAAACTGCTTAATTAATGTAACTCTTGCGCATTGCAATGTTAACGTTATCTCGAAAATAACAAGATTGCTTTTGCAATTGAGTCTTTTTTGACCAAGTAAGCAGTGGATCTGAAGCTCATCATAGTATTATAAATTTTATGTGTATTTTAATAAGAGCGAATTCACTTCTGCAGATACATACTTATATTGTATGTACAACTTGCAGCTTGTGAATATATCATCGTATAGGTACTTCAACATACATATTTGGGAGCAAAGGTACAGCCCACGGTATGAAAAAAGATAGAGTGAGGTAGAAGAAAAATCTCAATATCTTTACAATTTCTACATTCATGGTTCGTTACCGCAGTTTCCAAATACATATGTGTCATAGTATCACAGTTTTTAACCAGTGAACATATATATAGAAAAGTAGAAGTAGTAGAACATATTGCTTTAGATACTTCATATAGGTTGGCAGCCGAGAAAAATAGAACTTACTCTGCATAGATGTTACTGATGAGACTTGCATAACGTATTTGGGTAAGGACCAAATTGATGAGGTGGAGGAAAATACATAAAGATAAAAAAGGACTCAGACTGGGCAACAGAAAATTGTCACATCATTATTCATAAATCCCTACAAATTTCATACCAACCGAGCGCTCTTGACGCTTCATAAAATTTTACTGATTTGACTAAATAAAACGTTAAATTTAATAAAAATATAGACTACTTGGTTCTAGATTAATAAATAAAAGAGTAAATGGATTCATACACATTAAAAAACAATATTTTATACGGAAGGGTAGTTACGAAAATGTAATCCCTTTAGCGCCCAAGTATCACAGGTGTGATACTAAAGTTAATTGTTATGAATTCTATATATCTATAATGTACACTGGTTACAAAAATAGTGCAATATATCTTCATTATCCAGTAACTTATTTAGTTCAATTTAGGATAAAATATTTGAAATATGATTTGGTGTTTCTATTTATGCACTGGAATGTGATTGTTGATTTCTAGGGCGGATGAATGATGAACTAAAGTTTAACGAAAAGGTACCCCTGAAAGTAAATGTTATTTATGGGAATATTTAGAAATAAGTGTAATCAATGAAAGTGAATTGTTAGAAAAAAAAACCTTGTTTTTAAAATGACAGTTTTGTGGCGATAATTAAGCATGGAAATTCAAGAAAAATTAACTGGAAGGACAAATGGACCTTATGTAATGTACCTATTATTGAGTAAAATACACAGATTATTTTATTTATTTTTAACTAATTTCGTGACAAATAAAAATAAACTATGTTTAGTATGTATAAATAAGTTTTCATAGAAATTGAATGTCTAATTATCGTCACAAAACTGACATTTGACTAACTATTTTAACAACTCGCGCTTTGGGTACACGTATTTCTGAAAATGCCCCCATTACCGGTTAAAAAAAATACAATTTCTAGACTTTTTACATTGGAACCTTTTCTTTAAACTCTTGTTGTTATTATGTCAGTGAGTGTTAATTAATATGTAAAATTTAAGGTCAATCCGTACATTACTTACCTAGTTACATTTCACAAAGTTACTTAGGTATATTGTTCTTTTGTTCTCAATATAATCAAGGCCACTGGTTGAACTATGCCTAATCTTTAGTAAAGTTCTCAGGGCTAAACCAGGGTTAATTGATGGTGTTTAATGGTTTTGCCATTTAAAGTTGACTTTTCAAGGATGTGAATGAAAGTTGTAAATTTTCGTTAGTTACATGAAAATTTGCATTTTTCAAAGTGAACAAGATAATATACTTATTACTACATTTAAGTTTTCATATATAAGGAAGAACTGTGATAAAATTAAACAGAAATATATCCGTAACAACATTTTCTAATGTTTTTAAATAACTTACACCTACCCAAGATTCCTTATCATTCGCATATTCTAACAAAGACGACCACTAGCGACATCTAGGGCAATCGGCCTGAAGTAAATTACTGATAATGTCCTTTCACCTGCCTTACGAAATGCAGGCGCCAGTATAACTTTATAATTTATAATGCTAAGAAACAAATAAACTACATTCCCCGAAAATTCTGAAGCCCAACTAGGGCAATCTTCTATCTCTAAAGAGCAAACTGCAATTAAAAACACTAAACATGTGTTGTGAATATAAAATACAGACTTTCTTAAACTTCAGTCAGATCATGAATTTTTACGACGACCACTTTAACTTAGTTGGTAGTGACTCTGCCTACGAAGCCGGAGGTCCCGGGTTTGAATCCCGGACAGGGCATTATTTGTGCATTTAGGTCGGATATTTGTTCCTGGGTCTTGGATGTTTTCCAAGTATTTATTTGCATCTCTGCTGTCATAGAAAACGGGCCGGCCCGGACACGGAACGGTCTACTGTGAATCATCCAGGATGATTCACAGTATATATATCGTCGTCTATATATATCTCCATTAGTTAGTTAGGGACTAGGTCGATTTGTGTAAGATTGTTCCCCCCCCCCCAATATTGAATATTATATCAAACATATTTTAATCTCTTCAAAATCATACACAATCCTTAATTTTTACACTACACTTGTCAGCTCATACTGAGGACTGTGCCATGAGATTGTGAAGGTACCTACTTGTAGGAAAACCAGGGCCATATTGATGATGTCTTTGTTTGTATTAAAAAGTAAAACAAATTTATTCTTAAATTTAGGCATATCATGTGCAGCTATGAATGTCAATAAATTACCACCGGTTCGGAAAAATAAACCTCAGCCACGAGAAGAACCGGCGTAAAAAACTCGGTGAGTTATTATTTTTTAAAACAATATACATCGTACGAGGGGCGGCGGATAAGTCCTAAGCCTATGGTAGAAAAAAACAATAAATAAAAAACTTTCATGTTTATTTTTCAATATAATCTCCGTGTAATTCAATGCATTTTTTACATTTTTTATTCAATGCTTTTAGGCCGTTAAAAAAATATTCTTTAGATTGGCCGATTGGCCTTCAAAATGCTCCTGTACAGCCGCCTTCATCTCTTGATCATTGCCAAATCGCTTTCCCCGTAACTCTCTCTTTCAATTACTGAACAGAAAATAATCGCTAGGGACTAGGTCTGGACTGCAGGGTGGGTGGCCGATTTCATCGAAGCCGATTTCCTTCAGAGCCTGCCTCGCAACCCGGGCGGTGTGAACGGGTGCATTGTCTTGCAAAAACAAAATATCTTTCCTTAATTTGCTCCTCCTTTTCTCAACTATCGCTTTTCGCACCTGTCTCAATAGATTGGCATAGTAAAGTGCATTTATTTTAGAACCTTTGGCCAAATAATCTATAAAGAGAATGCCATCACAGTCTCAAAACACAGTGGCCATTAACTTAGAAGCCGATTTTTGTACTTTAAACTTCTTCGGTGGTCTTTCACCCTTTTCAATCCATTGCATGGATTCTGACTTACACTCCGGATCATACTGCCTGATCCATGTTTCATCAACAGTTACTAGGTATTCGTGAGCTAACTTCATCTATACCATCTCCGCACAGATCTAAAAACGCCTGGGAAGTTTCAACACGACGTTCTTTATCGAACGCCGTCAGCATTTTCGGTACCCAGCGAGCACTGACCTTAGTCATGTTCAAATGTTCATGT
This sequence comes from Notocelia uddmanniana, assembly GCA_905163555.1. NCBI lineage: Eukaryota > Metazoa > Arthropoda > Insecta > Lepidoptera > Tortricidae > Notocelia > Notocelia uddmanniana. The sequence continues at coordinate 25,445,388 of LR991058.1, read as the reverse complement.
AAAATCTCCCCAACCCGTTCTTTACTAATGCCTACAGTATCAGCTATTTGCCAAACCTTAACTCTCCGGTCTTCTTATACCAATTTTCTGTTTTTTTTTACATTTTCTTCAGTCACCACCGATATTGGCCTTCCTGAACGGGGATCGTCTTCAATCGACTCCCTACCCAGTTTAAATAAGCGACTCCACTTTTTGTCCGTAGCATAAGAAGGTCCATTAGCACCATAAATACTAAAGGGTGAGTACTATTAAATTGTCGCTAACATTTTCCGGTCTATTTTTCTGACCTTGCAACCTGTTTTGATAAAACTTTTCAGATATGAAATTTAAAACTTTTTTCATCTTAGGTTTAAAAAAAAAACATTCATTTGTTTGTATCCGTCAAGATGTCATCAAAAGAAAAAAGCGTTCGCGAATTAATTCTGCAAAAAATTTCAGTAAATCCCAATGTATCTACTTCGGAGCTTGCGAAATCGTGCCATACAAGTCAGAGAACAGTGCAAAGGACCCTAAAAAGGTTAAAACAAGGTTTAACTACTGAAAGAAAGTTGCGAGAGGGTAATCCGACAAGAAAACGTTAAACGGAACAAAAAGTTAGAGTCAAGGGTGTGTAGGTTATTTGATCAAAATCCAGCAATCTCTTCTCGAGATGTGGCCAAAAAAGTTGGTACTAGTCAAACAAATGTACAGAAAATAAAAAAAAGTGCGGTATTTCTTCTTATAAAAAGCAAAAAGCCCCGAAAAGAACGGTAGAACAATATAACAGAGCAGTTAGACGCTTTGGTTAGGTTGCTTAATTATTGATGACGAAAGACGAAACTTATGTAAAGGCTGATTTCAAATCGATACCAGGAAATCAATACTATTCTTCTCGCAACGTCCCGGGTCTGCATGAATCAGAAAAAGTAATTCCAGTGGAAAAATTCGCAAAAAAATTCCTCGTGTGGCAAGCGATATGCCAGTACGGCATGCGGAGTTCGCCCTTTGTAACCATTGGCACTGTCAACACGGATATTTATATATCCGAATGCTTAAAAAAAAGATTATTACCGCTCATAAAAAAGCACATTTCTTCGACATTATTCTGGCCCGATTTAGCGAGTTGTCACTATTAATCCCGAGCTTTAGAGTGGTATAACCGGAATTCTGTCGATGTTGTACCGAAGAATACTAATCCGCCGAATTGCCCAGAACTACGGCCGATAGAGAAATACTGGACAAATATTAAAACAAAGTTGCGTAAAACGTGCCAGCCGGCCACATCATTACCTGATTTCAAAAAAAAGTGGATGAAATGTACTAAACTGATCACAAATGATTCTGTGCAAAATTCTATGAAACGCGTCAAGAGTAAAGTTCGAAAATTCTCTCGTCGTGCTCTGATCAAAGAATAAAATTGTGCTAACGGATCTATTTTATCTTAAACTTTATTATAATAAAGAACTTTGACTAACTTGTATGTTATTTCTTTTAGTAAACTTGAATTGAAAAGGCGACAATTTAATAGTACTCACCCTTTAGCCATTTCTTCAAAAATACATTGCGGTGATTTAGCACTTTTTGTAAGGAACTTAATTACAGCACGGTGCTCAATTTTCGTAATATTTGTTGATATTTCAGACATGGTGAACTTTGCCGTTAAATATCTCAAGAAAATATCAAACAAATATGACATGATTTTGTTTTTAAATGGCCTTTCTAGTGGCCAGTACCATAAACGCATATACGACCTCGAAATACCATAGGCTTAGGACTTATCAGCCGCCCCTCGTATATTATTTAATATAAAATTAAACTATCACAGCGCTACAAAATTAAAATGCCACAGTAACCTACCTACCTATTTACGTGGATTACCCGTGCCGTATTCTTAAAAAATCGATTGTGACATACGGACGGACGGACAGACAGGCCATTTTGGCGACAGAGCCCTAAAAACCCTAAATCATGTCATCCAATTTTCGTACAAACCACGCTTTTGGCTCACCAGGGCTGTAAAGTTCGCGCGTGATGTGCATTACTCGACAATACTTTTATTACCTCTTCTGTAGCGCAACATGGCGAGCAAGTTATGAACACCGCGTTCGGGTAGATTAACTGCTCTGAGTATTCAGACGGTCAACTAACCGTCCATATAAAATCATTTTCGTAAACTTACCTCAGTGACGTGCTTCTTGTCTCTGAGAGCAAGACTCATTTTGGGTTGTCGTGCCTGCCTAGTTAGTTAGTTTAAACTTACCTCAACCTCTTCCAAAGTCTGCGTCCACCTGTAGTGTTCAAGATCGCAACCATTGCCAGAGTTTGGCTTCAGCTTGCCTTTTTCTTCGGGGTCGTCAACTTCGTTTTCTGCAGGTTTTTCAGCTTCATTGCTGCTTTCACCTCCATCGCCACTGCCTACTTCAGCCGCTTCTGCATAAAAGGAAAGAAAATCAAAACACGTCAGACAAATAAGTATACATACTACCTAATAAGAGTAATAAGTAGTAACCAAATATATAGCCTATGGGCGCTTGCGATTTTCGAGGGGTCACATACTCCTTTACTGTTACCGCTCCTTTACTGTCATTTTGTAGTACCTGACACTTGTAAAAAAAACCGGCCAAGTGCGAGTCGGACTCGCGCACTATGGGTTCCGTAAAAAAAATTACGGTTTTCGCCGTTTATCCTTTATCTGTGCTATAAGACGTTGCTTCGTACCAATTTTCAAGATTCTGAGTTCACGGGAAGTACCCTGTAGGTTTTGAATCCCTTGCGAGTGTCGTAAATTTGCGGCATAAAGGGCTGTATCTTTTGATTGCGTTGGCTTAGAAGTTAGATTTTTTCACAGTTCCAAGGGACAGTAGACCTAAGTATTTGAAATAAATTCCAGCTTGATACTTCCACGCGTTCGTGAGAAAAAGGGTCTCGACAGACAGACAGACAGACAGACAAAATCAAATATTTATTCTGCAAATAGGCCACAAGGGCACTTTTACATGTCAAAGCGTGAATTTATACAATATAAAAAACTCTGAATAAACAAAAAGTATATAAAATTAATTTAATATCTCTGAGATGTATATGGTCTCTGAGCGTCCAAATACGATTAATAACAATTATTTCAAAGTCCTTAGAGATGTAAATGATCTCTAAGCGCTACAATTAAAATAAGTAAACTTAATATTGTTAGAGATGTATTAAGGTCTCTAAGCGTCAATAACAATAAAACTAATCCAGAACAGGATTATGTCTCTCGTCAATCTACATACAATATAATTTTTAAGAAAAAAAAAACCGACTTCAATGGGGGAGGCCGGTGAAAGATTATTATACTTAGATGGTGCACTCTTAGATTCCATACAATAAAATAAAAATGGCTATAAGTATGTTTATAATGGTAATAATAATAATAATAATGATTTATTGTAGAACTGTGTACATAAAAGGTCATTACATATGAATATTGGTACCAACAGTTACCCTTTGCGGGTACGACAATGTCGTGTAGAAAATCCTCCTAGATATAAGTTCTAGGTGAAGCTATATGTAATTTACACCTAGATGTAACTACTCTTTATAAATCATATATTAACTTCCATTAAATTGCATTAAGCATGTATATTAGTATCAATGTATTTTCCTAGTCGATTTTTACCTACCTACTTGGTTTAGCTATTTCGATGTAAATGGGTAGAAACGACGCAATGTATGTACTTTAGTTTCGTTGTATGAAAATGTAATTAAATGGCTATACTCTGTAATTAAGTGTAGAGGGATGTAATGTAGGTAGATAAGATCACGGAATAAGCGTCTCAGAATGGAGGGTAGATTAAGGCATTCTGGCAATACATGAATATTCCGAACGGTGGTGTTTCCTTGCGCTCCTGCTATTATAATTATCCCAAGGGAATAGTTGGGGATATTACAGTGGCAAGACTAAGTACCCTCAATTCCTCATGGAATCATGGAAAAACCTTGCTTGCATGACAAACAAAACGAAGAGAAAAAATCGCCAAACGTGAACTACCTACGCGTCGTTGAAGAGTTCCGTTCTGATCATCATCAGCAGTTCCACTTCATCAAATGTCACTTTTATGAATGAAAATGCTTGATTAGTTCATGAAAATACTAAAATCACTATTTGTGTGCCTTTCGCATTTGAGGAGTTCCCTCGATTCCTAATGGATCCCATAATCAGAACTCGAGCATGACAAAAATCAATCGTAAAAATAGAACTTGCTTAACAAACACAGCTAGGACAAATCACCAAACGTGAACTTTTCGTCGTTGAAGAGTTCTGTTCTGATCATCATCAGCAGTTCCACTTCATCCAATGTCACATTTTTGGATGCAAATGCTTGACTTGTTGATAAAAACACAAAAATCACTATATGTTTGCCTTAAAGATTTGAAGAGTTCCCTCAATTCCTCGTGGATCCCATCATCAGAACTGCGTTGACAAAAACGGGACCAACTTGGATATATATACTTACAATCAAAAACAAAATTTTCCAAATCGGTTAAGAAATGACGGAGTTATGGACTAACAAATATTTAAAAAAAAAAAACAAAAAAAAAAAAACACAACCGAATTGATAACCTCCTCTTTTGAAATCTTGAAGTCGGTTAAAAATAACACTAGCATTAAGGTATTTACTATGCCCTTGTAAGCATGAACAGACCGGACTCCACAAACAGCACCCGATCACGAGTACGTGTATGACGCGCCTCTCAGCTATCGCCTCCCTCGACCATCTGTTAGGGAAGGTGGCGACCCAATCAACGCCACTGTAAGCAAAGCCCTTTAAGCGAGCATGACATATTCAGGCTGCCGGACATTAATAATATCAAAGATTAAAATGACTCTTCAGTGAGAAACAGCATCATGTTTCATAAAGTGCAACAACAGAGCTATTTATACAAGGAAATATGATAAGGGAAGCATAGGTATATGGTATATTAAAACTAACAGGATTTAACTATCAATGGCTTAAAAGCATTTTTGTCATTTAAGAAATCGTTGACAGTATAATAGGCCTGGCTTAACAAATAACGTTTAATATGAGACTTAAATTTACTGAGTGGAAAATTAACTATATAGATGGGTATTTTATTATAAAATTGTATACAGTTCCCCACAAACGACGTGCTAACCTTTCGGAGACGACTGGCCTTCACTGCAATCTTGTGTTTACTTCTAGTGTTGTAGTCGTGGATATCACTGTTAAGTTTGAATTCTTGAATATTTTTTCGAACATACATAATACGACGGACAGACAACAAAGTTATCCTATAAGGGTTCCGTTTTTTCCTTTCGAGGTACGGAACCCTAAAAATCATGAAAGTAAAGCTTAATAAAGACTTTCAACAAAAACTATAGCAGATATGATCAGTTGAGATGTTTTTGAGTTATCGTAAAAAGTCTTCCTTTCTTAGTAATAGACGTATGAAACGCTGCGAAGGTATTTCTTTTTAAATAAGTATAATGAAACGGGTCAGTTTTTTTTAAATATCCAACAGCTTTTATGGTATTATAACATACTGCATAGCAAACTGCCAAGTTAAGGCTTAAAATGCATTAAGCCGCAGTAAATTAGTTTTACTGTATGTAAACAATCTAGTGCCAAACTTGGCAACTTTTCAGATAATCTACGGAACTTGGCGCCCATTTAGATCTCAATTCTTTTGTCCGTGAACTTGGCTGCCATTTTCACATTTATGTTTTTGATGGGTCATTATTATCAAAAAATATTGGACACTTTTTTACATCAATCAAACGAAAAATTACTAAGAAAACGCACGCGCGTGAAAGTTCGGGAGTGCGGGATCGTGACGTCACGCCGTGCTAAAAAGGTCGCGTCGTCGTGCGGATCTTTAAGTAAGTCCTTATACATTTTTAATCACTTAATTGATAAATTAAAAATATGTGCTTAATATTTTTTGACAGTCTAACTGACGGACTTTTGTAATATTTTATTATGACACAAGCCTATTTACTCACTTTTCTTTTCGATTTCTATATCAGCCTGCATTTTATCTGCTTCTTGATCAGTGAGCTCTACCACCTTTGCAGGCTCAAAGTCTTGCACTAGCCGCTCCTTCTCTTTCTTCTGCTGTATGTCCTTCAGTCTCTTGGCCTCTTCCTCTTTTTCTTTCTTAATTTTATCTGCTGCCTCCCTTGCTTTTGTTGCGTGAGCGTAGAATGTATCTTTAACAACCTGCAAATACCATTTTTTTTCATTAACATCTGATACCTAAATATGTTAAGGGATTTTTAACCAGTATCTTGATATCCCTATAAGTCTGTCAAAATAGTATGGAAAGAAGTATGTTGAGTATCAAACTTAAAGATAAAATAAGATTATTAGATATTAAGAGAAAAACAAAATGGAAGTGGACTGGACATCTGCTCAGAGACAAAAAGGAGAAATAGACAAAAAAAATTACAACATGGTATCCAAGAGATGGAAAGAGAAAAAAAGGCAAACAGAGAAAAAGATGGGAGGATGAATTTAAAACTGCTTTTGCTGGATCGATGTGGAGGAGGGAAGCCATAGATAGAACCATTTGGAGAACTCTGGGGGAGGCCAATGCCAAAGATAACCAGGCACTGCCTGAGAAAAAAGGCGATCAGTAATCTTGGTACATAGTTCCAAAATATGACTAGCTCTCTGGATTAATATAGTAATGACTGTGACTTTCTAAGTTTATATACAGAGGAGGTTACAGTAGGGCCTAGATAATCTGCACCCCAGCTAATCAGAGCACCTCTATAATCCATATGACCCCTGCGCAACCACATTACACATAAACAGTGTCTTGCTTAAATACTTGTTTAAAATGGGCAGACAAAGTCAATTGTATTTATATTCCAAAAAAATGCTGTCAAGTAAATTAAGGTATAAAGCATTTCTCTGTAGCTAAATACTACTTGTCAAATCACTATATTGAAATTCTTTAAAAAAGTGTGATCAAATAGCATTATCACAGAATTTTTATGTTTAAGATATAAACAATATTGTCAATTCATATAATGTATTTACAATATGTACATACCTCTAATATTTGTTTTATTCTGAAAAACACCTTTCGAAATATTAGAGGGTATATATTTTGGGTGTTCGGATTATCAAGGTACCCTACCCATACAGTATTTTTAATTAAGAGGCTAATTAATCTCTACTTCAACACACTTTTAGTGTGTTGTTGTTGTTGCCTGCACTTTTAGTGAGAGTTTACAAAAAAAAGAATGAAATTGCAACTACATGTTCAGCAACAGTAATGACCTGGAGTGGGATTTAAAAAATAAATCTAATTCAATCAGAAATGCCATTGCAAAAAAAAAAAATTACAGGAAGTTGTTGATTAGAATCAAAAAGCATCTTATGAATTACTTACTTTTTCCCAATCGCCATCTTTTCCACCAGTAAAGAAATCAGTTTTTCTTGCAAGAAAACTGACTATGGTATGAAGCAGCTGCAATAAAATAATATAGGTGAACTAAAAGTAAAAAATACAAAGACATTATCAATTACACAACAGATATGTTAACATGTTAATTTCAAGTGATCATTATTTTAACAGTTAAATAGATAAAAAAAAATTGACATACATCCTTTTCAAAGGTAATGTGAATACAGCTTTTGAAATTAATGCTTGTTCTATTAAGATTTGAATTATTTGATGAGCAAGTATGGAAAAAGCGTTTAACCTTAAAAAAATAAAATACAAAAAACAACATGGGAAAATTGGCAGAATTATTGATTACAAGGTTTGTATAAACAATACAAAGCATATCATTAGCATTTCAAACCTTAATTTGAACCTTTATTATTGAAAATGTACAATAATAAAGGTTCTCTCGTCTAAATATACTTATCCATTAAGACACGTGAAGTACTAAAAACTCCAAGCAAAAGTAACTTGATCAATGTATTAAGCAATAATATTAGAAAAAAATGATTAAAGGCTAAACTTTGTATTGAACTGTATGAAGGAAATCGACTGATTCGCTAGAAATAGATAAATTAAAATTACGAGTCACTCTTCCTAACCTCAACAGCTTGTGCCTTCGTTATTTTACTACACTGGATTTGTATATATGAACAACACAAGTAAAATAAGCAAATCACTTACGTCTTTAACACCGCCCTCATGCTGTTGTGCCATTGCCAGCAACATAGTATCGAACCTTTCGGGATCGTTGGCCATTGTAATAAAATTAACGTAGTCCTTTATGAATTAAAATACAACTGAAACTTATTTTTAAGAAACAAAGAAGTCAGTTCCTGTTTTCTCTACAAAGATATCACTTTGCAACAAAGATAAAGTGTTTTTTTTTGTTTTGTTTGTAGAACGTAGTTACCGGTAACCGCGTTGCTCTGCTCTGTTTTAATGTTTTTCTTTTTTCAATGCGTCAAGCAAGTAGCAACTGTCATGTAGACAGGGAGTTACGAAAATATTTTCTCAAATTTCTAGAAAGAAAACGACACTTTTCAAACCACAGATAAGAAATACTTGTCTTGACAGAGTTTGCCAACATAAGTGACTTGACTGATTGGAGAACAAAACGCAAATACTCGGTGTATAACACCGTTTTTTGCATGGGCTTGGACAGTTTCGTAAATAGAGGGCAACCAACACACGATACGAGCGCGAGCGCGCCCTCGAGTGAAAGAAGAATCAATGGAGGTCATTCATTGCATTTTTGTGCATTTCATACGACCGATAACAAATTGTTGAATCGAAAAGTTACAGTTTTGAGTGAAAGTTAAAGTAAGATTGTTGTAATGTGTGTTTCTTACGAGACAAAATGTAGTAAAGTGTCCTTTCTAAAAAAACAAACGTATTGCCGTGTGTCAAAATAAAGGTGGTCAGCAAGCGAAAAGCATTTTCTAAAAACGTAACCATGGCAGATCAGTTTTGTTTACGTTGGAACAATTTCCAGACCAATATAGTGAGTGCCTTGGACTCGTTGAAGTGTTCTGAGGATTTGGTCGACGTGACACTTACCTGTGAAGGAAGAAATATCAAGGCTCATAAAGTAATACTGTCAGCATGCAGTCCGTACTTCAGGAATGTATTCAAGGTGAATGACTCGCTACATTAATAACCTTGGAGTTCAGTTTGTACGGCTCCTCTGATGTAAAAGTGTGTTTTCCAAGGACTTTGGAGCTACTGACATGATGCAATTTAATGCATGTACTTACTATTTGTTTACGAATTATACTAGCATTAACTGTATGTAATTTACCCTATATCATAAATAGTTGTACAGTGTCAATGGAAATAATCTCTAAATCATAATGGACTTATTACTAGTTTCCATTTAATTAATCATTGTTTCTGTATGTCTGTCAATCAGTAGCTTGGCAGGACTGGCTTCCCACAAAGATAGTCTTGTTAATTTTTTTTCCATTTTGCCAACTATATTCAAACAAAATCATTATTTTTAGGAAAACCCGTGTCAGCATCCTGTTATTATCCTCAAAGATGTATCTGCTGATGACATTGTCAGCCTGCTATCATACATGTATCAAGGAGAGGTTTTCATAGAAGAGAGTAAACTCTCTTCGTTCCTCCATACAGCAGCTCTGTTGCAAGTTAAAGGATTGACCGGAGTAACACAACAGGTAAATAAAGCATAGAAATAGAAATATAAATAGCCTTTATTCATGCTTAATTAGGTAACATTTTTTTTGATTTTTAAAACATATATTAATTAAGTAATATTTGTTTTCAAAATATATTTATACATGCAATAATTCAATTGGGTATACAAATTTATCTATTAATTGTATTATATGTCCATTGTTTTCAGCTTTGTTACTATTTAAATTTATTATTAGTTTACATTATATATATATATGTATATGTTGTTATTCATTTAATTGTGCAAGGCACATTCAGCGCAAAAGGCCTCCCCCAACCTTACCCATTGAACTCTATCTTGAGCCGATCTCCTCCAATATTTATCATGCTTTTTTAGTTCATCTCTCCATCTGACTCTCGGTAAATAAAGCATACAAGGAATTAAAGTTGATAAATGATTGGAGTGCACCGTTTATAAACAGGTTCAGGAGTTTGAATTCTGAGGTTCCTCTGCAAACTGTAAATAAAATATGTTTTCGTATAGACATCACTATCGCTTGAATATGCAAGTGTAATAGAGAGTGAGATACATAAACAAACTATGTTTTAGTATCTCAGGAGGCCCTCTGCTTTGTAATAATGAGTTTTTTTGGATAATGTGAAATGATTCTGAATAGAACAGTATCTTGAATTTAATTTAATTGAAATTAAATGCTTTACACCCTAAAGTTAAAATTTGATTGGGAAATTTGACCATTTAGGTGTAAATTCTGCACCAAAGGATGCAGACAAAACGAAAAAATGTTCACTGCCAGAGTCTTATGACATTGAATTTCACCAGGCCTGTAGAAAAGTTTTTTTTTTCAGGTAGGCTGTAACTCATAGTTACATATTATGAGATACTGCCTAATGGGGCACTGACACTGAACATTTACATACTCTCATCCGCAGCCAATAGTTACTAATTTCTATTATTTTTACAGAAAGAAAACTTCACTTCACCGAACACATCAAACAAACTTTATACACAGCTGACAATATCTTCAAAAACACAATTTGGTGCTACAAGCAAAGAAGTAAAACTTCCAGCTTTAAAGAAAAGGAGGAGCAGTACTTCAGACAAACCAAATGATATTGGAGACAGTCACAAAAAGAGTAAATTAATAGAATCATGTGATATCTACAGTAGGGGCAATTTGTCACATTTAATGGTAGAGAATCCAGTATTTGCAGCTGAGAAAAAAGTTGAGAAAAAAACTGATAACTGCCCTGAACCTATCATAGCTAATGGGAGAACATCTAAATTGAATCAGGTATAAATCTTTGACACTATTCTCATGACATATAAGTTTTATTTATAAATCAGCCCGACTAGTATGATAGCTTATATGTCGGACATATAGCATTCGTCCCTCTCGCACTTACATACTTGACAGTACGGGACGAATGCTATATGTCTGACATATAAGCGATCATACTAGCCCCTCAGTTGACTTGATAATTTGGTACAGATAACATAATTGAGTGGATCAATTATGTTATCTGTACCAATTTTTTTGTTTTTCTGTCCCATAACCAGCCCGGCTAGTATGATAGCTTATACCGTCACGTTTTATGTGACGTCTCAGTACATTTTTGCCATATAACGTGACGGTATAAGCTATCATATTAGCCGGGCTGGTGACTATATCAGAGTTTCTTTAAAAAAAAAAATATATATATACAATTTACTTATGTTTAAAAAGCGATCCATGAGATGTAACTGTGGTATCTAGCTACAAGAAAAGGTTGACTCAAATAATTAAATCGTAAATAATAAGTACATCATGCAATATTTCATTTCAGGTTAATGCTCAAGGTGACAACATTCCTTTATCAATAAAAACAGAACAGATTGATGACAATGATTCGCCCATTTCGGCGCCCACAAACAACTCGGAAAATGATGACAGTCTTCCAGATTATGAAAACAGTATGCTTGCCAGATCCTTGTTATCAGGTAAATGTTTATATACAAACCCAAATGTAGAGTCAGCGTGAAATATTTGTATGTATACTCGTACATACATTATTTATTTGCCTTATTATTACAAAGCTAAATTGTCTACAGTGGTATTTTTTTATGAATCGATATGTCGTCGCGTATCGACCCGGGCTTGGTAGATGAGGGGTGCATAAATGTAAACATTTCTTTATCCTTTACAGTGTATAGTAAAGGATAAAGAAATGTTTACCAATGTGACTTTGGGAGAGTGTAAGTTAAAATGTTTGTTGCCTTGGAGATTCTGTTATTCTTCGCTTTTATGCGTGTTTTTTAATGCTGTGACATAACCATGACTTATGAAAATATGTAAGTGTAAATTTCTAATTTGGCGCAGTTACGCAATGGGATTGCGTTTTTCTTTCATATAATGATTAATGACTATTGCCCTGATTCATTAATATTCATATATCCATTCATAATTAAAATGCCATTCATTGGTCTTTATGTCTCACTTTGAGATTATTATTTGTGGGAAAGGGACAAACCACATTTTACTTAACACAGGAGTTCCATGTGAATAAGAATAAAAAGTTAAATTACATTGAGATTACTTGATCATCAAGATATTCTAAATCAACAAATATCAAAGTATGTTTGACCAACTTATTTTTATATTAAAAAACTTTCCATCTATGGTACTTACTACTAGTTCAGTGCTACAGTCAAGAGTAAATGTAAGTTAATTAGATGTAAGTTCCATTGTGATAAGGTAAAAAATTGTTAACTTACTTGTGCTGTTGACTGTACTATTAGTACTATTAGTAGGATTATTTTAATTTTAATAGTAGGTATTTAGTTGAGTTTCAAAATATCAGGCAGTAATAAAAAAATGTTTAGAAAGGTTGCTTAGATATTTTTGAACCTTTGGGAATGTAGATGTAATTTATGAACTTGATTGTAGGTACTTGCATTTTCATCATAAAATATCTAATTTGACAGTAATTCACACAGAAATGTTTTATTTTTTCCAGGAATTAACCCATCAAAAAGTGATATCAGTGCCAATAATAATACATCAACTAAGAAAGTGTCAAATATAGCAGATATAAGTGCATCGCGAAGTAAAGATGGCAATAACGAATCTCCACCATGTACCAACACTGCAGCCAAGAGTCCTCTAAAAGTAGTGTCCGGAGAAGAAATCTTAGTGAAACCTGAAAAACAGTCACCAAAGTCAGATATGGAGTATGAACCTGAAGTATTGCTCTCTGAGCAGCAGGATAGTACAGATGCGGAAAACACATTCTCACAGGAACAATCCCAAGCATTGTTGCTTCTTGCAGGCATGTCAGGTGTGACAGGATTATCTGTAGGTGCTTCAACGTCGCAGGGAACTTCTCACCAGTCAAACCATGCCGCTATCTGTGGTGACTGTCCACACTGCGGCATGAAGTATTCCAACCAGTCAGCACTTAAATACCATGTCAGATTGATGCACTCTGATTTAACAAATAGGCTGTGCTGTTACCTATGCCCTCGATCATTCACAATGCGAGAGACCTTTAAAGAGCATATGTGGTCTAGCCATGGACAGAGAAATTAAAGAATACTGTTACAAATTACATTAAAAACCTGTTAATTAACTTTTTTTATGAGTATAAATACACAAACGACTTTTGTGAAATGAATCTACTGTGGAGATTAGAAGACAATGTAGCCTATATGATATTTATGATGGTTACTAATGATTCAAGTGTGCCTTAATTTTGTGTAAATGTATTTTGAAGTATCAAATTTAATGTGCCTTTTAAAAGAAATTTGCCGTCCTACCACTTATCGGAAGCCACTTTATGTTAACGTAAGCGATTTAACCCATTATTTTGGTGAGCAATGGGGATAAACCCCATACCTATAATTAATTTATCATTTATTAGCCTTGTATTTTAAAGATGTATTTAGGATTAAGGGAAATAGATTGTTATATTGTTGATAATTTATGGAAAACAGTCACTTTATGATTACCCTTATTTATATTTTTTCCCTTCAGTTACTGAAAAATAAATGTTGCCTTTTTAAACATAGGTCCATGTTGTATGTAACAAAACAAATAAATTGTTCTAGTTTGGTGCTAACAAAGTGCTTTGAGACGTCGGTAGCCATACGACATTCGTGTATGACTAATGGACCTGCAAAGTCTATGTCGAATTACTAAAATGTATTTATAGAGGAAAGAATAGTTTCCAGAAGTGAAATACTTTTGGGAATCACAACAAGTTTGTGATATTATTAGGAATAAGGAACACGTATCGTTTTATTTAAGTCCTTAAAATTAGGATGAACAGTATTGAGAAATAGTCAGGATATGACCTACATGAAAACAGTGAGAAGAAACTAATTATTACCCCAAATAGAATGTAAGCTTTCTCTTAGTTATTCAATTTAGATACCTTATTTATCTACTTATCCTTGGCTCAAAGGGTTAATTTCCTTGTCTCGTTAGGATATGGACATATTAATTGGTGCGACTTTAGAACATCACAAGTTTTCAGGTTGAAAAGAATTTATCGATGGACTGTATTGGCTATGTGCGAAGTAGGTGGTGGGGGTAAACTAATCGATCGCAGCGCACACCAAGGCAGAAATGTGCAACTTCCGGGGACATATATTTCAAATTTACTTCGACGTTTCCTATTGGTTTCCTACGATTCGTTTCGTTTGTATTTATTTATTTATTTTCTTATTTATTTCAGTCAAATTTCCAGTAAGGGGTCTTTCTCGCTTACTAAAATAAATAAAATATTCATGTGTCATTATTTGACATCTCTGAGTTTGACATTGCACCGGGACCCATGACGTTTCTGACGTGCACATAGCCAATACATATGGTGCAAAGTGTATTGTAAATAGTACGTTTGCGCACATTAAATTAACTAGTGTGCACCACGCCATTTAGTATGCTCGAAGGCCCAATGTGCAACAAAATTTATGTACACTCGGTTTCAATAGAATTTAGACCATTTATTCCATAAAACTTCTAAAGTTGTATATCTTTTGTTTTGTTCAATTTAGAAACGAAAAGAATCCAACAACATCATCATCATTAGACTAAATTACATGATTCCAATCACATTGACCGCATTTTTACTTGGTGGGCGCCACTAGGTCTTCTCGCGGTTGATTTAAAAAAAAAAAACAAAAGAACTATTAACATGAAGTTTATGCCAAACGGATATTGAAACCTAAATAATTTAGTATAATGTTTTTATTGCGTAACTTATTGCTAAATATTTATATATATTTTGTTGTTGCTTAGAATATTGAGATAATTTGTTATGACACGAATTATTTTGCTTAAAGTTGAATGTTCTTGTTTTCGTTCCATCTCTGATGGTAGATTTTAAACTTATTTACCATTTTCTTTGTGTTAAATGCCCATAGTGAATTATAATAGATATAAGAATCTAAAATACATATTGTAGAAAGAATATTTATAAGTACATAGTAAATAATTTTATCCTAAAGCTATATTTAATATATTTACGTTAATGTAATATTGTTAAATATTTTATTCAGATCTTTACAAAATTTACATTTTGAACTATGTTATAAAAAAAACGAAAAAAAATGAGCGCTTCTTATGACTTTGTTTATTTTGCCTTACAAGTATCATGTAGTTTCATAGATCCTTTTGGAAATACATTTTCCTCAATTCTCGTCATATGCTGGCCGGAACAGAGTGCCTACCCCGAAAGGAAACCGAAGTGTATCCCTCTATGTCACATGAATAGGCAAGTCCGACAGGGAGGCAGATTATCGTTTTCGGTTCGCGGTACGTCCTCAGGATGAACGACTTTCACGCAAATAGTGGATTATTTAACTTTGGCAGGTCTGTTCCTCTTGCCACTTCGGCTTAACCCAGCACTCACACACCCCCGGGGTGTTAAATCACCCGAACACTGCTGACATCGCCTGACAGTGATACCATCGTACAATTAGGTTGTGTAAATACGTTACAAGGTAACGGTTTTGACTTGAAACGCGACTGCCTTAAGAGGGCTTTAACGTGTCCACTGATTATCGATCGAGTGAAACAAAGGTCTCCGCTTCAGCTTTGACAAAAAATATTTCGGATTTCCGGTTGTTCTCTGCAGGTCGCATTTCTCAACCGACTCCCGCGAAATTTTGTGAGCAGATTCGATAATCATCTAGAATTTTTATGTCGTCAGTTTTTGAAAATTTTAAATTTAAAAAAAGAAACATTCGCGAGGCCTACATCTCAGTGAGACACTATACGTAGTTTAAATTTAACGATAGATATTTTGTAACAAGGGGCCACTACATATTGTAGGTATGTTGTACCTATTTAAGTTTAAATACATCAAACTAGTTTTTAGGCCATTTTGCTTAAAATGTGATTGCGGAAGGGGTTTAATTAGGCTATTAGTTTTGGTAAGTATCGAAGTTCTGTAAATTCATAAATCGAGTAACCCAGTGGTCATAAATTAGTAAAAAAATAGTCCACTGAATTTTAAATGGTTCTGGCACTATTTCGGAATACAATTTTTGTATTCTAGTAATATTCGACCTCCGGGCTCAGGGCTCCACGCTTGCTTTTCGAGGGGTTTAATTAGGCTATTAGTTTTGATAGTTTTGGTAAGTATCGAAGTTTTGTAAATCCATAAATCGAGTAACCCAGTGGTCATAAATTTGTATGAAAATTGTCCACTGAATTTTAAATGGTTCTGGCACTATTTCGGAATACAATTTTCGTATTCTAGTAATATTCGACCTCCGGGCTCAGGGCTCCACGCTTACTTTTCGAGTCCGAATATATGGCTACGCGAGGGCCTCTTGGGTTTGCCTGCAGGTTCCTAGGTTGTGCCAATATTTTTGATGTTCTACCATATAGGTAGTGTTATATCGCAGTGTGATACGCAGCAATGCAGGATGTAGAGGTATTTTAGGTTCTAGACTCTCAACGTTTAAGTCCGAACCTTCTCTAGCTAGTGCATCCGCTGCGTCATTACCGCGTGAATTGCTGTGACTTGAACTGATTTGATGTCTCCATTCTTCAAGAACTCCGCATCAAGCAGTGTCTATCTGCTCTAGTGAAGGGTCGGCTGCTCAAGTTATGTCTTAATGCGAAACAATGATTCAATACAGGGACTTGTTGTCCAGGGTAGAGTAGAAGGAACCAGATCACGTGGGAGACCGCCCATCAGCATGCGATGGATCGACCAGATCCAATCGGCTGCGAGCAGACCTCTGCATGAGTGCGCTCGAATGTCTGCAAAGCGAGAGACATGGCGGGACATTGTACGGCGAGCACAGACCACTTATCCAGGGTTAAGTGCTCTGTGACGGCGAGGAACAGCGGCGCCTGGCAGTATAGCTCGAAACGCACACAGCGGGCGCGGGGCAGAGGCAATGGCAATGAAAGAGAGACAATGGTAGAGCGAATTAACTCAACATTAAGTCTTGTCTCCCAACGGGGTGTTAACAATCTGGTTAGTTTCAACGCCACCAAAACGCAAGCGTGTCTGTTTACCGCAAAAAGGAGCTCATTCAATCTGGCTCCTACTTTTCGTGGTACAACCGTGTCTGTAGCCAACGATCTCGAGCTGCTTGGCATGACGTTAAGCTCAAACCTTAACTTCGGCACTACCATCGAGTTCAAAGCCGAAACAGCGGCCAAAAAGCTGAGCATCCTAAATAAGGTCAAGCGTTACTTCACCCCTGGGCAGCTTCTATCTTTATATAAAGCCCAAGTCCGGTCTTGCATGGAGTATTGTAGTCACCTTTGGGATGGCTCGGCTAAGTACCAACTTGCCGCACTCGACTCGGTGGACCGCAGAGCTAGGAGGCTCATTGGCGGCAGTACGGTAGTGGGAAATAAGCTGCAGAGCTTAGCACATAGACGCAAAGTAGCATGTCTGTGCGTCTTCTACAAACTGTACTTCGGTGAGCCTGCTCAGGAGCTCCATGAGCTCATACCTCCTTCCCCCTTCTTCCATCGAATATCCAGACGTACGGCTGGCTACATCCTTACCTGGTCGAGATTCCTCTAATTCGAACCAAGTGCTTTGCATCTTATTTCCGAGTTCTCTTCTTCTTTATTTCCGAGTTAATATAACCTAGACCTTTTTAAGGCACGAGTGAATAGGCATCTTCTGGGTGAGCTCGCTTCATCGTCGGCCTCATCTTTGCCCCACGGCTAGATGCTGGCCAAGAGCAATCCCATTTTTAATAAAAAAAGTCGGTTTGCGTTTTTGATTTTTCCGAAACTGTCGACTGTCGATTACTGCTTCATATGTCACACACGCGGCCTGCACTCTACCGCGCGGTTTTTTCGTGCCCCGGACCGCGTTCGCTTTACCGAAAAACCGCCTCCGCCCCGCAACGACTTGTTTGCCACCGACGTGGTATAAAAAAAACGCCGCTGAACCGCGCTCCGAGGGTTTCAAGCTTACAGATAGCTGTTGATCACGACCGCTCTGCAAAGAGTGTAACGAATATGCAAAATAAGTTTTTATTTATTTTTATGTCTTTTTTTGTTTTGGAACATGGCACATTACCTCGCCATGGCACTTTCAATCTAATGTCGTTATGATAGAAGCATTGCATTGAGGTGTCGAGCATTGGGACCTTCGATATGCCTGAAACAAGGCGCATTTCGCCGGGTATCATCTCGCCTCATTTAGATAAAATATTTGTATTTATATAAGACAACCCGGACCCGAGTATGTCCTAAAACTACGACCAAGACCACCGGAGGATGGGCAGCAGCATCCCTGGAGTGCGGTGGAGACACTGCGATCGCCAACCCGCATGCCAAGCGTGGCGATTATGGCAACTACCCCTCAATAACATACACAAACAGGCCACGGCCCCGAGGTTCCGGCGACCCCCGGTACCCTGGTTCTGGTAGCGGCCAGGGTACTAGCGGGGTCAGGGGTGCGAAGAATCTCCGGTTAAGATCCGGCTACCACCACCGACGACTTCTGGCCCTGGCAACATACAACACACGAACACTGCGGACCGACGAAAAGATAGCGGAACTGGAGGAAGGATTGAGCAAGTCCTTCTTGGGAAATTGTATTAAATTCTACAATAAAATTCCAAAACACATTTCTGAACTTAGCAATTCTAAATTCAAATCTGTAGTAAAACAAACACTTATTTCAAAAGCATATTATAAGGTAAACGATTACATCATGGACAGGGATGTTTGGCAGTGATAGTGTCCTGCACGGCTAATCTATCGCGAAAATAGGTTTTCTACTGTAGCTTGTTATTTTTGTAGTAACTGAGACTGTAATTTTATATTTAACTATACAATGTATATTGTTTTGAAAAAATGACACCTCGCCGAGTTTCTTACGCCGGTTCTTCTCGTGGCAGAGGTTTATTTTTCCGAACCGGTGGTAGTTTATTGACGTTCATAGGTGCATGTAATATGCCTAATCTAAAGAATAAACTACTTTTACTTTTATTTCCGGAAGGGTGACCAACAGTCCCAGGGAGGTGTCGGGTCTATCGTCCACAAATCCCTCGTGAACAACGTGGTGAAGATCGAGAGTGTGTCGGCTAGGGTGGCGTACCAGAGAGAAAGATCGTTAACAGAGAGAGAGAAAGAAGATATATATATTTATATATATGTTTATTTCCTGTGACATTTACATCATTATTAATAAGTGTAAAATTTTCCCTTGCTAAATTTTGGGGATAAAGGGAGTGGAGTTGTGTTTTCCTCAACGTTTTCCTTTATAGTTTATTTATTTAATCGTATGGCATCCTTCATAGTAAAATAAACAGATAACAGTGATTCAAGTAAGTAAAAATGTTGAATGCTATTCTGATCTGTTCTTCTATTTGTAATGAAAAACTTTCTTTTGTTGATTATGTTAATTAAGTATATTACGTAAGAAGGTATTTCGTTTTTACTGTTAATTCCTTAAAACTTCACTCGTTTTTTTAGTTCTTTCTGAGCAATTTTGTTTTTATTATTGTGTTGTAATCCCTCTAACGAATTAGTATCCAGTTCAAAAGTCACTTGAGTGATTAAGTTACTGACCTAAGTTTTCAATATGCCTGACCTGGCTCAATATATTATGGGAAGAAATATGTATTTAAAAATATGTATGATCTGATGTAACCATATACCTATTCATTATTAAGAAACCATTCATTCATTCAAAACAAACTAGGTAGGTAGTTAAACTCCGAAGTCGGGATGAAAGTCTCAACAATGACTGTTGCTATGACTCCTAGCGCGTAGCACAAACGTCCAGTTATTTTGAAGCGAACTGTTAACACTGTGTTTACACAAAACTTTAATTAAGAAAGTTCAGTTAATTGCTGTTTCTTCGTTCGTGGGTACATTTCATTTTCGTATACACGCTGCTAGTTTTGTTGAGATGATTATGCTATGCTGGCACAATACGGTATTTCACTGATAGTCAAAGCAGCAACTTTACGAAACGTCAAAATCGTTCGGTTAGTATGACATTTGTAGGGAAATGTGCTGACTGCATAGATTAACTTCCCATTTTTTTCCGCTATATTTTTAGTTCCATTCGCGTTTTTCCTTTCGCAGATTTCCCCATTAGATAATTTTCCTAGACATAAGGTCTCCGTTTTAGGCATGACGACGAGCGATATTAGATTATTAATCCACTAGATTTTTAAACCATAAGGAATAAGCACTAGTAGCCTTTTTTACTAATATTCGGTTCTGGCGTTCGCCGGACGCTGCCGTGGCACGCTCGCTTCGCTCGCTCGGCTCGCGCGCTGTAGGGTCGCAGTTCTACTAACACTCCTCCTCGCTTCGCTCGTCGTCGTACCTAACTGAGACCTTGTGTCTAGGAAAATTCCCTAATGGGGAAATCTGCGGAAGGAAATAAAAAGAGAAGAAATAATATGTGTGGGTAAATCCAATATTCAAATTAACTTTATTGCCTTATTATTATGATTATACAGTAAGCAAATCACATAGTAAAAAAAACTACATAATATGTGGAGGGCAAGATAAACAAAATTCTTAACCTAAATAACTTACACTATATCATTGCTAAGTAAGTGTTAAGTGTCTGATTTTGGCAATGGGTACCATCCTCAGCATATGCTGGGCCTGGGGTCCAGCGCTGATTTTCAGTTTGGCCCCTTTTTTGAGGATCTTCTGGTGAGATATGATACTATTAGATGCGCTGTGTTTAAGTATAAATATTGTATGAAGTAAAATTAAGGGTGTGGCAGGTGTAGCTGATTATCTGTGTAATGTAATGTGTAATAACGATTAAATAAATAAATGAACAATAATAATTATTATTTTGTGCAATAAGGATTAAGTAAATAAATAAATTAGTGTAATGTATTTTCATTGATATTTAGCGTGTAGGTATAGGCTTACTTAGGTATGTATACTTTTATTATATTTATATTTATACGAGTATTTACGGTCTCGCGAGATTAACTTCGTCGATGTAATTCGAGGAAGTGCGTTTTAACCAGGCTCTTGAATTCGTCCAAAGCTCTTTAATTTGTTCCTGAGACTTGGATGTTTTCTATGTATTTAAGTATTTATCTATTAAACATATCGTCGTCTAGTACCCATAACACAAGCCTTATTGAGTTTACTATGGGACTGGTGCGATTTGTGTTAAAAAATTGTCCCTAATATTTATTTATTTACTTATTATTATAGTAAATTATAAATTATGTAATTAAGTACTATAATAATTCTGTATTGTTTGTTCTGCATAATTCTGAATTGCGTAACTTGCTAGGTACCTACCTAATAGAGAGTCGATTATTTACTAGCACTTATGCTGGCTGCAAGTTATGATATAACATTTACAAGTTTATAATTTTAAATCGTATGGGTAATGCGGTCCACACACTAAAAGGGACATGAAAAAACTGTCATTCCTTCGTTATTTATCGTTGAGTCTTTTCAATCACTACACTGAACGACTTTACTTAAAAAAACGTCATTATTGTTGATACTGTCTGCATAGCATACCTATGTGGCTGACAAAGTTTTTTTTTTTACATTCAAGCCGTAGCTTTAGAAACAGTCAATATCAAAATCTTTTCCGTATATTCCCGCCCTAGTACTCAACTAACATTCCCACTGCACCTGAATCGCCTACAAGACCCTCGTGCATTGTACGTGAAGTATGATACTTATAGCTGGTACGAAGCCCCTTAATGCGGAGACAGCTCCGCTGGGACGCTATCGATCGTCATCCGCCGTCAACGGTGAGGCGTCTATTGATTCGCCACAATCTGCATGATAACCCGACCTGGCTTCTCTACGACACAATATTAGACGTATGGGATACGTTATGATTTTGTGCTCATCCTTAATATTATAGCAAGATCTTGCCTTTAAATATAAACATAAAGGTGAATAGACATCGATCACAAACGTGAATATGATTTAGAGATGAACTACGGTAACATGGCCCGCCCCTCCAAAATTCAAAACGCTTCAATGTACTTGTGATAGTATTTATTAAGCACCACCAAGACTCCCAACGCATGTGTGCGTGCGGAGACAGCCGTCAAACAAACAAACACACACGTAAGTCGTAAGGATGTGACTAAACACATTGAAATAGTAATTTGGAGGGGCGGACCATGTTATCGTAGTTTATCTCTACCTACCTAGATTCAATTATGGATACAGTAGTTTTCAATGCATATACATATTTTCGTCTCGGCTCTGTTATTAGCAAAGACGGTCGCCTAGACTTTATATCATGGACTAAGGCTGGGTTGCACCAAACCGTCTGTAATCGTAAGCTGTGTTCGTTAAAATTCCAATGTATGGAAAGTTTGACAAGTTTCTATGGGATGACAGCTGCTGGCGCCATATTTAACGTTGACCAGTCTGTGATCGTAAGTCAGTGCAACCCAGCCTAATTCATGGTTGTCGAAAATATCTTTACCAATTTTGATTTGTCTTTCCGAGACATGGTTACAGCCAAAACATTGTAGGTATACATGCATCGAGAAAACTTTCTATAAGCTTTTCTTATTTTTGCACTATTATTATTGAACGGCGTCTCCTCGGAATTTCGTCTAGTCGTCTCTGAACATTTTTTTCATTTTTGCAAATGTTGTTATTTAATTTGTAGTACTGATAGATTACTATGCAATAAACAAACTGAACAGTGTGTAGCTAATCGAAAATTCATCCGGAAACGCGTAATAACCATTGTTTGGACAATAAATGGAAGATAGTGAAGTGCGTCGTATGTGGCATGCCATGCAAGTTCTCATTTTGCAAAATGTACGAGTGTTGTGGTTGTAAAACGTGGAACTCTGTGAAAGGACGAAGATATATCGTTTTCCCGGATATGAAATGAGATACATTAAAAAATAAAATCTGTTGATAAGTAAATTGTTTGTTTAATTTCATATAATACGGCACAACATAGTTCACGGTATTTCAATTGAACACCAGTTTCATTCTACCAGACGAAATTCCGAGGTGACGCCATTTTGATTTGTCACTTGTCACGGCTGTAGCCAATCACAGCTCGGTAAGTCGTCAAAATCTTTTTGACACAATATGGCGGCTATCATACACGTTTTGTTCTACGTAGATAAACAGCCGTGCTCTGGTTGAAATGAAGGGAGTAGGTTAACTGATTTAATTTCGCATTTTAGGGTTCCATACCAAGGAGGATAATTAAAAGCCTGTAAAAAGGAACTTATATGGTGCGACTCCGGTCGTCCTTCTGTTACAAATATACCTATCTCTGGAAGTAGGTACTTATTTTGCAAAATTTGGATAAGGACAACCCAAGGTTATTGAAACTTAAAAAGTTAAACGTGCTGTTTTATTATTTATGAAAAGTGTCAAGTCAAGTGTGTCCAGTGAAAAGAATGTAAATTAGACAAATACATATATAACTAGTTTCATATCATATACGGAGAGGATAAAAAATACCGTCATGTCTACGCTTTCACTGCCAACAGTTTACGCTCGTAAAACCCGTATGTAGAGGAAAGCGCTTACGAAACGAGCGGTTCCTGGCATTGAAAGCGTTAATTGAGTATAATGTAATGAGTAGTCACGAAAGTTACCTATACAGGTTGTAACAAAAATACCGATGATCCGTTTAAGGCATTATCGCATTCTGAGTAGAAATATGCCGGTAAATGTTTTTTGATACGAAGAAATATTTACCATTCGTGAACTTTATTCTCATTGTAATAAGGGTCACGAATGGGCAGTTAACTGTCATATACGGAGAGGATTAAAAAAGCCGTCATACCTACGCTTTCACTGCCAACAGTTTCGTAGCGCTACGATCGTAGCAGATAACATGCGGAAACCCGTATGTAGAGGAAAGCGCTTACGAAACGAGCGGTTCCTGGCATTGAAAGTGTTAATTGAGTGTAATGAGTAGTCACGAAAGTTGCCTATACAGGTTGTAACAAAAATACCGATGATCCGTTTAAGGCTTTAATTGGTATCGCATTCTGAGTAAAAATAAGTCGGTAATTATTTTTTGACCAAAATTTTTGTTTGGTTTTGTACAAAAAAAAATGTTATTTTAAATTCCAGCTTGATACCTCTACGCGTTCCTGAGAAAAAGGGTCAAGGGTCAGACGAACGGACTACAAAGTGATTCTATAAGGGTTCCATTTTTTTCCTTTCGAGGTACGGAACCCTAAAAAGCTAAGTACCTTTTAGAAGCGGTGTTTCAGTACTATTCCATTTTTAGAATCGACCGGCACAAGGTCTTGTTTTGTTCGTAGTTTTCGATTCTAATCAGATTTCAATCAATTTCGCGCATTCGCTTCCACACGTCGAGTTAACGTGCTAGAGCGAGCGCGAGCATATTTCCATGTGATGAATAAGCTAAGATTTTCATTGATATAACTGCAGTGTTATATCATCATTTTGTGAGATGATATAAGTATGATGAAAGACAACTCCGGGTGACAGAGAGGAAAGTGTACCGAAAGATCCTGGGACCTGTCAGGAGAGACGATGGCACATGGAGGATGCGTAAGATCACCGAGGTTGAGGAGTTGGTGGCTGAACCCAACATCATAGGCGAAATAAAGTCCACAGACTTCGCTGGTTCGGCCACCTATAGAGAATGGGAGAGGATCGCGCCGTCAACAGACCATACCTGAGTCGACCGACTGGTCAGGCGACCCAGGTATCGCTGGGAAGACACAGTGGAGGCGGATCTGCGTCATATGCAGGTCAATGATTGGCAAGCAGTGGTGCAGGATCGGGATAAGTGGCGTGCTCTCGTTTCGGAGGCCAAGACCCGTTTTGGGTCACTGGGCCAAGATAGTTAGTTAGTTATATAAGTATGACATGTAAAAATAACATTATGTTTATGACATTAAAAATTACATCAGCAGTGGAGACATAAATTACTTTAACTATGACACTGACATATTACATATTATGCTCTTGTTCCTTTGTATATTCTACTTTAAGACTAATGTAATATAATAGAGTTTCTATTACATAAACAATGTAATAGAGTTTCCTTTACATATACACCGTCTTAAAATCGTATGTTTGTAACAGAAACCCTATTATATAAGCGTTAAAGTAGACTATCCAATGGAATACGAGCATTTGTCAGTGTCAAACTCAAATAATCGTACTACCGCGAAATGAAAACGAAACATCTGCCTCTCGGTCGCACTTACATAAGTAGTTAGGAGTATACTGTTTCTGCGGCACCCCTGCGGCGCCCATAAAATTTTTTTTGGTTTTTTGCTGCGGCAGGTTTTTTTGGGTGTCTTTTTCGTGTGAATTTGAAATGCAGCTATGTGATATGTGACCCCCCGTTGTTTTATGTTTATGACAGGTGTGGGTGCATTGTTGTTTTTTTGCTGCGGCAGGTTTTTTGGGTATCTTTTTCGTGTGAATTTGAAATGCAGGTATGTGATATGTGACCCCCCGTTGTTTTATGTTTATGACAGGTGTGGGTGCATTGTTGTTTTTTGTTAGAAGATTGCTGTTTTGAGACGATTTGCGTATTTTATTTAAAAACGATTTATTTGATTAGGATCAACAGTCTGTTTTTGCTCTATTCCCACGCAAAGGTAGGTAATTAATTACATTCTGTGAACAGCAATATATTTTAAAATTAATGTTGACAGAAATGATCGTGAGAATGACATGGGTTTTCTATTTGATTGGGTATAAATAAAAGTAAAGAACATTTGAAGCTAAGCAGGTTCATATTGCAGTAAAAAACTAGTTGTTTCGTGTCGTAACATGCAACGAACAGATGTTCATTTTTATGGGGGTAACATATTTATTGTCTTATCTGTGACATGTGAGCGTGTATTATATTTGAAAAAAAAACGATAAATATCAGCAACTATTACGAAATGTCATGCTTGCCGTATTTTATTGGTCACTAAACTACCTAAAGATCATTTAAATCTATGCAGGTTCCATTTCCAAGAATATTGCAGTAAAAAACTAATAAAATTCCACGTCTTGCTACAAGGTAGAACGTGTTGTATCAAATGAACAGGTACCTGTTTTATTAATAGATTTTTTTCTCCTAACCGCTACGTGTGTCCCGGTGTGTGTGTGTGTGTGTGTGTCTGTCGTGAATAAAAGCAAAGCTCAAATCCAGAGGGCCGCCATTCGCTCAGATTAGTTTGTCTGAAAACCGTGTCAAGTGTTAAATAAAAGTGTACTAAAGTAGATAGTTGTCAATAGTTTTAATTTTTAAATTTCTTGCTACGAGTTAAAATGGAGGTAAGTCCCACATTAACTAATTAATTATGTGCAAAAATTACATGTTTCCATTTGTATCAAGTATCTCACATGTTTTTTTGGTTGTTTTAGATATCAAACGAGAATTCCCTTGAGTACACTATGAAAAATTATTATTATAACAATTTGAGTGACGATGAAGCCCAATGCTCAAAACCACTTATAATTCAAGCACAAAAACGAACCAACAACATTGATGCATTTTTTGATAAGCCTAAAAAGAAGCAGGCTACAGAATATTCATCTACTGTCGCCAAGTCTACAAATGGAGGCACTAATTATATATCTTCTCGCGTAGATGATGTTACAAAGATCACTCATGTCGTTAAAATTGACGTCTACGATATAAAAAAATTGCGTGGTATCCCAAACGATCAGCACTGGAAATTCGCGGATACTAGAATCAAATACTATACGCAGGGTGAAGAAGATGACTTTTATTCTAACACAAAAGAATTGATTTACAATATTACGAAAGATATTGCAACAAAAAA
Source organism: Notocelia uddmanniana (assembly GCA_905163555.1). Classification (NCBI taxonomy): domain Eukaryota; kingdom Metazoa; phylum Arthropoda; class Insecta; order Lepidoptera; family Tortricidae; genus Notocelia; species Notocelia uddmanniana. The sequence goes on along the minus strand of LR991058.1, from coordinate 25,418,561 downwards.
CGATTGCAAGAAATATTTTATCAACGCTAAGCCATAAATTATATCTTACTCCACCCACAAGCAACTCTCCCCCCACCAACGAACAAATGATTTTTGGGGCTATATAAAGTTCGACACCGCAAAAGAAACTATACCGTATCTCTATTAACACCCGTGAAAGTCAAGCTGCACAATGGATCTACAAAACTCACAATACGATGAAGAGCTTTATGAACGCTGCGAAGACGTGGATCTATATAACTCATTTTACGACGAAGATTTGAGTAACCTCTGCGACGACGCTGAAATGCTCCATGCGTCATCAAACGGTTATTCACCAGCTTTGCAACCTATATTTTCGGGGTATGTCGGTAACCCTCTTTTGATAGAATGGGAAGATGAAGAAGACACAGAAATGTATGACATGGAGACGAGACCTCCAAGTGGCGATGCATATGAACCCATAGCATATGAAACATTGCGTTTGCCAGCATTTAAAAGTGATGAACTATTTATGGAGCGTGAAAAGTGGTGTGATATGTAATAAGGATTTCAGCTTATTGATGTAATAAAATGAAAACCGTTCTGTATTATGGTTTTTATTTTAATGTGTTACTTTTGTTTTAATGTATGAAATACTTGTATGTGAAATAAATGGTTTCAACGATCCTCTTGCATTTTTGATGAATTGATAATGCTGTATATGTTTACTAAGAATTAGTGAAGGAAAGAAAAGACAACTTTTAATAAAATATTTATTTATTTCGTAAAAACATAGATCTATACATATCTTCTATAATCAAATCATTATACATGGTATTTTCAAAAAATAAGTTTACAAAATCAAACATTGTTTTACCTTTGAACTTAAAATATATATAAACTAAACAGTATTTACCACAAACTGAAGTAAGATGGTTTTGAATTATTATATGGTTATAAAACCATTTTTTTGCATTCCGTTTTAAAAACAACTTATGATAACCAGAAGGTTTTCTACCAAATGAATCAAAATATTCACCATTACCATTAATATCAATATGAATTGCCACCCAGTGAGAGCCAGGTTTTGAGTCAGGGTCCAAATTACTTATGATATAAATCGGAAGATCCATGAAAACAGGGATTCTATTTGCCGCAAAAACATGCGATTCAATGGTAGGACAAATTTTTTTCATACATAATTGCAATTCCTTGGTGTCCATTACAAAGTATTGCATTTACCGATGAATTCGTTACTAAGGTTTGGTAAAAAGTGGTACAATCTCTCATAAACGTATTATTATATATGTACATCATTCTAATTAACTGTTATAATCTACACTTACATCTCGATGTTTGTTTATTTCAATTATATTATCAAACTCTGCATAGACGACGCAATTAACGGTCGTGGTAAGAGCTTTTTCAAATCGAACTTCTAACCGTACACTACCATGTCTAACAAGATTCCAATGAGAAGTAGAACTCGCTGATAAATCAGGTGTTAAATCGAAACACATCAAACAATAACCGTTGCCATAATCTTCTCGACTTATTGAGTTCCCTTCATTAAGAAAATGAATACCCGTTCCAGAAAACAGAGTGTGATATGTTGTTACCATTAAATCGGTATTGAAAGATGGTTGTAGTGTTTTAGAAGGAATTTGATGACCGTCTACATACAAACTAAATAAGTTCATATCGTGGTGGTGGAAGTTAAAGGGATTATGTTTTAAACTTCCATTAAATGCTGTATTATCAACAAAACCTACAATACACCTTTTTGGAACTTGACCGAGGAATATATTATCAAGGGATTTCCCTTGTACCCCTGATGGTATTGTAAGTACTTTAACTTCCGCTCTTGTGATGGGATATTTTGCAGTTGTTGAAGCTAAAACCTTTTGATGTGCAAGCAAAACACTTGGGTTAATTTTTGTTCTTCTTATTATTAAACTAGCATCCATTATGCGTACTTTAAGTTTTTTATCTTGAATGCACATTAGATTAAACGACTCTTTTGATCGTACTAATTTAACTCGAACTTCAACGCCATTTATTAAAAACTTTTCTTGATTAAAAATATCACCGTGTAAGTGTCCTATCATTTCAACTTCCTTACTATCTTTAATAAATTCTTGTCTTTTAGTCCAGCCTTTGTTAGCCGTATCAGTTCCATCCATATGACCCGAAGTGTCTTCATACCATAGCCCACATGTAAGATGGGACTGTTTTGCTGCAGGTCCATAATTTAGTAGGGTTTCCATATATGCACGGTACGCATATGTATTATTAGGCGGTGAAACTAGTTTTTGATTTAAATATATGTCCAACTGGTTAAACAGTGAATGTAACCAATTATTCACTGGAGCAACATGAGTTTCTGCGGATTTGATCTTAGTACCATCTTGATTCAATACCTTTGCTTTGATATGTAGTAAAGTGTGAGACAGGTCAATATAGTCATCGCCTGATCCTGGAACTTGAAATTCAATAGGACCATCATCACTAAGAGACGAAATAGGTTTATAATGTATCCATTGCCCATTTTCTATACTTGTTTGCGTCGATGGCAGTGCAAATAAATCTAACTCTGACTTAGCGCATTCACATGAATGATGATGTAAAAATGACATGGTTTGATTAGAAAAAATATCGTTTGTATATTTTTTACTTTTTTTTGTACCTCTCCCCCGTAATGCTTTGGATGCAATGGTGCGCTCTCGTCTTTTTCGTATCATTTTATACCCAGACCCTGACATTAAAGAATCAATTTTTTCATCAGCTTTTCTTTTTAAATTACTGCTCGCATTCTTAAAACGAGACTTTATTGATTCGTCCATAGGGTGCGAATTCATCATGTCGGATAAAAGACCAACACCAGCATTTAATGCTTCTTTCCCAACCGTTCTAAATCCGCTAGATAACAGAGGAAATACCGATCTAAACAAGCCTCCTAAAAAACTTCCTATGCCATGCCCTCGCTGGTGAGGAACACCTTTATAAACAATGCCTACTCCTGAACCAGCTTGATGAGTATAATAATGTTCATATGGGCAGGGAATATTTTCACGTCTATAATTCATTTTATTCGTTGAAAATGTAGCTTCACGCATGAAGTTCCAAACTGGAATGGAACCTTTCCACCCGTATGCATTCTTATATCAATTTCAATAGTATCAAATTCTCTACGTAAAACTGGTATGTAATGTGCAGGAGAAAAGCTATGCATTTTATATGCTTCATATATGTATTTCGTTGGATCAAGTGGTATTATTCTTACTAACGATGTCATAACATCCCCTACTATTTGAGGTTGAACGATATCCGAATATATAAACAATTGTGATGGTAGACCCAAATATAAATTAGCAGGAAATTTTCCAATTTGACATTGAATAAGGTTCGTATTCGGTTTGAAACCTAGCTGGAGGTTTAGTATTGGTATTGCACGTACGGAAACTATGTCTTTATGTGAAGTAGTGACCTTGATAACTTTCGATATTCCATCATAGCTAAATTTCACCTTATTTCTTAATAAGGAATTTTCATTAAAAGCAGATAAAAACTGATCCATGTCGTCATATGTCGTTGCTGGAATATGTGACTTAAATTCAACATTAACAGGCGACACTTCGTTTGGTAATTTCACCATCTTTTTTACATAGACTGCGTTTTCATGTTCTTGAACGTTGTACATTGAACATGGGTAGTGAAACTCCACTAATCCGACAACCCATTCTCCTTCTAGTTTTATTGTCTTTGGGAGTTTGGTGAGAAAGTTTGCTGTTGTATTTTCGGGGAAATATTGCATAGAGCTGTTACTTAACAAAGTTAAATAAAAACTGTCATCACTCATGTTTCTTCTAAGCTAGAAGCAGGTATCCAACTATTAAATTTATTCGGATAACCTCTCCACTTCACAAGCACCTCCTTTCTGTTACCTACGCGTCTAGAACGTATTATTTTATCTATTTTATATATCATGGTGGGGTTATAAGTAACTTTCTGTAACTCTTTAGAATAGAAAGTGCCAGTGATTGGTTCATTTTGTAAGTCCTTCAATGTGTAAACAAGATGAGGCGACCTATTAATTATTGATTCGATTACGAAGATTTCATCGCTCCAATTAGTTTCGTAACCTTTTTGAAATATGTGTTTATACTTCGTTATTCTGACATGATCACCAACATTTAAAGTACTATTACTAATTTTTTTTAATCCATTTTTTGGTGTATCGTATAAATTGGTCCAAACAGTCATAATATTGTTAAAATTAACATCTATCGGACGCATTTTAATACTTGAATGGTAACTGTGATTATATGAATAAAGGAGATCTTGTAAAATGTCAATGTATTTATAAGTATTTTTATGTGTAAAATAGCGCCACATTTTCATTTTTAATGTTCTTTGAAATCTTTCTACAATACTCGCCTTAATGTCAGGATTATTCGTTGTATAGTAGTTTATGTTTTTACTCTTAAAATATTGTCTTACCTCTTTGGAAACAAATTCAGTACCTTTATCGGATTGGATATGACGTGGAGTTGCTCGAGCCTCGGTAAATATATCCTCAAAGCATTGTTTAACTGTTTCTGAATTTTTCTTTTTCATTGCCCTAGCAAAAGCATATTTACTAAAGACATCAATAACACATAATATATAATTAAAACCATCATTATATTTACTATATGTACGCATATCACTTAAATCTACTTGCCAAAGTTCATTATAGTTGGACAAAATGTACTTGTTTCGTGTAAAACGTCTTTGAACTGGTTTATGTAATGTATATGTTTCCTGGGACCGTAACCAGTTTGCTACCTCATCTTTGTTCATTCGACCATGCATTGCTTTAGCTAACTTATCAATACTACTGTAGCCAGCTGGATCAGAAACATCATAGTAAATCCTACTGATGTCTAATAGGGGGTCCATCTCTCCCAATCTATTTTCTTTTTTGATGATTCAGGAGTTTTGTATGAAATTGGTGTTGATTGTCCTTTTGATTGAATCGAAGTTGATCTGGTATTTTTGTATATTGGGGATTCTTGAACCTCGTCGATCTGAAGACCATTTATATATTCCAGATTAGTTGGGTTACCTATACAAGATATAGGAACTTCAATATCTTTTAAAACTGAAGCAAACTGTTTCCAACCAATCGGTTTGGGACGTTTGAGAGGTCTCAGCGTGTCACTTATCAATTCTGTTATATTGCTTTCTGGGATAACTTGATTATTTACTACGATTTCCCCTCCTTCTTTCCACCAAATCTTCGGTTTATTTTTTAAAATATTGTCAATCAAAGATTGTCCTTTTTTCACATAACTTTTAGGAATTTTGTTTATGATGTGAGATGGAGTAAACTTCTCAGGGTAAGTATGATTCGAAGGAGTACTCGTAGCGTCACTTTCGAACGGTCTTGAATGTGGTAATGTAGCATTATGTTCAGTTTCCTCCTTTTTAACCATCGATTTGTCAGAATATTCTTGGTGGACATTATTTGTATCATCAATCATTATTGGCACCTTGAACGGTTTTCGATCTGATTCAGTAAAATGCAAAAAACGTTGTAGTGCTTGAGAATACAATGCCCATTTTTCGCGATCCTCTATTTTACTTTTCAGTATTTTTTGCATGTCCTCATCTAAGCGAGATAGGGAATTTAAAGGAGCATTTTCATTGTGTTTGAGCTTCTCAATAAAGTCTGGTTCTACTAAAATCATTTTCTTCGTGTTCTCCATTTTAACTATGTTAATGAGCTCAATAAACTACTTAATACAGCCCCCAGTATAATTGGTAAAAACGCACCACCCTTTTGCACTATAATAGTCTTCCTTAATTTTTGTTTCCCCTTAGAAACTAATTTGCGTAATATATTCTTATGTTTATTTAACCTGTTTTTTTTCTAAATTGTCTAATGGAACTTTTCCCTTTAAAACGTTGTAAATGCACTCACAAATTATATTTATTTCATCTTCATCACATGCTTTCAGTAAAGCTTTACGATATTTTGGTTTGAGCGTATGCAATGCTTTAAGTAAATGTTGATATGTGGCTACTCTGTCAGGCATTATCTAGAACTGACCAAAACAGAATGACTACTGGTATATTTAAACCCTTTTTTTGGAATGTATACTGTACAACCTTTATCGAATGGAAATACCTTAGTTTTAAAACGACATATATCATCAGTGCTTTGTTTCAAATCTATCATCAGGTATCCATGAGCTGTCATAGTGGCATCTTTATATGCTTCTTCAATAAATTTTGTATTTTCTGGATAAACTTGTCGGGACAAGTAGCGTATTTGAGTTTTGTCTCGAGGATTTTTAAAATAAATAATGTAGGTTGTGTTCAAAGAGATATCACGTTGTCCTCTTCCTTGGTGAAATAAGTTTTGAGTTATATAAAAAACGCTTAAATTTCTGTGATGGCTACCTTTAGTAAAAATATCAACAATACGTCCATCTGACTCTCTCATTAAATCATCGATTATAAGCAGTTTAGGTTGTTTCCCATCAAACATACTTAAATCGGGAATACCTTGAACATAATCAACACCATTCAAGTTATAAAGTGGCTGCATTTCATCATAGCACCACAGCACTTGATTAAAATCTATATTACACATATGTGCTACATTTTTCAAAAAATTTGTGACAAAGTTTGATTTTCCACAACCACTTGGACCAGCAATAATAGCTGTAAATGGATGAATGAAATGGTACATTATAAAAACTGTCCTTCCTCACTAAAGGTTGTCTAGAAAATAAAATACATTTATGAGTTTATAGATATACAGGGTGGCCCATTCAAATCGGTCAGTATGGGAAAGTCTAAAACTATAAGACATACGAAGATTTGTTCTTAGGAACCATGTCACCGATTTTGATAAAAAGAAAAACTGCATTCATACATTTGAAAAAAACACTGTACCCAGCTAGGGAATCGAACCCGGTTGTTTTGAAAAAATAAACTTACACTACTTTACAAATGCATTTTATTCATTTTAGACATTATGTTTCTTAGAGACATTTACTGCTTAAGACCTACACAAACGATATCTGAATAGAAATAGTGTAAGTTTATTTTTTCAAAACAACCGGGTTCGATTCCCTAGCTGGGTACAGTGTTTTTTTCAAATGTATGAATGCAGTTTTTCTTTTTATCAAAATCGGTGACATGGTTCCTAAGAACAAATCTTCGTATGTCTTATAGTTTCAGACTTTCCCATACTGACCGATTTGAATGGGCCACCCTGTATATATGTATCCATAATCTAATATAAGCATATGGTATATGATTGGCATACAATTGCTTATAATGTAATAATTTAAAAATAAAACTTTTTCTTTTTCTGATATATTTATATTTGATGTAAATACACGATTTACAAAATAAAAGTTCTTAAAACTAAAATTAAAACAAAACACTTATTTTAATATAAACAAAATTAAATGTAAAACCTCCCATGCAACGAACTTTTTTTTTAAAATTTAAACAGTTAATACGTCAACTTGTAATTATATTTACTGATACTTAAATACTATGAATTATAGTTATTGATACTTAAATATTTGTAACTCTAGATCTACCTTAATTTATAATGACCCCAAGCTAAAGTGTCAAATGAATCTTTACACAGATATCTTTTTGTGTCACAAGATGATAACGAGATTTTATTTATCTTCTGTGTAAAAATTACATGCTTAATAGAACGAAATCGGTACATTTCCGATAATACATATTTTTTCTCATTTAAACAACTTTTATAATCTTGAATCTGAAACTTTTTAGTCACGCATTTATTTACACCTTTAGCCTTAGCCACTATACAGTCCTCAACATTTAAAGCGTACATTTTAGACCGCAATCCTACAAATTCCTTTAAAATTTTACCTTTATTTTCATCTTTAAAATATCCAATTATTTTTTTATTTATACATGGAAAATTGTAAATATTATTAGGCGCATAGTCAGATGTATCGAAATATTTTTTCAAGTCATTTCTTATGTCATCGTAAAAATCCTCCGTAAAAATTTGATATATGAAACTATCTGTATCAGTATACAACAATTTAAGCCTTTTCTCGAATTTTTGTTGCATGTACCCATAATGAAATTGGTACATTAAAGTTTTTGATAAATCTAAAATACAAAAGCCTAAATAGATAGGCTTGTTATAAATTAGTTTAGTTTTTTTTAATTGTACTGCAGCTAAACTATCCGAAAAAATTGAAATGCTATGGAATTCAGGTCGAGCAATATAACTTTCAATTCCTTTGATATGACCATGATTTGCCCAATGCGTTAATAACTTAACATCGACCCTTTTCTCAATATTTTCCATTGTTTTTCCAAAAACTGCATTATTCATAAGTTTGTAAAAATCTTTTTCAAAGTCGCTTTTTGCAGCTATTCTTAATGTTGTGTTCAAATCGATATATTTTTTAAGCCAGTTAGTTTGTTTAAATTTTAAGATTCTATGAACTTTAGTTAAATTTAATCCATTTTGTAAACATTGTATAAGATTTCTATAGTGTATAATGTATTTTTGTTTATTTTTCAAATTTGGAACCAATTTTTTTTGTCTACTTTCATCAATTATGTGCTCAGCACAAAATGGTAGATCTGAATGGGAATTATGCAATGAATCAGGTTATTCAAGATCGACTTCTAAAATGTATCCAATGTCAGCTTCGTTAGAAATATTAAAATCCGTAGCAGGATCAACCCATTCAAATTCACCTACAGGAAGATATTGCGACATCGCCCAACCATACAAGTTATTAGCGTCAAGGTAAATGAGATAAGATGACGGCTTATCAGGATCAAATTCTGCCATGTAGTGATTATTTGATTTAGCATATCGATTGCTACATTGTGATATACCACCTCGTAGCCCTTTTTTAATAAACGAAACTTTATCAAAATCGGTTAAAAGTTCAAGTTTAATCCCGGTCATTTTAAGCATAGCATCCCAACTGAGACCAGGTGCCGTAAAATAATGAGCTGGATCCAAGCTATATGTTTCAAGGCAAACGGAGCGAAAATTCTCAAATATATCTGTTAATAAGAGTACGTCTGTTTTTAAATACAAATTAGAATAATCTAACATTTTTTTACAATTGAAATGAGTCCAGACGTTTTGTGCATGTTGATAATCTTCACTTGTTATACAGCTATCTGTTAAGGAACTATAAAAGTGGCATATTTCAGGCAGTGATGACGCTTCAAGCGATTTACTCGATTTCATGAACTCATATGGAAATATCCCCTTTTGCTTCAGAAGTTTAAAATCTCCATCTGTAGGATATTGCTTCCTTAATTCATGAAATTGATTTTTTTGAAGATTTCTAGCTAAACTATCTAAACTACTCGACATGAACCTAAAGGAATCAACAAATCTCAGTGATAAGCATTTCTTATCAAATTTCAGTTGTTTGCTAAACGAAATATATTTTTCTTTATTTTGTGGGATAATGTCGATAGGTCCTTCACGGAAGTTCAAAGCTTTTACAATAAAATGTGCGTCGTAGTTGCTCAGATTGTGAAAAAATACTGGTACATATGAGGGAGGTATGAATTTATAATCACATGACTTATGTGCCACACCCTGAAATTTTCCCGTTATCCAATCATAGCTGAAAAAACTTTGGGATTTTAAGACATTGTTACATATAATACACTTATTATTAGCATCCCCAATTCTTTTTAAATCACTCTGATTTAATGGGATTGGATTTTTCCGAAAGTGAATGAATTTAATTATTTTTGCTAAATCATTATAAAGGGTGTCCATAAAAACTTTAGCACAATCTGGACCTGTATGTGAATAATACCGTGAAAGACTATCATCAAATGAACATTCTATAAAATAACCAAAACTGTACATTTCATGTTGTTGAATGTTTTTTGTGTAAGATTTTGACGGATCTGGATCACAAGATGATATTGGATTTAAATATGCCTCAAAATCTGCATACACAACAGACGGTAATTTAAGCTTTCGTTGATATTTATCAAAATAAATCTTATCACATGAGATCTCATCACCAAGCCAATCTTTTCTTGTCTTATCACGGTTTGGAAGTTCAATAACAACGTGAGTACAATCATTTTTTTGATGATTCGTTAACTGTTCATTTGAATAGAATGCTAATAAACAACCATCGCAAATGTGAAAGCTATAATTGGTTGTTGATATTTGTCGGCTTACTAATCGAGAAAGATTTTTTATATAGCAGTAATGCCCCTGGCTACCTCTAGATATGTAAAGTAAATTTATGTGTATTGATTTACGGCATTTGGTAAAGTAGAGTGGACCGATTACTTCATGTGATTTAGAAGTTTTATTGTAATGTAATCCAAAAACATTAATGCTTATATCATTTAGCTTTTCAACTTTATGAATATCTGTTAATTTTACTGGAAATGGTACATCTGAAAAATTTAATTTGTTTTGATGAGTGACGTAGGATGATACTCTCTGTGAACTATCCTTAACTGGATACAATGCTGAAAGTATTGCCCATTTCAAACACTCGTGGTCACGATTTTGCACGTTAACAATTGCTTTTTTTGCTTTGATATCGTGTGGTAAATCAATATATGAAGAACCACGTAATGGGTTAAATTGATTTATATTCATATCCAAGTAATTTATGTGTTTAAGACTCCATCCACTGTCTTTTTTTTCAACGTTTGAAATTTTATTCATAATAGAATTTTTTAGATTATCTAAAAATGTTTCTCTGTCATCACCTTTGCAAATGGTCCAACTCAAGACGTTAAAATCAAAAAAATTGTTTATTCCCTTGGATTCTTGAACGAATTCAGCGTGTAAGATAAAACTAGTCTTGAAAATTGTTAGCTGATTAATGGTGTCGTCTATTAGTTTATTAAGAGATGGTTTTATCCTCTCAAAAAAAAGTTCAGGTGTTTCAAATTCAAGGTTAGTAGTTTCCTGGGCTGATACTATTCTATAAGTTAACAATCTATTTCCAAAAGCAGCTTCAATAAGTTCAACATTAGGATATGAATGTTGAAATCTTTAACAGTTATTTTTATGAATATTACTTCTTAAGTGCTGGGCATAGTACCTTCTGGAAACGTTCCGTTTGCAGGTTTTACACTCGACGGTATCACAAACGTCGGATGTAGATGATGATTCAGCTGTGTCTCGTGAAGTTGATGGTTGCTGCTGCGATCTAAGGTCTTGTTTTGGTTCCTTGACATCTGTTGGAGTGTGCGAATCACAAGGTTGCAAAGTATCATCTGATATCCGTTTTCGTTTAACTCCACGTGTTATAGATCTAAAAATGAGTAAAAAATTCATTTAATTGTACAAAAAATACTTAGCTACAAGCCACTTCAACAGAGTCACTTGAAGCACCGTATTACCTGATTTATTTGATTGACAAAGAGAACAATACGCTTCCATGGGTAATACGCCATCTATCTCATCATAATGTGAAATCATTGATTGTAAAACGGTTACGTGTCCACTGCAAGGCGTGATATATGGTTTAATATCTGGATCGCAAGCTATAGTAGGATCGAGTTTTCCACTGATAAACCACAGCCTTAAATATTTATGAAAACTATTTAATAACACTGGCTTGCTAAACATTTTAATATCCTCACTTGTAGTCGCCATAATGATAGTGTGAATAATATGGTGTATTTCGTTGAGAATTAACACTTATATTGGGATCTCCTCCCCACTGCTAGTCAACAAATATAACTGGTTAAAACATGTTTCAATTTTGAGTACTCACATATTTTGCGGTTGATTCTCGACTTCCAAACAATGTTGATAGAGTTCATCATCAAAAAGGGACTTATTGAGGTCTGAGACGTCTTCGCAGCGTTCATAAAGCTCTTCATCGTATTGTGAGTTTTGTAGATCCATTGTGCAGCTTGACTTTCACGGGTGTTAATAGAGATACGGTATGGTTTCTTTTGCGGTGTCGAACTTTATATAGCCCCAAAAATCATTTGTTCGTTGGTGGGGGGACAGTTGCTTGTGGGTGGAGTAAGATACAATTTATGGCTTAGCGTTGATAAAATATTTCTTGCAATCGTTTTTTGTTGCAATATCTTTCGTAATATTGTAAATCAATTCTTTTGTGTTAGAATAAAAGTCATCTTCTTCACCCTGCGTATAGTATTTGATTCTAGTATCCGCGAATTTCCAGTGCTGATCGTTTGGGATACCACGCAATTTTTTTATATCGTAGACGTCAATTTTAACGACATGAGTGATCTTTGTAACATCATCTACGCGAGAAGATATATAATTAGTGCCTCCATTTGTAGACTTGGCGACAGTAGATGAATATTCTGTAGCCTGCTTCTTTTTAGGCTTATCAAAAAATGCATCAATGTTGTTGGTTCGTTTTTGTGCTTGAATTATAAGTGGTTTTGAGCATTGGGCTTCATCGTCACTCAAATTGTTATAATAATAATTTTTCATAGTGTACTCAAGGGAATTCTCGTTTGATATCTAAAACAACCAAAAAAACATGTGAGATACTTGATACAAATGGAAACATGTAATTTTTGCACATAATTAATTAGTTAATGTGGGACTTACCTCCATTTTAACTCGTAGCAAGAAATTTAAAAATTAAAACTATTGACAACTATCTACTTTAGTACACTTTTATTTAACACTTGACACGGTTTTCAGACAAACTAATCTGAGCGAATGGCGGCCCTCTGGATTTGAGCTTTGCTTTTATTCACGACAGAGACACACACACACACACACACACACACCGGGACACACGTAGCGGTTAGGAGAAAAAAATCTATTAATAAAACAGGTACCTGTTCATTTGATACAACACGTTCTACCTTGTAGCAAGACGTGGAATTTTATTAGTTTTTTACTGCAATATTCTTGGAAATGGAACCTGCATAGATTTAAATGATCTTTAGGTAGTTTAGTGACCAATAAAATACGGCAAGCATGACATTTCGTAATAGTTGCTGATATTTATCGTTTTTTTCCCAAATATAATACAAGCTCACATGTCACAGATAAGACAATAAATATGTTACCCCCATAAAAATGAACATCTGTTCGTTGCATGTTACGACACGAAACAACTAGTTTTTTACTGCAATATTCCAACGGATGGGGCGTGTTTGAACCTGCTTAGCTTCAAATGTTCTTTACTTTTATTTATACCCAATCAAATAGAAAACCCATGTCATTCTCACGATCATTTCTGTCAACATTAATTTTAAAATATATTGCTGTTCACAGAATGTAATTAATTACCTACCTTTGCGTGGGAATAGAGCAAAAACAGACTGTTGATCCTAATCAAATAAATCGTTTTTAAATAAAATACGCAAATCGTCTCAAAACAGCAATCTTCTAACAAAAAACAACAATGCACCCACACCTGTCATAAACATAAAACAACGGGGGTCACATATCACATACCTGCATTTCAAATTCACACGAAAAAGATACCCAAAAAACCTGCCGCAGCAAAAAAACAACAATGCACCCACACCTGTCATAAACATAAAACAACAGGGGGTCACATATCACATAGCTGCATTTCAAATTCACACGAAAAAGACACCCAAAAAAACCTGCCGCAGCAAAAAACCAAAAAAAATTTTATGGGCGCCGCAGGGGTGCCGCAGAAACAGTATACTCCTAACTACTTACATATTCAAGCGACAGAGAGGGAGATATTTCGTTTTCGTTTCGCGGTAGTACGATTCTTTGAGTTTGACACTGACAAATGCTCTTATTCCATTGGATAGACTACTTAAACGCTTATATAATAGAGTTTATATTACAAACATATAATTTTAAGACAGAGTCTATGTAATAGAAACTCTTAGCCCTTTAGGTTGCATCGGCCACGCTTTACGCTGGTTACCGTTAAGCTGATGGTAAGCGGTCACCGCAACATATGGACGTCTGCAACTCCAGGGGTGTCACATCCTCGTTGCCGACCCTTTAAAAATTAGGACTCGTATACTCCTTTCTTGAAGTATCCGTTCGATGAAATCAGAGCTATTACCCCGAAACTAAAACGAACGGAGTTCGAAGGGAGACCTCTCTGTCGCTCAAATGTGCAAGTGCAAAACAGAGGGAGATATTCGAATTTTGTTTACATTTGTTTCGTAGTAGATTGAATGGAAAGTTTAACAAGTATCTATCAGATGACATAGCTGCCGGCGTCATATATGTAATACTTATACTAGGTATTCTGTGGCCATATTTAACGTGGGTCGGTCTATATTCGTATGTATAGTATAAACCCACCCTAAAGCGGCTACTTCCCAGGGCGGGATCGGTATGTGGTATTTTGCTTTAACGTGAGCTTACTGATTTCGGAAAGATTTCCTCACTTGACGGGTTATTTTCAGTATTACATTTCGTAAACATTGTTGTAAGTCACGTTCGCGATCGCGCGTCTTTACGAGAGATACAACACGGAAGTATACAACCGGTCATGCGGAGATGCGCGTGCGACTAATTTGCAATTTTGGTCGAGATCAGATAGGTGAGCGCGCCCCTCCCTCCGTACCGCTAAACCCGAACGTCATTCAGCTCCCAATTATCCACACGTTACTAATTATTTATACGGACAGCACATTTTATTGTGAAAATTTTACCTATGGTTTTTTGTTTCAGAAATGTCGTCTTTTTAACCGACTTCAAGATTTCAAAAGATGAGGTTTTCAATTCGGCTGTATGTTTTTTTTTTAAATGTTTGTTACTCCATTACTCCGTCATTTCTTAACCGATTTTGAAAATTCTTTTTTTGGTTGTAAGTGTATATAGCCAAATTGGTTCAGTTTCTATCAAAACGCAGTTCTGATGATGGAATCCATAAGGGATTGAGGGAACTCCTCAAATCTTAAAGACAAACATATAGTGATTTATGTGTTTGTATGAACACATCGAGTATTTTCATACAAAAATGTAACATTTGATGAAGAAGAAGAAGAAGAAGAAGAAAAATATTTATTCGTGATCAAAAATAATTAGTACACAATAAAAAAAATATTGAATAAAAATCGTAATTCGTCACGAAAGGGTCTCGCCTCAGCATAAATGCCGACTCAGGAAGCCGGCGCTGATCTTCCGGCGAGACCTAAGTAAGAGCGTGTTCACATTATATCGGTGTCGGATTCTACACCGACATGATGATGAAGTGGAACTGCTGATGATGATCAGAACAGAACTCTTCAACGACAAAAAGTTCACGTTTGGCGATTTGTTCTTCTAGCTGTGTTTGTTAAGCAAGTTCTATTTTCACGATTAATTTTTGTCATGCTCGAGTTCTGATGATGGGATCCATTAGGCATCGAGGGAACTCTTTAAATGTGAAAGGCAGACAAATAAAGATTTTAGTATTTTCATGAACTAATCTAGCATTTGCATTCAAAAAAGTGACATTTGATGAAGTGGAACTGCTGATGATGATCGGAACGGAACTCTTCAACGATGCGTAGTTCACGTTTTGCGATTTGTTCTCTTCGTTTTGTATGTCAAGCAAGCTAGGTTTTCAAGACACATTTTTGTCAAGTTTGAGTTCTGATGGAGGATTCCATGAGGAATTGAGGGTACTTAGTCTTCTACCATTATAAACATAATTTTTATATTATTGTATGGAATCTAAGAGTGCACCATCTGTGTATAATTATCTCTCACCGGCCTCCCCCATTGAAGTCGGTTTTTTTTCTTAAAATTTATATTGATACCTAATGCCTGGGAAAAAAATTAACAGTAAGTAAAATTTCACCCTGTATTTTTATGCCACACCTGGCCAAAAAGTGGCTTTATGGCCAAGTGCAGTGATAAAATTATGTACACAACACGGGAGGTAATAAATGAAGCCCTCGATCGCATAATATACTTATATACGAGTACGTCCCTCGCCTACAGGTCGGGCGGCAAAATCTGCGATCAAAGCGTTTCTTTGCTTTACCACCCTAGTTGTGTAATGTACTATTACGCTTGAAGCGGAGCGTGCGACGGAGCTGCTGTTACGTTTGCATATGTTTTCTGCTGGATGGAAAAATGGACGCTGCACACCTAACCGTCGTTCAAATGGAGCAGGCAGTCAGGCTGTTCACTATACATCTTGCGTATCAGGCATGGCTGGTATTCACAACTCAGGAATAGTTCGCCTAAAGGGAACCTTTAGTCTGAACTCCGATAACGAGTATTTGTCTAGAATTTCGGGGTCAAGTTACACCAGTGCCGACACACGGAAGAGATAACTAGTAAAGCCTCCCGCATCCAGCGGACTCCTGCAACCTTTACCAGGTCATAACTCCACCTTGTGGGGGGCCTACCCACGCTGCGCCTTCCGGTACGTGTTCGCCACTCGAGAACCTTTCCGCCCCTACGGCCATCGGTTCTACGTCAGATACGTGTGATGACATATGGCACTGAAACGTCGTCGCTTACTATGGGCCTCATAAGAAGGCTGAAAGTCACCCAAAGAGCAATTGAGACGGCTATGCTAGGTCGCTATCGCATCAGAAATGAGGCCATCCGCAGTAGAACCAAAGTAACCGACATAGCCCTCGGAATCGCTAAACTTAAGTGGCAATGGGCGGGGCACATTGCACGTAGAACCGATGACGTTGATTAAATCAATTTAAACATTTCCAGGGCTCATTAATCTAGAAGGCTTTACACAAAACAAATCTATGTGTATATACAGGTTGTGGCCTGTAATAGGAGCAAAAATTTATAAGGACGCTTCCTTAGAGCATCTGCAGTAACCTCTTGTTCCCAAAACATACATATTTCTTTTTTCAATTCGGAGATATTTTGATCTAAAGTTATGACATCCAAGTAATGGATCTTGACACCACAAGATTATAGCGCGACATTCGATGCTGATTTTGAGGTAACATCAAGTTATAATAAATCTTGAAATTTTGATATTAAAGGGTATGTTTTATTTTTTGCTTATCAAGTTTTAGTGTTTTTAAAATAATGAGTAAAATAATAGTATCACTTCAGTAGAGCATAAAAATACACGTAAGCTATATTTGCATAAAAACTAAATTTTTTTTTGCAATTGAAAAACTACTTGATAATAATTGCTGGAGAGCTCAATAGTGAATCGTTTAATTTTTGCTACTATTACAGGCCACACCCTGTACACCTGCAAAATAATTAATTAATTTCAAGATAAGTCACTTTTTACGAAATTGCCATCTAATTTGAACCTTAAATCAGAGAACTAAGATTGTAATTCTATTGACACGTCGCCTCTGTCTTGGTAAAGGTTACGTTGATCAATACGATCATTATCATTACATAATCACGCTGTCACTTTTTAAAGTAAGCACCAGTTGAAAACGAAAAAATGAAAACAAACAATGTATTGAATTTGACATATGTCAAATTCAATACATTGTTTGTTTACATTTTTTCATTTTCAACTGGTGCTTACTTTACAAGCTTTTATTTAGTTTCAGCTGTCCCGTTGTCTGTCGGTCTGTAATCAAATCTTGCAATCCTTTTTTCAGCCACTTGCCGGTATCCAATTGTGCTGAAATTTGGCATATTTATGTTAGTTAGGTGACAATACGATATTATGGTACCACCGAGCTGATTTGATGATGGAGACCGAAGGTGGTCATAGCATCTCCTAAACTACACAAGACAATCCAATCGTGTTTGGACTCATTCGAACCGTCTCAACGAGTAGTTGATGATTGTGGAAAAAAGTACAGATGGCAATAAAAGCTTGTACCAAAAAAGATTTTTTTGACAGAAACTTATTATCGCTATGATAAAGGATTTTTCAAAAGCCATACACGCTTCAAACTTCAGCGCTACTGTGCGGAGTTCAAGGTTTTGGACCATAGATATACAAGGTGGGCCCTGTAACAGAAGCAAATATTTAAAAGAACGCTTCCTTAGAGCATCCGCAGTAATTTGCTGTGTCCCAATATTTTTTTTTATTCGAAGAAATTTTTATCAATAGTCCACTTCCAAATAATAGATTTTGTCACCACAAGATTATAGGTCGCCAGTCAATGCAGTTTTGAGGTAGTATCTAGTTATGAGTATGAGTCATAATAGTTTTAGATTTTTATTTTTAAAGATATTTTGGGTATTTCTATTTATTTTTAATAATTTTGTGGTTTGAAAATAAATCGTTATTAATATTACTCCATAAGATTAATAAAATATACGTAGGCTATCTTTGAAGACAAAAAAAAAATTAAAACGAAACTGAGACCACTTGGAAATAGTGGATCGTTAAATTTGTTACTTCTTTTACAGGGCCCAGCCTGTACATATTTGAGATTTTAATTCGTCTACAATTTAATTTGTAATTTTAAATTTGTGTTGTCTTTGCAACTGCACACCAGCGACTTTTAATACTATGCAACTAATTTTTCATACGTGTATTATAATAGTAGACCGATAGATGTATGTAGCTCACTTATATCTTGATAAGGGGTGATCACACCGTGCCATATTGATCAAAGCCCGTAGCGCGCCGAGCGAACCTTACTCGTACGTACCTCCGACACCCAACTTTACTCGTGTGGCTATATCGCCATTTGAGTATTTGCCATATAACATGGTGTCACTCTAAGGTTAGTAAAAATTGAACTCTTAGTATTTCTATAGTAGTAAACCACAATTAATCATAATTAATAGCAAATTACACATTTTAAGAAAATCATAAAATAATACAAGAATATTTAACCTAAATAACTTAATGTTTATAATTATTTTAACTAACTTGGCCCCATATTACATATGTAAGCATTTGACTGTCCCTAAAAATTGGTTCGAATGACACAGTAAATAAAATTATTTAAAAAGCGTATTACCCCAACAGCCTTTCCCTATGTACGATATTTGTGCAGTAGTTCCATATAGGGCATGCAAACCGGGATTTTTACGGTATTTAAGTACTGGGATTGAAAAGGACCTAACCGAAATACCGGCATTAAAGATTTTGTCCAGACATTGACAACTCTTCGTATAAGTAAAGATAGATCCCTGCAGCTATCTTTACTTGTAGACTAAGCACAATGTACAGTCAGCGGCACTTCTGCTGAGATCTATTGTCTTGATTATTAAGAATCCGTAAGAATATCCTCACCACTAGGCCCGCGTAGCTACTTTTGCTGTTGACTGTATGGCGGGTAGCTAGTCAAATTTAACACACATTCAGACAATTTCCGAATAATAGTTGCAAATGGTTGTTGACACGTGTCGGTGAACTTTGGAACAGGGGTCAGATCAGATCAATGTCATGAGATAATAAAACATGTCATTTTTTATAGATTATTTTTTAGTTCAAATATCTCATTGATAATAAACATCCTTTTTAATTTATATTCGAATCTCGCTTTTAATCTTTTGAGTTATTTTACAAAATAATTTTAATTTTACTGTGCTTTCAATATTTCGGTATTTTAATACCGAAATCCCGGAATTTAGATCCAAAACCGAGTTTCAGTCTCCGGATTGAGAATCGTCCGGTATTGCATGCCCTAGTTCCATACAGTCGATAAAAAACCTGTTTATATTCGATAAGTCTTGTGTACTCGTAATGTGTAATAATAAAACCGGCCAATTGCGAGTTGGACTCGCGCACGAAGGGTTCCGTACTATTATCTATACAACATTAGACACTTTATTGTAAGGGACCTTTTTTAATTTAATTTACATATATTTCTTTCCATTTTTTGTCAGTAATAAGAACGTTAAATAATATCAAGTAGAATTTTGGTCAAGTGTGAGTCAGATTTTAGCTTTCCCATACATTTAGAGACCCAGCGCCTCATGAACACAACGAGCAACTCTTCAAAAGTTTTTTTGAATGGAAGCTTTCTTAAATATTTATGTTATTTAGTTTTTAGTATTTGCTGTTATTGCGGCAACAGAAATACATCATCTGTGAAAATGTCAACTGTCGAACTATCACGGTTCATGAGATACAGCCTTATGACAGACGGACAGAGAGACAGGCAGACAGACTTACGGACAGCGGAGTCTTAGTAATAGGGTTCCGTTTTTAACCTTCGGGTACGGAACCCTAAAAACCAGATATAGCCACAACTCTGATGCTTGTTTAAGTTTGCTATTACTAATCATGCATTGACGCTAATCACGACATATTATATGCGTAAAAGCCTGGATTGTACAGTAAACGGCATCAATACCATCATACCTTATATCAATGGAATAAGGTCCAAAAATGTATACATTTATATGACATTGACTGAAAAAGAAGCCGAAAAAGTGTTCTACAACTTCTGGACTCTATTACTTGTTCATTAAGGTTCAAAAGTGGCTGACTAACTATACAATTATATGAAGGCGTCAAAAGCTCTATTCCCTTATAGTACAGACTTTTGAACTATTCAAATGCGTAGCTACTTTTGATGCTGACTGTACCCATTCGAGATTTCGAGGCCAAGCAACGATGTGTGCCACGCGGGAACGTGGAGCGGTATTTTTCCGCCTTGTAGCGGGAAATCGCTCGTAGAGGCTACTCTCATATGTGGGCATACGTAGCGTTAGAAGCGTAGGTTAGTAGTACTGATTTAGAAGCCACGTTAAGCATTCGGACGGCTGTGGCTTGAGGACATCTAACAGTCAAGTCCACCCACATCGGTCGGACTCCTACGACCTTTCCCAGGTCATCAGTCCACCTTGTCGACCTGTGGACCTGTGGACGCCTACACATGCTGCGCGTTTCGGTACGTGGACGCCACTTGAAAACCTTTCCGCCCCAACGGCCATCGGCTCTACGTGCAATGTACCCCGCCCACTGCCACTTAAGTTTAGCGATTCGGAGGGCTGTGTCGGTTACTTTCGTTCTACTGCGGATGGCCTCATTTCTGATGCGATCACGCAGAGATACTCCCAGCATAATAGATAACCCTCTCCTTTGGGTGAATTGGAGCCTTCTTATTAGGCCCATAGTGAGTGACCACGCACTGAGCACTGAGGGCCATTATGTCGTCACTGACAATACAGACTGGTCAACGACTTTAGATACTGGGGAATAGTGGAAGAAAAGGGGGGCCTTACTTAAGGTTTTTACCTATACTCACGAGTAATATCGCCATTTGACTCCTACCTTACAGAAGACCGCAGGCATAATAATATCACTACTTGTTCCTTAGGTATGCGGTGTTGTTTGTTTACAAAGTTTCATGTTATTATAGCATGGCGTTTTAAAATGAGAGCCTAAATACGTTTGTATGGAGAACCGATCCACACCGATCGTACTGCGCCGTCTTAAGGTCGCCAGATCTCCTGAGCATGCGCTGTGTTGAGACTGAGGGACCTGCTGTCTCAACGAATCCTCAAGTCAATAAGGGCCGGCAATGCACTTGTGATTCTTCTGGAATCGCTAGTACCCATAGGCTCGGTGTCTGTTTACCATCAGGCAGGCTGTAAACTTGTTTGCTATTACATAAAAAATCGTGCTTTGGTTAGCCTTCTAGACCCAGAGTATAATGTTTATTTATGAATTTAGTAGTAGTAGTTGTTTGTTGTTCAGGTAAAGTTCAAAGTTATTTTTTGAACTGCGCGTGCAGAAGTACAAAATTTTGCACGAGCGGGCTGAGGAGGCTAAAGGTTTTACTAACTTGACTACGCTTTGACCTGTATTAATAAATAACTAATTATGCAATCAAACTTTCGTCACCCCGAAAATTGTAAAGGTTAAACGTGTAACATATGGCCAGTTATTTTAAAGCGTAGGTACATAATTAATGAAGAAGGGTGACTGCTTTGATATTGCTGTAACATTTTAACTCTTATGCTAAGCGGTGAAAAGATATTTATCTAACACTTTTGGTTGAAGTTGCTTGAATGGAACATAAACTAAGTTGTCGGAAGTCCACATATTAATTAAAACATGCATCATTTTGTATTGCATCAAAATACCTGATGAATGATACCTTCAGGTACGTTTTGTTCATTTAATTTTTCATTTAGCTGTAACGCTTTTTAAACGAAACTTTCGATTTTCTTAGGTTTCGTTTCGAAGTGTTTTTTACTCGACAAAGATGGCCATAGGTGTGACGGCAATCGGCAATAAATAAAAGTTATTTACTCTTTCCAGGCTAAGGACGTTCTCGCACGGACGTCACAAGCGGTCGCGATTTGGGTCAATGACAAACAGGATTCAATAAAACTTCACACTACCCTCCACAGGCCTCGGAATGTATCCAAGCAACAGGTAAAACATAAGCTTAACTCTAACCGTCGAATCTCTCGCAATTGCACAAACTGTCGTGAATATTTGAAACAAAAAAAATAAGTTCGCAGGGCAGGTTTCCCAATGCCCGGATTTTCCTGAAACGACCAGTTTAGCTTAGGTAAGTACGTTTAGCGTGATAAGAGAAAGTGTATCCTAATTGATAGTGCAAAGTATTGATCAATTGTTTCAACGTGATTCTAAATATAAAATTCCGTTGGGAAGACAAAGTTCGCGCGCAATACGGGCGCAGGTAGTGGGCGCGAGGCGCGGCGGGCGGGCGGCGGCGGCATATCGATTCCGCAGCGTTCAGTCGGCGTCCGTCGAGCGCCGCGCTGCGCCGAGCCGCCGGCGAGCGGGCGTCGCCCCTCCCTCGGTCCTGCCCCCTCCGCCCTCGTCCGAATCTCTCGTCGCGTCGCCGGCAAACTCGAACGACCTCTTTCCGCTTACTAACGTACCGCGCCCGTCAGCCGCCGCGGAACTACGCTCGATCACTAACACCGACTTTTCAATAAAAACTTGATCGGGAGAACTCGTTTGTCGCGGTATCCTAGCAACGTTGGGATGTTTGTTAACGCGTTATGGTAGCGTAGCGAAGGTCGGTGGTGCGAGTGATGTGGTGCGCGCGGCGGCGAGCATGGTCGCGGGGTGCGCGCGCGCCGCGCGCATAGAATGGACTGCTGCAACTACGAGTACCGCGCGGGCGGGTACGCCCCGCCCGGCTGGGAGGGTTACACGCCGTACGCGCCGCTTTACGCACCGTATGGCTACTACGCGCACGCTCACCACGATCCGTACGCGCGGTACTACCGCTACGACTACCCTCAACACGCACACCATAATGACCATGTCTCTTCAATGGGTTGGTATATTCCGTATACACTATAGATCTGTAAATGCACGGAAGAGCGTCCCACTCCTACATATACACCTCCAAACCACAAAATAGTATGTAATGAGAAAAAGTGTGGCGCTTCTTCATGGATTGAACGATCTACAAAATGGTTAAATTTATTTGAGATGAACTTTGTAACAAATTTAAATCAGAATATTACTGTTTAACTAAGAAGATTCAAGTTGTAATGACAGTCACGCAGAATTATTGCTCATTTCAAATGATTTTAACTATAACTATAAGCATAGAATATAATAAAATCTAATTGAGTAGGTGTTAGACTGTATATTCCACCTACAACATTTTTTCTTTTTGTTTTTTTTTTTGATGATGATGAAGGTGTAGATTAGAAAAATGCCTGAACGAATATAAATAATATATAAATAAATAGGTAGTTGTATGTTTTTCTCATACTCGTAACTCTTTCAAGGTGCATGCATTCGATTCTACAATGTAGCGTGTATCAAGGATATATCGTACTAGAAGGTCCTATTACGGGCGCGAGCGCAGTATTGCGTCATTCATCCTGCTCTATTTCCTTCTCTTTGCGAAAAAAAGCAATAATGTAATTGTAAATAGCATAAAATTATCGAACAAAGTAAGTGTCATAGTTACCTAAACCTGTATAACGCAGCTATCCTTGAATTGGTATCCTTGTCACAAGTCGAGGCCAATCTAGATAAAGTGCTCGCGTTGCTAGGTTGACCTTCAAGCGAGGAACTCTGGGGTAGCTCTGAGACATATATTTCGCATTCTAAATTGATATTAGGGCCAATTTATTTTTTTTGTAAATTTTTCTTTTTTTGCTAGCTTTGGATGAAAGTGGGTGTAAGATCTTGAGATATTATGCATATATCCTAATATTATGTTTCCTCAATAATATAAATGTTTGTAGGGTCGATAGGTCGGTTAGCAAAACAGCTAATTTGACTGCGCTTTGTGACCACTTGTATGAATTGATGAACTGAAAGAATTTTTATTGGTTTTTTAATGAATTTCCGTCAAATAAAATGCATGCTAACTATTCCTTTTTAGGGTCAGTAAAAAAAAATAGATCCGTCGTTCATGAGGTCGCAAACTCACGCTGGGCGCGTAATCGGCATAGCGATCCAAGGTACGTAATTAATTCTCTGAGTTATGAAAATCTCACACGTGCTCGCTCAATGAAAATATTGATATTATAGGAACCTCAATTTACCCACCCATTTTTATACTGATCTAAAATTAAAAAAATATCGTCAAGAAAACAATAGTCGGCGACAAAAATATAACGTATATAAACGAATTAAAACGGGTATTGTTTTTGAGTATATTTTATGCGCATTCGACGCGCGTGTAACGTGTGTCGGGTTCCCAACAAGCGGGCGAAATACATTCTAATAAAAATGGACACGTGTTACACATGCCTCAGATTAAACCCCAAGCTTGAAAGCCGTTTCTAAGATACAACTTTTCCTGAGTCTAGCATTCATTTTGGTTAACTACGTACAGAAAAATATTTATAACTAAACACGTATTCCTAGATTCCTGGTAACCTATGTATCATCATCAACATCATCATCCTCCAAGCGTTTTCCCCAGTTTTCCCGATTGTATTCTAAATCCTAAAGGAGTATAGGACCCGTTTAGTCTCCTAATCTCAAGATTGCCTACCCTACCTAATTTTTGATACTTATGTACGTATCTGCAAATACGAGTATTTTCTGTGATTAGTCTTAGCTACGAATTCAGCCAGTTAAGAACTTTAGATAGGTACTTATTTTAACCGTAAAGCGTCCACTGCTGGACCTTCCCGCCTCCCCCGGAGATTGTCACAATGATTTCTAGACCTTCCCGCCTCCCCCAGAGATTGTCACAATGACTTGATTGTCATTGTGACAATCTCTTGTCATTGTGATTTGATTGTAAGTAAGTTTAGTGTATAAACAAGTTTTAAGTATTAGGAAGGGAGCGCTGGACATAGGTACCCAGAGACTGCCACAACGACCGATAATGGGCTGCAAATATATACTTTAGTAAGCAAGTTCAGTGGATAAGTAGGTTTTAAGGATTAGGAAGGGAGCGCTGGGCATAGGCACCCAGAGACTGCCATCAACGACCGTTCATGGGCTACAAATATATGTATACTTTAGTAAGCAAATTTAGTGTAGTTATAAGCAATTTTTTAACGATTAGGAAGGGAGTGCTGGACATAGACACTGAGAAACTGCCACAAGGACCGGTCATGGGCTGCAAATACGTTTTAAGGATGAGGAAGGGAGCGGATCCGCATGCTCTTTTAGAGCGGATTGCACTAACTTACGATTACCTACAGACCGATCAAAGTTAATTATGGTGCTGGCAGCTGTCATCCCATAGTAACTTGTCACACTTGCCATATAGTACGATTAGAACGAACACCGCTTACGATTACAGACGGATTGGTGCAACCCAACCTTAGGGTGCGACCGGGATAACCTCAAGAGGTCTGACTTAGTGACAACTACGTACAATCAGGCGTACAAGTGGCTATGTAGGTAGAGCTCAAATGATCTACTCGTAAAGAAGCTCCTACTGCGTTGTAATACTACGCTATGCGCTGTTGCGTGTGCAAATCATTTTGACTTTTTCTCACGCTGAGCTACTTCTGTTGCTGAGCAAATGTGAGTTAACTTCGGGTTTTTAGCAAAAAAAATACAATCCTATAATTCCTCTGTCTGCAGGTGAGACCTTTATTTCAACAATATAATCAACCAGCATGTGACACCCTTGGAGTTGCAGGCGTCCATAGGCTACGGTAACCGCTTACCATCAAGTGGGCCGTACGCTTGTTTACCACTGGCGTGGTATAAAAAATAATCCTTTTTGGAATTACATTTTAAAATAATAATGGAAAAAATTATTTAGTTACAATCTACATAAAATGTGTTAAAAAACTACTGACTGAAGTAATTTTGACCTACCTCAAAGCTAACTTTTGACTGCAGATTTCTGTATCATTAAAATCATATCATGATATACTAAGCGTTATCCATTACAAGAACTGAGGATACTTTAGTATCATATTTATAGTTCTGTCATGAAATATCGTTGCATGATTTAAAGAAACAAAAATAAATAAAGACTATCGTATTCGAAACTAAATCGTTTAAGTTAGGTAAAAATGCAAGTTTAGGAATTTAGATCAATACAATCCAAACTCTTTATAATTATGACATTGGCTGTATTATAGGGAAAAATCTAGGTATATTTCAAGTCACAGAAGTACCACTTCGTTGTACCATAGCATACCCACGTAATTGAAAATACTAGTTGTCCTTTCGTTTTTCTTGACCTTGCCCCGCAAAATGTGTCATCTATTTTAACGTCGGCCGAATATAAACCAAAACTTTTAAAGGTAAAAGTGCCTCAAAATAGAACACGTTTATTATTCATACAATCGTATGGAACTCCACTTGTTGCTACTAACAAATTACAATGTCGCCGTCATTCGGTATGCTCATAAACACGTCCATCCCAGTGAAACTGTTAGTGCGTCCAATTTGTTTACTAATACGAGACATAGGCATCCGAGCGCGTGCTAGCATTCCCGGCGTTCTCAACGAAGAATGAAGTTTGAATTTAATGTTTACGTTTGGGCGGATTTCTCGGCGACGTCACGTGTCGTTGTCGGGGGGTGGGCGGGGAAGGGGGGGGGGGGGGGAGCGCGCTACAGGTGGTCGATGTCCCCTCCTCCACCACCCCTATACCCCTCTCGACGCGATTGATCGCCTGCACAGCCACTCTACATATTGACCGGGCGGCTGCCACCCGTGTCCCGTTCGCTGCGAACTTCGTATACATGCTGCGTGAAACATGCCACCTTATATTTGTGGTGCTGCAAAACAATGCTCCACTTAATTATCGACCTAGCTTCAGCCAATTTACTGTGACTACTCGGCTAGTTCTAATATGGGTGAATCAATTATATCGGTCACAGCTTATATTTTGCGTACATGCCTTATGTAACAAAGTTTCTGCACATGACATGTACGTATTGTACATAATCGGAGTATGTTACGAGTAAACTAGTCAGTAAAAAATCAATACTTTTGACGTGATAACGTCTTTAAAATCGTTTTAGTCGGGTGACATGTTCAGAAACTTGTGTCACACCAAAACCTCACGAGCGCGATCGCAGGTATAAGTGAAGTGCAAGTGAAGTAAGACGTTATCACGTAAACATCTCGATCGTAAACCTACTTTACAAACAACCAATTTTTTAACTTAACAAAATAGACTCGTTTTTTTCAATTCTGATTTTACTTAGCATTGCTATCCCCATTACCATTACCTTAAGAATAAAAATTACATTCTTGTTACCCTTTGGGATTATTGCTTTGGACAAATACTTTCTCTCAGTTGCGCAAAATAAAAAGCTCGATATCTGTAGTTACGCTCGAAACAGAAACAGCCACTCAAATATACCTATTCTGTTACGCTCTGACGGCTATTTAAATAAATACTTTCGCAGCTTACTGTACATAAACAAAGACTAAGCATTAATGCTCAGTGAAAGTTGCTTCTCAATTTACCGGCAACGTCCAAGTATTTCAGTGTCACTTTGAAATAAAAAAAACTCGTCAACATCAACAGGAAAAAGTTATCCTATTAGAAATAATAGCGTTCAGGACAAATAGCACCTTACGAGCTTGTCATATGGCAGTCTTATACTGTGTCCCCTTGGAAAAAAGTCGGGTCAGCGATTAATAAATATGTAGATGAAGGTTTTCACGTAATTTAACGGGACAGATAACAATTTGTATTATAATTTAGCGCCAAGGAAGACATTAAAAAGGTGTCAGGATTACGGATTTGTTCACTGTTTTTTTGTAATTAATGTGTTCCTCAGGGTTCGAAGATGATTCAGCCTGACATTGTTATGCCGCGCTTACGCACAGGCGGGCTACTGCGCGGTACACCACGCGTGTATGGCAAACGTATTGTATATTCATACATTCTGACAGGCGCGATGGGTCAAGCGCGGCGCCCCGCCCCGCGCATTTACGCCTGTGCCTTAACGCGGCCTTACCACGTTACCCTATTAGTCTGTCTGTACAACGCTTTACTTCACCCTAGGCGAACCATGCGTCAGACCTCCGATTACTTGTTGTTATATCGAGTCTCGGCGTCAAGATATTCTACGGGTGAGGTGAGCGGTAAGCTAAACGTTTGTAAATAGCATAGCTGCAGTGTTGATAAATATGTACACTGTTGTCGTCAGATTGCCGTCAAAAAGCGGCCACATGCGTGTTAGGGCACGCGCAATGTAGGGTAGGGATTATGCGGACTTAAAAATGTCACAAACTTATATTTACTATATATTTGACACAATTAACAACATATCTAAGTAATCAATGGAAATTGTACGAAAATTTGCTTTACCAAGTACATTTCTTAAGTTCCACTAAGTATTAGTTGTTAACTAGTAATATGTAATTAGGTATCATAGTTTTACTTTTTAATTCATCATATACTTCTATCATGAATTTTTTCACATATTCAGCAAACCGGCTCGTCCTTACCTCCCACCCCTTCCGTTATTAGGAAAATTTAAAGGGGGGAGGGGGGGGGGGGGGGGAATTGACTCAAACAAAAACAGGCACTTTTTAAAAATCACGCAAATTAAACTAAAAATATAAATGATTAAATAAAGCCCACATTCCTTTTAAACGACCTAGCTAACGATACCCTACACGATGGGTTCTGCAAGAAAAATTAATTGCATCCCCTTTTTACGTGTAGGAAAGGTACCGAAATGTGAAGCATGAAGGAATCTTCATTTTTTTGCATAGACTATGACGCCTACTTTGATAACTATGAGAAACACGATGAATAAATTTCATTTGGTTGTTCAGAATATAGCACCTACTTTGATAACTATGCGAAATATAAAGGATTAATGTTCATTTCGTTGCACAGACTATGGTACCAACTTTTACAATTATATGAAACATGAAGAATTAATGTTCACTTTGTTGCACTGACTATGACGTCATTTTTGACAACTATGTGAAACGTGAAAGATTAATGCTCGTTTTATTGCACAAACTATGGCGCTGACTTTGACAACTACGTGAAACATGAAGGATTAATGTTCATTTTGTTGCACAGACTACGGCGCCTACGCGACGAAGGAGGCGCGCGTGCGGCGCGCACTGGCGCGGAGGGATGCGCGCGCGCTGCCCACGCCACACCAGCCTCTCCCACCCACGGTAACTAATTATACATTATATTCTGGGGCCTATAGCATAACAATTTACAGCACATTGTACAAGCAGCAGTCATTTTCTAAAAAAAATGAAAAAGAGTTATTCGTTTGTGTGGATCATTCGCGTGCCCTTTTTCCATTTAATTGGGGTAGGCGCTGCATGTTTTCTTCATCTACTTCTCTATCGCACGTCATCTCGTCACTCACATCATTCCTCTTCATATCGTCTCTTACGCAATCCATTAATATTTTCCTTGGCCTACGTGTTTCTCTTCTCTTACATCCCTTCACATTTTTACCTAATACCTTTTTTGTCACATGACTTTCATCCCTCCGCATAACATACTCATACCTTAGGCGATTAGCTCTTAACTAAACTATAAGCTTTTGCCCGCGACTCCGTCCACGTGCAACTCGTTACATTATAGAAGTAATTGCTATTAAATTGTTGCAGGCGCAGGTTTAATATCGCTCGCCCATACAAACTTCTAACCCCCCTTTTCACCCCCTAAGGAATGATTTCCGGAATAAAACTATCCTATGTCCTTTCCCGGGACTCAAACTATCTCTATACCTAATTTTATCAAAATCGGTTTTGCGGTTTAAGCTACTTTCAGGGTTCCTCTTATATACTCATTCCTTATCCGATCCATTGTTGTCACGCCACACATTCATCTCAACATTCTCACCGCCGTATCATGCTAGTTCTTTTTGTATTTCACCTTTGCGGCTCAACATTCCGAATATTCCGATCCATACACACTCTTACAAAGGTCTTGTAGATTTTGCTCTTCAATCGGAAGGACATTCGGGTTTCGCATATTGTTCCCGAAACCTGCCGCCATTTCATTTTCAAGGTGTGTGATTGTATTATGTTATGAGGTAACATTTATGCAACAGGCTCTATTTACATATCATCACGTCTATTACCCAGAGGGATAGGCAGAGATAACTGACTTCCATTAGCCAGGATCCTGAAGATCTTCTTAACCTAGGCTACACAAGTGTCGGGTCATCGACTTTGCATTTTTTGTACTGTATCTTTCAGGTAATATTTTTTTTAACTGTATTTAGGGTACTTACTCTTGACCTGACTTTATTAGACATTCCTCGATTTGGCCTAAATATGTTGGATTAGCACTTTCCCTTTCAACAAACTATTATTAAGGTTTGCCGATAGTTAAAACATGAAAAATATACCCATATGACCGGCAAACAACTTACAATTTGGCAAGTAATGTAAGCTTTCCGCACGATAAAGCTAGTGACAACGCAATGCGTATAATATTGATATACCTAGTTCAAACAGGAGCATTACGTATTTAAAGGGACTGACGTTGCAGCATTGTCCATTCTAATGTAAGTCGGCCTGTTTAGCCTAGTTGGTAGTGACACTGCCTCCGAAGCTAGAGGTCCCGGGTTCGAATCCCGGCCAGGGCATTATTTGTGCATTTAGCACGGATATTTGTTCCTGGGTCTTGGTTGTTTTCGATGTATTTAAGTATGTATTTATCTATATACTCGTAAGTATGTACATTATCGTCTCGTTCCCATAGTACAAGCTTTGCTTAGTTTGGGACTAGGTCGATTTATGTAAGATTGTCCCCCAATATTTATTTATTTATAATCTATCTTGGGCCTTCGTCTTCACTTTTTGGTATGTGTGACAGCACTATTCTTTCATAAGTTGCACTGAGTTTATTTGTTAGTTAGTAACTTACTTTAATAGTTATCATGGTTAGTTCCTTTAATACATATACTTCTCGTAGCACTCTCGAAACCGATATCTTTTTCGCCTTGTCACGTAGACTGAGCAAAAATGTTAACAAGGTCAAGGCATTTTATTAATTATAATGTAAGTTTTTTAATATACTATTTTAATTAATATAAAAGTCAATATAAGTATAATCAGCTTTGTTTTAAAGTTAACGTCATAACATTTAAAAAGATTTCTTCTGAGTTTTATGATTATGCATTCAACTGACTATCACTTTAAAGCAAAATATCGCTGTTAAAGGCCGACTCAGGATACCGAGTTCTACCAACATAACTTTTTTTAATGGTAACGTATTAGAGTTTATTCAACAAGCATGAAAAGAGGATATTTAAAACAAAACAAATAGGAGGAGTTATTTACTAAAAAATAGAAACAAAAGACTATTAAATTTACACTAAAAATAAATTAATACTAAGAAACTAAATATCTACCTATAAAAAATCTCCCAAATATAAAAAGAAAACCCCATCTAACAGATCCGCCTGCGGCATGGACCCCATTATGCTGGTGGCGTTGCCTCTCTGTACCGCTAGGGCGATACGCAGAGAGAAGTACGCGCCAGCCCTGGGGTCCCCTGTAGAGTCGACCAGCCGAACTGACAGTGCCCTAACAAAAGCCTTCATGTCGGCAGACCAAGGGCCCAGCGTCTCCACTGCGAGCGCCGCAAATTCGTAGTCCTTAAGTAAGGAAGAGTATTTGCGGCGCTTGAGAACCTGGGCCTGGTCAGCCGCAGCACCAGCCTTTGAGTGGGTAGCGTGGATGTGATTAATAAGAAGGTTAATACGAGAACTGTGCTGCTTATACATATAAATGCTCTATTAACTCTTGTTCATTGAAGTCCTGGACAGAATACTAATTTTGGTGCCTTACAGCCGAAATTAGTAAAAAATGGAAAATCCATGATACTTCAAAAATATTATTATCCTATCATGATGTACAAAAATATGACAGAAAGTGCTCGTTAGTAAAATATTAAATTAAATTAAGTATGTAGATATTATCTACTTGTACTCGTACTATGCGCAAAGGTAATGTAGGTCAGTGTCAGCGACTGGCCTCTTTATTAACTTTCCATTTATCAACCATACGCGCCTTTAACGCTCGTCCCCAATTTATATTCAGGCGTTGCTAAAGGACCTATATGCGGCGGAAAATAATTCAATATGTAGTGCATTTGTTTATAGGGTCTAGTGAAGGTTTTACGAACTGCGGCGAGGACTGGAGCTGTTACACTCAATCTAGCCCGCTCGCCACAGTAATACAAGCTGTTAGTTACAAGGACTTACAAAAATCTCATTAAATGAAATTAGTATTGGTACTTATGTTGATTTCGACGCGCTCCAAGTTTAACCTGTCGGAACAACCGCGCGACATATACCATAGAGATACTCGTAGAAATAAAATAAAAAAAACCGGCCAGGTGCGAGTCTGACTTGCGCACCGAGGGTTCCGTAAAAATATTTTTATAATATGATGTAACTAAAAAATTACGGTTTTTGCAATGTTTCCTTTATTTGTGCTATAAGGAGTTGTTTTGTACCAAATTTCAAGATTCTGAGTTCACGGGAAGTAACCTGTAGGTTTTGATTCCCTTGCGAGTGTCAAAAATTTGCGGCATAAACTGTATGTTTTGATTGCGTTAGAAGTTTGCTTTTTTTACAGCTCCAAGAGACAGTAGACTTGAGTATTTGATATAAATTCCAGCTTGATACCTCCACGCGTTCCAGACAAACAGACTGACGGACGGACGGACAACAAAGTGATCCTATAAGGGTTCCGCTTTTTCCTTTCGAGGTACGGAACCCTAAAAACATATTACAAACCTGTACAAAGATATAAAGATACATGTTATACGTTTCAATAGTTTCTCCCCTTTTCGGTCATATCATATGAATTGCATCAAAACCTATCCTATTGGGTTTGAATTCATACCTAGTTGGAATAAATAAAAATGCATATTACAAGTATAAAATTCTTGCAGATTGGTCAATACCTTAATTAACTACTAAATATAATGTTTTAAATGCCTTTTGCAAAGTATTGCCTTACAGGTTTTTATTTATTTAAGAAGATTGGTAAAATAGTAATGGCTGATACTGATATGAATGTAGGTTTTATTTATGAATGATCGTACTTTTGCCACAGTTATGCTACTTACTTTTGTATTGAGTTCGTATCTTAGATTTGCACGATACCGATGCCATATTGATTCCAATTTTATACGTGTACTGTGTATTCGTATTCTCTTATTAAGAAATAATCAATGGTGCTATAGGCTTATGAAGATCAGATTGAACTCGTATTGTTTCGAGAGCCCTCATTTGCGCTAGCGTATAGCTAAATGAGTGAGAAAGAGACAAAATTACCTTTTTTATGTTCCATTTATCTTTCGAATTTAACTGTACAAAAAGCCTCGTTGCAGTATTTCACTGTTAATTACTTTCTACGCTAAAAATTTTGCAAATAAAATATATCACACAGTTGATTAACTGTTATGCCAAAAAGTGGTCAAACCAATTAGGTACCGCGAATATCGTAAAAGGCATAAAAGGCAACGATTTAATTCGTCCGCAGCGGTATCGAACTGGGTAGTCAATGGGCGCGGTAATCGAGCAGGCGACTCGTTCATTGACTCCTGGCGCTTCATGAATGATTACTGTGGACTACGAGATTTCACTTCGTATTACATTTAAATATAACATTTCTTGTGTGTGTGTTTATGCGTCACAAATGTCACAATCATTTTCCGTTATATAAGTGATGTTTTAACTGTCACTTAAACTTTTTGGAGAAGTTTTTGTTACATATTAGTGAATTTTTAGAATCATATTTTATTTGCTTATCAATTTGACTGTTTTATTAAAGGTAACACAATATTACATGATAGTAAAATGAAATAAAGGGTAACAATATTTTGTAGATTTTTTAAAAGTGAAAGTAACCGGTTTCGTTTCTTCCACTTAAAATATTTACCAATATGTATTACTATAATACAATAGAATACTCGTATTGATTTGTACATCTGTGGGAATCTACCTTTATAAATACTAATAAAATATATAATATATTCTTCGTAGGTTTCTTAAGGCGGAGGGTTATGGCCACCAGAGGAACAGTTCTTCACTCCTACTCTCTAAACCCCTCTATTTTGGGTTATTCGTACATAATACACATGCTCAGTATTTCAGAGTATGCCACGTGTATAATAAACAAAATAAGTTTATTATGGATACAGAAAACGATATCAAGCATGACAAAGTAAACATTCCGTGTTTATTTACATTAAATATAATACCCTCATTATCATTGACAAAATGAATTAACCGTCAAAAAGCAACATATATATAACAATAGCCTTATCCGACATCTAGTCACCAATGAGCGTCCAAATAATTGAGTGAAAAGTGGTATCATTACGGCATCATGTTTCTAGACAAGTGAGCGGCACAAAGGCGCTAATGAGGGGATGGGGTGGGGTGGGGGTGAGCGGGGGTGAAGGGGGGTGAAGCTGTCAGCGGTTGATTTTTCCGCGTGTCGTGGGCGCTGATCGATAAGTCACGTGGCCCGCCCGCCCCTCGCTCGATAGTTAGCCGACAAATCTCCCGCCACTAGTTTGTAAGGTTTTTTATACCGTGGTATGCTTAGGACGTGTCTATGTGTCTATTATACGTAAGGCATCTTGTCTTGTTTGTTCTGGGTTTGACTATACACTAAGAAGTAGCAGCAATGGATACACTAGTAAACAAATAAATATTACTAGCTCAATAAGGCTTGTGTTATGGGTATCGAGTAGACGATGATATATGATTATAGAATTGGTCTGTTAAGCCTAGTTGGTAGTGACTCTGCCTCCGAAGCCACAGGTCCCGGGTTCGAATCCCGGTAAGGGCGTTTGTTTCTGTGGCGAGCAGAAATTTTTGTTCCAGAGACTTGGATGTTTTCTATGTATCTTAGTGCATATCTATTAAATATATCGTCGTCTACTACCCATAACAAAAGCCTTATTGAGCTTACTATGGGACTAGTTGGATTTGTGTAAAAAATTGTCTAATAGTTACTTATGTATGTATGTATGTATGTAAATACTTTATTGTACACAAAACACAGGTAGAAATACAGACAAATTCGGTTATATCGGTACAAAGGCGAACTTATCCCTTTAAGGGATCTCTTCCAGTTAACCTTTGAGCAATTGAGTGACACAGGAACCAAAAGATAGACAAACTAACACGTGTACAAAAACGTATTTATATATATAGCTATTGCCTATATACTACAAAATAATACTATATATACATATACTACCGACTAATAAAAATAATAAATACTTATTTATAGTATAAAAACTAGTATAAAAACTAGTATAAAAACTTATTTATAGTGACTTGATAATAATATTCATAAAACAAAATATTGGTTTATATATTATTAAATGAGTAATTTATATTGCATTAGAGAATTATTTTTTGTGTATTTATCATGTGTTCCGTGTTCGAGTAGGTAACCGTTAGTAACCTTTGCTATTTTTTTTAAATTAAGGTTTATTTTACTATTTTTTTTCATAAACTTTTTTCGTCTCAAAATAATCTCGGCATTTTTACAGTGTATTAAAATGGACAAGAAATGGGAACAAGATGATAAAATTACTTAAGGCGAAGGGGTGGGCAAGCTCTTTCCATACAAACTTTGTGCAAGTTTTTCTTCGTTTGTGTTTGTTACACACCAGTTACTATTTTTGGTCCATATGCTTATTTTTTTGTTAGCTATGTCTTGATGTTTTTCTTTTTTAATTTTAAATTTTTTTGTATTTTTTTATGTTTATTTATTTTACACATAATGCAAAATTTCAACATCACGTTCTGCGTATATCGAATATGTACCAGTAAAAAATAAAATCAAATGCTGATGTGCCAAAACTAACGCAAAAAACTTGCGCAAACTTTGTATGGAGAATGGCTTGCTCTACCCTGCGCCTTAATAATTCTTTTTTTTTAGAAAGCTCATCTAGGTTTTTCGGAAACGGCTCTAACGATTTCAATAAGATTTACAGTACAGAGTTCGATAACCGAACTAGGTAGATCTAAATGAGGCCCTTCGTATAATTAATACTTCTTATAGTGCCTATACGAGTACATAGTATCCCTGGCTGTGTTCTTCTAGTGTAACCACCACCATATCAGCCCTAGGACGTCCACTGCTGGACATAGGCCTCCCCCAATTTCATGGGGGGTTAATGCCATAATCGCCACGCTTGGCATGCGGGTTGGCGATCGCAGTATCTCCACCGCACTTTAGGAATGCTGCTGCCCATTCCCCGGTGGTCTTGGTCGTAGTTTAAGGACATACCTGGGTCCTAGTGTAAAGGTACATAGTTAAAGCCAGAACAAACAAAACATTGATATAAATAAAATAATAAGGGGATTTTTTTTACACAAATCGAACTAGTCCCATAGTAAGCTCAATAAGGATTGTGTTATGGGTACTAGAAGACGATATATTTACTTAAATACATAGAAAACATCCAAATCTCAGGAACAAATGTTTCTGCTCACCAAAGAAACAAATGCCCTTACCGGGGCTCGAACCCGGGATCTCTAGCTTCGGAGGCAGTGTTACTACCAACTAGGCTAACTAGGCCGACAAAATGACTGTTTAGTTATTGTATTGACCAAAGGGCCGCACCAATTCGGTGGAAAAGCAATTGATATTCTTATTGTACCTACTCTTTATGAGTTTTGTTTCATCATGTGTTTATTATCTGTTTGCGACCCGATGTTAGCTGAATGTAAGTAGTTGGAAAGTATTTTTACGAGGCCGGAAAGGCCAGGGTTTACTTTTGTTGTACGTGTCTCTAGTGCCTCGTAAAATGACACCTGACGGTCTATTTGATTGAACGCGTTGAATTGGAGTCGGGTTGGTATTTGTCACGCCTGGTCATTTTGGCATGTCAGCCCGCAAGTTATATCTATACTTTTTTTCATTTTAATCAAAATTCTAATAAACTAATTTTCACGCAAAGCTCACTTAGTAGGTACTTGTACAATAACGTTGGAAAGAAATAGTAAACGAAGGAGCCAAATAAAAACAGCAGCTCCCAAGATAGAGTTTAGATAAACATAACATAACACATCTCCTGAGATTATATTATTAATTATTAATAATTATGGTGTTTAAACATTAATGCAACTAGTAAAGTCAAAGGATAGAGGACTTTCTGTTTTAGAAATTGCATCATTAGTTCATTACTCTCTAAATTACATTGTATGTACAGTCAAAAGTAAAACTCGATGATAATTTTATTATTTTGTCGCACTACCGTAACAATATTTTGTAGGCCTGTTTAGCCTAGTTGGTAGTGTCACTGCCTCCGAAGCTAGAGGTCCCGGTTTCTATTCCCGGTAAGGGCGTTTGTTTCTGTGTTGAGAAGAGACATTTATTCCTCAGACTTTGATGTTTTCTATGTATTTAAGTATATATCTATTAAATATATCGTCGTCTAGTACCCATAACACAAGCCTTATTGAGCTTACTATGGGTCTAGTTCGATTTGTGTAAAAATTGTCCCCTAATATTTATTTATTTATTATCTTATTTTTTTTATTATTGGGACAGTTGGGATGCGTCAACGTAGTGAAAGTGACAAGGTATTAAAATGATAATCTCCATAAATCTTCCATATAAAAACGGGTGAGGTGTATGGTGATAGGTGAGGTTGACTCGGTTTGGGTATGGTATGTAATTTACGAATTTAATTAATGTTCGATTTCCATTCAAAATTGTAAACACAACAAAGCTATCGTGTCAAATTACAACGGACCACTCGTGCGGATAAACATTTAATCTCTCAAAGTAGGCCAATACAATAACGACTTTATTACTGAACACATATGGTTGAAATTTGTTCAGTCTGTGCGCGTGCATGTAACCGATCCAATTGATTTTGTCTACGGAGCGTAGGCCGCGTAGCGTCGTAGCACAACCGTAGCGCTACGACAAATTGGACTAACGAAGTTGTGCTATTCACGATGGAATGGGGTATCAATTCTGCAACTAGCAATCTGATTCATAGCCCCATTTCACCCTAAGGGCATCTCGCTTACATGCGTGCCTATGCGCTTACGTAAGAGGGAGCGCACAATCAATACGATTCGCATAAGATTTCAATTAACCTAAAATGTTTTACGCAGTTGGTCCGCGGAAGGCCCATGTGGGATGGTGGTAATATGAGTTGCTGGTTCGCATTTCCATTAAATTAGCAAGGGGTTTGACATATTGAATGTGTACGTAAGTATAAGTGATTTGTTATTTATAGACGACCACTTTGGCTTAGTTGGTAGTGACCCTACCTACGAAGCCGGAGGTCTCGGGTTCGAATCCCGGTTAGGGAATTATTTGTGTAATTAGCACGATTATTTGTTCCCGAGTCTTGAATGTTATATATGTATTTAGGTATACATATATTTATCTATACAAGTATGTATGTCGTCGTCTAGTACCCATAGTACAAGTTTTGCTTGGGACTAGGTCGATTTGTGTATAATTGTCCCCAAATATTTATTTATTTGTTTTATTTTTATTTTTTGATGTTTCAAAATAGAATTGGAATATGAACCAGCTATTGATTATTGATTTGCAACGATCTAAGTCTTTGTGCGTCCATATGTTGTGACCTGAGACACTGTAGTCCTTAATGTGCTTATCTATATGTACAATGTAGTTAAAATTTGATGTTGAAGCAGCGCTGTGACGCGTTTTTTTAAACAAAATTACGAGGTATGCAATGCAGTTTGCTTAGTGCATGTAAATATCCCGGGAATTCTATTATTCTATAATTGAATCACTCGCTACGCTCGTGAAGAATCCAAGATGCAAATATCTTTGCTCTCGTGTGATACATACAACTTTTCACCTCAGCGGCGAGAACATATACTTAACGCAAAGGAATAGTAATAGAGAGAATGAAGTTAGTTAAACTAACCTACGATATGAAAAATTAAAAAGTTAGTTTTTTTCACGCTCGCAGCAAAATTGCATTTTGCTCACTGGTTTCAAGCCGGAAAAGTCGCTTTCACGATCGCAGCAAAATTGCATTTTGCTCACTGGTTTCACGCAACAAAGTAGCCATTTTCGAGCCGCTGAGGTGAAAAAAACATTTTTCATACATTTTGTATGCAACGGGTCCGGGGCGGTACCAAGTTCACCGGACCAACTATTTATGTAATATTAGAAAAACCCCCGACATTTTCATTTCAAAGCTTATAATCTCAAAAACGGCTGAACATTAATTCATGAAACATGGCTAAAAACACTCGCGATAAAATTATCTATGACACAAAAAACTAAACGAAAATCGGTTCATCCGTTTGGGATTGGGAGCTACGATACACAAACATACAGACACGTCAAACTTATAACACCCCTCTCTTTTTGCGTCGGGGGTTAAAAAACACTATTGATTGGCGTTTGATAGCTTACGACTCTTCTGTTTATCCGGTCTACATCATTAGCTGGGAGTTAATATGTTTAGCATGTCGAGATGAAGGGAGGTAAGGTCGCCCACTGGATCGATGTCCGGCAAGCCGGGTGCACTGCGGGTGCAGTTGTGCGATTCACGACCCGCCATTATTCGTCTCACTAGTCTCTAGTATATGTGAATGACACCGTGTAATTCACATGAAAAGCATCCCGGTGTTTCAACCAGGCCTTTAAAACGTTATGAAAATAAGCGATATTATAACGATATATTTCGTTAGTGTTGAGAATTTCGTTATAGTCATAATCGATATTCCTCATAACGATATTTCATATCATAACAAAAAAAAAACATAACCTTATGGGATAATGGTATAATATCGTTTAAGATGGTGGCGGTGGCCACAATGACGTTCTCGAGTTTGACGTACATGTCACAGCGCATGTAAGAGCGAGACTGTGTGCGAGACAGATATAGCCTATAACGTTATTATAGCGCTTCACAAAATATCGCTATATATATAGAGATTTTTATTTATAACGATATAATGGATACCGCTATAAATGCGCGCCAAATATAGTTTTAAGTAAAGTGTTTTATTGACAAAATAGCGTTATGAATCATAACGATAGGCGAAAAAAAGCGCTATTTCAAGGCCTGTTTCAACCTCAATTAATACGGCGATTGTCACCTTATGACTATTCTATTTAGCCGCTCTGCAATATTCGCTTGGGGTTAACATGTTTAGCATGTTGGGATGACGAAAGGTAAGGTCGATGTCCGGCGAGCT
Organism: Notocelia uddmanniana; assembly: GCA_905163555.1. Taxonomy (NCBI): domain Eukaryota; kingdom Metazoa; phylum Arthropoda; class Insecta; order Lepidoptera; family Tortricidae; genus Notocelia; species Notocelia uddmanniana. The sequence continues at coordinate 25,378,180 of LR991058.1, read as the reverse complement.
GGGTGCACTGCGGTTTCAATTGTGCGATTCACAACATATCTTATTCATATACTGGCTCACAAGGCGAGTTATTCGTAAGCGTTGTGAATACCAACGCAGCACTCGTCCGTTACATCTACAGACTCGCTCCGAAAGAGGCAATATTCGACTTATTTTAATGGCGGCTTATGACATGACAAGTATATGCCCACTTTTTGGAAAAATAACGATGTCATTTTTCCATAGAAAAATTGTACGAGACAGTTGTAAATAATAAAGACTGCGAATGTGTATACAATGTTGATATCTTTTACCCTAAAATAATGAGCCTGCTGTACGTAGCTTCTCTATAGAGAGGTACTGTATCTTTCATGCCTTTTTTATACCACGTCGCTGGCAAACAAGCGTACGGCCCTCTTAATCGCAGTCTATGGACGCCTGCAACTCCAGGGGTGTCACATGCGCGTTGCCGACCCTTTAAAATCTATACACTCCTTTCTTGACTAACCCCATACATATAGTGTCTCGGGAGAAACCTAACTTAACCTAATGCCATTTAGACTTATGCTTAATTCATTTGCCCTATCTATTATGTTTTTTTTTAATACTCTGATCAGGTATTCAACATACATAAAATATGTATCAATACCTAGACATAATTAGATTCGATCAAATCTACCATGAAAAGTCACCATCACAGTGGGATCTACTATTGTCAGTGTATGTTGTAGTGTTGTGAGATTTGTAGATGTATTCCAGGTGTTCCAGATGTCTATATAGTATAGGTAAAAAAACTGAACAAGATGATCTTTTTGCATGTAGTTGTGACGTGTTCGAATAGACATTACATATTTAAAATGTGCAACACAAACAAAACAAACGCATATTTTATCTGAGGGATGGAGATCTGGTGACCTGACATACAGGTTTCCCCTAGTTCGGGCACCAGTCTCCACCGCACAAGTTGTAAACATTAGAAATAACAACTCTATAGTCACTGTCTAAACCTGTATACTTTGTGGTGGAGATAAATAAATAAATAAATATTCGAACACGCTACAACTACATACAACAGGTCATCTTCTTAAGTTTTTTATCTATACTTGTTTTTTTTCGTCTGAAAAGGGCTTCCGTTGGCTAGGGCGCGTACTCGACACTTTAAATCGATACACGGCACACCGCCAACGCGCCTTCGCCGTATGGGGTAGACACGTCCTGGGGATCGATTTGAGACATACTTTGCTCGTTCTAATTTGATTTCAGCGTGCTTTGGGCACTCGCTTCCACTCGCGCTGAGTTGACGTATTGGTACATATCAAAATCAATCTAAATCAAATCAGTCTCGAATTTAGCTGTGGGGTCTATTCAACTAAGCGTTTTGATTAGTATTCAAATTTATTGTATTGTATTTAAACTTTATTGCACAAATATAGACTTAATGTCGTGAGGAATTCTCTACCAGTCAACCAATCAATAAAAAGAAAACATGAAAAGTTAAAGTTTTAGAAGTATTAATATAAATATTTCATAAATTACATACATACATTTACCTGGAAAAATATATATAATACAAAATTAAGTTTGTCGTGAATTTTATTAAAATTTTCGTTCCGCCATAGTACAATCAAGTGCAAAAAATATGGGTACCTACCTATCTACATACAACTAACTCAAAAATAATTGTCCTTTGGCTCTTATATATATTGAGGTTTTGGCACATATGTATGAGAGGATTACTTCGATAGGTACTTACTTACATGTCTTTGCAATTGAATTCACAGTCAACAGCAAAAGTTGCTACGTGAACTAGGTGCTTAAAATGAATTAAACACGACTCTAATGTCAAGAGAATAACGAATGTATAGCTACTGTGTAGATCATTTTGAGCGTGTTATTTTGCGTAGTTAGTTGCGTAGTGGTTATTTCTGCTGCTCACTAGATATTGAAGTTTTTTTACAAAGTTCTCTTATAGATTGAATACATTAGATTGTAAAAAAGTGTTGAAGTCGACCGTGTGGTACCGTGTTAGAATGGCAACCCCCCCCCCCCCTTTCTTCCCGTGGGTGTAGTAAAAGTCGACTATGGTTTAAGTGTGTTGTGGGTGATAGGCCAGCAACCTGTTACTGCAATATCACATTTTCTCCATCTATAAACCTACAATTGCTTAAAGTAGCACTGAACTTAATTTTCGTATACTCTGCCTACCACTTGTATGTGTGTATGTTGAAGTTAACGCATTGAGGACTCGTCTTTTAGCCATCTAGTAAAACATAAACGACACCCAGGTATTAGGAAACATCGTTTTCATACAAATAGAGGTACAGTCGGTGTCTTGTGATTAGACCGTTTATGGGTGACGTCACAGTTATAAGTTAGAACCTATAGTAGTCGGCGGTTAAGAAGTCAATCCTGACACCTGTAATTTCCATACAGTTTATAACTTAAAAGCCACTTTGAGACTATAAACTGTATGGACATGACAGGTGTCAGGGTTGACTTCTAAACCGCCGACCACTATAGCTTAGCATTTTCTTCTTCGTCATGGATAGCATACATACTTACGGTGGATAAGTAGTCGTAGTTGTTATATTCGTACATTCAAAGGTGTATGTGAAGTTTCGAACCCGCACTGAGCTAGCAGGACGACTACTGTGCATCTCCTCCATGCCTGATTCCTGTGCCCAGCCGTGGGACGTATACAGGCTATTGATGGTGATTAGTACGTTAATCGTGAATTTAAACCATACCGGTGTTACCACGCCAATTTATAACGCCACGCCTAAATAATAAATACCCTTTAAGAAGTTTTTACTAAACTTTGTTTTTAACTTTACAACCAACATTTTCTGAGCTTCTATACCCTTTTGAGAAAGTTTCCAAGCATTTGCTTGGTTTTGTTTTTGTTGCCTAACCTAAAAAATATTTCTCTCCTTCAAACCACAAAAACATTTAGTTTGAAGTTTTTAACAGACTTACAAAAGAGTAGAGTAGGAGGCTATTTTTATGTAGGTAATTTTTTTCGTGTTCAAATACAGATGTCATATATGTGTTGGAGTTAGTTAGCCTAATTTCCTGGCAAGTAGTGCTAATGACACCTAAAGCGTGACTGTTCATAAAAGCAAAAAAATGAATATTAAGTGTCAAATACTTTACAATACTGTATTATTGATAAGAATTCGGAGTAAAAAATTTATAGTTCTGAGTATTTATAAGTACAGTATTTTATTCAGTGTTTTTAGCGTCTTTTCAATGTTACTGGGTCAATTTTTGATATATTATTGTGGTTTTATTAACAATAACATTTATTATTATTACAGATCGATATCCGAGACATAACACATTTCGATTTGAATTCAACTTATTTCACGCATTCTCCTCCAAGTGATAACGTGTCTCTAAAAAGCGCTCGATACACATTACTATGAAATTGAAATATGAAGCATTATTATTAAATTGACCTTATGTTGATATTTGTTTTATGACCTATTGGCTATGTGCGAAGTACGTGGTGAAGGTACGCTAAGCGATCGCAACGCACACCATGGCAGAAATGTGTGGCTTTCGGGAACATTTTGGTCAAATTTATTTTAACGTTTCCTATTGGTTTCTTACGATTCGTTTCGTTTGTATTTTTTATTTTTTTTATTTATCGCTGTAAAAATTCCAGTAGGGGGTCTTTCACGCTTACTAAAATAAATAAAATATTCATGTGTCATTATTTCACAACTCCGGGTTTGACATTGTCCCGGGACTCATGACGTTTGACGTTTCTGACGTGCACGTAGCCAATAACGAAATATTCACTCTTGGTATTTTCTTGTTTTCAGCCTCCGTTAGAATGTGGGCTGAACAATCGCGGGTCTTCGTACTGTGAGCCGCAAATGTGGTCGCATTATCAGGTAATACTCTTACATCAATTAATGTTAAAGTGTTTTTAGTTCACCTATTTGTGACAAACTAGTGTGACATCCTTGAAAGAAAGCATGGACCCTTTGTGACTACATAGGAGTCAGAAGCGTGTTGACTCTTTGTTGATTTGAGTATTATAGTCCTCCTCATCGGTTTCGATGATGGCAACCCCAAACAAATCATGGTTTTGCTATGAGCTCTGATGTGGCTGGCTAGGCCAAACTTGGTTTTAAACACTATACTGCATGAGTGACAGTACAGCTGGCCAGACGCATTATACGTGTACACGAAGGAGGGTTTAGGCCTCACTTTCCTCAATAGGCGTAATCGGCCTAAGGTTATTAAACGATTTGATACCGTGAAATGTTAGAACGCCAAGATTGCCTTCTTGCGGCCAACTCCTCCCAGTGCTCAGGATTGATAGCGCAAGCCGTCAGGTGTGGTTTGAGTACGTCCTAATAGCACCATGTTGACCACCATTCTTCCGCTTACCCTCAGCTAACTGCGATGTGATTTGAAGATTAACTGTGTCGACAGCAACAAATCAATGCAGGGCTCTCATTTTCAACACAGTGCACCACGTGGGCACTGGAGATCTTTCTCATCACAATCACCATCAAGAACACAACATCATATACAGGGAGCGAAACTTTGGTGCCGGTGACATCATTATGACACAAATTCACATGTGACATCATTATGACGCAAATTCACATATCCACCATATCAGCCCTAGGACGTCCACTGCTGGACATAGGCCTCCCCCAATTTCATGGGGGGTAAATGCCATAATCGCCACGCTTGGCATGCGGGTTGGCGATCGCAGTATCTCCACCGCATTTAAGGAATGCTGCTGCCCATTCCCCGGTGGTCTTGGTCGTAGTTTTAGGACATACCCGGGTCCCACATATAGGGTGATTATATATAAACAACATTGCGACACTCCAATGATTATTAATAATGCAATAATGGTAATGTAAATTTTATTTTTTATTAATTAAGAAATTACTATTTATATTGTAAATGATGAAAATATTAAAATAATTACAAAGACAATAAGAAACAATATTTTACTAAGTAAGTAATTGTAAAAAACATATTCGGATAAATGAAAAACAACAAATTATATTTCGTGGGTTGTCGAAAAATAAGCAGAACGCTTAGAATTCAAACACAACATCGCATCTTTTAATTTAAATACATACCTACATACATATACTGTAATCTCAACTAGAACAAAATTATTGATTTAAGTTAACCTTTCATCTTCAAAATCAATTCCTTCAATAATCCAGATAAAAACACTCTGTATGTAGCTTGACGTCATACGTCTGTCATCGGCACCAAAGTTTCGCTCCCTGTTGATGGTGCTTAATAAATACTTTCACGAATAGGTACATTGAAGCATTTTGAATTTTGGAGGCGCGGGCCGTGTTCTCATAGTTTATCTCTAAGCTCCAAGTATGGGAAAGATCATCCTGTTGTGCTTTAAATCTTAAGTCGTATACATATTTCTCTGATTTGGTGTCTCGTAATGTGACAGAACGTTATCGGTGCCATACATTTAGTTCGATTAGATTCATATTCATATGATGCGCTCTGTCTAGTCAGTTTCATGTGTCAGAGGGCATCAAAGAGCGTCATGTCAGTAAATATGAATTCGGCTTTAAGCTCGAAACGCACAGAGCGGGCGCGGCGCGGTGCGTGGCGGAGGCGGTTTAGAATTTTTAGATCTTTCCTAAACTGTCGATAGTGTCTATTACTTCTTTATAAGTCACACACGGCGCCTCCGCTCCCCTATTCAGCGCGGTTGTTTGGTGCGGTCCGGGGGACGTCGACACGTGAAGCAGTGATCGACACAGTCGCGACAGTTTCGAAAAAAACAAAAATTCAAAACCGCCTCCGCCCCGCGCCCGCTCTGTGCGTTTTGAGGCGCCCGCTCTGTGCGTTTTGAGCTTTAATCTTGATGTTTTCGCAGATGGGAGGTATGGGTGGTGGCTGGAGCGGTCCTGGCTCGGGCGGCGCGTGGGCAGCGCGCGGGGCGTGCGCGCGCGATCATCCGCGTTACCCTCCCGACTGCAGGCCGACAAAGGTACAGTAGTTGAATGCAGTCTTAAACTTCATGCTTTGTGTCTTGTAAATTTTCTTGTAAGTTCTTCATTACGAACAAGATGTTAACTCGTTCTTTGCTGATTCCATCGCTCATGCGAACGCGCACGCACACACTTTTAAATGTACAAAATATAAATAAATATGAAGAGCTAGGCCTCCTCCGGTAGATGAGCTTAAGGTAAACTCAACTTAAAATAATTATTGTTCTTACTATTTAAACTGCGAGTACATTCCTTGACAATAATAAATAAAGTGTACAGTTATTTATCGGCTGACTTCTCCCGTTTCAGGGTCCTCAGTTGCATCTCCAAAATCAAATGTGCGCTTCCGAGGGCAGATCAACGCCATACCGTGTGTACGAGGACTCTCCGCATAGTGGGCAGAACGGCAAGCCGAGCCCTACGTCGCGGGGGCCCGTCGCGGACGCGCGCGTGGCGCGGGCTCCTGAGCCCAGGCGGTCGCCACCCCCCGAGCCGCGGCCACCGATAGTGCCTCTGCCAGCCTTCCAACAGGCCTTCGGTTCCACCGAAATCGGGAAGTTCGCGGAGGCGTTCAGCCGCACGGAAGTTGCGCTCGAGGATCCGGAGAGCTTCAGCTACGAGTCGTTCCCTGAGTGGGACGCGCCAGAACCTCAGTGGTCCTCTCAGCCCGCGGCTCGCGAGGTCAAATGTGAAGACAACTTCTGAGCTGTCTTCACCCTAGTGCTAATTTTAGGCTTATGCCGACTAGTTAATTAGACAATGTTTAGTTCCACCACCTTGTTGCCAAAATGATTAGAGGATGGAAATCGATATCTTAGAACTTTAGGATGTGATACCAATTTACAAACGTGTACGAATATTGAATCGGCCGGTAAAATAGTGGTGTGTCGTTTAATTTATATAAAGTAGAATAATGTTATTGTTCCCTTTGACTAGTTTTAGACTCACCTTAATGAGATGAACAAAGTAACTTACTGATAAAGGGATTTAGGGATACGTACTTCAATGCATAGTAGAACAAATAAATCATGACTAAATGTGCCTTTATTCGGAGAACCCGGCCCTAGCGCGGCGTCCCGCCCCCCGCCCCTTGCGACGGCGTGGATGACGTCACACAATAGCAATTATTGGGACCAACGTTTAGACAAATATACACGACCCAGTCGCATGCACGACCGATGCACAAACACACTCTTCAGCAACGTTGTTCTTTACATAGCAGGAACATTACAACACCAGTTAGCATAGACAATGATCACCTGTATTTCTACTCTAGGACTAAAATATACAAGAAACAAATGACGCCGGAAGAAAATACAAATATATTGAAGATGCCAACTAATTTTGAGTTGACGTTGGAAATGATTTCGAAACAGCGTCGTCAAGACATGTTTCGAACATTCGTTCTAGACAAACCGAAAGGAGGGGGCTTGGGCGACGCCGCGTCGAAATATATAAACATTCGAAATTATTCAGAAAAAATATAAACAAGTCATGTATGTACGTAGGTATATTTAGGTAGTTAAATTTGATAAAAATTTTGAAGAGATTACACACTTATGAATAAAATGGCTTTTTAATTAAACGATTAGGGGTCCAACAACGTTCATGTAAAGATTCTGAAGTCATTGTGCTGATTTCGTTTAGAATAATCTGCGACTCGCAGAGTCGGTATGTTTGTTTTTGTTGAGTTGTTTCTGAATTGTTCGTGTTCCTTGTTGAATTATATTTGTGGATCTTTTATTATTTGGTATGGATTTGTTATTTAAATCGCACATTCGATTGAAATGTTTGTAAAACTTTGAACAAAGTCAACTTGTGACAGTATTATTAAGTCGTTACATCGTTATGGCTTCTGAAGTTTTTTTCCTAGTAACGTATGTGCAACATATTCCAAGAATAATTTGTGTTACCTATTTTTGAACACTCGAATCGCCGCCGAGTCGCGATTTTTTCGCCGTTGCAACATTCGTATTAGTTATTTTCTTATGAAATGTTCACAACGAATGGAAATTCGGCGATTTTAATGAACCACAACTATCAGTGGGTATTGCGAGTAAAATAGGTTTAAATTGCTATGGTTGAATCCCAAACAAGAGACATCAGCACATATGCGACAACCACCTACTTCCAGTGGTCTTCTCTTATAGTTAATGAAATATTTGAGTACTAGTATTTTCGATCTCTTTCGACAAAAACAGCAAAATTAATGGAGTGCCTTACCTATTTAAATATGATATGAAATTAGGATGGAAGAATTTTATTCTAGCATAATTTGATGAAACACCATAATATAATAGCATAATAAAACTTCCTTGAAACCGAGTAGGTATTTCATTAAATAGTAGATAATATATTGTAATGAATTTAATAAAAGTTATTTAATAATTATACGTATAATTAATTACATAAATATGTACTAAAATAATTATGGCGTGCTCTATTATTTGAAAGAAAATATATTTACGAAAACAATTTGTTATTTTATAAGAACATAAGTAGGTATCTCGTTTCGTTCGCGTGTTTTATACTAATATAGAATCTTTATAACCTTCTATTACTTTTTTATTTGTTGTACCTTAGTAACCATCTATTTGAATGTTTAGAAATTAATTATATCCAAACTGCATGAGAGCGAATCTGTATCAATCCTTATCGTAGTCCTTTAGGAAAGCTTTGAGGCTTTAACTATAAACTACTTTTGAAATAATTACACAGAACATAACATAATATGAGTATGTAACCACCTGATGGGTCAGGATTCTGAGAAATATATTCTACGAGGTATTCTGCGAATAATGATTTTTTTTTAATGATAATCAAAATAATTTTTAATTAATTCTGCGAAATTAACGTATATTATGTGCAATAACGAAAAGTACAGGTATAAAAACATATTGATACTTACCTGTATATTTCTGTACTTATTATATTCGTTATACGTTTACTTTCTAAATTGTATTGGATTGAAACATGCCACGCAGATTAAAAAAAATCGTCAACCGTGCAATTGGTTCCAATGGTTCAGTTCGTGGCAGTGACAGGCTGCGTGCTTGGAAGGCTCAGGGTCGAATCCTAATTGAAGCAATATTTAAAAAAATCTCGGTGTTTGAAAATTATCATTTTCGTAAGCAGACGTTACTGCTTATCTGTAGCTACTGCAGCTCCTGCTAAGCATGATAAAATAATACAAGGTATGACACTCCGGGGAAAATCCGGGGAATTCTTGTGCAAGTGACACAAGCTACGTCATCAGCATCACTGCTATCAACCCTTTCGGTGGCAGGGGCCTGTCAGCTCGAAGAACGAATTTTTCTATGGAGATGTTACTTTAACTTGTTTGTACCAGATGTCACTGGGTGCTATCTCTAACGCACTTGCATATTGGAGTGACATGCAGCGGTCGTGCGGCTAGTTCTTACTAAACACCACAGCAGCGCTACGATCTACGTGGAGTATTTCACTGATATCTCTTTCTCAGTATATATATTGTACTTTGTGATCGCTGGTTGGCGGTCGTCGTGTGAGTTCGTGTGTGTGTACAGGCTCCGCAGTGACGTAGGCTTATATCACGATATTCACGATCTGGATTAGCAGACCTTGTTTTATTAGATCATGCAGTGAAGGACGGCTGGTTATGTCGACCAGCATATCCGAGCTAAAAGCAATCATGTTTGCTAGTCTGGTGGGAATATAATCTTGTTACTTTGAGCCCGATATAAATAAAATCAATAAATCTAAATATAGCCTGTGCCACAATATGTGTATATAAAATATACATTTCCCTAGATAGTCCTATTGTTATTTATTTAATATTAGGAAGATCATTTTACTATAGCGAATGTAAAGATCATATTGAAATTAGGTGATCCACAATAGAGCTTCCTGATCGATTATTCCATGATTTGTCTACCATCAGAGTTAGTTATGTGTCGTCTTCAAATAGTAGCTAAATAATAAATGCATGTTTATTATAAAAAAAAAAACAATATAGCATAAACCGATATTGGGGTCATATCATTCGTAAAAGGGAAATTGAAAACAAATATTATATTAAAATGAAGCATGACCTGAGATGAAATTAGAGATCAAAAATGTAAACAAACAACAGTCAATCTGACATGACTTTCCTTTTTAAAAGCTCTTGTCATTACCAGTAGTATAAATCATATCTCCATATATTTTATTAAAACAACACCAATACGTTATTAAAAACCTAGTTAATTCAGAGTGGTTATTTTTTGTATTCTAATTTATTTCGCTTAAATTTTGAAGGCGGTAATTTTTTTCAAGTGTTCCAATGATTTTCAATTACACACTGCATACGTTAATTTTTTTATGGTGGCAACACTTGTTTACATTTATGATCTCTAAATGTATCGATTTTAAGAAAAAGTCTCCAACCGTAATTAAATATATATTTTATCAAACGCATGTTGCAGTGCCCTGCAGGGTTTCATGGCAGATCATTTATATTTTTTACGAACTACTGTACCCATGAAAAGCAATAAAGATTACTGATTACTGAATAGACGTAAAAAAATAAGATTATAAATATAATTAATTTTGCTCAATTTTGATACACTAAAATTGAAGCAAAATGTGCTAAGGCCGATTTGTGATATTTTCTATTCAATTTTCTATGGCGGGAATTTGTATATAGTGCAACCTTTAAGTATCTAAAGGTTGTCTACAAGATATCGTTCTTTGGCGATAAGACCGCCTGTTGTTTACCTCTACTTATATTTCACTGTTTTCTGTACTTGTATTGAGATGGACATTACAGAGTAATTGTATTGTATTGTTACCTACTTCGTTTCATTAGAAGTACCTTCATAGTATGTACTTCAAGATGATTACTTTTCTTTATAAATTTTCGTTCAACAGAAAATGGAATCGAAAACTCCATGGATCGGCTTGTACCTATTTCTACTTCAGTAGATAATTGATATTGTAAATTACCTACTTGTTTCGTTTTCGGCATATAAATCGCGTTTCTTCCTCAGTCTATGAAAATGTACGTGCTAAGGCACAGCATAATTCACTAACCCAACATTTTTACACAATGCTTTGAATTCAGTGTACTTTTTATTTAATAATATGCTGAATTCGAACACAATAAAGAAACAAATGATAGGTACATGATTATTGATCAAATATTTGGGACGTGAAATTCAAATCACTTTTGTATTTTATGACAGTTCAAAGAATACGTTTTACATTGAGTAAGTACGATAGTAAATAATTTTATCATTACATGCTAAGATAGAGTAAATAATCTCTGTTCGATCTTACTAGTTACAAGTATGCGAGCAATCGGTTTTGCGGTATAGTAAAAAAACTATCAATGTTCTCTCTGTTTAGTTTAATTTGTTAACTTTTAGGCCAACAAAAATCTAAAATTGTTGTCGCAGTAAGGTACTGAAAACATTTGGTAATCTAGTTATAATTATTACCTTGTAAATACTTATTATATTTTAAATGTTTCACTCATATCATTCTAGAGAAACAGATTTATTAGAAAATTGTAAGGTTTTAAATTCATGACACCGATATGTTTGATTTATGAAAGTGGATTTACATTTAATAAACATATTGTACCTACATAATACACTGGTTTTTCATTACAGTTTCCCATATTGTTTCTTAACCAAAAACCTTAGGTTTTGTTCGAGTCTACCTCTGGAGGTTTTTTTATACCACGTCAGTGGCAAACAAGCGTACAGCGCTCCTGATGGTAAGCGGTTACAACTCCAGGGGTGTCGCATCGCGCTGCTGACCCATTAAAAAATTAGACACTCCTTTCTTGAGTGGGCTACTGAGGACTTACATAAACGTAGACAAGCACTGTATGCTTTATATGAGGAACGCCGGTTTAACACGAGTGATGAATTTAAGGAACATGTCAAACAATATTCTAAGAAATTTAAAATAGATTGTCATATAGCTAAACGTAATTTTGTAAGCCAGAAAATTACAAATAATTCGGATATTATCAATACAACATGGAAATTAATTAATTTGGAAACTGTAGATTAATACACAAAATGAATGATCTTAAACTAAAAATTGATGGCATGATTATAGATTCAAGTTTAGAAATAGCAACAGCTTTTGAAAAAAAAATCACTGAGATACCAGTATCCACAACAAAGACATTAAATTCGTCACATTCATATGCCATTACATTGTTAAAAGATAACGCCTCAGAATGTAGTGGAAATCTTCATTTTGAATATGTTAGTACCTCAGATGTAATAAAGGCGTTTAAATCACTTAATGTCAAAAAAACCTTGTGACCTCTGGGGAGTCTCTGTCCATGCTATCAAATCCCTAATAGAAGTCATAGCGCCTGACCTGGCAGTTGTATTTAATAACAGTATTGACTGTGGTGAGTTTCCTGATCTAATGAAACATAGTAAAATAACTCCTTTATTTAAATTAGATAGCACTTCTGACCCCACTAATTTTAGACCAATATCTGTGCTACCAACATTTAGTAAAATTTTTGAAAAATTATTTTTTCCCCAATTAATAAGACATTTTAATACAAACAATTTAATGCATAATAAGCAATTTGGTTTTAAGCGGGGCCGCTCGACAACCGACGCGGCAGTTGAGCTAACTAAACATATATTCGATGCCTGGGAAGAATCACAGGATGCCTTTGGTATCTTTTGTGATTTGTCCAAGGCCTTCGACTGCGTGTGTCATGAAACATTTTGATCAGGAAACTGCACTAATATGGAGTTAGAGGATCGGCACTGAATTTGTTAAAGTCTTATCTATATGGTAGAATACAAAGGGTCGACTTGAATGGACAGCGATCACCGGGATCAGTGGTCTCGATGGGTGTACCGCAGGGATCAATATTGGGACCTTTCGTATTCCTTATCTAAATAACTTGCCATACCTCGTAAAGACCCACCATGATATAGTATTGTTTGCAGATGATACCTCTCTTATATTCAAAGTCAAACGATAGCAACAAGCTAGCAATGATATAAACAATGCCATTTCTAAAGTAGTTAATTGGTTCAATGTCAACAATTTATTGTTAAATGAGAAAAAGACCAAATGTATTAAGTTTGTCACGACTAACGTTAAGCACAATCAAACAAATGTCATTCTGAAAGATGAGGAATTGGAACTAGTGGATAGTACAGTTTTTCTTGGTTTAACATTAGATACACAAAATGAATGATACACAAAATACACAAAATGAATGATCTTAAACTAAAAATTGATGGCATGATTATAGATTCAAGTTTAGAAATAGCAACAGCTTTTGAAAAAAAAATCACTGAGATACCAGTATCCACAACAAAGACATTAAATTCGTCACATTCATATGCCATTACATTGTTAAAAGATAACGCCTCAGAATGTAGTGGAAATCTTCATTTTGAATATGTTAGTACCTCAGATGTAATAAAGGCGTTTAAATCACTTAATGTCAATAAAAACTTGTGACCTCTGGGGAGTCTCTGTCCATGCTATCAAATCCCTAATAGAAGTCATAGCGCCTGACCTGGCAGTTGTATTTAATAACAGTATTGACTGTGGTGAGTTTCCTGATCTAATGAAACATAGTAAAATAACTCCTTTATTTAAATTAGATAGCACTTCTGACCCCACTAATTTTAGACCAATATCTGTGCTACCAACATTTAGTAAAATTTTTGAAAAATTATTTTTTCCCCAATTAATAAGACATTTTAATACAAACAATTTAATGCATAATAAGCAATTTGGTTTTAAGCGGGGCCGCTCGACAACCGACGCGGCAGTTGAGCTAACTAAACATATATTCGATGCCTGGGAAGAATCACAGGATGCCTTTGGTATCTTTTGTGATTTGTCCAAGGCCTTCGACTGCGTGTGTCATGAAACATTGATCAGGAAACTGCACTAATATGGAGTTAGAGGATCGGCACTGAATTTGTTAAAGTCTTATCTATATGGTAGAATACAAAGGGTCGACTTGAATGGACAGCGATCACCGGGATCAGTGGTCTCGATGGGTGTACCGCAGGGATCAATATTGGGACCTTTCGTATTCCTTATCTAAATAACTTGCCATACCTCGTAAAGACCCACCATGATATAGTATTGTTTGCAGATGATACCTCTCTTATATTCAAAGTCAAACGATAGCAACAAGCTAGCAATGATATAAACAATGCCATTTCTAAAGTAGTTAATTGGTTCAATGTCAACAATTTATTGTTAAATGAGAAAAAGACCAAATGTATTAAGTTTGTCACGACTAACGTTAAGCACAATCAAACAAATGTCATTCTGAAAGATGAGGATTTGGAACTAGTGGATAGTACAGTTTTTCTTGGTTTAACATTAGATTCCAAACTCCAATGGGGTCCCCATATTGCTAATCTCTCGAATAGACTGAGTTCTGCAGCTTTTGCAGTGAGCAAGATCCGCCAACTGACAGACGTGAAGACAGCTCGATTAGTATATTTTAGTTACTTCCACAGTATTATGTCGTATGGGGTAGTGCTTCAGAGATTAATACCATTTTTGTTCTGCAGAAGAGGGCTATTCGAGCAATATATAAAATGAACCATAGAGACTCACTTAGAGATAAGTTCAAGAACATTAATTCTCAATACATCTATGATAATATTGTGTATGTACATAAAAACATTGTAAATTTCAGGAAGAACTGTGACATACATAATATTAATACTCGAAATAAACACAAGCTCGCAGTGCCCACCACTTGCCTCCAAAAAATTAGAAAATCATTCATGGGTAATGGAGTGAAGTTTTATAATAAGCTTCCAAGAAACCGAACTGGATTATCAAAAATCAAAATCAAAAATCAATCAAAAAAATAAAATATTTATTCTGCAAATAGGCCACAAGGGCACTTTTACATGTCAAAGCATGAATTTATACAATTTAAAAAACTGACAATCTTACTTAATAATAATGATTAAAAAAATATACTGATTAACAATACAATGAAAATAAATTTACAAATATTAAGGACGTATTGAATACGATCTGTGTCCGAATAAACAAAAGGAATATAAAATTAATTTAATATCTCAGAGATGTATATGGTCTCTGAGCGTCCAAATATGATTAATAACAATTATTTCAAAGTGCTTAGAGATGTAAATGATCTCTAAGCCCTAAAATTAAAATAAGTAAACTTAATATTGTTAGAGATGTATAAGGTCTCTAAGCGTCAATAATAATAAAACTAATCCAGAACAGGATCATGTCTCTCGTCAATCTACATACAATAAAATAACACTAGTATTAAGGTATTTACTATGCCCTTGCAAGCATGAACAGACCGGACTCCACAAACAGCACCCGATCACGAGTATGACGCGTATCTCAGCCATCGCCTCCCTCGACCATCTGTTAGGGAAGGTGGCGACCCGATCAACGACGCCACCGTAAGCAAAGCCCTTTAAGCGAGCATGACATATTCAGGCTGCCGGACATTAATAAAATCAAAGATTAAAATTACTCTTCGGCGAGAAACAGCATCATGTTTCATAAAATGCAACGACAGAGATAAGTATTTATACAAGGAAATATGCTAAGTGAAGCATAGGTATATTAAAAGTAACAGGATTTAACTATCACTGGCTTAAAAGCATTTTTGTCATTTAAGAAATCGTTGACAGTATAATAGGCCTGGCTTAACAAATAACGTTTAATATGAGACTTAAATTTACTAAGTGGAAAATTAACTATATCGATGGGTATTTTATTATAAAATCGTATACAGTTCCCCACAAACGACGTGCTAACCTTCCGGAGACGACTGGCCTTCACTGCAATCTTGTGTTTACTTCTAGTGTTGTAGTCGTGGATATCACTGTTAAGTTTGAATTCTTGAATATTTTTTCGAACATAATATCTATTAATAAATTCAAAAATTATGTAAAGCGTAAACTTATATCGAAAGCATATTATAGCACACACGACTACATCTATCTATATACATATAATAAAGCTGAAGAGGGTCGAAATACTTTACATGGAAGATATTCGAAAAAAAGTTGGCTGGTGATACTTAGAATCGATAACCCTTTCAGACCGGAAAACCAGCACTGTATTAAAGGAAATTGAAGTATATTGACATATTTTAAGTATATTGAAGTATTTTTTTGATTTGAAAATTAGTTGTAATCAACCCGCACGATCGTATTGGCCGGGTTTGAAAGGGTTATCAGAAATCGTTTCAACAGTTTTAAGAACTTGTGTCTGTTTGTCTGTCTGTTTATATGTCTAGGCATAACGTGAAATGAACGAATAGAGTATAATTTACCCTCATTAATATAGCAACTGGATCTTCGGCGACGACATAGCTCGGCCTTCGGCCTCGCATGCCTTGCCACTCTTCTTCGGTCATCAACCTTACATGAAGAATCTAATCTGTTGGGAGGCTAGGCCTTCAGCCTCGCGTGTCTTGCCTTTCTGCTTCAGGCCTTCGGCCCTCAGCCTTACATGTGAAGCCCGCTCTGTGTGATTATTCTCGCATGCCTTGCCGCTCCGCTTCCGGCCTTCGGTCATCATACTTACATGAAGAACTCGCTCTGTTGGGATAACGTTTTACGGCAGAACTGCGTAGCGAGACTTTTACCATTGTACAATGTACGTGTAATGTTCTTGACGAGATTCATTCGTCTAGAATCGGTACATTTGATATTCCGAAATAAGCACTTAATCATTCATACTCATACACATATTCGTTTTGACAATAGGATTTCTAGGGAATGTTATAATGACTGTAATCATTTCTTAAGGGGGTGTAAAGAAGGGTGAAAGATTGTATCATCATCATCTTTTGAGGCGTTATAGCCGCGGGTGGGCCGTAGGCTAGCCTGGTCAAGCAAATATCTCCAGTCCGATCAATTCGTGGCTTTCCTTCTCCAACATGTCGCCCCGAAATTTCTGGTGTCCACCTGAGCTTGAGAAAGATTGTATGGGAAAACAAATCATTCTAAGGCGAGAACGAATTATACGCGTACGAAGTCGCGGGCAAAAGCTAGTTAATTAATATATATGTTATAACTGACGATTCGAAAGTGCTTGTTGCTAGGCCTATTTGAATAAAGAATATTTTGAATTTGAATTTGAAACTCGTTCTGTAGTCCCTCGGGAAAACCTCGGCATTCCCCATTCCACAACCCGAGCGTCCGAGAGACGAAATTCCTCTGAATCCGTACTGTACGCGACTATTTAGCTAGTGTTTGAAAATAAAACCGTTGCAGCTCCGCCACTCTTAACTCCCATCATTTGCGTGCCCTTTTCCCATTTATCTATATTATATCTCTCTATCGCCCGTCGTCTCGTCACTCACATCCTTCTCTCCGTATCTCATCTCTTCCTCTTCGTATCGTCTCTCACGCAATCCATCCATATTTTCCTTGGCCTACCCCTCCTCTTACATCCCTGCACATTCATGCCTAATACCTTTCTTGTCATATGACTTTCATCCCTCCGCATAACACGCCCATACCACCGTAGACGATTAGCTCTCAACTTATCATCTATGGGTGCTACTTTCAGGCTTAACGCCCATTAACTTGAATTGTTGCTGGTTTGCGTATATTATCAATTAAGACATACAAACATAAGGCACACGGGTACTCTCATTCTCTCTTTCAAAGTATTTGCGCCACCTTTCATGATTTATGTTATGAACGCTCCTCGACTAACTGCGGTGACGATGTGGGTTCCCAATGTTAAAAGGAGAAATTATATGAATGTGTAAGCAGTAACACAAAGAAAAATACTCAAAAGTTGTATTTCATATTTATTCATAAGCAATAAAAAGTAATTTTCATATTTATCACAAAATTTAACGTAACGAACAATGAAACGAGTCAAATAGGTACATACACCAATTACAAATATAAAGTAAGACGGGTGGCGCATTGACAAACTGCTGCCACTAGTGCAGTGTTCACATTTCAGGAAGGGTGCGTGCACTTTGCTTTCCCAAAACATGTGAAGGCACTTTCAATTTTAGGCTTTCGAGTAAAATGAACAGTATTGAGCAAAGTATCATTAGTCAACGAACGGTTCCGGCGTCTCCGGTGTTCTTGGCAAAGGATCCAAGAGTCAGCATACAAATTATCAACTCAACACAAATGGGAAGATCAATGATTATTTCATGTCTACGTTACATTTAATTTCGGATAGCTAATATGCACATTCAGTGGCGTAGTTTGTCAATTCACAAAATCATTACACACCGGAGTTGAAATAATTCGCATCAAATACAAATATAGGTACACATGCGAGTAAATGATTTTCTAGAGATGCACAAATGAAACAGTGACAAACTATACAACGCAAAATTATAAAAGTTCAATACTTATTAACATTAGTTACCTTCGTACTTTACTTCAATAAGTCTTTCTAAATATTCACTCGTTTCCCTACTTTACTTTCAAATGTCATTGAAGTATGAAATACAATCGCAATTAATGAGCTCATTCTTCTTTTCACTCATATTTGTTTATTCATTTTATTAATTATATTTTCTTAGTATAATAATATCTATAAATTGATTGTATAAGTTCGTAATTATTAAATTCGAATATTTTAACATATGTATATTAATAAACAGGTTTTATTTCAATAAATCACAAAACAATTATTTAAACGGCACGTAAAGTCAAAATATATTATACTCATTATGTTTTGTGGTCATAATAATAAATAATTGCACAATCTACATAGTAATGTTAATAAATATACATTTCATGTGAGTTAACTGTAAAATATCTTCAACATAGTTAATAGGAAAGAGAGCAAGAAATCCTACGAGACTTGTACCGGACGATTGCTCCGTCGGTGATATGTCCTGTGTGACATCTCTTTTGTTAGTGGCACTAGCTTTATCTATACATATAATTTGCAATCCTTCATTCAATACTCGCAAAATTCTAGACTATTATTGTTCTAAAGCATGTTGATTTATAAATATCCTGGCGGCATTTATTATCTACCTACACTGGAATGTTCAGAATAAAGCCTATTATTAGGAAATGGTTGGATAAGAATAGGTTAACGAAAATAATCCGAATCTACACACTCCACTCTTGAAATGACGACTTTTGTGTTTAGTCATTAATTTCCAAATTCAAAATTTTTAGACTTTGCGGAAAGTGAAGAGTTGTGAAATGTAAGGGAGCCCATAGAGTCTACGACTCTTCTCTTTCCGCACAGACAATACGCGCAGTGCGATCTTTAATGCTGAACTACCATATTCTTTGCCTAAGCCACTAACAGGACATCAAAACGTGACCCGAATCGCTTGCGAGCATGTCAGCGGTTGCCAAGACGGAGCAAACTCTCTATCGGTACAAATTCAACCATTCCGTGATGACACACACAACATCTACAATAAATACAAACAATACTTCCGGTTATATTTACTTTTATTGCAAAACATAAAACAACTTAATAGTGTACTGGAAAGATGTTACATTCGCCTAGCCTATGATACAACTTTCGAACTTGATCACGAAGAGAAATTATTATCAAAACTACCTAGTGTACTTTTCCATTAGGGTGTGTGCATTTTGAACTATAGGGTAGTGAGTTTTGCATTGCAAATGCGACCAAATGAAACGCAAGTACATTACTGCTAACTACTCTTACCATACAAGTATTTATTTATGTTATCTTGTCAGTGAGTATTATAAAGCATAGGTAGAGTGAGTACCTAATTTGGCACAGAAGTCCGCTCAGGAAGAAGAACACTCTCTTTAACTCCTACTATACACAACAGAAGTAACAAAGGAATATTTTTTAAAATACTAGGTAAATATAATGTCGCTAGAGTCTTTATTGGATATCTCTGTTTAATTGGTTTGAAGTATAAATACAATACAAGATTCATTTTATACTATCAGTGGAACAAAAACTCGAATGTAACTTCAGTTTTTGTCTGAAATTCTATTGATATTGTCATTTATTTTATATAAGACCTATTTATTTAACAGCACATCTGTTTCGCGGGTGACTCGGAACCGTTACCAAGTAAAGAGAGTAAGTTGAAAGTTCTGTAGAGACTGTCACCCCAGACGGTTAGTAAAACAGCAGCGCAATAAAGAAAAAGCATTCAGCTAAGACAAGTCCAAATGAAACTTAGCTTCTATTAGTTAAATGGTACCTACGTACATATTTTATTTAGATGTGACAGTTGTAGGTAAGTTCTAAGTACGATAAGAAGTGCATTTACTAGGAAATATTTAGGTACGACTTTGTATTATGGCACAGCTGGGTTTTTACTTCGAAGTTAAAAGTAACTTACATACGAGTAATAGGTATTCGACAAAAAATTCTATTCATAGGTGCGTACTGGTAGTTCCGCACCCAGTCTTTTGATACTGGAAGTGCGTGTAGGAACACAACATGTTTTGAGCTTTCTTATCAGGAAAACAAACATGCATTTTGTAACAAGACAATGAGCTAAAGATAGATATATTTTACAGAACTAAACTCATTAAATGTTGAAAAGCAATTTGAGTCACTACCGATTTTAAAAATCACTGAAACAAGTCGTGTTATGGTTCACAGGTGAACAGTAAAGAGCGTAAATGAGCCTCACTGTAATGAATCATTTAACGTCTATGCTCGACTCTAAATTAGTGACCGATGCATTATCATGCAATTGGCCCATAATAGTATATTGTATAACAAACCAAGTTATATCAAGAGGAATAAGAAGTTTGTGCCGAATTAGGTCATGATAAAATAAGCAAATCGCTGAAACAATTATACTTCGCATTGGGATAGTAATGACTTGTCGTATTTCTCAAATGTAAAAAAGGGATACGATTCCATGAGGTGCTAAATCAGTCCAGTCGCAGGCGGTGAGTATAATTCACACACTTTAGCCCACTAACGGGACCGGCGGGGTGACAAAATTTAGATAACTACGAGCGATTTACTCGACTCGAGTCCATCGAACGTTCCTCGGTCAGAGTCGGTCGAGGTCGTACGTTCGGGAGAGGGACAGGATAGCGTAGCCGCGGGAGTCTAGTGTCGGTGGTCCGGCGCGAGCGACTTGCGGCTCGCGGAGAGGTGGTGCGCGCGCGGCGCGGGGCGCTGCGAGCGGGGCAGCGTGGTGGGCGCGGGAGGCGCCGCCGCCGCGCCCGCTGCCCCCGTCGCCCCGCCGGCCCCCGCGCTCGCCTCGCTCAACATGTCGCGCGGTTTCCACACGGGCGATCCTACAACAACCAAACACCAAACTCTTTAAGTTTCACTTCCTCTTTTCAATCGACGATTTTTTTAAATTTAGAATGACAATTTTGCTCCGATCACCAGGACATCGCGGCGGCAAAAGAGTTGAATGTTTGATGAATGTTGTCGTAGGTGCCAAGCCCTGCTATGGAGGATTTAGACCGAGCGAACGAACACTCATTCTGATATGAATAGTCGGTCGTGGGTGAAGGAACGCTCGTTCGTTCGACAGGTCTAAACGCGCCATTAGAAAGCGTACGAACATCGAGCTACACGGACACTTGACTCCGTGGGGTCGAAAAGCAAACTAAATGTTCGGGAAGCGAGCTCGCTGGTGGCCGACGGGTTTTATGCCAGTCAACATTATCATCGAACATTCAAATAATATCACACCTACAGCATACAATTTTACGTCTATAACAGTACGACTACTTGTTCACACAGTAGACTTTCTACCTACTGTGATAAATATCCACTAAAGTCTAGATTGCAGCCTTCGAAGGCGTCGCCTAGTACATCTAACACCAGATATCCACGTTAAGACTCTTACTGAGTAAAGGTACTTAGGTTAGTGCGTATTGCGTAACGATTTAGTGTCGGTGAGCTATGTGAAGCGCTAGGTGATTAAAGACTGTGGGTTTGCCTATTTATTTACGTACATTATATTATGTCTATGGTGACACTAATTATTATTTTTACGATAATTGCGATTAACTTTATTATTCTCCTGGCTAAAATTTTATTACCTATATGTAAATTTGTTAAATATATGTATTATGCCTTTAATATATCATAGGTGGACATAAGGTGGTTAGGTTATATTCACTAGCAGGCGTTAGTACTGCGGTATGTGTTTATTGCAAGGTAAAATATTATACCTAGAAAATAAATTAAATGTTTTCTACTTTCGTATTTCATTTGACTGAGAGCAAGATGGTTAAAACTTAACTTTCGATGCCAAGAAGCAGTTGGGCACTCTATTCGTAGCCAATTTCCATTCCAACGCAGAAACCTCAGCCTATAGGCCTGGCACGTAGCGAAATGTTCACTACTCATTGCGTCTAAACGCTTTTTTTTTTATTATTAAAAATGGGATTGCTCTTGGCCAGCATCTAGCCAGGGGGCAAAGATGAGGCCGACGATGAAGCGAGCTCACCCAGAAGATGCCTATTCACTCGTGCCTTAAAAAGGTCCAGGTTATATGAACTCGGAAATACAGACGCCGGCAGAGAATTCCAAACCTTAGAAGTGCGCATTATAAAAGAAGATGCAAAGCGCTTGGTTCAAATTAGAGGAATTTCGACCAGGTAAGGATGGTAGCCAGCCGTACGTCTGGATGTCCGATGGAAGAAGGGGGAAGGCGGTATGAGCTCATGGAGCTCCTGAGCACACTCACCGAAGTACAGTTTGTAGAAGACGCACAGACATGCTACTTTGCGTCGATGTGCTAAGCTCTGCAGCTTATTTCCCACTACCGTACTGCCGCCAATGAGCCTCCTGGCTCTGCGGTCCACCGAGTCGAGTGCGGCAAGTAGGTACTTAGCCGAGCCATCACAAAGGTGACTACAATACTCCATGCAAGACCGGACTTGGGCTTTATATAAAGATAGAAGCTGCCCAGGGATGAAGTATCGCTTGACATTATTTAGGATGCTCAGCTTTTTGGCCGCTGTTCCGGCTTTGGACTCTATGGTAGTGCCGAAGTTAAGGTTTGAGCTTAACGTCATGCCAAGCAGCTCGAGATCGTTGGCTACAGACACGGTTGTACCTCGGAAAGTAGGAGCCAGATTGAATGAGCTCCTTTTTGCGGTAAACAGACACGCTTGCGTTTTGGTGGCGTTGAAACTAACCAGATTGTTATCACCCCATTGGGAGACAAGACTTAAGGTTGAGTTAATTCGCTCTACCATTGTCTCTCTCTCAGACTGAATTTCATCACGACCAGCCCCCGTGCTGGACAAATATCTCTCCATGACCGTACTGTCATCTGCGTATGCGACCACGTATGCTACGCCAAATATTCGCTACAAAGCGGAATAAACCTGCTTAGCCTACGTCGTAGCGCGTATTAGAATAATTCCTAGGGCGCACAATTTACGAGGGACGGCTGAAAGTAACCTCCTTGGTCAGAAATATATACAAAAATAATGCTGGCTGGTATGGATTTATATTCGTTTGTTATTCTATTTTCAAAATGTATTACATTCATTTGTTTATTGCATCACGTTTATTTGTCTCCTACAATTGTTTCGAACATGTCGGTAGAAAAAGTGAAAATGGATAAAATCGAGCAGCGTGCGGTGATTAAGTTTCTGACTAAAGAAGGGAATACGCCTTTGGAGATCAGACAGCGTATGTTGCGTGTGTTGGCAGTTCGTGTTCTTCCGAATTTGTTATAAAGTTTTGGTCAAGGTACTTAAAATTAGGTCGTGAGAGCCTGGATAATGATCCTCGTAGCGGAAGACCAGCTTCGGCCGTCACCGAAGAAAATGTAACCAGGGTGAAAAAAATTATATTAGAGGACCGACGAGTGAAGCAGAGATGTTGGGGTCAGTAAAGAGCGAGTCAATGAAATAATTAATGTGCATTTGAACACGTCCAAGGTTAGTGCACGTTGGGTCCCCCGAATGTTGACTGCATTTGACATGGAGAGGCGTGTCAAATGTTGCGAAGATTTTATGGACATGAGTCGAAGGAGAGAGGAAGAAATAATTTCTAGAATTGTAACGAGTGATGAGACATGGATTCGACAATGGGACCCGGAAAGTAAGCAAGAATCGTTACAGTGGAAATTTAAGGATGAGAAGCCGCGTCGGAAATCAAGGTCTGTCCATCGGCATGTAAACTTATGGCTACAATCTTTTGGGACACAGAAGGGATTTTGCTCATAGATTATTTACCGAAAAAAACTACAAGAAATGCTGATTATTACTCAAACTTACTATATCAACAAAGAGAGATAATAAAAAAAACGGCGAGACGAAACTTAGCAAAGGAATTCTGATTTTGTACCATAACGCACCAGTGCATACCGCCCGCACAACGAAGCTAGCAATTAAAGACAATGGCTTCGAAACCATTGACCACCCCCTTTATAGTCCAGATTTAGCCCCCTGTGACTATTTTCTGTTTAGACTTCTCAAGAAAGACCTCAGGGGACGAAGGTGTATGACCGATGACGAAATGAAGGCTGCGGTTACTGACTTTTTTGACGACAAATGGAAAGTTTTTTTTTAATTGGTTAAATTCAATATTTGAAAAATGTAATAAGTGTATTTTATTAGCTGGGGACTATAAAGAAAAATAAATAAAAATTAGCCACGACAGTCTTTTGTTTCATTGTTAGGTAAATTAGTTTTCAGCCGCCCCTCGTACTAGCTAAAGAAAAAGATCTAAATATTATTGCTATGAAAGATATGACACGCCCCTCTGCGGAGAATAAATAATATACAAATGCAAATAGGTACCCAAAAATACGGAATGAGTTTTATCCTCCTAAGGTCCACGGGCCTATTGAAAGGTCACATTATTTTAAAGGCAATTTTTTTTATGTAAACAGATAGTAGACCGCGGGCCAAGGCAATAGAATTCCATGACCAAGTTCCTCTTGCACAACTTGTAAGATGTTTAAGAGAAGTTGTATTATGATTATGAACTGACGTCCACGGGTGGAAGTCAGTTGGGGCTCCGTTGTTACTTTCTCCTGTATGAATCTCTCAAACACGGAACACATAATATTTTCAAATGTCAGCTAACCCAATAACTTAAAGGAATAAAGTGGTCGAACATACGTCCGCTGGTTCCAAATGTGCTTATTTATGCCTGCAGCTCTGGAAGTACATAAGCATCTTAGAAGTTGTTGCCTGAGAGGAAATTGCTGACCATATTTGCTCCTGGCCCGGATACTATTGTTTCTCGAATAAAAATAAATATAATTTTATTTCTGACGCTCGAATATTCCAATTTCAATGACATTTTGTTATTGAAGATGACAAATTGAATTCATAAAAAGCCGTTGCGATGCCAAGCAGTACTAACTCCAGTTCACATAATTATATCGAGGACACGAATACTCACATACATACATGTATAACTGGTAAAGCTATAAAACCGATAATATCTTATTTATATTAGGAAATTGAGCTGGCACAGAAGGAAACCTCAGAAATGAATCAAGTCTCATTAAATATAGGTACTTCGAAATGGAAGACTTAATGGTTTAAACTATACTTAGGCCCTTCACATAACACATTTATTAACCTATCAGAATGTAAGTGTAACATTCAAATTAAATCGAGGAGAGAGAAAGAGACTACGACGAGAGAGACTAAAGGGTAACATCAGTACGATTCCACAGCCATTATTATGTAACACTTAGCACTTGGATTATCTAGAATTAAGTTTATAATTGAATATTACGCTTAGTATTGGGTGTAAATTACCTTTTCTAACTACTTTAAACTACAACGTTCACATAAAATATGAAGCCACTTGACTTTGTGGTAACGCGCAATGCACGCAAATTGCTTTTCTTGCTCCAGATTTATAATTATGTTTTTCAGTCATGTACTTAGTCAACGAGTGTGTTCGACACGGGAGGTCAACAAAAGGAACTGGCGTACAATGCGTACATCCGCTTTAAGCTCCATCGGTGGAGGTAGGTAGTACATTTACTTATTCAAGTTATATTGTTTAATGAGATCTTCATTCATTCACGATCTACGCTATAGATAAACTATTTATTATCTTTCTAGAACTTTGAGCTAGTCTTACTGTTTTTGACTTTTTTTTGGTGTTAATTCCAAAAACTAAATTATAATAAATGTCTAAATTAACTGTAAGCTAACGGTTGTGAATTACATGTATAAAAAATATATTAAAAAGGTAAATTGACCTTTTATCCTTCACTACTCAATTCCATTAAAATGATAGGACTGCAGGTACCTATACAACGTTGACTGCTAACGTATACAACCAGGTACAAAGTTAGGATCTAAGTAGGTCTCGGATAAAGCTCCAGGATCGGTTTCAGATTGTAAAATATATGCAGGATAAACCACTTATTGATTAGTACTTAAAACCAGTCATTGGCACCAATAAGATTAAAAGTACCACTAGTTGATGGAGCACCAACAATAGGTAGGTTACCCTACTACTTAAAAATAACACATTGCTGCTCACAGTAACGCTGTGGTGAAAATTTAAACTGCAATATCGGCTGAGGTGTAAGTTACAGCACGGTGAAGAAGAGAAGTTAGGAAAAAACACCCTTAAGATTGGAAGGGCAGAAACCAATCTCATTAATTGTAATTTTCCTAGCTAGTAGCTAGCTACTTAATCTTTCCGCTAAGCAAATGTTATAGTCGGGTGTTTTACAGAGCAATGGTAGGATTTTGAACACAATTAACTAGTCAATAGTGTCAAATAATCAGAACTGATACAAAATTTCCGTTAGGCATCTATCGGCTTAGACGTGTATTTGATCGAATTCATTCTTTTCGTAATGACGGTTGTTGGTACAATCGCGAATCGGTACGTCGTCAAGAGTTTCGATGCTGCTTCTGTCCGACGAGGTCAACATCGCGTGATGGGCAGTCAAGGACTTTCGTCTTGACTTAGGGGACTTGCCCCTAGACTTATGCTAGGAGGTTTTGCTTTGTTTTTTCCCAGACAGGTAGCACTGAACACAGGTGGGGTGCTCGATAGCTTTAGTAATTGATTCAGTCGACTTTGATACAACGATACCCATTTTGATTGCCTTGTCTTCTGCTTTAGCAAGTTGAGAGTAGTGCGTCATTCGGTCCAAAGAGTTTGTTCCGAGTCTAGCCAGTTTCTCTCCGCCTGACTTAGAGGACCGGCGGCTCACGTTCGGTGACTTGCAAGGTGATCTGTCAAAACTGGCCTGAGGTGTTCTCATTATACCCTTCTTTGGAGCCGGTTTTGGGGACCGCGACCTGTCCATACTGTTCTCTCGGGATTTCATAATGCTGCCGCGTGGAGATCTGGAGCCATCAAAACTTTGTTGCGGGGAACGAGACTTATCAATGGATCCTCGAGGCGATTTAGACTGATCGATGCTGCCTCTAGGTGACCGGTGAAGAGTTTTGCTGTGCTTCAAGCTCGATTTGTTAGGGGATTTACAGACGATAACTTTGGTGACGCGATCACGGTCTGGCGACGGATCCATGGATCTGTTCGGTGACTTATCCCTATTGATGCTACTGCCGCTGCATGATCGAATGACTTTAATCTTTCTCTCCGAAGTTGTGGAGCTTTTTCTTTCTGGGGAGGATTTTAGAGACTGTGACTCCTGCTTACCCAGTTCTTTGACCATTGTGGGCTGATACTGCGTGGGCTGGTGGGAGGACTGGATCAGCTTGGCTTGGCTGCTCGTGCTGCCGGCGCTCAGCGTCGACGTCGTGCTGCGAACCACATACATTGTACCATGAGCACTTGCCATACACACACTTAAATCAGTCAGTAGTGACATATGTATGAGTAAAATCAAGCAAACCTACATGAATTTAGAGCGCGTGAAAGAAATTAAAAATAATATCAAAAGTGTAAAGAGCAGCCAATTCGAATTTGTGTAGGTGGCATGTGTTGAAAGTGGTTAACCCATACATATGCTGGTACCTTAAAGTCAGATGGTTGGGAGTTCTGCCTAACCCTCGCTTGGGAGGAGGTTGCGGGTGTTCGTCCTCTCCCTCGGACTTGGAGCCGGGGTCAGACTTGTCCATGTCTGGCGGCGGCGGCGGCGGCGCCCGCTTTACACTGGCTTGGGTATCTAGTGGGGAAGGAGAAGGAATGGACCATTGTTAGTACATTAGTGATCCCATGCGCTGGCGAATATTAGTTTATTATAAGGCACACATTTAGCTTTTTATTTGTGTTATTGATCTTCGGGATTAACATTAATGTATCCCATTTCCTTAAAATTTCCTTCACTTGGACATTTTTCCCAATCCAATCATGCTACGTAGTTTTTATTTAAGCCTACGCGTATCCCCACACTTATATCCATGCGTCCATTGGTCCAACATTTAGGGCGCGACTCACGAGCACACTAACACAAACAACGACATTAAACATACATAGTATTAAATATGTATTCGTACATTTCACGGACTCACCAGCGGAGTCACCGAGGGTCTTGCTGCGGTGCCGGAACGAAGGCTCGTCAGCGAGCGCCTCTTGAGGTGGTTCGTCGGTATCCTGGGAATTTTCGCGCGAAAGGTCACCGACCTGAAATAAAAACCACGTTTCTTTCTAGTAGACCCTTTATTGTTTTTGGAAAGGAAAAAAGAGTTTTTGAAAAATTATAATGAATTTTGATTACTTTTTTTGCATGTAAGTTCGATGACAATGAAATAATAATAATAATAATAATATTGGAGGACAATCTTACACAAATCGACCTAGTCCCAAACTAAGCAAAGCTTGTACTATGGGTACTAGACGACGATATACATACTTATATAGATAAATACATACTTAAATACATAGAAAACATCCAAGACCCAAGAACAAATATCCGTGAAAAATGCACAAATAAATGTCCTGGCCGGGATTCGAACCCGGGACCTCTAGCTTCGGAGGCAGAGTCACTACCAACTAGGCTAAACAGGTCGTCACAAATAAATGTCCTGGCCGGGAAATATTATGGTACAAGTACTACCAAGCTTATCTGATGATGGAGATAGAAAGTGGCCATAGTAATTGCTAAACTATACAAGATAAACCCATCGTGTTAGAACTCATTGGAACCCTCTTTTTAATCCAGAACCTGACTACAGTCCTGTAGGAAAGTTCGCGTATAAAAAGAGCAAGATAGTTTTGTATAAAAAAAGCATTTTATGGATCTTACTGCAGTTCTGTGCAGTTCGCGTATGGTTATACCCTATTGATACTTCACTCGATAGGTTTCTGGTGAAAAAATGTTTTATTTTTCATACAAAAATTTATAATATCATAGCTGGAAAACGTTTTAGATGACGGATGTCCAACCAAGTTTAAAATACTTAATAAGACCCCTACTAAACTTCCCAAAAAAAAACTGCATTCGCGAACTTCCCTACTGAACTATACCCAGATCCAGGACTATACAGATGTAGTGAATAATCCTTTCCTTTCGTATTTTCTCGGAAATGTTCGTTTTTGTCTTACTACTTCACTCGCACTCAGTACCCATCGAGACAACGTAGGGAACGGTCGCATTGCAAGAGGAAGTATCTATACAGAGTAGTTAATACCACATAAATATTTTGTTGATATTTATATTAGATTTTGTGATAAACTTCATGGACTCGTGTATTAATGCAGGCCACCTATATTTTGATAGACTTTTTACATGTCACTCTTGTCTGTCATTTTTGTAAATAATAAACATTGATTTTATTCGATCCACATTAACAATTTATAACAGACATGCCGAAAGCACTAAGAAAAGGGAAACGTTTAGATCGGCAAGCCTGCGAAGTTATGTTCAATATTTATTTATATTTCTTAACTGAAAATTATAAATTCAAACATACCAACTATACTGCTTACTTTTGTAAAGTCCAAAAACGAGTTTCGGAGGCCAGTGGAATTTCTCAACGAACAGTAAATAAAATATTGCAAAAAGAATACATAAATCAATCTATCTCCAATAGTCCGAAGTCGGCAAAGTTGGGTAGACCAAATAAATTATTTTGTCTAGGTCTTGACGATTTTGACTACAACGTTATACGCCGATTAGTGTATAATTTCCATTTGATATACAAACAAGTACCTACAATTAAAGCCCTGAAGTCCAAGTTATCCGAAGCCATAAATTTTAAGGGATGTGACTTTACGCTAAGAAAAATTCTTAGAAAAATGGGATTTCGGTATAAAAAAGTTGAAAACAACAGAAAATTACTTATCGAGAAAGATGATGTTCGTTTAAAAAGAGTAAAGTTTTTAGCCGCGATAAAAAAGTACAGATTGCAAGGGAGAGAGATTGTTTATATGGATGAAACATACATCCATACCTCACATTTGGCAGGTAAAAGCTGGGCTGACTCGTCAGAAAACGGAGTGAAACAGTTAATTTCTAAAGGACAACGTCTTATAATAGTGCACGCTGGTAGTAGAAAGGGGTTTATACCTGGGGCATTGTTAATGTATCAGTCTACTGATAAAACAGGTGACTATCACAACGCGATGAACAATGAAAACTATGAAAAATGGCTTCGTAATCAACTCATTCCAAACTTAGCTCCACATTCGGTACTAGTAGTAGATAATGCTGCATATCATAATAAGTACGTAGAAAAACCTCCTAATTCAAATACCCGTAAGCAAGACATGATTGATTGGCTATCCAAACATTCCGATTCCGATTGATCCGTCATTAACAAAACTTGAAATATATGAAATTATTTGCAAGTACAAACAAGACTTTGTAGAATACTCTATAGATAAACTTATGAACGAATATGGAAACAGCGTACTAAGATTACCACCATATCATCCTGATTTCGATCCGATTGAAAACATATGGTCTCAAATAAAGGGATACGTATCCAAAAGAAACATCAGTATGAATATGACTACTGTGAAACAATTGGTACAGGAAAAGGTTAATATGATTGGTTCCGATCACCGTTCATGAAAACTCTGACGATGATACACCAGAAAATAGTTCTGATTCTGACTGTGATATGGAAGTTGGAAGTATTGTTTCGCATCACACTGTCCACCTCGCTCCTCCTCCTCTTATCCCGCTGTCATAATCGAAGTCGTTCATCCAATCAGAAAATCATATTTATTTATATTAATTTCTCTGCTGGTTTGTTTTGTTTTATGTTGAGGTGTCTTTTTTGTTATGTCATAGTATTTTTAATTAATTACAAAAATTTATTGTTATAAAAAAGGTCTGCAAAATCCTACTGTAGTTTTGACTTATAGTTAGACTTTTGGGGTTCCAATCCTTATAGAATCATTAGATCATCCCAACCGGAATTTGGTTTTTATCAGTGCGTTTTATTGAAATAAAACTAGTTATATTTTTGTTTACCTAATGAATTCTTTATATGATAGAATCGTGGTGGTTTTAACATCTCAGTGTAATATACGTCAAACAGGCAGTTTGACATTTGACATTGATAAATAAAGTATGCGATTTATTTGATACCTACACGTAATTTAATAATACAGTAATTCATAGACACATCGGCACCATTCGGGTGTTATCGTTGTTCCGAGTTTTGCCGATAGGAAAGGATTATTCACTACATCTGTAACGAGTAGTTAAAGACTATGCAAAAAGTACAGTTGGCAATAAAAGGCTGTACCTAAAATGATTTTTTTGACAGAAACTTATTTACCTCAATGTTGCCAGCCGATAACCGCTGTCCCGACGTTTTCGGCTTTTTCGTTTTGCCGAGAGTGTGTGATCCCTGCATCACCTGCACCTAAAAGGGTTGTTGCAAATTAATATATTAGCTGTCATTTTACACAAGTTGGTAGTTTACCGAAAAGCATTGAAAGTATGATAATAATTAGGTACATAACCAACTTAGAAAGGTTGAAAAACCCTCGACATTGTCATTTCAAACTTCAGTATCTCAAAAACAACTCAACCGAATATGATAAACCATTTCTAAGAACCAACCAACTACCAAGAGTTTAAGCTTTATGAGCTTAATTGAGAGTGATGTGTTGAGAGTGAATGATCTCATTTGTCTCTAGCAGTTGACTCAACTGATCAATTCAATGGCAACGCATTAAACTTGTGAATCTTATGGAGTCGCAAATTAGTGTCCATAGCCTAGTGTCGGCTCACTGTATGTTTGTTTGAAATGGTCGAGGTATAAAAAAGGAGGTACCTGGTGCCTAGGGCGGTCTCGCTCGAGCGTGTGCGGCGCCCGCGGCGGCATGGGCGCCGGTCGGTTCGCCGGGAGCGCCATGTTGCGCACCGATTCGCGAATGATCTGCCGGATGGTCTTCAGGAACGCGTTGCGGAAGTCTGCCGTGCTATATGTACACAAAAATTAAATACCTTTAATAAGCCGTCTTAAATGTAGGTACTTTATTATCACCATATCAAAGAATCCATTAACGGTAATGGTGCCTTTACGCTACACATGCATATAATGAGTTTAATCCTTTTACGCACATAGATGGTAGTTTGTATTCAATATCGGTTTTGCTTCTAAACAAACCAACAGGTAACAATTTAAAATTATATTATAACCTATATTCTACGGAAAATTAAAAGACCATGATTAAACTCACGAAGGCCAAAGCAGAATAGATCAACTAAGTCTTTGGTCTTCCCTGGTAATTAAATAGCTGGGAAATTGTTGGCAGTTTTCAAAATAGTCAAAACTTTATGGCCGGAGTCGCATACACCCGTCCGGCCCCTCCACCAGGCGTTCGGTGTCTCAGTCTTCCCCAACACAGAAAAGGCTCCGTATGATATTAGAATGTATTAGTAAGTATAACCCACCTATTAGACAGTACGTAGACCTTCTCTGAGCGTCGTTGCAGCTGACTGCGCAAATGTATCAGCTCCCAGAGGAAGTGACTGTCCATGTCTTTCGCAGACGACGCGCGAACTTGCACCTCCGTCACAGGAATCAACACTTGGTACCGAATTATTTCTACCTCGTTCGAATTATTCTTCGAAGATACTCCCTGTGAAACGGAATACAAATTATATTAATTCTATTTAAACTTCTATGTCAATGTTTCTTTCCAAACTTTAGACTTACCATTAACTTTTTCTTTTGTCTCAGTCTTTCTTTACACAGGAAGACAACGGCTGATTTAAATACAAAGCACATAGCGTGCAGTTCCAATCCCTTCTTTATTTTACCTAAAAAGTCTGAAATATTTAACCATTCTACACCCCCGTAGTATAACAAATCACCTGTAAAATAAGATAAAAGACTTTAGTTTTTGTTCTTGTGTATAAATATGATACGAAAAATCTGTGTGTATTGCACGCACCAGGACTTAGATCTATTGGTTGCTTGCAAGACTTTTGGTGTTGTCTAAACAAGTGATCAAATATAGCACCATATTCTTCATGTATTCGTTGCATCTCATTGATGTGTTCAGCAACTTTCTCCATGCCTTTCAAAGCCTCTGAAATATTTAAAGGAGCTTTGTAAATAAGCGTGTTGTAAGATGTAAATAAGGAGGGAACTCGACTTGCGCCCTTACCCACTAAATGTAGATGTTCTTCGGAATTCGCATCAGTCAAATTTCTCAATTGCTGGAGCAGTAATGGATACTTGAGTATCCGCTGAATTGGTTTAATTAAGTACGATTCCAAAGTTGACGAATGCTGTTGTTTCGGATTTCTAGCAGCCAAGAATTCTTGCAATGCTTGATTGCCTTCATCTGTTAAATTTTAATAGAATGAATTTAATCAATCACAAACAATAAGCGAAACTAGTGATTAAAACACAAATAAAGAGCGTATATTAATGAAATATAGTGAAACTTACTTGGGTGTAAAACTTTTTGTGCTTTACTGTGACTGGCGCAGAACGAGCTATACAATTTGAAATGATTTACGTAGTAGAGGAAGGCATTACCCACACCAAACAGAATATTCTGAAAGAAACATGTTGGTTATTGCATTGTATCATTCGTATACTCTTTAGAAGTTTATACCCAGAGGTAAGTAGGTTAGGTAATAAACAGAACGTAGCGCTTACCCTAAATTGGTTTGAAATATCAAAGTGATGGAAGTTGGGTTCCGTTTCAAGCGCTTCCTCTAAGTTTTGCAGAAATTGCCGCTGGAAAGTTACAATCTCTTGGATGTTTCCGAATAGCGCGTTGATCTCGGCGTTCGATAAAAAAGTCTCCCTTTTCAGAGGTTCCAAGTAATTCTCTAATAAATTATTGAGATGCTGCAGAAGAAAAATGATTAAAATTACAAACGGTCGCGCTTAACATAAAATCGGGTGGTTAATTAATTCATCTTATGGGTTCAGACTACGGTTTAGTAGAAGATTTGTAGTTAAATGACGCGCAGGTGCGACCGGATTTACCAAGTTATAATACATTTTGTAAATCCATTAAAACTTTTCGGTTTAATGAATATTTATGTCAGCAAACACAATTTCGTCACAATTTAAATTCATCTGTATGATGATGCGTGTATGATATGTATATAATGTGCAATATGTCGGTTCGTTACTCGTTAACGATATCCATGTTTATAAGATTTAGGAGTTGGAGTAGGGGAACGCAAGCGAATAGCAATGCGCGATATTACGAGCATCGGCATCGGCCCGCTCGGAGATAACAAGTGGCACAAGTATTTCAAGTTAACAAATTCCAGCTGAATTACGCGGAAGTGGCGAAAAGTTGCCGATTGGGGTGCCTTTATAAACACATTCATAGTGTTGTTTCGTGTTTAATATTAGCTTCGTCTTGGGGTGTACACAATGAATATTCTTGTCTACGAGGCGGAGAAAAATAAATAAACAGCTTTTAGAGGTTACATAAATTGTTTTACAGTACATATTGTGCTACATTACCGCACGAGGGCGGTAATCAGCAGATTACGTGCATATGTAGAAACTTTAAAGAGCCATATGTACTGTAAAACGTTGTACGATACACGTGCGAACAGGTAATTCGCAACTCGTGTCAATTTAAAACACTCCTTTCGGTCGTGTTTCAATTTATCACCACTCGTTGCGAATTTCCTGTTCTCTGCACTTGTATCGTAATGTACTATTACACATATGATTTTTGTTCAATTACACAGCTAACGAAGAATGCAATCAAAATACCGCTATAAAATAGTACATTACAATACAAGGGTTGTAAAACAAAGAAAGGCCGACATCGCAGATGTTTGAGGCCCGAGCCGCAGGCGAGGGTCATAAATATGCGAGAGAGTGCTTTCTGTTTTACGACCCGTGTTTTGTACACAATTTTACGTCACCACTTGGCCAATAAGTGAGTTTTTCCGGACGCGCAGCTTGCGGAAAAACGCGCTTTGTGGCAAGGTGTGGTGTAAATGTATTTAACATACATGATTCAGGTCAAAATTTTAAATGATAAGCGTATAAACCAAGTCAATGCATCATTTTAGACTCTAGAGTTTAGACCCTTCAACTTGGCTAAAAACAAACAAATCCGTTCCGTTAATTTTTGTGTTTGATTAAACTGAGCAATTTAAGATGAATTAAGAGGAGAGACCGCTACTAAAATAATGTTTAAAGCTCTGGCTTATTATAAACGGTTGGCAGCGCACCCTTTCCCCAAAGGTGACCTTGCTGTTAACAACCATTTATTTCTTTATTTATTTATTTATTTACTTATTTATTTATTAGGATTGCCAACGGTCGATATAATACACATTCATAATAAACTATACATTAGAACATTCATAACTGATCTCCCACTTACAGGCAATCACAGCATGATTTACCCGGTGGTTCGCGTACATTTTAGTATTTTAGTAGTTTTCTCATACATTTTGAGACACGTCGCCTGATAAATGCAACGAGCATCTTTATAAATGTTTTTTTTTGTATGGGAGCTCCCTTAAATATTTATTATATTTTATTTTTAGTATTTGTTGTTAGAGTGGCAACAGAAATAAATCATCTATGAAAAGTTTAACTATCTAGCTATCACGGTTCATGAGATACAGCCTGGTGACAGACGGACCGACAGACGGACGGACGGACGGACAGACGGACAGCGTAGTCTTAGTAACAGGGTCGTTTTACCCTTTGGGTATGGAACCCTAAAAACGACGGTCTAAAAATATAAAAATGTATAAATATAGGGGAACAATCTTAGACAAATCGACAATGAAAAGCAAAGGTACGTTGCATGTTTTATGTGTTGACGCAAGCGCTACAACGCTTATCAACCATGTAGGCATCATGTACGTACTAACAATCTACCGTCCAAGGTGACCTTTGTGGAAACATCGGTTTTCGACGGTGTAACCAGAGCTTAATGAAGGAGTAAATACCAATGTATCGATTTAGAAACCTTCTAACTAGTCTCACGCGTTCACCCTTTTAAATATGTATGACAAATAAAACTACCACTGAATGCGAATGAGTAAGAATAGCTCACGATATCGGATTTCCCGTTTTACAAATGAAAATGTCGACCTTTTGTTCCAAGCGGAGAGGGGCTACATACATAATTATTCTTTCAGACAACTGGCGGCCAATCAATCCTTTGTGTGGGATGCTCTATGCCCCTTATTTAAACTACCGATCCAGTTGATCCATTGTTTGCTGCATGTTCCGATCACAGATTAATCAAGGTAGATCACGCAAAACCACGTACTACAATCGTTATCATTTATTATTTTGCGATCATGTACAGTTGTAGCTTTTCGGTAAATGAAAAATTCGCAGAAAACAAACCGGTCTGATCCCAACAAGGTATAGTTTTCCCTCTGGAATGGAAAGTCAAATGGCAGTCCCTTTCGTAAAACTAGTGCCTCCGTTAGGATACAACCGGGAAAACGATAGGAGGATGATGATCATCATATGATAATCATCATCCTCCGGACGGTAAAGGGAACTATAATACTGTAAATCTTTATCTCTTATTGTCATTGAAACAAAAGCGAAGAAGATACGGGTTTCAATTTCCTTTAGAGTACAAATGTACAGCCGCGAATTGGAATTGTTGAGCCACTTGTCAATGTTCGTAATTTTGCCTTGTAATGCAAATCGGGCTTTATAGGGCTTGACGTTTTCAGGACCGTGTACCACTTTCTTTACTGGAAAGCTATCCTTATCAGATGTAGTGACGACATTCGGGTATATCCGAGGATCCCGAGATTACACAACGCGACCAATTACAGATCTAGTAACCGTAACCTAGCAATAATTGTTTTAACGCATACAGCAAAATCGTTGTCATTCTGAATATAATTGGTTGTTTTCCAGAAAACACAGTTCGGGAAAACGTGAAACAAAACCGCATAGCTGTCGGATACTAATTTATTCTCGTATGAGTATGTCAAAGTGAAATTTTGACATAACAAAGACTCGTATTTAACTGATACAACATCGAGTAACATCGGTTATTTATTACACGGCTAAATTACGGACAACGGTAAGTGGCTCAATAAACCCCGTTTGCGAACTTACTTTACCTACAGTAAGTAAGCTGCTAGAAAAGGTTTCGAGTGTGTTTTACTCTCTTGTCTGTTCTTGCATGTTCTTACGTCAATACATATACATAAGCGATTCCATCCGATTCCTAATCCTGTTCTAAGAACTCACGGTACTCAAGTCTTTTTGAACACATCGAAATCAATTATTTTCTCATTTTGAGTGGCTTTAAAACGCAGTTCAATTAAATTATTCTATGTATATTTTCAATAGTCTTCGTCTATCATCGATATCAGACTTAAAAACGTCCTACAAAAAATCATGTCCTTAATGGTCTATGTCTATTATTAAAGCACCATCAGCTTTTTCGCTTAGAGGCCTTGTACATGTGACGTCTACTTAAATATATGTCTGTGGTTTTCTGCATGTTTGCGATCACTGCTCATGTGTTACTGTTAGCATATTCATGTAGGTATCCAAGTCTTGTTAAAACAAAGCCTTGCTCCAGATGCAAAATAATGGAGATGAATACGATTATGCTAACTATGTTAAGCCCCGGGAGGGATGTTTTTTAGAACTGTTCGCTTTTTGCAACGATACTGGCAAGAAGAAATAAAATACGTAGGTATTATAAATACATTTCCTGAGATTGTAAAATAGTTTTTATCAGCACAGGGAAATTAATAACACTACACTTTTGATATATAAAATGGCCTTATATTATATTTGCTAGCCGATAGCTTTTCCAGCCGACCAAGGGGTCAATTCAACAAATTTTCCGACATCTACAGGCATAGCCAGCATATGGCTAATTTTTTGAACAGCAATTCTGTCACCAGTAAACAATTAAGATGAAAAACTATGGTATTGATGTCCCAAAAGACCGGTTCAATCCATCGTTTGGGCTCTTTTAAAATATTTTATTACAATTTTTCTGAGATAGTAGCGTTAATAGCTGGATGGCAGCCGCTTCCACTCAGAGATCGGAAACCGATATTCTCTCCATACTTACAAAAACACCTTTTTTTTTCGTTCTTTCCGTTCTTTCGTTTATAATTTCATGTTTAATCAGGCAATATAATAACACGAAGTGATAACCTAAATACATTATTGAGTCCGACATAAAGAGAATACAAAATATTTGGTTATTTCGAAATTTTGAAATTACCGGTTCCGATCCCTGCTTCCAC
Source organism: Notocelia uddmanniana (assembly GCA_905163555.1). NCBI lineage: Eukaryota > Metazoa > Arthropoda > Insecta > Lepidoptera > Tortricidae > Notocelia > Notocelia uddmanniana. Next base: position 25,339,678 of record LR991058.1, on the reverse strand, counting down.
TAGTGCTTATACCAATACGGGGGATTAGGTGGCGGGCGGGACCGGCCAAAAACAAATAGTGCAAATAATTTTATTTTACATAACATTTTCGGCCAATTTGTTAGTGTAGTAGTTAAAATAAAAGCTACTATTACATATTATAGTTGTATTTCTTATGTAATATTTACCTCGATTTAGAGAGCTGAAAAGATTTGTGTTACGGCTGCAAAGTTATTTTACGCCTCGTGTGTTGTAGCACTCGCTACTCTCTGGATTCTATTTTTGAACCACTCGCTTCACTCAGGATTCTATTTTCGAAGCACTCGCTTCGCTCGTAGTTCAACCATAGCTTTGCTTATTTTGGGACTAGGTTGATTTGTGTAAGGTTGTCCCCCAGTATTTATTTATTTTATTTTATTTTATAGAATCCATTCGCTAGCTCGTTAGTTCAACCCTAGAATCCACTAGCCAGCTCGTGTTTTGTATAGCAAACAACTATTGTACAGAGGGTTTAACAAGTTTCTATGGGATACAGCTGCAGCTGCCATATTTAACGTTGATCGGTCTGTAATCGTCAGTTGGTGCAACCCACGCTAAGTGAGGAATAGCATTAGTAGGAATTTGATTACCTTGACATAAGCGCGTTCAGTGTCGACGAGTTCTGAAAGCACTTTCCTCAGCTTGTCCGCATCTGAGAGGTGTCTCGACGGCGTTCCGGCGGCGGCGCTGGCCACGCTGCCCGTGGGACTCCCGCGCCGGGTCTCCGCCGGCGACCGACACCATCCCGTCACTTGCTCCGCGCTCTGACGACCACGCGGACACTTCTATTTAATGCCCACCGAGTTAGTGTGTGACTGTTCGCGACTGAGACCACGGGACGACATCGACGCGACATTCATGCTCGTACACGCTAATGAAGTCTTTTAACAAATGACTGTCATGAACAGTGATGTGAAGTGATAATGATACAGGCTCAGCCTAGTTTGGTCACTTACGGATGTCACAAATTAAGACAATTTGTTTGTGTTAATCGATTTTGTAATGAATTCTAATGCACTAAACACTAATGCGTAGTGATATAAATATGTTGCGAATGTTAAATTTTAATCTTATTATGATAGGATGATATCCATATGCTAAAAGACTTCAGCCCGCGATTGTACAATGTGATGGCGTGCGTTTATTGGTTTCATAAAACGTGCTGTGCGGCAGACGACTTAACAGGGCAGGCCAAATTGTATCCCATTCCATTTTCCGGACGATTATTATTTCCGGAGGAGACATTAGGACATTACCATGCAGGTGCCGTAACGTAATAAAACGGGGAAATACTCGGGGAGATAAAGATAATTGAATTGGGAATCAAGTCACACGAGGTCAGGGGGCGGCAAACTTATATTTATTGTTGTGTAGGTACCTTGAGTAGGTTCTCGATCTCGAAGGAGTTGGTCCGGGAGCTGACTTTGGGCGGGCCGGACACGTCGCCGTGTCCGTCCGCGTCCGGGCTGTACAGCTCCTTGCCTGTCCACAAACGATCACGTATGTTCAAGATTAAAGAGATATGTGTTTGCTTTGCGACATATAAGATTAGCTACTTCTGCTACTGACTATTCTTACTACTTATACAGGTTGTTTAATTATTAATACGAAAAACAAAACTTCTTAATTTCCTCCAACATGTAATGTAAGAATTTTGAATGATAACGACTCGTGCAACACACTGAACTACGTATGTATTGCACGGGTCGTTATCAAAGATTTCAATATCATCATCATCCTCGCGTTATTCCAGTACATTTGCATCCTCAATGATGCCTGGGGTCCACTAAATAATCCCAAAAATTGACTTAGGCACTTTACGGAAGCGGCTGCTATCTGACCCAAGGGGAAAGTTTGACCTTAGGGCTTATCAAGTGAGTGGGCAACTTGACTGTTAGAAGTTCTCAAGCCACTTGAAGGCGTCTAACTTGGCTTAAACTACTGCTTTTAAAGACAGCAGCCGGGATCAACAGCCTAACGTGCCTTCCAAAGCACGGGAGCACTTAGTAAACCACTCTAAGCGGTCACCCATCCAAGGACTGACCCCGGCTGAGATTGCTTAAACCTCGCACACCGCACGCGATACGAGGGCGCTGTAAGGCCACGAACGCGCTAAATTTCAATATCATCGTCAGAAATTGCCCTCTGCGGTGAGACTTTTATGCAGAGGAACGCTGTATGACAAGTCACACAATGAGTTTTGGCCGCAGCAAGTCAACACGGTCAAGCAAATAACCTGCGGTAAGGCCGCGACCTTTATTTGTGTGTCGACGTGGCAGCTGCTTTAAATACCTACTGGAGGCGCCATTTTCAGGTATTTCAAATATGAACACAAGGTTTAATATAGGCTGAGTTGCAAGTTGAAAACAAATGCAGGTGAAATATAAATTGGTTGTGAAATGCAATTTGTTGAAAATATTGTATTCGCAGTTTCAATAGATACGAGTATGTTATTATTTTATTTTAAAATAGATTAAATGAAAAGCGACTATTACAGTACGATATTCAGAAACTATTTGTGTGCGTCAATATACCAAAAAAAAACAACACTATAAAAATTTCCCAGCGCAATTTTACGATGCAAAAGCCCTCAAAAACGAAATATTCGATACATTTAGCGATTATCTTTTTTCTATTTCGAATGTTAGCATATCTGTCTGGAATCCGAAATAATTAATCGCGACATTTTACGCATTAGATTTCCTAAATTAAGTTGGCCGGTTACTGTATCTTAATTTATTACACCCGTTACCAAAAGGCTTCTCCAACCTGTAACCCTAATGAAGTAAATCTACCTTAATTAAAATAAATTTACTTTTCACGCGCATTTTGTATTTTATTTTTAAGCATTTTTGTAGTTAATTAATAAGCGATGAACTTTCATGTTTTATTAGGACAAACACCCTTAGAACTTTCTCATCATCTATGAAAATGAAAAAGAAACAATGAACAAAAAACCAAAGGCCTTACCTTTATATTAGAACATAATTTCACGCGGGAATACAACACGACGGAAGAAAAATGAAACAATCAGAAGTTGATAAAAAAAGCGGCATGAAAATAATAAAATGAAAGGCTTTTTCTCTACACGTAGGTATTGAATACGCATCATTAGAAGGGAGCAAAACAGAAGAGCGAGGGCCTAAATTGTCTCGTTAGGTTGAAATGTCATAATAAATAACGTCGCGCGGCCGAGAACGGGGCATTGTTCTCTCCTCGCACGGCGCGCGGCGGGCAAGTACTCGGCCCCAATATACCAGGAGATAGACGTCATAAAACAAACAACAACAGCAACTACGGAACGAGTCAATATGTCAACATAATGAACACGCACGCCGGTACAGATCATTCAACGTTTCAAGAGCGCAGCGATCTCGGATCGGTTGTTTTAAATAATGACCCGCGTTACGCTCGCTGCCCACAGAAAAACGCTTCAGGGATATATTAGCCAGGATTTATGTAGAATCGGCTTCGTTTATTTGAATATAATTTACAAGCCGACTACACAAAGTGCCTTATAAATATCAGAGAATTAAAAGAAATCTGGCTCTGAACACAAAATATAGGCCAAGGTTGATTATAATTCGAGCAGCGAGAGCCCTGCTTTTCTCTTTCACATTTTTTCCGTGAATGATTTTGAGAGGGTTGAGGTTCCATATGAATTAGAGCAAAAACATTTTTTATATTACCGAGACGGATAAGTACGACACGGTCTTGTATATATTTTGGTTGAATGCGAGGTAATCTACAATACATTTAAAGGATGAAAGCACAGTGAGCGAATATTACGAGTATTTTAATAGGTGGCTCTCTTAAACTTTATTGTCCTATTTTCTATTATACTACCTATTAATATTCATAATGACCACTCTTCATAAAAATTGTTCTCGTACATTTTTTGATCATATTTTTTTTAATTCCCAGCCAACTGAACTCATATCATAACCGACAGTTGTCATACTTTAGTTTTTGGTTGACTAATAATTTAATTACCTAGAACATGTGTGAAATTATAATTTTGTTACTAATAATGCCATGACTAAGATTGTACACGTATTATTTATGTACAAAATTGTATGTACGTTCTAAATGGTGATTTAATTTGAACTTTTGAAGTTGAATAGTGAATCTTTGTCGTTGAAGTCACAGATAAGAAAAAGGACACAAAAAATATGAAAATCAATTAGAGTTTAAAAAGATTATGATTTTTGCAATACGATATGATTTTTCATTATGAATTTATAAAATACGGAAAAGTGACATATGATTATAAATATCAGTTTATTAAGAACTAGCTGTTGCCCCTGACTCCGTCCGCGTCTTTGCTTTTATTGGTCGCAGCGTGATGTTATATAGCCTAAAGCCTTCCTCGATAAATGGACTATCCAATACAAAAAAGATTTTTCAATTCAAACCAGTAGTTCCTGAGATTAGCGCGTTCAAACAAACAAACAAACAAACTCTTCAGCTTTATAATATTAGTATAGATGTAGTCGTGTGACTATTTGCGTTATGTTATGTTATGAGTTCGAGTGGTTAGGAGTTATGATCGTTAGTAATAAAATAACTAATAAGACTATATATGTATAACGGTTATTATGGTGTAAAATTATATGAGAAATATTTTCAGACTTCAAATAATAGGTCTTCAAAGGTTATGTGAACTGAAACGCACTCATTTCAATATATTCTGGGCGGGCAAATACAGGCGCTGTCGTTTGCCAATCACGAGACTTAATATCAGCAAGCTTATGATCATAAAGCCGCATATTATAACGAAGTACCCATCCACATCATCTTAGATACAAATATGGCAATAAAATCAATAATCGCCGCAGTAGCGAAGCTCGTAATTTTGTAATCTACGATGCACAAAATATTACTGGCTGACGGCCACAATACGAAGTCAATGAAGGTTGGGGATCGGGAATGATGCCAAGTATTACGCAGGCATGAAGATTGAAGAGTTGCTTGTTAAGCGGCAACCGCAATAACAAATGAATGATGACTCCAATTTCACTGGAAAGGAAATGAAATCCATATTTTCACCCACTGAGACTATTGGCGGCATGCTGAGGATGTTATCAAAAGTTTTACATTAAGGTTTTTCAGTTGAGCAAATTATTTTCTTCGGTTTAATATTCGAAGCAAGAGCAACACATAAATATTTAGGAAATTTAAAATAGAGTTAAAAGAGGCATTCTAGTTTGGTAATACAAATTAGCTACTTCACATAGATCATGATCGAATGCAACTTTGAGCGTAAACGATAAGTTAAAGTTTGATGAAGTTTTCTTATCAATCGACAATGTCCAATGGTGTTTGCTATGACCCTAACACGGCATGCAAGGGTAAAGTTTATGATTGATCGCCCGTATAACTTCCGATATCGTAACAATAACGATGTTTGATGGTACAGCGTGAATAAAACAAATTGTTACACGGACACCAGTCGTAAAATAAAGCGGAGAGACGAAGCGGCAATAATTTGCAAGTTGTATTGATTCGGACCCATTGCCCTAGAATGGTTGATTTGTTCATGGAGGGTTTTGTACATGCTGCGACACGACAATACCCCCGCCCGGGCGAGGTTGTAGTTGGTCTCTTGCAAAAGGAAATTCACACTAAGTACGATGTACTTACTATCTTTGTCTGTGGATCTACACTGCTATACGTGCAAAGGGAATGTATAAAAATATACCGTCGTTTTACATAAAAGTTTGCATGCCGTTTGCAAACGATTTTTTTATTTATCTTGCGAATATCCGCATTGCCTCTGAACAGCAAAACGTTTTATTTTTTGAAGAGAGAGGTAATCGGAAACAGGGTCCTTTAGGAAGAATTATATTTGTACTCGGTCGTTTGTGGGCACTGCGTGTGAGACGGGCGGTGAGGTCGGCGATCCCTCGCCCTTAGTGAATTAGGCATAATTGGAAAGGTGTTTGCGGTCCACGGAAATCTGCTCAAATTTGTACCCAGCATAATGGAATCTTAGTGGGGATGCCACACATAATCGACGTCTAATCAAATATTTACATAAATACTTAAGCTACATTAATGCTAGTATAAGGAAAATTAATTAATTCCTACAAAATGGGGCACTTTACGTCATAAATTGTTAATCTATTTTTTTTATCTTAACCACTACTTAATGATACATTTAAATCCCTCAAATACTAGCCGTGAAAAATAGAAAGAACTCTTTTATTAGAGCTTACTGTGGGACTAGTTGGAATTCAGTAAAAAAAAAATGTCCCAGAAAAAAAAGTCCCATTACAGTCTTCTTAAATATGACATGTCTTTGTTTTTACATAAACTATTTTGTATTATATTAAAGATGTTTTGACATTCACTATACAGATATTATTTAATATATATGTATTGTTTGTTTCAATAAACAATATTTAATTCAGTAACAATGCAAATCTGAAGACACGGTATACAGCAACCACACTTACCATAAAGCACAACATTGTTGTACCACATCTACTTACAATCTTTGGTCCCCCCTATGCCTATGTTGACGATAAATAAATTTCATTTCAAAAATTTGAAAAAATGAATAAAATAAATACGGGAATAGCTCAGCGTATGTAGCTACTGATAATTAATTTAAATTAACAATGTAAACCAGACAGTTTACCGAGTAAAATGGCTTTTTATGAAAGGAGTAACATTGACCATGAATTTCACTTAATCCATTGTTATTTGAGGAATTCTCATCTTACATTAATTCATTAAAACTTTTTGCCTTTCAATCTTAATGTTCGCTTTGCACCCTAGTGTTCTAAAAGACCGTGAGGATAACAATGGAATCATAAATGGTTACGCTATTTAAGTTTGTTTAACCCTCCGGATTCCTCGCAGACAGAAAGGTCTGTAATAAAATGATCGTATCTGAAGTCGTAATTCAGATCGAGTTCACTTTAAGGGTTCGGTTTAACTTTTATGGTTTTCGTGTGAATATAATTTAAACTACAGAATATAAATATTTATCTGTTTTGTTACCTAGATAATCGTTTAAAACCTTTGCATAGCAGACGTTTACTATAGACCGTTTTTTATTTAGGGCATTTATAGAAGATAGGAGAGGGAAATGATAATGATTGCTCAGCTTATACAACATGACGCTATTATGAATGAATGAAAAGCAAGATTGAAAGCAAGCGTGGAAGGGGAAGGCCAAGAATAAACTACATGAAACAAATAAATGAATAACTATGACTCATACTGTCATTGGCATTGGTATGTCAAGCGAGCGAGGTGTCATACATTTTGCACACCTCACACATGTTTTTGTCTATTCAGTGAATTTCCACCAATGAGCAATACCCTCTCTGATCTATGCTCATGCTCACGATTTAGACTGCCTATAATGCATTCGTACGAACATATACTGTCACAGTACAATGAAATATCATCGTTCGTTAGCCGTAAATCTAGTCGACTACGCGTATATTCGTATCAGCAACCATACGCGCACTTACCCAGTCATGTTCAGACAAGATATGTGAAATTGGATATATTTTAAACACCAGGCACGACACCTACAAATATAATAACCGTAATAATTTAAAAATACATCTTAGGACGATCCGGTAATGATAGTTTTTTATTTTTATCTATTTTTATGAGACAAAAAATTGGACACGAGTCCAGCTTATATTCTATTTTCAAAGTCTAAGTCAAAATATTCTTTGTTCAAATAGGCCTAGCAACAAGCACTATCGAATCATCAGTTATAACATTTTCTAGGGATGGTCAGGAATACACCAGTAAAATTATTAGGATTCTACACGGGCCGGGGCACCGTGTGAACGTAAGATACAAACGTGTCCCGAAAACGAGAGCATTTTACGAGAATGAACTAATCCTTGAATGAAGGAGATAATCGAGAATATCCAATCAAGATTCACGTATTTGTGTACTCAGTATTCGTGTGTCTGTTTGATTTCGATGGAACATTCCGGACGCCTGCGTGCGGTTGCGCGTCTGATTGGTTTACTTCTCGTAGCGCACGATGCTACGACGCAGGAATTCTAACTACTGGGGAGTCTACGCTTCTACGAGCGCTTCGTAGCAGGTGCTACGACTAATTTGTTTTGTTTAGCTAAAGCTACCCTGAGACTAAAACGACACCGTAACTACGGAGAATTAATATGGTACGTGCTTTAAAAACGCTCTCTGTAGCTGAGTATGAGTATCTTATCTAACATCACCTGTACCAGGTGTGGCGTTATATTTATTGCTGTTTGAGCTATAATTTTAATTTTTATTGTCATTAAAATGTTATGGTCAACATATTTAGTAATACCTTTTTAGAATCAACTATTTTCAACAAACAGCTGTATTGTTTTTATAATAGTATATCGTTCCCAATCGTGGAACATCGGCTTATTACAGTCGAATGATTCGTTCAATTCGAATTGCGGTTCTAAGCTGACTGCAATATGTCAGACATACTCGTAGTATTATATCGATAAAAAGGTCTATTATTGATTATAAAGCTGATAAGTTGGCATGTAGGCACTGGGTTGGCAAGACTACCGGAACTATTGAGCCACAAAATTAGCTTATGAAGATACTCGTGTGTAGACTTGTAAGGTACCCGCGTCAATATAGGCATAAATAAGGCACTTGAGACATCGAGAAATAGAGCAAATTAAATCAGTCACCAACTGAATGTTTACTTATTATATTAATTTATTTTAATTATATTAATAAAGACGTAGTGTTACGATCAACCCTATTCAGAAGACTCACCTGAAAACCAGAGCAAGGCTGAAGCCCTGCATATGCTGAGACGAGCACCCATTGCCTAACCCAACTAAATTAAGTATTTTAAGTTTCGTATTCAAGGTATGTTTTAAGTGATCTCTTTGTCAAGCGGTATATTTTGTGTTGGCAATCGATTAAATTGAATTGGAAGATTGTCTGTAAGTACTTACTACAAGTCGGCGCCAAAACGATAAGGCCGGATATCAAGTAGTCAGAGATGACAAGCGTGTAGCTTGGCGGTGGCATGCAAATGAGCGAGTCTATTATATTATATCATATTATAAATTTACTAATAAATAAACTATTCGAAAGTCACGTTGCCTGTAATGTCTTCTAAAAAGGCAAATGCTTAGCGATAAGAGCATCTGTTGTTTCACCTCTGTCACCCAGTTTTCTTAATACCATCTTTATTTATTATTTTGTACCTGTTGTATCTATGAGAGGTGTGCAACTGTGTATATAAAGAGTATTCGTAGTGTTGTACTGTACTTACTCCAAGCAGGCGATAGTCCGATAAGGCCCAATGTCATGTCGTCGGGGATGACAGACGGGTCGTTAGGTGGCGGCAGGCTATCGAGCGAGTAGAGGTCGAGGGAGGGGGTATTTTAAATTATGCGTAGCACTTTGAACTTGAGAGTACGAAGTGCATCCGACAAACATATCTACGATTCGAAATGTCGCAAGAAAGGGTGTAAAGCTTGTTGTTTAACGTCTGTCTCCGCTATTTTTGTTTTTTATTCTTTTGTACCTGCACCTATGAAACGTGTGCAGTAAAAATATTAGTAGTGTTGTACTGTTCTCACTCCAAGCAGGCGCGGGCAAGACCAGGCCTAATGACGGATCGTTCGGCGGTGGCGGGAACACGGGCGAATGAGTACAGTATTTCAAGGAGTTAGTATAGCAGAGTGTGAGCTTTTGTACCTATGAGAGGTGTACAATAAAAGTATTAGCAGGGTTGTACTGTACTCACTCCAAGCAGGCGCCGGCACGATGAGGCCGGATATCATGTCGTCGGAGATGACGGGCGGGTCGGTCGGCGGCGGCGGGCACACGAGCGAGTCGATTATGTCGTCGGTGGCCGCTCGCATCATGCCGGCAAGCTCGGGTGGCTCGGTGCGTGACGACCTGGGCGTGAACAACGTGTTATACTGATTCAAGTAAAGAAGCAATCGCACGAAGCAGTTGAGGTGGATTATAATTGGAAAGTGTTGGCCACTTTCAATGACTCGAAGAATATAGTTCTATCACTCGAATATGACAAGTGTGATAGAGGAGATATTCCATTATTTTTTGCTGTTATTGATTTTCACACCATCATCATAACTTAAGAGTAAGACTAGCCGATGAAGTATGAAGTTTTCTCCACCTTACCCTATCCAGAGCTATTTCCTTGTACGACACGATTGCTATTTTCTCATACATGACTCTGGTTTTCACATACAATAGAAATTAAAAGCTTTTGACTTTCATAACTCTCGCGTCGTGTTCAAAGTCCAGTCTAGTAAAAAAATAAAATAAAGTTATGCTACATATTTCCTATCGGGTAAATGATAATATTGATAATGTATGCACAACTACTTCAGAGTTTTTGTTAATTGATAATCGGCCTGTCTTCTAATACGTTTTCACAATTTCTTCGAATAGATATTGATAGAAGCACCATATTATGTAATATTATACTCCGTAGCCAATGGAAACCAATTACGCTCGGTCAAGTGGCTTGTTTGCGCGTAAAAATACATAATATATAAGCTGTATGCGTGTATTGTAATACAGTTAAGCAGAGTTTTATCTAGTTATATAATCTAGACATTGTATATCCGGAGGAAAACCTCATCCTGGATTTACGGGAACCGATAATGCTATACAACACATTTGTGATGCAAATAAGCACATGTTGAATATTTAATTTTTAAGACCAGCTTTCAACTGGGTGTGTTATATTATCATTGTGATATTATATAAAAGTTTTACGCTGTTAGAACTAAACATTGATCAAACATAGCTAGAAAATGTTTCGTAAAGCTAATCCAAACAAAAAAGTTTGTTAGAACTACGCCAATATTGACTGGACTGCAACGAAGCTTGTCTATACAGCCTCGAGGCTGATAATATTTTGTATAAAACCCAATTTAAAAAAAAAGAACTTCAAATTCATAACCGGTGGATAGTGTTTACTATTTTGATGTAAAACCTATATCTAAGTAAGTTCAGTGCAAGTTAGATAATTCAAAACTTAGGACTTATTAGGTTGATTTTTGTTTGCTACTTCGCATTTGTAACACCCCTGGTTTGCATATTATGTGTCTCTATCTGTCTGTGACATCATGGCTCCTAAATGAATCATACGATTTTTTTTTTAATTAGCTAAAGTCTTGTCTAATGTTTAGTATTAGCATCATATTCTAAATCACGCACTAAATGAGGATCTTACAATAGCCAGCTACTTGTGTTGAGTTTTTTTACACTTTTTAATTTGAAAATACTTTTGATTTTTAATATATGGCAGCCAAGCAAACGAGTCAGAAGTATGCGCCTGTTGATACGTGATACAAGTGCGAAAGTAATGAACCGGATAGAGATCCGTGTCTATCTGTGTTGATTTCATTAAAGTGACGACATTGCGCTTTCACCGCATTGCACATCTCAGTGCATCAGGTTTGCCATCAGAGACTTACGTTTTGCATTGAACATTAGTATGTATTTCGTGCGTTGGTTCTAAGACGATAGCATGGAACGCGTGGATACTAAAACGCAATTTGAAATTGAATCAGAATGCGAAATGTACCTTTGTCATCGGCCCTCAGCATGTGTCGGAGCAATGTTACGTCTCGCAGCCTCACTTGGATATATGCTCAACGGCATCGTTAACACAAACAACATAATTCAATTGTACCAACAATTAACAATCTAAAATGACGCGACGCATAAATGAGACGTCTGGCATTTACCCTGTTATTATTCAACCCACTCGACAGTAAACTATTTATCACACTTTGCCCATTGTGTTGTTCGGAATCGGTACTATAATTCATTCAGCTACTATGTCTTATTCAGTAAGATAAATAAAAATGGGGTGAGACTTGACATCCTAGATTTATCGTTTTGATTGCGTCGAGATAAAAATATGACCAACCTTCTTCATTACGAAGAAAGAACAAAATAATAAAAATAATTAACATTTCGACTTCAAATTCTGAGTTAAAAACCGGCGAGATAATATTTAGACAGTGAGTAAACTTAATAATTAACGGCACAGCCCACATTCAAGAACAAAAGGATCGTCTGAAAACCGGAACGGCTTTATGATATAGCGATAAGATACAACAATAACACCGAGTCGCGAGCGCTTACCTATTCCGAGACGGCGTTTCTTGGAAACCATTAGTTACGTTGGTAATTCAGGCGGGGAGTCTCAATTGCAGGGCGCACAATACCAGCGCCGAGGTGTCACAAGAAAATACTACGCAGAAAGGACGACGTACGAGTAAACTGTAAACGCTGCAGCTATCGCTATCTTTGTCGTTCTAGTGCGTCAAAGCGACAGCGCGCTGAAACATTGTCAAGTGCAACCACGCTTGCAAATGAAGGGCTCCTGTACCGGCTGCTTACGTTATATAAAGGACCGTCGTCTGTGTCTGATTGTACGCGAATAAACAAAGTTTTATTTCGATAGCAATAGGATTATGACGTCCGCTGACGTCGTTCTTAACGACCAGTTAAGGGCACCGTCCAAAGAAAGTAGAATCGATGGCTCATAAACTTTTAATGTCAAAAGTCTGTAAGGAACGTTAAGAACTTATACGGGTTTATTGCAGCCGCCACGATACCCTGCACGATACGAGTGATTGTTTTATAACTGTAGGGCGGCGCAGGGCGCGGTAGGGCATGCAGGCTATGTAGGTCGTAGCGAGCGCTTCGGTAAACTTGTCGCGGCCGCAAAAGGTCAGGTGTATGAGGGCGGGAAATGAACAGCCTTTCCACCCTGCCCCGACTCGCCCTGGCACGCTGCGCCACACTTTAACTTCCGTTTTATTATCCTCGCGACCAGCTTCCTTTTCCACCAGCGCAGTTTAAATATAAAACCTTTTCTCGCGCAATTCATATTTGAGAGGTTTCTTCCGAGTTGGGGAGGCAATTTTTGTCTATTTGTCCAGTTGCGAACTAAAATGCAATTTGCATTTACCGCCGACAAGTATATAAAGGGAAATTATCTGGCACGGACTTTGCAATGTTATGGGAAATTAGTTTTTTTATTAGTCTTTATTTTAAATAAAGTTCGAAGTGAACATGAGCAGTGAAATTATGAAACTTTGTATTCCAAAAGCCAGCTGAGCATTTCGTTTGGGAATGCCAGTTGTTTTCAATGCGAGACGTTTTGAAATGACGGCGGAACGTGATCGGTGTTCCTGATTAATGGACTGTAACTCGACGACGAACAGCCAGCCGCGCGAGAATCAAAAAGTAAATGGTCTCGTATTCAGAGACACAGTAAACATACCTCATCATCATGACGAGAGAGAGTTCCTCTTGCAATACGCTCTCCAGGTACATCATATCTAGGTCAGATACGATCGCTCCGTTGATCACCATTATCTCGTCGCCTTTGATTATACCTGACACAACAAGAGTTCTATAAACTGCACGGTTTATTTTCAACTTTCTTCGCTAATGGGAACAGCTTGGGGCATTAGCTATTGAATTAGAAAGCTAGTAAAGTGTTATTCGACTTTAAGTGATAGCGAAGTTTTTATTTTACAACTGTAATAGTATGATTTTTAAGTAATAACTAATAAAATTAACAATACAGTTAGCACACACGGTCCGTATGACATGCAGAATGTATATATTTTCCTTCCACGCTACGGATATTTAATATGATAGTTTGTCTGTAATTATAGCCCGAAGTTTGTTTCTGCACTAGTTTCATAATGATGAACGAGTGCTGGCAACACTGTTGTGGCATGATAAAGTCCCCAAAGACAACTGTGGTGAAGTATGTTAACTATTTTTCGGGGATAATCTAAAAGTTTTGTTGAAGTAGTCGTGTGTTGCCAAAACTTTCCTTTTTGAAAATGCATCCAGTGTTGAAAACTTGTTTGCCAAACGTACCTACTTTTAGTATTGTATTATAACGTGTAGTTATTGTAAGAAAGGGTACAATAAAAGTACATTTAGGCCCAAAGTGATTCTACAAATGCTTTCTAACGTTATCATTATATTTTTTATAGATAAATGTAAGAAATGAGACGGTATCTAATTCTTTCAGTCCAATTTCATTAATTACTGTACTCACACTCACATCAAATATTACGGTTAAATTGATATCAGAGTACAGACCGAAATAATAGTTATTTCAGTAGCAAAGTAGCTGTGAGCATCCATTCATCTTTTCCATCGCTATTACTTTCACCCTAAAGGAAAATCTATTCAGCTATTTTGCTATTGAAAACCTCAACTAAGGGTCAATCTGATACTTACATTCGACGTTCCGATTTGATATAAATGAGTTTTGCACGCCGAGGTAATGTTAAAACGCGGATATATTCAAATCAAAGTAGAATGACAGATGAAGGTGTCAGATTGATATTTATAGACATATAGCTTAACAGACGGGTGCTGCGTGTCGCGAGCCCAAGGGGTGTGACGTCATAGGGTATCTGATGAGGAGCGGGGGTAGGACAGTGCTGCCCGTTCCCAGTCCGCTACGCTTTGACAGCCCGGCCACAACTTTGCGCACATTAAGGCGAGGCAAGCGTTTTAACTGTTCATTGCACCGTCGCGTAGCTCACTACGGTTAGTGAGGATCGCACGCAATGTATTAGAAAAACGTGGCCGCTCACCGTGCCCCGAACGCTATTACGCATGTACCGTTTGAATAAAGCACTACGTTTATTCCCAGTACTCCCGCAGAAGTAGTTCCGCGATGGAACTGGTGAAGCTAGTGAGACTTTTTCCCCCAATAGCTCCGTTCCCAATGTACGGTTCTGGCGCTTCGCCGGCCGCTACCGTGGCATGCTCGCTTCACTCGCTGGCCCGCGCGCTGTAGGGAAACGGTTCTACTAACACTCCCCTTTGCTTCTCTCGTCGTCGTACCTATCTACCTCTTTGTGCCGGGAAAAAAGTCTCATCAGTTCCACTGCGGAACTTCTTCCACGGAACTACAGGGAATGAACTAAGCATTACTATAGTCGAACAAACAGTTGTGGTAACTGACCGTTTTGCATAGCCACGCTCTTATCTTCGACGCGGCTGACGTAGCAGCACAGCTCGTCCTGTCGCTCGGCGTTCTCGATCAGTTCAGCCTCCACGCTGAAGCCCCACATCTGTTCCAGCGTGTTCCTTTGCAGCTCCACTTGGTACAGGATCTTGGCGCACACCTCCACCACCTCGTGAGTGTGCAGCTAAATAAAAGAAATGCGGTAATTAATCCAGTCGATATGTCAAACAAAGTTATGGGTAGCTGGGAAGTATTCCTAGGTTATTTGGGGATACACTAGGAAGACTATCCTAGGTTGGACACCTTTTGGACTGTGTTAACTTGGGGGGAAAAATCCGTTTTCAGTTTTTCGCTTGTATCTTTAAAACTAAGGACATTTTTTTATGGCATTGTTTAATTTGTATATTATACACATTAAAGGGATTCCTTGATTCTGTCAACCACACCCCCTGTGTAAAAGACACAATACTCTTCTGGAACTTTCTTACTAATTTCGATAAATATCTGCTTAGTGAAGTTTTATTCATATTTCCCTACGTGAGAGTTAATGTGAGGTAAAATACCATCATTTTAATTAGATATGTTTTGTTTTAGTACGTTGACTAAAAAACGATAGGCGAAAGGCTGTAGCAGGATAGCCTAGGAAAAACTGCCCCCAGCGATTTTGGGCCGAAACTGTAATCATACGATGCCTTTTGGGGAGGTTATATTCTGCACAAAGTTTCATCCCTCAGTTACGCCCTGGGGGTGAAAAACATCCGATTAACCCCAAAACTGTTTTATTTATTTTTTCCTAAACTATGAAAGTGACGAATTTCAAATTTTGTACAAATATTAATAATACTAAAAGCTATTTTAAAAAAAATATGAACCCCGTAACCATTTAAATTCTTGTAAAAAAAAACAAAAATGAAAAAGAATCACCCTGTATATGAAGTTTGGGTCATGGTACCCACACCATGTTTTTTCCAAAAATGAACCAATTTATATTCTACATTATACAAAAGTTTCATGGATCTACTCCAGAAGGAATATTGCGAAATTAATATGTATTGGCTCTCAGGTGCGTACTATTTATTGAACTTCTACTAAGAGCCTTGCATTAGTAATAAACAATGGCTTGCGATCGGACCGTTGCTAGTACCCGATTTGAAAAAGGTGGGGATAAAGAAAGAAGTATGAATCAAACTCATTTGTATTTATAATAACATTTTTCTCTTTCCTATTATGGTAATAATTAACATAGCTTCGTGTATTTACATGTTACAAGTAAGTTTTTAGGTAGAAAACAATTATTAATTAATCTTCATCACTGTCTTCGTTAATAACTGTCAAATTGTCTAAGTAATTATCAAATATGTTAGTCAGAATTTCGGCTGGTTTTATAATTTTTGATTTATATCTCGCATTGGATAAGTAATATATTATTGAAGCTATATGCGAGCAGCAACCTGCAGTTCGGTTTCCGTTGGGGCAAGTACAAAAGTGATCGCTTATACCTTCATAGTCGTTTTTATTGGGCACATAACGTATGAAAATATGATATGTTTTTATATTTATATGTCGCGACTTTATGTGTATTCTTAGAATATCGTGTTCTTTTGAAAATTCAATATTAATCGACCCATCAGCATTTTGCAACTCTGCTAAGTAGCATATTGACTGCTTTAATTGATACGAACCTCCAAAGAATATTTGTAAATCATTGTTTATTACTAATGCAAGGCTCTTAGTAGAAGTTCAATAAATAGTACGCACCTGAGAGCCAATACATATTAATTTCGCAATGTTCCTTCTGGAGTAGATCCATGAAATTTTTGTATAATGTAGAATATAAATTGGTTCATTTTTGGAAAAAAAATGGTGTGGGTACCATGAGCCAAACTTCATATACAGGGTGATTCTTTTTCATTTTTGTTTTTTTTTACAAGAATTTAAATGGTTACGGGGTTCATATTTTTTTTTTAAATAGCTTTTAGTATTATTAATATTTGTACAAAATTTGAAATTCGTCACTTTCATAGTTTAGGAAAAAATAATTAAAACAGTTTTGGGGTTAATCGGATGTTTTTCACCCCCAGGGCGTAACTGAGGGATAAAACTTTGTGCAGAATATAACCTCCCCAAAAGGCATCGTTTGATTACAGTTTCGGCCCAAAATCGCTGGGGGCAGTTTTTCCTAGGCTATCCTGCTACAGCCTTTGGATTTATTATGTATCGGCTTTAATCAGAACAATAATAAAGTAAATAATCATTTAGAAATTAGCCCTTATTGTTTCCTCGTCTGCTCTGCACGGATTTCGTGATATTTTGGAATGCACGCGCTTAACAATAGTTAAAAGTGACGAGAATCTACGGGAAATCAGGCCTCAATTTATGATTACCATTAAAAACTTTTTTAAAATACATTAAGATTTGAAAATATGTACGCTTTTGACACAGGTTGATTCTGGGATCGTGATCATCATCAGTTTTTCCGACTAGGTGTCTGTTAGCCATTAAAAAGGACTTTTTAAAGAAAATAAACCGACTTCAATGGGGGACGCCGGTGAGAGATTATTATACTTAGATGGTGCACTCTTAGATGCCATACAATAAAATAAAAATGGCTATAAGTATGTTTATAATGGTAGAAGACTTAGTACCCTCAATAATTCCTCATGGAATCCTCCGTCATAACTCAAGCTTGACAAAAATGTGTCTTGAAAACCTAGCTTGCTTGACAAACAAAACGAAGAGAACAAATTGCCAAACGCGAACTACGCGTCGTTGAAGAGTTCCGTTCTGATCATCATCAGCAGTTCCACTTCATCAAATGTCACTTTTTTGAATGAAAATGCTTGACTAGTTCACGAAAATACTAAAATCACTATTTGTCTGCCTTTCACATTTGAGGAGTTTCCTCGATTCCTAATGGATCCCATCATCAGAACTCGAGCATGAAAAAAATTAATCGTGAAAATAGAACTTGCTTAACAAACGCAGCTAGAAGGACAAATCGCCAAACGTGAACTTTTCGTCGTTGAAGAGTTCTGTTCTGATCATCATCAGCAGTTACACTTCATCAAATGTCACATTTTTGTATGATAATGCTCGATTTGTTGATAAAAACACAAAAATCACTATATGTTTGCCTTTAAGATTTGAGGACTTCCCTCAATTCCTCATGGATCTCATCATCAGAACTGCGTTTAAAAAAAAAACGGAACCAACTTGGATATATATACTAACAATCATAAAAATAATTTAAGAGTAACAAACATTAAAAAAAAAACATACAACCGAAATGATACCTCCTCTTTTGAAATCTCGAAGTCGGTTAAAAAGTAGAGACACGAAACACACGCATTTCATGTTTAATTTATTTTGATGACAAAAATGCAATATCTCAAAAACATGGTTGCCCTACTCTCTTTGACGGAAAGTATGGGCAGCTGACAGTGTGGTAGGGTAATGAAGTTGTACGAAAATGTATTATTTTCTACTAAAGTATGAAAAAAAGCGAATTATTTGAATTATAATTATAAAGCTTCATACCAACTTTAATGTGGTCTACTTTGATTTCTTGACTATGTAAAATCATTCTGGATCAAGACCTCAAAATCATATATGTATTTACCCTCAAACGCCTACAGATCATTATATGATAAGTAGTATAAGCAAAAATATATTTATGTTATATAAGAATTGTATATTAAAAACTAACCTATTGAGTATTAAGGTGTCAAACACTGGAACGTTTACCTTAGCTAACTTATGTCAAAATCCGACAATCAACTTGGGCTGTTGACCGAAACAACGAAATAGACACGACCGCATAAAGTTCTAGTGGAAAAACAATACCTTTTCCAGAATATATATCATAAAGACTTGGAAAAAATGTTGGTAAAATTATTTATATATAGATAATTATTTCAGTTACGATTGTAGTAGCGCTACGAAATTGAAGGCAGAGAAATTGTCACGCGAAAAACTTGACATCTCTCCTGCGGCAGTCGGATAAAAAAAAGGCGGGCGTTTTTTTAGGGAGCTTGCCGTTTGGACATTTTCCTTAATTATACTTTTATCATTAATCTGCGGACGTGTTTCGAATTTTATTCTCTTCATTAATTACTAGGAGGACATTAAGGTTACACATAAATCGTTATAATTTCACTAATTCCTAAGAATACCTAATCTAGATAAACATCAAAGCATTAGCTAAAAAATTTAAAAGTAATATATATATAAGTATTTCACGTTTTCTTCCACGGTGTTCGAGTTGCGAAATGCTATGTGTGTCTCATATCTGTTCATTTTCAGAAATAAGTATATATCCAATTAGCGTGAGTTAAAAAAGTTAATCAATAGCAGTTGTGTCGATAATCAAGCATGTAAATTTAAGAAAACTGAACCATTCTCACGTTTTTATGGTGTCCGTCTGTCCTCGGCTTAGCTCAGTAGCCGTAACTACTAGAAATCAGTAATAAAAAACCGGCCAAGAGCGTGTCGGGCCACGCTCAGTGTAGGGTTCCGTAGTTTTCCGTCCGTCACATTTTTTTTCTTTTTTTGAAAAAATTACAAAAACTATTCAACCTATCAAGTTCAAAATAATTTTCCTACAAAGTTTTTATAAAGTTCTACTTTTGAGATTTTTTCATATTTTTAAAACTTATGGTTCAAAAGTTAGAGGGGGGGGGGACACATTTTTTTTTACTTCTGGAGCGATTATTTCCGAAAATATTAACATTATCAAAAAATGATCCTAGTAAACCCCTATTTATTTTTAAATACCTATCTAACAATATATCACACGTTAGGGTTAAAATGAAAAAAAAAATCACTCCCCACTTTACGTATAGGGGAGGTACCCTAATAAAATATTTTTTTCCACTTTTTATTTTACCACTTTGTCGGCGTAATTGATATACATATTAGTACCAAATTTCAGCTTTCTAGTGCTAACGGTCACTGAGATTATCCGCGGACGGACGGACAGACGGACGGACAGACATGGCGAAACTATAAGGGTTCCTAGTTGACTACGGAACCCTAAAAATCTTAAATGTATTTTTTTAGACTACCTTCCCTTCATGTAAAGTTGCGATGCATTTTTTTCTTGCCTAACCCATGGTGTTGTGGTTAGACAGTTTATTAAAAATGTATTTATATAGGTTTTTGTAGGATTTTTTGTGAAAATTCCCACTTACCGGTTTATGATGGGTTGCATCAACTTACGATTACAGACCGATCAATGTTAAATATGGCGTCGGTGGCTGTCATCCCATAGAAAATTGATAAACTAGCCATACAATCTGATTTTAATGAAAACCGCTTACATTAAAGACGGTTCGGTGCAACCACCCTTTAGTCTATAATGTACCTACTCATGTTATATGTATTTCAAAACACATAACAAAATTGGCTTGTTCAATAAAATGCGTCAAAAGAACGACAAATAAAAGACCGGCTCGATTCCGAACTAGTCCGGCTCGAGTATCTGCGAAGTAGGTACTAAATGGGCGGACCATAAAGATGGGACCCGGTGACAGTCAGCGGCAGTGAAATGTGAATGCGGGATAAAGTCATGATTACACAGGAGATAAAGTGACGGCCCTGACGCACGGGGTCAGGGTAAAATTGATGCGCGGATTTTAGTCCGCTTCAGACGAATAGGTGAAGCGGATTCACTCCTGTGTATCTATCAGAGCGATGAGTGGAAAATTTATCAAATGCTGATGTGTATAGGATCCCGGATGAGACTATAGGTGAATGAAAATAAATAAGTTTATTTAGGGAAAAACGATACATAATCTTACTAGCATATGTGAAGCTAAGTTTCATGAAATATTAAACTGGAAATTGCCCGCCTGTAATTACACTGTGTAGATCAACAGGTGTTGAAAAAATTCTACGTAATCATCTAATAAAACAATGATTTCCAGAAAAACCCCAAACTTGATTGGCGTAGGAAAAAGCTTTTCCTTTTTAGAATCCTGAGCACTACATAATTCTAAATTATGTTTAAGAAAAAGTGTTCCCGGTGTCATTTCCGGTTATATTATATCTTATTTTAATACTCTTCGCATAATATGCTGTTCTAAAATAGAAAGCGTAAAATATATTGAAGATGGCACCTTCAATTCAAAGAAAAAAAGGAAGAGGTAAACTTTGATTACACAATAACGTTTATTTGTATGAGTGACTACTCATTCTACAATAAATTCATCTTTTCCAATTATCACGAAGATAGAGAAAAAAACTGCTATAGAAATCTGCCAAACACCTTCAATACCCTTTTTAAAACTTGGTTCAAAAATATACCTACAGTACGATGTATTGGGTCGTGTGATGTATTTCCCCGAGGATTGGCCCGTCCCCAAAACCTCAGATGGAAAAATTTAAAACTCCCTACACAAAATGTTTCAGAGAAAACGCTTTAGCAACGTCACGTGGATATTTATTTACTACATAGATAAATATTTTACATGCTTACTTCCGCAAAAAATAAAGATACACACTAGTGACCGGATAAACCGTGTCATGTCGGACCTTAATCAAAGTAAACCCGGCGCACTCGGTACGAACATACGCATAAGGGTCAAAAGAATTCCTTTATCCTTCTGTTTAAAATTTCAATATCAGAGAGCCTATCTGTGATTGATTATTCGTAGCCGTGCCTACAATCCGGGCGCCCATTTCGATGTACCTTGAGTTATGGTGTGATTAATGTGCCCTATTTATGCAGACGGCTTTTCCGTGTCCGCGCAAAAAAAATTAGAGAAACCCCGATCTACGCTACATTAATTCTTTTTTCAGAATCTACGCTGTATTTTCGCAGAGACGATTATTTGGATACGAGCTTGGGCCACTATCGTGAGCCACGTTTATAGAATGTGAATAAAATCAACGCGTAAATAGATATACGTGCTGTCAGACCGTACTCAAGCGAATCTCGGCAACAAAACACTTTTATATATTTTTTACATTCGCATTTAAGGCTGCTTTCGGAGAGTTCGAGCTAATTAAAATAAACTCGACGCACTCCGTCACGTCTTGTAATTTAATTTGTTGCGCGTAATCGAGTAACAAGTCACTGTGGCAAGTAATCTACGGGGTTTTTAAGCCAGCGTTCATGAATGTTGTATTGGGCCGACACGGGTTGCAGCTGTATCATTAACATAATTACTCCCCTTGTTTGGAGAACGGGAATGCCCTAGGGACGCAAGTTAATCTTTTCTTACTGATACATCGTTACTTTTAAAGCATTCCTCTAAAATCTTATATCACCTTCTGAGCTTGATTATTTTTACCTAAATTTCGTAAGTTTTTATTTTGTTGTATTTTTAGTGATTTGAAAGTTTGTAATAAAATTTGTGTTATAGGTAATAGATTTCAGAGCTCCGTAATAAATTGTTTTATACATTTTACAGTGCCTTTTCTGTTTCAGAAATTGAACAACGAGAAACCTATTTAGTAATCAAACATTGCTTTATATTTCTTCACTCCAAGAATATGAGAAACCCCGCTGATACTTGACAAACTGAACTAGATTAAAAAAAATGAGGTTCTTAATTAATTCGGCATTTATCAAAATATCCGTGTTTACGACAAAATATATGTTTAAACATTTCAAACAACATCAATATCTTATCAAATGCATTTACTTAATATACCTTTAACTGCCAGTAAAAAAAATAAAAATTTACGTCCTAATTCCAACATGAATTCCAGGCCTCGTCACTGTCAGTGTCAATTATTTCGTACCGAACGGGATGAAAAACGAGCTAGTCGTATCGTAACCCGAAAAGGTTCTTTTTCCCAAAAAATGAAGCCCTGACACATTGGACTTGCAACAAAACAAAGCTTCAAATTCCTGTTTTAAAATGAATCGTAGCAGAGAGGTGAGCGTATGCAGGCAGCTCCGGAGCTTCCGGCGTTGTAAAACGATCTTATTTTCGTGTGCCTCTAGAAATGCAAGATTTCCTACCTGAAAATTATTTGCGTACTCACGTAAGTCTCAATGAGGTCGCTGCGATGCGGCACGAAGTAATTGTGATCCTCCATGTCTCGGCGTTTCTTCACTCTGACGAAGTGTTCGAGGGCGTTTAGAGAGCGGCGGGCGCAGGCGGCCGCTAGGAACTCCTCTACAGTCATGCCTTCGCGGACCCCGACGGTTGCGGTCGTGCCCTCTGGTAAGGACACCCTGACCGCAGCTTCGCTTTCCTCGCGTGACATCTGCCATGAATACGTAAGGTTATACGTAGGTAAACACGCACAAATGATCCGAACATGACGTGGCATTTTTGACGTTCATTGGCCTGACAGCGTTCAGTCGTTATCGATAACGAGCGTGGTTGAAATGGAGCTCATGATGCCTGCATTTTTTTTCGTTATTTATTAAATGTTGATTTTAATCAGTAAATACGTTTCGGGAAATTGTTAAAATAAAACAAGTAAAGCCAGGCTTGCGATTTCAGAATATTAGTCTTTTTTTTTATGTTCATTTTACTCAGTAAATAAGTTTCGTGGATTTGTTACAATAAAACATCATGGGTCAGTCTTGCGAATTCGTACTCAAAAATTCATGAAGAACCAAAACCATCATGAAATAATAGTATCAAAATACGTTGGTTGGATAACATTAACATCACTATGACAGAAAAAAAGCATTTAAAACGTGGTAAGTTGGCAGAGTTGTTTTTCACGAAGGCTACGACCCCAACGTAATATTGCAAATCACGTAGCAAAGAAGAGTTGCAGGGTATTACTTTTCGTAGTCCAAAGTAACTACTACAGCGCTTTATCGCTGAGATTAAATAGAAAGTTATTCCTTGTAAATCTAGAAATTTTTCAGTAAGTCTCTGACTACTGCATAAAACGACTAATTAACATAAATACCAGCATGGTAACAGTGACATTACAGAAAACAGAAAATAAAAAAAATACTAAACTTTTTGCACTTGTAAGTCCACGGCAAAGACCTTCCACCTTTCCATTTTGAACGAGATTAGGTGCAATTTGTTGTACGGGTAGAAACAAGGGCGAGTTACCTAATGACAGGCAGTCAGGGGCAAGCGGCGGCGAGTAATAGTCTGTTTTCGTGACGGCCGGTATTAGGCCTCGCCAACTCAACGCCCAACAGATTTTTCGGTAGGTGGATATTTTCACGATTCTCCGTACGAAAATGCCCGCAACACTTGTATTTGCGCTCCTTTTCCGCGTTGTTTTTTTTCAGCCGTTTGTAGTGTCCGGGTAACGTAATTAGGAAGCGGCAGAGAGCAAAATTAACGAAGTTGTTTAATTTTTGGAGTCAAATTTAACTTTGCCTTTTCATGCTCATCAAGTAAACAAATAGAGAACCTTATCTCCAAGGTATTGTCATTTCTTAGACAACATTTTAAACATTGTTAGTACCTATAAAGTTTCATTAAACTACCAACCAATACCAACCAACCAATTGTTGTACCAATTGTTATTAGAAACATTGTTCTAATTCAACTTTTTGACCAAAATATTCAGTTGAGATTGGTAGTTAATTATGTACCAAGAAAATATAATGCAAGAATAACTAATATTAAAACTAACTTTCTGAAATAGGCCCTTAAGGCACAATGCCTTAAGGGCCTGACTGAGGATGCTGCCGGCATTTCCTTGCTGTATCGCAATCCTGATTGCGTTGTGCCAGTCGCCGGCTCTTTGGTCATCAGTTATGTCAACCAGACGCTTGTAGTTCGTTGAACTGTTAATACGCACCTGCATCGACCTGCGGCTGGAGCCGGAGTTGGACCGCGACAAGTTCGGCGCCCTGCGCTTGGTAGCCCCGCGGCCAGCCAGCAAATTGTTCAGCAGCGACGGCGACCGCGCACAGATGAACGCGTGGAAAGATGACACCGTGAACACGCCCAGCTTGTTGAGCGTGCTCTTCGTGCCGCGAGACACGTGCGTGAGCAATGACTGTGAACAAGCACGGCACTCAGCAACCAACTCACTAATTAGAAGAGGAAAATGAGCAGGATTTGCCCGTGAGTAAGATAAAAAGTATCCCACTCCTTATCTAAGTAGCGCGGAGATTTACGACGATATAACCATTTATAAAAAATCGGTCAAGAGTCTGTCGGATCATGCTCAGTGTAGGGTTCAATTAAAAAAATCAATAACAAGCAAAAGGGAACACATTTGCAGCGTTTCATACGTCTTTTACTAAATGTTTAATAAAGACCTCTATTCATTTTGAAAGACCTATCCAGTAACAACCCACACTATAGGGTTTAAGCAGAAATAAAATTCATCCCCACTTTCCCTGTAGGTACCCTTAATTTTTTTTTTTTTTTTTAGATTTATAGATTGATATATCCATACGAAATTGCAGCTTTTTAGCACTAACAATCACAGAGCAAAACCTCGGACAGACAGACGGACAGACCGACATACAGACGTACGGTCATGGCGAAACTATAAGGGTTCCTAGTTGACTACGGAATACTAAAAACGACCGTGGTAAATGACGGCTTTCCGATATGTATCTTTTAATTTTCATTCTACTCCGGACTTCATTACTTCTCTCCACACTTTACGAATTATTCGACCTACTGCTAAATGTAAGCCTCCTTCAATATTCTACCTAGCCCGTTTTATTACTTAAGAAATATCATATAATAACGTTAATTTGTTACACGTGTTCTGAGTCGACAAGGAAATATGCCTTCAAGACTCAAGTTCCTATTCCTATGAATAAGTTCCCATGAACGGCGAATTGTCAATATGCCCAATATGCCTATAGGGAAAAATAGTCAAGGTAGTGAAATACATATTTGCCGTTAACTATTCCCAAACCTAAGCCACTTCAGACATTTACACTTACATTTACACTTTAGACATTTTTGGTATAATCATGAACAAAATCAACATCCGTCTGTAAAATGGTAAGCTGTGTTCAAATCTGATCGTATGGAATGTTTGACGAGTTTCTATGGGATGACAGATGCTGCCGTCATATTCATCCTTGATCGGTCTCTGTAATAGGTCCTAGGAAAAAGTTTGCTGTAAAAATCTAGACGTGAAAAATGTATATTGTACTCGTATAGTCTAAGAGCCCACGACACGTCTTAAAACTTGTCTAATTGATGTAAAATAAATCACATTACATATTTTTGTCTCAGCATAAAAGCCATATGTATGTGTACGGTCGAGGAATTTGAATGTTTGTCACTTTTGAACTCTATTCCAATGAAATAGAGTCTAAAAGTGACAAACATTCAAATTCCTAGTCTGTACATTCTACAAAACTACGCAACCCTAAACTCGGAGATGTATCGTATGAGCAAATGTAATAATCCAAGTGAATGTGATTAAAAATTCCATATCGATGGGGAAACTGTAATATCGTGAGAGCCATAATGTCAATATGATTTTAATTTCGAAGTACGGCGTTGATTTCAGACTATATTAGCATTGGCTGTATTGGTTTAATCGGTTACATACCTATGTGGAAATGTACGAGTAGATAACATTTAACTTTATAAATACTAATTGTAATTCTTACAGAAAAATCGACACCAACCTAAACACCTAGAATCAAAAAACGTACTTTTCCGTCTTGGTACAATTTCTGAAAGGAAATTTATATCACTATAATAGGAATATCCGCTGGTCAAACCTAATTTGACACGAAAAGAGGAGCGTTTTCGCATTATATCATATCTGGCATCATTATTGTGAAAGAAAACGTCATATGTGTAGTGACAAAGGTCGCCGTATAACAGTTTCCGAAGCCCGCGCCCAGGAACTGTCGAATTTGACAGCAAACCTATTAAATTTCCCCTCAGCTGTCAACTTGAACAAATCACTGGTTTATTTGGTTCGATGACATGGACTGGGCGGCGCGTGATAAAACATTGCAGGTCATACCTATTAGAAATATACCCGTTTAGGCAAAATTTCAATATTAAATATGTTTCGAGTATTATCATTTACGAGGGAATAGAACGATACAAGTTCGGAAAGTAAATATTTCCCAATTAGAGCATTTAACACAGGAGACCCCATTAAAATATACTTACCCCTCTGCCAAAATATAGGCACAATGTTCACAATGTTATTAAAAACTACTTCATCAATAGATTATTACTGTATGCATATTTTGCTTTATTTATAATTATATGCGCAGTTAAAGTTTTAATTAAAATCGAACAAGTCGATTTAAATACATCGAATTGAACCTCTTTGTTGAAAGGCGGTTGGCATTTAATGTACCTGGTTGCTACATAACTGAAGTTGATGAAAAGTACATCTTTGCAAATTTGTTTGCTATAAAACCTTTGTTTGACCAAATCAACCTTAACGCTGAAGATTATATTATTTATAAATTATTTTCTTAAAAAATTGCTCTGTAGATCGTGTGGTGCCGGGTTAGAATAGCACCACCCCCTTACTTCCCTTGAGTGTGGTCTTGTAAAAGTCGACTAATATGGGAACCAGGTTGAAGTGTGTTGTGGGCGATGTGCTAGCAACCTGTCACTGCCATATCACGTTTTTTCCATCAATCTATAAACCTACAATAGCTAAAAGTGGCACTGAAAATTATTTTTCGTGTACTCTGCCTACCTTTTTTGAAAATATTGGCGTGAGTCTATGTATGTATGTATGTCTAAACAATAGTGTATCTAAAATAATCTAGTATTATAATAACTGTCAACTTAAAAAAGTTGAAAAACCCCCGACATTTTCATTTCACACTTCGATATCCCAAAAACGGCTGAACCGATTTTAATAGAGCATGTCTAAGAGCCATTGCTGGAAAATCTGCTTTCAAATAAAAAAAACAGCATTCAATTCGGTTCGCCCGTTTAAGAGCTACGATGCCACAGACAGACACACAGATATACATGTTAAATATGTAACACACCTCTTTTGCGTTCCGCGTCGAGGTTAAAAACATGCTTCAGCATACAATGAAAGAGGATGTTGAATTGAAATTTAATATGATTTAAACTTTATTTAATCAAGCTCCGGGCCTCGCATCTTGTCATTTTCAGAAAATATTAAACATGATTACGTTCACGTTTTAACATTTTGCATGAGTACTCTTGTTTAAATAGCTATTACATCAAGCTTTCGAGCCATTCCAGTATTAGCGAGGGCGGTTGGACAATTCCAAAATGCCAACGCCAACGTTGCGAGTAATCAATACCTTGCGCCAAATTACATCGCATCGCGCGCGGGGTCAAATTTGTATTGACCAAACTAGATTCAACAGGCTACTTTCCTATATAAAAATGGCAAAAACGGAACCCGTATAGATTCGTCATGTCTGTCCGTCCGTCCGTATGCCACAGCCGATTTACTGGAGACTATGAACACTATAATTATGAAATTTTGTAGGAAGATGTATTCTATGAACCGCTTTAGAAATATGATGTAAAATTATAAAAAATAAAGATTAAACTGCGGGGGCCCATACAAGTAACGGGGGTTAAAAATCTTTTTTCAATGCACATAGGCTTGTGGGGTATTTATGGATAGGCCTTCAAAAATTATATGGAGGTTTTTAAAAAACTTTTCCATTTAAGTCAACCGTTGGTGAGATATTAGCTGTCAAAGTCGTAAAAAGTGTCCCCCCCCTCTAATTTCCAAACTACGAAGTTAAACATTGTGAAAAAAATCAAGTTGATTTACATTAATAAATACTTTCAAAGCCTTTTGGTTTGAACACGATACGTCTAACGGTTTTTGAGTTATTGTTGAAAAACTGTCTTGCCCAAACAAAAAGGAGTAAGTGCCGTGAGTTCCCTATGTTTTAGTGTGTTCCCTATGTCTATATAGTTGTTAATGTAGATTAGGAGGTGTTGGTATACGGAACCCTTCTTTGTGCGTGATCCGACACGCACTTGCCCGATTTTTTATAACAAATTTTAGAGAGAATCAAATGTATGCATGGGGACTAAAATTACTACAATTAGAGTAGGTACAATTAAAATTAAAGATATAATGATAAAACCACCACCACCATATCAGCCAAAGAACGTCCACTGCTGGACATAGGCCTCCCCCATATTCACTAATGATAAAACGGCTCATGCTAATTGACACAGAACTATGACTTCACAAATTCCTATCCGTCCTGACCGTTACATGGAAAAATAAGTAAATTGCTGCTCTGGTCTTGAAATACTTTCTCGAATAATGGAACTCTGTATTTTTTACTGAACGATAGAAACATTATG
This sequence comes from Notocelia uddmanniana, assembly GCA_905163555.1. Taxonomy (NCBI): domain Eukaryota; kingdom Metazoa; phylum Arthropoda; class Insecta; order Lepidoptera; family Tortricidae; genus Notocelia; species Notocelia uddmanniana. Next base: position 25,310,458 of record LR991058.1, on the reverse strand, counting down.
GCATCTTCGTAGTTATGCGTATTTTATTTATTTTTTGGAATTTATAATGCATTGTAGTAATTTATTGGTTTACTAACCCTTTAAAGTGACTTCGTGTTATAAGTTTTATTATCATTATCAGGCTACTACCTAATTTACTCGTAGCTAAATTGTGCTATACTTTCCCTAAATTATCTTATGTATTTATAAATACAATACAACATTTAAAAAAAAAGGGAAAAATAAAAATGTGCTCCGCGCTCATTTTTGTTTCGCTAGCAGACATTACTGCTTAATACTATATTTAATACAGTAGATAAATAAATAAATAATAATAAATAAATATTAGGGAGCATTTTTTACACAAATCGAACTAGTCCCACAGTAAGCTCAATAAGGCTTGTGTTATGGGTACTAGACGACGATATATTTAATAGATATATACTTAAATACATAGAAAACGTCCAAGTCTCAGGAACAAATGTCTCTGCTCACCACAGAAACAAATACCCTTACCGGGAATCGAACCCGGGACCTCTAGCTTCGGAGGCAATGACACTACCAACTAGGCTAAACAGGCCGACATGATAGATGCTTTATTCTACACAATAATTGGTGGTAATAACAATATACATATCATGAATGTCACACCAATTATAGTCATGATGTCACTCAATATTAAAGTACTAAAGCGGACTTATCTATCTAATACTAATAGTAATATACTAACCAATTATCGGAACCACAGACCGTACCTACATTTAACTAGACTTCACATACACAATTTTATGTTACGTTCGGTATAGCCAAAAACTTTCATTTGGTTGACAAGCCCTGTCAAACTGCCCTGTTATTCACAGACCGACTCGTCCTCACCTGTCACCTCACACCTCACCCGGTTATATATGGAAACTGTCAAATGTCATTAGTCAAATTTTGACAGATTCCACAAACTATAAACAGGTGAGGTGAGGACGAGTCGGTTTGTGAATAATACCCCTGTATAGAAATTTACCCTTATTACAATGTGCATAAAGTGCACGAATAGTCAGTTATCTGTGTTGGCGATGGTACGTGCGTATTTTTGACTACCAGCTGTGACAATACGACATATGGTAGGTATATAGGTCGACGGTATCAAAGTTGTTTAGATTAGTAGTGACATTTGATCACTACTAATCATATCATAGATGTTGTGTTCTGCTCTTTGAACCTAGGTTTATTATTATTAGCGTACGGCCTCAGTGCCCGATATGCTGCGAGCTTGAGGGCAGCGGCGGGGGGTTTTGCATATATATCAATATACGTATGTTTTACATGGATACTGCACGCCCTGCCCTCCTGCACGCTCAAGCGGCGCATGCACATAGGCTGCATACTTATGCTCACGAGGATATGAGAACCTAAATAAAATAGACAAATTTCAAATCACACTTGTTCCCCTCAATCAATTTAAGAGTAGCGTTCTTGTCGGTGGAGGCAGTGGACCCATCATCAGCCATTTCTGTCCTCTGCTGTTTACTTTATTTTCTGCTGTCACGCAGCCCTAACTTTCTCCTTTGATTTTGGACGAATTAAGAAAATATATTTTGGCCTGTTAGCTAGATAGAAAATATTACTAAAATTATCGTTTATCTTAGAAGTAAATTGGTACGCACCTTTGGGTTGGGCAGCTCGCCACTTTGTAGACTAGCCATGTAGCACCTCAGCCGGAACTGTTCACAATGCAAACGCTCCAGGTTCTCCTCCCACTGCAGCATCTGCACCGCGAGCTGCGCCCGAGTCTCCGGGTCCGAGACTACAGACTGCTGCAAGTCAGCCATGTGCTTCAGTTTGTGATCCTGTTCAAAACAGTCCTGTTTATTTGACGTCATAGAAAAATCACAATTGCATCGTAAAAATGGTTCTGTAAAACAGGGTTTATACCCTGCCCCCTTTTGGCCCTTATGGGCCGCTCGAGGCGGGGATCGCCGAGCGGAATCGAATACGTCCAAGCACGTGGCTGATATTCACAATGCCTACTGATGTATGGAAATGCATCTCAGCAGAACCAGTATAAGCCTGACCCTCCGACTATGCACATAGTTGTCACGAATCTTGAGGTTAAGATATCATAATGATATTAACCTTACGAATGAAGTGACGTGCTCTGTATGCCACGGAACTGATAAAGGTAGTATAACTGACAAAGTCTAGTACATTATGGTCATGTATTGATGACCGTGACTTGTGAGGCATTCCACTGGCTGTCACGACTAGATAACTGGAGCGGTGAACAGGTTAATGATGTATTAAAAATAAGGCGAGTCTAGACAGTGGTAAATATCAGGATATTTGACAACTTGTCATTGGCATTCGCGTGCCAGAGGCGTGTCATTTGGGAATCGGTGAAGTTGAAGCTATTGAAGATAATTTTACACAATTCACTAATTCGAATGCTAAGATAAAGTAAGGTTTAGCATATTTTAATTTTTAGGATCGTAGTTACAAATTCAGTGATTTTACTTCCACTCAACTGTAATGGGTATTATTTTGACTGATTTAGATCGGGTCTGCGATTTCGCTGTTGCCACAATGACTATAAGGGATAAAATTTCATGTTTACGTTTCTCTTAGGTAGTTGGTAGGTTGCTAGTGAGGTGGTTGTAAAACTACGATGTTACATACAAGCAAATTCAACGTCTACAAGGCTGTGTTTGTTTAAAATTTACACTAATGTGTCAACTCAGTTATATTATTAATTTCAAGTTATAATAAGCCCTCCAACTCGTAAGTCATCTAGTAGTCTATTTGCAGAAAAATCTTTGAGGTAGGTTATTATAAAAGAAGCACAGCAATTATATATTTCAATCGTTCAAAGATTAATTCTCACTCTTGGTTTGGCTTAAGGTGAATACGAGTATATTTGTCCACTGTTTTTTGGCGTCCTACTGCACCTGGCATTGATTTGACGCATCGTCCTCGAATCTCACTGAACTAAAAGAACGAAGATCTATTCAAATTATGCAAAACGAGCTAGTTCAATTTATCGTATTAATTATATTGTAATCTTCCGTTCATTTGCGTGATCACTGCTTTTGTCAAACTGACCTTATAGCCACTATCATCACTATCAGTAATTAAAACTTTGGATAACGTTCCTAAGCGATAGGTACCCAAACAGCTGTAACACTTTAGCTAACTTACCTAATAATAATAACTAATCTAAACAATACGATATTTGAAGTTTTGATTACTTTATCAAGTGAAATTATATACCTAAGCAATGTAATAGAAACGCCGCCAAATAAAAACTTGCAATGTCTACCCTGTAACCCTCAATATCTCAAAGTCTAACGATATCCTCAGGCGTGTAGCCTACACTGTCTGACGATAGTGACGATGTAAATGCCCCGTCTGTACAAAGGGCACATTGGATTCGTTCCACGAATAGTTTTCATGTTGAATAAAACTATAAATCATTTTATATTTCTGTTTAGTACGATCATTTTATCTCCAGGCAAGTTTCAGAGCCTCTCGGTTCCACCATATCAGCCGAAGGACGTCCACTGCTGGACATAGGTCTCCCCCAATTTCATGGGGGGTAAATGCCATAATCGCCACGCTTGGCATGCGGGTTGGCGATCGCAGTATCTCCACCGCACTTTAGGAATGCTGCTGCCCATTCCCCGGTGGTCTTGAATGAAATGTACTTATCTATTGCAATTGTGATACGATCAAAAAAATCATATTACCCAGTAATCTGGCACGTACGGTCAGCCGGATCGTTCCTGTTCAGATTTAATTACAGCAGATTTATCTCCGAGCCCGTTGCTACGCAAGATACAAATCTACAATTCCGCTTTCAGATAAATCTTTTAGCCACAGATTTATTTGTTTGCGTGTTGTATAATAATTCTCGGGTAACGTTCTGTACCTTCCGCCTGAAATGGGGCGGAGGTAATGCAGATAAGCTTTACAAAAATATGCATTTTATTATTTTGGTATAGACCCGATATTGGTACGAGGGTGACAGCTTACAAATTATTATGACTCAGGTGGATGTTTTAGGTATTTGAATAATATATAGTAGGCACACAAAAGAAAATGGGGGCCAGTAAGTATGCTGATCGTATCGTGACAATTATTAATAGAAAATATAGTATATTTGTAAATAACAGTAAAAGAAGGCTTTTGTTTTTATTTAGGCATGGGAATTGTCTAGAGAAAAAATCAGTCAAACTGCACATAATAGGTATATTTAGTATTCAAATAAGTGTTTAAGAGCTTAACGTGGAAACGGAAAGGTCAGATAGTTGCGAAGTCAATAAAATACCGTTCCTTCCCATAGTGTCTCAAACTGCAGTGTTCATATTGTGACCTAAACAGTTTTTGTTAAAGATGTTAGGTACTTATTTTGTAGTCACCTATGTAGTAAAATGTTGAAACCGTAATGTATTTTGAATAGTACACGGACCTCGTGAACTCGCGGCCAGAGTGACGGTATGAATATTAATAGCGCGCCACCTGCCTGGATAACTAACGTGGTGATAAAATAGATCGTCCTCCCGACCGTGTTAGCAAGCACGTGTGCCTTAATTACATTATTTTCAACTTTGCTATCTACACGGAAAATGGCGAGTGCAATCGTAGGTAAAATTGGTAAAAGTTGCACCGCGTGATCCGATTATAACACTCTTAAACGGTTTTAATGTCAATTACAACCGTATCTGCCTTTATAACTACTTTACATTTTGATTCCAATCCCGTACTGTTGGTACCATTCGCATTCCTACTAGCTAAAGCCAAAGGTAAAATTTACGGTTAGAAATCGATTTGAATTTGCTTCGTTACTCTCTTGGCGTTCAGTTAACAGCAAACATAGCTGCTACAAATTAGAGCATATATTCGCATGGCGGTAAATATGTAGTGGTTGGAGGCTGCCACAAAGGCTTTGACGCGTGTTGCGGTCGGCCAGTGGGGTCGGAAATTGGTGCGATTTCCAGCGGCGGCGGGACCGCACCGCGCAACGTAGGCACAAGTTTCCAGTTTCCTGTACGCATGTCAGGGCTAACATGGAACTTGCAAAATAGATGAGAATCTGCGACGTTACTCACACATTACTCGGGTAGAATTCTAGGAATACCGGAAACGTGGGTACATAATTTTTACTTCAAACGCTACGCACAAGCATTAGTTTTGTTTATTAAAAACGCACCCAAAAGTAAGTAAAACGAAGAGCGGCGAGACCAACAAACAGCCAGTAATTAAAAAGAAACATTAACTTTAAAGCTTGAAAGTCGAAAAAAAAGAAATCTGAATATGGACCAGTATTTTTTCATATCCCTACATTAATGCCGACCCCGTGGTTTTAAACATGTTTCTAATTTTTTGACGAAAAACGACTAATAAATGCTTACTAAGGAACACATTCAGGAAGCGCCTAGCGATAGTAATGTATTTATGTCCGTAAATAGAGAAGCTTTTCGTTTCGCCCGCCTGTGTACTTGATGGTTTACAATGAACAAAGGACTGGCGCAAAATTGAACTCTTATGTCATTGTAATAAAGTCGAACGTCGGCATATAAGAGATCAGTTTATAAGGGTAGGAGTAAGAGATCTGTACTAGTCAAACAATGCCAGTGTTAGTTCAGGCCGAGCGATGAACAGTCGGGGTCGAATAGTGCATTAGGTATTTCAGTTTAATCCCGGTTTTATTTGTACGGGAGAAAACCGCACGGCTGCGGTAACTTGAGCCAGAGCTAAAGTAACCCGGAGTCTTACGAAGCTGGCGGCCACGTCGATATTTAATTTCCCTGCGGGTTGTCGAACAGGAAAATCAACACGACCTTACCTAACAGCCAGTGTATCTAAATTAAATAAATGAACTTTATTCTGCAAGAAGCTTTGCACATTTATAAGTTATAGTCTACCAGAGCTTCTTTAAAGAGAGACCAACTGTTCAGAAGGAATGCCGTAAAAAATAACAGTCAGTCATTTGTCGGCTACCAAAAAAACACATTACGGTACAAAAAGGTACTGTGTTATGAGTAAGATTCACCTTGCATCGTAATTTCTCAACTGTCAGCCTGAAAAAGGGTAAACGAACATCTTACAAATACTTACAGATTCGATGGCTTTCTCGAGTCGGTAGATTTCTTCTTGCAGCAGGTGTAGTGTGCCGGTTTTACCGCGATGCCTAGCGAAGGCCGCTGCACAGGCACTGTGTATGCTGTTCACCCAGTTCTCCAATTCCACCTTAGACAAATATAAATTGTATTGCATATAGGGTATTATTTCTTAATATCGATGTCAACATTAAACGAATACATCTCTTATTTATTTCTTCAGGGCATGTGCACGTTATTGTAATACGATCGGGAATGCAAAACGAAGGTACACTCACTTGGCAAGGTGCTTGGAATAAGTACGCATCGCCGAACGCAGTGCTTAGGCAGAATATATAATCGCGCTTCGGATGTTCAGGGATGGGCTGCATAATGGCTCCGTCCACAATGATCAGGTGTTTGGGAGCGGCTTCCACGGAGCGGCCCTCCCTGGAGTCACACGGGTAGAACAGGAGCGTGGTGCCTTTCAGGCACACCCAATAGCCTTTCCAGCCTCGCTTTCGAGCCAACTCGATCTGGTGTTTCTTGCGCAGCAGCCACTTCTTCACACTTAGGAAACTGGGGACAAGTAGATTAATGAAATCATGAATACGTTTTCCAAGTATCCGAAGTACGCTATTATTATGTACTTACTTCGATATCAGATTTTGACATAGGAAATCAGTATGTGAAATTTAAGTTACATTAATAAAGGTACAATATCTAAATAAGGAACCATTTTGATTATATTTAATGTTTATTCTTCAACAGCTTCTTTGCAAAACACAGAATTGTTCCATTAAGTCTGCTACTTTATCTATTTTCCTTTCGTCGCTGGACTTCCAAAATCGCGCAAAATAATTTTTGATTCGAATCCAAAGCTTATATCGGTACGTCTTTGACTTATCGAGTACTTTCATGGCTTCAAAACAGGACTCGCTGGGGAAAAGAAGCTTCAGTGGTTTCCTTGTTTTTTTTGTAAAATATTTTTGGACTTTTAAAGCTCTCGGTCACATTATGCGCGGTTTACATTGAATTGTGTTTAATATTTCTCTTATTGCAATTTGCTTTCCAAAATGTCAGTGTCAGACGTCATGACAAATGAAATATTGTTATAAAAACTTCAGTATTTGTCCTGTTCACTATCCATCTTAAAGGAAGATTTACATAAGCGTTAGATTAATAAGGACGGAAAAACTAATATCTATAATAAAGAATAAAAATAGAATAACTATAAACAATCTTCTTAATTTGGCTGGGTCCCTCAAAGTCATATCAATAGAGGCAAACGAAAAAGTGAAACTATGAAGACATATATGTGAAGACAACAAATAGTTATTTGGTCAACAAAAGATCAAAGTAGATTTTTGCTGCGAGTGCTGATGTTGAGGCCTGAGCAAGTGAAAGATTCTATAATTACGTAGCGAGTGATTCAAAATTAGAATCTTGAGCGTAGCGAGGGACTCAAAGACACGAGATGCAAATATCTTTGCTCTCGTGTGATACATACAACTTTTCACCTCAGCGGCGAGAACATATAACGCAAAGGAATAGTGATAGAGAGAATGAAGTTATTAAACTAACCTACGATATGAAAAATTTAAAAGTAAGTTTTTTTCACGCTCGCAGCAAAATTGCATTTTGCTCACTGGTTTCAAGCAGCAAAACCACCATTTTCGAGCCGCTGAGGTGAAATAGTTATTTGTTATACAAGGGGGCAAAGTTGTATTTTACCCGCGAGTGTGGAATTGAAACACGAGTAAGCGAAAGGATTCTATAGTTGAACCACGAGCGAAGCGAGTGGTTCTAAAATATAATCCTGAGCGTAGCGAGTGTTTCAACACACGAGAATTAAAATACAACTTTACACCCGTGTGTAATACAAAACTTTTCTCCTCACTATAGCGAGGAAAGTACAAATTAACACAGTTCCACATGCATGATTTACATCACTGGAACCACAGTTTTTTTTACGATATTATAACAGAAAACTGGAAGTTGTGTATATTTTCGTGAGTCGGAGTCGGTGAGAAAATTTTATTTTAGTTGACATTGACAATGATGACATTTCTGACGATGCGTTTTGAAATTGCATCGACTCAACTTGTGCGTTTACAATTATACTCAATATCATTATTAAAAAAAATGTTAGTTATGGAATTTTAAGGTTTACGACTTAAAATCAATTAAATAAAGCTAAGCTAAATTTGGTACTTTTTATTAAATTCTTAAACCATTTATTTAATGATAATTGATATCAAACGAACCATTATTATGAGCGTTTTACGTTTTGTTATCTGTCAAAAGCTACTCAAACACGCTCCAAGGTCAAATTACTTTCCCCACTTGTGGATAAAATGCGTTTTTACCCGCTTGTTTCAAAGGATAAAAGACGGCTTTCCGAGCTAGTGAGGGGAATATTATATTTATAGCTCTTTCGCTCTTATGTGAATTAGTATACAATACGTAAATATTTTTACAAGCGGAATCGTTGTTTAGCGAAATCATTATTTTCAACCGAGGTGAAACCTTTATGAAAATATTGATTTCGCTGGTGGTGGGTGGGCCTGGTGACCAAATTATCAATTTTTCACTCCAATTTGAAATTGTATAAAACAATTCGCTCGATACTGTATTAAGAATAAAACCTGCATGATGCCTAGCAATGAAGACTGAGTTTGAGTATTCACTGTCTCAGAATACCATTTAGAAGTAAAAAATCTTTACTTGATCCTTACCGTAAGAATGGCTGTCAATTTTATTAGTCTCAAAGAAAATTAGGTACGGAAGTTTTTTGTGGACATAAATATCTTGTTAATATTGCGAGTGAGTGAAATACTGTTTAGTGTTTGTATTTTTCGGACTCCTCCACCACTACAGTGTAAGCCACAAGTAAGTAGTTGTCAGTATTATCTGATTAATGATGAAAGAATGATCTGACAATCGTACTTATCTTCTTGAAGATCTCACAGTTCGAAAATAAGTGTCATAAGATTGTTATTATTATTGTATGTATGTAAGCACTTTATTGTACACAATAACAGTTTAAAACATATACATGTCACACAGGATCAGAGTATAAAGGCGAACTTATCCCTATGAGGGATCTCTTCCAGCTAACCTTTGAGGGGTTGAGATGAGATTTTTAAAAATAATGAGATAGACAAACTTACACCGTGTACAACAACGTTACAATGAGTGAATATAATTTGTAGCTAAACCATAACTAAATAAATACCCATAAATACATATGTAATAAGTAAATATACATATATAATGAATAAAAAATACATATACCTATAATAAATACATAAATACAGAATAATTATATTCAAAATTACAATATATAAATAATTATAGTACTCAACCAAATCACAGATCGTTGGAGAGCCATAATTTCTTCAAATTTTTCTTGAGTGACGCGACAGACTGGGACTGTCTTATTGACAAAGGTAACGCGTTCCACAGCTTCACAGCGCCCACGGTGAAAGATTTAGAGTACGTTCGCGTCTTATTTGACGGTACAGAAAGAGTAAGGTTGGCGCTAGACCTCAGACGGTGACCACTGCCGTCAGCCATATATCTAAATCTCTCTGTAAGATACGGAGGAGCAGCAGGATTAAAAAGTATGTTGAAAAGCAACGACAGAATATGCACATCTCTGCGCCGGCGGATCGGCAACCACTGAAGTTGAGATCGGAAGTTGGAGATGTGGTCATATTATTGATGATAGTCATCTATTTAAACTTTAACCGATGAAATTTCTTTTCTATAATTTTTTTTAATGCTCAAGGGTAATGTAAGGGAGAGAGGTATTTAAAAAAAAACAGGTACCTATTGTTGGAAAAATTGTAGTTCCTCGTTAATTTCATAACATGAAATAAAATAATATATTCTCTAGCAGGTCATCGGTTGTTGGCAGTTTATGGGAGATGTATTTATGTACAGCAGCAACCTCTACAGTATACATAGTCAAAGTATGTATGAAAACTATAAATATTAAATATGATTTTGAAAGTATAAATATTTGAGGTAACTCTATACAAAAAAAAATGATTCTAAATTATATCTAGTGGCCATATAGTTTTGAATTAAAACCATGAAGTATTAAGCATTTATAGTTTAAAGTACAAACTCATAATAATAAAGAGTAGTCGAAATAAAACTTGATGATAAAAATTTACATCCTCTTGACAACTATTCGAGCAGCTGAATTCACGTGCTTTAGTTACTTTCAGACAAAAATTTCGTTCATTTCATTGCAGCCATCAACTACGAGTACCAAAACTATTAGGAGTTTAATTAGCTTTACTTCAAAAATAAGTTTTTACCGTTGAGGAGAATACTTTCTCGATTTATTCAGTTAATTAAAATCTATCTACCTTGTTTTATTCAGATGGATACTATAATAAACATTTTTTAAATTAACGCTCCTTTCCTACTAGGCACTGTCTAAGTTTTTATATGTTACACCTATAATATGGGTCCTATCCCATACGCTTATGGTTATTTTAATACTGCTTTTACTTTACTGCACTGTCTTTAGTTAGGCTATCAAAGTGAAGAAAACTACCTAGATAACAATGTCTCTATTAACGGAAATGACTAAAGATGTTTTGGCCAGTCTATTATTTTTTCTGATGACTTATATGGGCGATAATTTCACTATGACTTATTAATCTTTCCGGCTATATAATTAACGACAGAGCCGGAGCCGTGCAAGGCAATAAACACAATCAGGTAGGCTCTTGCCGCAGCCATACAAGTATTTTGCTACTTATAACCATTAGGGGCGACATTAATCATGGCCAGAAATAAAGGTACGGCTAAATTAAGTGATTTATGAAGTGCTTTCCTCGCGCTTCTGGATAATGCTGACTCTCGCTCACTTTCTATAGATATGATTTATCGAACTTCCATAGAGCCTGTTTGATTTAATTTTCAGCAGGTTTACTTCAAGGGAACATTATTATTATTATTTCATGCAAATTATCTTTTATACTTAATACCTCAATTACATCCTGATGACCTTTCAAGCTCTTTACAAATACGAATACTGCGTAGAATACCACCATTAGAAGGCATTTGCTGCTGAACATTATTATTATCATTACAGTAAGTAGATACATAAATTAAGTTTTTTTATACAACGTCGGCAAACAAGCGTACATTCCGTCTGATGGCAAGCGGTCATCGCAGCCTAAGGACACATGCATCTATTTTATAAAACTTCTTTTGATAGAATAGACCTCGCTGTTCACAAAATTCTCAGACAACGGAGTTCTAAAAGCTTTGTTGTGATATATCACTATACAGTTTTATTAAATTGCAGCGTTGAGTGTGTTATAGCAAATGTTCGGAAAATGAATCTTGTACAGGCAAAATGTTTTCATACAAGTATATCCTTAAAGCATAAAGGAACATCAGATACAAGATACTTAAGTCAAGTGACGAGATCCATGTACTCATACGAGGAAGTTGTTTGAGAAATTCTGTCGAAGAGGCTTCTTACGCCGTCAGTTTTTGCAGCGTTTGAATGGGTCACGGCTAAGATTTCCCTCCGGTCATTTGGGATTCATGGGAGCGGATTGTAGCCCCAAGCAACATAAAGACCGCCTAAGGCTTCTACAGAAACTCGTCAGCGACATACGACACTGCCTTTCTTCCTTCCCTCCTCACTTACATTTTATTTAAAATCTGCGAGGCAGGCATTTATATTACACATTTTGTTTTTCTTCAACCAAGCATAAAAGTGCGACGGCGTGTACATTCAATGAATATTGGATTCTCTACGGGACTCGGTCCTACGTCTATTCCGAGAATTAAAATAAGTTTTGCTCGGCGCTGCCACTGTAATCTAACGATTGAATATAGAACTAACCGTATTCGGGTAAGTCCGTAAGTTAAACATTAAACTTGATCTTTCACTCAGTTTCAGCAAAAGTAAGTTTTATATACTCAGTGGCAGAAAATTTGGCCCAAATTTGGTACCGTTTTCATAAATTGTGCTTAGATTTTGGGCCAAGTCTTCTCCCGCTGAGTGTTTTTCCAATAAGGAAGTAGGGACGTTTAATTTATGATGAATATGATGATATTATTTACTGTAAACGTCCTCAATTGCCTGTCCAAATTTTTGTCAGTATAAAATTGATAAAACTAAAAGTCAGAAATGTTATTGTGTTCGTTTTGTGTCAATAAAAATGTGTAATTGGAATTTGGAACCCCGTTTTAGGTTACACGAGTATGGCTGCATTGAGGAAAAATATACGTTACACTAGAAGAAAGCCCGGCTTCGCTCGGGTGATATAAATAAGAAAGAAATAAAGAAAACATTTATTCGTGACAGTTATACAAACTTCCAAAGAAATAGTGTACAAAAATGTATAAAATAAAAACATTACAACAACGGATTATACTGAAACTTCGTATACAAATATGTCTGGATTAACATGAAATAGGGAGTAAAATATTACGCTGACGAAGTCACGGTTGGTCACGGGCAATCTTTATAAGTTAATCCTATGTATTTTTATAAGGCTAGTATTTAACGGCGCATAAAAAAATTGACACCGTAATCACTAATCAGTACTGATTTGTATAGCTAAAATACTAATCATTCATTAAAATTCGGTTCAGATGTGCAATTGGTAATTATTGATGTGCCAGCCAGTATTTTTGGTGCGAAGTCAGAGGGCCGTCCCTTTCACTCTCGTGTTATACACTATATGACGGAAAGAGACAGCACAATACGAAGTTCGATTTTAGAAGTTTGGAGTAGGCCCTCAGAGCTGCTACCGCGAACGAAAACTAATGAAGTTCGTATATCTCCCTCTCTGTCGCACTTGCACATTCGTGCGACAGAGAGGCATATATTTCGTTTTCGGTTCCCGGTAGCACTTCAGTCCGAGTGCGGCGGACGGCCGAAGAAAGTCAAAGAACATTCCGTGTGTCGTCCGTCACATATATATTTTTTTAACTTTCCATGGACCTATGAACTTGAAATTTGGTGATAACGTTTATTATGACGTATGTTTTATCAAAAATACCAATATAATATTGATAAATCCCCCTCAATGCGCGAGTCCGACACACTTGGCCGGTCTTTCTTACATTTTGAATTTTATTTCTCATGTAGTAAAATACCCTATTGGTTTTAAAGTTGACGCCTGAGAGTCTACCCCGAATATAAATGAACTATCTCCCTCTAGGTCGTTCGAATATGCACGTGCGACAGAGAGGCAGATACTTCGTTTTCGGTTCAAGGTAGCGCCTCTAACGTCCGAGCGCGGCGAACGGCATGAGCAGTACCACTAAGATATGGCAGAGCGAGATAGGGAAAGAATTTTGCTCACAGACATCATTTTCTCTGATATCTGTGATTTTGCTAGACGTTTAAAATAGAGACGCAACTTTAAGGTGGCGGACAGACTCAGCAAACATTCTAGTATTATCACAATACTGCGGTCGTCAATATTATCGTAGTGTTCAAATTTGTATGAATTCTGTTTCGGTATTCACGTGATACGTAACGTGAGTAAGTAAGTAAGTAAGTAAGTGATATGAACGTATCACGGGATAATAATAACCATGTAACAGGCCCCATACATTCGCTTTGAAAGCGATTGTTGTGACATCTGCCCGGCTAGTATGATAACTTATACCGTCACGTTATATGGCCAAAATGTACTAAAACGTCACATAAAACGTGTCCAGTCAGTATTTTTGGTGCGAAGTCAGAGCTGCTAACGCGAACGAAAACAAATGAATTTCGTGTATCTCCCTCTCTGTCGAACTTGCAAAATCGAGCGACACAGAGGGAAATACACGATGTTCGTTTGTTTTCGTTTCGCGGTAGCAGCTCTCTATTCTCCGCCAAATTCTATTAAGTGAGGCCCTTTACACTCAATACTATGTGTCAATATTATCGCGATTTTTAAAATTGTATGGGGTCTGTTAAACGCTTAATACTATCACAATACTGGTGTGTCAATATTATCGTGGTTTTCAAAATCGTATGGATTTTTCTTCAATATTCATTGCACGTGATACGGATCGTGATATGAGTATATCGCGTGATAATAATAACCATGTAACAGGCCCCTATGGATGTTGCTTCAATATTCAGTGTTTCACGTGATAATAATAACAGTTGGTAATATTTTCTCCAATTAATGGAAGCTATTTAACAACTTGTTCCGTTTTGCCAAAGGTATTTCACATTCCGATACGCGCACCATCCAGGAATATGAGCCGTCAGACCAGAGGGCCTACCACGATCTGAAAACGAAGTATTTCCCTCTCCGCGCTCGAATATGCAAGTGCGACAGAGAGGCATATATATTTAGTTTTCGGTTGGTAGCACCTTAGTCCGAGCGTGGCGGACGGTCGAAGAAAGTCAAAGAACATTCCGTCTGTCACACATATAATTTTTTAGCTTCCCATCGACCTATGAACTTGAAATTAAGTGATAATGTTTATTATGAAGTATATTTTACCAAAAATATCAATATATTGATAAATCACATTTGTTTTTTAGTTGTACGGAACCCTCAGTGTGCGACTCCGACGCACTTGGCTGGTTTTTATTACATTTTGAATTTTATTTCCCTTATAGTAAAATACCCTATTCGTTTATAAGTTGACGCCTGAGGGCCTACCGCGAACCAAAAACGAACTAACTTCCTCTATGTCGTTCGAATATACATGTGCGAGAGAGGCAGATACTTCGTTTTCGGTTCGCAGTAGCGCCTCTAACGTCCGAGCGCGGCGAACGGCATGAGCTGTACCACTAAGTTATAAGATAGAGCGAGATAGGGATAGAATTTAGCTAGACGTTTAAAAGCCATAAGTCACCTAGTAGTTAGTCACAAACAAAATTGAGACGCAGCTTTAAGATGGCGGACAGACTCAGCAAACATTCAAGTGTGTCAATATTATCGCAGTTTTCAAATTTGTATGGATTCTGCTTTAATATTCACGTGATACTTATCGTGATATGAATCCATGTAACAGGCCCCATACATTCGCTTTGAAGGCGGTTGTTGTGACAATCGGTCTAGCTAGCACGATAGATTATACCGTTACGTTTTATGTGACGTTTTAATACATTTCGCCCATATAACGTGACGGTATAAGTTATCGTGCTAGCTAGGCTGATAGGTGTATAGAACGCTTGAAAACTACAAAAATAAAACGCTGCAGACGCGGCTAGCCGAATCCACACAATGGGCGATGATGGCCCATCACCCAGAACGCAGCCCAGCAACCTGGCCAACATACCGGACGCAAAAATAGTTCACGATTTTCGAACGTAGCCGACACTGTCAACCAACAAATTTAATATAGCAATATAGTCTGTGGGCAATATGGCCGACGTTTCGTCATCAAATTAACACTTTTAAATGCAAAATACGCGACAATCCGAATTTTGCGGATACATATGTTCAACTCAAAAATCGTTATTTTTATACGTTCTTCAATTTGAGACAGGTCTCGTTCGGGTCTACCGTACCCCTGCACGAAATTATTAATATAGATAAGGTTGTGATTTGTACCCAAGTGCGCCAAGAGGAGGAAAAATAAATGTTTTCACGCGCATAATAACAGGGGTTCTATTCTATTATACGTAGAAAGGTGCGTACTGGATGGCAAACGGTTTGCCGTATTTGTATATCTTACTGATACGGGTATGTCAAGCTTTTGGTACATCCAAAAGTAAGTACTGGACAAATTCATAACAAAATATCATTTAATTAGTAATTATCTAAATAGAAGAAGCTCTGGCTATTAAAAACAATAATTAACCACTATTTGATAAAATATTGTACTTACCTAAATTAAATGGAAAACAGATTACATATGTACATGTTTAGAAACAGTTTATAAATACCCACAGATGTGGTACAAATATGGTTACCTAATGTGTATGCTTAGTACTTACTCCGTGTAAAGTTAAATTACACTTTCTTCTTTTCTGACGAGATTTTCCGTAAGTATGCTCTATGGAAATGCGAAAACAAACAACGGCACGGCAACATGAAATAAAAAAAGTGATTCTGATCCCTGCTAGCAAAATACGGAATATGATCCCCGTATTCGTTTAAACTTGTTTTATCTCGTTGAACTTTGTGTGCCTACATATCTATATTTAACTTCGTATGGAGCTCAAAAGATCAGGTTGTTGGCAGATAAAACATACGTATGTACATGTCGCAATATGTGGATTCTGCAATATGTACCCGTTTATTTATACAAGTTTTAATTTATCTCGTACTGTTTGTTTGTAAGTAAGTTCTTGTGTAGTTTAGGAGTAAAGTTGCTATGGCGACCTTTTTTTTCGTCATCAGATCAGCTCGGTGGTACCATATTATTGTATTGCCACCGAACTTACATAAATATGCCAATTTCAGCTCCGTCAAACACCGGCAAATGGCTGAAAAAGGGTTGAAAATTTTGTGACATCCTACTTACATATACTTACATACGAACAATGCTAGTCAGAAAATAAAATGCGTTTATTATGTACCTATTTATATCGGCGCGTGTGATCATTACCTCGGATACGCGTGCCCACCTACCACCGTCTCTATTCATTTGTTCAGGCAAGGGGTGATTGATGTAACTTACCCAGCTTTCCTCACAGCACCAGTGCAGTTGAAAGAGGCCGCCGCAGCGCCGGTCTGCTTGCCCTTGTACGGAGAGTTCATCGCGCTTTCACCGGGGTCCTCCTCGTCAGACACCGCCGTCGTCAGTGACATGCGATCATCGTCCGATATCTGCCGACAAACAACACAACTTGTACTATCCGAATACTTATTGTCGACACGTTGTAGAACCACAGCTAAGTAAATAAAAGTTGCAAAAGATTTGATTTAAAGTAGACTGCAAATATGCGTTTTTAAGTTATACATATATGACCTTATAACGTAACGTTAAATATATGGTTTATTTAGTACTTGATCACATAATCATTGACAAATATGTATATCAACCTACATATTCTTAACTACATGTACATACCTACATATATAGGTGCATTTGCGTGCTTTATCTAAGGTTTTAATATCCTCCGTCAATAATTAATTCGCAATAAAATAATTATGAAATCTAAATAAGTACATGTATGACAGCGATAGCTATTAAGTCGCTGTAGTAATATGTGTTTGATGTCAATTTCAAAAAAATACTCTCTGTGTTTCGTAAAAACTTTACACAAATAGGACGGCACTGGACCGTCCATTAAAAACTAGGAACTACTGACCCACATGGTAGGCGTGTTGCGTTTTTTTATCGCAAAGAAACTTTACTAAATGAGGACACTGCGACCGCTCATTGTAGCGCCAATAAGCTGTGAAAGGGTCAACGCTATAAGAGCAAAGCAAAATTGGCTTAAGTAAAGAGGCGTAAAAAGCTAGTCGATAAATATAGGGTTTCTAAATTAGTTCGCAATCATTTGACTGATTCGCACGATCGAGTCGTCTGCTCAGTTACTCTCGATTTGGAACGTGCAAATATTTCTTCAATTGTTTACAATGACCTATACGGCAGTGGAGCTCGTGTTGATGTCGGCCCAATCACACTTTGAGTGAGTTCCGTTCGGGGGCATATTTGATCGGGCGGAGAATGGATCGCACGGACTTTACCCAATGTATAACATCATTTATTTCACATCGTAGGAAATATTGGATAAAAACAAAAAGATATTAAATTCCTTTACATTATATTGAAACTGTCTTGTGCAAGCTACTTTTATTTTATATAATAAAAGGAAATAACGGATTACGCAAATAACTGACGCATTATAATCAGCAAATGTTTTCTGACTATTCGTTCTATAGTCTTTAAGGTGACTTATTGTAAATATGTTATATTCAAAAGAGAAGATATTAATACACTTTGAAAGCTTACCAATTCATTCTAGTGTAAGGTGGACCTTTCGAACAAGCGTTTGAATCTCAAAGGCCGTCAAAAGATGTCTCCGGTAAGCGTGCTATTCCAACCATATCTGAATTTATTTGTTGTACATCAGTGAAAAGGAAGTGTTTAAATCGTGCTTCATCAGAATATCAATTGAAACACAGTAGGGAACATTCTAAGTATGATAGCAAATAAGTTAGATTGTCCTCTGATGTCTCAGTCAGAGGACCAAATCTCCTTTTTCAATTGTATACTAACATAGGCTAAGCATAACTAACACCGATTGGATCTAGGTTGTCCTTGTTAAATAAATAAATAAATAAATAAGGAGGTTTTGTTTTATGAAATAAGTAAGGAAGACGGGTGAATAAGAAATATATGTTAATAAATGAGGTTTGTTTGTTTGCTATATGAGTTTTACGAATGGTGTAATAACTATCTAAGTCGCTTGTACTTGAGGTTTCGTTGTGCATCTATACCTATTTCATTCGCATGCAAGCTTAAGGAATTCTTCAGAGGCCGTCCGAAGCATTACCATTAGATTCGATTCAGTTGTTAATATTAAGTGGGGTAATGATATAATTAAGACATGTAAGCAAATGTGAATGTACACAGTCACTTACAGTACTACTTTTTATATTAGAATTACTGTTCAAAAAGGGGTATTTACCATATATGTTAATATTGTTGAGTTTCCCGATATTACATACATGGTAAATACCCCGTTTTGAACAGTAATTCTAGTGTTAGTGACCATTTTAGCTTGAAATTGTCTACATTTTTATCTTTGATCATACTTATTAAATTTTGTAGGTACTTGGGGTCTTGTACTATTTTTTTAGAGGCATTGTATCTCAGCTGCCTTGGCATGCTAATTTGCCAAATTATGAACTCGTTTAGAGGGGTAAAATTTGACTTGTTAGCTTAAACCTCATTAACCGAGCGAGCGAAGCGTCTCTGTTTCAGCTTTCGATATTCGAATTCTTTCGTATGTCTGTCTGTCTGTCCGGATGTTCTCCTCTATAGGTCGCATTTCTCAACCGATTCTCGTGAAATTTTGTAAGCAGGTTCGATAATTATATAGATTTTTTGTCGAGTCAGTTTTTGGATATTTTGAAATTAGGTTTTTTTCGAAGTCTACAGCTCACAGAGACACTAGTTAATATACCTACCAAAATAAACCTACATATATATATATATATATATATATATATATATATATATATATATATATATATATATTACTTTAACTGTGCCTTTTTAGACTTCAAGTTTAGGTAGTAACACTAAATGTATGGTTTAGCTGTCTAAAATAAATAATTATTTTATTATTTGTAAAATATTGTACGACTCTGTACCTCGCCTCTCGACTTTTTGTCATACATTATTTAATACTTATTTGATTTTATAGGAATGGAATTTGTAATGACAGAATAAAGGACACGATTGCACAAAAAACAGAAAAACCTTATTCAGTCCGGTTGTTTCATGGAATCTGATAGATATGTCACAAAGGTATAAGCATCACAAAAGATTTTATTGTTGAAAATATTCGACATATTAACGTCATTTTTGTGTAAAAAATGGGTTTCCGGTATAACATTAGCTTTTCTTCGATTGGAGCTTCTATTTCTTCGATATAAAAATTTACATTAATCTGCACTCAAGAACAAAAAATTGATAACTACACATAGTATGGCAATTTAATAAAAAATATATGTGTAAGACTTTTATGTGTAAGACTTGGTCAGGCCAAGTTCACCTGCGGGTTAAGTGAGGACCTGGCGTCAGGGGTCGGATTCCGGTATTTTTTTTTTCAAATCTGTTTCAGCCATTAACATATAGAATCGAATAGCGTTTTTGGTATAGGTTACCGGAATCAAAACTGGTTTAAGTACCTATAGCAAAACACCGGAACAAAATCCGCTAAAAAAAGATTTTTGTAGCGGATTTTTGAACCAAAAAAACCGTTTTTTTTTAATTGGCAAAGAAATAATGGTTCATTCTTTCTCAATTACATACGAAGTAGACGAACTTCCTGGACATGACCGGCTTAACCTTTTTGCCGCTATTGACTTGATATAAAGTTAGCACATTTAGTGCCCCACACACCATGACTTCATATCAAGTCATGTCAAGTGATGTAAAGGCAACCTTCGTGCTGTCATGTAAGATTCCTTTTTTAGACTTTGGCGGGTGAGACAAAACTTACGGAATCTACTGTGGCGGTGAAAAGGTTAATAAGTAACTTCACTCTAATTTGACTACGAGGCACCGGGCGAGTGATATCATCTTCCATAGTTTCCAGTTTAATAAGGTTTATTGAAACAATAAAAATTTCGTTGTTGGTGTACCGATAACCGAAATGATTTCGTTCTTTATCAAAGTTATTGTTCGATAATGAAAAAAAAAACAAAATTATAACGATTTAATAAAGTTAAAAATATCTTAGAATAATGTTGCTCATTGCGTAGATATTAAAAACATTGACCATTACCTCATTATCTTCGGGCGGCTTGGGAACATCTAACAGTCAAGTTGCCCACTCACTTGACAAAGGGGGTCGAAGTTGCACCACGTCCGTAGGGAGTACCCATCGTTACCCTACACGTGACCCCTGGTTGGTGCTAAAAGTGCAACAAAACTGGCAACAGTACTAAACTTGTCCTCTCGAAGATCTCACTGTTCGAAATAAATGCCATACGATTATTATTATTATTACTCATTATAAGCAAACAATCCTAAAATTGACAGGTATCGAGCGGGTTGAATGTTATTTAAACCTCATAGTGGTTTTAGATTTTTTATGGTACGACCACTAATAGTTTTGCACCGGATGTCCATTATTTTCCAAGTAAACTCTTGATTTGAATGTAACGACCCCATAGTTAGGTAATACAACGCAGAAACTTTTCCCGTTGGCTCCGAAGTTTGACACACATGATATACATACGGTTAATTACTTCGACTAACTCGATGGGTAAGGGAAAACAGTACCTAATCACCCACTTCTCCCTTTGGACAAAATAAACTTATACCAATCAGTCAACGAAAAAAGCATAGAACGCGAGCTTCCTAGAAAAGTCCACTTTAAAACGGGGCATTTATTCTAAAAACGTACGCGCAGTGTTGTACCAATAAGAATTGGCAAAAATATCAGGCGATTTTCTAACGTGATTGGTAAATTTCAAAATGACTGGCTGTGATTGGTATCTTAGCGCTGACGTTTTATGTGTCAAAATGGCGGTGACAACGACAACGCTTATCGGGTGGATGTCATGTGGATGACATGCAACAAGAAGTCATCTTCGTACGCAAAACCGTCGTATTATTTAAATTTGATTTTAAGCTTTATTTTATTTTTAAATATCATAGGATAACCTTACGAAGATCTAACTAGTCGCTTATTAAGCTGTACCAGACTTATACTATGCATATTGGACGACCATGTCCATAATTTTTAGCTTGCTTAGTGTTTAACTGTTAGACATAGAACAGCAACCACTCGTAATCGAAACTTTTACAGTATATTCAGACAACGCAAACATTTAACATACTTACGTTAACTCCTTTTTTTACAAGCTTTTATTTAACTTGCCGTATCAGTACTTATGTCTTTTTTGTTTGTGTGGGTCAAATCTTAGAAGCTAAATTAGACCCACTTCTCGATTTCTGATTGAGCTAATATTTGACGTTAACGACATAATATGTAAATTCGGTGACAATGCAATATTATGATAATATTGTTATCGAGCTGATCTGATGATGGAACCGGAAAGTGGTCATAGGAACTCTGTAATAAGTTAACACAATCATACTGAGATGGGCTCTTTAAATCCACTCTTCGAGTAGTTGATAATAATTGTATATAATGTATGTATAGCGTAGTTACACACTTATTCTTTTATTTTTATTTCGGTTTTAGTTCTTGTTAAAAATATATTTATTTCTCGCTTCTCTCATATAGTTATATAGTCTAATTGGAATCAATTTCAATAGCGTAGTTGTAATTTTACTAAATGTCCCCTAATATTTATTTATTGTTAATATTTATTATGGAATTCGTCTACCTTTTTCGAACACTGTACACAAATTAGTTATGTGCATTAAAGCATGTACGAGTATTTCAACAAATTAAAATGTTTAATAGGTATCTTAGGTACTTTTCATTCACCTATTAACATTTTGATGATGTAAGGTGGCATAACACAATCCCTATACAAAATCGGTTCTGACTAAAAAAATTAAACAAATATGTTTACCGCTTTATTTAAGTATGAAAAGTGATTGCATATATTTTTTATGTTTTAAAGAGTGATTAACACACCATTTCACCGACCAATAAGCCATATTTCTTGTTTTTGAGATTTCACTTAATACAACTGTTACGCTGCGCCGCCATGTGCAAACTAGACAGCCGTTGGACACAGTTTTGACGCCCCACCTTCTTGGACACAGATTTGGTGGTGTCATTTTGCGACGCTAGTTGTGCTTCTATGTTTTTTTCATTCGCTGATACCAATATACAATAAAACAAGCTTCTTAACCTCTTCACCGCCCCAGTCAACTAATCGTAACAGCCAATGGGATGCCTCACACGCCACGGTCATCAATACATGACCAAAATTCTCAGTTCCGTAGCGTACAGACAGAGCACGTCACTTCATGCGTAGTGTGGCGGTCATGAGCTTAATAGTAATCTGTCTGTGTGTCTTTTTATCGCTATCGCACTCTTTCTTGCAGCTGACAGTTTATTTGTCGTCAAAAACAAATATAACCAAGTGACATGAAGAATGAGAGCTCCCTGCTGAGATTTTCCAGAGGGACTACAGTATGCAGTTCTTCAAGATAGGAGTATCGAGGGTTGCATGGTGAAACACGATAAATCGAAATAATTGCTTTTTGACATGAAAACTCTATCCATTACGCATAGTTCTTTTTTCGTGGTATTAAAAAGCTACATTAAATGTAGGTGTTATAATGAACTACAGCTGTTATTTGGCCACTAATAATTTTATTCTGTCATTACCACTAAATTATTAAAGTTACCCTTGAACCCAATCACACCGACAAACGTCGTGTGGAGATGATATCTACGAGTAAGATGACTTCTATTAACTACATTCAACTAGGAAGGATGTGTTTGAGGGCAGTTTAGCGGTAGGATCTAAATGAATTTGCACGAATTCTTAATAACCTTACAAACACAAAAAATTTGGTCGATTCGACGTGAAAGCCTATTTTAAACAAGCAATATATTTTTTAGTTAAATTTGTAATTAAATTTAATGTTGCGCTTTTGATCGCGACACAATATACGCGGGAACAAGGAAGCAGGGTCTTTGTGGCGCACGCGACGGCGCCCTCGGCTCGATGGCCCTCGACGGCGCACCCTCGTCTTTCACGACAAAAAAGAATGTACCAACGGCAACACTGGTTTCTCCATAAAATTTAATTCATTCGTGAGGTGGTAGAAGTGCAGTTTCCTACGAGGACGAATTAAATGAAGGAATATTTGAAAATTCATGACGTTATACCATTCAAGCGTTATATAACCTTTTCCTCAGAAAGAAGTAAAATTACTATGTTTACTGAAATAAAATTATGTGTCATAATATGATATCAAATTGATCCGCAACATTTCTTATACAAAAATACCCATAAATAACCATGCATTCTTTTTCTTATTACTTATTACTGACCACTTTATCCGGACTTATACCAATATGTAAAAATATAGTTACATAGTAATAAATAATTATTCTTCATGTGCCATCCTCCATCTCGGAGGCCGACCACTATTCGCCTATATATCGTTTTATGTATTTTAAGACTCCAACCTGTCTCTTACGTTCTTCGTTTTTTCGTCCAAGATATTCTTCTTCTACCCCGACCTCAAGTACTTACCTATGATATGAAGTATGTACCCGCCCAAAACTTTAAAAAGTTCCCTTTTGTTGTCAAATGAATCAATTATTTAGAATTGCGTTAAATTGAAACCTGTAAGGAAAGGTTTTGCAAACGCGATTCAAATAAACTTTTTCACGACTTCCTCTACTTTGACAGTTTCGGTATTTAATAGTAAGTAGAGAGTAAACAATATAAGACGTGCATTGTTTTCAACTGACAAATGCTTGTACTCATTCACGAAAATAGCTTTATTTTCATTTGCCACGTTTAAACCGATCCCCAAGTAGCTACACGAAAACTGACGTCATAATGTTCTCGCAACGATATCGTTACAGTAATTTCAAGTTAGTATTAATGATGCTCTCATGTGCAAATCGATCTTATTAATATGTAATAATTCTATAGAATAAATTAAACCATGGTAAATTTATTTCCACCCTTTTATAGGGAGAATCTATATCTTAAACGTTTTATTCCCTATAAAGCTACATCAAACTAAAGTCCACCACAAAATTTATGGCAGATGGACGAACGTTCTCTAAGTAGGGATTTTATGAAATTCATTGGATTTCTTGTGGAGGGATGAAACGGTAAATCCTCCAAGCCTGGAGGTTTAAACTTAGAAACGAAACGATATAAATGGTGTTTCCCAGATTTTCTTTGAAGCAGGTGCGTCTGGTTTACTAAATGGTTAAGCAAGGGGTGATATTTAACTGAGATGTACTCTAAAACCTCTTTAATTAAAACAGCGCTACGCTTTAAATACTCATCCGGTTTTAGAATTAACAATTGTTTGTTCTAAATTTAATGACAATAGGTAGAAGTTTTTTAGTTAGGGACTTTATGTTAAATCATCCGGAGTATTTTTATAGTTATAGTTAATAAAACAAAAACTGACAACAGCTAGGCTAAAGTTTGGAGCTGACGCTTTCCAATGCGTTTAATATTAGTCCCTTTTTGGCATTTCAAAGCCGACTCTAGCAGTTTGTCTGCTAGTTGTATAAAATAGAATATCACAGTTAACCAAAGTCAAAGTTTGAAACAAAGTTTCACTAAAGCGGACTATTTTCATGTGCCAGGCTTAAACCGATCCCCAGAGCAATACCTAAGTAGGTAGAGGCAAATCAGCGTAAGTTGTTTTGTGAGCGAAATTGCAGCTTAAAAGTTTCTCTTTTGGCCTAGTTGGAAAACCGTTGTTTAATATTGATTTTGTAACGAGGTCTTATTATTTAGAAATACTAATTATTTTTAATGAATTGCCCGTTTCTCTTTTTCATGTTGGCGTGATTTAATTGGTAATACATTAAATATAAGAGAGGTCCGTCAAAGCGAACGGAAGACAAAAAAGCTGACTAAATATTTTATACACAAATAGAGGGTTATTTTTCAAGGGAAAGAAAAGGCCTCATTAGCAGGAAAGGAAATTGCGCTTCCCGAAGAGGAAACTAAAATAAGGTCAAAATGTTAGCTATCTGCTACGAGCTTTTTGTCTCTGCAATGTATTGTGTGGTTCACTAATTTTCCTATAGATACCATCAGGGATCCTTTGCTGATGAACAACATCACTCTTTAAAATCAAAATTGTAATTTATCGCGGTTATGCCCGTTTCTTATTCTTTAATAAATTCGTACTGAAACTTTTTGGTGTGATTGCAACGAAGCGTAATTTACATTTAGGAGCAATAAAATAAGGATAATTTGTAAAGGGTCTCTACAGTATCCCAATTACTTTGCAGTCCAGTGTGATTTATTATTTTAGCGATTTAAACTATAACATTTTCTTATTATGTAATTTACCGCAAGTATTTTACGCCGTAGTTTATTTATAGCGATTTCTAGCGGTTCATACCAAAAAAAAGTTCATTATCTCAGCAAAGAATAGATTAAATGTATACGACGCTGTAATTTCTTACCTTTCTAAGAAACGCCTCATTGCAGGTCTGCGCGGTACCTTTCCAGTGGTAATGTCTAAATCGCACGTTGCCCAGTAGCTTCGTGCCGTGCAGGATAGAGACCTCGTACACTATGCGGCGAATGTTAAGCACATCAGTCCGCTTCTTGTACTTATTCAACTTCCTCTTCCGCACCATACGTTCGTCCGGCTCGGAATATTCGCCTGTACTCGTGAGACCCTCCTCAGCGGCCCAGGCACTTAGCACGCTCTCAATAAAACTGAACAACTGCTGAACGTTGGGTTCTAATTTACTAGGTATGTAGAGATAAGGCGAAACGGTTTTCTTCGGCACAATAGTCTTCTCTTCGGGTTCTTCTTCGGGCGGAGGAGCGACGTCGTGATAGGGGCAATTATGAACCTTATGGTGGTGGTGGTGGTGATGGTGATGTTTCGTTTTACGCTTCGGCTCTTTCTTCGCGAGGCTGCCGCCGCCCTCGCTCTTGTCTGCGGTCTCGCCACCGCTCGAGTGCGAGTCTCCACTGCGCTCCCTGCGCGGCTTCGGCTTGCCGTTGGACGTGAGCGCAGCAAGCGCACCCGCGGCCAAGCAACAATGATGCGCCACGCAACAGAAGCGAGCGTCACCTTTGCGGAGGCCCGTGTGAGCCTTGTGGCAGAAGGAGACGTCGGGGATCCTCGCTCCGAGGGCCGCCAAGTGCGCTCGGTCGGCGCAGACTTGCATGAGCAGGTTCTCACCGAAGTGCACAGTCTTGTGTCGGCGGCGCCGGAGGTGCATGACGGTGTCGCTGCCGGCCAGCGAGGGCGGCGCGGAGACGGAGGCGGGCTTCCCGCGGGGCTCCGCGCGCGCGCATCGAGGCGGCGGCGCGCGATGCGTCTCCACCATCATTGGCGAGGAGCGGCGGCGGCAGAGGCCAGGCGTCACCTCATGTCGCGCCGGCACCCGCCGACACCTGTCGACCCGCTCCGCTCCCCCTTCCGCTTCCGCTCCCGCCGCGACACTACTTTCGCCCCCGTTATCGTCGTGATATCAACATTTTACAATTTTAATAATTTATCAGCCATTTTAATAACCACTTTTTCATTGTAAAGCTCTTTTTTATTATGCTTATTCCCTTGTTATAATGTTCATATAATTCCTGTATCTTTAGTTAAAATAATTACACCGATTACTTTGTTAATCATGTTAAGTGTTTCAAAGACAATCCACTGAAACTGTTCCAATACTTTGTTAAGAATGAAATACATTTGTTTAAGTGCCAAGTTGGTAATAGGTATTTATGGCCTAAATGAGGGTATAAGTGTCGCAGTCATATCCAAAGAAACTAACTTTACTAGCTGCCTGTACTATAATATAATATTTTTACGCCTGCGAGTCGGACAAATTATTCACACGTGAACGAGCCAACGCTGTATGTTTTATGAATGCACTGCAGTGACCGCCTACTTTATGAGCTTCCACTAAAATTAACTAACAAAGAATATGGCACAGTACCACTAATGTCCGTATTAATAAACGTCTGTAAAATTTGTAAAAATATGTTCCATCCTTACTTTAGATTTAAGGTTAGCCATAAAAATACCGGTTTCTAAAGTGTAACTTAGAAGCCCCTGTGCCTTACTTCAGTCTTCATCGTCAGATTAGCTTAATAGTACCATTAAAATAATGTATTCAAAGATAGATATTGAAACCCATACTAACCAAATTAAGGCACAATAACTTTCATTAATAAGAGTACAAAAGGAACTCAAAATTCATTTGTAGGCAAGTGCCTAAGTAGGCCACTTAAAATAAAGTTTTAGAACATGCTTTCAAATCAGCTCATTGCTTTCCACAAAATGTCTAACAGATTAGCAACTTAAAATAAAGTTTGAAAACGTGCCTTTTTAAATCAGCTCATTGTTTTCCACAAAATGTCTCACAGATTAAAGCCCCATTCGAGTGGATTGGTACTCATGGTTAATGCAGCGTGTTCTGCCTCTGTACTTGAGCTCGCTACAAGTTTACAACGTACCTGTTTGGGATCAAAAGATTTACCTACTGTGAACTCTGTCTAGCAACATTTAGATTAATTCAGGTCGTTGAACTTAGTCTTACAACTCCACTGACTAAAAAAAAAATCAGTTTAAACTATAATTTTGATGTATAATAAATGTAATAAACTATACTCATCATCAATATGCGGCGTATTCAAATTAAAAGTGTAATGGCAATGGTATATAGGAATATATTTCGTACGGCATAATTAAATGATGCCGGGTAAAGATATCATAAACGAAAAGTTCCACAAACATATTTACTTATAAAACAAACATTTTTTTTCAATAATTAAGAAAATATAAATAATTAACCGATATTAAAGTAGCGAATCAGTATCATTTAAATCGATATAAAAACTCTCGAAACTAAACAAGCGGTTGAATTATATTACTGTATAGTTCAGATAAATGTCCGAGTCAGCGAATCCGAAAGAACGTGCACCGATATAGCTAAAGAAAAGTGTACACTTAAAACGGGGTTCCGAAGTAATCGGCCTGCAACTGAAGTGGGTTGTTCTGCAGCAGACGTTAACAAGCTGCCAGAGCGAAAGCTTAAAAAATTGACAATAGAACCCGCCGTATCTATAATTGAGTGAAATTCTCCGCATTTCAAAGATGTAGCAATTAGAACTGCAGTCGGGACCGTAACTAGAATTAAATAATAGCACGCTGCGAAAACAAAGTTGTTTGCAGTTCAAAGAGATGTCTCACTTTGAATCTTAGCCGAGTTAAGATGAATATAAATAGTCTGTAAGTCAGATTTACGGTGAGAATGGCGTATCTTTTGTAGTTTCCTCGCGTTTTAATTACGCTAATAGCTGACGCGAACTTTCGTGAGTTAAAAAGTGGGACGCGACGCACTGAGGCGGCTCGGCATCGCATTTGGTCCGTCACGGCCATGTGTGGCGCCGAACACTGCGGTGTGGCGGGCTTCGGCGCCCTCCGTGCGCCTATTGCCCGGGGATGAATATGTAATCGCTGTAATTACTGTTTCAATACTGCTGCATACCAAATGACGGTTAACGGCTCGGCTGCCGTACATAATATACCTATACGCGCTAAAATATACGTACATCTCAAAAAAGGCCCGCTATTTAATCACCTGCTTAATGTTATGCATATTTAAATACGAGCATCACACTTCATTGCTTACGTTACGTGTCACGCCTTAAATAATCAATGTGACATTTAATTTTCTTGATCATTGTCCCCCTCGCGTTATTTACGCAATATAAAACCTACAAACCATAAAAGCAAAGTTTGGGATTATGTATTTAATGAAATTTTAACAGTCATACTTATCTGTAAATATATACATGACAGAGACTAGAAGTTTGAATAAAGTTTGAAGCTCGAGTCTGGTCCAATTATCAAGGCTCATTATGATTTTAATAACTCTAATAATGGTGGCATAAATTTCAAAGCTTTTTAATTAAACACATCAGCAAGAAAACAGTGAGGCAGGCCGAGTGGCGGATGTTAATTTACACCGTCTGATAGACAATAAGTAATTATCTCTCAAAAGTCATTTTAAATTGTCGCTTGAGCGCTTGATTTAGGTGAAACGTAAAGATAACGTGATATGAGAGTTTAAAACGGAGTACACAGCGAAGAAAATCCTTTTACTGTGCAGATAAATTGTACTCGCTCTCGTGCGTGGCCTCTCCAAGTTAATGCACATTTTGTGTGTCGGGGAAATTAATGGCCCTCTTTTATTTTCGTGTTGGGGAAATGTTTCTGCTGCATTATTGACATTTTTCTTGCGTGGAGTAATGCGGGCTGGAGACCGGCGCTAGTACCGAGTACCAGCACTTTAAAGGATTTTAGCGAAAGATGGACTTTTGCAAACAGTTTGGCCAACTTTATATATGTTTAGCCTATATAATATGTTTAGTTTCATAAGTCACTGCGTATTTGTAGTTTGTACAAATACAAATCGAACTGCTAATTCCAAAATAATAAACAGAAATACGATATTGAAGAATAATAAAAAAATTTAGATATATGCACAATTTTATTAATAACCTACATTTACGCGTTAACAGTGAGAATTTAGATATTTCAATGCAAATTATTAACGATAATTTTTCTGTGAAATTTGCCTAGCTATAAATTGGTCCCATTACACATACAATTCAGGTGTTACGCAGATTAAGCTCCTTTTGAACACCAATATAATTTATTTTACATCGCATTAACTATCGAAGTAAAATATTATATTGAATACCGTTTTTGAAATACTTATCAGGTGTATATGTGCCGAAAAGTTGTGTGTAATTTTGTTGGTGTAGTTATAAGGTAGTATAATACTCGTACGATGTTGCAAAATGCAGTAGTTAACTGAGTACTGTCACTACTGCCTATAAATATTATTCTGGTTACATACATGATTCACAAGGTATTTTTATATACTTCAAGAAAGAGAACATTCATTACAAAATCTAGTTAAGAATTTACTAAGATGTGATACGCAATTATGTACATATAGCGTAGGTATTTGTAGTAGGCACTTGTGGCATTTGGTAGAACAAACTGAATGGTAAACCAAGCAATTTAATATTCAGTAGAGTGTCTGTTATTTTGCGATTTTTTAATAATAATGCATACACCATAAATATAACTGAATCATTTTCAGGTGATTTCTGTAACTGTAACCCGTAATGACTTTTATCTGAATTTCCCATGGAATGTATAGTAAAAATATATATATTTTACTTGTTTTTATGCTTAATTTTTTTTCCATCAGTCACTTACAATAATATTGTGCGAACATTACACAAAATGAGTTGAGTATAACAAAAAAGACACCTTGCAGACAGAAAATCAGTATACAAGTAGCAACTTACGAGTAATTCCTGCTTGATTATCTCCTTACTAATTACAAAGGTGAAATCCGAATGCAAGTCATCACGGGTTATAAATAGTTATAGGAATTACTTAATTTTTTTTAAGTGTTTTGGGATAGTACAGGTATATTTAGAGGGAGTATGCGTTACTAAGATGTATAAAAAATCGCGAGGCAGACTACTATAGAGTTCCTGTTTATCACTGTAATCAATGTATCAGTAACATAATACCACCCCCTCACTGTAATAAATATACTAACTAACTTCCTAGAGACGTGCCTAATAGCGAGCAACACAAATCTGAATACGGGTACGGACACAAATGGCCAAACTAAATAAGAAACACACTTCAAACGATAGAAAGGCAATTCCCAAAGTAGAGATAGATGGGATCTGTGTAGCGAACCAGAGCAGACCGGCTCGGTATCTATTCGCAAATGCAATTTGGGACCCCGTACAAAGTGATTACTTATCGCATGTCGAGATGGCTACGGCATCTGGGAACGAAATAGGGTTACCTATTACTTATTCCATTTACCACATGTGAGCGTAAACTACCTGAAATTATATGGGTCGTTATTGAGTTAAATTGTCACGTATCTGTCAAAGTCTCACAGTAACAGTTTACGTCAACATGGAGTAAACTATTTCGTGTAGTAAGTGACACTATTGAAGAAATCGACGCAGCCACAAAAGGCTAATATGTATTGAACTCAACGGTATATAATCACGACATATTAACTATACATCAAATCAAAAATCACAGTAGTTTATTTGTACAGTAATACACATTATAAACAAATATTTTTTTTTCCATAACATAGTTGGTAGCAAACACTTCTATAATGTAACATAGATTGCCCGTGTCACCTGAATTAGGCAATGCCTATGTCACAGGATGGCATTTTACGTTTGATTACTCGTTATATGATTGTTAAGAGTTAAAGAATTTACATGTTTAGGTAAGAGAACAACGATTCAATTTACTATAACTAAAGATTATGTTTCCTAGAAATTATACGACATGTGAATAAACGTAGTTAATATTTCTAGTGTGAATTGTCATTTGTTATCCAATGAAATAATAGCGTGATTTATCTATAATTATGATTAAACGATATAATAGTGAATATAAGTGTAATACAGGTGTAAATTAAATCCGCCTTTGCATTTAAAATTCTAATTAACGCGATAGTTTCTGGCATTAAAAGCCTAAACTTGGTTCGTATACCGCATCACGCGTTGAAATGTGTCAAGCCGATAGCAATCAGCGGGAGGTAACAATAGGAAGCAGCGAATGAAATAAATGCTACATTTATAAGTTGAAATCTCATAGCACGTACGACGGATCAAGTAAGCAATTACGGATTCGGAATGAGTCACCGCTACGGGATGTATTCATCCAGGCGTCCTGCATTGCGCCAAATTCCAATCGGTTTGTAGTTCTATTTGTTCTTTTTAATTGGAACAACAGCCTTTGACAGATCCGAAATTGTTGCATGATACACCTACATATTTCTATATATTTGCTATATATTTCCTCTTACCTGTATAAATAGGTATATAAAACTATTTCCAAACATTTACAACTCCTGCATAAACGATAATATTGTAACCTAATAAAAAAAACAGTGGATTGTCTTCATATCATTAAGCGTAATTTTTCTCTGATCGAACAAAGTATTTCGGTTTTAATTATTGCTAATGTTACCATTTGACAGCTGACAGTAATGATATACGAAGGCACTTCAATTGAATTCTGATAAGGATACGCTGAACCTGCTCTGACGTGGTATCGCCGCAAGGATAGGCGTACACATCACTGTACCACGCCAGGCGGCGACGGACCGAGTCGAATGTGCATCAATCGGCGTCGTCCGGTCGTCGCCGGAGGCGAGTCAGTTTAAGTTTATAAATAAATAAGTTTTTTTCAGTTACATAACCAAGCACTGAGTACACAATGGGACGCCCCAACGC
Source organism: Notocelia uddmanniana (assembly GCA_905163555.1). Lineage (NCBI taxonomy): Eukaryota > Metazoa > Arthropoda > Insecta > Lepidoptera > Tortricidae > Notocelia > Notocelia uddmanniana. Next base: position 25,277,796 of record LR991058.1, on the reverse strand, counting down.
CCCGGCGGCCCTCGCTTCGACTGCCAGCACGCGTCGACGGAGGGTGGTCGCGATCGTCAAACTTCGTTACGATTCGGAGCAGAACGATCGTATGTCCTCGGGCGCGCTCGGAGCACGCGCGCCTGCGGGCGACTGCGCCGCCGGCCCCGCGTCCCGCCTACCACTGAACCAACCAGCCTTTAATTTATTTCCGACTAGCTTTCCGCCTTGCGGTGCTGTCCACGATTTTTCTTAGACGGTGCGTTATCAAATAAATATCGACGTAATGTTGAAACATTAATCCAAAGTTCATATTTTTTTCAGACACAAATCGTAAAAAACTCAAGTATCAATAAGAGAAATAAAGCCAAATAACAAACTTTTTTGAGTCAAAGAAGTAATGTAGAGTGTAGGTTGGGGTAGGTTAAGTTTTATATAGCTAATTACGTCGTTGTTGCAGTAACAAATCTTACAAAAATAGTGTCCTAGAATGTCGTAAAGCAACTGTGTCACATATTAATCTCGGTACTTGTAGACTCATTATTATATACATCCGTAGAATTATCTGGTAGAAATACATGGTAGTGACATTTATTTTGCAAATAATTGGATTTATGAATACCTAATTTATATAATCTTAAAACACACAAAATTACGTTTTCAAGATGCCTTATAAGTAATTAAGAAGGCATAGCGAATATAACCAATGTGAGAGAGACAACTAATTAAATATTGAATTACATGTAGCCGTTGAATAATTAAATTAGAACGATGTACCTTTTTAAAGGTCACAAAGTTGTAATTAACAAACAACAAGGTATTATAAATTACCAATTTGTGTACTGGGAAATGTTAAAACTTTATTAATATCATAAATCTACGGGAACTTTAGTCCGCGTTAGAGTAGGCTAAGGTATAACTGCGCTGGCAGTTTTCTCATTGTTGTAATCTAATTACATTGTACGATATCGTGGAGCATTATCTTAGTGTCTCGCAAAACAGAGTATTTGGTTTATAATAACATGTGTGTTATATAACATGTCCATGTCTCCACACTGTCATAACAATGGTTGTCTATCAAAACCTGACTTTTTTACAAGCTCTTCTTTAACTTGCTACGGTGGTATGTTCGGGTCAAATCTTGCAATTGAATTTTGGACTAATTGAGCTGAAATCTATGATTATTAATGTAATTTCGTTGACAATGTAATATTATTATTGTACCACCAAGCTGATCGGCGAGCTACACTAGCATGTCGCGCGGAGCAATTTTTCTATAGTTATTTGAACCTCGTATTCTGTTCGATAAATAAATAATTTCGAAGAAAACTCAATTTCTCATTGTCCGCTTGGGCAAAGTGGTGGATGATGAATGCAAAAGGTGGCCATAGCAATTGCTAAACAACACAAGGTAAACCTGTCGTGTTAGTAGAGCTCATTAATACCCTCTCAACGTACTTGATGAATGTGAAAAAAAGGTATAGTCAGCAATAAAACCTTGTAGAGTCAGCATGAAAAGTAGCTACGCATTTGAAAAGTACAAAAGTCTTTATTACAAAGGCAAGAGCTTTTGGGCCCTTGCGCAGCAACTTTTGATGCTGACTGTACCAAAAATGAATTTTTTGACATAAACTTATTGAAATAACCGTGGCATACGAGTAGAATACAAGTGATTATCATCGCGAATTTTCTGTAAATTTGGATGAAGACATAGATTTGAGGCCCACAACTAAACAAAATATCAATACCCACGGGTATAGTAAGAGGACAAGCGACCTATACCAGAGCATCCACTGAAGTTATTTACTTTGCGCGATTACTAGGACACGCCATGGGGTATTGATTGATGTCATTTTTCCGTTTTTCGATAATATTTTAGTACCGGCAGTGAAAGTCGTCCATCATATTTAATCGTCGTAGATATATTATGAAAATGTATGTGCCGTCGTACCTTATAGACATGATTATCAATCTTGTATATTTATTTTTATATAACACTAGCTGTTGCCCGCGAATTCGTCCGCGTCTTCGCTCCTAATTGGTCGCAGCGTGATGTTATGTAGCCAAAAGCCTTCCTCGATAAATAAACTATCCAACACAACAATAATTTTTCAATTTAAACCAGTAGTTCCTGAGATTAGCGCGTTCAAACAAACAAACAAACAAGAGTTTGTTCAGCTTTATAATATGAGTATAGATAAAAAAAGTAATACAAGGTCAAAAAGTCGATATTAAACTTTGCGGATGCGGAGTTAATATTAAAATTACGAAGAAAAGTTTAGTAATTAAGAACGGTTTGCTCCATTTTATTAATTGAATGCGTTGATTATCTCAAAAAGCCTTAGAACAAAAAACGTTCGTAATGGACGTGTGCGTAATTGATTGATTCAGGAGGATTAATTTGTCACACAGCAGCACTTAAATTGTCGGCACTCGTGACGCGTGTATCACTGGTTCAGTAAGTGCTCGATATCAATTAATTCTCACTTGTGAGCACCAAATGGAAGATAATTGCAGTTTTTATGGAACCGTCCAAGTGGAAACCTCATCAAAGCGCCAATTTGTGCCCGCTTTGTCCATTACACTGTGTTCAGTCATTATTATGGTGACGAAATTTTGTAATTATGTACTTATTGTAATAACTTCATTTAAACTTCAAATGAAGATTATTATGAAGTTTTAAGCGTATTTACCTAATACAAAATCTTTGGCTCTGTAATATTTAACTAAACTTAACATGTCTTGTAGCATTTTCATGTATTCCTTAACACTTTCACGTATGACCATCTCTATCTGTATGACCATACAAAAATATCATCTGAATTCGAGTAAAAACTTGGAATACCTATAACTTATTTTAACCTTCAAAAACAAATAATTCAGGTTAACATAAATAACCTATTCCTCAATTATGCAATATTTCATTCAAAATACTTTATCTTGAGCTACATATATAAACTAACATTTATAACATTAAGAAAACTACTAACAAATTATGGATCATGTTGTCTGATTATAAATATTAGGGGATCTTTTTTGCACAAATCGAACTAGTCCCATAGTAAGCTCAATAAGGCTTGTGTTATGGATACCAGACGACGATATATTTAATAGATATATATGTATAAATACTTAAATACATAGACAACATCCAAGTCTCAGGAACAAATATTTCTGCTCACCACAGAAACAAATGACCTTACCGGGATTCGAACCCGGGACCTCTAGCTTCGGAGGCAATGTCACTACCAACTAGGCTAAACAGGCCGACGCTGATTAAAGAATTATATTATTATTATTATAAACCATAATAAGTACCCGTCCAGATTACATCTTACTAAAAAACCAGATTATACATTGCATTGTATTCCAATTGCCATTAGACGTCTAAAATATTCTGTGGTCTAATGTACATGTTAATTTCACTAGTCAATTGTAAAAATGTATATAATTATAGAATGAACATCATCATTGCTTTTTTTATTTAAAAGTTACGGGATTAAGCACAAATTCGTTATAAGGTTATGTTAATAACGCTGAGGTTGTAACTTTTACGCGTATTAAAATTCGCCGTCTACGTACCACGTAAGCGGGAAAATATGCTCTTGTTTTGTGGTTGCCCGTAAAACTGAGTGTTGCGCGTTAAGCAGCGGTTAAAGTTAACGCCTATTATGCTCTCTGTTCTTGTTAGATTGCGATTCTTAACTCGTTCATTCAACTTGTTTGCGATTCATCTTTGTTATTAATGTCATTGTCGTGTACTCGTACTTCGTTAGAAACTTTTGAGAAGTCCAAATTGTATTAAAAGCAATTGGTTCTTTCACGTCGTTACTTGGATTGTCTCTTTTATTAAATAGAACTAGCAAGGAGTTCTGTTCTAGTACAACTATGTATATTAAATCACTGTTCTATATTCTCCATCCTTGCTTGATTCTCTAAGTTTATTACAAAGCATATTCCTCAACGCTTTAAGTAGTTGCATTGCACACCTACACACATAGTGAAACTTTGTTCTCCGATACACCTTAGTGCAGTAATTACTACGAAACTAACTGTACGTCATCAGTGTACGGATCATTAAGTGAGTAATCAATTATGCTTCAGTCTCGAAGTTAAACCACGGTTGCGCTCTGAGGACCTACACCAGGAGGAAAACATGATTTCATTTTGAGCGTGAGAATATGGAGCTTAAACATGTTTTTAAGATTTGAATTAAGGAGAACACACGAGCTATTTCAGCACCGCACAACGCGGCGGTTTACTATGACGATTTATGAAAAACGCTCAATCTCTTAATACGACGCAGCTCCTACGCGTGTAGCCGCAGTGAACGCAACGTTTTCGCTTAAAGCGGTTGATGGTGGAAAGTTTCCAGCGCGTTCTGCGCACTCCTACGCGCGTAGTCGCAGCGAACGCGACGTTTCCGCTCAAAGCGGTAGACGGTGGACAGTTTCCAGCGCGTAACGCCCCATCCTACGCGCATAGTCGCAGCGAACGCGACGTTTCCTCTTAAATCAGTTGACGGTGGAAAGTTTCCAGCGCGTTCCACGGTCCGCTTCTACGCGCGTAGCCTTAGCGAACGCGACGTTTCCTGTTAAAACAGTTGACGGTGGAAAGTATACAGCGCGTTACGTCCGGTTCTACGCGCGTTGGCGTAACGTGCGTAACATCACAGAGCACGACGCTAAAACTTCTCATGTGATCTGCGTCTAGGTATGGTACTTAACAACGCGGGTGCTCCTCGGGACGTCTCCTGCTAATCGAGCGTGTGATGTGGCTGGGGACGCGAGATTGCCTGCTCGAATGCCTCCCCCAAATCGTAACTTACGTATTTATTCTATACTCAATTCTTTATCAAATTGTTATTGATGTATCCCGGATACCCGCGACCGTTATTGTTATGTACATGAACAGTTTGATTTTTATTTATTGGAGGAAGAGAGAAAGTTATCCTCAAGTTATTTTAGGAATGAACGGTGAATGTTTTGTTTTGTTTATATTAAATTTGGGCTTAATGAACCGGCGCTATTTGAATAATTCTGTTTATTTTCTTCTTTTTTCGGATTCAAGCAACTTTAGAATTGTATTTGAGTAAACTTTTATCATTGTTGAGTAGGTATTATTCAAAATGTTTTGCATGTCATTTGTCAGTGAATTGCAATTAAAATGTACCTAACTATTTAAGGACTTCATTTTATCTACACTCTAATTGATTCCTTTGTGTTACCAAAATTTGTCATGTAATTATTATGGGTTATTTTTGTAACACAATGGAGTTAGTTAAAATGTAGACATAGATACCTTAACTATGTATTTTTTTGCAACCCTTCACCCTTGTAACGCCGAATACATAACTTAAAAAAGAACAAAAAATAAATAAACAAATGGGTGCAGCCGTTGTGAAGTGATGCGCCTGACACGACAATTGTTTTAAACACATTTTAGTATTTTTTGTTAATAACCTACAAGTCATACAACCAATCAAAAACAAATGAATAAGCAATTTCCTAAATAGGTAGGGGTAGGGGTAGGGGGTAACGCGTGACCAGAGGGCTGGCTCATATCTGGCTCAGCGATGCCATCCAGCGGGCGTATGATGGTTACCATTTTATCAGTTACCCTCGAGGATAAGACGCCGGTCACTCTCGCACTCGCATACTTGTCAGAACGTGACGAATGTCTTATCCACGACGATAAGTGATAAAATAACAACCATCATACGCTGCCAGCGTTCTAGGCACGCTCCCAGCTTCTATTTTGTAGTTTGGAATTAGTTTAGATTTTAATTTTAGTTACGTGTAATTTTTATTTGTAGATATATATGCACTGTATTAAAAGTAATGATATATCCTAAAGAGATCTGGATATTCAGACAAATTTTCGAACATACGATAAGTATATCTATAGTAGTCGGTGGTTAAGAAGTCAATCCTGACACCTGTTATTTCCATACAGTTTATAACCTAAAAGTCACTTTGAGGTTATAAACTGTATGGGAATGACAGGTGTCAGGATTGACTTCTTAACCGCCGACCACTCTATAACTTGATTTTTACTATGGTAACCAACTATAGAAAGTCACATTTATATTTACTTAACGCACGGACGAAAATGTTCCGTAATCGCCCCGCTGTTCCACAAAGTTAAATTCAGGAGCTTTACATCTGTTGAACACAGTAGTAAAGTTCTGAGTACATATTACATACTATTATTCTGAGTACATATTATTATTGTGCTTTTTTATTTTTGCCTTCCAAACGATATAATAAAGGCGAAAATTTCTGCGGATGTATGGTAATCTTTTACGTAAGAACTACCAGAAGGATTTTAAACACGTTAGTATGGTAAAACCATCTTGTAAATGGACGCCCCTCTGTCAGTATATATTGATTTAATGTGTGAGTTTCTACCTATTGCCCCCTATGTGCTTACATTAGTAGTTGGTAGTGACCCTGCCTATGAAGATAATGGACCCGGGATTGAATCCCGGTCAGGGCATTTATTTATATGAGGAGCACGAATGAATTGTTAATGAGTCTAGGATTTCTATGTATTTAAGTGTTTATCTATGTACCTATCGCCTATCTTCGCTTACCTATCGCTATGCATATATAGTCGCAAAAAAAATCGAGAGATAAAAAAAATTGGGCATATTAATATTTTTTTCAGAATATGGAATTATTCGACTCAGGATCAATAAATCTATCGGTTCCAAAAAAATAAAAAAAGTGTCCCCAAATTTAAATAATAAATTTCGATGTCAGTTTTTTACCGCTATACATAAATGTAAGCATTGTAACAAAAATTCTCTGAGGACACTATTTTTCTTCTTCTAGAATCGATAGCGTTATTGATTCTGAATCGAATGAGCCTCAAAAGTCCATATTCTGAGAAAAGAAATTGGTAATTTTTTTTAATTCCCTGCCTACATAGTCCAAGCTTAGCTTAGTTAGGGATTAAGTTGATTTGTGTAAGATTGTCCACAAATATGTATTTATTTTTATTTAAGCCTTTAGTTAAACATTGGTTTTATATTACTTACTTTTCACACCTTATACAGGATGTTGCCTGTAATAGGAGCAATAAATTAAACGGTACACTATTGAGCTCTCCAGCAATTATTTCTAAATAGTTTTAAGAAGTATATGTACTTTTTTACACTACTGGAGTGATATTAATAAATATTTATTCAAAAAAACTAAAAAAATATAAAAAAATACCCAAAAATATACTTTTGAACAAAAAATGCGACAACGATTATGAGTCATAACTTGAAGCAATCTCAAAATCAGCATTAACTGCCGCGCTATAATCTCTTGGTGCCAAGATCCATTACTTGGAGGTCATAACTTCAGATCAAAATTTCTCCGAATTGAAAAAAGATTTTTTTTTTGGACTCAAGAGGATACTGTAGATGCTCTAAGGAAGCGTCCTTTAAATTTATTGCTCCTATTACAGGCAAATCCTGTATATTATAAACTCTGGATACATGCTAAAACTAAATAATTCGCAGGATATTTTAAGAACCCTATATCAACGTTTCAGTTAGTAGTAAAGATCACGGTCATGGGTCTTAAGAGATGAAATAGAGCGACCGCCGGCCATATCAAGTTGGCAAGACTTAACCCGCCCGCCGCTACGCGGAGAACGAGCAGCTGTTGAATGTTGTTGTACAGTCTGCATCAAAAGGAGCTACGCATTTGAAAAGTTCAAAATCCTTATTATAAGGGAATAAGAGCTATTGGCCCCTTCATATACGTAGCTACTTTTAATGCTGACTGTACGGGCTGTGGTTTCTTTTAGAGCTCTTTAAGCTTTCTTCAATGCACCCCAGAGATTTCCCAATATCTATGCTTTAACAGAGAGGAATCTATTTAGAACAGTTAAGGTCGCGAAGTAGTGACTTACAAAGTCACTACTTCGCGACCTTAACTGTTCTAAATAGATTCCTTACTAGACTTAAAATCATTAACCTATGTTTTTGTCGGTATTATATTGATACGTGAGAAAAAATAACGCTTACATAGGGGATACTATATAATTAAGATTCTAAGAAATCTGGTCCCATAACCTGATAATGAAACGACGGTTAACGGCAACGAACTGTATGTTATTTTTAAGTGACACAATGGTACATAGCAATGTACCTTAGAGGGCGCTAGTAGTGAAAACATAGACATTGATATTGTTACCAGAATTAAATAACACTCTTCAGACTTGAAAGTTCACGCTAAGCGAATTTTGAAACCATAATATTTTTTGAACATTAACTTGTATACATTTACCGTGGGCGGCTTAGGCTGGGTTGCACCAAACCGTCTGTAATCGTAAACGGTGTTCTTTAAAATCTGATTGTATATAAAGTTTGACAAGTTTCTATGTGATGACAGCTGCCGGCGCCATATTTAACATTAACCGGTCTCTAGTCGTAAGTTGGTGCAACCCACAACTAAAACAAAGGATTAAAGTTTGCTATCAAATTCTTATTATTCAGACAGAACGTTAGAAACTCGAAATATTTCACCATCCAGACTGTGGGAGGAGAACCGACTCCTACAAGGTTCATTAACATCTTACGGCACCTAACGAACTATTTATCTTACAAACTTGACAGCCAGGGTAATTCATTGTCACCTCGTGGAACGTCGCATTGTATGTCGCGCTGTGATGGATAGACAAGTTTATGTGACAGTTTTACATGTGTATACGTTGTATATATGTTGTTAACAACCATACGCCTGTCTGATGATTTAAAGGAGTCAATAGTGCGTTATTGCGTAGATCCGACGTCGAACTAAGGTACGTGAAGTCGAAGAAGCCATTACAAAACTCAAATGGAGTTGGGCAGGACATATTGCCAGGCAGAGTGATGGCAGGTGGACCAAAGCGTTAACTGATTAGCGGCCACGTACAGGCAAAAGAAGCGTCGGTCGCCCATCAGCTCGATGGGTTGGCGACATCAAAGAGACCGCGGTTCACACCTGGATCAGACTCGCACGAGATCGGGCTGAGTGGCGTACTCGAAGAGAGGCCTATGCTCAGCAGTGGGCGATTGCAGGCTGAAAATGAATAAACTATTGCGTTGCCGACCTTTTGCTGCCAGCCAGGCAGTATTCGTGCAATAAAATGGTTGGTTGACTAAATTCAGTTAAAATAAGTTATAGAATTAAGGTACCCTAAACAATACGATATAATACTTTTTTTATAAAACCATAGTTACAAGTCAAATATTACCATTATTAATATGATTGTTCACTTATTGCTAATTTTATGTGCAGTCATATATAATCATCTAAGATGAGTAGGACGCCGGATGCTTCGTTTTAAGGATTCCTGAAAGCGAGACATGTTGTCCTTTGGCATCGACTCGAACAACTGGGAAACGGAAGCCTTTAAACGAGCGGAATGGCGTAACCTTTTACATGATAGCGTAGCGAAGCATGACGAAGCCTGGCTCGATGATTTAAAGCGGAAAAGACTTCGGACTGCACAGGAACCATCAACAGATTCGCTTCATCTGCGATCTCTGTGGCAGAAAGTGCCGTGCTACTATAGGTCTTAACAGCCACATGAGAATATGCGCCGCACCCCTATCTCCGAGGGCGCATAGACATCTTCTTAATTAACGGTCGCTGCCATAATCATCTGTCAAGATTCGGTTCGTAATGACTCTTAAAAACAGATTTATACGAGTAGACATGGCTCAGAAGTGAGATGGGTCAGTAGTTCTTCAGTAGAGCGTTGGTGCTCTTTTGGAAGAACAGCACCACCACACCTCTGTTCCATGCCTTTGGCGTTTTCCCTTCCAGTAAGACGGAGCCGAACAACTTCTGAAGAGCCGTAAGGACTGCTTTTCCTCCCGCCTTCAGGAGTTCGGCTGTAATTGCGTCGTCACCGGGTGCCTTATTGTTTTAGAGCTGTTTAAGAGTCATTCTAATCCTATACAGGCTGATGTCGGGGATGTTTTCGGTATGGTGTTGCGTTAGTCTAGCTCTACGGTCTTCCGCCAGACCAACTCCGGGGCTGCTAGTTGACGTGTATAGCTGTCCATAAAATGAGCTAGAATTTTAGCTCAGAAGCTCAGGTCTGGAGGAAACGATTCTACCATCCTCAATTTTTAATTTTCATGGCTACTGCGTACTTTTTGCTATCTATTATGTGTAAAATTTCATTTGTAAATCTGTTAAGTGCTGATATCGTTGATATATGTTATGCTTTTCGCAAAAGGAATTCAGACGTTTCGCGATTGCAGTTTCAAAAATCCTACAAAACGTGGATAACAGCGCGATAGAACGAAAATCTTTTGGTTCACTTGCTCGTTTTGTTTTTGGTACAGGCTTTACAATTTAGATCTTTAATAAGTCAGGGAAGGTTGCCTCAGGGAAACATTGGTTTATCAAGTAAGTAATAAATAGTTGGTGCTAGTTCATACACTGTTTAGCAAGTGTCGGAGGGAATTCGACATAACTAAAACTAGATTTATTCTTTCAAATTGTAAACAGAAAAAAGTTGATTTGATATAGTTTTGTCACCCCACAGCCTGAGACATAATTACATTCCCCATACATCATGTGTCAAGTATGATAGGGTAGGGTGAATGTATTTTTAGAAAGCCTTCTCCCTGTTTCGCTGTATCTGTCTTTCTAAGTGCATGCATGCATGCATAACACTGTTCGCTAAAAAGCCTGTTTCTGAAAAAGGGTTAATTAAAAATTAGATTCCAAAATCAAACTTCTGCATCCTATTTTTTTTAATATAGAGACTTCTGCATCCTAATTAATTTTCGAATATAGAAGACTCCCACACAGCGATTATAATGTAATGAAAAAAAAAATAACAACTCCCCACTTATTTATAATCTCGCCCAAAACGTTTACTTCTATTTTCCCAGTTTGAACGAACAAGTTTTACAAATTAGATGTACTCGTACGTAATCTAATAAGAATGATTAATCTGACACAACAAGACTGGTAATATTTCAGGCATGTTATGATTTACGTAAGCCTGGTTTAATTTGCCAAGTTTTAAGTCGGTTCATCAAAACTTAGTTAGTAGATGGTTAGGCACGTGGATATGATAATCACCGGTGATCTGCCAGTAAACTTTAGTGGAGGTCTATTTTAGTTCAACGCTTCCGATCCTAAACACATTTTAATGTGTTCTCGCGCTCTTTTACACGTGCACTCAGCTAACGTATCAAAACGAAATTTAGAGACAGAAAGAAAGTTTTATAAACCTAGATGTAAGTTTTCCTGGGTCTGGGTTTTGATTTGATTCATCACTTTTGTATCTGAATGAGTTTCGGAAGCAACCTCATTTGACTTTGGACACGTTAGTTCATCGCGTGTAGATACCAACCAAACACATTAAAATGGAATTATGACGCGGAAGTGAATTCACTTCTTACCTTTTCGTAGCACTACGCACATATCCGATATCATGGTTGTCCCGCTTTGTAGCGTGGTTAAGAGCAGAATTCGTCTAGTTCATCTTGGTCGTTGGATTTTTGGCAGTGAAATAACCATCAAAGTGATATTACAGAGGGAGTTAAATCCAGACCGCAAATGCAGCAGCTATTATTTAAAATTGAAGTAATGCTAAGCACTAAAATGAGGGCTGCGATTTTTTAATAGCACCGAGTGTCGCAGTGGGATTGGGCTTCATTTCCAGGCAGCTCTAAATAGTACTCAGTCGTTTATATTTTTTTCTATGCTAAACCTTAATTAATGCTTGAAGTCCACTGCGACATTAAAAAGCAATAAGTCTCAAGCCGTAGAGTATGAAAAGTCGGGAATAATGGCGCTAATTAAAAGGCGTTTAGGTAGAATTTAAGTGCGAGTACTTTATTGTATGGTGTAAATGTGCTGCGACAATAATAGATGCATTGTACTGAGTGTAGGCCATGGCACTGAAAACTTATACCCAAAATACATGGTTTAAGACAACTTTCCTCAGATGCAATACATTGTGATTTTTCCAAGTTTTTTTTTATATTTCTTAGCTTAGTACAGGAAAATAGCAATTTAAGGCAGTGGGAACTGCAAACCTTATTATTATCGAATATACGATTAAATACCACTTGTTGCAATTGACATAATGGTCTAATCTGAAACCAGGCTGATTTACCAGGGTATAAGTTTTCAGAATGATGTGTGAGTGTGTGTGTGTTACACTCTTTATATTATGTATGTACACGTATATATACCTGCAATCGGTAAGAACTTTCCTATACAAATATATATTGGCCAAAAATAATAAGAAATATTTATTTGTATATGTCGAAGAGGAATAATCGCCTTCTGCGCCCTCTATTAAATCTGTCGTGAATTTGTTTATCTTGCACTTCGCTGTCATTCTACAAAAGCCACTGATTGAAATGCAACGTACAAGGGTGTTAAGTGTGCGCAGTATGTTCGGTTCTCCATACAAACGTATTTACGCTCTCATTTTAAAACGCCATGCTAGAATAACGTGAAACTTTGTATACACAATGGGATTCGGCATATCTAGGTCGTAAATTAGTCTCTGTTGCTTGAAATTATAATGGAGAAAAAATACAGCGATTATTAAGGTTTTCATACAAGCCGTAAAAAACTCAAAAACCCGCTGTATTTTTTTACTTTTACAATTTCTAGCAACATAAACTAATTTTCGACCTAGATATGCCGGATCCCATTGTGTATACAAAGTTTCATGTTATTCTAGCATGGCGTTTTAAAATGAGCGCGTAAATACGCTTGTATGGAGAATCAAGCGTACTGCGCCCTCTTAAAGCACATCTGAGTGAAGTCGATTGCTCGATAGTTCCGTTGTACGCCAGCAGAGGGCTGTTGAAAGGAAAAGATGATTACAGAACAAGAGACAAACGAGCGCTGTGTCAATTGTCATCGATGAGAAAAGCTTGGGGAGATGACGAAGGCTCCTGGCGGAGAAATGGAGTTGATGTGACGGCATCTGAGTATCGAAATCACTAGTTCGTTGTATTTTGCGTGACATTCGTAACAATCCTGAAGTACCTAGAAGTAAATGGTTGACTTTGTAAAATAAGTGTCGTCTTTTGTTAATGCCCCGAGGAACCCCTGGACCTGAGCCCAGGCCATGAACCTACCCTGATGGAATACGCCCACGATCCGACATACATATAAAAATATTAACATCTTTTCCTTTTAGGAATACAAGCACGAGTTTATGTAAAACGCACAATCAAAACGACGTATGAAACAAAACGATGTTTACGATTTACATCCGTAAGGCCAACATAAGTACTTGAAAATGATTATACCAACATAATTGAACGTCGTTATTCCTGACGAACGGTAAAATATCCAAGTCTTTACCAAATGAGAAGAAATCTCTAATTAAGAGATAAAGTTACATCGTATTACGTCTCTGCCTCAATACGTTGAAGATAATTGACCGAGCAAACGAACCGAGCACACGTTACAGGGGAATAATATTAACGGTTGAATGCCGCGGGTCGGGATTTATATGGGAGTTGGAAGCCTGGTGGAGACGTGGACAGTAGGAGGGTTATTGGGCGATGCGCGGTATACGCAGGCGTTAGACCCCCGCCCCGTACCGATTGCCGCCAGCTATGATGAAGCCCGAGGGATTATTCGAGCCACTTGGGATATCGTTGAGATGCGATAGAGTTTTTTCGCGAATATTACTGAAAGCTATCGGAAAATCTTTTATGTGATAAATTAAAGTCCTTGTCACGTCTGTCGGTCTCTCTCAATCTTCCAAATTACTAAGTGGATTTAATTCGCCTTTTAATATATTCCAAACTGAGCGTCGCAATAAAGGATAATAAGCCTATTTTTCAGTAAATACACACAAAAGTACTAAAAATAATTAAGTAAATATTCTTAACAGTACAGAAAGCGTGGATTGGCGTCTTGATACGGGACATCCTTTCAAGGTAGTCGTAATTTAAAATGCAAAATTTTCTTAAAACAATTCTTACTATGTCGTTATCCATTCTATTCAAGTTAACAACCCAATTAAGTTTTGCATTTTGCATACTGAAGACCTATTCTAGGAGTAATTCGAGAATATAAAGACAAGGCACGGCAATTTTAGTACTAGACTTGCGGTTAGTTGGACTGTTTCATAGAACGAGTACAGAGCATGCAATACGTCAGAAACGATTTCTTTATCGGTTTTAGTTAGTAAGGGCACATATCCTATTGTATCAAAAAAGTGTTTGGGCACCTACTGTATTTTTTTTTTAAATAATTTGTAACTTACGGTTGCACACAACATATGTATTATCGTTGACGCCGATTGTATCAATTTTTAAGTCAACTTTTATTTTTTGTTTTAAAAATTTTACTTTTTTTATTGATTGGAACTATGCTATATTATATACTTGTGTTATAATGATAACATTAAAATAAATATAATGACTTAATGTATTCGTTCCATTCTAAATTTACTTTTCGCAAAAAAATTACTGAACACAAGCGTAGGTATTAATGTAGCCACTTTTTTTCAAACGGTAGACTAGTATGTATAAAGTACTTTTAATTCTTGGTTTGGTCGCATTGTTCTGTTTACATTGTATTAGTTGCTTTTGATAAATAAAAACTTTTTACAGACAACCGTATGCTAGGTACAAAAATTAGGTTTAGCTTTAGTAAAAGCTTTTTTCATACTTTATCAATACGAAATAATATTTAATATGTCTACAGAAAATGCGTCACCGTCTATTTTTACCCTTTTCCCAGGAACACTCTTTACAAAGGCAAAAATTGGAAATTTGGTTTACACAATAAATTTCTCCTCGACCCAAAAGTGTCCGGTTGGTACTTGTAACGTCCGTATCGTCGAAATATCAGTATTTATTTTTCATAATGCAGATCGTATTCTTTTTGGTTTCGTTTTAATGTAATTAGTCTCTTATGTCTTTTGTTTTTTTTTTCGCTAGTACATTGTTTTCTTAATCTTTTTCTTCTATTAAGAGGGTAATAGTAACTGGTCCACTAGCGCCACACACAAAAACGATAGATTATAAAAAGGGGACTGCTATGTACTGTATTTTGTATTTAAGTACCTTTTGTATACAATCAACTAATTACGTTGCAAGATTTGTCGATCTATGCGTTTAAAATAAAACGTTAATTTTTACTGTATTCAAAAGGTACTTAAATACGAAATACAGTACTTACATAGTACCCTTTTTTAAATATCGATCGTTAACTATAAATGATCCAGAAATGATCACAATTGTTTACGAGTGGCGCTACATAGTTCTATAGCGCGTCTATTCGCTATTTCGCAAACACAGCTCAACATTTTCGACGTATATACGCTCTGTTCTTTCTTACTGTTCTGGTCTATGTCTTGACTTATTTCTAGTAAATGGGGTGAGGAATCGAGGCTGGCGGCAGTGCAATCAGGGCCGGGGCGGACCCGGGTGCCACAGTACGTGACGGTGCCAAATTTAATATCAAACGAATAACTCACAAAATCACAATGAGCCCTGTTAAATGTATCGCCCACGGAATGTTTTAACAATCAATTTCATTGTTTTCTCGCAGTGGACGGTATTTTTTCACACAAAAGGTCGCTTCAGCCTTTATGCGTGAATATCAAGCCGGTAACGAGAATTTTGTTATTGTTACTTATTAGGGTGAAGTAAAATTGGATTTGCTGTTAAGTCGTTTCTTCGTCGGTGGGCGTGGATTTTCATTTGAAGCCGTTTATTCGTTTAGCAAAAACGTTTATTACAGAACAATGGTAGCATTCTGGCGTATCATAATTAATGACCCAATTCTAAACTAGCCGAAGCTGCATTATACCAACTGCTATCTACTTTAATATATATCGTTACTTCAATTTCCCGCAAATTTGTATTTGAGGGTGAAATTTATCGAAAGTTGAAACCATCGGGGTTTCTACAATTATAATAAAGTCACGTTTCTACCGTAACTATATTTGCTTAATTATCACATGGCGCTAGCTTCCATAGCTACTTACAATGATAAACCAATCAATGTTTAGTAAATATCATGGCGCAGGCAACTATCATTCTATAGTGAGTAGGGTAGTTGCCTGCTATATACCGTGCCTACGAAGCCGGAGATCCCGGGTTCGAATCCCGGTCAGGGCATTATTTGTGCATTTAGCACGAATATTTGTTCTTTAGTCATGGATGTTTTCTATGTATTTAAATATGTATTTATCTATATATGTCCCATAGTTTGCTTAGTTTGGGACTAGGTTGTGTAAGGTTGTCCCACGATATTTATTTTTTATTATTTATTTATCCTATAAGAAAGTTGTCGAATTTGTTTCAAGCAAAATAAGAAGTAAGAACCAATGTTAACAGATGACATCACGTTTTCGAGAATCCATAAGGTAAATAAAAGTGTTATTTTGCATACTAGCAAATTCATTATCATCATCATGTCAGGCGAAGGATGTCCACTGCTGGACATAGGCTTCCCGCAAAGAATGCCACAATAACCGGCCCATGCCGCCCGCATCCAACGGACTCCCGCGACCTTTACCAGGTCATCAGTCCACCTTGTGGGGGGCCTGCCCACGCTGCGCCTTCCGGTACGTGGCCGTCACTTGACTATACCAGCAACATCTTGCCAGTTACAACATTATTCTTGACGTTTCCATCCTGGGCGCCATCAATGTTTTCTCATCAAAGGAAATATCGTGCCGTAGATGCAACAGCTGTCTGAACTCGGATTCAGTATTAGCCATAGATTTATTACCGGATGAAAAAATATCTGGTTAATATCAGACATTTGGTATTTGTCGTTCTCTATACGGGATAATTATTTTAGTCTAAGCTAAGGTATACTTAATCTAACACCGTCATTTTCCAAAAAAATGTTTCTTGACCGAATTGGTTTTAGAATCGAAATTTATTCGGAAATAAAATCCTATTTAGGTTCCATGCGGATCCTCAGATATCGATTTTATCAGCGATTGTATAAAAATCGATTAAAACAAGATGGTGGCATTTTTAGGCAGATTTGATGATTAAATCACACTTAAGGTGCCCTCAGATCCTCAGATATAATATTGATTTTGAAAACAAACGGAAAACAAAGTAATGGTCATTGTTACTGATTCGGCATTATGTATTCACCTATCAATTAATAGTAACAACCTAGAGATGCAGCAATAAGATGGAAAGGGACGGAAATCATTTTATTCATTCACTTTCAATGCGATTATTGTGACAACCCGATCGGCGTTTAGCTTCAATTATTCAAAAGAATTGGTCTATTAATTAAATGAGTAGGAGCGCTCGTGTTAACACGCGTAAAAACTAGTGCTACGCATTCTTGGGAATAGGTAGCGGACCCCAGGCGTCCTTCAGGATGCCAGCTGTTTCAAACTGTTGCTGCTATTTTAGCGTTTAAATGCAGATCTGTGGCATCAAATTGTCACGTTAGTCAATTTTAATGATGCATTAGCACGGCCGATACATAGTTAATGAGTCATAATCGTATTATGAAATTGTCACTTCTACATTTTTAATCTTTGAAAAAGAATGGCGGCCTTTACGGCGCGTATCCTATCCGAAATCACTATGTTTTCATTTCAAAATATCCGTTAATTTATTGATGAAAAGTCATTCCTGACGTTTAATAACTCTTTTGTAATGGTCGGTGCATTAGCAAAGTGCGTTTTGTAAAAGTTAAAGTCTCAAATTGGGCAAAACTGACTGCCATTAGTGCCATCCACAGACTGAACATAGACATGCCACATGGGATGTGCGATTATGTGCCAACATATGCAATAGGACGTCTGCTCTATAGATATAACTCAATTACTAGAAAAGTAGAAATGACAGTCAGATGTAGGTATGTAGCGTAAATTTAATAATAATAATAATAATATTTTTTATTCATGACAAACACAATACAATTTACAAACAAACACATTACATTATAACATTTTGCCACGAAATGGTCACAGCTCAGCGTAATGCTGGCAGAGCCAGCGCTGGTCTTCCGCTGTGACCATTTGGTGAAATCACGGAGCCATGACGACGCACACATACACACAATTACGAGAAACAAATAATTAAGAAACAAAAATGTACAAATAACACTAAAACACTTAAGAAGAAAAAAACGCCTCAATTGTGGGCTAAAAAACTCGAATCCAGCTGAACATTAAAAATTAACACGACATGACAACTTGACGTTTTTGTTTTTTTGAGATCCAATCATGACTGATGAGTGATGACCAAGGGGTATCAACTACGCTAAGACATGTAGGGTGCTTCGTAATTGCGTATGTGTGAGTTGCGGTGAAATTAAATTGTTACCAGTAATACTTTAAGGGCATCCAGACAGTGCAATATAGCAGTCCACCTTGCAGTCTGCCGTGGGAAGCAACCTATAAGATAGAGCAAATTAGGAAGATTATAGACCTCGGTTGTCTCGTTCTATTTTATAGATCCCACAACTGCAATGCTGGAACGTCTGGGTGGGGCTTAATTTGATTTATCAATGGTGCCATGCATCTGAAAAATCGTTTAAATTTATGTAAAATTTGCTCTTGCATTTTAGCCGCGCAAGATATATTATTTCATGATTAATTCTGTGTATTCTGTGTTAAATTTTGTATTCTTTATTGTTATAGTAGTACTGTGAAGTATAGCAAGTGAACTCTATGGTTCGGTTACCATGGAAACTTCATATATTGAAATAACACTTGTGTCAAACTACCATATCATAAATATAGTCAAAACGTATTTCAACAAAACAAACAATTATATTTACAAACGTTGTTTTTGCTTTTCTTGTGGCATGCTGTTGGTAATAGAAATCCACAAGCATAAGTTAACATCGATGGAACATTACAGCTACTTTTCTTCTCGGTAATAAAGTTGAACGATTGAAGACCGAACACGAACAATATTCTATTTGTGGAAATTGTGTATTAAATTCAGTTTTGGCTAATATATTCTTCTTGTCGCGTTGTCTTGCCCGACAGCGACAACGCATGCAAATGCATTCCATTATATTCAGTGTTCAGTATAAAATCAAAGCAAAGAAGAAAATTATAGTTTGTGTGTTATACTGGACTTT
Organism: Notocelia uddmanniana; assembly: GCA_905163555.1. Classification (NCBI taxonomy): domain Eukaryota; kingdom Metazoa; phylum Arthropoda; class Insecta; order Lepidoptera; family Tortricidae; genus Notocelia; species Notocelia uddmanniana. Next base: position 25,258,750 of record LR991058.1, on the reverse strand, counting down.
AGTCGGGCCTTGGAAGATAGTACCCACTTGCGTCACGTTTGTGGATTATTCCACCTTCAGTTTTTCTCCAGTGGTTGTTAGATGGAAGATGTAATTAAATCCACAAATGAATACACGATGTGTGCTAAATGTGGAGCTGCTGCCCAAGATCAAGAATAAGTTCGATTGCATTGTTTCCCTTAGCCTAACAATCGGGATCTATTTGCCAGAAGAGGCGAACAAAATATCTCTTTTTAAAGAGAAAATCAACAATATTACAAAATAAATATTTTTTCACACATACACAGCTGCATTTTATTTACATCTATATAGATAAATACAATGCTACGAAACCGAAGTAAAAAAAATAAAAAATATATTTCTTTACCGGGATTCGAACCCGGGCCCCAATCTCCGGAGGCAACCTGCCTACCAACAAGCCACCTTTTAGTTCACTGCTCAAAAGCGATGTCGCTAGTAGTATAAACGACTTTTTGACGTTTCGGGAGGGTGTAATATTTTTTGTATGGAGTTATCGTTCTTCTCATTAGTGAGTATTATATTCTTTGGTGATGACATATGACAACTCGAGCGTGTACTTAGTGAAGCGAAATTAGGTCAAAGTAAAAAACGAACAGAAAACATAACATTGAATGGTTTTAAACACTTAATAACATATTGCAAGAGAAGAAAAACCACTGCAAATCGCAAATTACAAGAGTGGTGTACGAGTTCAGAGTAACAAGAAACAAAAATTAAAAAAACACGCAAATGGCATGCAAAACTATAGGTAAATACTTTTAATTCTTTTTTAAAAAACAGCATGTATGATTTGTAGTCCTCAAGCACGCGAATGCCCATAATTAACTATTAACCTCAAAACTATTCCGAATTTCCAGGTTATTAAGTCGCCAATGTATATAGCGAGCCTTTAAATCCAATACATGAAGTAACAAATGAAAAATGATAAATGAATCGACACAGACCAACATGCAGCGGGATGCCTCAGGGACATAAAAAGCAGGTATACATGCATATTTAGCTAGAAACAGCTAGTATCGTGTTTTAAATTTCCCTGTCTTTTCTGGTGCTCAAACAAATATTTCTTAAGATTAACCTTAAAACTATGTCTACATTTAAGGTCCCTGATTGGCGGAGGCAAATTGTTCCAGCATTTGGTTGCGGCATATCTAAAGCTTCCACGAAAAGCAGCCGAAGCATGGCGATGTGTCAGTAGTTGTAACCCACACTGTCGTGTTCCGCGTGGCTTGCGGAAAGACAATTTCTCAAATAGATATGTTGGGGCATGGCCGTTTACTACACCGAAGAGAAGACATGCAAGGTGAAGCTTGCGTCTATGTAGCATCTTCAGCATATTACCTTTGTTCAAAAAAGGAGTGACATGAGCTCTCAACGGGATGTTGAAACAGAAACGGGCACAGGCGTTTTGAACTCTTTGGACAAGTTGTTTGGTTTTTGTGAGTAGACGTGGACCATATACTATATCCATATAGTTTAACTTTGACATTATGAGTGAATCTACTAATTGGATTCGCAATGTTTCATTTAAAAAGGGCCTAATTTTGTAAAGCACCTTTAGTTTATAAAAACAGCCTCTCACTGAATTTAGAATGTGTTTCTCATACCGTAGTTCATCATCCATTATAAGGCCAAGGTTACGCGCTTCACAGACCCGTTCAATAGGTTCACCCATCAGTGTAACATTCACTGAAGGTCTAAGCCTAGTCAACTGTTGCTTGCTACCAAAGACTAGGTATTTGGTTTTAGACGGGTTTAATAGTAAACCATTACTTGTAGCCCAGGCTGCTATACTAGTGAGATCCTTATTGAGTTTTACTATTGCATTATCGACTTCGGACTGCCTACACGAGATATACAGTTGTAGATCATCAGCATATATATGGAACTTACAATTTATTATGTGTGTCGTAATGTCTGCAGAGTACAATATAAACAAAATTGGACCAAGGATGGAACCCTGGGGCACGCCCCGAGTTAGCTCCATTTTGTCTGAGACATAAGATGATCCATCATCCAGACTGATTTTGACATATTGACATCTATTTGTAAGGTAACTGTGGAACCACTTTACTGTTCTACTGTCGAAACCATAGTAGCTTAACTTGGAAAGCAATAATTTAATGTCTATGCAGTCGAATGCCCTGGAAAAATCTAGGAGTGCCAATAAGGTACACATTCCTTGGTCCTGAGCATACAATAGGTTATCTGTGACATCAAGCAGAGCGGTGACAGTACCTCAACCCTTTCTGAAACCCGACTGGACATCCGGCCAAATATTGTTTCTCTCCAGAAACTCTGTCAATTGCATACTCACTGCTTTTTCCACCACCTTTGACAAGCATGGAAGAATGCTGATTGGCCTAAGGTCTTTAAGCTGTGAAGGATTTGCTACCTTTGGGAGAGGTCGTACGATTGCCACCTTCCAAATGTCCGGGAAGGTAGATGTCAATATGGACGTATTTATTAGGTCAGTGATTATATCAAGCGTATGAGGCAAAGTCATTAACAACATATTCAGATTTATTCCATCACAGCCTTCTGCGTTTGATTTAAGACCTCGTATGATCTTAATAATGACGTCTGACTTGATTGGCTCTAACTGAAAAACAGATTGGCTATACCGATGGAACTCAAAAAATGTTAGCTGAGATATAGAAGCGTGGGATGTGATGGGCAAATTTAGAAAATGCTTATTTATCTCATCCGGGTCATTGAGAGAACACAATTTGACACGTTACTTGGGTAATCAACTACATAGCTGGGACACTTAGTACCTAATGGATATATGTATAAAGAAGATACCTATATAATATAAATTATTGTTTTAATATCGAGTAAAATAAATGAACAGCAATGTTTAGTATTTCTGTCACATAACCCTTTGAGAAATGAATCATCGATCAAGTACTTAATATTCATTGAATAGTTTTCTAGCTGCATATTAGTAAAAATTGCTATTAGTATTGCTAAATGTGGCACTGAAATTAATTTTCGTGTACTCTGCCTACCCCTTTTAAGAATATACGCGTGAGTTTGTGTATGAGTATGTATTTACTTTTTTCTTTGTCTTATCCTACGACGGTGGCAAACAAGCTTACGGCCTGCCTGATGGTAAGCAGACACCGTAGCCTATTTACACTTGCGACTCACTTGCGTTTTTCTAGGAAGTTACAGAAATAAAAAAATAACGCTAAACGAAAATACATACATACAATATACATCTACTCACACCCGTATCTCATTGGGGTAGGCTGAGACCAGAATGCCAAAAACTACGGTCCTAACGGAAATGAAACGAAAATGGTTGGGTCAACGAAAATACGCCAAATATTCGATGAATCGTTCTCAAAGAAACGAGATTTTATGAAGAGTTGGTCAGCAAAACAAGGTAATACAACCACACACGAATAATTTACTGTGATTCTTGTTGTACGGTATCCCAGTTATTTATAATTGGTACACCTACGGAATATGTTATTATTCAAGTCATACACTAAATTTATTGCAAGAGCATTCGTTACGGCATACACGTTTAACTCCATATTGAACAAGCGTTGTTATGTTGTGTTTCTTAGCTCGCCTTAACTTCACAATAAACTTCAAAAACTGCGGGAAAGTTGCAAACTATATTAAAGTTTGCAGAAAGTATTAGTATGGAGGTATACTCGTCAATGAAAACAACTTTTCCGGTAGGAAAACCCCCGGGACTACAATGGAGTCCGCTGAATAGACTGAACAGACTTTGGTGTTTATTAAAAAACTTGCATAGATTAATATGTGTAAATAATCCTAAAATGGTCGTTGCGGGCGCACGACTTTCAGTAGGGTATCTATACCTGTTGTTTTATAAAGTTAAGTGGTGAACTACCAGGGATATCTTAAGATGTGTTTCATATATTCGACACCTCGCTGTCGTGTGTGCTGAGCTGTATATACATGATGTAACATTTAGAATGGTCAGTATGGCAAAGTCTTAAACCATATCAAATTGACATTTCCTTATTTTACTTGTCATTTTTTTAACTGATAAGTACTACTTAGTACTAATTTTCTTTATGACTTATTGGAATGTACTACCTTATCATTTTGATTATTTTTATGACAATCTATTGTAAGGTACTTCCTGGTATCAATGTTGTTTTATTTATTTATACTTAATTATTAAAAATTATTGTTATTTTTCATTATTGTAACGCAAATGGTTGCGTCTAACGATCAATATACAATATGTAGTAGAAGCAAAAAATTGTTATATGAGAATTGTATAGTGTGATTAATAAAACTAAACTAAACTATAGGACATACGATGATCCGTTCTTAGGCACCATGTCATCGATTTTAGTAACAAGGAAAACTGCATTCATATATTTAAAGACAACCACCATAGCGACAATTTTACGCACCTAAATGAGTTGAATGTTGTATTTATTTATCGTATCTCAATCGTTTCGAACCGTGAGATCTTCGAGAATACAGTACGGTTGCCAGTTTTTGTTTCACTTTTAGCACCACCCAGGGGTCACGTGTAGGGTATCGGTGGGTACTCCCTACGGACGTAGTGCAACTTCGACGGTTCAATTCCTGAGCTGAGTACAAGTTTTTTGAAATGTATGAATGCAGTTTTCCGTCTTCACGTTCCCTGTATACTGTACTCGTGTGACAAATAGGTGTCACATAAATGGAAACATATTTTAGCATATCTATAATGGATCTTGGAATTAAGACGCCCAGCAGAGTAATCACGTAACATTTCAACTTGTGTCATTTTTACTATGGGAAATAACATCTCTCTTCCTACGCAAGCTCGAAAACGTTTCTTAACTAACCTGATATAAAGTATTGATAAAAAGTTTATAGTGTCGAAACGAATGATTACCTATTTTGTAATATCAAACGTACAGATTTTAGATAAATGAATGAATGAATTTTATTTATTTCACACAAGATTCCATAATAATAATAGGTATATAAATTAAATTAAAAGTAATTTGACAGATTAATTAACATAATAATTGAATTAAGAAACAGACATTTTCATTAAAAACACTATAAAAAATACATTAAAAAATACATTATGAATTATTAAATATATATACTTATTACATAATACTACTACGCGCCTGCAGGGGCGTGTAACTGCACCCAGTGTTGCAGCAACGGTGTGTCCCACCGGTCGGCCAACACGTGCAGGATGGTGTTAAGGTGGGTCCACACGGCACAGACTTTAGTCTGCGTAGCGTGTCTGTACAGACTTAAGTCGGTGCAAATGGGACGTGTGGACGTGAAGTCTCAAGTCTGTAACGACATCTGTGCATTTTTGTATCTGGCTTCAAAATGTCGGTGCAGACATGCGTGTTTGTGCCGACTACTGCACTATGTGGACGCATGTTCAGACTCCTTTGGGTCAACTTACGACAACTTTGGTTAATTAATTCACAGTTTGATTTGTTTGTATTATAAAAATGAACGATTTAAGAAAATATTCGAGAGAATTCTTAGTTGCATTTAAAGATCTATATAAGTCCCTTCCAGCTGTATGGAAAATTAAGTCCAAAGAGTACAGAAATAGGGATATGAAGACCCAGGCTTATGAGTTATTAGTGAGAAAATGGAAAGAAGTGGAACCATGCGCAGACCGAGATTGTAGTAAACGACGCCGTCGATTGATATCTGCCATTGCAAACGTCCGCACACCACGAGGTTTAAGAACAACTAACATGTTTGTCTCGTGTGGACGATGTGAGTCGCACATACTTTTGTCCGTGCAACAGTCTGCGCAGCGCAAGTCTGCACCGTCTGGAACCTGCTTTAGAGCTGGCGCGCCAGCGGCTGAGTGGCGAGCCACAACAAGCGTTGTGGCTCGCTACTCATCCTACTCATCGGCCAGCCGGCCGGAGGGGCGAGTCGATGGCTTCCACGCTATCATAAGGAAGCCTTTATGATAGCATGGAAGCCATCGACTCGCCCCTCCGCGAACATACCTGAGGCGCTGCAGTGCCGCGGCAGCCCAAAGACCCACTCTGTACACGTTGTTGTATTGCACACGCAAATGAATTAAAGCGAGGACACAAAAAAATCTGGTCATGTATGATATGGTAAATCTTGTCAATGAATGTAGATTTTCAAGCAGCACTTTTTTTAAATAATTTGTGATTATCAAACTACATTAAAAATACAATCATAATATAACGTTAAGTTGTCTGTGACTTTCAGCATTATATATTCCACCATACCTATATTTTGTTGAACAGCGCCTTAGGACAGTCTGTACCAAGTTTTCCTGTTAATATTTTTATTTTGCTTTTAACGGGATATTTCAAATTTTACCTTATTATATCATCCTTTCACAATAGCTAACATTTTTCTAGTTGACTTCCGATTGACGTAGTTCGTTTTTTTTAAATTTTCTTTTATTTTTTCTTTTTTACAGAAAAATGCCTCCCATATATAAACAACTTTCAATGCTTGGAGTAGAAAGTCTTCCTGACTGCCTCAAGTATAAAAGAGTTCCAACAAGTATGTTTTTGGAAAGATGAAATTCTAATGAGCTTAAAACAACTCGTAAAAATAAAAATACAATTGTAGCTTTGTAGCAGGAAGCGAGTGAAGATTATCAGAAACCGCTGTTCAACAAAATATCGGTACGGTGAAATATATAACGCTGAAAGGCACAGTAAACTTAACGTTATATTATGATTGTATTTTTATTATGTAGTTTGATATCCACAAATTATTTTAAAAAAGCGGTGCCTGAAAATCCACATTAATTTTAAAGATTTGCCATATCATGCATGACCAAATTTTTTCGTGTCCACACTTTACCTAATAGGTAAATAATACTCGTAAGTTAAAGGCAGCCATCAAAATTCTTACAGAGTGAAGTTTACATTACTGGAATGGTTCACGGAAAAATAACAGTAGTTTTTGAAATTAAGCAGAACGTGCAGTCAGCAGCAGAGTAAGTAAGATAAATTTATAGAGTGAGTAAAAATCAACAAGCGAAGTTTTAAGTTTCTTGTTTAAAAAGACTTGTTCCTCTAACAAACTTTTAACCCCCTTTTCATTCCTTCAGCGGGTGACATTTCAACAACGCTGAGATTAGTTTTCTTATTCTTTAACGCTAGGTCTGAAAAAGAAGTTTCAGGTATTTCGTTTAAAAAAAGTTTTCTCCTCAATTCCCCACAGTATAAACTTTTAACCCTCTTTTCACCCGTTCAGATGGCGAAATTACAAAAAAAAAACTAATACTTTAAGGCTATGTCTAAACAAGATGAAAAGCCATCGTCGAGTCTTCGTCTTTGTTTACTAAGTCTACTAAAACAATGCGTTATTAAATCACACAATCAAGTTAATTTTTTTTTGTGCTCTGCCTACCCCTTTTGCGAATATATGCGTGAGTTTAATGTATGTACAATCAAATTAAAATGATGGTATTTCACCGCATCTGAACTTAAGTGCTAATATAAATAAAACTTCACAAAGTTAGGATAACTATCGAAATTTATCCAAAAAAGCCAAATTCAAAGAGTAGCTTGTTTCGTGCGCAGTAGTTATAAACGTGTCTCTTACATGGGGGGCGTGGTTAACAGAATCGAGGAATTCCCTTGACTATTTTATTAAATATTTGCTATTATATATTGCATCCATGCAGGCTATAGTAACGAGTATACGCGGACGAAGTTGCGGAAAATGCTAGTAAAGTATGTACTGTGCAAGTGCAAAGTAAACATTTACATAGATTTTAAATCTTGCGAATTTCATATAAATGACTACTCTCTAGAACTCGGACCATCAAAGTCCGCCGCGTCAGAATAGATTATGTATCTCATTTCGTTTGGATTAAATTTCTCATTTTGTGGTCTGTCGACATAGCTAACCTACAACATTAGGCGGAACTGCCGAGCCAGAGGTCTCTGAAGAATACTTTTGTGAGATATTATAATCAGGGAGACTAAACGTACTGTTTACCCGTCCGTAAACGTGATTATTTCTTGTAGGTTTATGCACATGCAATAGAAGATCATGAATAGTATATTATTGCAGAGGCCAAAAAAATTAATTCGTGCACGTGTTGACAAAGTGATTTAAGCTCGAAGCGCACAGAGCGGGCGCGGTGCTGTGCGGGGCAGAGGTGGCTTTGCATTTTTGATCTTTCAGAAAACTGACGATTACTGCTTCATATGTAACCGCCTACCGAATACCGAGCGGTTTTTTGGTGCGAGGTACCCCGCACTGCGATTGCTTGCCGCAAAACCGCATCCGGCCCGCAACAAAGCTACACTGAACTGAGCTCTGTGCTTTTCAAGATTTACGCGCACCAAGGCTTCTATAATGCTTTGCTCAAAAAATGCAATGAAATCAGAAAATAATAAGAAAAATCCAAATTAAATTCTAAGGATTCAGTAATAACAACCCACGCGGTTTCCCATCTTTTGTTTTCGAGGCGTACCGGCACGGGGTCGGCCGCGCGCCCCAAAAACAAAAGCCTGTCTCTTTGCTGTACTAGGCCTTCAATTTTATATGAAATTCCATAATAGGCCGCTCGTTTCGCCACACCCGGAACGTGATACTTTGTAGCCTATTATTAATATTAACGAACATAACGTCAATATTTCATTGCATGTTTTAGAATTTAAAAAAAATACAGAATATTACAGGTAAATTACTTTCAAGACGTTTTGCATCTGTAGTAGTATTTGTATATTTACAGGGACACACGTACACGTTGACGTATACAGACATACGTCAACGTGTGTGTCAGGCTGGCTACAGAGGTCCCAACTACAAATGCAAAAACGTCTCCAAAGTAATTTACCTGTAAACAAATATTATCTTTGTTGTGAAAGGTGAAACATTATAAACTAAGCCACGTTACTAATCAGCAGATACCGTAAATTTAGAAGGATTCGCTATAATATATTCTTTTATATTTGTTCTTGGGTCTTGGATGTTTTCTATGTATTTATCTATGTAAGTATGTATATCGTCGTCTAATACCCATAGTACAAGCTTTGCTTAGTTTGGGACTAGGTCGATTTGTGTAAGATTGTCCCCCAATATTATTATTATTATTAATATCAAATTATTAAATATTATTAAATTTATCTATTACAATTCTATGAACACTACTATATTTCAACGAAAAAGTATAAAAAAACCATTTATTTAAATTCACGCTCTTATCCTAGGACAGTTTGTTGCCATATGTGTGAGTTTCTATGTATTATGTCTTTATGCAAACATGATGTAACAAAAATAGCATAAACGGAATTGGCAAATTTTGGCGAAGCTCCCCATACAAAACCAAAAGAAGTGAATAAGAAGTGTAAGTCTGGCCTCTGTTTGGTATGGCGTGACGTCGCTGCACACAAACTACGTAGCTTTTGTTAAAGTAGCGCCTGAGTTAGTTAAGGCATAGGATATAAGTAGGCATAAAGTTTCAAATGTGTGAGAGAGCGCAATACTCGCCAACAAACTAACTAACACTACACTACTAACTATACAGTTTGGCTAACAAAATATGTATGCCTACTGCAAATTTATATTTTGGGTTAAATAAGTAAATAAAAATAAAATTTGAGTCAAAAAATGTTTGTTCTATACTTATTTCTACTTAGAATGCGATACCAATTAACGTTATAATAGCTACGTTTATATTAGTTGGCCATTATTGTTACAGCATGTATATAAGAAACAAACTGGAAGGGCGATCAGTTTAATAATATAGGTTTTACTCTTAAGATGTTTGATAATCATTATCGCCAGAAAATTGGCACGGCATATTGTATTTATCTACACATTATGTTACTCACTTACCTTTACTTCAGGAACACCTAATAACTTACCGTAAGTTCCAACAACCACGGGGCTCGACTTACCTATAACAAATAAAAACTTTTAAACTTAAATCGAATTTAGTTAAATTTTCACTTTAACGAAAAAGTTTATTACTAAATAGGTAGTTAAATAAATCAGGAAGTTTGAGAAGGTTCTAATCAGAGGATCAAGTGTTGTTAGCGAAGAGTGTTGAGGAAGAACTAAGTTGGACGCTAACATCTGAATAACGTAAGCAATCAGGCTGCCTTGAGTTGTTGTTTTTATTTCTCATTTTAACATTGTTGTATAACTTCTCGCAATCATTACTCAAAGAATACATCTGATCGTCTGTCAAATTAAACCAGCTTGACAGAACTGGTTTTCCACGATTTGATTGATGATGATGATGATGTTCACGAATCTTACAATATAAGACAAAAACACCACAACGATATTACACGACCAATACTTAAGAGTATACATACGAATAATACTCTCATTCGTAGCCAGAAATAACTAAAGACTTTGTTATGGTAACATGCATGAAAAGTAACGAAAGTCTCCGTTTGGTTTATGATCAAAATTCTTATATACTCATTAGTCTAAATCTAGCTTCGTAAAATTGTGAACGTACTATTTAAAGGTATGTGCCTGAGTGGTGTTTACATACATACATGATACAATTATATACTGCGAAAGGTATGACCACAGATATCAGAGTAAAGAATAAAATTCACTCATTTAAGTTGAACGATTTATTCTCACTAATGCACAAATCGGTAAGTTTGAGAGAGACAAATAAGTGATATCTGACAGGTCTTGACTTGTCAGTCTCCGCTTTTATAACTGCGAATTGAACTGTACTGACGTTTGTGACGTTTTGGATTATATGGGATTATACCGGTGTGATTTTAATCATGTCAAATGCCCATGTCGCACCAACTCCCGTAACAATCGCACGCTCGAAGTTGTAGACGATTACATATACCTAGGACAGACTGTCGAGTTAGGTAGGTCCAACTTCGAGAAAGAGGTTAATCGTCAAATCCGACTCGGCTGGGCAGCGTTCGGGAAGCTACGGCACATCTTTTCGTCCAATATTCCGCAGTGTCTCAAGACGAAAGTCTTTGACCAGTGTTTGTTGCCAGTGATGACATATGGCACTGAAACGTGGTCGCTTACTATGTGTCTCATAAGAAGGCTCAAAGTCACCCAAAGAGCAATGGTGAGAGCTATATTGGGAGTTTCTCTAAGTGATCGCATCAGGAATGAGGCCATCCGGAGCAGAACCAAAGTGACCGATATAGCCCTCCGAATCGCTAAACTAAAGTGGCAGTGGGCGGGGCACATACTCGTAGCATGTAGAAACCGATGGCCGTTGGGGCGGAAAGGTTTTCGAGTGGCGATCTCGTACCGGAAGGCGTTGCGTGGGCATGCCCCCCACACGGTGGACCAATGACCTGGTAAAGGTCGCGGATGTCCGCTGGATGCGGGTGGCGCAGAACCGGTCATTGTGCAAGACTTTGGGGGAGGCCTATGTCCAGCAGTGGACGTCTTTCGGCTGACATGATGATGATGTGATTTGAAATGGAGACAATTCGTTAACAGCAGAAAATGATCGTACTATCTGTCCTGTTGGTTAACCATAAGGTTTTAAAGAGACAGCTATAATTACGAAAAATCATCTTGCTTAACACTACGTATCTATTAGTATTATTAATATAAGGGTATGACACTCCGGGAAAATTCAGTAGTATGGGTGACACAAAACAATGCATAGCACTATAGTAGTCGGCGGCGAAGAAGTCAATCCTGTCATTTCCATATAGTTTATAACCTAAAAGTAATTTTGCGGTTATAAACTGTATGGGAATGACAGATGTCAGGATTGACTTTTTAACCGCCGACCACTTTAATATCGCCGGTTGACAGTGCAAGAGTGAGTTCGTGTGTGTGCAGAGACGTAAGAATGTGTCACAATATGGAGTGTCAGACCTTGTTTCCTTAGACCATGCATACATCTACAGTCGATATTTTCTTACTTGAGCCATGATGTAAACAAATATGGCGAATCCGTTAGGTTGACGATTCCTAGAGTTGAGAATCGTTGAGTGAATGTGTGAAATTATTTAGTGAATGAATGAAATGAGTGAAACATTTAGGCTGGTTTACAGATGTGCAAGTTGCGGAAAGTTTCCATAATATTCTATAAATTCTCGGAAATTTCATGAAACTTTCACTAGAAATATAGGCAAATTAAATTTAAAAATGGAAAGTTTCAAGTCCCTTACAAAAATTTAAGAAATTTTGGAAAGTTTCCTTAGGCACATCAGTAGGCTGGTTTCTTGAATACGATTGAGGCAATGAATTTCACAGACTACAATTGCATGTGATAATGTGAATATAAGGCGCTGTGTATAGAGATGTGTCGTGGCAGTAGCTGGGAACCTCTGGGTCCGCCGGGATCATAGGGATTGGCACCCTGGCATTAAATTGAACGTAAATTTCATGGTTAACCAAACCAGATGCAATAAGATTTAAATGTAATAAAAATTAGCTATGGTATCATAACCCGACAAACATGTGCATATTAACCATACTGGCGTCTGCCCGCGACTTTATACACGTATGAATTGCACATATTACACACATTATTTTACATATTATTCGTTTTTGGGGTTCGAATGCCGGTCAGGGAATTATTTGTGTATCATGGGCACGAATATATGTTCCTGAGTCTTGGATTTTTTCTATGTATTTGAGTGTGTATTTTTCTATATGAGCAAGCTCTGTTTAGTTTCGGACTAGGTAGATTTGTGTAAGATTGTCCCCCAATATTTATTTACTAACCTAAACCTATCCTTAATCTGCGGTCGTGTACGGTAAGGTTTCAGAGGAATTTCCTCCCTCGGACGCTTCGGTCGTGGAATGGGCTACCTGCCGAAGTTTTCCCTAGGGACTACGGTATGGGGTTCTTCAAGACAGGAGTGTATAAAAAAAGGGTCGGCAATGCGCATGTGATACCCTGAAGTTCCAGGCATCCATAGGTTGCGGTGACCGCTTACCATCAGGTGGGCCGTACGCTAGTTTGCCACCGACGTGGTATTTATTTGTTATTTACTGTAAAAGTAAAAAGAGTACACCCATAACGTACGACATCAAGCGAAACGACGATACGAACGGTTTTACCACACTCACCATATCTTAGTGACAATGACGAACGCGCTATGTTGCGTTGTGTCATATTAAAATTTAAACAAAGTACCTATACATATATAATGATACTGATTATAACGTTTAAAAAAGATAATTATATTTATTTGTTTGGAATATTTTATAATAAAAAATCCTAACAATTAAACCGGTACAAATCATTTATTCATTCCCTTAATGAAATGCTAAACTGACATTTCGTTTTGATAATTTGTAAGTGTAGTGAAAATTTCAATTTTGGCTAAAAAATGTATTTAAGAGGATAATTTGAAGCATTATTTAGTGAAAACGAATGGGTTTGTATTTAAAATAATGGATTTTGCTTATTGTAGTAACTTAAATTGAGTGATTTGTTCGGAATGTCGTGATTTGTGATCGAGTAATGTTTGGTAACATCGTAGCATAAGTAAGAAAAGTCGACAGTAAATGTCAACTTTGCATAGAAAAATAACATATCTACCTAGAATAAGTTGGATACGTAATATAATCAAGGTATGAATGTATTGGTTTTTCCAGGCAGTCTGCCTGGCAGGAAATAAACTGTTTATAACTCTTTTTTATATAGAAAAGTGTGGACGAGACTTTAGCATGTGACGTTGGGAGTGTAGTATGTAGTTCAGCATTGAACAATTGTGAAGAAAACGAGGGTAGATTCTCGCCGCCGCCGCCTCCACCCGCGCCGAGCAACCGAGCGGACAGGGCACGGGCACGCAGTGCTAAGAAAACCGCCGCCGCGATAGGTGCTCATGATTAAGGACCGCGAACCGGTCTGAAACATGTCGAGCGATATTCGACCTTAAAGACGTGAGTGACCCGTTTCATTATATTTAATATGTTCATAACTCCATGTACATTACCGTAATGAAATTAGTATTAAAGGTTTAGAAGAAAAACGAATATACATTATAAGAATATGTAATCATTTTACCGTATAAGAGCCAAACCGATATTGAAAGGCTGACATACAAATATTATTGATGAATAAAGTACGCAAACAGCCTCCGAGTGGCAAATTGTACAAGTTTGTGACAGCAGAAATAAGCTGATTTTTCCATAAACTTATTTTATTTCTATAGGGTATGTGCGGTAATAATAATATTCCTCACTGTCGTACGCGTAAATATTTCATGCGGAAAAATGTGTATAGTTCCCACCTGCGTCTACTGACGAAGTTAGATTACTTATACGTATCAGCGATAAGCGCGAAGCGGAAGAAAGGGTTTTATACCCATTTTGTGGGTATATTAAGTTTTTACTACAATAGGATTCCTAGTGATTTACCAGCTAAAACTTTTAAGACCGTACGTGACCAGATTGATATTAAAAACATTAGTATTGTGTTCAGGTATATTTTATCAACTGACGAAAATGAACATATATTTACAAAAAGGAGAAACGCACATATCGCGGGCGTTTTTTGGCTGAATATAATTTTTTCCGTGGTAGGTAGGTAACGGACCCCGGGCATCCTTTAGGATTCCCAATAACGATAGGATGATTATGATGGTGATGATGATGATGATCATTTTTCCGTGGTCGAATCGATTTACTATGGCACTGTCAGAATTTTTGAAGTTTATCGCAGTGGAAAATGTTGAGTTTTAGTGGCATTATTATTCTCCTAAGCTGGGAAGAACTTTACTTTTAAAATTTGGGCGGATAAAAACTACACAATCACATGTTTGCCAAAAAAATACGACCATTTCTGAGCATGTTTGAGAAAATTTAATTTCTCCATGAGCCAAAAACAAGACTTAAATATATATTTTAACTTTTTATCTTTATTTGAATATGCAAACAATTTGAAATGAACAGCCATGTAGCATGTCAAGCAGGCCATGACAAGTGTAAGTATTAAAAATACGATGTATTTGTTGTATGTATTTGGGTGTCATTGGCCACAATTCGATGGAGATTTTTTGTTCGGGAAGTTTAGTATTTCAGACTTTGGTGGACATCCATCAACTGGTAAATTTTCCAGCCAGCTAGATATGTGTATGTAACGAGTATTTGGCTTATATTTTAGAAAAATCATTCAGCCGTTCCTTGTCAGGAAGAGCACAAACGAAGTATTTTTTGAAAATGATTTCCTAAATCTTACGAAACCCCTAGGTTCAATGTGATAGTGTGGTATATTTTTGGAATCAGCTCATCAAACCCTGTCACTAGATACCCCATCCGATAGGGTTCTAAATAAAAAATGTTTTTTTTTTTATACAAGAAATGATGACTTCATTGCTGGAAAAAGTACCAGGTTAGGATGTCTACGAACTTGAACCAAAGTGGATTACATTCATCGCTTTCAAAATCTATGTTATTTTCGTGTACACCGTGTGTATTTGTTGGTGACTGTACTAGTGTAAACATTATACATAGAAGGCAAAGGAAAGAAACATACGGTTACAAACTACAAACGCTTTGTTTTAATTTTATTGATCATTATTAAATTAGATTCCAAATTTCAACATTTTTAACAGTTTTAAGATTCTATTAATAAAACAATCTAAAGTTTATGATAATTAAAGTCTGCGAAGCAGGTATCAAATTTCAAACCAATTATCTTTAATGGCTAAATTATCAAATACAACCTAAAGCTTTTAAATGTTGGGAATACCAAATCTACCTTTATTTTTCTTTTTCATTCTGCGTCTCAAATTAAACTGTTCAGTGAAATTGAAAAAAAATCTCATCTAAGACGGCACAATCGTAAACTCCGCGGATAATCGGCTCAAAATACGAGTAAGCCTTTAATAACAATTCGTATTCCTAAAATAAACTCGCATCGTATCTTATTAATTTAGAAACCAATCCCTTTACTCAATGTTTGTTTTTATCTCAGAATGGTCGCAAATAATTGTGTAGCATCCACTCCACACATTATCCGATAAACCGGAAAACACATGAAGGGTATGTTGCAAAGAAACGGGTCGATACGGAAACGACCCTGACACGGTTTGCACAACGACCGTGGCTCGGTCTGCGGGCCCGCAAGAATAAACATTAGGCCTCTGGATCCCATTACTGGGAAATAGAGCCCGACGAACAAACAACCCCTTTATTTGCATTTACTATGAGAATATAGAGTACAAACATGTTTGGAATATGTTCCATCGATTTCTTTACACATATTTTAAAGATTCTTCGACATGTTCCATCTATTTTTATACACCTATTCTAAAGATTCTTTGATATGTTCCATCGATTGTCTAAAACATTCGATGTGTATAAAACACCTATTTTAAAGATTCATTGATGTTTATCTAGTGTTATTTATTTAATTTTACAGCTTCAAGGCCAGAGTCCGAAAGCACTTTCGACGAAAAACCCTTACGTGGAATAAATTGTCTTCGTTAATGTTTACTTTTGCGTAAGTGCATACGCAAGTGCATTTTAGCACGACGTTGTATTATTGAGATGGGATTGAAATGATATAAATTTGCAAAATTTGTGAAAAAAATGTAAGCCTTTTAAATCTCATATTTACATATTTTCCTGGTTAAGTGGCAAAAGATAAGGTCCAAATATAATGTTACGGATTCCTCCCAAACTTTACGCTGTTACGGCGTGCCCTTTACAGTACTCTTAATTAAAAAGTTTCTCAATTTTATACAGTAACAGTATTTTTGTCTGCAGTGCAAAAAGGGTCACTAATGCCTACTGAGGTACGATGTATGTGTTTATATTGAATAGTCTAGGTATCTGTTTTTTTTTTTCTGTATTGAATGGTCAAACAGCAATCGCTTTCGAAAAAACTTGTGCCTATTTTTCGCAATAGGTACGGGGAAACCTAGGGCAAGCTTTCAAAGATTATTTTTGTTTTATCTTCGACGCTATGATAATTTATAATACGTATAATATAAAATGACATTGAAATTTAAACCCAATAAAAATGAAATACGGACTGTATATTCCGTTTGCTTTAAAAAAAACGACCGAAAAAATTGGCAAGTCTACTCAAGTCGAAAAAAAATTCCTTTAGCACAATAGTTCCAACCAGAAAGCCCCTTTGCCTTAGGAGGTTTTAAAGCATGTACATCGGTTTAACTCTATTAATACTGGTAGCCCCAAGTTATATCCCCCTGTTTATAGACCTTTGGGTAGAAGTGCATGCTTCACCGGGCATATAATCCATTAGGTACAGGTTGCTAACATTATTATCGACGTTACCAGAGCCAGGATGATATACCGCAACGGCTATACGTTAAAGAGCGGGGAGAGAGAGAGAAGAAATAAACAGCGGATTGTATCTGGGATACAACCGTATATTATATTAAGTCGACTAAATGCTTCTTACGATGCCTACCTATTTATTCTAGTCGCTAAATATAATAAAATAAACCTAAACATAATATTTTTATGCTTTCGCACTTATTTGGTTGATAATCTAGCCATCATAGTAGTCGGCGGTTAAGAAGTCAATCCTGAAACCTGTCATTTCCATACAGTTTATAACCTAAAAGTCACTTTGAGGTTGTAAACATACAGTTTATAACCTAAAAGTCACTTTGAGGTTATAAACTGTATGGATATGACAGGTGTCAAGATTGACTTTTTAACCGCCGACCACTATAGCGTTATTAACGTATTTATTGGAATATAAATTTAAAGGTATTAATCTGTCCCTATAAACACCTGTCTTTGTAAACGCATTGTAAAGTTTTCATATATTTTCACTTGGTGGCGCCTCCTTCTTCTTGAACGTTTTACCGCTATGTAATGTTGCTTTATCATAAACGTGTATGAAATAAAACTAAAGTTTATTAGAAATCTTACTCAAATTTCATTTAAAATACCCGTCCCATTAGGTTATGGGCTCAGGGTACGCGAAACCACTGCGAAAATTGAGTGAAGAGCAGAAAACAAAAACATTTCTCGAAGTGATTCACGAAACATAACCTCAAAGATGGAGGTCGCGAATTCGATGAAAATTGAGAAATTCGACGGACGCAATTTCAAACAATGGAAATTTCAAATTAAATGTGCTTTAAGAGCAAAAGGTTTGAATATACATGTCGTGAAGCCCGAAAATCACGATGAGCAAGTGTTATGGAACAAAATGGACGGCATGGCGATGTTTATTCTAACCTCCTCAATGGACCTTGATCAGATTTCCTTGATAGAAAACTGCGAGACAGCCAAAGAAGTAATGGATAAATTAGAAGCAATTTACGAACACAAGTCTGAGTTTAACAAGATGATGGTACACGAGAAATTCTATCAATATGTTTATAGTTCAAGTGACACGATGGCACAACATGTATCTAAGGTAGAAAGTTTAGCAAGACAACTGCGGGAATCCGGTGAAAACATCAGTGACACTGCGGTGATGACTAAAATATTGAGTACACTGCCATCATCATACCGTTCTCTTCGACAAGCTTGGCTGTCACTTGACTCTGCCAGCCAAACGATACAGAACTTAACATCAAGACTGATCGATGAGGAGGCAAGCCTTGTCAAAGATACAACGAGTGAGACGGCGTTTGTGACTAGTAAAGGCAATGTAAAATATGGAAAGGCTAAAGGAAATACTAGTTGTGCCGGTGGAAGTCATAGATTTATATGTTATAATTGCAATAAAAGAGGCCACTTCGCAAGGGACTGCAAAGCACCCAAGAAATCTGTTCGGAAGAACAAAGAGCAATCAGACATGTTAGCATTCAGTGCTGAGAATAGTTCTACTCAGGATCTTGGAGAAAATGTTTGGATTTTAGACAGTGGTGCATCTATGCATATGACTTTTCAGCGTGATTCCTTCTGTGAATTACATGAGTACCACAGTGCAAATGGAAATAGAACTGTCAAGTTAGGAAATAAGCAAGATATCAAAGTTTGCGGGAAAGGCTCCATATTAATAAACAAATTAGTCAATGGACAGTGGGAGCAAAGTATGCTGAAAGATGTGCTTTATGTACCTGACCTGAGAAGAAATTTGTTCTCTGAGGGAGCAGTGACCAGAAAAGGGTATATGATTGTAAAGAATAGTCTGAGTGCCCTGATAATGAAGGACAAAGATGTGGTTATGTGTGCTCAGTTAAAAGAAAACAATCTGTATGAATTGGACATAAAGACCGTTAAACAAGAAAGTTGTAATGTAGTGCAAACTGACATTAAAGTGTGGCATGAGAGGTTAGGTCATGTGAACCTTAAAGAAATCCAAAATATGAGTAAAAGTGGTGCAATTCCTGTTGAACTGACTGGAAGTGACATGTTTGTTTGTGAAGCATGTCAATATGGCAAGCAAGCTAGACTACCATTCAAGAAATCTAATAGAGGCCCAACCCAGCCGGGTGATATTGTTTATAGTGACGTGTGTGGCCCTATTGAAGAACTGTCTGTGTCAGGAATGAGATATTTTGTTCTTTTTAAAGACGGAGCAACAAGTTATCGCCATATTTACTTCATGAAGCAGAAAAATGAAGTGCTTGATTATTTCATAAAATATAATGCTATTGTTAAGAACAGGTTTTTACATGATGTGCGCACTTTACATACTGACAATGGCCGTGAATATGTGAACCATGAATTTAAGAAATTTTTAGATGACAAAGGAATAAGTCATGAGTGTACAGCCCCCTACAGCCCCCAGATGAACGGGCGAGCCGAGAGAGAGATGCGTACGATAATGGAAAGTGCCAGATCAATGCTCTATGCAAAAGACATCCCCATGAATTTATGGGCAGAAGCAGCACAGTGTGCGGTGTACTTGCTAAATAGAACATCATCCAGCCAGACACCCAATGCATTACCCTATGAACTCTGGCATGGAGATAGACCAAGCCTAAAGCATATCAGGATTTTCGGCTCGGTGGGCTATGTACTCACCCCAAAAGAAAAGCGAAAGAAGTTAGATAAGAAAAGTGTGAAGATGATACTGGTGGGATATGATCACGAAAACTATAGGATGTATGATCCAAACACAAGGAAAATTACTGTATCTAGAGATGTGAAGTTTGATGAAAGTAGTGTTCCTGAACGAAGACAGAACCATGCACGGATAAGGATAAATGATGATGAGGTAAGGTCTGAAAATGAGCATGCCTTATCTTTGCCACAAAGTGATACTCCACACACAGACAGTGTTCAAGAACTGTCATCGGATGATAGTATGCAGAGTGTCACTGATAATGATTTTGATGAATCATACCATCCTCCCGGACAATCTGCTTATGAGGAAGAGCAGCGAAGCAATGTGACACTTCGTCCCCGGCAAAATAGAGACTTAGAGGCAAATTTCATTGAAGTGGAGATACCAAACACATATGAAGAAGCAATAAGTGGCAGGAATCGTCACAAGTGGATCGAAGCTATAAAAGAAGAGCTTCAATCACATGAAAACAATAACACCTGGACTATAACTGATAAAAATGCAAAGAAACCTATAACATGTAAATGGGTGTTCTGTGTCAAAAGGAACAGTGAGGGACAAATAGAAAGGTTCAAAGCAAGATTATGTGCTCGAGGCTTTACACAGATAAAAGGCCTGGATTATAAGGAAACATTCTCACCAACCACGAGGTATGATTCCATTAGACTTTTACTGAGTATAGCGGCCAAAGAAGACCTCGAGATCCAGCAGTTTGATGTGAAGACCGCATTCCTCTATGGTGAGCTCTCGGAGGAAATCTACATGGAGGTGCCAGAGGGTGTTGAAGTTGACTCCTCCAAAGTATGTAAGTTAAACAAATCTTTGTATGGACTCAAACAAAGTTCTAGGTGCTGGAATAAGAAGTTTTGTTCATTTCTAACTACATATGGTTTCAAACCCTGTCAATCTGACAACTGTGTGTTTGTGGGATACTTTGATAATATCAAAGTATTATTAATTATTTATGTTGATGATGGATTGTTAATGTCAAAAAGTAAGGATATTTTGTCTATAATTTTGAAAGACTTGAAAAAGAAATTTGATATTAAAGAAATATTAAATTGCAATTCTTTTGTTGGTATGGAGATAAATAAAGAAAAAGGATGTATAACCATTAGTCAAAAACATTACATAGAAAGCATAATAAATAGATTTAATATGAAAAATGCTAAAGGCTGTAATACACCAGCAGATGTAAATGTGCAATTATCCAAAAACATAAATGATGAAGATGATAATAATGTGTCTAATGACTTCCCATATCGAGAGGCAGTGGGAGCTTTATTGTTTTTGTCATCAGTTTCTAGACCAGATGTGGCTTATGCTGTTAATCTTGTGAGTAGGTATGTAGGTAATCCAAGTACCTCACATATAAATGCTGTAAAGCGAATTATTCGCTATTTAATCAGTACTAAAGAGATGTCGATTCGCTATTGGCAGGATAGTGAACTAGTTGGATATTCAGACTCTGACTTTGCTGGCGATTTAGACACAAGGAAATCAAATACTGGATATATATTTCTAATGAATGGTGGACCAGTTACATGGGCTAGTAAGAAACAAAACACTGTGGCCTTATCGACAACAGAATCAGAGTTTATGGCTGCCAGTGATGCAGCAAAAGAAATACTGTGGTTAAAACAATTTTTGTCAGATATACATGAGCCACAAGAATCTATAACTTTAAGTATTGATAACCAAAGTGCGATAAAATTAATCCATAATCCAGTTTTCCATAAACGGAGTAAGCATATAGATGTAAGGTACAATTTTATAAGAGAGAAGGTTGAGAAGAAAATTATTAATATTAAGTATGTAGAGAGTTCTTCTCAGCTGGCAGATTTTCTCACCAAGGCTTTGCCTGTTGGCAAATTTAATTGTATCAGAGATCAGGTGATGTTTTGATTTAGGTGCATATATATTTAATATGTGTGTTGGCAGAATGCGAACCTTTATAAATTTAAGTGGGAGTATTGGAATATAAATTTAAAGGTATTAATCTGTCCCTATAAACACCTGTCTTTGTAAACGCATTGTAAAGTTTTCATATATTTTCACTTGGTGGCGCCTCCTTCTTCTTGAACGTTTTACCGCTATGTAATGTTGCTTTATCATAAACGTGTATGAAATAAAACTAAAGTTTATTAGAAATCTTACTCAAATTTCATTTAAAATACCCGTCCCATTAGTATTAAAATAAAAAACGTTGAGGTAGCTAATACGACGAAAATCAAACGAAGATATAATACAAGCTACCAGGAAAAAATAATCCTCTTCAAAACTAATTTATTTAATGGTGTTAATTAGTTTGTCTTTGTCTGTCACTATAGCAGAATATTAGACCAACCGTTCAGATTAGCACTAACAAAAAAGAAGCCAAATGTCAAGGACAGTTCAGTAACGGCCTCTCCATTTGAAGAAGAAGTAGCGTACCTGCTGAAATTACTTTATCTAACAAAAATATTTTCAGTTTTAAACGGCATTATTATAAAGTTCACTATAATCTCTGCCAGGACTTCAAATACTAATTAAGTAACCCCGCAGAGGTATATTTCGCATGCCAATCTAAATATAACATCATAGCATTACCTTGATAAATAGCGCATTCTTTGATTTCACGGGCCCCATGCAGTTACCATAGAAACATTTTAGAGCGTGGCTTAGCCTTGTAAAGTACACACTAATCGAACAACAACAAACTACTCATATTCAACAGTATATAAATCTTCGCACGTCCAAAGATTCTCTAATTCAATATATAAAAGAATCAGATTCTAACAATCATGTAAATATTAGCATAGAATATAACATTGAACACTCTAGGAGCATTAACTAGTAGTTAAACTATTTGACAAACATTGGCAGCAATAGTAGTTATAGGTACACAAAGATATTGTTTCAACAAGGACGAATTATCACAGGTGGATGAAGCGATATACAAGCAGGAACTCTAATAATATATAACATCTTCTAATTATTTAATATTCTTATTATTTATGTTTATTGTATCGGAATCGAGGATTAAAACTATCAAGTTTCACTCTTAGATAGGCCAAAGAATTGACTTCACTTTGCCACAAGATATGTTATAAATAAGGTTATTTCACAACAGTTCACCCAGTCTATCAGGATTATTGTTAAATGTCATGAATTAAATTCCATTAACAGTGCGAAACGTAGAACACGACGCCAATCTTCTTTGTCCGTGCACTTGACAATAAAAGCTTTGTATTGACACAAACAAAACGTCTGAGTTTTCGGTTTAAAGTTCTTTTGCGCGACATTCGACACGTTCTATTTTGAGGCGAGTGTGAGGTTGAGAGGGCCTCGGAAGGGCTCAGCCATCGTATTACACTTTATTTGTGAGAAGCTAACCTCAAAATAATATTTGAGATGCTACGTTCAGGACACAATTGGGGTGCCCGAGGCGCAGGGCAGCGAGCGGGCAGGCTGGCGCGCAGACGCGGCCGAGCACGCACGACCGAGCCCGCCCGACTCCCAGCCTCGCTTTCCGTGTACCTACCGAGCAACTCATCTGCAGTACTGTGACATTTTGAAGCCTTCACCGACCAATTTCTAATTATGATATCGATTTATCTCATAAAAGATTTAGTACGGGCGGAGATTGATATCTATTGAGATTTGTAGCTACTTAGCTTAAAATTCTGATATACCAAAATTACAAATGAAAATAGTCAAGTACAAAAAAACTTTATTTTAGGTTTAAGATATATTTTGGTAACAGTGAAAAGACGTCTCTCACTGTTAAGGGATTTAATTGAATTTCGTGACACTATCTCGATTGAAGACCAGATCTTGGGAGATAAATTAGTAACATTTTCTGCGTTATCTATTGTCTGAAATGTAGTTGTTATTGTAAGCATGATTATCTACGATTATGTTATGTTGTAATCATGCTTAAAAGAAACATCTTGGGCCTGTTGCATAACAACTTGTAATATAAACGGATGTCCTGCTCTAATATAGGAGAAGAAAAAGGGTTTCCGCTTGTATTACAATTTAGAAGTAATAAAGACGCGTACAGTCTTTTTTAACCGACTTCAAAATTTCAAAAGAGGATGTTATCAATTCGGTTGTATGTTTTTTTTTTCTTGTTTTTTATTTTATTTTAATGTTTGTTAGTCCATAACTCCGTCATTTGTTAACCGATTTGGAAAATTCTTTTTTTGATTGTAAGTATATATATCCAAGTTGGTCCCGTTTTTGTCAAAACGCAGTTCTGATGATGGGATCCATGAGAAATTGAGGGAACTTCTCAAATCTTCAAGGCAAACATATAGTAATTTTTGTGTTTTTATCAATAAGTCAAGCATTTTCATCCAAAAATGTGACATTGGATGAAGTGGAACTGCTGATGATGATCAGAACAGAACTCTTCAACGACAAAAAGTTCACGTTTGGCGATTTGTCCTCCTAGCTGTGTTTGTTAAGCAAGTTCTATTTTCACAATTATTTTTTGTCATGCTTGATTTCTGATGATGGGATCCATGAGGAATTGAGGGAAATCTTCAAATCTTAAAGGCAAACATATAGTGATTCTTGTGTTTTTATCAACAAATCGAGCATTTTCATACAAAAATGTGACATTTGATGAAGTGGAACTGCTGATGATGATCAGAACAGAACTCTTCAACGACGAAAAGTTCACGTTTGACGATTTGTCCTTCTATCTGTGTTTGTTAAGCAAGTTCTATTTTCACGATTGATTTTTGTCATGCTCGAGTTCTGATGATGAGATCCATTAGGAATCGAGGGAACTCCTCAAATGTGAAAGGCACACAAATAGTGATTTTAGTATTTTCATGAAATAACCTCGTAAGTCCTTTGTTTTTTCAACTGTAGTAGTCGTTACTACCCAGTGTACTACCACAAGTACAAACTAAGTGTAGTACTTCGGTCCCAGACGTGACTTTTTCGAATTTGTCTAAATTCTTGCCCTTTGTTTTATTCAGTATGTGTATGGTTTTTAGCGCATCCTTAATTTGTACTTGGTAAAGTACATTAGGCAGTTATTTATACTCGGCAGTTAAAATGTCAGGTCTGAAGTACTATCATTATTTTGTACTTGTACAAGTACGCGGGGACTTACGAGGCTAATCAAGCATTTTCATTCATAAAAGTGACATTTGATGAAGTGGAACTGCTGATGATGATCAGAACGGAACTCTTCAACGACGCGTAGTTCACGTTTGGCGATTTGTTCTCTTCGTTTTGTTTGTCAAGCAAGCAAGGTTTTTTCATGATTCCATGAGGAATTGAGGGTACTTAGTCTTCTACCATTATAAACATACATTATAGCCATTTTTATTTTATTGTATATCTATCTAAGAGTGCACCATCTAAGTATAATAATCTTTTACCGGCCTCCACCATTGAAGTCGGTTTTTTTTTCTTAAAAAATATTTTACACCTGTTCAGGTATTATTGTTGTTACATGTAGAATTAAAAGTGCTTTATTGTTAACACCGTCTCGAATAACGATCTTTTGAACTAACCAAGTATACCTATTGATATTATTCAATTATTAGTCCGCAATGAAAAAAAATCCAATAAACTTAATATTGGGGGTTTTCATTACGAACTAGAGGTATTATTCAACAAAATTCGTTTATTATAATAATTAAATCAAGGCTTACCTAAATTAATGCAATAATTTCTAACATTAATTATAATTACGTGATACAATTACTAAATATACGGAATGATCGTGCAGATAGTATAGTCTAGTTCATATTCTCTATATTACCTTTTGATCAATACTATAGTAAATTGACGAAACTAGACCCGATTCAATCAAGATTAATAACAAAATTAATACTTTGTGCAAATGAGAACATAATGGAATATCAGAATATCAGAACATAATAGTATTAATTATTCTATGTTTGTTTTGGAAACATTGGCATCGATTGGTTGGATTGGAATTGGGATTGGAACTAATTAATATCAGGGTATCCCACGGCTATGCCACGTGGAGGGGAGTTCCTTAAATATTATAGATAGGACATTTAGATGAATTCATCATCATCCTAGCGTAATTACCAGTACGTTGCATCCTGAGTGAGGCCTGGGGTCCGCTAAAGGGCATCATTAGGATTATTTTTCTTAAACAAAAGTAAAGCCATGAAATATAACTTTTAAATTTTAACTATTACCTATTGTATATGGTAGTTACCATCGTATGTGGATTTGTGCAAAAAAATATATTTTAATGCAGTTCTTATTATTACTTTAAAACAAATGAAGTCTTCTTTCAGTAATAATTCCTATCGTCAATATTTAACGACGGTAGCAAATAAGCATGCTGTCTGATGGTATGCAGACATCGTAGCCTATGGAAGCTTGCGATTCCGAGGAGTCACAAGCACCCTGCCTACCAAATAATTGATTTATAGATCCGTGTCGAAAAAGACAAGTGTTCGCATACTTCGGAAAATGTAGAACTGATTTAATTAGGCAAAGCAAAAATTAAACGAATCATAATCGCAACGGTAAAACCCTCAAATCCAACAGGTTAAAAAGAAATATTTATTTATTTTATGTTTATGGCACAAAATCATACCTTGTTGTACAAAAGGCGAACTTAATGTCGTAAAGCGTTCTCTATCAGTCAAGGAAAAGAATATATATTTTATACGAAATGATACCATATGCTATGTGAATTGAATACAGACGAAACTTACAAATCAGATAGATTACAAGTTTTTAGTTCTGACAGCGAAAAACTTTCTTATGGATTTATAAAGACAAACCTGCTATATTTACCTATATTATTAGGACTTACAAGACTGATGTACGAGTAAGAGAGGTAGATTATATTAATGACCCTCGTCATATCTTTAAATGCACAGGGAAAATAATTATAATAAGGCTGTGTTTCCACCAGAAATGTTTCCACGAGGACGCGTAGCGAGGGATGTGTTTGTTAAGAACCAATAGGAACACTTCGTTGACCTTTCCTCGCTTAGCGCAGCGCGCATGAAGTGATTCTATTGGTTCTTAAAAACACATCCCTGGCTACGCATCCTCGCATATTTTTCAGTCTGGCGGAAACCCAGCTTAAGACTTGTAACTTGAACGCTGCCACCACCCGCATCGAGCAGCCGAGCGGGCAGGGCACGGGCACGCAGTGCTTATCGAGCCGTCGCCGCGATAAGTAGTCATGTTTAGGGACCACGAACCGGTCTGAAATATGTCGAGCGATATTCCACCTTCAAGATGTCAGTGACCCGTTTCAATATAATTTGATATATCTGAAACTCACGGGAGTTTGCTTTATAATACGTATGGTTCGTTCACTAAGCTAACTTAGAATGGGTCGTCGGTAAATCACAGACCTTTGCATAAAAGATTACTTGCCGTTCCTTTATATGCGAGGTCTCCAAAATGCGTACCTGAATATACTTCGATAAATTGTGATAGGTTTGAGAAGAAAATCCTGAAATACTTTTTTCGGATTCAAATTCGTCAACTGGAGGTTTAATGATATCGGCATTCCTTAGCAGTTGGCATATTTTTCTTGAAGTAAAATTGTGAGGTATCAAAGTAGGGTTGATGTTTTTCTGACATAGATCAATTATTTGGTTATTAGTACTCTTTCTTCGCTGCCCTCAGAACACTAAAAATAGGTAGGAATAGGTGAACGGGTCAACGGCTGTTACCCCTATACCTACGGTTTTACCATAACAGATATGTGGGATAGAGGCCCTCATTTTACTTTCCGCCAGCAGCGAATTAAAAATACTGATATAATGATAAACTATGCATTACAACCAACAGTACGATGTAAATTAAAAACATGTATAAGTAAGTTCTTTTTTATGAAATAGGAGGAAAACGAGCAGACGAATCGCCTGGTGGTAATTGATAATAATAATAATCGTACGGTATTTATTTTCAAACCGAAGACCTCACTTCGAGAAGACAGGTACGGTTGCCGGTGGTAAGCGATTGGCGCCACCCATGGACACCCGTAACACCAGAGTGGTTGATGTATGCAAGTGCGTTGCAGGCCTTTAAGATGAGAGTACGCTTTTTTCTTGCGCGTACTTTCGAAATGCAGTCTTTACGTATCTAATTGAAAAGCATGGAATGAAGTGAAAATATTTTATATAATACGACTGTTTTGAGACGAAACCAGCTATACCCCATATGTATTGAAAGAAATTTAACAGAGGTAGGGCACAGCGAAACGTCATCTCGCTCGCATCAGCCACAATAACACGACTAATTCCATAGGTGTTGGTGTTGTATTCCTGGTGGTGAGTAAGGTCGCCAGAGCTCCCGAGCATACGTTGTGTTAGTAAGGGGTTGGTAACGCACTTGAGATTCTTATGGAGCCGCAAGCGTCCATTGGCTATCTGCTTACCATCGAACATGCCGTAAGCGTGTTTGTCACCGTGGTTGTATAAAAAAAATTGCGCTTAGTGTAGCTACCAAAACAAATAACCGTGTAATTATTTCTTAGCTGATTCGATTGAACAAATAACTAACTGGGAAATTCGCCAATATTTAAAAGAGTAGTGTAGAGTAGAGTCAGAAATATTCTTAAAATACTCGGTAATTTTTACTAAACCAGTACTAGGGATGCCAGCACTACTGATGAGATGAGTCACTGTAAATTCAAAGAAAGCTACCAACTATGTTAATATTGAAAAAGCTTTACGATCTTTTCAAGTGAGTAGGCAAAAAAATCTTATATGTACAAATTAACGTTTCCAATAGTAATTACGAGCCGTTCTACTCACATATCTACCGTCCTATTTGGATAAAATCGGATATAACAATTTCAACTTTCAGTAAGTTGATTAAATTGCAGCGCTACCAGTGGCAATTTTGTTGCAAACCCGTCTGTTGCGTGACAACAACACAATAGGCTCACAAATTGCGTCCCAGTTTAGTGAAACGGATTGAGACTGTACACTCGAATATGCAGGTCTGGCATCAAGTAAAGGCGTGCACAGATCACATGATAAGTAACCTCTGATCCTGCACTAAATATATCAACATTTCATATGCGTTTCCATTCATTACCTTACATTGAACCATCCACCAATTGCTATATTAATTTGTTTGTAAATGGGTTCACTAACACTGCTTTAGCCATTTGTATTTGGAATTAATGCTTCTGTATGACTGGGACCCGACGTAAATGAAATGGCATTAAAATGTTCCACTTACGTCGGCCGAGCCGTTTTAATTGTCTGACATATATGGATTTTTTTTATGTATGATAATTAGTTTTCTGACCTAAATGGCAGCTTCCGTAAGTGGAATAAATCTTATTGCGGTAGGCTTTTATTTTCGGTAAAACGCGTTTTCCTCGAAAAACACTAAAGACCAGCAAAGCTTGGTCTCACGGGGGTTTAATCGCATTTGGACAGATTCTGAATTAACCTGATTCGCATCTGGCCATTATCGCGTTTTGGCAGCTCTCATATGGACAGAAATGTACTTCACCCGAAACGCACCTGTACAGAAACGTAATTATCCATATTCGCTTTTGGTCCTAATCGTGACAGAACAACTCTCATGTCGACAGAAACGCACCTGTACAGACACATATTTATCCAAATTCATATTTGGCCATAATCGCGATTCGTCAACACTCATATCGCCAGAAAAACACTGCACCCGAAACGCACCAGTACTGGAAAGTAAAAGGACCCGTTGTCGCGATTGATTAGCATACATCTTGACTTAAACGCAATAACATCTAACGCAGTTGGCCATAAACACAAAGTGGCTCGAATATTGAACACGGGGTTAAGGAGGTGTTATGTTACGTTCTCGAGCGTGTGTGTAAGGTAAATTGTATAATGTCATTTTTGTAAAAAAAACAGGGGCAACTGCATATAGGTCTGGCCTTTTGAGTTTTGGTCCTGTAGCGTTCTGGCAAAATACATATATGGCCAATTGAGTTTATGGCATATAAAGTTCATGGTCAACTGCGTATCTGGCCTTTTGAGTTACTGTCCAGTAGCGATCTGAGCAATTGTGTATCAGGTGAAATGATTTCCTGGCCAAATGCGAATCGGGTTAGTTCAAAATCTGTCCAAATACGATTAAACCCTCATGGGTGACCAGAAGGCTGGCAGCTATTTTGACCAGTGGATTATTATTAATTATTTTGACGTTGCCAGCCTTTTGGCCACCATAATAGCCAGCGATGGGGATCTGGGAGCATTTACTTTATAATTTAGTCATGTTTCGTTTAATGTTTCAGTAATTAAGGCAATGTAGAATATATTTTGAATATTTATATAAAAACTTACCTCGCTTGATGTCAGATAACAGATCCTGGAGTCAGTGCTGTCGATGGAGGCTTGCTGTACGATCCCATAGCGCGAAGATTCTCGATCGCTGGTATACTCGGATCGCACGCTGTCCTGCCGGTCGAAAACTCCCCTGAAAAAAACATACATATTTATACCAAAGCTGTCGAACGTGCTCCCTGGCGTGATTTTCCCTAAGGACTACTGTATAGGTCTCTTTAAACAGGAGTGTAATAATTTTTAAAAAGTCTACAAAGCACATCTGAGTCGCCTGGAAGCATCTATAGGGTACGGCGACAGCTCATCATCAGGTGGATCGTTTGCTTATTTTCCATCGACGTGGTATACCACAACAAATCAAATACCAGCTGCGTCGGTGGTTTCACCCGTCAGTCCGTGTCAATCCTCCTTTCCCCAGAGGGTACGGTGAAGTGCAAAAATACGTATCGATTTAATCCTCTCATAAATACGTACCGCAACCTTAATCTATCCGCCGACATAAGAGCACTACATATTTTTGCACTTGACTGTACACTAAAAATAAAGTATCCTTTGTCTGTGTCTAGATACAGTTGGTTTCGTATTTAAGACAACAAAAGGTAACACACAAACAGTCACAAATATAAACAAATACGACAATATACGTATAGATACGATACCTTAAGTAGTGTAATTGAGGGTAGATACACGTTTTCTGCCAACAAACTGACATGCAGTTTGGCAGATAAGTTAGAATATATTTAGATAGATAACCTATATTATTTTAATAAATAATTAAATTTGTTTTTATTTATAATGCCATTTTTTTAAATAATAAATATTAGCATGGATTGAATCTCTAAAACTAGTGGCCATAAAGTTTATCCGATGAAAATCCTTTCTAAAATAATTAACTGTGTGTAGTTAGTCAACGTAATTAATTTGTCATTCATGCTTAATCTCCTGCATGATCGTCCGTAAAGCGGACAGGATTTTAATTACTGAAAGAGCCTTTTTGTAACGTGACTTCGTGCGATTTCAATCCCCAGGAGATCCCGTGTCCCGTAAGTATTATAACCTGACATCACGTGGAAATTAGCTTTCGAAAATTAAATAAATGGAAACCGAAATATATAAGGTTATTCCTTGTATGTTCGAACGTCAAGTAAAGAGCCAACCAGTAATAACAACAGTATTTCGCTACCCATCCTTTTCTATTATATGAAATGAGAGACGGGTACAAAATAATGATATTATTACTGATTGTATGTGGCGGGCTAAGAAACACATTGCCAGAAACCGGCATAATCCCAACAAGGTCTTTAGCTCGCCAGACACTATCAGTAATAATATGTCAGTTACTGATAGTGTAACCCATCTCTTTCTATCATATGAAATGAAAGTAAGATAGGTAGGAAATACTGCCATTATTACTGATAGTGTCTGGCGGCTTGGATTGGAGGTCAAATGTCTGTCGCTTTTGTAAAACTAGTGCCTAGGCCTTATCTTGGGATTTGGTGCTAAAACGGACCCTGAGCTCCTTCAGGATACAATAAAAAAACGTTAAAAGGATAAAATCAAACGTGAATCCATTAGCTAAGCTGAAAACCAACGGGTCCTATTTTAATCGAAGTTATATACAGCTTAAAACGCACAGAGCGGGCGCAGTGCAGTGCGGGGCTAGGGCGTGCAATATCGGATAGTTTTTCAATTCCGGAATTGCTTTCGATATTGGGCTCCAATTCCGGAATTCCGGAACTGGATCCGGGATTGGGTTGCTCTTTTTTTATCAATACAATGTACCTTAAATTATAATGGTTATCGTTTTATAGGCAATATATACTGCCTCCAAAAGGATACACTACTCTAATAATGCATACCAAAACAAACTTCTATTTTGAACGCCGCATTGTGCATATACAAATAAATGAACATAATGCTCATTTTCTAATTTATTTTTCACTGCATACATAAACAGCTTTCCGAGAGCAAATGCGCTTATTGCTAAATGTGAACCGATACTATTTAATATCTAGTAATAAGTTTGACATGTACCCAACCACCGACCACCGGGGGATGGGCAGCAGTATCCCTGGAGTGCGGTGGAGATACTGCGATCGCCAACCCGCATGCCAAGCGTGGCGATTATGGCATATACCCCCCCGTAAATATATGGGGGAGGCCTATGTCCAGCAATGGACGTTCTTTGGCTGATACGGTGGTACCCAACCTATAACTTACGTGTGTGGTATACCTGTTAATGTAAGTTAGTTTAATAAATAAGTATTTGAGAAGTTCCATGATCTCAAAATTACTTATTTAGTATTTCATTAATATCATTTCCGCCACATAATGTGCATTTTCTCTAGCATATCTTGCTATCTCAACGAAATAATGTCGGGATTTATGAACTACCTCGGTTTTTAGAAATTCCGGAATTCCGCCTCATTCCGCAACTGTTTTGATCTTTCCGAAACTGTCGACTGTCGATTACTGCTTCATATGTCACACACGCCGACTCCGCTCTACTGCGCTACCGAATACCGCGTAGTTTTTTGGTGCGACGTGCCCCGGACCGCGTTCGCTTTATCGCAAGACCGCCTGCGCCCCGCAACGACACTGCGCCGAGCTCTGTGCGTTTCAAGCTTAAAAGTGAACTTACATTAGGTAATACTTTTCAATGTAGATTTTGAATTGATGTCCTAGCTAGCTACTAATTCAAATACATACGTTCACATATGAATCAGTTTTTTACTCCAACAAATACGTTTCACACTTGGAAAGAATTTATAAAAGTGCTGTTTCATCTAGTTGATCGAATTCCGTATTTTGAATTAAGCAATTCTGAAACGCTAAAGTCGGGAAGAATGACTGAACGGAAAAGTTTATAAACTTCGTATGCCGGGGATTTTTCTAACAGGCCTCGAAAATCGTTTTTCCGTAACGACATCACATAAACACGCTGATAAAGTTATCACACCAGTTGTAGCCATGTAAATAACGTTTATGAAGTCGTAAGGAAATATTATGCTGCGACTGAGCGCATATCCTTTATACTGACTTGTATGTGGCTGAAAATTATCTTACAACTTGGTCAATTTATAAGAAGATTAGGAGGAGGAATTCGCCTTTGTGATTTTCATCTTGTTTGACATATAAGGTAAACGTTCTAGTGTCCAACACTAACCCAATACTTGGCACTTTCAATATTATGTCATTTACCGAGTGAAACGAGGACCCCGTTTCGGCTTTGGCAAAAATTCTTTCGTATGCCCGGCCGGCGGATTATTGTGATAGTGAGAAGGTTTGACTATTTTATAGTTTTTTAGTCGAGTCAGTTTTTTGGTAACTTTGATTTATCAAACGGAGATCTTACAGACCCACTACTACTCCCACTAGTAATAAAAGTGGTGAACACTAGGTATCACCTATTTGGTATTAAGGTTTTTTGTGAATATGGATACTTAATTCCAAAATATCAAACAACGTTTTAAGTAGAAAACAGCCTCCGTTGAAACTTCATTTTGGCATAGTATTTGTGTTATCAAAAAGGTTGGTAATGTGATACCAAAGTTTTTGATAACACAAATACTATGATGTTATTTTTTTTGCGGTTTAAAAAAGTACCTTTTTCCGATCGCGCGGAGAAGTTGCCATAAGAAATAATATCTTCTTTCTTGGCATTTTTCCCTATTTCACCCATCATAGATTGAC
This sequence comes from Notocelia uddmanniana, assembly GCA_905163555.1. Classification (NCBI taxonomy): domain Eukaryota; kingdom Metazoa; phylum Arthropoda; class Insecta; order Lepidoptera; family Tortricidae; genus Notocelia; species Notocelia uddmanniana. Next base: position 25,224,844 of record LR991058.1, on the reverse strand, counting down.
CAGTGTATAGTGGAAATTAAGTCTTGTGACATAAGACATTGACTCCCAAACTAAATGTAATATATACACCGTGTTCATTAAGTTCGCATACAGTTTAAAACTTTCATTAAAACAAAGCTCTAATAAGAAATGCAATAAAAACTATATTTCATGAAAGATATTCTTATATACAATATTCACAGTAAATATTACAGGTACAAATATATTTATATAATTTTACAAGGTAAATTAAAATAACTTAAAAATAAATAAAATATTAAGATAAATTAAATTGTAAAAAGAAAACAGCGTCTAGCTCTCCCTCTTGCGGCATGGATCCCAGGACGCTAGCGGCATTACCCCTTTGGATCGCGAGAGCGATCCGTTGGCAGAGGTATCCACCAGCCCTGCGATCCCCCGATGCGTTGATCAGCCGAGACGACAAAGCCTTGATAAAGCTTTTCATGTCGGCTGACCAGGGACCCAAAGTTTCTACCGCAAGCGCAAAATGTTTTAGGATGACTCCACCTTTAACCTTCATCATCAGCTTCAAAAGTTTCATCGGCATTTCGTCTCAAATTTGCATGTCAACTTTTTTAAAATGCTTTTAAATTATTAAGCTTTGAGAGCATGTACGACTATACAAAAAAATCCAGTACATTTAAATCCGGAGAACTTGGCAAGAAATTCGTTAAATTCGCCTGGCACCACGCTTAAACTGAGTTTGCCGTGTGGATGGAGCTCCATCTTGTTTGAAACAATAGTAGCCGTTCCCAAATATCATTTTCAATTCTAGAGTAACATTTTTTGCCAAGACTTCTGTTTTATAGTATTCGGCATTGATTTTTACCCTTTTGTCGATAAAAATCAAACCTTGCCTGCAAAATGCTCTCGAAACCATCACTGATGGTGAACTTTGGAATTTTGGCACATTCCTCTGATTATCTGGAATATACAAATGTTTGCTGCTCACAAACAACCATTTTGAGCCTTGTGAGAATGATAGAAGAGTTTTCGTCCGAAAAACGAATTCATCCTCTGCGTGCCAGGGAAGTATAGTATTTGATCGATGTTTTTTTTCTTTGTAGCTTCGGAAATGCCGTGTACTTTTCTTTTCTTGTCAGCGTGACAACCGATGTCTGCTCTCATGATATTGTGTATTGATCGTCTTGAAATCTTTAAGTAATCAGCTAATACTCTGATCGAACGGTGCTTTTTCTGGCGGACACGCTCTCTCACGATTTTCACGACCCTATCCATTATTGCCGAACGTGGGCGAACAGATCTCTTGCAGCCTTTTAACGAGGAGCTCTCCTTGCATCTTCTAATTATAGTACAGATAAACTTTGTTACGCCTAATTCCAAAACGTGTCAATGCCGCAAAAATTGCACTAGGGCTATCTCCCTTACGACCATGGATTAGAAAGACTTTAGCTAAATATTTTTAAAATACTGTTATTTGTTCATGACAATATAAAATTTAAAAAATAATGATAAAAATATCAGAAATGTGTTTATGTTTTTCAAATCAGTGCTAAAAAGTGTATTCGAAATTATTGGACACGGTGTAGTTGACTAGTAAGAGGGCAATAAGTTAAGAAGTCTTATTGTTGTGGCATAATACAGCCTAATGAGGAGTAATATCCTTTGGGGACCCATCGGGTAATTTATTTATCATGGTCACGAAAAGATAAGAGCGTACTAACTAATGACACGAAGGGGGGTACATTTGTCGCTTTAACGACGGGTCTACCGCTAGATTAAGCGGTTAACGTTTATCCGCCTTTCAATTTCAAACTATCGTTTTGATTTTAGTTTCAAACTTTTATCAATTTAACGGGACAAACGTGGCTATCGCCAGCGGTCGATAAGTGATTTACCTCATGCCTAGTCGGAAAATTTCATAATCCTTTGTTTACTAAAATGTACTTTGTCCCTCAAATGTGTTGAATAACTCCCAAGTCGCTTAGTTGTGAACAGAATCATATTTATCTTACTCTGGATCTTCTAAATAAACTGTTATTACATATGAATATGAAAAAATAGGTATTGTATTTTATTAACATTAATAAAAATACTCTAAATTTACTGAGTGTCATGCATGGTTACCCAAGTTTTTACGTTGAACTATCTTAGACATATTATTAAAGTTTTTTAATTCAACCTACGCGTATTTGTATTTGCGCGCTGGACGCGTTAAAATGAACAATAGAATCAACCACTGAGTGCAGAACTGAACTAGGCTTGTAGAATAGGATTGGTAATTGTTATTATTTAAGTATTTGATTTTTTATTAAAAAACTTTCTTTGTTGGCTTCTAGATCTAGGCACTCTATTTTGTTGGGTGCTATCTCTATCGCACTTGCATATTAGAGTGACAGAGATGCAGCGGTCGTGCGGTTAGTTCTTACTAAATACCACAGCGGCGCTACGATCTATGTGGAGTATTTCACTGAAATATAGAACGCCATACATAATAAGTTTTTTTTGTTTGAAAAGACTGATACTATCATGTGATATATGAAGGCATCATAAAAACATTTCAATAATCGGCTGTAAAATCGATGCAATCAACCGAGCGATTCGTTAATAATCGCTTCATTTGACAAACGATACGTCTTAGCCTCATCACTACAAACGTCAATTCATAAATGTCAAATGGTTGAAGTAACAGATTAAGATTACTTACAATGTATAGTCATAGGCAATCAGCATTTTGCATTATGGTTGCAAGCGCGTTAGACTATAAATCAGTACTTGTCTTCTCGAAGATCTCACGGTTCGTAAATAAATGCCATACGATTAAATAAAAATAAAAGTACTTGAATAATCCAAAATTATTATGTTTTGCCCACGATTATGCATGTAATTGCTAGAGCATAGTGAGCATTATAGGTAGGTATGAACATTCAGGTTGCCTTGGGTCACTTTGGCTTTAAGATACAGAAATGTCAACTTATTTTCAATACGTCAAATTGTGATATTTGGTAAGTTAACCTGGTGATATATGCTAAAATACGTATTCGTGCGAAACATTTGAACATATTTTATATCCCAAGGTTATACTTGATTTAACAATTTTAACCTCCGCATCATACGAGGTGTTAAATTTGTTTTACGTAGTTGATTAGAAAGTAAATCCTAAATTGGCGTTCATGGATTTCAATAACTCTGGTTTGTAGATTCTACTTTAACCCTCGATTTCATTCCTTTGAGGGATATACTAAAGGATAACGATAGTGAGTTTGACATGGCAGTTGTTAAGCAAGAGATAATTTTCATTGGACTTAACGTCATCCTTAAAAAGGTGATATTTCTTAGCATTATCATCTTTTTCTGTGTTAATATCGATAAACTTAAACCACGTTTTATCATACATTCATTGTTAGTTCATCACGTAATAATACTAGAACATCTTTTAGAGAAATATTTATCACCATTCGCCACCTCTCTTAATACCGCCGTAAACATAATATATTGCTATTGCTCGCTACCTGCGTTCGGTTTAACCTGTATGTTTTGTCGTCCATTCTTTCTCCGAATAGCTCTAGATACATAAACATGAGTAGGTAAAAAGAATAAATATTTTGAGTTTCCGCAAGCGAGTCACACCTATCGGATTTACAGGAAAGAGTGGAGTTGAGAAGCCATTGATTATGTAGAATTGTTATTGGAGTATGAATTACCATTTTTTTGTAACTTACTTTTATCCAAACATATTTTATTTCAAAAGTTACAGTAGCCTAGTGATTCAAGCATGTGGCTGTCAAGTAGCGGTCACGGGTTCAAATCCCGGCTCATACCAATGAGCTTTCGAAGTTCTGTATGGAATATCATTTTACTTTTACCGTTTAGCTTTTCAGTGAAGAAAAACATCTTGATAAAACATTCATACATCTGCAAAGAATTCAAAGTGTATGTGAAGTCCTCAACGTGCACTGGGCTGACACAGGCAGCTCATCTATGAGAGGAGGCATGTACCTATGTATGATGATGATGATGACTTTAGTGATTTTGACGCAGCCCAATTAACTCTGCTTAAATCTTGAAACGCACAGAGCGCGGCGCAGCGTCGTTGCGGGGCGGAGACGGGTTCGTAGTAAATTAATCGCGACCCGGGGGACGTCGCACCAAAAAAACCGAACGGGATAGCGGAGCTGACATATGAAGGAATCGGAAAGATGAAAAATGCAAAACCGCTTCCGCCCCGTACCGCGCCGCGACCGTTTTGTCTGTTTCGAGCTTAAACGTTTGCGTAACACATAAACGCGTCAAAGCGTAAAATCGGAGCCGCGTCAGCGTATTTTAAGCTTCGTTTGCGATCGATCTTTAATGCGGCACAAAATCCATGATTAGGTATAACAGTGCCCATTATCCTAATTTAATTTCAAAAGTTACGCCCAGTTATCATTAAGTGGAGATGAACTCTTTGACAGAATTGATCTAATTTGGGGGACAAAGCCCGTAAAATTGGTTCGTATATCATAAAGCGTCGTACAAAGGCCCGCCCCCGACCGGGTATCATGGCGAGTTCTTATTGAGTGGCCGACCGTCCACAATACTCATACAGTTGGAGCTAGAGATAATGGTTCAATTATTTCATATAATATACCCTTTTCCTTTTGGTAATATTATGGTTTGAATTGATGACTGAATAAAATGTAGAAAGGCGATATTGATGACTTGGGCCTTAGTTGATTGAATTCATTTATACTCATCCATTAGTAGTGCCTATCTCGTTCAGTAGCTCAACATAGCTTCCACTCGATAGCGAGACTCGATCGCTAGATAGCGGAGAACCGAAGGCCCAAGCTTGCCATCAATTCCTTTCTACATTTTATTCAATTAATCATCAATTTAATATTTGTTGCAATGTTGTTATGTAAACGTGAAATAATCTTCACGTTTGCATAACAAAACTACAACAGATGTTGAAAACAAATAGGTCTCGCGCTCAAAGGGTTTCGTATAACAACTGTAAATTTTTGTTTGAGATCCCTATTTAATTTTAAATATCATTTGTCTTTTTATCTGCCTATTTATAAAAGTTTGAAAGCACATTGTTGTGACGTGAGAAGTAAAAAAACTCACCTATGGCTTGGCCCTTGAACTTGAACTCCAACTCATGATAAACAGGTTATTATTTTTACGACTACTGCAAAGACATCAAAATCAATTATCATAATATTTATTGTAATCGAAAATGATTGCATCGAAAATTTAGCACAATAATTTTGTAACATTTTTTAACACGCTTTTTTTAAACTTACACCTTTCGTAGTGGCAAGGAGGATGCCAATTCTCGGGACGTTCGAGATGATGTCTATTCGAGATGATCTAGATTGGCGCAATGTCTGTAGAAAAATCTTACCAAAATTTTGAACATAGAAAATATCTTATTCTAGGGCACGATCGAGATTATGTCGAACGACAGTCTCAATGTCTATTGTAATACGCGGTCCGTTTTTCGATTGTGTTAGTGTACAATCGAGTGTTACATAATTTTATAAGTTTTCCCACTTAATCAAATATCACTTATATCAAAAACTAAAGTGCTACAAATTAACAATTATCTAATAGATAATTATGGTGATAAAAATTCAAACATATTTAAAGAGTGTTTGCTCGTTTATGTGCTTACGTAAAATGGAGCGCATAAAAACTGTTTTGACTTGACAGTTTTAAGTCAAAGACTACTTCCAATATTTGTATGCTGTCAGTATTTTCTGCCAACCGCCATTCTACCACTGAACGTATCAGAAATATATAAGAGTCTTTGACCATTAAATCATTTAAATAAATCGACATATTTTTCGTAACTATGTTTATTTTGTGCTGCTGTAAACTGTCGATCAACTTCTTAAGTTGTCTATAATTATCGCCACTGGCAGATCAAATGTCAAAAAATTAGTGATAAGTACATCTCGATCGCTACTGACCACTCCTTGCATATCTATTGCTAGGAGTAGACATCTCGAGTGTGAGATTTTGAGAATACGCAAATTGTTTTTCGATCGACATCCGCGATTTTTTATCGAGATATGTCTAATAGACATTATCTCTAACGGCCCGAGAATTGGCCTCCAGTATTTTAGCGGCGTTTTTATGTTACTAAGAAAAGCGCTCAAAACATTCAGAATCGCTTATAGTTTATACCTATATAGTATTATTTACATATTTTCAAAGAAACTAACCTAGAAATAACCTTATTTTTAAATAAAAGGACTATTGGGTACCAATAAAGCAGTACTACACAAGACCTAATCGTACCTATAGAATTTATATTATTTTTATAGTAAGTATGTAAGAGAACGAGTACTGGGTTAAATCTACTTCTCACATACTATTAAAATATTGTTGTAATGCGTTGAGGTGTTTATTTTGCAGTAGCTGTAAGTTTATATTTAACTATAGTACAATGTATATTGTTTTGAAAAAATGACACCTCGCCGAGTTTCTTACGCCAGTTCTTCTCGTGGCAGAGGTTTATTTTTCCGAACCGTTGGTAGTTTATTGACGTTCATAGGTGCATGTAATATGCCTAATTTGAAGAATAAACTACTTTTACTTTTCTTTTTTTTACTTTTATAGGGTGTAACGAAAATGCGCTGGACGCATTATGACTATAAATAAGTAGGTAAAAAATATCTGCAGTCTACGGCATTTTTGTTACATCCTGTATGTACTAACAAGAAATACAAGTGACTTCGATATTTAACATTTGGCAATTACGAGTATCGTGCAAGTATTTAGTGTAGATACTACTATTCACGTCATAATATAATTATCATTCGACGCATTGCTCAAGGGAAGAGAGTTATACAAGTTATACCGTAAATCCATTTCCTGCTTCACTAGGTCCGTGTTTACCGCCCGCATAACAGTTTCCTGTAACTTTCCTCACAAGCAGTTGAATTTCTGAATAAGTATGTATGGGGTTAGTTTTCCTAACTGCCACTAACTTTACGTTGAAGCGAATCGAATTCTTCCAGATGTACTGCACCATTTAATTTTGCGTTTTGAATTCCCTATATGACCCTGTGATAATCTGGTAGACCTTGTCCTGCCCAATACTCGTAGCAGCACCTCCCACCGGGTCAAATAATGAATTTTTAAATCATCTATAGAACGACTCAAACCCACAATTAAACCATCTAGAGACCGACTCAAACCCACAATTAAATCATCTAGAGACGGACTCAAATCCAATTTTTTTTGAAGGCGGATACTTATTTGTTGGCAGCTTGTATGAGTTAAAAAACTTGAATACAAACTTAAACACTGATATTAAAAAATAACTAAAAAATAATTATAAATAAAAAAATTGCCCCCAATCGCTTTTTGAGGGCAGCGTACCTAGAATGTGGGCAGCATTGCCACGTTGAATAGCATTGCCAAATATGATCCAGCCTTTCGGTCATGCATCAAATATGAATTATTTGTAGCTAGATTTAAGTATGCGCTCATATACTCGTACGAGTATGTGAGTAGAGATATATAAGTACAGAAAGGGAGTTGGGCGCAACGCATTCTTATAATTGAGAATTAGGGAAGTGGAAATACAGCCCTTCATCAACACCTTTCAGATACTAATGACAACAAAAAACAAGGCAGGAGGATTTGACACATACTATTTACGTTCAAATAAAAAAAATAAAAAATGGGTGACAATCTTACACAAATTGACCTAGTCCCAAACTAAGCAAAGCTTGTACTATGGGTACTAGACGACGATATACATACTTATATAGATATATACATACTTAAATACATAAAGAACATCCAAGACCCGTACCCGTAGACAAAATCCGTACTAAATGCAAAAATAATCCCCTGGCCGGGAATCGAACCCGGGACCTCTAGCTTCGGAGGCAGTGTCACTGCCAACTAGGCTAAACAGGTCGTAGGTAAATATGTTATTATGTTTTGTGAACAGGTATATGTATAACTAGCATTTGCCCGCGGCTTCGCCCGCGTACTAAGCGAAATTTTTAACCGTCAACAAAAAACAGGTTCATATGTTTGTCCACGATTATCTCGCGTTTGGCTGAGCCGATTTAGATGCGGTCTCCAAAAAGTAGTTGTTACAATCTGGGGGTTTCGGTATACGAAGTTTGGTGATTGTGATTCATTAACAGATGAACAGATGAAAAGTCGGTATACATTCTGAGAACCGGCAAACTGTTGAATTACATTTGATTTTGGCAAAAATATGGATCGAAAACCATTATCATACATTTCCGAAAGGCCGTAGGGGAAAGGGCCGATGAAATAAAAGCATTTCTTAAATGGCCCTTAGTAAAAGTAACTGTGTACTACAGTAACACCAATAGAAGGTCTGATCAACCAACCAGCGACCAAGCAGCAGTCATAAACTCTGGTCCTTTGAAGTACAGAAATACGGCTAATTCACTATCACGTGTAACCCTTATTTTTCCTAAAATTAAATATAATAGTTTTTAGGTTTTACCAGTTCCCATTGGAGCATCCAAAAAGAAAATTTGGCCTCACTTCCATTCGCACTCTTTACTGTCCGTCCGTCTTTAACAACCAAGTTGCTTTTACTGGACCGATTGAATTGCAATTTGGCACAAACTATCAAGAATTTAGAGCGCTCGTGGCCCAGCGGCACCCGCCTACCGCGTGCGGTGTGCGAGGTTAAGCAATGTGGGCGCAGGTCAGTTCTTGGATGTGTGACCGCTTTGAGTGGTTACTGACTCTTGTGCTTTGGAAGGCACGCTAAGCCGTTGATCCCGGCTGCAATCGTTAAGCCAAGTTAGAGGCCTTCGAGCGGCTTGCGAACTTCTAACAGTCAAGTTGCCCACTCACTTGGCAAAGGGGGGGGGAGGGGTCGAAGTTGCACCACGTCCGTAGGGAGTACCCACCGTTACCCTACACGTGACCCCTGGGTGGTGCTAAAAGTGCAACAAAAACTGGCAACCGTACTTGTCTTCTCTAAAATCTCACGGTTCGTAAATAAATGCCATACGATAAAAAAAAATCTAAAGATTGATTAAAATGGAAAAAAAATATCGAAACCTCTATGACGTTTTTAAAAGCAAATCCATAGATACCCCACACGCCTATATAGTAACATTAAACTTTTTTGCATACAGCCATGTATGGAGTGCCAAATTTTACCTCAGATTCGTATTAACAGACCTCTCGGACGCTCAGATATCGATTTTGAACGAAATCGGGACGAAAAAAAAGAAAATCAAGATGGCCGCCACTTTCACAAATTTTACCTCGGATTCGTATTAAGAGACCTCTCGGACACTCAGATATCGATTTTAAACGAAATCGGGAGGAAAATGAGGAAAATCAATATGGCCGCCACTTTTTTCAAATTTTACCTCAAATTTGTATTAGGGGACCTCTCGGACGCTCAGATATCGATTTTGAACAAAATCGAGTTGGAAATGAAGAAAATCAATATGGCTGCCACTTTTTCCAAATTTTACCTCGGATTCGTATTAGGGGACCTCTCGGACGCTCAGATATCGATTTTGAACGAAATCGGGACAAAAAAAAAAGAAAATCAATATGACTGCGGCTTTATCCAAATTTTACTTCGGGGTCGTATTAGGGGAGCTCTAGGACGCTCAGATATCGATTTTGAACGAAATCGGGACGGAAATGAAGAAAATAAATATGGCCGTTACTTTCTTATAAGTTTAGGTACCTCGGATTCCTATTAAGAGTCTTCTCGGACGTTCAAATATCGATTTATGTCGAAATCGTATCAGACGGCACTGATTAACAAAACCACTTACAATTCATTGAATCAAAAAAGGTCGTATCTTCATAGGGAACTCACGGCACTTCATGCACCTTTAGACCTTATAAGGAACTTACGTACATGCCAAATTTGGTATCTCTCGAACCAGCAGTTTGGGCTGTGCGTAGATATGTCACTCACTCAGTCAGTCAGTTACTTCTTGCAATTAGGCACCTACTTTTAAGTTTTCATGCCCGCAATATTAAATTTCAAAATCAATGCCATTTTCGAAATTAACGACCCAAAAAACCATAAAAACGACACCCATATTAATATTCCAATCCTCTTGCACCCCAACAGAGGGAATGGTATTTCACGTCCTCCACGTGGGATTTTAAAATCATTAACGTCGCTGACAGCGACCCGATAAACCATAGAAACAATACCCATATCGATTTTCAAAATTTGTCACCACATTTCTCCCTTTTAGGGGTTGATTTCTCAAAAAACCTGAAACTCATGTTTACTCATTTGTCGTTAGAAATACTCCTGTGAAGTTTCGAATAAAATAGTCCAACTAATCTTGATTCCCCACACACACTTCGAACCCCCATTTTTCCCCCTTCGGGGTTGAATTTTGAAAAATCCTTTCTTAATGCACCTCTAGACCTTATACGGAACCTACATACTAAATTTAGAATCTCTAGAACCGGCAGTTTGAGCTGTGCGTTGATATGTTACTCACTCAGTCAGTCAGTTATTTCTTGCAATATGGCACAATCTTTCAAAAGTTTTCATGTCCACAACATTAAATTTCAAAATCGATGCCATTTTCGTAATGAACGTCCCAAAAAACCATAAAAACGACACCCATATTAATATTTAGACATTTCATCCCCCTCGCACCCCAACAGAGGGGATGGTATTTCACGTCCTCCACGTGGTATTTTAAAATCATTGTTGTTTTCGTTATCAGCGACCCGATAAACCATAAAAACAATACCCATGTCGATTTTCAATATTTGTCACCACGTTTCCCCCTTTTAGGGGTAGATTTCTCAAAAAACCTAAAACACGTGTTTACTTAATTATCGTTAGAAATACTCCTGTGAAGTTTCGAATAAAATAGTCCAACTAATCTTGTTTCCTCGTACAAACTTCGGACCCCCATTTCACCCCTTTAGGGGTTGAATTTTGAAAAATCCTTCCTTAATGCACCTCAAGACCTTATATGGAACCTACATACTAAATTTGGAATCTCTAGAATCAGCAGTTTGGGCTGTGCGTTGATATGTCACTCACACTTTCAGTCAGTTATTTCTTGCAATTTGGCACAAAGATTCAAAAGTTTTCATGTCCACAATATAAAATTTCAAAATCGATGACATTTTCGTAATTAACGTCCCAAAAAACCATAATAACGACACCCATATTAATATTTAGACATTTCATCCCCCTCGCACCCCAACAGAGGGGATGGTATTACACGTCCTCCGCGTGAGATTTTAAAATCATTGTTGTTTTCGTTATCAGCGACCCGGTATACCAGAAAAACAATACCCATGTCGATTTTCAAAATTTGTCACCACCTTTCCCCCTTTTAGGGGTTGATTTCTCAAAAAACCTGAAACACGTATTTACTCATTTATCGTTAGAAATACTCCTGTGAAGTTTCGAATAAAATAGTCCAACTAATCTTGTTTCCCCATACAAACTTCGGACCCCCATTTCACCCCCTTAGGGGTTCAATTTTGAAAAATCCTTTCTTAGTGCACCCCTAGACCTTATAAGGAACCTACGTGCCAAATTTGGAATCTGTAGGACCAGCGGTTTGGGCTGTGCGTTGATATGTCAGTCAGTCAGTCAGTCAGTCAGTCAGTCAGTCAGTTTCTTCTTTTATATATTTAGATTAAAAAAGTGGAACGTAAAAAAAATTTAAAATCGCCATGGCTACAACTGACAGAGCCACTAAATAGGTTTTATTGCATAAAATATTATGGCTGTTCACCGGATAGACTATACACACGGCCTAAGGGAAACGATTTACGATTACAGACCAACCAAATCAACGTTAAATATGGCGCCGACAGCTGTCATCCCATTGAAACTTGTCAAACTTTGCAATACAATTAGATTTTAACGAACATAGCTTAAGATAACAGACGGTTTGGTGCAACCACCCTAAGAGAATTAAATTAGTAAATATCGGCTTATTTCACGCGCGCGCTTGCTTCCTCGACCCGATCCTAAGAAAAACTTAAACCACAAAATGCACAAAGCGGGCGCGGTTCGGAGGTGGTTTTGCATTTTTGATCTTTCCGAAACTGTGGACTGTCGATTACTGCTTCATATATGTCAGAAACGACGCCTCCAGTCTACCGCGGTAGTCCAGCCCACCTCGCGGAGTTTCTTACACCGGTTCTTCTCGTGGCAGTGGTTTATTTTTTGTGCGACGGCGACGTGTTTCGGACCGCGTTCGCTTTACCGCAAAATCGCTCCGCTTCGCATGACACTGCGCCGCGCTCTGTGCGTTTCAATATTTAGGGCGAATGTTCACTAGAGATGTATTTGTGCCGAGCTGTGTTTTCATTATATTTGATACCTGGAGCAGGCGGTTTTAATAGTAGGCGATTTCCTGACTTGGCGGGGCGGGAAGGCCGGATCGATATGTGATATTTTGTTCTTTACAGTGAGCCTCAATGTAATACTCATAAGTGATATCATGCATTCGTATCACCTCGCTTTCGCGCATCCCGCGCCAGTCAGAAAACACTAATTGAAATGTAGGCCCCAGTAAAGAGGCGGTGGTGACTCGACTGGCAGTTGATACTGACATCTGACAGCTGATATCGTACCGCCTCCGAACCAAAAAATCAAGAAGTCACCCTTGGTGTCACTTGAAATATGAACTCCTACTAATATTATAAACGCGAAAGTTTGTAAGTATGGATGGATGTTTGTTACTCTTTCACGTAAAAACTACTGAATGTATTTTAATGAAACTTTACAGTAATATAGCATATACATCAGAGTAACACATAGGCTACAATTTATAAAGATATTGGGTGAATTTTCCAAATACTAATCCTGCGCAGACGAAGTCGCGGGCACCAGCTAGTATATTTATATTTTTAATTATATTGAGACTACAAGTTGTTTAACAATACCAGGGATGGTGCCTCTTTTTAGTTATGCAGGATACCTGTTGTTAAGAGACACCGCTCTTCCGTAGATGGTAAATAAGTTAACATTGGTGTAGTAATACTGCACTTGTTTGGAAACATAGCTTAACACATTTCTGGTGGATGCTCTGCGCTCACGCTTATCCAAGAGAATCTTACCTCTGCTCAAAGCTGTCAGCCCTGTTACTTCTGTAGCCGGAGTCATTCAGGCTGCCCTCGTGTCGCAAGCTAGGCAGCGAGTCCCAGGGGGAGCGACGGGGGCCGGGCGGAGGGGCGCCCCGCCACCCGTCCGAGTGGCGATACCATGCCGCACGCGCCGATTCTCCGATACACGACGCGCAACGCGACGCGCTGACGAAACTAAGGGACAACATGTACTTTTCGTGAAAATAAAATTTTTACACGGAAATTTATTTACAACTATACTACTAGAATGTTTAGTAAACGAAATGTTGTTATCCTAACAAATTTCACTGCACAGAAAACTATCGTAATTATTGCATTTTATTTTGTAATTTTTACCATTTATTTAGTAATCATTACAATTTATTCAGTAATAAATAATATTTAATTATAGTTAGTGAAAATTTTGAACGTGTTACTGTCTAAATGTTATAACAACAACAATTAAGTAGTAGTTTCAAAAGTATCGTTGTGTTTACAATATTCAATCGTAATATTTACTATATGGATTGTTATTCTCACTAATCTCACTTTAATGTAGTGAAAATAGCGATATGCATATTCGTCTGTACAATTTTTACATAGAGTTTACTATGTGTATAGTGACCACACATATACAACTTAACATGTGGTTACCGAAACAATAATTTGGTTTTTTTTTTCCGTGAACCACGGGAAAACGTCACGTTACCAATAAACATAACATACAAAAAAACTCGGAAAACAGCAAACTTCAATATATTTTATGCCTTTTTAAACACCTTTAAATACATAAAGATAAAAACAGGACTCCGTTTGACTACAGAAAATTGTGACGTTTATAGCCATATTTCCATACTCTACACTAACCTTGCATTTTTGAAGTTTCGTAAAAAGTCGCTCATTTGACTATGAGTAAAATACCGTAGCGTGATAAATAGAAGTTCATATTGTAGCAAGCTCTTTCTCCCCGTGGGTGTCATAAAAGCAGTCTCATGGAATAAGGTATAGCCTTCCCCCTTCTTCCATCGAACATCCAGACGTACGGCTGGCTACCATCCTTACCTGGTCGAAATTCCTCTAATTCGAACCAAGCGCTTTGCATCTTCTTTTATAATGCGCACTTCTAAGGTTTGGAATTCTCTGCCGGCGTCTGTATTTCCGAGTTCATATAACCTGGACCTTTTTAAGGCACGAGTGAATAGGCATCTTCTGGGTGAGCTCGCTTCATCGTCGGCCTCATCTTTGCCTCCTGGCTAGATGCTGACCAAGAGCAATCCCATTTTTTAAAAAAAAAAAGGTTAAAATATGTTATATTAGTGATGAGCTAGCCAATTTTCTCTGAAAAATCACAATTTTTCTTATATTTTACCCATTCAATTGACAATTATATTATTGGCTCTAGTTGCTTGTAAATGACTTTTTTACATGTGTTAAACAACGATTAAGGGTCAAAAACATAATCTTTGAAACTAAACGACAATTTGCAATTTTAAATATTTTTATAAATACTTTTAGCCTTTTTGAAGGCATATTCTTCTTATAGTTGGGGTTTTTAGTTTTAAGTTGTCTTATGTTTATATTTATTTATTATTTACTTCTCGTTAATTTTATTTTTTATTATAAAAGTGCGTTCCTTGCATTTAATTAAGTTTGTTGTATTTATTAATTATTCTAATTAAAAGGAGAACTACCTATAATATAATCATTTCGAAATCGGCAACGTTTTTTCCAGTTATGTAATGTTGTTTGAGCGGTTAAACATGACTTTAAATTTAAAACCAATATCCACAACTCTCCAGCTTCTGAATGAGAAATACTTATTCCCACACAACGAAACCGTAAGCACCTCAGTAAGGAAAATCATTAGATTTTCCTTACTGAGGTGCTCACGGTACCAACAATGACAGTTTAATTATCACTATCACTCAAATAACTTAAGTACGATAGAGATGGTTGTATTCGAATGATTTTCGTAGTTAAAGCCCTGAGCGTATTGTTATCGACCAAGCCCTTAATACCGCAGTGCCTTTGTTAATATAATCCCATATAGGAATATCCATAATACCGTGCTAAAATGGCGTCGTTGCCACCTAAACCTCAATTAGTGAGCCGAGCTCGAAACCCATAGCGCACAAGTATCAAGTTCTCCATCGCGAAATTGCTCAAGTTTTACGACATACCCTGCGTCGCGGCAGAAAACTCAAAACACCATAAATAACTCCAGCTAAGGAGAACAGGATATGGCACTTTTGCAACACTTTCTGCAATAGATGAGGGTGTTAAATTTGCAGGGTTTTGCGACCAAAACTGGTCAATTTAGGACTGCTATAAACCTATATCTTATCAAGTTTACGGAAAGTCTCAGATGATTATGTATTGATCCGGTTTTTGCGTTTTAGTTTCCTCTTGCAATATACGTGTACGTTTCAGAAGCGAGTACAACACCATATTAAACATTTTGAAAAACAACATCAACCGACCGATTTTATTTTGTATATGATTCCGATAACATATACGTACAATACAGGAATATACAACTGGGCACGAAAAATCTACCCAACTAGGTTTCATTTCATGGAAAGTTTACTCTTCTAACTCTTCTGAGTAGGTACTATAGGTAGAATATTCGTACTATTATTTAACCCTTAATAGGGCACTGGTAAAATAGTTAACACCTGATTTTGAAACTAATTAAAAAAGATTGACCAATGAAAAATCGGATGACCCTCTGCCCTATTAAGGGATAATATACATTCTTAACCAATACTAATATCAACAATTAGCTTATTTTGGCCTAACTTATAACAGTAAAATGTATATAGAAAAATGTATAATATTTTTTTCTATTCACATCCATTAAAAGGGTGTTGTTCACAAACCGACTCGCCCTCACCTCCACATCCACCCGTTTTTATATGGAAACTGTCAAAATGTGATAAATGACATTTTGCTGCTGAACGGAATAGAATATTCAAAACATTGTAAAAGCAGTGCGAATGAAGGTTCAGCGAATCCCGAAGCAGGTAATTTGAAATGGACGTTCTGAGTCCCCGACGGGAAAACTGACGAGCATCGGTTCAACTTAGCTGGCTTTAAATAGCTAACGCCTTTAACGTCAGCCTTGCTGGAATATTTGCATTATCTTTCATTACTTATTACTGTCAGCTATTGTAAGCATTATCCACTCTGACACTACTTACGAATGCGTAAAACGATAAAACACTCTTTAGAATAAAGTAGCTGTTGCCCGCGATTTCGGCCGCGTAGAACTCGTTATTGCCTTTGAGAAAATAATTGCTTATATATTATTATAGACGCAGGCTTAATTACCGGTCTGGCTCACAAAATTCTACTCCCTTAAGGAATAGTTATTGGAATAAAAAGTATTAAAAAAGTTATTTATTCTTCAATTCAGGCATATTTATGCACCTATGAATGTCAATATACTACCACTGGTTCGGAAAAATAAACCTCTGCAACGAGAACAACCGACGTAAAAAATTCAGTGAAGTATCATTTATTCAAAACACACCACATCAGCCAAAGGACATCCTCTGTTGGACATAGGCCTCCCCCAGTTTCATGAGCATCGTATATAATTTTACACCACACCTTGCCAAAAAGCGCGTTTTTCCGCACGCTGCACGTCCGGAAAAATCCACTTTTTGGCCAAGTGGTGACGTAAAATTGGGTACATAACACGGGTCGTAAAACAGAAAGCCATCTCTCGCGTATTTATGACCCTCGCCTGCGGCTCGGGCGTCAAACATCTGCGATATCGGCCTTTCTTTGTTTTACAACCCTTGTATCGTAAATAGCTATAATATAAAATTACAGTTTCACAGTACTACAAAAATTACAATTGTACAGTACGTAGAAAAATGTAATTGTGCGATAGATTGCACGTGCCGGACGCTATTACTGCCAAACGTCCCTATACATGATGAAGTCATTACCTTATAAATTATTATATACTTTTGAAATAATAATGTTTAATAATTTTATACAATTTCCCAAAACCTACTTTTTCGCCTTCACTAGTCTGTAAAAGGTTATTTTGAGTTTCCCAGTGTTTACTAAACTGGTAGTAACTGGTTGATCAGCGTTTGTTGGGCATTTGTACAAATTCTGCCTAACATATATTGTTATTTCAAATACGTATATTGGCGGCAGGGTTACAATATCTATTTCCTTGAAGAATTCTCTTAATGACTCACGCGAATCCATGTTATAAATTGCTAGGATAGCCCCTTTTTCATAAAAACTGATTCCAATATTTGTAACAGATCCCCACAAGATAGGACCATAAGTAATTATACTGCTAAAATAATCATGTCCATCACGGGGTCTCAAACTATCTCCATGCCGAATTTCGTTCAAATTTCGTTCATGTAGCAGTCTAAGCGTGAAAAACGGGTCAAGTGCGAGTCCAACTCGCGCATCGAGGGTTCCGTACAACGATAGTGTACCCTTCCTGAACCCCATTAATTCAAGAGAAATTGTACGCCATGGGTACAGTGCCATCGCAGCATTATAAAAAAGTTAGGTTAGAAATGTTTTTGATGATAAAAAATATATAATCTACACAGAGATATATGTAATCATATTTTCCTGTAATATTTATTAAGTTTATATGTATCTAACGTTGTTTAATAACTTCATATACTTTTCTTGGTAAACTTCGGATATAAGAAGAGGGGGAAAGGTAATAAACTACTCTCGCATGTTTAATATTACTATAGATGAAATAAATAGTGTAGGACATAAAAGTATTAAAAATGTATTGCCATATATTTGAACTCGAGTCTAGCCTCGGCACAAAATAGGCTTCCAGGTTAATAGCAGCATTTAACTCTACATTTAACGGCATTTAAAACTTATTTTTCAAACTTAATACTAAGGCAAGGTAGTACAACCCTCACTTTCATTGAACCCAAAATAGTTATTTAAAAAAATCATCTTAAGTTTGCAACGAAGTATTAATAATGTCGGTCGATATTACTCACACAGTCTGAATCTTAATCTTAACCCACAATTAGAATCCATAAATTTAAAATCCGGTGTCTTGTCTCACAAACGTCTTAAAAATTTAGATTGATCACTAGTCTTAAAGGTATTGCCTCTTGACACCCTCTTTACGTATGTATGTAACCTCACGGAAGAGAGGAATAAAGACTAATAGCTTCATCTGTTTGTTATAAGAATATTCAAGTAGGTCCTAAATATATTGCAATCATCCACACAAACAAAATGATTCGAAGCGCAAGGCAAGATAATTGCGTCACCAAACTTTACAAAATTTTGGCATTCTATAGAATGTAATTAGCACAATTTTGAAGAGTCACTTTGACTTTTCCCAATAATAACCATAAATTCATAGTACGATTCAGGTTTTCGTTAACTCTGTTATAGAAAAAGTAGAGAAAAAGAAGCGTTCGCAATTCATAATCTTATTTATTTGTTTATATCTATGATCACCAACAGTGTTAACAACAATCATTAACATTGGAACAAAATAACATATGGTTTAAATTTAATTGCGCCACCAATTACAGGTCAACACAGCATGCAATATAGAAAGCATCGACTTTAAAAACAAATTACAGTCAGAAGACATAAAATATAGGTAATAGTAATATGCTTAAACCTAAACTAGAAAATTAGTGACTGTGGTTAGAGAGGCAATTCAATTACTAATCGACAGCAATTTCGTCCTGAATCGACGTAGGCTGTCATGGTTTATATCAAGCTGCTGGTCTGCATTGTTGCTCAATTGATTGTATAGGCGATTGGTTGATTGTATACTTTCTTGTTCTGATTTCATAACGCATGTGCATACCTATAATTTTGACAGATCGATCTGAGAAACCCACAATCTTAATAATAAAGAGTGCACACGCGGAATGGTTAATTTGTATGTAATTCCATACTTACTGAATAAAATGATATGGCTGTGTAAGTCCAGCCTTAGGCTGATGTTATTGGTACTAGACGACGTTATATTTTCAATAGATAAAAAATATTATTTGCAAAAATATTAATTCGTTACATCATCGTCTAATAATATATGAGAAAACTAATAAAACGTAATCGTTAGAACTCGACTATTCGCCTTCGGGCGAGGAATTACACCCTATAATAAAATAATATTGGATTTTTGTCCAATGTTTTTTGTAAAATTGCTTGCGACGCTCAGCCACCGAGCCCCAGGAGGATCCCAACCGTGCGCAATAAATGCCAAGAAAATAATTCACTTCTTACGCCTACGATCAATAGCTCGCTCAAATATTATCAAAACCTTTAGGGCCGGTAAAATTACAGGAAAATTCCAATTAAAATAACCATGTATTATTGTAAAACGTAGCGGACTTTTGTACAAAGCAGTAAAGTTATCAACGCTACTAGTACAATGAAATATATTGTTAATTATGGAATTGACAGTGGAGTGCTTGCTGAAATATGTTTGAGAGATGTTATTCAAGATTTTTATCCCATTCATATTGATTCAAACGAGATCAAGAACGAGAACAAGGTTCAAACATGAACCCTGTTAAAGCATTGCAATGTCTATAAATAAATATAGACAATCTTAGACAAATTGATCTAGGCCTAAACTAATCAAAGCTTTTACTATGGGTACTAGGCGACGATATACATACATATATAGAAAGATAAGTACTTAAATATATAGAAAACATCCAAGAGTCAAGAACAATTATTCGTGATCATCGCACAAATAAACGCCCTGACCGGGATTCGAACCCGGGACCAACGTTCGTAAGCGGAGTCACTATCAACGATGCTAAAAGTGGTCGTTATGGAATGAACATCGTCATTCGCTTTCCCTTTTCCCATTTATTAGCTAACGGCGCAGCATGCCTTTTTCTTCCATACCTCTCTTTCACGCGTCATCCCGTCCTTCCTATTAATATCGTCTCTCACAAAACCATTTTCTTTTCTTTTACCTACCTCGCTTCTTGCATCCATCCACATTTACACATTATATTCTTCTCGTTATATGGCTTTTATCCCTCCTCATCACATGCCCGTATCGTGTCTTTAAAGTAAGATAACTAGTTTTTTGCATTTGCTATGAGAAGCGGAGAGCGGGAGAGAGAGAGAGATTTGCAAGGCAGAGGCTGCACTCGTCGTCTTTCTTGTGGCTGGGAGGGAGGGGGGAGAGGGAAAGGAGCCGCGCTCTAATGGGACGCTTCGGGCCTCCGTAGGTTCTTCATAGGTTACTCCGACCTGTTGCGTAAAACAATTATAAAAATAAAACGAAGCATAAAAATCAAACTTGTCCTTTAAGAAAATACCAAACATATCTCCTTGAATCTCTGTTATAATATATAAAGACACTTTAAAAAAAATAGAAGTGAAAATAATCCGTAAACCAATCAATGATTTTACTGTTTTGTGATAACACGGTTCGAGTGCGTGCGGTATGATAACTTCCGATGAATATAAGTGGACATTTTTGTTCCGACACATGTCAAATAATTTATGTTTTCTAAAAGTACATGTATTTACTTGGTAATAAAAAAGTTTTATAGTTAGCGACTTTTTTGAATATTGTCTTTTACTTGGACTACTGGTGCCTCGCCACCCTGCATACGTTTCCCATACATCACAAAATCCCACCAGGTCTTCTTCCCGGAGATCAATTATGTCAGTGAAAAATGAATCGTAATGCAGCTTTATACAGTATTAAATAAAACGAAGGAAATATATTTAATTATAAAAATAGACATATACAAAAATCGGCCAAGTGCGAGTCGGACTCGCGCACGTAGGGTTCCGTACCGCATGATCTATAAAAAGAGTCCGACTCGCACTTGGCAGATTTTTAATATTTGTTGTTATAGCGGCAACCAAAAGACATAATCTGTGCAAATTTCAACTTCATTTTCTATTACGGTTCTTGAGATCTAGCTCGGCGAGTGGTAGCCATCAAAAAGGGCTAAAATATCACGTTTTTTGTATGGGAGCCCCCCTTATTTATTATTATCATTTTGTTACTACACCGCCATCTTAAGCAAGTGCACCTAGTACATTGAAGGTGCAGATTTAAGAAGTTTAATTGTATAGTTAATTCAAATCATTATGATTTACTAATACATGCAAACAGTTGGTAATGAAACATACTATTGTCCGTTTTGAAAAAAGCCCGCTTGCCGGTAACTCACTGTAGACAAATAACTGTTACACTATCTTAACTAATTCCATCTAACCGAATTCCACAAAATATCAAATCATACAACAAACATAAAACAACATTCAACCGATCCGATGGAGTTTCTCTAACTATTGCACAAATGGAACTGTCAGTGCCATGCCTGACATCACGTTCGTAGCACGCAATATTGCCACAAATGTAGCGTCACGTAGAAGAACATTGAATTGTCACTGGGAAAATGCAGGTCTGCTAAAAAAATACCTACACGTACATATATATTATATACTTATATATAAAAGAATATTCGTTCAAATCAAACTATTAAGAGAGGAACCGAAAGCGACTAGCCGAAATTACTTTTGGATGTAATAACGATCGATGGCAAACAAGCATACGAGTATAAGGTCTGCCAGATGCTACCCTAGCCTCTGGACGTTTGCCTCTCCAAGGAAGTCGTATAGGTAAGCATACGTATTAAAAAGGATTATTAATATTATTATAGATTATAATTATCGATTTATAAAGCCGTATTTTGCCGGTTTTCAGGCGCGCTCAAAGGAGGCGGGTGTGTTGCCTCAGGTCGAATTGGATTGTCTCTTTTTCTCAGAAGAAGAAGGTCGCGGATGAACGGATAACGTCCCTTGAGTCTGTGCCTCAGAGTGAGCAGTCTCAGTTTGCCTCCAGCCAAGGCTGCTCGTTCTGAGGCTGCTCAAATGGATGTGCGGCTTATGACCACTGCCTTACTAGGACGCCATGCCGATGTGTATGGGAGCTCACTCACCTGGCGACGGCTTAGTCCTTTCATTTTGACGTCGCCATGGTGTCCCGGTGTGACAGAGGATTAAGGGCGGGTTTTACAAAGATCCTGTAGAACAAATGTCAACGGCATATCAGTTATTTAAGCCGCGCTAGTAGAGTTGAGTTCATGAATATAATGTACGTTCCCAAGGGTTTAAACTAGTCAGTTAGCGCATTTAAATAAGCGATACTATGCTCCTGTCTGGTTCTTGCGTTACAATCCTTAGGGTATAAGCTGACGGGTTTTCCACCGCAATACAACCGGCTGACGAGTTTATTTATTAATAATCCTATACTATTAGACGAGCAATATTTGTATATTATTTTTTTTGTAATTGTAATCTGGAAACCCACACCACCCCCACAGAAAACCAGAGTCGGGACACCTTTTGTGACCCGACACATGCTGAGTAGGCCCCATTTTCGCAACTTTAGTATTAAATATTTTTAAATTGTATATTATAATTTTTTTGCATGGTTGTCGAAATAAAGTTTTTTCTATTCTATTCTATTCTATTCTAATCTCGAAAACTGATCTAACGATTTTAATGAAATTTACAATATAAGTAGAGGCTTACGAGGGCGAAAAATTGATCTAGCTTGGTCTCATCTTCGGGAAAACTCGTATACTCCGGGAAAACACGAGCAAAGCTCGGTCGCCCAGGTACTAACAAATAAACTGTTATCTGACAAATTTTCAGGCGAGAAAAAATTACTGTTTTTTTTTTTACTTTCTCGTGTGACCCGTTAACGCGTATTCCACCGCTCTACAACCAGCTGAGATTTTCTTCCTTAAGGTATTAGCTTAACTGAGGAGTGTCTCTTCAAAAGGGTTTATTTTTTCTGTAACTCTACTTCTAAATTGGACCTTGAGTTTTCTTAGGCAAGGTTATCTTTAGAAGTACCGTTAAGATAAAAATAAGCCTCCTCAACTATCATTTAAATAAATAAAATTAAATTATTCAATAACACAAAGTCATAAAATTTAAACCAAACACAATATTTTTACGTCCACAGTCCTTTATAATACAACTTCCTTTTAACCACTGTACAAGTTTTCATGCGAGAGGAAATGACTAACGATTTTTTCACCTGGTCCGGATACTATGTGTTTCGCGGTGTGGCTAGCTGTGTTGGTAGTAGATTAGGAAGCCAACGAAAATGCATTGTTAATTTTTGTTAGCCAAAATTAAAACGTAGGAATTAAATGCTCGCCGTACTCTTCGGTCTTAACTCACTATTTGTCTACTATACTGTATTTTAACAAAAATATACAGTATATTACAATTATAGAAATCATTAGCTCATTATATCCCTTACTAAGGCAGAAGTTAATTTGATTTAGGCATCAACCTTATAGTTGCTTGAAAATTAAATATTAAACTTTTTAGAATACGCCACAAAATCCATTGCTTTTATTGATAATGTGACTGCTTTGTTAATAACCATTGCTAAATGTATTCGATATGCTGCATTGATCCCGTAGTAGCATGTTCCAATTAATGAAGCCTGTTTAGAACCAGTTCATAATGTTAAATAGGAGAGCAATGCACATAGAATTCCTATTCAAACAATTATGAGGTCAAAATCACTAAACTAAAGACATGCAAATAACAATCCTCCATTGTGCCCGGATATTTGAGAAGTCCTCATTATCTATTATGTATATCAAAATCATGCGTCTCTAGTGTCTACGTTTATTTGGTTCTGCCTTTTATAATGCTCCGTTCCACAAGGAAGTGTGATCGGCGGTTTGCTCTTCATTATTTAGGTCAGTACATTATTCATTATAATCTAATGACCTTCCAAAATGCGTCAATGAAAAATGTTTAATGTTTGCGGACGACTTTTTCCTGTTGATATCATGTAAATAACATAAATGTAAAGTTATCGGAAACCATTACAAGCATCATCGTTATATTCCGTTGCAGTGCCCTCACAGGGTTGTGTTGAAACATTAATAGCTTTAACATCTTTTGTACACATAAAGCAATGAGTAAATTTTGATTATACTTACAGTTATATTTCAATTTTGACATATAGGTTACATGACGAACTTTGTATACAAGTTTTGCCAGGCCGCGGTTGGTGGTTGAGGATAGTGGCCACTTGCCTGGCAATATGAGATGTTGATGAGGGAGCAAGTCTCTACCTGCTACTGAGACGGAGGAGTGTGGACTACACCCAAGAGGGGCTTATGAAAGTCCACACTCAGTGAGAGACAGAACTACTCTTGACACTCAGTTAACTGACCGAACTGACCATTAATTCCACATTCCATTTCCTTATATACTAGTAGCTACATAGCACAGACATACATATTCATCCATACATCTCGCACGCTCTTAATCTCTAACTTATCTAACTCACGTTGTAGAGATAATCTAATTTAATTAACATTATGTGCCTCACCGGCACACAAGTAATGTCTACCGTAGCATTAGTTACTGTTGACTGTTAGCTTAACAATCTCCTTTTTACCTTTAGATACCTTTTATTTATATCTCTAAAACTTTGACTACGGATAATCTTTGATTCTTTATTAGGGTTTCGTATACGAGGCTAAGCCAAACGGAGCCCTATTGCTGTCACTCGCGTGTCCGTCTGTCGTCTGTCACACATTTTGTTCCAAAGATTTTTTTTACCTTTCCCAGTGACCTATGAACTTGAAGTTTGGTGATAAGGTTTATTATTACGTATATTTTACCAACCAATAGAACTTTCGGCGCGCGAGGCCAACTCAGACTTGGCCGGTTTTTTTTTTTCATATTTTATTTGACCATGGAGACTTTACATATTTTTATTTAAGAATGAGTTTGTTATGGACACGCTATGTGTTATATTCTATGTAAGTTTACTTTCTTTTGTATTTGTGTGTTTTTTTTTGTTTTGTGTAGTGAATAAATGTCTTTCTTCTTCTTCTTACGTAATGGCCAAAGCACTATATACATCTCTCGGCAAATGTATCGTATGCCTAGGTGTTGTCTGTTGGTTGATTGTTGCTACGTGTTCATGTCTTTATATCATGTCCTTACCATAGACAGGGGTGACTTTGATAAAATTGATAATTTAAATATTATGAAAATGGCATCATTCTTAATATGCTCTATTCAGCCCGGTAAACAGGTAGAGAACTGTGAAACTGTATGAACTACAAAAGTTACTGCCATATGTTGATGCGAAGTTACTGTATGTACTATTCAAAAAACATGATTGAGCGTATAAACTGGATTATCAATGTCACCCCAGGAGATCAAAGTCAACCCGTCAACAAGTCAAGATTGATATTGATTTTGTTCTGAAGTAAATAGTGCGAGATAGAGCGTTGTGAGACTTGTGAGTGAGTGATTGTACTTGTTTCTTGCTGGCAACATAGCAAAACTTGAAATCAACAAGTGCATGTCGGGCCAAGCACAATGTAGGGTTCCGTAGCTGTCCATCCGTGACATTATATGAATTTAAAACATCGAAAACTTATATTTACTCTGTATTTGGCATAACTAACAATATAATATCTAAGTAATTGATGGAAATTGTACGTAGGTTTGTTAACTAGTAATGTCTGCTTAGCTGTGATAGTTTTACTTTTACTTTCATTATATGTTTTACCACCAAGTTTTTTTTTACATTTAGGTTTAAAGATATTTTTTCTCAAAAAGACATACAAGTCACTTACATAAACGACGACCTGTTTAGCCTAGTTGGTAGTGACTCTGTCTCCGAAGCTAGAGGTCCCGGGTTCGGATCCTGGCCAGGGCATTTATTTGTGCATTTTTCACGGATATTTGTTCTTGGGTCTTGGATGTTTTCTATGTATTTATCTATATAAGTATGTATATCGTCGTCTAGTACCCATAGTACAAGCTTTGCTTAGTTTGGGACTAGGTCGATTTGTGTAAGATTGTCCCCCAATATAAAAAACAGCGTTTTAGACAAAAAATATTATAAAACTGTGCACCTTCATAAGGCTGGGTTGCACCAACTTACGATCACAGACTGATCAACGTTAAATATGGCGCCGGTAGCTGTCATCCCATAGAAACTTGTCAAACTTTCCATACATTCAAGTTTTAACGACCACAGCTTACGATTACAGACTGTTTGGTGCAACCCAACCTAAGTAAACATTTTTTTTTTCCTAATTGTGTTCTTATTTTCGGCAATACAATGAAGCTAGCCCTACGGGTAGTTCGTTTGGTTATCTGCTTCTTTGTCACAAAAGCTAAGTTAGTATGGAGTGAGCTGTTTAATATTTTTCTAATAAGAATGCACGTATTATAAATATACAATTGTTTGATGTTCATGAGTTTCTGTATAAAGGGGTGATCAATAAGTTTTGATAATCAGTATTAAATATGAAAATAAATGATTATATTTTAATTAATATATGCACAATTTCTATATTTTCAAATACTTATTAACGTCATTCAATTGTTTTATTTTACCTCAATAAAAACAATTTTACTTTTTGAGGTCAAGTTTTATACCTTCACAATGTCATCACCAGTTTTGAATATATGTGAATGAGAAGTAGTAGTCGGAAGTTAGGGATAAATAACAATGGGAACGGTTATCAGTTCTGATCTTTACTCGAAGAGCAGCACCCTTGTCAATAACATGGCTCTGAAGTACAATTTCTGCCGATAATTCGTGTTTTTTTTTTCTTCAGCTTAGTTATAATATTGTTTTATTTAACTCTGATAGAATAATGTTATAAAACTCTCCAATACTATTAGAGCTCAATTGGTGAATATTAATTTCGCAGTTTTTATTGGTAGGCCTCAATAGTCCAGGAAGAAGTCGAAACATACACCCTAATTTTGGTGACAGAGCTGGAGATAAAAAAACCGCTGTACAGATAACTTGCATATTCTTTAAATCCTAATGATAAGCCAAGGTTTTATTTTCAATTACAATATTCTTTATTAGTGTATCAGGATTTTTTTCACACCATTCCAAATAATTACAAAATCAACTTTTATTTTTGCATCTTATTATTTTTTCCATTCAGATGTTTTTTGTTCAGCAATTACAGAAAAACAAATGAATAATATTTATATATTTTTACTCTAATTTAATGTTGATTAGTATCATGGTATAGCCCACATTGAAAGAATATCATTAAAACCGTGGTTCATACCGATTATCAAAACTTATTGAACACCCCTCGTATATCTGTGGTCGGTTTTAGTCGGTGATAGAAAAAATATTTTTTATAATTTTATTTTGGAGTACTTAGTTTCGTTTTAATAGAGCTACCCCACTGTTAAAAAGTAAAGTAGTCAGTCAAGTGAATTTTCTATAGCAACCATTTAGCTGGTTAAGTGGGGGGATAATGGAATCTAACAAAAATTAGCACTTTATAAATTAATATCACGCAAATCAATAAAAAAAAAAAAATGTTAAAAGAAAGCTCATATTCTTTTTTACGATATCTAAAGATACCCAACACGATAGACTACACGATAGGCTGCAGAAGGGGTACACTAAAAACATGTTTTTCCAAAATTTTACTTTACCGTTTGTTGGCGTGATTAATATTAATATAATAGACGGACGGACGGATGAATGGACGGACACACGACGGACATGGCGAAACTGTAAGGGTTACTTGTTTACCATGGAACCCTCATAAAAGACGATGCAAAAGGGTGTCGTTCAATAAAGACGATCTCCTACGTCCATAATGACGAGTACAGTGTCCGAACGCCACCACCATATTATTAAAAAAAATCGTATTAAAGCAAAATCGTCAATTATAAATGAAACAAGTTGCTCCAGTTATCGTATTACCCAACGGTAATCTGAGTTTGCTCGCGGATTCTTCCTTTGTAATTCCATTGGGCTAAATTGCTTTTTGAATAATTTCCTATAATAGGAAGTTCTATATTATTGTGACATTAATAATTTCGTATAGGGAGGAAATTCTTAACTTGCACAAGTACTTATTACAATTGAGTTTCGAGCTCTGAAGAAATTATTGAAGCTTCCAAATTCAAAATCGCGAAATTCGATTCGGGATTTATGAGGATAAGTATAAAGGAGCACGGCCAATTAAAAAAAAAACCGTAGACACCTCTTCTACATGCCTAACACTGGTCTCAGTGTGTTCCTCGTTGTATTCTGAATGCAAATATACCGGTTTTAAGAAATGGGGGTGGGGCTGGGGTGAATAAAGTAGGCAGCAAACTGTCGTCGATTTATGTTCACATCAATTACATAATTTTATTTGTTGTATCTTTTCATGACATGTTAAGCAGAAGTGACTGTTCGAAAACGAACAACTTTATGTACACTTTTGGTGAGTTAATTTTCGTTTCACTGGCCAACTACTTCAAAAATTAAATTACTATACGTCAGTCAGGACAAGTGCGCGAGCGCAGCGGAGTAAGCACATGAAAAATCGCTCAAGTGAGATTTTCGTTACCCACCGAGGCCGAGGTTTCCGTAAGAAACATAGGTTGAGGGCAGGCAATTTTTCTTTTACCTAATAAGTATAGGTAATAAAGCATTTAAGCAGGCAGTGTATGAATAATACGAGTGTGACTGTTTCTTATAGAATGGCTTACATTTTTGTTTTACAAAATATATTCAGCCAACTGAGCGCACTAGCCAAGTGTTACCCCTCGAACCACAGTAATATAACTCATTTTAGACCCTTGTCATACAATCTATTATTGATAACACGAATATAAAAATGCACTAATATTAATTATAATATGAAGTAGTATAAGAAATGAGATCCATAAAATACTAATGTAAGACATATTAACACTTAACAGCACTGCTCGAAAGTGACAAGGAATTCGTTCTACTAAAAAAAAAACATTTTTTAATGGAACGATCACGTGATTAATATCAGTGCCTTTGTAGCACTGCTTACATGATTTATATATAAATGTCTACCGGCTATCTTCTGAATACCACCTACTTCTCATAAAGATTTTTCAATGGTATTACCTAAATAAAAATAGAGATTAAATAAAGTTTAGCTCGAAACTTATTTACCTATCGCATTGTGCTAAGATGTGTATGAAATATATTTTTTTTCCTATATCGCATTTCAGTATGAAGTCCAGTGAAATGGCTCGTATTTCAATATCTTTTATATGAGGAGTCTAAGAGTAAACGTAGACCGTACCGTAAAAGCAGTAAGCAGGTAATATAAATGCATTAACTATTGTTCCGAGCCGGCCAATTCGTGCGCGACAGACGAGATGTCCTATAAACTCTAGCAACAGTAAGAGATGAAAATATTTTAAATACGAGTAAGACAGTACATCTATAAAGTAAGTTTTTATTTGAAGAATTGTAGTTAATTTTAACAAGGTGGACTGACGATCTGGTCAAGATGGCGGGAAGCCGTTGGACGAGGGCGGCGCAGGACCGGTCATTGTGGAAATCCTTGGGAGAGGCCTTGGTCCAGCAGTATACATCTTTCGATTGATATGATGATGAGTTATGTGCTGTGCGGTATTCCATAGAACATAGTGTATATTCGTACTTTCGATCGATGTGAGCGACCTACGACAGCGTAGGACGAAATCAAGACTTACACTTTATTGTTAATTGAAACCCATGTGTTTAGTTACAGGGAACAGATACTATATTCTCCAAATTAAACTGTTCTTTAGAATACTTCTAAAGAAATTTAACTCGCTTCGACAAGATTCTCTTCTTATAAAAGTAACGAAAGTTGAAAATAAATGTAGGAGTAATAAAAGACGTTAAGAAGCACTACACTTTAGAGTTCATTATTCGCTTTTCTTGAGTTTCTCTGGTTTAGTTATATGCAGACTACTTCTAAAAGTTATGAAGCATAAATTTCAAAAGTTTTCACAAGTGCAAAAACTGTATAGGCAACTTTGTTTTGAGTAGTTACTACAATAACTTGTGGGTCTCTACATTCAGTGCCTACTCAGTCGGTGGCTCGGTTTGTTATCAACGCCAGTTTTTAGTATGTGCATTATCATTATCATCATCATCATGTCAGCCGAACTAAGTCCACTGCTGGACATAGGCCTCCCCCAAAGACTTCCACTATGGCCGGTCTTGCGCCACCCGCATCCCGGATGTGCATTATGTACTTATTTAATTCTTAATGAAATATTATTTTTATTTGTGCTTATTTTCATAATCATGAATGGCTATATTTTGTTGTATACGAGTAAATTAACGTATGATTTTGATTTGTTATGTGACGTCACCAAATTCTGGATCCTGGTTTGTGTTAAGCACACAATTTTTTAACTCTAAGTATTACGTTAATTTAGTTGTGCAGGTTGGTGACTTTTTAAGAAGCCAGGCTTTTCGAAGTGAATGACTTTATTAGACTTCTTCCCTAGGGTGTATTAAAATAATGATTTAATACTCCAGTCAGTCAAAACGTATCTGTTTCACAATTTGTAAGTTCGTACATAATTAATATAAAATTATCATTTTTTTAACTTAAATTTTAAAAAAAAGTAGAATATTTAATTTGCAGTAGACTCGGTATAAACATTAATTGAAAACCAAATTGTACTGATTCTACGATCCGGCCAGGCCTTGAAATAACGCTATTTTCGCATATCGTTTAAGATTCATAACGCTACTTTGTCAATAAAACGCTTTACTAAAAACGATATTTGGCTCGCATTTATAGCGGTATCCATTATTTCGTTATAAATAAAAAGCAATATATATATTGTGTGAAGCGCTATAACAACGTTACAGGCTATCTCTGTTTCGCACACAGTCTCGCTCTTACGTGCGCTGTGACATTTACGTCAAATTCGAGCACGTGTAATTGTCACCATCGCCACCATCTTAAACGATAGTATAACGTTATTATAACTTTATCATATAAGGTTATGATTTTCATTTTGTTATAATAATAAATATCGATTATGATTATAACGAAATTTTAAACACTATCGAAATGTATCGTTATAATATCGCTTATTTTCATAACGTTTTAAAACGCCTGGTTAAAAAAGAAATAAGAAATATTCGGGGACAATCTTACACAAATCCACCTTGTCCCAAACTAAGCAAAGCTTGTACTATGGGTACTAGATCACGATATACATACTTATATAGATAAATACATAGAAAACATCCAAGACCCAAGAACAAATATCCGTGATAAATGCACAAATAAATACCCTGGCCAGGATTCGAACCCGGGACCTCTAGCTTCGGAGGCAGTGTCACTACCAACTAGGCTAAACAGGCCGTCAAATCTGATCGGATCCGGCATAGTTAAAGTAATAGCAGTCGTAGAACCAATTACAGTACAAGCCGGCCCTAAATCAACTTCCAAGCTTAGCCAGAATTTGAATAATTCACTCGATTTTCTTCGAATAACGAGCGATGCCCTGTCCATTGCAGTACCTTAAAAATTAAGACGCTTTTATTAACTGCGAATAATTTGATTATGGAAGTAGTTTTACGCACATCAAGTGACCATTATAAAATATTGATCAACCTACATGAATGTTCTAAATTAAGCAGTTTTCAATGTTCTAATACAAAGTAGGGAGTTTTAATGACTGATGAAACTTTCTGACAGTATTAATGTTGCACTTCAACACAGTCATGCAAATTCGAACCTCCAAAAGCCCGCAATAACTGACAATTGACATTGAAATTTGAATTGAATAGTGTAGGAAATATAATTGAATTTAGTTGGTTTCTGATAACTATCTAACCCTTAAATGCATAGTGTAGGATGCAGCCTACATAAGAAAATCGTCAAATTTTATTAAATGTGAAAACATGATGAACTGTTCTTAGATATTATTTCGTCAGGAAAACTAATTGATTTTTATATTTATCTTTCAGATTTGTACGGTTTTGTATAAAAAAATTATTACACTTGTTTTTAAGCATAAGGATGGCAATTTGCAAAAAGTAGTTAGTTTTCGATTTTCAGTGTGTGATTTAAACTAGTTTTTTAGGGGTTTATTTATTATTTTATATTTAAATTATTTATTATAGGTATAACACAAATATAGTACCTTAATGATTATAATAAAATCTTTCATACATATGTAGTGTACAATTATATATTTACATAAATGGTTTTGGCCCTATGTAACTTTTAACACCGATAATTCAGTGAAAATCAGATTTTTATATTTTAAATTGTTTTTCCCGGTATCAGTAAACAATAATGTATCACATATATCAATTTCAGACAAAAATAAAAAATCATGCATTTAAGGGCTAAACAAAACAAATGCAACTCTACCCCAATGGAAATTATTTGAATTCCTCTTTCAGTAGGAACATGGACCATTGTGCAAAAGTAAACGTGTGCATTGTGTCAGTAGAAATACTTTTGTCTTTGTCAATGGTATACTGAACCACAGACAGCACAGTTTTTAACTTTACACAAGTATGAAACAAAGAAGTTGGTTACGTTATATATCTATTCTTTTAAATACATTTCCTTAGATAGTGTTTAGTGGCAAAACGTTCCTTTATTTTCTGTTTACAAATGTTGGCGCCGTGGTCTAGAAACTACTTATGAATTGTAACTTTAGGGGCCGGTCGCTAGGCGAATGCCTCCAGGAAATGAAATCCATATTTAAATAAAACTCTTCTCATCACATCATACGACGATTTATCGCTAGTAAACTTAAACGTGAATTTTTTTGAAGATTCCGATGATTCAAGATCAGGATGTCCCAGCGACGTGTGTACTCCTAATAACATGGCCAAAGTAGAATAAAGGCTCAGACTAATAGATCATCCAATAAGCTATAGCGAAATAGAAGACGACCTGGTCCTCAGTGCACCAAGCGGTCACAAAATCCTGCACGAAATTCTTAGAGTAAGAAAGATACCCCCTCAGTCGTGAGGTATTCTTTGGGTACCTCACGACCTTAATAGTTCAGTCATATTAGGGGTACAACCTCGAAATGAATCTCTAATGAAGTTAACATCTCATCATCAGTTAACATCTACAAATAAATTATAGAGCATTAAATTTGCTAGTTTGGTGCTACATGGGCCTTTCCAGGCGTCTTGGGGTTGGGCTGCTCCAAATATGATCGAGATGACGTTCAATATACGACATAAAATATGTAAAATGTAATGAAATACATTAACTGTAGAAATAATACAAATAATTAATTGTTGTTGATTTTTATAATGAGTTAATAGCTTTATACAAGGTATAATTAACCGAGATTCACAGTTGACTTGGCATGACTGAGTGTTGCGTGCTCTGCGCCCTCTATCTCAAAAACGGTTAATAAAAATTGTTGCAACAATATCTGTAGCAAATAATATAATGCTATCCAATTTACTTTTAGACGTTAACTTCATTAGGGCTATAGAAACCGAGATAATTGCGAAAAATCGGTTTTGTGACCTTGACCTTGAATAACTTGCAGCCCAGACCCGAGATTTTGTGAGACTTTTGACACAACTTATAGAACGGCAAAAATGATTTTTTGACAGAATTTTATTGATGACTGATTTTACGCATGACTCATGACTAACCCCCTTATTCATAAACGTCTTTCAAGCCTCTATTAGTCATCAAGCCGCTAAAGTTGGTTTGTCCTTATCTGTCACTTTGACATTTATGTTTGTGAGAAAGGGACAAAATGACTTTTAGTTAACAGAGGTTTGTTAGGTTTTATGAATAAGGGGGTACGTGTATTAACTACTAGCGGCCTGCCCCGGCTTCGAACGGGTATTTAACAAAAATTTCGATATTAAAAATAAAATACACGCACAAACATTAACGCATTTACTGCCACCGACGCACAATCATGTCCCTTCACTTCTATGCAAGTTTGTTCCTGAGGGGCGTGGCTGACAGTGAATGTGTTAACAAATAATTATTCTGTCATTAATAGTTTTCATAGCGCACACAATGTAAAGAAGAGTTTAGGTAGTTTTTTACACCTTGGGTTACATTATTGAAGTTTTGGTAAGAATCCCTATTTTTTTATATATAATGTCGCTTATATGTCATGTCACTTGGAGGTAGTGTAGCTTCTCAACAGTGAAAGAATTTTTCGAATTGGTTCAGTAGTTTCGGAGCCTATTCAATGCAAACAAACAAACAATCAAATCTTTCCTCTGTATAATATTAGTATAGATATAGATTATTTTATTCTATCATCAATAGTCTTCGCAGCGCACGCGATGTGAAGAATATTTTAGGTAATTTGTTTACACCTTGGGCTACATTATTTGAGTTTTAGTAAGGATCCCTATTTTTTTAAATTATAATATAGCCTATGTTACCCGGGGATAGTGTAGCTTCCCAACAGTGAAAGAATTTTTCAAATCGGTTCAGTGGTTTCGGAGCCTATTCAATGCAAACAAACAATCAAAACTTTCCTCTTTATAACATTAGTATACATGACGAAAATTACTTTAAGCGATTATAAAAATTAAAACTGTTTTGTAAAATTTATCTATCACGGCACAATACCGCTAACTTATAAATCTTATAATCGGTACAAATATTATTATTGTGAAAGTAACTCTATGTCTATCTGTTTTGTTTTTATCCTTAAACTGCTGAATGGATTTATATGAAATTTGGCATCGAGTAATTAAAGATTTGGAGAGTGATAAATAAGCCTGCGCTTAGACGCAATAGTAAAATAGATATTATGATAGTAAATATATTTGTCTAAGTCAAAACAAGTTCTATGCGGACGAGTTCGCGGTCAAAATCTAGTCATAATCATAAGTCAGTGTCTGGAGGGCATTACCACGTACATAATTATGCAAAGAAAATTTCAATTAGTACTTACCTTGATTGATGGTCACTCAGGTACCCCTGATCCCGGTCCCTAACGCGGTCTCTGCGAAAAAATATCAACTTTTAATCAACTAATTAAGAGGTTTCAAGTTTCGTTTGAGTTCGGGATCTTGGAGAAGTTAGGTACATAAATTAAGGAGCGGCGTGTAGTCATTCGCTGGGTAGCTTTCGTAGTTATACTACTTATAGATTCATTATTTTAAGTGTACTGGCTTCAAAAATTTAATCGCGTAAAATTGTTCTAAAATAACTCTTCGTCAAATAATGGTTAGATGATTATGTGATTTGTAACATATAAACTTATAAAAATGTATTCATGAAATTAAATTGTCAGCGCCATCTCAGGCAATTGTCGTTTAAAAGACGGAGATATTGTTTTTATTTATAATCCTATTCCCATGGCCAATTGATACCGACATCGATACTATACGGGGTTACAATTGTTTAACTTTTTAAAGTTCCAGTTTAACTTTTTCATTTAGGTAATATGATTCCTTAAAATCGGGCTAAGATCCAGTAAATATATTCAATTCACTTAACCAGAGGAAGTGTCCATAAAAAATAATATCGTTGAGCTACAGTTTCGTTCGAATTTGAATAAGTCTAAGTAATAATGCAAAAAAGAAACCTATGTAGGAAAATAACAACTGTTTGGTCGTTGGCAGTCTTTAATCTTTAAGCACTGCAATCTGTAATTGATGATCACGGTGTAGTTAATCTAAATCAAATAGGATTTATTTTATAGCCTACAAAAGCCCCTTGACAGATACATAAAATTAACCTTAGATTTAGTTGAGCTTAAGATTTTTTATTTCATAATATATGATTACAATACAAATTAAAGCTAGCTTAATTTATACAAATATATATTATGATCGTCAATACAATCTGAATGCATATTTGAATATTTTATTATTAAATATAATCAAAATGTCAAAATTAATCATTATGTAAATATGTAATAATATTGATGTATTCAGCATAAAGTCACAACTAGTTATAAAAGTAATTTACCTAATTACGTAAATGTTACCGCTTTGGTCCACCCGTGTATTATAAAAAACCCAAGCAGAGGCGCGAGACAAATATAGCCTCTGCCTATGTCAATCCCATTAGTATTGTAACATTAAAAATTCATACATAAAATTATATTCGTGGCTTTTGTGGCAAACACGTTAGCATAACTAGAAAACGTAGTAAGTAGACAGCAGCAGTACCTATCTTATTCAATATTATTTCACGTAATGAATATTAGATGTAGCCTAGAATTCTATACCTTTCACGAGATTCGAGTATTAGGGAGCACGCCATGTTAAGATTTTCGTTTGTTATTGATGGCTTATCAGGTTACAAAAAGGGTTGGGAATAAATGTAATGTAAAAAATTTGCTTGTTTAATGTAACATATATTCGATAAGTGACATCAAAGGAAAGGAGGGCTGAAAGCTTGATACAAATAACAAACCTTGAACTGTGATCACTTAAGTAGCCACGCTCCCGCTCCCGCTCCCGCTCCCGCATAAGCTCGTTGCGATCGCTAAAGCAATAAAATACATTATTCATTAGCGCATTTTCTTTTTGTATTGAAGGTTTGCAATCAGTGTCGTGGAATGAAATAAAAGGGAACTGATAAAGGCTGGATTTTTTAAATGAATAATGATAAACCGCTAGCTAGCAATCGATTTTCGCTACCGTCGTTTTTTAACCCCCGACGCAAAAGGAGGGGTGTTATAAGTTTAACGTGTCTGTCTGTGTTTCTGTGTATCTGTCTGTGGTATTGTAGCTCCCAAAAGGATGAACCGATTTTCGTTAAGTTTTTTTTTTTTTGTGTCATGGATAATTTTGTCCCGAGTGTTCTTAGCCATGTTTCATGAAAATCTGTTCAGCCGTTTTTGAGCTTTGAAATGAATATATCGGGGGTTTAACAATTTTTTTAAGTTGTACTTATTGGAAGATAACTTGTAAAATCCTTCATAGAGATGTATCACGACTTGGCTCACAACCTAGCTCATGGTATATTGTAAAATTTTTAAAATCACGATTTCCACTTGAAAGCTTCAAGCAGGCCTTTAAAACGTTATAAAAATAATCGATATTATAACGATATATTTCGTTAGCGTTTAAAATTTCGTTATAATCATAATCGATATTCCTCATAACGATATTTCATATCATAACAAAATCAAAATCATAACCTTATATCATCGTTATAATATAACGTTATAATATCGTTTAAGATGATGGCGGTAGCGACAATGACGTGCTCGACTTTGACGTACAAGTCACAGCGCACGTAAGAGCGAGACTGTGTGCGAGACAGAGATAGCTTATAACGTTATTATAGCGCTGATAGCGCTTCGTAGAATATCGCTATATGTATATTGCTTTTTATTTATAACGATATAATGGATACCGCTATAAATGCGCGCCAAATATCGTTTTTAGTAAAGAGCTTTATTGACAAAGTAGCGTTATGAATCATAACGATATGCGAAAATAGTGCTATTTTAAGGCCTGGCTTCAAGTGGAAATCGAGATTTTAAAAAGTTTTTACCATATATACGTATGAATCCATACTAGGTACTAAATATTTTTCCATGTGTACTGGGAAAAATCTGATAAACAGCTATTATACCAAAAACAAACAAAAGAACATGTTTCCCTTGAGGTTTTTAAGCCCGACGTAAACAGATCGGTATAGGTTTTTGTTTTCCTGTCGGTAGCATCCAGGCTTCCAATGGGACGAATCAATTTCTATTTCACTTTTTCGTTAAATTGATTCTGAATCCTTTTTCGTAACAACTCATTTCATCACAACTCGTGTCATGGGATAGAAAGATAAGTTTCTACTTGTATCATTATATACCTTTGCGTTATCCGCAGAGTCGAGAATTGTTCACTTAAAAAAAACATCATATGCAAAAAACCTTTTAATAATACATTTTGTTTCAATATGATACGAAATATACAAAACAATAAAATACGCTAATGAATAATATTTGTTTTATAGATATATTTATATATCTTTCATTTTCATATCATGGGATATTTTTGCCACGTAATAATGTATCATACAATTCTGACATGTAACGGAGACCTTGAGCCTCAAGGCTTGGTTTGCTTACTGATCAAATATTGGGATTTTTAATTCTGGAGGGGTGTTATCTCTGCCGCCACCCTACAACCCAATCACCACAGCGCAATGTATGCCCCGGCATAAAACCCAACGTAACTTTCGTGCGGCGGAAAATATATCTCAATTAGCTAACATGATAACGTTGCAACGCAAATTTACCTGCATACATACAATTGATGGAGAATGTGGCCAGCTATTATAATTTAACTGTATTACTTCATTTGTAGAAAGAATTTGATACTTTGGTCCTTAAATGCTAAAGTATCACTTGTGTCGGAGCATTTTTAAGACTGACGAGTCACTTGGACCCTTAAAGTATATGCTCGGGAGGAATCAGAATAATTTTACCAGCGTAAACTTGAGATCATAAGGAGTAAAAATCATAATATGAAGCTAGGTATAAATAGAAAGTATTTTATTTTTGTATTTTTTTTTACTTTTTATGTTTTCATACACAATAAATAAATAATTTCTGCTACACCTAGTAAAAACCTTAGGACAAGCTAGCAAATTTGTTATTGTTATCTATTTTTATTAGAAGGGACAAATCATGTAATATAGTAAGTACATTACGATTCAAGTGCAGAGAACAGGAAATTCGCAACGAGTGGTGATAAATTGACCTGGACCCGGGTATGTCCTAAAACTACGACCAAGACCACATGGGCAGCAGCATCCCTGGAGTACGGTGGAGATACTGCGATCGCCAACCCGCATGCCAAGCGTGGCGATTATGGCAAATACCCCCCGTGAATTTAGGGGAGGCCTATGTCCAGCAGTGGACGTCCGTTGGCTGATATGGTGGTGGTGGTGATAAATTAAAACACGACCGAAGGGAGTGTTTTAAATCGACACGAGTTGCAAATTACCTATTCGCACGTGTATCGTACGACGTTTTATAGTACACTAGCATTTGCCCGCGGCTTCGCCCGCGTACTAAGCGAAATTTTTAACCGTCTACAAAAAACAGGTTCGTATGTTTGTCCACGATTATCTCGCGTTTGACTGAACCGATTTAGATGCGGTCTCCAAAAAAGTAGTTGTTACTTTCTGGGGTTTCGCTATACAAAGTTTGGTGATTGTGATTCATTAACAGATGAACAGATAAAAAGTCAGTATACATTCTGAGAACCGGCAAACTGTTGAATTTCATTTGATTTTGGCAAAAATAAGGATCGAAAACTATTATCATACATTTCCGAGAGGCCGAAGGGGAAAGGGCCGATGAAATAAAAGCATGTCTTAAATGGCTCTTAGTAAAAGTATCTGTGTACTACAGTAACACCAATAGGTCTGTAAACGACCTAACAGCGCGCAGCGGCCATAAACTCTGGTCCTTTGAAGTAAAGAAATACGGCTAATTCAATATCATGTGTAACATTTATTTTTCCTACAATGAAATTTATTAGGTAGGTTTTGCCGGTTACCATTGGAGCATCCAAAAATAAAATTTGGCCTCACTTCCATTCGCACTCCTTACTGTCATTCCGTCTGTTACAACCAAGTTGCTTTTACTGGACCTATTGAATTGCAATTTGGCACAAACTATCAAGAATTTAGAGCGCTCGTGGCCCAACGGGACCCGCCTACCGCGTGCGGTGTGCGAGGTTAAGCAATATGGGCAAGGGTCAGTTCTTGGATGGGTGACCGCTTTGAGTGGTTACTAACTGACTCTCGTGCTTTGAAAGGCACGCTAAGCCGTTGATCCCGGCAGCAATCGTTAAGCCAAGTTAGAGGCCTTCGAGCGGCTTGCGAACTTCTAACAGTCAAGTTGCCCACTCAGTTGACAAAGGGGGGTCGAAGTTGCACCGCGTCCGTAGGGAGTACCCACCGTTACCATACACAGAACCCCTGGGTGGTGCTAAAAGTGCAACAAAAACTGGCAACCGTACTAGTCTTCTCGAAAATCTCACGGATCGTAAATAACT
The DNA here is from genome assembly GCA_905163555.1 of Notocelia uddmanniana. Taxonomy (NCBI): domain Eukaryota; kingdom Metazoa; phylum Arthropoda; class Insecta; order Lepidoptera; family Tortricidae; genus Notocelia; species Notocelia uddmanniana. Next base: position 25,184,985 of record LR991058.1, on the reverse strand, counting down.
GCCATACGATTAAAAAAGAATTGAAGGTTGATTTAAATGGAAAAAATATCGAAACCTCTATGTCGTTTTTAAAAGCAAATCCATAGATACCCCACACGCCTATATAGTAACATTTAACTTTTTTGCATATAGGTATGAATGGAGTGCCAAATTTTACCTCAGATTCGCATTAAGAGACCTCTCGGATGCTCAGATATCGATTTTGAACGAAATCGGGACGAAAAAAAAAGAAAATCAATATGGCCGCCACTTTCACAAATTTTACCTCGGATTCGTATTAAGAGACCTCTCGGACACTCAGATATCGATTTTAAACGAAATCGGGACGAAAATGAAGAAAATCAATATGGCCGCCACTTTTTTCAAATTTTATTACCTCTAGGACGCTCAGATATCGATTTTGAACGAAATCGGGTTGGAAATGAAGAAAATCAATATGGCTGCCACTTTTTCCAAATTTTACCTCGGATTCATATTAAGAGACCTCTCGGACGCTCAGATATCGATTTTGAACGAAATCGGGACGGAAATTAAGAAAATCAATAAGCCGCCACTTTTTCCAAATTTTACCTCGGATTCGTATTAAGCATTCTCTCGGACGCTCAGATATCGATTTTGAACGAAATCTCGACGGAAATGATAAAAATGATATGGCCGCCACTTTTTCTAAATTATACCTCGGATTCGCATTAAGAGACCTCTCGGATGCTCAGATATCGATTTTGAACGAAATCGGGACGAAAAAAAAAGAAAATCAATATGGCCGCCACTTTCACAAATTTTACCTCGGATTCGTATTAAGAGACCTCTCGGACACTCAGATATCGATTTTAAACGAAATCGGGACGAAAATGAAGAAAATCAATATGGCCGCCACTTTTTTCAAATTTTACCACCTCTAGGACGCTCAGATATCGATTTTGAACGAAATCGGGTTGGAAATGAAGAAAATCAATATGGCTGCCACTTTTTCCAAATTTTACCTCGGATTCATATTAAGAGACCTCTCGGACGCTCAGATATCGATTTTGAACGAAATCGGGACGGAAATTAAGAAAATCAATATGCCGCCACTTTTTCCAAATTTTACCTCGGATTCGTATTAAGCATTCTCTCGGACGCTCAGATATCGATTTTGAACGAAATCTCGACGGAAATGATAAAAATGATATGGCCGCCACTTTTTCTAAATTATACCTCGGATTCGTATTAGGGACCTCTCGGACGCTCAGATATCGATTTTGAACGAAATCGGGACGAAAAAAAAGAAAATCAATATGGCCGCCACTTTCACAAATTTTTACCTCGGATTCGTGTTAAGAGACCTCTCGGATACTCAGATATCGATTTTGACCGAAATCGGGACGAAAATGAAGAAAATCAATATGGCCGACACTTTCACAAATTTTACCTCGGATTTGTATTAAGAGACATCTCGGACGCTCAGATATCGATTTTGATCGAAATCGGGGCGAAAAAAAAGAAAATCAATGACTGCGACTTTTTCCACATTTTACCTCGGTGTCGGACGCTCAGATATCGATTTTGAACGAAATCGGGACGGAAATTAAGAAAATCAATATGGCCGTTACTTTATTCAAAGTTTAGGTACCTCGGATTCCTATTAAGAGTCCTCTCGGACGCTCAAATATCGATTTATGTCGAAATCGTATCGGACGGCACTGATCAATAAAACCATCTACAATACATTGAATCAAAAAAGGTCGTATCTTCATAGGGAACTCACGGCACTTCATGCACCTTTAGACCTTATAAGGAACTTACATGCCAAATTTGGTATCTCTCGAACCACCAGTTTGCGCTGTGCGGTGATATGTCAGTCAGTTATTTCTTGATATTTGGCACAATATTTCAAAAGTTTTCATGACCACTATATTAAATTTCAAAACCGATGCCATTTTCGTAATTAACGTCCCAAAAAACCATAAAAACGACACCCATATTAATATTTAGACATTTCATCCCCCTCGGACCCCAACAGAGGGGATGGTATTTCACGTCCTCCACGTGGGATTTTAAAATCATTGTTGTTTTCGTAATCAGCGACCCAATAAACCATGGAAACAACACCCATATCGATTTTCAGAATTTGTCACCAGATTTCCCCCTTTTAGGGGTTGATTTCTCAAAAAACCTGAAACACATGTTTACTCATTTATCGTTAGAAATACTCCTGTGAAGTTTCGAATAAAATAATCCAGCTAATCTTGATTCCCCATACAATCTTCGGACCCCCATTTCACCCCCTTAGGCGTTGAATTTTGAAAAATCCTTTCTTAATGCACCTCAAGAACTTATATGGAACCTACACTAAATTTGGAATCTCTAGAACCACCAGTTTGCGCTGTGAGGTGATATGTCAGTCTCTCAATCAGTCAGTTATTTCTTAAAATTTGGCACAATTTTTCAAAATTTTTCATGTCCACAATATTAAATTACAAAACCGATGCCATTTTCGTAATTAACGTCCCAAAAAACCATATAAACGACACCCATATTAATATTTAGACATTTCATCCCCCTCGCACCCCAACAGAGGGCATGGTATTTCACGTCCTCCGCGTGAGATTTTAAAATCATTGTTGTTTTCGTTATCAGCGACCCGGTATATCATAAAAACAATACCCATGTCGATTTTCAGAATTTGTCACCAGATTTCCCCCTTTTAGGGGTTGATTTCTCAAAAAACCTGAAACACGTATTTACTCATTTATCGTTAGAAATACTCCTGTGAAGTTTCGAATAATATAGTCCAACTAATCTTGTTTCCCCATACAAACTTCGGACCCCCATTTCACCCCCTTAGGGGTTGAATTTTGAAAAATCCTTTCTTAGTGCACCCCTAGACCTTATAAGGAACCTACGTGCCAAATTTGGAATCTCTAGGACAAGCGGTTTGGGCTGTGCGTTGATATGTCAGTCAGTCAGTCAGTCAGTCAGTCAGTCAGTCAGTCAGTCAGTCAGTTTCTTCTTTTATATATTTAGATATGGCTCTTTAAAGTTTCGACGTATGCACGTAATCTGCTGATTACCGCACTCGTGCGGTAAAGTAGCACCATATGTACTTTAAAAGATATTTCCTTCTCAGACATAAATTGTTTCAAAGCAGGATTTACGTAAAAGTGCTCTTTACTCATAATTTAGCCGTGTTAACATTGATGAACAACCTCTTTAGGAGAGAAAAATACCCTAACATCACCTCCATAAACAATCATCGCCTCACATAAACAATTATAGTGACAGGAATGAACTTGACTTTTGCAATCAATGTCACAACATCAGTCAGATAATGTCTCGGGCTCGCAACATTGCAAAACATAAAGGTGTTTTCATTAGAGATTTTATAAAACAAAAATTAATGAAAAATCTACAATTAAGCTGAATCCAGCTTACTTTATACGGCACTTTATTTTATGAACCTGGTCAGGAATACGCTGGTAAAATTATTCGGATTCCTCCCGAGCACTCTGTGTGAGGTCTATAGTCCGCTACACAAATTTACCTATGTTCATGACGAATACTTTTTGACATAACGTATAAATGGTCACATTTTACGATCGACAGTTATCATATTTTATCATCGAAGTAAAATTGTAACGCCGGCTCCGGCCGTAAAACATGACCAGAAAACCTATCGTGCTAGCATGAGCCTAGCCCAGGGTTGCCATACGGCCCGTTACGTCGAATTATGTCCCAGTTTGAAGCGTGGTGTCCCTATATCCCGGCTATTAAGCAATTTGTCCCGGCTGTAAATATTTGTCAAACGGAAACGTCCTCTTAGCGAAATTGTAATTTTAGACCGGAATGAAAACTTGGACAAACCTTCGGCTTAATTAGTTGTGAAGTGATTGGAAAATTCGTTACCACCACAAGGGATACCCACGGTAGCTGGGTTGGTTAAGAGCGATAGACGGATTCCAGAGTTCGTGGGTTCAAATCCGACGACGACTGATTTTTATTTTTTTTATTCCGGTCGATTAATTACAATTTGTCCGGGATTGAAAACCATATTTAATTAGTAGGGACCAACTTCAGGTAAATATACCTATGCATGTACGTAATATAGACGACTGTAGACCTACCGATTAAGCTAGATGGTGTCTGCGCGGCGCACAGTGCAAGAAGGGTGATGTCAGAGGGTAGCTGACGGGGAACGGGGCGGCGGAACCTGCCCCGCTCCGTGTGTTAATTGCCTTTGAATTTAAGGATGAGGCAAGTGCTGAAATATGTCGGTTCAAATGTTTCTTTTTGATCTCTACGCCGGTCATTGTACCGGTCGACGTCCCCATATTTATGGCAACCCTAGCTTAGCCACAAACTAAATGTCAAAGTGACAGATAAAGACGAACGAATTTTAACTTGCTTGAACGTTAATGAATAAGGTTAACAGCGTATACAAACCTGTAGTATCCATCTCGGTCTGAGCGCGCGCTCTGCTGCCGTTCTGCGCCCAGACGGTGTGGCAGCGGCAGTGTCGAAGACCGGCTGCCCCCTCCAGAACACTGTGTCGTCGGCCCTGCCACAGACGCAATACATCCCCCACCGTCCACACACATACACGCCATAAACATGCCCATAAACAAACAGAAAGTAGAGTAAATTGCCAAAACCATTAAACAAAAATGTAATTTCAGTTACTGATCACCAATTTTTCGATTTGATGAAGACGTCTTCTATACACACCAATATTTTGATTAAAAATCTTTGATAAATTACTGGTTTTTGAGGGGCTTGTAAGCAATTTACCCTAATCTTCAACAGACCATAGGTTCAGAAAATTCCTACATCAATATTTTTTCTTCACAGCCACTTCGTGCAAATTTTGACTTCAGAAAGAATTTCATTACCACAGTTTTTTTATTGAAGAATGATAGTGTCTGTTCAAATATTTCATAAAGCAACTTTCAACTGTACTACAAAACATCAAGCAAATTTTGACAAGCCACATCCAATGCAGTTTTTTTATGAGAATGATACAGCTACCTCACATACATAGTTGGGGCGCGGGGTCCTAAAACGATTATCCAGTAGGTATAATACGTATGATAAGATATTTTTGTAACGAAAATGTAGGTATATGTAAATCAAGTTATTCCATAAAAAATAATCATAGTGTGCCATCGCGTTACATAGACGTATACTTAAACGTAAAAAATAATAATAATAAAGAAACAGAACATTTAATAGGGAGTAGACGTTGATCTGCATATATAATGTTAATGACATTAGCTGCAGCCCAGGTAACAGTTATGAAAGCTTTAAATAAGTGTACTATACATTATTAAGTTATCAAATGAAGACGGGTTACATTGAAGTTACAGGAGTTGGTCTTCTATTGACAAACTGTGCGTTGTTAAGGTAAATTGACTCTAACGGTACAAGTGTCGATGTTTCTGTACACATAAATGAATATTTTCATTTGTTATATTTTATTATATACTTCATAAACCAGTACATTAGCAACATTGAGTCGTTCATCCCGGCCAGGGAATTACGTCGGCCTGTTTAGCCTAGTTGGTAGTGACACTGCCTCCGAAGCTAGAGGTCCCGTGTTTGAATCCCGGCCAGGGCATTATTTGTGCATTTAGCATGGATATATCAAAGCGCACAGTCTTTTTGTGATTTTTAAAGCGGATTTGAATTAAGACCAAATCTGGTTGCGATTTTAAAATAATGATTACAATTTGAACTGTTTGAATGTAATGAAAATTTTAAGGGTCTTTTACCATTATTTCTATCATTCGATCAAACGTTTCGCTTCATAAGATTTACATGCAATTTATAATATGTATGTATTCCGTTACCTCTTTTAATGTTAGCTCGTACTAGGGCCACAGCTCATCAACTAAAAACTAAACTGTTATCCACAATTGATATTCATGGATAGATAAGATAAGCCGTCATAAGCCCCATGTACCGGCTTATTTCACCAAGGCTAAGAATTGCAAAACTTGTAGTACAAGCGGAAGCCTATTTTTAACCATTTTTACTTCAAGACACTTCCGTTTGTGTTACAAATCACAAACCTTTGTGAAATGAGTCCATGGTTGGGGAGGTACTATTACAAAATGGAAGTTATAAAGCGATTGCAGTCGTTGCTCTTGCCACGGTTGAATCAAATTTAGAAATATCCTCCCTTTTGTATTGCTATGAAAATGATCACAGAAAATATTAGAAATAAAACAGAACTAACAAATAAAATACTTGGAACCAAACTCAAGTCAAGAACTGTCGAATCTTTGGTCGTGGATTTGGCAATAGAAAGGCGCTCACTTGAAATGTATGTCGTATGTTATTAGTATGAGGGTACATAATAAAACTTCTGCTAATACAGTTTGTGAAGGATCAAAAAAGGAGGAGATTCTGAATTCAATTCTTACGTAATTCGCATGTATTCATCTTTGTGACATATACACAATACGATTATGGAAAGTGAATTGCAACTACAAAATTATACTCCTATAGTGATAGAATATTATACAGAAAGTTTCACAATAATATGGATCGGTCTGCTATTTTAAGAGGGGGCGACAGCTACGGCAAACCTTTGAGATCCGATATTATGGGTGTAACTAGTATGATTATAGGTAATAAATAATTGATGGTTTCACCTCCTCTAGCCCTTATGGCAGCCTCCGTAAGGTTTCTCAAATAGTGTAGAACGGATTCTTGGGTCGGTCCTCAAGAAAAAATAAAAATTCAATGTTTATATTTCAGTCTGTGCTATTATTTTGTTTCGTGTGTGAAATGAACTGCGCCAGTGTTAAGTTTCTATTATACTAGTAAAAATTAAATCATACTATTTTATTAGCACACAAAAGTAACTTATTTTGAAGAAATCAAAATCATTGAATCGTGTGTTATTTTCACTGTGTAGAAGCTGAATAAAATACTTACGACGTCGCGGCGGGTAGGGGCTTCGTGGATTCGAAGGCGGCATATTATCGGTGTATTCTACGAGAGATTAAAAATATTAGGCTTAAGTTTAGGTTAATTACTACAATATAATTAATATTTCGTTCATGTAGGTATCCGAATTAGCACAGTTGCTGTACATTTCAAGTTAAACATCTGTGTATAACCCGAAAATTAACCAATCAGCAATTTAAATTTCATCAAATAAACCTTATTTTCTGACTGTTTTTCTCCATGTAGGTTCCACAATCGTTATTATATTTAGCCGGGGCTGGTCAAATTAGGCAAATAATGTACCTATTCTCTAGGATGTATACTGTATAGTAACGGCCACTTGCAAAACGTTAGGCCCAATAAACGGGTTGTCATTCATTTATATCTGCGCATAACCTTCATGTTAACTGTCCTCGGTAAATTTTGTAAATAAAAAGATTCACTTACCGTGGAAGAACTCACCTAGGTCCTCCATGCTCTGGCTCAGCAGTGCCTCGAAGGTGTGGAGGCTGTAGCTCTCAGCGTCCATGCCTTTGGCCAGGGTGTTGCGGAGATGCATCTCGTACTCGAGAAGTAGGCGGGAGGTGGGCGAGCCTGGCGCGGGCGTAGCGCTGGATTGGGACGCTTGCCGGGACAGGCACGGTTTTTGCTGCTGTGAGGTAATATTTACTATCTTTGTTAGATTTTTTGGTGTGGTGGATACAATGTATTATCGCTAATAGGCCTGCACTTTCTTTAGCGGGATATAGGAAGAAGAAAAACATTTTAAGGGACTCCACGCACATATATCTGCATTTTCAAGAGCCGATATTTGGATACATAATATTTGTTAGATTGCGGAATGAAAAATCTTTAAGATGTTTTTCGGCAATGCGTCACACAATGTATCAATCTGGATGTCGTCCGTTTGCATAACGGTTCGTAACACTAGGGTTTTTAAAGAACCTGCACCGTAGCTTTTCGGTGTAGGATTGTTTTTGTGGGGAAACCGGTCTAATCCTAACAGTCTAGTTATCCCTCTGGGTTGGCAGTCGCGTAAAACTAGTCCCTGTGTTAAATCTTGAGATTGTGCCAAAACTGACCCCCGGCTGCTTGAGGATAGAACTGGGAAAACACTAGGAGGATGATCCGTCAAACGATGCATGGCGGACTTACTTAAGAGTAAGTCCGCCAGGCGTCGTTTGACTTAGGATTCCGTATAAGGTTTTGAATCAACATTTCGTTCATGACACAATCTATCACTGAGCTGCGGGCCTATGATTTTATCACTTATCGTCGTGGATAAGACGCCCGTCACTCTCGCACTCGCATACTTGTCAGAACGTGACGAATGTTTTATCTACGACGATAAGTGATAAAATGGCTACCATAATAGGCCAGCTCAGTGCGTCTATCTTACCGGGTAACTACCGTCCCTGACAGTTACTCGCTTAGCATTTAAATATACGGAAATTAAGTTTTTCGGTGATTATTCCTCGGTGGTATGTCTGTTTTTTGTTTTTTTTCTAAGCTATTTTCATTATGTCACCCATCGACATACAAAATGTGAGCGTGATCGGTTGAAATGTCTAGGAGGACTACGAACTCAAACGAAATATATCTATCGCCTAAGAATAAGCTTCGCTTCGCTCAGCTCAATCATCTATCATCACCAGTTATCATCATCATCCTAGCATCATACCAGTACAGTTGCATACTGAAGGATGCCCGGGGTCCGTTACCTAATCCCAAGAATTTGTGTAGACTGCACTAATTTTTACGGAAGCGACTGTCATCTGACCTACCCAAAGGGGAAATTAGACCTTAAATATCGATATCGATGAGGGAAAAAAAACTCGCACTAGAAAATTTGCGACAGTCTTATGTTTTGCCACGAAAATTCCGATCTCTTATCATACGAGTACTGGTAATAATACTCATACATTAAAACTGGTAAGAATACTGTGTCGATGTGAAAAATAACGTCAACAAGTTTAGTTAAATCGCAAAAAATACTTAATTTTAACAAAATCACTTACCGGATGATGGTGCTGCCTGCCGTCCCGACGTTGGCACGGCTCCTGGTCCGAGTTGCCGTTGGACGACGAGGGCGTGGTAGCGTAGCACTGGTTGTCGAACATCACGTTGTCCGACGGCGGGGACATGTCTCGCTCCCCGCCTCCCCCCAGTTCGAGGTAGAGTCCACGACCCGGGTATCCGCTAGGTGCGGCGCCTACTCCCACGCCGCGACTGTTGAAAGATAAATTTACAGGTGATTTTAGATGGGCAGCAGGAACGAGAAAAAATATTGATTATATAGTCCCGTTTAATAATATGTGCAATCGTGAAAGTATATGTAAATTAACATAATCATATAAGAGACTTGATTGCGGGTAATTTTTGTCACTGTTTTGGAATTTCTTGCATAACATTGATATGAAAACCTGATTATTGAGTATTAAAAAAGTATGCTGTTTCAAGGCTTTCGTCTATATTTTTTTGCATACATAAGTAGTTTTGTTTAGTATGCATTAACTATTACAATTTGAACACAACAAAGCAATATGTCATTACCAGCAGGACTTAAAAAGTAACGTGGTTTCCTTATAAATACAGATAAACCAGAGAAATTATTTTTATCGAAAAAATAGTAAATGTTGTAAACTATCGAGCTAACACTAACGAGCGAACAAGGCATACATTTTAAGACTACTTATACAGGCTGTCCAGTTAGACCAACCGCTAATTTGATGTAGCTTAGGTTGGTATAGAAAAAGAACTTTCAGGTTTAGTAAGTCTCGTGGTTTTCCAGATAATCGAACTTTTCTTTTTTCTTTATAATTGGTACCCCATTCCACTTGACAATAACCGTCTAGGCTACAAATAATAGTACATTACGATACAAGTGCAGAAAGTAGGATATTCGCAACGAGTGGTGATAAATGAAAACACAACCGAAGGGAGTGTTTTAAATCGACACGAGTTGCGAATTACCTATTCGCACGTGTATCGTACTACGTTTTACAGTACATATGACTCTTTAAAGTTTCCACATATGCACGTAATCTGCTGATTACCGCACTCGTGCGGTAATGTAGCACCATATGTACTGTAATAGAACATTTCGATACAAGTGCGGAAAGTTTGTCATTTTGTACGAGGCCCGAGGTATCTTAGCCCGAGCCGCAGGGCGAGGGTCAAGACACGAGACGAGTGAAAGTGACAGTTCCGCACATATATCTAACGACGTTTTTTAATAAATTTGCGAAATATTACAATGTAACACAAATATATCGGAAATTAGAAGTGACTTTATTTACGTGACTGGTAGTGTCAACATCCCTATTGTCCCGGGGGCGGCCTCTAATACTCCTCACACATAAAATTAATTTAGTATTTTTTTTATTCGTTTTTTATTTTAATTTAAGATATTAAATTTAATGTACTAGCTGGTGCCCGCGACTTCGTCTGCGCAGGATTAGTATTTGGACAATTACACTATATTTTTATAAATTGTAGCCTATGTGTTATTCTGATGTATGTGTACGCTATATTATTGTAAAGTTTCATTAAAATCCATTCAGTAGTTTTTACGTGAAAGAGTAACAAACATCCACCCATACTTACACACTTTCGCGTTTATAATATTAGTAGGATATAGTTTCAATTCCAAACAACGTAATAAAAAAAAACAATAAAGTGATTCAACTTGGTTGGCTCTATGGCTTGAAACAATAGAAAAAAAAAATTGGAGATGTTAAAAGCACTAGTGCGAAATATCCAACTTTCCGCACGATATAGAAAATTTAAAAGAATTGGAAAAGTAAAAAGTACTAGTGATCTAAAACCAACTTTCCGCACGATATATAGCTACAAAAAGTATCACTTTTTGAGCAACTGTATTAAAAAGATACGATCTCGTTTTGTTTGCTGCTAAATATTCTATAATAGTGATGCTAACGGACCTGGATTAGGGTTGAGGTAAGGCAGTTTGAACATTTGTAATTATAAACGATTTCAGATTTTCTTAAAATTTTATTTACTAAGCAGATAGGTCCCTTTCTTTCAGATGAGTTACATGCATAACGCAAGCGGGCGTCTCGCTACAGTTAAAATAATTCGAACTTTTAGTCCAGAAGGTTTTTATTTAAATGGAAGCAAGCAATAGTGGTGAGCACTGAGCAGTCACGAGCACGCAGCGTGACGCGTCGCTTCTATTTAAATATGGAATTAGTCCTGTGTAGAAGATTCAATTAAAAAAAATACCTTTGACTCCAACACTTTCAGTGGCCACTTTTCGCTTAGGCGCTTTCCTCTAAATACGGTTTTTCGCATGTTATCGGCTACGAGCGTAGCGCTACGAAATCATTGGCAATAAAAGTGTGACGTGCGCCGTGCGTCAACGCCGGCCGTTTCATGTGAATTCTACGTTGAATAAGGGTGGCAAACATACATATAATTAATATATGTTGTTAATTGAAAATGAAAAAAAAAATTAAAATATTTTTATTTTGTGACTATAAGTAGTAAAAGTTGTTTATAATGCCAGGGATGGTGCCTCTTTTTAAGTATGCAGGATACCCGTGTTAAGAGACACCGCTCTTCCGTTGATGGTAACATAAGATAATATTGGTGTTACAGTACTATTATTTAGATACTACTAGAAGTATAAAAGAAAAGAAATATTAAAAATTAATATAGGTTATTCAAGAAACTATGATTATACAACATTGGGGGAGGCCTATGTCCAGCAGGTGGACATCATTCAGCAATGATGATGATGGTGATGATTATACAAAAAAGTTATATTCTGTGTGCATGTGTGAGTGTATGTGTGGGTGTGTGTGTGTGTATGTGTGTGTGTGTGTGTGTGTTTGTGTGATCATTATACCTAAGTACTTTGTAGACTCAATCTTATTGATTACTGGAAATTTGCAGTTTTACAATTCTAAGTTGTTACATGTGTGTATTTTTAATGTGAATTTAAAGTTAGGTTGCATTCTACTGTATTTTGTGAAACAAATGTAATTGGTTTTTGAGATATTAAGGGTAAGTAAATTGTCTTGCAACCAATGACCAATTTTAGCAAGTTCAGATTCAGCGTATCTCTTTACTTCCTCCCAGATATTACCGGAAAAAACAATAGCTGTATCATCAGCATACGCATTTACTGACGCATTATCAATATTTAAGTGACAAAGTTTGTTGACATAAATGAGGAAAAGAGTTGGTCCCAGGACACTTCCCTGTAGGACACCATAACATACATTACTTTCATCACTTACATATGCAGCAACCCTGGCCCTTTTCCTATGGTTTTGAAGGTAGCTACTTAGTAGCAATAGTGGTATTCCTCTGTGATGCCTAAGTCCTCCTGGGTGTTTATAAGTATGGGAATAGAGACAGTATCCAAGGCTTTCTTCAGGTCTAAGAATATTGTTAAACATTTCATATTTTTATCTATTATGTCCAATACAAGAGAAGATAGGTATGATACAGCGTCCTCTGTGGAGCGGCCTCTTCTGAATCAATATTGATTATTTGATATTTTTTATATTTATTTAAGTAACTCATTAATCTAAAATGTATAAGCTATTCCAAGGTTTTCGAAATAGCAGGTGGTACAAATATAGACCGGTAATCAGATACGCAGTTCTTGTTCCCACCCTTGTAAACTAGAGTGACGATAGCATGCTTTAATGCATCTGGGAAGACACCATGCTTCAAACAGAGGTTGGTGAGATGCGTCAAGATCGAAACAACAATAGCACTCGCTTATATATAAAAGACCTCGTTTGGATCTGTGTCATATAAGACAAAGGAGTAAGGAGATTCTAAGATTATTTGGATTACGAGAATTTTTGGAGTTTTTACTTCCTGATGATAATTGTTTCGGCAAGGGATTTGCCGACATTAGAAAATTAATTATTTACTGCATTAATTGATTCAGACGGTGTTCTTTTAATTTCTAATAACTCCAAGTAGTCACTTTTAGATGGTTTCCTATTTGTAATATCATTTACTGCAATCCAAAGTTTTTTAGAGTTCCTGGTAGCTTTCATAAGATTTTATTTATCATATTTTCTTTTCAGTGGTTTTATTAGACTATTACAAAAATGTCGGTATATTCTGTATGTTATTCTAATTATACTATTATCAGGATCTAACCGAAGTTTTCTTTGCATATTATTTCTATTCCTAATACATACTCGTACAATTTATTACGCGAGCTATTTTGCTCAATAAATGTATATTATTGATTTTGGAAAATAAATTAAAATTAAATTTTCGAATAAAAAAAACAGCAACTCCAGAAGATTCACAAGCGCAGTACCTACCCTTTATTTACTGGATGATTGTTGTGTTAACAGCTAGAGACAAAAGGTTTTAGAATAGAATAGAAGAATAGAAATATATTTATTCGGATAACACACTATGACATTACAAGTAATACAGCAAAACTTAAGAACTAAAAATAACAGAGATGTGCTACCGAAAAGGCCTCCACTCAGCAATGCAGTTGGCACAGTACTGCCAACGGCGCTGATTTTCAGTGGATCCATCCATCCTGGTTTTACATAACGTTATCTCTGTTTTTCACTTACAAACTTCGTAGTTGACTCAGATGATAGCAAATTAATTACAGTACTGTCTGTAGTCAGCGACCCATTGTTTTATAGTAATTAGCTGTTATTTTTAATAAGATACATGTTTTGTACATGCTGCAAATAACACAATTAATAAAGGAGTTAAATATCTTTGATACGTTGTTTTGGTAAAATTCGCTCTTAATAGATATCAATGGTAAATTCTCCAGTTGTAAAGACTTTGACAGAATGTATTATACCATTTTAGAGTTTGTATTAATATAACAATTTTTCAGGAAGTTGGTGTCATGGTCTCCGTATATTTTTAATTTTGACGTGCGATCACATTTATTAATAACTGTAGAGACAAATGGAATGTTATTATTCAAAACCTTTTTTTAAGTAGTCCTAGCTACCACCAAGTTTAAATATACGTATACGAGACTGGAAAACAACCTGAAAGTCTTTTTTCTGGACCAACCTAAGTGCCCTATATATAATGGAGTCTGACTGACATAGTGGCGTTCTCGTACAAACACTTCAGCACTTCGATATAGCGGCAGTCCACTTGGCACCGCTGGAGACATTGTAGTACAGCCCAGGTTTTAATCGAATCGAAGGCTTTCTCGTAGTCCACGAACGGTAAACAGAGGGGCAGGTTGTACTCCTCAGTCTTCTGTACAACCTGACGGAGCGTATGGATGTGGTCTACGGTGCTAAAGCCTCTTCAGAAACCGGCTTAATTGCGAGGCAGGAAGTCATCTAGCCTGCGTGCGAGACGGTTCGTAAGTGAGATGGGTCGGTAATCCTTCAGTACGGCGTTGTCACCCTTTTTGAAGAACAGTACCACCACACCTCTGTTCCATGCCTTTGGAGTTTTCCCTTCCAGTAAGACGGAGTCGAACAACTTCTGAACGGCTCAAAGGACCGATTTTCCACCCGCCTTCAGTTCAGCTGTAATTCCGTCTTCACCGGGTGCCATGTTATTCTTCAGCTGTTTAAGCGCATTTCTAATCTCGTACAAGCTGATGTCCGGGATATCTTCGGTATAGTGCCGGGTTAATATAGCTCTAGGGTCTTCCGCCAGACCAACTTCGGGTCTGCTAGTTGACGTGTATAGCTGTCCATAAAAGCACTATCTCACTCAGAAGCTCAGGTTTAGACGAAACGATTCTACCATCTTCAGTTTTTAATCTGGCGAGCTGGCTCTGTCCAATAGACAGACCTCTTGAGAAAACTTTAGAGCCCTTATTCTGCTCGATGACCTCCTCAATACGATTTGTATTGAATTGGCGCAGATTGCGGGTAAGGGACTTGGAGATCTCTTTATTAAGTTGCCTGTATAATATCGCATCGGCTGAAGACTGCAGAATCATCTCATTCCTTTCCTCGATGAGCCTCTGAGTGGAGATAGAGAGAGAGCCTTTTGGCTCGGTGAGTTCGTTGGGTCTTAAAGAATTTAGACTCAATGCTATGGACAGCTTCCACAAACCTTGAATTGGTCCACATCGCCGATCACCGCCTAGACAATAGAAACGGTTTTGGAGTTCAAGCTGAAAGCTCTCGGGGTTTTGGATTTGGACTGCTGCTGGACGGAGCGTGGACTTCATCAGTCGAGAGCGCTCTAGCTTGACGCATATATTCAATGTGCCACTTACCAGATGATGATCACTTCCGGTTTTAACCGTATTGATCACAGAGACATCATTGAATATATGCCTCTTCGTCGACATGATGAAGTCAATCTCGTTTTTTTTGCACCATCGGGACTCATCCTGGTCCACTTCCTGTGCTCGCGTTTCTTGAAGAAGGAGTTCATCATGTAGAGTCCCTCCTTCTCCAAGAAAGCAGCCAGTAGTTGGCCCCGGTGATTCCGACTTCCAACTCCCAATTACCCCACTCTCAGCTCTTTACCATCTCTGTTGCCCAGTTTGGCGTTGAAATCCCCCAAAACATCGGTGAAGTACGTTTTGGAACTATGCATGACGTTTGATAATACCTCCACCTCGTAATCGGAGTGTGCCGAGGTCGGTGCGTACACCTGTATGACCTTCAACGAGTACCTCTTGGATACTCTGAGTATAAGGTACGCCACCCTGGCCGACACACTCTCGATCTTCACCACGTTATTCATGAGGGATTTGTGGACGATAAACCCGACACATCCTTGGGATTTTTGGTCGCCCTCCCGGAAATAGAGCAAATTGCCGGACTTGAGGGTTATCGTGTCCTCCCCCTCTCTTTGGACTTCAGATAACCCTACGATATCCCAACGCAACTTGCTCAATCCGTCCTCCAGTTCCGCTATCTTTTCGTCGGTCCGCAGTGTTCGCGTATTATATGTGGCCACGGCCAGAAGTCGTCGGTGGTGGTAGCCGGATCTTAACTGGAGGTTTTTCGCACCCCTGACTCCGCTATTACCCTGGCTGCTACCAGAACCAGGGTACCGGGGGTCGCCGGAACCTCGGGGCCGTGATCTGTTTGTGTCTATCATTAGGGGGTAATTGCCATAATCGCCACGGTTGGCATGCGGGTTGGCGATCGCAGTGTCTCCACCGCACTCCAGGGATGCTGCTGCCCATCCCCCGGTGGTCTTGGTCTTAGTTTTTCCCCGGTGCTCTTGGTAGTAGTTTTAAAATGACGAAGGTGAATATGATGTCAAATGTAAAATGTGGTTCAATACGGTACTGCAGAACAAAAGCTATGTAAAGCGCTTTTTAGGGTTCCGTACCCAAAGGGTAAAAACGGGACCCTATTACTAAGACTTCGCTGTCCGCCCTTCCGTCCGTCTGTCAACAGGCTGTATATCAAGAACCGTAATAGCTTGACAGTTGAAATTTTCACAGATTGTGTATTTCTGTTGCCGCTATAACAACAAATACTAAAATCAAAATAATAATTATTATTATTTATTTCTTACAAATGTTTACATGGCCTTACAGTTAACCCAATGTGCCATGAAACTAATAAAAAACCAAATACCATGCCATGAATAATAATTAAGGGGGGCTCTCATACAACAGAGTAGTTGTTGGCGTTTTTTTTCTGGTACGGAACTCTTCGTACGCGAGTCCAACTCGCACTTGGCCGGTTTTTTTTAGAAAAAGCGAGAGTTCTTTAATTTTTTTTATAAAGAAATGGCATTAAGAGATTGTAGTTATTCGCAGTGTGTGCGTGGGGCCCATTATTTTAATGCGGGAAATGCACTAAGAATACCGTTCCCATTACTTTGTGGAGAGCCGTTGGAAGGTTTAAGCGCAATTCTCTTTCTACCTTGATATCAAAGAAATACCATTGGGAGATTTAGAGAACATTACTTCTCAGCGTAACAAGCAAGTATTTCCACCTGTTAGAGGCTACTGCTAATGGACTTCTACGACAATAACACGTGGTAACTAATTTACAGCTTGCCTAATGACATGCAGTCTTCATAGCCAACGGATCTAAGTACTCGCAGTTCCTAAGATGTGTGGAGGTTTTTAAAATTCTCATAAAAATATGGCAATCGTACCACTGGGAGTTGTCATGGCGTGTGCTGCCTTAGCGTAAAAAACAAGCATTTCTACCTATCAGAAGAATACCGCTGAGAGGGCTGGCGGCTGTTGTTGTTCGCTGCATGCGCGTGATGCGCGTGGTGCAGGTGCGGGTGGCGATGAGGATGCGCCCCGCACGCGGGCGGGCACGGGCCCGCGCCGCCGTACCGCCGCCGTCCCATCTCTGGTGACGTCACGGGACTCTCCGTTGACGGCATCGGCTTGAGCATGCGCTTTAGTGTGCTTGAGTCTGAAATCAAACGGTTACTATAAGCAGCAGCACGTGTATTAAAAAATGCATTAGGTTCAAATAAAACACTATTCTGCTTCGAAGCGTAGTGCTCCAATACTGCCACAACGTCTTGCAAAACCCTAAGAAATAAAGAACTAGAAAGAAGAAAAAAACATTCATTCGTGCTTCATACAAAACGAAGTAAAAGAAAACAAAAACATACATTGCCACGGAAAGATCCTGCCGGTCGCTTCAGCATAATGCCGACTCGGGTGTTCAGGAAAAAATGTCACGGTGTTTGTAGTACGCAACGCTAGCATTTAACTAAAATACCTAAGTACGACTGACTGACAACGTTCTCTTATGACAACGAAATTAACTAAGAAAATATGAAGGGCACGTCGGTGCATACTACTATAAACCCACTACAATAAAGTAGGGCATTGCAATAAAAACACATAACGCAAACAACATAGAAAGATAAAGTAACAAATTTAACAGCATAGAACACCCAATATGCAGGAAAAAATATAGAAATAAAATAAGTGATTGCCCCCCACAAGATGGACTGATGACCTGGTAAAGGTTGCGCGAGTCCGCTGGGTGCCGGTGGCGCAGGACCGGTCATTGTAGAACTTTTTGAGGGAAGGCTAAGTCAAGCAGTGGACGTCCTTCGGCTGATATGTTGATAAGATGATATGAAGGTATTGTTAATTTAAAATTAAGTTAACAATAGATTTACAAAACTCGTCGCTTCAAGCCTTAATCACATTTCGAATTTTACCCGCTAATTATGCCATAAAAATCTCTGTGTAAATAGTTATGCTATTCGTGAAATTTATAGCACTCAATCGAGTAGGTTAGCCTGGTGATAGGTGATATTAGATATTGATTATATAACGTTGTCTTTATTTAGCCAGTGCTTGCTAGCTTAAAATTGTAGAAAAGAACCCAATTGGACATTAGACAAAAATAAACTGACGAAACACAAGACAAAACTTAGGGATAAATAGTATAGTGGACTTAAGATACTACCCCCACCTGAAACCATGTTTCACCTTATCTCACCTCACCGTAAGTTCAATCGCTTGTCAATAGATATCTCTTAGTATCTTACCCATATTCATATCTTCTGTGCTCTTGGATTTTGTGCGGCGCGAGCCCGAGGTGTTGTTGTTGATGACGTTGTGATGATGCATCGAGTGCCGGTCTGATTCACGCGACTAGAAAAACATTAGCTGATGTTTATAAATGTATATTGAGCGGCAACAATGCTAGGTGGCCCCGGAGTCCATAAACCAACCCTGCGTGTTGCCACGCTTTCTGACGCAAAGTGCAAGTGATTAGACAACATTATAATGTGATTATATGGGTGAATTGCATTAAATTTGTACATAGTAAAGGTAT
This sequence comes from Notocelia uddmanniana, assembly GCA_905163555.1. NCBI lineage: Eukaryota > Metazoa > Arthropoda > Insecta > Lepidoptera > Tortricidae > Notocelia > Notocelia uddmanniana. The sequence continues at coordinate 25,166,317 of LR991058.1, read as the reverse complement.
TTAGTTAAGAAAATTGATTCATTTGTGTTAACGAAAGTTAGTCATACAAACTACACGGGTGACTTTTATGTATATTTTTTTGCAATTCACCCATATATCTTCGCAATTGTTGCTCACTATCAAGATGCATTTATGGTAAGTAATGAAACCATGCTCAAAACAGATATTTAATGACACTAAGATAGCCACTTAGCCAGACAGTCATGTTGCGTACTGTTATAGTTATGGACTATGGATCAACGCAATGTTTGTCCCTGATGAAGGACTAAAATCTAGTGTCTCATGAGTGTATTACACATTGCCCTTGACATCTACACATTGCCCTTGACGGAGGTAATCAATTCGTTTCCATTCCGTAGCCAATTCTTTATTTATACGGACTATCTCATACGGACTTGACGAAACTCACCGATTCGTTCCCATCTCCGTAATCAATGCTCTTCGTATGCTGGAGATGTTCCTTGCCAGGCCTGGTGGAGGTGGCTGAAGATTTTGATGTAGTGAGCGTCCCGCCGGCCTGCACGCCTTCTGACTTGAGATCTTGGCCGTGCTGCGCGGAGGCACCTCCAGCCGCTTGAGAGTCTTCGTTGGTCTGTGTTATAAATACAACCATGGATTATATCCAAAGGACTATACATCCTACTCGCCGATTTTCAGGGTTTGGCCTCCCCCGTAAACAATGATGCCACCTAAATAGACTAAGGACCAGTCTTTAGCTATGACCAGCACGGCCGATGCAACTAACTCCTGCACAAGTGGGGGTGGAAGGACTGGCCCATCTGCGAAAGCGGAGTAGATGTCCAAACCATGGAACACATCGTCCAATGCTGCGCCCTACATTCGTATCCAGATCCAACGAAAATCCTGCTGCACCTAATACCCGACGCAGCATCATGGCTCAACACCCTGTTGACATTTAATTTTAAGCCGACTTCAAAAAATAAGAGGTTCTTAGTTGGACCCGGATGTTTTTATGTATGTATGTTTGTCCGCGATTATCTCGCATTTGGCTAAACCGATTTTGATGCAATTTTCAGAAAAGTATTTGTTACATTCTGGAAAAGGTATAAACAAATTGATGCCCCGTGACCATAATTCAGTTCTGATGATATGATCCATGAGGAATTGAGGGAACTCCGCAAAAATTCAAGGAAAACATATAGCGATTTTAAAATTTTTGGTACCAAACCAAGCATTTACATTCCGAAAGTATCATTTAGTGAACCGGAACTGATGAAGGAGACCAAGGATGGTCATCCATAACTCCAAGTGTTTCATGGGTGGCGCTAAGATATTTCGATCATGAATCATGACAATGAAGCGACTATGATGAAGTCAATTTAAATGGTCCTGATGTAATGTTAACATCTACCCCACCTGATGATTGAAGCCGGAAGGTAGGCAACGGAACTAAGTAACAACAAAACAGCGTAGCTTAACCATGTTTGAGGTTATTGGAATTGTCATGAGATTTTCTTTATTAAATTACCGTTTCATGATTGGAGTATGTTTAGTAGATTTCATGTAACGAAATCGTAGGTATACATTTCATCTCATGATTGAATTGGAAATCTCGGTTTATTTTTTGCGTTTTATTGTTTTAATGCAGTTCATGTTTTATTTAAAAATAATGTTGTAACATTAATATTATAGTATTCACTCACTTGCATTTGATTTATAAACGTAAAACTAAGTTGCCTATTTAAAATGTATTGCCATACGATTAAATAAACAATGGATTAACATAAAATAAGTTCATGTGAAGGATGAAGTGACTTAAATAACGTCGTTACCTATTGACACAACATCACTGTACAGTTACCCGCATCACTGATGAAACAAAGGACTCTCCAAAATATCTGATATTTATGAGAACTTTGTTTTATACCGTATTATTGTGGGTGACTGTACCGATTATAATCAATCACTTATTGTACCTGTAGTACTGTATTACCTGTTACAAGTACTAGTACTAATTATTTTGATTTACCACCGACAATTAGTTATTTCAAACACGCCGCTCACAAATAAAATTATTGTGACAGACATACTCCCCTATTCATAAAACATTACAAACCTCTGTTCACTAAAATATGTCTTGTCCCTTTCTCACAAACTTAAATGCTAAAGTGACAGATAAGGCCAAAAAATAGGTTTGATGGTCGGTTATGAATAAAGGGGTTGTATATTTTTTTAGACCGACCGTAAAGTAAGCACCAGTTGAAAACGAAAAAAATGTAAACAAACAATGTATTGTTTTTGACATTTAATATGTCAAATTCAATAGAATTCTTGACTTTAGTTGTATTTCAGCACGGTAGGCTGCAAGTTTTGAGCATTTTCCATAGTAAAAATGACAGTGCTACCTATAAACCGTTCCAAAAGTTACGTCATTACAGCAGTATATACAACAATATAATTCAAAAGTTACAGCAGTATTCTGTTGAAATTGTCATATATACTACTCTAACTATAGGCCAATTGATGAATAATATATGTCAAAAACAAAAGGTATGGACGACATCGTCCCCACACTACCAAAAGAAATGTATGCGTTATAATATAATAGGTCACACTTATGAATGTTTGCATAAATTAAAACAAGACTGTACATGCAATACAATAGAGTTCGTAGAATCTTTTAAGTACTTAGGGTTAACTATAGGTAGAACATTTAACTGGAATTCACATATACAAATCTTGTGCGGGAGATTACGTTATATCTATGTAACCTTTTTACAATTAAAAAATATGTGAACCGGAAAACGCTACGCACTTTGTACTGTGCTTTAGTAGAATCACATATTGATTATGGACTAATAGCCTATGGGAGCACATTTAAAATGCAACTAGATATGATTAAAATGATGCAGATAAGGGTATCTAAAGTTACTAGTAAATCCAAAACAAAAACGATCTTGTAATAAAGATTATGAAAAATTGTACAAAATTTGTCATATCCTCCCTGTTGATCTAAAGTTTAAATTATTGGTTGCATCACACAATTATAAAATAGAACCTTTTTTTATGTAAATTACCAGAAGTCAACATTGCAAGAATAAGGGAACCAAAAATATTCCCGAAAAAGTATACGGCTACCAATTACTATGGTGAACGTACCTTTGAATACTTAGTGCCCAAATTGTTTAATGCTTTGCCGAAGAAATTGTTTACTGATAAAATAACTACTCAAACGTTTAAGAAATCTGTAAAAAAATACCTCTTAGAAATACCTTTCAAGAGAAATGAAATCCAGATTGTAGATATTAAGTATGGTACTGGTTTATATTGCCCATAATTAAACTATATTTCATATGTAAATAATACAACATATATTAATTAAAATAAAATAGTATTGACGACACAACTGTATATCAGGAGCAGCGCGAAGTGCCAACAAACTGTCAAGCAGTTTGGCAGTACCTTTGTTATGTATTAGCTTTAAGTGTCTTTCATGAATAAATAATAATAAATATTAGGTAGTATTTATCCTGGCAATTGGCTGTGTGCGTCTATTCGTTTCTCTTGTGTGGGTGTGGGAGTGACGCGTCAGGCGTATGATGGTTGCCATTTTAAATACGTTCTGACAAGTATGTGAGTGCGTGAGTGACGGGCGTCTTATTGACAACGATAAAGCTAAGCACAGAGCGCGACGCAGCGTCGTTGCGGGGCACGTCACACCAAACATTTGCATTTGCAACACGTATTTTTTTTAGCAGCTCAAACTCATCCTATTCGGAGAAATTGTCCTCCAAAGTACTAAAAAGTGACGAAAGCCGTTAAGTTCTGTAGAGAGTTTTGTTAAAGCAAATTGTTAGTTAATAACTGGCTTGATTATATGTTGGAGAACATGAAAAAATAATGGACGTTTGTCGATGGTTTTGTCATTTCCCCTTAAACTTATATTTTACATAAAAAAAACACCTTCAAAGTTTCATACTTCTCATGGTTTAACTCACTTTGGGTTTTATTTTATTTTTGTAATGAAAACTTCACGGTCCATGATGAGTGACCACTCTATAACATATATAAAAATAAATCAAATCGGAGCCGGACAGTTGGGTACCTTTCGTTGTAAGTATCTTTATGATTGCTCAACCAACGTTCTACATGTTTATCCGTAAATAAAAATCCAAACCTACAGCCTACAATTTAAACCAATTTAATAACTCCCACGCGTTATTACTTATTAAACCAATATTTCACTTCCAGCCTAGGGCAGCCCACGTGGGCAGATCATGGGTTATATTTATTAACAAAGGCGTAACCTTTTCTTTGCCGTGGGTGTGTGTTACTCATTACTCTCATTACGCGCATCGTTTGCGTAAAATGCCATCCTTAATTATTGTTGTTGACAGTGTTTAACGAATTGTAGATATTTAGGAAAACGAAGATATTTTTGCTGAAAGTAATTGATATTTTAGCCGCGGGTTCATATAGACTCGTTAGACCAAATGTGAAATCAATATTTTATTGTCATTTTGAGTCACAGACAGCTGATAATGCTGACTTTTTTTGTGATTATTCGTTGGTAATGCATTTTTAAACGATAACTTCCTTGTAGTACGTGAGGAAAATTGGACACGTTTGTGGACGTAGATATTACAACAACATTTAATTACTGTATTATTTATATGTACTATTATTATTGTATGTCTTTTCCGCTCACGGGACAATGGTGTCCCGGACCTTTAGAAGGCGTGCGCGGAGCCGAAGTACCGAGGTACCGAAGTACCAACCGAATACCACATAGCCAACACGTAGAGGCCCTTTTGACAATTTAATGAAATGCATGAGGTACATCGAGCAGATGCTGTCCCTGCCTGTGTCATGGGACGCACACAGAGACAGCACCCACCATGGTGTACAGGGACTATTGCCGGTTGATGGAATCTAAATGAACCGGATTATTGGGTGAATATGATGGACTAATGGCTGGGCTATTGGGTGAGACAACGGACGTCTGCCTAATAAAGTTTGTCTCACATTTTTATCTCAGGCAGACGGTGATTCGCCCTTTGCTAGATGGGCCTCTTTAAATAGCGACATTAAAAAATGGCCTAAGGGCAACACCGGTGCAGAGGGCTGGGGGTGTAGAGAAGGCACTGAACTTTAAACATATAGCCAACTCGCCACTTAGGTGACCACATCCACCTCCGAGCAACAGCTCCAGCGACTCCACTCTGGACAGCCGGTTAAGGCAAGCCAGAAGCGGGGGGCCTGTTCATACAACCAACCACAGGTCACCCCCAGGAGCACTCGGGTACATAGGGTCGCTGCTCCCTAACAGCTCGCCACAAGCTGCCCTACGTTGATAGAATTATTAATAGAATTGAAACATGTTTGTATTGAATCAATATAGGCGAGAGTTTATGTATGTATGAATATACTTAGTTCGAGGACGAACATAGGTTACTTTTTATCCCAGATGGGTGTAAAATGGTGGTGGATTGCGATAGCGCATAAATACTACAACTACGGGAATTTAATAGAAAAAAACTTTTCCATTTAAGTCAACCGTTAGCTGTCAAAGTGGTAAAAAGTGTGTCCGCCCGCCCCCCTCTAATTTCCAAACTATAAAGTTTCAAATTCTGAAAAAAAAAACAAGATGATGTGAATTAATAAATACTTTCAACGATTTCTAGTTTGAATAAGATAGGTTTAACGGTTTTTGAGTTATTGCTGAAAAACTGTCTTTCCCAAACAAAAGGGCTTAAGTGTTTCCTATTAAGATACGACCTTTTTTGATTAAATGTATTGTATAGTGGTTTTAAATGTAGATTAGGTGTTGGTAAGGAACCCTTCGTGCGCGAGTCCGACTCGCACTTGGCCGGTTTTTTACCTTACAAATAGCAATCGTGAAGGTAAACTTACACTAGTGCCATGTGTTCCAACAGAAGCAGTGACAGTTTTAGGCGCAGTGGAAGTATTGGTCGTCATAGTCGAAGTCTCCTGGGATTTGGGCGGCCGCGTCGGTGGCTGCGAGTCAGTCTGACGAGCCGCGGCTGAAAACAGTAATGGACCACATCAGATAACGTACACTTATCGTATAACGGGTTGACCTAGTGGTCAGTTGGTAGTGAAGTCACTGAGACGGTGGCAAGGAATCGCCGCCCGCTACCCGTCCACATCTATTTGACGTCTCCCGTCTAGAACCTGTCCCTTCTCAATAGACCTATATTAAGTAAACAGGCCAGGCCGGGAAACGAACGGTGCAACCGGTCAGATAGATAAAGACGGATAGGGATTCGCGGTCTGCAACCCAACGTTTCTCGCCGATATTTGTAGAGTGCTTTTTCTCAAACAAATGCAATGAAATAAAAAATACACCACTTAAAAAACAAATTAACAGACGCCATGTTTGACTTTAAAATAAAAATAAAATACTTCCCGGCCTAGGCCTTTAATTTTGTATGAAATTCCTTTACAGTTCTCCCGAGTTTTTCCGCCTGCAACGTGATACTTTGAAGCCTACGAGCCTCGTATAACGCACGTAATGACGAAATTTCATTGCATGTTTGAGAAAATAAGCCTTTAAACTTATCAAAAACCTTTTTGTTCATATAAAATAGGTAAGCATTTGTCTTATCTGCCACAGGCCAACGAGAATTTCTTCTCTATTTCGCTTCTTTAGTAGATTAGCAAAGAATATTGTTCTAGATACTTATCACGGAATTCTACAAAGCAACACCTAATTCCATCAATCGCGGGAATATGGAACACGGGGTCACAGGCGATGGTCCCTAGACCAGTGGCGAACCACTCACATCAATGCACACTTCCATAAGTACAGTTAACCATTTTGATTTCCGGGTCACTTCGTACCTTGTCACAGTGACAATACTATGAGATTTCTAGCAGCTTTCATATTGAATTTCACTGTGACAAGGTACGAAGTGGCCCAGAAATCAAATTAGTTACCGTACCGTATAGTGAGGTGGATAAAGGTCAAGTCTTGACAAACGGTGAGAGTACCGAAAGATAGACCTTCTCCGTTGTTTCCAAGATCTTCGTCTTAGGTCATGTACCCTCATGTAAAACTAAGCTTTATCGCTGGTGCCCCGGTATAAACTGGGCTGGACCTGCCGGAAACGTCGTGTTATATAGTTCGCGATCCCATTTCACTCACTTTCAGCCGTGAAAGAGGGAAAACGCCGGTGCGGTTTTAGTGGGTAGGCTCCTGCCTCTGTTTCACTCAGAGACGGCACGGGAGAAGAGTCCCACATACCCCCTATCAAGTTTCCCAGACCAGGGGTGTTTGCGTATGTATTAATCACTGGTCAGTCACTATAAATTATGCTTACGTTTTGGTGGCGGCTGGTGGGCAGGCTGCGTGCCAGTGACGTTGTCGTATAGAGAGGTGGACGAGGTCGCCGCAGCTACTTTGTCGGTGCGCGCGGCGGTCGCGCTTGCCTCAGCTTCCATGGCCCGAGCCGACGTCCGAGGTAATGTCGAGGAACCTGTATAAATAATGATAAAATATTACTTTATCATCTGTGAAGAACTTTAAAGGCGTATGTGAAGTCCCTAATCCGCACTGGGCAGCGTGGGGTTATCTGGTGGCCTAGGCCAGCAGTGGGACGTGTGATGACGGTGATGATAAAAATATTGCTCGTCATTTTGTTTTTGAGCTTATTAACCGCTACAAGATCGCATTGAGGTGTCATTATATAATGGTCTACGCCGCAGCCAGTTGTAGATATCATGTGCGCTTAGTTACAGAGCAGTTCCAGTTATGTATAATTTATATGTAGTAGTAGGTACGCATCGGTAAATTTGGCAGTAACATTGAGCAGTTTTCAGTAAATTGGTAATTGATCGATAAATCAATAAAAAACAAAATGTTTTGACTTGACTGTTTAATCGTATGCAAATCATTATGTTCTGTGAAATATAATTTAGATGCCACTTGAGCATTTGTAGGTTAAATGGTGGAAATTTGTGATATTGCGGATATTGCAGTAACAGGTGGTTAGTCCATCGCCTACAACCTACAACACACCTTAACTCGGTTCCCATAGTGGACTCTTACAACAGCCAAGGGAAGAAATAAGGTGATATTATTCTAACCCAACACCAGCTGGGCTGAATAGGTACATAAAAATAGGTCAATGAAAAAGAAAAACGTACCCTCTTATGCCTCATTGTCATTGAGAAAAGCGTTGAAAGTACATGTTGCGATTTGGTTGACTGTACATATTATGTAAAGATTAACCCACTTGAAATATTAGCTTACGTCACTTAATTTGTTTACGACTAAATCCACTTAGTAAGGTGATTAGTTGTTAAGAAGAGGATTACATAGAGATTTTCTTAATGGACATCCATAATCGGTCATACTTTTAGGTAATAAACTAGTTAATCGTCAACTGGCAGCAGCGTTCAGTTAGCAGGAATTTAGACTTGCTAAAAAATTATCTTATATAAATAAATGTCCCCGTGCTGGACACTCAACCAATACTTGAAACTTTTAATTTTATATCATATTATTCTGTGCCGGTGGCATAAGAGTGGTAAGCCATAAAACTTTAAGCAATAAAATAAAAAGCGCTATATTTATTCTTTTGATTTCGAATGGTCGTTGCAGTCGTCATGAGTCATAAAATAAACGAGTGAATTTTAACCTAACCATAGCATGTTTTAAGCTTAAAATAACTTTGTGTTAGGTAAAAAAAAGATATTTCAATAACTTACATGTAACATCTTCGTCGCATTTGCAATTTTATAGGCGTCATTTGACATTGGGCTTCAGTACAAACTGTTACATTTAGCTTATTCGATTTATATATAGTTACAAGAAATCACTTATGATTATGAATTTTGCTATTTATCACCTAAATAGCGTTTGTTTATGCGTGATAAAACAATGCAATCACCCTAAGATACCAAATTAAACACCAGCTTTAAAAAGTAGGCTTACTATCAAATGGCCAAAATTCGGTCCATAACAGCGTAGCGAACTCATACTTACGATATCTTGGGTCCTGGGCCCTGAGCCGAGCATACTGCTCCTGCGACATGCATGTGCACTGTGGCTCGCGGTAGTTCAAACTGTAATGCAAACACAAACGTTACCTAACAATATTGTAAGATATTGACAACAAGGCCTGCCAAAGGTCCTCCATCCATGACCAATCAGAATAAATTTCTGGCAAAAATTTGTAATAAAGTGTTTTGTCGCTGGTTGTTCATTTTATACACAGTTATCAACTGCTTGGGAGGATTTTAATGACACCAAAAATGACGGGCTTATCTTGTGTAGTTTAGGAGTTATGGCCAATTGGCCACCCTGTCTCCATCATTAAACTAGCTTGATAGTAACGCAATAAAATTGCATTAATTTTGTGTTAAGCAGTGACGTCTTCTAACGACAATAAAATTTGTAAATTTAAATCAAAGGCAAAAATTGAAAAGTTTTGTGCTCCGAGCAGGATTTGGACCTGTGACATCCTGGCATAGGCTCTGGTCAACTGAGCTGAGGGACGTAATCCTTCACTAGTTCCCTCTTACAACGCCTTAGGAAGACGTACAGTGACGTCTACCTTGAAGACTCAGGCTTCTTTTGATAGCACCGTCTCAAATTACTTGAAGTAACGATTCGCCATCCCATACTAAACTAATTTTGTATTAGCAGTAACGTCTGCTAACGACTATTCTAAATTTTAAATAACTTGAACAAAAAATAAAAATATGTATATATATAGTAAAGTATAGTCTCAGAGCAGGATTTCAACCAAGTTAAAATTGCATTGTCATTTGACCTACACAAATATAATTCCTACTCCATTGTACTTTGGAACGTTATAAAGATAATATATGGCGTATATAATGCCGTATTCTTTTTTTCCCACACTTACCTGGATCGATTAGGACTGGCCGGTGTGGAGAGTGGTTTCCTCTTCGCCTTCATCTTCTGCTTGCTGCCCGGTGGTTCAAGCTTTAGGCTGTAGCTCGAAGATGCCTTACGCGAGAATTTAAAGGATGGTGACTAAAATAACAAACAATTATTCGTAAATGTAACTTCCCACCTTGAAAATTAAAGTATGTTTAATATAAAAGCAGGAAGTGCTTGTAGAATTAGGAGTGAAATTTTGAAATGGAAGTTTGCATCAATAGTGTTCAAAGGGTCAAGAATATTTGGTTTTATTGATTAAACATACGTAGATATTTTACAAAGATATTTTTTAAGTTAAGGAAAGGTGGAAGCAGCCGGCAGTTTGACAGATTAGTTACTTACGCAACACTCCTTGAATTGCTTGGCGTCTATGGGCGAGGTGAAGTTCAAGCCCCAAGTGTCGTTGGTCATGGGATCCTTCCAGTACACGAAACATTCTGATGCTTGGCCGATGCGGGTACCTGAAAATTAATCAGTTAAAGATAATTGGGACGGCTTCAGTCTAGGTTGAAAGACGGTATACGTAGGGCGGTTGGCAAGATCTGGATGAGATTAGCCCCGGATTGTGCTCAGTGGAATATAATTTGTCAGTCTCTAAACGTACTTTTATGTTTGAATTTCCGAGAAATATCAAATACTGTTCAATACTCCTTTTTTATTAATATTATTTAAATTCCAAATACGTTATCGTTAATGATTTTGATAAGTATTTTGTTTATCCACAAACGATATAAATTTTGTTTATCCACCACCGAAGTCATATAAAGTAAAACCACTGTGTAATATAGTATCTTTTAGTAGCAATCAAACCCTCAACACGCTAAAAGAATCGTCGGTTGCTTGGAAGATATATTTAAATTTACAATAACTATAACCTACTTTATGCTTTTTCAAACCACATGCTCGACAATGCCGAATTATAGGTCATGTAAACCCTACCGAAAGCAAGACATTAAATCCCTTGGTATTAGCCGGGTTATAATGTTGTACTGAATTTCATTATAACCCGCTGGTTAATAATATGATTTCACTTTTCATAATTCTTATTACTATATGCATAAAGTTTAATTTTGCTAAACACAATTTGTCCTAGGCCATGGCCTACTTGATTTGACAAAATAAATGAAGTTTGCCTCCGTGTGAACCCCGGTCCGGAGGAGCGCGGTGTTCGAAATTCGAATTTCGAATCTAGGACCACGGCTTGTGCTTTCGAATTTGGAACGTCGCGCGCCTTCATTTGTTCACGCGTGACGAACAAATCGAGTTCTTGTAGGTGCCTATAGAAGATTTAATTTCAAAAATAATATTGAAAATGTCGAGTGATGAAAGTGTTTTGACTCCTGAATTTATCAAATTTATCTACTGAGCCTGTTTTTTTGTCTCGCATAAGGTGTGAAAAGTAGAGTATACACCTCGGGGATAAGACTGTTTTAGTCTTGGGCGGTTGAACCCCTCACTGCACTCAGGACTCAGTCTTAATTCCCTCGCTTCGCTCAGGAATTAACTTATAACTCCCTCGCTACGCTCAGGAGTTAAATTATGAGTCCTTCGTTACGTTCGGGATTCAATTCGCTCCCGTGACATAAAACAGTGCTTTATCCCCTTAGTGTATAATCTACTATTAAGCTCCGAAACCATACCAAATACACTTAATATCAACGGATTGAACTCATTGCATAATTTAGCAGGCTCGGCTATCCAACAGAACGCCCGAAATACCTGCACATTAGTGTTCTAATTCTCCCAACCAATACATGACTTTTGAAAGCACTGCACTGCAGTACTACCTACCTACATAGATGCTAGTCTATTAATGAATTAATTTGTCAAATTTACTCCAGGCACGCTCGACTTCGCTAGTCAGGGAGCGGAATAAGTTCAAAATGCTTTAAAGATGACTGAATTTCCAGCCTTGTTGTCCCTGTTTATATTTCGTAATATACCTCATATTTTCTTTTTATTCTACATAAAATGTAAAACTGATTCTTATTATTTTCTGCTACTATAAATACTATAATTTATTCAGTATCAATACTATCGCGAGTTGGCGTTCGACGAGAGCCATAGTGGGTTTCAGTCGATAGCTTGTGTACTATCTAGTGTAAATTTAAAACTGGGTTACAGCGGCCTCGAGAACATCTTCCGAATTGCCCTCCTATGTAGGTGGTACGTTAGTACGTTACGCTAGCGCTGAGATTAAATCCTTGCATGGTAATTTTACAGGGCAGCAATTTTAAAGTTTGACATTTTCGCCAAAATCCTTTTTCATGTAGAAGTGATTTTTATACCATGATTTATGGATAATTTTATGCGATCTCTCAAATTATTTAACGTATTCTCGTAAAATCTGTGTATTTTTAAGAAATAAGACTTATCAACATACTGCCCAGAGACTTATCATCTTATTCCCCTTACATTAGTGCTCAAATCAGTGAAAACATTGTTTAACATAAGTCCTAAAAATCAGTTTTACATAATATAATTGAAATTTTAAATTTGATTTAAGGGTAATTTTATGTGGGTTTTCAAACATGGGTATGTTTTTCTTTTTTATTATATTATTATTCATAATAATTGACTTATCAACATGTTAACCCTTAATAGGGCAGAGGGTAATCCGATTTTTCATTGGTTTTCCATCTTATCTTACAGCAATAAGGTTCAAAATCAGGTAGTAACTATTTTACCAGTGCCCTATTAAGTGTTACCCGATGACTTATCAACTTATTCACCATAGAAAAAGGTCTCAATTATACAAATTTATCGTTTGTTCGAAAATACAAGCGGACTTTTTATACTACCTAATTAGAAAAGAAAAAGAAAAGTTAGTACGACTTCTGTTCTAATGTAACTAAGCAAAAAAAAGTATATAACATTATCATGTGAAACATCTATGGAATTAATGTACCTAATTGTTTGTCCATTCATTCTCATATACATGTATCTTCTATATCTGGATTGTCCACGCCGAGATCAGGATCCGTGGGAACATAGTTCGTGGTATTGATGTTAAAATAGAATGCACGAAATGGCTCATCAATTAACTGCATCAATTCCATTTAAAAAAAAGTCTGCACTGATTGCAATGGCTGAGTAGACTTGCGAGTCAATTTGAAAGAATTGGAACAGGGTCTTTTCATCATTTTGAAAAGTAGCTTATATTGATCGCAACGATCCAATCAGGTTTCTATTTTATAAATCTGCAAATCCAAAATAAGATACATTTTAATTTTAAATTCGCGCGAAATCACTTTCCACCAATTAAAATCAACTTGTGACGTCATACGGCACTATAATAGTTATTGAAAAATTCGCTTTTCGGCCCACTTGTTTTTATATCCGACACTCGTGTCAGTTAATGAGTAGGTACTATTGCATCTGCCTTTGTATATAATTGTATTTCTGTTAATGCAAATATTATACAACTATTTAGTTTTAGATTTTTGCTTTGTTATTATTGTTTTTCTTATGTCGATCGATTCGAATCGATTATCTTTCTTTTGTAAAGCATATCGATTATCGAAAAAACTGTATGCGATTTTCATTGGCATCACATCATCACTATTTTTGAAGTCTGTCACAAGTTTGTGCCAAACACAGAGCCGTTACGCCGGATGTACAGTTTGGGTTACGAAGGTCCAACGTAGAGGACAAAGTTATGCGTTAAAGAGAGAAAGACATATTTTTATGCATGTTGTGTCATCATGGCCCATTGTGTGAACGGGTATAGTACCGTACGACATCACAACTGACATTCGTAATGGCAGTTTAGTTTCACAAATTTTTAGCACAGATAAAATAGCATGAATTTTGAAAATTTATTATCAAATTTATTTTACAATCTTTGTCGATATAAATTCATGAACACGTTCGAATTTCTAATACCAAATCTCTCTTATTCTTACAATTCTAGTGTACATTTTTCATATACTAAAATACCCTTTTCCAACAGGTTATTCAATTAAGAACAAATTTTGATTCGACCTGTTGTAATATAATTGAGAATACTGCTTAGACAACAAGATATATCATATTCCGTGCATAGCATGAGTAACTTGATAAGTTGAAATATACGTTTAAACAAATTTAAATTTAGGTCATAAGTCTAAAATTATTCACGCTGTGCACGAATAGCTATCCGTTGGCAATAATTTAATAACTAATTATGTCAACTTATGATTTACTGTGTTCACCAAGCTGAAAAAATATAAATTGACATATCAAGTTACGCACGTTTTTATCGGTAGTTGAGTATAAGTGGATAATTAAATGAAACCAAATTAAATTAAATTAAATTAATCCAGAAAATGTCCATATGGATATACAATAAAATAAAATAATAACAATAATACTACACTAACACTAAAATTGAATTTAAATTAAGCCATGTAATGGGTTACCCCGACCCCGGTAAAACGATATGTTCATTGTTTACGTTAAAGTGTCTAAGTATAAATTGTCATATCAAGTTACGCACGTGTTATCGGTAGTTGAGTATAAGTAGATAAAACGATATATTCATTTGTTAACGTAAGAGTGTGTTAGTCGTCGCTTTGATATCTTGTTTTGGCAATTTACGTACGCTAGGTCGGTTTTTGAGTATAAGTTGATATAAGGATATACATATTACGATATTTTTTATTTTTTTGAGACTCATCGCGTAGGTTTTGTTAAATAAAATACGCAAAATCTGGACATATTCATCTCAGACACGGGCAATATCTCTAAAAGTTACGTACATAGATATCGAGTTGTCACATTTTTTCCTACAAAACCAATGCCGTAGAAAGCCATTGCGACGATTAAAAAAAATCGTCTAAGTCGAGTTATCAAGTTCTTCATGCCAGGCACGGAAATGAGGTAAACACTTTAAACAATTCTAATCTTTTAAATATACATATGACCGGAGTATTTTGTTTTAACTTAATATTCCTTAGTTACCACATAATTACCCTCAAATCTTGTACCTACTAACAAATTAGGCATTGTAATATCTGAAATAAATAATATTCATTCATTAATTCAAAACCAGTTCCGATCATTATAAACCTACTTAGAGAAACGGATAATGCTGAAAAATCTAAATACTCATAGCTGTTACTCAATGGTACAGAGGCATGTACAGTACCTAAAAAATAACTGTACAGCCTATACAATCATCATCATTCTCAACCTGTAACCTCCCACTGCTGAGTATAGACCTCTCTTCGAGTACGCCACTAATCCCGGTCCCGTACTAGACTCATCCAGGAGTGACCCGCGGTCTTTTTAATGTCATCAACCCTTCGAGCCGGTGGACGCGGACGCTTCTTATGCCTTTAAGTGGCAACCTATAAGTTAACGTTTTGGTCCACCTGGTGTCACTCTGCCTGGCAATATGCCCTGCCAACTCAACTTGATTATGATTTCTCCGATGTCATGTCACGCACCGTAGGTCTTGTAGCTAAATGCCGAACATGGCGCTCTCCAGGGCTCTCTGTGCTTCCCGTACTTTATGCACAACCTCATTTGTGCGTGTCTATGTCTCGGTACCATTAGTCATGGTTATTGATTATAGAGACGATTTTTCAGGCATTGTGGAACGTGAACCGATTTGAGTATGCCGCCCTTCGTTTCCCTGAATATTTCTTTGTTTTGATGCTCCTTTCCAAAGGATAGAATATGTCCAATATAGTATTGCTCGACCATCAGCAGCATTAATATCTACGCAAAACTAAAGTCATAAATATATGTACTTGCCCGCATGCTAGTGGCAACAGAGTCCTGTAAATATATATTGACAAATATTTTGTACAGATATTAATATTGCTGACTGCACTGCTGATGGACGATATCAGATCTGGATCAGATAGACGGTGGTATATAACGACTCAGTGCATCGTATTCCACATTGACTGAGCTAGTAACACTTGTTTTGTATCACGTCTTTGAAGACAACCTGTGTAAAAATAGACAAAAGGGGTGTGATTACCACGGTAAGAATGAAGCTGTTTCGTTGATTGCATTCTTCCTCGGCGAAACATCATAGCTGAGGGTTATGGTCACCTATAAGTCGATCTATCATGCAGTGCTCTCCACAGTGGCCATTTTTCTGCCTTCCTTAAAGTGCCTTGAAGATTAACGTGTTTTACCTCTTCGAATGCATCAAATCAAAGGATGGGTATTCTGCATTCTACTTCTCTGGATCACCACTTCAGCATTAAGGATCAGCTTTTTTATTTCATTTGGCTGACACCGACTAAAGTGCCTTGAGTAACCGGGAATAATTGAAACTTCCATAAGTATAGAAGGAACAAGATAAGGGTTGTAATTACCAGGTTGCAATAGCCGGACGTCGAGGATCTTGTCGACCTGCGAGTTGTAGGCTGTGATGTGGAACACGCACTCGGGTGAGTCTTGCACGCACGTGATGTTGACCGGCACCAGGTCCTCGGAGACCTGCTGCCACTTAACCGTGCCCGCGCCTGATGCCGACACGTGGAACACCTCAGCCCACAGCCTGCGAACACTTTACACTTTACTTTATGGAACCCATTTGTTTAATCTGTAACAGCTGTTCTCTATATTCAATCTGAAGTTATAGATCTCCTCAAAGGCTTTTGCCAGAATTTGGAAACAGTTTAACTAGCCCTTAATTTAGGAATTGATGGATTAACAAGAACAAGTAGACATGACTTTCACAAAAAAGGCGACGAGTATACATAGCCGATTTTCCCACGGTTGGTTTTGTCATTGCTTGTAAATTTATTTGGGCTACCTATGTATTTTTTATATCCTTTACTCGGCAAAAGATAGACTGAATATAGGGACCGGCCATTAGTAAATCTGACACATTAAGCATTTCAATATGACAAAAATGTGTTGCACGCACGTGCATATACGACTGCTGACAATGTGCTTAACAGATCTTTGTGAAATCGTCATGTGAAATATCCATACTGATAAATTATAAATGCGAAAGTAACATTGTATGTTATCCCTAAGTTTGTCAGTTGCCTCTTCGAGCTTAAACCGCTGAGCGAATTTAAATGAAATTTGGAATGGAGATATTTTGAGACCACGTGAAGGACACAGGATAACTTGTATCCCAAAAATCAAACAATGATTGAAAAGGGCGTTGAAGTTTCTATAAGAGAGCGTAAATTAAACCTACTCCCAAACAACTTAAAAGAAAATATTTCTCTAAGGTGACTTACGAGTTCTACCCGGACACAGGTAAGTATACATATTTAGGTTAACTTTTTGTTATCCTTGTAAAACAAACCCAAAATAACTATACAAACAACTAACAAGTAAAGTTTTAGGTCAAAAGTCTTAGCAAAAAAACACTGACTCCAAACTTTGCCAGACCCCATTCTCCTGCTATATAATTTAAGGAGTTCCTTCGATTTTACCTTACCTCATTCTCTTGGTATATAATTTGAGGAGTTCCTTCGATTTTACTTTACCTCATCCTCTTGGTATATAATTTGAGGAGTTCCTTCGATTTTGCGTTACCCCATCCTCTTGCTATATAATTTAAGGAGTTCCCTCGATTTTTCCAAGATTCGGTCATCAGAATCAGACTTAATGACAATAGGATCAACAAAAAAATATACCCTTTCAAACAAAAAAATAATTTATGAAATCGGTACACTTGTCTCCGAGTAATGAAAAAATAAAAAAATCCGACGAACTGCGAACCTCCTCCTTTTTTTGAAGTAGGTTAATAAAAGATTAATAAGATTGCAGCAAGAAAAAAATCTAAGATTATCTGAGCTCGTCTCAGATTGATCTTGTTCTAGTAGGACAAATTGGGATTTCAAGCCTAACTTGCTGATGAAAATATATCTACGAAGACTGCTTACTAATAGAAATTCTGTAAATGTTAGCAACACAAGGATTATGACAGCTGGCATATCACTAAATTTCTCTTTGGTTAGTATCCAAGTGGAATCCCATATTGACATACGCCGCACCCAATTTGGCGACTTTGGCACCCGTTGATAAACAAGGAATCCATGCTGTAATTTGATACGAAAAGCAACTAATTGCAAAAACCAATTTTATCAACAATTGCCTGCTGGTAGCCTAGGTTACAATAAGTGTACCTATTTCATTATATTTGGAGAATAAAAAACAGTTAAGTGCCAGTCTGACTCGCGCGCAGGGGGTTCCGTACAAAATAGTTTTATAAAAGTTTTTTTTTATTATTTGTTTAAAAAAACTAGATAAAGATCATATATGGATCGGAATGTTGAGCCGCAAAGGTGACGGATGAAAAGAGATTGCATGTTACGGAAATGAGAATGTTGAGATGGATGAGTGGCGTAACAAGAATGGATCACATAAGAAATGAGTATATAAGAGGAAGCCTGAAAGTGGCACCCATAGATGATAAGTGGAGAGCTAATCGTCTACGGTGGTATGGGCATGTTATCCGGAGGGATGAAAGTCATGTGACAAGAAAGGTATTAGGCATGAATGTGGAGCGATATAAGAGGAGGGGTAGACTAAGGAAAAGGTGGATGGATTGCGTGAGAGACGATATGAAGAGGAAGGGTGTGAGTGACGAGATGACGGGCGATAGAGAATTATGGAAGAAAAAAACATGCTGCGCCGACCCCAAGTAAATGGGAAAAGGGCACGCGAATGATGATAAAGATCAATATCAATCAAATGCAATTATTTTTTTCGCTACAGCTATTCGATTTTTCCTAGTAATGGATTTAGGCATCTGCAACCACTCACGAAATTACGAGTTGTTTATTTGGTACTCAAAATGGAAAACAAACCTTTTCAAAACAGATTCTAAATTCAGTCGCCAACGCAATTACCGCCAATGTCAACATTAACGACACTATCTCTTATTACTTATTCTGTAAACCGCTGTTTTCATGTTTGCTCGCTATAAATCGTAAATGACTTTGACCCGCTATCTGACACGATGCGACGCATTTCGTGTGTGTCAGGCCAACTATGCTATTTACAATCAATATCTTCTCATCTCACTTCTCATCCCTAGTATATTTTGACCTGAACAGCTATGGGTTGTAGATCAGGCTTACACTGGTTCACGTATGCCGATGTTTTCAGAATGCGTTGTGAATACAAGCCTGGGACACCCCCAATGAAGCGCACGGAAAGGTCCACTCGGTAAATATGTAATGATAGGGCACGGGAAATTTTGTTTTTGCTCGATTGTGCCACAATTATTAATCTAATTGTTTATTCTCAAACATGCAATGAAATATTGATGTTATGCTCCTTATAATAGGCTGCGAAGTATGACGTTTCAGGTGCGGCTAGGACAAGAGGTCGTTAATGTAATTTCATACAAATGTTGCAGGCCTAGGTCGGCAAAGTCCTCTTTTTAAATTTTCTTTCCTCATAAATTTGTGGCACAGGTTTCATAACATTCTGCCACTATGCGTATTAAAAATAAAACCTTGTTTTTTTTGGTTGTTTATTTCATTGCATGTTTGAGAAAAGCACTATACATACCTCGGCGGGAAGTATGGGGTTGCCCGCCTGAGACCTATATGTCTTCGGCCGGCAACCCCTTTCGTCCCGGCCTCTGTAGTAATGTACTATTATAGCCACTACATAATAGGCCTTATTATAGTATCTATTGATAATAAAAAGGACCGAGGCTGTGATATTAACAAAATTCGTTTAACCTATTTATGTGGTGGTTATAAAAACAATTAGATTAACAATTATGGCACAATCGTAGGCCACTGCTTAAGGCTATTCCTTTGAAAAATCTAACATTCTTTAAAACGGCGTATCTACTGACCAGATTAGGGGGCTGATTTTGAGATATATAAATTTTGACTGTATGATCGTTTCTCTGACAAGGGCTGACACATGATTGCTTGAAATTATTTATTTAACTTTTTAGGGTTCCGTACCCAAATAGTAAAACGGGACCCTATTACTAAGACTGCGTTGTCCATCTGTCTGTCTGTCTGTCCGTCTGGCACCAGGCTGTATCTCATGAACTCTGATAGTTAGACGGTTGAAATTTTCACAGATGATGTATTTCTGTTGCCGCTGTAACAAAAAATTAGCACTTCCTTATACAATTTAGTAGCGGTTATGATTTCGGGTGCATTTCAAAGAGAGCCAGTAACGTAGTCTAAGGTGGACTGTTTAATGTTTATCTTTTCTGAGATGTTTGTTGGAGGTGAAGTATGCACGCTGACCATTTTCAAGTTGAACAGTGAGGTGTACGACAGGAAGAAACAATTCATGAATGGGAAACTTCACGATCCTCCAAACAGCTTCGGAGCTACTTATGTATTGGCCGCTTTCATAAATTATTATCTCATCATTCTCATTTTTGAGAGTCAAAGCCTCCCGATTACCCTATGATCAAATAGACCAAGTATGTGAACATACTTGGTCTATTTGATACCCTGAATAGAATTACATAAAGGATGATTCACAGTAGACCGTTCAGTTTCCGGGCCGGGCCGTTTTCTATGACAGCAAACGCAACGGCCGGCGTATTTCTCTAGAAGAAAACGGGCCGGGCCGGACACGGAACGGTCTACTATGAGCAATGAAAGTACGTGACAGCACAGGATTGTAAGGCGCTTTTCCCAGCTCAAATTCTTAATCTTTATTGTGTGATCACCGTCAGTTGGACATCTCCTGTATTGAAAATATTCATCGTCTCCCGTCTGAGTGTCTTGTAGAAGTGGTCATATTCTGTGACCTAAGTATAAATGTAACCTGCTATGTATAAAATGAAAAGAACTAACAAACCTGCACATAATCTTGTCACATATTAACCATCACTCCCTTGACTACAATAAAAGACTCGTTTAATAACAAACTAAAAGTACTTTTCTTATCCGTGTATAAGATGATTATGTGCGAAAAGTTTGAACATATTACTTTAATGAGTTAAATCAACCCGAAATTATACATAAATAAATTTTAGTTTAAAGTGAGTATTAAGGATGATTCACAGTAGACCGTTCCGTGTCCGGGCCGGCCCGTTTTCTATGACAGCAAACGCAACGGTCGGCGTATTTCTCTAAAAGAAAACGGACCGGCCCGGACACGGAACGGCCTACTGTGAATCATCCTTTAAATCCAAATTTAACCGGTTCGGGAGGTGAACTTAAAAAAACCATAAAATTACTTTTGATATGTTTTGATACGGAATCCTTGTGCGAATCCTTGTACCTACGTACTTTAAAAATAATACATTCTCAATAGAAAATTTCAAGCTCTATTTATTCCCCTTAGAGGATGAATTTCCAAAAATGCTGAAATTAGTTTTCTAGCTTCTTCATGAGGAATGTGTATAATGAATATTAGACTTCTTATTCAAAGAATTACGTTTTACATGCAAACTTTCAACCCCAATTTTACGCATTTAGGGGGTGAATTTCGAAATACCGCGAAAGCACTTTCAATGTCTTCAGATAGAGCGTCTTTTTTTAAAATCATACACTTTTACTTTAAAAATTACATGATCTACATACAAAATTTGAACCCCAAATTTACTCCCTCAGGAGTTAAATTTCTAAAAAGCCCTTCTTAGTGATTACTTACGTCATATAAACAGCCTACTGTGAAAAATTCAGCTTTGCATGTCAAACGGCTGGCATTTACGGCTGGGCTTTGATTAAGTCAGCCAGTCAGGAATTTGTGCCCCTACTTAACCCGCTTAGGGGTGGGTTTTCCAAAACCCTAAAATTACTTTTCTTGTATTGTAATACGGAGTCTATACACAAAGTTTCAAGTCTCTCAATTAAAATTTTACTCCATCCCCATACAAATTTTGCACCCCTATTTAACCCGCTTAGGGGTGAATTTTTCCAAAACCCTGAAATTACTTTTCTTGCATTGTAATTCATAATTCATAATTCATTTATTGCATCTTAATCATGTGGTACAAAATAGGTGTTACATTAGGGTTGGATCACACATGAACCCTGTTAGGGCGCGGCAAGTATTTCTTAAAATTAAAGCTAAAACTAGGAGATGAAGTTTAGAGTTTACAATTCTTTACCTAGATATAATTTTTTGATAGTTATTATTGATTTTTTCTAATTTACCTACT
Source organism: Notocelia uddmanniana (assembly GCA_905163555.1). Lineage (NCBI taxonomy): Eukaryota > Metazoa > Arthropoda > Insecta > Lepidoptera > Tortricidae > Notocelia > Notocelia uddmanniana. Next base: position 25,144,361 of record LR991058.1, on the reverse strand, counting down.
TAATAAAATATTTAATTTACATGCGTTATCTTCGGATATAATAAGTATTATTTCATTTTGGCAAAGATGCATCATTGAGGTACTCGTCTATGGAATAATAACATTTTTTGAGGAGCAATTTTTTTAGTTCCCTTTTGAACACTTCGTCTTCTATTTCATTTTTTATTTTTTGTGGTAATTTGTTTGCTATATTTATGCATCGATAGTATGGGCCTTTTTTTAAAATCTCTAATTTAGAGGCTAGATTTGTAATAAGGAGTCCATACACAAAGTTTCAAGTCTCTCACCTAAAATTTTACTCCATCCACATACAAACTTTCAACCCCCATTTCACCCCCTCAGGAGTTGAATTTCTAAAAACCCCTTCTTATTGGTTGTCTACGCCATTAACCTGAATTACAGTAAAAAATTCAACTCTCTAGCCCCAGTAGTTTGGGCTGTGCGTTGATGAGTGAGTGAATGAGTCAGTCAGGATATACGCAATTATATATATATATATATATAGATAGATAATCTAACAGATATTGACTTATCTTTTTACACGAGTTTGACAGATAAGTGAAATCTGATTTATTACCGACTTCAATGGAAGGAATCAAGTTCTCAGTTCGTTTGCATGTTTTCTTGTTTTTTTTTTTATGTATGTATGTTCCTCGATAACTCTTGACCACGTTGGCCGATTTTGATAGTTCTTTTTTTGTTTCAAAGCCGGTACCCTAACATTGGTTCCATATAAATTTGGTAAAGGTCTGATGATGGAATCTAGGTGGAATAGAGGGAACTCCTTGAATTTGATGGGCACGAGTATGCCGATTTCGGTATTTTCTGTAGGTAACCAAGCATTGGCTCATGAAAACCACAAATTGTGGCATAGCAACTACAAAATTGGAGTCGTTTTTTTTGTATAATTTATATACTCAATGGTCGTTAGTTACACAATACACATATATGTATTATAAGTACCTACGCCGTACTTTGTATAAATGTTTTTATTTTTTATTTTGACCATTTATATTTTGGATACGTGAGCTATTATTGTCATCGTTATTTCAATTATTATTCAAATTGTTTTATTGTATAATTTTTATTATGCTTTGTATTTAATTATGTAAGACATCAATTCACCAAGAGATGGCGCTGGCGTCGAGTTAGAACGTGCTAACGACATGTCGACGGAGAATCATGAGTATCGAGATGTAGAATAACGTTCGTTGTCTTTAGTTAGGCGCACGTATGTACTTGGTTGGCTGCATTCAAGCTATTGAACACCTTCCAATACGTCTGTGCATTAGGGCACTATTTAGGTCGCAGTACGGTGTCTCGTCCGAAACGCCTTCTGTTCCCTAAGCAGTATAGTGTTAATTAGTGCAGTGTATCTATTTGTCTCTAATAAACTTTCGCTATTTAATATACGCTGTTTTCGTCTACGAAAGTGTAACCACCCTTACAATTATATTTTTTATTTGTATCTGTTTGTTATTCATTAAATCATATACCTAACTCTGACCATATTTTTGTAAATTAATGCTATTTTAATCAATATTTTTATAAAACAACATGTATTTTCACATTGGTATACTAAGGCTGTGTTGCACCGACTTACGATCACAGACTGATCAACGTTAAAAATGGCGCCGGCAGCTGTCATCCCATAGAAACTTGTCAAACTTTCCATACATTGAAATTTTAACGAACACAGCTTACGATTACAGACGGTTTGGTGCAACCCAGCCTAAGTCTCTACCTACTGCTAATCTTTTTATGTATCCCGTTATCATTCTAATGGGTGAAATGCAAAAAACTTGTACATAGTTAAGGCCTTAATTTAATCTACGCTTTAATGTTCTCAGTTTCGTAACGACAATTAGTCATATATTTTATATGGATAACTTTCGTTACGAAACTGAGAATATTAAAGCGTAGATTAAATTAAGGCCTTAACTATGTACAAGTTTTTTGAATTCCACCCTAATGCTTTTTAACTGCAACGTTTGGTTACAAACTTACTTTATTCGCAAGATTAATGTGTTTTGAAAAATCAAATCAAATCCCACGTTCAAACACCTACCAAACAGCTTTGATAGTAATCGATTTGTGTGTCATATGCAGAACCTACTATCTCTCGTTTTCATCACTCCAGTGCATTTACATTTCAAACTTCTCATTACATTTGGAACACTTGGTCTCGCTCTCGAGTCGTTTTCATATTGGACCAAATATAAAGTACGAATGCATTAAATCTTGAATCGGTCCTAGTCAAGTGAATTGGAAAAGTACTAAGGCATAATGTTGAATATTTTTCGCTTCCTATGCAGAAAAATATTAACTGTGAACATCAATAATATTTTACTCGTGTTGGTCAAAAACACCGTTTTGTTTACCGCCACTCGTTGAGAATTTCTTACTTTCCGAACTTGTATCGAACAAGGTTTTATAATGCATTATGCGAGGAAACAAAAAAAAAACATTTTTAGGCTAGTTAAACTACTTTGGATAAAAACAAACATGGCGGAAATTTCTATAAGGCGGTGGGGGACCGGGCAATCGGGCCGCATCAAGCACTTTTTAAAGGTAAAGGTTTTACTCAAGCAGCCAAGAGGTATCAAAAATACTAATATGCTTTTTGTAATTAATAATGAAAATATGTATAATTTTTTTTTATCGTGAACCTGTTATGTAGGTAATAACAAAGTTAATTGAAGTGATATTTCATTATATTAATTACAATATTTTTATACTATTCGATATAATATTTTTCAACATATCGAATCTCTTGGTTTCCTAACGGCCCGCATCGGATCGGATCGGAAATAATACGAACGGATGCGGCGACAACCGATCGTGTCCGGCGGCATGTCGACGCGTACGACCGGGCGGTAACAGCCGTTCGCGGCCGACAGGATGTCGACGCACACGAACGGCACCGTACGGTTGCTTGCGAACGTATCCGCACCCAGTAAAATAGTTTCGTTCCTACCACGTTGACCTGTTGTAATTTATAAAAAAAAATATTCCGACGAATTGAGAACCTCCTCCTATTTTGAAGTCGGTTAAAAATGGTTGAAGTTGACCTAGTATTTTTGGCTATTGCATTAGAATAAGAAGAATATCATCAAAATACATAAAAGAGGAAAAGAAAAGTTTGGGTTAATAATTTGTAGCAAAAGCGGTGTAAGGTAGGCGAATTCCATACACCTCACAATGATTTGAAATTGGATGTAAAAAAATTCAAAGATTATTAGAGAATGGACATTCCCTCCACCTCCTCATGGTCTTTCCTGCCTTTCGGCTTACAGACCGAAACATGGACAGCCGTTCGCTCCCCGCTGCCTCGGTCTTTAACCCGAAGCAGCGAGGAGCGCGCGAGGTCCTACAAGTTCTCATTTGCGCCCCAGCCTTTCTCCCTTTCTGGGCAGGCTCTTCTACTTACAGCGTTCTCCCCCAAATGGGGCGGACACACGGATTACAGAATGGACAATGAAAAGTTTCGACGGCATCGACAGCCGAAAGGTTCCGATCGCACACGACGACAAGCGGACGGGGCCGATCGCAACCGAACTTGGCCGATCGCAAACGAACGGAGCCGATCGCGTGCCGCAGCATACTTTCGGTGACGTTCACATGTCGCGGAACGCCCGCGGTCAAGCTGTTGTGCGCAACTTGCTAATGTAGACTTAAAAACAGTACATATATGATTCAGTATCGTTTAAAGACTATAAAATTATTTTCGTTCTGATCCATGGCGGGCCGTTTGGTGGAAATATTACTTTAAAAGGAGGTTCGCACATTGTATAACTTATTTATTTTTATACCACTGCTGATGGCTGCTGCAGACCGATATGCAGAAAAAAAATTCAAACCTCGCGTCCAAAATAGAATGATGAAAGTGAAGAATTTAGGTATTAGATTATCATATCATTTTTAAAATATGCCGTAATATTGTTATTAATAAATTATTCGTATAGTTTTCATAAAAATTAATATTAACATTACATCAGTTATTTTAACATTTGACGTCAGTTGTTTTTTTTTTTGTCCAGAAATATGACTTTCTGAGTATATGCATTATTAAATACTATTTCCTATTTAAGTATAATAAGAAGCCTTTTGCATCTGTACCGAGAAAATGAGATGTATTTAGCTAAACCTAATATTCCGGAGCATGTAGGTAGGCGCAGAAAATAAAAATAAAACTAATTCCAATTTGTAATATTAATGTAAAGAAACCCCAGTGTCAATACCACCACCACCACCATATCAGCCGAAGGACGTCCACTGCTGGACATATGCCTCCCCCATTTTCATGGGGGGTAAATGCTATAATCGCCACGCTTGGCATGCGGGTTAGCGATCGCAGTATCTCCACCGCACTCTAGGAATGCTGTTGCGCATCCCCGGTGGTCTACCCGGTGGATCCGGCTATGTCCTAAAACTACGACCAGTGTTAATAAGAGATTATAATTTCAATGTGTTTCAGGCTTCATATTTACAAAATGAGTTTCATTTTCGTACTACTTACACAGTACTACGAGTACTACAACAACACAACTCGACTAAATACTTCACGAGCTCTTCTCGACTGTTGAAGCTTAAATACTTACACAAGACATATCTAAGCTTGCTCGATTTGTTCGAAAATACAGCTAAGCACATCTCTCGTTGATTTGGCATCATATATATTATAAGCAACCATCATTATAAGACTCAAATCATGATTAAACAAATTTAATCGTACTTTTTATAATTGCCCTGGTTTTGTTTAAGATTTCAATCAGTGCTTTCATTCGTAAATAAATAGGAAGGTATTTGCATGGAAAAACTATTTAAACGATTGAAACCCACAGCCATTAGGTACGGAAAACATCGTTAAAAGTTATGCTGACTTGTCTATTCAAGTTTACTTAGGAACCACGTTAGGAAAATTGTATTGGTGAATACAAGAGCAATGCAATAAAATTACATTTTCGATGCAAATCGCGAACAACTGCTCTAGTTTAAGATAAGGTATTTACTACTTAGTTTGAATCCTGGAATAAACAAGGTAGCAGTTAGTTAAGAAGTTACTCGCGGCGAGGAATTGCCAGAGTCAAGCTTCGCGGTAACTTCTGCGCTGCGGTAGTTATACGTACGTGGTAAACTTTTGAACTGTGGATGTTCTGTATTAATCTAGTTACTTAGTACATTATACCTCTTCCTATTTTTATATATTCAAAATTGTTCCAACGGAACACTTATTTTTATTTTCTTTATTTATTTAGGTATAGGAACTGTTGACAAACTAACGTCGCTAGTGCTCTATCCCGTTTCTATAGATAAATAATATGAAACAATCACACATACGAGTAAATCAAACCACTATTATTTGGGGCACGATATAATGTTAAGGAAGTAAAAAAATCCACTCTTTCTTTTACATAGTACAGTATTGTACACCTTAAAAAGATCTACAAAAAAGTCCGTAATGATATATGTCTATCTCTTAGGGATAACCTACAATAATCCTTTTTATCCTTTACTTTTTACGAGAAATAACGGCTTATTTACGGAGCGATTTTAAGCAATACAGTATTAATCCTTGTCCAATTAAGTAAGTACCTTAAATAAATTGTGCATTTAATATAGATCAATATTTTTGAAGATATTACAGATTTACAATGCAGGGGCATGGCGGTTGCGGCGGTACCGGCCGGGTTGTATATAAAGACATTCTGTAGTATATTTAGTATCAGCATTGCACTTGTGCGAAACCGGGGCAGGTCGCTAGTCATAAATAAATAAAAAATACATAGATTTGTTTCGTATCATACTCATCACACGAATAAATGCCCTGACCGGAATTCGAACCCGGGACCACCAACACTTCGTAGGCAGGGTTACTACCAACTAGGCTAAAGTGGTCATCAACCATTTGGTGATGGTGACGGTGGTGGTGTTGATGTTGCATGATTCCGCACTCTACATAATGTAACCCTTAGCTTGCATACCGTAGTAAATGTCCGTCACGGCGGCGGGAGTTCTGCCACGGGCTGTCTTCATAGCGGTACGCCTTGCGCAAGATGGGTGCGCAGGAGCACGCAGATAGCTTGTTACCCATCGTACGTGTTCCGCACTCGGCGCACTGCACTATGTTGCCTGAAAAAACATCACCAGTTTAACTTTCATGAATCTGTATTAAAAAGAAGATTTTTTGAGACAAGCTTTTATTGCAAATATTAGGTTTAAAGCGATACATATTTATTGCTTTAAACCTAACATTACATTTCGTAGTCGGTACAAGATGTAGTAAATAATCCATTCCGATCGGCTAAACTCGGAATACGACAAGACCCGAAGTAGCTATCCACTCTAGTGGCTCTGTAAGTTGTAGACCTCACGAAATTATTATTTTCATAATTTTAAATTTTCAAAAACTTGCTCGACAAATTATTTCTATACAATAATCGAACCTGCTCACAAAAATTTATGAGAATCGGTTCGGAAATTAGACCTGTAGAGAAGAACAAACCATTAAAACAAAATGTTTTTTTTAAATCTCCAGAAACTGACGCGACACAAAAATCTTAATTAATTGTGAACTAACCTGTAATACATAACTTTGACGAGTAAACTTGTCTTCGTGGAGCAAAATGCATCAAGATGTGAGATTGTCCCTTAATGTATTTCCACTGTGGTAGCTTATTGACATTCGTAGGTGCATTTAATATGCCTAAATTGAAGAATAAATAACTTTTACTTTACTTTTTTTACTTTTTACGGGAGATTCTTTTGGGGGATCAAACAAGGCCTTCAATGAACATTCGTAACAAATTTCAACTCAACCAAGCCCCCAACATTTCGAGGTTTGACAATATATCAATTGGGTTACTATACCGTTTCTTATTAGTTACATTTCTGTAATTAGGTTTAACCCACTGAGGTTAAGCAAAACGTGGTAAAACCAATTTTATAATTAACGCCCCTTTATCATACAATCACGTCAGATGTGATGTGAGCGTAAACAGACTGGAGAAGCGGTCAGTTTAAGTTTGCTTTATAATCGTCTTCAAAAAAGGAGAAGATTCTCAATTTGACCACATTTTTTTCTGTTTGTTACCTCCGAACTTTCGGTTGGGTGAACCGATTTTAATGATCTTTTTTATTTCAAACCTGGTGCTTCCCGTGTGGTCCAGTTCTGACAATAGTATGTAGGAGAAAACCATGTAAGTCTTAAATTTGCATTAAGTATGTGCACGACAAACGGACAAATAATTCGGTTTTTATGTTGTTAAATTTTCGATTATGTTATATGGCACCGAAATTACGTCAATTATAATCGTGAGATCGATCGCTATATGTTATTTATAAGCATTTGTAAGTTTTCATACGTTGCATTTCAGTTAAAGCCTACTTCTATAGTAAGACAGTGGCAGACAAGCATACGGTCTGCTTTATAGAAAACTGACACCGTAGGCTATGGTCGCTAGCGACTCCAGAACAATCAAACGCGCGCTACCGACCCTTTTTGGATTTGGAGATTCGTTGTCACCTAGACAACTAGACAAAAAAGGTCCCTGACTTACAACACATGCTGGCTATTATAACGCCAGGCCGTGCTTGTTTGCGAGGCAAATGGCCACCGAAATGATATAACAAAGCTGTAATAAAAGAAAAGAAAAACATTAAAACTGACTTTAGTTCCTCATGGTTTTCTTCATCAGATCTTCACCAAAATTATATGGGACCAACTAGGATCTTACACAATAAAACAATTTTCCAAATCGGTTTATAAATAACGCAGCTCTGAGGGAACAAACATTTTAAAAACCAGCCATGTGCGAGTCGGAACACGCGCAAAGAAGGGTTCCGTACCGACTCATCCTAATCTACATCTAAAACCACCATACAATACAATGAATCAAAAAAGGTCGTATCTTCGTAGAAAACTCACGGCATATGCTCGTACGCTCTTTTGTTTGGGCAAGACAGTTTTTCAGCAATAAATCTACAACCGTTAAATCTATTTTGTTCAAACTGCATAGTTCGGAAATTAGAGGGGGGGGACACATTTTTACGACTATGACAGGTAATATCTCACCAACGGTTGACTTAGATGGAATTTTTTTTTAGAAACCTCTATGTCATTTTTGAAGGCCAATCCATAGATACCACGCCTATGTGCATTGAAAACAAATTGACCCCCTGTTACATATATGGGGTGAACCCTCAGTTTAATATTTTTTTCGTAATTTCACATCATATTTCTATAGCGGTTCATAGCGCACACCTTACTACCAAATTTCATAATTGTAGTGCTCATAGTCTCCGAGTAAATCGTCTGTGACATACTTACGGACGGACGGACGGACAGACAGACATGGCGAATCTATAAGGGTTCCTTTTTGCCATTTTGGCTACGGAACCTTAAAAATACAACCTAATTGAGAACCTCCTCCTTTTTTGAAGTCGGTTAATCAGTCTTAGAACTACCCGCAACCGATTAGCATGTATGAGAAGATGTATGGATGTGATTGAAACGAAGGAAGTATGTATGTAAATGAGCTCCTTGCCGAGATTTTTCCGAGGGAACTACAGTATGGGGCTCTTCAAGAAAGGAGTGCATACATTTCCGAAGGGTCGGCAACACACATGTGTTTGGAGTTGCCATCAGCGCCTACCATCAGGCGAGCTGTACGCTTGATTGCCACTGAATAAAAAAATGTAAGGACTGTAGTATTCGGAAATCTCTCGTCTCTGCCAATTGCATATATGCGTGAGTAAATACATACATTTTTTGACTTTTGTATGGCTTTGGGTCAACAATATGCTTAGACTGTGTAAACTTTGGGACTGCTCCAACCGTTTGCCTGTGACAGACACGCGAGTGACAGCAAAAAAGCTCCGTTTGGACCCTTCGGGTACGGAACCCTAAAAACCGAATTTCCATAATACAATTTACATGTATTACAATTTATCAATCCGTTTGCGTGATCCAGATGCTGTAAAAATGGTCACAACGAAAGATCAGCGCTGATAATTTATGTATCGGTGTCCATTTTCTGTTTCTTGTTAATTAATAATGTTATGTCACGAATAAAATGCTTGTTGTGATATTAAACTAAAAAATGTATATAATAGTAGTAGTCTCACCCGCGGTCCCGTGATGTCACCAGGTGCCATCTGAGCGTGAGAGCGAGTGGCCGCGGTTGAGACTCTGCGACCGCTGCGTGCCGTGCCGGTGCTGGTGCCTCACACTGGCTCCATGCTGTAACCCACCACCGTTTAGTCTCACACACACACACACATACTAGCACAAACATCGGAATACCAAGCTCTTGGAGATACCTCCGTCTCTATCCTACTTATACAAGTTGTACTCGCGCTGTATGGGGTGGAGATATCCGAACTCTGAATTCCGATTTTTATGGTAGCGCCTCATTAACAAAATTGATTTAAACATCGTCGCTTGTTATCCAAATTCAAAGTTTTTATTTCGGATAACAATCCATACGTTAGGGATGTTTTGGATAAGATCACAGGGATCATGAAACTACAATTGTGTTACAAGATAAAACTACATACTTCGAAACCGCGATGTGCACATTATGTGTATATTCGAGTGACCTTTATTTTGCGTTTTTTTTAATTAGTAACGTATGCCATATCCCATAAGTATACTTGTTTTGAGTAATTCTGAAAATAATTTGCAGGTAATTTGTGTAACAGTAAACCGTGGTCAACTTGCATCTGAATTTCCTCTATAATGACTGAAAGAAAGATTTTTCTTTTTTTTACATCTACCACTTACAATAATGCTGTGCAAACATTATATCACAAAAAGTCTCAATGCAAACAGAAAAACAGTAAAAAAACCGGCCAAGCGCGAGTCGGACTCGGGCGCCGAGGGTTCCGTACAACTAAAAACAAATTTGATTTATCAATATATTGGTGTTTGTTGACGTTATACGTAATAATAAACATAATCACCAAATTTGAAGTTCATGTCTATGGGAAGTTAAAAAAGATTCATAACGAAATGTGTAACAGACGACAAATAGATTCGAGAGTGACAGCAGTAGGGTTTGGACCCCTCGGGTACGGAACCCTAAAAACGAGCAGTTTAACTTCTATCACATTTTCTCCATAATAATTAGTATGTAGAAATCCTAACGGAAGTCGACACGGGTTAATGTTACACGAGTTACCTGAAAATAATTTTCAGAGTGTGTTGGGGTATTACAAGTATATAAGTATAGGGGGTATACCTTACTAAATAGGGACACCCTAATATATACTTATATGTAATATAATATCGTGGTAGAAATTAAAAAAAAATATCATTGTATCTATGATTTTCAACCACTTTTATTATGGACAAGCTCGTCCGAGCGAAAAAATCTGCTGTTCTTTTTTGGAAAAATTTTTAAATGGACTAACCAAAATGTAAGGGAAAAGTACCAGTGCTCGTCGCTGACCCAATACTAATCACCTTCAATCTAATTTAATTACAATAGAGGTGACAGATCGGTGTCATCTATTGCGCATTGAGGTGTCGGGCATTGATCCGTTTAACTTATGGAGTAACAGATTTCTTGGCACGGACAAAGTTACTTTTACATTATAATAGAAGTTATTTAAAACTATACACTCACTTCTTTTATATACTTATAATATTTCAATCACGACTATGTTATACTTCTGTGAGGGCAGAGTTTTTTAATGTTAAACTTATTAGTATGTCAAATGTCAAAGCTAAAAATTAAACTCCTGATGATTCAGTAATATCAGGGACATTTTTTCTGTTCGAAAATATGAAGTTCTGTCATTCGGCCAAACATCATTTCACCAAAAGTAATCATTCCGGGATATTTGCAGCCAAAGAATGACATGCAGCTGCAGAATAAAGTGTAATAGTAGCTGCAGAATAAACAGTAATCTTCAGCAATATACAGGATGGTTTACGATAAATTGTAATTATTAAAACAGGTGAAATTTTAGGCAAACTTGTCGGCAAACTACTTTTAATTTTTGTTTTAAATGTTTTGAACGAGAGTAATAAGCAAAGAAGTCTAACAACATCTGGAATCTTATAAGAAAATCGAAAACCGAAAAAAATTGTAGGCATTTTTTATACCACGTCGGTGGCAAACAAGCATTCGGCTCGCCAGGTGGTAAGAGGTCACCACAGCCAAAAGCGGTGCCTGCAACTCCAGACATTTTCTTAATCAAAACTAAATACTAAAGAATTCTATTTTGAGATGGTTGTTTATTGTTATTGATAATCAATGATCTGTCTATTGTAACTACCCTGTATTGTGTTTTTCTTTTTTAACTGTTTTCCAGGCACAGTACGATTTATCGACCACATACGTGTCAATGGAATTTTAATCTTAGACCTTCGATTTAAGGTTCAAATTAGATTGCACTTCGTAAAAAGTCTCGTTTATAAAGTAACTATTATGAATTTGTATTTTATTTTTAGTGAAACCTTCTAGATTGATGCGGCCTGGAAAATGGTTAAACAAAAAGATCAAACGTTATATCGTCTCAATTAGTTGTACACAAAATTTATAAAAAAACTGCACAAAATTTATAAAAAAACTGCTCAAAATTTATAAAAAAAACTAACTAAAATTAATAAAAAAACTACTTAACTGCACAAAATTAATAAAAAAACTGTAAAAAACTATTCGCTAAAAGCTAAAAATAATAATAGTCTTACCGATAAAATTGGCTGAATCTTCACTCCTTTTTATAGTTCAGTTTATCGAAAACCATTCTGTATACACGGAGTTTTTATTAAATGCTGTTAATTTCGAGGGCACATTTCTGAGATGAAATAAAGTAATCTTCTCTAAGGTACATGTATTCTAATATGTACGATTTCGAAAATATTCAAGAATTCATTTTCGTTAATTATCACCCCTAGTATAGATAAAAAATCATTAACAATTAAAAAATGTGGACGTGCGTGTCTTTTCAATTCCAAATATGGTCATACTTAATATTAACTTTTGCTTTACTCCACGTTAACTCAAGGCCGTTTAGCATTCACCCTTGGTGATATAATTAATCACATTATATGAAAATGAAATAAATATTCTTTTCTTGAATTTTGAAAACCTAAATATGTTGCATCGTTTCTATGGCTATACATCGTTATATGCTTGAAAGAACGGAAATGAATAAAAACACCCTGTATATGTACTTACTTAAGAATTGCAGCTAAGCAATGCTACGAAATGGAATAGCACCGTCAGTAACGCTGATATAAATATCATTTGTGGTATGAAAATGACATTTAAATTAAATTTAGGTAAGTTTAAAAATGTTATTTATCGCCCCACAGGACACAGTACTACTATATTTCTATTTTATCCATCTTTATCCCAATTCTACCAACTGAACAAAAGCCGATGTACACACATGTAATTAAATTAGTACCAGTACATCTGATCTTATCATTTCGGTGTAAGGATAGTACCGGTTTTCAATTATTCGGGTAGGTAGTAACATACCACTTTCAATCATATGTCATATTAATACAGGTGTAAAATTGGTATCATTATATTATCAACCTTTATACCCAAGAATTAAGGTATGGTTTACCTTACACAGGAGACCAATTTTTATAACCCGAAATGATACATTATCACATGATGTTCGGCGAAATGATTAAGAACAGGGACTTTTCATTCCGACTAATTAAATCGACCGAGTTGAACCGGAATACTTTCATCTTATAGGAAATATATCGATCCAAAATAGTGCATTTATAAGAGTTAGTATTCGATTGAGGGTTAAATACCTAAAAAGATTAGTTAACAGCTTAAATTAAAACAAATTAATTAACATGCAATTATTGTAAAAAATACTAAATTACTCCTTTATCGTGTTTAAAACAACTTTTAATAGGTTTTTAAAATAAAAACATGCCCAAATACTTGTGCTTACTTCATGACAACAAAAACACTAAATATATTACGAGTATGACAATGACGCGGTATATGAACGAACATGCAAGACTAAAATAATTTTCTAGGGATATCAGTATTTGTCGGGTTTCGTCACAATTAATTTTTATACTAACATAATTAAGCATGTTTATACGGTAAGCAATCTGGTATTGAGATGCCGAAATGCAAGGACTGGTTTCGCTCATTCAATCCAATTGAAATCAAATTAATATTTCTTGATATCAAACTTTGCACGTAACCACATTATAAAGGTAACTTTTTTAAAGTACCTACTAGACTATACTATTTACGCACAACAAAATGCCTATAGATGCACAATGTTTTAGTGTTTTTTTTTTGTTGGAGATATGTACTTCAATTCAACCAAAATATGCACTTAGATATGCAAAATGAATCCTTGCATTGTAAAGGCACGTTTTACGATATATGTACTCGTACCAGCCTTGATCGTGCCAATGCTATTATCTTTTACTTACTCATAAGACACACGACACACTAGTGTGTCTAGTCACACTACGATTACCAACAACTTATAAACATATGTATTAATGCATAGATCATCCTTATTAAATGTTACCTAGTTAGATGACATAAGTCCGACAAATGTTACATACGTATGTAAATAATACATATCGTGTATTTTGTTTTTTTGTGACTAATATGCAAGACTGAACCATTCTCGGAAAAAGTATTCAGCTATCATTATCTTACTTTGAATATTATTTAATAAGTGATAATGCTCCCTGTTGGGGGTTTGCAACTGATGCACATCTTCGAGGTAGGTAATTGTGATCTCCTAAAAAAGGAGTAACGTAATGAAAAACCGACGGGTTGCGCTGCCGGGAGACAAGGTTTGTTGTGATCAATAAACCTATTTTTGTCGTACACCCGGCAGCACAAGTTATGGGGCTCTGTGTGTTTGCCCGGACGATCCGCGGACGTGCTTTCAACAGAAAACTAACATTTACAAGTTACAACTATATAACATTGAAGCTATGTTCTGGTAATTGTATATATGTCTGTTCTTGTGAATCAGTTATGGATGCCAATTATAATGGATGAATTGAAGATGGTGAAAACGAATCTAAATCTTGAAAATTCTCCCATATCTCATAAAAAATTAATGGCCTATGCATAATTTAGATTTAAATTTTTTACTGATTTTAAAAATCAATTGGATTTAATTATATCTCATGTATTTAGTATTGCTACCAGTTTAGTATTGCTTCTATAATAAACTATATTTCCTTATTCGTTTATTTGGTTATCGTAATCAATAAAAAATTTACTCTTATGATTTAGACGATATTTAGAAGTTTACATGCTCGAGAAATCTTTCTACTGGTAATTATTTGGTATTTTCACTCAATCTAATTCAGCAGTGCTCAATTGCCCAGATGCTCAACTTTGAAGTTTATTCTATCTTGTAAATAGTTCAGTTTGTGTTCATATAGTTTATCATGAAATATTTTCCGGTTTAGAAACCCCACAGGCTCGGCTGCGCTCGGAGGCGCTAATCCACCGGTCAATTTCTCGGACAATGACCGCCCTAACTAAAGTGCCGATAACTGCATCCACAGCTCGCTCCATTTCCCGATATCTTGATCATACCGAGACTAATATATATTCAAATTAGTTCATACTCTCCTTTATACCAGGAAGATTATCGATACGCTGCATGCTTTGGAATTTATCCTTGCCTGTATTAAATTTTAATATAGTCGCATCAAATCCCAACATATTTTGATTAAGATCCATATGATGTAATTTATAAAGCATTTATGGCCAGGTCTTCAATCGCGGTATAATTGGCTATGTGGGTCGACTAAGTTTCATCGCGTTTGGCTTCACCTAAAACTGTTTAAGACTACTTGCGTACGCCATGACAACACCCGACACCTGCCAAGTAATTACGAAACTAACAGCGACGGTTGCCTGGAATTTTTTACAGTAGACGTTTGAACCTAATGCCATTATAGGCAGAGAACGGAACGTAATTTCCTTTATAATATAGAGAAACATATTAAACAAGATAACATGTTTTGACCACCATCAGTTCCCGATATCTTAATTCAACGATAATGACACATAATACACAATTAACTCTCCAATTAGGCAGCAAACAAGTCTTTAGTTATTAAATAAAAGCATTTAATTTCTGTTTTAGCGTAATTCAAGCAAGTTCTAACCAGTTCTCGGCGTACAGTTCGTTATGTTGGGAGCACTTATTGCGAAGTTATTTATCTTAGAGCCACTTGATACAAATCGAGTCTAATGATTTTCAATACAGAGATAATTGTCTCAATTTTGATAGACCTGGACTTGTTTGCATTATTATTAAAGTCTGTAAGCGGTCTCAAGAAAAAGGTGTCGTATTCAGCTTGATCAATCATCCTATAGTGTATCTCGGAGAAGTGACGTTTCGAGTCCATTGGTTCATAGTGCAAAACAGGCATTTGCATAGCAGACACTTTGCATTAGCCCCACTATTGTACTTATAGAAATATGCTATGATTCATCGATGTTGTCATCGTAAGATAAGATCACATTGAATTCACTAAAATACCGTTCGGTTTCGTTGAAATTAGCGTTTAGGTATAAAGTTAACTTTAATCAAATATTTTTATTGAACGCTTTAGACATAGGTACTATAATTATAAGAACGACACAAACAGAACACACTGTCACAAAACAATACCATTTTATATGTACATATCGATGGGTATATATTAATTAACAAGTGATGTTGTTATTTAGCGTACTTGTTTAAACAAACGTGTAACATGCATTATTGTTGCTCGATCAACGGTGCAGTATGTTTATTTTACACAATTTTATCTCTCTTTATTTAATGGTACAATTTACCCATGATAAGAATAGACATTCACGAGGAGGGAGGGGGATAGACACTCCATGTGCAAATTAATTTGAAACGAGTACGAACCTCAAAATTGTTCCAATTTTGCGCAGAAAATTTAGCAGCCTCCACGCTTTCTTTAGCACCCATATTAATGAAGTAGTGATATCACTGAATGATAATTTGGATTCGATGCGTGTGCTCTGAGCGATTCGTGACACTAATATTGCACTACGACTTCTCTCGGGCGAGATTCGAGTTTAATAAGCATTCAAATACCTCTATCTAACGTCGGTGGTGATTCGCAAACTTAAAAATTCACAGCGTCGAATTGTAAATGAGTTGTGTTGCAGCAAGCGAGCACACGGGGCCCGCGAGTGCAGGCGCGGCTTGTAAACAGAGCCAGCTGCTGGCTCGGGCGGGCCCAGTCGCGGCGAGCGCGGCCGTGCCGCCTACTGCCCGTGCTAGCGCGCTCGCTCCGAAAATCCCGGCCCTACGCCTCGCTGCGACCACTAACTGACCGCTGGCACCCACACCCGATTCCTCTAGTATCGCTAAAGAGCCCAGATTGTAAGCTGCGGTGGTGGTCGGCCACAGTCCGACGGGTCACACCGGCGGCTCGATTAAACGTCAGAGCGGACTGGGTCGCGGGCGCCCGAGCGCGAGGCAAGCGTGCGTGGCGACTGGAGCCGAGCAGAGTGCGCACGGCGCGGCGCGCAACGCTCACGGCGCGACGCCGAGACGCAGCGACGCCCAAGCCTAGCGACCGCGACTCAGCCTCCGTATCTCACGACAAACACCTCTCTTTACGCCACACGTATTTTCCCAATCATACAAGCCTAATGACTATCTCTGTGTATTTGAGATTTGAAAATGCCTTTTTTTAAAGACTGCATAAAATAATGTTAATAAATACATATTAGTAAGATCATCAATGAATATTCGGAGCGGTGCGGCGGGGGCGGCGGCATGCGCGCGCACTCTTAGCGAGACAACATTCGATTTTGGTCCATGACTGTTGGATGCTTGCCGTGGGCCGCCGAGTGTTTTAATAGTTCATTCTAGCCTGACACGGAGATTGGGCGGTTATTATTTAATTCGTCGATGCTTCTGCCATCCCTCGAAACCTTAGTTACGCTCCCTTCCCAACATCAAAGCGGGATTGCGGGCATTTTTTTCGCGACTACGGGACGTTATGATTTCCTATGCTCAAAAGTTGGGTGAAATCGTTTGAACCTCGATTGGGAATATCATCTTTCTTTTCACATTACTGAGGACAATTTCATGAATTTCATGATAGATATAAATTAAAATACAAAGGCATATTACGTATAATTTTAGTGTTATAGGGGTTATAGGTACTTATTATACTATTGCATGTTAGGCGCAATAGATAATTAAATTAGGTTAAATTATTTTAAAATGAGGATGCCTCAAAAGTTCTGTATTACTTCAGATACTTAAAAAATAACTGGTCTTAAATTAGCCATAACAGCGTGAGTCTGAGGGATAATATGGCTTTTAGACCAGACTTATACTCTATTTTCACTTCGATTGCAAAAAAAATTATAAAATGAAAAAAAAAATTATCCATGTAATCAAGCAGAGCTAAAATAGTACATTTAGCCCCTAGGGAGAATATGAATACATATTTATGATTTACATACATGACTTACTTAGGTATACATATTTTTTAATAAGACCAATCAAAATACTTTACCATATTAAATTCAATTGGTTGATAGCAAATACAGAACTTTGTATTTGGTATCAACCAATCACAATATAGCTATAAATTTTTTAATCTATTTCACAATCATTTAGATAGTGACTAAATCGTTGGAGCAAAGGCAATGCTTTGAAGCGCTCAATGGAAGATCAGTGGAGCTTATTCGTAGTGTATATTTATTATTCGTATGAGTCAAAGCAGTTAAAAAAATACCGTCAAATTAAACATTGTTCGCCGTGGAACTTATTTTCGAAAACTGTGTCATATTAGACTTATCAAGCAGAGCTAAAATAGTAAATTTAGCCCCTAGGGAGAATATGAAAAGTCTAATATGACACTTCCAGTTTTCGAGCATGAGAAATTAAAAGTGTATTTATTATTTGTACAGATTAATACTTGCATTCATGTATCTATGTAGTTACACGTATTGTAAAGGAAATAAAGTTTGTTCTGGTAATTTGGAATGTAGCCTTTTGGCTGACTATGGGCCTCATAAGAAGGCTCACAGTCTCCTTGCAAGAGCAATGGAGAAGGCTATGCTGGGAATTTCTCTGCATGATCGCATTCCTATGAGGCCCTCCGCAGCAGAACCAAAGTAACCGATATAGCCCTCCGAACCGCTAAACTTAAGTGGCAGTGGGCGGGGCACATAGCATGTAGAACCGATGGCCGTTGGGGCGGAAATGTTCTCGAGTGGCGACCACGTACCGGAAGGCGTAGCGCAGGCAGGCCCCCCACAAGATGGACTGATGACCTGGTAAAGGTCGCAGGAGTCCGCTGGATGCGGGTGGCGGTCATTGTGGAACTTTTTGGGGGAGGCCTATGTCCTACAGTGGACGGCCTTCGACCGATTTGATGATGATAAAGGTTTATTCAGCATAACACCACTACTCGCTCTTTAGGTTTTCTGAGGATTTGCTTTTGAGAATGAGCAAACTTAATTGACAACATTTAAATTTTTTAAGTAGTATGAAATACCATTTCATTTCGTCAACTCATTCACAAGAATCCCATTTTTTTAAATATTTTCATAGCTATTAGTTTTTGAGATATTTACGAAAATGAAATGGATGAATGAGAGACAACCAACGTCTTTATGACGTCACAAGGCTGAATTGTGACAGTCACAACGCACAACAGCAGTACCTCTTTAACTATTAAGTAAATCCGCCTTAATACGCCTTACGCTCTTTTAGAATGAGAAGCTTTTAAAATAGTTTTTTTTTATTTGGATAATTTTCAGCATTTAAAAATGTGGTTATATTAAAAAAGTTATCCTCTTGATGATTAAATCGGAAAAAAGCCCGCTTAAAAAATAAAATGTTGTCAATTTACCTATGGCTCGATGGGGTCAATTCGAGACTTGTGTTATGCATTCCAATTTGATTATAATTTTATTTATATTTTTAACGCACTGGCTTCCTCATGCGCTGAACATACGAGTATCAGAACTATGGGATTGATACCAAATTGAAATTGAAGTGCTAGTTGGCAATGGTCGCCCGGCGCCACGCTACGCTGCGCGTTGGTACAGTCAGCATCATATATATGTATACAATATTGAACCTTGTTCCCCAGTCATTAGTTTCGAAATGTATACATATTTATGATGCTGACTGCACAAAAGCTCTACGCAATGCAGCGCTTGATTTCTTATTGTGATGTGTATTTTAACCCCCGACGCAAAGGAGGGGTGTTTTAAGTTTAACATGTGTATTTGTGTATGTTTGTCTCTCTGTGGCATCGTAGCTCTTAAACGGAAGAACCGATTTCAATGCGGTTTTTTTTATTTCAAAACAGATTTTTCGGTAATGGTTCTTAGACATGTTTTGTCAAAATCGTTAATCCATTTTTTGGGATATTGAACTTTGAAACGAAAATTTCGGGAGGTTTTAAATTTTTGTAAGTTGACAGTTATTGTGAGTAATTCTACATTATTTTCTAAATTCTGTCATTAGTCCCTTTTTTTTCCTCTTTTCTCAACTATCAGTGCTTCCACATGTCTTAATTATTAATGATTACTGTCTTAGATCCCATTTTGGAGGTAAATTGTTTTTGAAGGCTAATATCAAATGTAACCATAGATGATAGGCACACATAGCAAAATAGTTTATGAACGAAAGAGACAAATAGCGACTGAGTTCTGCAAAAAGACCGACGAAACCGAATACAGAACGTGAAGCTCTATTAGAGATAAGTAAAGTACTACTTAAATTTATGAAAATAGAAAACACAAAAAAATAACATCACCGATCATTGAAAACGTCGAGTTAGTTTACCCGCAGCTCAGTTTTATCTCCGTATTGGATGCACAACGGGGTAACTACCCCATTGTGTGGAGTTGGCTGCCACTCAACGTGTGAACCAAACTATTCACTCGTGGTAGGCACAAAGACGGCAGATAAGGCTTGCTCGATCCCTAACATCGTTAAGTTGCATCACTTAGTGTGCACACTGCAAAATAACAAAAGCAAATGTTACGAAGAAAATTAGTATAGTCGACAACAAGTAGATGATCATTTCAGTACCGTGTCACTTTCACTGCTTTGACGCATCCCAACTGTCGCAGTATTATTACGTTAGTGCGACAAAGTACTGAATGATCATCTACATTTGCTGTTGACTGTATAACATTTAAATATAGCGCCAGATGTACGAGTAAGCAATATATTGATTTATTCTTGCGCGATTTTCACATATTATTCATCCAATTTACACATCTGAAACGGCGGGTAATCTCAAAACGTGAATATATTTAATTTCACAGGATTAAGTCCTGTTTACTAATAATTATGTATGTACCTAAGCGATATTTCGCTGTGAAAGATGTTTTGAATAAATTGAATATACACCGCGGGCCCCAATATCCCGATAGATTTTAACCACGTATTTTTGACGACACTGCGAGTAAATAATGTTATATCAACACGGGTCCAATTATTAGTTTTAATTAAACTACTATTTCAGTACAAAATAAATTAAATTAATTGACCGCTTCTTTGTGAACAAGTGTGTTTAAGACAAGAAGTGTCAAGTCAAAAAAGTAGTAGGTGACTACGTCACGCCTTTAGGGTGTTAGACTTGAGGTTTTTCTACTTGTGAATGGTTTAAAAAAAACTATTAAATTATGAGGTTCTGGATCATTTGTTATTTATACCACATTATAAACTCTAATTAGGCCCTAGAATCGTTGATTTAAATCTTTCGGGTTATAGGTGCCTTCGCTGTATAAAGCTGCAAATATCTTATTTTTGAAATCGATTCTTCGCTGTTCGCAGCTTTTATGAGTTAGTTGCCTCTCGACATTTTTAATGTTAGTTCCTTTACTAACGCTAGATGGCGCTTAATTAAAAGGGATTGTATCGGTGATCCAGTCCAGTGGTACGAACATGGAACTGGGTATGTCCTAAAACGTGAAACGTGAACTACGTGAAATAAATTATTTGGAATTTGGAAAACTACGACCAAGACCACCCCAGGATGGGCAGCAGCATCCCTGGAGTGCGGTGGAGATACTGCGATCAATCGCCAATCCGCTTGCCAAGCATGGCGATTATGGCATTTACCCCCCATGAAATTGGGGGAGGCCTGTGTCCAGCAGTGGACGTCCTCCGGCTGATATGGTGGTATCGGTGATTATTCGCAAAATGAGATGGTAAATAAAGTTATAAAATATAAGTATGAATAAAGTTATAAACCAAATCCTAAAGCATAATACTACGAGTGTCACGTTTGGGTTTATTTTACATTGATTGTTATTCTATTTAGTGATGAAAATAAAAGGCAGATCACGCAAAGAGTATACTGTTGTATTCCCAAAAAAAAGCCGCTGCTCTTGTGCTGTCTGTCCGTCTGTCTGTCTGAGGCTTTTCTCTGTGATTATTAGTTCTAGAAATCTGTAATTTGGCATGGATATATAAAGCAATGAATCTGAAAAAGTGGTAAAATAAAATCTTTAAAAAAAATTTTAAGCGTGAGGTACGCGTAAAGTGGGGATTAAATTCCATCCCCCCAACCCTTATCTCCGAGGTTTACCTAGAAAAATATTGAAATTATTACACAACGTTAATAGCTATATGTATATTATAGGAAAATATAATTATACCCCTATCTCGATTATTTATTTATTGTCATCAATAATAATTCTTTTTTTTATTCATTCTTTTCTGAACTACGAGTACGTTTGTACCTATATATTGCTCCGATAGACGGCACTGCATCTAAGGCGTTCAATTTCTCCTAAATTAATGGGGTTGGGACGGGTACACAATCGTTGTATGGAACCCGGTTTTTTTAAATAGTTAATCTTTTGAATCCGATATTTTCATAAAAATATCTAAGTTTTTCGTAATACAGGGGTGATGGTAACTCGCTTATTTCTATCAGGAGGCAATAGAAGAGCTAAAATGCAACAAATTTGACCCCCTATATATAATTATATGAGCGAAAATCATAGACTTTCAAAAGTCTGTTTAGCCTAGTTGGTAGTGTCTTTGCCTCCGAAGCTAGAGGTCCCGGGTTCGATTCCCAGTAAGGGCATTTCTTTCTGTGGTGAGCATAGACATTTGTTCCTGAGACTTGGACGTTTTCTATGTATTTAAATATATATCTATTAAATATATCCTCGTCCAGTACCCATAACACACGCCTTATTGAGCTTACTGTGGGACTAGTTCGATTTGTGTAAAAAATGACCCATAATATTTATTTATTTATTTAAAAAAAAACCTAAAATTCAACCTTAAACTCCAAATGAATAATT
Source organism: Notocelia uddmanniana (assembly GCA_905163555.1). Taxonomy (NCBI): domain Eukaryota; kingdom Metazoa; phylum Arthropoda; class Insecta; order Lepidoptera; family Tortricidae; genus Notocelia; species Notocelia uddmanniana. The sequence continues at coordinate 25,122,060 of LR991058.1, read as the reverse complement.
ATTAACTACTTTTTGAATGGAATTCATTTCAATTTATATTAATAGTGTTATATGTATTCATTTTTATGAATAACCAGTTTTTTTTGTGTTTTTAAAATATATAGTTATTAATATCAATCCAGAACATTGTTTTATTTTCAACTGGGTTCACTTTGGAAATACTAACTGGCTCGCTCAATAGTGGACCGTTAAACTTTTTGCTCATATTACAGGCCCTGTTTAATTCAATTAATTCCCTTATTGGGTTATATCTAATAATCACTAAACCTGTATCTCGATAAATAAGTGCTTCATGTTGCAGTAGCTGAGGCAACAAATTGTAATTCATTAACGATACGAGTATATTGAATATCAGTCACAAAATCTCACTAAAATAATAATTCGTCAGAGCTCATTAAACTGCCATTGATGCATATTATAACAATAAAACTTAGTGTAATTTCATTATCGTGTAATACACCGATGGAATGATTGAATATTTGCACGCTGTTTTATTACTACGTCGTTCAGTTTTACTCGAAATTGGCCGTTATATTGAAATTTTAATAAATGATCGAAATGTGGAGCTTTTGCAATCACGCATACTGAACCTCGATTCGACTCGTTTAAATCACAGTTTGTGACATGGTGACCGATATGGAGAAATTTATAAAAGTGGAAATGTAATGTAACCAAGATTACGATTACGCGTAGGTACTTGTATGTATGTATGTAAGCACTTTATTGTACACAATAACAGTTTAAAACATATACATGTCACACAGGATCAGAGTACAAAGGCGAACTTATCCCTATGAGGGATCTCTTCCAGCTAACCTTTGAGGGATTGAGAGATTTTTAAAAATAATGAGATAGACAAACTTACACCGTGTACAACAACGTTACAATGAGTGAATATAATTTGTAGCTAAACCATAACTAAATAAATACCCATAAATACATATGTAATAAGTAAATATACATATATAATAAATAAAAATACATATACCTATAATAAATACATAAATACAGAATAATTATATTCAAAATTACAATATATAAATAATTATAGTACTCAACCAAATCACAGGTCGTTGGAGAGCCATAATTTCTTCAAATTTTTCTTGAGTGACGCGACTGACTGGGACTTGTAATACCGCAGGGCGGGTTCTGTTATCAAACGAAATTTTTCGATACTAAGCGGAAAAAAATCAAACTGCTATGAAAAGATTAGCAGTGCATGTGGTCATAAAAAGTTGGTACGAGAATTTCCGTTACGCGTTTCTTGATATTGATCAAGATACATATTCATTTATTATTTGCTATTTAACCTGCATATAATTATGTAAAATATTTATCCCTGTTATATGATCGTGTGTGTTTTGTATTATAGTAGCAATGTATAAAATAAATATAGTATTTTCGTTTAAATTTTATTACTTTTACGTGTATACGAAATTTGGCATTGCTTCTTTTAAGTGTCACTGTGTGTTCATAATTAGTTTATCTGTCGCCTTCATGCGTTACATTTATTTATCTCTCTTTCTCGAAGACTTTACCATTATTTCATTTATTTTGTAAATGTTTTTTTGCACAATTATGTGTCATACATTCATAAATTGTAGTTATTTTTAACCCCCCAAAGCAGAACCCAAAAAAATTCAGTGTTAAACATGTGTATCTGTGTATGTGTGTGTCCGTCTGTGGCATTGTAGCTCTAAAACGGGTGAACCGATTTTAATGCGGTTTTTATTTGAAAGAAGGATTTCCAGTGAGTTTTGAGATATTGAACTTTTTCAACTTTTCCAAATTGTCACTTATATGAACTCAAATTGAACCACTTTTCATAACCTAGTTAATAGCATACTGGCTAGTATACTATGCTAATCAATCATCTGCCGGTCATATTCAGTGTTATTTGTAGGTTCTTCTGTAATTGAAGAAAGAGCCGTTTAGGACTATGGGTGAATAATTTAATATCTAATAGATACTTAATAAATAAATATTAGGGGACATTTTTTTACACAAATCGAACTAGTTCCATAGTAAGCTCAATAAAGGCTTGTGTTATGGGTACTAGAAGATGATATATTTAATAGATATATACTTAAATACATAGAAAATATCCAAGTATCAGGAACAAATGTTTCTGCTCACCACAGAAACAAATGCCCTTACCAGGATTCGAAATGATACGAAACTTAATGTTTGCACACATTTCAAATTGTGTATCATCAAAATGGATCATGTTATATTATTTAAAGTAAAATCTCTGTCTTACTCTCTCTTTCTCTCTTAATTCACAGTTTTTAACAGAATTGTATTTCAAAACCCTTTTTTAATAAAGATTAGCATTTCCTTTGCTCGCCTAGTCCTATAAATGCTTGCATCCAGCCTCTTACATCGTCAGTAGGTACTGCAAGTCCCGCTGCCCGTATCGATTTCCGCAAGGCATTTCCCAATGCCCAAATACCCTATCAGCTTCCCTACCTCACTACTTTTCACCTCACGTATATTACATGTTAAGGGCGTTTTATGAGTTTTCGAGTCTGCTTTAAAAGTAATATCGCGATAAGGAGAGGTATTGGCTGTAATAATGTAAAGATTAAAATAATTTCGTTGGTATTTCTATCCTACTATTCTATTAAAATGTTATAAATATGAAAGCGGGGCTGTTTGTCACTGAATCACGCATAAACGGCATACGTACTACTCACGCCTGTATTCCCAAAAGTTTGGTATGGATATATACCTATAATTTTTGAGTTCCGGGCGAAAACGAATCTCTTATAGTATGACTCATGTTGTCCGTCCTTCGGTATGTCACAGCCGATTTACTCGGAGACTATAAGCACTATAATTGTAAAATTTGGTATCAAAGTCGTAAAAAGTGTGTCGTCGTTCATAAATTTAATTAAATACTACAGAAATCCGACTTACTTATCTGAAATTTGATCCTTTCATAAACCCCTAGGCTCGAACCAACAACTATGCGATCCAAATAACATTAGCATGCAGACAACTTCACTTGACTATTGAGATATTTATTGATAAAAATTATAACTGATTTTACATGTCATTTGTACATTTAGATAGGTGTATTATGTCACATTATTACATTGTTTCTGCTTGTTGTTGTTTGTTTTACATTTTTAATGTCTAGTCAATTATAAATCATTAGTCGGCCTCAACGCAAACTCGCTTAAGTTGTAACAAGCTAATTCAGTTAGCAGTTTTTTTAGTTTGCTTGCGAATATTGCGTCACTTGCCGAATCAAGGATGTCCTTTAGAAGGGTGTTGTACAACTTTACACCAATGACACTGATTGACTTCCGAGCCACTATCTGTTAAGTTTAAAATACTGTTTGTTACTTAAAAGCTTAACTTACTTACTAATTACTCTTACCTATACTCAAATCCGCATTTTTTTACGGAACGTCATAAACGGTTGGTTACGAGTAATATGAAGTTTGTAGGGAAATGTGCCTAATGACGTCACAAATTTATATGGTCACACTGCGTCCTTAATTCATGTTTTTCGTTTATTCGAAGTGTTTTCGTTTTTTTATTCGTAACGTAAAAATATATTTTTAGTGTTGTAAAATACCGTATTGTCAGGGACTGTTGACTATGGTTTTCATAAACGAAATATATTTTACTCATTTTTAGATAAAATTTTGTAAACAGATTAGGTATTTTTACCCATTTTATAACCTTTTTAAAAAAATTGCGCTACTGTAGCGGTATATTTTGTTTGGATTTAATATTTCATTTAATTTAAACAAATGACAATAAAAAGTCGAAAGTACAGAAAAGAGGGGAAACTACCTACATTAAAGAAATAAACATACGGGTACGGCGTTTCGACAGCACTCATCGAAGTCTAATCTAATCTTACTACTTTAACCTAATCTTCAGAAAAGTAGAATTAGATTAGAATTCACAAAACATCAGCCTCACCTCAAGTATTCCCAACAGTTAGCTCACGGCCACTATAACATAGCCAGTATCGCATACTGGGAATGGCACGCGGAATTTAATAAAATTCCGGTATGTATAAGAGCATTTATACGTTGAACATTTTAAGAAAAATCTGACGAAATTATTAATTCTAAAATTCTATTACAGTACGCACGATAATAACTGATACTGATTTATAACTTAATTATCATTATTGGCCAGTTGACATGCATTCCATTATACAGATTGATTTTTGTTATCCTGTACTTTTTGATTAGTTTAATATCAGTGACTTTTTAACATCTTTTTATTTATAAATTATTATTAATGTACTTAACATTGATATTTGTATTCCAACAGGCAAAACACAGTGGTACACGTAAGTTACCCATATGATTTGTATGAAAAAAATTCGTGTCATAACGGAAACAATCAAATTGTAGACCTGAAATGAATTGTAGCTGACCAGGCTCGCAGCAAACGCTGTGCACAAACCTGTGGTCGCACCGATTGTGTATTTTTTTTTCCTTTGTGTATTTGTATTTTTTTTTTTGCGACTGTAAAACATTTTTTTTTTTAATTTAATTTATTTAACGATGGTGCTAAAATTTGGTCCTGACCCAAATATGGCACCGGCAGCTGTCATCCCATAGAAACATTTCATATACTTAATCAGATTTTACCCCTTTAACGAATACCGCTACGATTACGGATGGTTTGAAGCAACCTAACCTAAGTAAGTACCTATTATGAACTAGTGGCTCAGTGAGCTGTAATGGACGATTCACAACAAACGGCCGGAGTCAGCGCGCATGCCGCCAGAGTCAAAGGAATTTGAACCCTGCATACAGAGGCTAGACTTCTTATCCAAACGGCAGCGGCAAAGCCGGCGGCAGCCGACCAGCTGCTCGCAACTCAGTCAAATATGAAATCTAACTTTACAAAAAAACGCACTTCACAAAAATAGAACCATAAAATTATCGAATCCGCTCACAAAATTTCTCTACAATCGGTCAAACACATTCAGCGCCGAGAAACCCATTATCGGGTACTCTGTTCGTAGCTGCTACGAGCTACATACGGAGAATACCTGGTTACGGCCTACCAGCGTAGCGCGTAGCACTAAGCGGCAATGTAAAGAAATGCGACCTGTAAAGGAGAACAGCTGGACATCCGGACGTATGAAAGCATTTTTGCCTAAGTTGAAACGGAGACGCTTTGCTTCGGTCTATAACAAGAGCTGCTTGGAGCACTTTCCATCGAGTTGTGCGTGTGTTCACGATCGGTTGCTCACCCACCCTTTAACACCCTCAAAGTGTTACTTTTTGCGCTTCATGTGACTTCTAAACGCACAAAGTTAGAAAGTTATTTAGAAAAATTAGTTTGTTAATAGTCGTGACTAGCTATATTTTTCAAATAATAATATATATACATATATTTTAATATTGATAATGGGAAACAAACAGCAAATAATAATCCATACAAGTAAATACATTTACAATTATACAAAAGCCAAAACTGTTTCGACTAATGAGTATATATCATTATGGTTGCTTGACTTGTTTATACAATTCTTTTCAATTTTACTACTATAATTGTTTTACAATTGTTGAACCGAATATTCGATGAAAAAACTGTATTGGTACTCCATCGGGATTTGTTCTCCTGCAATATTTAATAGCTTTAGACATTAATTAGTATCGAAAATACCGAAGGGTAATTTTTAATACTACTTAATATCTAAAGCGATTTAATATTTTCTCGGCATACCTAAATCGTACAACAGTACCTAAACCCCCTTCAAAAATTTGCTCTCGATAAATAACAACGTAATAATATACGTCAATTGCTCCAAATCCAATCCAATAGCTCTCATGGTATTATAGCATACTGCATAGAAAAAAAATTTTTTTTCGTATGTTCGGCCTACCCCCTTTGGGAATATAGGCGCAAGTTTATGTAATGTATGTTATGCATTAAAAACTGCCACGTTAATTCTCTAACTAAATGCACTAAGCCGCAATAAGTTGTTTTTATTGTAAACAATCCAGCAAGGTGCCAGTCTTGGCACATTTTCAGATACCACTCCTTTTCGAGGAACATGAGAACTTGGCTTTTTTAAGGTTCCGTTCCTCGAAAGGAAAAAACGGAACCCTTGTAGGATCACTTTGTTGTCCGTCCGTCTGTCTGTCTGTCACGATCCTTTTTCTCAGGAATGCGTGGAGGTATCAACCTGGATTTTATATCAAACACTTACATAGGTCTACTGTCCCTTGGAGCTGTGAAAACATTAAAACAATAATCAAAACAGCCGTTTATGCCGCAAATTTTCAACACTCGAAAGGGAATCAAAACCTACAGGGTACTTCCCGTGAACTCAGAATCTTGAAATTTGGTACAAATCAACGTCTTATATCACAGATAAAGGAAAAATTGCGAAGATCGTAAATTTTTAGTCACAACATATAATAAAAATATTTTTACGAAACCCTCGGTGCGCGAGTCCGACTCGTACTTGGCCGGTTTTTTTTCATATTTATGTTTAGTGGGATATGCTTTTTTTCCTGACATAAACAAACACTATGTGTAAAAGTAGGTTCCAACCTTAAATGTACATATTTTCAATATATTTTCATACCACTACCATGTTTTTTTTTCTAAATGTGTATTCTACTGTTTTGTGAACGTAATTGGTATGTATGTATAATGTGTTACAGCTCTCTAGTAGTTACGGTTACTGAGTCATGCCGTAGACAGACGGACGGATGGACATGGCAAAACTATTAGTGTTCCTTGTTTAATACGGAACCCTAAAAATACCAAAGCTATTAAGAAAACGAATAGGATGAACAAAGATTATTTCAAAAAAAACTTTCGAAGTTTAAGGATTGATCTCATGCGTCAAATTTATTGTATTAAAAACTACAAGTATTTTTTTTTTACGGAGCAGTGTCGTTCAACCTTATCGGGTTTATATCGACACAGCGATCGTGGGCAATAGAGATAAAAAACCTACTTAAAACAGCTAATTGTACGACACATTTAAAAAACTAGATACTGTTACAATGGAAGTACTACTCGTAATAATTGCGTTGGGATGTAGTATTAAACCCGACCCGGACCTGGGTATGTCCTAAAACTACGACCAAGACCACCGTGGGATGGGCAGCAGCATCCCTGAAGTGCGGTGGAGATACTGCGATCGCCAACCCGCATGCCAAGCATGGTGATTATGGCATTTACATCCCATTCAATTGGGGGAGGCCTATGTCCAGCAGTGGACGTCCTTGGGCTGATATGGTGGTGGTAGTATTCAATAGCTAAATAACTCCCACTCGAGTAAGAAACCGCCCGTGTCTATGCATCGCAAGGTGTGCAATTGATAAGAATGATAACCCATTACGGCTCAACTTTCTTCTGACTCCAGTGTAAATTACCTCGACTCTTATAACGACTGTACTTGGTCGGAGGTCACTTTACACAAGTTAACTCAGGTGAGGTGTCATTAGGCGTTGTGAATCATGATCATAATAAACTAATACAGGGTGTGGCCTGTAATGGAAGCAAAAAATTAATCAGTACGCTATTGAGTTCTCCAGCAATTTTACTTCCAAATGGTTTCAATTGAAAAAACATTTTTTTACTCTACTAGAGTAATATTAATAACTCTGTATTAACAAGACTCAAAATTGACAATAAAAATCCCAAAAATATTGTTTATACCAAAAGTTCAACTACGATTATGAGACATTACTTGATGCTACATCAAAATCAGCATTAACTGCCGCGCTATAATCTCGTGGTGGCAAGACCCATTACTTGGACTTCATAACTTTAGATCAAAATTTCTCCCAATTGAATAATTTTTTTTTAGACACTGCAGATGCTCTAAGGAATCGTCCTTTTAATTTTTTGCTTCTATTACAGGCCACACCTGTATACAAACCAAAGCCAATTCAAGCCGCAATGACGATTGCTAGGCTGTCATTCACAACGCTTCATACCTCACTTCAGGTGAACCAAGTTAGAACTCCGATTACGCCTTGCTATTCGAATCCCAGCGTCAAGATACACTAGGGGTGCGTAAAGCGAGGTGAAACAAGTTGTTAATAGTATCTGTAGAATCATATTTCCAATGTTAACTCACACTCGTAATAAAAGACCTTGTAGTCAACAGCAGTCATATTAAACAACATTTGCATAGTTGTTTGTTTGTAAATGGGTTCTAGAAAACGGTTAATTAACGCCTCACGATGAGATTTACAATAACAGATTTTACGGGGACGGCGGAAAAATCTGAGGAAAAACACGAAGTAAACGCGGAAAGATCGGGTTTCTCGTACATCGTATGTTATATTAGCCGAATTTAAGAAATGTACTTGGAAAAGCAAATTTTCGTATAATTTCCATTGATTAGTCACACCTATATCCCATTGGAATAAGCATAAACCATAAAATGTCAAATACTACGGTCCTTACACATTTCTTTCGCTTCAATCACATCAATACATCTCGTCGGTTGCGGGGACTGGGCCTTTTTTCAGATTGATTATTTATAGATATCTAATCAATTTTCATTAATAACTTTTACGTCTGCATTATGTAAGAGGTTGCTACCTACGAAACCCTACATTCCGCGTGGGCCAGCGCCCCAACCCGCACTTGGCGGGGTATTTTCTTGCTGTTGTTGGTCTCTTAAAAGAGTTGCCGATGAACAGAAACGTGTACACTAATATTGGCTTAAAGCTAGCTGCATTGAAGCTTCACCAAACGTCATATAAACTTGGAAGAAAGAAAGTTAAGGGAAAAAATTGATTTCATCGTAATGATTGAATGTTTACGGGATAATCTCCTGAACTACTCATCTGATTTTCAAAATGCGTTCACCAGTATTAGAATGTTTTTTTTTTAGTTATACTCGTACAGGAATGTCTTTAATACATACACGGACGGATCCACATGGGCAGCTAGCAACATAAGGCATCATAGAGTGAACATTGATACTCTGCAGCGGTCAATGGCGTTTTAATAACCGTTAATGCGCGCGGAAACACACCATTACGAGTGGAAATTGATCCCGCCACCAGCCGTTCCGAACTGTGCCACCACTTGAAATATTTATACTCCTTGCATTTACCCGGTTGCATACTTGTATGCTTTTCTTCATCGGAACTGCTACCGTCAAATCATTATCAGCCGAAAGACGTCCACTGCTGGACATAGGCCTCCGCCAGAGACTGCCAGAACGATCGGTTATGGGCTGCCTGCATCCAGCACCTTAATAAGGTCATCAGCCCACCTAAAGGGGGGGGGGCCTTCCAGCACTGCGTCGTCCGGTACGTGGACGCCACTTGAGAACTCGCTGGCCCCACTGGCCATCGATTTTCTGGGCAGTGTCGCCCGCCCACTGCCACTTAAGTTTGGCAATTCTTCGGGCTGTGTCGGTTACCTTGGTCCTTCAGCAGATTTCACCATATTTGATTCGATCTTGCAAAGTAACTCTAACCATAGCCCTCTTCATCGCTCTGTTAAATATCAAATGATATTTCGTACAATTTTTTTATTTTTAATCCAGTGGTACGAACATGGATGTCCTAAAACGTGAAACGTGAACTACGTGAAATAAATTATTTGGAATATGGAAAACTACGACCAAGACCACCCCAGGATGGGCAGCAGCATCCCTGGAGTGCGGTGGAGATACTGCGATCAATCGCCAATCCGCTTGCCAAGCGTAGCGATTATGGCATTTACCCCTCATGAAATTGGGGGAGGCCTATGTCCAGCAGTGGACGTCCTTGGGCTGATATGGTGGGGGTCGTGGTGGTATGAGCAGCTGTTTCAAACCACGACCTCTTACCACTCGGCTAAAGTGGACGCCACTTGAGATATTATTCAACCACCAGTAATGTTTTCTGATCAATTTCTGCACTACGAGGGATCAAATTATATTGATTATGTCATGACGAAGCGTCGAAAAAAGAAAGAAAGAGCAACGCATTGCCTCTATTCACCATCTGCAATTTTTTATTTTATTTGGAATTACGTAAATTAGAAAAGCGTTTGGATGTTGACCGCGCAAGACCGATCATTGAGGAGATCCATGGGGAGGCCATTGATCAGCATTGGACGTCTTTCAGCTGATATAATAATGATGATGATTTGGAATGAAATCCAAAATATATGACGAATTAATGATATGACGTAATCTCAAAGTAGGTACTTTTCACGGAAAATGAATGTAGAATTAATTTACTAGCAAAGTGGTTAGGAGCTAAACTCGATAATAATTATGGTTTTTTAACCACGTCGTTGGCAAACAAGCGTGCAGCCCGCCTAGTAAGAGGTCACCGCAGTCTGCGGAGATGCAACTTTAGGGATACCGTATAGCCTTGCAGACCCTTTATAAACTGTCATTTTGAGACATATGACTTATAAGTTTAAATCATGACGTGTTTCTACTTTTAATCTATTTAATAATAATAGCGTTTAGTGTTAGTCGATGTAGATTTGAGTGTTAAAATCAAATTATAAAATTGTGAAAAGAAAGATGGTTATTCCATTGACGAGGCAGTATTTGATGAAGTATGCAGTTTGGGCGTTTTATATCAGAGAGGAAGCTCAGCCAGCACAGTATTTGTTTTCCAATTATGAATGCTAATTTGGCGGCTACTTTATTTTCTGCTATTCACCAATTATAGTCCGTGTATTCAATCGACTGTGCTTTAACCAAAATCGATACCTGCAAAGGTATTCAACCTCAGGTCCGGCCTGTCACTTAAGTTTCTAGAAGAGTACCTAAAAGAAACGACAGTCATCTAAGAATCAATCCAGTAGTTTTATACATACAGTCCATGTTTCAATACCAATCTAATGTTGCAATAATTAAAACTACATGAGGATGAATGATAGGCGTCCGAGACTGTCGCCAGATGACCAGGCCTGGGAGCTCGATAGTTACAGTAATGCGGTTATGATGCCTCTAGTTACTAAAAAGCACTGATGTATACTACAATTGGACAGGCTCGTTAACGAGCAACTTACCGTAAACCACAACAACGTCAATTATCCGATTATATTCTCAACAACCTGACGTCACAATGTTGACACAACCAAATGAATTTTGTTTATACAAATCTGGCTTCAATTAACGTAAACAATACCTATGGAAACCTAATGGAGTAACAAGTTAGCCAGCCTCCCCTAGCGCCACATGTTCCTAGCTTACATGTACTTACATACGAGTAGGTTCTGCTTTATTCTACGCCCTGACATTCTATATTTTCAGTAGTATTTAGACCCTTAATGAACCGTGCAATCGCGTAATTTCGCATGTACTACTAAACCATTTCAGTATAGCAATCGATAACTGAGATAAAATTAATTTGAAACAAAAATATCACGCTATTACGATTGTTGACTTTCCAATGTCATATATGATTATATTGTTTCAAAACCTAATTCATTTGGTTTAGAAATAGTAGAATCAATAAGCCGTGATGCTGAAAATGAGATTTCGCGTCGCTATTAAGGGCAAGTTGACAGAACGGCACCGATGCATCCGTCATAGGCATCGGCGCTTAGGAATGGTGGTATCAGGTGTTCAACAGTCCATACACCTCATTCACAGGGGCTGGTTACCGTGGGGAAAGAAGGGTAAACGTCAAACGATTGGCACTGGAGAGTTGCGCGGCCGCGATGGCACGGGAGCGCGGCGCAGCACACACTAGGGCTGGGCGAGTCGCGGCAGCGTTACGTCAGAGAGGGGCGCGGGGGGCCCCTCACTGCTGCATCCTCTGAGCGCCCATCTTCGCCCGGCTCCGCTGAAAAACGTGACAACTCCGGGATGGGGTTGCCGGTGTACGAAGCATCGGGTACTTTACAGAACTTTCTATATAAATCGTTTGTGAAAAGTCATCCTATCCCGACGAGTATTATAGCCGCCATTTTTGATTTTTTTAACCCCTGACGCCAAAAGAGAGGGGTGTTGTAAGTTTAACGTGTCTATCTGTGTATCTGTATGTATCTGTCTGTGATATCTGTAGCTCCCAAACGGATGAACCGATTAACGTTTAGTTTTTTTTGCGTCATAGATAATTTTATCCCGAGTGTTCTTAGCTATGTTTCATGAAAATCTGTTCAGCTGTTTTTGAGATATTGAGCTTTGAAATAAGAATGTCAGGGGTTTAAGTTGTAGTTATCTTTTTTGTTAGGAGAGTTTACCATTGTTTTGTCCATAGTTAAGAATAGCCTAAAGGCTCCATCCTGCTGCCAACCTTTATGATGATCTCACATTGAAGGATTAATAACTGCTGCATGCGAGCTTTATTGCATCGCAGAGTTTAGGCGTATTTACCTCGATCCAGAAACCCCTCTACTTACAAGATTTACTGCGTCTTGTAAAAATAAGGTATTTCACTGATATAATCAGCATTTTTGTACGAAACGTCAAAAAGTCTCGGTAAGTAACAAATTTGTGAAAATAGTGCCTAATGACGTCACAATTTTCTATAGTCAAATTGCGTCCTTTCTTTATGTTTATGCGTTTTATAATGTTGTATAATAATGTATCGAAATTAATTTTGATTCTCCCACCAGTCATATTATAATGACCTGTCTATGGTATAGACTTACATTTTTTATAAAAAGTTTATTGTTTTAATACTGCTGTCAGTCATCTAATTGACAGATTATAATGCTGGAGTAGAAAAATGTTATAAATTTTATTAAGTTCTGAACAAATAGAGATCATCATCTTTCTCTGAAGAACTGGGCTATTGTCGGTGCTTGATGCAGTTCTCTCCATCTACTCGTACCTGTCCGAGACGAGCTTCTTGACGTCCTAGTACGACGAGATTTACACATTCTTCTTTATCTGGTTCATATAACTTTACCTCGGTCCTCGTTTTCCTCTAACATAGAGATAATAATTTACTGAATTATTATTAACGCAAAAGTTAAAATAAATTAATTATTTTCAAGGAGTTAGGCAGACGTTTGAGGAAGAGGGGCCTTGACCCCCGCTCTGGGTCATGGCTCGTCCAACAGGTCTCAATTGTTGTTCAGCGAGGCAATGCCGCAAGCATTTTGGGGACCTTTGGTTCGAGCATGACGCAGAGCGGGGCGCAGTTTTAACTTATACTTTTTCCTTTCTTTTAGTTACCTAGTTAGTTTAGCGTTTTATTATGTATATTGACCTGTTATTGTGCTTAATAAATCATGTAATATTTAAACACTGTAAATAAACATAGATAAATAAAAAATAAATTTTATCATTTTGGAGTTCCTTACCAAAATGCTAAAAAGGAACCATTATTGTCTGTCTGTTTGTCACATTGCTAAATATCTCGAGAACTACTTATGCTATCGATTTGAAATTTTGAATAGTTATAAAGTAGGCTAACCCAGATGTCTTGAAAATGTTTTATTTTTACTTTCTGTGAATAATTACCGATACAACGGGGGTCAAAAATTCAAAGTCTAGTGACTGTGTCAAGTTACACATTAATTCAATATCAACAGGGGGATCAAAACAATTTTTTTATTGCGCATAAGCGTGTGGGGTACTTATGGATAGGCCTTCAAAAATGACATAGAGGTTTCTAAAAAACTTTTCCATTTAAGTTAACCGGTTGTGAGATATTAGATTTCAAAGTCGTAAAAAGTGTGTCCCCCCCTCTAATTTCCAAATTATGAAGTTTAAAATTCTGAAAAAAATCATCATGATGTACATTCATAAATCCTTTCAACGATTTTTGGTTTGAATAAGATGGGTTTAACGGTTTTTGAGTTATTGCTGAAAATCGGTCTTGCCAAAACAAAAGGGCGTAAGTTTCCTATTAAGATACGACCTTTTGTGATTAAATATATTGTATAGTGGTTATACATGTCGATTGGGAGGTGTCGGTACGGAACCCTTATTGTGCGTGGTCCGACACGCACTTCGCCAGTTTTTTTAAATAAGCGCCTGTCTATAGACACTAATTCAATATGTGAGTTTATGTGCATTGTCTCTGCATAATAAGGCACGTCAGATGTAAGCAGAAACACGGGATGTACAGTTTAAGAACAATACGGTATTTCACTGATAGTCAAATCAGCAACTTTTTACGAAACGTCAAAAACGCTTGGTTAGTATGAAGTTTGTAGGGAAATGTACCTAATGACGAAACAATTTTCTATGGTCAAATTGCGCCCGTATTTTCATGTTTATGTGTTAAAAAATCCTTAAAATTGCATAAATAAGCTAAAGTTTAACTTTTTTCGAGTATTATTCTTATGATTTTTTTAATAGTAACGTAAAAAATATTTATTAGAGTTGTGAAACACCCTCTTTTAGATTAAAACTTGTTATATTTAATGTACCGTTTCAAAACGTATCCCGCTTACTTCGGTTATTTTGATCGTGCACTGGCAACACCTCGGCGACTCGCGACGCCCCCGCCCCTCTCCTAGGACCGTCACATACGATCACTTACTGCAGCAACTCATTACCTTGATGCGATTCCTGATAAACAGACTATAAAGGGATCCCACACATGGGCTAACCATGTGGGAAGAGTTCTACTTACTACTAATTAAAAAAAAGCCACTAGTCTCTATGCTCTTAACGTAACTTATTCACTTTCTAAAGTGAATTCGTTTACCCAAGTGTTGCAGAATGAGGATTATGTTTTTCGAGGGTTTGTGTGCATGTATGTTACAAAATGTATGTATGTCTGTCTGTTTGGAACGCTTTGCAGCTTAAACGCGGCTTGTTGGATTTTAACATATGGAACTACGGTATGGGATTCTTGAAGAAAGGAATGCATACATTTTTAAACGGTCGCGCGCATGTGTCACCCCTGAATTTGTAGGCTGCGGTGACCGCTTCATCAGCTGGGCAGTACGCTTGTTTGCCACCGACGTGGTATAAAAACATACGAGTATCAGTCAGTTATTCGTTAGTTATTTCTTAGTCGTGGAAGTGCAATTACTTATTAGAAAAAGGCAGTAGTTTTTTTTTTACTTAAACGCTGTTTGCACGTATAACATTCGATGAAACAGTTGACGGGTCCGAGTGCTACAGAAATATGATAAAATTCCGATCACGCTAATTCTTAACGATTCTTAATTACGGACGGTTCGAATCAACACAGGTAAAGACGATATTTCTATTTAGTTTAACAGTATTTTCCACTACATGGAAAGACAAACATGCGCTTTGCGTTGGTTTACTAAGCATAGTCCAACCAAGTCCAACATCCTGGGCCCGATTCGTGATTCAAAACGTGACGTCCATGTATATGGTAATGTCTCAGGGATATCCCTACTTTCATTTCTCTGGCATCGTGAATCAGAATGACTCCCTATTCAGACAAATAAAATCAATCACGATCGCGTAGGAATACTTTCGAGGACTAGTTAGAAATGAATTCAAATTCGAAAAATGTAGCTATAAAATCGCCGGGGGAAAAAATATGACAATAACTGACCAATGTTGAAACAGCTCGCTTCATTTATGAGAAACTGGAAGACTGGGACCCGGGTGTGTCCTAAAACTACGGCAAAGACCACCTAGGGATGGACAGCAGCATTCCTGGAGTGCGGTAGAGATAGGGCGATCGCCAACCCGCATGCCAAGCGTGGCGATTATGGCATTTACCCCCTATGAAATTGGGGGAGACCTATGTCCAGCAGTGGACATCCTTCGGCTGTTATAGTGGTGGTGGTGGTAGTATTAAATAGCTAAATAACTCCCACTCGAGTACGGAAACCGCTTGAAGCAGACATTCTGGCCTAGACCGAAACTGAGAGGAATCAAAAGCAAAGCCGAGTTTCTTACGCCGGTTCTTCTCGTGGCAGAGGTATATTTTTCCGAACCGGTGGTAGTTTATTGACGTTCATAGGTGCATGTAATATGCCTAATTTGAAGAATAAACTACTTTTACTTTTTACTTTTAAATTGCCAAGCCAACTCTTGTTTTGCATATCCTTTTTTTTTCAAAAAAAGTTATCTTTTCTAATTGAGAATTACTCGCCAAACTAAACGTTTGATGGCGAGACGCGCTTAGTTATTATAACAAAAGTAACTTAACCTATTTCATTACCAGCTTAATTGCTAATGATTTTAATAAAACCAAATGTTCTTAACCAAATATTTTTTCACATACAACTTTCTGAGAAGGGTAAAAAAAAAGTGGCTGAAAGAGGCTTGACAAGTTTCATGGACATAAGTTCTAACCAAGTGGGATAAAATTTGTTAGGTTAGGTTAGGTCATCCAGGAGCCATTCCTTTAATTTTGTTTTTAATATAAATTTACTAAATAACGGAGTTTGTCTTAATAGACTTATTTGGTTAAAAGTTTTAGGTACTATACATGCTGACACTCTTTGCCCATAATAGTTGTTAGCACTAGGTTGGACAAGTTTTTTTCTCTGACCGACCTTAGATAGGAGCTGCTTGACAAGCTGGATCGCTTGCAAAACATCTGCATTCGATATATATTTGGTCTGCGCAAGTTTGATCATATATCCTACTTTCGTTCAAAACTCGGCTGGCTTCCGATTCGTCGTCGTAGAGATGTGCACGTCCTGAAATTCTTTTGAATGCATTGTTCAATCCTGCTTCCTCTCTTTACCTCACTGAGAGATTCCGCTTTCTGACAGCTAACAGCTGTTATCGCCTTTCGTTCAAATTCTAACGCCTATATCTCTTAGCGTTCCTCTCAATAGGTCGCGTGCATATAGGATACCGTTCACTGTTCGGTCCGTCAAGTTGTGGAATGAGTTACCGGTGTCCGTGAGGCAATCCCAATCTGTAGTGTCCATCAAAGCTACATTGAAAAGATTATGGCTGTCCGACTCCTGACTACTTATTTTCTTTTTTTTAACACGCGTATATGGACCTATTTACTTATGGTTTATATATAAACTTTATTTATTTTCACTCACACACACATTTCTATCTTGAGCTGTAAGTAATAGAGTATTTAATCGTATTTTCTGTTGATGTTATTCAAAATTAATTTGTTAACCGACTTCAAGATTTCAAAGGAGGTTTTTTTTTTTTTATGTTTGTTACTCCATAACTCCGTCATTTCTTAACCGATTTGGAAAATTCTTTTTTTGATTGTAAGTATATATATCCAAGTTGGTCCCGTTTTTGTGATGATGGGATTCATGAGGAATTGAGGGAACTCCTCAAATCTTAAAGGCAAACATGTAGTGATTTTTATGTTTTTATCAACAAGTCGAGCATTTTCATCTAAAAATGTGACATTTGATGAAATGGAACTGCTGATGATGATCAGAACAGAACTCTTCAACGACGAAAAGTTCACGTTTGGCGATTTGTCCTTCTAGCTGTGTTTGTAAGGCAAGATTTATTTCCCGATTATTTTTTGTCACGCTCGAGTTCTAATGATGGGATCCATTAGGAATCGAGGGAACTCCTCAAATGTGAAAGGCACAATTTATTCACTATTTATTTTAGTATTTTCATGAAATAATCAAGCATTTTCATTCAAAAAAGTGACATTTGATGAAGTGGAACTGCTGATGAAGATCAAAACGGAACTCTTCAATGACGCGTAGTTCATGTTTGGCGATTTGTTCTCTTCGTTTTGTTTGACAAGCAAGCTAGGTTTTTAGGACTCATTTTCGTCAAGCTTGAGTTCTGATGGAGGATTCCATGAGGAATTGAGGGTACTTAGTCTTCTACCATTATAAAAAACATACTTATAGCCATTTTTATTTTATTGTATGGAATCTAAGAGTGCACCATCTAAGTATAATAATCTTTTACCGGCCTCCCCCATTGAAGTCGGTATTTTTTTCTTAAAAATTATTTTGTTTTTAATTCGGTTCGATGCATAATTCACCGGTTGTTTATTGTCATCCTCCATTTGTTTTAATTAACTCATTTGCTCAAAGGTTAGCTGGAAGAGATTCCTTCCCCGCTTTTTCTACGTCTACTTTTCGTTTGTTTCTCATTCTGTCGTGTTTTATGTACAATAAAGCATTACATACATACTTACCACCAGTGCCGCTATTCTACCTGTGATTTAAACAGAAGGGTACGTATCCCCACTTTTATGTCTGTATCCTAATATAGATACTTAATCATAAATAGACAAAAAGTACTATTTAATTTTATTATGCTCAACTTGACCACCACAATGCACAACATTATCTCACTCGCCATACAGTATGTCACAAAAGTAGAGTAGAACAATATTAGGGTGACTATGATCTATTACATTATTAATTTCTATAAAATATAGAAAAAGCTAACTGCGAATGTACACATAAATAATAATTTAAATTAATAACTTTAAATTTTGATTTTGACAACGCACAGCCTACCCAAGCAAATGGATATTCCTTATAATTCGTTTTTTTTTAGTCACGTGAGACAACATTTTTAGCTAATAATTAATAATGGACATTGCGGAAGACCAGCGCTGGCTTTAATCAGCAATATGCTGAGCAGTGTCCATTTCGTGACATCAACACTGTTTTTCATTGTTTTTTGTAAATAACTTGCATGTACTCTTTGTGATGTCACGAATAAATAATTGAAGTTTAGTTTTTACTCAGGGTCTAAGTAGGTAACTAGATAAGAAACTAGATTTTAACATATTTTGTTACTATAATATTCTTTTTACATTGTCACAACTGACCCACATGGTCGTAGCATCAAAATGTGAATAGATAAAATATTAAACATGGCAGGGAGCAACTTTCCCGGTCGCATAAACATAGGTATTTTACGAGGGCACAGGGGAGGCGCCCATATTACGACAAAATATAGTGCTTCCTTGACACGGGCTGCGCGTTGAACTATCTAACTAAAATGAAAGGAAAAATCTCCTCGTTTATTTTTAACAAAAACAAGACTACAAGTTTTCAAAATTCACTTCGGTAACCTCAGCGTTCCTGCTTACACAAGAATTTTACACACGAAATTAATAGAAAAACCTCTAGCATCATACGAAAATTAACTCGTTATGAATCTCCAAAGTAACTTAAATTGTCCTTGAATTAACTGACTTAATTATCATGTATAAGGTGTTTGCATGAATTCCACACTGTAAACTTTTGACTGCTATTTTCAGGGTTCTGTAGTTTTCCATTTAAGTGAACCGTTGGTGAGACTATTAGGTATTAAATTAAATTATTAAATACGTTTAACGATTTTTGGTTTGAAGAAGTCGAACAGTTTTTAAGTTATCGCTAAAAACTGCCTTGTCCAAGCAAAAGATGTAAGCGCCGTGAGTTTCCTAAGGAGACATGACCTTTTTCAATTCACAGTATAGGATAGTGGTTTTAAATTAGTACTAGTAGTAGTATGTGCGGAACTCTTCATTGTACGTGGTCCGCCACGCATTTGGTCTCTTTTTTTATGGATTTCTCATCCGTAATCACTTACCGTACTTAAGGCTCATCCTTGGTAAATTACCGTAAAAATGAGTAGTGTTATAAATGTTACAACATATATATATTTTTTTGTTTTATGTCATAATCTGCAGGACAAATACACTTACATTGTTTTCCTGAAAAGCCACATTAATAAAAATAAATTACATACAGGTTTTCTCCCCCATTTTACTCTTGTAAACATTTTACTAACATATTTTGTCATCGGATAAAAAATATGCAATTGAGTCATTATAATTTTAATAAAAATGTTTTATAACTTTGTTTCAAACTTTTTCAAATATTAATCCGTTATGACAAAAAAAACTTGATACATGCTGGTTTTTCACGTTTCAGCGCGCGAGCGCGACGAGCAGCATCTATCGAGCTAACACTATAATCACTAGTGAATAGTGAGAGAACAATAAAAAGTTAAATGACGGTAAAGCCTTAACATAGGCACCATCCGCATTGAATGAGACATAAATAAATAAATAAATATTGGGGGACAATCTTACACAAATCGACCTAGTCCCAAACTAAGCAAAGCTTGTACTATGGGTACTAGACGACGATAAACATACTTATATAGATAAATACATACATAAATACATAGAAAACATCCAAGACTCAAGAACAAATATCCGTGATAAATGCACAAATGCCCTGGCCAGGATTCGAACCCGGGACCTCTAGCTTCAGAGGCAGAGTCACTACCAACTAGGCTAAACAGGCCGTCAACGTCAACTAGGCTAAACATGCTTTGTCGTTACGCATTGTCAGATAATATTCTTGTATCGTTTTCGTATAGTAAGTTTTCTAGTTACCAAAAGTACTTACTAAAGTTTTTTTCTTCAAAAATACTCGGAAAGGGTAATGTTTTGTTTGAAACATGAAGTTGGAACCAGTGTTTGAACTGTTTACTAAATGGCTCAGAAGTAAAGCGATTATTAGGACTGACTTGAGAAACATAGGCAAATTATTATATTAAAGATGTTTGGAAACGAATAAGTATAGCAATAATATTAACAGCTAAACTAGATGGCGCTGCATGATCCCACATATATTGTGATAACTTGATTTCAAAGTTTGCTTAAAATATATGGCACAGTGTAGCGCCATCTAGTCGAGTCATCGAAATAGCTCAAAATATTATTTACTCCAAACATCCAATATAATGTTTTGTCTATGATATGCAACTTATGGACAAACTGGTGATTCAATGTCTGTAAAATAAAAACGTTTTTCTTTATTGGCTTTATTTTTCTTTGAAAAATAAAAACAGAAATTAAACTCTAAATATTAGAAATACAAACCTTCCGGATTCGGCATTATGCAAAGATAAAAATGGAAATAATAAAAACTAAACTTTATAAATGTTAATATTGACTTATCAGTATAAACTATGTAACGTTATTAAAATTATGAGGTAGTTGTTTACAAATAGTCTTTCAATAAATTCTTAGAACTAAGATACATATAATGAAAATGCAGTGTCATCACTGCTCAATATTTTAGCTGGTTTTTCACTGATCATGGGAGTAAACACCTTTGGAAGCAAGCATTTAAATAAACTCCAATCAATATCGTTCAGTACATACTGAACTATAGTGAACTCTAAACCTCTAAACTATATATGGAGTCAGGAACCGTAAGCAGGACCAGGGCCAACACTAACACTTACAAAACCAATATTATAAAAATACATATCAGTTAGTTATTTACGTGTAACACGGTCACTTTTTAGTTCTCTTTATTATGTCTCTCGAGTCAATAGAGGATAGGCAACGACCTCCTGATTCATCTGAATTCACAAGCATCCATAAGTTACGGTGTCTGCTTACCATTATGCAGGCCATAAGCTTGTTTACCACCGTTAGTTATTTAAAAAATAGTAGGTATTCCCCGAATATTCCGTTTTAGTTATATTGTCCTTCCAAATATTAACCCATATGTAACTATCTGGCTAACAAGTGTGTAAAAGAAATAGAAAACATTTAAAAATAAAACAAGAAATACCTTTCGTTAAAATAATGGCAAACATGTACCAAACAAACCCTCTTAACTGTAATCCTTAAGTTATATAAGACCCGTATATTGTAATACTTAGGCTGAGTTGCACCAGCTTACATGGCGCCGGCAGCTGTCATCCCATTGAAACTTGACCAACTTTCCATACAATCAGACTCTAACAAACACCGCTTACGATTACAGACGGTTTGGTACAACCCACCCTTAATGAAGCTTCATTTACGTATACTTAAATAGACAAATTGGAACTACCTTTCGAAATAAACCTATGAACACATAAGACGCCTAGTTTAAATGAAAAAATGATTCTGTTCTGCCAATACTACTGCATTTTAATAGTTTTCTACTCAAAAAAAATGGCCAATGATTAATGATTTGTTACTTTACTGTTACACTTACTTCTAATATTTAGACATTGATGCATATATCATGTAATTTTAGTCTAGTTTAATAGCTTTTTGAACAAGAAACAATACGAGACTGCGCCACGTTGAAATGTACACAGGTATTAGCCAATGTAAATCTGAGCTTATTATACAGTGATTTAATGATGACATGGTTAGAAATTACTACATAGTTATGTATTACAGAAGGGGATTCTTTCAAATTTACATTTTTTTATTTTTCTGCGGGTTGTATGTTACGCCAAAGACGTTAAAGAGTAATCAAAGATGGATTAATGTATGATAGTAAAGCAACGTATAATAATCATTGCAAACTACTTAAAGTATATAACTAGATAGACAGACTTCTCGTGATGTTTCCAGCGTAATTAAGTACCTATACCTATCAAAATGTAACTTATTATTAGGCTTTTGAGCAAACTTAAGTGTAATGTTACTCATGGCGTTAACTACATTTACAAAAAAACTTTGTACTCGTACTTTGATTTTGATAGGTGGTTGTAAATACTTAAATATAAGTTTTTTTATTAAATCTTAAAATTAAAACAAGTTAACTCATCAGACGATCCACGGAACATTAAAATGTAACTAAATATAATTATTGCAACGATGTTAGGTGAACTTTGGCACGTCAATCTACAGTCTATTTTTTAAAGTATCTAATGGTTATTGCAGAAATACCCAAGACTGCACCGTGACATCAGAAACGTAATCACAAATCTTGTTTTCCAAGTTACCAAACGTATCATAATCGTTCAGTCAAAAAATAATTTACATATAGCAATTATGGTCACATTAACATTTTGATTCACACTGATTGAGGGAATGAAATTGTACGGTGTAAGGTGACGGACACAGTGTTAATTTTGTTCATTAAATAAAAATACAAGTCAGAGCACGAAACTCATTTCCTTGTTTTTTTTTATTCTGTGTCGTGTCTTGTCGCTTTTAATTAAGTCTCTTATGTTACCCTGTTTTGTTAAACTAATCACACCATATAATTCATTCATAGCCAGTCCGTAAAATAAAATTTACCATTTTCACTTTTATGATTATTCACCTTCAGTGCTTGGTATAGATTGTAGGTACATAATAAAATCTAAATGCACTTTGATGATTGAATATATATAAAAATTGATACTTTTTAAGTGTAACTATTTCTAAATTTAAGACAAAGATAAATCTAAACATTTTTAACCTGCATTTGCTAAAGACCAAATAAGATGCCGAATTGCATACCTGTATTGTATACCTGATGCTGAATTGTATACTCTATAGATGCCTCATATGCTAAAAATGGTTCCAAGCAAACGAAAAAAATACTAATATTTTCATGGCACAAATTAATAAAGTCTTTAATGTGATACACAATAGCGCTAAAAGCCAAAATTAATATTGAGTTTGTTTAAATATCTTAGCTAACAGTATTGAATCTGGCAATTACAAACCAACTTTAAATTACTTATTTGGTCTAATAGCTAATTAATTTGTATGCTATATAATATAGTAATATTACTTAAAGTTTGTCATTGATAGAATTTAGCAATAAAATTAATAATATTGATAATAATGATTTAAACACACACTTAACTTTGGGTAAATACAATATAGGAAAATTATAATATTGACACTCGAACACATATACTTTGTACTTACGTTACTTATAGGTTTCCATTTTAAAGTCAAATTGTATAGTTACTTATTGATTGACGTTAGCAAGAGCGCAAGATATTATGCATACTTTGATTGTGATTTTGTGATTTTCTATGACCGATGCGCTTTATTTTGCATAAATATTAGGCACCTGAGTATACTGTTTCGCCGAATCGCAGTTTTACAAACAGGAAGTTATTTTGGAATGGATCTCTGTAACCAAGTTTGATTTATTACTTTCATGAAAATTCAAGTTCGTCCATCGTCAATGCAAGTAATTAAAAGAGAATAAAAACGAAACATTATCTAGAGAAGCAATACAAATTGTACAATCAAGCTCATTTTACTGATGAAATAATCACAATTAGGAAACAAAATCAGGTCTCAAATAGCGCACTAAAGTAAAACTTAATGCAATAACAAAATTAAATTAATGTAATGATATTTTGTACTTATCAGTCTTACTTGTACTTTCTGTATTTGTACTTTTGAGGTAGATTGGTTTGTGTATGATATATAAGTCTGTATATTTGTTCTTTTCGGAGTGTTTCTTTTATGTTATGCATTTTGCTAACGGCCTATTGTTTGTAAAGTTAAAGAATCAATGCCGCTAGAATGCCTATTCGTAACTATGTCCATCATGTGTGCTGCGGACTCCCTTCTTGGCTGTCTTGGGAACTGCCTGAACTCTTCGTCTGTTGATCGCTCTTCTTTTCAACCTGAAACATTAAATGTAAATTTAGTACCTACCGTTCCCAGTAGTACCCAGTATTCATAATTATTACCAACCCGTTAATCACCATAAATCATGGCTACATGCGGAATAAAATGTAGTAAGCTATTTAGAGTAACGATAATTACTGTGAAAAACTTGACAACTACTGTTGCTTTTTTATCACTACAAATACATTTTCCCGATTTTGAATCCCTAGTAAATAAACACTACAGGTGAAATCTTAAGAAAATGACCCTTTGTATGTAGTCGTAGCTTGTTAGAATAGACATTACATAATTAAAATGTATACACAAACAAAACAAATGTCTATTCAAACACGTCACAACTACATACAACAGCTCATTTTCTTAAGGTGTCACCTGTATAAGTGTTTATTTATCTATGAGTATTTCTCGGTCCTAACACCCATAGCCTGTCGCCACATAGTGAAATATTTTTTATATTTTTTATTATGGTAAAATGAACCAATACGCACGGAAACTGCTCCATATTGTAAAAATAGAATAGCGACTACTCTATCAGGGACCAGTTTGAAAACCAGCGCTGGGCTGCTAAGCTTGGCACATGCTGAAACTGGGGCCCAATTGCCACACTTCTTGCATTATAATATTTGTATAATACCTAGTCTAGTTAAGTTAATTTCTTTTTTCTTTCACATTGATATTTTATATCTGTTTTCTTAGCTTTATTTGTCTCATTCTTGTATGTGTTCCTTAATGGCAAATAAAGAAATTCTTATTCTTATACGATGCCGCATAAACTTGCTGCATTAAAACCCTTATAATATTCGTATTTTTTGTCGATAATAGTATTGCTCTGGGAATAGAGACATTGCCAGCGGCACACCAGTTATATCGTACCTTTATAGGGCAATCTGCGATGAGATGGTCTTCACTCTTGCAGTTGTGACACCTCTTCGGCTGCGGCCCAATGCTGCACTTAGCGGCTATATGGTTGGCGAACTCTCCGCAATTGTAGCAGCTGGAAAAATAATAATTTCATATTATCATTTCTGAATAATAAAGACTTCAAAATTAAAGTTAAAATATTCTTTATTGAAATAGGCCTAGCAATAAGCACTTTCGAATATAACCCTACTACTCTTATTCATTGCCAGTGATGACATATGGCACTGTAACGTGGTCGCTTACTATGGGCCTCATAAGAAGGCTCAAAGTCACCCAAAGGGCAATGGAGAGAGCTATGTTGGGAGTTTCTCTGCGTGATCGCATCAGGAATGAGGCCATCCGCAGCAGAACCAAAGTGACCGATATAGCCCTCCGAATCGCTAAACTTAAGTGGCAGTGGGCGGGGCACATAGCACGTAGAACCGATGGCCGTTGGGGCGGAAAGGTTCTCGAGTGGCGACCACGTACCGAAAGCCGTAGCGTGGGCAGGCCCCACACGGTGGACTGATGACCTGGTGAAGGTCGCGGGTGTCCGCTGGATGCGGGTGGCGCAGGACCGGTCATTGTGGATGTCTTTGGGGGAGGCCTATGTCCAGCAGTGGACGTCTTTCGGCTGACATGATGATGATGATGATGACTCTTATTCATATATACGTACGTCCATCAAAACCCTTATTAGTTCAAACGTCATAAAAATCGTTGGCATTTATGTTGATCATCCTCTTTTCAGAGTCACATAGCTCCGAAACTATGAGTATACATACTATTTATGTCATACAAGAAAAGACAGTTTTGTAAAAAGTGGATATTGATTAACTGTACGAGTATCATCAACATTTCATTAACAATACAACTGGAAGTATTATTTATGTTGATTATATTTCCCTTAATAACTTAGCGTGGGACATTCTTTATACCCCCTATACAAATCACTCCAGAATCTTAAAAAATTGTACATATGTTTTTGTGTCAGTTTTAGAATCTCTTTTTAACCGATTTCAAAATTTCAAAAGAGGAGGTTATCAATTCGGTTGTATGTTTTTTTTTTTGAAATGTTTGTTAGTCTATAACTCCGTCATTTCTTAACCGATTTGGAAAATTCTTTTTTTGATTGTAAGTATATATATCCAAGTTGGTCCCGTTTATGTCAAAACGCAGTTCTGATGATGGGATCCACAAGGAATTGAGGGAACTCTTCAAATCTTTAAGGCAAACATATAGTGATTATTGTGTTTTTATCAACAAGTCAAGCATTTACATCCAAAAATGTGACATGAGATGAAGTGGAACTGCTGATGATGATCAGAACAGAACTCTTCAACGACGAAAAGTTCTCGTTTGGCAATTTGTCCTTCTAGCTGTGTTTGTTAAGCAAGTTCTATTTTCACGATTGATTTTTGTCATGCTCGAGTTATGATCAT
Source organism: Notocelia uddmanniana (assembly GCA_905163555.1). Lineage (NCBI taxonomy): Eukaryota > Metazoa > Arthropoda > Insecta > Lepidoptera > Tortricidae > Notocelia > Notocelia uddmanniana. Next base: position 25,095,569 of record LR991058.1, on the reverse strand, counting down.
GGGATCCATTAGGAATCGAGGGAACTCCTCAAATGTGAAAGGTACACAAATAGATTTTAGTATTTTCATGAACTTATCAAGCATTTTCATTCATAAAAGTGACATTTGATGAAGTGGAACTGCTGATGATGATCAGAACGGAACTCTTCAACGACGCGTAGTTCACGTTTGGCGATTTGTTCTCTTCGTTTTGTTTGTCAAGCAAGTAAGGTTTTTCCATGATTCCATGAGGAATTGAGGGTACTTAGTCTTCTACAATTATAAACATACTTATAGCCATTTTTATTTTATTGTATGGAATCTAAGAGTGCACCATCTAAATATAATAATCTTTCACTGGCCTCCCCCATTAAAGTCGGTCTTTTTTTCTTAAAAATTATTAAATTAACAAATTCTGCTGATTAACTACTTATTTGTGCCTTATATTTAACTATTTATTTACACTTTATTTCAACTTAATTTCACAAGCTCACAAGTTCAAAGACCGGACTCAATGCCATTCTCTACCATTCAACTGGTCTAATTTAAAATAAAAACAATATTTCGAAGATTTCGTAACTCTGAAGGGCGAGGTTATCTGATGCTAACTACGCCTGTGCCCTGATATAGGACATGTTGTGGGTTTCAATGACAGAGTGTCGTGTTTGCGTTCAACTTGACTTTATCAACTTTTATCTTATAACCCTTGAAGAAGTGGGAAACGAAATCAAAAAGATACCTCTTTGTCGGTTATTAATAACTAGTTATTGGTATATGCAATTGAAATTCAACTGACAATGCGTTACGACACGATTTGCTCCTGCAGTGCCGGATATGTGTGATGCAGGATTACCCTCGATTCACTTGTGAACTTGATTGAATTTTGGGAAACTTTACAAGATGTAACAGAGACGATTTTAACATGTAGCTACACCCACTGGGTAAAATTGTCTTGATTCTCCCTGTATTGCATAACATCCATATGTACACATTCAATTTATGGCTTATGAATAAATGAAATAAATTGTATTACTCTAAAACTATTATTTTTTTATACCACTTCGGTGGCAAACAAGCGTATGAGTATGACCCACCTGATGGTAAGCGATCACCGCAGCCTATTATTTTGATGCGAAATGCACGAACCAACTGTATCACTATATTGACATCTAACGCATGATTATGCAAAAAGTTTGGAATAATAAAAGACTAGGTATACTTTCTTCCCTTGGGTGTCGTAAGAGTCGACTATGGGAACCAGGTTGAAGTGTGTTGCGGGCGATGGGCTAGCAATCTGTCACTGCAATTTCACATTTGCTCCATCTATAAACCTACGATTGCTAAACGTGGCACTGAAATTAATTTCGTGTGCTCTGCTTACCACTTTTAGGAATATAGACGTGAGTTTATGTTATGTTATATTTTATTTTCATAAGACTGTTTAAAACAGATTTTGTCAGTCGAAGTGACTCATGATAAGGTTAAATTGCAATTACAAGAGATTTTTCTAGTACCACATTCACTGAGGAACAAACGTCGCTCGGGAGACTCGTGTCGCCAGTGACATTAGACGACTTCAAAAGTAAAAGACCAGATTCTGATCAGATTAGGGAACGACTTATCGACTTATCTAAGGACTGATTATCACATTTATAATTCTTGACTATATTATTGTTTCTCCGATTAGAGTCTATATACATATGATTGCCAACATTATCTCCGTAGGAAAAAAAAAACAAGTTGAGTCTTTATCTTCCTTTTTGTTCCTTAGCCTACTCAAACAGTGCATTATTAAACGATATAACCAAGGTAGAATACCTTCACTATATCTAAAATATGATATGAGGAAATGGAAGAGTTACATTTCGTTGGTCGTGCGTGAAAGTCATAAGCGTGTCTCTTATACGGGGGGCGTGGTTTACTAAACCGAAGCATCCCCTTAACACGTCGAATTTCCTGTCACGAGATGTTATCAGAAATGTGGGTGAATTGCATAAAAAAACATGCCAGCAAATAAATAGTCCTCCTACTTAAATATACTGTAAAAAATACGGTTTAGAGTAGCATGGATTTCCAGATATGTTTTCACTTCGTTCTACTCATATTTCAGTAGGTTTTATAGTATAAAATTGATACCTTTATAAAAAACTGATTGTTGTTCACATATTAAATGCATGCATGATTTATGTAACGCAGGGTAAACAAAATACATAACATTCCTAACTTTGTTTAAAACAGCTCGGATCAAAAAATATTTTGGGTTCATTAAGGACAAATTGAAATATCTAGAATATTGTTTAACAGGTTTCTAGAACGAACATACTATATCAAAATCTTTTTTAAAGTACAGGTAAATATATTTAGTTCTTTTCTCAGTTTCGTAATTCTATATTTATCGTAAATATTAATGCATCCATAACAGTTTTATGTCTGGCTATTAGTAGTTTACTACCAACACAATCGATTTTTGCATTTTTTCTGAGACGTGTATGACGTTACACAAACATTAGCTGCAATTATTTCCTTTGTATAACATTTTACTGAATATTCCTATCCACAATAGGATATTCCTATCCTATTGCGTTATGTTTTTTTTGCTATCCACCCATGTTAAACGAAGTCACGTGATTTCGTTTGCCTTCGCTGACAACACAGTTCTCGGATCATTCGTCCTCCAGTGAAACCCTTAAAAAATTTAGGGCCACTATACTATGCGCTAATTTTCCTTATCTAGCAAAGTTACCGTATTTTTCTGAACCGTTTCTTGGAGAGTGGCCGGCGGTGCGAGCCCTGGCAGTCCACAGACGAGGGCCCGGAGACTCGCGTGGCCTCCAGTCCCTTATCGGACTCCTTGCACTCGAATTCAACGGCCTCCTCATCCCCCAATGACCGGAAACCTGGCATCTGGATGACGCTCTGGAATCAAGTTAGTATTAACTAGTTAACTAACGAGTTGACAACAGGCACGTTTTATCCCCAGTCACACGTCCCGGATGCTTTAACCACAATAATAATCATGACTGTAATGAAATACATCTATAAAATTTTAGAATAGAATGTTCATTGTTGAACTAGTGAAAAAGTGATAACAAAAATTATGTATAATTCAATACCAAAGCAAACTATTATGTGAAGATGTCTAATTTCTAGTTTTATTTTTTGTTCGAAGCCTTACATCTCAACCGCATTGCAAAGTGTCGCGCGTTAACACACATATAAGAACGAGCTATGAAATAGCTTACTAATCTAAAACTCAAAATCAAAATAATTTATTTGTAGATTATAAACATATGCCTATCTATATGGCTGGTCAAAAACATATAATTATTTACTATGTCTTGCCATAAGGCATACAAATATTTAAAGTCAAGATGTAGCATGCTTCCGATAAAGATAAAAAAAAAATGAAATGCGTGCTGTTACTGTTACAGTTCACAATCTGTCAAGTATTCCTTTAGTCCTTCCTTTGTGTTTAATTAAGATTTCAAATCAATTTAATCGTATTCCCGTTGGAATTTTAAATTAGAGGACACGATTCTAATAAGACTGTTTCGAATACATATTTCGTAACACCAACCACGTTGCGTGCTGTTATCATTTATGAGAAAAATCAACGCTATATCGGTCCTCAATAACCGAGTCATAACCTAATATAAATTTTACCGCTCCGGCGTTCGAAGTACAAGTTTAGTAGCATGAATGTATAGAAAAAACATCCGGCCTTGATAAGCCGAACAAACAAACAAGCACACTATCAGGTCAACCGCTAGATACGCACTATTTGTGAATGGATTTATTTTACTATTCGGAGGTTCTTGAGACCGTTGAAGTTACTTGACGTTGGGAGGAAATTCAATGGTTTACATTGATATACAGGAGAAAAACGAACAAATTCGAACGACTTAGTGAGTTTTTTTTTACTTATTTGGTTGAGAATATAAAGTTATTATTATTATAAGTTGGACAGATGTACGCTTTTGATACACGTTTTCTCTTGTCACGATTAAAAGAACTCCATATTAAAGGTTCAAAAACATTCTTACTAGCTCAACAACCTTACACGTAAACATGAACGTTACTTTTACAACGTAAGTAATCAGTGTATTGATAAACTGTCATAGTAACTCTATTACACGATATACATATTAACTACTAGCTGGTGCCCGCTACTTCGTCTGCGCAGGTTATTCTGATGTATAAGATATATTATTGTAAAGTTTCATTAAAATCCATTCAGTAGTTTTTACGTGAAAGAGTAACAAACATCCATCCATACTTACAAACTTTCGGGTTTATAATATTAGAAGGATTTCAAGTATTAGAGCTGTACGGACATTTAGTGACATCTTCACGTCATTGGCATTCAAAAGGTACACACCTGATGGACAAAGACATCCTGACCGCCATCGTCAGGGGTAATAAACCCCCAGCCTTTAGCCACGTTGAACCACTTGCAGCGCCCGCGCCTCGTCACGCCTGTCACCCCCGCGCCGCCGCCCGCGCTCGCGCCCGGCCCCGCTACATTTCCGACACCTGCAATTAAAAAAAAACATACAATATACGCGCAAAGGCCGTAGCAGGATAAGGGAAGAAAAAATGCCCTTTTATGATTAAGAGCTGATTTTTTTTCTACAGTTACTTTCATTTAGTAGTACTATTGTGCCAAGTTTTGTTGATAAATTCCTAGTGGTTCAAGCGAGAAAAAATAAAATCCGATTTAACTTGTATTTTGTACTGCAATAAATACTTTACTTTTAGAAGCGTTTTTGTTTCTTGTTACATTGAATTGAAATTAATGCGTTTAAATTTTATGTCACATTTTATACTACAGTTAGTACGTACTAATAAACATACTTCTAGAACGGTTAATTTCATTTTAAAATGCCATTTTTCTAATTATTTGCCGGAAACGGTTTAAAATATATTGAAAATAGGAAAGACCTGCATTAAATGTACGAAGCTATCAGGCCGTCCCGGCCAATTAATTCAATACTAAACCCAAATTTAGTGGAGTTGTTAACGTTGAGTAGACGGTTCCCTCTTTATAAATGCATAGCAGGACGACTTCACCACTCGGAAATCTATTAGCAATAAATAAGGGTTGGCGTTTGTTTACCGGACTAAGAAAGGGTATACAATTCCCTTTATCGGGCTCCTATACAAAAAATAACGTGGGAACCGAACTACAGAATAGCCTTTTTACATGCTTGTATGGTTATTGATCTCAAAGACTTTATAAGACGGATAGTTCACATGACATTGTTAATGTACGAGTAGGTAGGCGCTTCAATTAATTTAATAACTTAAACATGACTAATCGGGGCTTTACGCAACTTCCGCATTGTATCGAAAAAGATGTGACTAAGAATGAAGCATTCGGAAATAAGTAGCGTTAAAATGTGAGTAAGCGCTACCAGAAATAGTAACGGAATCCAAGCTGTTAAAATACACAATCTGTACATTTTGGAGCTACTACTACACGTCAACTAAATGTGAAGTTTATCGGTAGCTTTGCTAAAGTGGTAACACGTTTTCAAGTGACGGTGCGTACATTATTTTGGGCTGCGGTAGAACGGCGCAGCACACGTGGCGACGGCGGGGACTCAAGGAATGCCTGGTATTTAGGTTGCGTTTCTGGTACCTCTTCATTCATTGCCGTAACACTGCACCTAGTAGGCATCCGAGCGCCGCCCGCTCCCCGCGCCTCTCCAGCCCGAATGAGGAAAGTAATAACGACTTATGAGGCTCCTTCACTGTTCTATTTTTCTACATTTCGGTGGCAGAGATATTCCACGTTTTTTGTAGTCACGTAAGGCTACCAGATAGGATGCTTCTAATTTAACCGCTGTTTGAGAAACTAGCTCTCCTTACCCAGAATTCATATCTTTCAGGAAATAAATCGTGTTTTTTCGTACAAGTAAAGGCCTAAATATTATCTTAAAATATTAGTTGATTAAAAATAGAAAACGTTTAATTAGTAAAAGTGTTCGCCAGACTAACGAACGTATGTAGCTTGACGTTGCCGGTGTGTAGTACAGTACCGGCGTACCGATGGCGTAAACAGATGCATTTCTAGTTTGGGCGGATTCCAATCGTCAAGCCGCTTCTCTGAAACGCATGCAAATGTCAATACGATGGCTTTTTATAATAAGACACGTAAGGTAATTAATGATTTTCGTTCAGTCCAACCCACAATACGTTATTTCACTGATAGTCAAATCAGCAACTTTTTACGAAACGTCAAAAACGCTCGGGTAATATGAAGTTTGTAGGGAAATGAGCCTAATGACGTCACAATTTTCTATTGTCAAACTGCGTCTTTTCTTCGTGTTTATGTATTTAAAAATCTTTAAAATTGCATAAATAAGCTGGAGTTCGTTTTTTTTCGAGTATTTTTGCATGATTTATTTATTGGTGACATAAAATAGTTTTTATTGGATGGCCTATTTGTTCAACAAGAGAGCAAAGTAATTTTTTGCTGCGAGTGTTGATGTTGAGTCTCGAGCAAGCGAATGATTATAATTGAGTCACGAGCGTAGCGAGTAATTCAAAATTAGAATCTTGAGCGTAGCGAGGGACTCAAAGACACGAGATGCAAATATCTTTGCTCTCGTGTGATACATACAACTTTTCACCTCAGCGGCGAGAACATATAACGCAAAGGAATAGTAATAGAGAGAATGAAGTTACTTAACCTACAATATGAAAAATTAAAAAGTTAGTTTTTTTCACGCTCGCAGCAAAATTGCATTTTGCTCACTGGTTTCAAGCCGGAAAAGTCGTTAACATGCTCGCAGTAAAATTGCATTTTGCTCACTGGTTTCACGCAACAAAACCGCCATTTTTGTGCCGCTGAGGTGAAAAATTTTTACACCACACCTTGCCAAAAACCGCGTTTTTCTGCACGCTGCGCGTCCGGAAAAACCCACTTTTTGGCCAAGTGGTGACGTAAAATTGTGTACAAAACACGGGTCGTAAAACAGAAAGCACTCTCTCGCATATTTATGACATTCTCATCTCATCTCAAACATCTGAGATATCGGCCTTTCTTTGTTTAGCAACCCTTGTATCGTAAATAGCTATTTAGTGTTGTGGAATACCCTATTCTGTGTGTAGATATTCATCCTAAAGTATTCAATGTTTATTTTAACAAGCACGATAATTATTACTTAATAATAATAATAATAATAATAATATTGGGGGACAATCTTACACAAATCTACCTAGTCCCAAACTAAGCAAAGCTTGTACTATGGGTACTAGACGACGATATACATACTTATATAGATAAATACATACTTAAATACATAGAAAACATCCAAGACCCAAGAACAAATATCCGTGAAAAATGCACAAATAAATGCCCTGGCCGGGATTCGAACCCGGGACCTCCAGCTTCGGAGGCAGAGTCACTACCCACTAGGCTAAACAGGTCGTCAAAATAATAATAAAAATAAAATAATAATTAAAATAATAATAGGTAATTAAGTACCTAATATGAAATCAGTGATTTGGCCCACGGATTCGTCCGTGTTAACACCATACAAACTTCCATGTCTGAGACAATCTTCCTTTTGACAAACACCTGTAGATTTTGACTTGCAAAAGTGCCATTGTAACCTGTTTTTTTGGGTTCCATAGTAAACAAGGAACCCGTATAGTTTCGCCATGTCCGTCCGTCCGTCCCTCCGTCCGTCTGTCCACAGTTTAGCTCAGTAGCCGTTACTACTAGAAAGCTGTAATTTGGTATGAGAGTACATATTAATGACGTCGACAAAACAGTACACTCATACTCATAGTCATACTCTTTATTCATAATATTATCAATATTACATGTCACATATAAAAGGTTACATTAATATATAACATCCATAATTTTAAATACAATCTCATAGTTCGAAACAGTATTTATTGTCTTTAATTATTAATATTAGATATAGCCTTATTGATATCAGAACTATATTTGCCGTTATAATAAGGTTTAGAAAAAAAATAGGGCACCTCACCTGCATATAAAGGGGGGATACATTTTTTTTGAAACAGCTAAGTAGACATTACTAGTTAACGAGTAGTAGCCGAACTTATGAAATGTACTCGATAAAAAACTTTCGTAGGCACAACTTAGTTGTGTTGTTATGTTAGTTATGTCAAATATAGAGTAAATATAAGTTTTCGACTTTTTACATCCGCATTATATCACGGGTGGACGGCTACGGAACCCTACATTGTGCGTGGTCCGACACGCGCTCGGCCGCTTTTTGTTTATTAATTTACATATTTAAAAATCAAGGTTACATAAACAAATTGTAACTTATTTGCCAAACTATAAAATAACAGTTTGTTACCAGAAAACATGTATCTACCCTCAATTACACTGCTTAAGGTAAAGTACACAGACCAAGTGGTCTGTGCTTTGGTAACGTATCCATAAATAAATAAAATATAAGAGTACAGTTTTTTTTAACAAATGGATTCAGCCCCATAGTAAGCTCAATAAGGCTTGCGTTATGAGTACTAGACTACGATATATTTAATACATATATACTTAAATAAATATAAAACATCCAAGTCTCAGGAACAAATGTACTTGCTCACTACAAAAACAAATGCCGTTACACGGATTCGAACCCGGGGCCTGCAACTTCGTAGGCATTGGCACTACCAACTAGGCTAAACAAGCCGGCAGACAGGGATTTATATTTATGTATTTGAAAGGTTTATATTTATGTATTGTCTACTCCATTGGGACGGACACTTGGGACTTGCAGAATAAATTTCATTCACAAACATGTAAACAGGCTTGGATGATGACTTCTGAGACAAAAAATATCCCGATTTAAATTCAGGGAAATAGTTCAATGTCAAGGTTAATTTAAAACGAATATAGCCGTCATCATATCGTCTCTCTCGCTCGCTACTGTAAGCTAGATATGCAGTGCTCGTCGCCAGCACGGATACAGGATACTTGCAAAAATTTACATGAAAATAAGTTTTTTGTTCGGGAGTATGCCAATTTAAAATAAGTAAATTACATTGCAGATTAATGTACTCTCTTTTTTTTTCGAAATAACGGTCGAAATATTACAGTTTAGTAGTAGAAGTAGTACCGTATTTTAGGTAGAAAGCTCCTTAATTTGAATATTTTTTTCATCATCATTATCATCATCATCATAAATTTAGGAACCTTGCTCTTGTCGGTGGAGTAACCGCCATTCCGTTCTTCTTCGTGCTAGATCTTTGAGCTCCTGATAAGACTTAACATTAACCTTCTCCTTAGCTTGATCCATAAACGCAAGTCTCGGTCTTCCCCTGCCTCTTCTTCCCTCTATTTTGCCTTCCATTTATTTTATATATTATTTTCACATAGTATTTATTTCTTCTCTTGGATAACCACTTAAAGCGTTCTTTGGAAGACACGGTAAGCCGTTAATCCCGTCTATAACAGCAGTCGTTAAGTCAAGTTGGAGGCCTTCGGGTGGTATGAGAACTTCTATAGTAGTCGGCGGCAAAAAAGTAAATCCTGACACCTGTCATTCCCATACAGCTTATAACCTAAAAGTCACTTTGAGGTTATAAACTGTATGGGAATGACAGGTGTCAGGATTGACTTCTTAACCGCCGACCACTATAACAGTCAAGTTGCCCAGTTGCCCACTCACATGACAAGTCTAATCCCAATAAGGTATAGTTTCCCCCTAGGATAGAAGGATAGATGGCAGACTCGCTTCCGTAACAACTAGTGCCTACGTCAATTCTTGGGATCAGGTAGCGAACCACAGGTATCATTCAGGATGCAACTGTACTGGGAACCGCGCGGAGGATACGCCTTAAATTTTTTTCACCATTTTGCAGTAACAAACATTGAAACATCTAAACATACAAGCTTCCACATTCGTAATAAATAGCCATGGGAAATAGCCTACAAATCGACACTACGTGGGTTAAGTCGCCACTACAAAACTCATGACAATTTAAAATGCATTCGAATGTTCGCATATTGAGATATATGAGTTTATTTAATTTCCAGCAATAAAAGGGCCCGCTCGTAATGGCCATTAAATTAATTACTTCATCAAGGCAACTATAGGACACAGAAGGCATAGAAACTTTTCTAGTTTTTGATTTGGTTGTTTAGTGGTGTCATAGTATTGGTCCCCCCCCCCCCTATTTCTTTTAAACATATTACGCATAGGTGTTAAGATTTTCCAAAACTGTAGATACTAAAGAGAATCGTTTTCAGGTTATTGAGGTTTGATGACTCAAAATAAGGGTATATACATATACAGGTCGGACCCTGTAGTAAAATAAATAAATAAATATTGGGGGACAATCTTACACAAATCGACCTAGTCCCAAACCAAGCAAAGCTTGTAGTATGGGTACTAGACGACGATAGACATACATATAGATAAATACATAGGAAACATCCAAGACTCAGGAACAATATTCGTGGTAAATGAACAAATAATTTGTGGTAAATGAATAAAAAATAATCGGGATTCGCACCCGAGACCTCCGGCTTCTTAGGCAGGGTAACTATCTACTAAGCCACAGTTGTCGTCGCCACAACAGAACAGGAGAAAATATTTAAATGGACGCTTTGATAGAGCATCTCCAGAGTAACTCCCTGTGTCCAAATATTTTATTTATTTATTTTTTCATATTGGAGAAATTTGTATATATAGTTAGAACATACAAGTAATGGATCTTGACACCACGAGATTATAGCACGCCTGTCAATGCAGTTTTTGAAGTAGTAGGTATTAAGTTATGAGTCATAAAAGTTTTTGAATTATTTCTTTTTATAATATGTATCTGGTATTTTGAACTTTTTTCTGTGTTTTTGAAATAAATATGCCCACCCAGTATATGATGTGAAAATTATATAATTCGATACTTAACTTTTTCTTACTCGGTCCTCTCCCTATAGACATAGACATAGACATTATTTATTGGTAATAACACATTACAGGTGAAAAGGTAAAGGTAGGCAGTAGGTAGGTATATCACCTATATGTATAATCGGGGACCAAACAGGTTCACCAATCTCCGAGTTTACTTTAATCACATAAAGTTTCAAAAAGTGACGAACATTTTCATCCCGCGACTGTACATGAAATAGTAGAATGACCAAAACGCATATACAATTTTCTAATAAGAAACGTACGCCTGGAATTTCAATTTGGTTTCGTTGTGTTTCGCACTACCGTTTTGACGCGTCAGTGGTATGGGTGCACACAAAACTATACGCGTCTCTGCTGGGCCCAGGCCTCCCGTATGCCTGGCATTTTAATTTGGTTTAATTGTATTTCGTATACCGTTTTGACACGTCAGTTGGTGCATGAAAAAGCAGTTACATCCCTCTGCTGGACGCAGGCCTTCTCTCATAGATGAGAAGATACGGGCCCATAGTTCACGTACACCTTTAAATTTCTTTGCAGATGTATGCAGATTTCCTCAAGCTGTTGACTTTACCGAAAAGCTAACGGTAAATATCAAATGAAGTTCCGAAAAACTCATTGGTGACTAGCTGGGACTCGAACCTATCACCGCCGCTTGGCAGCCGCATGATAGAATCACTAGCCTACCATAGCTTTACTTACTTCTGGCAGTCAAATTGCCCACTCACTTGACAAGGCGGTCGAAGTTGCACCACGTCCTTAGGGAGTACCTACCGTTGCACACGTGACCCCTTTTTTTATTTTATTTGGGGAAATGCCTTTACGCATCCCGTCTAGCCGGGGAACTAGGACAGGTATGACGGCCTCCCGGGAAACGCCCGGACTACCGTCTAAAACCACCAGGGTATGCCCATCACACAGCATTAGTGGCGGTGACACGGGATCGCCAAGGCACACAACCGCGAACACCGCCTGCTGCGACAGCCGAAGCTGCCCCCTCTCGATAGAGGCTTGCGCCCCCCACCCGACGGCAAGCGTGCAGGGCGACACCACACACTTGCCGACCAAAGGACCTCCACGCCAGGAGAGAGTGAAAAACACACACGTGACCCCTGGGTGGAGCTAAAAGTGTAACAAAACTGGCAACCGTCTTATCTTATCTTATCTTAATTATATGAGGGCCCTTGCGGATGCACTTCGACCCAATGGGATCTTTTGTGCAATTGCCCCCTCCTATATAGTTACTCCAAGCTGCTCTCCAACATTTCCACAAACCGGATGATGGAGCTCAGCGGGAGTACTCTGAATTCCTTTGGTTCTGGATAGCCATTACCAAAGTCATTCATTCTTTGTCTGGCAAGGGCGTGACATTCACACAATAAGTGTTCCATTGTCTCGTCATCCTCGCCACACATTCTACAGTCTATGTTGTCTGATAGTCCCATCTTGGTCAAGAGATCCTTGACCCCGAAGTGACCTGTAAACACCCCAGTTATAATTCTAAGTTGCTTTCTGCTGAATTTCCAAAGCTTCTTGGTCCAGCTTGGGTCCACTCCTTCGATGAAGAGCTTTGAGTGCCTTAAACCCGCCTCAATCCTCCACTCCTGTTGGTGTTTGGCTTTGGCGTAATCCTTTAAGGCCGATGTTATGGTTCTCTGCGAGAGTCCCACAAACGGTTCTGGACCTACAAAATGGCCTGTAGATCCCATTCTTGCCAGTTCATCTGCTTTTTCGTTGCCGATGAACCCCTCGTGCCCTGGTATCCATACTAGTTGCACTTTGTTATGCCTTCCAAGCTTATTCAAAGCTTGTACGCCATTGTAAACTAGTCTAGAGTCCACTCTCGGCGCTGTAAGCGCCTTGAGGGCTGCTTGACTGTCACTGAGTATATAGATAGTCTCTCCTTTGGTTCGTCTGTCTATATTCTCCTGTGCACAGGCAACTATGGCATATGTCTCCGCCTGGAAGACAGTCGCGAATTGCCCCATGCTTACACTACTTTTATAGTCTTTTGCATAGATGCCTGCTCCCGTACCGGATCCCATTTTTGATCCATCCGTGTACCAGATATTGTCTTCACCACCAGTATCTAGTGATTCCAGACCTTCAGCCCACTCTGCCCTCGAGGGAACCTTTATATTGAAGTTCCTGTGGAACACAAACTTGGGTTGCATTTTGTCGCACCCCATGTTTGTTATTCTGTCTAAGAAACTGTCCGTTTCCATGTTTGTGTGTTTCGTCTTCGGCTTGCTATCGCTCCACAGCCCAAGAAGCCTCAGTCTGTAGAGGGATTTGCGCGCTTCCGACTTAATCACTATATGAAGCGGCGGTAGGTCCAGTAGTACTTCTAGCGCCGCCGTTGGCGTGGTTCGAAACGCCCCTGTTATAGCCATGCATACTGTTCGTTGCACCTTTATTAGGTCATTTCTGCATGTGCTCTTTAAAGTCCTTGGCCACCATACCAGGCTTCCGTACAGTAGAATGGGCCTCACCATAAACTGGCAACCGTACTGTCTTTTCGATGATTTGACGGTTCGAAAAATAAATGCCATACGATTAACCTAACATAAGCAGAACTTTTTTAACCGACTTCAAAAAGTTGGAGGTTCTCAATTCGTCGGAATATTTTATTTTTATTTGTATGTTCACCGATTACTCGGAGACTAGTGGACCGATTTCAAAAATTCTTTTTTTGTTTGAAAGGGTGTGTTTTCTAGTTAGTCCCATTGTCACCAAGTCTGGATTTGATGACGGAATCTTGGAAAAATCGAAGGAACTCCTCAAATTATATAGCAGGAGGATGGGGTCTGGCAAAGTTTGGAGTCGGTGTTTTTTTGTTAAAAATTTACTTGTGAAATTAAATTGAAGTTTGAAATGTTACTTAATGTTGAATTGTTTATTTTAAGCCTTGAGACGTTGACAAGACCCTGAATTTTTGTCTTGTTTCGCTAACTAGTAGTAGCTCGATATACCATGCTCTTCGCCAGGGTACGTTCCTTTATAATATAAATCAGAAAACTGATGATTATAATAAGAAAACCTACTACATGTATAATCACAGACCAACGGTTAAGTGGTCAGTGTGTATAATAAATATCCTTTTCATCGGCCTCGGCGTCGGTTGTCGGCCCGTTTAGCGTATGTAGTTGGTAGTGTCACCGCCTCCGAAGCTTGAGGTCCCGAGTTCTAATCCCGGTAAGGGCATTTGTTTCTGTGCTGAGCACAGATATTTGCTCCTGAGACTTGGATGTTTCCTATGTATTTAAGTATATGTCTATATGGTCGTCTATTACCCATAACACAAGCCTTATTTAGCTTACTATGGCACTAGTTCGATTTGCGTAAAAAATCCCCTAATATTTATATTTATTATTTATATAAAACAGCAAACTTCGTAGTATGATCACCTAAGTTAAAAAAAATTGGCAGGGAGCGGTACACGAGCGAGGTTAAGCAACAACGTGGGCACAGGTCAGTTGTTGGATGGGTGACCGTTTTGAGTGATTACTAACTGAGCGATCCCTTGCTTTGGAAGGCACGCTAAGCAGTTGATCCCGGCTGCTGTCTACGACAGCAATCGTTAAGCCAAATTAGAGGCCTTCGAGCGTCTTGACAACTTCTAACAGTCAAGTTGCCCACTCACTTGATAGGGGGGGCAGAAGTTGCACCACATCCGTAGGGAGTAAGTACCCACCGTTAAAATAACACATAAAAAATACATAGACCATAGATAGAAAATTACGTAGATGGATTTTCAAACGAAACTTCACTTTTTTATCGAGCCGAATTTTTCAAATCGTGGTTTAGAACCAAGAAACTATTTCATTATATGAAGAATGTTAACATTTTTGTTTCGCTTTGCCAAAGTGAAGCCAATTTATGTCTAATGCCGCCCGACTTCATGAAGATAAATTTCAAATTTACGCTGTATTTCATTACATTGCTTATCGCTAGCTGAGCGCGCGCTCATTCCACGCCCGAAGTCAACACACTCAGGAATTTGAATGCAACCAAATGTTTTTATGCATATGTAACATCTGATTACATTCTTTCAACCAGTGCCTATGAATGTGTTAGTTACAATACTTCCACGAAAAATGTGTGGTTGAGTCTTTTAATTAAATTAGTACTTATAAGAGTGAAGGTACTTTTCATAGAATTTTCATTACATATGTACAGAAAATTCTTCATAAAACCATTTCATGAAAAAATTAGGTCATCTTACAACAAACGTTGAGTCGGTGTTTTTTACTCAACCTCTACAATCATTGCCTCTCTTGATCTGTATTAGAAATACACATGAACTTTTCAAAAAAAAAATTTTACCACGTCGGTGGCAAATAAGCGTAGGGCCCGCCTGATGGCAAGAGGTCACCGCAGCCTATGGTCGCCTGCAACTCCAGGGGTGTCAGATGCGCATTGCCGACCCTTTAAAACATTATACACTCGTTTCTTGCAGAATCCCATACTGTAGTCCTCAGCAGGGAGCTCTTTCCACAACCGGAGCGTCCGTTGGAGGAAGTTCCTCTGAAACCGTACCGTACGCGACCATTAAGGTGTGAGCATGAATGCCCAGCCGACGGCGAGCAGTGCAATGAGACCTTAAAAAAGCGGCCGTGGGCATCAAGAGTGAGTATTTTACTAATAAAAACAGTGGAAATTAAATAAAATTAAAGGATACAGGGACCCTTCGTGCGTGATTCTGACTCGCAATTGACCGGTTTTGCCAAGATTTTTAAAATAGACCATTCAATTGATTCGGTTTGTATTAATGCCAGAATGTTTTTCTTTAAATATTTAAACTAATATTTATCTATAATTTTACTTTTTAGTGTGGGTATCAAGTTATAGATTTCCCTATGTTACCACATCTATAGAATGATTACTAGAGAGTGGACCAACATTTTAATTGATAATAAACTTTAAAACCGGAACCAGATCACACCGTCGCTGTAGCCAAAATTCTAAGGAAGACCGATCTATCTTAGTCATCAATATGACTAAGATTTAAAAAAATATGTGAAAAACTTCTTAAAGGCCTTGTCTTCGCGGCTGGTCCAAACAACTGGCGACCCCAGAGCTGGTGCTTACCTCTCGCAACGCATCTCCATAGCGATTCAGAGAGGTAATGCCGCCAGTGTACTCGTAATGGGGTCCATGCCGCAGTCTGACCTGCTTGAGGCGGTGTTCTTTTTTTTGTAATACACTTAGCCATTAGGTATAGGGTATAGTATAGGTAGTATTTTTAGGTTGTGTTTTTATTTGTATTGTTTTATTAGTATTATAATTTCATATCGTACTATGTATATTTAATTAAGTTCGTTGTATTTATCAAAGGATTAACATTATTAAATTAAAACTGAATATATATATATATATATATATATAATATTGTAAATTTTCGTGGATTTTATTAGTATCGCATCAAAAAAATCCAGAACTAAGTTTCACCGTCATCTTATTTCTGTGCACCTTTGCAGGCACTATTTATAGAACGTGGAGTTAATCCTCTGTTATTTGAGGAGGAGGGATACAGAACCCCGCGCACATTGTAGATTTTATTTTTATACGGTCATATTGCACTTTGACCCAGGGACTTACTGGCGCATACTGGTGCTTTACTGGTGATAACGATTGACGTCATAGAAAATACTAACACTTTTAACTCTTGTTCAAGGTTTCCTGATTTGTCGATGCGGAGTCGGTACGAATCAGAATACCCCAGCATGGCTAGCCAAGACGGCGCGCGAGCTATCTCACGCGCGACACAGACTATCCATCTCTTTCAGTGTGTTCCAATTAGAAAGATACGCATAGTCTATCTCGCGCGTGACATAGCTCGCGCGCCGTCGTGTGCTGCAGAGAAGACATCAAATAGTAATACCGGAGCGAAATGGTTATATAATGAACTAGCCGTTTCCCGCGACTTCATCCGCGTCTTCTCTCCTATTGGTCGCAGCGTGATGTTATATAGCCTAAAGCCTTCTTCGATAAATGGACTATCCAACACAAAAATATTTTTTCAATTCAAACCAGTAGTTACTGAGATTAGCGCGTTCAAACAAACAAACAAACTCTTCAGCTTTATAATATTAGTATAGATAAGAGAGAGGGATACATATATAATTTGCTGTCCGTATTATAGTCCCGCTTTTCTTTATTTCACTCAGTGTCATGTCCACGTCATGTCAAATAGTTTGAGGCCACCCAAATCAAAAAGTTTGATTATGGTAAGTCGCCAGACGTTTAAGACCAGTTGCCAATTTAGCTGCGTAAGAGCTTTTAAATGTCCCTCCTGGTGGAACTCGTATACTTAGTATCTCTATAGAAGTCCTTACCCAGAGCGGTACGATTTGAGAAAACTGTTAGCTGTAAGTGTCAACCGATACGAATGCACTACCTATAAGTGAAAAACTTAAGAAAATGACCTGTTGTATATAGTTGTGACGTGTTCGAATAGGCGTTTGTTTTGTTTGTGTTGCACAATGTCACATCAGTAATTTAATTTATTTATTTCATAAAGCCACATCAATTGACACAATATCAACTGTGCTGCCAGCTGCGTAGCAGTTTGTTGGCAGCAACGTCAGTAAGCTAACATCAAAGAATAAAATACCATAGCGATCCCACCCCGCCAAGTCAGGAAGTTGCCTGAGGCGGTATCGGTACGCGGTATATTTTTATTGACGTGAGCTAACTGACGTCGCACAGATTTTCTTACTTGACAATATATTACTTTTACGCACGCACTAGTACCTAATATCATGCGTGGATGCGGGGCAATACTGCATTCGTATCGTCCCGCTAGCCCATCCCATCCTAATCAGGGTCAGCCTAGCTAACCATGCTAGCTAGTATACTAACTTATACCGTCAAGTTATATGGCCGAAATGTACCAAAACGTCACTTAAAACGTGACGGTATAAGCTATCGTACTACGAGGCCAAATCAGTCCGGATCCGGCCAGATTTAAAATCATACCGGAATGCAATCCAATAGGGACAGTAGCCAGAAGGCAGGAAGCTCTAATTTAAATGTAGGTGCGCATTGCGCAGTAAAGAAGCGGCATAGGCTCGACTGGCACTTGACACTGACAGCTGACAGCTATTTGCACGGCTAGCACAAGACGGCACGCGAGCTATCTCGCGAGACTATCAGTTTCTTTCTAATTGGTACACACAAAAAGGGAAGGATAGTCTATGTTGCGCGTGAGATAGTTCACGCGACGTCTTGTGCAAGCCATGCTGATATCGTACCTACCGCCACCGCATCGACAAGTCAGGCAGTTGCCTAATGTCGTTGCCTGTACTAAATACCTACTTACTTCATGTAAGTAAAACTTGTGCAGCCTATTTTTTTATACCACGTCGGTGGCAAACTAGCGTACGGCCCGCCTGATGGTAAGCGGTCACCGCAGCCTATGGACGCCTGCAACTCAAGAGGTGTTCAATGCGCGTTGCCGACCCTTTAAAAATCTATACACTCCTACCTCTAAATTTGTTTTCCCTTTCTCAAAAATATAAATTTAATCTCGAAGTGACAGATAAGGACAGAGAAATTTTGCGGCTACTTAACTAAAATAAGTTTGATAGACGTTTATGAAAAAGGTGAATTGGTTAAAATATTCAAATCGAGAAATCGAGAACTGCCTTAAGTTTCAAGAGCAGGATTGTTTTTTGAATATCTTATAATTTTTCTAATATTTTTGTGTCATTCTCAAGCACAAAGGTACCGTTTTATGTATTTATATTATTTTTATTTAGTTTAAATAGCACCATCAGTTACAAAATATGATAGAGACTTAAGTAATAACTAATAATACAAAGCCAATTACAGAAACTTACAGACAGAGCTATTGGCGGCGTCAATAAAATGGTTTTTCTTTACCGACGTAGTTAGAAAGTCGTCTTCACTGATATCCATAAAATGAAACTTATTGCCTGCGATTGACACATTTTTTTAACCTTTTCACCGCCATTGACTTGACATATATTATAAATTCACTACATTTAGTAGATGGAGGAGCGTTCGTGGCTCAGCGGCGCCCGCGTACCGCGTGCGGTATGCGAGGTTAAGCAATGTCGGGCGAGGTCAGTCCTTGGATGGGTGACCGCTTTGAGTGGTTACTAACTGAGCGCTTCCATGATTTGGAAGGCACGTTAAGCAGTTGATCCCGGTTGCTGTCTGTCTGTCTGTCTGTCCGGGCGGCTTGAGAACCTCTAACAGTCATGTTGCCCACTCACTTGACAAGCCTAATCCCAATATGGTCTAGTTTCCCCCTCGGGTTGGAAGGTCAGATGGCAGTCGCTTCCGTAAAAACCAGTGCCTACGCCAATTCTTGGGATTAGGTAGCGGACCCCAGGCATCCTTCAGGATGCAACTGTACTGGGAATAACGCTAGGAGGATGATGATGACTACATTTAGTGCCCCACACGCCAAGACTTCATATCAGGTCGATGGAAAGAAACCGACGTCCTATCAAGTCAGCTATAACTTGGAATCTACTGTAGCGGTGAAACATAACATTACGCGAATTGCAAAGGTACACTGGAGTTCAAAGCTGGCTTTAACAACTGAGATTTTAAATACTGCTCGTTGAGGTATGTATGTATACACTTAAGTAATATATACACGTTGCGATATTTATACCATTTCGATTATTATTTATGGCTAAAAATAAATGTCAACGTACAGGCGGACATAATACCTGAAGCATTTTCTATCAATCAACTATCAGGCCTACGGACACGTTAAAATAGCCCGTGGGATTTAAACCGTCGTTGTTACAAAGCTAGTGAACTGTGTAATTAGAGGTAGATCGGGTCGTAGGGCATAGAGCATAAATGTTGAATGAAAATAACAAGAATTGTATATTGATTTTTTTTGGAGGTATCTTTGACTCATCGTCATCATATACGACATAGGCCTCCCCTAAAGAGTGCCAGAATGACCGTTCCTGCGCCACCCGCATCCAGCGGACTCCCGCGACCTTTACCAGGTCATCAGTCCACCTTTCGGGGGGCCTACCCACGCTGCGCCTTCCAGTACGTGGTCGCCACTCGAGAACCTTTCCACCCCAACGCCCATGGATTCTACAAATTTTGACTAGCATTTATTACTGATCGAAGACTAGCACGGATTGTACTCGTAAGCACGGTCTTGGTTAGGGCCGGCGCACACTAAAGGACACGTTAAAACCCACGTGTACAAAGTTTAATTAACAGTGGTCCAATTAAAATTTTGTATATTAAATAATTTAACCACTTCCGCCGTGGTTCTCCCTGTGGGCTCTAGCTTAGTCACTTGTTCACGGAATTTCAAAGTTATGACGAATTATTTGTGACCGTTAAAAACCTATCGGTGACTGCGCGAACTTTGAACTAGGATTTCACAATCAATCATCAAAGTACGTGCTTACTTGACTACGTCATCAAATTACGGGGAAAATTTTGGCGAAATTAGTATGATAGTGCACAAATTATACAGGTTGTTTGGTTACAGGATGCAAAGACTTTCAGGGATGATAGAGGTGGTCATTTTGGATATTTTAGACACAACTTGCTTTAGTACAGTCTTGCTTTTATACTAAAGCAAGTTGTGTCTAAAATATCTAAAATGACCTCCTCTATCATCTCTGAAAGTCTTTGCTCCTTGTTACCAAACACCCTGTAGTCTTAATAACATTACATTTTCTCCCGTAAAGTACGAGTATGAAGTAGGGTATTGATACACCTATACGATAAACGATTGCACTAACGCCTAGACAGAGTCGTGTACACATTTTTGTAGTCACTCGTCGCTACGGGTTACCCGTGCGATAGCAGCGTCCCGTCAAAGGTCACAACAGAAAATATTTTCGGCTTCCGTCAACTGTACGGCGTGCTGTCCACACGTGTGTGACCAAACCAATACATGACGTTATTAGTTTTATCAAACATATAGTAAATATAAGTTTGTGAGCTTTTAAATCCTGAAAATGTAACAGGTGAGCAACTACGGAACCCTACCTTGCGCGTGAACTGACACGCACTTGGCCGGTTTTTTTAAATAATACTGGTAGGGATAAAGTTTACTTAATTATATGGGACTACTTAGACTGCATGGATGAGAAAGGTGACATCCAGAGCTGACGCAGGGTAGAGTGCATGGTCCGGTGTTGGTAGCCCGGGCATAGAATACGGCTACGGTACCCCCCTGCCTATCGTAAAAGGCGACTAAAAAGGGGTCCATAGGGTCGAAGACAGCCGCAGTTGGGGGCTGCAATCGTCATGAAAACAGATGGTGGCCCACAGAGGTGTGACCCAAGGGCTGCACTAGTGCGTTCCGAAGGAGATCCCAGAGCCGTCCGAAATGAGTTGACGTGGACCATCGGGGGGTTTTAGTCAGTGTGAATCGTCAGTTGTGTGGTGCAGAATCAATGACTGCACCCTGATCGTGATCAGGGGGTCAGGGGGAACAATAATTAATTGTGTTCACTTGATCTCTAACAAGTAAGGCTCGAAATGTATTGTTTAAATTACAAGCTGATTTATAAAATAAAATAAAAACCTGAAAATTAAGACCAATCCAAGCAAATAATAGCGTCTGGTTGACGTAACTGGTGACCAGAGAGCTGGCGACTTCATGACTGACTCGGTATAATGCCTCAAGGTTCTGTTTTAGATTTAAGTTGGTTTTAATTTCATTTATATTTGAATGATGAAACTATACATAGGATTTAGTCGCGTGTACAATATATTTATATATTCTACACGCGACTAAGTTCGATTTATATAGTTTCATTCAATGTGTAACAGTCGCGGAAACTGGAGACAATATTAATTTATATTATTTTGGTTAAGTATTCTTGTAAATATTTTCTTTCTACAAAAATAATCTCTGTCGCGATTGCTGGTCTTCATCGTCTTTATTTCACCACATGGTACTTTTGGAGAAACAATGCAGTTAGTTATGCCCTTATGCCTATAAAATTGTAGGAGTTCCCTCGATTTCTCGAGGATCCCGTGGTCAAATCCCGACTTGATGACAATATGTACAGGTTTTGGCCTGGAATAGGAGCAAACAAATTAAGAGACGCTTCCTTAGAGCTTATGCAGTTATCTCTTGTGTCTAAAAAATATATCTTTTTTCAATTGGGAGAAATTTCAATTCAAAGTTATCTTGGCACCACGAGATTATAGAGAGGCAGTCAATGCTGATTTTGAGG
Source organism: Notocelia uddmanniana (assembly GCA_905163555.1). Lineage (NCBI taxonomy): Eukaryota > Metazoa > Arthropoda > Insecta > Lepidoptera > Tortricidae > Notocelia > Notocelia uddmanniana. The sequence goes on along the minus strand of LR991058.1, from coordinate 25,073,482 downwards.
TAGCATCTATGTAGTTATGATACATTATCGTTGTTACATTTTTAGTCTTTTTATAATAAATATTTAGTTATAATTATCACTCCAGTTGAATAAAAAAGCTTACAAGAAAGCTTGAAAAAAAACACATTTTTTTATTTGGAACCATTTGGAAAAAAAATGCTGGAGAGTTCAATAGTGTACAGTTTAATTTTTTGCTCTTATTACAGGCCATAGGCCACATACAGGATATATATTATATATACCGTCGAACTGAAAACCTTCTCCATTTTAGGAAGTCTGTTAAAAATGTGACCTCCTATATAAAAAGTTACCCCAAACCATATTCAAGTCAGTTAAACGACAACTCGTGACATGCTGATTTTGTGATACGAGGGCTGCCTTTTAAGTTCTGTCGTTTGCAAGCCTCCCGAGATTGCATAAAAAAGAACTAGTGTCATCTTAAAATATTTGAATTTAGAATTCGAAAACAAAAGAATGACTCGAAATTGGCCCAACCGTTTTAGTACAGCGTTCGTTCAAAGTCAAGTCAGTTGTGAAAATGGAAATTTCGAAGGAAAATTTACGTGCGATAATTTTTACAACTTCAAAAGGGGCTTAACGCGACTTCAGTGCTTCGAAGAGTTGACTGCGGTTTTCAATGATAAAGCACCATGACTTCGAACTGTAGAACGCTGGTATTTAGAATTTCAACGTGGTTGCTCTAGTCTTGGTGATAGACATCGTGAAGGTCGACCAAAAACAGCCGTAACCCAGGAGAAAACATTGATGTTGTACGGCAACTGATCGTCGAAGATCGCCATGCGACATACCGTGAGATAGAAGCTTCCTTAAGTATTTCAGGGACCAGTGTTCACAGTATTTTGCATGATCCCTTAGGCGTAAAAAAGTTGATCTCACGCTGGATACCACATTTACTCAGTGAAGACCAAAAAACGGCTCGCGTTCGATGGTGTCGCAAAACTCTGCGGCAATTCAACCGAGGAAACTCGAAACATGTTTACGACATTATCAGTGGTGACGAATCTTGGATGTATGCCTACGATTCCGATTCTAAACAGAAGTCGACTTTTTGGGTGTTCCAAGATGAGCCAAAACCGACCAAAGTAATACGCTCACGGAGCACTTCGAAAAAAATGGTCGCCACGTTTGTGGCGAAAAGTGGCCACGTTGCCACCATCGTGCTCGACGATCGTAAGAAGGTTAATGCTGACTGGTATACCACTGTCTGTTTACCAGAAGTCATCGGCGAGTTTCGAAAAAATAACCCAAGACGTCGTATAAGACTGCACCACGATAATGCGAGCTCGCACACCGCCCGGCAAACAATTGCGTTTTTAAAAGAGCAAAACGTCGAAATTCTGGAACACCCGCCGTACAGTCCAGACTTAAGCCCTAACGATTTTTTTACTTTTCCAAAAATCAAGCAACGAATTCGTGGTCAACGGTATCAGACGCCTGAAGAAGCGGTTGAGGCATACAAAACGGCCATTTTGGAGACCCCGACTTCGGACTGGAATAAGTGTTTCGAAAATTGGTTCGATCGAATGAAAAAGTGTATTACATACCACGGTGAATACTTTGAAAAACAATAAATATCATTTAACACTTAAATTCTCTTTAGTTTTTTCAAACGACTCAACTTAAAAGACAGCACTCGTATCACATCGGGTAACGTCTGCATAGTGCAGAGCACCAAGTGACAGCGACTTGATTGCCTGCTTGTTAGGATACTACGAATATGTTATAACTATAAGTAACTTGTTCTTTTATCATTTGTTTGCATGCATTTTTGTGAATCCATAACCCGTCTTGAAATTCAATTTGTATTCTCAAACCCCTAAAGCCGCAATGATATTTTGTTAACCCGTTATCTGAACTGACTCCCACGATACAGGCTCAGCCTAGTGTGGGGGTGACTGTTACACTGTGTTATTAGCGCTAAATGTTAATTTGGTAAATAAATAACTTTTACTTACTTTTTTACTTTTACTTAGACATTTTTGTATTCGAAATGCGTAAAGTCTGAATGTTTTTTACGACTGGGTTTGCATAATGAGTCCTAAAACCTCGGTAAAGGCAAATATTTGTTTTCGAATTTTGGATGTTTTCGATGTATTTATTTACATATTTATTTCAATTTGAGTGTAAGATTGTTCACATAAAAATATTTAAAATTTCATTCATTGGGTCGGCCTATCGCCGGCTGTCGTTAACCGTCACGATTACAGCCCCCGGCCATTTCAAAGAATACCCAATATGAATGCACATCGTCACGTGCGTCTTAAGTGGTTGATAAACGGTTAATATTTTAGTAAACAAAACACATTTCTATCAATGTGGCACGCATGCCCTGCAAGTAAATGACCTAAAACGTCCTGCCATTCACTAGTTTTTGTTGTTATCAATCGTGGGCATGGAATTCAAACGTGAATCATCGGTAAGTGGCGCCTGGCAGGTCTTAGGCGGGTGCGAGCGAGACAGCAACACGTACCACTATTCGTATTTAATTGACTGGTTACGTACTCGGACCTCGGCGTAGCGTAGGGACGTAAACAAGACTAATCGACTTTCAAAAATCCGATAGGAGTCAAGTTTGTAATGTGAAATATCACATGCCCAATAATACTCATCATCATCATGTCAGCCGAAAGACGTCCACTGCTGGACAAAGGCCTCCCCTAAAGACTTCCACAATGACCAGTCCTGCGCCACCCGCATCCAGCGGAAACCCGCGGCCCTTACCAGGTCATCAGTCCACCGTGTAGGGGGCCTGCCCACGCTACGCCTTCCGGTACGTGGTCGCCACTCGAGAACCTTTCCGCCCCAACGGCCATCGGTTCTATGTGCTATGTGTCCCGCCCACTGCCACTTAAGTTTAGCGATTCGAAGGGCTATATTGTTCAACTTGGTTCTGCTGCGGATAACTTCATTCCTGATGCGATCACGCAGAGATACTCCCAGCATAGCCATCTCCATTGCACTTTGGGTGACTTTGAGCCAATAATAAATACTACTTAGTCATATGTCTTAAGAAATCTGGGCGAGGTATCCATAAAACGGTCTGTCTGTACTCGTATTATATGGAATTTCTTACCTAGACACCAAATTTTGATCATTGGATAGGTCACTGAAAAACGTGTCAGCTGTTTGTTTTTACAGGAACGAGTACCTATAAGCCCGGGTTGCACCAACTTACGATTACAGGCCGATCAAAGTTAATCCTTTGCATGCCGTCATATGATATTTATTTCATCATATTTGAATGAAATGATCACTCAGACGCCAGGGTATCAAAAATTGATGTAACGTTTAAACCAATAAAAACAAAAACAATACAAAATTGATTTTTTTCATGATCAAAGTACACCTTCACTTCGACTTTTTTAGTGGTTGTTGCCGTGGTGGGCACGTCGACTCACGACCACTTTATAGGATCTTGGCGTTCAAAGGGTAAAATATGGCGCCGGGAATTGTCATCTCACAGAAACTTGTCAAAAATACAGTCAGATTTTAACAAACACCGCTTACCGGACGGTTTGGTACAACCCATCTTAATTATATTGTAACATTATACTGTAGTAATTATTACAAGTATGTTACAAATTCGAAATGTAAAAGTTGCGTTATAACGACCGGGGGTGTTATTCACAAAAAGACTCGCTCTCACCTCTCACCCGTTTTATATGGACCCTGACAAAATTTCACGAATGACATTTGACAGTTTCCATATTAAAGCCAGTGAGGGTGAGGTGTGAGGTGACAGGTGAGGACGTATCGGTTTGTGAATAAGAGGGCTATAGTCTTACTAATATGTGATTGAATCATACTAATTAGTATAGAGGTAGCTTCAACACTGCATGGACCAATGACTATTTATTAGTCATCGCAGGCGTATTAATACTTATGGCATTATAAGACGTCGCTAGTGTTCAAAGGGTTAAAAGTGTCGAATTGTAGGCATGTATCCAAACAAGTTACAGTTGGCGTCAAAGTGAATTTAGAAAGGGCTTTGGCAACCCTAAAGGGTGATACATTCAAATTTGTAACAAAAAGAAACGATTGAGAGATTTTAAAAACACCGTTCCAATGTAGCACAAATAGTTTGCCCCCTCGTTAGGGATACGTGACTAGTTCGACCTGCTTTATTTTCATTCCCAAGTAAAAATATCGACACGGGTCCGTCACTATTTCCGTGGCATGTCGGCGACAAAAACACGCCGTGTGGTGGGGAGTGGAGATTAAGGTCCTCCGAAAATGCAGTCGGCTCTAACCCACACTGATAGAAAAAATACGGGCCTATTGTAAAAGGCACCTTATACTAATAGAGTTACAATCTAGAATGGAATGCGGAAAACAAATGCGTTCAATGCATACCAGCGGCATGCACTCGAGCTCCTAAAACGGAGTATCGTATCGTAAACAACTGCTTCATGCGTAGAGCTGTGCTCGAAAATATGCCGCTAAACTGCATTCTTACATGCTCACTATTTATATGTTTTAAAACGTTTTTAGAAATAACTTTTTATTTATAGCATTCTCCAATTTGATTCACTAACAGAAACTTATCAGACATGTGTACGAATAGTGTTTTTACCTAAACGCAACAAGTGTTGCGCAAAACGTGACGTTATTGTTTCATCAATAATCTACAACAGAACTACGACGTTGATGTAATATTTATGTATATCGTGTTGTTAATCAGCGTGGACGAAGTAAACATGGTGCGCATATGTGCGGTGCGACATCCATACGAGACTATTAACCTCAATTTGAATGATTTTAATGATGATATAAACAAATGCCTTTGAGTGGCTCCTCAGGCACATTGCTACGCATCCGCTCTATAAGGGTCATGTAAAGTCCCGATGCACGTAACAGCTTTTGACATAAGCTGATTTTGTATGCGCCCGCGCCGCGCTCACGACGCACCCTTCCTTACCCACGTGTGAAGATAGATTTATAACGAGCGTAACGGAAACCATTAAAACAACTACACCAAAATACAACTACGCTCCAACATTAATACGATATCAAAAATGTTGATACTCACTCGAAGACGGAACTGCATTTCCGCCTTCCCTCCCGCTCATCGTGTGTGAAAAAACTTAACAGCACCAACAAATATCACCTCTTCTTCGTAACAATCATCATCAATATAAGGCACTTTGTTTGTTTACAACGAGTTCATTAACTGACGTAGTTTACGCACATTTAAAAATAACATAATAACATGTCAACAATGAAAGGTGCATGGGAGCGTGCGCGAATGCGCATCTAGCGGCGAGCGTAGCGTCGCGCGCGCAGGTCGACTGCATCGGCAATGAGTGGCGCGGTGCGAGCGCGGTCCCTTCCCGGATACCGGCTACTAGATACTTTAAAATAGTGGAGCCAACGAAACGTGTGCACCGGCCGAAAGCGGCGACCGCTTTGCCCCGAAATATGTCACTTGCTCGCGGAGAACGCGCAACTTCCACCGGGACCGGGGAAAAGCACGCTGCAAGGAACGCCACGACTACCTACCGCGGACAGCACTTTAAATAGTCAACGACATCTAAACTTTACAAAAAACACTCCCAACTTGTATTATACAGTCATCCGCCTAGAGGAGCGCGAAGGGATGTCCGAGTCTCTGTACTTTGTTTTTATGTTGAACGATCCAATATTTTTTTGTTAAGGTGTGTCTTTTGTTAATACGCCGTACAATTTCGTTTTGCTGTTAAATTATTTAATTGCGTATCTACCTGCACACCTTTTCGTAACTGTTATTATGGCGTAATATAAATATACGTTTGTTGTTGAACAGTTTTATACGTTGTTAGTTATAGTTATGTATGTTAATACCAAGTTATATTTTAATTGACGAATGACTGTTGTAATTTTTACTAAACTGAACTTGCTATTAAACATGAGCACTATCATAATGGTCGAAGTCAAAAGTCATCATAGAAAATAATACTTTTGAACAATAGTAACTGTGAAGTCTACTGACACATATTGCGTCTTATCTTCTATACGTAACTTGATATAGGTTTTATCGGTTAAAATAAACATTACAAGTTTATTACAGTTTCGTAACCCATAATAAAGTATGACTAGCAGACTCTGCAAGGCTCTGAAGTAACCTGGAAAACACTGGAATAAGATGAGGACGGGGCATTACATTATTGAAATGGCTTAGTTGTAATGTAGTTAGGTTAGCAAAGATATTTTGACAATTCTTTGTGCTTTAAAGTTTCATTTGTTTATCTACATGCGTTCATTTCCTTCTCCTGCCTTGAATGCACCCAAACGTTCGTTCGTCCAATTAAAAGAAACGGATTTTATTCAGAATACGATTTTAATAATGTTAATTCTAATGTATGCAAAATAAGTAAAAAATTGGGACGTTCACCCCTCAGCCAAGGGAAGGGAACCCCTAGCAAGCTGTCAGTTTGTGACGAACTCGCCTGCGTAGCATTGTCGCTGACTCAAACAATTATACAGCACAATGGAACAATACCTGCCTCACAAGAAAGACAAGTTTCTGTAATAATGAAACTAGCGATTGAAGCTTTCTCCCATCTCTCTAGAGGTAGTTAGACACATTATCTAGGATGCTAATCGGGTTGATTGTTAGAAACTGAAATCACAAACGATTGCTAACTGCCAAATTGTACTGTATTATCTATTCCTTTTTGTATTTTAACGTAGCTCTACCGGGCTGCGGACAAACGCAACGGAAAGGCAGAGTGGTTTGCACCTGTCTATCGTGTTCCTCGTTGGTTTAGTTTTAAGTATAAATGAACAAATAACATAATTATCACGTGCTGCCAAAAGAAAATTTTCCCTAAATAGGTTACGCGAATAATACATTTCTTATCAATTGTTTAATGTTTTTGGTAGGTTTTGGAACATTCAAATTAATTTAATTTAGATGCTATGTCACACCTAGTCTATACGCAGCTATGGCCAAATGGCCATAGCTGCGTATCAATATCCATATCCTTTGAGGAATGGTTTTCTGGATAAAAGAATCCTGCGTTTTCATCCAGGTTATCTTTATTACGTACTAACTCCGTAGTCGTTTCGCGTGACTGAGTAAATAAATATCCAAAAGTTTCAAATTCGTAATTATTATTGTAGTAGGATTTTATAACTAGTTAATTAGTGAAAGCTGAATTCAACAAGACCTATCAAAATTATTTACAAATCGAGAAAGCATTTTCCTTGACTGAAATACGTGTCGATATCATTACAAATACCTGAAACCAAAGATCGTTTTTAATGACCTCTATTGGATATAAACAGAAGTTAGTAAGACCATTGGTCATTTACAAAAGTCACACATTATTTCATTCCACGTTCTTACTGTAGATGGCATTAAAGTCCCACAACCAGCGCCATCTATGTTAAACTACGAGAACTATGAAGTAGTTTACCCTGCGCCCTTTAAAAAAGCTCTCGCGGTTTTCATCCCCCTTGGTAAAGTTAACAATGCCCTTCTCATTCGTAAAGTTTTTTAAAGAGGCGTTCCCAGCGAGGGGCTGGCGCGAGGGCAGCCCTTATTTAATACATACCTAAAGCTTTAGTTATCATGATTCATGAATGTCTTAGAAAATATGTTGTAATCATAGGCGATGATGTATTAATGATACGAAATTACTTCACATTTTGTTATAATTCATGAATCCCATTTTGCTCTAGATTTAAAGAAAACCCTTAATGTTTTAGCATACTAGAGTCGAAAACAGGTAGCCCACTTTTTTAGCTGACTGTACTACCGAAAGTCCACCAACACAAATTTCGGGCATATAGAAATTGGGAATGACTATTTTAGTGCCTAGTAGATAAACGATTTTCTGTATATCGCTTTAATTACACCAGATTAGTTGTCATTAAGTAATGACCTCAAATAATTAGCACTATTCATTTTTTACCCATAACTTTTGTTTCTTAAAATAAAATACATTTGAAGAATATAATTTCATTGTTTTGGAATTCTAAAGCGTAATTTAATTATTATAATTATTTAAAAAAATATATAAATACGTGCCGTGGCTGATTTAAAATTTGGTCAAGCACGATACGTTTAAAAAACCATCTGTCAATCTTGTCATTGACAACGTCACGTTTTGTATAAACAATCTTAACGTCCAACTTTAACTTTTATTTATATTATAAGTTCAGTTAATATTATAAAATTTGTATATTGAATATATATGACTTTCGACGAAATTTTATAAATACTAAAATGCTTGCGCCTACCAAAGCATGAGCTGCTCGTTTTCTACTCAGTAAATTAAATTTTCCAGCTTTGTGACTGGTCATACAAATATAAATAAGTGAATTATTTATCACACACAACTACTTATGTTTCTGAAAAGCCCAAATAAGAACAAAACCCAAAAGTTTTTTATCTGCATTAATTTTGATTCAGAAGCAGACTAAAAATTCAAACCAAATTTAGGGGTCTATTAAAGTTAACGTAAGTAATAAATTCAAATCAGATTTGCATTTATTTCGCGCGCACTTATCCACGTACCGAGCTAATGTGTCAAAACAAGTGCATAAAACATGTTAGAATCAATTAGAACGCGAAATCTACATGTGTCACAGGGACTCCCAGGATTTTTCATTAAAAGGATTTTTTCCTATTTGTGAAAAGGCATAGAGCGCCCAAATAGACCCACGAGCAAGTGTAATTCGGTACATTTTGTGCAGACTATACGAAATATTGTGCAGTTGCCATATATATTGGAACGAACAAGGTACTCACAAAAGTCTGAAAACGACTTTATTGCCAAGGCGTTAGAGCGCATGTTAAAATTTTTTGAGCACCCTGAAGAGTACTGATGTATTTGACTGTAGACTTTGTGATCACTTTCTACTGTATTAGGGCAGCCAGTTATTAGATATGTTATTACAAATATTTTACATTGCACAAAAGCCAAAGAAGAAGAATCAGAGGAACGCAGAAACAGAAAGACTCAAGAAGAAGACTTCATATGAAGCAACGTGCAACATCTCAGCAACGCTCATCCACCGATAATGTTTCCTACCTCTCCTCTTTTCCAATATTGGCTAAAGGCTGTATAGCCGGTCGATTGTGGCCGACTGGTTGCGGCTGGTTGGTCGTCCCTCCCCATCCCAGAGCGTGTCACTCCTTAAAAAATTGTACCCCCTGGTATATCCGGCTTGTCCGGGTAGGGCTTGCTTCTTGGCTAGGTGTGGTACCTATGTTGATGTTCATGTTAGTTATAAGTAACAATCACTGGGGCTGGAGCCACTTATAACTGAGGCGTATTCTGGAAAGTGCCACTGACGCATTGAAATTAAATTGACATTTTATCGGATCATATTTACTCTCTTGGTTGCACTACATGATACATACATACTTTTTCGTGGAGAAAACCTTTAAGTCACATACCAGTTTAGTTGCTAGAGAAATTTGAGAATGTGGTATTTTTACAAGCTCTCATTTATTACAAGCTCTCATTTAAATTGCAATGTTTGTACTTACAAACGCCATCACTGTTAACTGACCATTCGTGACCCTTATTACAACTAGTGGCTATGTGAGTTGTAGACCCCACATTTTTTTTAATATCAAAATTTCCAAAACCATCTTGACAAAAATAATATTTAATTATCGAATCTGGTTACAGAATTTCACGAGAATCGGTTGAGATATGCGACCTGTAGAGGAGAACATCCGGACAGACAGACATACGGAAGAATTTTTGTCGAAAGCTGAAATGGAACCGCTTCGCTCGCTCGGTCAATGAAAATGAAGTGCACGAATGGTCAGTTAACTGTGCTGGCAATGGTATGTAATATGTACTTTTTTGTTTAATTCAAGTGATTAATCTGTTATCTATACATATAATAAATCTGAAGAGAGTCGAAAGTCTGTACATAGAAGATATTTAAAAAAAGTTGGTTACTGGTTGGGTATACTTAGAATCGATAAAAGAACACGTTTCAACAGTTTTTAGAATTTTTGTCTGTTTGTCTGTTTATCTGTTGGTCTGTTTACTTGACCGCGCATCACGTGAAAACGGCTGAACGAAATTTGGTGCAAACTTTACTAATCTGTCGAGAAAATCTCCGGTCAGGTTTAAGGCTATAAAAATTGTGCAGATTTGGGTTAAAAGGGGGTAAAAAGAGGGGTTGAATTTTGTATGGGAACTCCTATAATCCATGAGTTACAGGTTTGAAAATTAGTAAGCACATACTAAACGACAAAGAAAAAACATTCATATAAAATAATTGTGAAATCTTAAGATAAAAACTGAAAAAAAAAGTAAACGCTAGCGCTGCGCCGGGACACTGTGTAGTGTGCGCGCCAGCGGCCACGGTCTCTTCAAAATTTGAAAGCTATTAGCGTTTAGCCCTTTAAGCACCTAACTGTGACCCTGAATCCAAATTTCAGTCCCGTTTCCTAGATATTAAATTAACTTGTGAAACTTTGTAATTATTTTACTTTTGCCGATTACTTAATATTCAGTAACTTATACCACATAAATAGAAAGATAAAGAAAGAAAGATAGACACGTGATGTCATCCTAAATAACCTATACATAGTGTGTATAGCTACGCTCTGGCGTCAGCCTCGCGTGCCTTGCCACCCTCCACCACGCTTTCATTATCGCGTATAACAAACACTCTTCGGCCCTCAGCCTTATAGAGCGCGCTGTTGGGATGCTCGATCTTCCGCCTCGTGTGCCTTAATACTCATCTTCGGGCCTTCGGCCCTCAGCCTTATTAGAGCCCGCTCTGTTGGGATGCTCAAACTACGGCCTTGCGTGCCTTATTACTCGATTTAGGGCCTTCGGACCTCTGAGTTACGTAAAGAGCCCGTTCTGTTAGTACGCTGAGCTTTCGGTCTCGCGTGCTTTGCCGCTCTATTTGGGGCCTTATGGTCGCTTATAAGACACATGATGTCCTAAAGAACCTATACATAGTGTGCATTACCACGCTCTGGCGTCAGCCTCGCGTGCCTTGCCGCCCTCCACCACGCCTTAATTATCGCATATAACAATCTTGGCTTGACTTGACACGCGTTGTTGCCGTTCTGCTTCGCATTTTTGGCCATCATCATTACGTAAAGAACCCGCTCTGATGGGACGCTCGGCCTTCGGTCTCGCGTGCCTTGCCGCTCTGCTTTGGGCCTTCGGCCCTCAGCCTTGCATAACGACCCTGCTCTGTTGAAATGATAGGCCCGCATGTCTTGCCAGTGTGCTTAGGGCCTTTGGGCCTTTCACGGCAGACCTGCGTAGCGACGGCAGAGTGTACGCCTCCCTAAGGCGTTGTAAGAGCAATAATAGTGTAAACCTGATAACGTCATATTATGGAAGTTTACAGGAGAGATAAAAAAATTGGTTGAAATTAAAATATTTAAACCCGAAAAACGGGAAAAATATCAATGGGTTATTTTTTCTCCTAGTTCCAAAATAAAAGACATGTAAAGCGATTTGATTATCTATTTTTTGGCGATGACTTTTGTAACTTAACCCTTTGTTACAATCAAATAACGTTTTAAATTATGGATATAGCAGTTTGTCGAGAAAAAGAAAGTAAATAGATCTTCATGTAAATTTTACATAATGGTAAGGAAATGTAAGTACCTAAATTCCAAAGATAGAAAGATATTGGGTGTTGTGCGAAAATATTAATCATCATCATATCAGCTGAAGGACATCCACTGCTGGACGTAGGCCTGCCCTAAAGAGTGCCATAATGCCCGGTCCTGCGCCACCTGCAGCCAGCGGACTACAGCGACTTTTACCAGGTCATCAGTCCATTTTGTGTAGAGCATACCCACGCTGCGCCTTCCGGTAAGTGGTTGCCACTCGAGAACCTTTTGGCCCTAACGGCCATCGGTTCTACGTGCAATGTGCCCCGCCCACTGCCAGGTAAGTTTAACGATTCTGAAGTCTATGTGAGATGATCATCATCATCATCATGTCAGCCGAAAGTCGTCTACTGCTGGACATAGGCCTCCCCCAAAGACTTTCACTTGTTTGTCTCTCATTATTATTAGTTGCCCAAAATCGCCACGCCTGGCATGCGGGTTTGCAATCGCAGTATCTCCACCGCACTGCAGGGATACTGCTGCCAATCCCCCGGTGGTCTCAGTCGTAGTTAGGACATACCCGGGTCCAAACATACCCTATAATAATACCCTATGTCAGATAATTGGGTTCTCTTGCGGATGGCGTCATTTCTGATGCGATCACGCTGAGATACTCCCAGCATAGCTCTTTTGGTCACTTTTACCCCTTTTATGATGCCCATAGTAAGCGATCACGTTTCAGTGCCCATTATGTCATCACGGGCAACATTAACTGATCAAAGACTCTCGTCTTGAGACACGGTAACAAAATTCTTTTGAGAATATGAAAAATACCTACTAAGGACGTTTGTCGCGATAGTAAGAATAAAAACTCCCATTAATTTTGATAAGAGGTTAACCCAACCCCAGGACAGTGATTTTATTGGATTTACAGCTCAAAAGCCACGAAATATTAATAAATAACAATAATAGTACATACCTTTGCCATGTTATATTTCTTTGTACACCAAAAACAGGAAAAAAGCTATCTTATGCGAAAACACACATCTAGGCGATCGAAATTCTTACAAAAATGGCGTGGCGGGTATATTGGAGTTAACCGATAACTTTTAAACTCGTGGAGTTGACTGTTTTACTCAATATGTGATTTAAGCAATTTGTTAAAATAACAGTCAGTACTCATAGCTGTTTTTCTCAGGCGACGCATCTTTTTTTGCTACATAATAATAATAATAATAATAATAAATATGCTTTATTGCACCACACAAGAGAACAACACATACATAACACATACATAATGGTGAGTAAAACGAAAAAATGTTGAGAAATGGATTTAGCAATAGGTAAGTTACTATTGCAGTAGCCTTGCAGTGTTGTGTTGATAAATAAAATTAGTGATAAGACCCCCCTTTGCAAATAATTGCCATTTATTTGTTGTAGGCGCCCATACAAAATGTTACCCCTCTTTTCACCCCCTAGGGAACAATTTCCGGAATAAAAACTATCCTATGTCCTTTCCCGGGACTCAAACTATCTCTATACCAAATTTCATTTAAATCAGTATAGCGGTTTAAGCGTGAAGAGGTAACAGACAGACAGACAGACGGGTGACTTTCGCATTTATAATATTATATTAGTTTAGTATTAGTATAATTAGCATATTAGTATTAGCATACTAGTATATTAGTAAATTAGTAAAGTAGTAATTAGTAAATATTAGTAAATTAGTAATTAGTATGTTTTAGTAAAATTATTATATTAGTAAATTAGTATATTAATAAATTAGTATTTCTTAGTAATAGTACATTAGTATAATTAGTATAGTATATTAGTATGGATTAATGAAGTAGTTTTTAATATTTTTTGCACATTGTGCCTATTTTTTGGCAGAGGGATAAGTATACTAATGGCTACTCCAGTTATGTATGCTCTAAGGAATAAAGGCGTGAGTATATATTATTATTATTAATTATACACTAGCAGCTACAAGATGATGAGTGAACTTTTTATTTAAAATAATTATTTTTTGTTTTGTTTTAAATATTTGTCCAGTCTATTTTTGAAGCTATTTACTGAAGGGGCACTTATCACTGTCTCTATTAATTTATTCCACTCACATACTACACGATTTGGTAAAAAATGCTTCCTAGGATTGTATGTGCTCAATCCTCGAGTAATCGTTTAGCTGTGGCCTCTTAGACGATGATTCTTACTCATTATTGACGACCTGTTTAGCCTAGTTGGTAGTGACACTGCCTCCGAAGCTAGAGGTCCCGGGTTCGAATCCCGGCCAGGGCATTATTTTTGCATTTGGTACGGATTTTGTTCTTGGGTCTTGGATGTTCTCTATGTATTTAAGTATGTATTTATCTATATAAGTATGTATATCGTCGTCTAGTACCCATAGTACAAGCTTTGCTTACGTTTGGGACTAGGTCGATTTGTGTAAGATTGTCCTCCAATATTTATTATTATATTTATTATTATAAACAGAATATAGAGTTAGATACGTATAGGTCATAACATAATAATCATGCAGGATCTTATAAGTTTCTATGATCTTACAATAAATGTGTTATGTTTTTTTTTAAATATAACTTACAGTTGCCGTTATACCGTACGCCATTGACGACGCCATTTGTGACCGGAGCTGCTGGTATCTTGCCGGCGTCTGCGCTATGCTGCGTCGCCCACGCCGCCGCCGCCGCCGCGGCTGCAGCCGCCGCTGCGCATACGCTGCAGTCTGGAAAATGATAGATTAAATGATAAGTAAACGTGGGACTATGACAATAAAAATGGGGTAATTGTGCCAGTTAGCAGTATGCAATGCGAGTATTTGAGACAAGCTGAAAGATGTTTCATGTATATGCTTGTATCGTTTAGCCTTGGTTCTGACATATTGGATTGAAGATAAAGTTTAGGTATTATAACTTTGTTTATTCATTAAAAGTTTTTATTACAACACACGAATTTTATGCGTTACTTTAACCAGTACCAAGCCTCAAGTCAAAGTTTTTATTTGCGAGAATTATGGTACATAAGGATAACAAAATATAATAAGCATAGAACTGCACAATTCACCTTTACAACGGCATGCAAAATTTACAAAATTAAATTGAAATCTATGGAATGTATTATGGTTATACAATTATAACCACCACCACCACCATATCAGCCCAAGGACGTCCACTGCTGGACATAGGCCTCCCCCAAATTCACGGGGGGTATATGCCATAATCGCCACGCTTGGCATGCGGGTTGGCGATCGCAGTATCTCCACCGCACTCCAGGGATGCTGCTGCCCATCTCCCGTTGGTCTTGGTCGTAGTTTTAGGACATACCCGGGTCCACAACAACACAACACATACAATTATAATGTCAGTTCTAAAAAAAGGTATATTATTCACAGTATTAACTTTAAATTTTGTATCATGTCAAAATATTCGTTGATACAATAAAAACATTTGTCTAAAAGCCGTGAGCGAAGTTTAATTATAAACATTTTATATGGTAACGTTCTAAATTCAAGAGGAATATGATTATAGATTTTTATTGATTTCATATAACAATTCCTTCTATACAAGGCTGTTTTCTATATACAATTTTCTAATGCGTAAAAAATTGCAAATCACCATTGATATCAAATAAGATTTGGGTGCCCATAATAGTTATCCCGCGTTTACTGTACTTAAATAAAAAAATGGGAGTAAATTCCTTTATTACTATACTGATTGCCTACAGTAGCTATAAAACGCATAGTCTAGTGAAACAAATATAAAGTATTTTAACAAAACTTTTCTTTACCATATATTTCTTTTAGTTACTTTTATGATGTCGTGAGTTATTAACAGGGCTCGGATTTTTCATCGCACGGTAAGATGAAAGAAAACTATGGAGTCGATATTAAGACTAAAATGTAACTCAAATTCATACTCATACTCATTCATTTAAATAACACCGAAAGTAAATTATACGTGAAATAAATAATTTCAGTTGAATTAATTATATTTTAAATAAAAAAATATTGAGTAAGCTCCTAGTTTGTCATATCCATAGGGCAAGTAGAGAAAGGAATGAGTGCTTCAAAATCTTGAAAATGGATGGCGTGTGTATTGTCCATATCAACATTACTATTGTAAAATGAGATAATGGCGACTTTTTCGATATTTTCTGGAGTGAAACAGTTTCTATATTGGTCGAAAATCCACTTGTGACTTGAAAAAGATCCTTCTATATTAATAGACGTTAGCTTAGTAAATTTAAAAACTCGCTCAAATTGTTGAGTAAGTACTTGCCATCTGCCTTGTTTTTATGAAGTCCGGATTGAGGATTGAGTACTTTTTCAATTTATCTTTTTAAAAAATTGCTGAAACTTGCGTATCAGACATTGTTCGCGTAATAATGTACGCACCGATTGCAACATAATTAAATGACTCGTCGTTAACGATTGACATACGACGCACATGATATTTGATAAAACGTCTAGTACTCAGCATAACGTCTACCGCAATAAAGACGTATAATAGTCTGTATAATTATGTACTGAACTAAGTTGTTAAAGTTACGTGATAAATGTAACCCTTTACCGAGCTCAGGGAATAACACTTCCCACATCGTACTACAAAAAATCATTTTAGTTTAATTAATTAAAATTAGTTCTCGATTGACATTTTCGATATGTCAGCCTGATAAAGCGATAAAAGTATTTCTGGACTAACTCCCTTATTCATAAACATCCATCAAGCCACTATTAGTTAACAAGCCGCTAAAGTTGTTTTGTCCTTATCTATCACTTTGACATTTATTTTTGTGAGAAAGGGACAAAACAACTTTTAGTTAATAGAGGTTTGTTAAGTTTTATGAATAAGGGGGTAAGAAAAAGTGAGTATGAGTATGAATATGAGTCTTAATATCGACTCCATAGTTTTCTTTCGTCTTACCGTGCGATGAAAATTCCGAGCCCTGGTTATTAATTACTTATTATAAACCATAGTTAATTGTGTTTTTTTCTAATTAGAAATTAGTATAGTATGTAAGTATAATTTTACGAGAAGGTACCATTTGCAAATTTATTTCATAATGGATTATCATTCACTCTTCAACTCATGGCCTAAAAAAGTTTATAATGGTTATTTTTGGTATGGTTGCACAGGATTTAAATAGAAATTATTTCTCATCCTAACAATTTAATGAATATTTTAGGATTGACTTATTCAAAAAATATATTTTTATTATTTTTATTATTAAAAATGGGATTGCTCTTGGCCAGCATCTAGCCAGGAGGCAAATATGAGACTGACGATGAAGCAAGCTTACCCAGAAATTGCCTATTCACTCGTGCCTTAAAAAGGTCCAGGTTATATGAACTCGGAAATACAGACGCCGGCAGAGAATTCCAAACCTTAGAAGTGCGCATTATAAAAGATGATGCAAAGCGCTTGGTTCGATTTAGAGGAATTTCGATCAGTTAAGGATGGTAGCTAGCCGTACGTACATGGGTTGGGGATAGTTATTTTTCAAAAAATGATAATTAAATTAGGAATGTTCTTAATAAATACATGACATTGAGCAATGAGTGAACCGAAATATTTTCTAACCATTAAGGGTCGTTTATACAACATGCAAATAAACTGTAAGATAAATATTACAAATGTAGTCCACATTTTAACTAATATGTATTTCACCATTGTTCCATTAAGATGAGAGGCTAGGAACCAATATATGATAAATAAATAGAAATCAATACTGTAACACCTGAAATATGTATTACAAATAGGGATGTTATTGAAAGAGTCTGTTACTAAATCTTTAATAGAACTGACATAGAATTAAAGGATTAATTAGGCCATTATTATATTTGCTTTGGATGATATGATCTCCTAGCCAAAGAGTTTACGCTATTATAAAGAACCAAAATATATAAAATGATGATGTTAAATCTAATCAAACCAATAAAAATCTGCTACAAATATCTTTCGATGTCAAATAATAATGTTTCTGTTATGAATTTCGCAGTGTCTTAGGCTTAAATCCTGTAAAACTGTGTAATCTTATGAAATAAATAATAATAATTAAACTCTTTCTTTGTATACCATTAAGTACATTACCTACGAAATCTCTGAACTGACATTCTGTAAGTAGTATAGTGATAATAGGCAATATGCATTCTATCGTGAGTTAGGTCTGTCTAGCTAGGCTTAGTAATCACCATCATCAAATCGATGATGATTACTTATCTGTTTTTTGAGTGTGTGAATTTGAGTCTGATATAAATCGTAGTCAATAAAATGCTACGTCATCTAACCTTCATAACTGGATTGATATATGTAGATAAAGATTTTTATTATCTTTATCAATCGTGACAAAGATACTAATAATCTTTTTTTGTGAATCACGCAAATCTCAACATCAAACCATAAATGAAGAGGCAAAGCTTATAAAATATTAGAAATGTTTAAACCACAATAACATAAATTTGCAAATTTTGCATTAGGTACTGCGCTCACCCTTCATGTGTACGGACGCCCCTCAGCACAGCTCTAACCAGGCGTGTCACACACACTATTACTCAAAAACATCGATACCTTGGCATTTTTATTGCACTAAACACAATGCTATAAAAATACTATAATAACACTTGCTGACACCCTGCGTGTGACGCGTCACAAAAAAATGGGCGGTTAGTTTTTTATCCACGCGTTTCTTTGCTTGAGTATTTCTTATAGGTGGCAGTAATCAATTTTTTTTGTTATTAATTTAGAATGTACTCCAAATTCATGTTAGGAGAAGCGGCTTGTCGAAAGATTGGCACGGGACTGCGTGGTGCGTTTTGCGTGGATTTGGGGTGCGCGTGTGGGGGAGAGTATTCACTAGTACATAAGTACGGGTACGGATTTGTGATGGCCATGTGTTTCATTTGTGTTTACATATTGCTTAGTTACTGTGAAAATAATGTTATCAAAACTATTTCGTTTAATTTTTTTTGTTGACGGATACCGTGGCATAATCGATACTTTGGTGTATAACCTAAGAATGTAGAACATAACCTAACATTTCATTGTTGTAAATAGGTAATTCTTATTGCAGAAATAATTTTTAGTCATACCGCCATAATATATTTAGAATGTCTTTTCTATCGAGACGGTGTTTACTTTTTTTTTAATAAGTTACCCTGTAAGTATCTGCGTGTAAGCCGGTGTGGTTATTATCAAGTGTAGTATTTTTCATCCGTTTAAGTTATCACATCGCTGATAAAATCCCTGAACATAATTGGGTTAGAATTACAATATCATCAAATGGCAACAATAGTAAAAAATTGTGTAACAAATAAGGGTTCGTTTACAGGATTTTTTCATTGTCTTTGTATTTAAAAAGGGATGGATTGGCAGTTTTAGCGTACACGGGTAATCTATCGCAAAAATAGGTTTTCTACTGTAGAATTGTAATTTTGTAGTATCTTCTGTGATACGAAAATTTTATGTATAGTATTTAAAAAAAATGATACCTCACCGTGCCTTTTTTTATGCTGGTTCTTCTCGTGGCAGAGGTTTATTTCTCCGAACCGGTGGCTATTTATTAGGTGCATGTAATACGTCCAAATTGAAGAATAAACTACTATCAGTACAAATAATCAGTTTAGATTAATTGAATTATTAATTCAATAAGGGTGTGGATGTATTATTTGTTTTTTGTACTCGTTTATATATTTTTTCTTGTTTGTATTATTTCATCAATAGTCAATGAATGAGTTATTTACGACGTCAAAAAACCTACGACACTAGAGGACAAAATTCACCCACAAACATTAGCATATGAGCATTAACCTCATTTTTTTTCTCTTATTCACCGTAAGTGAACCTATTTCACCGGATAGATTAACAAATCAAACAAAGATGCGGTGCTAAGTGTGGACGCCATGTTGTTTCTCGCGCACGCGCAGCCGGCCCGCACATCTGCTGGTCAGCGCGGACACAATGTCCGTGCGTGTGACAACATGACTTGTGAAAATAACGGACATTTGGCTCAAAATCAATATATTAGGTGCTTTTTCCTATATACAATGCAGCAGATTCATAACATATTTTACACCACACCTTGCCAAAAAGCGCGTTTTTCCGTGTATGTATATTTTTTTGTGTTAGTTACTGCTTAACTGGGACCCAAATCTGTAAAGCACCTTTGCGCCATATACCTAGGTTGTATGATTGAAACACATTTAAACCACAAAAATATCGAGCATGCTGCAATTTTGCGCAATCCCGTTTTGTTCGGAAATAAGAGGACACTAGATGAAAGCCCGGCTTCGCTCGGGTGAAATAAATAAGAAAGAAATAAAGTAAACATTTATTCGTGACAGTTATGCAAACGACGAAAGAAATAGTGTACAAAAATGTATAAAATAAAAGCATTACAACAACGGATTATGATGAAACTTCGTATAGAAATATAGTCTGCAGTGTGGATTAACATATGGAATAGGGAGTAAAAGATTACGCTGACGACGTCATTACAAGTTAATCCTAAGCATTTTTATAAGGGTAGTTTTTATGGCATATAAAAAATTTGACACCGTAATCAGTACTGATTTGTATAGCTAAAATACTAATCGTTCATAAAAATTCAGTTCAGATGTGCAATTGTTAAATATTGATGTGCCAGTCAGTATTTTTGGTGCGAAGTCAGAGCTGCTAACGCGAACGAAAAAAAATGAAGTTCATGTATCTCCCTCTCTGTCGAACTTGCAAAATCGAGCGACATAGAGGGAAATACACGATGTTTGTTCGTTTTCGTTTCGCGGTAGCAGCTCTCTATTCTCCGCCAAATTCTATTAAGTGGGGCCCTTTACACTCAATATTATGTGTCAATAATATAGCGATTTTTAAAATTGTATGGGGTCTGTTAAACGCTTAATATTATCACAATACTGATGTGTCAATATTATCGTGGTTTTCAAAATCGTATGGATTTTTCTTCAATATTCATTGCACGTGATACGGATCGTGATATGAGTATATCGCGTGACAATAATAACCATGTAACAGGCCCCTATGGATGTTGCTTCAATATTCAGTGTTTCGCGTGATAATAATAACATTTGGTAATATTTTCTCCAATTAATGGAAGCTATTTAACAACTTGTTCCGTTTTGCCAAAGGTATTTCACATTCCGATACGCGCACCATCCAGGAATAGGAGCCGTCAGACCAGAGGGCCTACCGCGATCTGAAAACGAAGTATTTTCCTCTCCGCGCTCGAATATGCAAGTGAGGCATATATATTTAGTTTTCGGTTGGTAGCACTTTAGTCCGAGCGCGGCGGACGGTCGAAGAAAGTCAAAGAACATTCCGTGTGTTGTCTGTCACACATATAATTTATTAACTTCCCTTCGACCTATTAACTTGAAATTAGGTGATAATGTTTATTATGAAGTATATTTTACCAAAAATATCAATATATTGATAAATCACATTTGTTTTTTTGTTGTACGGAACCCTCAGTGTGCGACTCCGACGCACTTGGCTGGTTTTTATTAAATTTTGAATTTTATTTCTCTTATAGTACAATACCCTATTCGTTTTAAAGTTGACGCCTGAGGGCCTACCCCGAACTAAAAACGAACTATCTTCCTCTCTGTCGTTCGAATATACATGTGCGAGAGAGAGGCAGATACTTCGTTTTCGGTTCGCGGTAGTGCCTCTAACGTCCGAGCGCGGCGAACGGTATGAGCTGAGGGTCTACTCCGAAATTCAAAATCCTAACTTCGTATGGTTTCGTCCCTTTCACTCTCCTGTCATAGACTATATGAGTGAAAGGGACGGCACCATACGAAGTTCGGATTTCAAATTTCGGAGTAGACCCCCAGTACCACTAAGTTATAAGATAGAGCGAGATAGGGATAGAATTTTGCTAGACGTTTAAAAGCCATAAGTCACCTAGTAGTTTGTCACAACAAAATAGAGACGCAGCTGTAAGATGACGGACAGACTCAGCAAACATTCAAGTGGTGTCCTTTACACGATTAATATTATCACAATACTGGGGTGTCAATATTATCGCAGTTTTCAAATTTGTATGGATTCTGCTTCAATATTCTCGTGATACTTATCGTGATATGAATGTATCACGTGATAATAATAACCATGTAACAGGCCCCATACATTCGCTTTGAAGGCGGTTGTTGTGGCAATCAGCCTAGCTAGCACGATAGATTATACCGTTACGTTTTATGTGACGTTTTAATACATTTCGCCCATATAACGTGACGGTATAAGTTATCGTGCTAGCTAGGCTGGTAGGTGTATGGAACGCTTGAAAACTACAAAAACAAAACGCTGCAGTCGCGGCTAGCCGAATCCACACAATGGGCGATGATGGCCCATCACCCAGAACGCAGCCCAGCAACCTGGCCAACACACCGGACGCAAACATAGTTTACAATTTCCGAACGTACCCAACCCGACGCTGTCAACCAACGAATTTAATATGGCCGACCTTTTGTCATAAAATTAACACTTTTTAATGCAAAATACGCGAGAATCTGAATTTTGCGGATACATATGTTCAACTCAAAATCGTGAAATGAGTTTCTGTTGCTTGAAATTATAATGGAGAAAAAATACAGCGGTTATTTGAGTTTTTTACGGCTTGTATGAAAACCTTTCATTTTTTTCTAGCATGGTGTTTTAAGATTAGAGCCTAAATACGTTTGTATGGAGAACCGAGCGTACGGCGCCCTCTTAATGTAGACGGATAAGTACTTATTTAAATAATCTTATTATTCGAGGCCGAAAATAAGTCTAGAATCGGTAAAACTTTTCCATAATTGATATAGAGACTGTGAACAACATTCTACAGCGAAGTATTAAGTTGTGGGTAGTGAGGTATTGAGAAGATCAAAAACTTAAGAATCAAAAAAATATTGCAAAATTGTATAACCTACTTGTACTCATAGTGTCTGGAGCGCATTAAATAATAGCTTAGCACTTTCTCATGAGCCTGTCCTGTACTGCGTAAAGTTTGTGGTCACTCTACTCTCGCACAGCGTTGCACCCTGCAACTTGCCTGCCCCAACGGTGGTAAATTGGACTATTTTTGCAGTTTGCCAAAAACTAATGTCACGAGATTATATTCAGTGATAATATTACAGAGTAATTCAATTTAAATTTATAGTTGCTAAGCTATGAGCACTTTTGGTAAGAGTGAATAGTTGGATAGCTCTACATGGTGATATATATGTATATAGTGTTCTTTGGTTGATATTTGAGTTTTTGAAAATCTTAACACAAAATAATAGTTACGTAGGTATTCACCGTATTTAGATTTAGGTTCACCAGTCACACATAAAAAAACATCAAAATTGAATGCACCAAAATCAATCCATAAAACATACAAAATAACCATTAAAACAGGGATAACGTTTCATGAAATATTTACTTTTAATAAGCGTTCGGATCAAAGGTCCCTATTATTTTGCAAATAGGGGATTTTTAGGGCAAAAAAATTGATGAATAAAAAGAGAGATGTTATAAAAAATGGAGATCAGACGCGTGGCACGGGTGGACATTTGGACAATGGGCATCGCGATTGGGGATCGGACATTGAGTACTTTGGACAGGACTAATTTGCGGACAGGGATTTGATTGACGTGTAATAACAATTCTGTGTCAAAAAGATTTTTCAGTGTGAGCTTGTTTTGTGTCTTTCCTTTAAACACTTTCAAAATTTTAGCACTGGACCGACTCAGGTGTGTAGTGTCTTAGCGACTAGTAATCTATACGACCGGAACATAATTTATGTGCCTAATTAGTTAAATATTGTATTGAATCTACCTTTTATCATCGAGCCATCGCCAGCGACCTCATCCCTTGGAAGCCATTGCGTTCTCGTACAGTACGTTTCAATAGGTACTTTATACCGAGAACACTTAGGTTGTCGAATGAGCTCCCTGCCGAGGTATTCCCAATGAGCTACGGCATAGGACTCTTCAAAAAGGGCGTGAAAAGGTTTCTTACGGGTCGGAAACGTGCGAGTGACGCCTCTGGTGTTGCAAGCGTCCATAGGCGACGGTGACCACATATTTTTTATACCACCAACGTGGTATAAAAAAAATTGTCCACAGGATAGATGCCTATACTTATTTGTTCTAGATTTTGAGATATTTGGCTATTTCTGAAACTGAAGTTACAAAATCATACTCAAAACATTATACTTAATGGTGAAAACAATGCGGACATGAGTATACCTGGCAAATGTCAATTAACTTTACTATACGTGATATAATGAAATTGAACTTTTTGGGTTTGAATTTCTTTTGGCACCGCTTGAGTGAGTTTTGAAACCTTTCTTCATTGAATATGGGTAATATAAGGATAATATAGGTCTGCTTAAAATTCACTATTTAATTCAGTATAAAGTCAGGGAACTGTTACTACTGAGCAGCATAAAAAGTACTCGAATCTGAAGTAATCATTTTATGAAATAGTTTTGTCATAAATTCAAATAGCAAATTACGACCAACGGTCATGTCAATCAATCACGATAAGAGCGAATCCGAACTGACCCCTCGTTGACCAGCTATAAAAAATGTAAAGCTCGGGCACAATGGAACAAAAAATGCAATAAAAAATGGACAAAATCCTTATTAACAGGAAGGCAATTCACGACCACTATCCCCTCACGCCAATAAAAAAAACTTGATACCGCATTATAATTATTTAACTTTCAGATGCGTGCCAAAGTTTAAGCAGGGCACGCTTTTTGAATATAAATTCTAAAAATTAACAGATTTTTAAGATATAAGTATTTACTTATGCAAAATTTATATCGGTATCATTACTTAGCGTTTTCTAGATTGTATTCTAAGATACATACATAAACTCACGCCTATATTCCCAAAAGGGGTAGGCAGAGCACACGAAAATTAATTTCAGTGCCACTTTTAGCAATGGTAGGTTTATAGATGGAGAAATTGTGATATTGTAGTGACGGTGGCTAGCCCATCGCCCACAACACACTTCAACCTGGTTTTTATTTAATCGTATGGCATTTACTTACCAGTTTGCCAGTTTTTGTTGCACTTTTAGCACCACCCAGGGGTCACGTGTAGGTTAACGGTGGGTACTCCCTACGGACGTGGTGCAACTTCGGCCCCCTTTGTCAAGTGAGTGGGCAACTTGACTGTTAGAAGTGCTCAAGCCGCCCGAAGGCCTCTAACTTGGCTTAATGACTGCTGCCGTAGACAGCAGCCGGGATCAACGGCTTAACGTGCCTTCCAAAGCACGGGAGCGCTCAGTTAGTAACCACTCAAAGCGGTCACCCATCCAAGAACTGACCTGCGCCCACATTGCTTAACTTCGCATACCGCACGTGGCAGGCGTGTGCCGCTGGGCCACGAGCGCTCTAAAGCAACCTGGTTTCCATAGTCGACTCTTACAACACCCAAGGGAATAAAGGGGGTGGTGCTATTCTAACCCGGCACCACACGGGGCTTTGATTGTTCCATAAATGTGTCCCTAGTTAGCAACTTATTCCAATATTTGACGCAAGCATTCGAGTATATCAATCTATTAATATTATACTCAAGTAAAATAATTTCAATCAAAACTTGCTAGCAGTTGTAAACATAACAAACTGCGTCTTCCGAGTTCTATCATGGAATGTTCTAAATATAAAATTCAAATTTTGTCCTGTTAGGAGCAATTTTAATGTATTTTATATCATTAATTTGAAAGCTAGAATTTTCATTAGCTGATTGCTTGATACAAAATTAGTTTCGAATTTTTTGTGATAATATTTAAACTGAATACTGAGACACTATGTCAATTCAAACACACAGACAGATACTGAAACAGCCAGAAAACATAGAACATATGTTGCAAATTTTGGCTGATGAGATAACGTGATACAAAGGAATCTCTTTAATTTAGAATGCTGTGAACTGTCATTTAAAGTGCGGAGCTTGTTACATATTAAAAATACCTACTAGGATGAGTTTAACGTCTTGATACAAAATAATAAATAAGTGACCCTTCTGTACCATTTTTAGGGTTCCGTACCTCAAAAGGAAAAAACGGAACCCTTATAGGATCACTCGTGCGTTTGTCTGTCTGTCTGTCTGGCCGTCTGTCACAGCCTATTTTCTCCGAAACTACTGAACCAATTCCGATGTAATTGCTACTCATATGTAAATTTTTGACCCAAAGACGGCAGGTAACGCAAACAAATTAATTTTAAACATGGGGGGCCACTTTTGGGGGGAAATGAGAAAATTCAAAAATAAAGCTTTTCAAACTATATCGTGTTACATATCAACTGAAAGAGCTCATTGTTTATTATGTGGCTGGTCAGACACAGTTGAAAAATCGAAAGTATTTCGCATGATCAATAGTTAGCGGGTTATGTCCATATTTTTAACCCCAGACGCAACGCAAAATCGGGGCGGTATAATAATGATATAAGTTTAACACGTATATCTGTGTACATGTATTTCGTCTGTGGCACCGTGAGCTACGTTCTACGCTGTAATCAGTTCAACGGTTGAACTGATTACAGCGCGCGGGTTTTTTATTTCCAAGCAGGTTTTCTAGTGATGGTTCTTAGACATGTTTTATCAAAATTGGTTCCGCCGTTTATGAGATATTGAACTTTGAAATGAAAATCTCATCGGCTTTGCATCTTAATACACAAAAACCTAAATGTGTGTACGTCTTAGACACGGACATATTGTCCCCGGTAAAAATTGTCCACAAACATGGATAGATTAATTTTGTTTTGTTTTAAGACTTGATATGACCTCAATCAATAATTCAATAACTTATCGTGCTATGAGAAAATGGCTACGAAATGTTCGAGAAATAATGTCAATTTTGGTACAAATGGCACAATTCACCCGCGCCTGCTTTCTGCGCGCGAGGGGCGGTTGCACCCACGACTGTCACATTCGTCACACAATGCATTTCAATCATGCCGATGACGTTTACATACGCGCCCACACTCGAATGAATATCGCCAATAACAAGCGAATTTTTGACAAAAACAGTGATAAGTTTAGTCATCGACGTCATCGTGAGTGTTTGGATTTGAATGTTTGGTTAGCGATTGAAGTTCAAGTGGATGATTAGAAGTTTATGAGGCAGGAGCTAGATTAATACGTTCAAAGTTAACGTAACAAAATAGTTTTCTTTTTTTGTATAATTTGTGTTTTAAATAATTTTGCCTGCCTAGAAAAAGAGTATTTTATTCTAGAGGTAATCATTATCTGTGTAAATATAAGCTAAACATTTTTTTTCTTTCTTTTAAAATGGTATACGTAGGGTTTTGTTGACATTTCAAGGTCCATTTTGATGGGTCTTCTACACAAGTTAGTAGTTAGTCCCAATAAGAAACTGTCCTATTTTCTCCAAGGTAACAGGACAAAATAAGAGCAAAAAATTGTTGATTGAGCAAAATACGGTTTCTTTTCAATGTTACATATTATGGGTGTATGTATTAGGCTAACGATATGTTACATGTTTTGGTACTACTGAGCTTAGTAGGGTAGCACTTTAAATTAAAATGGTATTGCAGTTGTAGATTTAGTATTTTTAATAATTAAGTGTAATATTTTAGGACATCTTTTTTTATATGGTGGTTCGATAAATTTCTTTGGTTTTGACAACTCGTGGGGTATCGGAAAGTTTGCTACTGCCTACATTAACTTTCTATGACTAATTTCACGACAAAACTGGCCAGATTAGTCAATTGGCACCGTCAATTGACTAACATAGACTATTAGACTTGTCTAATAAATAAAGCTACTTCGTTTCAGCTTGGGCAAAAACAGGGACAGACATCCGGTGGATGTCCGAATCTTCTTCTCTACAGGTCGCATTTGTCAACCGTTTCTTGTGAAATTTAGTGAGCAGGAGGCGAATGATGGTTACCATTTTTTCACTTATCGTCGTAGATAAGACGCACATTACTCTCGCACTTGCATACTTGTCAAAACGTGACGAATGTCTTATCCACGATCCACGATGATAAGTGATAAAATTGCTACTATCATACGCCCGCAGGATCGATAATAATATGGACTTTTATCGTTTCTATTATTGGATTTTTTTCAAACTGGCGGAGCCATGGGGGTTGAAAACGTAATAAATATCACATGCGAGGTCTACACCTCACCCAGACACCTCGGATCTGAATCTGCCTGATGGTGGAAAAGGTAATAAAATAACATGAAACGTTGAAAGAGGTAGAGTACAACCTGTCTATCACCTCTTCACGATTATATCGCTGAACGGATTTAGATGAAATTTCGGATAAAGATAGTTTGAAATCTCGGGAAAGGACAGAAGTTTTGATCTCGGAAATCATACCCTACGAGTTCCACGCAGTTGAAGTTGCGGGCAAAGGTTAGTTATATATTTAATGAATATTTAGCAATCATAACAACATTAACATTTTGTTTAAATTACGTAAACACTTGAGACTTCGATAGCTTTTGCAAAATATTAGGGAAAGAAAACCAAGCAGACGTATTCAGTGCAAGACAAATAATTGACAACTGATGTAAAACAAATATAAATTGGCTTTACATAATAAATGAGTAGGAATATAAAAAAAAGGTTGCAACTGCGACAAACACACAGGAGGCGCGTTTAGTTTAAGATTGATTTTACTTTACTAATTAATTAAAATATAAGTATGTATTTGAGCTAGAGATTTACTCTAATAAAAATAGAATATAAAATGGGCAGCTTCAATTTAATTCAAAGTCCATTATTTCTTTTTCACTTTTGTGCTTGAAAAGAAATGTCAGGCGATTGCAACGAATTTAAATTTAATAATATGCGTTAAGGGTAATTTTAATAAATACAAATAAATTAACTATTTTCTTCGGTTAGGCCGTAATAGCACGTTTAGCGTTTCTAAAAGAGAAGATTACTGCCTAGAAAAATCCTCGTATTAAACTCTAGTCTGTAATTTTCTCCCAAAATATACTTTTTTCAAATGATAATACTCGTACTTAATGTACTAGAACTAATTGCTAAGTAAAAATAACTTATCATTTTTAAGTTCATTCGCCAACCATTTCTTTGGTTGCTCGAAACTTCAACAAGCCCAACAACTGTCTGTCTTACAGCTAAATCTAAACTTGATATTCAGAATTAAATAAATATTTACACGATTAAACATAACGAAAGTTCCTCACAGGGCCATGGGAAACTATGTATGGAAGGTGAGCCAAATTCCAACAGAGTTAAGAGTTATGTCATTAAGTAGGTATTTACGTGTACTTCATTTCATTCTATGGGCACCAAGTACAGTTCCATAGCAGAACTGAGAGATATTCATATTTTAGTTAAAGTGATTACGAGGTAACAGTAGATTTAGAGACCTATTCAGTGATCTAACTCTTAGCTTTTTTGCTTTTAAGATCATTTTCACTCAAAACATATTTTAGTCAGAGTGAATACGAACTAATAGTAGATTTGAAAACATATTTAATAACCTAACTCCCAACTCTGTTGGCATTTTGGTCCGTTTTGACGCATGGTCCTTTGCCTAAATGTATCGGCTTAAAACGCTACCTCCAAAGTATTAATGATTGACTGAGACTATCATCACAGGCAGTCTCATTTACTCTCATCATACCGCGTACTCTAAGGTCTGCGGGTGTAAAGGGCGCGGACCCTCGCAGGACACGCGCCCCTATTGGCCGAAAAAGAGGGACGCTGCGCGACGCGAGGGCTCCGCGAAACCGCGCAGCCAATCAATTCGCCCTTTTTTAAATAAAGAACGCTAAATAATAAAAAATGTGGTCGTTTTTTAGGTGGCCAGTACCCCTATGTAAAGGTAATGATGCAAAATTGAAGAGGCGGTGTACTTTGCATGTATATTGCTTTTTAGTGTAATAAAACATTACCGCAATTCATAAAATGGACCGCATTTGATATTTTCGAATATTTTCGTGAAGTTTATCTATTTGTTTATTAAGTAAGAACAATTTGTTTTTAGTTTTGTCAACATGCACCGTGTTATCACTATGCATTGAGTATATACTATACATTACTGTTGTTTACCTGTGATTGTATATCATTATGCTGTTTCTAAGCTATTTAAAAACATTTGAGGTGTGCAATAAAGAGTATTGTATATGAGCAAAATATGACATACTTAGTTCTAAAAATTACAAGTATCAGTCGTCGCTTTTGAAGCTCCTCGTACACTATTTTATCCATTTGGTCTAAAACCGCCTTAGGATTTATGATATAAATATATTTATAAAGTTTACGTGTGGTAGCTGGATTTCTTTAGCAAAATGTAAGCGTGTTCATATTATTCCAAAACAAGTTGTGTTTGCCTGTAATTGGGTTGATACTCCGTCTAGACAAAAAAAGGGATTACAAGTACGTGATAAATAATAAAACGCAAAAAAGGCAACAACAAAACGGGTTTTACTGTACTTATACACTTTTTTCACAAGCAAAAATAAATTCTGCTGAATTTTTGTTTTTGTTATTTGTTATTGATAATACGCATGCCAAGCGTGGTGATTGTGGCATTTACCCCCCATTAAATTGAGGGAGGCCTATGGCCAGCAGTGGACGTCCTTGGGCTGATATGGTGGTTATTGATCATGAATAAATTGCCCATTGTCATTACCCTGCAATTTATTTTCTGTTATGAACAATTAAATCAAAAGTTACCATCTCAATTCGGCGTATGACCTAAAATTTGGCTGAAATTTCACCAATTATATTTGTACAGTTTATCGAAAACCACCGTGCATGATTTAACGTAATATTTTATTAATATGTACTAAGAAATGTAGGTATATAGCTACTTAAATACAGTAAGCGATTATTTACACCAACGTTTTGTGTACAAAAAAATAAGCGCCCTAAAATAATTATTTTCCAAATTTTTACCCCGTATTTTGATACAATTTTACCCCATGGCTTCCAGTTCACAGTCAAAGTGCTAATAACTATAGGGGAGCTAACAATTGATTTCCCACTCTTTCTTCGTACATTCGTACAGTTCGAAAATAGTCAAAAAGGAAATTGTCCACCTATATAGTTTAATCCTTAAAAATATTTCAAATATTCAGTCCAGTACACAGGACCAATGATATCTTATAAATATTGTTCATTAGTAAATATCAGTGTGTAAAATGTATGCAGGTTACGGTGGTGTTACTTATTTATTACGGGGTGGAAAAACTCTCTGGACATGAGTGGAAACTAGCTTGAATAATAAAGGTATCTTACAGGAAATACTTTATTAATCTTAATTTAAATAACAGCAAAACCCATCTTAGTTTAGGTCAACATTATGTATAACAAAGCATCCGACTCGCACTGTGCAAATTAGAAAGAGAAGGGGAAATTATCTTGTCTCGCCTCTCGTCATGGCGTTGCACTAGCCCCGCTGCAAGTGATTATTATTTGTAGTGACACCTAGCGGCACATGATTGAAACTTTTTACCCGACGTAACTCTATTTTCTACGATAGAGCACTGCAGTCTCTACCATGTTAAGGCTCGAGTCGCCGCTAAGTTATGGGGCTACGCGATTTAAAGATGACACACTAGATGGCGCGGGTTATGATGTAGTTTGTAAATTATATCATAACGGCGTTGATGTTACACTACAATGATGGAAGAATGGTGTTACTGACTTTTGTTGTGACACTTCTATTTCAATGTTTTTCTCGGTACTTTCTGTCAGGTAGTCAGTCAAAATGTTTTCTTTCCGGTACAATTGAGTAGGTAAGCATTTTATGTAAGAATACTCGTAATACGGGACTTTTGTATCTGCGTGACTGAGGTAAAAATTACTGTTGGACAAAAATGTATCATATGATATTATTATCTAGATTTAAGTAATTCCGACTTGAACAAACCTCGTCCTAACGCCCACCCAACCATATTACTAACTCTATTTACTAAGAGAAATATTGAGATAGAATTCCATTTTGATCGATAAAAACGAATAGTTAACTATTTCAGAGTATTTTCTAACTATTGTAGGTATACACTTGTTTTGTGTCGTAGTCGTACCACTGCACTGCCTTCACCTATTTAATACTAAAATGCCATATATTCCCATCTCTGCCTTCTCTATACCCACAGCAAGCTCAATTACGAACACTATGCAGTTGCACCGCATTATCCCGGGCCAGGGCGAGGGCCGGCTAACGGTCCCGCGTGTTTCGATTTCGTAGAGCATTTCTCCGGCCAGTCCCGTTACTCGCCCGGGAAAGTACTTTTGTTCGAAGCGCGAGCGCATGACCGCCGCTCGGGTTCACGCTATTGAGTCTACTTCACTATTGAGAACAGCAACGCTATGAAAATTGCCTTTCGAAAATTGTTCTAAACGGACGACCTGGGCAAAGTTGAGTCTCAAATGTTACTCGTACAAAAACCGTATGAAACTGTTCGTTTTACATTTCGACTTCGAATTGCATTATTCAGGCCCGTCAGAGTAAATAAACAACTTATTAGGTAATTTACTTTTTAATATAACGGTAATTTAGGTTTGAATCTTAGATTACCGAATCCATCAATAACATATTTTTTCTGTCTCATTTTATGTAGGTACCTTATACAATCCTTATACAATAAACATTTTTAAAAATCATGACCAACAAGTGTCTCGCTGATACACGGTACTCCATTAATTTTTAATGACTCCATTTCTCTGCTAAAAATATTTCAATTAGATATTTGCGATTTCAAAGACATTTAGCAAAACGATACTTATCAAGTTATCAACTAACTAGAAATTATTGTGGTAAACGAAAATAATATTTCCCATTACAATAATAAACTACAATGTGAAGCTTAATAAAAGCTACGAAGCCAATGTCGCAATACAACGTACCAAAATTCTTTCAAACAATAATTCTCTTGTCATTTCGAAATAAAAGAATGTCGAGAAGCATGAGATTTCATAAAATGTTATTCATACGGTTGTGCAAGCCGGGGTCAATGACTGCCGTATTTACTTTATAAGCCAACGAAAGTTCGGGCGAACTTCACGGAAGACTCGACGAAAGTGACCACGTGTGTAGTTTTACTTGTTTTGCGCTGTGGTCGAACTTGAGTCATTTGTGAGCACGTTTACGGTAGCCACGCTGTTTTTTGTATTATAAATTTATTAAAATTCAAGACACTCTTATGACATTAGATAATATACAGTTAATGTACCACATTTTGGATATAACATTTTGCGCTTTTCAGATGAGAGTACAAATACACTGAAAACTGAACTCCGTTGAAAAATTAATTCCAGCTCCATATTTCAGGGTATAAATATTAAATTTAACTGCTGTGGATTATTTTTTCCAAGTTGGCAAAATACTCCATCGCCAGACTTGATCCACACACACAATTCTGAAACTTTGGTATGTTGTATCAACATCACATCAGCGTCTTTACCCCATTCATTTATATCTAAAACGTTAGAACAGTACAAACATATTGTGCAATATTTGTAGCAGCCATTTCCACGTGCCAAAAAAATATGGACATATCCAAAAACCCTCGAATAGTTTTTGTCAAAAAGCTTCACGATAGGAATATTCCACAGCAATGTCAGAGCTAGGCGGCAAGCATTACGGAGCGGGAAACAGGGTTGCCAAATGAACTGCGGTATTTACGGACAACCTTGAAAATTTTACAATAGCCATTAAAATGCGTATATTCACTAGCAATGTCCATTGATAGGCTATAAAACAATATAGAATGGCAGATTACTTAAATCTCGCTACAACTGCAGTACTACAAATTCTATCGCAGAACTAAAATCCACATATTAACATACGATTACATAGGTTCAAACTCAATATGAAAACAGCACAAAGCTATTTGATCGCATGAAAACATGAATAAAAGGTAGTACTTAATAGTAGACATATTGCAAAAATACTTTTACTTGACACAACTAATCTAAGGTAAGCAAAAACCGTGTACTTTTATTTTCACACTCTGAGTCATCAAACGCAAATCGTATCGAATTCAGGCCAGACAACGTCAGGTCAAGGAGTGATCGTAGCTTGTTACCATAGTCGAGAAGTTCTACTATGTCTATGATTTAATCTACGTTTTCTATTTTCCTCAAATGTGCCTTGAATACGTACACTTACCAGTCAACAAGACTAGTTATTTTGATCTAGATTGGATGGATCGCAATAAAAGTATCATGTCCTACGTAAGCTGCCGACAAGGTATCCTTCACCGCTATACATGACTGTATTTTTAACACTGATGTTTTTTTGGAATTAAATCTGTACATCATAATATGTATAATGAACAAATTTTACCATGCGGCCAACCACGAAATCGAAAAATTAGTAGTTGTATTTTTTCACAGGTGTATTGGCTACTGAGTTTTGGAATATTTCTATAGACCAGCCGATTTTTATTCGATTTACTAGATAATCCAGAGCAGGATGGCTTACACATGGATCCCCAAAAAAACAACTATTAATAATACATTAATATCCTTTAATGTAAGATATGTACTGGTTAGATGACTATTTCTATTTCGAGACCGATCCTGCTTATACCCACTGACATGAATCGCCGCTAATAGCTGGAGGTTACGCCTACTAGATAAACTCACTGATTATAATACTATGCTAAACATGAATTCATATAAGTACTAGACCTACTGGTCTACCTACCTGGAGTCCGGATCTATTTTCATTTAAACCAAATTAAATTGGAATCTAAATTGTATTCCGTCTTAATGCCACGGGGAGGTGTGTGGTGATTAGCATGGTACTACAACGTTTAATCCCGCGCGTGTCGTAAAAGTCTACTCTAGAACTAGGGTTGAAATGTGTTGTGGGCGATGGGCTCTAGCAATCTATATCCATCTTTAAACCTGAAATTGAAGAGCATTACTACAGGTTCTATCACCAGCCATCCTGTACAGTACGCCTCCAGTTGGTGGGCTCGGCAGTAGGCAGTGGTAGCCCTGGCGCGGCAGGCTTGCGCGGGTGACGTAATCGCGCGGTTCGATACTCTCGAAAGGCAGCGGGGTCGTCGCCCGCTAGACGCGCAGCCTACCGCTCAATTAAACATTCCGCAATGCCTTATGTACATGGATTTTGTCGATGTTCAACTTGAACTTCAAGCTTTACATGTAGGCGGGGTATAACCAATCTTAATATAAAGTACCTACATTCAACTATTTAATACTTACTACAAGTATTATGTATTGAATTAATTATATTTAATTAATCTTTAGTACTTAATCACAACATCATCCTATCTTGTTTACGTAAATAAATTGGAGGTATTTAAAGGTTTGACGAAATCTGTTTATATATATTCTCATACCTAATTGATTAACATAAAGCGATAATTTATTTAATACATTATTATATTATATATTTGATTTGTAATTTAAAAAAGCATTTTTGCGTCACTTATACTCTCTAATTATAAAGTGATTTTCTAGGATTGTAATTTTATAATACTGTGAAATTGTAACTTTACATACATATAAAGACATTTTTACTGATGGAGACTAATTTGAAAATGCCTCACCGAGTTTATTACGTCGGCTCTTCTCATGGTAAAGGTTTTAAAACAGACTCCGGTAGATTTTAGGGCAAAATATAAAGGAAATGAAGTAAAACCAAGTTGACACTGTTGACAGATTCATGCCAGAAGTACATTGACAATTAGCTATAAAACAGAAAAAACAATTATGAAAAGATGGAAAATGACAAAAGCGTATATGAAAAAGCACGCAATAGGTTTTTTTTATTTATTTATTTTATTGATTCGGGAAACATACAGCACACAATAATACAAAAAGTTAAACAAATAGTAAAAACATAAGCCAAAACAGTTTCCACTTATAGCTTATACAAATTTCCTTTGCTCTGAAAATATTAAACATGAAATACAGTACCAAATGCTAGTTTTGTTTGCGAACTTGTGGTACTTAGTTTATTAAAAATCATGACTGAAATATAACTTGAATTGAAGAAGTAAGCGTTGATTTAGATTTTTTGTAACTTTCCCTATTGATTACATCTGATCTGAGCTATACGACACTAAAGTTATCTGGTAGCAAATAAGGACTAAAGTTGCATTTTAGCGATGTATCAAACATTCCGCACTTTCTTACGTAATTTTAATTTTTTTTAAAATAATCTGCGTGTCCATACAGGGCTTTAGTAGCTTTGCCGAAATGTGTGAAATAAATTAGAACCGATTCCGTATTTCCATTTGCCCGATAAAATAAATCTTATTATAAACCTTTGTATCCTCTATAAACTTAAATAAAAACCTTAATCTTTATATCTACTGCTAGGCTTCAAACTGTCTTTCTCTCTCTTTTTTCTCTCTTTAGAAATATCCGGTGGCAAATAAAGTTTTGGCAAACAACTGGAATGTTTTATTTGTTGTGTTTTTGTTGTATCCATTGTTTTATTGGTTCTGTACTTTACCAAACATACAGCCTTGGAGAACTAGTATAAATGTATAGGAAATTACGAGAGTTCAAACTTTGTCGTTATGCTACATGCATGCTACACTTTTCATCAAATCTTAAAACCCGATCCACTTCCCCGTCCCCAATCCCTCATAACTCAATAATCAGTCAACATGGCGCGCTAAGCGATCGGTAAACAAATAAATAATGGGCAAGTGCAATAATGAGAATAACGAGACCAAGTGAGAGGCGAAGGGCCCGAGTTACACAAGGGTTACAAAACTGTGGCAATGAACGCGGGTGAACCTGAACCTTGCGAACCGCTACTCGCTGGGGGCGGCAGGGGCCCACAACCCGTACAAGCCATGCAGTCCTAAACCTACCTAAACCGATACCTTATACTAAAAATTTAAAAACACTAGATGAAAGCCCGGCTTCGCTCGGGTGAACTAAATAAGAAAGAAATAAAGTAAACATTTATTCGTGACAGTTATGCTAACGACGAAAGAAATAGTGTACAAAAATGTATAAAATAAAAACATTATAACAACGGATTATAATGAAACTTCGTATAGAAATATAGTCTGTAGTCTGGAATAGGGAGTAAAATATTACGCTGACGACGTCACGGGCAAAGGCTAGTATCTTTGCAAGTTAATCCTAAGCATTTTTATAAGGGTAGTATTTAAAGGCACATAAAAAATTGACGCCGTAATCAGTACTGATTTGTATAGCTACAATACTAATCGTTCATTAAAATTCAGTTCAGATGTGCAATTGTTAAATATTGATGTGCCAGTCAGTATTTTTGGTGCGAAGCGAGCTGCTAACGCGAACGAAAACAAATGAAGTACGTGTTTCTCCCTCTCTGTCGCACTTGCAAATTCGAGCGACACAGAGGGAAATACACGATGTTCGTTCGTTTTCGTTTCGCGGTAGCAGCTGTCTATTCTCCGCCAAATTCTATTCAGTGGGGGCCCTTTACACTCAATATTATGTGTCAATATTATCGCGATTTTCAAAATTGTATGGGGTCTGTTACACGCTTAATATTATCACAATATTGGTGTGTTAATATTATCGTGGTTATCAAAATCGTATGGATTGTTCTTCAATATTCATTAAACAGCACGTGATACGGATCGTGATATCAGTATATCGCGTGATAATAATAACCATGTAACAGGCCCCATTGGATGTTGCTTCAACATTCAGTGTTTCGTGTGATAATAATAACAGTTGGTAATATTTTCTCCAATTAATGGAAGCTATTTAACAACTTGTTCCATTTTGCCACATGTATTTCACATTCCGATACGCGCACCATCCAAGAATAGGAGCTGTCAGACCAGAGGGCCTACCGCGATCTGAAAACGAAGTATTTCCCTCTCCGCGCTCGAATACGCAAGTGCGACAGAGAGGCATATATATTTAGTTTTCGGTTGGTAGCACTTTAGTCCGAGCGCGGCGGACGGTCGAAGAAAGTCAAAGAACATTCCGTGTATTGTCTGTCACACTTATAATTTTTTAACTTCCCATCGACCTATGAACTTGAAATTAGGTGATAATGTTTATTATGAAGTATATTTTATCAAAAATATCAATATATTGATAAATCACATTTGTTTTTTAGTTCTACGGAACCCTCAGTGCGCGAGTCCGACGCACTTGTCCGGTTTTTCTTACATTTTGAATTTTATTTCTCATATAGTAAAATACCCTATTCGTTTTAAAGTTGACGCCTGAGGGCCTACCGCGAACCAAAAACGAACTATCTTCCTCTCTGTCGTTCGAATATACATGTGTGAGAGAGAGGCAGATACTTCGTTTCGAGTGCGGCGAACGGCCTGAGCTGGGGGTCTACTCCGATATACAAAATCCTAACCTCATATCGTGCCGTCCCTTTCACTCTCCTGTCACAGACTATATGAGTGAAAGGGACGGCACCATACGAAGTTCGGATTTCGAATTTCAGAGTAGACCCCCAGTACCACTAAGTTATAAGATAGACCGAGATAGGGAAAGAATTTTGCTAGACGTTTAAAAGCCATAAGTCACCTAGTAGTTTGTCACAACAAAATAGAGACGCAGCTTTAAGATGGCGGTCAGACTCAGCAAACATTCAAGTGGTGTCCTTTACACGATTAATTTTATTACAATACTGGGGTGTCAATATAATATATCATTTGATTATAATAACTATGTAACAGGTCCCATACATTCGCTTTGAAGGCGGTTGTTGTGACAATCAGCCTAGCTAGCACGATAGATTATACCGTTACGTTTTATGTGACGTTATAGTACATTTCGCCCATATAACGTGACGGCATAAGTTATCGTGCTAGCTAGGCTGATAGGTGTATATAACTCTTGAAAACTACAAAAATAAAACGCTGCAGACGCGGCTAGCCGAATCCACACAATGGGTGATGATGGCCCATCACCCAGAACGCAGCCCAGCAACCTGGCCAACACACCGGACGCAAACATAGTTAACAATTTCCGAACGTACCCAACCCGACGCTGTCAACCAACGAATTTAATATGGCCGACCTTTCGTCATAAAATTAACACTTTTAAATGCAAACTACGCGACAATCCGAATTTTGCGGATACATATGTTCAACTCAAAAATCGTTTTTTTTATACGTTCTTCAATTTGAGACAGGTCTCGTTCGGGTCTACCGTACCCCTGCACGAAATTATTAATATAGAAATATTTATTCTGAAGTTAGGCCTCAAGTGCTCTTTTAAGGTTCGGTCACACCGCTGCTAAAAACGCACTGACGCACCGTAAACGCAGTGACGTGCCTCATGCGTGACGTTTTTAAGTCATAAGTTTCTCCCTCTCGTTCACTGCGATTCCGTACCGTCACCATATTTTGAGCACCGATGTGGACGGACCTTTATTTGTCAGTTTAAAAGCGACAACTAAACAGGCCCAGTAAAACAAAAACCAACAGATTGAGTCATAACGTTTCATTTGTGACCTTATTAAAACCAATACTCCGCAATTAAGCGTTATCCCCGTGGCATACCAGAGGAGCCGCAGGCTGGCTGCCACGTGATCCCTAGCATTGGTGTACGTACTACTTTTGCAGAGGCTGCTACCATCTGATCTTCCAATCGATAGGGGATACTAGACTTCTATTAGAACCAGGTCTTGTCAAGTGAGTGGGCAGGGCGGGCAACTTGACTGTTAGAAGTTCTTCAGCAGCACGTAGACTTCTAACTCAGCTTAGCATTTCTTGTACTGTTGTTTTTTTTTTCAAAATAAATATTCAAACCAATTGAAATAAAGGTTGCAGCAAAAGGTTCTGTACCCCTGCATATCGTGCGCAGGCGCACGCGGAAACGTCGCAGCGATCACTGCGCCGGCGGCCAGCTATGCGGAAACACGCTGCACATCGCACACTAGACACGTGTCAATTTGCTAGGGCCTTATTATTATTAACGATGTCTCCCTATGATCTTTTTAGAGAGGTAGAGCACAGCGGCCTTTAGGGGAGGCCTATGTCCAGCAGTGGACATCCATCGGCTGATATGATGATGAGAGCACAGCGGAATGTCATCCCGCTCATATTTGGAGCAGCTCAACTGAAGAAGCCCCACAACCTTACAGAAGACCGCAGCAACAATAACACCACCTAATTGCTCTGTAGTCATGTGTATCAGCGCCCTGTAGCCCGGGCATAGAATACGGCTACGGTATCCTCTACTTGTTGTACTCACAAGGCGACTTCAGAGAGTTATGATTTCTTTAGAGATCCTACACGCATTTCACCAAGAGGGACGAAAAAGCTCTTAAGCAGCTAAATAGAGAACTAACTAGTCTTAAACGGCTGGCGGCTTACCATAAACAATCTCTTTCATGTGGGCAGGTAATCGTTTATTTTCTCCATCGTAATATGAAATAGTTTGTAGTAAACAAAAATCCCATCAAAAACATAAATGTGAAAATGGCAGCCAAGTTCACCGACAAAAGAATTGAGATCTAAAGGGCGCCAAGTTCCGTAGATTATCTGAAAAGTTGCTAAGTTTGGCACTAGATTGTTTACAGTAAAACTAATTTACTGCGGCTTAATACATTATGAGCCTTAACTTGGCAGTTTTCTATGCATAATACCATATAATACCATAAGAGCTGTTGGATATTTAAAAAAA
Organism: Notocelia uddmanniana; assembly: GCA_905163555.1. Lineage (NCBI taxonomy): Eukaryota > Metazoa > Arthropoda > Insecta > Lepidoptera > Tortricidae > Notocelia > Notocelia uddmanniana. Next base: position 25,033,324 of record LR991058.1, on the reverse strand, counting down.
CTGCCAAGTTAAAGCTCAAAATGCAAATTGCTTGGCAACTTTTCAGATAATCGACGGAACTTGGCGCCCATTTAGATCTCAATTCTTTTGTTGGTGAACTTGGCTGCCATTTTCACATTTATATTTTTGATGGGATATCATTACTTTTTGTCAAACTTCATCCAATGGTGCTTTCCTAGAGCGAATGCACGAGTTACTATACAAAATACCCAAACCGCTATAGGTGCACCTAAAATATTTGAAGAGTTCCCTCGATTTCTCCAGGACCCTATGATCGGATTCTGACCCGATGACAATGGGATAACCCCGGAAGTATACCGTTTCAAACAAAAAAAAGAATTTTCCAAATCGGTATAAAAATGACGGAGTTCTGAGGTAACTAGCATAAATAATAATAATAATAAAATCACTGTTTTCTGATTTTTTCTGGTGTATACACATCATTACCAAGCTGCATGCCAAATTTCAGCTTTCTAGGTAATCTGGAAGTGGGTTAGATTTTTGATTACTAGTCAGTCAGTCAGTGCTAAAAATGCCGTTTTTTGGAATTTATTATCTCAATAACTATTAAACCTATATTTATGAAATTTGAGGTTCTAGTTGTTCTAACGGATTTTAATATATGTTCCAAATTTCATGTTTTTATGTTAGATAGATTTGGAGTTATTGGGGGGGTCAAAAGTGGCTCCAAACGGTTCGTGTAATATAACACACGGCTGCTGTCCGCCAGTTCCTGGGGTGAACTTGGCTGGACACGCTGCCGCGTGTCTAGATAAGTAGAACTATACCAAGGAATGACACGTATAGTATAACTCGCTCTGTTGCTCTTATTCAATTTAGTAATGACCATCTCGCTCAGTTGTGGTATTATTATTTGGCGTCTACTCTGGGGTAATCTGAGAAGGCGACTAAAAAGGTCCTTAGGGTAGAAGACTGTCGCAGTTGGGGGCTGCGATCGTCCATTAAAACAGATGGCACCCATCCACCCAAAATATTTTCTTCCACAAGTTTTAAATATAACCTTTTTTTTTCTTGTTCTCTCTAGCTCGTGTTTGTAATTAAACGCAGCTAGCTGGTCTAGTCACGTCATGATAAACTAGCTTTATTAATCGTCTTAAAAACCCCTGAAAAAATGTAAAGCAAATACGACATTCGATTTCATTAACCTCCCAAAGCCGCTGGCATCGAAAACCACATTTATGACCAGCGAGCATATTTTAACCTCTTTACAATCAGCTGACGTTTTATTTTCTTCAAGGTAGTGGGTTAGCAATCATTTGATAATAGTATCAATCGAGAGGAAATTACAAAAAAAAACTATATTTGTTTAAGATTTTGAGAGGTGTGAGACAGGAGAACCACCAACGTAGCGCCAGCTGAAGTCCACGGGACTTCAAAATACTCGTACGACTCTCTTAAGCATCTTACAAATCTTACAAGTTATCGCTCGAGAGGAAATGACTGACGACATTTGCTCTTGGCCCAGTGACTATAAATTTTATTTATCGATTGTTCTAAGTTCTGGTAATAGTATCATCAAAACATTAAAATAGAGCGTAATTAGTCGTGTCGAATTCGAGCACGAAGGATTCCGTAGCATCGTACAAATAAAAAAAAAAACACATTTCTTGTATGGGCTCTTTAATTTTTAATCTTTATTATTTGTTGTTGAGACAACAGTAATAAGACACCGTTATAAGACGGAGGTGTGGAGTGAATGAAGATATAGTGACGAAAATTGAGAAAGGTATGCTAAGATGGTTTGGACATGTAGAGAGGATGGATGAAAGAAGATTGACAAAACGAGTGTATGAAGGAAGAGTGGATGGAAAAGTTGGAAGGGGAAGACCTCGGCGAACGTACTCCGACCAAATCGGAGACATTCTGCAGAAAGGCCAGGTCAGGAGTACCCTAAATCGGCGCGCATGCATGAAGAATGTTATGAAAGTTCATGAAGCGAAAGTTGTATGTCAGGATCGTAGCAAGTGGAAATCCGTGATCTCTGCCTACCCCTATGGGAAACAGGCGTGATTATATGTATGTATGTATGTATGTATGTATGTACAACAGTAATACATTGTGTAATTCGGACAAAAATCCACTATAGATACCTACTACGGTTCATGAGATGATGCTGACAGATGGACAGCAGACGTTTGTATCACTTTTAGTCTCTAAAAATGCCCAGGAACATATTAAGTATTAAAGTTTGTCGAGTTACTCCAGCCAAAGGTGTAGTTTAATACAAATTGCATATGAATGCAAGCCATAGAATGTGCGTATTATGTAAAGCGTCGGGCATATTTGCGATACCCGTGTACAGTTGCGGCGACGCGGAAGCCTTTTTGCCGCCATGTTTTATTGATCGTCCGACTGCGACTCCCGCGCAGGCTTATTTATACGCGACCGTTAGAGCTTCCTTCGTCGAGCTTTTTATACTTCAAGAGGTTTGACTTTACCGCTTAGAGCTAAGCTATTTTACATCTAGGGTTGACGAGTAGGACGATAAGGAGCGCAGATGCATCTGTCAAATCAACAGAACGAGCCATTCGTTTTACTCTTATTAGAGATTTTTCCTTCAACTATCTTCCTTATGAAGTTGTTATGTCGTATGAGGTGGCCCATCATCTTCCCTCTTCTTGACTCTATGCTATCCAGCAACTGCCTCTTTTCCTCTACTCATTTCAGCACTTCTTCGTTAGTCACTTTCTCAGTCCAGCTAATCCTCTCCTTCCGCCTACAACACCACATTTCAAAAAAAAAATTATTCAAAGTAATTAATTATATCATCAATTCATCAAGGGTAAATGCAAAAGGACCTTAAGAGTTAAAGTGGAGTTAAGCTAAAGTTAATGTCAAGTATGAAAATATTTAAAATTCGAATGACACAGGTACACAGATTTGTCACCTTGACGTACTTAGGATTTGAGCTATATGTCAAGCAGATGTGTTAGAAAAGTTTCTTGTAAGACCTTTGTTCATGTATCAAGTAAGTACAGGATTTGAAAATCAATATTATTTCATTGTTAACGAATTTGAATTCTTGAATATCTTAGAAACCGTACGAATTGAGATACTAATGTCTTAGAGAAGATTACTTAATTTCATCTCAGGAATGTGCCTTCGCAATTAACGGAATTAAAAAAAAAAAAAAAACCTGTACAGGCTGATAATGATGACTAATAAGAATAAAAGCAAATATAAAATAAACACACACTCCTATACGTATCGCGGCCAGACATGAACCCTATGACACTGACAGTGATATTTCTGATGGTGTTGTGCAAGTTTCGATACTTCTATTTTTCGCCCATCTTATTCTGTTACAAAATTAGAAGATTATGTCGATACCATGTCGACATATAACTTAAAGTAGTAACAAATCTACTAAATTTCCAAAATGGTGGCATGTAATTTTTTCTTTAGTTTAGTGTACGAACAGTGACGTAACATTCCTTTACTGTATTCTGCAAAATAAATACTTTTGACTTTAACTTTTTGACACTTTAAAAAAAAATAGTAACTGTGTCAACACAGTTACTATTTTTTACACACAAAAATCTGCGACCGAAAATGGATGTAAGGGCTGATACTTATACAACCTAATCTATACTAATATTATAAAGCTGAAGAGTTTGAAATAGAAAAAATATTTTTGTGTTAGATAGTCCATTTATCGAGGAAGGCTTTAGGCTATATAACATAACGCTGTGGCCTATAGGAGCGAAGACGCGGACGAAGTCGCGGGCAACAGCTAATTTTAAATAAAACAAAAACTGGTGTCCCCAGAAATATCCATAATTCGAGTGAAATAAAAACAATTTAATGTAATATTTTTAACATTCAGCACCTATAAGCACTTTACGGCACGCTCAACGAATGTAAGTATAAAAATTCCATCTTCTTAATTTTATTATCGCAGACTACTTAAATGATTATAAGTCGGACACTGAAAGCGTACTATGTTAATGTATTTTGTACCTCGTTTCCATTGTTGACATTTGTTTATCGATACTTCCAAACGAAGCCGCACTAGTCGATATCTTCCAAACGAAGTAAGTTTTGCAGGACGTAAAAGTAAAGTCTGATCGAGATAATTTCTAGTAAATGTTAAGAATTGTTATAATTCCAACGGAATATCATTGTAATGGCATATTTCTACCTAAAATTAATAAATGTCATTTTTAGACGCCTCCAATTCGATCCTAATGTAACGGTGACGCCACTACAAGGTTGTGTCGTGGGAATAACTGTCAGTGTCATAGGGTTCATGTCTTGCCGCGATACGTGTATTGGATATTCTTTCAATGTGTGAGTATAAGGTAGGTATGTGTAATGCACATATCTATTATGCTTACTACATTATGTGAGTGTAAACACACTGAATTCAGTTTCATCTTTAAATTATAAATTTCAAATTAAAGGGAAAAAATGAAAAATTTACACACGAGGCACGAGTTTACTTATGTTATGTAAAAACTATTAACCACATATTGACTTGGCGTGACCCTGATCAGCAAACAATGAGCGTTTTGTGACCACGTTTTTATATCGTGATCACTGATCAATGCTAAATGAGTTATGAACAATCGGTCGTGAAAACAATATGACACCAACGCGTTCTAATTAAGAGCGTGCCTTGAAAAAATAAAAACACCGTACTGCCCTCTTATTCACAAACCGACTCGTCCTCACCTGTCACCTCACCCGTTTTTATATGAAAACTGTCAAATATCATTTGTCAAATTTTGACAGAACGGAATTTTGTCGGTTCGCGGTAGCGCCCCATGATCTCATAATGAACGCACTAGAGCCTCCCCTCGCCGCTCGCGCTTTACTTCTTCATCTTCCCTGGGATTGATAAGTTTGTTTTTTTTTACAACTACGGTGTCAAACAAGCTTATGGCCTGCCTGATGGTAAGCAGACACCGTCGCCTATGGACGCTTGCGACTCCATATAAAAATATTTTTTAATAAAAAAACACCTAAAACTACTAAAAAGCAAAAATAATCTGAGATTTCGAATATAATCATGAGGTAAAATATACCTACGATTTCATTACTATTAGTTTATGTTTATGTACTAAACATGCTCCAACCCTTAATTTAACACTTATTGAATAAAAATGAAAAAAGTTTTTAATAATTTGCTACTTAAATAATTTTTAAGAAAAAAAAACCGACTTCAATGGGGGAGTCCGGTGAAAGATTATTAATCTTAGATGGTGCACTCTTAGATTTCATACAATAAAATACAAAAATGGCTATAAGTATGTTTATAATGGTAGAAGACTAAGTACCCTCAATTCCTCATGAAATCATGGAAAAACCTTGCTTGCTTGACAAACAAAACGAAGAGAACAAATCGCCAAACGTGAACTACGCGTCGTTGAAGAGTTCCGTTCTGATCATCATCAGCAGTTCCAATTCATCAAATGTCACTTTTATGAATGAAAATGCTTGATTAGTTCATGAAAATACTAAAATCACTATTTGTGTGCCTTTCACATTTGAGGAGTTTCCTCGATTCCTAATGGATCCCATCATCAGAACTCGAGCATGACAAAAATCAATCGTGAAAATAGAACTTGCTTAACAAACACAGCTAGAAGGACAAATCGCCAAACGTGAACTTTTCGTCGTTGAAGAGTTCTGTTCTGATCATCATCAGCAGTTCCACTTCATCAAATGTCACATTTTTGTATGATAATGCTCGATTTGTTGATAAAAACACAAAAATCACTATATGTTTGCCTTTAAGATTTGAGGAGTTCCCTCAATTCCTCATGGATCCCATCATCAGAACTCGAGCATGACAAAAATTAATCGTGAAAATAGAACTTGCTTAACAAACACAGCTAGGAGGACAAATCGCCAAACGTGAACTTTTCGTCGTTGAAGAGTTCTGTTCTGATCATCATCAGCAGTTCCACTTCATCCAATGTCACATTTTTGGATGCAAATGCTTGACTTGTTGATAAAAACACAAAAATCACTATATGTTTGCCTTAAAAATTTGAGGAGTTCCTTGAATTCCTCATGGATCCCATCATCAGAACTGCCTTTTGACAAAAACGGGACCAACTTGGATATATATACATACAATCAAAAAAAGAATTTTTCAAATCGGTTAAGAAATGACGGAGTTATGGAGTAACAAACATTAAAAAAAAAAAAAAACATACAACCGAATTGATAACCTCCTCTTTTGAAATCTTGAAGTCGGTTAAAAATGGACAATCTCTTAAAGTTTTATCATCTTCTGAAGTCGGTGTCAATAAAGAACATACAACCGAATCGAGAACCTCCTCCTTTTTCGTGAAGTCGGTTAAAAAATCACAAGCGCGTTGCCGACCCTTTATTTAACTTGAGGATTCGGTGTGTTGAGAGATAGAGACATGCAGGTCCCTCACTCTCAACACAGCGCATCCTCGGGAGCTCCGGCGCCCTTGCTCACAACCAGGAACACAACACCATATAGGGGGCAAGTAATTATGGCTGCGGTATACTTTAAGGTAGAGGGGAGGTACTTCCCCAGTTAGGCTGCTCCAAATATGAGCAAGATGATGTTCCGCTGTGCCATACCTTAACCTTTTCAACGCTCTGTCAAATACAATAGCTGAATTTCTCTGTCACACGCCATGTCATAGAAATGTCACACATAAAGTTGAACCCTATAGAAATGCATGTAAGTAATTGATATCCCATCAAAAACATAAATGTGAAAATGAGAGCCAAGTTCTTAAATATCCAACAGCTTTTATGGCATACTGCATAGAAAACTGCCAAGTTAAGGCTCAAAATGCATTAAGCCGCAGTAAATTAGTTTTACTGTAAACAATGTAGTGCCGGACTTGGCATCATTTCAGAGAATCTACGAGACTTGGCACCCATTTAGATCTCAATTCTTTTGTCGGTGAACACGACAACCAAGCATTGCATATTTTTAATATTGAACTTGGTTCCCATTTTCACATTTATGTTTTTAATTGCGATATCATTACTTTTATCAGTTTTCAATTTTCGATTACTTTTTGTCAATTTTCGCCTAATGGTGCGTTTTAAGAGCGAATGCACGAGTTACTATACAAAATACCCAAACCGCTATAGGTGCACCTAAAATATTTGAAGAGTTCCCTCGATTTCTCCAGTACCCTATGATCAGATTCTTACCTGATAACTATGGGACCACTCCTGAACTATACCGTTTCAAACAAAAAAAGAATCTTCCAAATCGGTTAATAAATGACGGAGTTCTGAGGTAACTAGCATAAATAATAATAATAATAATAGCCCGCGGGGGCAGCTTGTGGCGAGCTGGCGGTGAATGGCGACACCGCGGACCCCTAATCTCCAGAGGGCCCTTTCCATCTGGCCCTCGCCTCTGTGCTTGCCTTAATTGGCCGGCCAGAGTGGAGTCGCAAGAGCGTGACCTATACTCCAGGTTGGAAGTGTAAAATGTCATAACGCCAGCGGCCTGCTGATCGGATTACCAGGATCTGGCTACCGCAGACTCACCTCTCGACAACTTTCAGCCACTCAAAGGGATGTTGCCCCACTGTTATGTGGGGCCCACTCAGCGAGCTGGCGAGTCACCGCCTGCCTTTTACAATATTGAGACTGATTGTCACGGCAGGTGTCCGCTAGTCTCCTCCAATAGCCCATTATCCAGCCCATCCAACATTCAACACAATATAACCCATGACCTTAGCTTCCATCGCACCACAGTGATGCACTGCAATAGTCTTTGCACCTGGCGGGGACCATCTTTGAATGTATCATATTGTGCGTTCGGGGATGGTATCCGCCATGTGTATCCCTTTGCTTTTAGATTAAATTGTCTAAAAGGGCCTCTGCGCTGTTGGCTTCGGCCCCACGCACGCCTTCCAAAGGTCCGGGACCCCATGGTCCCGAGATAAGGAAAAAACATACAAATAATAATAATAAAACTAATAAATAAAATCACTGTTTTCTGATTATTTCTGGTGTACACACACAATTACCAAGCTACATGCCAAATTCCAGCTTTCTAGGTCACCTGGAAGTGGGTTAGGTTTTTGATTACTACTCAGTCAGTCAGTGGAAAAAATGCCGTTTTTTGGAATTTAATATTTCAATGACTATTAAACCTATATTTATGAAATTTGGGGTTCTAGTTGTTCTGAAGGATCCTAATACACGTACCAAATTGAATTTTTTATGTTAGATAGAGTTTGAGTTATTGGGGGGTCAAAAGTGGCTCCAAACGGTTCCTGTAAAATAACACACGGCTGCTGTCCGCCAGTTCCTGAAGTAAACTTGGCTGGACACGCTGCCGCGTATCTAGATCGCGATGCACGCCGTGACCGATATATCCGTCGTTGGCGTGGATCCTTTGAGGATATATGCGACGTTGGTGTCCAAAAGGTTAACTTTTTGAAAAATCAAAATAAAGACGGGTAAAGAAATAATGCCAACATGAAAATATGTTTGTCGGGCAGTTCCGTCATTGCCGTCGTAGTCACGATTTTCCGTTGTCGTCTATGGCCGATTATGGCGGTCAAAAGGTTAAGACATGTTCAAAGTGCTGGGACATGGGCCCGCCACATGGAGCACTCGTAACCCCAATGACCCCCTTTAGTCTCCTTTTACGATAGGCGAGAGAGACCGTAGACCTAACCTATTCTTGCCCAATTCTATAGGGGTGCTAAAATTATCACAGATCACAGCCCTAGATGCCGCATCGCTTTGAGACCCGAGAGCGAATGTTGTACAAACGACATCAACGGGCGCGTGAACCTACATGAACACGAATCGCGCTTAGACTGGCAGGGTAATTGCGTAACTTTACGAATGCGCGTTAGAAAATATCAAATGTAACTTTCAACCGATTTGAAAAAAGTGGTTTTAAATTCGGTCATTTACTCAAAAACTGATTCGGATTCTTTTTTGTTTGTGAGGACGTTACGTCCACGTTCGTTATTCCCATATAAATGTTGGAGAAGATCCGTTAACCGAGGAATCGAGGGAACTCCTCAAATATTATAGGCACATCTATGGCGGTCTCGATGGTTTTTATAGTAGAAGTATGGAGAGGTTTTAAGTCGTTTAAATCAGAATTGGAACGCTCATTTTTGCCCCCGGTATTTATTTCGTTTCCAAGGGATATCATAAGGGGTATCATGTAGTAATTTCGCTTATTTCTTTGACTTATTTGTAGGTACGAATGAGCAGCGCATTAAAACATTAACCGTATATTTTTGGATGTGAGAATGACGGTCGAGCGCGCGTAAGGTTGATATAAATGTATTTTTTCTAAAAATTATAGTATTGCGTAATTTCAGCGCGTCACGTAATCAATCAAATTAGGAGGGGTGGTTACGTAACGTTTTTGAGCGAGCGTAAGATTGATTTTCAATGTCATGTTACTCATATGTTCCATACTAAAAATGATAATTACGAGTATCAACAACCAGGAGCCCAAGATCTAGCAGGAGATTCAGTTTTCAAAATTATTGCAGTATATAATTACCCTTCATACAAAGAATAATAAAAACTGGCCAAGTGCGAGTCGGACTCGCGCACGAAGGGTTCCGTACTATTATCTATACAACATTAGACACTTTATTATAACCGTTTTTAATTTAATTTAAAGAATAATATTTTTTTATTTATTTATCAGTAATAATAACGTTAAATAATATCAAGTAGAATTTTGGTCAAGTGCGAGTCAAATTTTAGTTTTCCCATAAATTTTGAGACCCAGCGCCTGACACAACGAGCAACTTTTTAAAAGCTTTTTTGTACGGGAGCTCCCTTTATTTTATTTTTAATTTTGTTTTTAGTATTCTTTGTTATAGCGGCAACAGAAATACATAATCTGTGAAAATTTCAACTGTCTAACTATCACGGTTAATGAGATACAGCCTGGTGACAGACGGACAGACAGACAGACGGACGGACAGCGGAGTCTTAGTACTAGGGTTCCGTTTTTACCCTTTGGGTACGGAACTCTAAAATCAACATTACGTTCTTTAAAGAAATAATTGTTACGATCTTATTTACTGGTCTCACAATAAGGGCAATTTACATGAACGTGAATATAATAATAATAATAATTCATTTATTTCGGATAACATGGATACATACACGAAACAAAAATAATAGTTAATTAATTAATGAAATGAAAATAAAATAAAAATGTGTTAGTACAATTATCTTAAAACTAGTGTTAGTATGGCACCTAATACACAAAATTCAATTAAATTAAATGATGAATGTCACGTTTTCTGTTTTTATGTTGTTCTCATAATTAATAGAAAATGTCACACTCATTCATTTAAAATATGCTATTGCCTATATAAAACATGGAGTTGATCCCAGTGCTTCATTATGGGACAATCCAGTCTATTAGCTACAATAGTTAGGAGGCGGTTGGGGCTCTCCCGTATACGACGTTTAATGGCGGCGGCCCGTTTTCGCATGACGGCGTGAAAACCGTCAACTCGTGTCTCCGCGAACATTTCCGATGCGCTGCAGTGTCTAGGGAGTCTTAACAGCGTCCTAAGCGTATTGTTATACTGAACGCGCAAGGTGTTGATTGCCCGTTGGGTATAGCTGACCCACAGGCCGCACGTGTAAAAGAATTGGCAGTAAGCCTTAAACAGGGTTAACTTGACTTCGTGCGTACATCGTGCAAACCTGCGAGCCAGCATATTCCCCCGCACAGCCAACGCCCTGCGCTCCCTCTCAATGTCGGGATCATCTGAAAGGTACTCCGTGACCCAATGACCAAGGTACTTAAATTTTGTGGTTCTGTTTAAGGCCACTCCATACAGCGTGACTTCCGGCACTCTGTCGACCTTGTGTTCACGCGGCTGAAAAACAAGCACCTCACTCTTAGCCACGTTGTACCTGAGTCCGTGCGCCACGGCGTACTCCTCACACTTGCTCACCAGCTTTCTGATCGCACAAACAGAAGGCCCCAACAGCACCATATCATCGGCATAACTTATGTTGTTCACCATCTCCCCAGCAATGGCACAACCAACCCTGGTACTGCTGAGATCCCCTATGAGCGCATTTATATACAGGTTGAACAGACGGGGCGAAGTCAACCCCCCCTGCCTCACCCCGCAGTTCAACCTGTACTCATCAGAAAACGCGTTTTTCCACTTGACAACATTTGACAGAGAATTTTCCGTACCGACACCTCCTAATCTACATTTAAAACCACTATACAATACAATAAATAAAAAAGGTCATATCTTCATAGGGAAGTCACGGCACTTAAGCACTTTTGTTTGGGCAAGACAGTTTTTCAGCAATAACTCGAAAACCGTTAAACCTATCTTGTTCAAACCAAAAATCGTTGAAACTATTTATAATTGTACATCATCTTGATTTTTTCCAAAATTTTAAACTTCATAGTTTAGTAATAGACTTTGACAGCTAATATCTCAACAACGATTGACTTAAATGGAAAAGTTTTTTAGAAACCATGGTGTCCATGGGTGGCGATAATCACTTACCATCAGGCGATTCGTTTGCTCTTAAAAAAGCTCTGCACAAAAGACTTGGTTGTCAACCTGCGGCGAAATTCATTTAATAGAAGATAATATATACATTTATTTCATTGTCATTACGTGTTTGGCATAGATGACTTGTCATTTTAGTTAGAACGGCTCAGTCCACCATTTCTAAGATTAAAATGACAGATTTTATAAAGACATTTGGTTGTCAAGCGGCGATAGTCGTTGAATAGAAGAAAATAGGTTTAGATTTTTCATTGTAATTCGGTGTTAGGCATAAATGACTTGTCATTTAAGTTAGAGCGGCTCAGTCCGCGATTTTTTTTACTGAAATCTGATTCCGATATAATATGAAGTTTGTCTTAACTTAGACGTTAAAGTGTTCACGAGATTTGGGTTCATCCGGGGATGCTTAGATAACACAAGCCGACCAATTAGGTACAGGTCTAGCCCCCGTAACCTAGTGATCATTATTATAATTATAGCGCTATTATAGTGACGTCGCCGTTATTCGGGATATAGGTCGTTTATGAGAAGAGATAGTTCGGGAAAACACAAAACACAACCAAATAGGTTGCCTTCGGCTACTTAGTTATTTTCGTAAGAGGAAGACATCTTTATTACGTCATGTCAAAGCGAAATTTTGACATAACAAAGATGCGTATTTAAGTGACACGACATCGGGTAACATCGGTCATTTATTACATGGCAAGTGGTTCAACAGTCCCGACTGTATACCTTTAGTCGAGGGCACCAATATGTATAATTTTTTCACCTTATTTCATTCAAATAAGGTCCCAAAATGTATACATATATATGCCCTCGACTATACATGGGTCTACATTCAGCGCCAAGGAGTTAATTCAAATTCAACTCAAATTCAGCTTAGTTAGCCACTCGTGGGATGCAGTGCGGAGTGCACTCTCAAACACCTAGTTTAAAGCTAACGCAAGAGGGAGCACTAGAACTGAAACAATATTCTCTATTCATTTCTTCTCTCGAGTACTCATTAGTAACTGGAAGAGATCTCTAAAAGCTTACATTTGCCTTAGTAATGTTTATGTACCACTACTACCTATTGTGACTACTATTCACTGTACTTTTTAAAACATGAAAAAAGCGTTCCGAATTGAGTCTGCCTCGTGTCAGTGAGCGCAAGATGGCAGATTCGCGCCAAACTTCAACAAACTCTCCCAAATCCAAAACGACTTATATACCTGTTACTTTAACTGTACTCGCGACGTTTTGGAACGTTTTGGTCGAACAGCGAGGTCGTCGACCGAGCATATACTCGATAAAAGTAAAACTCTTGATCTCGCCATTATGTACAATTTAAGTTCAAAAATTCGTATACAATTTTCAACCGTAACTCAATCGAATAGGGTCGTCCGTTGTATACATAATTTTGGGAGTGTGCAGCAATAAGCTTGACGACTCTGTTTATACAGTTGCGGCTATGTTTAATGTTCAGAATAGTCGCAACTGCGATTTGAATTGGTCTCATTTTTAATTTGTTTATATGACCGCTTTTGGTTTTTAATTGTTAACAGTTGTTAAGGGTCCTCATCAGTAAAAGACTCTCATTAATTTCGGTTTTTTTTTCTGTGTGAACTGATTCCTATCTTGTCATTTTATCATCGTTACAATCTAGTACAATACTTTTAAATCTTAATTACGGCTTAGTATCACAATAGATTTTACATGTATTTTTTTTTCTTTAAGTTCTATAATTTCAAACATCACACCAAATCTACATCGAGCTAAAAACTATTTTTGCCGCTTAAATTCTACTACATGTAATAAAAGTTTAAAATGACCCCGTAACTATCTAAAACTTTAATACATAGATTTATAGATAGATTTATTTATTTCACAGTATACAATGGCACTTAAAATTACACATAGTGTTTGTCAGTTTTTTAAACAATATCAAATTAGGTGGATACTCAAAATGTATCATAGTAATAATATATTTTTCAGTTTAGATGAAAAAATAATACAAAATTAAGATGTCAATAAATTTAAGAATTTAAATCGGTCAAAAGGTTCAAAACATTTACAAATGTATAAATACAATATATTTGAATACATATTCCTCTTGATACAAGAAAAAGAAGAAGATGGTTTAGGTGAAAAACTTAATAAAATTCCCTGTTATAATACGAATATATAGTTGTGATGTGTTCGAATAGACATTTGTTTTGTTTGTATTTTAAATACCTTTTATTATTACATATATATATGTCTATTCGAACACGCTCCAACTACATACAACAGGTCCTTTTCTTTAGTTCTTTACCTACAGACATATTTGGAGCGTCCGAACTAGAGAAGGGAGCCACTTCTTACCTTATTATAAAAAACTACTACATACTCGTCATACTCAATTATTTATTTATAGGTCACAATATTAGCGTACACTGTTCACTTTCCATAATCAAAACAAAAGTTTAATTATGAAAATAAAACCGCGAACCGTCAAAGATTTTCATTTCGTTAAAACTAAAGCGAGTGCGCGGATGAAAAGTGAATCAGCGTGCGGCCACCGGCGGTCGTCGACCTCACAAATTTTCGTTTCGTTCGACGCGAGCGCAGTTTTTCCCATCACCACGTGCCCGTTGAAGCCTTAGGCGATTTCCTGACTTTGCGGGGCGGGATTTCCTCACTTGACGAGATACTGTCAGTACTATTACGTTGGCGCAGTAGTAATATAATACGTAGAAGCGGGGCAGTACTGCATTCGTATCGCCCTGGTTCCGCCCATCCTGCGCCGGTCAGAAAGTACTCATTTAAATGTAGGGGCGCAGTAAAATGCGGCACCGACTCGAACGACAGTTGACATTGACAGCTGACGGTTTTCTCATAGCGTGCCGCCTCCGCACCGACAAATCAGAGGGCCTACCGCCAAATACACACGAAGTTTTCCCTCTCTGTCGCACTTACGTACGAATTTGCAAATGCAACAGAGATGAAAAATTTCGTTTGTGGTTCACGGTAGGCCCTCAGGAAATCGATTTACAGTAAAACTAATCATAAAACTAGTGTCTCTGTGAGCTGTAGACCCCGCAATTTTATTTTATTATTTAATTTCAAAAATTTACTCGCCAAAAAAAACTATATAATTTTCGAACCTGCTCACAAAATTTCACGACAATCGGTTGAGAAATGCGACCTGTAGGGGAGAATATCCGGACAGACAGACAGACATACGAAAGATTTTTGTCGAAACCTGAAACGGAGACGCTTCGCCCGCTCGGTCAACAATAACATGTAACTTACTGTCATTGTGTTCCAAATTGACTCAGAATGACCTTAAATGTATTTATTCCCGAAACCTAGTTCTTACTATCTACTATCTACCTATATAAAAAAAGTATGTTCTATATCCTATTCATTATACCAGTACAATACAGGCAAACAAATCACGTTTAAGTATTTCTATGGGATAAATTCAATTTTGTGACTTTGTAAATTGGTCACGTTTTAAAAGGGTCCATTTGTTGCAGACTTCTGACTATTTATTTAGGTCTTAAATATGAAATATATGGAAACAAATTTATTATTTATTTTGAAATTCATCACGGTATTCATTGTTACAACATTATCGATAAATGCGTGCTTCGGATATATGCTCTTAAACTGATATATTCATGAGTTTTTGTAATTCAAACCATTTGATTAATAGTATTTCTTTCATTGATAAACTTAAAGTTGTCCCAAGAAAACAAGTCAGATATGGCTTATCTGTCTCTCTCAAACTTATTGATTTGTGCATTAGTGAGAGAGAATAGATCAGATGTACAGAAATCGTTCAACTTAAATGAGCGAATCTGCTTTACTCTGATATATGTGAGCATACGTAGTATAGACCTAGTGTTTTCTGAACTATCTATAGCTATCGTCAATTGATTTTCGAATACCTTTTCAGCCAAGAGTAATATCAGCCACACGATACGCCCGCAAATTCCACATCCTGTCAGTGTCAACTTAACCGATTATGTCAATCATTTGATTCTTATCCTCCCGCCATTGTCTACGTTTATCAAAAGGAAGTCATTGTTTGTTTAGGCTACGCTCAATAAAAAAGCCGTTATGAAATGCCCGTCAATATATCATAAAACGATGCCAAAATAGTAATCAGACACGCAATTTTGTTAATTCAGGTAAGCCCGGATGTTAATTGCAAAACAACCCACGTTCGACTTTTTTCATTAGAGATTAAAAAGGTACTTACAGGAAGCTAGTAAACTGGTCTTAATAAGTCGAAGTTAGAAGAAAACATTTAATGTTAACAAAAAGGCACACTTCAAAAAAGTAATAAAATGCAAATAGTTATAAAAGTGATAATTGAAACTTAAATAATAAAACCATCAATAATAGTTAATTGTATGACTAGGGTCTAAAATACGCCATATTACCATGAGACGTTTATTACGATGCCTGGCTTTTATATAAATCAGAGCCATATAATCTTCTTTTCACTTCGATTGCGAGAAAAATAAACAAAGATTGTCGTCACAAAATGAATAATTAAATTCCACAGCGAACAATTTGTATAATTTGGCAGCAATGGCGGCATGTTTTATTCTATAACTTGCTTTGACACATACAACATAATTATAGACAACATTTTGGTTGATTTCAAGTACAAAGTTTTTTAAGAGTTAAATTAGTGCATTGTGATTGGTGGGATTAATATGGTGAAGTAATTTGATTGTTCAGATTAAAATGTTTTGTAAATCATATATAAAGAATACTTATATTATATTGTATTGTATTGTATATATGTATAAATATTTTCCCTAGGGCTTAAATGTACTACTTTATTAGCTTGGTAAGTCTAATATGACACTTTACGAGCATGAGAAGTGAAGAAATAGTAATGTCAAGGAATACACGATTTAATAATCATAACTTGTGGGAATTGTGCAAGTTAAAAGTCAGTATTAATTAATATGTAAATAGAAAAACCCACGAAATAAATTCATGTTTAAATAAACCTGGAAGGTTGCGGACAACGGAAACGCTTCTGCTTTTGGGCTTTGTAAATGGATACACTAATAAATTAATGCTTATCTATTACTGTGAATACTGTAATACTTCAGAGGAAACAAAAATATCCGAATTTTCTTTCATCACTAATTCAAACGCTGTAATCTGAAGTTTTAAGCCAATTAAATTTTCAAAAACGCACCTATATTATTTCTTCCACTAACCCTAGTTTTTTTCAGTAGGTAACGCCTTTTAAATAATCCTAATACGGGGTTTGGAGCAAAAAGTGTTGTTAATTGAATTGGAATGATTCGCACCTCGCTGCGTGAGCTAGCCTTGTCAATGACCCCTATTTCGCCACCATCACCGTGTTACAACTACTCTATTCACAACTTGTTTCATCTTAAATCACCGCTTACTTCCAGTATATCTCGACGCTGGGTTTTATATAAAAACGCGTAATCAGAAATTTGACTTATACTGGTTCATCTGAAACGAGGTGGGGTGAAGTGTTGCGAATAACAGCCCAGAACTAGAGGCCATCGACTCTTGCGCTTGGAGCTATGACAAAATCAGATGAAGATTAATAAATATCGCGCGCTCAATCTAGAGGGGTAAAATTACAGTTTGTTTGTGTAAGAAGGCTTTGTATTTAAGTAGAGATGGTTCACTCGCAGCTTTGATAACTAAATAGTTCGTGAGCTTAATTATCAATTGTATCTACGGAGGAAAATCAATTGGAAGCTTTTTTTGCATTTTAAGTGAATGTTTGGCCTTGTTTTAACGAAAGCGATTAAAATCTGGAGCAATTGATTTCATTGAATGGTGATTCAACGTTAGCTTTTATAACGCATAGGTTTCATCATGATCATGCTTCGGAATTTACACCTGCCTTCCATAGCCGTAGCGTTTTCAGACAAGTCATTCTGTATGACCTCATCAAAATAAATATGGCAAAAAACATAATTTATGCAAAAAATACTTAAATGGCTGCATCGAATTGCAAATCTGCTTTTTGAATTAAAAGCAATGTCGGCCATTTTGGGCGGTAACGGTAAGAGCACGCTAAACTGCAAGCGCGATGCCGAAGATAAAGTGACGGATTGATAGAATGACAATTCGCGAGTAGGACAGACGGGTACCGCGGGGGGTTCACGCTGGTTCAACGTGATACTTACCGACGTCATGAGCAACTTTCCTACTAGCTATGCGCCCGTGTTGAGAGCACCGCGCCACTTTTCATCGCGCTGCTGCGCCCGACCGGTGCTACTTACAAACCGCTGGAAAAAGTCGGGTGAAAGCACTATATAGGGTTCAATAGAACTTGTTTACGTCAAATGGATGATGCATTTTCTGTAGGGTCTGAGAATATGTACAACACGTGCCTACTTCGCTCTTATCACAATGAGAGTAAGGATACGTTAAGTACGTGGTCAGTCCTTGACATCATATTAAGATGTTGTAAGTAAAGGAGCTCAGAGTTAGCAAAATGACGAAGAATGTATCTCTTCTCAGCCTCTCTCCGTTGTATTCCTTGAGACACAAGAATTGGAACTCCTTTAGCTTCCTGACATGGATGTCAGGAAGCCAAAGCTTCGGAGACGATAGTAGCTCAGTGCTCTTACCTGCATAGTTAGAATATTAATTTTTAGACCGTACTCAAAATATGTAGTTGATATGCCTATAAACTGGGGGTCTCTTTGAACATTCGTCCGAGCCGTACATGATCAGAGTATGTCCAAATATAATTATCTCAGTTCAATATAGACAATTTAAAACATCAATGATATATTAAAATATGTATTTGAATCATCAACTTAATACAAAATATACGTATATGCATTCGGCCATTACCACCTTAGTGACATAATAACCCGCCCCTATACGTTCCTGGTGCAAAAGTGCCCATGACACTAGCGGCATTTCCGCGTTGAATAGCTATGGAGAGCTTTTTTTTGTATTTGATCCTTATCAGTTTGTCCTCCAAAATTAAGGATCATGACTCCGTAAACCTGACTGCTTGCGTAATTACCCCGCTGCATTTATTTCTAGCTCTCAAAACGAGTACGTCGAGTCCTCAGATCTAAAAAGCATCGGCAGTACTTCTAGTTATTGTTCTGGAATTGCAGGTGTCCATAGGGTACGGTGTTTCCTTCCGGCCAGGTCAGCTGTATGTTTCTTTGCCACCACCGTCCACCATCACCGTAACCATCGTCATAATTTGCTCGCTCTTAATCCCATTTGGGGTCGACGCTTTTTTTACCGTGGTAGTACAAAAAAGAATGAAGTCAGCTAATGATAGGCACGTGTCGTCATATCGCACGCGCATTAACGCCACCCCCGATACGATCGACGCAAGCGCACGCCTCCACGCTTATGTAATTTTTCTTAGGTTATTGACTTGCTCTCGCGGCCTCCATTGACGTTTGCTACTTTGTAGTGCGGTGAAGCGATCTTGAGGTTCTCTCTCTTGAATCAAATTGACATAGTATTTATTTATTTGTACCTATATCGCGTTGCAAATCTGCTAATACTTCATTGTACACAAGACATAGGTAAAAAGACAATTATGAACTTGGCCATGTAAGAGATTTCTTCCAGTTAATATTTCCTCATTATTTATTAGTTACCTTATTTATTTCCTTGATTAAGGAATATCAACAGCTGCAAAAACATGATAGGTAACGGCACCAGTGTTGGACACTTTAAGCTGACAAGTACCAGTAATGGACACTTCATTCCTAATTCAAAGATACGTACGGTTTTAAATTGACTGTTGTATAAAAATGACGACGGTGGCAACCAAGCTTACGGCCTGCCTGATGGTATGCAGACATCGTCGCCTATGGACGCTTGCCAGAAGAATCACAAGCACGTTGCTGGCCCTTTATTGACTTGAGGATTCGGTGTGTTGACAGCTAGAGACATATGCAGGTACCTCATTCCCAACACAGCGCATCCTCGGGATCTCTGGTGACCTTACTCACCACCAGGAACACAACACCACATACCTAACGAATAAGTAGTGACTTTATTATAGCTGCGGTCTTCTGTGAGGTGGAGGTACTTACCCAGTTGGACTGCTCCAAATATGAGGGAGATGAAGGTTCCCTGTGCCTCACAATGTATAGTAAATATAAGTTAGTAACATTCTAGACTTGGACCCGGGTATGTCCTAAAACTACGACGAAGGCCACCGGGGGTTGGGCAGCAGCATCCCTGGAATGCGGTGGAGATACTGCGAACGCCAACCCGCATGCCAAGCGTGGCGATTATGGCATTTACCCCCCATGAAAGTGGGGGAGGCCTATGTCCTGCAGTGGACGTCTATGGGCTGATATGGTGGTGGTGGTGGTGGACATTCTAGATCCGCATGGGGTGGACTGCTACGGAACCCTACAAGGGCCCGACGCGCACTTGGCAGCTTTTTTAATTATGACATTTTCTGCAACTTTTGTGGTATTTCTACTCAGAAGCTCTTTCCATACTTAGAGGAGAAAAATAAATTATTGTGTGTTCAAAACTTAAAATAATTTAACTCACGACATATACAGCTCACAAAACTACTAGGATATATATTCTATACATATAATTAGGTTCTTGACTTGCAAAATGTAACATTTTATGAATGAGTTTCTGATTCTGATGAAAATCATCTTTCGTTGTTTAGGTACATTCTTAGTTTTACGAGTGAAGTTACAAAGCTTGTAAAAAGCAAGTGGAACTAACGCCTAACTAGGAAAACTCATCAAGAGTCAGTGCGGTTGGACCAACTCTTCCGGCGGCGTAAAAAGCGAAGCGCAGTCCGGAACAGGCTACCTATTCACAAATATCTTACTCGTATCAGCTAGTCACTAGTACAACTTGGAGCTTAGATTTGTAACAACTATGCGCAATTGTAGACACCGATCTTATACTGGTTTACCCGTAGCGACGCGCTCGAGTATCGTTGTGGATAACAGCTTGGTCCATCGATCAGCGGGCAGCCAGCGAGAAAGCCCGCGCACTGGCGTGAGACGAGCCGTTCTGAATTCGAGAGAGCCTCGTCTGTATGAAAGTGTAACGGACATACGACCTTTTGTCTTCGCACGGCAGCGTTCTGGTGACGTGGAACGACACCCTAGATTAAAGACATCGTTTGTGGAAGTATTAGACAAATATAATGCTGCATTTATAATACTAGCTGTTGCCCGCGACTTCGTCCGCGTCGTCGCTCCTATTGGTCCCAGCTTAATGTTATATAGCCTATCTTCTTCCTCGATAAGGAAGGCTTCTTCCTCGATAAATGGACTATCCAACACAAAAAGAATTTTTCAATTCGCACCAGTAGTTCCTGAGATTAGCGCGTTCAAACAAACTCTTCAGCTTTAAAATATTAGTATAGATTTCTGAGTATATATGAATAGCCCCGTTTTTCATTTACCCTAATTTACTTCCAGTATCCACGGCATCGGCACCAACAACCATTATAGGTGTTGTGGCGTGCTTGCGTAGTCAAAGCCAGCTTCGTACTTTCAACTAAAGTTCATCTTCAATTACGCGATATTATTTCAATTACGTGATAAATGTGCTCCATAGGTTAAAAAACATTAACGTATCTTTCTGCGGTAGTCGAGTGATAACGTTCTAACTATGGTTAGGTAGAAGTGAGCCCTACAAACCTAGCGGTCCCGGGTGTCGTAGAAATGGCGATTACGTGAGAGAAACTTCGTAACTGTAACAGTTCTGGTCGCTTGTACATATTTGAACCAGGTGGCGTAAGGCTAAAGTAAAATACCGTCATATTAATATCATGGGTGGTTTAATAATGTTGCAGTTTTTCTGATTTTTGTACATAAAAGATAAAAGATAAAAGCATCAAAATATGTATTTAGTCAAAACTCGGTCATAAACGTAACACGTTTCTTGTGTAATTGATAGAATCAGGCGTTACTTTGCGGAAATCCATGACAAGCTTCTTGAACAATATTTCTTTGCTATTCCGCTAAAAAACGTGTAGATCAATTAGTATTAACGTATCCACTTGCGTATTTTTGCATGCGGTTAATGCTCCCGCCCTTCCTCCGCTCGCACAAACATGCAAATAAATACAAAAGCACCACACACAAAACACAAAACCTCGACATGTGTTTCGCCTCTCTACGAGGCATCATCAGGAGGTGCTGGCAGGAGATGTTGCTTGCGCCATTTGCTCGGGGGACGTGGCGTGGAATAGCGAAGAAATATTGTTCAAGAAACGTTTCTTGTGCCTTTGAAAAATCTCAAAATTTTACAATCCATCTCCTTAACAAGCTAATTCGAACGTGTCTTATTAGGTAATCTTTGTTTGAAAATCACTTGTTTGTTCCAAATACAAGATCCTGAAGGCTGTTGTGTGTGTGTAATTGAAGCCAGTTTGCGCAGGAAGCAAGTTTGTTATGAATCCCACATAAAAAGGTCGTTGGCTGGTTCTATTCTTGTTTCGGACGGCGAGTTGGGATTATTCAGTTTCGTTTTGGCTGTAATTTTTAACTGAATAAAATAATTCTACTCCTGACACATAGGTATTTACTTATCTGGATGAGCCGGACATATTCGTATGAACTAATAGAATGCTTAAAACAAGTGGTTTGCCCTGCACAGTAATTATCTAATTTTTTGACCCAGTCTTACAATATAAGTAGTAGCTAAATCTGCTAAATGTGTAATTATTCAAGCGTCAAGGGGATCTATTGGATTTTGAAGATTAGATGATAGAAATAAAATAGGTTATGGTTGTGTACCAATCCGCCGGTGGGGGAAGCGTCTATAGATGAAAAACGGTATAAAAAAACTGTCACTAGTAGATACTTGAGATACGTTATCAGAGGATAATGCATGTATGTAAATCTGCCAGTTTGGATAGTCGGGGCGGCTGTGCGGAAGGGCACAAACTAATGATGTTGGGAAAAAATCGTAACGTCAGATATTCACAGGGGACTTTAAGTAGACCCAAAAGAAGCTCCCGTTCAATAATCTGACAATTTGGGCGTGATAAAAGCTCGTGACTCTCGCTCGTCGTCGTATAATGCGCCTTATAAATAGTTGAAGTAGGTACTTAACAGAATACAAAGTATCCCTGTATGTGAAAATCTGCCGCACTCAAATAAATCCCCAAATCACCTCTTGGGCTCCTCTACTACAACCCCTATATTATCTCGGCTACTCTTTGGCTGATTTACCTCATGTTCAACTTAAAATTATTTTTGTCTCATCGGCGTTTATTCACTTACCAAATTTCACGACGTTCCGATCAACGATCCTCGAGTTATCGCGCCGAAAAAATGTTTTTACATAATAATTACTACACACATAAATATAAAAATAGAGGAACTTCGCTCGCTTCTCGAGCTTGATATGTTTGATATTTAAAATCTTTTTTATCGCAATAAAATATTGCGTCGCCAATGTCCAAGTTAGACACAAATCATCAATAGATGTAATGGACAACATAATATAATTATTCATCTGTATAATTCATTACAGTCCACAAATTAGACCTTATTGCTGGTAATAAGAAAATCACGTTATGATGTGAATACAACTTTGACGCCCTGTATATCACGGGCATCACGGCACTTAACAAGTTAAATCGCATACTGTATTTATTTTTGTTTATCTATTACTGAACAATAACGATATATGTTCTTTCCGCCTAATCTCAATTTCAGTGAGTGTTAATTGAAAAAAAACCTATTTCACGCATAAACTGTCAAATACCTAAATAGTTGTAGTACTTAGGTTAGGTTGCACTAACTTACGATTAGGGACCCGTAACCGTAAAATATGCCAATGGCAGTTGTCATTCCATACAAACTTGTCAAAGATTCTATACACACAGATTTTAATGAACACCGCTTACAGCTACAGACGGTTTGGTGCATCCCAGCCTTAGGCGCCATCCTGATTTGTCGATGCGGCTTGTAAGATATGAGAAAACTGTCAGCTGTCAGTGTCAACCGATACTCATGCAGCATCCACTTCTGCGCATGATTTGTAATACTGACAGTATTTCGTCAAGGGAGGAAATCTCACATCGGTAAGCTTACGTCAAACAGCAAAATACCTATGACATATCGCTCCCGCCCCGCCGAGTCAGAAAGTCGCCTTAATAACGATTTTCTGTGACCTAGTGTTTTCTATTTTTACCTTTTTTCTTTCAGATCGCATCGTGCAAGTTTTCCTCATCCATCTGAAACAACCAAAAACTTTTAAGCACATTGAGCATTTTTATATACAAACACATTTATTCTGAAAAGAATTCAAAGTGAGAACGGGAATAAACCATAGGCATCGGCACTTTAAGAAAGAGACGGAAATAGATACGACATGGATATCAAATTCTCTATCTCTATTGAAATTTATGTTTATTTGCTTTTTAAGAACTATAACCATTTATATTTGTAGCCGACGTTAGATAGAAAGTGTTAAGTACGAGTAAGATGGCTCAGTAAAAGCCGCTTCAAATCACCACTACAAGTAGTCTTTGCCGGTTAGACCGCACAAGATGAGTGAGGTTTGACTATTGTATATAACAAATTTAATCAATTAGCATTATTGTATTATTATTATTATATAATTAGATTAGTGAATGCGTTACAAGATAGCTGTGATTGCCCAATAAAAAAGTTTTGGGTAGGGCAAATAAAAAGTGTGGCCCAATTTGAATTTTACTAACATATAGATATATAAGCCCTTACTAACAAACATAGTGTAAACAAACAAGGATGTGATCACCTGAAAACGCCTGAAATAATGAATGTCTTATTATTATTCCCTGTATTTTTTTGCTTACTTAAGCTAGGTTTTTTACAATAACTTTATAGAAGTAAAATATATAAACATACATACAAAACATAAAAGCATTATAAAAAACCTAATCTAGGGTGCCACCGGCAGCGAGGCAGGGCCTGAGCTACCGGTGGTTAGGGCGTCAGAGAGAGAAACCTCCTGATTATCCGCGCCGTGTCCGCCGAGTACCGCCTTCTGTATCTGACCCTAGACCAAGCCATCTAACGAGAGTCTCTTGAGATGTTGGTGGGGACTCTTCGCTATTAGACCGTTCGCAGAGATGACTATCAGAACAATGATCGTTGAATCAACATCCCACATGGCGGTTACCTCGTGTACCAGGTCTAGGTACTTGCTGGATTTGCCCTTTTCAGCCTTCACCAGGTTCTCGTCATGGGGGATGGTGATGTCAACGAGTATTGCCTGGCGCTTCAATCGATCTGTCAGCACGATATCAGGCTTGCTGGCTACAATAGTCCTGTCCGTGATGACAAATCGATCCCAATAGAGCGTTGCACGACCATTCTCGAGAACGGGCGCAGGTGTGTACTTACGGAACGGAGTACGGAACTTCGAAGTCCACAAGACCGTACAAAAGAGCAAGCTGCAGGTGAATTATTATTATGTTATTAACTACAAATATATATCCATATTTGTTTGAGCATTCGTGGCCCAGTGGCGCCCGCGTACCGCGTACGGTATGCGTGGTTAAGCAATGTCGGGCGGCGTCAGTCCTTGGATAGGTGACCGCTTTGATTGGTTACTAACTGAGCGCTCCCGTGCTTTGGAAGGCACGTTAAGCCGTTGATCCCGGCTGCTGTCTATGATAACAGTCATTAAGCTAAGTAAGAGGCCTTTGGGCGGCTTGAGAACTTCTAACAGTCAAGTTGCCTACTCACTTGACAAACCTAATCCTAATAAGATCTAGTTTCCCCCTTGGGTTGGAAGGTCAGATGGTAATCGCTTCCATAAAAACTAGTGCCTACGCCAATTCTTGGGATTAGGTAGCGGACCCCAGGCATCCTTCTAGATGCAACTGTGTTTGGAATAACGCTAGGATGATCATGATATGTCTATATTTGTTTGTAGTCGACTGTACCTACTTAAGACGGTTATGTTCAGATTCCAGTCATTTTTCACATGGGGGTAAGAGCAATTAACATGTGATTTAAGGCTTTATTTGTAAATGTATCCTCGATACCAACAAATTTGTAAGTAGTACATCTTTCTTGGTTAGGAAGAGAGATTTTCAATTTTCAATCTTTACGGGCCGAGAGAAATTAAGTAAGAGTAAAAGATACATATACTAATAGAAAGGTTGTGACCGTGAATAAAGCAATTTAAATATTTATCCTATTTTTGCCCGATTGTCCATCTAAACCTAAACAGTCAGCGGTGAAGAAATAATCAACTACATATTACTACACATACTACACTCGGTGCTCAGTATTAAAGCACACTGTAATATAACCTAACATAACAGAGTACAAAGAGCTCGAAAAATAATTTTTAACACATTAAACATGACAACTGAAATCAAGTCGGAATCTCATCGCGTTCCAAACTCAAAACAGGAACTATAACCTATGTCAATGACTCTCCTCTTCATTTCCCTATCCCATCGGCCCGTTGATCCCTCCTCCCCTCACACCCGGGACCCGACCACCTCGCCGGGATTGTAACGGGACCGTTATTTTTACTTTTTTTTACGACTAGCCAAGGCATGCGTTCACTTTTGACGGCCCTTATAGATACTTTTTGTGTCTTCCAAGTATTGAACTACGGTTTTCTATTTTGACAGTCATTGCTGGGAATAAAATATTACTAACCTCAAAACCAAAAAAGGATACCTTTAACAAAACGGATCTTAAAAAACGCAAATGAGTTTATTGCGGGCACCGACCTTGCAATTTGTTAAGTCCTTCTTGGGACACGTTTTGAATGTCTTTATTAAGATTCTTAATTGTCGGCCATAAAATTACAGACCGTCTGATATTACTAAGTGCTTTCAGTAAAAACTCTGCTTAAAAATTGCCTGTTATTGCATTTGCTGGTTATGACATGACATTGAGTTTTTGAAAAACATCTGCGTCTACTGATACACACTAATTACATACGAGCAAGCGAGATTTTTATGCGCTTTTTCTAGCGAGAATGCAGAATTAAATGACAAACGTTTTTATTACAGTGACAAAAGATTGAATTTCAGCTGACCAGCAAAAGAGGTTATCATCAGGTTACTTTCATATTTCCGTACTTTCAATATATTGAGCTAATCTTCCAAATACATGTACACAATAAATGATTATCAGCAGTTTAACGGGGATTAAAAGGGGATATACCTGCCCAACAGGGCGTTCCAATATTTTGCTTTGGTGCTAGTTGTTATACATTTAGTTCATTAAGTGCCAGCTCATTCACCTTGCTCGGTGTCTTTCGTGATTTTCTGGAGTAAATTAATATTACCGAAAATTAAAATATTAACTTGATCGATTTTTAGCCACTGAAACTTCTGCATTGTAAATTTTATTATAATCATAATAGTCGGTTTTTCCAGAAACGATTTATAAATTAATAAATATGAATACAAATGTTGTTCATTTAATAGTATAAGATAGGATAAAATAGATAGAATATATTCTCAAATCAGAATCAAATATTATCTACCAAGTAGGTATACCTTTATAGTATTTTATGCAGCAGTTACATAATAAGGGTTCTAAAAATTCGAGATTCGTTTCGAAATATTAGTTGTAGCTCCAAAAATCCCATTCCTAAGCCATCCAGCTCTTTTATAATATCCAATTCTTTTCATTTAGCTTCCTATAATTGTATTTGTTTTGACGTGTAATGTGTAAAATCATTGCAAATAAATGAGTATGAGTATGAGTATGAGTATGAAGCTGTTAGTTGTTATGACTTTATTTATTATGTGTATTCCTTTATATAATATCTACGAGTATGTTGTGTTGCTTGGTGCTGTCTGACAACCAGCGCTGCAGGTGTTTGACACCTGGCCATAATGCTGAGACAGCAACGGATTCACTAGAAGCGCTCGTGGCCAGCGCCGTCTGAGTACCGCGTGCGGTATGCGAAGTTAAGCAATGTCGGCCGAGCCGGCCCATCCAAGAGATGAGTGACCGCATTGAGTAGTTACTAACTGAGCGCTCCTGTACTTTGGAAGGCACGTGATGCCATTGATCCCGGTCCCGGTTAGTCTATAACAGCAATCGTTAAGCCAAGTTAGAGGCCTTTGGGTGGCTTGAGAACTTCTAAGTCTTTTAACAATCCAGGCGCCCACTCACTTGAGAAGCCTAATCCTAAGGTCTAGTTTCCCCTTGGGTTGGAAGGTCAGATGGCAGTCGCTTCCGTAAAAACCGCATTCTTCAGGAGGCAACTGTACTGCGATAACGCCAGGATGATGATGAGCAACCGATTCACTGCCGCAAAGACACACACGTGTTATGTATTCAATATATAGTGCTTTCATTCCTTTTGTATTTCTATGTTTCGTACAGTGAATAATGTCTTCTATCTGTATGTTTATTTATCATTTAAGTTATTGAGTAAAGAGCTATTTTAATATGTAAAAATCAAATAAAACTATATCTAAACTTAAAATATGTTTAAAAAATTGGGCCCCCTAGGCATGGTTCCTAAGATGCTGGCAGCATTTCCTCGCTGAATCGCAACGCTAATGCGTTGAGCGAGGAAGCTGCCAGCTCTTCGGTCCCCTGTGGCGTCTACGAGCCTTTTGGAAAGCTCCTTGTAGAGCTGACGTGCACTGGGACCCCACGGGCCAAGGGTCTCTACACCGAACGGAACAAAACTGTATTCGGTGCCGAGACCCCTATATTTATGTTTTTTTAACTTTTCGGCCGCTTCGGCCGCCGCACCAGGTTGGTTGCTGGTTCCGTGGAGATGGGTAGGTGCCAAAGTGTCTACACAAGTAGCATCCCAAACTAGCACCTTACCTAGTCTCCACGGAATCAGGGACATCCCGTCCGGTCTCTTGCCGTCGTCTCTAGATATGCCAGTAGGCTCAAGAAGAGCTGGCACGTTGGCTGTGGCCAGAGACCGGCGGATGATATCATTCAATGCGGCGGCAATTTCTGACAAGAAAGCCCGTTTCTGGCCTCCGCCAAGCCAGCAGCCTCACAGTTTGAGGGGAGACCCCGTAGGATTTTGCCTATGAGACTAGCTGAGCTGTGGATAGAGGACAAAAACGCTGGCAGAGAAACACTGAAAATTTTTCTAAGCCCTAGCCCACCATGCCTGATGGGGAGGGATGCTTGTGTCCAAGACTGGTCGTTGAGCTGTATATTTAAAATGGATTCCAAGTTTGATTTTATAAGGTCATCCAAAGGTGCCAAAATACTATGAAATTTCCAAAATGGGCTGCAACGAAGGACATATGTTGTTTTGGGAACGAGTAGGCAGAATTTTAGCAGGGTTATTGCATAATGGGGACTAATTTCGGAAAGGCGGTTTGAGCAGTTTTGGAATTTAGAGATCAAATTTTGAACGTAATTTGGAAAAGATTCTGTGAAAATTGGAGACCCTAGGAGGTAAAGGGAATTCTTATTTACTATTTTTATGTTAGGCGCCAAATCATTAAATTTTTGCTTAATGACAGAAAAAAAATGAGTGTCATTTTGAATATATAACTCGCATTTTGTGAAATTTAATTCTAAGCCTATATTTTTAAATTTCGTTTTTATCATTGCTAAATCGGAAAGAACGGTATCCACATCACCTCCTAAAGTTCCATCATCCAAATACCAAACGTTAAATTTAGATTTTAAATTTTGTATAATAGGATTTATAGCCAAACTAAATATTGCGGGCCCAAGTGGGTCGCCCTGCTGACAACCGACTTCTGAAGATAGTAAATGTTCCCGGTACAGAAGATTTGACGGGTCTGCATATGAAAGAAGAAGATAGTTATAAACAGATGGAATATTCTGTTTTATTTCTGGCAGCAGGGTGTCTCTATTTACTGAATTAAACGCATTTTTCACGTCGATTTTGATCAACACTTCAGACGATGAATTAGAGAGGTATGTACGCAGGGAATGTACAGCTGCTTCGCACCCGCCTTTGGTGCCGAAGCCCAGTTGTACGGGTTCAAACAGGGGTTGTAATTTAGATAAAATATGTCGGACTGCAATTTTGGAGGCAAGCCGTCGAAGTGTCCCACCAACGGCTATCGGTCTCACACCACCATCCTTTTTAGAGAGAGCGATGAGGTTTGCACCAAACAAAAGGGGAACTATGTCAGGGTTAATATTGCCGGAGAACATTTTATTTACTAATTTGGTAATAGAGTTGAGAAGGTTTTTGCCTGCATCACCAGAAGAAAGAGAAACCAAATCTTTAAGATGTTGGGGTGAAATACCGTCAAGACCAGCTGCGGACCCGGTTTTAAATGAAAAAATCGCGTCATAAATTTCTTTGCTATTAGTTTGCAAACATACCTGACTAGCCGTTGGTGGATCAAGAAAATAGGGGGTTGAAGGAGCTGGGGGATGTTTATTCTGTAGGGCCAGAAAGGTGTCAGGGGTGTCCGGTGACAGCAGTACATCGCTTGAAAAGAGGAGCCGAGCGGCGCCTTTCAGATCCCCGTCACTGATTTTCGTTTCGATTTTCTTGCGGAGGTTGAAGGGTCCGAAGACTTGTGTGTTAGCTGCTGAAAGAACGCATGTCTGAATGAAACAGTTGTTCTTGACTTTCTGTGTAAGAGAATTGGTTGAATTATCTTTGTTTATATGAAGAGTACGATAAGAAAAAAGGAAAAGGTTGTGCCAGTCTTCGATATTATTGTTTACGGTGCATTTTTCGATGAGACTGGAAAGATGGGACGCAACGGTGATTCTTGCACCGCGGGGTATTCTTTTGATTACGGGAGTAATATTTTTAAGATTGCTCAAGAGGAGGTGGAAAGGTAGTGATGAAAGATTAGAAGCTGGTGCTACAGGGGCCGGGATAATATTGTTGCTGTTTGATGGGGTGGAATTAAGGCTGTTGCAATTCCTATGTGATTTAGTGATATGAATATTAAGACCTCTAGCACTTTTGAAAGATTTCTGGCAGTGGCTGCATGCGTGGCTAGACGATGTACTGTCACCAGGCTGGGACGTAGACATAGTTTAAAGGAAGTTTTATAGATAACAATATTTGCATAAGAAAACGAACGGACACAGCCGCGCGGCATTGACTAGTACAATAATATATATTACAAATAGGACTTACGGTAGATAAAACTATGTACACTATTTATAATATATACAAATTAGCAAAACAAACACAGAAAAATGTTACGAAAAAATTGACAGTGTCACTTAGGGGCGCAGCCCCTGGGCGCATGTGAATAAAAACTTCTTCTTGACCGGCATAAGGCTTGTTTAAATCCAGGCAGGCGGGGGGCGCCGATCGCCCGGCGGCACCGGCACCAAAATTTGTCCTATCTCTATGTTAAGCGTGTTTGCACGATCTGACGAAGTTGTAGGTACGAACGAACGGAATAGCCCGTTGAGAAGATGAAAAAGCTTAGATTGCCAGCTTATACGGATTTGTAAAATTTACTTTCCTCCTTAGTTATTAATGTTTTATTATTTCTGTTTAATCTAGTAGGTACGCAATGTACGCATCATGATTATGTTTCGGTACAGGCTATATTAATGCCGTAATATATTAATTAAATTAATTGAAAATAATAATGTCTGACATGTTGTTGACGTTGCAACTAGACGTTCCTTCTAACAGTATTCAGAAAAATCATTAATATAGTTTACATAATTATAAGCAAGTGTGACGTTTTCTCTCCATTGTTTCCTCCCACCGATTGATTTATAGTTTCGTGAACAATGTGTATTCGGCAGTGGCTGTGGTCGCAGGCCCGCTTTGTCTACGGGTCCTTTGTACGCCTAACGGGAGCCCGCTCACCACGTCCTATGACGCTTTGTGACGTCACAAACTGCAGTTTTTAACAAAAATGCACTTTTGCCGTCACGAGATAACCGTTACCAAATAACAGTGACTAGCGTAAACCTACACAATTTCCGAGAACGAGCGGACCTGCGAAGAACAATAGTTTGAGATATATGACTCGCCGTTTTATTTTGCTGTGACGAATTTGAGGTTTAAATACAATATGATTAGAAGAACCTTTACTTTTTGTTAATAGTTTACAGTCGGGAGCATCCTGTGGTTTCTAAGTTTTTGTCTAAGCGTGACATTTTAGCATTTACATTACTGGCTCCAAAATTCCAAACTACAGTTATCCTCGTAATTACAAAACAAATTGAAAATTTTGCGAGTGGGAAGTAATGTGACGAGGTAATGAAATTTATCTAGTTAAGAAATAACATGTTCGTTGCGCAAAAAACCCAATTGACCCAACAGATCAGCGAATCTGGAGACGCGTCTGTAAGCTATTCAATTAGCTTCGCGACCAAGCGTGCAAATGTGTGTTTTTTATAGCATATGTACTGTTACACGACTACAAAGAAAAGGGGTTTAATGGATAGGATGCAGAAAAAACTCCGTGATTACTTAACCCATATCCGGTATTTGGGGCACTCCGGCGCATATGGCAACGTAACCCTTTGGCCCCGTTATACCACATTTTGTAAAAGAACAGTTGCATTATTATCATAATAGACTAACCTTTTTTATCGGTTCGAATAAATTGGATGCATATTCACCAGGTGATGAGTTTTTTGCGTGATCCCACGTTTACAGATGTATACATTCGTAGCAGCGCATCCAACTGTAAAGAAT
Organism: Notocelia uddmanniana; assembly: GCA_905163555.1. NCBI lineage: Eukaryota > Metazoa > Arthropoda > Insecta > Lepidoptera > Tortricidae > Notocelia > Notocelia uddmanniana. Next base: position 25,001,231 of record LR991058.1, on the reverse strand, counting down.
TCTCAATCTTCAATTTCATGATTTTCTTTATAGGATTTTAAGCATAAGAGCAATCAAAACGGGCTTAATTTTTTGTATTGACTTTCTATGAACATGGGTTGTGTTATTATTTTTATGTACAACATACAGTGATCAGTTTAAGGCGTTGTTTTTATCACACAGATGCATGTATCACACGGGTAATTATTTTCACTTTTCGCCTAATGCAGCGTGCGAGAGCCGCGTCGGCCGACGCGCCGCCGATTCCTGTAATCGCACGCTTTCCATACCCACTGCATCTTCCCGAGGAAATGCACACGGGTTCGTTGCACTTACAAACTCATAACCCCCTTTCTAAAGCGCCGATACAATTATGTGCACTTTCGCAAGCCGCTACTGTCGCTCGCCTAGATACGGCTAGGTAACGCGATGCGCCCACTTGACAGCTCTGACCCTTCGCTGCACGCTGACAAACGATGCCATGCCAACACTTATGCTTTTGAGCGCGCATGCTCAAATGTTTTGATAGGTTACATCATTCGCGGTAAGATCTCTTACATAACATTTGGCAGGAGCGACGTGATTTAAGAATTAAAGGTGGGATTGATAATTTATTATTTACTATAGATGGAATAACTTGTAAATTTTGAAATCAAATTTGTAATTGTCAGCCTAAAGTATTAGCGAGCGATTTCTTTAAAAATAGGCTATAGCTTTCGCATACCTAGAATACCATACATCGTCAAATTACCGGTAGCGCAATTCCAAACTATAAAAAGATAATTACATAAATTAATTGACGGCGCAGCATCGAATTCGCCCGCTGCAGCCACATTAAGCATTGTTTTCGAGCACACGTGTGATAAATAACGAACATTGTAAAAGCGACGAAGAAAATTTTCAGTCGTGATCACCGGCCGTGTCACACGCAAATGAAAACGAGATAGGCTATCGAACTTGTTTTTTGCTCATCCAATTAAATCACAGACTTCATGTTTCTAATTGTGTCTAGCTCGTATTATTTCTAACCTGTAATTTAACTCGATAAATGCTTATTATGCGGTTATTTTGTTTGAGCATCTGTCGCAATTTCCTCCCACGCTTCCTTACGATACCGTTGCGTCGAGTCAAAGGAATTGAAATGAGACCCGTTAGTAATTAAAGATATTAAAGATAAACGTTTCAGATGGATTTACGTATCCTTCTCTAACGTTCGGTTAACGGTTATTTTAATTGCGGTTACCAAAAAACTGAATTTTCATCATTTTATAATATTGATCCAACTATTATGTAAATCAGTCTTATCATAATCAATGTCATGTTAATTTACATAATGGTTGCTAATAAACCCCTGTTGAATTATTTATTTGCCTGTCCGACATATTGAAGTTCGTTCTCACTGCGCTAGGATTGCAGTTCCATAGTTCTAGGTTAGTAGTGAAAATTTCTTTTATCAGAGTTGTGAACTTGACATGAGTGATAGGAGAGATAGGAGGGGATTAGAGTGCATTGACACACTTACCTACTGCACACTGCAGCGAAATTACTACGGCGGCGGCGCGTTGTCGCTCGGTTCTGCGGATGCCATCCCGCCAGCCAGCATAGACCCATCCCGCTTCCCCTCGCACCCTCAATTTTCGCAATTCATCATCCTCCCAGACAAACTACAGAGGTCTAGCAATAATGGTTTTGGGTGTACTGACGCCTTGGAAAAGTGGAATGACGTCCGATACTTGCCGTTTTCACTCGACGAGACGAAGTTAAGAAAAAATGGAAAACCTGCGTGGTGCTCGGGTTAGCGAGCAAGGCACACTTAACTCGTTACGAATGAAAAGCTGTCATTAGAAGGGATTAAAGAAGGCTTTCTTGCATTTTTATCTAGTGAAGTAGCTTGTACTTAGTTAAGCTCAGTAATTTGATATATACTTATAAAGAGTCATACTGAAAACCCATTGTATAACCCGTCGGAAATACGTGCGAACCTGGCTTGGAACAATTTGTTCCCGGCCAGGTTCACAGATATTTCCGACGGCTTGTAATATCAAATTCATGTTGCGTATATCTAAGTTGTATACCTACGCTTAGAGCACAATCGATATTATCGACAATAGTTTTTACGAGTTCTATACATGCATCGTAAGTCATGTGGCAAGACCGTAATATCATTGCATGTACTCGTACGAGGGGTGATCAATAAGTTTTGATAATCGGTATGAATCACCCTGTTAATGATATTCTTTTAATGTGGGCTATACCATGCCACTCATCAACATTAAATTAGAGTAAAAATATATAAACATTATTCATTTGTTTTTCCGTAATTGCTGAACAAAAAACATCTGAATCGAAAAAATAACAAGATTGCAAAATAAGAGTTGGTTTTGTATTTATTTGGAGTGGTGTAGAAAAAGTCCTGATGCACTAATAAATAATATTGTAATTGCAAATAAAACCTTGGTTTATCATTATGATTTAAAGAATAAGCTAGTTATCTGTGCAGTGTTTTTTTTTATCTCCAGCTCTGTCACCAAAATTAGGGTGTTATTTTCGACTTCTACCTGGACTATTGAGGCCTACCAATAAAAACTATGCAATAAGCTTTCACCAATTGAGTTCAAATATTATTGGAGAGTTGTAGAACATTATTCTATCAGAGTTGTAAAAAATCTTATAAATAACCTGAAGAAAAAAAATGACGAATTTTCGGCAGAAATTGTACTTAAGAGCCTTCTTATTGACGAGGGTGGTGTTCTTCGAGTAAAGATCAGAACTGATAACCGTTCCCATTGTTTTTTAGCCTTAACTTCCGACTACTACTTCTCATTCACATATGTTCAAAACCAACTACATGAAAATCACGAGCTGGTGATGACTTAGTGAAGGTATAAAATTTGACCCCAAAAAGTAAAATTGTTTTTATTGGGGTAAAATAAAACAATAGAATGACGTTAATAAGTATTTGTAAATATAGAAAATATGCATAATGTAATTAAAATATAACGATTTACATATCTCCCATATTTAATACTGATTATCAAAACTTATTGATCACCCCTCGTACCATGTATCCACCGTAATTTTGTAAGCAGTGTTCTAGAGCCTTTTAAAATGGCATAATTTATTAGATCGCCTTTGATATGGCCATTTTGGCTTTGTGGTTAATATGTCAGATGCTTGACAAGCACATGGCAGTTAGATACTCGTAATGCCACTGCATTAGTAGTGCATATAGTATTTACCTGTGACACCTGTGAGTTCTAGTAGATTAGCGCACTAGCTAAATGTTTAGACTTCTAGTTTTAATCAGTACTATTATTTTTGTTACCAATTAGCTAATAATTTGGACGACATACTAATATTTTAGTATATAAATAATGTTGCTACACCCTAGTAGGGTCCACGTCTGTACTGGTAAAATTTTAAGAAAATCCTTTAAATACAGTTGCAGTGAATAAATAAACATAAGGATTAGGTTTGAATTGTGCCCCTATCAGCCTCAAATGTCATACTCAAAATTATTTTCTTTTTCCTCGCGGGTATAATATTATCTTTGTATTTCGTCTTATACGGTGTTATTTGTGCTTCTACCACGTAAGTACTTACATACTCTACAGTCACCGATTTTATAATACTAGCAGTAAAAGGTTATTCAGCTACGTCAATATTTTCATCGATACTTGAGGTTCACGTAAAAATGAAAGGGCCTAGCAGGCTAAGCTAACAAGAGTGGCAAGGGATTTGGTTGTAATTTGAGAGAACCAAATAAATTCAGAATTAAGGAGCATGAAATGGGGTTCATAGTGCATATTTTTACAGACAATCATATCCTTGAACTAGGATGAAAAAAAAAATAAGTTTTTTTTTTGCTTCATTTTTTTGCCACATCTCGCGGAGGCACAACTATCAAAAAAATTACTTAATAAACCACAATTGTCAACTACGTAGACATTTAAAAACATGTTGAAAAATCATGGTGCGTCATGTCAAAAAAATATATTTAAGAACCCATGTTTACTATATCATATCAATAGAGTAGTAGTGGCAAATCAGTCTGTAGTAGGTATAACATCCTCTTTCGTTCATTATAAAATAATTAATTGACATTGATCAATGTGTAGTTGTAAATGACGACCTGTTTAGCCTAGTTGGTAGTGCCACTGCCTCCGAAGCTAAAGTTCCCGGGTTCGAATCCCAGCCAGGGCATTATTAGTGCATTTTGCACGGATTTTGTTCTTGGGTCTTGGATGTTCTCTATGTATTTCAGTATGTATTAACTATATACGTATGTATATCGTCGCCTAGTACCCATAGTAAAAGCTTTCCTTAGTTTGGGACTAGGTCGATTTGTATAAGATTGTCCCCCAATATTTATTTTTATTTATTTATTTAAATATTTGACAATTTTTTTTTATTAATTTTTTTTTTCGATATTCTTCATTGATCATTGTCAATTAATTATTTCATAATGAACGAAACAGGATGTTATACCTACTACAGACTGATTTGCCACTATTACTCTATTGATATGATATGATATGATATGGTAAACATACGTTCGTAAATGTTTTCTGCTAGACCCTTTACTTGTTATTCATTACCATTACAGTTTCAAATGATGCTGTTTTGTACACATCTGTTTTAAGTTATGCCACGATAACATCAATAAAATTATGATACACAAATACTCGATCATTGGGCAATTCTTCTCCTGATAATGGTGACCTTTATTGTAATTTCACTGTGACTTTACTAATTTTCGGGAAACTTAATACAGGGTGTGGCCTGTAATAGGAGCAAAAAATTAAACGATACACTTTTGAGCTCTCCAGCAATTATTTCCACATGGTTTCAATTGAAAAATAACGTTTGTTTTTTTTATTTTTTTTCGCAAAGATAGCTTATATGTACTTTTTTACTCTACTGGAGTGATGTTAATAACTTTTTATTCAAAAAAACTCTAAAAATTAATTAAAAAAAAGTTAAAAAAAATCACAAAAACATCCTTTTAAACCAAAAATGCGACAACGATAATGAGTCATAACTTGAAGCAACCTCAAAATCAGCATTGACTGCCGCGCTATTATCTCTGGGTGCCAAGATCCATTACTTGGAGGTCATAACTTTAGATCAAAATTTCTCCAAATTGAAAAAAGATGTTTTTTTTTGGACACCAGAGGTTACTGCAGATGCTCTAAGGAAGCGTCCTTTAAATTTATTGCTCCTATTACAGGCCACACCCTGTATAAAATGAAACATACATACAGTTCTGTAGATCTCCTATTTTTAAAGTCTCTTTCTGTCAGCATTCCAAATGACAGGAGTTGACATATACATAGCGATAGTAGTTTAATATTAATATACCTTACCTATATAGTTTGAAATTCGGATGTTACTTGAAAATTTATTACTAGAATAATTACGATGATGATGATTATTATCCTACTAATAAATTTGCAAGTGACATTCGATTTTCAACCAGTGGATTCGGCCCCCTTAGAGCCACTTGTATTTTTAAAGTGATGAAAAGATTTAATAGTATTGTAAAAAAAAAATACTCATATGTATTGAACAGCGGGGGTGAGATATAATTTTGCATACTAGGGGATGAAAAAGGTATAACCACAGCTTCACAGCATTCATCCCCTGGCACTGCGCAGCGCAGAGCCTGCGTCCGCGCTGCAGCGAATGCTGCACTTGACTCGGCCGCGGGGTCAACGTCCGCTCGCCGCGCAACATTGTGCCATTGTCGCCATCCGAAATTCTAATAGTATACCGTAGCTGACCCCAGGCCATAGATGCAAGATATCGACCTTTACTATGAACCACTATGAACTCAAATCGTTGTCTTTATTTGGAAGGCAAATGGCCTGACTTTTGTAACTTTGATACTATCTGTACCGGGTTAAATGGTGCTCGGAGTTTGCTTATATTTTTTTAAATGTGCTGTTAGTATCTGGATACCTCATACCTTATTAAAAATCATAATTACATGCAGATATACAAACAAAGATTTTATTGACTTCTTCTTGTTAAACTATTGACTTTCCTAGAAAACATTATGAGTGTATTGTTAAGCGGTTTAACTGAGTGGAAATTCATTGTCTCTGTCTACCCTTTTAAGGTATAGGGATGCAGAGGGTGACATAGTGAAAAGTTATTTCTTAATAATCAGAAACCACTTCAAACTGTTACTAAACAACTTTCCCGCTGCCGCCAAGTTATTGTCACAAATCTATGAACCGCATCAAGAAAGTGCATGCGCCCGATACGCCCGACTTTTTCCCAACCATACGGTTCCGGGTAAGAATGGCGTGAGATGCTGGAGTGCGTATTTCTAGCGAGGTGACAATGAAAGTACGTTTCACGCTCGCGATGGTTCAGGAATAAGGCCAGCCTCGTTCATCGGCCCCGATCCGCTACCGCCGCCCACCGCTCTCGCCGCTGCGCTGCCTAGAGGTCCATTTGACTCAACGTATCGCCATAATATCAGCACTCGATTATGTTATGAAAAATGTATATAATCAATTTAAATTTATAATTATGACTTTCTACTATGATCCTCAAATAGTAGTGCCTACGCAAAACTACCAAATAAATTGTGTTTAAAAAACAAATGAAACATGATGACATAATAAAATTAGGTACTAAAGAATTAAGCTTGGTGAAACAAATCTTAAAAAAGGTCAACAATATAAAAAGGGTAAAGCACTGTCAAAAAAAATTAACTTTCTTAAGACATTACCTGAAATAAGTTTCTGACAATAAATATATTTATGGTTACAGGCTTACATTGCCGACTACATCATTTTTCCACCCACAGTCATCAAGTTTAGTAATGGTTGAGAGGGTTCCAATAAGCTCAACACAACGGGTCTATCTTGTGTACTTACTTTAGCGGCAGTTGTTATGGTTGTCTGCATTATCAGATCAGCTCGCGGTGGTACCATAATATTGCATTGTCACCGAACTTGCATAAGTACCTATGCCAAATTTCAGCTCTATCGGTTGAAGATCTGGTCTGAAATTCAGTTACAAGATTTAACCCGAACTTATATAAAAACATTGCAAGTTAAATAACAACAAAAATAAAAGCTTCTAAAAATATTATTTTTACTATTAATCTAAGTAGGTACTTGAATGTTTCGTCAAATGTTTAATTTCTTAATTTGGCGGGTAGTTGCTTATAATATGTTAGTCCTTTACATTTCTTCACACGCGTTCTGAAATGTTAACGCGCGTGGAAGCGCTCGTACGACTAAGGCGACTTCCTGACTTGGCGGGATGGCCTATATCAGACACTGTTAGTATTAAGTTTGCGCAGTAGTAATATGATATCATGCCCAGAAGCTGGGCAGTCGTATCCCCCGCGAACGCTTCCACGCATCCCGCGCCAGTCAGGAAGCACTCAATTAAATGTAGGGGCGCAGTACAAAGCGGTACTGACTCGACTTGCAGTTGATACTGACAGCTCTCTCATGTCGTACTACCTTCGTACCGACACATCAGGAAGTCACGATACGATACGATACGAATACTCTTTATTGCACACCTCATACAAAGTCAAGGTAACTTTCCTTCACTTACAGGATAGCATTTGCACAATAGTACTTACTGGACTGGTGACCTGGTAAAGGTCGCAGGAGTCCGCTGGATGCGGGTGGCGCAGGATCGGTTATTGTGGCACTCTTTGGGGAGGCCTATGTCTAGCAGTGGACATCCCTCGGCTGATATGATGATGATGAATAAGTACTTAAGATCGGAAGCGGGACAGTACTCCATTCGTATTCATCGTATCTCATTTTGCGTCACCCAGGACGCACACATTTAAACGTAGGCGCATAGTAAAGAAGCGGTACTGACTCAACTGGCCGTTGACACTGACAGCTGACAGCTTTCCGATATCTTACCGAGTCCGCATCGACATATCAGGAAGCCGACTAATTCATTTTGATATCGTACCAATACGTCTAGCCAAATTGACTACTTAGCCGTGCAATAACATGTACAAATTTGAATAACTTCAATATTTATATTGATAGTGGCAACTCACTGCCGAGTGTTATCGACGTTTAAATTAATTATTCGTCAGAATTCATCAATTAAGGAAATAAGACAACAAAATACCTCTAATATTTTTAAGTATATTAAAAATCTGATCATATGTACCGAGATTTTGCATTAGCTTAATTTTTATACCTAATAGCGTCGTAGAATAGAATAAACTTTAGTTTATATAATTGGTTTTACGATACCACGGACTTAACTTGGACTTGTTTTACTTTTTACTGTATTTTAGTGCGTTCTTCGTATTGGGTTAGTTGTTTTGCGATTTGACTATTTTAAGATGATAGAAAGCCTTATACTGCTATCCTTAATCCACGGCCATCCAAATACAAAAGTACCCACAAATAGGTTTGACACAGATATCTATTTAAAGTAAATATTTGAAGGTCTTAGAATTCGGGCTCGAAAATAATATGTAATAAATTTACTTAACATAAAATAATCAGCATAGTCATGTTAATATTGTATTTTTGAACCAAATCGCAGCAGAAAATATTTATTTATATACCCGGAAGGGTAACTGTTGTAACTCTTAGTAAAATATTTACACCATCATGTATTCAATCAATTTAATATTTATTAAATTTTATTGCACAAAACATAAATGTACAAATAAAATAAATACAGTGTTATGTAATAAAGTTTTTTTCTGTTCTATTCTATATTACAAACATTACCGAATCCACATACTTTGCTTAATTTGACACAGCGGGCCAGTAATACTGGTCTGCAGGCGATTACTTAACAAACATGAATCCTATTTGGATAGCGACTGTGCGCTGACGCACGCGCTGCACAGATCGCCCAATGACGTCACACTAAACAGGGAAATTTTCTAAAGGGCTTTTCTAGACCAGTCCGGTCATTGACCAGATTGAACCTGGACATTTTCATAACGAACATTGCCGCTTCGTCGACCGTGTGATAAAAATTATGTGCGATTTACAAGACGAACGAGTGATCATCAGGGATAATTCCAGAATGACGCGAGGCTGGTATAAAAACTCCATTTACCAGGTTCCTTTATAGACATGCAAGGACATAAATAACTTTTGAACAACGGGTTAGGATAAATCAATGGTAATTTTTCGTAATGTAAAATGACAATCGGTATGTCCCAATGCTAGTCCGAAAATTTACGAAGTTACCTCGAATACCGGCTGCCAGATACATGACAGAAGGGCTCCTTTAAAGTCGATGTTAGTCTGAATTTTAAAGATGGCTACATTCAAATGGAAATATGTCTCCTTTTGTCAAGTATCGTGGATGAAATACTGACCTTAAAAATAAAGCGTGTGTAGTAACCAATACTAGAAAATAATGATCAGTTTTGGAAATTTACATTAATACATATTATTTTTAATCAATTTCATATTCTAATTTGTTCTTTAATTCATTCCTCATTAGTCTCATTACAAGTCAAGTGTATTATAGATGTTAGATATGTTTCTTGAATCTATATTAAGAGTCCAACCTATTCGTTATTCAGAGAAAATATTTTTCGTAGAAAGTAATAGGGTAACGGTACGCACGCTGCCCGCTCGGGCCGCTGCGGCCGCTGATTCACCTCGCAGTGACATAATAAACTAAATTAACATATAATTCTGACTTTGGGTTTGGCCAAACCCCTTTCTTTCACTCACTCTTACTCATGTTGTTTACGTACGCCTCGGAGCGTTACTTGCGAATTTTAACAGGAAAAGAACGATTAGATTGTGTTTGATGGTAAATAAACTAACTGTAACACAGAATGTGTAGAGATTGACTATTGGTGGCTCTACAATAACATGTCGTATTTTTGTGGGTAATTGAAATGATTGTAAATACTTAGATGCTTACAAAATAAAATACTAATTCTGAGCCCTAGCATTTTTTTTTATTTAAATGAGACGATGACGATTGACGGTATAACTACACTCAAGAGCAATTAAAATGGGTCAGTATGTAAGGAAATTCGATACAAGGTGGAACCATTTTTTTGTTGTTGACCATATTTCTACATGACATTCTGCATTATGACGTATTAATCCAAAACGTGTGTTTATTAGTGACACAATCAATTAACTAAAATAACAGCGCAAAGTTATAAACTTAAATTTTACAAGAGAAAATACGCATTACTAAAAGCAAAACAACTATTTCTCATGGGCGAAGATCTACGCTCAACCCTATTTAGTTTGATAATCATCATCACAAATTTAAGAGATAGACTAATGTGGGTGTAGCTCTTTCCATCTGACTTTATCTAGGGCCGCCTCCTTGATTTCCTTATACGACATGACTGCTAATTTTTCTTTTATTTGTTTAATGTGACTTATCCTTGGTCTTCCTCTTCCTCGCTTGTCTTCAATCTTGCCTTGTCTGATGTTGTTTTAAAAAAACGTCATGTCGTCGATTGATTACAAATAGTCCTATTTTCGAATTTCTTTAGAAATAAAATTCCGTGTATTTACATAAGCATATGATTTATCTTTTTTCATGGGTTATACGTAAGTACGAGTAGAGAGCCTTCAAATGGAAGCGTTCCTTCGCCTTTTATACCGCGCGAGGCAGCGCTGTGCGCCGCTTATTGCAGCAACTTGCCGGTAATGTAACAGTCGCGTATGACTGTAAGAATTCTGCTTGAAGTTCGTTGAACTTTCGCGAGTGCAGAACGCAGGGTGGGGGAGCCACAGTGGGTCACAGCCGGCCGTCGGCACACTTACCTTGACTCGAGCCGCCCGGCCGCCGCCGGCGAAACGCTCGCGGAACGCTCGCCTGACGGCGGAAAAGTAGGTGTTGGTGGTGGTTTTCTTAGAGACTATTTTGTTTTCCACCAATAGTTAAGAAAAATATAACAATTTCCAAACATACTACTCCAAAGTACGCGTTTGCATTTCGAAGATGTAGATTAAGTGGTAATAAACTTCGAAATATCTTTTAACGAACGACTAAGAAGGTTTAATGTTATAAAGATTATCATCCTCCTAGCGTTATTCCCAGTACATTTGCATCCTGCAGGATGCCTGGGGTTCGCTACCTAATCCCAAGAATATTGTTATAAATTTCATGTATCAAAAATAAAGTTAAAATTTTGCCTTTAGACTTATAATAATATATAGCTTTAGACTTATATTAATACTAGCTGTTGCCTGCGACTTCGTCCGCGTCTTCGCTCCTATTGGTTGCAGCGCGATGTTATATAGCCTAAAGCCTTCCTCGATAAATGGACTATCCAACACAAAAAGATTTTTTCAATTCGAACCAGTAGTTCCTGAGATTAGCGCTTTCAAACAAACAAACAAACTCTTCAGCTTTATAATATTAGTATAGATTTCCGAGAGGCTAAAGGGGAAAGGGCCGATGAAATAAAAGCATGTCTTAAATGGCCCTTAGTAAAGTATCTGTTTACTACAGTAACACCAATAGAAGGTCTGATAACGACCAAGCAGCAGTCATAAACTCTGGTATTTTGAAGTACAGAAATACGGCTAATTCAATATCACGTGTAACCCTTATTTTTCCTAAAATTAAATTTAATAGGTAGGTTTTTCAAGTTCCCATTGGAGCAACCAAAAAGAAAATTTGGCATCACTTCCATTCGCACTCTTTACTATTTGCTCGTACGAGTATACTGACTTTTGCTCATCTGTTAATGAATCATAGTTATTCCTGACTAACCCCTTTAAAGCTATCACATCATACCCAAAAATCTATTAGGGTACGCGGGGCGCGTTCCGTACCTAAAAAGCAAAAAGAGACCCTTATTCACGTGTGGCTGTCTGTCAGTCCGTCTGTTACAACCGATTTGCTTTAAAACTACTGGACCGATTGAGTTGCAATTTGGCACAAACTATCAAGAATTTTCATGTACATAATATTAAATTAAAACCGGCCAAGTGCGTGTCGTATCACGCCCAAAGAAGGATTCCGTACCGATACCTACTAGTCCACATTTAAAACCACTATATGAAACTCACGGCACTTAAGAGGGCGCAGTACGTGGCAGTACGCTCGGTTCTCCATACAAACGTATTTATGCTCTCATTTTAAAACGCCATGCTAGAATAACATGAAACTTTGTATACACAATGAGATCCGGCATATCTAGGTCGGAAATTAGTTTATGTAGCTAGGAAATGGAAAAGAAAAAAATACAGCGGTTTTTTCAGTTTTTTATGGCTTTTATGAAAACCTTAATAATCGTTGAATTTTTTCTCCATTATAATTTCAAGCAACAGAAACTAATTTCCGACCTAGATATGCCGGATCCCATTGTGTATACAAAGTTTCATGTTATTCTAGCACGGCGTTTTGAAATGAGAGCGTAAATACGTTTGTATGAGAACCGAACGTACTGCGCACTCTTAAGTCCTTATGTTTGGGCAAGACTGTTTTTCAACGATGTCTCAAAAAGTGGTAAACCTATCTGGTTAAAACCAAAAGTCGCTGAAAGTATTTACTAATATACATACGTACATACATAAACTCACGCCGTTATCCCATGGGGTAGGCAGAGACCAAAGAACGCCAAATACTACGGTCCTTACATACTTCTTTCGCTTCAATCACATCCATACATCTTCTCATACATGCTCGTCGGTTGCGGGCACTTCTGACCTGGCCCTTTTTCAGTATCGCCGAAATTTGATCTAGATAACCTCGCCTTGGTCGTCCCCTTCCGATCCTACCACTCATCTCCTGAGCGTAAATCCTCTTAGTCATTCTACTTTCACTCGTTCTCTCTACATGCCCAAACCACCGAAGCATACCCTTCTCAACCCTAGTCACTACATCATCTTCTATTCTACATCTTTCTCTTATTACACTATTTTTTATCCGATCACACAAACGTACCCCACACATACTTCTTAACGCTCTCATTTCAACCGCATTCAGTCTACTCTCATGCTTTTTCTGCCATACCCAAGTCTCGCTTCCATACATGAGTGTAGGAACAAGCACTCCTTTGTGAACCGCTAGTCGAGCCTTTTGTGTTATATTTTGGCTGCTGACAAACGAGTGCAATGCTCCATTCACCTGATTTCCCGCTTTCACTCTCCTTTCAATGTCACCATCACATTTTCCATCTCTTGTAAATAAAGAACCCAAGTACACAAATTCATGCACTTGGTCCACTTTCTCACCGTCAATCACAATATTGCACGCAGTCGGACATTCATCTTTTTCAAACACCATCACTTTTGTTTTACACACATTAACTCTCATACCTTTCCGCTTAAGTGAGTCATTCATGCAAGTTACCATCTCCTGCAACTCCTTCTCTGATGAAGCAATTAAAACCTGGTCATCAGCGTATAGGAGGCATTTGATGAGTAACTCTCCCATTCTCAAACCGCATTCACTCTCTTTCAAAGGCGTCAAACAACTGTCCATGAATAGGTTAAACAACCACGGCGAAGCCACACAACCCTGCCTAACACCTCGTTGGATGCTGAATCAGTCTGTGTAGTCCCCATTGATTCTTACACAAGCGCTTGAACCTTCGTATAGGGATTTTAATGCTCGAATCAATTGGTTGCTTACCCCATACAAGGACAAGGTTGACCACGGTTGCTTACCCCATACAAGGACAAGGTTGACCACTGACCACATTTACTAATATGCACCATCTCAATTTTTTTCAGTATCTTAAACTTCATAGTTTGGAAATTACTGTGAGGGGACACAATTTTTACGACTTGGACAGCTTATCTATACTAATATTATAAAGAGGAAAGATTTGATAGTTTGTTTGCATTGAACAGGCTCCGAAACCAAAGACTACTTGTCCGAAACCACAGAACCGATTTGAAAAATTCTTTCACTGTTGGGAAGCTACACTATTCTAGGGCGACATTGACATGGGATATATTATATTTTCAAAAAATTAAGGATTCTTACTAAAACTCCAATAATGTAACCCAAGGTGTAAACAAAAATACTTAAAATATTATTTACATCGCGTGCACTCTTGCGTAGATTATAAAGATACATTTACCTTAGTTTATCTTAGTAAAAAATATAACAATATAAAACCAGTGTCCATCGCGGAAAATAAGTTTTCTATAATGCGTTCGCTTTTTCACCGATCACACAAATTCTAATTCTAAGATTTTTTTCTAAGTCCAGACCAATAGCTTTACTTACCTAACTTAGGTAAAACTATCAGGTCAAGTAGTTCTTGGTGGAAAAATAGAAAAAAGTTTATTTGTTTACAATATGGTTCAATAAATTGAGACGATTTGAATACGTCAAAAAGTGCTTCGAAATTTGGCCCCAAGTCAACAATAATTGTTACAAAATCAAAAATCCGGGTTTCATCGATAGAATGCATATACAAGATTATTGATCGCTTATTGGTGCGGTATTTTTTTTTATTAATTTTAGTGATGCGCTGTACTCTATCGAAAATAGTCCCTTTGCCCAGAAAAAAGGATAAATTAGGTGCAACGCTCGTCCACATTATTTCTTGTATGCAGATCTGATAGAGATTAAGAAAGATGTCATATTCTCTAGATGGGGCAGAGCGCGTCCACAGTGACTACCCATGGCGATCGGTTTTAGGCTCCTCGCTCCATTTGATTCCAAGGCTTCTCGATCTTCTTCGCCTCTTCTATCTCCGTATGCCACCCGGTTTGTTTGGGAGGACCTCAGTTACGCTATCCTTGGGCATTCCAATCCTATTCATCACTAAAGAATTAGTTTCGGCACAGTTGTGTCAAGTTTTATCAGTCAGATCGCGCTCTTTAAGTATCTTCTCTTTCATCAGCTCCTAAAGGCGTCGTAACCTCCAAAAGCGCTGTTCTTCAGCACCGCTCTCCAACCCCCTTTTTAGATAAATAATGTGCACTCTTATTGTTGACAGTCAGTGCATCACATATGGTATCTGTTCTTTCTTTCGACGCAACCAAATGATTTCCTACTTTAGTAAAAAAAATAACAGAATTGAAGTTAATGTGTCGATTCAATTAAAAACAATTTACACATGAAATTTGACGCTAATTCAGTATTTGTGGGTAGGAGTGGAATTTCAAAAAATGCTAATTTATATATTTTCTCAGAATATTGACTTTTTGGGCTCATTCAACTCAGAATCAATAACGCTATCGATTCGACAATAAGAATAAAAGTGTCTAAAGAACAGTTTTGTTACTTTACATACATTTATGTAAGTACAGCAGTAACAAAACCGACATCGAAATTTAGTATGTATTTTTTGGGGGCACTTTTCTTCTTTTTCTAGGATCGATAGCGTTCTTGATTCTGAATCGAATGAGCCCAAAAAGTCCATATTCTGGGTAAAATGCCCCAGTTTTTTTACTAGGGCATTTTAGTATTGAAAAGTACTAAATTTTAATCGGATTACGAACTACTTATGTAATATTTGGATGTTTAAAAAAGGAGCGTTCTTGGCCCAGCGGCGCCCGCGTACCGCATGCAGCGAGGTTAATCGGGCGAGGTCAGTCCTTGGATGGGTGACCGCTTTGAGTGGTTACTAACTGAGCGCTCCCGTGCTTTGGAAGGCACGTTAAGCCGTTGATCCCGGTTGCTGTCTATGATAGCTTGAAAACTCTAACAGTCAAGTTGCCCACTCACTTGACAAGCCTAATCCCAATAAGGTCTATTTTCCCCCTCGGATTGGAAGGTCAGATGTAAAGTAAAAGTAGTTTATTCTTCAAATTAGGCATATTACATGCACCTATGAACGTCAATAAACTACCACATTGGCAGCCGCTTCCGTAAAAACTAGTGCCTACGCCTACCCTTGGGATTAGGTAGCGGACCCCAGGCATCCTTCAAGATGCAACTGTACTGGGAATAACGTACGTAAAAAATGTACGAGTATAAATAAAAATATATATCTAATAAATAAATAAAATAAATGTATAAAATTTATGGGGACAGTTTAATTTAATGGGCTAACGGGATAGATATATTTGTGTAGCACATAAATTAAAATGACATTTGTTCTTTTTCCAACGCAGCTAATAATGAGATAATCAAAGTTGGCTTTAGCATTCCGTTGTACAAAAACATAACTTAAGTATAAAGTTACATTTCTATGTCACGTTCACGTAAAATGTTTCGACGTACAGATGTCAACAGCCTACCCCATGCGGGCGCGCTATCTTAATGTCACTATGATTACGTGTTCACTACACAGCTGCCGTCATTAATATAATAAGGACATTAATTGTGGGTATAACACTACCCATACCCATATAACACTCGGACGAGTTGGTGTAGATATGTTGGTTTCTCAGGCTTTTGTCCAGATTGATCCCCGCGCATTTATGAATGGCGAAGACTTCAGCCTGGAGTATTAAGGCTTCTTTCCCCATGCTGACGCTAGCTTTGAGCTTTGGCCTTTCGCCGTAGATACCACATGCATCTTATGACCTTACTAACCACCAAGAACACAACACCACTTACAGAGTAAGTAGTGTTCAGAAACATATGATTTTGCTTACAGACGTGAACTGTTGTCTACCTGACAGCCCGCGTGACGCTTGTACTTTATATAATTTTATATAATCCATACTATCCATATAATATACTATACTAATTCATCATCATCATCATGTCAGCCGAAAGACGTCCACTGCTGGACATAGGCCTCCCCCAAAGACTTCCACAATGACCGGTCCTGCGCCACCCGCATCCAGCGGACACCCGCGACCTTCACCAGGTCTTCAGTCCACCGTGTGGGGGGCCTGCCCACGCTACGCCTTCCGGTACGTGGTCGCCACTCGAGAACCTTTCCGCCCCAACGGCCATCGGTTCTACGTGCTATGTGCCCCGCCCACTGCCACTTAAGTTTAGCGATTCGGAGGGCTATATCGGTCACTTTGGTTCTGCTGCGGATGGCCTCATTCCTGATGCGATCACGCAGAGAAACTCCCAACATAGCTCTCTCCATTGCCCTTTGGGTGACTTTGAGCCTTCTTATGAGGCCCATAGTAAGCGACCACGTTTCAGTGCCATATGTCATCACTGGCAACACACACTGGTCAAAGACTTTTGTCTTGAGACACTGCGGAATATTGGACGAAAAGATGTGCCGTAGCTTCCCGAACGCTGCCCAGCCGAGTCGGATTCGACGATTAACCTCTTTCTCGAAGTTGGACCTACCTAACTGGACAGTCTGTCCTAGGTATACGTAATCGTCTACAACTTCGAGCGTAAAGTGTCCGATTGTTAAGGGAGTTGGTGCGACATGGACATTTGACATGATCTTCGTCTTGTCCATGTTCATCCTTAGACCAACTCGCTCGGAGGCTTTACTGAGGTCATTGAGCATTGTACTTAAATCCTCCATGGTCTCAGCCAAGACTACTATATCGTCAGCAAACCGAAGGTGAGTGAGGTAGTCGCCGTTTATGTTGATGCCTAGCCTTCTCCAGTCCAGAGTCTTGAAAACATCCTCCAGTGCAGCGGAGAACAGTTTAGGAGAAATAACATCTCCTTGCCTGACTCCCCGCTGCAACGGAATAGGCTTTGAGTTCTGGTCCTGGAGTCGGACTGACATAGTGGCGTTCTTGTACAAACTTTTCAGCACTTCGATATACCGGTAGTCCACTTGGCACCGCTGGAGAGATTGTAGTACAGCCCAGGTTTCGATCGAATCGAAGGCTTTCTCGTAGTCCACGAACGCTAAACAGAGGGGCAGGTTATACTCCTCAGTCTTCTGTATAACCTGACGGAGCGTATGGATGTGGTCTACGGTGCTAAAGCCTCTTCGGAAACCGGCTTGTTCGGGAGGCTGGAAGTCATCTAGCCTGCGTGCGAGACGGTTCGTAATGACTCTTGAGAACAGCTTATAGACATGGCTCAGAAGTGAGATGGGTCGGTAGTTCTTCAGTAAGGAGTTGTCACCCTTTTTGAAGAACAGCACCACCACACCTCTGTTCCATGCCTTTGGAGTTTTCCCTTCCAGTAAGACGGAGTCGAACAACTTCTGAAGGGCCCTAAGGACCGGTTTTCCACCCGCCTTCAGGAGTTCAGCTGTAATTCCGTCTTCACCGGGTGCCCTGTTGTTCTTCAGCTGCTTAAGAGCCATTCTAATCTCGTACAGGCTGATGTCCGGGATATCTTCGGTATAGTGCCGGGTTAATCTAGCTCTAGGGTCTTCCGCCAGACCAACTTTGGGTCTGCTAGTTGACGTGTATAGCTGTCCATAAAAGCACTCTATCTCACTCAGAAGCTCAGGTTTGGACGAAACGATTCTACCATCCTCAGTTTTTAATCTGGCGAGCTGGCTCTGCCCAATAGACAGATCTCTTGAGAAAACTTTAGAGCCCTTATTCTGCTCGATGGCCTCTTCAATCCGATTTGTATTGAATTGGCGCAGATCGCGGGTAAGGGACTTAGAGATCTGTTTATTGAGCTGCCTGTATAATTTCGCATCGGCTGAAGACTGCAGAATCATCTCATTCCTTTCCTCGATGAGCCTCTGAGTGGAGATAGAGAGCCTTTTGGCTCTTTGAGTTCGTTGGGCCTTAAAGAACTTAGACCCAATGCTATGGACAGCTTCCACAAACCCGTCGTTGAATTCGTCCACATCGCCGCCTAGACAATCGTAACGGTTTTGGAGTTCCAGCTGAAAGCTCTCGGGGTTTTGGATTTGGACTGCTGCTGGACGGAGCGTGGACTTCATCAGTCGAGAGCGCTCTAGCTTGACGCATATATTCAATGTGCCTCTTACCAAACGATGATCACTTCCGGTTTTAACCGCATTGATCACAGAGACATCATTGAATATATGCCTCTTCGTCGACATGATGAAGTCAATCTCGTTTTTTGTTGCACCGTCGGGACTCATCCAGGTCCACTTCCTGTGCTCGCGTTTCTTGAAGAAGGAGTTCATCATGTAGAGTCCCTCATTCTCCAAGAAACCAGCCAGTAGTTGGCCCCGGTGGTTCCGACTTCCAACTCCAAATTGCCCCACTCTCGGCTCTTCGCCGTCTCTCTTGCCCAGTTTTGCGTTGAAATCCCCCATAACAACGGTGAAGTAGGTTTTGGAACTATGCATAACCTTTGATATATCCTCATACATAGCCTCCACCTCGTCGTCGGAGTGTGCCGAGGTCGGCGCGTACACCTGTATGACCGTCAACGAGTACCTCTCGGATACTCTGAGTATAAGGTACGCCACCCTAGCCGACACACTCTCGATCTTCACCACGTTGTTCACGAGGGATTTGTGGACGATAAACCCGACACCTCCCTGGGACTGTTGGTCGCCCTCCCGGAAATAGAGCAAGTTGCCGGACTTCAGGGTTATCGTGTCCTCCCCCTCTCTTCGGACTTCAGATAACCCTACGATATCCCAACGCAACTTGCTCAATCCTTCCTCCAGTTCCGCTATCTTTTCGTCGGTCCGCAGTGTTCGTGTGTTGTATGTTGCCAGGGCCAGAAGTCGTCGGTGGTGGTAGCCGGATCTTAACCGGAGATTCTTCGCACCCCTGCGCCCTTCGCACTATACTAATTACTATTACTAATTACTATATTACTAATTACTAATAATTACTCATTACTAATTTACTAATTCACTAATTACTAATATTACTAATTACTAATATTACTAATTACTAATATTGTTAATTATTAATTTTACTAATTACTAATATTACTAATTACTTATATTACTAATTACTAATATTGCTAATTATTAATTTTACTAATTACTAATATTACTAATTAGTAATATGACTAATTACTGATTACTATATTACTTTACTATATAATATTATAAATGCGAAAGTCACCCGTCTGTCTGTCTGTTTGTTACCTCTTCACGCTTAAACCGCTTAACCGATTTAGATAAAATTTGGTATAGAGATAGTTAGAGTCCCGTGAAAGGATATAGGATAGTTTTTATTCCAGAAATCGTTATTTGGGTGGTGAAAAGAGGGTAAAAGTTTGTATGGGCGCCTACTAGAAATTAATAGCAATTATTTCTATATAATCGTTTGCTATGAGTGTAAACCCGCTAAATCCATTTCATGTCATTTTTTCGTTTTACCCGCCATTATGTAGCAAAAAACAGATGCATCACCTGAGAAAGACAGCTACCACTGTCAGTTATTTTAACAAATTGCTTAAATCACATGAAGAGTTCCCTCCACGAGTTTAAAAGTTATCGGCTAACTCCAATATACCCGCCATTTTCGTAATGAAGATGTGTGTTCTCTCAAAAGATGTTTGAACTGTGTTTCGTGTTATTGATGTTTACATCAATAACACGAAACACAGTTCAAAAACGAAGAAGTATAATATCGCAAAGGTATGTACTATTATTGTTTTTTATTAATCTTTTGTGGCTTTTGAGCTGTAAATCCACTACATTTACTGTTTTAGGGTTAGGTTAACCTCTGCTCCAAATTAATGGGACTTTTTATTATTACTATCGCGATGAACGTACTTAGCAGGTATTTTTCATATTCTCAAAATAATTTTGTTGCAGTGTCTTAAGACGAAAGTGTGTGTGTTGTCAGTGATGACATAATGGACATTGAAATGTAGTCACTTACTATGGGCCTCATAAAAGGGCTTATGGAGATGGCTATGCTGGGAGTATCTCTGCGTGATCGCATCAGAAATGAGGCCATCTGCAGTAGAAGCAAAGTAACCGACATAGCCCTCCGAATCGCTAAACTTAAGTGGCAGTGGGCGGGGCACATTGCACGTTGGCCGTTGAAGAGGAAAGGTTCTCGAGTGGCGACCGCGTACCGGAAGGCGCAGCGTGGGTAGACCCCCCACAAGGTGGCCTGATGACCTGGTAAAGGTTGCAGGAGTCCGCTGGATGCGGATAGCGAAGGATCGGTCATTGTGTTACTCTTTGGGGGAGGCCTATGTCCAGCAGTGGACGTCTTTCGGCTGATATGATGATCATGATGATTCGTTTTGAAAATAGCATTTCTATTAAAATTTTGTCCGTGCGCGGTAAAGAGCATGTCATATTGAATGTAATCATTTCTCAAGGGGGTGTCTCAAAGAAGGTTGGCTCAAAGAAGGGTGAAAGATGTATGGGAAAACAAATATTTCTAAAGCGAGAATGAGTTCTACGCAGACGAAGTCGCGGGCAAAAGCTAGTATATTACAAATACGAAAGTAACTCTGTCTGTCTGTCTGTTACTTCTTCACGCTTAAACCGCTAAGCCGATTTAGATGAAATTTGGTATAGAGATAGTTTGAGTCCTGGGAAAGGACATAGGATAGTTTTTATTCCGGAAATCATTCCTTAGGGGGTAGAAAGGGGGGTAGAAGTTTATATGGGCGAGCGATATTTAAGCCTGCGCCTACAACAAGTTAATACTTAGCAATTTTTGACGATCCTACTGTGAATATTACTACACAATAATTTCTTACTTTGACATGTCTACAACAATACAATATTTATTTTAAAGAATAATAATACCATCAATAAATTGCTCTAAATAATTAATTAATATATATGTTAATACATGTTATAAGTGACGATTCGAAAGTGCTTGTTGCTAGGCGTATTTGAATAAAGAATATTTTGACTTTGACAATTATTTCTATAAATTATAACCAGTTGCACGCGGACGGAGTCGAGGGCAAAAGCTATTAAGTTAAACGCATGTAAAAACCTACACATGATCTAATAGTTGTCGTATATGCCCGATTTTGTGGTACCTACTCGATGATATCATGTACAGTCGACTACAAAAAGATCGATCCACCCAAAGCTACAAAAATATGTATCCGTGTTTTAACTTAACATTAGGGTCGTGAATACATATTTTGTAACTTTGGGTAGATCGATCTATTTGCAGTCGACTGTACCATGTGTCCACGTCATTTTTAGAAGTAGTATAACATGAACTCCAATACGGCGACACTACAGTGCAAACAATGTACGAGTATAAATAGAAATCTAAACATACGAGTATCCTCACAGGTTAAAGCCTAGTATAAATAATAAACAAGTGTAGGTAAGTGCGTTAATGACGTGCTTCAAGGGGACAAACTAACACTAACATTTCGCATCCAAATTTGGTATTTTCCACATGTTAAAATTTTGGACATGAAGTCACTGTATGGATAGTAATCACAAACCATCTCTAAATATTACAATAAAATTTAAATTAAAAAGTTAATCAAAAGCATAAACAGGTATTAGAAGACAAGGATTGGTTTTTTATATCGTCCAAGACCAAATAAATGAAAAATAAATAAATAAATATTGGGGGACAACCTTACACAAATCGGCCTAGTCCCAAACTAAGCAAAGCTTGTACTATGGGTACATGACGAGGATATACATACTTATATAGATAAATACATACTTAAATACAAAGAGAACATCCAAGACCCATGAACAAAATCCGTACTAAATGCACAAATAATGCCCCGGCCGGGATCCGAACCCGGGACCTCTAGGTTCGGAGGCAGTGTCACTACCAACTAGGCTAAACAGGTCGTCAAAAATTGTCAAATAGTTCCAATTCCAATAGAATCCGTGAATGTATGTATAAAAAAGAAATTGTTTGACAACTATGTTTACTTTTGCCTTTTGTTGTGTTCTAATTGAAGTTGGTCCCACATAGACATTTCTTTCTCCTTCGTCGGTTCCTCAAAGCTGAGGGTTGTGATCACCAGAGGGCCAGTTCTACACCATCACTCTTCAGACCCCTCTGGGCTAGTTGTATCGCCCCCTGATGTTGACGCCCGTCGCATCGCAGATTGCATCTGTCAATCATGAGAGCGCTCTACATCTCTACTCCTGTTTTCTTGAACGCAGTCAACCACTATCAACTTTTCAAAACTGGAAGGATCCTGACGAGCTATGTGGGCAAAGAATGTCATCACTTTCTGGAATCATGTAATTTTAAGTGATGTTTTTTGTAAAATTTACTAATATTACGTATACATTTTTTTAATTAATTGAATAGAATAGTCTACATTATATTTTTGTATTTTTATTTCTATAGAATTAAGCATAATTTAGCTAAAAATGTTAGCAATTTTACATAGATTTTTCGGAAATTAGTCCTTGTAATTTATGTCTTTATTGAAAGTAAAGTTCGAAAAATGAAAAAAGTACTCCACTAATGCCCTAGAAGGCCATCAGTGCATTACATATTATTTCTTTGCAGACCGGCTTGAAGTCAATTTAAATGTTTTATCTATGCCCTTTTTCAACCTCTCTCAGTACAAATTAGTAAAACAATGGTTGCATTAAAGCACCGAATTAAAATATCAAAAAAGTGGCACACTTATTCCGTCAAACTTGAAACAATGTAACAATCAATATACATATTAGCGCTAAGTTTAACAAAATAGTGAAAAGGGATCCTAAAATCAATATTAATGATGATTAAACTATGTATTTTTTTTATAAGTTTCAAACATCATATGTAAAATTAAATCTTTTTATACTTTCAAAGCTAATTGAATCTAAAGTTGATTGATTGAAAATAACATAAAATGACGAAAATTAAGCAACAACCACTACTTAGTTAACAAATTAACAAACAAAACGTGGTAAGAATTTAAATAATGACGTCGAATTCACTGCGGGATATACCATTTTTACCCACGACGGAACGGAGAAGGTATATGCGTTTAGGGTGAGAGGTTGTTTGTTTGTTTGTTTGTTTGTGTGTGCACCTCAATATCTCCAAAACGGCTTGACCGAATTGGATACGGTTTTCTGCAATGGGTTCGTGGTTCATTCGGGACGAACCCCATAATAATTGTTACGACCATAACTCGCCAGGGGGCGCTGCAGTAAACATTTTTTGCTTGAAAGTGCGTTTGTGCTGGTTTGAGCGCATTTTCTCCGGAACAACTTCACCACCGTGGATGATTTCGATAGTGCTGGGTAAAGAGTACATGTACTTGAACTCTGAGGATCAGATGATGGAGCAAAAAACATAGTAGGGAACTGTACAGGGGTTCGATTACTTACTGTTCGTTTTTGGGCCCTTTTGTTTATGTTTGCTTAGCAGCGATTGTAAATGAACTTCTGAGGGTGTGATGATGGAGTAAAATAACATCACACAGAACCTTTCGAAGGCATATAGGTATTTGGCCGTGTTTGGGCTCTTTTCATTGAGTTTGCTGAGTAGTTTCTGCACATGGTATGTTAAGGGTCTGATGATGGATCAGAACAATATTGCAGGGAATCCTATTAAGGTGATCATTTAGTGAACCGTGTTTCGATTGTTTGGCTGGTATGAATTGAGAAACCTCTTCACATGAACTGCTGAAGGCCTAATTATGGAGCAAATCAGCACCATAGGGAAGTTTGCGAGAGCACATATATATGCATTAACGTGTCGTGTTTCTTTTGATAGTGTTCTCTGAGTAGCTTCTGTGTATGAACTGCTGAGAGCTGTAGGTATGATGAAACAGAATAACATAGTAAGGAACTTTGTGAATCCTCATGGATAGAATACCGTGATATAGCTCTTTAAAAAGTGATGACTGAGTAAGTGATAGTAACTTCTCTACCTATAACTACTCATGAACTGCTAAGAGTAGAATTTTTGCTCTTTATACCCGCCACGGAAGAGTAGGCTTAAGTCATATGTCCCCCAAACAGGTCTGCTTATCTAAATATTATGGTTTCGGTTAAAGTAGGTATTATTGTGTAGTTAGAACTTATCGGCGATACACGACGTGAATATGCCATGGGACACACTACGCATGGATAAAACTATCGTGTTATGTTATAAAACTGGCTTAGTGCGAGTGGCACAGCGGCAACAGAAATACATAATCTGTGAAAATTTCAACTGTCTAACTATCGCGGTTCTTGAGATACAGCCTGGTGACAGACAGCGAAGTCTTAGTAATAGGGTCTCGCTTTTACACATTGTAAAAACGGGACCCTATTACTAAACGACCCGACGGGACCCGATTACGTTGTTTCTGGGCTACAGAACTCTGAAAAGCGCATTTATTCCAAAACGGGTTCACTAAATTATATGCACAGCAGAGCGCAATTAATATGGTGGTTGGTTACCCACGACGGAAAGGATAAGGTATAAAAATTTAGGGTAAATTAAGGGGGGCGCTAGTCGAGTAACTTCCACGAGTGTCTGGGCTCTTCCCTCGCGGGTCTGCGGGAAGGGGAAGGGTTCTGGCCGGTGCGCCCTGGAGGCAACGGTAAGTGATTCATTTTCGGAGGGATCGTTTACCGGTGCTACCAATAACCCGGAGACGGGGTCGCTCTGGGTTTTCCTCTGTTTAGCGGAGGACACTCCAGATGCGACCAATGGGGGGATGGGGGGTTCCGCATTCGCAAGACTCCCCAGGTGCGGCGAGAGGGACAGGCCATGCCGTATGCCTGTAAAAATAACTACGGACCCGTAACCCTAGCTTCGGCAGAGGGCCGCTATGGTCGGGAGTGGGGGCTGACACCGTCAGGCCGGGGCCGGGTGGTGACTGCGAGGGAGAAAACCTCTTTAGAAAGTCACAAGGGGACCTGAGGGGGTGAATCCGGGGTTTTTCACTCTCTCCCAGCGTGGAGGTCCTTTGGTCGGCAAGTGTGTGGTGTCGCCCTGCACGCTTGCCGACGGGTGGGAGACGCTTGCCTCAGCAGTGAGGGAACAGCTTCGGCTGTTGCAGCAGGCGGTGTTCGCAGTTGTGTGCCTTGGCGATCCCGTGTCACCGCCACTAATGCAGCGTGATGGGCATACCCTGGTGGTTTTAGACGGTAGTCCGGGCGGTTCCCGGGAGTCCGTCATACCCGTCCTAGTTCCCCGGATAGGCGGGATGCGTAAATGCATTTCCCCAGGTAAAAAAAGGATAAATTAAGGGCAATCGGCGCAGATTCTCCAAATCGGCTAAACCGATTAAGATTTTTTGCTATATATTCGTAAAAAAGTAAAAGTTTGTCGAAATTTAGAGTGAATGATCCAAGTTAGTGATATTAAATTTGATGTGCTTGTGATAGAGGAAGGAGGATGTGAGTGTCTACGTGGGCTCGCATATACTCGTAGTGCGCGGTCTGAAGAGAAGCTTAGGACTTTCGGCCCCACGCAGAACTCGGATCGGCTCTACTTTGAACATTTAGCGATAGGATAGTGCACGAGAGTCCCGTGTAGGCTCGCGTACAGAGCGTGACCCTTCGCGCTGAGGCTTTTAGGCACTTCGGGCCTTCTCACCTGCGCGGAGCTCAGCTTTTGGTCTTGCGTGCCTTGCCACTCACCTTTGCGCTTTTGGCCCTCAAATTTAATTGTAAAGACACAGGTGGATAGTGGTGGCTCGCCCTTTGGGTCTTCGGCCCTCTGGCTTGCGGAGAGAACTCTCTCAAAGGACGCTCCGAGCCTTCGTCTTCCAGGTTCTCTTGTAAAACACTCGATAGGAAGGATCTACTTGGGCTTGCCCTTCAGGTCTCGGGCTGGCGTCTAGAGTGCTTTCTAATGGGACGCTTTGGGCATATGTCCCTACGCTGAGCTCTGCCTTCGGCCTACCGTGCTTGTTTCCGGAATATATAGCGTTAAGTGAGAAACAACCATTGTTTTTCTACCACGTCGATGGCATACAAGCATACAGTCCGCTTGATGGTTAGCGGTTACCGCAGCCTATGGATGTTTGCAACTCCAGGGGTTTCAATGCGCGTTGCTGACTCTTTAAACATGTATACACTCCTTTCTTGAATAGCCCTATACTATAATATAATCCCTTGGGAAAACCTCAGGAGGGAGCTCATTCTACAACTGGAACGTTTGAGTGAGGAACGTATAGACATTGCTCTCTAAAAATGATAAAATAAAACAAAATTAAAAAATTTGAAAAACCCACGACGGATTAACCTAATTCAAAAATTATAAAATAAAGTAAATGTGAATCCCCCGACTGGGTATTTACGAAGTAAGTACATGGAGATAATAAATAGATTTCAAAAACGGTTGTATGGTCGCGAGGTACAGTTACAAAGCCAGAAAAATCCGTCGGGGGCTGCCATTGCCATGTCTGTTCCTAATTTCATTAAAATATTAATAATAGTAACGCTTGAGGTACATTACATACAGCAACTTAAATTGAAGTACCTATAACACGGACTTCGGACTTCGTAATCTTACTTCATTTCAGGGCAGGCAATGGCAGCCCCCGACGGATTTTTCTGGCTTTGTAACTGTACCTCGCGACCATACAACCGTTTTTGAAATCTATTTATTATCTCCATGTACTTACTTCGTAAATACCCAGTCGGGGGATTCACATTTACTTTATTTTATAATTTTTGAATTAGGTTAATCCGTCGTGGGTTTTTCAATTTTTTTAATTTTGTTTTATACGTATTATTTTCATTATAAGAAGGGAAAAAATTCATTATGAGGATAGAAAAACGCCTTTCTTGTGTTCAATATAGCGTATGTGCATGAAAGTTATGTTACAATCACACTGATTTATGTAGGAGCGGACGCTGTTTATGGTAATTATGAATTGAATAAAAAAATAGTTTTCAACCTACCCCACCCAGGGAAGACACGAGTCTGAATCTATACTCACATAATGAGAAAACGGTGGCTATTGAACTTAAAGTCGACTATAACTTAGAATCAGTATAAATTAGTATCATGACATCTGAATTATAGTCACTAATGAACTGTTTCAGAGCATTTACCCTCCTCTTTGAACAAAGAGTAATCTACGACGCGCCCACGCAACTATCGACGTGGGCAAAGCTATTATCTAATAAATAATATAACCAGTCATTTTTAACCAACTTGTATGTAACCTCAGTAATAAAACTAATAAACCTCTTGTGATATTCCGTCTCTTTGCTGACTGTATTCTCTTCGATGTGTTAGACAGCGATGGAGCTATTGCGTACATTAACATCTTATACACATGCTAAAGAGTTCTAAAATATCAGCGTCGTTGAAATTTGCTAATAGCAGGCATTGACTCTGCGGCTCTCGAAAGAGTTCAACGTTCTTCCTCGGCTAGGCTAGTTCGTCTCACGATCGCACACAATGGCTTTTTGTGCAGCCTTACTTTTGGCAATGACATCATCCTGCCAACTTGACGCTACTAGATTTATTCGAACCAAGTAGCTATATTTTTTTTAATATTACCTGGTCATCAAGGTACCTACATGATGTAATAACCCAAGGCGTAGTACGATAAATATTTTCTCGCACTCTATAATTTAGCCGGCACCTTTTCAAAGTTTGGTGTACGTCATTTTTTAATGTTAATGATTATGAATATTATGTGTTTATTGACTTTGCTTTTTTGCGTAGTTCACATTGTTGATAAAAACATCATACAAAAACGTAACTTATTAGAAGATGATAAAGAAAATATCGTGAAATGCGAATGTGTCATGTTGAATACTTAATTCTATTCTAGGATAAACTCTATATCAAGCGTTTGGGGTGCTTAATGCAGAAGGGACTGGAAATAGCTCCAGCGCTTAAGCAAATTTTCCACTAGAAACTGTATTACTTACCGAAATGACGGATCATACTTGGAAATTCATGCGGCATCTGCAGTTGCACCACCAAGTATTCATGTATGTGACTTAATATTGATTATATGTATACTGTTCTCCGGCTATTTATACTGTGATATAAGGGAAACTGTCATGCATTGAACAGTTCCTAGAACTACTGAATTATTCACATTAACTGACAAATACGCTTTCTAAATGCAAGGTCCAGTGACCGGCACCCATCACGCTGCGATTTGCTACTGGGAATACTTGCTCGAAAATTTTTCATGCGAAAAGAAATGTATCTTATTGTGGCTTTGCTGACAAAAACTTTAAAGTCCTTTGTCGCTTTCGGATGTAAATAAATCTACCGTGACGACAGCTACTTTACGCAATTCATATTTAATTAATATTTGTGAGTACGAGTATATGTATATTCAAATGTAAAGTTTCTTTTCCAATATCTTAAATAAGTAACGATAAAAAATAAATTTATTTTCAGTAATGTATATTTTTTATTTTTTTATAAGAAGTAGGTTGGTAATCATAGTATTGATTGAGCTATATACCTATAAAAATATATACACTTTGTGTTTCATCTTAACATTTTTTTTTCTACGTATCCTCGCTGTGATATAAACATTACATACGAGTACAAATATCTTTATAAACCAACAGACGCATGCACTGTTTTTATTGTTGTAAATAGGTATTTCATGCATACATCAGTTATTCAATTTTATTAACTTATACAACGATGGGCCCTGATGTTGTAATGGATGAAGAAAGTGATGCAGTAGCTTACTTTCGATTCAAACTTATTCAATTTTGATTTGATGTCATGCATCCATTGCATTTAAGGCTCATACTTGGTATACTATAGTAAAATTGAGTAGTTTTGTAATTAATTTTAATACCAGAAAGCATTTCATAATCTACAGGACATAGAGAGTAACGTGGATTTTCTCAAAACCCATATTAATTAAAAGGAATTAGAGAAATTCATTCACCAAACATGAAATCTTGTGAATGTTTTTGCAAAATAATGTACTTACAGTAACTTGGATCTGCTACTATTTTGAAGTAATGTTGCAATTTCTCAATAAAACTTTTTTATGTTGATTTTTAGGGTTCCGTACCCAAAGGGTAAAAACGGGACGCTATTACTAAGACTTCGCTGTCCGTCCGTCCGTCCGTCTGTCACCAGGCTGTATCTCAAGAACCGTAATAGCTAGACAGTTGAAATTTTCACAGATTGTGTATTTCTGTTGCCGCTATAACAACAAATACTAAAAACAAAATAATAATAATAATTAAGGGGGGCTCCCATACAAAAATGTGATATTTTAGCTTTTAGCCCTTTTTCATGGCTACCACTCGCCGAGCTAGATCTCAAGACCCGTAATAGCTACCCAGTTGAGATTTGCACAGATTATGTATTTTTATTGTGGATACAACAACAAAGACTAAAACCAAAATATTAATAATAATTAATGGGGGGTCCCATACAACAGAGTAGTCGTTGGCGTTTTTTTCTGGTACGGAACCCTTCGTGCGCGAGTCCAACTCGCACTTGGCCGGTTTTTTTAACATTACGCGCACGGGGGACGAGAACAGCATATCGGGCCAACACTATAGCAACCGAGCAAGACAACATTTTGATGACGGTCGAGCCTTAAACCATCTTTATAATATTGCTATAGACTCACAGAATATAAATAAAAAACCGGCCAAGTGCGTGCTGGATCACGCACAAATAAGGGTTCCGTACCGACACCTACTAGTCCACATTTAAACACTATACAATACATTGAACCAAGAAAGGTCGTATCTTCATAGGGAACTCACGGCACTTTCGTCTTTTTGTTTCGACGAGACAGTTTTCAGCCTCAAAAACCGTTAAACATTGTTCAAACCAAAAATCGTTAAAAGTATTCATTATTGTACACTACCTCAATTTTTTTCAGAATTTTAAACTTGATAGTTTGGAAATTAGAGGGCGGGGGGCACACTTTTTACGACTTTGACAGCCGATATCTCACCAACAGTTGACGTAATTGAAAAACAATCAGAAATCTTTAT
This sequence comes from Notocelia uddmanniana, assembly GCA_905163555.1. NCBI lineage: Eukaryota > Metazoa > Arthropoda > Insecta > Lepidoptera > Tortricidae > Notocelia > Notocelia uddmanniana. The sequence continues at coordinate 24,970,702 of LR991058.1, read as the reverse complement.
ATCATTTTTAAGTCCTATCCATACAAACCCCACACGCCTATGTGCAGTGATTTTTTTTTTCACATCCTAATTACATATATGTATGGGGTGCCCCTGTAATGTAATATTTGTTCCTCGTTTCACATCATTTTTGTAACTGTAGGACATATAGTATCCGAGTAAATCGGCTGTGATGTACGGCCGGACGGACGGACGGACAGACATGACGTAACTATAAGGGTTCTATTTTCGCCATTTTGGCTACGGAACCCCAAAAACGTTTTATGCGCCATACTTGTGTTTGCTCATGGTAGTCATGGTATATGTAGTTCGATAAGGGGCGCATCTTAGTCGATTGAACGGTCTGTACCTATATACCTTACTACTTGTGCGTTGCGTTACGCATATCATCATCAATTATAAAACGCCGAAGTCACTATTAAAATACCTATTAATCATGTGACTATGAGTTGAGTAACAACTAGCCGCCTCGTAGGTTAGATTTTTGCTCAACTCAATCTCTGTCGACGCGGCAGAGGCGGGCTCGCAAAAACCCGAGGTATAATTTTGGAGGAAGGCTTTGGCCCTGGGGCGGCGGTTACATAAGTTCATCTAGTCTCAAGGTCGAGGACGTTGATCCCAAAACGCTGATCGCGTCCTGTGGAGGGGAGCGACTGACCAGTTTGGATGTTCACTCCTTTTTTGTCTAACACAATATACACATACACACGCATTAGATGTTAGACGCAATAGATTTTGGAAGCGAAAACGTTTGTAACCTAAGGACACCACTAAGCATCATTTGCATTCCTAATAGTCGCAATCAACAGTAATTCGAACACATAATGTACCTAATCCAAAGTACACTGGCCTGCAAAAGAAGGTATACTCGTAACACTCATAAACGTGACGATAACTTCTGTACTATTTAAATTAAAAACTTGAAATAAAAAGCATTATGTAGAGAATTTAGTTTTGTTGTATAAAATCCTTTTTGACAACCTCCTTTTAAAAGACGGCTGAGATAATAACAAAAAAGAAAAACACACCCTTTTCAAATGCTGTAATTTTTTACTTTTAGCTTTCTTTATCAAGAACTGTTAAGTATACCTTCTTTTGCAGGCCAGTGTGTTACAAAGGAAGAAATGGGCCTTTAGATAATAATAAGCACGAGTATGAATATTAAGTAGATCGAATTTACAGATTTTGTGAACCTTTACATTTCAGAGGAAGATTGTTCCCCGATCAGATGTGGTAAGTTCAGGCTGATGAGAATGTTGATGTCATCAAAATATGCATCACCCGGAGAATATCAGAAAAATTGTGGCATTCATATATTTCCTCAGAATGTGAACTTTTTGAGCTTATTCGACTCAGAATCCCAAATCCATTCTAAAAGAAAAAATCGGCCCAGAGCATGTCGGGCCATGCTCAGTGTAGGGTTTCGTAGTTGACCGATGACCTTACTTTTAAAAAATCAATAACTAGCAAAAGGGAAATACCTTCGCAGCGTTACATACGACTTTTACTAAAAACAGAAGACTTCTTAAGATAACTCAAAAACAGCTTAGCTGATCATGTCCGCTATAGTTTTCGTTGAAATTCTTTATTGAGATTTACATTCATGATTTTTTTCATATTTTTTGGACCAGTGGTTCAAAAGTTAGAGGGGTGGAGGGCACATTTTTTTTCTTTTAGAGTAAATATTTCCAAAAATATTCAGTTTATCAAAAAATATTTGATGAACTATTCATTTTGAAAGACTTGTCCAACAAAACCCTACACTATAGAGTTGAAGCAAAAAAAAAATATTCATTTCCACTTCACGTTTAGAGTAGGTACCTACCCTTAAATTCATTTTTTTTACGACTTTCTCAGTATTGTTGATTTATATATCCTTACCAAATTGCAGCTTTCTAGCACTAATAATCACAGAGTAAAGCCTCGGACAGACAGACGGACAGATGGATAGACCGACAGACAGACAGACAGACAGACAGACGGACATTGCGAAACTATAAGGGTTCCTTGTTAACTACGGAACCCTAAAAAAGGGTCAATTTTACTTTTTTATTTACATACTTAGTAAATTTGGATGTCAGTTTTATTACCGCTATACCTAAATTTATGATATATGTGTAAAAAAAAATTAACGTTTATTTCAAGCTCGTGGCTCATAATTACTGGTGCGTGGCTATTATTTCAAGCTAGTTATAATAAAGCTTAAATAACTATGTTAGTAATAATTTTATAACAGGTATAGTTCACTAACTGGGTCTGTGAAATGCACAACAATGCATATTGTCAATCAACAAGTCAAACAGTCAATCCTGTCTGAAACCATAGTTAGGATGGTGTTGGTGATGGCCCGCACTCGCCAAAAATTAAATAGCCTTTAATAAAAAAAAACTATGAAATTTTGGAATTTTCATGGACTAATAACTTAAATGAGCGTGAATGAAACTCAGTTAATCTACCGTATTTCAGATTCTAGGAAGGAACCTAGGCACTAGGTTCCACATACCAGGCACGCGTTCAGGCATTCTTGCATAATGCCACAGAATCAAATAGTTCACAATACGAGTAGCTGCCAATAGAATTAATGGCGCTAAAAATAAATATTATCACACGCCTTAAGACTGTTGGAATGTTATCAAGATTACGTGTAAACCAATGCAAAGCTCTTCTTTAAAGAGAATGTTTATAATATAAAGCATTGGTGAAGATTGGTGGTTGGTATCCACCAAAATTAAAATATAATAAAATACATGCTAAAATCGGCATTAAAAAGTAGATTGAATAAAAAAAAGCTGTCAAAATATTATCACTTATAGTTTAGAAGCAGTAGAAACCTACGCTAATTCTTGAGATAACGTAGCAGACCCCAGGCATCCTTCAGGATCCCCCTCGAGGGTGCCCGCCTTATCAGGGCGGGGGGCTTAGTAACCGCTCCCAGTGGGCTTGGGTAGCCCGCTGAGGATGCGTTGAGGAGGGGCCGCAAAAGAAGAGGAGTGCCGGTACTGCGGTGAGCCGTTCTCCCTATCTTCTGTGGCCGAGGCGGGATCGCAGGGGGAGAGGCGTGTTGGTATTTCGGTGCTCCACTCTCCCTACCCCCTGCGAACTTAGCGGGGCCGTTCCGCGGAAACGGTGTTGGTGGGGCCGCAGAGGAAGAGAAATGCTTTCCCTATCCTCTGCGGCCGAGGTACGGTTCGTGGCGGAACCACCGACCTGCTCCGCCACCGGGTGTCGGAAGTTTTTCGGCACCCATGACCTCCTCGTAGCGGACTCAGGGGGGTCCGCTACTGTACAAGATGGATGTCGAGGAGGACGAAGGCACGCCAAAACATCTGGCGTGCCTGACGTGGAGGGCCTCCGGGCATCCGCGGTGGAGCCGCTTGGGAGCGGCTGTCGCCGGCGGGGTGGCGGATGTGTGCGCAAGCGTTCCCGTGACCTCGCCACAAGGCGACGAGGCGGCAGATGGGGGGTTTTTAGTGCGTAATCCGTGGGTCTCATCAGCCTATACGGGAGTCCCACATAACCACTCGGGTCACCCCCAGCACCCGGGTGGTATCCGTAATGCATTTTCCCCTCCTAAACAAAAAAAAGGCATCCTTCAGGATGCGACTGTACTGGGAATAACTCTAGGATGATGATGATGAGTTTAGAAGCAGTAGGAATTTTTAAGTAGAAAACAGTCTCATTATAATTTATTTTACATAGTAAGTTAAAAAACATGAAATTGATAGGAGTAGGGGTAGTACTAGTTACTAGTATTAAATATGAAAGTTTCAAATACGTTACTTATGAATATTTTCCTAATTTTCGCTCGCTTAGTTTCAGAACCAGGCTGTGGGCCAAAACAAAATTCCTTCCTAAATCAAAATACTGAAATCTCCAATTTTCCACTGGACACAGCTATATGTGACAACAAATTACTCTTATCACCTCTTTTCATTTCATACAGCAAAACTCTAAACATTAATAACTAGAGATAAAAAAAAGATAACTTCTCTTTAGGGTCCCGTACCCGGTCTCGGCTATCAGATGGACGCACAGCGAAAGTCCGATTGCAGACTGACCTACGTTAAATATAGCGCCGGCAGCAGCTGTCATCCCATACAAACTTGTCAAACTTACCATACAATAATATTTTACCCACCACCGCTTACGATTGCTGCGACCCGTGCACCCTTAGTAGTACAGTACAGAATTATTTTACTAAGCCTCAACTGTCCGTCGGTCCGTCTACCAGCGGGCTGTATCTCATGAACCGTAACAGGTACACGGTTACCATGTTTTCATCACACTTGCTCGTAAAGGATCTTATTGTACGCAGGCGTATAGAGTAGTTATAGCCGATTTAGCTCCCGGGGGAGTTATGGATTTTCATAACTCCCTAGGGAGTTATGAGTTTTTCTGTGATCTGATTGGTTTAAAAAAATCTAGTTGGTCGCGCTCCACAAGAATAGCGTTAGCGTAGCGTTCCTCTCGGCGTCCATGCATTGATACTGGAGATGAAGTTGTTGTTTTCTTCAATTTTGATTAGTTTTGGAGTTATTTATTATGTCCCATTTAGTAAAAGTCATCTGTGGAAACTGTGAAAGTTTAAATCAATATAATACGTAGAGAGTGGGCCCAGTAACAGGAGCAAATATTTAAAAGGCTACCTTGGAGCATCTGCAGTAACTCCCAGTGTCTATTTTATTTTCAATTCCGAGAATTTTTGCTTCAAAGTTATGACCTCCAAGTAAAGGATCTTGACACCACAAGATTATAGCGCGCCGTCAATGCAGTTTTTGAGGTAGGTAGTATCAAATTATGTGTCATAATAGTTTTCGATTTTTGAGGGTATTTTTGGTATTTTTAATTGTCATACAATTTGTCTGTATTGTTTTAATTCAAATTCAAATATTTTAATTTAGATCTTGGGATCCATATATTGTTAGTTACGATTTTACTTAAAATCTATGTTAGTACTTAAAATTAACTTATTCTAAGAACTACTTAACACATATCATAGTAGTTCTGACCTCATGTACCCAGTGCCACAATATGGGAAAATCAAAACGCCCTGCAATCACCTTTAAATAAATAATTAATAATACAATCCCAGAAGAAAATTTGAAGAAACAATAATTATATAAATTGGTAATAATTGCTGGCTCACTCAATAGTGAACGGTTTAATTTTTTGCTCCTGTTACAGAGCCCACCCTGTATATGAGATGCGTTGAGATGATCCGGGATAGCGTTGGGATGATGTGGGCTGTTGGATCCAGAAAAATATGATGGTGTGTTGTGTTGAGGGTGATGATTTAGGGCGCCAGAGCTACTGAAAATTCGCTGTTTGTGTGTTGGTGAAGACAAATGGAGTGAGGGATCTGCATTAGTCTTTAGCTGTCAATACAACGAATCTTCAAGTCAAAAAAGGTTCGACAGCGCGCATGTGATTGTTCTGGAGCAGCAAGCGTCCAAAGGCTACGGTGTCGATTTACCATCAGGCAGGTCGTACGCTTGTTTGTTTGCCACAGTATAATATACCATGCAGTGTACAAAATAGTCTTAACAAATAAAAGGGATAAAGTATGAATAATACAAATATTTGTCAAGGTGTTAATACTAGAAAAGCCGTAATTTTGTTTTTAATTAAGAAGATTAGGACCAGCGGCCTTGGCTATTCATCTTAGCCGAAGCAAATCCGTCTAAGTCCAAAAACGCGCCGAACGCGTCAATCTTTTTTTTATCCGATCGGAATCCCATCACTCAAACAAAAAGGCAAGTAGTTAATTTATGAAAAAATAAAGAGTAGCTACCGACGTCATAAATCATGATTAGTTGCTTGCTTTCAGACGAAGCATGGCATAATTTCATTACAAATTTTACACCCAGGGGTGGTCACTTTCTTTTAAAATAAATCAAGACAAAGTATAATAATGGGACTACCCCTTTCTTTTATAATACGGCTACTGCACAATAAAACTCTTTTTGAAGGCAGTAAATGGTCTTTGACTGTTTAATTCATGCGGGACGCACAAAAATGCGGGCACTTGTATATTTTCAATTATTCTGGTTGAAAAGAAATCGGGAGTTTTATGATTTGGTTCCCAATTCGAAGTGGCGTTTTCATTTACAGCATAGCTTTGTTTTAATCACTTTATTTTTGCCACATTACCAAATTGCAGTATTTTAATGACTCTTTCAATACTACCTATTTACTGGTGAACCTATTTGTTACTTCACCGTTAAACAAGATTATTGTGTGTGGTGTGTACGTGTATCGATGTTATCGATACACGTATTGATTCCGTTAGCTAATTTCTCTATATCCCAAATTCCAAACGCCCTTTAGTTTTCACATTTGTCTATAACAGTAATGTTTCTGTTCCCTTTGATTTCCGAACAATCGCACATACTTTTGTCACAGGAAACGTAATAGTTGCTGTCATTGTGTTTTTTGACGCTGCAATGTGTGTTTGGGTGGAAGGACCGTTAGATTTTTTACTTATGGACATTATTTATAATGGGCACCCTTTCAAAAAAAACAAGACTCGGCAGGTAGAGCAAATCTCCCGATCAAGGACTACGATTATGGTCGGGATTGATCATGGTATAATATTTTGTTTTTTGTCGAGTCCCACATTTCTATGATGCCTTTATGCAAGCGCAATATAACTGTAAAGGGCTTTTGAACGGCTCAAGTAGGAAGGCGTTTGTAGCAGATTTTACCCGATAGTATCGAAGAATATTTGGGCTACATTTGCTGTTCTGGCAGATGCTGTGATTACGAAAATCTTTTTTTGTATTAGAATTAGATAGCTGGTGAAAATTAAAAAAAAAATCGACATAATTACGATTTGAGGTTTATTCAAAAACGTTGGCATCCAATTTGATATGTATATATAAAATGTCTTAGGGATATCAACAATTTTTGTCTCTGTCTTAAATTGAGAGATATAAAAGCAGAAGCAATATTTTTTTTATGTCACAATGGTGACTAACAAACATACGGCTTGCCTGGTGATAGCATACAGAGTCCATAGCCGTCGCCTATGGACACTTATGGACTCCAGAAGGATCACAAGCGTGTTGTCAACTCCTTATTAGTTTGTAGATTCGTTGTCGTCAGCTAGTGACAAAATACATTACCCTCACTCTCAACACAGCGCATCCTCAGGCGACCTTATAATTTAGAAACACAGAGCATGCAGAGCATGTCGTGATGTTAAGCCTGCGGTTTTCTGGGGCGTGGAGGTACACCCATAGTTGAACTGCTCCAAGTATGAGGGAGACGATTTTCCGCCCCGGTCCAGTGCGGTGGAGATACTGCGATTGCCAACCCACATGTCAAGCGTGATTATGGCATTTACATATGTCTAGCAGTGGACGCCCTTGGGCTGATATGGTTGTGGTGGGGATTTTCCGTTGTGCCTTAGATCCTTTTGTTAGTAATATCCGCTCCTGACTACTAAATTGATATACCAATGGCATTCCGGCCTCGTTACGAGCTTTAGTCATACTTGTCACTAGTTTTTTTTACTCTGGATAGGTTTGCGCTTGACCACAAATCACCTGATGGTAAGCGATATTCTGATGGTTTTCGATGAGTTCTAGACGGAGAGATAGCGACCAAATCGGTCATGTGGCTTCAGCTGTATTGAAACTCCGTTAGCTACTTCCCTGAACAACCTTTTCCTATAATCTTCGTGCTGGCAGGCCGCGGGCGGTGGGTGCGGGTGTAGTGGGGTGGGGAAAAAAAAAAAGAAAATGTGGACTCAGCGTTAATTTTGTTTTCAAACAGTTGCTCTGTACTCCCTGTGCAAAATCGAAATCGATCGGGTGGTGAGAAGGAGTTGCCAGCGTTAATTAAAAGTACCAAAATAATAATAATTTTCGTGGGGGCTCATCTGTATTGGCTTTGTTTCTTACGCGAGATTAATCAATATGTAAGCCTCAAAAAATAGCCATGCAAAACTATCGGTGGGAAGGTATCGAAAATAATTGTTGAAATTCTCGGATCTTTCAGTGCAGTGCGGATGCGAAGCGCAGCGATTTACATTAAAGCAGCAATGTAAAGCGTCCAAGCGGTTTTGTGTTGTGGCAACATCGGTAAACGCAGCTGTCAGTTGACACATCCAATCAGCTGCTTATGGTGGCAGTAATATTCTTCAGTATTTACATTCTCATTCCGTTATTTTAGAATGTTTTAAATGAAAGTCACGGTCAAAATGTGCAGCTTACCGAAGTGCCAGAGTGATAATTTAGATTCCGTGTACCCTCAATTCCTGGTCAAAGTATGGATTTAACCAAACAAAGGTTTGTTCCTCAATCAAAGGACCATCAATGTGAGGGCGACTCCGGAAGTGACAGCGATACCGATGAATACCAAGGAACAGCTGACAATCAAATATTGGACGTCAATTAACTTTACAATTTCTTCGATACTTTCCCACCGATATTTTTGCATGGCTATTTTTTTGGGGCTTACATATTGATTAATCTCGCGTCAGAAAAAAGCCAATACAGCTGAGCCCACACGAAAATTATTATTATTTTGGTACTTTTAATTAACGCTGGCAACCCCTTCCCACCACCCGATCGATTTAATTTTTTTTTGGGTGCAATGGGAGTACAGAGAAACTGTTTGAAAAAAAAATTTAAGTCGCTGAGCCCACATTTTTTTTTCTTTTTTTCCCTATCCCACTACACCCGTACCCACCGCCCGCGGCCTGCCAGCACGAAGATTATAGGAAAAGGTTGTTCAGGGAAGTAGCTAACGGAGTTTCAATACAGCTGAAGCCACATGACCGATTTGGTCGCTAGCTCTTATACTATTCTGATTTAGACCTGCTTGAAACGACATGCAGGCATAAATCAAAACTCATCGAAAACTAGTGACCTAACGAGGTTAGAACTAGTAGGTTCTATATTACATTTCCTTTTTTACATATAATCAGGTACTGTAGGTAGTCTAGAGGAAAAGTAAGTTATCAATTTAGCATCTTACTCCATTGTGACAAGATTAAAGTGTTAACTTACTTTTGCTCTTGATTGTAATAGTTGAAAGTCAGCATCAAAAGTAGCTACGTATTTGAAAAGTTCAAAGGTCTTTATTATAAGGGAATAAAAGCTTTTTACACCTTCTTATGGGCTACTTAAGTAATTTAATATTCTCTGGCAACTCCTTTTGGGAATACAGGTATGCTTAGTTATTTATGTATTCCACTTTAGTAGGACTGTTTGGCCAGTGTCGCTCTACCTATATAATATATTTGTTTATTGTAACAATACATTTACCCAGCATTAAAATTTAGCTAACTATAACAAATTGTTACAAGAGTACATATGTTAAATTTCAAACAACACAATACGGAATGATGATGAACAACACAATACAAATTATTACGAGGCACTACCGGTTATTCATCATCACGACAGACTTGTACCCATCTGCTCGCGACCAAGTCACAATCAGCTGCTGATGTCAGAAGCGCATTAAGCAGAAGATACTCGGAGTGCGAGAAAAAAACTATGAGAAACAGCTCGCGTCTGTAAAACAGCTGGGAGATGCTCCTACCCAAGCTTAGCTCTTCAACAGGTAGGAGTTAGGTGTTAGCTTTATTGATGAATGAATGATATGCATTATTGAAAAGTTGTTATGTTTCGCAATTTTCAATGTGGAAAATACGCTAAATTTTCAATTGATTTTGGATGGAATTAGAATTGAATATGTGCTAAGTATTATAATGACAAGATTGGTTACCATTCCCATGTACTCCAACTTCAAGATTTACGCTGATATATGACATGAAATAAATAACTTATCTAATACTGTAAACTGAATATACATCAATAATTCGTTTTGTATGGCAATTAAAATTTTCAATAAGTTACCGATGTATATAAAGGAGTGCCCCCAAAATAGTTTTGGAATAGTCATAACTAGTTGGCTTCTTGGAAAATGTTTCTACTCCATTCAGGACTTTCTAAATGAACGACAAGATAATAATATACCTGATTGTGACATATAACTTCTAATACTCTAATGGTTTGCTTTTCGCAGAACTTCCACAATTTTCAGAAAACTCATTGCACATAGGTATGGAAAATGGAAAATCTTTACATTACTCGTAAGGTACTTTGCTCTGTATTGGCATCAAAATGGCCGGCTGTAATTAGTTTATTTCCCTTTTTTTACTGAACCATATATCCTATTTATTAAAAAAACATAATGACTAAAAATAATTAAATAACCTATGCTTAAAAAAAACGCGGCATAGTGCCTAAGATATTGGCAGCATTTCTTCGCTGTATAGCAATGCTGATGTGTTGTGCGAGGAAGCTGCCAGTCCTTTGGTTACCAGTGGTGTCCACTAACACCTTTTTGTCACTTCCTTGAAGAGGTCGTGTGCTCTGGGACCCCACGGACCGAAGGTCTCAACACCGAACGGGACAAGAAAAAATTTGCTAGACATTCGTCAAAATTGTCCGAGGGTGTAAATTAAAATAAAACCGGCCAAGAGCGTGTCGGGCCACGCTCAGTGTAGAGTTCCGTAGTTTTCCGTCCGTCACATTTTTTTTTTGAAAAAATTACAAAAACTATTCAACCTATCAAGTTCAAAATAATTTTCCTAAAAAGTTTTTATAAAGTTCTACTTTTGAGATTTTTTTCATATTTTTAAAACTTATGGTTCAAAAGTTAGAGGGGGGGGGACACATTTTTTTTTTTTACTTCTGGATCGATTATTTCCGGAAATATTAACATTATCAAAAAATGATTTTAGTAAACCCCTATTTATTTTTAAATACCTATCTAACAATATATCACACGTTAGGGTTAAAATGAAAAAAAAAATCACTCCCCACTTTACGTATAGGGGAGGTACCCTAATAAAATATTTTTTTCCACTTTTTATTTTACCACTTTGTCGGCGTAATTGATATACATATTAGTACCAAATTTCAGCTTTCTAGTGCTAACGGTCACTGAGATTATCCGCGGACGGACGGACAGACGGACGGACAGACGGACGGACAGACATGGCGAAACTATAAGGGTTCCTAGTTGACTACGGAACCCTAAAAATTGCTAGTATATGGTCTTCATGTCGCGAATTTATAAACATCTGTACTGGGATGCAATTCGACTGTTTTAATAAGGACTGGCGTGCTTGTGAATATGGTCAATATAGGCACGGTAACGATATCAAATACAAATTGTTATGCCTCATTTAGGCCACAATTTGGCGGTGCGGAGCCGGTGCACTATCAGTAAGCTGGCAGTCAAATCTGTACTTACTCGCAGTATACCGATAAATAAACAATTCTGGGTGACGTCAATAAGGTAAAGTACAAAATTCCGCATAGAATGGCCTACCTATTCCTTAAAACTGGGTAAATTTTAAACAATTAAGAATTAACTACAAGGTGTGAATCACAAGCACGTCCCGTCGTTTTATAGAATAGAATAGATGACTGTGGGGGACTCTCAAATCTTATTGTTCGATGTCCATCACATGTTGGTGTGCGCATTTAGTACAGATTATGGACCGAGCAAGCGCGAAGCGCGAGCGAAGCGTCTCCACTTCAGCTTTGACAAAAATGCTTTCGTATGTCTGCCTAGCCGATATCCGACTGGTCTTCTATACAGTTACAGGTCGCATTTCTCAATCGATTCTCGTGAAATTTTCGCAGATTCGATAATAATTTGGAATTCTTAGTCGATTCAGTTTTTGAAATTTATTAAAGTGGCGGCTGAAAAAAGCCCACAGAGCCATTACTGATATCCCGATGTGTGAATTTTTGCGATGACACGTGTTGGAAAAGTAATAATAATATAACTTTAAGTCAAATGTAACCCTTTGAACGCCAAAAGGTGCTGTATGTTGTCGTGCCTAAGGCACCAATAACGACTATAGGTGTTATGGTGTACGTTGCCATAGTCACCTTCGTGCTTTACACTAAGGTTCATATTCTAACTCTTATGGAAAATAATTTGTCATGTTAGTGTCACTACCGTTCATGAAGAATGGCGTTCAAAGAGTGAAGGGATGACCCCTTATTATAATATTTCTCGGAAAAAATGCTCAGGTGCCTAAGGAAAACACTGATATTTCTGCTGAAATCGAACAACCTAATAAAAGATACATTACCTGAATCGAGTGCAAAACTAAAAGCAGGATTGCCAATCTTTCAGGCCGCCTCGACAATATTTAAGACTGACTGCGGAAACGCCAAAAAAATCCTAGTTTTTCATACTTTATTTTTTGTTTGTTCCAGGTTCGGCCTAGGCAATCCTAGCAACCACCATGGCTTTGGTGTTGGAGCGGGCCAGGCTGTGCTTCGTCCCTGTCTCGCGTTCATTCACCCGATCGCGGAAGAGCCGCAGGTATCGGCGCGCGCGCCGCACATGGTCGTTCGTTGCTCAGTCGCAGGAAGCCTCCGACCATGAACGCGATGTTTTATCAGTATCCCGGCACTCTCGGCCCGTCACGCCGCGCCGGAGACATGTAACCGCATCCACTAGACTGCTAGCAACATAGATCTCAAGAAAAGACTTATATGTTTTAATTATTTTTAAGTGACGTTAATGTGAGGTGGATATTTTTAAGTGAATTTTATGTGAAAAGCCGGGATTTTTCCGATTTGGATTTTTCGGCGTTGCTGCTTTTGGATTTTTGGCGCGTTCGGTTAGTATGTTTTTTTTTTTTAATTCATGCGAGATGGATGCGCGGGATTGTCTTAGACAGTCAATAGACATCAACGCGCATCTTACCGCAAGATCCCTGCTGGGGATGTTTGTTTTTAACTTTGTTTACATTTCTTTTAACATCCATAAACAAACATTCAAAGCCGTTTTAAATGCTTGTTTACAAAAGCCGTAAATACATTTAAATCAGATTAATTTATTCAAATTATCGTTGATTACTTTTCGGTTTTTGTAAATATTTTATCTCTATACTGCAACGCAGGTTTGTAAATATACTAGACATAAGGCATCGAAGCAGTATACAGTATATATTTATTTACATCTAAAGCTCTTCATGGAGCTATCTAGGTAAGTATATCATGTCAACAAAGTCGAAAAAATCAGATCATTGTCAACACATTGAGGTCCATCCACATTGCATTGGGTGATTTGATTTGAACAAGTAAGAACTCTATTATTATTTACCTAGTTATAAGTTAAAACGTCAGATAATGTAGCGAGTTTTTTGTCTAAAATAGACAGTCCAAATTACCATAATATCAGACGATCTACACACACACACACACACACACACATACGGGCACTATTGTTATTTGGGCCGTCGCTATGTGCAAAAACAGAGCCTTGAACCAGCGCCCGCGCCCAAGGTTGCGAAGCTTACGCAACGACGTCGTCGCAAAAACGTATTATGTAAAAAGCTCGTCCATGTCAAAGGCGAGTCCTCAGTGGGGGCGGTTTCCCGCCAACTATAAGGAAATAAATATTGGGAGACAATTATACAAATCAACATAGTCCCAAAGTAAGCAAAGCTCACTATGCAATTTATGGGCACAGCTTATTATACTCGTATCACTCATGGGTTATACAGAAATGTAGGTTTGCGTATTTCCTGTGATTATTGAAGTTAAATGCTATAAAGCCCAGTTTTTGGTTGGACATAAAGGGCATCTCCGTTTCTTTAAATGTAGGAAGGTATGTAATAAAAACATAACTTTAAACCCAAGCGCTTGAAGTAAGTACAGTTGCCAGTTTAATACAACTATAAAAGTATGTTTATCTATATGAACGAAATAAATAAATAACTTACATTCACAACATGCCTTAAATATCAACTGTAATTTTTTTGTAGTTGTGAATTACTGTTGATATGTCATTGGACCCGGGTATGTCCTAAATCTACCGGGGGATTAGCAGCAGCATTACTGCCATTACTGGAGTGCGGTAGAAATCTATACTGCGATCGCCAACCCGTATGCCAATCGTGACGATTATGGCATTTACCCCCCATGAAATTGGGGGAGGCCTATGTCCAGCGGTGGACGTCCTATGGCTGATATGGCGGTTGATGTCATAAAAACTCGTTCGAAAAGTTAAGTACATAACTACCCTGCTGGTCGAAAGAGTTAATGAATTATTATATGGATGAAATATATTTATATATATTTTAAAATATAAAAGTAAATTAATACATATTTTAAGGAACAATGTTAGCTAAATAGATATATGGGTACTATATGGCGATATAAATATTTAAATACATAGATAACATCCATGACTCAGGAAAACACAACACCAACACCGAGGAAGGTTGTACAAAGTTATGTAATGTAAAATGTACCAAATAACTCATTTTCAGTAGCCTTTCAGACTGAAAAGATATTTAGGTGTCGTTGTTGTTGAAATGTTATAATATGAGCCGCTTTTCATAATGTTAGAATGTCGGTGATCAAAATATCGTCACTTGAACGGATTGTTTTACTTAGTGTTGTTACAATTTCAATGTACCAATTATAATTAAAAAACGAATAATCTTAATTTAACAATGTTGACTGTCAGCAGTTGAGCTGAAAAATAAAACCATATTTTCACGAAAATAACAACATAAAAGTCATGTTTTCAAGTGATGAGAAACTATGTAGAGTTAATTCTACGTAAACAAGCCATATGAAAACAGCAACACATAAGAAACATCATATATCTATAATAAAAATACTGGCTGCAGAAAAAAAGTATAACGAAATTTCTTTTTGGACTAAAATATTCACATCTAAACGTATCTAAAAAGTCTATAATATCGGTAATTACAAAAACCAAGTCATAATTAGATTCCCGCGAACTCTTCTACTTCCCAAGTATAATCTAGTTTGAAGCAGCCTGCCATAATTACTGTGTAACATAACAAACACATTAAAATTCAACTCTCAGCCCGCACTCAACCTGTTTTATTGCGCCTGAAATAATCAAGTAAAACGTGCGATTTAACTTTATGTACTCTTATTTACTCAAATGCGCATTACACACAGATAAAGCCAACTTATCCACATAATGTAGCACAAACCCAAACAAAAGTGAGCCCAATGTAAATCGCAAAAGATGTAAATTAGCATGGCCGCAGCCGCCCGCGGTTTCGGCAATGACACTGACAACGACCGATGATATAACAGCAGGCCGTCAAACCCGTGAAAACTCGGTCATCGACCCGAGCTGCGCGGGCGCTCGCGGCCTGCCGCCCGCCGCTTTCGCTTATGCGATTTTCATACTTACACCACAGGCCACAGAGTCGATTATCAACATTACAACACCGCTTAAATTTTAAACAGTTTACATCTTGGACTCGAAAATTACTGACGCAAGTACTTTAGTAGTCTCTCGAGTCTTTCTTTTGATAAAATAATGCAAAACCTAATTGCATATTTAATGAGTTTCTTTGAAAAGCAGTGACAAATACGTGCGGTGGGTTCGTCAACAACTTTACTGACGACGCAAGGTGGCCGAGTCTTTGACATGGGCAGAGACATCCATCAAAATGAGACGTGTGAAAGAATCCATTGGAATTTTTTTCGCTGATGTCATTTTTCGCGAAGTCGACTTATTTCATTTGTCAGTCTACCTGTCACAAATCTGTCATTTCTATGGCGGGTCGTAGTCTGGGCAATAGTAGGGTACCGTAATGGATACTTAACGCTTATGACAAACTAGTAATTGTTTTTGACAATTGATGACTTTATTATACAACGCTAAATTATTACTTAATCCGCAAATACATCTCTAAGCGTAACTAAAAGGCTCTGACGAGATCGTTTAAGCAGGACAGGTTATATTTTAAAAAGTACACTATTTAATACTGATGGTATCTGGTAGCGGTTATCCGGCACGCCCTATCAAAAAAGAGGCCACGTAATTAGAACACACAGTCCTAAGCCAAGGTCATGTTAAATCAAAGCTTTCTTCACGCGGGGTCCTTGATGAGTAGAAAGTAAATGCTCGGTCAGCGGGCAGGGGCACGCGTATGGGCGCGGGGGGTGCGGCGCCCTGCGAGGAGGGGGGAAACCTGTTCCCGCAACGGTACAGTGGTGTCATGCCTCGGGCGCACACGCACCCATTATGTAATAATCTTTTTCTTGCTCGGATTACTTGTCGCGACGTAACCATTCTATTCTGGGATAAGGTTGTGGATGTTGGCTAAGGCTGCGGATGAATGGGATCAATGACAGACAGGAGGGAATTTGGTTAAAGTATAATGTACGAAACAACGTAGTTGTATTACAAGAATGTCATCAGTAAGATTTCTCATTATAGCTGTTTCTTCAGGAGTCGAACGACTGAAGATCGTGTGGTAGTGAATGCGAGGCCTTACGGTCATTGGTCTGTCTCTGCGTCAATTTATCCGGGCCTTTGTTTTCCTTTCACATTGTACAGCCAGCATCAAAAGTAGCTACGCAAATGAAAATCAAGAGCTCTTATTCCTTTAAAATAAAAAAAAACAACTTTTCGAATGTCTTTAACCACAAAGCAACAGGACAATCTATTTATTTTCATTCTGTTAATATAATGCCCATTGCCTTTTTATTAATTTTGCCTTTTTAAAACGAAATCAAAATAAGTTTATACAATTTAATTGAGACTCTTTTAGATATACAGACATAAACACACAGAACTATATCGAGATAAATATCTTTGTTGCATTTTATGCATCGTCTGACTGCTACCACCAACATATCAGCCCAAGGACGTCCACTGCTGGACACAGGCCTCCCCAATTTCATGGGGTGTAATTGTCATAATCGCCAAGCTTGCATGCCGGTTGGCGATCGCAGTGACTGCTACAATGGTAGTAAATTTTATGGTATAATCCTATCATATTTTTATGTTACACTCTCATATACATGGTATTTAATTATTTGTATTTAAGTGTCCCTCTCAATGCATCTTAACATTTAGGTGCTTGATGCCACTAGCTTGCTAATGAAAGTAAAGTCACAGGAAGCACATGGTACATATTTCGATGACTTCGTGAAGTGGACCGTGCCACATATTATGTATTATAAAATTATGAGTAAGTATGCCTTCCGGCCAAGCCGTATAAAATTACTGCCTACCGCGAACAGAATTCACCGTTCATTCATTGTTTGTCACCCTAGTGATCGTACGCACATATTATTCAAATAACTGTGCTATGACATGGCAACTAGCGTAAACAATAGTAAACTCTCTGTACAAAAGCAATCGTGTGCGTAACTTTACTCTATAACAAGTTGTTATAAATCGATTTTTCCTGAATTTTTCAAGCTCATTCAGGTACTTTTTAGTATTAATTATTTCGAGGTCAATTATTTAAAAAAACTTTGTTTCAATATCTCGATGCGCAATCTGTTCACTTGTCCAGTGTTCACGGTTAACGCAATTTTTCCGAACAACTGTGTCAAATTAATCAATTCACAAATGTGATGCGATGTTGTGTGTCAATATATTGACTTATGTATTAATCATATGATTCATGTGATAACGAGAATAATATTGTGGAATGCACTTTGGAGGCTGTTATCTCACCTTGCATAACACGGAAGGCCGACCTCGAAGCGCGTCCCGCTGGGCTCTGATTTCACCCTCTTGTATTTGTTTTTTTCCTTTTTATACACAACCTAACGGTACCAGATACCGTATGGGAAGCTATTAGGACAGCATACGTAACATTAAACCATGGGTGGATTTACCTGTTCGGAAAAAAATGTACAGGTTGACTAGTTGCTTGGGAGGATTTGAAAAGTTTATTATGGGACATCGGATTTCAATAACCATTTATATGTTTTTTTTTAATCCTCCTTAGTCTTTGTAAGTACATGTATGTATACCAAACAGATAATAAGTATAGGTAGTAGGCCGATTAAGTTAGGTATTAAATAAGTACTTTAAATTTTTATTATCCAGATTAGGGACTTAAGTTGTAAATTGTTAATTATTATTTTATTAGGGAAGCCTTCTTAAAGCAAGCTAGGATTAGTTTTATTTGTATTTTATTTACAGAACTCAGCCGATACCACACCGTTATCTCAAATAACAACTGGCTTAACTTTATAGCTAAACCAAAATAATTGGTGGCTTACATTTTTCGTGACACAAAACAAATGCGGGGATTAAATTTAAGCTCCAAAAATTAATAACAAACAAGCGATTTGACCACATTTCCACTTTGTTGATAGTCAGCATCCAACGTAACGGTACGTCTCACAAAGGTCCGTTGCCCCGTCTTTGATATATCGCCATTCTGCCTTCCAAGAGACGGTAAACGGCATACGGGCGTCGTACACTCTTACGACCTTTCTCTTTGTACAGTGTTGTCATCTACCTGCGTTTTGACTAAACACTTGCCGGGTCCTTTTGATTTTTTATAAGCCGGTAACCATGGGTAATCAGCTTTTTACGACTTCAGTGATTATTGCTCTCAAAAGCCATTTCGTATAATTCATACCGCGGTTAATGTCGTTATAATACAATGTCTTTAAAGTCCTTTGAATATTTCTCACAAAACTATAATTTTCTATGTCGACAACTAAGTCATCATACATGTGGAGTATTAGTGATAATTAGTTTGGTGCGAGTGTTATATTTCTACAGCGAGAGCCAAAGCTAACAAAGAAAAGTAAACCATCGGCATCGATGTGGTTTGGTCGATCGATGAAAGTAAAGGCCGGTACAGACCGAGGTCCCGTTAGCCGCCCGGGCCTCGGCTCACGGAATACTAAGCAATGACACACTAGGCGGCTTTTGACCCTAGCACATTCTAGACTGGAGCTTATGCACTATTATAAGATTATAACTTATCTAACTATGGTGTGCAGAAAAATGGCTGTTTTAAGTTCAATTACCGCGACTTCTAATTTTATGGCATTTGAATTGAACATAATAGAAAATGAATGTTGTTTTTTTGAAAGACTTGTTCCACAGATAGATAAGTAGATAATTATGTATTTTTGTAACCCATTACAGAAATATATAATTATGTAACCTATCTGTATCGACGAATTAAAATTCAGATCGGTAAATCATTTTCTGCTTCAACGACGGGGCAGCTATACCCAACATCGCCCCCTAAACTCTCTCTATATACAACTGTCTGTTCTTTTTTATACTTGTTGTTGATAATTATTTGCTTATTGAAAAATATAGATAATTGATTTTTCTATGACATTATAGCACGGCAAGAATTTTACAAATTAAAATTGGACACTTCTTAGGCCTTTTTGATCAATCGTGAATAAAGTTTGAGAGTACAAGATATTTCCATACAGTCTTGAGTCTTCCAGTTAAACAAGAGGACATTATCAGCAAATTTTTAAGATACCTACAATACAACACAAATGCAAATACTCGTTATAGTACACCTCACATAATAAAAAAACATGTACACAAGAATAAACGAAGATACCGGGAGACATAGGTAAAACTTGATTGAGTTGACACAAAGTATCTGTAGCAAATACAAAAACTAATAGATACATAGAATATGCACAAACCTTATACATAACAGTAGACGCCTTAAAGACCAGGCTAGCAAACCCAACATTAAAAAACTAAAATTAAACATTTGAGAAAACAAAAAAGGAAACTTTTTACTAAACAAGGAAACAATTGCTGGTATTTTTTCCAAAATTTGTAACCGTTCGGTTTTTGCACTTTTTTGTTATCAACCTTATTGTCTGTAACGGCTCAGTTCTAAGACAACCTTTTCAATTCGCTTAAGCAATTTGTGCAAATGGGCCCTTACCTCATTAACCCAACCGTCCATAAAACATGAAGGTTACAAACAATGCATTGTTACTTCATAGCTGTAGCGTCATCTATATTCGGCAAGTACCTGCATAGTATGCCGACAAAGAAAATTGCACATTTTGCGTCAAAAGCGAAAACGTGCTTTGTGGAATATTTCACTAAAGACGGAAAGGGATGAGATTAGAAAATTTCACCAGCTCTGCCGGGGTAGCTAACCGTTGGGGTATAGATATAGGCGAGGACAACGACCCTACGCAAAATTCGCTGCATTGGGCTAGGTCTAGTGCATGCGCGTATGCAGCTATGAACGCGGAAGCGACGGAGAGGGAGCGCGCTATGCGCCCGCTTCCGGCAAGAGTGGGAAAAAGGCATGAATGAGTATTGAAGCCTGCCCCAAGAAGGGGGAAATCGAGTTTGCACTGCGGAGCGCCGCTTCCACAGATACTCCTATAGACAGGCCCTACGAGCATTACACTAACTGGAATCAATAATCCGACGAAAAACATATGCATTATCCATGCAATACAAATACACAAAGTGTTTCTCGATATCCTAGAAAATCCTTGTATTTCAGCTCAATAGCAACTGAAAACTTTAGTCCTACAAAAGTTTTCTCGACATTCTGAGTTGCATCTTTTCCTTTGAAACAGCGTCATATAATTTATGCATCGCGCGGGGACGGCATGGCTCATGTTTTGGTAACAACCAACTATCAAACTATCTTTTCAGATGTTCTGAAGACACTTGTGACTTAATCATTCTGAATTCAGGTGCCGTTTCCATGAGTCACTTAACCTTTGCAGAATCTATTTTTAAATTTACAACTAATATTAGGTAATTTTTTTACACCTTTATTCCAATAGTTGATAACTTGGCACCCTGTTATAAAAGTGCCAACTATTAGGGTAGTGATACACTAGGATATTTACCTTACATTTAGGTAAATTTTTGCCATTTTTTTAAATTAAAAGACTTAAAACCACAAACTTCGTACTAATAGCAAGATGACTGAAAAACAAAAAATAATCTCTGGACCGAATAGCCAGACCTGAATAAGGTGTATTTTATTATTATCCTCGAATACCAGGCTGTCATAAGCTCGCAGAAACAAACAAGCTGTGAAAAGTTTCAGTTTAGAAGCCTAAAGGAAATTGTTTAGGATGTCAACGACCTGTGCCCAATACTCGCACAGTACAACGCATTGGCCGCACACGGCCGCAGCGCGATTTATTCGCTCCGGCGGGCGAGAGGGACGCGCCGGGCGGCGAGAGTAGTGTGGGACGGCCCAGGGCATTCACCCCGGAAGATTCAGTGTTTTGATACCGCTCAAGCCTCCGACGATGGAAAACTGCATTTTCTTTGATGCGCTCCAACTTATCACGCTCTGATTGCCCGCCAATTGGTTAGTTTCAGTTTTAAATACTCGCAATCAACGTCGTTGTTTAGTATGATGAAGCACGCATTACATAAACTATAGCATTCATTATTTATGAACTAGCACACGTTTCCAAGACACAAATAATTAGTGACTGCTTAACGTATCTAAATGTTAATTAGACTACATACACATTTTCGTATGTGTGACATTGGATTTTGATGCACGCGTCATTTTTGTAAGTTCTGATTTACATAGCACATTGCATGGGGCTGCGAGAATCGATAGAGGCTGCACCGGGCCCAGACGTTAGGGCAGGTCGCTCCCTAAACCTCCATGGCCTACGGCAAGAAAAATACACATCCATACCTATACAAGTCGGACTCATTGATAAATCGGTCAGGGGTCGGCAGCACTACACACGTTAATTTGTATTAAGTAGGCGACGAACCTTGTAAGGTTTAAACTAACCTACTGCATTTTTTACGTTATTTTTTTATGTTACTGTTCTTGCTGCTTTACGTTATTAGTAAAATATGACGATTAGGTACACCAATTTTAAGAATTTGAAATTTCATCTCAAAATAGTTGTTCTAGTTCTAAACGATTTATTTCATAGTTTAAGTTCACTTTCATCAGTTTTAAGTTTTTGTTTAACTTAAAAGTGAACCACATATTTACATACATAATGTTTTACATAAATAAAATTATATTTTTAGATTGACAATTTTAATATATATTGGTACTTACAGATCAACAGACGCCTTTATGACCTGAAACAGAAATATGCTTTGTATAAAAATATCGCAAAAGTAATTACACGTCCCTATCAATGCAAAAATAAACCCTTTGTTTCGCTCCAAACCCGAACAAAGATTGCTCAGCGAAGTGCATATTGAAAGCACCAGTCCATCATTGTAGCTCGAGCAGTTTTCAGTTGTTAACAGATTACAGCCTGTAAATAGTGAAATCAATATTGGATAATGGGAGGTGGGCGCGGCGTGGCGGCATCGGCAGCGGAGGCCGGGTGCAACACCCTTACCACTTACTTGTTTTGCAAAAACACGCAACCTATGCGTGCAACCTCAAAATTGGATGGACCTTTTTAATTGCTTTCGGGTCATGCTTTCCTAGTACCCTGAGAAAATCGCCCGCTGTTATTTCGTTATGTAATTTACAATTTGTCGGAATATTTTTTATGTATCCTTGCTTTACTCGTACTCTGAGTCTATTAAACCGATATCAAAAAATTCTTTTTTTAAGGGTAAGCTTTTTAATTGGTCCCATTGTTATCAAGTCAGAATCTGATGACGGGATGATGGAAAAATCAAGGGAACTCCTCAAATTTTATAGGCACAACTATAGCGATTTCAGATTTTTTTTGAGTAACATGTGCATATGCTCTCTTAAAGTGGTAAAGTCAAGATGATGAAGACTAGAACTGGCCACCGGGACTCCTCAATGAAGGGTTTTTCATGGATAGGTAAATATAAATCGGTAAAGATGGTTAACCGACTATTACCAAGTAAATTTAAGGCGGTTTCTTTTTTTAATCAGCTTGTTTATAGTTAGAACGAAAATCAAACTAATTAGCAATTCCTGCCTTTTCAGAATGCCTTCCTTCAATGAAAGTACCTCCTGCTGGAGTATTTTTTTTTTTAAATGGAACTCTCCTACGAGTAGTTCGTTTGTTCTCTTAGACTGTTTTAATGTATGAGTTTATATGCTTACGTCACATGTGACTGACTGGAGGGGCGTTCAGTTTGATCAGGATGTCAGTGCGTCTACAATTTTGTTTTAATGATGAACCCGAGAATTGAATTTAAATCCCACCAACTATTCAAGGTCGCGGGAGTCTGCTGGATGCGGGTGGCGCAGGATAGGTCATTTTGGCACTCTTTGGGGGAGGCCTATGTCCAGCAGTGGACGTCTTTCGGCTGATATGATGATGATGATGAGTCTTTTGGCTGCACTGCACCCGCAAGATCCTGGAGCACAATACAATACAACAAAAGGTCCACGGAAAAAAACTAGTCTAGTCACTTTTTAACCCCCGACGCAAAAAGAGAGGGGTGTTATAAGTTTAACGTGTCTGTCTGTGTATCTGTGTACCAGTCTGTGGTATCGTAGTTCCCAAACGGATGAACCGATTTTCGTATAGTTTTTTTTTTGTCACAGAAAATTTTATCCCCAGTGTTCTTAGCCATGTTTCATGAAAATCTGTTTTGCCATTTTTGAGATTTTGAGCTTTGAAATTAAAATGTCGGTGGTTTTTCAACTTTTCTAAGTTGTAGCTATTGCCCCGTGTGGTGTCTTTCCCTTGGGTGTCGTAAGATTCACTATGGGAATCAGGTGGAAGTGTTTTGTGGGCGATGGGCTAGGAATCTGTCACAGCAATATCACATTTTCTCCATCTATAAACCTACAATGCCTACTCCTTTTGGAGGTATAGGCGTGAGTTTATGTTATGTTAGTCACTTTTTTGCAAATGTCAACTTCTATGTCACGTTATAGTTCATTACGAGCATTTTAAATCTAAAAAAGCAGCCATGTGTGTGTTGGACTACGCAAAATTAGGGTTCCGTACCAAACTATCAATATATTGGTATTTGTTGGTAAAATATAGGTACGTAATAATTAACATTATCCCCAAGTTTCAAGTTTATATGTCAATGAGAAGGAATGGTAAGTCAAGAATTCTTCTGAAAAAAATGTAATTATTTTCCGATATTTTTTTAAAATAAAAAATATAGTAAAATGTTATCAGGTATAAGTGTCGATGAACTACGACACTTTTTTTCGCGCCTCCCTTTGACCATATGGCCCCTTAAAAACATCTAGAATAATGTTGGACAATTCTATGGCTTTAGGTCAACAAGATTGTGAAAATTTGATGACTCACCTCACTCACCAGCAGTTTGTTGTAAACCCTGTGTAACAGATGACAGACGGACAGACGGACACGTGAGTGACAGCAATAGGGCTGCATTTGGAATCTTCGGGTACGGAACCCTAAAAATTGACCAGACTTATTCTTTCCGTGGACCCTTAAAATACTCTTTATTGCTCACCAATAAAACAATACATGAAACTTAAATGAGACCATAAACCATGGTAGACAACAGGCTCCCAAATAACCTACACGTCACATTGACCAACAAGGGACATTTAGAAGCGCAGTTCCATGATTGGCAGAATTAAACCGAAAATGAAGATGGATGAAATACAACGTTTTTCTCAAAACAAACGTAACCTAATAACTTGCTGATATTCAAAGGAAACCCGAAAATTTCACTGTTTTTAAGACAAATGCATTATATATTAAGTTTAGTGAAACATTAGGTCTAATGAAACATTAGAGCAAAAGTTAGTAGGTTGATCTTCGATGGTATCTTCTACTTGTAGTACCATGGTGCAGGCTTCACCCCGAGATCCCAGGGTAGGGGTGAGTCGTGTCGACGACCTGCGATAGTGAAAGCGGGTTCCGGGGTGGCTGAGGCTTTCGCTACCGTTCTCACGCCACTCGCTCGCACGTTGTTTTCAAATAGTTTTAATTAGTGCTTTTTATCGGGCACGCGGACTGATAGCCAATATACAAATAGACTGTAATTCTGTTACAGCTTTTAATTAATCAGTCTATCAAATGCGTTACTTCTGTTCACTGCTTTCGGAAAAATGTATTAATTATTCATTTCGGATTTTAACGTTTCAGTAAGTATTTCTATTGCTTACCCGGTTAAAATCTTATTGCGAATATTTAATTCCTACAATGCACCTTTAATTATTTAAATAAGAAAAATTTGACCACATCTTAGTAACATCCCTAAATAGATAAATCAGTGATAGGAAAATCAGGAAATCGTTAGCGGCTCTCTAATTGTTACTTAAGGAATACTCTGTTTTCTACAATACCTATCCATTTTAGTTTTTTTTATTAAAAATGGGATTGCTCTTAGCCAGCATCTAGCCAGGAGGCAAAGATGAGGCCGACGATGAAGCGAGCTCACCCAGAAGATGCCTATTCACTCGTGCCTTAAAAAGGTCCAGGTTATATGAGGCTATATTGTAATAAGGAATAGTATTATTAAAATAGAAAGTAGCATGGAGTGCGATGATCGTCAATAAGGCCTCGCCTCGGATCGGGAGCACGGTCGCGGCCGCTCGCGGTACGGAAGTAATGAACTTGAATGCAGTTCGCGCCGCCGCCGTCCCGCTCGCTCGCCTAGGCAAGACCTAGGCGCGAGCGTGACGCGCTCACTGCATTTGCTGTCAAATTCGTCCGCATTCTCCATCACCGGCCGCTTTCGTCGTCGATGCGTTTATCGGAACGAGACGCGAATATGTGTGTCGATTGCATTCTCGTCGTAAAAGTGCATCTAGGTCGGTCGGCGCGGCGGGTTAGTGCGATGCGAGGCGAGTAGACGTAGGGCAGGTCGGAGCGGCCTCAGTTGCATAATGCGAACGGCGCCTCAGCGCCCAGCACGCCGGCAGCTCCCGTGCCGCCCCGGCGCCCGGCGGCCCGCACGGCGAGTGGCGCGCCGGCCCCGGCCCCGAGCCCCGCTGCTAGCGCTCCGCATACTCCTCGACTGCTTCCCGTCGCTTGACAGCGCTCTGCAGCACGCTCTTCTATACAGATAAACCCTACTCGCGCTAAAGAATAACCCGAAAATACTTTGGATGCACTAGACAAGGAATGACATTGTAAGTTTGATATTTTGCTTAGTTTTGCTACTAGCATTTTAATTTTTAAAAAATCTAATTGATCAGGAAGTGGAGTGTAATAATTTCAAAAACTAAGTTGACTGAAGTGTGAAATCATGTCTCACAAACGTAGTTGAGATTAAGTGTTTCGACGTTGAAATAAGTGCCTCGATAAATACACTCTACGATTTGGTAAGTTGACGTCATAATGGATCGTCTCATCATTTGACATTAAAAATGGACCATACAAATATTGGAACTATAATAAAAATATGTTAATGTCCATATACATGCAATTGTTCATAAGCATGCCAGCCAATTGATGTCTACTTTATTCGATACCTAAAAAACTTGCCATATTCACTCAAACTATTCAATTATTAACGATTTTTAATTAAGCATACCGTAGTCATATATAAAACTTATTTTGTAGACGACACATATGTAAATGCAAATAAAGTATATTTTCTAGCCCTTTTTTGTAGCAGCAATACTTGTTGTTTCATTTGCGATCTCAAGGTGAAATGCGTTATCTTCTCACAACAGAGATAACGCTGCACTTACTAACTGTTACACAATTGATATGAAACATTTCCGCGTTTGCATTTGTCTAACAGTTGCATAGCGCATCAAGACGTATGCGTGTACAAATAGGTACCTACATATACATCAAATTATTATTAGACGGCAAGGTTAACTGTACCCGCGCTCTGGCATAGTCGATGCGTGCAATATCAATACCTAAGTTCACATACGATGCATTTTCATTCTAGGAATCCCGGATATTATTTAGAGAATTACAGGCACAACAATATATATGATTTTTGTAATAAACGCCGTATGGGCATCTTATGAGAGCAGCTCGTTTGTTTTAAAGCTGACAGCAAGAATCTATGAGTGCATTAATTAATAGAGTTAAAACTCATACGAGACAGAGTTAAAACAGTTATCTGCTTATGAAGCAGACATCGTAGCGTCCGGCTTTGTCGCTCAACACATTTCATCGCAGCGTCCTATGACGTATTATGTGGAGAGGGCTCTAGGCAAGGAAAAGGGTGCACTAGATACATTATTCTGAAGAGTCAGGTGTCCGAAGGATATCTTATCTGAATTTTATAATCCCGAAAATGGAACCAAAACTCTATTTTTACCTAGTCTATATAATTAGTAACCCCAAATTTTGGTTTAGAAGCAAATGGGTGTCGGTTTTTTTGTGCGTTCTCAGGCATAGTTCAAGGGCTATATGACAAAAAAAAACACATAATCATTTATATCATAAGAGTTTTCAATATGCACATGACATGACCTTGCACGATAGACGTCGCGAACTTCGCCGCAATAAAACTAGCGATCGTTAGCTCTCTAATTTACTGCGGGAATGTTTCATGGAAATATTAACGGCAGTTCCGTGAATACTACGAAAATATAAATGGAAAGATTCCGCTCCCATGTACATTTGGACATACAAGGTACGGAAAATATGAGCATTATTATTAAGTATGACATACTGTACGACGTAGTTGACGTACACGTTCAAAATTAAACAGGTAGAACTGTTAAATTAATATTAATTGCGTATTCGCTCAGAAAAAGTGATCAAATTATTCATGTCGCGCACAATGTCACTTTTTCAGTGGGTAACAGAGTTGTATGTAATCAGTGTGAAGAAACCTGCTATGTCCGGTGACGTCACGATGCGCGATGCGCTAAAGGGCAAGTTCAACGCCAAGGTTGCTTCCCAGCGTGCGCGCGCGCCGGCGCCGCGCCGATACGCGCTCATCCACACTATGATTATGATTTATGAATAATCATTGAATAATGTATATGAAGTTTTGATTTACATAATGTCACACACAAGTAACATTTAAAGTGAGGTGGGTAAAAGAAGTCTGGGGAAAGACAGAAACTTGAAAGATGAGATGGTGGACTTAAGGGATACTTAATGAATTATCCCTACCTAAAACCTTATTTCACCTTATTACACCTCTTCTTATATTGGAAGCATTTAAGACGACATATTTTTGAATGTTTTTGTGTGTTTGTATTTACGGATTTAATTAATATGAAAAGCTCGTAGATACCAGATATATTTTCCTTACTTTTCTTTGGATTATTCGACGTTGTAGTCGTCACATCATAATTGTAAACTATTAATTGCCATCCGTACATAATATCCTGTTACAGTTATCTACTCAGTTTGCTTCGGTGACATGACTTTATGATATCAATAAATAAACAAACATATTAAATTGTTTAACACTTTACTGAGCAAAATTTAAATCAAATCGAATTACAAAGTTTACTGATCTGTCTGTCTGTCTGTTCTATAATATGTACATAGCAATAAGTGTGTATAAATTTTAATACTGTTGTGGTAAATATAATTACCATTATCAAAAAGCATTACGATTTTAATTATTTAATATGAACATTACTGAAATATAAAAAGCGCTTAAAGGGCGCCACATTGGCGTAATATTAACATTGTTTCATAAAGAAGATTATGTTATGTTTGATAAATAGCATACGAGTATATGGAAAATTTACAAAGTTCGCATTGTTAAAAACATAGGCGGGTCACAACACATTGCAATTTTCGATGCAAACTGTAATTATATTTTTTATTTATAAAAAGCGATGTATGAAACCGCAAGTAAAGATCGATAATCGATATTCCTCCTCGGTTATCGAGAGGGATGCATCGCGTGTGACATTGCGCCGATCGGCGGTCGTATTGCGCAACCGGTCACGTGCGCGGGGTGTAAACATGCCCTTACGCAATTACAAGCTGAACATAGTGCGCTAATTGTTTCACGGGTTTACGTAACTTTCTCTTGACTAACTGCTATAAACAGTTGCGTTTGTTTTGGAAAATAAGTTGGTTTTGAGAATATTTTTTATAATACGAGGGTAAAACTGAAAGTTTCGGGAATAGAAGAAAATATGCAGTATAAGTGAGTTTATTTATTTTTATTGTTTTTCAAAATATTCTCCTTTGTATTTCATGCACTTATGCATGCGTTCAAACCAGTCCATAAAGCACTTTTTGAACTCTGAAGTAGGGGTCGACAAAATGGCTATTTTATAGGCCTCCACTGCTTCTTCTGGCGTCTGAAACCGCTGACCACGCAGTTTGTCCTTGATTCTGGGGAATGTAAAAAAGTCGTTGGGACTTAAGTCAGGGCTATATGGAGGGTGGTCCAATATTTCGACTTTTTCACCGTCCAGGTACTCAGTTGTTGTCCGAGCGGTGTGTGGGCTGGCGTTGTCGTGGTGAAGGATGATGCGACGACTAGGGTTTGTTTTTCGGAGTTCAGCAAAGACGTTCGGCAAACAAATAGTGGTGTACCAATCAGCATTGACTGTTCTACGATCCTCAAGAGCCACAGTAGCTACGTGACCAGATTTAGAGATAAACGTAGCCACCATCTTCTTAGCCGTACTGCGAGAACGAACAACTTTTGTGGGTTTGAGCTCGTCTTCGAAGACCCATACTCGGGATTGGTTTTTAGTTTCAGGCTCATAAGCGTATATCCACGACTCGTCACCTGATACTATGCTAAAAACAGCATTTGAGCGTCCCTTGTTAAATCTTTTCAAAGTTTTGCGGCACCAATTGACACGGACTATTTTCTGCTCGTCAGACAATAGGTGAGGTATCCAACGGGAAAATAACTTTTTCACGCCTAATTCTTCTTTTAAAATAATTTGTATTTGACTCATTCCAATACCCAGGTGCTCTTGAATTTCCCGATATGTCACATGTCGGTCTTCATTTATCAGACGACGCACAACATCGACGTTTTCTTGCGTGACTGCCGATTTTGGTCGACCTTCACGCACTTCGTCGGTGAGGGATACACGGCCACGTTGAAATTCTGAATACCACCTGTATATTGTAGTCTTTGAAGGAGCTTCAATATTAAAAGCAGCAACCATCCGCTCTTCACATTGTTTTTGTGTTAGTCCACTTTTAAAGTCATAATAAATCATAGCTCTGAAATTTTCACGGCACAATTCCATTTTAAGCAGTGACTCGACGACTTCAATAAACAATTGAAACCGAACCATACTTTTTTTTTTCTAAGTGGCCAGTGTGTTGAGATAAGGAAACTTCAGAGATTATAAAAAGGTATAATACATGTTAAAAATAAATTAATAAGTATTCGATTCCCGCCACTTTCAGTGCAAGCCTCGTATGTCGGTTTACCCCCCGTGATATCGGGGGAGGCCTATGTCCAGCAGTGGACGTCCTTGGGCTGATGTGGTGGTGTGGTGGATGTCGGTAGCAAACAAACATATTTGCGAGTCTAGAAGAATCAAAATACACATTACCGACCCTTTATTGACGTGAGGATTGGTTGTGATGACATCTGCAGATCCCTCAGGATATAAATGCAGATACCTCAGGATACCTCATAGACACCTGTTCAGAACTCACTGAGGCGTTGTCAAAAAATAATGCGAAAGGTAAACTCGTGGTTAAGGACGAGTAATATTGACGTGTGGACGTGAAATTAGTACATGTTGCTGAATTTGTCTACCTCTATTCATTTTTACTTTTTTATCTACTCAAAGGTTAGCTGGAAGAGGTCCCTTAAAGGGATAAGTTTGCCTTTGTACTTAACTTTTTGATTTAGTAAATTTTATTAGTTTTGTGTTTTTGTACAATAAAGAGTTTTACTGCTACTACGTGTACTAGGTACTTAAATGTACATTTTCTAGTAATAGTAAACATTCTGTAAAACACAGCTTCAGTGTGGTACTGGTAGTTGTATCCGAAATATTCGTAATTATCGAATGCATACCACCGTTATTAATAACCACATCGTAAAAATTAATTGAAACTCAATTACAAGTAAATGTGTATAATATTATTACGACCCATATACTTTCGCACACGGTGAATACATGGAAATGTAATTAAGTTCATTACGTATTTTACGTATGTAATTAAAATGTAAGGATTTTATCGATAATGCATTTAATGACATTTATTTTTTAAAACAATTGCAAGTTTAGATTATGCATACTAACCCTTTGAACGCTTTCATATTTGAATGAAGTGATCACTCAGACACCAAGGTATCAAAAATTGATGTAACGTTGAAGGCAATAAATCAATTCATAATAGATTTTTTTCATGATCAAAGTACACCTTCACTCCAACATTTTAATGGTTGTTGTTGGCGTGGTGGGCACGACGACTTTATAGGCTTTTGGCGTTCAAAGGGTTAAATTAATTAAACAAGTAAGTATGTTGGAAAGCAAAAGCAACTCACTTTCAAATCTCGTTAAACAACTTTGCTTTATTAGTTTGTATGACGTCATCGCCAGGAAATAGATTCAGAATTTAGTTGTTTAATAATAGTCTGATTTTGGCACAGCTAATGATTGGCATGGTCTACTGTTGTCAAAGTAATGCAATGTTCAATTCACTCATATCGTTCCTACCTTTTCTCACTTGCATAATTGATTATAAACCAAGACATGCCGCATAATATTCAAGATTTATGATAACACAATTATTACAATTAATTTATTTAATGTCAATTTGGGACACAATGTAAATGAACTCCTTAACGTTCTTTAATCTTGACCTGACGATGTCAATCCAATTTCAGTGCTTAGTTAATATTTCCTTATGCTTTTGTTATATTATGGTATATTTTCAAACCCTTAACACATTACATTCTCTTCCTGCCCCTCACTTAGGTAACAAAAAAGAATAACCGACATAAAATTTGAATATTAGAGGTCTAATTTGTATACCTATAGAAGGTATATTTTTTAATGGTTTTCAATTTTGCTTACTTTGCAGCAGATTTTTGCTAGATGGATTTGCCCACATAATGCCCATACGAAAATAATTTCAAGCGCATGGAATATTTTGCTGTGAAAATAGTAGATTGTGTCTATACGGCAATTGTCATTTGAGGGCAACAATGACTCGGGGTACCAGGTGTGAAAAATGATTCTATCCCGTTTGTAAAAAACCAAAGTCACAATCAAGTCGTCGCTCATAACGTTTACAGCACTGGCCGCTTGCGCAACGTACTGAATGTCAAATGAGCCGGTTTCGAAAAACAAATTTTCGGTCCCATCGACAGTCAAGTCGCCGCACTCGCTCTTCCGGCGATTGTGCAACTGTTGAGCTTGAGGTTGCTTCACGGTGCACGGGGATTGCAACATTGTTAACGCCATCTAAACTTAAGTTTATTTAGTGTTGCATCATGGTGCTACACTGATTTTCAAAATTCCAGCAACGAATGAGCTTTTAAGCCAGTAGTTAAATATACCAATACTTATTAATTATTGTAATTGGTTTAGAGTGTAGTGATTACAAGTTTAAACTAGACTTTTACTGATGTAAAATCATTTCATGTCACATGGGAGCAGATCATGAGTTTTATAAGTGAGCTCGTTTATAAGCTACAACTTATTTGAGGTTTACCATGATTACATTGTTTACACTTACCTGATTCAGATTTACGAATGTAGCAAGCAAGAATAAGTTGACTGTCGTATAGCCGAATGTTTGTTCAAATGCATCGTTTCTCAGAGCATTCATTGTGTTGGCCTCGTATGAGTTTTCCTAGGCCAGCTTGCTTGAATTTTCCATTTATTTGTTTAATATACGTATAATCCCATTTACGTAAGACGTGTGTTAATTTCAATACATATTTTTAAGTAATGACAGTAAAAAACGTCCGTGATGTTTGACACTAAACATTTGTCATGTTCAATATTTAACATAGAAAAAGTAAGATGAATTTAAAAAAGGATATGCGTACACATTGGGTAGTTAAAAAAGGGGTTTTTTATATCACGTTTTTTTGTATGATAAATATAATATAATATTCAGGGATTTTACTAAACTGATTGAAGAAACAACGCTCATTTAACCACTTGCATTTAATTTTTAAGCTAATCATTCACTTTTTAAAATATTTAACTCTCTTTTTATTGTATTATCGAAAATAATAATTATATCAATGTTTTATGCATAATGTTCATAAAACTGTATATATAGATAGCTATATCTTACACTGAAACTTTCCACTATTGTCTTGTTTTGTATGAATGATTAGATGTTATGTAAGAATTTGTTTTATCGACATAGTTATATATTGAACTAGGCAGTCATCTAATCTCATAAAAAGCGTATAATAAGATCTGTTGTTTATGTTTTTCTATATACATAGATAAACACTTGGATATAATAGATTTTCTCTAAAACAGGCAAATTTTAAGCTGAAATTTGGCAAATGTTCAAACTACAATTATTTATTGTGAACCTTGAGGAGCGTTTATTTTAATACAAGGAAGTACCTAAAATTTAATGCATCATATTTATTCTACAAACATATTCACATTATTTTTATTTTTTACAGGTACATGCTATACCTACGATCCAAGACTAATATGAACATACTGATTTGAAAAGAATACAGCAATAGAACAAAATGAGACTGGTAATTATATAATATTTTTAAATTACATCATTTAAATGAACTTACTATTAATGCTAGTTTGCTAGTTGACCTTTTGCGCAAATTTGGAAGTGTCTAACCTAACAGCAAATTGAATTTGCAAAAATAGATATAAGTAGGCAAAGGGGAAGTGTCGGTGCGCAGTGGAAAGCG
This sequence comes from Notocelia uddmanniana, assembly GCA_905163555.1. Taxonomy (NCBI): domain Eukaryota; kingdom Metazoa; phylum Arthropoda; class Insecta; order Lepidoptera; family Tortricidae; genus Notocelia; species Notocelia uddmanniana. The sequence goes on along the minus strand of LR991058.1, from coordinate 24,937,246 downwards.
CGCACTTATCGCTAAACTGGGTCAGTAGTGACGCCTCCCCTTTATCGAACGCCACCGGTGGTGTCTCGCCGAGCTAAAATAAACCCTTTCAAGACACAAATAAAATTCAAATTAGGTCGCTAAAGCCTCAGAATGCATGCGGGTGTGAAGTGGAAAATGCATTCCGCCGCGATGCTGTTTGCATATTTTCGGGGCTTATTGAACGCTCAACGGTAGTGTAAATTTGCTAAATTATCTATAAAGATATCGTAAAACCCCTTTACAAAAAGACACTGGATTCAAATAGTCTTCAATTATTTGACATGTGAAAATGTCATAACCATAAGTTAAACTGAATTCTATTGTCAACAGTCAACGAGTGAAGACGTAGCGAGCACGACGGTGGTGGGCCGCACAGCGAGCCCCGCGGCCGCCACCGCCGTCGCCGTCTCCAGCGCCGGCGCCTATGACGTCACCCGCATGCGCGAGGAGGAGTTCGAGAGGCTCACGGTCTACATAGTGATAGACGTGCCCTGTGAGCGGGGCACGCCCAACAGAGCCGAGAAGACTCTCCCACGTAGCCTAGCGCTGAGGCCGTCGGCTGTACTGTCCACTCCTAATACACCGGTACGTTTATCAATATAAAACATTGTTCTTCGTATCATAAGGATTGCCCCTCCCGGAGTACAAAACACGCCGGCGCTGCGTTAATTCAGCTGTGCCAAATCGCATGGTCTACACAATTCTGTAAATTATCGACCGCTTAGGATCGTGTCTGTCATTTATTGTCAACTAATCGTATAATATGTACTCGTATTGCCTACAGACTGAAGGTGTATGGAGCATAGGCGTAATACCTCGTGGTACGCGCTTTGGACCCTTTGAAGGCACGCGAACGCCAAACAAGCCCAACGACAAAATCTCCTGGAGGTACTATTGGAGGGTAAGTGAACATTTGAACAACCATAAAAAAACACATCAATCTTCCACTTTGCTTAATACATCCATGGGTATGACCCTTGTAAATAAACTGGATCTTCACTCAGCGCTGTAGTGTCTTCTGAGCCATCTCTCTGGCGAATAGGCACGTTCAACTAACAATATAGGACATTCAAAGCTTTTGTACAATATGCACTAGTTACTCCTCTTTAACTAACCGATTCATCTCTATTTTGGGCCAGGTACAAGAAACTGTCAGACATCATACTTACGGAAATATAAAGGTGAGATCGGGCTTCATATTTCATTCTTAATGGTGGTTTGTTCGTTTATAATTATCTTGGTAGGTAGCGTATCGTTAATAGTATAATTTCACACGTTTCCATGATATGTGATATCGACTCTTATAAATCACTGCAATGCAAACGCAATAATACACTGCAATGCTTATGAAACTTTGCGAAAATATACTTACAACTCTTACATTTTGCATGAAAAGTCATCGTAAATTCAAACACTCTCGCTTACTAGCCACGCTTGCAAACCATATCCACTCATGCAACCAAAACATCGTTATCTCCGGCGTTCAATTATGAATAAGTCACACTGCTCGTCCTTGACTTTACTATAGTGACGACTAATGCATGTCGCTATCAGATACACGCGCATTGTAAATAAAATATCCCTAGTGTCACGTGCGCAGTACAAACGTGCGTTCGTCTTTACTATTGACTATAAGAGACTATTAAATTATTTATCTATCCCATCCCAATATCTAGGGCTCGATCAGACACTTATGTTTCTTATTTTAATCTGATATTAATATAAGTCGCACGCCAAGTTTTTGTGTAAGAACGACCTGATGGTACCTTGAACTCTATCAAATATTAATTCTGAAATGTTAAAAATTTACAGATATTCAAGGACAGTGACTACTATTACCTTGATGGGTCCGACACGAGCGTGGCGAACTGGATGCGATACGTGGCGTCGGCTTACTCCCTGTCCGTGATGAACCTCGTCGCTTGCCAACACCAGGAACACATATACTTCTACACCATAAGGTATTTGCACTGTCACATCCCTAATCAAATTGAATCAGTATTAATACATTCACACAGGGGCCAATTTTAGACTTAGGTTTTTAGATTGATAAGGGTTTAATTTAGTTTATTTTATAATATACATGTTGTTTATTAATAATAGTTTATAATATCATCAGTATTTAATCAGATACTTGTAGTATCTAAATGGGTGTAAGTATTTTTCTATAATTTTGCGTTTGATTTCAGGGACATCATGCCAAACGAAGAATTGATGGTGTGGTATTGCAAAGATTTTGCAACCAGGCTAGGCTACGATATCGATCCCGAGCGTGCCACTTACTCTATCTGTAAGTAGAGACCGGCAAAATGATAAAAAAATGAATTGATTCCAAGGTCTGAATATAAATCTAATGAATGTTATTTTTTTTAGGTAAAGAAGAAACCATCAAAAAGGCATACGGCTTGCCACCAGCCCCGGTCCATCCTGAGATTGCGTTCAACCACATGAAGTATGTTCTTGGTCTTACAAATGCCAAAGAACTTTTAGAGACTGAAATCCCGAGCAGACGTAGGAAGCGAGAACTGAGCGATAAGTCGTTTCACGACAGCCCGCCCCTGCTGTGCCGGGAGGATCCCAGAAATGTCGCCAAAAATGACAGGACACTTGTCAGAACAGACGTTTCTCCAACCATCATTCATTCAAAAACAGAAAGCCCTATTTTAAGTGAACACACTCCTCTGTCACCTAGCGGCCTGATGCAACCACCATCACCCGTGAAAGTGCACCACAGAGACAATCCAACTTTAATAATTCACCAACACAAAGAAAGCACATCCCATGTGGTAATTCATCAAATGGAAAACCCAAGAGTTCTTGCTAATAGATCACCTGCACAAAATCACCATTTGAGGGACATGAGAGGGCCGTCGCCAATGGCACAGCACCTTCAAGAAAAATTGGGCAACCGGTCACCCAGCCTCTCTCACTGCGGACCCCACTATGATCACCAGCTCGCCCCTGCCGACGGCTCTGTCCGATCCGATGAAGGTTACCATAGCAATGGTTATCATGATGAATTTACACCTCCAGAAGACTCCAGCGACTCTGATGTTGAAAATTATGTTTTGGACTGTTCAAACAAAACAAATGAACCCAAAGAAACTGTCATTGTCCAGAAAATGGACCAAGACATGAATCGTAATGAATATAGAAAAGTGAAAATTAAAATGCCGAGAGCGTACCAGTACCAAAATCACAAAGACATGGATTGCGAAAGTGAGAAGGAACTAGTAATTGCGGAAGAAGTCGGACACATTTCACCCCAAAACCTGTCTCCGCCACGACGCGATCCTGCCACATCGACTGTCATTGTTTTAGAATCATCTCAAAATACCGTTGTTCCATTGAATAAACCATATTATGAAGATGGGTCAACGTCTCCTTCCCCACAACCAGCTTACATGCGGTGCTCTCCTTCTGATACACGTATCTTAGAAACCATTTTAACCACAGGCAATAGAATAGATACAAACAATAACGATGCTAACCGTCGCCAGCCTAACGCGACGCCCCCACCTTCTTCGCCTACGGAAATGGCTTACTCATACAAGAAAAGTCAAAGGTACGGAAACGCCTGCAGTCCCGATTCCAGTTCAAATTTAACGCCGCTGCCATCTTTATTGCCACTGCCACAACAACTGCCAACGCCAAACGCTATGTCAGTCTATTCATCGTCACCCCCACACACTGTCCCACATACGACCGAGATTCGTGAAATCAGAGAAATAAGGGAAATACGAGAAACAAGATATGAAAGTCACTATCCCAACTACTCGTACAATATTTATTCACCACCGAATTCAACAATAATTACTCAACTTGGGTCTCCACCCAGCACGTACTCACCGACTGTTACTTCAACGCATCAATACGAAAGATCTCCAAATGGGCACAGCAATCATCACTATCCATCCACAACGAGCGTTATCACTCTGAAGAACTGCTCGCAATTAAGTTTGATACAAAATTCAAGCGTGAGCCCGCAGCTCGTCCCACCGCACGGGAGCATGAGCCCTGACGGCTCGTGCAGCCTCATGATGGCTCCTCTGAGCCCGAACTCGCAATCATCGCGCGGCTACAGGAGTCTACCTTATCCTTTGAAAAAGAAGGACGGGAAAATGCACTATGAATGCAATGTTTGTTGTAAAACATTCGGCCAACTTTCAAACCTGAAAGTCCACCTGAGGACACATTCAGGGGAGCGGCCATTCAAGTGCAACGTCTGCAGTAAATCATTTACGCAGCTCGCTCACCTCCAGAAGCACTATCTCGTACATACGGGAGAAAAGCCACATCAGTGTGATATTTGCCAAAAACGATTTTCCTCCACATCAAACCTAAAGACTCATCTGCGTTTGCACTCAGGTCAGAAGCCGTATGCCTGTGATCTATGTATGCAGAAATTTACACAATTCGTTCATTTAAAACTTCACAAACGGCTGCATACCAACGACAGACCATACGTCTGCCAGGGATGCGACAAGAAATACATCAGCGCCTCGGGACTTCGAACTCACTGGAAAACTACTAGCTGTAAGCCGAACAACATCGAGGAAGTCCTGTCCATCACGAACGCTGCTAACACTGAATGTGAGTTGAAGTTTTTTATCGCACTGCACTAAACAATTTTTCCACTTTCATTTTTAATTTATTTTGCAATATTATTTAAATTTCACGAGAGAGTGTATACGCGAGCACCGCCGCGAGAGCAACTGCAGGCGCGCTGCACTTTCTCTTCGCGGGTGAACCGTAACTTTCACTTGCGCTCTCGCTGAACGCGGCCGATTTCATTTTCGCGTGCACTTTGCAGGTCCCATCGACAAAGACTGCCACGACAGGGAGGGGCTCGAGGCTTACGAGGTGCACTCGGCCGGGCAGGGAGGGCTGGGCACCGGTGGGGCGCGCGCGAGCGAGCTGCTGGGCGCGCACGCGCACTCGACGACGCCGCACCTGGCGCCGCACGCGCCTCAGTACCGACCCGAGCACGACCACTACGCGGCAGGGGAGCCGCGGCCCAGCGTCATCGAGTCAAGCCAGCCGCTCATCATCGAGTGCACCTGAGCCGCGGCCACGCCGGCGCCGCACCGCGCGCCCTCGCCGCTATGTGATCACTCAAGTATTCGTGTAAAATAAGGAACGTTTGCGTGACGAGCGCGTCTTCTCCAGTGGCTATGAGATAACGTTTCGAACGTTAACATGTAAATATATTTTGTTAATAGAAGTATTTGTAAGATTGATGAGAGAACTTGATGAGTACTAAGTACTTAAGTAGTTAAAGTGTGTCCCGGTTGGGAACGTGTATTATATTATGCTAAGCATTTGAATATTATTAGATCTAAGGTAATCAGCAGCCTTTGATTATAGACAGTAATGCTCAATTTTATACATAATGGTAGAATTCTATTGTAAATAGAAATTTTCGTGACATCGACTTTATTTTATTTAAATATATTTCTATGCACGTTTTAACATTATTTGGTGTCGTTGTGAAAGTGGTATTAATATTTGCGATTTCTCTCATCTACTTTTATTCAGAACTCAGCTCAAATTTTGTTCACAAACTGAGTTAAAAAAATACTTATTATATAGATACTCGTACTGCATGCATTGCCGTCAGCTGACCTCGTTGTTTTGGCAAAAGTTCGTGAATGTTCACCAAAGAACGTCTCTAATGAAATAGTCACAAAGCTCATATTGATGCCACTTAGTTACTGTAAACGTTTACAGAAGCAATGATCGTTAAGGTTGTTACAAAGCCAATTTATTAAATCGCATCAAGTCTCAGAATCATCAACTAATTAAGGCTAGGTGCCAAAAGCGCTCATATGTTTAAGTTATCCTAAAGAAATGATCGTATAGTATTTTAAATCGTTGTTCCTAATGAATATTCGGAGAGTAAGCGCCTGTGTGCGCCAACTTAATTCTAATGTTATTAAGACAAGAATCGACGAATTGTGTACATTATCCCTACGCTAGAACAAATGGTGCTTCACATCGTAGAGTGACGCCGGGCGCGCCGCCGCCACGGTCTTGCTACACTATCTATCGTAATGTTAATTCACCGAGTCTACTAGTTAATATTTTGTATTAAATTCCAATTATGATTCTCCTGTTCGAAAAGGCTGAAAGTAATATAATATAACGTTTGGCGAACGTCGTCACTATGTAATGGTTAAGATTCGCACGTTGGACGACGTGGATCGATAGATAAGAAGTAAGCTTATTATATTACGTGATGTAATACCAAACGATAGCTTTTTGTATATTTCTATGATTCATACTAATAAGGTTTTTACACGCAATCAACATGAATTATTGTCTGTACATTTTATACTTACATATAGTACTAAAGTTTTATAAAAGTATGCCGCATAGCCGCCCTAACTATCTAAAGCAGTGGCGGCACTATCTATATCGTTACCTATTTGTGCCCTTATTTACTCGTACTATGGATATCGTTAATATTTTTTCATCGCCGTTATTATTCATTACAAATTTTAATATTTTATGTATGTATAATTGATATATCTGGTAAACCGTTTACCTACTAAACTATACCTAGTACAGGGTGCTGTACACAGGAAGCAAACTATTGAGTGAAATCGATTAGGTCCGTCTATATTATAGACGATGTCTGTCTCCTTAAACAAATGATAATTGATATAAATAGGTGCATAAGTTAGGCATGTAGTTATATTCCTCATACCATCCATGAGATTCGTAAGTAAAGTCTTAAGTAAATCGATGCTTCCGATTTCTTCCTAGCGTTGAAACTAATTTAGAAGATATTGAACATCTGAAACACTATAAACATTCACAGTGTCAAATATGAGAAATATATGGACACTTCACCACGACTACTAGAAGTCTTCTCGCCATTCCTTATATTATTCCGTAAACTTGTTTTGTTTGAATTCGTTAAAATAATTTAACTTTTGTTTTAAATATACTGTTTTGCCAAGTAATGAAAGTTGTCTTAGTTTTTAACTTTGCAGAACTGAAAAGTGCCTGATTTTTTAAATTTTGCTTAGTTTCTCGTTGTAAATAGTTTTTCAGGAAGCGAAAGCTAATCTTTGAAATGTTCGAAATAAGATATCAAGCATATGCCGACATAAAGTATCAGTCTTGTATAAACAATCATTTATAAATAAAATAGATCTTCATAATATTTTAAGTACTTAAGGTACTGTAAATTTAACATTATATCGAGCATGTATCAACACCGAAGTTATTAGATAAAATCACTACAACAAATTAAAATAAAGCCCTATTGACATGGTACAACAACTTGTATGCAAGTATTTCATTGCGACTGTAGCTACCGAGTTATGACCAGTTCGATCAAACCTTGAACCTAATTAAACTCACAGTGTCAATGGGCCTATTAACTGACTCTAACAAAGAAATCGGGCAATCTCTATTGTACTTGGCAAATGCTACGAAAGACTACGCTACATAAAACACTTTGATATATTATTTTTAAGATGGTGCCTAATATCTAAAAACATCGGTGAGGAGAAGCATTCAACTACACTATTTATGTGATGTACCTGTGTACCCCTGCGAGGGTACCCGGGCGCTACCTATTGTAAAGGCCTGTAATTTTGTACACCTTGATCGGTAATTATTTTACAACACCAAATCCTGATAAAATAATAATAAAGCAGGAAGAAAATTTAAATTAATGTCGTTTCATTGACATCTCCATTATACCCTCAAACCTCGTTCACACTTGCCTCATACAAATTGGTGTCCGGCAAGTAAAGATAAGCAAGCAGCGGGCCTATGATAGTTGCCATTTTATCACTTATCGTCGTGGACAAGTATGCGAGTGCGAAAGTGACAGGCGTCTTATCCAAGACGATACAACAAGATATCATACGCCCGCTGAATCGGCAATGGGTGGGGCATATTTGTCGTAGAGCCGATGGCCGATCAGGCAGACGAGTTCTGTAGTGGAGACCGCGAACGACTCGCCCTGTGGGACGACCTCCCGCCAGGTGGACCGACGGCCTGAACAGAGTGGCGGGAAGCGGTTGGATGCGGAGAGCTGAGGATCGAGTGTGGCGGCGCGAATTGGGGGATGCCTATGTCCAGCAGTGGACGATTACGGGCTGACGATGACGATGATGATGATGATGATGAAGTGTGAATCATATAAAATGTTCTGCCACTGGAAAATCCGATCAAAACACGGGCCCGAGAGCCGACGAGTGGGAACCGAGGATAATAACTAATACATAACTAATACATTAAGTATCTATTCAATGAGGTTCATATGAAATTATATGATATGATTTAACTATCTCACATTGCAAAATTGCCAGCCGTACCTCTGTAGGTACCAACTGGGCTAAATGCGGGACTTGCTGACGATAAATAAATAAATAAATGATTATAAATAAAAATTGGGGGACAATCTTACACAAATCGACCTAGTCCCAAACTAAGCAAAGCTTGTACTATGGGTACTAGACGACGATATACATACTTATATAGATAAATACATAGAATAATCAGACGATCATTTCAATTTCAAACCGTCTTCTCAGGTTAATGTTAACTGTGTCGAGCTTATCAATCACTCTTATCAGCTTGGTTATCAGCTTGGTATTTGGTAGCGCGGAAGAAAAAGGAACGAAGGACCGTGCGTAGAAGGAAAAGGGAAATGGAGCCTACCGTATTTATTGCAGAGTTTCGGGAAACCGCCACTCTTGATATTCCTGAGGACACTATACTTCTCCTTTCTTTGCGCGACTTTGTTATATTTAACGCTATTTAAAAAAAAATGTGAGATATGGTATCGAAAAATATGCGACGGCTAGAATTTTATTTGCGAATTGGCATTGTCATTTTATTTGAATTTGGCAGGCAGGCCGTAGAACAAATGACGTATGAAAGAAGTTTTAAGTATGGTGGTGGATGCGTGTTAATGAGCAATGGCGGCTGAAGGAGAGAACGAGAGAAAAATTATTCAATTTCATTTTACTGACCATATAGCTGACCCGATGTAGAAATCTTAGGATTATGAAACGTGTTATGTTTTTTTTTTTCATTTTCAATGCACTAATATGAAATCTAAATATATGAAAGTTCGTGTCTATCTTGGTTTCTCTTTGGAAGAAATGTAGTAGCTGATTTTGCTAAACTTCTTAACAATATTTCTCACAGTGAAACCGTTTTTGACGACCACTTTGGCTTAGTTGGTAGTGACCCTGCCTTCGAAGACGGAGGTCCCGCGTTCGAATCCCGGTCGGGGTATTATTTGTGTAATAGACACGAATATTTGTTCCTGAGTCTTGGATGTTTTCTATGTACGAGTATAATATATAAGTATGTAAGGCACCCATAATATGGGCTTTGCTTAGTTTGGGACTGGGTTGATTGTCCCCTGTTTTTTTTTTATTTACCATTATTTTTTCACATACTAGCAGCAACCGTTTAGCTGGCTTGACTCTAACAAAATGAGCACTTTAAAGTTTAATATCACGCAAACGGATACCTGAATCAATTTTTTTTTTATGAAAACCCAATGTGGGTTTTCTAAAATTCTTTTAACGAGCCCATACAATGGGATTTGCAACTTGCAAGAAAACAAAATTGCATCCCACTTTACATGTAGGGGAGGTAGTAAATACCCTAAAGAAGTATTTTCAAGGGTTTTTATTGTAGGGTTATTAGGAGTATTTTATTATAGGGCTTTGTCAGCGTGATTTATATGTAAACCTATACCAAATTACAGCTATCTAGTAGTAACAGTTACTGAGCTAAGCAGCGGACAGACGGATTGACGGACGGACATGGTGAAACTACAGGGGTTCCTTGTTTGCTACGGAACCCTAAAAAGTATAAACTAAATAATATGTCTTCATTCTCGAAAGGGATACGTACTACTAAAGTTGTGTATCCAGAACCTATAATGAAAAAAAAACTGCATTAACATTTCCATACATAGGTATATTTTAATAAAAAAAAATGCTATATAAATAAATTCATATACACAGGTTTTTTGTCAATGGGATAAGTTATATACAACAAAAAATATATATTTATTTCTTAGCAGGTCTTGATTATTAAAAGACTGTCTGAAGGCTAGTGCCCGCAGACGTATGTCTAAGTTCTGTTTTTTAATACACATGCGATATCAGGCAGTGCTGTACGACCATATTGTAATGGTTAATTCTATTTATGACAGTCTCCTATATTTATACTAGTCATTGAGTGAGAATATGGTGTGGTGGTGGTGGTGGTTTTCTGCAGTTTTTACAGTGGGTTCAGGATCAGTGCACCTCTTGAGATAAGACTAAAGACTGTGAGAACGCTAGCCGGCATCGGCACTGCGATATGCATGATCACTATGATTTTTTATACATGTGGCAATTTTTTATACATGTGATCATGTAGAATACCCAGCAGTTACAGTAGTAGGTTCAAGAGCAATTCACCTCTTGAGATGTGTCCTCATTTCGAAGTGAGAACGCCAGCCGATACTTGTATAGGTTCATATTCGACTTCAAGTGACGATAGTTTATACATCTGATCATGTAGAACACTCGGCAGTTACAGTAGTTGGTTCTGGAGCAATTCGTCACCTCTAGGTACGTGTCCTCTGGTTGGAAGACTGTGATAATGCCACCCGGCACCACGATATGTGTTCACTTTCTACTTTCATTGCCAATACTTTAGACATCTGATCATGTAGACTCGGCTGCAGTAGGTTTTGGAGCAGTGCACCTCTACAGATGTGTTCTTATGTTCGAAGACTTCGTGAAGCCAGCCGGCACTGCGGTATGGGTTCACTTCCGACTTCAAGTGACGATACATTATACATCTGATCATGTAGATTACTCGACAGTTTCAGTAATTGGTTCAGGAGAAATTCACCTCTTGATACGTGTCCTCACGTTGCAAGACTGTGAGAAAGCCAGCCGGCACCACGATATGGATTCACTTTCTACTTCAATTGCCTGTACTAATATACTTTTTACTACTTAGTTATGGCGCTCCAGATGGGTTTGAGCAGAAACACGGTGAAAAGAGTGTTTAATCAAGACCTGAGACTTCGTGCTTATAAACGAAAAACTGGCCATCTTCTCAATGGCCGGCTTAAAGCTGTAAGGCTTAAAAGATCTAAAGCTTTATTGAAGAAGTACGCTAAAAATAAGCATCGTTGTATACTGTTTTCGGACGAGAAAATTTTTGACATAGAAGAAAACTGTAATAAACAAAATGATAGAGTGTACGCTCGCAATAGTAAAGAAGCGTCTAATAGCATTCTCCGTATTCAAAGAGGTCATCACCCTTCATCTGTGATGGTTTGGCTGGGAGTTTCTTATGCGGGCGTCACTAGTATGCATTTTTGTAAGAAAGGAGTAAAAACTAATGCCAAAGTGTACCAAGACACGGTGTTGCCTAATATTGTGAAACCACTATCCCATACGATGTTTCTAAACCAGCATTGGGTTTTCCAGCAGGACTCTGCTCCAGCCCATAAGGCAAAGTCTACACAAGCCTGGCTCGCCTCCAATAAAATCGACTTTATACGGCATGAAGATTGGCCCTCCTCTAGCCCAGATCTTAATCCGTTAGACTATAAAATATGGCAGTATTTAGAGGAAAAGGTGTGCTCAAAACCTCATGCAAATCTAGACTCGCTGAAAAAATCCCTTGCTACGGCAGTGGCCAATATCGACATGAAAGTGGTGCGTGAATCCATTGACGACTGGCCACGCAGACTTCAAGCCTGTGTAGATAATTATGGCGGTCATTTTGAATAAATGTTCTACATTTAGATTCTCTAGTTTATAAGCTTTCAAACGCTGTACAAATTATACGGAATAAACTTAAACTTTTGTTTTTATTTGACACTATGTATATGACAGAACTTATGAGCCGACTAAGTACATGTGATCATGTAGAACCAGCAGTTCTAGTAGTAGGTTCAGGAGCAGTGCACCTCTTGAGGTGTGTCCTCATGCTCGAAGACTGCGTGAACGCCAGCCGGCGCTGCGGGGTTTACTTTCTACTTCAAGTGCCGATACTTTATACATCTGATCATGTAGAATACTCAGCACTTGCAGTAGGTTCCAGAGCAGTGCACCTCTTGAGGTGTGTCCTCATGTTCGAAGACTGCGTGAACGCCAACTGACAGCGCGGGCAGGAATACGGCTTGGCCCCAGTGTGGAAGTTAACATGTGACTTCAGATGGTGCTTCTTCGTGAAAGATTTGGGGCACATCGGACATTTGAAAGGCTTCACGCCTGCAAACAAGTAAAAATATAGGATTACTTCGTGTGGTGTATGACAAAAAATACGAAACTATAAGAATAAACACGTGCGAACTTTGAGAGTATACTTATTATTTGTGAAGCTGCTGTAGCCGAACAACTTTCAATCTGGAGGTCGAAGGTTCGAACCCAGACTCGTACGTAATCATTTCATATTTAACAGTAGCTTTTCGGTAAGGCACCGCGAGGAACCCTGTCTAAAGTCTAAACTTTAGGAGGATGATGACTTTATGTTGTTTTATATTAAACCTTTGTGAACACAATATGGATATCACAGATATCCTGTGGTATGTGTATTGATGCTGCTTGGAAAAACGTAGCGATGTGGGAAGCAGTGTACGAGGCACTGACAATAGAGTCACTCCCCGGAGTGTCAGCTGACATTGCGTCGGAAGCATTTTGTTCGGACCTGTATGAATTCACAGTTGCAGTGCCATGTTTGAGCGGTCTGCGAAGCGCTTCTCGCAACGCGGACAGGCATAGAGATGCTCGCCGAAGTGTGTGCGCTGATGCTGCTTGGGAATCATCTTGTATGTACCAGTATGAAGCCGCACGTGCAGTGTCATGTTTGAGCGGTCTGCAAAGCGCTTCTCGCAGTGCGGACAGCCGTAGGGACGCTCGCCAGAGGGTGAGCGATGATGATGCTTCGGAAGCATCTTGTACGTACCAGTATGAAGCCGCAGGTGCAGTGTCATATTTGAGCGGTCTGCAAAACGCTTCTCGCAGTGCGGACAGCCGTAAGGACGCTCGCCGGAGTGTGTGCGCTGATGCTGCTTCAGAAGCATTTTGCGGGAAAAAGCTTTACCGCATGTGGGACACACGTGGGGTTTGATACCTGAAAATATAGTCATAGTTCTTATAAAAGAAAAGCAATTTGTGATGGAAGCGAACTGCTTTGTACGACGATGTGATTTAAACAAGCAATTTTATTTAAGGAATTTAATAAGATTCTAGAACGGATAGGTACTGTAAACTATAATACCTACAGTATACTTCATAATAGTACATTGCATAAATAGGGTGGTAAAGCAAAGAAAGGCCGAGATTGCATATTTTGCGGCCCAAGCTGTAGGCGAGGGACGTATATATATAATAATCGAGACTATGCAATATATAATAATACAATGCACTAACTACTAACACAAACTACTACTACTACTACTAATATAATATAATACTATGCAATGTATAATATATGCAATCGTGGGTTTTATTTATTACCTCCCGTGTTATGTACATCATTTTATTACTACACTTGGCCAGAAAGCGGCTTTTTCCGTACGCGTAGCCACTTTTTGGCCAGGCGTGGCATAAAGATTTTTACCTATGTAACGTATACAAACATTATTTTCGTCCTCAAAGGGCTACGCGCGGGAAAATGTTTCGCAGCTTTTAATTGGAGGAGTAGAATATCGTTGGTTGAAATTACTACAGGTTTGATACCTGAAATATAGTCATAGTTCTTATAAAAGAAAAGCAATTTGTGATGGAAGCGAACTGCTTTGTACGACGATGTGATTTAAACAAGCAATTTTATTTAAGGAATTTAATAAGATTCTAGAACAGATAGGTACACTAATTTTTGAAAGTCAAATAAATCAGATGCAATACATTTTTTTTATAATGTTGCCTTTCAAAGTAAATCAGTTTTATTGCATTAAAAATGTGTCTCAGCCCACTGACAAAGTCTTCCCCTGCATAAACATTTCGTTGCTCTTTCTACTATACAATTTGGTCCACAAAATTAGTGCCTACACCAATACTGGGTAGTAAGTGGCGAGCCGATCCTGACCTGCAAGACGCAACCGGCATTACGCTTAGATGAATTTACAGAGCATCGACTGACTAAACGTAGCTCTATAACTAGGAAAAATCCACTAGAAGTGATAAATTTGATTCTATGCTTCGATTCAATTGAACGTCGCCTTCGTAGTGAAAGCAAAACTCGTTCAAGTGTGACGGGTGCGCGGGGAGGGGAAAAGTGCAACGCATTCGAGGAAAAACAGGCGGCAGTGATCTCAATCTCTGCGCATCTACCGAGGTATGTACTGGTACATACGCACTAGATATATGTTTACAACTACAACAGCGACTTAATGAAAGATGGCTCTAGGGTGATGAAACGCGGCGACATTCTTAAACTTACAGGTTTTCCACTGGCTAGGTGAATTCACGACCATATCACTGCGCTTCAAGACGCAAATAATCGACGTAGCTCAGAAAGCTGCTAAGTTGAAATGGGAGTGGGCTGGTCATATCTGCCACATGCCGAGTGAGCTGTGGGCCAAAATCTGGCACAGACGGACAGCCCGACAGCTCGAAACGGACGCGACAAACCTTGCTGGTGATGGCGGGACGAGCTAGAGACCTTTTTTCAAAGGTCTGGTCAGAGGATGCTTTGGATCGACATTATTGGAAACAGAGGGAGGCTTTTTCCAGCAGTGGGACGCTACAGGCTCCCAGTAATAAATCTAAACAGTCAACCAAGAAAGTGATTGTCAACCATGGGTGGGATTTGAACCCACGACCTCTGCAATCCATGCAAGAGCTCGTAGATTCAAAATGTACTCGTGGAAATATTTTTTATAATACATGCATAGCGTGTTTTTTTAGTGCTTATAATCAGAGAAACAATAATATATTGGAGAATTATTTATTATATTTGAAAAGGAGTCCTTATTGTTTCCTAATCTGATCAGTACGGCGTACGAGTATCAAAGAATGTTAAGGCAAGCTCTTAATATGCTAAACTTTATGTAGTTTACTGTATAAGTATTATTAAAGTTTACTGTATACTATAATACCTACAGTATACTTCATAATAGTACATTGCATAAATAGGGTGGTAAAGCAAAAAAATGCCGAGATTGCAGATTTTGCGGCCCAAGCTGTAGGCGAGGGACGTATATATATAATCGAAACTATGCAATCGTGGTCTTTATTTATTACCTCCCGTGTTATGTACATCATTTTATTACTACACTTGGCCAGAAAGCGGCTTTTTCCGTACGCGTAGCCACTTTTTGGCCAGGCGTGGCATAAAGATTTTTACCTATGTAACGTATACAAACATTATTTTCGTCCTCAAAGCGCTACGCGGGGGACAATGTTTCGCAGCTTTTAATTGGAGGAGTAGAATATCGTTGGTTGAAATTATCGAATAAAACTGGAATTTCTTGTAAAGAATTTCTTAGAGCCTCTTCAACCTTATTTCAAAAAGCCACATGCCTCGCTTACGAGAATAATAAAATATCCAACATTACTTGCCTGTGTGAATTCTAACATGCATATTGTAAGCGACTCGCTGATTGAACGACTTCGGGCACTGTGAGCATTTATACTCCTTGCGGTTTCTGGAAAAAAAAATACACATTTTGATAGGCTACCCAGAAATTACCGTCACTAAAAAGGCATTACAGAAAATGCTTTGAACTTAAATTATGACATAAGTATTGCTGATTCCAATAAACAGATTAACGGATACAAAGCTTTTATTTACTTTTTATAATAATAATAATATAATAAAATCTTTATTTCGGACATTTGATTATCCATAAGTTTTTGATAGTTACGGAGCATTTATTACCTGTAGTAACCCTAAAGCGAAAAAGAAACCGTTTTAGGCTGAAATTGGTCGATTTAGAGTGATGCTTGAATGATTCAAAAACTGTAAGTCAGATGATATACATATTTAGTTTTAACAATAATTCTATCAATTTTATTAACATGTATGTCAAAATAAGTGTCATTTCACACAAATAATATTTTTCTCAACCGATGTGCAATGCGATGTTATAGTGCGAGTTACACTTATGCCCCGTGTGTTGCGATTACTTTGATTTTGTTAATTGTTAGGATACTCAAATAATATAGGAAATAAGTCAAAATAACACGTCGTTTTTGGTGCAAAAGCTCGCTATACAACGCGGTAATGCTATCGGGAACGTTTAGGGGTGGGTTTTTATGTGACTAAGTTATAATTTTAATAATCCAATGTATATTGTTCGTATTTGAAATTAATACAAAATCTACTTATCAAAACAACACGTATTCACTGAACTGACGCACATATACAGACATTTTATTTTTGTATTTGATTGGGTTTATTTATTGTACATCTAAGTATAAAAGATACGATTACACCGCGAACTCGCGGGTAACTCGGTCACAGAATAAGTTGCCTCGGTGCACCGATAAGAGGTGCTTGAAGTTGCTTGTATACCTGTGTATCTTTATGTGACTACTCAGGTACCCGCGGTCAATGGAACTCTTGCTCCAAACCGTGCAGGCAGCCGTGAACTCGCGAGTAGCTACCACGGTTGGTCTACTGACGAGTAGTGGGCACTTGAAGTTGGTTGTATACCTGTGTAGTCGTTAAATCTCTTGCCACAGACCACGCAGGAGGCCGCGAACTCGCGGGTACGATATGGTACTTGATATTCATATAATTTACCTGTGTATCTTCATGTGGCTACTCAGGTACCCGCGGTCATTGAAGCTCTTGCCACAGACCACGCAGGAGGCCGCGAACTCGCGGGTACCACGATGCACCGACATGTGGTACTTGAAGTTGCGTAGCTGTGAGAATGCCTTGCCGCATTCATTGCAGGTGTAGCGGCCGCGGCTTGGTGCTTCAGTAGTTGATACCTGAAAGACATCCGATGAAAGTCTACTTATTTCAGATGACTTAAACGAGCAAGTACAAGGAGAGATGATTTAATGAGAGTTTCTTGTGTGTCTTCGAACTTAAGAATAGGCTTATGAATGAGGGTGGTATCTCCAAGATCCACCAAGCTGACTCAGAGGTTTCAAAGTGGTTGGACCGACTGCCTTTTACTCTGTAGCAAAACTGTGCACTTGCCATACGCAAAATAAATAAATAAAATAAAATAATAATGACCAGCTCTCTCTCTCCACAGCTCCTCCTGCACATTATAATGTCCACTAATTAATATAAATACTAGTGGCCCTGTGAGCTGTACATCTCGCATTTTTTTTTAAATTTTTTAGAATTTTTTCAACATGACATGAGTCAAGAAAAAATGTACATATAATAATCAAACCTGCTCACAAAATTTCACCAGAATCGGTTGCGAAATGCGACCTATTATAGAGGAGAACTATCAGAAATCCGCCAGACATACGAAAGCAATTTTGCCGAAGCTGAAACAGAGGCCTACGTTCCATCCATTCTACAGTTCATAGCCGTGAAGAATATAATATACCTAAAGACAGTCTCTGTGTAATCTCTCGTTCACAAGGGTTTTCTCCCTTCTACACCTGAAACACAGACCGTCATAAAACCATGCACCATTCAAACCATTTAAATTCTGCAGGTTATTAATATAAACAGTTTAGGACGCAAACGAAGGCAAAGTTTTATATACGACCCAACTTACAGAAGAATTGTTGCTATTCGTTCAGAAATAGGCGTCTATACAATTTTTTTCACCATATTTGAATATCGTGGCTCTGGTGAAAAGCGATACAAGTCCCATACAATTGTATGGCACTTGTACCCTTTTGCGACTTATGTCGCGTTCGTGATCCGTCCCTCTCTAATTAGTAAAGACGGAAAAAGACGGATAGCCTATGTCGCGTGCGAGATAGCTCGTGCGCTGTCTTGCGCTGAGCGTGGCTGAGTGCTGTAAGGACATCAAGACTCCTGTGCATTCTCGTATTCTCGTATAAGCGTGTGTTTTATCACCTAATGCCCCATTTGTCCTTATGCCGTGTTTATTGTGTGGACATGCAGGGTCGGCTACGCTTGCCATCAGGCGGGCCGTGTTTGCCACCGACGTGGTATAAAAAAAATGTACAGGCGATATGTTCAGCGACAGGAGACTCGTGCTTTGAGGTGCAGCTATGACTTTCCGATATAAGTAGTAGTCTGACAAAATACGTATCGTGTCCGAAGGCGTATACATATACAAGGCCTAATGTCTAATGTTATCTATCGTACCTGACTGTTAACAGGGTCCTTTCCGTCTTCAAAGGTCGGAGCCGTAAGAATAGAATGATTGCTATTTCGTAGATCAGTGGGGCTTTCCACGCGTTCAGTCTTAACTTGGATGTTGTTATTATTGTCATTTGGACAAAGCTGGAATAATTAAAGTAATTAATACTTGTTAAATTGATGATGACGAGGCCCTGACTGGCGTTAGAGAGGTATCAATGATGAAAACTGACTACGCCGACCCCAAGTGAATGGGATAATGGCAAACGAATGATGCTTTAGTTAGTTGATGACAATGATGTCGGATTCAGTGCTGCAGCGGCGGATTTTCGGTGGTAGTAAATAAATAATTTTAATTTACTTACTGTGTTTAAACGTGGTCCTTTTCTCCGAAAAGGTCTGTAGCTGTTAGGGTATCGAGGGCACCATGGACTCTCTAGTGCCTTATTTAAAATTGTTATTTTATTGTGACTGATGTATCGTATCTTACTAGATGTTTCTGCTTTAGGCTCCATACTATTATCTAACTTTAAAAGCCGTGGCAATTTATCTGTAAGCACATTCGCAACTGGCATATCTGTATGGGTTTTCTGTAGTATACTGAGATCTAAATATGTCGTATGTGTCATACTGCTTCTAAATGTTTCCACAGAAGACACCGACTGTTCCAACAAACCATTTTGCACATGTCTTCTGTGAAGCTCCGTCAAGGTATTCTGGTAGGGTTTTATTAAATTGTTTGTTATTACATTATAAGGTATCTGATTAGTGTTATCGGATGGCAAATTCACCGTGTCAGGGCTGTACCCATCCGCATTTGCATTCGTCAAGAGCACAGATGTCGGGGAGCGATAGTATCCGTTTGGTATTGCTGGCACGCCCGTCCGACCGTTAGCGTTACGGTTTCGAGGATATGTCTCCATAAATGAATCACGTAGAAAATAGTCTCTTTGTCGGTCTCCATGCGATTGCAGATTTCCCAAAACGGGCTTAAACTGTTCATTCAAATTCCGAGACTGCATACGGTTATAATCTGTAGCATCTTTTGTATCGCGTGGAAACGTATTTTGAAATAGTTTTCTAAAAGTTATCAGCGGCGAGTTGCTATCGTTTTCTGATCGTAAAACAAATTTTCGTTCATCGGCTACGCTTCTGTTTGCATTATAATCGATGTCAAGATTTATGGAGAGTTGAGCCAAGTATTGGCGATCGATGAAAATCTGCATGGCTTTCACAATATCTAAAAACTTTCCTAGCTTTTGTTTCGGCATTGTCACTTCTCCATTATAAATGTAATAAAGGACCGCCGACAACGCTTCTAGGTCGAAGTCGGGCAAGACAATTAACGTCGGTGTTTCTTCTATAGGACAAGAAAGCAGGATCCCCTGAAAGAAAACCGATGCTAATTAGTTTTAATGAACACCTTTACACAAAGTAACGGCAGCATTTGCCTTATTATGATGCTTTAGAGCCTATACACCTGCAGCACAACCACTAACGTCCCATCTTTACTGACTCGGACTTAAAGGAAGGGAAAGGTAATTTGGCTTTACCACAATTAAATTATCATGTAACAGAAACCTGATTACTCAGTCATCATAACACTGAAGATCTGTTTTCAAATAAAATGGTAAGACATTAATAACTCTTCATTATTGTATTATAGGAGAAATTAATTTAAAGGATTGAATGCTAATATCACGTTGACTCCAGAACAAAATAGCGGAGTTCTGTGGATCAAGAGTAGGTCTCTCTGGGGATGAGTGGGAAGAAGTAACCCAAACTCTCCCAGGCCTTAAGCCAACAGAGAGATTTGATTCGAGCCCTATACCCCAGAAGAGGGTCAGGGGATAAAGAAGATCAAGAAAAATAAATGTTTGATGGTAAAAATATAAGAACTCTTGGTCTTGGGCTAGAGCTCGAAATTCCGATTAACTTGCCATGGACGGAATTAGGATAATTTGTGGGTTCGATTTATCACATTATAGTGGATGCAAAAGCTCATCCTTTCCACCCTTATTAAGGTAAAATTAGCGGAATTCCGACATCAGCACAGCAACATGCAACCGGTATAACGTTAGGATAGGCACCTGGCTTAATGGGTGGGCTACCGACACGGACGCATAAGGCGCCGAGGTATATTGGGCTCTACGAAACATAAAACGCGCCTAATGCTCCAGGGCCGCCTATATTGTTAAAGCCGACGGCTGGAGAGAGGTATAGAGAAGAACAGAAAGAAAGCGAGAGACGGGGGAGAGTACCCTAAGGAAGCTGCTGACGCTGGCGAGGACGGCACGATGCGCGCCGAACGCACGTCCTCCGCACAGCAGGCTCACGTCGCACCATTCGTCGCGCGACAGCCACTCGCACATCTGTGGAGCACAAGGCACATGGATCATTAAGAAATTATTACACATACAACAAAATACTCAACACATCTCTGAAGTACAAGGCCCATGATCATTAACAAATTATTACACCTACAACTATTTAACAGGTTACTCGCACAACTGAGGAGTACAAGTAAGTAAATATTTTTTTGCATAAAATAGTGCACAATAAGATGATCAAAAGTATTTAACAGGTTATTTCTCGCACATCTGTGGAGTACAAGGCACATGATCCACTATAACAGCCGATGGGCGTCCACTACTGGACATAGGCCCCCCTCAATTTCATGGGGATAAATGTCGTAATCGCCACGCTTGGCTATGCGGATTAGCGATCGCAGTATCTCCACTGCACTCCAGGAATGCTGCTGCCCACCCCCCCGGTGGACTTGGTCATAGTTTTAGGACATACCCGGGCCCAGGCACATAGTCAGTAAGTAATATTTACTCCTAAAACTAACTATAGATCGAGATAGATTTAATTCAAGATGGAGAAAAATGTGATATTGCAGATAAACCTAGGTTCCTAACCCATCATTGCCCCACAATTTTATGTTGCGAGTTCCAGAAAACAAGGAAATCGACACTCCTAAAGAAATCCCGTGCCGTGTGGGTGGACTGTCTTTTATTACACCATATTGAACCAATTATAGTAAAAACTAAAGTACTCACGTATGAACAGTACTCGTGAACCATCGTTTTTGACGACTAATATTTCTTTCAACTGCAAGAGTGAGTACAATAGCGATAAAAAGCTGATTACTGAAGAAGGTGGTTTTACTGTATAATAGTCGCTGTGTCGCTAATTTCAGTAACCTAACCGTGCTGCTCCGAACGTTCAGCAATCAACACTGCGGAGGATACAAAATTTTATAACATAATTCAAGCTTGGGCTTAACTTTGAGCGGATAAATAAGTACATGCATTTAGTGTTCGTACTTAAACCCAAAACAGTCACGTACGGGCGTTTAGTAAAATGTACGATGTTATTACCGCTATTGTAACAATTTGGCTGTCTAATAAGTTAATGGTTCCCATCGGTAATTTCCGCGTATTTGGTAAAGCTCCGTACATAATAGAACACCATATACTCCAATCAAAGAGGACAACTTTTTACAGATAAAATGGGTTTTTACGACAACGACATAAAGTTGATTTTCACCAAGATGGAAAAGGATGTTTCATTATACTTGTTACTACATATTAATTTTATTTCTAGTATTCCTCTAACAAAAAAAAAATAACAGAAATCTAAAACTAAACGTTATCAATAAAATTAAATTAACACAGAACTAAATCAAATTAATGAAAATAAACCTAATTAAAAATCTAGTAAGGATGCCGGCGCTGCGGCATTTTGCCCAAAATGCTGGCAGCGTTTCCACGCTGGATGGCTAAGCCAATGCGTTGGGCGAGGAAGATGCCAGCTCTTTGGTCTCCAGTGACGTCGACCAGCCTCTTTGACATCTCTTTAAAGAGGTTTTGAGCGCCGGGCCGGGACCCCACGGACCAAGAGTCTCGACACCGAATGCGACAAAGTTGTACTTGTTACTTATATTTACTTTAAACAACAAGAACTGAATGACGGTGTAAACTTTTAAAATCTAACCCTCTAATAAATGTAATGTACCTACTCTGTGAATTATAGGCCAAAAATTGGT
Source organism: Notocelia uddmanniana (assembly GCA_905163555.1). NCBI lineage: Eukaryota > Metazoa > Arthropoda > Insecta > Lepidoptera > Tortricidae > Notocelia > Notocelia uddmanniana. The sequence continues at coordinate 24,914,928 of LR991058.1, read as the reverse complement.
ACGGAAGTTGAATATTTCCTTAAGTTTTAGCGATTAATGTTAAAGAATCGAATTTTGTCCAGCGAAATTGGATTCCCATTTTTCCGTTGAACTTTGGTTGGAGAACTGTTTTGTACTTCTCTTTGCCGAACTAAACGGTTTCATTGGGGTGTAGTAAGAGTCTTCTGTGTGTGCCCATAGGTGGCCTAAATGGCAAATTTCATGTGTTCTGCCCTTTTGGGAAAGCAGATGTAAGTTTATGTAAGCATGTATCACATATCAACAGATCCCCCGTTGATCGGAGTAGCGGGTTCAAACTCGAACATAAGCAAACACACCATGTTTGCCAGGGCGACACACTTTTAATTCTCCGATAGTTCAAATAGAAGCCTCCGTGCCTGTAGCACTGAGAAAAATGAACAGAGCACATAAGTATGACCAGGTCAACGTTTTTAAACTAGCACCCGTGAAAGTGTAAACAGTGACGTGAAAATTAGATGCAATAGTCATTTTTACCGATTTGGCGTCTGTTTGTTGAGAACAAGTCTCATTTCTACCGGTATCTGAACGGTCTGTATGTTTGTTGAGAGTTAGGACTTACAGCAGCGGGCCTATGATGATTGCCATTTTATCATTTATCGTCGTGGATAAGACATTCGTAACGTTCTGACAAGTATGCGAATGGGAGAGTGACGGGCGTCTTATCCTCGATGATAAGTGATAAAATGGCAACCATCATACGCCCGCAGAACGTTATCACGAGCAGACCATCTGCGGGCGTATGATGGTTGCCATTTTATCACTTATCGTCGAGGATAGGACGCCCGTCATTCTCGCACTCGCATATTATCAGAACGTGACGAATGTCTTATCCTTATCCATGACAATAAGTGACAAAATTGCAACCATCATAGGCTCGCTGAGGAAGCCCCCCGACCTTTCAAAAGACCACAGCCATAATAAGAATAACACCACTTGCTTTTTGTGGTGCCTGAGCTCCCGAGGATGCGCTGTGTTGGGACCTGAATTTGCCTCTAGCTGTCAATAAAACGAATCCTCAAATCAAAAAAGGGTTGGCAGCGCGCTTGTGCTTGTGTTGGAGTCGTATGCGTCCGTATGTTACGGTTTTTGCCAAGATCGTAGCATAAAATTAGTGCTTAAGGCAAATTGAAACAGGAGGGGTAAGTAGAGATGGCTCCGATTTGCAATGTTTTTCATCGTGTGGGTCCGCTTATGCACAAATTGCACAATCGATCCACGTAGGCAAAATAAAAAATAAAAACTCGTCTCGCCGTGTAAACAACTGAAATTCTCGCATCAAGAAATAAATTTAAAACCTAAATATAAATTAGGAATACTACTTTATACTCGTACTTTAGAAAGAAACAAAGTACCTTCATTTATTTAGCGTATATGTTAACATGAAAACAAATACATAAAGCAACGCTAAAAAGGACCCCAAACTCAGCATAATGCTACGGCGGTGGGGAATTTCATGTTCCTCGTTATAAACTTACCGAAAATAATTTTCCTGTTCAAATATATCTTTCGCCTGGCAAATCAATTCTTCCGAGGTATATTTATAGACATCTAAAAATACATTCGCGGTGAGTTTATTTAAGTACAACCAACCGACATATTACAATAGAAAGTTCAAGTCGATCCACAGTAATGTCGTATATTATCGATTATTTACACTGAGTCTTAAAAATTCCAAGAAAATCATATGTTCAAACGTAAATCCAACAGTTCACCGTGAAGCGTACGTTATCTGAGAATAATATTAAAATTTTTGATAGGCACCTATTAAACACTTTCCACTACTCCCAACTGTAAAAAATGTTTACAAGAACGCACCCAAAAACCGACTTTGTGTTACACTACATTAGGCTTCAAATGGAGTGACTTAAAATAAAGTCGAGGGGTAAACTTGAGAGCAGTAATTTAAACGTTGACCACTCACAGATTGGTTAATCATTTCATTGTTATTGGGCATTGATAAAAACCGTTAACGTCAAGTGTTCAATTTTAAAGTAAAAGTTTTTAATTTCACGCTGTTAACAAGCCTAACTTGATTATGTTTTATTAGACAATACTCTTATTAGCTTTGAAAAGCGATTTCTTCTAGTTTTCCTAGTCTCGGTAATCCAATTTACTACTAAATTTTTGCTGAATATTTGCACATTTGTAATAATCCCAAATTTAAGAGTAGACTCGTCTTGGTGCAGCTATCTCCATCTGACTCTATCTAGGGCCACCTCTTTAATTTCTATACATATACGACATGACTGCTATATTTTTTCTTTAATATGTTTAATGTAACTTATCCTTGGTCTACTCCTTCCTCGATTACCTTCATTCTTGCCTTCCATGATGTTATTTATAAAATCGTCATGTCATAATATTAGATAACCATTCCATTTGCTTCTCCTTTTTTCTATAACTTATAAGAATTTCATTTTCTCCCCCCTCTCCGAAGCATTTCAACGTTGGATTTTTTTCGTCCAGCTAATCTTTTCCATTTTTAACCCCGACGCAAAACAGATTTGAATACGGATTTCTTTTTGAAGGCCGGTTTTCTGGCGATGATTCTTAGATATTTTTTATCACAATCGGTTTAGCCATTTTTGAGATATTGAACTTTAAAATGAAAATGTTGGAGGTTTTTTAACTTCTCTAAGTTGGTTAGTTATTGTGATCAAACAGTCATACTTACTTAACGTACCTACCTGTAAGTATGTACAGTAGATATGAATCCCATCAAAAACATAAATGTGAAAATGGGAGCAAAGTTCAATATTAATAATATGCGATGCTTGGTTGTCGTCTTCACCGACAAAATAATTGAGATCTAAATGGGTGCCAGGTTCCGTAGATTCTCTGAAATGGTGCCAAGTCCGGCACTATACATTATTTACAGTAAAACTAATTTACTGCGGCTTAATGCATTTTGAGCTTTAACTTGGCAGTTTTCTTAAATATCCAACAGCTTTTATGGTATTAGGTATAACATACTGCATAGAAAACTGTCAAGTTAAGGCTCAAAATGCATTAAGCCGCAGTAAATTAGTTTTACTGTAAATCGCAAAAACAGTAATCGTGGATTCGAATTCAGGCCCGTATCAAAGAGTTTTTGAGAACTATGGCACTTAAGAAATATCATTGTATGTTTTCAGTATACGTACAGCGTTTTCAATTAGGCGAACCGACGGGAGCAGTCTCGCTTGGCGAATTGAAAGGATATATTCTCAAAAGATTACTAAATCTTCTACAGATTGACAAGGGACCCTGGATCCACCCTGAGATTGACAAACCTGAATGTACTCCCCCTGGCCTAGGCCTGCGGCGTCGGTCTCTACCTAATATGTCTCGATTTTCATGCTTGTTAACTGGGTCCTGTAACAGGGAATACTAGCTCAGGACCCAAAGACTTGTATCTTTGTTGTAAATGTTTTGTCAATAAATATTTCTATTTCTGGCAAGTCAGGAGCGGCACATCTTAAACAGTTGCATCATGTTTACGGACCCGGAGTTCGCCAAGCAATGAGAGGAGTCGATCAATAAGAGGCAACAGGGAGAGAAGAAAATGAAGACTGAACAGGACGAGGCGGAACGGGAGTAGAAGAATGCTGAGAGGCCTGAAGATGAGGATAACGATGATGATCTGGATGAATAAGCCGGTGAAGCGGCGTCTGAGGTAAGTTTCCCATAATACTACTCCAGCGGGCGTATGATGGTTGCCATTTTTAACCGACTTCAAGATTTCAAAAGAGGAGGTTATCAATTCGGTTGTATGTTTTTTTTTTGTTTTTTTTTTTTTTTTTTTAATGTTTATTACTCCATAACTCCGTCATTTCTTAACCGATTTGAAAAATTCTTTTTTTGATTGTATGTATATATATCCAAGTTGGTCCCGTTTTTGTCAAAAGGCAGTTCTGATGATGGGATCCATGAGGAATTGAAGGAACTCCTCAAATCTTTAAGGCAAACATATAGTGATTTTTGTGTTTTTATCAACAAGTCAAGCATTTGCATCCAAAAATGTGACATTGGATGAAGTGGAACTGCTGATGATGATCAGAACAGAACTCTTCAACGACGAAAAGTTCACGTTTGGCGATTTGTCCTCCTAGCTGTGTTTGTTAAGCAAGTTCTATTTTCAAGATTAATTTTTGTCATGCTCGAGTTCTGATGATGGGATCCATGAGGAATTGAGGGAACTCCTCAAATCTTAAAGGCAAACATATAGTGATTTTTGTGTTTTTATCAACAAATCGAGCATTATCATACAAAAATGTGACATTTGATGAAGTGGAACTGCTGATGATGATCAGAACAGAACTCTTCAACGATGAAAAGTTCACGTTTGGCGATTTGTCCTTCTAGCTGTGTTTGTTAAGCAAGTTCTATTTTCACGATTGATTTTTGTCATGCTCGAGTTCTGATGATGGGATCCATTAGGAAACGAGGAAACTCCTCAAATGTGAAAGGCACACAAATAGTGATTTTAGTATTTTCATGAACTAATAAAGCATTTTCATTCATAAAAGTGACATTTGATGAAGTGGAACTGCTGATGATGATCAGAACGGAACTCTTCAACGACGCGTAGTTCACGTTTGGCGATTTGTTCTCTTCGTTTTGTTTGTGAAGCAAGCAAGGTTTTTCCATGATTTCATGAGGAATTGAGGGTACTTAGTCTTCTACCATTATAAACATACTTATAGCCATTTTTGTATTTTATTGTATGGAATCTAAGAGTGCACCATCTAAGATTAATAATCTTTCACCGGACTCCCCCATTGACGTCGGTTTTTTTTTTCTTAAAAATTATATCACTTATCGTCGTGGATAAGACGCCCGTCACACTCGCATACTTGGCAGAACCGACGACGACGACGTTGACGAATAGCTTATCCAGGCCGATAAGTGATGAAATTTCAACCATCATAGGCCTCTTGGTACTAGATAGTGCTGGTGGAAACTACGTTACATTTACACTCACACATGCACACAAACACCCACCGCATACATTTGCACATTATTGTGAAAAGTCTAACACTTCTGGCATTAATTTTGTACTATAGCAGTAAGGCTGCTAACCCCTAACCCGCCTCACCGCCTCCCTAAGGCGTTGTAAGAGGGAACTATTGAAGGATTTCGTGGACGAGCTTGGTTTTTCCGATAGCTCAGAGGCTAGAGCGATTGGCCGCGTATGCCAGATGTCGCAGGTTCGAATCCTGCTCGGAACATATTTTTTATTTCAATTTTTCCCCTTAATTTGAGACTCCTGGCATTAGATAGTGTTGGTGGCATTTTTCGGATAAAGAACTGTAGTCGCCGATGCCGGTGATGATGGAACTCGACGACTTAAGGATGATTCACAGTAGGCCGTTCCGTGTCAGGGCCGGCTCGTTTTCTTCTAGAGAAATACGCCGGCCGTTGCGTTTGCTGTCATAGAAAACGAGCCGGCCCGGACACAGACTTCTTTAAGTGAGACTTCTATGAAAAGTTGACTGTAGTTATAAGTTCCAAAGTAGGTTTACAAAAATAGCATGCTGAAGGAGATATGCAAAAGTGGTTGTATGTACGAACAAACAAGATGTACTGACAAGCAAGATTTGACGATTTTCAGCTAACGTGTGACGTGGTGGGGATAAAGCGTTGCTATTGGTGACTTCTAGCAGCGGCCATTATACTAACTGAGCCCGATGGGCGCGTTTTACTGCTGCATAATAAGTTGTTTAAAGACTATGCAAAAATAAGGGTTGCGTTCGCAACAAGAACCGTACGTTACGTTTGCTTGTCTCAAAGTCATATCAAATATATCACATATAGTCATCTCAATCCTTATAGTTTGACGCAAAAGGACAACAAATGGTACATCTCTCTCAGTAGTGATATTATTATTTGAAGTCTACTCTGGAGTACTCAGAGATAATAGGAGTGAGTGGTTAGATAAGATGAAACAAGTTGTGAATAGCATAGCTGTTCAACGAAACCTCAAGTCAACAAAGAATCAGCAACGCGCCTGATCCTCTTTTGCAGTCGCAACTAGGCGTCCATAGGTTGCGGTAACTGCTTACCATAAGGCAGGCCGTAAGCTTGTTTGCCACCATCGTTGTATAAAATAGCTGTACAATAATTTTATTTTGTTTTGTGACTTGAAATATCAAAAAACCGGGCAAGTGCGAGTCCAACTCGCGTACCGAGGGTTCCGTACAACAATCAAACGTGTACCCGTCCCGACCCCATTAATTCAGGAGAAATTAAACGCCATAGGTATAGCGCCATATATCGGAGCATTACAAACTTAGTGCAGAATTGTTTTTGGATGATAATATAATACGTAATCTAGATAGAGATACGTAATATTTGTTTTGTATTGATATTAACGTTGTATAATAATTTCATTTTTTTCTTGTTAAACTGGAAATGAGTGGGCTGTATTTTTTTACACTGTCCTCCATAAATCCAAATTTATCCATAGTAAAAAAATTAAACTGTTTTAGAATGTGCAATAAAATTCAAACCCTATTATTAATAAAAACATGTTCAACAGGGTTAGCCTTTTTATAGCTAATCTAACTAAAAAATAATTTAAGCAAATCGATGGCATAAGTTGAAGACGGACAGAGAAAGCGGCATCATAATGTACGGAACCCAATCCAAAATGGCTACCTATAGTAAATTATTAACAAGTTCATGTCCGTTAATGTGAAACAATATTAGTTCCAAATAATTTGGTATATTGAAATTACCTTACAGTTACTTAGCTGATTCAAGATTACATTCTAATAAAGTCACGAATTGGTCAATTAATACTGGAATGGGTATATCAGCAGTAGGCTTCGTCACATACACATAAGAGATGAAATCCGCAACAGGCTTCATCAACAATGCACTTAGATTTAATTAACATAACGGAAGGAACTTTATTAGAATTATTAGTTAATGTCAAATGTCATAATGAAAAATGGACTATTTTGCCGTTTGACATGACAGATGTTGATAATGTTCAGAGAATTCCGAGTTTAAAAGCATTATTACTTTATTACCTACTCGTACTTACTGTATTTGTCAATCGCTACAGGTACAGTCAACAAGTAAAATTTTCACTTTGAATCAACAGTTTCGCAATATTTCTGCCAATTGTCCCTTTGTCGGTGCATAAGGACTCCTAAAAATCAATAGAAAATGGTACTTACGATTCCAAAATTGTCTCAACGCAACATAACAAACTGGCTATCACAACACAACTATGAAAAACGCAAGCATCTACGACTTAAAAAAAACTGAAGCTTTGCTTCACCGCACATGCTCCGTAGCGTCTGAACTCGCGCGCAGAATTGACTACGCCGTGTCTACGACGCATGCGCAGTGGGTTGTGCGTTACTGCCTTCACTACAAATTAATGACACCTGTTTGAGAGCAAACAACTCTTTTTGGCACCTATTTACTGGACATACATTAGCGTGAATGAGGTACTTATACCGTACGGAGTTTTAAGCAGATGCTGGTACTTTTAAACCGTAGACACACCTATGTGCACCCAAAGATGTATTCGAAAATTTGTATGCATCCATTGCATTGGCATTTGACTCCCAGAATTTAAAAAAACGAGAGATTCACAAATTAACATTAGATATATTCATAATTCAACAGAAATTGAGTCAGACATAATTGTACCCATGGATTGCATAACTTGCATTTTAATTCGGTTTTTAGTTTGAATTTACTTAACCTTTTATTTTCAAATTTCGAACTTAAATAAATAAATAGCGATCTAAACTGCCGAGTGCTCAAAACCCCTTCGGGCGCAACTCAGCCCACACACCGCTCAGCTCTCGGGCGCAGTTGACCACTTTTATTTTTTCGGGTGCGACTCGCCCCACTAATTTGCCAAGGGGTCTACTCAGCCCGTGGGCTCAGTCGACTACAGTTTACTGCTATATCGTCTACTCAGCCCGCGGGCTCAGTCTACAACAGTTTACTGCTGTATGGTCTACTCAGTCCGCCTGGTATATCTTTGTTTTTCCTCTTGATGCGGTATCGATGACCCGACTTTATCATTATACGCCTTCCACGTTGCTACGTTATGAAATCTACGGCATCTGAACTGGAAGACGCGGATGCACTTGGTTTGTACGGATACGGATACATATGTATTCGGTGTTCAAATTTTTTTAAATGTATAATTACGATTATAAAAGACGAACAAGAATTATTGAATTCAAGAATTATTTGTTGAAGATATTGATCATGTCAAAGAGTGTTAATTTATAGCTGTAATGAAGCAATAAGTATAAGCGCTGTAAGCCAGCCAGCAATTACGAATGTTATGCAATCTCTTTTAAACTGGACAAATATATATTTTGTTGTCAAAACGCAGAAAACTCCGGGGCGTGGTAATAAAATGCAAAAGCATGTCCAGACAAGTGCAAAAATTAGATACTTATTTTTGCACTTAACTGTACATGCTTTCGTTCGTTTCGTCATGAATCGTTTTATAAATGTGTTACGAAGTCCTTATTTCAACTGCGTAAAGAGCATTGGGACATTTTATTTTAATGCACCTATATTTTTACACCTGAATGTACCAGAGTACAATATTTTTAAACTTTAAATGGGCTGAGTCAACTCTATAACGATAGACAGTGGCTAATTGAGCCCGCGGGCTGAGTTGACCCTATAGCGATTGACAGTGGTTAATTGAGCCCGCGGGCTGAGTTGACCGCGTCGTCCGAGTCGCCCCCGACATAAACAGTAGTGGTCAACTGAGCCCGCGGGCTAAGCAGTGTGTGGGCTGAGATGCCCCCGAAGGGCACAAATCCCACGAATATACCCATTATACCCTTTTTGTGCAAGTTTGGTTTAGTCAAGTATTGTCCAAAAGTGAACAGGCAAAGGTAGATTTGTGCGTTACCTGTTTTTCTCCGGCATTGCCAAACTTTTTCTTACATTCGGTATGTAAAAAATATAAGCAATTTAATTTACAAAAAAAGCGGCCAAGTGCATTTTAGATCAGGTCAGGCGCAATGTAGGGTTCTGTAACTGTCCATCCAAGACATTATGCGGTTTAAAACATCGAAGATTTAAATTTACTCTATTTTGGCATAACTAACAACATGCTTATCTAAGTAATTTGGTATGCTTTTTTCGAGTACATTTCTTAAAATCGGCTATTACTCGTTAACTAGTAATGTCTCATCATCATCATCGTCATCATCATGTCAGCTGAAAGAAGTCCACTGCTGGACATAGGCTTCCCCCAAAGACTTCCACAATGACCGGTCCTGCGCCACCCGCATCCAGCGGACACCCGCGACCTTCAGCAGGTCATCAGTCCACCGTGTGGGGGGCCTGCCCGCGCTACGCCTTCCGGTACGTGGTCGCCACTCGAGAACCTTTCCGCCCCAATGGCCATCGGTTCTACGCGCTATCTGCTCCGCCCACTGCCACTTAAGTTTAGCGATTTGGAGGGCTATATCGGTAATGTCTACTTAGCGTTAAATTCATTATATGATCATAATCATAATCATAAGAATTTACTCATTGCTTTGTGTGTACTACTAACATTATTTTTTTCATATTCCCAGTAGCAAGCGTTTAGCTGGTTGACTTAACTAGACAAGATTTTTAGAGACTTGTTTATGATTGTATTAACAATTCCTTTCATCCCCGGTTACATGTATGGAGTGCTTCCCTCATTTAATATTTTTTCGTATTTGCACATCACTTTTCTATAGCGGTCCATAGAATACACCTTTCACCCATTTTCAAAATTGTAGTGCTTATAGTTTCTAAGTAAATCGGCTGTGACATACGTACGGACGGACAGACATAACGAAACTATTAGGGTTCCGTTTTCGCCATTTTGGCTACGGAACCCTAATAATGGTAAAAAAAAGTTTTTTTACAAGCTGTCTAACGAACACAATTGGTTTTAAAAGAAAAAAAATGGATCCCCACTTTATATGTAGGGGAGGTACCCTAAAAAAATGTTTTTGCTAAATTTCATTGTACTGTTTTGTTGATGTGATTTATATGTATACCCATACCAAATTACACCAAATTACAGCTTTCTAGTAGAAACGGTTACTGAGCTAAGCCGTGGACAGACGGACAGAGGGACGGACATGGCAAAACTATAAGACTTACTTGTTTACTACGGACTTCCTTCCTTTCCTTGTTTAATTTATATTAAGTGGATGTGGATACTTCTGACGTTGTCTAACTATTTATTTTCGCCACTAATTAGAATAAGCATCAATGTAAAATAATCCCAAACATAATAGTAAGGTCGCTAGGCCGGTTACGCGACCAGCGTCAGTTTGCGACCACTTGAAGAATTAAGTTTTTTTAACTAAAGATATTAACATTTTTACGATCAACTTAAGATACATTTTGAATATCGATCTTGATTTGTTTATTGGTAACTTAAAAAATATTTTTTTGTGGTGTGTAACACCTTTTTACCGAACCTCCGCACAAAATTTCACGGAAATTAGTTTAGAATTGCGGACTGTGCTCGGATTATAGAAAGGAATTTTTGCCCTAGCTGAAACTCACTCGCTCGCCCGGTCAATTTACAATTGTAACGAGTAGGAATCATAGAGTGAGTGTGACAAATCTGGCGATGTCAAGATAATATCATTAAAAACTTTTGAATAGTGCCCTACTACTTGGGAAGGTAAAAGTTAACTAATAGTAGTATAGTTTATGTGAGGTAATTATTGTGTGTACCTAAAGATAATATCTACTCCTACCTACCTGAACTCTTAATTCCAACGCCGGCTTAGTTTATTATGAGATAAACTACTGTACTCACGTAACGCTATTAGCGCGAACATTAAAAATCTCATTAGTCACTGTACGGTAAATGGGAAGTTTCTTACCGTGGGAACTATCCTGACAAGGCGCAAATGTAAACTTGCTTAAAGTAATAGTAATCTGTGAATCGTCCTGGTTAGCACGCGTTCTCTTGCGTTAGTGTATAAAGAAACGCAAATGAAATATCATAATAGGATTTCTTTTTTGGGTTAAAAAGGAGGTCTAGCTAGAGCAGTCTAGAGCGAGAGAGAGATGAAGAGCTAACTGAAATGCACTGTATAACGAGTCACTTAACCTAAACTATCCCCCTGAGAACCTAGCTAGGGATTAAACAAATCTAGTAGGTCATTTTTAAATTTATATTTGTCAGAGGTATCCTACATAATAAAAAATAAATCATTTATTTCAAGCCATTTGAGCTCATAGACAGAATTGCATTAAAATACAGTATCATAAAAATACCGGCCAAGTGCGTGTCGGATCTCGCACAAAGAAGGGTTCTGTACCGACACCTGCCTAGTCCACATTTTTAACCTCTAAACTAGTGGTTCTGTGAGCTGTAATTTCTTAAATGATGAAATCTACTCTATATTAAATGCACTATCCTGGTTTGGTAGAATGATGTCATCCAGTCTAATTTCTGCGTCAAGTAGTGTCCTTTTTGTCGTTTCTAAAGTGAGTTCTTCATTCATTGCTTCTAAGGCTGTCTTCCTTGTTTGTAACCTAGTTACGTAGGCAAACAAAACCATCAAATTGAATTCTTCATTCGTAACCTGGTTACAAACCAAGAAAGAAAATTCCTAGTTCGTAGCTAGTTACAAAACTTAGTTACGTAGACGGACGAAGGGGTCGTAACATTATTGTATTTACCGGGTAAGGCGAGTAGTAAATGTACAACTTTATCAGACAGACTCATCCATTTTTGACATCACTTCAATGCCACTAACCAGCTTGGCAAATTTAAAAAAAAACTTGTAATTTCTCATTACTGTCGCATGTCAACTCTATTAACCTCTTTTTCAAATTATATTTACTTGAATTCTTTATAAAATACTTGTTCGTGTAAAAATATTTTCTAAAGAATTCATCATTACGTTTTTATCTATTTTTGTTGTTTTATTATTGAATTTTGACTATTTTATTAAATATTGACTACATTAATTCTAAAATGCTATTAATTAATTATTTATTATTATATTACAATAACATTTTGAAAATTTGCAAGCCTGTATTGTAGGCTGAATACACGGTATAACAAAAATGTATTTTTCCACCTAAGCTAAACTGTATTCTAGCAAATAAATTATTTGATTGATTGATTGATCATATTTTTAGCACTTTTGCATCCTTTCACAATTTCCAAAAAAATGATCACCTATGCATTGTACTATTAGCGATCTTGCTTCTGCATCCTTCTTTTTGTCTTCCTCCTTTACGTTATCACATGTTACTATATCACCAAGACCTTTCTCTTCCATTAACAACTCCAATCTAAATTTCCAGTTATGAAAATTGTTTCCATCTTCTAACCGAGAAATCACGTTTTGTATTTTTGATTGAGCCATATTTTGCTCTTGTAGGCCTGTTGCTCCAATATAAAACTTTACTTTATGTGGTCTCATGAAATTTTATATGAACTGTCAGAAAAAAAATGTAGTTAATTTAGAAATTACCTATCCGAATCACTGAAAATCAGGAATAAGGGGCGGCCCATAACCTGTTAAATATGTATTAAAAACTGTCGACTTGCAGAAGATTCCATATTCCCAATTTATTTTATTAAAGTATAACCAATGTTTACTGTCCATACTATATTTCTATTCTACCAAAAAAAAAACAGACTAACAAGACATGACAATAACACCACACGTAACCAAGGTAACAAACCAACGACAAGAACTTAAAAGTAAAAACCTCATCAAACGCGCTTCATTTTGACGCAAATTAAGTGACTACGTACACTTTTTATTATTTTTGTGAAGGAAGATCTGACAGATTACCAGTCGGGTCAGTTGCGTCCTTGGGGAGTGTTCGTCCATACCTGAATCTCAATTTCTGTATTTTTTTTGTTTATCTCCCCTAAATTCAAAAAAGGCTTTAGAATCGCCATAGTGAACCCCACTTTTGGTAAACCTTTCTTGGCATCATATACCCAAATAATCATCCACATCATCATTTCCACGTTCACACATCAACCTGATAATCCATCCAATAATTTTATTTCAGGCTAAGCCTCTGGCGAAGCTCTTACAATAACATTTCTTTAAAATAAATTTAAATAGGTTTTGAGCGAACCCTATCCGTTAGCGCAGTATTGTTTTGTTCGGAGTTGACTGTACCGGAACTAAGAACTGTTCTTTTAAAATAACCTTGTTTTTGCCTAGTTGGTTTTTAAAACCCATATATGTGTACTTACTTAATCTCTTGATGTGCAAGTATAAATTTTCACCTGTAGGTGTTGTTCAGTAAATACAAGGAAATAAATTAAACGTGTTATTGTGTGTTATTTTTTATTTACCTATACATTACATGCACACAAATATAATTTTCACATGCAAAAACCTACCACTCAATATTATTTTCACATTTAAATATAACATACAATAACTATCACACTTCTGAGTCCAACGCAAACTACTAAATATTGAGACACTACTTATATATAGTTAGACTTGGAAGGCTATACTGGATTCACTTGTTTATCAAGTAAATGTTTGTGGAGTCCGGTCTGTTCATGCTTGCAAGGGCATAGTAAATACCTAAATACTAGTGTTGTTTTATTGCATGTAGATTGACGAGAGACATAATCCTGTTCTGGATTAGTTTTATTGTTATTGACGCTTAGAAACCTTATACATCTCTAACAATATTAAGTTTACTTATTTTAATTTTAGCGCTTAGAGATCATCTACATCTCTAAGGACTTTGAAATAATTGTTATTAATCGTATTTAGACGCTCAGAGACCATATACATCTCTGAGATATTAAATTAATTTTATATACTTTTTGTTTATTCGGACACAGATCGTATTCAGTACGTCCTTAATATTTGTAAATTTATTTTCATTCAATTGTTAATCAGTATATTTTTTTAATCATTATAAATTAATTAAGATTGTCTTTTTTTTAATTGTATAAATTCACGCTTTGACATGTAAAATTGCCCTTGTGGCCTATTTGCAGAATAAATATTTAATTTTGATTTTTGAAATCTATTTTTAAGTATTTTTTGAATGAGTTCAAAGTGGAAGCGTTTTTGATGGGAGGTGGGATGTTATTCCAACATTTCTTGGCCGAATATGTGAAGCGACCACGAAATGAAGGACTTCCGTCTCGAGAACAAATAAGTCGAAGGATCCGTCTAGGACGAGGGTTTTTTTATTAAATTGTACTGAACTGATATTTGTGACGTTTTGGATTATATCGGATTTAACATTTTGGTGTGCTTTTAAATGAAGACAATTCGTTAACAGTACTATCTGTCCCGTACTAACTCATCTTTGTTAACCATAAGGATTCAAAGAGACAACTATATGAAAAATCATCTTGCTTAACACTACGGATCTGTTGGTATCGTCGACGTCCTTCGGCTGATATGATGATGATGAGGAAACGCGATCATGCTACTAGGCAGGTAAAGAGAACTTATTTACTTACTCCTCTGGCGCAGCGACCCAAAGTGTGTCTTGGCCTCCAATACGAGTGCACTCCACCGATCCCGATCCTGCGTCATTACCTTCCACGAGTCAACTTGAAGCTCGCATAAATCGATCTCCACAGCATCGGCCCAACAGTATCTAGGGCGGCCGACCGGGCGTTTCCCACAATTCCCACTCGGTTTGCCCCGGTAGGCTCTTTTGACGGCACGGTCGTCACCTATTCGCTCTAGATGACTAAGCCAACGAAGTCGATACGCTTTGGAAAGATGCAGAATGGGAAAGAGTAAAAATATGTAAAAAAGCCACATGGTTTTTCAGTCAGCTAGCTCAACACTCAAAGCGTGGCCCAGCCGCTGGCGCGGCAAGAATGAAGCAGATGAAGTTCATTGCACGGTCGAGACGCGCAACGCACTGCGGTTAGGTAGGATCACACGCAATGTATTACTTGTATTAGGAAAACCGCTGCAGCCGTCGCTCGAAGACGTGGCCGGGCCGTCAATCTTTGAATAACACAATAGCCCGTGCAGACTTTTTTACAATACCACAAAGTACAATATATATACTGAAAGGCCCCTGTACAATACCTATACTTAGTTCGATTAGTACAGTTTAGAAGACAATATCACTTCAAACTCTTATTTATAATGAACAAATAACATTTTTTTTATACCACGTCGGTAGCAAACAAGCGCACGGCCCGTCTGCTGGCAAGCGGTCACCGCAGCCCACGGACACCCGCAACTCCAGGGGTGTCACATGCGCGTTGCCGATCCTTTAATAATGTATACACTCCTGTCTTGAAGAACCCCATACTGTAGTCCCTCGGAAAAACCCCGGCAGCTCATTCCACAACCAGTGTCCGAGGTAGGAAATTCCTCTGAAACACTACCGTACGTGACCATTAGGTTAGGTATGAGGATGAATGCCCTGCCGACGGCGAGCGGTGCGATGGTATAAAGTAGCCGTGGGCATCATGTTGAACAGTTCTTCGGAGTACAACCCATTATACAAGTGCTAGAACACGTTAAAGGAGGCATAGTTTCTACTTAAACAGCAGGGGCCTTTCAGCTCGAAATACGAATTCTTCTATGGAAATGTTAGTTTCACTTGTTTGTACCAGATGTCATGGGGTGCTATCTCTATCGCACTTGCATATTGAAGTGACAGAGATGCAGCGGTCGTGCGGTTAGTTCTTACTAAATACACAACGGCGCTACGATCTATGTGGAGTATTCCACTGGTATCTCTATCTCAGTATATATATTGTACTTTATGTTAAACACAACGTTTCAATATCGCTCGTGAGTTTGGGATCGTTCACGATTCACACAGCATGTCTCTGATGCGAGTCAAAAGGCCCAAGCTGATTTCCAGGTGCTTCCGCCCAGAGGACATAGCTATACTCCATGTGTGGAGGAACTTGCAACTTATACAATAGAAGTCTCTGTCTAGGGGTGAAGTATTGCTTCACTCTATGGAGCTTTTTGGTTGCCAGCTTTGGCTTTGCTTTAAAACTACAATTATAATAAAACTAAACAATATTTACAAAAATGATTTTATTACTTCATTTCATGTGGGCTCATCAAAGATATTACAATAAATGTCACAATCCTCATCTTGCACATAAGATGTGAAGTAGTTGCCATCTGAAGTGTTGTAGTCATATTTCTCACAAATACAATAATGTGTGCTTTTTCCACACCCCCGGCATTTACCCCTGTGCTTCAATATGACTTCCTCATCAAACTCACAACTTAGAAACTCGTCCAGATTGCAAGAATAAGTAAAATTCTCAGGAATATTCAAGTTTTCATACAAATAATCATCAACTGCTTCAAATGTATTCAATAAGTTGAATACTGGTTTCTGTGTTTTTGTTAATATTTTTTCAAGCATAAAAACTAAGTGGTGATGGTAGCACTGGAATGTTATTTTCTCTCTATTGTGATCTTTTAGGTCAATCCACATTCGGACACAGTCCAGTGGGGTGCGCATCGCTCCACTGAATAGAGCTGGGTTTGATAGTATACCACTAGCCGCCATCACTCCATTGCAATGAACCACTTCAAACAATTCATCAGCATCTTCCAAACTTTTAACACCGCCATTAGCTATAACTGGAACATTGACAGAATTACAGACCTCCCTCAAAGCAGGCTTGTCTATACTATCCCCAGATTTTTGAGTAGGTGTTCTTCCATGCACTGTCAAGAAATCTACTCCACATTTCTCAAGTTGCTTACACATGTCTATTGTCCTCTTCAAATCCTTCAGTATTCTTATCTTTACTGACATGCTGAAATTTTCAGGCAATCTATTTTTCACTCCTCTTACTATACTATGCACAATGTCAGGTTTTGAAAGTAACGCACAACCATAGCCATCTTTCATGGCCCAGCGTTGGGGACACCCACAATTTAGATCAGCACCATCTGTATAAGGGAACAGTAATGTGGCAGCATCCACAAAATCATTCTCATTATTGGCGGCAAACTGGGCAATGACGGGCGTGTCCGTGACAGTGGTAGCGAACTCACTGTAGCGTGCCTTTTCGTTTTGGCAGAAGGAATCTGCTAGTATCATTGGCGTGAAGCATAGATCTACACCATAACTGAAAAAAAAAACAATACTTAAATACGCATTTTTATGCGTGTTAAAAAGAAATCAAACGATATTTTCATGAGTTGGGAGCACTAATATTATATTCTGTCGCTTACTTTTTCACTAAAGTTCGAAACTGAACTTTGCTGTATCGCACCATAGGCGCACACACTTTGACATAAGTTTTCGTCTGTGTAGCTTCACTGAATAAATTAGGAATGTTCGTTTTAGGTTTCATTTTGAAGCAATTTTCAATCACATTTATTATCTTAATAGTAAAACCCTCTAGTAACCTAACCTAACTTTGCTAATGCTTCATTCTTGTTCTTGTAGCGCAGTCGCAGTCACAAGTCGCAGTGCAACTAGTGCAAGCCACAGACCAATAAGAGCACGGGCGTTTATCTTCAAAGACTGGAATTGGGCTTTATAAACGTCAAATTTGACAGTACAAAGTTCTAAGGTGACATTTACCGCTCTTCCCGCCATCTCCACTCACCCCTCCGGCGCATACTTACATGGTGGTCTACTCCGAAATTCGAAATCCGAACTTCGTATGGTGCCGTCCCTATCACTCATGTAGTGTATGACAGCAGAGTGAAAGAGACGGCACCATACGAATTTCGGATTTCGAATTTTGGAGTAGACCCCCAGATAGTCATATACTAAATTGAATAAGAGCGACAGAGAGGGATATATAGCAGTAGAGGTAGATAGCGCTGTAGAAGTTTTTTTATAATAATAACCTTTATGGTGTCTTTGATATTTGCATTCCCAAGAAGGTAGGGTAAACCAGGGTGTGATTGCCCACCGACAGCGATTGCCCGCTTTAAAGAAAACATTGTAGAATTGTAAGCTTAAGATCGATCTACCTTAATATATTGACAACCGGCAACACTCGCTAAAAAAACAGTAATGGTGGATTTTGTCAAGATGTGTGAAAGTGGTACTCAAACAGGTAAACATTTTAACAGTTTTATTAAGAACTTATATTCTTAAAGGTTATTTTTGTGTGTGGGTTATTAGATATCCAGCTTTTATTGCATAAATGTGATAAGAAAATGCTAATAAAAAGTTGGTACCTATTATGTTTTATTTTTTGTCAATGTATTTGAAATCCTTAAGTGGGCAATAGCTATACGGTTTACCCTACGTTCACATAAAAAACTAAGATGTTTTCCAGTATGGTATACGCCTGAAATCATCAAACAAATTTCCAAAAAAGCCTCTCAACATCGGTTATGGAAGGCGACGGGTGATACACAATTTTACCATATCTTTAGTCAGTTAAGAATGAATGTTAATTAATAATTAATGTACTTGTAGCAAACGCATATAGCCACCACACTAGGTTTGTTGAACGGAACATTAGAGCTAACCCTCGGGGATTTTGGAATCATGTCAATAGTTTAAGATGTGAAGGTGGGTTCGAAGCCACTGTTTCATACGGCGGACAAGAGCATAAGGGTGCCGATGCTGCATTGGCATTTGCGGACTTTTTCTCCAGTGTATTCATACCAGACATACCACTACTTGACTCTGATCTAGCTATGAAGAAAGACATTTTCCAGACCGCCACTCTAATTGAAGTAAATGAAATATCTTTGGAGGACGTAAAAGCTGCAATTAATAAACTTAAGCCTAGAAGCGCTGTTGGTCCTGATAACGTGCCTCCATATATCATTAAAGCCGGAAAAGAATTCGTAGTCCATCCTATCCATCACATATTCACACTCATTTTAACTACTAGTAAATATCCAAGTCAGTTGAACATATCACGTGTCCAAAGTCCAGAGATTCCTCTAAAGCCGAAAACTACCGTCCTATTGCTATTCTGTCCTGTTTATCAAAAATCTTAGAATCAATCTTGCATCAAAAAAATTCTCTTCAAATAAGCCCGTATCTAACCGACTGTCAGCATGGGTTTCGTGCGCGGCGGTCGGTTAACAGTAACTTACTATCCCTTACTGATTTAATATCCCGTTATTTAGACCAAGCTTCTCAAGTAGATGTTGTATATTTTGATTTTCAAAAGGCTTTCGACCGTGTCGATAATGATATTCTCCTGGATAAACTGAGCGCTATTGAATTCACTCCGAAACTCCTCCGATTAATTGCCGACTATCTCAGGGATCGGCAACAATTCGTTCGACATGGTTGCTATATTTCACCACCTTACCATACCCGTTCTGGATTAAGTCAAGGCTCTATCCTGAGACCATTGTTTTTTATTGTGATGATTAACGATCTTGAGACCGTCATTAATCATTCTCATCGTTTACTCTACGCAGAGGATGTTAAACTGGTACGTCGTGTAAATAGTTTTGCCGATCATGTCCCATTACAAGCAGACATAGATGCAGTGCTCAATTGGAGTAAAAATATCAAATTACTTAGAGCAGACACTCATGGACATGTGCATACTTTCAATCCTCAACTACGGTGCACAAACTTGGTCTTTAAATGTTTTTTAAATATATATAAGTATTTAGCGTCTACTACCCATAAAAGAATCATTGCTTAGTTAGGGATTAGTTTGGTCTTTTCAGAAGAAGAAAATAAGGTCGGGCAAGCGTTGGGTGTCGAATACTCCGGCGCACGTATTTTTCTCAAAATGTTTGTGACACTAGTGTAATTCATTTAGCGAGCTGATGGAAATGCTGTAGAAATCACATTCAACCAGATTGTAGCCTTTTGTTAGACTAACTGGCTTTTTGTGGAGGTAAATTTTAACGTCCCTCCGTTCACTAGCGCAAATAGGTACGCAACACTTCTCTAGTTCTCTCTCGACACGAAAACTGCAATGGCCGCCGTTGGGGTCAAACTCAGAGTAAGGATTTCTATAGAGATCCTATACGAGTTTCACCAAGAGGGACAGAAAAGCTCTTATGTAGCTAAATTGAGAACGTATCTTAACCATCGGCGGGTTACCATAAGCAGCCTCTTTAATTTGGGCGGGTAATCGTTTATTTGCCTCAAACTATTTGACATGACGTTTAGATTCTTAGATTTAGATATTTCAATGTCTTGAGGCAAATAAAGAAAAGCGGAACTATGACAAGGACAACAAATAATATTTATTCATTTATTTATTTATTTAAAAATAAAGTTTAACAGCATTACAGCATACTGCCAAGGCGCTGATAAACTTAAAACAAAAATCTAATCTAATATCTAAATCTAAGAATCTAAGGAAACAATAGAAAATAATAACTAAGAAATACTTTCACAAAATTGCTTAAAGAAAGTTTGCTCCACTTGTAGGCAAACAGATCGCAATCTGCCCGGCTAGTATAATAGCTTATACCGTCACGTTATATGGCCAAAATTTACTGAAACGTCACATAAAACGTTACGGTATAAGCTATCATACTAGCCGGGCTGGTGCATATAAGGTTACTTTGTTAAGTAGCCCTTGCGCGTTGACAATTGGTGCGTGCTCATGCGCCACCGTGCGAGCCGCCTCCTTCGCCAAGGCTGCGGCCGCGAAGGTACTTGTCAGGAACAAACAGACAACATGTTCTAGAGACCAAGTTGGAGCAATCTGACTCTCCTCTCAAGAGCCGACAAACAGTTGCCAAAAGTTATATATTGCGCCGGACCTCTAGGGAATTGAAACCTAACATTCCAAGTAAGTATTTGGTAGGATAAAGAAAGTGATAGAAACCGTAGACTTTTTTATACAAAAAGCGGAGAAAAGCTTTTTGTACTTTCTGTAAAAGAAGAGTATATGATTTCTCATGTGGATTCCAAATTATTGAGGCTGATTCAATTTTACTTCTTACTAATGCTGTGTATAATTTAATTGGATATGTTCGTTAAGAGTCAGTTTTTGTCATCAAATATGACGCCAAGGTCTTTATATAGTTCACGCGGGCGATTGGACTGTTGTCTAATAAATAGGTATTGTGTAGAGGTGAGCGAGCGCGGGAAAAAGTCATAGTATAGCATTTTGATGAATTGAAAAGTGTGTGTCTGCTTAAGAAATAACATAGACTTAAGTATAGTAAATAAGGTACTTAGTATAGTTTATAGAAACAATGGAGCGAGAACGCTGCAGAAATATTCACCATACCTAAGAAGCGGCAATATGATCACACATATTCACAGGTCCAACTTACATTTTCCATTAGTTTATTAATTTAGTTTCAAATGAGATATATTATCATTTGCAGCCCACTACGCGGACTGAAAATCAGTGAGCGACACACTTTCAAACATTGTGGAGCTGTTGGAGTTCCTTGATGAAATGTTCGACAGCATCAACGGTGCCAGTACATGCACATTGCAGTGCATGTACAGTCAGCTGCAGAGAAACGTGATCCCCCCCCCCCCCCTGCATAGAAGTTTGTATTTGGACGCTCAGAGACCATATACATCTCTGAGATATTAAATTAATTTTATGTACTTTTTGTTTATTCGGACAGATCGTATTGAATACGATACGTACGTCCTTAATATTTGTAAATTTAGTTTCATTTAATTGTTAATCAGTATATTTTTTTAATCATTATTATTAAGTAAGATTGTCAGTTTTTTTTAATTGTATAAATTCACGCTTTGACTTGTAAAAGTGCTCTTGTGGCCTATTTGCAGAATAAATATTTGATTTTGATTTATTTGATTTTGTATGCAGGAGGGGTCAGGTTTCTCTGCAGCTGACTGTACATTGTATAAAAAATAATTTGATTTTATCACAAAGTGATCCTCACAGAGATGCAGCCAAGCAATATTTCGTAAAAATAGCTGTTATGTTGTATATATTCAACTGGTGTAACATACTAAATAAAATATAAAAAGGTACAGAAGTATGTCCATTAAATAATATGCACTTTCCCGTTATGATTCTTGTAATATATAAGAAAAAAAATAAACCACTTCATAAATACATTATTGTTTTATTTCAGAACCTATTTCAATTTACTTCAAATGTGATCGTGCATGGGAAGGCCATCATCTCAGTACAATCTATAACCTAAAAACGTAAGTGTACTGAGATGACAGCCTTCACCAGCACGATCACATTTGATATTGGCTATGTGCGAAGTAGGTGGTGGGGGTAAACTAAGCGATCGCAGTGCACACCATGGCAGAAATGTGCAATTTCCGGGGACTTATATGTCAAATTTACTTCGACGTTTCCTATTGGTTTCCTACGATTCGTTTCGTTTGTATTTATTTATTTATTTTCTTATTTATTTCAGTCAATATTCCAGTAAGGGGTCTTTCTCGCTTACTAAAATAAATAAAATATTCATGTGTCTTTATTTGACATCTCTGAGTTTGACATTGCCCCGGGACCCGGGGCGTTTGACGTTTCTGACGTGCACATAGCCAATAGTTAATGAACATTTACTATAAATGTTCTATTCGAATGTTCCCGCGCTTCTGAAGCGAAATTATTTAAATTTCCCGCTATTCTGCCCCGTCACATGGCTCTTGAGCTTAGTGGCATGGTTGCCTTGAAATAAAAAAAAAAATGTTACACAAAAAGTTGCACATAATTATTGGCTATGTGCACGTCTGAAACGTCAAACGTCAAAGGTCCCGAGACAATGTCAAAATTTAGAGATGTCAAATAATGACACATGAATATTTTATTTACTTTAGTAAACGAGAAAGACCCCGTATTGGAAATTTTACTGAAATAAATAAGAGAATAAATAAATACATACAAACGAAACGAATCGTAGGAAACCGTTAAGAAACCAATAGAAAACGTGAAAGTAAATTTGACAGTGGTCCCCGGTAAGTACACATTTCTGCCATGGTGTGCGCTACGATCGCCTAGCTTACCCCCACCACCTACTTCGCACATAGCCAATACTACGAGTTGGGCGTTAAGTAGTTGTCCGTTGTCTCATTAAATCTTTATGTGGTGTGGTGTTTTACTTTTCGTTTAATAATTTCAGGAGTAGCAACTTTTGCCTTGGAACCAGCGTTTTATTAGTCCTTTCTTTTTCTTACTTATAAATCGACATGACACTGGCTAATCAACCGTAATAGCCATTAAAAAAAAGTGGCTTTGGCTTCACTAGATTTAGCGTACAACCAAAAGGGGCGGACTTATGATATTCTGACTAAATTCAAATGTGTCAGAAGACTGATACATCCTTTAGCACGGTTGTGACATCCCATCGGTAGTAGTGTTATATGTCGTGACAGCAATGGCAATGCCATTATGGCATGCATTGAATGCATTCATCACATCAATGATGACGGTGACGGTGACAAATATAAAAACTCGGTGAAAAGCTTAAAACTCCAATCGATAAAACTATTAATTTTTAGGGTTCCGTGGACAAATGGTGAAAACGACCACGGGCCACCCCTCTAACACAAGGAGCATACATGCATGCGCAAGGGCGACAAAGAGGCATATATATTCGAATAACTCTCGTTATCTCCGTCCCTTTCAGTGATTTGCTAAGTTTTCTCTATTATTTATTTTTCTCTTTTTTTTTTAAGTCTAGCGCATGGTGTGGTGTACGAAATAAATCGAACTTGGAAGTCAACAAGTTGTTGGAAATAACGTAGCTAATAGTAATTCCATAACTTCATAAGCAAGAAATTCGACCCACGTCTTCAATAATAAAATGTCGACAAACAAAGTGGACATAGGCATATTAGAGGAAAAGAGCAGCTGGCTTCTACATCCTAGGTTTTTCCCGAGTAAAATCGGAGGGAAACCTGCCTGGTTGGATCTTGAAAATATTCCTCATCCCAAAGATTTAACCTGCAAGAAATGTGATGATCCACTTGTGATGATCTGTCAAGTAAGTAAAATACTGTAATGATATATTAGTGGTATTTAAAGTATTTGTCTAAAAATTTGCGTTATTTGAATTACCAATTTTCTATATTTTTTAAGGTCTATGCTCCATATGAAGAATCTGATGACGGTTTCCATCGTACTATTTTCGTATTTATTTGCAAAAATGGATCCTGCTGTCAAATCAATTCTGCAGAAAACTTGGTAGCTTTACGCAGCCAATTACCAAGAAAAAATAACTTTTATTCTTTTGAACCTTACAAAGTGGATGAAAATGCGGTAAGTTATGTGTAAACTTGGTACTCTAAGTAAATTAAAAAAGTGGGCTCTGGCAGAACTATATTTTAAGGGGAGACACGACTTTTAATCAAAATATTAGTATCACACACAAACAAGCTTTCAGTATTAAGACATCAACGGGAAAAATGATGACAGAACAGAATAAATATTTCAAAAAAACATATTTGACTACACAGTCCATTGCGAGGCTTAAATTTAGAGACATTTATAATAGCTAGTTTGCCACAATATAACCCTTCTTCAGATATACATACCACATACCTATTCTCTCTCATCTATGGTCAACTTGTTTATAGCAAACAATAGTACATTACTGCAGAGATCAGTAAGTAAGCTGTCCTGGCTGAGTATGTAAGTAGCCATAGTAGGACGGCTATAATTTGTGGCCAGGGAAACTAATTATGGTCAAAGCATGTATAGTGCTTTTCTCAAAAATGCAAGGAAATAAACGAAACAGATAAAAAAAATTGCAATGTTTGTTTTATTTGCTGCTACTGATCATTATCGATATAAACATTAAAAACGAATTTACTTACTGGTTTATTGATGTACTTAATATTGTATGAAAATCCTTTACATGCCTCGCTCTAGGTGTGCCCCGGAATAGAGTGCTACTGGCCTATAATATAATTACGAATGTAACGGGAACATTTCCGAGCATGTTTGAGAAAATATTATTTTGCAGGTTTTCCCCATGGATAAATGGCCCAAACTCTGTGAGCTATGTGGACTTAAAGCACCTTCACATTGCTCAAAATGCAAGAAGACTTATTATTGCAGTCGCAAACACCAAGTACTTGACTGGCAGAGAGGTCATAAAGAACTTTGTCCCACTGTGCAGGTAAATAAATTCAGTGGTCATGGTCAACAAAGCTTATTCTCACAGGAGATATTTTGTAAGTGTAGTGGGTCATGAAATTGTTTTGAATTTAATCTGACTGATATATGACAATAACTACAAACCACACAAGGTTCTATTGAATATCATTCATCATGATGGTAAGGAAAACTTGAAGTATCTTTAGATTTAATTTATATACATGTGTTGAGTGTTAAGATCAATTAGTGGTATGTTTTAGTTTTTTTTGTAATAATAAAATGTTGCAAAAGATATACATTTCATTTGAAAGTTTGATGTGATCCAATAAACATATCTTCTTACTCATTAATAAAAATATTTCATTATGAAATGACTTAATGATGGTCTGTTTAGCCTAGTTTGTAGTGACACTGCCCCTGAAGCTAGAGGTACCGGGTTCGAATCCCAGCCAGGGTAGTATTTGTGAATTTAGCATGGA
Organism: Notocelia uddmanniana; assembly: GCA_905163555.1. Lineage (NCBI taxonomy): Eukaryota > Metazoa > Arthropoda > Insecta > Lepidoptera > Tortricidae > Notocelia > Notocelia uddmanniana. The sequence goes on along the minus strand of LR991058.1, from coordinate 24,889,488 downwards.
TATTTGTTTCTGGGTCTTGAATGTTTTCTATGTATTTAAGTACTAGCTCTTGCCTGCGACTTCGTCCTCTTTGCTCCTATTGGTCGCAGCGTTGTATGTTTTATAGCCTAAAGCCTTCCTCGATAAATGGACTATCTAACACAAAAAGAATTTTCCAATTCGAACCAGTAGTTCCTGAGATTTGCGCGTTCAAACAAACAAACTCTTCACCTTTATAATATAAGTATATTGTCGTCTAGTACCTATAATACAAGCTATGCTTAGTTTGGGACTAGGTCGATTTGTGTAAGATTGTCCCCCAATATATATTTGTTTATTTATTTAATGCTATTCCAGACAGAAGAAGCTCCTGATAATTACTTCACTGTCACAGAGGCAGGAACATCACTTTTATACAAAGAATGGGAACTTATAGTGGATGAGGAAGATGATGAAACTCCAACAAAAGTAGATGAAAATAGAGAATTGACCAAACTAAGAGAAATGATAAATGAAAATAAAGCTGGCACATTGTCCAATGTAAGTGAAAGCGAGTTGGAAGAGTATACCGGACGAACTGTGCCTGATGACAAGGTGTTTAACAAGTTCAATAAGAGGGTGTCAAGGCATCCTGATCAAGTATTGAGGTATGATAGAGGAGGCTCCCCACTGTGGATTACAGGCAAAACAGATAACAGTGTGACACAGATAGAAAATTGTGAATACTGTAATGGAGAGAGACAGTTTGAATTTCAGGTTAGTAAACTTAATTATAATATCTGTCTGCTTTTTGAAAGTAAATTATTAAGTTAATTTAGAAAATGCCAGAATCCTAAACTTTTTCCAGGCCTCAGCAACCTAGTAGAGTAAAATAAAATATTTTATATACAAAATAGTTACTATTTGTATTTAAAGTATGGGTCAATTAATGTGGTATTATTATTAACTTTCAGATAATGCCACAGTTACTGAACTTCATCAATGTTGGAATAGACATCAACAGTGTGGACTGGGGAGTCCTGGTGGTGTACACTTGCAAGGCAAGCTGCAATCAGGGTCCTGCCTATAAGAAGGAGTTTATCATAAAACAAGATATTACTAGTTAAACTATTGTAACTTTAATTAAGTAATATATAATTATATACATCCAAATCAGTCATTTTTTCTTTCCATATTCATCTGCTAAATATGTCATCAAATCATTAAGTCCACTGAACTCTGTTCTGGATTGTGGTGGGTTGTTTTTTGGTAACACTGGCAGCATGTTTCCCATCTTTATTCTGAAATCTTTGAGCTGCAACAAAATCACAAGTTTCCATATCACTCTTATAATATTGAATAATAGTAGTTACTGTCATCAATTTGATATCTTGTTTATACGAGGGCCCTTACGGATGCACTTCGACCCAATGAGATCTTTTGTGCAAATATCAATTTGATATACTAATTAGACTTTTTAATACATAAGGGATTAATTACATAAAACATGTGGAACAATTAAAAATTAACTTAAATAAGACTACTACACTAACCAGTTAAGTTACTATAAATAATAATAATTTGAGAATAAAATGGATCCCTCCCAAGTGTTCCCATAAACCTAGCTGTTTCCCCTTTGGATTGCTATGCCTATCCTCTGAGTAGAAAACAAGCCAGCCCTATGGTTCCTGGTGTCCATGCATGAGTTGGCCCAGTTTCCAGGGCACTAGGATCATAAAGTTAGGCCTCTTATAGTTATTGTGCACCAAACCGGGTGGTTCGAGCATGGCTGGCATGCTGGAGCTGACAAAGACCCAATGGATAATATAATTGAGATTTAAGTTGTTCAATATATTACAAAAAAGTGTCTCACATCTTTAGCACCAGAAAGTTTCCAAATCCCATAGCATAAAAAAGAAGTGCCAGCGACTGCATAGACTGTACCCCAACCCAAGGCCCGCAGTGCAAGGATAGCGCCTGCATCAGCTAATTCTGCACTGCCATGTACACCTGTAATGCAAATTTTTATTACTTTGTTGGAAATTGACATGCAATGAGGTGTAATTGTTGTACTTAGGATATTACCTTTATTAAAATATTTGGGATCAGCTTTTTTTGCTGCGGCTAATGTGGTACCAAATCCTACGACCGCAGAAACACCCGCAACTGTCGCTAAAAATGCACCCGCTGTAACAACAAACATGATTTCCTCTAGAAAGAAGTGGTACAAATCTCTTTTACTGAAAACAAGGAAAGCCCAAGTGTTCAATCTACATAAGATGTTCCAATGGCTATGATCATATCTTAGACTGGTGGAAGCATTGTCACTGATTGGTTTAATCTGGTGCAGAATGTAGTAGGTAACCTCACAATTTAAAGACTATTGTTTACATAACTTTTATTCGTTGAAGCCGCTCCTCTTTTTCCATGTTAATAACGTAATTGAACCTTTTCACTTTAGAGACACGTAATCTAAGTCATGTTTAACACAATATAAGTAATTCTAACGCGATATGAAAGTAATATTTAATGTGGACATGAAACATCGGACATCGACATTGACAATTCATTCCATTACAATTTTCATTTCCAAACCAACCAAATGTCAAAATGGAATAGACACTGCACTGGGGACACTGAGTAGTGATGTACGAACTAGTACGAGCAAAATCTACTCGATTATTCATGAACGCGCAAAGGATGTCGAAACGGATCGATACAACGACCTAAAATCAATTCTAATTTGTAATGCCGAACCACACAATGGACCATGATGGGTCATCGTACAGTCACCGGCAATAGTATCTTCCTACACGAAGGCCGCAAAAATATGTGACACGCTCTTATTTGTAGCGTCATAAGAGCGTGTCACATATTTTTGCGGCCTTCGTGTAGGAAGATACTATTGCCGGTGACTGTACAGGACGCAGTTACGAGGCCGAGCCACACTGCTTCGTTGCGTTGCGTCGTCGCAACGGATTTAATTTGGCATGTGAGGCATGTCATACATTGATAGAACTAGATTCACAATCAGCCCACAAAAATGTCCCCCGTGAAAGTACCGCCCGCACGACTCGGGCGGTACTTTCCTGTTTAGTCGTGTTTGGACCGCGGACAGTGACAGTTGTCCAACAATGACGAAATCTGCTGTGAAAAACTGCTTTAATAGCTACAAAAAAACAAGGGAAAAGACGGAATATACTTCTTTAGGTTAGTTATTTTGATAACGTTACAAAATTTATGTAAAATCCTGGTAAATTCATGGTTTTGAGTAAATAATTTTGTTAGTTCTAATGAAAGATTATCAAGAAACAAAATGTAAGGAGTCGCTATTAGGTCAATATTTTTTAAAAATAAATTTATAAGAAATAAATTTGTGTTTTTTATGTTTTAATTCAAGATTTCCACAACATCCTCAGCGACGTTCAGAATGGACCGCTATTTTAGCGTAAAATAAACGTGACACACTATAAACCAAGCCACACGAGTGTTGTGTGTTCGTCCTATTTCCCTATTTCCGACATATACAGGACCAATAAGGGCTTAAATCGACTACCTACAACTGCTAAACCTGTCTTGAACGTAAGTCCGTTCGTTCCCGACTCAAACTACATTATTCAAATTCTGTTTTAACATATAATTTTAGCGTAAAAAATCATGCAGAGGAAAACATTTTCATATAGTTATATGAATTGATGTAATAAAAATCAATTTAACGTTAATATATTTAAATAATTTATTTTTCAAGTTCATAGTCGGTATCTTTGTTTTATAGATGTCAGAGATAGATGACGATGACTTGCAAAGCAAAAGTTGTAAAACTACAAATGCTGCTCCATTGGCAGAAGTCAGTACTTTTGAAATAACTACCTATAGTCTTGCTCAAGAGTTTCATGAAGGTAAACATCTTAATGTCTAACACAGAAAAAGAACAATCACAGAATGTGTGTAAATGTTGTGACGGAATGTTTCATTCATATGTTCAAAAAATTATTAATATAAAAATAATTTAAATAACCAAAGCGACTCCATTAGGTACTTTCACTGTTCACTTTTGACTTTTATAAAGTAAACATTGGTAGCCAGTATACGACAGTGGCATTTTACTAAAAAGTTTTTATCATGTTGGTTCTTATGTTTGCAAATTTGACACTTGACGCTAATGTCTGTAAGTTCTTTTTTGTATGAAGTTTTTATCTCGACTCGGACTATAAAGAAGCGTTATTATCAGCTATTGGAATGTAAATGTCAGTGTCATCTTTCGCCACATTTTTAGTTATTTATGTTCGGCATTGTGTGTCTATTTCTATATCTAAAACATATGTAAAACGTCGTATCAACTGTGGTAGCAATGTCGCAACGTCGACGCCAATGCGATGCAACGCAGCAGTGTGGCCCGGCTCTTAATTGGAGGAAGACATCGTACAAGATGCAGTTATGCGGTGAAGTGAGATGAAAATATGTAATTCTCCATTTAACGCATAACTGCGTCCGGTACGGTAGGCCATCATGGCCCATTGTGTGGTAGGGATTAACTTTTTTTGTGGTAGTAGGGCATAAAGAAGCCCAGGCGGCCTACTACGAAGTTCGAACTTCGTATGGCGCCGTCCCTTTCACTCTCCTGTCATACACAATATGAGTGAAAGGGACGGCACCGTACGAAGTTCGGATTTCGAATTTCGGAGTAGACCCCCTGAGGCGCTACTGCGAACCGAAAACGAAGTAACACCCTCTCTGTCGCTCGAATGCGCAAGTGCGACAGAGAGGCAATGTTTCGTTTTCGCGGTAGTGCCTGTGTACGTCCCAGCTGCAAGTTCTTTTCATGTATTTAAGGGTCAAGCTGCCAAATCCACCGATGGGAGCCCCAGCTGACGTCCACGGGGCTTCATAATACACGTGCGAGTGGAACTTACTTGGTCATGGAAATCTGTTGCTGGCCCGAGGTGTATCATAGAAATCGCGCGTTCAACGAAAAATGAATACACGTGATATCTCACTTGGCCCACCCCTCCCCTCTTGTGATTTTTGGTGATTATTTCTAGACCCCCTACCCCCTTTGGAGCCTCACGTGATTACTATTACTTACGATCCCCAATCTGCTAGAGGGTCACTGTGTGGACACTGAGAAAGTCACTTCTTCAATGCGCTGTAATACGGGGTACCTTGCACGCCATGATAGTTATGTTTCCATGTACTGTATACAAGTTCTACAGGGTCAACCTGTAAAAATAAAACCCCAGGATAACTTAACTTCCAGGTTTATATTTTATGGACACTAATATAATTACACAAATTATTTTAAAATCTTTACATTATAAAATACAGTAAATTTAATACATGTTAATTATTAACTAATATTTACAAAGTCCATGTAACAACTTTACAGTTCATTAAATTAATAATAATTTAATAGATATGGTATGGACAGGCAACAATTAGCATTCATTCCGTTTGAATTTCTTGCTGGTTTCGTTGACCACATCCTCCAGTTTGTTTATCCGTCGAGTCTTCAGGAATGAATTGCTGTCACTCTCACTCACAGCCTGTCTAAAGTGCACACTGGATACATTTTGATTATTTACACCGTGTTTTTTATCACCCATACTTTTATTATTCTTATTAACTAGTAACGTATTTTGAATGTCTTTAACTAATTCACTACTAGTATGGAGCTTGATAGGAATCAGAATTTGATTTTCACTGTCAACCTTCTTTATAAACCCTGGTTTGATCTGCAGTCTATTTTCGGCGTCGCCAGTAATTCTTATAGTCTTTCGAAGCAACGCGTCGGCAGCGTCTGAGAAATTTTGTTTTAATATAATGTCGCCACTAGATATTTGTTTGACGAAAGTGAGCGTTGTTCCTCCCTCCGCATCCTTTCCATCTGTCTTGATGACTTTGCTTGTACTAGAATTTGCTTTATCCCCATCAGATTCATCTTGATTTTCTTCAGTTTCGATTAATTTACCTGTAATATAATGATACTCAGTAAACAACACTCCAAAGACAGACATTTAGTGAGCTGTATCGGATTTAACTTATATGCAAGGATACTGTATTCCTAGAAAGTTATAAATATTTAATGACATTTCTTGGATTTTTTTCATCCTATAAATACTAAAACCCTTTCATCTATGGAAATGGGTCGTAATGTAGGCTGATAATATGACTATAATGTTTAAAATTTACATAACGTATAACTTTAAGATTATATGAAACAATACACAGACAAAATATCGGAAATGTATCAGTTATGTCGGATTTGTCGATCACTTACGTACTCGCTACTAGGGACGAAAACTTCCGACATTACCATGATCAAATGATCATCAGATTTAACTGACAGTCCAGTATTAGTTAACATTAAACTAAAATTGTATTGTTACTTTATTCAAAATAATGGTACAAACGTAAGTACTGGTGATTATCTTTGTAAGTAGTCTTCAGTAAATTATAGCAAATGTACATAGCCATACAAAAGTGAACAGAACAAGTGATAAACCTATAGCGACACACGTGGTATATTCCCATTTCCGTCCTTGTCTAATGTTTAGCAGATAGAAAAGGACGGCAATACAACAATTTCTTGATAGCGTCGGTGTAGGGTACGGTTATAGATAAGAAATCGGCTAGCTTTTATAGTGATGTTTTTTTTTCTTTTTTGTTTTATTAAAAATATGATTGCTCTTGCTGAAGTTCATGATTTATTCGTTGCTGTACTTTACATGCATACGGGTGTCAAATGTTCTGTTTTTACGTATCTACTTGGCAATTCAACAACGGTTAATGATTTGCTTTGTGAATTGGATTTTGTTATTAGTATTATTACTTATCTAGTAGGTTGAAAAAAAGGAGAGAATCACTATTCTGGCAATTATGATAGAATTTTTAGGTTTCAGTAAAATCATTTGATTTCAAGTAAAGCAAATAAGTTCATTCTGGTGTTATTACATCGAACGACTTGTGCTGTGGATTCCTGAACTTTGTTATTACACGTGACTAATACTGGATTACATTTTTGGTTAATTAAAGGTAAGTTATACCCGTCTTATTTTATATAACTACTATATTGGTTTAATGCCTAACCCGTGACGCGTCCGTCCTCCCTAAGTAAAACTTGCCCGACGCGCCGAGTGTCCAATGTTTGTCATAAGTTCCTAATAATATGAGTGACAGTCTCCAGTACCCTACAGAGTTAACAGACTTTGATGTGATATATCATGTAACCATGCTTGTTTTAAAAGTGCATTGTATTTACCGTTTAACGTTGGGAATGCTATATCAGGCAAAGTTAAATGCGAATCTGGGTTGTATCGGTTCATAAGCGCCTTCAGTAATAGTGATATTTCTTCCCGTTTCCGCGTCACTTCAATTTCGTCAAACCAATTCGCCAGTTGTTTAATAGGCAGTGCGTAGTCTTTTACAGGATCCTGAAACAAATAAAACAATTTATTGAAATGATATTAAAATTGTGAAAAAATATATAAATAATCACATACATCTATTATATACTCATTCAATTTTAGGGCAGATAAATGTCTTGAATGGGAAGCTAGGTATTATTGAGATTAATGTGTAGTGTGCGAATTAGCCACCGAATGGATCCCCCCAGGATGGCTACCGAGGCAGAGACAGACCGAAAAGTAGATGGAGGATGGTGGGACGACTTTCGATGCATTTTATACGGTTTGGCGGGAACTAACACAGGACAGAGTCGAGTGGCGGAAAAGACGGGAGGTCTTTGCCCAGCAGTGGGACACAGTAAAGGCTATTTAAAAGAAAATCTTACCTTGAAAAACTGTTCAACATATTGCAGTAAATACAGCCCGCAGTCAGTAAAATTGTTTTGCTGCGGGATTTTCGGACAGCTACCTTTTATATTGTCTTTATTAAACACTTTCGCTGACGAAATCTGTAATGTAAATAAAAAGAAAATTAATGAATGATGAATTATTGCAGTAAGTGTGAAATATATAAAAATGTATTGATAAGAGGTCTTATTTTACGGGCACGCGTGGCGTTACGCGACGGGCTTCAAGCACATGGCGATATCCAAAAGGTTGTCCAAATAATATAAGAGGCCCAAAAATACTTACCTTTGCTTGATATTCACAAGTGAGGTAGTCCCGTAAAGTAGCTACTACTCTAGACCGGGACGCTCCCGCAAGTGAATCGAAAATCAGGATGCAGGGCCTGCAAAACAAAGAAATATGTTTTATTGTGTATAAGAAATCTATTACAATACAAGGATTATCTTAACTAAATGTGGAGGCCAGTAAATACAACGTGGCAACACCACTATTTTTTATTAAATCTTTAGAATAATAATAATGTACACAAAAAAAACTAGTCTACGATTATGCATTGGATATAAGTACAAATAAGGTGTATGTACAGTAGAGGAAATTTAAACACATATATGTATAGGTAAAAAAAACTTCACAACTACATACAGGTAAATTACTTTCGAACGTTTTTGCATCTGTAGTAGTATTTGTATATATACAGGGACACACGTACACGTTGACGCATACAGACATATGTCAACGCGTGTGTGTGGCTGGCTACAAGCCGGCTACGGAGGTCACAACTACAAATGCAAAATGTCTCGAAAGTAATTTTCTGTACAACAGGTACTTTTCTTAAGTTTTTTACCTCTATACCTTTTTTAACCCTCATTGTCATTGGGACAAGAGCACAAAAGGTACGTGTTTTAATTTACTTGACTGTCTGCCACCTTGTCACTCACTCCTAATATGTCACTTACTGTTTGATGGGTTCCGTTTTGCTCGGTGCCTGTGCCTCTGCCTTTTTCTCCGCAGCTGCGGCAGCAGCAGCCTCTGCTTCCTCTTCATCAGAATCGCATTGCATATCTAAGTCACTCTCCTGTAATAAAAATAGTTTTTACGTAAGGTGGAGTCTTGTAATTGCAACTAACTTAAATAGCTCCCTCTAAGATCATTTTATTGAACAACGAACACGCGTGATATAGTTTTTCTGCTAAAAGCAACAATATGATAATTTTTCCAGAGAAATTTTTTCATATTGTTCAATAAATGATCTTAGAAAGTGATATTTAATTTAGTTGCAACCTTTAATTCGTAAGTATCGATATGTATCTGTTAGGGAGGCTTCACAATTGTATCTTAGTTATAAGTCTATTTTGAATGATTAAGCTGTTGGTCGTTGGTTGTGTAATAAAATAAAAAGTAATAATTTTTTGGCAGTGCAAGTATAACTTTCTATTGCGGCGCGCTTGACTAGCACACCTTGCTATACAAATGTAAGGCACATTTGTTTCTTGTATAAAACTTGTATGGAATAGTACTAGAAAGAAATTAGTAGTAAAAGAAAAAAACAGAGTATACCAAGTCGCGTCGCATGCGACTCAGAGGCTTGTCTCACTCGCGCTGTGCAATTTATAGAGGGTAGATCTTTTGGGCTCGTCTCGCGGCATCAGCTGTGTCAGCCCTACCCACAATATGAGAAAGTAAAGTCAGTTACTGTCAAGATGTCCACTCAATTGCACCACGTCCGTAGGGAGTTCTCACCTTACCCTATATGTGACCCCTGGGTGGTGCTAAAAGTGCAACAAACTGGCAACCGTACTTGTCTTCTCAAAGATCTCATGGTTCGAAAATAAATTCCATACGATTATCTATACTAATATCAGAAAGCTTCAAAGGGTGTTGATGACAGTACCTCCGCTTCAGCCTCATCCCGCTCGCTGAGATTGTCCGAGTCGCAACTTAATGTAAGCTGCTCCTGTTTCGTCAGCGGCGTTATTGTAGTATTCCCTATTTGCATAGACGACCTTCGTTCTGAAAAACAACCAACAATTCAGATTGAAGCGTTTGCCTTTTGGACGCCAACGATGGATATATCCGTCACGCGGTGCAATGCGATATTCTATAGAGTTCAACTTAGCGTTTGACATTCCGATGTCATGGAGTGTGAGCAAAAGCTTTCGTATTTGACACAGGGCTCCGTACCAGTTAATCTCAAAATCCCGAAGTAGCCAAATAATGTGAATTAGTTTACACTCTTTCTGTAGGACTCAATAATGTTTTTAGGTTATTATTTCGTATTATTAGATTGCCTGATTAAGCATGAAGTAGAAAACGAAAGAACGAAAAACAAAACAGGTTTTTTGTATGGAGAGAAATTTCCAAGCCCCTATTTGACTGAGTGTTAAGTTAAAAAGGACAGAATAAAAGGAGTGAAGATAATGTTAAATTGAATGGCATCAATTAATAATTTTACACAAAAACATCATTGTGTGATAGATATTATATTACTACTTATCATTAAAAAAAACACTGGGTGTTATCATATTTTTTTCTTTTCAGTCATAAATAAATAAATATTAGGGGACATTTTTTACACAAATCGAACTAGTCCCACAGTAAGCTCAATAAGGCTTGTGTTATGGGTACTGGACGACGATATATTTAATAGATATATACTTAAATACATAGAAAACGTCCTAGTCTCAGGAGCAAATGTCTCTGCTCACCACAGAAACAAATGCTCTTACCGGGAATCGAACCCGGGACCTCTAGCTTCGGAGGCAAAGACACTACCAACTAGGCTAAACAGGCAAAGTAATATTTTTTTTATATAATAATAATAAAATACCACATACTATTAATACTAAAATTAATTTACCTCTTTTTTTAATTTCCTGTGGTGTAACAGTTCGATTGTCAATCATGCTTCGACAACCCTCTACGGTGGGCCAACAGATTATAGCGACGAACCAATGACAATTCTCGTTAATAGGAACAACAATGAAGTCTTTTTCAAATATATTTACATTCTTTGTCCACGTTTTGACCCTTGCATGTCTCTTCTGCGCCGGCGTTAAAGCACTGTCCCATTCGTGGGGATTCGAACTTTTATTCACTTTACTCGGTTTTGTGGTTAGTCTCTTGTAGAAGAAAGTACTAAATATATGAGTCTTTTCTCTCTGACTGTGGGTAAGGACATCATGAACTAAATATTTTAAATAAAAATCTATAATAACATCATTCAAGAATTGGTCTTGGGCTAGGCACATATAGTCTTCAGTATTGATAGGAATACCACCTTTTCCTGGCGGATAAATTAATATTTGTCTTATTTCTGTAGGGCCAGAGCTGAAAAATAAAATACAATCACATATTAGTAGCAGAAGCGCATAGTTTGCATTACTACATCATGTCAACTAATTCAGTCATCCCATTTTTCATGGATGTTTTTTTAAATAAATTACCTCTTAGCTCCACTTGCACTGGAAGCACTTGACGACCTAGTCACCATCTTTGTAACACTGTTGCCTTCTTTTGTGCATGTTCTGACCAGAATCTCGTTAGCCTCTCGAGCATTAAGCTCATCCATCGTTTTACCAAACAGTATTTTAAATGCCATCTTCGCCTCGTCTGATATACAGTCTGGCAACAGTGTTATTCTTTTGTGTGGATCAACCTTTGACATTGGGTTATAATATGGACCTGTAGGGCAATATCAGTTATTATTTGATGTCCTGGGTCTCATATACAGTAATTTAAGTAATATTAAATAAAAGTCAAATGCAGGAAAAAATAATAACTTGTAATCATGATGTCAAATGAGTTCTTTTCAAAATGACAAGAATCAATGGCAAAAAATTATGCAATATGAATAATTTTAAGATAAAAACTTAATATTAAGATATGAATTACTCGTATTGAACATACCTTGTTCATCCACCATGTCCAGAGCTTTTCTTATATGAATCCCACACTTGTTCATTGCATACAAAAATATAACGGGCACCCCTTTGGAGAAATGTGCTAATATTCTGACCACCTCTTTCAGTTGTATTTGAAGCGCCACATCTCGGGTTTCATCTTTCACTGATGGCGCTACTATCTTGATTCCTTTCGAGGAGATGGTGACCTACAGGCGACGGGAGATTTCACTATTACATGACGTGTAAGCTGATAGCACACACAGCAGTTAGCTGACACACTGATTGAGCATTTGACGGTTCATGCAGTCTCAGCGAAGCTGGTCGCTCAGTCTTTCCATGACTCAGCTGAGGCCCATGCACCCCTTGTATAAGTTCGCGATGGCTGCCTCGCGCGACAAACGCTCACGCAATGTGTAGCTGGCTTGGGATGGTAGCTTTTATCTCGTGATAATGACAAGATATAACATTAGGCTCTTCCTACTGTCAAAAGTGACGATTTCGTCTCCACATGAATACCAATGACCCAGATATGACAGGTGCATAGATATAGACAGAGCATAGTGCACCCCAACACTCAATTATTGATTGTAATAAATAGGATTAGTTGTTATCTACCTCGTGTGTTCATAAGTTTTGAGTCGGCTAAATACTCCATTTTTTGTTTATTATTTTGTTTTGTTTTATATACACCTATAAATATTTTGTTAATTTTACTTGACAATAGTTTCATTAATTAACATAAATAGGTATTATTTAAACTGCGTTCCAATATTTTATGTTAATGCCATTTATTGCGTGGGCTACGAGGGTAAAACTGAAAGTTTCGGGAATAGAAGAAAATATGCAGTATAAGTGAGTTTATTTATTTTTATTGTTTTTCAAAATATTCTCCTTTGTATTTCATGCACTTATGCATGCGTTCAAACCAGTCCATAAAGCACTTTTTGAACTCTGAAGTAGGGGTCGACAAAATGGCTATTTTATAGGCCTCCACTGCTTCTTCTGGCGTCTGAAACCGCTGACCACGCAGTTTGTCCTTGATTCTGGGGAATGTAAAAAAGTCGTTGGGACTTAAGTCAGGGCTATATGGAGGGTGGTCCAATATTTCGACTTTTTCACCGTCCAGGTACTCAGTTGTTGTCCGAGCGGTGTGTGGGCTGGCGTTGTCGTGGTGAAGGATGATGCGACGACTAGGGTTTGTTTTTCGGAGTTCAGCAAAGACGTTCGGCAAACAAATAGTGGTGTACCAATCAGCATTGACTGTTCTACGATCCTCAAGAGCCACAGTAGCTACGTGACCAGATTTAGAGATAAACGTAGCCACCATCTTCTTAGCCGTACTGCGAGAACGAACAACTTTTGTGGGTTTGAGCTCGTCTTCGAAGACCCATACTCGGGATTGGTTTTTAGTTTCAGGCTCATAAGCGTATATCCACGACTCGTCACCTGATACTATGCTAAAAACAGCATTTGAGCGTCCCTTGTTAAATCTTTTCAAAGTTTTGCGGCACCAATTGACACGGACTATTTTCTGCTCGTCAGACAATAGGTGAGGTATCCAACGGGAAAATAACTTTTTCACGCCTAATTCTTCTTTTAAAATAATTTGTATTTGACTCATTCCAATACCCAGGTGCTCTTGAATTTCCTGATATGTCACATGTCGGTCTTCATTTATCAGACGACGCACAACATCGACGTTTTCTTGCGTGACTGCCGATTTTGGTCGACCTTCACGCACTTCGTCGGTGAGGGATACACGGCCACGTTGAAATTCTGAATACCACCTGTATATTGTAGTCTTTGAAGGAGCTTCAATATTAAAAGCAGCAACCATCCGCTCTTCACATTGTTTTTGTGTTAGTCCACTTTTAAAGTCATAATAAATCATAGCTCTGAAATTTTCACGGCACAATTCCATTTTAAGCAGTGACTCGACGACTTCAATAAACAATTGAAACCGAACCATACTTTTTTTTTTCTAAGTGGCCAGTGTGTTGAGATAAGGAAACTTCAGAGATTATAAAAAGGTATAATACATGTTAAAAATAAATTAATAAGTATTCGATTCCCGCCACTTTCAGTGCAAGCCTCGTACAGCTAGATAATGACCCCGCGAGACACGACAATTTTCATCAGGGATTCTCTTGCTTCTCTTCCCGTCGCTCATTTGTGAGTAACTATTTTTGAGTAGTATTTACGGCAGGTTTTTAGCTGTAAATTGTGTGTTCATAAAAGGTAATTTTGTCCAAAAAGAATAATCAGGAGTATTTAGAGCCAGGCTCGAAGAAAGTTACGTATATTGACTGATAAAAGGCATTCATTTTTCTTTTAGGAGTTTTCACATGAAATTTAATTTTGTTACGCTGTTCTCTAAAACTTTGTCAAAAAAACAATTATTTTGACAGATAAACGTGTCAAACAAACTTTAACAAATGATTCCAATAGTCCATCTAGTAAATAGATAATTTTAAAGCATGATTTGAGCATCTAGTATTAAAAATTGAAGGAAAAGGCTACTTCGTACGTAATAATCGACCGTATCGTGAACCTCGCAGGGTGATAAGGTTGCAGTACGTACTGTGCAGTAGTTGGAACATCCTATCGACATTTTGATGTACAATTTGTCGTTCCGTTGCTTTAACTTTCTTTCTACCATAGACATTCGACTTGTCAGTGAAAAAGGCGTTTTTCGTTTCGTGCCGGCACTTCAGAGAGACCACCGCATTTAAAGGCTTCAATCAAAAATATTGAAAGCCAATTTAAATAAACTCTATTTACTTTTATCAGCTACAGTACAGTGATTTAATGAAAATAATAACCTTGCCCGAAATATTTTTTATATTTGTCTCAAAACTTATGAACAAACAAGGTATTAATTAGACAACCACGTTGGCTTAGTTGGTAGTGACCTGGCCTACGAAGCCGGAGGTCACGGGTTCGAATCCCGGTCAGGGCATTTATTATTTCATGAAGTTTAATTATGATAATTATTCCCAATCAAGACCTTACTAGAGTTTGTACAGTAATTTATCTGGACTTATCTTAAAATTAACAAACACTGGAGAAAAATTGCCATGATAAGCTAAATTTGTATGTTTTTCTGTGAAATTTTGAATTATTTTACTTCCACTTAGTCTTATTAGACAAGAAACAGAACAACAAAAATATGACGTCAAAAATAGAGTCAGCTGGACCAATGAATCCAGTCCACATTAGAAGGTTAAGATTTAAAATAATTCATACCTTTTCTTTTGGTGTGTATTTATATGACCCAATTCTGATGGTGCGGCAAGTGAGAAACGCAACCATATCTTGCATTGAGCTGTGGCTGAGTGCATCGCTGCTGCCATCTGTAATGAAATGTCAGTGAGCCTTATAATGATATATTTGACTTTTTTATGATGCCACCCAAACAAGTTGTTAGACGATCAAATGTATACAGGATATTTTATTATTATTATATCATTTTAGACAGGCAGCTCGCGCTGGTAAGTCTAAATCATAGTTCACTAAGCACTAATATAATTCACTGCTTTAGATAGTTTGTCAAGTCAATTTTTAAACTGATTAATACTGTTGGAGTTCACAACTTGGGGAGGGTAATTTGTTCCAAGTATAAACAATTCGGTTCGGAATAAAGTTTTTGCCGATATTTGTATTGTCATGTAGTTGACCTCTTGTGCGCGTGTTTAGATGTCGAGTGAAGAAGTCGGTCAGTTCTGGACAGTCATAGCCGTTTAGAATTTAAAAAGTTTTTATTGATTTCCGTTCCTGAAGGAACTGTGCTTGAAAGCACATAACCATGCATGCTTACACATAGAAACGACGTAGCCTATTTAGTTTTCAAAATTCTAGTTAATATTTCTATTTTTTTCCATTTTCATACAAAATAATTAATTACTAAAGTTAAAAGTAAAAAATATTTATTGCATGAAAATGGGTAACATAGGTGGTCAGTAATTTGTACAGTCGCCATTTCATAAAATATTCACTTAATACTATAAAAGCGCTTATTTGTTAACCACGAGAACAATTTCGTTTTAAATGGTTTCAATGGTAATATCTTCTATTCATACGGTAGGTGATTTATAAATAAAGATGATTTATGTTTTGGACACACTTTGTCTTGTCCATATTTACCTTGAAGTTTTAATCTGGGCTGCTTTTCTTTAAATAATTGGGCATTCGTTTTAACAAACTGGCAGACCTCATTTATGTATAGGCAGGGAAAAGTTAACAATTTTTTTTTCTTAAAGAGTGGTTGACATGAATCCATTTGTTTCAGTCCATATACTGATCTAAGGCAGCTCTTTTGCCTTCTGAATATTTTATCTTTACCTGAGCAGTTTCCTCAGATCACAATGCCATATCGGAGGTTAGACATTACATACAAGTGATAAGCGAGTGGGGCTGTCTTTTCTGAACACCTCTTTGAGCCTTCACAGTGGATAAATAAATTTGCTAAGCTTATTAAGTACACATTCAGAGTGGGAGTGCCAATTTGTGTGACAGTCAAGTGTAATTCCTAAGAATTTTATTGTTTTCAATGTTATATTATCAAGGGTGAATGCAAAACGGCTTCAACAGTCTATGTGGAGTTAAGTAAAAGTTAATGTAAAGTATGACTATTATATATTCGGAATTCCAATGACGCACACGTCAACATTGTTAGATTCTTAAGGATCTTTTAAACTATACCTAGGGCTGTTAACTAACGAAAATGAATTATTGAATATCTAGAAAATGGTATGAATTGAGATACTAGTTTCTTAGAGATAATTGCTTTAATTCATCTCAGGAATGTGCCCTCGCAATTAAAGGAATTAAACAAAAAACTGCCTGTATATGGGGCCAACTACAATTATAGCACAATAAAGGACAAAAATTAGGGACAATAACCTAGCTCGCTAGCAGCCCTGGAAAGGAAAGGCTCCTAGAAATGGACAGTTGTGTATGTCACACTCAACTAATTGAACCAATCATTGCATGGGAAAATAAGTATATTGCTATTGTGTTTTAGTCCTGACATACTGTGTTAAGGTACATAGTTGTCATACAATAGGGTAGTTTCCTCATGTTGAAATATTTAACATATTGCTATTATATGGATAGTATACCATCAAATTAAAACAATAAAATGAAAATTACAAAACAAAATCAGAATAATAAAAAAATACGAGACGAGTCAAAAAAAAATATTTTTTTATCATCTAAAATTTAAATAAAGGCTACCAAGGCTACCAGAATTTACATGATTTAATAAAAAAAAATTGTAAGACAACTATGCCCTTAATGCATTGATAGACAGTAGACGCCTATAGGCGTAATTCTATCGTTATTTCTATTGTGTCTGGAATAGTGTCCATCAAAGTGTTAAACTCAGTATATCACGGTTAAAATAGCAATTTTCTTGTTTTTCCATACATCGTTAGCACAGGGCGCGTGCACTGTGACGTCATAATAATCTGTCAATTAGTATGGAGCGTTTTTGGTCTCCGGGAACAATATTTACCTTAGACCCTCATTTGCGGCTTTTGTTGTGTTTTACTTAATACTTTTTAAAAACTGGTTTGAATGGCATTGTTAATATTTTTTTGGAAAATAGCCTATTAAGTTAAGAGCCAGGTCACACTGCTCCGTTGCGTTATCGCAACAGATTTTATTAAATCCAAAAAATGCATATCATAAAAAATATATGAAATACATCATAGCAACGCCAAGACGACGCAACACAGCAGTCTGGCCCCGCTCTTATTCTTTATTTTTACTTCTATTGGTTTTTATTTCACTTTTGGACAATAATGCAACCATCATTATTTTTTAATTTTTTTAAATTGTTGATGTAAACTATTTTTTTTATTTACATGTTTTCTTATTTTTATGGTTTACTATTCAGAATGACACCATAGTATAAATTTTAACACCGTCTGCCTGTTTAGCCTAGTTAGAAGTGACACTGCCTATGAAGCTGGAAGACCCTGGTAAGGCATTTGTTTGTGATAAGCCAAAACATTCGTAGCTGGCTCTTAGATGTTTTCTATGTATTTAGGTACATATATACCTAGTAAATATATCGTCGTCTAGTAACCATAACACCAGCCTTATCGGGCTTACTATGGGACTTGTTCGATTTGTGAAAATTTGATCCTTAACTTTTATTTATTTACTACATGTGGCAAATACCCAATTGTCTTAGTATTATACGTATCATATTTGACTAATCCGGTGTATAAAATGTATTTGCGGGTGAAATTTTGGTTCATTCGGAAATGTGGACACATAACTAACTATACATGTACCGTATATTGTATCCTTGCGGCGTAACACACCAATGTGCTTCATCCGCTAAGTCAAATTATAACCAATAAACAATGGTTACCTTTATTCCTCCCAATTTTTCTGGTAAGCATTTTGATTCTTCGATGTTACTTTATCATGACGTGCTTGCAAAACTACGCTATGAAAAATGACTTTGACGTTTCTGTCGCAGGCGGCGTTGTAGTGACGGCGCGCATTGCGATTTTTGGAGCGGGCAACACTGAAGTATAGGGTTGGGACATCACAGAGATAAAACCGGTAAAAGTAATTTCCATACTTTGTGGTCGAATCTAATTAGATTTATATTAATAACGCTGTTTCATTGGGGTGTTTTACATGGTTATTATTATCACGCGATACACTCATATCACGATCCGTATCACGTGAGTATTTATTATTGACGGAAAATCCAAACAATTTTAAAGACCGCGATAATATTGACACCTCAGTATTGTGATAAGGGCCCCATTATCTATCTGTTAAGACCTGAGAGTTACGAAGAGATCGTGGGCTCCTATTAGGCTGGCATTGTCACTATGTGTGCAAAAGTCTATTTAAAAAATTGAATTAAAAAATATATATATCTATGTACATATGAAATAAATCTAGCTAGCCTAGACTAATAGCTTCGCGTTATTTATATCATTATGAAATAAATGACGCGAAGCTATTAGTCTAGGCCCAAAACTGGAAAACGCGTCTCTAAACAATGCAAGCGGCAAATCATGTCATAAACTTCCTTCATCATAATGCCGTTTATTCGATGTAAAGGACCAACTCCACTTGCACTGAAACAGCCCCACACCATAAGGGAGCCGCCACCGTGTTTGACAGTAGGGAGCTGATACTTGGGGTCATAGCGAGCATTGTCGGGACGTTGTACGTAGGTAATTCCATCTGTTCCGAACAGTAAAAACCTGGATTCATCTCTCCAGATTACCTTTTCCCACATTTCCGCAGTCCAAGAAATATGTTCTTTCGCATATTTTTTTCTAGCTGCTCAATTTTTCTTCGAAATCAGTGGTTTCTTTGCAGGACGACGAGCGCGAAGTCCACCATCCATCAGGTGATTTCTTACAGTACGTACGGACACAGAAACTGTATTTCCACACGATATTTCCCGCATAATGTCGCTCGCCGTGAGTCGTGGATTGTGTCTTGATATTCGCAAAATTTTGCGGTCTACCAAACCTGATGTGCAGCGTTGGCGACCAGGTCTGTTGGGCCTTTTGACACCTCCGTGAGCTTTTCCCGTTTCAAAACCTTCGATAAAGACTGACGAACTTGAAATTGCTTACCCAGCGTCGATTGTGTGAAGCCATTTCTATAGCCATTTATAATTGCTTCTTGTATAGCTACGTTAAGTTTTTATTTCCACGAGGTCTCCGCATGACGGAACTGATATTTCTTACAAATATGATTATGAATTAGCACGATATTCCGTTTTTTATCGATGATGATGATGATGATGAAATCAATATAACCTGTTTTGATTAGTTATCTAATTTGAAATATTTTACAGAAAAATCGCAATATGATAGATTTTTTCCGCTACTGTATGTTGTAAATGACTATATATAGTCATGGTTTATGTCAAAGTTTCCGTCTCTCCAGCTCTATAACTTTCTCCGCCATGTTGGAAAAACTGTCAATTTTGCAGATTTTTGGTTTTACTGTCCTTAAAGTCCATTCTATCGTTAATCATGGTTCTGAAATATTGTAGAATACAAAATTTTCTAAAACTTTTGGGTTCAAAGATTCTTTCCACGACCCCTGGGGACGAAGATATGGAATCGTCTATGGGGAGCTAGCGTTAAAAATTGCTCCTTTTTTCTAGTATTCCTCCCATTTTTACGTTTTAGTGCATTTTAGCGCGAACTATAGTTCGGCAATATTGTAAATCGCAAAATTTGCGATTTGTTACTTTTGGGTTGACATATTATTTCCATGACCTCTGGAAACGAAGATATGGAATCATTTACGAAGAGTTACGGTCGACCTATGTCCAGTTTTCCTTCCATATTTACGTTTTAGGGCATTTAAGCACAAACTCTTCTGCAATTTGTCAGAAGACCAACATAAATACATATAATAACGCCTGTTGCCCAGAGGGGTAAGTAGAGATCACGGATTACCATCTACGATCCTTATATACAACTTTCGCTGAAGCGAATCATGAATGAACTCTCTTCTAGACACGCGGCAGCGTGTCCAGCCAAGTTCACCCCAGGAACTGGCGGACAGCAGCCGTGTGTTATTTTACACGAACCGTTTGCAGCCACTTTTGACCCCCCAATAACTCCAAATCTATCTAATATTTAAAAAAATGAAATTTGGTGCACGTATTAAGATCCTTTCGAACAACTAGAACCCCAAATTTCATAAATATAGGTTTAATAGTTATTGAGATATTAAATCCCAAAAAACGGCATTTTTACCACTGACTGACTGACTAGTAATAAAAAAAACCTAACCCACTTCAAGCCTACCTCACTTTCAAGTGACCTAGAAAGCTGAAATTTGGCATGCAGCTTGGTAATTGTGTGTGTACGCCAGAAAATAATCAGAAAACAAAATCTTTTTTTGTTTAAAACGGTATACTTCAGGGGTGGTCCCATAGTTATCAGGTAAGAATCTGATCCCATCAAAAACATACATGTGAAAATGGGAGGAAAGTTCAATATTAAGAATATGCGATGCTTGGTTGTCGTCTTCACCGACAAAAGAATTGAGATCTAAATGGGTGCCAAGTCCGGCACTACATTGTTTACAGTAAAATTAATTTACTGCGGCTTAATGCATTTTCAGCTTTAACTTAGCAGTTTTCTTAAATATCCAACAGCTTTTATGGTATTATAACATACTACATAGAAAACTGCCAAGTTAAGGCTCAAAATGCATTAAGCAGCAGTAAATTAGTTTTACTGTAAACAATGTAGTGCCGGACTTGGCACCATTTCAGAGAATCTACGGAACTTGGCACCCATATAGATCTCAATTCTTTTGTCGGTGAAGGCGACAACCAAGCATCGCATTTCCTTAATATTGAACTTGGCTCCCATTTTCACATTTGTTTTTGATGGGTAACATTCTTCATGCATGCGCGCCGATTTAGGGTATTCGTGCTCTTGACCTGGTCTCTCTGCAGAAGACAAAATTATCTACAAATTGAAAGTTTGTACCATACCCAGTAATAGTAATATGGAGTGCTCAAGAGGGGCTTAGCTCGTGTACCTTGTAAAATTTGTGACTTTCAAACCCTCGCATCGCAGAAAATGGAGTTCAAACATTGCCGAGGACGGTGGAACACAACTTATTGCATGTCAATCCGTTCTTCATGCATGAGCACATGGTAGTCAGGCACCCGGTATAAACAATTTTATTGTAGGATACAATATCCGTGCAGACATTGGGGACGTTCTCGAGGGTCATAAGGATGGGAATATATTGGTTTTGGTGAAGTCTCCACCCATATAACTCAGGTTCAATCAACCGATCGGACATGATGAATATTTTCCCATACGTACACCTGAAAGGTTTTTGAATAAGTATTCAGTACCGTAAAGTAATTGATTTTACTCACAGTTTGACATCGTTTTTCGTGAGCGTTCCGTACTACGGTTGGCTTAGTGATCCTACAAACTTTCTATTTGCAAATAATTTTGTCTTCTGAAAGATTACAGACCGATAGTTTGCGCTACAATGCACTTGAACGTAAATATGGGATGAAAACTGGAACAGTTAGCAATTTTCGACGGTAGCACTCCATATATGATTCCACGTCTAGAGGAAATGGAAAAAATATCTCAATTCAAAAATTATAGCAAGTTTTATGATCTATAATATTGCCAACTACAGTTTGCGCTAAATTGCACTTAAACGTAAACATGGGAGGAAAACTGGACAAAGGAAGCAATTTTCGACGGTAACTCTCCATAGATGATTCCATATCTTCGTTCCTAGAGGTCATGGAAAAAATATTCAAACTCAAAAGTTACAGCTTTTGTGATCTACAATATTGTAGAATCATGATAAGCACTAGAATGATCTTTAAAGACAGTACAGGCAAAAAACTGAAAAATGAGAGCCTTTCCAAAATGGCGGAGAAATATATAGAGCTGGAAGGAAGCAAACTCTGGGTAGTCATTATTATATTACAACATATCAAAAAACCATAACAATCGAACCCCCGGGTACCGGTACAGCGATTTACTAAATGTATGGCGATTTCTCTTCTATGGTCGGCAACTTTTCCGGTATAAATACTTCCGGTTCAAATTTCGCAATGACGACAGGCAGATCCGTAATCAGCAGGGTCAAAATACTCTGAAAACGTTGTCACCCCAACTGTTACATGCTTCTTGGCTCTTGCATTCTACATTTTCAAAAATGGTCCTAGTCTATATATGAAGGCACAATGCTGTTATTTATTATTGTACATTACTAATACATTCCGAAACCACCATATCAGCCCTAATACGTCCACTGCTGGACATAGGCCTCCCCCAATTTCATGAGGGGTAAATGACATAATCGCCACGCTTGGCATGCGGGTTGGCGATCGCAGTATCTCCACCGCACTCTAGGAATGCTGCTGCCCATTCCCCGGTGGTCTTGGTCGTAGTTTAAGGACATACCCGGGTCCGTTCCGAAACCATTCCCCTGCAATTGGAGTAGTGTATTCAGAGAAATGAGATTATTAGAGTAAAATGCCATTTTAGATATTCCTCAGTGTTTGCGGTACCCCCTAACTACATTTACTATCATGATGCCTTTTGGATTTTATCTATTTCCATATTTTCTTTATTACAACCATTCATTATCTTATTTTGATATGCCGATATTTTAATATATTTTATGCAAAAGTTACACAATACGAGTTCGTAAAATTCGAGAGTCGCTGTAACAAAAAACACGTAATGAGTTTTGTTATTAAAGACTCGAGAATTTTATACCTAATTATGTAACGTTGCATACACTATTTTTTCCACGACGGCAAAATAATTTTATTTTAAATCGATGGAAAATTCGATATGGCGGCAGAATATCGACGTGTGCCTCTTTTAAAAATAAAAAAATAAAAACAGTTGTATAATAAAATAATGTATGGAGTAGAAAAAATACTATTTTATCCTCTACTTTATATGGACCTCGCTTGCGGCTAGGATCGATAAATTGTCTCGGATAAAATGGCTTGTTTTATGCACTTGTTGTACAATCTACTATTTTTCTACTCCAGCATTATAATCTGCCAATTGAATGACTGACAGCAGTATTAAAACAATCTTTTTATACAAATGCAAGTCATTATATGACTGGGTGGAAGAATCAAAATGGATTTCCATACATTATTTTATTATACAACTGTTTTATTTTTTTATTATTAAAGGAGGCACACATCCATGCCCCTATTCTGCCACTTTATTGTTTTTTTTAATTTAATTCGAAGTAGAGAAAATATTGTATGCAATGTTACATAGACATGAGGTCTTAAAATTCTCGAGTCTTTAATAACAAAACGAGCCTTATTGAATTTTAAGAACACTTATTATGTAACTGTTGCATAATAGCTATTTACGATACAAGGGTTGTAAAACAAAGAAAGGCCGATGTCGCAGATGTTTGAGATGAGATGATAAATATGCGAGAGGGCTTTCTGTTTTTCGACCAGTGTTTTGTACACAATTTTACGTCACCACTTGGCCAAAAAGCACGCTGCGCGTCCGGAAAATGCGCTTTTTGGCAAGGTGTGGTGTAAAATACTATATTCATGTGACCGTCATTGAAAAAGTTTCTTTGCTGCGACACAAAATATCCTAGTAGAGTTATTCTTCAAGCGAAGGCATATAGCATTTTAAGATTTTTTAAATTTGTAGTCGGCTAGAAAATGGACTACCAACAAAAGATATTTTGATGCAATAATTTATTCGATTCTGTGCTTTGTGATTAAAACCGAAAAAAAGAACAGTTTCTTTTTACTCATTCATGTCTATTACGCAAGGATGGCTCGTCATTAGGGTTGCCAACTTGTGTGCGCAGATTTGCGGTACATATGTGGTAGAATTGCGGGACGTGGCTAAAAAATGCGGGACACACTTGGCTTAAGTCCGTTTATCGCTTTTTCACTATTTTGTTAAAATTAGTAACGTTTATTTTTCACTACATTTATGCCAGTATGTATGACGAAATAAGTGTGCCACTTCGGTTCATTTCAATTCGGTGTTGAATTATCTGCCTCAATGCAACGACTCTTTTGTTAATTTGTACTGAAATAGGTTTAAAAGGGGCATCTAAAAACATAAATTGACGTCAGACTGGTATGCAACGAAATAATGTTTTTCATTGATAGTCTTCTAGGGAATAAAAGGAGTACGTTTTTTTTTCAAATAAAGACCTAAATGACGGGGTATAATTTCAGAAAAATCTAAAATCTTTAGCTAAATTAAAAAAAAAGTACCTAGATTTTCTTTTGATTTGATGACATACGAACTTGCCTGATTAAATTTTATGAAGAAACAGTACACAAAATCGGCGCGAGGTATTTGCGTGAATACAAAACGTGTGATATTTACTCAAATGAAACAATATATTTTATTCGCTCCAGTTCTCATATATCTGACTAGGTCTAGTCAAAACGGGTCAATCGGCGTCCCGCACCCACCCTGTGCGGGACGCATCCTCTAGGGTGCTGGAAACGGGACGTTCCGTCTCAGGCGCTTGGCAACCCTATTCATCATCATCAATAATCGGAAACAGAATAAATGCTATCATCCTGTTTGCTGTCTGTCTGTCCATGTTCATCTATCACACCAGTACATATCTCAGGAACTTGCGGAACTACTTACGTCACCTTAAGTGTATTCAAAACGAAAAAACCGGCCAAGTGTGAGTCGGACTCGCAGACAAAGGGTTCCATACCATCTGATAGTCGAATTGCCAATTGGACCTCATAGTAAACACATAATTAGCGCAGTCTACATTCCGCCGCAACAGCCGTTTTTAACGTATGAGATCCACTTCGAACAGCTACAAATACTGCTTTCACAAACAGATGTAAATAGTTACTGGATCACTGGTGATTATAATCTCTCTTCGCTTATTTGGCAAGACTGTGGCACTTACTTAACTGTACTAATAAACGATCACTTATCCTCCCGTCAAAAGTGTCTTCTTGAATTCATTTATCAATTTAATCTTACTCAATATAACATATGTCGATATGCACAAGGAAAAATCTTAGATTTATTCCTTATCCGTAAGGAATAAATCTGTACTGTACTAGCGCTTCAGCTCCCATTACCCTCGTTCCCCCTGACGCTCATCACCCTCCGTTTTATATCCTTGTGACACTTCCGAAGCGTAAAAACAAAACCCTCAACACGCATACTAAATATAAATATTGTTTTGATAAAGCTGACTTTACTACTATTAGCAAAGAAATTGAATCCATTCCGTGGTGTGACCTCTTAACCGGCCTATCGGCCGAAAACGCGGTATCTTTGTTCTATGAACATATTTACAAGGTGCTAAAAAAAACACGTTCCGTATAAAAGAATAAATTCTAGCAAATTTCCATGTTGGTTTTCTGCTGCATTGATACATATATTTAAAAACAAAAATCAAGCGTGGACAAAGTGGAAAATCTACCAAAATCTGGCCGATTACGAGGTGTTTTCACTAAGGAAACGATTCAAAAAAGAATCTATCATTTGTTATAAGAGGTATAGAGATCGGGTGGAAAATAGTATACGCGACAACATAAAATACTTCTGGACCTATGTCTCTAATCGTAATCATTCGTCAGACATAACAAATATAATGTCATACCAAAATCTAAAAACCAGTAACAATGCAGAAATTTGCAACATGTTCTCAGCATTCTTCCAATCTGTTTACGAACCTTCAACATTAACCGACTCCTTTAGTATTGTTGAAAATAACCCAACATCGAACACTAATATACACTCTTAATACATTTCAGCAAGTAATATTACACACGAATTAAATCAACTTGACATTTGCAAAGGCAAAGGCCCTGACAACATACCTCCTATTTTTCTTAAAAAAAAAACATCTTTAGCAATAACCTTACCGCTCACAATCTTATATAACAATAGTGTTTAAATGAGGGAGTCTTCCCTAACATATGGAAAACAGCTAACATTGTACCCATACACAAAGGTGGTTCTAAACAACTGGTCGAAAATTATAGATGATTTGAAAATATATCATACTATATGCAACGATAATGATCGCGTGAATTTTCAGGAGGACCTAGATCGATTCTCAGACTACTGTGTTGCCAATAAACTTGAATTAAATATAAACAAATGCAAACTTATTAAATTTACAAAAAAAAGGTTAATTTTCAACGACTCATATTATATGTGTAACACCAAACTGGATATAACTCAATCAATAAGAGATTTAGGAATAATACTGGACTCAAAATTGCACCTTGACCAGCATGTGGACTCCATAATCAGCAAAGCATATAAGATGTATGGTTTTGTAATGCGTTCTTCCACCGAATTTCTTCGTCCCAACACATATTTACACCTGTTTAAAGCACTAATTCGCTCGCAACTGGAACATGATGTTTCAATTTCGAACGCTTATCATAAAAAATATTCAGTCGCTATTGAGTCTGTCCAAAAGAAATTTCTAAACACTATGCACTATCGTTGTTATCGCGACAGATTATCTTATACTCAACTGTTAAGGAAATATTCCATGTTAGATCTTAGCTCTAGGCGCTCCCTACTTGAAGCAATGGTATTGTATGGCCTCTGTAATAATCAGTTTGACTGCATAGCTCTTAACAATAAACTTAGTTACAAAGTCCCCAACCACTGTAGACAGCGGGAGGCGCGCCCGCACCGGCTGTTCGTGACCGGCAGTTGCCGGACACACGCCTGTGAGCGCGCGCCTCTACGCAGACTCGTTCATACTTACAATAAAAGATTTTATCAAGTAGATATTTTTGGCAATAGTATAGGTGTTCATAAAAAACTAATTATCGAAGTACTAACACGCAAGAATTGATATAATTTACTGTTTTGATGTGAAATAGACTGCTTCTATTCACAAATAGTTTTCGTCACTTTTTAATAATTTTATGTTGTTATTGTTGACACTGAAAGTCCTTAAGAGTTTACGGTGCTATGAATATCTCCGAATGATAAACTTATGTTATTTAATATGTGGTAAACGGAGTGGGTCATACATATTGTAAGCATTGATTTAAAACGATAAGTATAAGAACCATTTGTAGTGACTGTTAGTTTACCTAAATAAATAAAAAAAAATGGTACCAGTTCGTACCAAAAAAGGCACGTTACTTATGTCCCCCTCCAATTTCTAACTTTATGTATAATTATTATTTCTTGTTGTAGTGGCAACAGTACTACATATTCTGTAAAAATATCAACTGTCAGGGTTCATGAGATACATCCCTTTGCCAGACCGACACACGGACGGACAGCAGAGGCTTACCACAGCCACTTGAGCACAGACCCCAAAAAATTTGAGCTTATAACATAATATTTTCATTTTCAATGAAAAATATCAATATTATGAGCCGACAAAAAATCGTCAAGTTTTTGTACTCCTTAGCGTAAGAAAGAGATAATACATGTCTAAGCCTCAAAATAATAATGCGTGTCTTTTATTGTGTTCTCCTGTAACATGGATGGTAGACCATCCAGCAATGCTTGAACAATTAAAAAATTACTCACCATACATTCGATCCATGCCAATGCCGCTGTCTGGTGTACCATTTTCAATCTCACTCATGGAGGGCTCCTTCATAAGTACGGAATGTTCATGCTAAAAGAAGTAACATAAATTATTGAAAATAGCTCTAACATAGACCATTATCTCTCTCTCCTATTCATTATGGTTGGATTGGATCAACTTGAAGTTGGATGTATGTTAATTTATGCCACACCTGGCCAAAAAGCGGCTTTTACCGCACGCTACGCGTACGGAAACAAGCCGCTTTCTGGCCAAGTGCAGTAATAAAATGATGTACACAACAGGGGAGGTAATAAATAAAGCCCTCGATCGCATATATATACGTCCCTCGCCTACAGCTGGGGCCGCAAAATCTGCGATCTCAGCCTTTCTTTTCTTTACCACCCTAGTTGTGTAATATACTATAAGTTCAGTTTTAAATAATTAAGTTCTCTGTACAATGATACTAATGATTATGAAGAAAGAGCAAGGGCACAGATGAATACAATAGTTATTGAAAGGGAAACATTTAACAGTATAACACTCAATGCAGTATTTCGCGGTTCTTCTTGCTGAATAAATTAATGCTGTATTACAACTTATTCTGTTGTGACTTTTTATATGCACAAAATATTTCCAGTGCCAAAGTCAGTCATCAAATTCTTTAGTCTCTGGGTTTTAAGTAGAAAGATCTTAGATAAATAATACCAACAGATCCGTAGTGTTAAGCAAGATTTTTCATAGAGTTGTCTATTTGAATCCTTATGGTTAACCAAGATGAGTTAGAACGAGCCAGATAGTACGATCATTTTCGGCTGTTGACGAATTGTCTCCATTTTAAAGCACACCAAAATGTCAAATCCCATATAACCCAACGTTCACAAACGTCAGTTCAGTACAATTTGCCGTTATGAAAGCCGAGACACTGACAGGTCCTGTCAGATACCACTTGATGATGATCGATCCGACCGTTTTCGGCCATGGCGACCACTCCGACTCCTATTCAGCGTTTTGGCGCTCATGCGCTCGAAGGTGGCTTATGTAGCCTATCCTTGCGGCGAAATTCCGTGCACATTGCGGGCACGAAAGTACGCCGTTCCGGTAATTATATACCATGGGAGCAGGTGGGCGGGCCTTTAAATGGTCGCGTTTACCGTCAAGGTCAACTTTGCGCTGATCCTCGAACTCGCGAACTTGGATATTCACCATCCTGCGCCATTCTGACCGCTGCGATGCCAAACACTCCCATTGAGAGGGCTCAAAGTTGCATCTCTTCATATGTCGCTTTTGGACATCCTTGTATCGGAGGAGTTGTCCGCCTTGCTTTCGCTTGCCCTCCTCCATTTCAGAGTATCACTTATCACTTATCTCTCTCTCTCAAACTTACTGATTTGTGCATTAGTGAGAATAGATCAGATGTACAGAAAAGATAAAGATAAAATCGTTTATTTATCCAACATAGGTTACAAGGATGGTATAATTGGATTGGTTGGTTTTGGTTAGAAATGAGTGATCTGCTTTACTCTGATATCTGTGTGGAAACTAGATTATGTCATTATTTCAGTGTGAGTAACCTTGAGATCATACCTGGTTGCCGAGAAGGGAACTGTTGGAGTCCTCCTCATCAGAGCTCAAGGTGAGTATAACAGGTTCTGGGTCTGGTTGCTTTCCTTTCGGCTTTCTAACTCTAGGTGGCTTTTTCTCTTGAACGGGCTGTATAAACGAAATTACGGATAATATGAGAAATGTGCCAATGAAATGAATGGAATCTTATGTCAAGGTCACAACAGTGACAATGACATTGACATAAGATTTCATTTCTTCTGGTACGGTTAAAAAATTAAAAAATTGTAGCTATTTCAACCATTCAATACATTAATTTCAGATATTTTTGATGTAAAATATTGAGAAACATGGCATACCGTTTTACTGTTTAAATTCTTTACTGTTGTCTTCAATAAGTTTAATTTAATTCCATCGCTAGTGCTGAAATCAAAATTCTTGTTAGTCTCACCACACACTTCCGCAAGTGATAATTATCATGTTGTCTATTTAACTAAAGTACTACTGACTTGTGTTTTTCTAATATTAATTTTTCGGGGTCCTTCTTCTTCTGTTCCACTTTCTTACTCGGTATGGGTACACCTTTGGGTTCTTCAGTAAATACTCTTTTACATCTGCAAAATAAATAATAATCAGTACCAGAAGGAATATAGTATTCGTGCATGTACACCAACTGTATGGGACACTAGCGACTGCAGTCGCGCGGGGCGAGTCTGCAATGTTTTTTCTTTAATTTTATTTATTACTGACCATAAACTGATATGCGAGGATTAGGATTGAGGACAAACCAATAAAAACTATGTGAAACTTCAACTCAATAAGACATGTATTAGCAAAAAAAACTAAAAGTGGCGAACCTTTCGCAACGGCTGAAGTCGAATCCAGTGTAACCACACGACTTGCATAGCGCCAGCATTCCGTCCACGTACCGTGGCGGCGGCGTGTGCGCAGGAGATTCGGGACTATGGCTAGCTGCAAATCGTTAGCTGCTTTAGATATACTGGCTTGGCAATTGAGATCTTGCATGGGTCATACACATATTTAGGTTCGCGTCTTTAGTGTGGACTATCTAAATCTAGCTTTAGTAGTGGCTAGAAAGCATAATTTGGTTAGACTCATAATCTACATAAGCGGCGTCGCCGTTTTTATAAACCTATGTATTCAATTTTTCACCGCCACAGTAGATTCCGTAAGTTGTGTCTCACGCGGCAAAGTCTATAGCAAAAGACTGAAAATGGACCTTACTTGGTACCACCACCACCACCACCATATCAGCCAAAGGACGTCCACTGCTGGACATAGGCCTCCTCCAAATTCACGGGGGGTATATGCCATAATCGCCACGCTTGGCATGCGGGTTACTTGGTACCACGTAGGTCTAAATAGTAGGTTGCATTTACATCGACTTTATATGAAGTCATGGCGTGTGGAGGCACTAAATATAGTGACTTTATATCAAGTCAATGGCGGCGTAAAGGTTATATACTTATCTTAATTGTTTTCAACTGTGTACGACCCTTATATTTAAAACTTCAACGTAATCAATCATTTACAACATAATATAATATAACATCACAAGTGTCTGAGATTCAATCAAAACAATTATTAAATTACTTTCAGTGTCACAAGTATTTAAAAAAAAAGTTTTCACATGTACAAATAAAAGATAACATCATCATGTAATTTTATCCAAAAAAAATAATAATGTTCTTTAACTATTTAACCGCCATCGTCTGATATATCAGACAAAGTGACTGTAAATAACACCTTCCTGGTATTTGACACGAGTAGAAAACTACAAGTTACAATTTTGATGTTCAGCAGTTAAAGGCTTAATGAAATGGATGGGTCAAAAATATTCCTATTCTCGATTTTTGTGTTGTTATTGCTATGAAAGGGGTTTCATAGTAGGGTTTCACATTAGTAGACAGGGGTGTCTACTAAGGGAAAGACCCCACGCCAATGTACTACATACATTGAAGGCGTACTTAAATTTTATGAACTTACAACTTTCAGGACATGATGACTTCTCTGGAGTAGACATTTCACTGCTCTGCGGTTGTAATGCTATATTAGGTGAACTCCGACTATGCATTTCGCCTACTAGCATCTGTAATGGACATAAAAATATTAATCAATATCATCTGAAGGACGTCCACTGCTGGACATAGGCCTCCCCCAAAACCGATCCTGCGCCACCCGCATGCAGCGGACTCCTGCGAGCTTTACCAGGTCATCAGTCTACCGTGTCGGGGGCCTATCCACGCCTTCCGGTACGTGGCCGCCACTCGAGAACCTTTCGGCCTCAACGGCCATCGGCCCATTGCCGCTTAAGTTTAGCGATTTGGAGGAATATGTTGGTAACTTAAAATATTAATAATATAAGTTTACTAAAAATACAAGAATAAAAAGGGACTGCAAGTTTAATTTGTATGATGCTGACTAAAAATGGTTATTTTATGTTCATACAATGAACCTGCATGCATACTGATTATTAAAATATGTAGTTATAAAAACAGTAATAATCAAAATAAAATAATCTTACCGGATGGTTTTCCAGTAAATCTTCAATTCTGGAAGTAGACCCGACTGACACAAAATAGTCTATCTCGCTGCTCGTATTTTGCATACATTGTATATGAGTATCTTCGGAAAATGGAACATTAACCTAGAAAAATTGATGAAAGAGTATTTAAGAATAAATATAAATGGGGATGAATGTTGTCTCAATTCGTGTGAATGAGAAGAAAAAAGGGAATGAATATAAATACCTGTTCTAAAACTTCTTGTAACGTACAACTTTCTTTTGGCAGTGTAAATGTGATAAGTCTTTGTTCACCGTTTTGGAGGAAAATCAACATTTTTGCGGACTGGGGTTCCGAAGACTGTTCTGACGGTCCACTCGGAGGCTCATTATTATCTGTGGACCAAGTCAAGTACTGTAAAATGTATTTTGGTCCATAAACTTTGTTTTGTTTGTAGCCCATGACCTGCCCATCGCTCCGGGGGACTTCATCTGAGTGATTAGTACATTCAATGTGTTGTTTTATCTAATACTTGTAATGGATGTAAAAGCTTGTGGCCTTATCCATAAAATTTATTAAAATTTGTGTTTTATTTCTCATTTACTTATGTGTTTGAGAAAGGGACAAACCACATTTTAGCTAAGGGGGGTTGGTTTGTATAGTCAACACCAAAAGCAGGTTATCATTTTAGTACCTTGTCACTTTGACTACTTTGACGCATCCCAACTGTCGCAGTATTGTTACGTTAGTGCGACAAAGTACTGAAATTATCATCTTCATTTTGTTGTTGACTGTACATTAAATTATAGTCAGATGATTATTTGCTAGACAAACATATACGGACAGATGTCATACCTCCAGTTAGCGAAATTCCCGTTAACACTTAAGTATTATTAAATAAGTAGCTAAAGATATTGTTTAAGAAAGCTCATGAATTTATATTTCTGCTTTATGTAACAACTCCTTCCTCCTCAGGATGATATTATTCTATCATGTTTTTTTTATATACCACGTCGGTGGCCAACAAAGTAAGCGGTCACCGCAGCCTATGAACGCCTGCAACTCCAGGGTGTCACATGCATGTTGCCGACCCTTTAAAAATGTATACACTCCTTTCTTGAAAAATCCCATACTGTAGTTCCCGAGGAACGTTCGGCTCGGCTCGGCTCGGTTCGGCTCGGCTCGGCTCGGCAGGGAGCTCATTCCACAACCGGAGCGTCCGAGGGAGGGATGTAATTTTTGACATCCAAATGTATTCTATGAGAATCTCTTTTGAATAACATATTTTGACTTTGAACAAGAGAGTTTGCATGACATTTCAATAAGACCAAATTTTATGGTTATCTAAATGCATGCTTGGTCATTTGGTATCCCACGCTGGGATCGTAAGTTATTATCGTCAAGTGTCCATAGCTTTGACCGTCGATAGATCATTTTGTACGTATAGTCGACCGATCGATGCGACGTTGATCGATCGAATGATGTATCAAATATGACCAAGGCCTTACCATGCTGAGGCACTTGTTGTGATTGCATAGGAGGGACGCGTTGCACAGGCCGTTGCTGTTCTTTACTCCGCACTAGTGTTTGACGTCCATTATCCCTGTCGAAATAACAATGTTTAAAA
Source organism: Notocelia uddmanniana (assembly GCA_905163555.1). Classification (NCBI taxonomy): domain Eukaryota; kingdom Metazoa; phylum Arthropoda; class Insecta; order Lepidoptera; family Tortricidae; genus Notocelia; species Notocelia uddmanniana. Next base: position 24,856,046 of record LR991058.1, on the reverse strand, counting down.
AGTATCCTTTAGAGTGAAGGTATTCCATGTTAGACCGTCTTAATTTTTCATCGGGTTCGACTAGGGTCAAACACAATCGCATTTGTAACTAAACAAACCCTAATAAATATAAAGACACATTTTTGTATAGGAATGTTATAAATGGTTACCTCTGATCACAAAGGAATTAATTATTTTCGATGACTTCAAAATAAAGTTATCTGCAATCGACGTCGGAATCGGGACAATAGAGCTATCGCACACGGCGATTTTTTGCAGCGAAAGCTAATAGCATCGATACTTAATGGCCACTGTATCCTCTAGCCTAGCGGTACTATGAAATGTTATTGGGAGGTTAATAAAGATTTTATTATTATACTTGCAAGAACAGAGCCTCGCTCGGGAAAAGCGCGACCAGAGGCGGTGTTAGCCATTACGAGGCTCCGGGCGGGTAGATTTTTGCGAGGGCTTTGTCCTTGTACTATTAGTCCCTAATATTTTTCGCGGGTACTGCTGGTGTTAGCGGGGCCCTTGCATGAGCGAGACCCTGGGCGATTACCGTGCTCGCCACCCCTGAACGCGACCACATCTCTGTAAAAGTCCGCATGTTTGTTACAGTTGCTTATGAAAACGTTTCCTTACCTAGGTTGCTGTAGTTGAGGCTGCGGTCCCTGCACTCTCATAGGCTGATGAATCCTCTTGTATTCCGCTAAAGTGATCCTCTGCCCGCTGGACAATGTGAGCACCTGCCTTTCATCCTCCGAAGAATCCGTGTCCATCAACACTTGACTCAGCGTCGGCTGTTCGTACGTTTGTGACATCTGATAACCTAGAGGGCTGAAGTTCATCTGCTGATGGGGCGCGGACGTCTGCGGTCGTATTGATGGTGATTGGTTGAATTGTGGGTTCATTGCGGGCTCGTTGACGGTGTGTTTGGTGAGTATAGCTGCTGTTATGCTCTCTTCGAGATCATCCATGTCATTGGCGTTGTTCGGTTGTACGATAACTTTCTTCGCTTGCTGGTTTTGCTGGGGGTGTGGGGATGATCGTTGGGGTATCACAGTGAGGGTGGGGTTCTGCTGAGGTATTGGTCCGTTTTGATTGGCTGGCGGCACTACGTTGTGTTGCATTAGAGACTGGTTTCCTTGTGTCACGATTGTGCCTTGTTGTGTTATGATCCGCGTAGCTTGGGCCTGGTTTTGTTGGTTAAGTTGGTTGAGGATTTGTTGCTGTAATAAAAAAGTTGATGTATAAGGGAAGGAAATCCTAAAATACAACATTAATATGCTAAGAAAACTGGATTCCCCATATACCATGTCGTACATTTTGTAAGGCACCAGAAGCTTTGTTTATCTGTGTTCTTATACAACAGGGTGTCCGATCTCGTGTCGGTCGGTCGAATATGCAAGTGCGACAGAGAGGCAGATATTTCGTTTTCGGTTCGCGGGTGCGCCTCTGAACAGCCCCCACACTAGTTTTAAAATAAAAAACCGGCCAAGTGCGAGTCGGACTCGAGCACGAAGGGTTCCGTACCAGGAAAAAAACGCCAACAACTACTCTGTTGTATGGGAGCCCCCTTAATTATTATTATTATTTTGATTTTAGTATTTGTTGTTGTAGCCACAATAAAAATACATAATCTGTGCAAATTTCAACTGTGATAGCCAGCTATTACGGTAGCTCGGCGAGTGGTAGCCATGAAAAAAGGCTAAAATATCACGTTTTTTGTATAGGAGCCCCCTTAATTATTATTATTTTGTTTTTAGTATTTGTTGTTATAGCGGCAACAGTAATACACAATCTGTGAAAATTTCAACTGTCTAGCTATTACGGTTCTTGATACAGCCTGGTGACGGAAGGACGGACGGACGGACAGCGAAGTCTTAGTAATAGGGTCCCATTTTTACCCTTTGGGTACGGAACCCTAAAAATACATGGTAAGTAACTGTTTCCATGGTGAATTATTGTCATAAATTACTACGGAACTGTGATAGAAAAAAACAGATCATGCATTTTTATTGCTCCTCTAAAACACGTATTATGACTTTGTAGCTGCTCGTGAAGCTCAAATCTCATTACATCATTGCTTGTTTTTTATAATTTCTATGGGTGACGCGCATTTACGTTATATGGTTGTTACGAATGTTACGTGTCAAAAGGGAATTCTTACAAATCTCAGGCGATATAATTTAGACTTTTGGTAAAGAGGGGAACTAAAAAAGTTTGAATAATTACTTGTTGAGTAGCGAGCTTGAGTTGGTTGAACTGTTGTTGGTGCACCTGCTGCTGATTGAGGGCCTGTTGTTGAGCGACCTGTTGGGCGACTTGCTGGCTAACCTGTTGGCCAACCTGTTGGCCAACCTGTTGACTAACGAGTTGGCTGACGTGGGGGGAGAGCTGGTGTTGTTGATGCTGCTGTTGCTAAAATTGAAAAAGTTAATTTGAAGTTTCAAGCAAAAGAAAGGATGAAGGAAGACAGGAGTCAAACATTAATTTAATCGACCGAACGAGAGGAGTCTCCATTTCAGGAGTGGTCGATTTTGCTTTTGTCCAGAGTCCAGATGTTTGTTCCGAGCTAGAGGCAGCATTTTTTGACTGATCCTCTCGAAACTTGGCATACGTATTCCTCAATTTACTTAATTATTTTTTTGTCGAGAGTTTTTGGATCGGCGAAAAAATCGGAGTAATATGTAGGAAGTTTGCTATACCGTTACTTATGAACGGATTTCAATCAAATTTGGAAGAGATCTCATTATATCAAGTACCAGATTTCACAAGTTACTGAGTTTTTTTTATTGTAGGGAAAATGACAATTTACATAGAAAAAATATCAATTATTTATTAGGTTAGATATTAGCAGTTCAGAAAGCAAGCGGCCGCCATCATTGATGACATCATAATCGGAAATTGTACCGGGTGACGGATGTCCGTCCAAGTCTAAAATACTTAGTAAGGCTCTTAAATTTCCTATTGGTTTCTTAACGGTTTCCTACGATTCGTTTCGTTTGTATTTATTTATTTATCTTCTTATTTATTTCAGTAAAATTTCCAGTACGGGGTCTTTCTCGTTTACTAAAATAAATAAAATATTCATGTGTCATTATTTGACATCTCTGAGTTTGACATTGTCCCGGGACCCTTGACGTTTGACGTTTCAGACATGCACATAGCACAGATATCAGAGTAAAGCAGATCCGCTCATTTAAGTTGAACGATTTTTGTACGTCTGATCTATTCTCACTAATGTACAAATCAGAAAGTTTAAGTGAGACAGACAAGTGACATCTGACACGTCTTCACCTGTCAGTGTCTCCGTCTTCATAACTGAAAATTGTACTGAACTGACGTTATGGTGTGTTAAGTTTATATGGGATTTAACATCCTGGTGTGCTCAAAATCGAGACAACTTGTTAACAGCCGAAAATAATTGTATTATCTGTCGCATTCTAACTCATTTTGGTGCACCATAAGGATTAAAGAGACAACTATATGGAAAATCATCTGGCTTAATACTGCGAGTCTGCTTTTCTCTGATGTCTGTGGCACATAGCCAATACAGGTTGTTTTTATTGATTTCCGTTCCTTCAAGCATATAGCCGTGTATAGCCATAGAAACGACGAAGATATTTATAGACGAATATATTTTTCAAAATTCAAGAAAAAAATAATGTGTTCTTGTTCATACAAAATTATTAATTATATTTATATCACCAAGGGTGAATGAAAATCGGCCTTAAGAGTTGACGTGAACTAAAGCAAAAGTTAATGTCAAGTATGACAATTCGGAATTAGAATGACACGCACGTCAACATTGTTTAATTGTTAAGGATTTTTTATACTTCGCTAGGGGTGTTAATTAGCGAAAATGAAGTCTTGAATAACTTCGAAATAGTAAGAATTGGGTTACTAGTGTCTTAGAGAAGATTGCTTTATTTTATCTCAGAATTATGCACTCGAAATTAACGGATTTCAATAAAAACACCCTGTATTTTAGAAAAACTCATGGAGGTCTGTCAGGAAGAGCCCAAACTTATTATGTTTTGAAAATTATTTTTATTTTATACGAAACCATTGGCTGAAATGTAATGGTATATTTAAGAAATCAGCAAGGGGAGCCCTTTCATTTGATATCCCAACTCGATAGCTTTCTGAAGTTCATTTGTTCCTTTATTCTATACAAAAAATTATTAACTTCAAAGCTGGAAAACGTGCCAGGTGATGGAAGTATATTGGGAAATAATGTACTAGCGGCTCTGAGCTGTAGACCTCGCAAAAAATTGACTCTACAAAAAAATTTCAAATACTGACTCGACAAAAAAATTCTATATAATTATCGAACATGCTCACAAAATTTCACGAAAATCGGTTAAGAAATGTGACCTGTAGAGGAGAACATCCGGACCGACATACGAAAGAATTTTTGTCGAAAGCTGAAACGGAGACGCTTCGCTCGCTCGGTCAATAAGATCATTTTGTAAGCATATAAGGTTGCGTTTCCACCAGATATGTGCGAGGATGCGTAGCGAGGGATGTGTTTGTTAAGAATCAATGGGAACACTTCGTTGCCTTTCCTCGCTCAGCGCAGCGCGCATGAAGTGATTCTATTGGTTCTTAAAAACACATCCCTCGCTACGCATCTTCGCACATGTCTGGTAGGAACGCAGCATAAAGCAATAAACGATATGATTATGATTATGTAGTGTGTGTACCTGGGTGATGGGAGTGCGCGGTCTCGGCGGACGGTGCTGCGCGGCGTGCGGGTTGAGCAGGCGCGGCTCGGCGCGGGCGGGCCGCGGCGCGCGCGCCGGGCTCCCGCGCGCCCCGCCCGCGCCCGCACCCGCGCCCGCGCCCGCCACCACGCCCGCGCCCGCCCCGCCAACCACCCCGCTCATTGACACGCCCACGCCCACGCCCTGGCGAAATTGTACATTGTTAGCCGAGGGCTGAAACTCCCCTACCCCTGACGAGATATCTTGGCGCTCGAACGTATAGACAGCTTCAATAGTTCGAGGTTGAAATGGATGATTGAACACTACGCTTTTAATTTGGAATGCGAGGATAAAAAAATGCAAATGATGCAAACTTTTTTTAATAATTTTCTGCTCCATTCCATAGCAGAAATGTCAACTGGATGAACGATGACCCACTTTCAGAGTATAGGAAATGAAAAATATATTGTAAGGGGCTAAGTAGCAAGTCGTGGCAGATATTGACGCTGGTCACTGCCATGTTCACGCCATTAACTTGCGTTGGCATCAGATTCATGAGCTTCGGGCCCACATATGTGCAGGATTCGAATGGATGATTATCGATGATAATTCTTGATAACTACAGTTCAACATGGATTTGATAATTACAGAAATAGGCAATCAAATTCATACATAAATGATTGTACATACATATATGTAGGTATAACGTGAAAATATGTAAAATGCCTTTATCAATGATAACGGTTATTACACAGTCGATCCAGGTCGAGATCCGTTGATAGTGATCAATGATCTTGATCCAGATTGACTGTGATCGTGTTGGATTGATCTGTGATCTGTTTTTTTTTAAAGTCCGCGACCGCGAGCGCATGGCTGTTAAAAAACATGTTTTATGACTACAGCGATTTTTTTACCGACTTCAATAGAAGGAAGGAGGTACTCAATTCGTCTGTATGTTTGCTTGTTCTGTTTTTTTATGTATGTATGTTTCCTGTCTCATGGAAACCACAAATTGTGGCATAGCAAGTACAAAATTGGAGTCGGTTTTTTTTGTATAAATTATTTAATTTACCATTGATTGTGTCAATGGTTTAACCCTCCACAAAGTCTTGGTGTCCAGGCTTCTTAGCAGAGGTACGAAGGTGAGGATATATAAAACCGTGATAAGGCCTATCCTCATGTAAAATCAACACCTGGTAACAGAAAGGAAAGTTCTGAGGAAGATCCTGGGACCTGTCAAGAACGATGACGGCTCTTGGAGGATCAGGAGAAATGCCGAGATCGAAGAATTGGTGGCCGAACCGAATATCATCGGCAAAACAAAGGCGCACAGACTTCGCTGGTTCGACCACTTACTTAGATTGGGAGAGGATCGAGCCGTCAAGAAAGCATACTTGGGGCGACTGAATGGGCGCCGCCCGGTTGGTCGACCCAGGTATCGCTGGGAAGACAGTGTGGAGGCGGATCTGTGGCAGCTTCAGGTCGAAGACTGGCAGGAGGCTGCGCAGGATCGGGAAAGGTGGCGTGCTCTCGTTTCGGAGGCCAAGATCCTCTTTGGGTCGTTGCGCCGTTAAAGTAAGTAAGTATTGATGGTGTAATTTAAAATTGTATTGTAAGCGACATGTAAAAATTGTTACCAATATTTTTATTAATTTCGTATAGAGCAACAGTACCTGGTGGGGGTTGAGCAAGCGCGCGTTGACCTGCATGGGGCCGGGGAGCGGCGGGCGCACGACGGGGCGGCGCTGGCGCACCGTCCGCACCGGCGTGCGCACCAGCGTCACCGACCCAGGCGAGTTCAGCGCCTGGTTCAGCAGCTTTGGGGGCGCTTGACGCGTCGGAGTCCCCTATACCAAATCACACAATAGTATATTGTTAACCAGCGGTTGAAAGCCACCGACCTCGGACGAGATATTTTGAGTTTCATATTGATTGGACGAGATCGTATCGGATGAGATATTTTGAGTTTTATATACTCGAACGCATTGAGAGCGTCAATAATTCGAGGCTTGAAATGGTTGATTTCACCGAACTCGGTTTTTCATTACGAATACAAGGAAACTAAATAAATGGTCCCTAATCGCTAAAATCGTTAGTGTATGGACCATTTTAGCGGGAACTGTTGACTGACGTTAAATAGTGTTTGTGTATGGGCGATTTTCTGGAAGCGGACTTGAAGGGGTTATATTTTAACCATAAGGGTGAAATGCCTTACTTTCAACCCGCTGCTGAGGTCAAATATGACCTACTTTCAGAATATGAGGACAATTTATACGTGATACTGATGTTGAACCGCTACAGTGGTATAGTTTTAAAAATGACTCACAAAAGTATGATTTCTAATACAATAGGGTATTTCACAACACATTTTTTTTTTATTTTACGTTACCGATAAAAAATCATACGAAAATACTCGGAAAAATCAAACTTCAGCTTATTTGACGACCTGTTTAGCCTTAATTGGTAGTGATACTGCCTCCGAAGCTAGAGGTCCCGGGTTCAAATCCCGGCCAGGCATTTAGCACGGAAATTGTTCTTGGGTCTTGCTTGGATGTTCTCTATGTATTTAAGTATGTATATCGTCGTCTAGTACCCATAGTACAAGCTTTGCTTAGTTTGGGACTAGGTCGATTTGTGTAAGATTGTCCCCAAATATTTATTTATTTTTATTATTTATTCCATTTTACAGATTTTTAAATACATAAACATGGAAAAAGGACGCATTTTGACCATAGGCAATAGTGACGTCATTATACACATTTTCTTACAAACTTCATACTAACCAAGCGTTTTTAACGTTTCGTAAAAGTTATTGATTTGACTATCTGTGAAGTACCGTATTCTTATTATCTTATTAAGCTTACGATGGGAATAGTTCGTTTTGTTTAAGATTGTCCCCTAATATTCATTAGTATATCTCATTCTAATATAAAAAGCTCAAAACTCTGCAAGGTCGAAACAGCGTTTACTTAAGTACGACTATTAAACAAAAACAGAATGGGCTGACCTTGGAACGAATGGGAGAATCCGCTAATCCAAATTACAATCGGTAAAATTGGTATATGCCTATATAAAGTACTGTCATGGTAATCAAGAATAATGTTAGCAGGAGGCATGCATTGTGTTTACCAAGTGACAAAAAACACCGAAACTTAAGTTTCTTCATATTAAGAGATGTCAGAAAGCGACAAATGCTTAGTTACTATTTATATAGTACCAAACAATACATGATACCTACGTGGGCTCATACTATACCCAATTATAAGAAAGCGTTCAATTTAAACTGTCAAACAATTAACAGAATCTGAAAAAAAAAAACATTTTATCGATCTTAACTGTAACTCACCGCTTGGTTAATGTACGCCGCATGCATAACGACTTGCTGGTGCTGGATCTGCTGCGCAGGAATATGCTGCTGGTGTTGCTGCTGTTGCTGCTGCTGTTGCAGATGCTGTTGCAATTGCTGCTGTTGCAACTGCTGCATATGGATGTTGTGCTGATGCTGTTGCAATTGCTGCATCAGCTGGGATTGCTGGGCTGTCGCCCGCGGCAGCTGTTGGGGTTGCTGTTGCTGTGAATAGAAAGTATATAAGTGAAGTAGAACATCCAACGAAAGACCAAACCTATTTTAACTAACACACCGTTAAAATTCGTTTTGTCTTTATCTGACGTATTAACATTTGTGTATGTAAGGAAGGGACGTTGTAAGGTTACCGGCTGCGGCGCATGCTGTGGTGGCGGGGGCGGAGGCTGCGGTGGCGGCGGCTGGGCTGGGTGTATCACCGTCGGTTGAGACAATACGTGTGCAGGGCTCACCAGCTGTAAACGTCATATGAAATGAAATGAAACCGTTTATTCGTTCATCACAGGTGAAAAAAGATGAATAAAGTAAATGTAGTTACAAAGCCATGATGTACCTTTTGGCGTACGAATTTCTGGATTTACATGTCGAATTTCAAAATAATAAATATAAAGGTGAATGTCATATCAATAATGTTAAAATACAGATAAAAAAGAAAAAAAAAATTTAAACTAAGCAATACAATTATATAGCTTAAGCATAGCTTAAACTCTTCTGTTCCTAAGAAAGGTTTAGGGTCAATTGTAACAAAACATAAGCCGTGTTTATTAAAATCTGATTATATAGCAAGTTTGACAACTGTAAGATCACTCATAATTGTCAATCTTGCTATAAAATCAACATGCTTTAACTGTAGCGACAACTTTGATAGAGCAGTCTCATTTTAACTGGCCAGTAATTAAATGAGTTGTGGTCCAAGTAAAAAGTTGTCAAAATAGGAACGTGGCGGAAGATAATAAGCCCAAAAAAAAGATAAGCAGATTTAACTTAACATATCTATTTTTTTTATATAGTTCTTGTTTTGCGCTTTATATCTTATTGGCCGTGGTCGTGTTCCTAAACAATCTTCCGTTTCTTAGGAGTAATATTTATTGCAGGAAACAAGGGACATGTAACTTCAGTCTCCAACATGAACACAAATTAAACTTACATTCCCAAGAATGAGAGTTGTAATCGCTAGTTTTTAAAGCGTTGCTATGGAAACACCCTCTATTGTTATTATTATGACAAACTATTTTATTAAGATTACGTATGTTAACAGGTTAGTAATGTAGTGCAAAAGTTCCCAATCTCGTTACCTATATAGCCCGAGAGCTACACGGTTTCACTGTATGAAAAAACAACAATATATCGGTATCAGCAAATTTTTTGCATCAAAAATTAGGTTAAGTAACTATACTAAGTATTCTTTAATAATACACCTACATTTATTAACGCGACGATAGAAAATATTAAAAACAAATCTATAAAAAATCCGTAAAAATCTAGCGAAAACACTATAAGAATTATTTTCTTTATGATATACTACTTCTATTTATGTTCTTTGTAATATATGAAAATCAACTTATTTTTGTTACGGTAACTTAATAATACAATCAATTATTAATATCGTAAAAAATAAAAATGCATTACGCTAATGGCATATAAGGTATCATTACAGTTAGGGTTTTTATATGCCTTTATCATATGTCTTGACACTTTTTATACTGAATTAACCCAAAATACCTAAAGCTGTAATAACTTTTGGAATGAATGTGGCAGCCAAATGCACTCTGTAGACTATTCATGAAGGTCAAATTGACTACTACCTATTAGATTTTTTTTTCTCATTTCCCGTTGCACATATTGTTCGATTCTGGTCGTAAGTATTAAAATAGACATAAACATAGAAGTACTCATCATAAAAATACTGATACCCTGTTTGCTGCAAAAATTCACCAGTTTTCGGGCACATCATTTTTTTTCCAACTTCCGGTCTTCAGATTCGGAAATTTTAAAAATATAGGTTCTTAAAATCACATAATAGGACCGTATAACAAAAATTGGCCAGTTATTGAATTATTTACAAAAAAACCGTATCTTTCTCGGGCTAATATGTTATAAATGGAAGCCATCTAATCCAATTAATGAGGAGTTATTTCTGCGCAACATTATAAACGCTAAATTAACCAATAACGTATGCATTATGGTACTGACAATTCTTTCTAGGCACACGGCAGTCTGTCAGCCAAGATCGCAAACCAAAAAAGACAATAACATGAAAACTATTTATGTCGGCCTGTTTAGCCTAGTTGGTAGTGACACTGCCTCCGAAGCTATAGTTCGGGTCAGTTATTTGTGCATTTAGCATGGATATTTGTTCCTGGGTCTTGGATGTTTTCTATGTATTTAATTATAAGTATGTATATTGTCGTCAAGTACCCATAGTACAGTCACCAGCACCAATATCTGCCACAACAAAGCGCGCATAAATATCTGACACGACTCTATGTGTAGGGCCGTTAGGACGTGTCAGATATTTTTGCCGCCTTTGATTAGGCAGATATTAATGCTGGTGACTGTACAAGCTTTGCTTAGTTTGGGACTAGGTCGATTTGTGTACGATTGTCTCCCAATATTTATTATTATTATTATATTTGACCTAGACACTTGCAATTTCGCGAGTCTTGCAAGATCATCTTCTACTTAGGGAATCCGAAAAATCCATAACAAAAATAAAACTTTTTTTTTATTAAAATGAAAATACAGAATATGTACCGTAAATATATACTTTCGCCAAACTGTGTACCAGTTTGTTAGCGATGAGCTCAATCGTTTTAAAACCAAAGTAGATACAAAAGTTGCACTGTACTACCGGCCCGAAGTAGCAAATTTCTTAATTACCGTTCACGAGATTTTGACGTCCAAAAATAACTTATTTTTACACTGACTGACTCACTCACTCAACAAAATGTTTGACTACTTCCAGGTAACCTGGAATGTTGAAATTTGGCATCCAGCTAGGTAATTGCGTGTAATTACCCAGAGAAAAATCGAAAGTCAATGACTTTTAACATTTTGATTTTCTTTTTCCTAAAATATATTAATTTTTCCGTGCTGGGAGTGGGTTCTTTTAACTTAAAATTAAGCCTATTTATTTAAAAAAAACAACCAATACCTACTTATTTCACAAAAATAATAACATCCCATCATAGATTAATCTTCGTCAATAAAAGTGAGATTTAACTGGAAAACAACTTCTTTCGAAGTTCCTTACATCACAGCTCCTGTCATGCATAAGATTGTTCTATTGCTTAAAATGATTTATGTTACAAGTATTTTTTACTTAATCAGAATTATGGTCCCAAGACTCCTAAACGAATATCTCTAATTTTTAACCCAGCAATCTCAAATTATCATTTTCTAGTGTCAGTCAGATGAAATAAAGGCCAAGTCGTCGCTGTATATGAGACAAGAATTGTTGATCTTTTTGAACACATGACAGGATCGAAAAGTAGAAGCCCAGCGTCTGTGAGAGTAAATATCGAGTGAGAGACCTATATTTAACTATAGAGTCAGAATATTTTAACTTTCTAATGGTGTTAGGAAGATTCTGTTCTAGATTGCTAACTGTACACAAGACACCATTAAAGAAGCGAAGCATTCTCAAAGATCGTATTTTTTTATACAAATGTATATAAAATAATTACTTGACTAATATTAATAGTTTACATAAAATAAAAAAATACGAGCTTATAGTGAATCAAAAATGCAACGGTAGTTTTCAAAAAAAATGTACTAAGTTGTTAACAAGCTGTTCACTTTGTATTGCACAACTTTCAACATAAGAGCAATACATAAATACATTGTACCCTTTTTTGAAATCCACACAAATACCTATAAAGTTACATCATTAACAAAATAATTAAACTTACAATCATACTAAATATACATACTATACTACACCGCAAACTATTTATACTGGACTTAAACATAACTAAAAGTAACTATGTCCGGTTTTTTTTTATCTTTAAAGTACTATGCCAATCAAGTTCTATGAAAGAAACAAAAGAGCGTGCCGTTTATTTTATTACAGGCAGTATTTTATAGATAAAAAAACCGAGGATAGTAGAAATGTAACCGAAAGTAAAATTACTAAGAAATTAACAACTGCGAAATCATTCATTTTACAGTTTTATGATTATGATGACTATACATTAAATATTCACATGGTGTTAGTATCAGTGCTGCAATTGTTATATTTCCAAATTAAAGAAGCATGAGACATATTTTCTATAAATTTTTATCCACATAAAAAAGTAATAATCAGTCACAAATTGTAATATTTACGAAAGTTCTTTACAACAACAATTAGTACTATTGCTGTCAAGAACAACCAAGAAGAAGTGTCGTTTTGTTTAACAATTAGGAAGCTTGGCACTTACTGTGCTAACACATTGTTAGAGGGAGAGGAAGCGGCATTTGTAAAGGGAATTTGTTGGTTGCATTACAGGTAATCTGCTAAAGTAACCAATGTGGAGTAAATATTCCCAATTGGTGCATTGTGACTGATCAGTTAAAAGCCTTTGTACCTTTTGATGTTATGTTACCAAGTGTGTTATTTGCAAGCTCTTGAAACCAATTTATATACAATTAATAAAACAGTTACCCAGATTTATTCTCAAAAACCATGACATGATAATTGTGAACCAAAAAAGAAGATCACAGAGCCATGCTAAGCTGGGTCTATTTAGTTGCAATGATGTCTACTGAGAGAAGGCTTATAGTATATGTGTACTATGGAATGCACAATTATCTAAACAACATACATGTTGCGGATGTTGTGGAGAGGACTGTTGCATCATAGATGCATCAATGATTTGTTGAGCCTGTTGCAAGACAACCTGAGCATCCACTGGTAAATCGGATGTGTAGTAAACCTACAAATAAATTGTATATAAACACACAACTTGCATAATATAACAATTATCAAATTATCATATACAATTTTGCTTTAGATATCTGATAATTATCTCTGCAACACAGGTATGAAACATATTGGACATAACTCATTATAATAATCGAAATAGATAGAAATGGAAAATTTTAAGTTTTGTTACAGAAATGAATTAAAATTTTGAAAATCATGGTGGCATGCTACAAGTTAGTAATGGATCGAAAATATAAGTAGTTTGAGAAGCATTGAAGTTGCCAATCCAATCTGCTCACCAGCCATCCAAAATAGTCAATTTCAATGGAAAAGGAGAGGTACCTATTTACCATTTTCATTTATGTCCAAGTTCATAGAAATGTCAATCACAATCCTTATTTAAAATATACACAAGATTCCACTTCCAAAACTGAAGTATTATATTTATGTACCAACAGCACCACATTCTGACCATCAGGCAATCCAAAAATGTTTAGCATTTGGGTCAGTTACAAGTGTGTTGCTGTTAGTACCACAGTCAATTTGGGACCCATTTCACAAGATCTTTCTTTGAATTTATATAGTTAGACAGGGCTGTCAACCTTAATGGTGCTCCCACACTGGCTGTTATAAGTGTTATTACGTAATATAACATTTATAGCAGCCAGTGTGGGAGTATCATAAGAGGGTCCCGAATTAAAGTTTTTGCATGTACCTAATTAATGTCATTCATCTTTTTTACCAACAAGTAGCTACAGCTCTCTTCATATTTTTTTATTATTGAACTATATAAATTTATGGTTGAAGGCTTCATTTGCAAAAGATGTATTGGTGGTTTTGAATATTTTGATTGTGTAATTTTCTGTGAAGACCACCAACTAAAAAACTACTTAATAACTAGAAAATGCTAAATATGTATGAATGCATAAAGCATTCTCACAGAGCATAGTAATACAGTTGGTAAAAATGAAGAAAAACCCACTAGCATTATCAATAAAAAAAAAAACACCCACTTTTGCATCCGCAGCCCACAAGAGTGCTGGTTGCACTCCGTGTGAGGATGGGAGATGTTAGAGCACATTATAACCTACCTGTCTGTGCAGCGCCTGCTGCTGTTGATGCTGTTGCTGTTGTTGCTGCTGCTGAAAGTCTGAAGGAGGGGGCGGTGGTGGCGGCTCATGGCGGATGATGTACTGCTGTTGGTATTGCAGACCGCCATCACCGACAACTAGTTGCGGTTGGACTCCTTCACTCACTATGATATCATTTGGCTGATCTGCTGGCTGGACCACCACCTTAATAGACAATATGTTGAAATAGTGTCAATGAAAAAGGCTACATTGGAAAGTGTTGGAGGAGGCTTTTGGCAAAGGGTGCATAGAATAAAAAAATAGAAATGAATAAATAGTAATGATATAAAAATATGCAATTATATGGATTCTGTAAAATAAGTGTCAATCAAAGCATCTATATGGTAAAATAATCAATTCAAAATAAAGGTTGGCTGGAAGAGATCATTCTTCAGCAATAAGACAGCATGTTGTTTAACCCTAAGCTTTATGTTCTGTATTGTGTTCTTATTGGAGGTGTGTCTATAAATAAACACACAGCAAGGTTTTTCTTAGAGTGCTTTCCCATCAAAGTTAACATATTCATGGACAAGTGAAGTGCCAGTGCATGTCATAGGCCAAAAAAAACAAAAGGTGAATTTAATGACTTGATTGTAACTTGAATCTATTCTATAATATCACATATGTACCACTTGTCATGACGGCTCTGGCTCAGTTTGTGCCTAACTCGATACAGACTAGTATTACTATATTTATAAAACTTACTGATGTAACAGCATACAAGTTGATTTTTTTACAGGTGTGTAGTGTAGTAGTTACTAGAATTAAAATCAATGCATGAGAGAATTACCTGTTGTTGTGAATACTGCTGATCATCTTGATTAACCAGACAAATGTTAGGGCAATATCTTTGCAGGTCTTCAAGAGTGAGTGTTGTGCGTCCGGCTTGTCCAACTATCTGGTAATATTGAGCCATTGCAAAAGCCTTAGCCTGAAACCAAAAATTAAAATCTCCACACAAAGTTTATTGATTTGATTTTACTCTTAGAAAATTATACATTTAAGTCGAAATGACGATGTAATCAAACGTAACTTTTCTTATACAATTTGTTTACATCTATAAACTTTGGTTGATTAATTTACGTGAACCACTTTAATTGCTGTTGAGATGATAATAATTGTAGTAATTATTATTGAATTTCACCAAACTAATAACAAATCCATTCAGAGATGA
Organism: Notocelia uddmanniana; assembly: GCA_905163555.1. NCBI lineage: Eukaryota > Metazoa > Arthropoda > Insecta > Lepidoptera > Tortricidae > Notocelia > Notocelia uddmanniana. Next base: position 24,840,784 of record LR991058.1, on the reverse strand, counting down.
CAGATAATTCATACACCTTTACGAAGCAGTACGTATACAACCCAGAACCAATGACTTCGTAAACCGTAAGAAGACTCAACTATGGCGACGACACATCGACCGTTTTACGGTCTAAGGATTCACCATAGTTGTAATGTCACATTGTTATACAAAGTTACAATAATATCGAAAAGAGCATTTATGACTATAAAATCAAAATGATATAACGAAATGGCTTCGATTTCTTTGATACAACCTAAATTATGACCTGAAAGACCATTGCATAAAAATCAAAGATTTAAACGTTTATCTCACCAATATTTACGTTGGACATTTTAAATGCCGTACTTATCCATTAAAATAGCAATTATTATCACGAAATTGTAATTTTTTAACTCAAACGCCAAATTCAGAAGCAATTTACATTATGGCGTGTGTGTCACTTTTTTTTTATAATTGTGTTTTTTAATTCAGTGTTGCCCCGAAAAGTACGCATTCGAATGGGAGTTGCCAGCAGCTACGATATTTTGATGCCAACTCCCAATCATTATCTCATTATTACACATTTTTAAAATCAGTGAAATTCACATTCTATGTGACAATATCGTATTGATGTTGTATTTTCATATTTTTTATATAAATAACGAACTGTTTAGTCTAGGTTTTAAGTATGTATAGTATGTATTTTAACACAATAACTCAAAAGACGCTAAAGCTTGCCTGAATAAAATGTATCCAAGCTGGTTTTTTATTTATGGTATTTTACATGCGACAAGGATTGGAGTTAGATTGCTAATATGCACGTAAGATTTTTTCTAAAATCAAGCTCAAAAATAATAGTCTTCACAGATAAAAAAAAACGACGAACAGCTGTTTTTGACTGATGGCACTGTAGTGCATAAGCCAAGTTGGTGAAAAATATCACTGTGTGTAAAATGTCTTTTCCGTAGCAAAATAACAATATTATTGCCTTCACTCTTTATGAATTTCATTTAAATACTTTAATTGATGAGTAATTCATAATTCTGTAAACATTTCAAATATACAAACTTTTGTACGTAATTAAATTTAGCTCTTATACAAATTATCCGTGTAGCAAAAGAACAGTTATTTTTTATTCGACCGAGAGGATTCTAGAGCTCTTTTACAATTTGACACTATTTTCTGATATTTTACTACTAGCAAATTAAATGGCAAAACAATAACTAAGTACGTTTGAAGATTTATAATTTTTAAAAGCGTCATTAACCTCTTCCTATTGGCCTTGACAAACTAGCGTGAAGTGAACACGGCATATGAAACCATTAAGTCGGGTCCACAGCGCCATGTTTTTCGTGTTTGCAGACATCAAACATGTTATTCGAACACAAAATAGGCGTGGCCTCAATGGTAAGGCCGGTCCACAGCACCAAAAATCCAACAAAACATGTTTTTCGAACACAAAATAGGCGTGGCCTCAATGTTAAGGCCGGTCCACAGCACCAAAAATCCAACAAAACATGTTTGTAAAACATGTTTGATGTTTGCAAACATGAAAAACATGGCGCTGTGGACCCGGCTTTAGTGTTTTGAAAAAAAGGGACATTATATAAAATCTTAACTTCAAGCATAAAAGTTTTTCATATAAAAAGACGGGTGATGAAGCGATCCTAAGTTTATTTTCCATATTGAATACCATTATACTTATTGAGATTTTTTTGCGAAATGCCACAGTGGTTGGGTGTTGTTTTAAAATAAAATGGCACTTATGCAACCATATATGCATCGGAAGTTCAGTTCGTTATAGGCGAAATATGTCTTGGCTAATTACATGTTTCGAATTTAACATTTTCATTCAGGTTTTTAGTTTATAACACCAAAAACTACCATTGTACTTTATATCGAACTTGGCTTTTTTTGTTTCTCATTATTATTTTAATTAGTTTAAAACCGATATTGGCCAATTTACGGTTGTGCCCCTTACTATCTACAATGATTTTGCTTTATCTGTGGCTACTGCAGCCATTCTAATTGGTTAATATATTCTTAAGTTTTGTCACGTGGTTTCATGTAAGCTTTTTCACCAATGACATTCTTTGGCAGAGTAAGTTCGATGAAAAGTGTTGGTGGAAATTAAATTAGCTTGTATCTTCAAGAAAAACACCGTACTTATGGGTGGCTGCCTACAACGACAGTTTTCATGTGTTTTTAAGTGCATTTAATAAATTCCCCTCGAAGTTGTGTTCAAAATTTACTATTGCAGTGATTTTCAATTGGGTATACACGAGATTTAAATATAGATTATATTCACTACCTACTGTTCAATTCGTAGATATTTTGACCGTCCTCATTACAGTCGTGCTAATGGATGATTCTGTGATTTCCCCAGGTAAGAAATGTGATGGTCATTCGTAATCTTTTTAAAATGTCAGTTTCCGATTATATTTATTTGTATATTTTCAGGGAATAAAATAGATAATTCAGCGTCGGAGAGCGATTCCAGTTCTCTCGATGGAGGGGCTATGCTGCCTCCGACCACGGTTTCCCGTGATCAGCTACAGAAAAGGATCGAATCTCTTCAACAGCAAAATAGGTACTATGTTTATCCATAAAAAATACTATTCACATGTCAGGATCTTATTCGACAATGATATTTTGTTGGTAACACAATTACAATAAATTCTAGTAAGAGACAATAATTTAGTTTAATCCAATGTTTACAGGGTCTTAAAAGTCGAGCTGGACACATATAAGCTCAGAGTCAAGGCCTTACAGGAGGAAAACCGTGCGCTGAGACAAGCTTCTGTTTCAATAGTATGTATTTACCTGATATCTATATTAGGCATGCATGTTATGCAGGGTTCATTTTATGCAATTCCTTGAATAGCCATTTGATATTTGGACACTGCTTACAATGATGCATGCATGTGCTAATTGCATCAATTTAGTGCTAACAGAGAAAACAATCAATCAATTGCATTTTTGTAATGGATTTTACAAATAAATACTATCTTTGAACCTCTAATTGCATTAATCACATGATGCTTTTTTAGCAAAATTTTACATCAGCTTTGTTGATACATGGTGAGGTTTTAGACTACCCTCCACCCTATCCACAATCATATGTTTTTATTTGGTATGCTAAAAAAATTCAAAATATTATCAGTAAAAACAATAATGTCCAGACAGTGATTAAGTTTAATAATAATAAGTCATTTATTTCAGGTAATACCTATATGTGTAGATTATTAATAAAATGTGAAAATATACAAATTCGTCATATATAAAAAAAAAGATAATGTAATAAATAATATAAAATAAAATAAAAATAAAGCTGGACATGTGGTTCCATTGCATTTTTGATGATACAAAAACATATGGTATCTCACTAGACTAGAAGTAGATTTTGACTTGTAAAAGTGCCATTGCAGCCTACTTGCAGAATAAAGTTCATCTATTTCATTTAGAGTTTTAGACAGAAGACTGCCCCTTTTGAGCCTTACATGATTAATGTATGATCCCAAAGTGGCACTGAAAAAACTTCATGTGACCTACTTACCTCTTTTGGGAATATAGGCAAGAGTTCATTATGTTTGTTTGTATTATAAATTATTGTATCTAGCTTGATATAACATTTTCACCTCAGAAATGCATTGCTAAAATCTGTTAGGTTATTCAGGCCCACGGTGTATAGTGTTAACCTGAAAGTTTGTTGACCCATATGTGATGTGATTTTGTTGACCCTAGCTTTTCTGAATAGTCCTTTAATTATTTTATTTAAGTGGTTACTCATAAGCCTTTATTTTACAGCAAGCAAAGGCCGAGCAAGAAGAAGAATATATTTCCAACACATTACTGAAAAAAATCCAAGCCTTGAAGAAAGAAAAGGAAACATTAGCTCATCACTATGAAAGGGAAGAGGAGTGTCTAACTAATGATCTGTCCAGAAAATTAATCCAGGTAGGACCCAGTTTAATTTTTTTTCACTAGGTAACGTTTTTCCCTACATTTTTTATGGACCATCACTTAATGGAAACCTAAAAGATTTCTGATAAAATTGGGGACATTTGGGAATATAAATATCAGAATCAATCATACATGGGTGTAAGTGTAGGGTACACTTGGGTGAAAACACCCGAATACTCTGTAAAAAAAATTTAATATACTTGCGGTTAGATGAAGTACTATCATTAAATTGTACTTGTGCTAGCTCTGCTCCAGTACTATCATTAATTTGTACTTGAACAAGTATTTACAAGGTCGATTCTTATAGTGACAATTTGATTCGTTTCTTCCAGACAATTTGAGGAATGTCTCATGTTTATTAAATCTTTATCTTGAAGAAAATAAATGTTTGCAATCTGTATCTTTATTTACTTTAGTTCACTATTATGTGAATTATTTATGGTAGTGTAAATGACAAAATGTCAAACAAGTTGCTATAAGACAAATTTAATGGATATATTAAAATAAATAAATAAATAATAGCAACTATACTAATAAATGACTACATGATAGTATTGATACTTTGGTTTAACTCCATAAAAAAACATTGTACACAACATATTAAAAAATAGTTACCTACTACGTAAACAAATCTTCTGCATGAACACTTCATTTTAATTTTGACATTTAATCAATACAGGAACAGGTAATGGTGTTGTCAGCATTCCGAGCACCTAAAGCCTTTGTGCCTCAGACATGTTATGGTCATGCTAATAGCAATACTTAGTCAATTACTTATTTTAATAATAATAATAATAGTAGTAATTTCCCAGATAACTGACTGCTAAACTCAATTGTATGAGTTTGTACCACCATAGCCAAAATTAAGTTTACTATGTGTACTAATAATATTTCAGTTACGTCAAGAAAAATGCCGCCTGGAACAGACTCTGGAGCAAGAACAGGAATGCTTAGTCAACAAACTCATGCGCAAGATTGAAAAGCTTGAGGCTGAGACCCTTGCTAAACAGACTAATCTGGAAAGACTCCGCAGGGAAAAGGTAAGACAACATTACAATCCAAAATGTGTTTGCTAGTATATCGTGTGTGGTGGAAATGTCGTAATTAGATATTTCTTGCGTCCCTTCTGCTGACACAGTTGATGGTATCCACAGAAACTCAAACAACCAAACTGGGGGTACCCAGACCCTCAGATCTTCACAGCTACCCACATGTTAATATATGTATAACAAAATACATTATCATATTTATTCTTTTTTTTTGTGTGTATTTTGTCCATGTTCCTTTCATTCGTCGATGTCTGTTTTTTTCCCCTTAAAGAAAATAGGAAATTATAAGAGTGAATAGACATAGAAACAAAACTATTTCTGTATTGGGCATGGGTTAATAAAACGCAAATTCCGCTTTACTGCGTATCCCCAGAGGCGGCCTTAGTGCGACTAGTGGGTCGCGAGCCATAGTTTAGGAATCCCTGCACTAAGCCAAAGTGGTTGTCGTGATGATCATATTTCTATGATCTATGATCATATTTCTAGTGTAAGTCATTGATAATATTTTTAATTCCAGGTGGAGTTAGAGAACACACTCGAACAAGAGCAGGAGGCCCTTGTGAACAGGCTGTGGAAACGTATGGACAAACTGGAGGCTGAAAAGCGCTCGCTGCAGATCCGCCTTGATCAGCCAGTCTCCGATCCTGCCAGTCCAAGGTACAATTTTTTAAGATGATAAGTTTTTTGTTGATTTTATTGCAATCATTATTCAATTTGAATAAAACTCACTAGACTCAATTTGAATAAAAATAACAAGACTAATTTATAAAAAAACTAAAAATCCCGACTGTGTGTCTGTGTAATTTGGAATTTGGCACCAAAACTCCGCCATTTTGTTTTTTTTTTTGTTATACCCTCTAAGTGCGAATCTAACGACACCTCTTAAGCTAAAATCCATCAAGCCGTTCAGACTGCAGAGCGTGTCAAACAATTATAGGTACATACATGCTCTCGAAAAATATAACCCTCCTTCTGGCGTAGTCGGGTAAAAATCAAGATCTGTTTATAGCGCGTCAGAATATTTAGAATTGTCTAAATACACATTGTAAATGACACCATAATAAAAATTGATACCCTGCTTTCGGACCATTGTTCTTAATTGAAAAACAATTGAAACAAATTTTTTGTCTTTTGGCATGTCACGGGAAAATAGCAATGTAATGTAATGCAGGCATTTAATTCTTCTCCAGTTTCCGAAAAAAATTTTTTAATATGAATTAATTCTTTGAGAGAAACATCAGTTAAAAACTGTTTCAGTTTTCGTGGCACACTGTATAAAGGCCATGGCACTGCTGCACGCGTGTAATCATCGTGCCGCTCAGTGTGTAACACAATGTACATTCGACTTCAACATAACTTTAGATTTTAACATGATATGATTAAAGTAGTATTTGTTTTAAGTCGTTTTTTTTTTAGTTTTTAGTCGTATTTGTTTTGGTCGGCCTGTTAGCCTAGTTGGTAGTGCCATTGCCTCCGAAGCTAGAGGTCCCGGGTTCGATTCCCGATAAGGGCATTTGTTTCTGTGGTGAGCAGAGACATTTGTTCCTGAGACTTGGATGTTTTCTATGTATTTAAGTATATATCTATTAAATATATCGTCGTCAAGTACCCATAACACAAGCCTTGTTGAGCTTATTGTGGGACTAGTTCGATTTGTGTAAAAATGTCCCCAAATATTTATTTATTTCCATATCAGCCCTAGGACGTCCACTGCTGGACATAGGCCTTTATTTATTATTTATTTATTTTATTTCATTCAATTTTAAAACATAGTTAATGATATTCTATTTTCTAACTGACTGGATTTAAATTTCATTGGTTTATTAATTGATTTAAACTTATTGCACAATATCCCATAGGGCAGTCTCTACCAGTCAACCAATAAAATGATTTCATAGATTTTCACACTATCAGTGTCAAAGAGGGTACGTGAGCATTGGGTAGTTTCTGTGGTGATATCTAATGCTGCTGCAACTTTAATAGCAGGAATGTCTTTGGTATTAAGATTGTTGTATATAGGTAATTCTAGATTTCAATAGCTTGACTAATTGTTTTACTTTGTTTCGACAGAGACATCAGCAATGGTGATACCGCATCGAATCTTAGCAATCACATTCAGACCCTGCGCTCGGAGGTTGTTAAATTAAGGTATAGTTGTTGCTATAAATTACCTACCTGTTATTGTTGACATTTTAATTAATTCATTCATTGTTTCAGGCAACAAAAGGCCCACATTAACATATTACCATACATATCAATACAAAATATTTTTAAAAATTAAAACACATTAGTTAGGTGGAGTAATAGCGTGACTCCGTTGTGTCGTCATCTACGGTATAGGACTCAGTAGGTCGTTCCGAAACCGCCGAAACACTACACCCTAATAAATGAAGGAATCACATTAGTTGGACATTTAATTTTTTACTGCCGGTCAACGATTGTTCAACTTTTTGAACTCTTATTTTATGATATATCAATGTGGTGATAGTGTATGTAATCGTAGCGTAGAATCCCTTGTCATTTGAACCCTATTAAATATGTGCGTAATCATAAAAACGTGTATTCAAATCTGACATCTCAATTTGGAAAACAATAAGTATCTTTTTTTAGTAAAATCATGAGTTTTAATGTGGTCCTTAGTGAATTATAAGACATGTTTACACTAAAAACAGTTTCAGGCAGAATTCAGAATCAGAAAAATTACTCTCTATATGAGAAACAGTCGATAACTTGTTTCAAATGAATGTAATCTAAAGAACGATTGAGATAACGCAGTTAATTAACTTTAATCCTACTGGAGCAATTGTTTTACTGATAAGAGATAAATGTTTATTATCAACAGCTCTTATGCCCAAGTTCTGTAACAACCCGATTTTTAATGTGCGAGCGTTTTAATAGTACTTTATTTACTAAATAACTGTTAAAATGTGTTTTCACTCAAGTGACTCCTAGCTGTCAAGCAAGGTAGGCGTCATTAGTATTGAAACACATCATAACACATCTCTGACGGATGCACAGCCATACATCCGATTTTTCTTTCACCGCGCATGATGCGATTACGCACCAGAGTTCTTCTAAGTCCCCTTCAAACAAGGGGTGAGGAGCGTGACTCCGTCGGCAAATTTTTGACAAGCTGAGGAGTCGCTTGTCGCCTTGTTCTTTATTGATTTTAGGATTTGTTGTGAGGACAAGCGGGAAAAATGCAGGTCAGCCCATCACTCTCAATACTGCGCATCCTCGGACTCGGAGCTCTGGTAACCTATTCACCACCTGAAAAGCTCGCAGAGCAAGTAGTGGTGATATTGCGGCTACGGTTTTCTGTAACTCTTCCTTAAAAACAACAAACAAAAATGATGTTTTCGTGGTAATAAGTCACTTCTATGTTTATGTGACGTATCGTCACTAAAAGTCCTCGTGTACAGTCAAATCTTTCATTTGGGACCCCCCTTAAGGTTGACAGGCTTGTCAAACAATATACGAATTCAAAGAAAAAGAGCGCGACCATGGCGCGACCAGACATTGTACAGTGATTCAACATTATTTTTATTCAATTCGAATATGATGTTGATGTTTTTTTATAAATTGTCCCCTAATATTTAATTTTTATTTATTTGTGATTGATATTTATATGTTTGTTATCTAGGAATCAATTAGCCGTGTCTCAGAATGAAAACAAGGAGAAGATGCATCGCTTTGCCTTAGAAGAGAAACACATTCGGGAAGAGAACGTTCGCCTACAACGAAAACTGCAACAGGAGGTAACTTTACTATTCGCATAAAAGCAGTGAATTGGAATCGGTTTGTCATTTGTTTAGGCGTTAGCCTTGGCGAGGAAAAATTAAAACTTAACAAACTTCTGTTACAATTTGTCTGGTCCCTTTCTCACAAACATAAATATCAAAGTGACACATAAGGACAAACGAACTTGGCATTTTGACTAATAAAGGTTAGATGGACATAAGTGTGGCTGCCTGGGGATGGATGGGTAGCAGCATCCCTGGAGTACGGTAGAGATACTGTGATCGCCAACCCTGCATGCCAAGCGTGGCGATTATGGCATTTACCCCCCATGAAATTGGGGGAGGCCTATGTCCAGCAGTGGACGTCCTTCGGCTGATATGGTGGTGTTGGACGATTGTGAATAAGGGGTCTCACCAGTGAAATTTGAAAAATCCTCTGCTACGAAATGCATAGCGATGTGATAGGTAGTGATAATTTGTAGGAAATGCTTGTGATACTAACTTACTTGTCATTTAAACCCCTATTTCATTGTTAGCCTTGTGCTTTGCTCATTCAAGTTGCAGACAAGCGCTATTCAGGACAATGAGGTACATGCAACCTACTATAAAATCGTACATTTCCTATTTTTTTAGACTCGATTTAGAAGGGCTTAATTAGTTGTCTGAATGCCTGATATAATCAAAATGATTTTCAGGTGGAGCGCCGTGAGGCGCTATGTCGGCATCTTTCTGAAAGCGAATCGTCTTTGGAAATGGAAGAGGAAAGGCAGTTTAATGAAGCATTAAGCGTATGTATCTGGAACTTTGATTTTTGTTTTGCGATAGTCCTTTCATTCGTTGCTTGTCTTTGGGACTATGCTTCTTTTGTTTTTTTTTATCTACATATTTGAGAGGGGAAGGGCACATGTTGAATGTGGCATTAGCAGCTGTTCTTTCATAGAGAACTGTGAAACTTCCCATTCCCATATAAACAGGATAAGAATCAGAATCGTTGTGAATCGCCTTCTCCTCCTCCTTTTAGATTGATAATTTCAGACAGCACACAGGTTAGCAAACGTGCGGGCTGTTTAGCGAGCCTACTACATTGTTGATTGGTCATTGCAAAACCGCTCGTGTGCACAAGTTCTAACATTACTATACGTGTGATTTTAGGCGCGTTCCCGCAGCGTATCATCGCCCGGCGGTTCGAGGCCGCTGTCGCCGTACGCTTCGCCTCTGCCCGGTGTCGGGCTGCGGCCCGTGCACTTCAACTCGCAGGTACAGTCGTAATCGTCATCTTATCAGCCGAGCATCCAGCGCATTCGCGACCTTTACCAGGTCATCAGTGCGGCTTGTAGGGGGTCTACCCACACTGCGCCGCACGGTACCACGCTTGGCATGCGGGTTGGCGATCGCAGTATATCGACCGCACTCCAGGGATGCTGCTGCCCATCCCCTGGTGGTCTTGGTCGTAGTTTTAGGACATACCCAATAGTTTTAGGTCCAGCGCACCGGGGTCCGGTTCTTTTGAGCAGGTACAGTAAAATCAGCTAATTACGAGTATATAGGGAGGCAGCAGTGGAGTACATAAATTAGTCAGATGGTGAATAAATAAAGTTTCATTTATGATAAAAAAACCAGTACATTCGATAAAATAAATAAATAAAATAAAATAAAACAAAAATCATTTCAGACCTTAGTTGATCCATACATTTTTGTCAGTTTACATCTTACGAACTATGTTAGTTTTAAATAGAAGAAAAAAAAAGTGTGATACTGAGAAAGCGAACAAAGTTAGTACTGTCTATTTTGCTCTCCCAATAGCCACCTCTACTCGACCCAACAATAATATAACTCCTTGTGAATCGTTAGGCTGATGTTTGGTTTTGTGTTAGCCCCGGCGCCCGAGCGAGCGGTTCGTGAAGCCCGCGCCGCCGGCGCTCGGGCTGGGGCGCGCGCTGGAGCCGGCCGCGCCGCCGCTCGCGCCGCTGCTCGCGTCGCCGCCCGCGCCCGCGCCCGCGCTCGCCTCGCCCACCCTGCAGCCCGCCAGCCCCATGGACACCTCCTCTAAAGACTAACCGTACACTTACACGCGTATCTGAAGAAAGCTGACCGGTGAGCACCGAGCCTATATTATCCTGGAAACGAAAATATAAGTAGGTATCTGCTGCGCGTGTTTCATTCGAAACGTTACACAAAAACATCAAATCTAATATGTCGCGCATGATGTTACTAAAGCTTTCTTAAATTAAAAACGACCTTTTTGAGTTAGCACACCGCGGCAGCGAAACATTCTCTATCGACCTATCTTGGTTTCAAAGTCAAATCAAACCAATCCTGTATTCTAAAGTGAGCGGTCGCTCCCCCGCTCACACGGAAGAACCGCTCTCTAACCAGTACATGGATTTCGTCTTAGTTTGCGTTCCGAGATGTTAACCGGTTAGAGCGTGTCCTTGCGAGCGTAATCTTTAATATGAGATAGGTTCTCTAAGTGTGTCTATAATCGATACCGCAAATTAACGGGGTTATAAACCCTGGACATGAAACGTTGCTTGTTTTCCATCGTCCTCGGATAACATGTGTAAGGGTCCTTTTTATGTAACGTGTCTAAAAACACGCGCAGGAGACATGACTTTAGATAGCCGATCTCCATACTGAGTTGCGTTCCTTGGAAGTAAAACTAACTAAACATGGGAACGAGGTACAGTCAGCGGCACAAGTTGCTTCGCGGGCCTAGTGATCAATATAATCTACATACAGACTAATGTCAAAATAATAAGGGTATGTGTATATCACTGAGCTGTTATTCTGCTTTACTACTTCTGCTGCTGACAAATGTCTTCGCAGCGGAAATAGTACTACTGACGCCCCGACGAAGGAACAAAACTACCTTCCTCTTTCTGTTGGGTCTAAAGAAGTGCGGCGATCGACAGCGAGTTCTGCTAACCAATGGTAGAATGCCATCGAAGTAAATTTCACCCGATTTATAAAGACACATTGTATATAAGGTGTTTAGCCCTTAGGCTTATGTTTGGTTTTGCCGCAGCCCCGGCGACCGTTCAGTCACAAGTAAAGTTTTATAAACAAATATTATCCATATAGCACATAATTAACAAACTGGCATTATTAAGTGTGAAAATATATAATATATATAAGGCTGGGACCTCGGGTACCTAAATTACGAAGCCATCTTGTGAAACCCTTATTTCGAAAGAACGCAACTTATTATGGAGCTGACAGTCTATTAATCGTCTCCGGTTATGCTATACGTCCAACTCAGACCAAGAACGAACCAAAATAGCTATTTACGATACAAGGGTTGTAAAACAAAGAAAGGCCGATATCGCAGATGTTTGAGGCTCGAGCCACAGGCGAGGGTCATAAATATGCGAGAGGGCTTTCTGTTTTACGACCTGTGTTTTGTACACAATTTTACGTCACCGCTTGATGTAAATAATATTTTCGTGGTCTGAGACGTCCAATTACGTGATGTTTCGGTAATACGCAACAATCTAGATTTCTATTTTCTATTTTAAAATATTCAATTTCAAACATATTTGAATTTGTCTCGTCTATTCCGTTATTTGAAATAACCCGTAAAAACGGATGTATGGAGTGAGCACTCTATTCTTACTTATTTCTCTATGCCAGGACTAAATCCTGTACGGATGACGTCGACATATACTCGTATAAAATTTTGCAGTATCTCAGACATCACGAAATCGAACATAATTAATATAGGTGCTCTGGTTTTATTTCAAGTTCTCAAAAGATGACGATAATCCACTGCAAACGAGTTCTAAATTAAACGTCGTAAATAATACCATCTGTGATTAGCTTTCTTCAGATAACACCGTGCGTCCTTTTGAAACGGAAGTGTAAAACGAACGGGGGTAGATTCTCAAAGTCATCTCAATGATTTTGAGGATAGGCCCGCGTATCGCTCCGCCGTTATACAAATTTCGAACAGTGCGCTCAAAACGTTAGTGATCGACGCCCTAGCACGGTACCGTTTATGGTGGACGTTAAGCGTTTGACCCTGTCGATATGTACGGGATGGAAAGAGCTTCTTGTAGCCATTATGGCTCACGTGTATTACTTTTTGTTAAACGGATTCTGATAATGGCCATGGGAGCATTGGCCCTTGATAGCGCAAAGCACTATATTATTACAGGTATAATGTAAAAACCTTTTAAACAGTTCAGCCTTGCCACTATGATCGCGTGTATGCAAAATAATAACTAATAAGAAACAAGTGTCTAGAAAATGACAAGGAGACATTATTTGTTGGCAGCATACGTAACATAATAATGAGCACTACCTCATTTACTGTTAAAGAGTCACCGTCTGAGCCGATTTCCATATTTCAATCCTTGATGTCGTCTAATAAGAACGACTTTGATAGTTTGTCACCGGCTAAACTACCAAACTTTTCAATGCAAGAAATTTATGCAGAACTTTCAAGCCCACGTGACGGACACGGTGATAATTCTAAATTTGGACTTACGGTTAACCCTGAAAAAATGGCGTCTAGTGTTATACTTTTTAATTTCCTAGTACTTTCTTTTTTAATGTTTTGTATTGATAGCTTATTATGCAGTGACCTAAGAATTAGTGTGTAGCTAATGAAGGAATGAACAATTCATCTGGAAACGCGTAAATCTTTTGATTCGACAACACCGGTAGCCAACGGCGTTATCCTTAAATAGTGTGTCGTCTTAAATAGTGCTATCGATGTACAAGAAAAAAGCCTCTAAAATTGACACAATTATTGATATCACTAAACTAGCGAACATAACATGCAAATTATAAGTAAACTTGGCGAAATCGCGATAATTTTGATAGAACATCACATTTTTAGGGTTCCGTAGTCAACTAGGAACCCTTATAGTTTCGCCATGTCTGTCCGTCCGTCTGTCCGTCCGTCTGTCCGTCCGTCCGCGGATAATCTCAGTGACCGTTAGCACTAGAAAGCTGAAATTTGGTACTAATATGTATATCAAATACGCCGACAAAGTGGTAAAATAAAAAGTGGAAAAAAATATTTTATTAGGGTACCTCCCCTATACGTAAAGTGGGGAGTGATTTTTTTTTTCATTTTAACCCTAACGTGTGATATATTGTTAGATAGGTATTTAAAAATAAATAGGGGTTTACTAAAATCATTTTTTGATAATGTTAATATTTTCGGAAAAATCGCTCCAGAAGTAAAAAAAAATGTGTCCCCCCCCCCCTCTAACTTTTGAACCATAAGTTTTAAAAATATGAAAAAAATCTCAAAAGTAGAACTTTATAAAAACTTTGTAGGAAAATTATTTTGAACTTGATAGGTTGAATAGTTTTTGAAAAAATTACAAAAATAATTTCTGAACTAAGTTTGTAATTTAACCGTATAAACAGGTGTTTATTGTACCTGTCATTTCTACAAAATCACAATGAAATGACGTGCTTTCAAAGGTTTTGTGTTTCTGTACTTAATATGTCAACTTAATGTGATGGACGGAAAACTACGGAACCCTACACTGAGCGTGGCCCGACACGCTCTTGGCCGGTTTTTATTTTATTGTACTCCTAATTCATACTTGCTTCTGATCAGCAAGAAGATCTATAAAGATAAGATAATACAACGTTTAAAATACACAGAAACGGTGCAGTGCTTAGGGTTTGCATTTAACTGTGTAAATACATTTCGAAATTTGTATGTAAAATGTAGACATGCAAATATTGTAGTTAGGTGGGCGTTTCCGGCAGCTTGGTTCATACGGTTGCTTCCGCACATATTTCAGCGTCCGTCGCTCCAGTGAAACTGGGCTTAATTTTAGTCCGATCGACGAGGTAGTTGATTTTTCGATAATAATTCCTCCTAAATATAACTGTCGAAGTTGAGGAGTGTACAACAATCCGATTCTATTATAAAGACACTATTATAACTTGGCACAACTTATGATGGGTTGTTAGTTTAGAACACTTTTTAAGATTGATTAGTAATATAACCCTGCTATGTCCTGTCTATCACATGCACTGGATAATCAACCAGTTCATGTATCCATTCAATATGCATGTTGAGGACTCAATGTTTGGACTGTTGTTAAGGTTTTTAATTCATCTAAAATTTTAAATGATTCCTTTGTAACACGAAAGTTACCCATGTAAATTGTATGACATATTTTCGTATTAACGGAGTCAATTAAACTGTAGACGAATTAAAACCTTTAACTACGGTCCAAAAATTTGATAGTCACCCTTATATCACCGTTGAATCTTGTCTCTTACAACCACGACCGATCGTAAATTGGGTACGGTTTAGGGAAGATTTATTATCGAAATCGATAGGACTCGTCGACTAGGTTATTCGATTGTTAAAGATTCCTCGCACGGCTTGTATATTCGAGATTGAAATTAACATGTTTTGGTTTTTTTTATGTTATAAGATAATATTTAATCTTAAAATAGTCGATTTAGATTAGCTTAACGAGATGTTATAAAATTATGAACAGGGTATTCGCTGGGAGGGGACGTGCCTGCATCGGATTGTTCATAATTATGGCTCATTGACACTTGAAACGGCGTCCGCATGCGGCTGATAACCAAAAGTCACTATAAAATCTGTCACATTTCTTTTAGAAACATCATATCTCAGCACTATAACGATGCTGAGATATGACCTTTACTTTAAGTAGGTATTCATTACTTAGTTATGATTGTCAGCCGATTATATGATAGGGATCCAAGTTTTGTGTATAAAACGACTGCAAAATTCTTTTTAGACAACCGGACTGCACAGGAAATCAGAATAGTTTGTATGATCGGTAAAAATCAGATAAACGTACAATAAAATAATTACTGAATGCCTTTTCAATTAATAATTATGATTAATGATTACTTTTATGAAATCATATTATCTTTGGGAATTGCGTCAGCTTCATGTATTGCACCAGAAATCCAGATTTTTACCGATTATTCCCTAAACTAGTTTATGTATGATTCGAATCAAACGGCCGGAGTCGGCGCGCGTGTAACAAGAGAAATAGGAATTTGAACCCTCTACACAGTGTTTACATTTATAAGAGCACCGCGTCGCGCGCTCGCAACTGCTCGCGGCCATTGTTGCTGCCCTTTAAACATGAAATCTGACTTCTGTATAGAATGTTAAAATTCCTCTAACTAGTAAGACGCGCGGCGACTCGGGTCGTTTGATGTGCCTTAGGGAGGTATTCCACTCATCCAATATCTTTGTCCAATATACATTTGATCAAAGAAATTGGTTGTTTTCATCCAACTTGGATGGGACCCCGACATTTGATCAACGATTCCGATGACAGTTAAATCAATATGGTTACGCATGAAAAAAAAAATTACAAAGATATTGGATGAGTGGGATGGGCCTACATCTAAGAACTTTGATCAAAGATTTGACAAAGATATTGGACGAGTGGAATACCGCCCTTATACATGCGGACGACGTGGTACAATTGATGGCAAAAATATGTATACATCTTTCGAATTATAACTACAAAATAAGGTGAAGAATTGTAAATATATTCTTGCGGTCGAATGTATCTTGTTAGTAATGAAAATGCGCTCTTATGCAATAAGATCGGCTGCCTCATTTGATTGTATATTTATGTTAACCATCGAAATGTATCTATGGCTTGGTATAATACTTATTTTCGGAGATAGTGTAAAGGAATACTCCGTAGATAAGAACATAATGGCAGGGCAGAGCCCAAAATACATAATTATACACAAACAATAACCTTTACTCATATAAGAGAGCTCGTGTAGTTATTTTTGAGCTCTTCCGTCGGAGTACATGATGTTGTCTATACACATTAAGTAACTACTCAAATAATTTATCTGAGAAATTATGTGACTCTGACTTAGATGAATACGCCATGTCATTCTAGGATTTGTCCTTATAATTGCGCGGCACACTTATCTTTGATCATATCAACTGTTTTATTTATTCCGAATAAATTGCCTCTTGCACCTCCAAGGTGTAAATCAATCGAACGCGATTGGCAGTGACGTGGCAGTAACACTCGTACCGTGGCTGGCGTTGTACCACGACAATGACACGCAAACATGATGACCCTAATTAGACATGTGCTGTGCTATGCGATAGACAGGGATGCCATGATGTGAGTTTCTCTAGCTCAAAACATCGGATTTGTTAGAGGAAACTGTGTAGGTAAGTACTATTACTTAATCTGTGGCCCTGGTAACTATTAATGGCCCGCTTCCCTGCAGAAGAACCAGTATGATCTGCCATTATGAATAATTGGATCATACACAGGTTTTCCTTCGTGTGGATGCAGCTAAAGTTAAAGGCTATAGCCAAATTTTTGGCTGGATTCGTAATCTGCATAAATGGCTTCTCCGTCTCTATAAATATGTGGAATAAAATAAACACAAGAGAGATACATTTAGTTTTTTCAACTGTTATGTCCTGATTGCCACTAACTTCGTTATTCTGGTGTTAAGACTGAGGTCATATTACAAGTTTTATTAGCTTTGCCAGTGAGCTTTATGCAACATTGTGTGTAAACAAATCTTTGAAGTCCATTTTGTTTTATCTTGTAACTCGTTTGCCTTGAAACTTGTCAAGCGTATGCAGTTACAAACAGAAATAAACCTTGGGTTGTGGCCTAGTCCCTTAGGAAGTGTATGGAGTCCTAACAACGCTTCATCAATCATGATTTTGCAATTTGTATGTATATTTTTTGTTACTGATATGGCAACAGCTTTCGCTGCGTAGCGGCCGCACAGAAAAAAGATTGTACGACAAGGCCTTTAATGCAAGGTGCAGTAAAATTCACTGAAATAAAAACTGACGTCCGCACGCATGAAAGATTTGTATAGTGAAATGTGGATTTATGTTTTTTGTGTGGTGCCGCCGTGCCAATACGCTGTGGATCACATTTAATGGAATAGGCCTTCATAGGTACATCTCAGAATGGCGTGGCGTTAACATTTAGGTACAGAGTTATGTAGATGAGATCTTCAATTCCGTTAATATATTTTGTCATATTTTCGTACTTGAAGAAAAAATGATAATGAAATGCCATATTTGGAAAATACTATAAGTGTATAAGTGTCAGAAACCAAGCAAAGTAGGTGACTCACGATGGTCGTATGGGGATATATTATGTTTGTTTTTCTATTAATGGCTATCTCTGTTCCTAACAATTAAGGACGTGGTAACTCCACTCGAATCCACGGGGTATATAAAAAAAGGGAGTTACATAAAATAATAATACAGGATCTAGTGTCCTTAACTTTTGGGAACAGAACGTATTTTGTTTTATTATAATTATTATAGTTTGAGTATGACCCATTTATATTTCTCGAATGCAATCACTAGATTTGATTATGAATCCATTTTGGACGCTTTTGAAATTATGGGCGATGATTTCTACTATATTGGCTGTGTAATAAATTCACTTGTGACTGTGAATGTAGGGAATTGAAATTTAGGCTTTTGATGTTAAGCCAAGGCAATTTTGGATCATGCAGCGCAGGAATAAGGTTCGTTTTTGATCTTGAAGTTATTCTGAATCTTGTATATTGTATTGTAATCCATATATTCAAGTTGAGCGCAATTCCTTCATATGGTGATTGTAGTTTGTTATGTTGTGTTGTGGTTATAAGTAACGGCGATGGGGCCGGTAGTGACACGAAGTAGTGGGTAAACTCGGAAGCAATTCGATTATTTGCATATTTTCACTTAAAATATAGTTTATTTTTTTTCAATGTTATGATTAATGAAACAAAAATAAATTCACTAAACTAAAGCTATGTTTTATTTTATTAATAACTAGTTATTTAAGTAATTATTAATTACCTACCCTTAATCAAACTACCCTACTATCAAAGAAAATTATGTTGCGTACAAACGTGACATGTGCATCTGGGTATACCGTACTCGAAGAATACCGTATATATTTAACATCTATACATATACCAACAGATCCGTAGTGTTAAGCAAGATGTTTATCCATATAGTTGTCTTTTTGAATCCTTAAAGTTAACCAAGATAAGTTAGAACGGAACAGATAGTACGATCATTTTCGGCTGGTAACGAATTGTCACCATTTAAAAGCACACCCGGGTATGTCCTAAAACTACGACCAAGACCACCGGGGGATGGGCAGCAGCATCCCTGGAGTGCGGTGGAGATACTTGCCAACCCGCAAACCAAGCGTGGCGATTATGGCATATACCCCCCGTGAATTTGGGGGAGGCCTATGTTCAGCAGTGGACGTCCTTTTGCTGATATGGTGGTGATGGTGGAGAAGCACACCAAAATGTTAAATCCCATATAATCCAAAACGTCACAAACGTCAGTTCAGTACAATTTACAGTTATGAAAGCGGAGACACTTGACAGGTGAAGACCAGTCAGAAATCACTAATCTGTCTCTCAAACTTCTGAATTATGCATAAGTGAGAATACTTAGATCAGACGTACAGAAATCGTTCAACTTAAATGAGCGGACCTGCTTTACTCTGATATCTGTGACTTGTAATCACAAAGTACAAAACTGAGATAGAGATATCAGCGAAATAATCCACATAGATCGTAGCGCCGCTGTGGTATTTAGTAAGAACGAACTGCACGATCGCTGCATCTCTGTCACTCGAACATGCAAGTGTGATAGAGATAGCACGCAGTGACATCTGGTACAAACAAGTTAAACTAACATCTTAGAAAATTTCGTAGCTGAAAGGCTTCTGTCTAGATAGGATAAGGCCGGGTTTTATAATGATCCGTGAGACCAAAAGTCAGATCAAATTTTGGTAACTTTAACATAACTTACCGACACAAGATATAATGGATCTTTATAAACCTGCCCGGCTAGTATGACAGCTTATACCGTCACGTTTTATGTGACGTTTCAGTACATTTTGGCCATATAACGTGACGGTATAAATTATCATACTAGCCGGGCTGAGTCATAAGACCCTGAAAGAATGAGCTATCGCATTCCATTCACCCTTTTCAAGTACTTACGATTAATCAACCACATAGGTACGTGTTGCAATAGAATTTCAATGTTAGTTCTCCGCTTTAAGGTTCAAATTAGATTGCGTTTTCGTAAAAAGTGACTCCTCTTGTAATCACAAACTATTTTGAATCAGTATTTTGTTTCTTGTAAATCCTTATTATTTGACTAGTGCGGCCTGGAAAAGGGTTAAAATTAAATACAGTAAATATTGAAGTGGTTTAGAGGTGCGTCGCGCTCTTACACGTTTGGCCTACGGGAGTATGTTCCCGGTTATACCCTAATGCCTGGGGTCTAGGCAGTGCCTAGATTCTCTGAAATGGTGCCAAGTCCGGCACTACATTAAAGTAAAAAGTAAAAGTAGTTTATTCTTCAAATTAGGCATATTACATGCACCTATGAACGGATTGAACGGCAATAAACTACCACCGGTTCGGAAAAATATACCTCTGCCACGAGAAGAACCGGCGTAAGAAACTCGGCGAGGTGTCATTTTTTCAAAACAATATTCATTGTATAGTTAAATATAAAATTACAGTGTCAGCTTCTACAAAATAACTTAAATAACAATGCTACAGTAGAAAACATATTTTCGCGATAGTTGGCAGTTTTCTTAAATATCCAACAGGTTTTATGGTATTATAACATACTGCATAGAAAACTGCCAAGTTAAGGCTCAAAATGCATTAAGCCGCAGTAAATTAGTTTTACTGTAACCAACACCATTTCAGAGAATCTACGGAACTTGGCACCCATTCAGATCTCAATTCTTTTATCGGTGAAGTCGACAACCAAGCATCGCATATTCTTAATATTGAACTTGGCTCCCTTTTTCACATTTATGTTTTTGATGGGATATCATTACTTTTTGTCAATCATTGCCAAATGTGCTTTTCAAGAGCGAATTCACGAGTTACTATACAAAATACCCAAATCGCTATAGGTGGACCTCAAATATTTGAAGAGGTCCCTCGATTTCTCTAGGACTCTATGATCAGATTCTTACCTGATAACTATGGGACTACCCCTGAAGTATACCGTTTCAAACGAAAAAAGAATATTCCAAATCGGTTAATAAATTACGGAGTTCTGAGCTAGCATAAATAATAATAATAATAAAACTGAACTAGTATAAATAATAATAATAATAAAACTAATAAAAAAATCACTGTTTTCTGATTTTTTCTGGTGTACACACACAATTACCAAGCTGCATGCCAAATTTCAGCTTTCTAGGTCACCTGGAAGTGGGTTAGGTTTTTGATTACTACGTAGTCAGTCAGTCAGTCAGTCAGTGGTAAAAATGCCGTTTTTTGGAATTTAATATCTCAATAATTATTAAACCTATGTTTATGAAATTTGGGGTTCTAGTTGTTCTTAAGGATCTTAATACGAGTACATGTACCAGATTTAATTTTTTTATGTTATATAGATTTGGAGTTATTAGGGGGTCAAAAGGGGCTCCAAACGGTTCGTGTAAAATAACACACGGCTGCTGTCCGCCAGTTCCTAGGGTGAACTTGGCTGGACATAAATAATCAAGGACTTTAAAAAAATTCAAATTCAAATATACTGTTGTGTGACGCTTTATGACTTTCCAACCCAAGGGGAAAACTAGACTGGTTACCTCACAATGTGTCCCTTCACCGAAAATCTACTGTTAAATATCACTAATGGTAATGGCTCTGTGAGCTCTAGACATTGTGAAAAAAAATATTTTCCAAAATTTACAATTTCCAGAGACTGATTGACAAAAAAATCTATAATATCAACGAACCTGCTCACAACATTTCACGAGAATCGGTTGAGTAATGCGACCTGCAGAGGAGAACAACCGGAAATCCAGACATCCGGACATACGAATTCATTTTTTTCGATGCTGAAACGGAGACCTTCGACGAAGGTCTCCGTTTCAGCATCGAAAAAAATGGTCCTTCGTCTTACTCGGTCGATGAAATTTCGTACATATATCGACTACCGTAGGCTCAAAGAGCGTAACTAAGGGAGAAAATGACGAAAAAGAAATGCAGCTAATACAGATTTATTTTCTCTTTCGAATGGATATTCAACGTACGGATGGCTTGAAAAAAAAATCCCTTACGACCCACGAAAAAACTAAGCTTGTACACAATCTTCTAATGAGTTTTGCAATAGGTATCTTCTAGCTTCATGTACGTTACGCCCTTTTGTATTGATACTTTTTTACCATATGTCCAATACGCCCCATTACCTTGAACCGCCTGGAACGTGATAATTTCCTGTTATAACGCAATGTAATGACGAAATTTCATTGCATGTTTGAAAAATAATAATTATTTAATTACTTATAAGAGAACTCAAATAGGTACGAGTAAAAATTATTCACAAACATTTATTTGAATGTATTAAGAAACCAAAAACGTTTTTTGGTTGTCCTGATAAGTTGCGTTTTGTCCCTTACGCCCTTTGAGCCTACGGTATTTGATATATTTTTAAAGTCAATGGTACAGTCGCCTGCATCAATACCTGACTAAACCTCTATTACTAGGGCCGTTAGGACGTGTCATATACGGACGTGGTATAGATAATAAGCGTTTACGCCTGCAAAGGTAGGATTCAGTGTAACTTTCTTTATGCAACTGTATCTGCAATTGTAACCTGTGGGGCTAGTATGATCGCTTATATGTCGGACATATAGCATTCGTCCCTCTCGCACTTACATACTTGACAGTACGGGACGAATGCTATATGTCCGACATATAGCATTCGTCCCTCTCGCACTTACATACTTGACAGTACGGGACGAATGCTATATGTCCGACATATAAGCGATCATACTAGCCCCTCTGTGGGGCTAGTATGATCGCTTATATGTCGGACATATAGCATTCGTCCCTCTCGCACTTACATACTTGACAGTACGGGACGAATGCTATATGTCCGACATATAAGCGATCATACTAGCCCTGCAGATCTCCATATACGCAATAAATCATTCATTCATTCATATACATATTTTTATGTACGATTCACACCAAACGGCTGGAGTCTGCGCGCATCTTTCTACAATCAAAAGAAGGTTCTATATACAGAAGTTCGAAACATATTTAGGTAAATGGAGGAGCAGGCCGGCTGCTCGCGACCACCACCACCATATCAGCCGAAGGACGTCCACTGCTGGACATAGGCCTCCCCCAATTTCATGTGGGGTAATTGCCATAATCGCCACGCTTGGCATGCGGATTGGCGATCGCAGTATCTCCACCGCACTCCAGGGATGCTGCTGCCCCTGCCCCGGTGGTCTTGGTCGTAGGTTTAGGACATGCCGGGTCCACGGCCATTGAAATATAAATCCTTCTTTCTTTAAATTCCTTTGACACTAGTAAGGTGCGCGCCGACTCCAGCCATTTGGTGTAAATCGTACATTATGCGCGCTTTGTTTTGGCAGATATTAATCCTGTGGTGACTGTACATACATACCTCCGAATCATCATAGCTTTATCAAGGTAGGGTCTATCGGTCGCCAATGGTCGCCTAACAATTTGGTCAACCGTCCGATGGTCGACAATGACGCCACGCTTTAGCACATTAACAGCCTAATTTCGTTGTCAAAATGCAAATTAAGTATTCCTCAGTCGGGGATACCCGAGCAAGGTACAATATCCTACCGTCCATTCGGCGACTTCAATGGGCCACATAATCGCACTTTACACATGTCGTAAACCTAAGCAAACCCGGCTACACTACCCTACTGAAACAAAAGGGCGATTTTTATAATAAAACCGTCTTCGTTTACGTCCTTTTGTATTTATAAGCTGGTACAGGATAAGGTGTATTTGCCCAGGCTAGGTTACAGGTAGAGTGATTTGCATAATGCCCCCCACGTAGCTTTGGCTGTATTAAAAATATTTTTATGACCCTCAAATAAGTCGCAAAGGCGACTGGGCAATGTCAACAAAACTTAGATTGCTTTGTGTTTGCCTGATTAATAATATGTAGACGATATTTTAATATGTCGCTTGTTATTATACTTACGGTTTAATTGCTAACTTTAATATGTACGTCTTCATGACACCAGCTATAGTAGTCGGCGGTTGAGAAGTCAATCCTGGCACCTGTCATTTTCATACATTTTATAACCTCAAAGTCACTTTTAGGTTACAAACTGTATGGAAATGACAGATGTCAGGATTGACTTCTTAACCGCCGACCACTATAGAATCACTATTTCATCATGATCCATGCACGAACAATTGAACATCCACATTGTATTTAGGTACTAGTTCCGTGTGTTACTAATTTATGTATATAAAATAAACATATTTTCTCGAGAATGGTATGATATGTTTCCATTGTAAAGTGAGAAACATTCAAATTCCTCGACCGTACTCGTACATGTTCAAATGTGTCATGCAAAAATAAAGGATTCTGGACTAATACTAAACTGTCCAGGAAATAGTAGCTACTGTTCGGGAAATATGTATGGAGATCCCATTACATATAAAGCGTGGGCCTTTGGAAGTTTTTTCTTATAATTTTCAAATTTCCTTGATTTTTTTGAGAAATGGCTTACTTACTAGTCTCTACGGTAATGGATAGACGCGGAATTAAAAGGTTCGTCACATTTCAACTCTATTTTAATACTGCAAAATCTCTTAATTTTTTCTCGAATAAAGTTTAATTTCCTCTAAGAAACCATGCTGTTGTTTACAAAAAAGCACTTTCAATTTCGCCCGTTCTTACGCAAAACAGGGCTGTTATTTAAGTTATATTATAATTTTAACGTGGGTATCTGTGTATGTCTGTCTGTGGCATCGTAGCTCTTAAACGCTTGAACTGATTTGGATGCGTTCTTTTTATTTGAAAGTAGGGTTTCCTTCCAGCGTTAAAACGCCATGGGTAACTTAAACGTGTTGACGCATTATATATTTTATAGACCAAACCGGAATTCTTTTATTCCAAGGTTTTCGAGATTAACCCATATAATTTTGACGTTTAATTCATTTGCTGCAGATAAAGTACTTATTCCTGTTTAGTCGAATCCGATCTTCCTATTATATTCAGACCCTTCCACATTCGAAACAAAGTAACAGACAGTAAGTACATAATCGCATGTTTCAACGCACTCCGTCGTGTTTGAATTTAAGATTCAAATAGAAACTCAAGCGCAGCGAGAGCCCATAAAACATGTTTGCCTAGAGACGAATAGTTGGACGGTATTGATCCTTCCAATAATTATCGAACACGTTTCGTGTCACCACGTTCAAACACGTAGAGTGGACGAGTATGGCGGAGACTGTTTGTGAGTTTACGTACGAAATCGTAAAGTACAGGTAAGCAGTAGTATAGAGCTAACAGAAAACTGGTGAGAGCAACGCCCGTGGCGGCGGAATACTGACTACATATTTAAATGGGAAAGGACCAGTATATATTTTGTACTTAGGTTTTGTTCTGCATACGCTTGTAAGTAAATATGTTTGAACTAAATGTAAATATTTAGACTGTAATATAAATTACTTACGTGCAGCGGGGCAATCAAATGCCGCCAGTATATTGGGCAGATTTGCACCATTTACTCTGGTGGTTCTGGGGATCTGCTAGGTTATGTCGAAATTTATAATTTGTTATTTTTCCTACTTCTTGTAAGTGATTTTGCGTTTTTAGTGTGACTAATATTCTAAGATTTGTGTAAATAAAGTAATAAAGATCCCATAAAAAACATAAATGTGAAAATGCGAGCCAAGTTCAATATTAAGAATATGTGATCCTTAATTGGTTGTTGCCTTCGCTGACAAAAAAATTGAGATTTATTCAATTTTCTAATGTCACCATTTCTATACATAGGTCTACCTCATAGGTCATAGTCATACCTGTCTTTTTGTCCGTAAAGATTCCGACGGTTTTTCTATTTTTTACTGAACCCTACGCAGACACACGTACACGTTAGTAAGGTAGGTACGAGTATAATTACTTGTTGATTTTCAATCAAGTCAATTTCGAAACTGCTAAGTTTAACGCTGTGTTAATGATATTAAAATATTTGTCTGACAAGTTTAGTTTCTTCAGTCGCAGTCAGAGGAATGCCGCGTTGGTATGGCCGACTATTTGCTTCAATATGTATTAATTTCTTACTTTTTAATATTTTATGACATCTTTCGCGTTTACCGGTTTGCGAATTTGGTGTTTGGTGTTTATACGCTTTTACAACCTCTTTTCCAAGTGTGTCTTGTACGTGATTTTTCGGTTTTTAACACAGTGGCTCACGCTTTAAGCAGTAGAAATAAGCTTTCTATTGCCTAAAATTATATAGATGATGGATTTCTACCTAATACGATAGACTGACTGGTCGTTTTGTTTTACCAAACGCAACTGTTCAAGAACTTGTATTTTATTTATATACCTACTTATTATTTTGGAGAGAGAGAGTTCTCAAATGGGAATATCACTATTATATAATTAACTTTGACTCAGTTAATATCTAGCTATTTTCTAAAGGCAATATCTCTACCGCGTATAACGGAAATAAAGAACTAATAAGATAACAGTAACTCGTCATTTCGCATACACTCGACGAGATAGTTAAGAAGCCAGCTTCATAAACATACAAACAATGATTCAACAATAATCCAGTTTACACAAATTCCGTTTCAATTTCGAGTTTTCATCAATGGGCGTTCGAATATTTAGCATGCAGCTACCAAAAGTGACGCGTAGCGTCACAAATAACCACAAATAACTGGTTTTACTTTTTTATCGACTTGGATACTTTAATTAACTACGGCTGCGTAATCTCGGGCCATAAATGACACGGTCAATCCGTAGACAGATATGGCGCGGGCCTAAACAGGTGTTAATTTCAGGAGGTTAGAGTGGCGTGAATTTTATCTATATGAAAAGTAATTCATGGCGTGCTAGCACGTAGTGTTTAAACGGCGGAGTTAGCACGGGACTCCGAATAAACAAGCGGGGACCGAGCGCGTGCGTCGGTCGTCATACTCGGAGCCAGACCGTGGGTGTTTAGGCGGAAACCTCGAACTGCAGGGCAAGACAACTAACCTTTTTACAAGCTTTTGTTTCACATTGACCCATCTGATAGGCGTTGCAACTTGCATACTGAAAACACCTACTCGTATTTATTTAGATATTTCTAAACTACCTTGTATAGATCCTCTTTGTCCATAGTGTTCCGTTCCTGGTTGGTACCTACCTATAGTGAGCAAGGCCGCCAGAGGCTCCTGTCTAGCTAGCTACCCGCACAACGAAGCGCTTGTGATCCTTCTGAATTCATGAGTCCATATTAGGATACGGTTTCTGCTTACCATAAGGCAGGCCGTATGCCTGTTTGATACCGCTTCAGTGAATAGAAAACCTAATTCTAAGTGTTTACCATACTCATAGGGTTGAAAGTTAGGAGCTACTTGCCTGGTCGCAGATCGTTCTTGTTGACTCTGGCCCACAGAACCAACAAACGAATTAAGAGAATTTTCGTCCAGTAGTTTCCAGGAAGGAACCAGGGTAAGTTTGAGCAGCTTAGTAAAAAACGAGAAAGAACGTAAGTAATGGGTATAGGTATGCAAATAATGCATTAAAGATGATGATGGCGCTGTCGAAAGGCTTTATCATGGATTAAATCATAATATGGGCACTTCTTTCAGGATTTTATTCACTTGCGTAAACTACTTTAATATACAAGAACTTATAGGTCTGTACGAACCCCACAACGTTAAATTGTACACCTTTTTCATCCCGTGCAATTCGTAATACCATAAAGTAATGGTAATACTTAATAATAATACTAGGAGTTACCTCTTAACTTGAGACTCGACACATACTCAAAACTCTGGTGAATTCATAGCTAAACCACACGTATATCGATAGAGATCATTATCTCTATCGATACAACTAACCTACTATCCAAGTCTCTGGAGCGTATATTCTATTTATGTCATGGATGGCAAGTGGCAAATAATGATGGTCCATCAAAAGGTGTCACGCAGCCTAGCTAGCACGATAGGTTGTATGCTGTTTTTATGTGAAATTTTAAACCATTTTAGTATAAATTCGCCGGGCGATTAAAAGTTAGGTTATCTACGATAGTTCCCACAACATAATGAAGGAGTTATTTAAAATATCGTAAGTGAGCGTTGAGTAGCTTAGGAGGAGTAGAATTGATAAATACACAGATCCGAGATTGTCAAAACCAAAACCAAATTGTTTAAATATTTAGTGAACAAAGCATATTATACCGTTAATAAATTTCTGTCAGACTGAAATTAATGGTAACTACACACCCCCGTAGTGACAGTCCATTAATAGCTATAATTTGTATGCCTTGCGGTCCAACATGGCTGTTTAAAGTAACAATATTACCCATTTTATACAAACAATTCATGAATTTTGGTTAAAATATCTACACAGACCTAAAACACCATCAACTGAAATGAACCCAACAAGATGCAAAGAACTCCAGATAACTTAGAATTTCGAAATATGTATTGAAACATGGCGATCGGTTGTAACGGTCAGTGGGTTTAAAAATGAAACATTTCTGTGGAGAGCGTTGAGCTCGGTCGTTGTTTGAGGTTTCCTTTTTCAATTAGCACCCGGCCGGGCGGACCGTAACTGGGTGAGGCGGTGGAATGCTGACTAGGTTCTGTTCCCGAGGTGTACTCCGAAATCGATGTTATGTGAAAGCTGCATTTGCCTATGCGGGCAAAGTATTGGGTTCACATTCAAAATTTTATCGTAGGTAGTAGGTAGATACGAAAACTAAAGACACGCTAAATAATTCAATATCTAGACTTTGGCACGGGGGAGTGTCACACATCATTTGGTCTCAATTAACGATTTTTTATTTATTATTCTGAAAGTAGCTATTATCAAAATCCGTTTATGTGAATGAGTACCTACCTAACATTCTTATATTTTTTTATTTTAACTTGTGGATGAATAAACCATAATGTAAAGTCGGTGTCAAGATGTTCTAGACATTTTTGCACATGATTGGACCTAGGTAACATTAAGAAAGCTAGTTATAAGTGGTTTCGTGCAGAGCAAAGGTAAGTAAAGGGCAATCCCATCAACAACATAAGTGGGAAAATGGCAGGCAAGTTCAATATGCGATGCGTAGTTGTCGTCTTCACCGACAAAAGAATTGAGATCTAAATGGGTGCCAAATTCCGTGGATTATCTGAAAAGGTGCCAAGTCTGGCACTAGATTGTTTACAGTAAAACTAATTTACTGCGGCTTAATGCGTGAGCTTTAACTTAGCAGTTTTCTTAAATATATAACAGCTTTCATGGTATTATAACATACTACATATAAAACTGCCAAGTTATGGCTCAAAATGCATTAAACGGCAATAAATTAGTTTTACTGTAAACAAAACTTCGTAGAGCCCTTGGTGGCGCCGTATTTGGGGGGACATTGTGATTAGCAAGATCGTCCTCAGTCATGAGGGAATAATGACGAAGAAAAACAGAAGAAGTAACTAGTGGGTTTGGTTTTATACTTTAGGCATAGGTTTACGCGGGCTGGCTTTCCGCAACTCGACGTGATATGCGCCTATTTTGTGTGATGGGTTGTTAGCCGTGCCAACCCAATTCTACCAGGAAGCCTAGCAGACCCTTCATGTGGTCGACGACTTCTGGTAGTGACATCGGTGTTCCGAGGTGTTATGTCCAGTACGCTGCCCTGGGAGTGTCAGGATGACGTGGGTGGCTGTCTCTTCGTCCTGCATGCAGGTTCTGCAGAGAGGGGCTATCTGTAACACCTAAAGTGAAGTGGAGCTGGTTTAGTAAGACATGCCCAGTTATGGCCCCTGCTAAGACACGGAGTGCTGGCCGCTTCAGCTGCATCAGCTTATTAGACAATCCGGGGTGGATGGTCGGGAAGGCCTCCTTGGTTTGCCCACTGGTTCCTAGGTTGTGCCAATATTATTTTTTCCAACATTGTTAAGATTATAATCACAATCTAATAAAACACAAATTGTAGGTCGTACCAAAGTTAATTTCTATCCACTTTCTGTTGATTTTTTACCGACGACGTGGGATCGGAAGGCGGCCGTCGGAAATAAAAATTATGCCGAGTTTCTAACCATTTCCTAAGAGTGCAATTGAGAAAACGCTACGATAAGGAATACGAGAGCTGCCTTTTAAGTTCTGTCGTTTGCAAACCTCCCGTGATTGCATAAAAAAGTACTAGTGTCATCAAAAAATATTTGAATTTAGAATTCGAAAAAAAAGAATGACTCGTAATCGGCCCAACCGTTTTAGTACAGCGTTCGTTCAAAGTTAACAAGTCAGTTGTGAAAATGGAAATTTCGAAGGAAAATTCACGTGCGATAATTTTTTACAACTTCAAAAGGGGCTTAATGCGACTTCAGTGCTTCGAAGAGTTGACTACGGTTTTCAATGATAAAGCACCATGCCTTCGGACTGTGGAACGCTGGTATTTAGAATTTCAACGTGGTTGCTCTAGTCTAGGTGATAGACATCGTGAAGGTCGACCAAAAAAAGCCGTAACCCAGGAGAACATTGATGCTGTACGGCAACTGATCGTCGAAGATCGCCATGCGACATACCGTGAGATAGAAGCTTCCTTAAGTATTTCAGGGACCAGTGTTTACAGTATTTTGCATGATCACTTAGGCGTAAAAAAGTTGATCTCACGCTGGATACCACATTTACTCAGTGAAGACCAAAAAACGGCTCGCGTTCAATGGGGTCGCAAAACTCTGCGGCAATTCAACCGAGGAACAAGACCAAAGTAGGTGCTCACGGAGCACTTCGACAAAAATGGTCGCCACGTTTGTGGCGAAAAGTGGCCACGTTGCCACCATCGTGCTCGAGGATCGTAAAACGGTTAATGCTGACTGGTATACCACTGTCTGTTTACCAGAAGTCATCAGCGAGTTTCGAAAAAATAGCCCAAGACGTCGTATAAGACTGCACCACGATAATGCGAGCTCGCACACCGCCCGGCAAACAATTGCGTTTTTAAAAGAGCAAAACGTCGAAATTCTGGAACACCCGCCGTACAGTCCAGACTTAAGCCCTAACGATTTTTTTACTTTTCCAAAAATCAAGCAACAACTTCGTGGTCAACGGTACCAGACGCCTGAAGAAGCGGTTGAGGCATACAAAACGGCCATTTTGGAGACCCCGACTTCGGACTGGAATATGTGTTTCGAAAATTGGTTCGATCGAATGAAAAAGTGTATTACATATCACATATCACGGTGATTACTTTGAAAAACAATAACTACCATTTAACACTTAAATTGTCTTTAGTTTTTCCAAACGACACAACTAAAAGGCAGCCCTCGTATAATTAAGCATTTTAGAAAATTGGAAAATATCTAAAATATGGAATACATAACTAACCATTTTGCTTTGAAAGGAATAGTGAAACAGTATATTTTTGAGTTTAATTGTGGAGAAGTTGCGTAGCCGGGTATGTCCTAAAAATACGAGCAAGACCACAGAGGGATGGGCAGCAGCGCCAGCAGCATCCCTGGAGTGCGTTGGAGACACTGCGATCGCCAACCCGCATGCCAAGCGTGGCGATTATGGCATTTATCCCCCATACTCGGGGGAGGCCTATGTGCAGCAGTGGACGTTCTCCGGCTGATATGGTGGTGGTGGTGGTGGTGTGGAGAAGTTGTCTGGCGGAGATGCAAGTCAATGAATAAGTTCTGTTTCTAGGTATACTTGGTATTTATTGATACTTATCTTATACCTACTGTATTAGAGCCGTCGATAATTTTGCCATTTATAAGTATACCTACCTATGTACAAGTTAATGCAACTTAGTTATTATTTTTACAAAATAAGCTGTTGCGGACTGCAGCCACATTGCAGTAGTGGATATTGTTGAAATTATTCAAACTGTCTGTCATTAAAAAACTGCATTATATTTTGAATCTTCTTGCTTGGATAGTAAAGTCGTTTTTTGAATGGACTAATTTGATACAACGATGTGTGTTCAAATTATTTAAGTAAGTAACATTGTTAAGCATATTTTTTTTAACTCAAAAGATTTTCTGGAAGATATTGTTTTTTTATTTTAATTTTTGAATAAGTACGTAATTTACTTTAATGTGACACGTAAGAAGTACGCTTAACTAAATCTAAATTCGGTTATTGAGTAAAGAGTTAAGTG
Organism: Notocelia uddmanniana; assembly: GCA_905163555.1. NCBI lineage: Eukaryota > Metazoa > Arthropoda > Insecta > Lepidoptera > Tortricidae > Notocelia > Notocelia uddmanniana. The sequence goes on along the minus strand of LR991058.1, from coordinate 24,808,945 downwards.
CAAGTGATAGAAACTGACACCAATGCAATGAAATTTCGAAATTCACCGATGACATTGCTACAATTTATGAAAATTCTAACCGAGTAACCGCCTCAATGCTGCGCGCGAGTTCTTGGCAGGCCGCGCGCCACCAATCGGCATGTTTGTCAATACAATGAAGGCGTGGCTTTAGACTGCCTGCTCCTGCGCACAAGGCAAAACGATTATAAACTCTTTTGTCCATAAATAGAGTCGAAATTCGGTTGAGCAACGTGAAGTCTCCATTAAGTATTGAAAATGGATAAAATGTTTTAAGTCTATAGAGCTACGGGTGGTTTTTATACAGAGTGGTCTAAAGGTAGCGGGTATGTTATTTTGTATATACGCTAATGATGCCAGTGCGCCCGAGTTCGCGGTAGTTGGTCATGCTGCGGGCACGCTGCCACTGATTCGTGATTTGTGACAAAATTTACGTTCCTTACTTACGTCATAGAAATTAAACCGGAAACTTTGATCTGTCGATTCATGTGAATTATGGTAGTTTGCAGAGGTGTAAAGTGTTGAGTGAAAAAAATATTAATTGATATAATTAGTTATTGTCATTTTTTGTGATTGTTCAAGTGGACGGGATTGAGAAAATAACCGGTGAAAGCAGGTAAGCTGATCTAAAAAAGAAAGTGATAATATGTTTAGGTATCATAAAATCTACAAATAAATACATTTAGCGAAAACAAACATATAGTGGTTAATTAAGTATCATAGGTAGAGTCAGCATCAAAAGTAGCTACGCATTTGAAAATAAATATTAGGGGGATTTCTTTTTACACAAATCGAAATAGTCCCATAGTAAGCTCAATAGGGCTTGTGTTATGGGTACTAGACGACGATATATTTAATAGATATACATGTATATATATATATATATCTATTCAATATATCGTAGATAGAAAAGATCCAAGTCTCCGGAACAAATGTTTCTGCTCACCACAGAATCAAATGGCCTTACCGGGAATCGAAGCTGGGACCTCTACCTTCGGAGGCAGTGTCACTACCAACTAGGCTAAACAAGCCGGCAAGAACAAAAAAAGTTCAAAAGTCTGTATTAAATAGAAATAAGAACTTTTGACCCCTTCATATGCGTACCTACTTTTGATGCTGACTGTACCTACAATACAGTGTGTTTCCGGCATGCGGGCTTTTCTTTAACCAGGGTATCGAAACATAGATCCTAAACCTAACCATGAGCTTAGTTTTAATATAAAACTAAAATTTCTATTTCCTTTGTTTTTGAACAAAATTTAAATTGCCAGCAATGTAAAGCAAAGTCAATTGTCAAGATAGTACAAATGACAGCCCTTAATGTTTTGTTTACTACGACGTCATCTTAAGCAAGTGCACCTAGTACATTGAAGGTGCAGATTTAAAAAGTTTAATTGTATAATTAATTCAAATAATTATGATTTGTTTATACATGCAAACAGTTCCTAATGGAACATACTACTGTCCGTTTTGTAAAAAGCCTGCTAGCCGGTAACGCACTGTATATTAGCAGTGTAGTGGCTGCAGAGAAGAAAGTACTTGTGTAACGGTAATGAACAAAGGAATGATAGTATTATTCATATCATTATTATTGATAGTGTCTGGACCGCAAATAGACACCTGTCTATAATTTTTTAAAACTAATTCCTTAGTGTGAAAAATAAATTAATTGTTCAACAATTTCAACACAATCGGATCCATTAAAAGGAGATGATTAAGTAGGCTTCGCAAATGTCATCCGTTTCGACCGTTTCTCCATTCTCCATAAATTTTCGCTCGCCGAGCGCATGTCATTTGTCAATGTACCACACTCGTAACAATTGTGTGTATTATTTTAATATAGACTTATCGTTGTCAGACTCTATCTACCTTACTACCAGAGGAAACTACTTGTAGAAAAGAGTTTACTAAGTAGATGTTACAACTTTGCGTCGTGCATGTGAGCTATGGTACGACGAAAATCTAACTGAAAAAAAAAACATAAAGTATAAGCAAGGTTTAGAGGTATATTTTTGTCCGTCGCTTTCGATCCAAACCACTTTTCGATCTTGTTTGCGCGCTCACTTCCACACGCGCTGAGATAACGTGTACGAACGAACGTAAACCATGATTTAGGGCAGGTTACACCAACTTACACGATTACAGACCGATCAAAGTTAAATATGGCGCCGGTAGCTGTCATCCCATAGAAACTTGTCAAACTTTCCTTAACCATCGGATTTTAACGGTGCAACCCTCCCTTAAATGTGAAACAGATAAACATAATAATTCTGTGCAAACACCTGCCAATTCATTAGTCAGAAAAAAAACTCTTCATATACTTTACAAATAAACTAAGGCCTAGTTTGTGGATAAGCGTGGCGTTGTGCGGTGTGGTGCACATGTTGGATTATACGTAAACACACGGCAAGTATACTTTTATCTAAATTATGTACACGCGACAAGTCCGGCGACACTTTAGGCGGCTGTTGTGTAATACTAACAATCAATCTTTATTATACTAACCAACTGCCAAAATGGCAAATAACTGACACAAAAGTCGAATGACGTCAAAAATTATTCACATTTAGAGAAATTATGGTAGAATTTGAATGGTAGAAAAAAATTATGGTAGAATTTTTCGGATTGGGAATAGAGTAAATATTTATAAACCTACAAAATAAGTAACAAGAAATAAGGAAAATGTGACTATGAAAATAAGCTTCATGTACAAATCGTACTGGAATGTACGACATTGAGAAAATAATAGAATAGGTATGCGCAAATAGCAGCGATTGACAAGTAAAATTTAAAAATAAAGAGCCGATTCCTTTTACCATGCTACTTCTAAGATATCTCAATCTTTAAAATCCACCCAGTTTGTTTTGAAACGCGAGAAATAAGTATGAAAATAACCTATTTCCAACTTATGTACCATGAACGTGTCTACCAACACAATATGTTAGACCAACTTTTTTTACTTAAGTTAGGTTTTTTACACTAAAATTATGAAAGTAAAATATAAAAATATACATATAAAAGGATTAGTATTATATAAAACTTAACCTAAGCTACCGGCGGTGGTTAGGGCGACAAGAGAGAGCAACCTCCGGACTATCCGCGCCGTGTTCAGGAGTGCTGCCTTCTGCATCTGACCCTTGACTCAGCCATCTAACGAGAGTCTCTTAAGATGTTGGTCGCGACTCTTCGCTGTTAGACCGTTTGCAGAGACGACTATCGGGACAATGATAGTTGAATCAACATTCCACAAGGCGGTTACCTCATGTGCCAGATCTAGTACTTGCTGGCTTTGTCCTTCTCGGCTTTCACGAGGTACTCGTCATTCGTCATGGGGGATGGTGATGTCAACGAGTAATGCCTGGCGCTTAGATCGATATGTCAGCACAATATCAAGCTTGTTGGCTACAATAATCCTGTCCGTGATGTCAGATCGAGTTTCCCCAAAGAGATCCCCAAAACGTAGCAAGTTCACCGACGCGAGCAGGTCTACGTCGGGTTCGATAAAGGCCTTGTAGAACCGCCTGCCCGTGTAGCTCTTTACTCTTTAAGTCTGCGCCAGTTCTCATTTGCCATAGAGAGCGGAGTGAAAGATGCGTCCACTGCCACTACAGCACGATGCATCCCATACTCGCTGTTGTCCCTTAATTTTATTATTATTATTATTTATTATTCAGGCAGGCAGTTGAACAACTGACAACGCCTGTATCCAGTTGTAATTTGGTGTCGTTGTAGAGTTGAAATTGAAATGTACTTGCCTACTCGTAGTTTGTACTTGAACTGGTTGATATTAATCGCTGAAACGATATCCTCTGGGAGTTTGTTCCAAGCTTTTACCACTCTGCTGCTCTAAAAGTGTCTGTTTGCAGCCTTGGCAGCCTTGTATAATAAATAACTATTGTATTATATCAGAACGTCACATATGTCACACAAAAGACGTGAAATTGGGGTACAAAAAAGTCGTCCATTCGAATACAGAAATAACGAAATACTACCTCTCTTTCTCGTAATAAGTTCTTGATTAAATAGGTTATGGTAAGGCTCTTTACATCAAAATGAAAATGTCCTTAGTCATTACGATATTCTTCTACTCAAAAAGTATTGAGAATATAATCGAGAGCAATGAAAATAAGTACCTACCTATAACGGTTCTCCCTTGTTAGACCTAATTACTTTAGTACTTATCCTTCATTTGACTTAATGTATCTTTAGACCAAATGCATTTGTTAAAATAGTAAAACTTATCATGGGATTATTGCAAAACAAACCTAACCTTACCTAATGACTTCCATTTGATGATATCCAAAGGAAACCCGAAAGCTTCACAGTTTGGAAGAAAAATGCATTAAGTCTAGTGAAACATTAAGTCTAATGAAATATTAGGGCAAAAGTAGGTCAAGTGACAGGATCTCATCTACAGGGTGGGCTCTGTAACAGGAGCAAAAAATTTTACGGTGGATTATTTAGCAGACCAGAAATTATTTCCAGGTGGTCTTAGTTGAACATAAAAAAAATACTTGTTTTTTTTTCAGAGATGGCTTACGTGTACTTTTATTATTTTTTTGAAGTTACATTAATGCCAGTTTATTTTAAAAAAGTCAATAAAAGTGAAAAAGAAATTAAAAATCACCAATATTATCCTTGAAAACAAAAAATGTAAAAACAATTATGTCTCATAACTTGATACTACCTCAAACACTGCATTGACTGATGTGCTATAATCTCGTGGTGTCAAGATCTATTACTCGGAGGTCATAACTTTAGAACAAAATTACTCCTAATCGATTTTTATTTTACATAATTGTACACCCTGGTGTTATTAGAGATGCTCTAAGAAAGCGTCCTTTTAAATATTTGCTCCAGTTATGTATAACTTGTACTGAATGGGCTAATAGTTTTTATAACTAAACTTGAATAGGTATATTAGTATGAAAACATGTGTTACATTAAAATAGTACCTGTGACAAAAAATCCTGATATTTATTTTTACCTTCTTAACATGGTATATGTACCTTTAGGTATAGCTCTTCACCAAGTAAATATACTGTAAAAATCTAAAATTACAAAACAAGAAAGTCAACGACGTATAAATTGCTACGTTAATTTTAGTACTTACCAAAATTTATAGAAATGCCATAATTATAAAAAATGTATGTATGGTATGATTTCAGTAAATTATTTACTCAGCATTTTCAACCATAGTAGGTTACGAGTAGGTCAGATGGAAAACTTGCGCCAAAAGTATTGAATTGCTGTTCTGAAGATTTGCGATTGTGTAGAATTGCAAACAGGAAAAAACTTTTGTGTAAAGATTAGGCTTAGCATAATTCCGTTTAGATTTCTGTTTTTCTATCTTTTTATTATTTAAATAAATTTAAATTAATTATAAGATTAGTTATATTTAGTTTTAATTCATAAGTATGTTTTTTACTTGTACCTGTTGTTCAGCTTTGTATTTAAATTGACAGTATGCCGCAATCAGTATAACGCAGTTGTATATTTGTTTTGGCAACTTTGTTTATCATGGATTGATTGTAAATTGCAGTGCAATTACCTTCCATCTAGCATACCTTCCCTAATCACTACCACGTCACAATTTATTAATTATTTACCTACTCCAAATTTTTATGATGTAGTTGTACTCGTTGAGGCATTTAATTTAGAATAACAGGCGTAAAGCCGCTAAACGGCAATTCAAAGTGTTGTTTACAAGAGCTTAATTAAATATCCTACTAATATCGATTAATTACTGTAATTATACGCCTCAATGAACTTGCTGACGAACTGGGTTTACAAGGCGCTCAAGCGCATGCACCGTTAATAGATTTAATAAAATTAAGAATTCAAAATGACCAATCGCAGGGAAAATGCTATGACGCTATTAAATTTGTAACAACTGTGATTTAGCACCAGACCAAGCCAGATGGGTGAGTTGTCACTATCAAGCAGAATAAAGTTATAAATGTATATGAGCTTGGAGTGGTGTTAGTCCTTTTCACGGGTGCGATTTACTCACAATTCGTCTGACGCCAACCGGTGTTAGCCGGACCTTAAATTACACAGTTGTTACAAATGTAGGGATCAAGATGAAGGCGTGAGTGGTGAGGTGCGTCATTTATGAATCGCGTAGCGGGCCGGCGGGTGCGCACGAGCGGCACAAAGCGCCGTCGGCACCCAGAGAAGTAAAGAACTATCGGCGCATCCGCCTCGCCACAAAGACCCACAATAAACTTTTACAGCACACATAAAACCCTGACTTTTTAACCCAACTTATTTGAATTAATATCAATCCGGAGTTCCTCAATGGGCTTTACTCGTCAAACTTTAAAGTTTTATGACAACCTCAGAACCGAGGAATAAAATTTAATTGAAACGTAGCCCCCAAAAAAGTTTGATTGTGGTTATCAGCTTCCGAATTTGAATATTTACATTGAATATTTTAATAACCAAATTGACTTCGGAATTGTTGTCAACAGACGTCCATCGTTGCTATTGGTATTTAGGTCGTGCCGTAGCGTAAAAATAATTGCTGTAGCTCTCAAAACTCATGTAAATTCAAACGAAAAAACATCATGACTAAAGATGTCGTACAGACGCATAACCAACATACACAGTGATATATGAGTGCCTCAGGTGGACACACATAATTGTTGACTTGAATCCATAATCGTCAAGCAGGAAATGAAAAACCTAGCAGTAGCAGAAAAATATTTATTCACAATCAAAGCGAAACCTTGTTGATCATGTCTTTCGGTTGTTTGATGTTCTATTGTTTGAGTAACATATCAAGGTTGATGGTTGTATACATGTCAAGTGATAATGAAAATTCAAGTTTGAAGAAACGATGACGCAAGACCATTAAATAAAATACTGAGTTTCGGTTTGTATAGGCCGAGGCCTTCATTACTCGTATTGCAAACTTTGAAATTGGAAATGCCAATACAGCGTTGTTTCACCGCTTGAATTTCGGCCGGTCTTGCATTTGATAATTAGCACCTCCGCTCATTGTCGGCGGACAATTGCGATATGAATGCGCGTCTACATAAAGCCTCACGTTTATCGACGCCAATGCCATAAACATCCAATCACGCCCGGCACCATCAGTGCCACTCGTTGTTATCTTTGATATTTTATAGGATCAGTAAAACGCCGGCTCTGCAAGGCATTGACATTCCGAGGGTCCGCCGGTAGAGCTACGGATTTGTAAAAGCCGTGATGTTCGTTCAAAGAACTGGCGAGAAACTTATGACTCTTGAATCTTATGAGACAACACTACCAAGTTGTGTAAAAATGTCTGTAGCCATATACTATAACAAGTAGGCCTAGTTTTTCTTCTTTCAGTCAAATGGATTTTTCATTTAGATGGCAATCCTCGTTATTTTCAATAAGGATATTGACGTTATACATAATGCGGGGTCGTTGTAGATAGGTAAGAAATTGGCCTACCGAGGGACTTGGCTCTTATCGACTCTGGATAGACCACTTTCGTGGCTGACTCTAGAAAGGGCACAGGGTACCTACTACCTAATACGTTTTACGTTACAATATAAAGTATGACGGCAATTTTGAGAGGCAGACAACTTCGTCGATACCTATTGTGAAATTTCGATGTCAACACGATTATCATATCTTATCTGTCTACAACTAGGACCTATCGCGTATTGAATATCAAACATTGAGAGATCGCCGAACATCGATCGCTACGGCACAAAACGAATGCCGCACTGGCTTGGCTGGGCGATTGGCGACGCGACAGCGATTTCAGAAGAACTTGGAAGTGTTGATGATAAAACCTTGCCTTGAAAAAACTGAAATCGTCGTTCCATCGCTAATCGCCATACCAGTGCGTTCGCGGCCCAATGATTACCACGCTAACGAGGATTTCCTCCACCCACGGGAAAAAAAAACAGAGCTAACGAATTGAAATCAAAACCAGCCTGCGAAACACATTGATACCTATCAGATATCACATTGCGATACGAAGCGACGATGGCAAATAGACCTCCTGATGATATCATTTCACTAAGAATCAAAATTGCGTCCAGCGTTGCGTAGTGTCTCATCTCAAGCTGTCTTCCATTTGCACTGTCACTAATGTTGTTTCTGACTGGCTTAATATTTGTCGTAGACTGAAGCCTAATGGTATATAGGTATCTAGATATCTAGTATTTTATTGCACTCACTATATACCAATGAGGCGCAGGCGCGGCGTTGGGTAAAGAACGTTATTACACGTAATTAAAAAGCGATAACAGAATTTATGTTCCTAGCGCTTTGTATATATAATGTATCGACGTAAACAGAGTTAGATATAAGAGTCTAACACTCGTCTTGCCATTAAAAAGAAAATGTTCGCAATCCGTCTATACGACTTGAGTTTAATACTTATTTATACGCTGAGTCGTAAAACGATGAATAATGACGTTGCATACAGAGCTAGGTTGGTATTTAGAAGGCTTACCTAGGATTTATGAAACCAACGTACGTCTGACCTCCAAATACGTATAGTTGTTACGAATTTAGGGGTCACGTTATGAGTAGGGATCAGTGGTGATGAGTTAAGATAGCTCACGAATTGCATAGCTTGGCTGTGTAATTACCGTCTTTATACGCAAGTCCGCTTTCTCGTTGTTGAAAACTTTAGATGTATCCGCGGTATTGTGGGTGTATGGGGCTTAAAATAAATTACCCTATAGCTTTGGGGATGCTATTCCCGTTTGTTATTCAATAGCTCGAGACATCGCCGTCTTTAGGAAATTGAAGAATCGTAGCTGTGGTACGGTCGTGTCACACCGTACCGCTTACACGACGACATGCAATGGCGTGACGAGTATACAACAAAAAAAGTCCTGCAGCCTGACTTCGGGGACCTTGACTCACATCGGATGTCAGTTATTAAGTAAGTATCTTGAAATGATGACTAAGACGGCCGAAGTACGTTGTCAATAAAGGAAAGTACTCAGAAGACCGACCCCAAAGTAGAAATGGGAATTGAATGATGACATCTAAGTATTATCCTTGCAATCATTACGCAAAGGAATAGGAAATACCATGTTTATACATCTGCCTGCTCCCGCGTAGTCTCGGGAAGAGTATATAGAATAGCATCACCCCTTTCATCTCCCCACTACAATCACTCTACCCACACTATCACACACACAAACTTGTGTTGAGCACCACAAACTATATCTCTATCATATTTTTTTCATTTGTCAATATAAAATTGCTAGAAGTGGCACGAAAAATTCAACTTCATGTCTTCTGGGTACCTAGGTATTCTAGGTACCCCTTTTGGGAATACTTACATTAGACATCAACTTATAAGGTCATGTTGCACCAACTTACGATTACAGACCGATCAACGTTAAATATGGCGCTGAAAGCTGTCATCTCATTAGAAACTTGCCAAACTTTACATATAATTAGATTTTAACGTTTACCGCTTACGAATACTGACGGTGTGGTGAAACCCACCCTTAATGTAACCCACCACCACCACCCTTCGAAAAAAAGAGCATGTGACATAATCGATTAGATATTAAATCGTTAGTAACATCATTACTTTAAAAAGGGCCATGTGGTGGCGATGTCACAAACGGTCAATAAAACCAGTCGAATGGAGCTCCAGGTTTCATGGCAAATAAATGCTAAATTTCAATGTAGCCTGTCGTTGGGCGCTCGTTCGTCGTCGAGTCAAACATAAATTAATTTTGCTTTACTAAAATGTAAACATGTATCCGGTTATTGTTAAAATAAGTGCCATCAGACAAATGGAGTGGGTTCCTTTCGAGTGGGGTGGATTTCTTCCTTTGGTTTGTTGAAAACTCACTAAGTTTGATACAAACCAAAGGAAGTAAAAAACTAAAAAAAACTCCAGTGTATTTTGTTAACTTATACTTTACGTTTTTCCGACCTTTAAGACACACATAAGGCGTTGTAAGAAGGAACTTGTGAAGGATTTCGTGCCTGAGCTTGATTGTTCCGGTAGCTCAGTTGGGTTGAGCGATTGGACGCGTTTGTCAGGATGTCGCAGATTTGGATTCGGGTCCTGTTTGGAGCACAGTTTTTTTTAAATATTTCCCTTTAATTTAAAATTTAGAAATTTCGTTACCTGAAATTAGTTTTAACATAGATTTCAATGAGGAAAGGACTCTCCAAGATTAGACATCAACGCGTGCTAATAGCATGCTTTTGTATCGTTACGAAAAGGAATATAATTGACCGAGCGAGCGAAGCGTCTCCGTTTCAGCTTTCGACAAAAATGCTTTCGTATGTCTGTCTGTCCGGATGTTTTCCTCTACAGTTCGCATTACTCAACCTATTTTCGTGAAATTTTGTGAACAGGTTCGATAATTATATAGATTTTTATTGTCGAGTCAGGTTTTGGAAATTATAAAATATTTTTTTGAGGTCTGCAGCTCACAGAGCCACTGGTTAGATACAGGTGTCCTGAATACTCGTACCCGGACCCGGTGGACCCGGGTATGTCCTAAAACTACGACCAAGACCACCGGGGGATGGGTGGTCTTGGTCGTAGTTTTAGGACATACCCGGGTCCCGTACTAACGTTGTAACGGAGAAACAAGAAATTTTGTATCTTAATCGTGAAACACTGTGTTTAAGAATAGACGCGGAATGAAAAATCCCGTCACTTCTCAACCTTAACGGCATTCAAATAGAGTTGAAAAGTAACGAACCTTTTCATTCCGCGACTGTGCAGTACATAGTTGTTGCTAGACTAGATGTCCCAGGATCGAATCCCGGTATTTGTACGAGCCTTTGTTTCTGTGGTAAGCAGAAACATTTGTTTCTGAGACTTGGATGTTTTCTATGTATTTAAGTAGAATTTATTATTAAATATATCGTCGTCTAGTACCCATTATATAAGCCTTATTGAGCTTATTATGGGACTAGTTCGGTTTGAGTAAAAAATTGTCCCGTAATATTTTTTATTTGTTATTATTATTTGTTTATTTTATTTTATATTATGTGACTAATTCTGGAATTAATTATTTAAATTTAATTACATTTCCTTTTTGACGGATCGAGACGCATGCCTTGTCGTTTATCACGTGATCTTAAGTATAACCCTAGTAAACGATATTAGTTTACTACGTAATTAATACCTACGTATGATAAACACTGAATCAACGACGTAAACGGCAGGGCTAAAGTGTAACTTTGCAGTTAGCAAAATAATAGTACATGCAATAAATATTTGAATAACTTTACAGCCAGTATTTGTGTCACTTAACTTAAACCAATGGTATAATTTCAAGAGCGCGGTAGGTTGCGGTTTAAAGTAAAAAGTAAAGTAAAAATATTTATTACCAAAACAATTTGTTTTACACGTTTAACAGTTATTATCGGCGGCAGTTATTAGTTTGCAAATGGAAATAAATATCTGAGTATCATCATCATCATCATCAGTCGTTCCCTCAATGCTGAGGATCGTGACATCATGTCCTTTTATTGCTGACCAGACTTCTCCATAGGCTCCTATCACCCGCCTTATGCATGGCCTCGTGCAGATGTAGTTGCAAGGGTGCAGTGATTGGGGTGCTCCATCTAGCAGGTGGTCTGCCCCGTGGCATCCGGCCCTCAACTTTTCTGAGTATAAAACTCGAATAAATGCTGCTGGGGGTATTTTTTTTGGCGTGGTTAGAAAATAGTAAAAGGAAATAAGGAAATAGGTATGTTTTGAATACCTATCGATTTTGTTTCATTTCTCTGATTGCGAAAGACAAACATAAAAGTGGGGATACGTGAGGGTAAGTGCAGGATAAGTGCATTAACATGTCGCGCGGAGTGACAATTTATACGTGAGTTCCTAACCGTTTTAGTGGTGTAGTTTTAAACATGACTCACGAAATTTTAAATTCAGGTACGTAACTATTTTTTTACACGAAAATGTTCCTAACCCCCGTTATTAATCTATGCCCCGGCCCGTTTAATAGAGGATCCACCCAGGCCATATTATTTTTTCTTTACTCACAATTGGACAAATCGCCGCTAATAAATATCACCGTTTTGCCTTTTGGTCGCCATGAACCAGCAACAATTACAAGTAAGATTTCGAACTCTGAACGCGACTGCGCCGAAATTCAATTCATCTAATTGGCATAAGGAGATATCTCTTGAATATCGATTTTGTTTCATTTATCTGATTTCGAAAGACAGACATAAAAGTGGGGATACGTGGATATCTATGACAATGTTCCTGAGATGTCACTACCTGTTTACCTAATAAATCGTCCATATTTTCAATTTATATTTATAATAATACGTGTCGTAAGTCGTAAGAGTCGATTACGGGATAGGGTTGAAGTGTGTTGCGGGCTTAGATTAATAATACCAAGAGACCCGTAGTGTTAAGCAAGAAAATTCTTCATATAGTTGTCTCTTTGAATCCTTATGGTTAACCAAGATGAGTTAGAACGGGACAGATAGTATACGATCATTTTCGGTTGGTAACGAATTGTGTCCATTGAAAAGCACACCAAAATGACAAATCCCATAATAATCCAAAACGTCAGTTCAGTACAATTTGCAGTTATGAAAGCGGAGACACTGACAGGTGAAAATATAGGTAGATACATACATGAGCGGATCTGTTTAACTCTGATATCTGTGGTTGCGGGCGATATGTTAGAAACCTGTCACTGCAATATCACATTTCATCCCTCCGTACCTACAATCCTACAATGGCTAAAAGCGGAACAGAAAATTAAATAACAGGTACTCTACCAATCCCTTTTGGGAACATAGGCGTGAATGTATAACAGTGTGTATAGCATTTGACCGGTCGAAAACTAAATTATAAAAATCGTACAGGATGGGCGTTGAACCGACGTAGCGGGTGCTAATGAGAACGACAAACAGCGAGAGATCGTGAGCCAAACTTGAGTAAAATAAAATATCCGGCTTATTTGCCACCGGCTGGTTATTTCGTAATGTCGATACCAAGGCTATAACCACGAAAATTGAAGTTTGAATATCATCGTCTCTATCGCACTTATGTTATTCGAGTGGCAATGACTGATATAACGAACTATGAGATTCGATTTTCGTGTAAGCGTGGCTGGTCTGTGGTTAAATTACATTACAGAGTGGGAGAGTGGGTTTCTATATTTACTTAGTCAGTGTAAGGTTTCTATCTAGGTATTAAAAAAGCAACTACAAAATTTTGTAAGAAAACGGTTTCGCAATAACTAATATCGGATGGTGGGACAATGACGTTAGGAACTAAATAAACTGTGTTCTCACTATGATCAAGAAATTAAATAATTAGAACCTAAAACACAGAGGAATATATATCAGCTGCATAGGTAGGGTACTTATAAAATGAACTGGTGAAATTTAGGAAATACTTTAGGTAAAAATTGCATTGAAGATATGAAGAATAATTAACAGAATCCCCTGTCCCATGACTCACATAGGTAGTTATGATTCACAATTTCATTTCGGCAGGTTCAATCATCATATGTCCATGAATCATTAGCTGCGTTCTAGCAATGAAACTAAAAGTGCTTGTATATACCCATAATTTTGAAGGGTACTTTTGAGGGTGACACCTCGTACATAATCTGCCGGGATTTTACCCGTTTACCACAAGCGTCAGTGTTTTCTTTATTACCATTTCATTTTAGATACCTGTTGAGTACCTATACCTAATAGTAATAGCATACAACTGCGAAGAAATTCAGTTTATATACCTGTTGAATACCTATACCTAATAGCATACATCTGCGAAGAAATTTAAAGGTGTATGTGAAATCTGCACTGGGTCAGAGTCAGTGTGAGGACTGTGACCTAAGATTTGAATAATTTTGGTTCTCGCGAAATCTATTTCGATTGAATTGGTCGACGTAACCGCATCCAGATTTGAAATTCGGACTCAGCACTCAATAGCCAGGTCGGTCGAAATAGGGGGATAGCCCAGCTAACATGATAGCACAATGACAGCTTTTATGGACACATTATACCGTTAAGTTCGGGCAAAAAAAAACCGCGAATTATCTAATGTGACACAATCATATAAACCGTTGTACGTAAAACGACCATGTATTGTTTTGTAAAAAAAATTACGTTATGGTTATGTGCTATATGTATATAGTAACATGGTGCTCATGGACATATATGTAGGCCATTTGGGACGGTATTCGGTAGCACGGTAGAGGGGAGGTGGCGTGTGTGACATATGAAGCAGTAATCGACAGTTCACAGTTTCGGAATGATCAAAAATGCAATATCGCCTCCGCCCCGCACCGAACCGCGCCCGCTCTGTGCGTTTCGAGCTTACGTCCGACCGTACTTTTTGCTCCTGTCAGCATGACAATAGAGGACAAAAAGGCACGTTTTTCAGTTTCATTTCCCGAACTTACACGCGTGGATTGATGATAATATTCGCCATTGTTCCAGCGACATGGCTGCATCCCACATCCTGAGCGCGGTGGAGCCGACCGTCGGCGGCGGCGCGCGCGGTGGCCGCGAGCGCGAGGTCTCTGTCGCGCTCGACGACCGAGAGCTGTGGGTGCGGTTCCAAACTCTCACCAATGAGATGATCGTCACCAAGAATGGACGGTGAGTACTATTACATGTCACATCCTGAGTGCGGTAGAGCCGACCGTCGGCGGAGACGCGCGCAGCCACGCTCGACGACCGGGAGCTGTGGTATGGTTCCAGACCCTCACCAATGAGATGATCGTCACCCAGAATGGACGGTGAGTACTAAACATGAATGATATCTCACTTCCTGAGCGCGGTCGAGTCAACCGTCGGCGGGGTGGGCAGAGCCGCGCTCGACGACCGAGAGCTGTGGGTGCGGTTCCAGACGCTCACCAATGAGATGATCGTAACCAAGAATGGAAGGTGAGTAACTATTACATCATGCACGAAGAGCCTCACAAGATCGTCACCAAAAATGCAACGATTGTGTAAGACGAAATGATGACGAGATCTTTGTCGTTAACAATCGTGACCTGCGGGTGCAATTGGAGGTTACTTAACTGATCGCCCCTAAGAATGGATGGTGAAAGATTACCCTCGGGGACGGCTCTGCGTGCACGTCCAGAAAAAGAGGTGATGAATATTGGTAATGAAGACCAAGATAGTATCATGAGTTGAACCATCACTGTTGATATAATACATCTTACAATCAGCAACAGCACAGTGGAAGAGAGAGACCTCAGTGTGCCTTCAGACCAGTGAGTTGAAGGTGGTTGAAGTTAGTCCTTCCAATAGCCGGCTATCATAATTATCATAAATTATTTATACGTAAGGGTATAATACGCGGCGAGCACGAATATAATACATATATTCCAAGGACATTTCTACACCCCTACAAACAAGATGATTGTGACCAAGAACGGACGGCTATATATTACATTTTCAGAACGTGGACGGTATAGATGATAGATTTCATCACCACAAAAAATGGATGGTGGGACGTAGTGAGATTAGATATGAATTCACAAATGTAATCATGTCGCTGAACTCACAGTTTTGGAAATCGTTGAAATGATGCAACAATAAATCTCAGTAATACATAAATAGTAATAAATTGAATATCATTTAGGTTAAGTCTCCTTCCATTTGATTCAAGAAAAACCTAACTTTATTATAAATACTAATCGTTATCCCTTCAGAATATTCACATTTTATTCCTCATTGTTTGAATTTATGCATGTTATAAAAATATGATTTACTCACTAGTCATTCAGAATACCGTAGTTAATGACCGCAACATAGTTTCAGAGCAAAGTAGGTCCTTAGACAACAATGAAGTACACGACGCGAATAAAGCTAAGATATAATGTTTAGTAATTACACCCAGTGTATAATCAGGTGGGTCATCAAAGTTACTGGGAGGTCATAAACTTCGTGTAAGGGAACATTAATCAACTACAGTACGAACTGTTATGGGGCACTGCATGTAATTTGTAGGTAAAACACGTAATTAAGTAAATAGGTTACTTTATATTCGAGGTCGAAATATAAAAGCTCAAGTATCTAGGTACTCGGTTCAGATTTTACCTGTGCCGAGATTTAACTAATGAATTATGGGTGATCCTACCTACTCGTTTCCAGTTTTACGTTTGTTAAATTACGTTATACCTATTCTGTTTGATACTCTATATTTAAAAAATACTATATCTGACGTAATCAAGCATAATACACTCAAAACATCTATGGTCCTTTGAGCTGGGCGACGATTCCTGTTGTATTAAGACAGAAAAGGACCTCCCTAGGATATCGCTATTCTTTCATGTTCACCTCATTCTGATTTGGCACTCGAGAGATAAAAATACCTATATCAATGAGTCAGTACAAACGAATTAGGTACTGAATGTATATAGATGTCTGATTTTTTTTTGTTTATAAATAACTTATTACCTAATAAATATTGATATCCAAGATAACTTTATGTCATGTCTCGTAAAATAAACAAAAATATAAAGTACCTAATCTAATCCTTGCATTAACTTACTGTCGATTATGGGGTGTCGATCATTGGGGATGTCGATTACTGTGTGTCGATTACTAGAGATTTAATCTCGATAACTGGAGACTCAGATATTTTTGGATTCTCCAATTTTTTCTATTAATCTAAGTAACTACGGGTAATAAAAAGTAATGTAACATATATTTCAGATATATTTAAATGTTATCTCTCGTAATTATTGTTGTAAGTATAAACATTTTGTTTTTATTTCTGATCGAACTACATGGCTCCATTATTGGTGCCAGTACGTTAAGGACTTCTAGAATTAGACATTTGTCCAAAACACTAGTGTATTTAATCGGTGAAATGTCTAATAATAATCCTCTCGCGATATATTTACACTATACTTATATTTTACAACCAGCATCAAATGAATTTGCCAAATATAGCGTAGATTCCTAGCCTAACCTTATCTAGGTACTAATACCCAATGTACTACAGATGTGTTGTGATATGTTTGGCTTCTTGAGCTGCTACTATCTATTTAACCCTTAACAAGGTACCACCAATTTAGAAGGCTTTGCAAAAAACGAAATATATATGTACAAAATAGTTATATTTTGGAAATTGATTTCAAGACAAGTCACTTTTTACGTAAATGCAATCTAATTTCAACCTTGAATCCCAGGATTAATCGGACTACCTTGATAAGGGTTAAATGCTGACTATAAAAATGCGTAAATGGATATTTTGCATTAATTAATTATAATTATTAGGTAAGTATTATTACAAACATTGTTAATCATAAGATCCGCAAAACAGCACTGCAACTGCAGTTTGTCAGTGAATCGCAGTCTCTGGCATTTGTTAACAAAACTTAGATAGCAAATTTAACCTTTTCGACGCCAACGACGTATACATGCGTATGCGCACTGCTATCGGTTCGACGCCAACGACGCATATATCCGTCATGGCGTCCAATGCAATATCAACCTACATGCATTACTATAGGGTTCAACTTTGCGTTTGATATTCCCATGTCACGGCATGTGAGTGACAGCGTTTCTATTTGACAGAGCGCTGAAAACGTTAAAAGCCATGATCTCTATGTACCCCTCCAGGAAAAATGTTTTTGTGTCTACTCAGATAGCCTATAAAACAGAAATACCCAGGTAGGGTATACCCAGGCTTTTGTAGTTTAATGATTCTGTTTACGAAGTATGATCACGCGGGACCGTAGCTGCTAACCGGGCGTCGGCTAGTTTTCAGTGATTAGCGCGGTAGGTCTCGCTCATTAACGCAGGGCAGCTAAACACCGCCGGCCGTGCCCGATATCGGGACCTATCCTTGAGGATGGGCATCGGTAAAACAGTATTCTAGTTATTTTTTAACATATGAGTCATGTTTGGCCGCAGTGGTTAATATGTTTTGATTTAACAAAGTTAAAGGAATTGTTTAGAAATTAATGAGCCGAAAAAAGGGATTATTATATATTTTTAGGGTTCTGTACGCAAATAGTAAAAACGGGACCCTATTACTAAGACTTCGCTGTCCGTCCATCCGTCGGTCTGTCACCAGGCTGTATCTCAAGAACCGTAATAATAATAATAATAATTAAGGGGGGCACCCATACAAAAAACGTGATATTTTAGCCCTTTTTCATGGCTACCACTCGCCGAGCTAGATCTAAGAACCGTGATAGCTAGACAGTTGAAATTTTCACAGATGATGTATTTCTGTTGCCGCTATAACAACAAATATTAAAAACCGGCCAAATGCGAGTCGGACTCTTTGCCATTTTTATTTTTTGTACGGATCCCTCGGTGGGCGAGTCCGACTCGCACTTATTTTTTTTTAATAGGTAAGGTACATTTTGTACTTATATTGGTGGTATATTCATCTATCTATTATATTCATCTATTCATGCTATATTCATCTATTCATGGTATATTCATTCAGTAAGTATTTTCTACTGAAAACAAGCGTTCTCAGTAGAAAATACTGTTGACTCAATTCTTGAATAAAGAATTTCCATACTGCAGCCAGGATACAAGCTGATGATTGAGTGAAACAGGGAAATTAATGACTGAATAAAAAGGCCGTTTTTACTTTGGACTCATAGATCGACGAATCCAGTAACGGAAAATCTATTCGATGTATTCAAAAGTTACTTTAATACGAAATACTTTACATTAGTGGCCTGCTTTTTCAATATATACTTATCGTTAAATTTAAATAATCACAATTATTTACGAGTGGCGCTAGTGGACACGTTAAAGCACCCTTAAGGCAGGTTTGTAGCGACTGGTAGGTACCCCATACAAAAGGTAATTAACATACCTTCTTGTTACAGCCGAATGTTCCCGGTGGTGAAAGTTAGTGCCAGCGGCCTGGACCCTACAGCAATGTACACCGTACTTCTGGAGTTCGTACAAGTCGACTCGCATCGCTGGAAATACGTCAACGGGGAATGGGTGAGTTGAGTTGAGTTTTAATTGGACCTTCAAATAATCTGGTTCTACTTATAGAATCATATTTACATGTTTAGTGGCGAGGGTCGATGATGCAGCATGTAAAACGCGCGTGAAGAGTTATATGTTGATTATTCGTCAAATATAACTGGATACAACGCAATAATAAAACCCACCGCAATTCTTGGACAACAATATTATCTGCTGTTTTTGTGTTACATAAATTGTCAGACGAAAACTGTCAAATAAACGGGAGGCTTTTAAAATACGTTGCCATAAAAAGAAGGGCGCCACACATACATGTATGAAATGAGAATGATCCAATCCCAATAAAAAAAAAAAATTGTTTTAAGTATTTTACCGGGACGTATTTAATTGATAGATATATAACGTGCTGGTAGGACATCAGCTCATCCTCAGGGCATTCTCAGCATCATAAAGGAAAGCGCGCAGAGTATAAGTATAGTCGACAACATAGAGATGTAGGTATACATTTTTGAACCTCATTACAATGAAAGCAAGTGTAAAAGTATATAGATACCTGTACGTTGTAGTGGACTGCACAAAACGTTTGTTTGCTTGTTCAATGCGCATTTATTTCTTACAGAAGATCACACTTTCTTACCTTTCGATCTCCGCAGTGTCTGAATTTTTACTCACCAGTTTTATAAAAAATAAAGAAGTTTTGTTTGCATTTTTACTTGACTAATGCATATTGTTTAACAGGTCCCAGGTGGCAAAGCTGAAGTTCCGCCATCGAACGCCATCTACATACATCCCGAGAGCCCTAACTTCGGGGCGCACTGGATGAAAGAGCCCATCTCCTTCGCTAAAGTCAAGCTTACCAACAAAACCAATGGCAACGGCCAAGTATGTATTATTTTACATTACTTATACTTTTCTCATTTACTGATTAGCATGCTCGTTTGTCTTTTTGTCCACATAAAATACTTCGTATGATATTTCTTAAGAGTCCCCCGTACGCTCGGCGAACTCGATTCTCCATACAAACGTAGTTAAGTTCTCATTTTAAAACGCCATCGCCATGCTGAAATAACATGAAACTTTGTATACTCAATGGGAGCCGCCATATCTAGGTCGGAAATTAGTTTCTGCTGCTAGAAATTGGAATGGAATAAAAATACACTGAGTTTTTTTGAAATTTTTAGGTCCTGCATGAAAATCTTAATAATCGCTGTATTTTTTCTCCATTATAATTTCAAGCAACAGAAACTAATTTCCGACCTAGATATACCGGATCCCCTTATTGTGTATACAAAGTTTCAAATCGTCACTACCTACTTTTTAAAAAACTCGTATCTGAAAATCATCAAGTTTCTAGGAGGAACAATAAACGTTCTGTAAATTATTGCGATTGATCAAAAAAGTTCTTGTTAGTTTCATGAGATACTTTGATAGACAGTCATTAATTTCACAAATATTCAAATAACTCACTCAAACATTTTTTATAAAATTTACAGTTATTCGTAAGATACAAGATTTTTGTTTTAGTATTGACTGAAAGTTGTTAAGTTACGATCATTTTGCTTTGAATTTTATGCTACAAAATGAAACGAAATGTATGTTTTTATGTTTATTAAATGAACTAAGTAAACTCTCTTCGAGTAACAATATACGAACTTAAATCACAACGTGCCTACGTAAAAAAAGATCGGGTCGAATATTTTTTCTCTACTATACATGCAATAAACTATCGTAAAATGCATGAAAGTCTTTTGGCAAAATCGGCTTCAGAGATTGCAAATCATCATACTTTCGTTTTTTAATGGGGACGGGTCCAGAATATAGCTGAGGAATCGCTTCATCTTCGGAAATATCATGGAATCTTTGAGGTAGAACAGTCCAGATGTCATCAAAGCGAAGTTTAAACTCAATAGGACTGTGAGGTGTATATTTTAAAGCCCTCAAATTTACCACACATGGGTCACCTGCTCTCTTTCCAGATCTTATAGATGTGTAGTGCTTAAGTGCGGCATAGTATTTTGCGGCAAAGAAAGGAAAAAGGAAAAATAAATCAGATACGAGTTTTTTTCAAAGTAGTGACTATAATTTGTTTAGATACGATTTTTTTTAACTAACGTATACTTACTATAATGACGATTTATCTTCGTTGGAGTTTGTGCATCATACGAGGTGTATTTTTATTAGTTTAATGCGAAAATAAACGAAAAAATCAGATACGAGATTTTTTAAAAGTAGTGACGAAATGATTCCAGCATGCCATTTTAAAATGAGAGCGAAACTACTTTTGTATGGAGAACCCAGATTACTACGGACTCTTAAGCAATACCTGCGGAATTTCGGACACATAGCACAGAAAAGCCAAGGTACTGAACTGACACAACCTAGAGGTTGAAACAAGACCATGGGGCCGTAGACCAATGTGAAGACTATCGAAATGCCTGGCCTGACCGGCTTTTGATGACTGTAGAAATGTCTTTTCACGAGGTTTTTAGGTTGGCTCAAGACCGAGAACAATGGTGACGGCTGGCTGCTGAGAAAACCTATGAGAGGGTCACGATCTCCAACATTTGTGGAACCGACTGAGGAGAAGGATATCATTACACGAGAGTGAGGAACCTTTGATGTCGGAATTATAGCTAAAGCTGTAAATACTGAACAGTTAAGAGCCACGCCGTCGATTCCTTGGACTAAAGAAACACGGGGCCTTATTTTGATTTGCACCTGACTAAATAACCAATTAAAGGTTTACTTTTCAAAAACTTTTCAACACTTTGTCAAATAAGTACAAAAATTGACACTAACACGCCATGAGATTGGAATGTCAAACGCGAATTTGAACCCTATAAAAATTTGTAGGTTGATATCGCGCTGCAGGCCGCAACGGATATATTCGTCGTTGACGTTGAACCGGTTGTGCAGATATATCAGTCATCGGCGTCCATAGGGTTAACAATAATGCATTATTGATCATTTTGTCCGTATTATATTTTCGAATTCGACTGTAATTCCAACTCCATCTCAAATACTTACCTCACGCTCACACTTGGCTATCCGCTAGAAGCTAATCGGAGCATATCAACACAGACATTGAATGGGAACATATCAAAATCGCGTTCGGGAATAACCAAGTTTAGACTTTAGGACTATTATATTAATCTATGCTTTAGGTATACCATTAGACCAGCTAGACCATTAATAATTTATATTTATGACTGTGCTACCCACTCCAATACTGGAAATTGGAGTGTGTTTTAGTTTATTTATGTGCATTTTGATGTATTGTGTCATCAGTTGGTACGTAACGATGGATAACGAAAAAAAATATAAAAACACTAAAAATAAAACCGGTCAAATGCGAGACCGACTCGCGCACCGAGGGTACCGTACAAACTTTGTTCTGTAAAGTTCTTTTTGATGATTATATTTGTTGTGGTATGATGGTTATATTTTTTCTGTAATATTTAAGCTTAGTCTTAAATTATGTTATAATTTTAAAATTTTCGCTTAGCTCTGGCTTCTGAGATAAGGGTAATGGCATTTTCTTCGACATTTCCCTATACAAATCGAAATCTACGAATAGTATTTTTTTTTCTGAATCTACTATTTAAGATCCTTTTCGTACGATATCCCACTTGTCCTAGTACTTAATAAGACTTTAGATTTTTACCCCCGCTCATACTCATATTGGTATTTTTTCATGGAAATTAAAAGTATAGGTATATTGATTCGAAATCGTTAACATAAGTAGTTCTCGAGATATTTAACGATATACCTGACAGAGACAGACAGACGGACGGAGTCGCACCATAAGGGTTTCTCTTGTACCTTTTTGGTACGGAATCCTAAAAAGAGGAGAAGGGTGACATATTACGTGTATCGCTATACTCGCTATAGTATACTACTGTACTTTTGACTTGCTGATTGGGATCTTAGTTCGTGCATAATGACTCCCAAAGTGCCATCATCATCATGTCAGCCGAAAGACGTCCACTGCTGGACATAGGCCTCCCCCAAAGACTTCCACAAACGGCGGTCCCGCGCCATCCGCATCCAGCGGACACCCGCGACCTTCACCAGGTCATCAGTCCACCGTGTGGGGGGCCTGCCCACGCTACGCCTTCCGGTACGTGGTCGCCACTCGAGAACCTTTCCGCCTCAACGGCCATCGGTTCTACCTGCTATGTGTCCTAAAGTGTAGCATATTGTCGGCCTGTTTAGCCTAGTTGGTAGTGACACTGCCTTCGAAGCTAGAGGTCCCGGGTTCGAATCCCGGCCAGGGCATTATTTGTGCATTTAGCACGGATTTTGTTCTTGGGTCTTGGATGTTCTCTATGTATTTAAGTATGTATTTATCTATATAAGTATATATATCGTCGTCTAGTACCCATAGTACAAGCTTTGCTTAGTTTGGGACTAGGTCGATTTGTGTAAGATTGTCCCCCAATATTTATTATTATTATTATTATATGTAAAACCAAACCGACTATTTAAAGACAATTATTCTTGAACCGGACTAAGTTTCTCAACGCAACTGCTCCATATTGATAGATTCCCGTTACCATCGATTCCCAAAAGGCATTATTGACAGAATACTAATCTGCGTTAATAGAAAGCAGGTGGTACGGAGGTGTTACTGCTACAGTTGCTAGCTACCGCCTCGTTCTCACGCGATATGGCGCGAATGAACATGAAAACAAACATTAGACCATCCAGATCCATATGTTGACGTCTCGGTGTGAAATTTGTAGCTTTACCAACTGTTTAGCGGCATACGCACTATCATTTGTAATAATTATTGTCTCGCCGCTATATTTACCGGTCCCATTCGTGTTAGATTAGACGACTTCTGCAAAAATTAATGGCGTATTAATTGGCCGATTGTGTTTTTGTTGTTAAGTGTGTGCGAGTTGTGAAATGTGTAAAGTAACAATTGTGCGTTAATGCTAGCGACTGGTTGTTAACGGTTTTTAATATTACTTTTTGTGAAAATTAAAGTTCTGAAACAGCGTCAAAGCGGTAAAAGTAATGATCGTCACGTATTGTCTTCGTCTTCGAATCTTTATTTTTCTACTTGAAAGTCACTTTTTATTATACCTTGCGCACTTTTTTTTTCGCAGAGGAAATCCTTTATGCATACCACCGATTATGTCGGACTTACACCGACTAAGACACCCCCCGATGGTCTTCCTCAACTCATTTCGGACGGCTCTGGGATTTCTTTCGGCAGGCACCAGTGTAACTGGTTCATAAGCCAGAGCTTATGAGTCGACATACGCTTTGCTTCTCGAGAAGGTCCAAAAAACTTTCTTAAGAATGCTGTACAAGAAGACCTATGGGCAGTACCCCTACTTGTATCCAACGAAGTTTTTACTTGGGACACTTGGATACAATTCGTTGGAAGTAAGGCGCAACTTCTATCTTCTTAGATTGACTTGTAGGGTTTTACGTGGCGAAGTTGATAGTCCGGACTTGGTTGAGAAATTGGTGCGACTGTTTGTACCTGACGTTCCTCGAATAATCTTTAGACCACGTGCGCGTCCTTTATTGGCAGTACCAGTGGCCCGCACATTGTCGCACAGAAACTCGCCATTTATTCGGGCGATGAAGTGTCTCAATGCGCTTCTGATGTCAGTACCTGAATGCGACTTTTTCGCATGGCAATGGCCGGCAGTTTATTGTGCATGTTTAAAGTTTTGCGAAACGATGGATAGCAGGCAATCTAGTGTTCCAATATAATTTTAGTTTCCTTTATGTACCTATGTTTACCTGTGCAATGGTTAAGTTACAACTGTAATGCTGTGTAAATAAATTAAAATAAATAAGTTCTTAGCCTGAAATATTAAGTGAAAGAAAAGTCAAAACCAATTTATTTTATTTTATAATGTAGTATATACCTATCCTCGAGTAAGATACACTTGACACATATGTTAAGAAGTACTTCATTGCCGCCAAAAAAAAAATTTCTTTGTTCTAACAAAACCACCATGCCAGCTTAGTTTCGAGAAAACCTTGGCACCGTAATTTAACTCTTTTTTTTAATATAGTTGCTAGAGTAGAAACCACATCTCAATTGTAGAATTTATTTCATCACATCGTGTCTATTTCATGAGCGGCACGCGCACGGTGACCCCCGGTTCTTCTCTATACGCTCTGTAACCATGTGTGGAACTCACTCTTCATGAGCGTGTTTCAGATTTAAAGTCCACGTAAAGTTTCTTCTATCCATTCCTAAATAATTTGTAGCTTTTCCGCTATCTGCTATCTAAAGCTGAAGAGTTTGTTTGTTTGTTTGAACGCGCTAATCTCAGGAACCACTGGTTCAAATTGAAAAATTCTTTTTGTGTTGGATAGTCCATTTATCGAGGAAGGCTTAAGGCTATATAACATCACGCTGCGACCAATAGGAGCGAAGACGTGGACGAAGTCGCGGGCAACAGCTAGTATTTTATAAGACTGGACATTTTTTTACTTTTTCCCGAGTCATTCGTCATGGGCCGCCCGAGCAGGATTGACGTTATGGCGCGTTTGCTCTTTTAAAAGCGCATTTATACTAATAAATAAAATAGCACACGAATAGCAAAAAGACTTGGTACAAAATATGAGACAGTACCACTAATTTTTCTTCAACGGATATTCCGTTTCTAACAAGCGATTACTTGTACGAGCGGCATTGAGAATTCCTGTGGGGCTAGTATGATCGCTTATATGTCGGACATATAGCATTCGTCCCGTACTGTCAAGTATGTAAGTGCGAGAGGGACGAATGCTATATGTATGACATATAAGCGATCATACTAGCCCCACTGGAGTCGAGGACACATTTGGCAGACATGGTCCTCTTTTTCTGCGTTCCCGTAATAATATGGCTCAATTATACTTATCAAAATGGTGGTAACTATTTAATTCTCACAGAGTTTCTAAATGTGTACTGCGGGCGTATGATGGTTGCCGTTTTATTATACTTATCGTTGTGGATAAGACGGTCGTCAATCTCGCACTCACACACTTGTGAGAATGTGACGAATGTCTTATCCATGACGACAAGTGATAAACCGGCAACCATCATTCATACGCCTGTAATTTTAATGTGAACTTTTCTTTTACTTTAGTATATCTTAGGCTAAGATCTGATCAACCGAACCGTGGGCACTAGGGCAGCTAGAAATGATGAAGGGTTAAATTAGAAGACAACTGTATTTCCTTTTCAAAATGTAACAAAAATAAGTGAATTACATGATAGTATCAGTAGGGTGAGTTAGGGTAAGGTGAACACTGGGTAAAAAACTAAAACTTTTGGGATATTGGACTTAGGGTATAATGTAATAAACTTAAGGGGCACTTTTTCGCTTCCCCTACCTAAATTTCGGTTTCATTTTACCCCATTTCACCCTAGTACATAATAGGTAGGTATACACCTATGGTAGACAAAATACAGATATCTTAAATCAAACTTATTGGCCTCGTAACGACCAGAAGGCAAGGCCTCTATAAACGTGTGATTTTCGGTTTTCATGTGTAAATCGTGTGTTGTGTTTTCGTTTACAGTTTATAAATATAGTACATATAACGAAACTAATAACCTAATAGGTATTCAAAAACATAACATACAATATCATTTATCAGATTATCAAATATAATCTAATTTTTAAAGGTATTTGACGCACGAGCATAAGGCGAGGCCTATAAACATACGATTTGCGGTTTTTTGTGTATAGCGTGTGCCAAAATATTTTTACTCAGTTTATAAACATAATACATACAACGAAATTAAAATAATATTGGTAAACTCCACTACTGATAATTAATATTAACCATAACATACAATCTAATTTTTCAGATCATGCTGAACTCTCTTCACAAATACGAACCAAGGGTACATCTCGTGAAAGTGGGCACGGATCTCCGTCGCATTATGACATACCCTTTCCCGGAGACGCAGTTCATCGCGGTGACAGCATACCAGAACGAAGAAGTGACGTCACTGAAGATAAAATACAATCCCTTCGCTAAGGCGTTCTTGGACGCGAAGGAAAGGCCTGAAGGCTACTATCAGAGAGATTTTGTGGGGACGCACTATCCACAACAAAGTTCGTCGCCACATCAGTATCCACAATGTAAGTTGGTTTGGTTTTATAGTAAGTATATAGGTATGTTAATCTGAGCGTGCTAAAGCTATTAAAGTGTAATAACCTTTCGCAACGGTTCATTTCAAACTTGCTTTCCCTGTTAGCACTGTGCACTGTATTTATCAGTCAAGTATCATACTCCACGTCACTGTTGTCCAAAAACTACAAGTAAAATATGTCAACTCTGTTTTAATAGTCACTGAAATAGAGTTAATCATTTTTAAGCCTGTTAGTAGAAAATACGGTCTAGAAACTTATTGTACTACATTAATGTACGAGGGCTCTTCCGAAAGTTTTTAGCTGCTCTCACTCTATTCATGCCATATATGTTTTAATGATACCATTATGCGGGTAATTTCGATACATATGTGTTGGGGTGAAACTGTTGATGAAAGTCGCTTGTTTTTTTATTTATTGTGTTTTAAGTACGACGTGTCAACAGCCCTATCTAATATGCGATGAACGGGTCACAATACCAATTTTGTGTTGCGGACTAATTTTGATTAATACGTCACCACAACTAAACGAATTTTTATACACCGCAAACTATGAATCTTCCCTGTCTCTACCCACGTAATCTGTTTCGATTGCATGAAAATTAGGGACAATGAGCAGGTGTGTCGAATATTAGTTTAGGTCGCGAAACTAGGGACTGGTCATCATCGCAAAAAAACTTAAATTAAATAAAATCATTTAGTGATTTTACATTAAAATCAGCAAAACTAAGTTAGAAAGTCATCCCGGGCAGTTTCCACTACAGCTGTTAGGGATTTTGTTGCCAAAACTATTTTTAAGTATCAAAAATAGTACTATTTTTGCAAATTTTTAAAAGCCCATACAAAAGGCCTTTTGGTAAAAGAAATGTTGTGAGAAAAATTCTTGCTGCTTACTAACGATTTTATCTCAGCTCATAACTATTGAAATTACCCACATAATGGTGTAAATAAAAAATACATCGCATGAATAGAGTGAGAGTAGTTAAAACTTTCGGAACAGCCCTCGTATTATGTAGGTATGTACATGTATGTACATACATAATACATTAATTACATTATGTATGTAACCATCAAATCATGTTCAATTTCTACTACTGTTTGAATCCATTTTCACTACAATCGTATCTCGTAAAAAGTTGTCAACCCATGTTACGTAGCGTGTAGCCGCACTTTTCCGCCTTGTAACGAAAATCGCGCGTAGTCATGTCGTTTACGTGTTGTCCTGGGCCGTAAAAAGGGTAAAGTACTTCAATGCATACTATATTATCGATGTACTACTACTTAACCCATTCCATTGACATATAAGAGGTATATTCTATCTACGTGGCGATTAATTATAATAATAGTACAAAATAAAATAAAACAAGAAGACTGAATGTAAGCTCAAATGAGGTATACATTATATGAGCAATCATCATTCTATCTAATCAGGCAGCTGGCTTGAGTATGCGGAACCTTAGTGCATCTTATTTCTGCACTTACATGTATAGAAGCATCTTAGATAGAATTAAAAGAATGTTATATGTTATTTTTTTAGAACGCGGTCTGGACGCAAGCGGGCAGCGGTGAGCAGGCTCTCATACATTTGAACAAGTTCAGTTCAATACATGGGGGCCTGCTCGCTGCTCCGCTGGCATCCAGACTGCAGCCTTAGAGCTTATTTAAACATGTAATAGGAATAAAAACACATTACATTTTACATATACCAACATTTCTCTTACTTATATGTAAAGATTTAAACAAAAACTTAACACTTCAGCTTTACATGTTACTTTAGTTCAATATCTACCTAGTGTAATAAAATAAGGGCTTACACATTACTACCTTTAGACTGTGGCTCATGGGCCAAATACAGAGAGTGTCTCATTTTTCTTTTCTTACATTCTTCAATAAAACTCTTAAGAACTGGGTTTCTCGGTCCCATTTTAGGTGCAGCCATGCTTGATTTGGATTTAAAAATATCCTTACCCAGTGGAGAGAGCCCCCTTCCTAATAAGGGCTTATGGTAAAAGCATTGCACTGGAGCCCGTTCAGGAATAGAGGCTTTCTTTTGCAACCAATCCAGGAACAACAATGTGTGTTTACATCCACCTAAAAGCCAAAACAGATAGTTACCAAATTGTTTTTCTCTCATCTGTCTGTACCTAAGCATGTTAGAAGTCTATGTTGTAACAATTTTTCTAAGAAACTCTGCCATATTTTGGACAGAATACCAATAAAAAAATTGATTGATCCCTCAAATTGGAATTGGTGGTTTATCTTCATCCTCCATTGTTTTCTTTCAACTCATTTGCTCAAAGGTTAGCTGGAAGAGATCCCTTAAAGGGATAAGCTCACCTTTGTACTTCCACTTTTTGTTTGTTTGTCATTTTACCGTGTTTTATGTACAATAAAGCAATACATACATACATACAAATTCATAATGATGATCATGATGATGATGATGATGAAACTTTTGCTTATTACCATTTCATACTTAAATCTTTAAAAGGAATTTGGTATAGACAGTTTAAGTGTGTTAGAACGAGGAAGGATACTATTTACTCTTCTAAGTTGGTGAAATATATAAATAAATAAATAAATATTAGGGGACAATTTTTACACAAATCGAACTAGTCCCAGTTCCATAGTATATGCTGGTAGAATGTATGAAAGTAAGCTTAACTCATTCAGAGCCCACCAACGCTGTGTCGCAAATATAGCATGTAGCTAACTTTTTCCACCTTGATACAAAAATTGCTTGTAGAGGCATAACACATTACATTACAGACGGCGTAGCTAGCACGATAACTTAAATCTTCATGTTATATGGACGATTTCGTCCAACCATACATTTGTACTAAAAAAATCGGAAAAGTGCGAGTCGGACTTGCGCACTAAGGGTTCCGTACTATTATAAACAGACACTTTATTCTAAACTATTCTAATTTAATTGAAAAAAATAGAATTTTTTTATCATCAAGTAGAATTTTGGTCAAGTGCGAGTCGGATATTAGTTTTCCCATACATTTTGAGACCCAGTACCTGATGAACACAATGACTAATTTTTTTTAAAGGTTTTTGCATGGGAGCTTCTTTTAATATATAGTTTTTAACTATCACAGTTCATGAGATACAGACTGGTAACAGACAGACAGACGGACAACAGAGTCTTAGTAATAGGGTCCCGTTTTACCCTTTGGGTGTGGAACTCTAAAAATGACATAAAATGTGACAGAATAAGCTATGATGCTAGCTAGCCAGGTGTTGTCATGGGCTTTAAATGGGTTTAGGAGTACTATGGAAGTTATTGGCACAAATAGTCTGAAATAATTTATAGAACAGTGTTCAAAATATTTACCGTCTGAATCAGGATGGCAGTCACATTCTGTATCAATAACAGTTTTTTCTTTTTCATTTATTATAACTGACACTGAATAATGTTCCTTGTCCACTGGTTCCTCTGGAACTACTTTGGCTTTAACAATACATATGTTGCTTCCTCTTTTAAGTCTCACAAAACCTATTGCATCTTCAACATAATGATCTTCTGATGCCCTAAAATCAGTAAACAATCACATAACCTAAGTGAAATGATTAAAACATTTGGGTTGTACTACTCTTTTTACCGACAATAGTCTAATATGTACTATAAACATGTGGCGAAGGTTTAAATTGTGTCCACTGTTATGCTAAAAATGTGTTAGTTATTCCTATGCTTTAATAGTAAATATTGAAATGGAACCTGAAAATGATTGAAAAAAGTGTGTTATTCATTTTATTTCAAGTGTATCTAAAGTAATTATGTACGGGACAAATTGATTATATTTTATGATAAATTCGCTGGTAACTTACGCCAGTTTTTTGACAGCTCTTATTTCATCAATACTGTACTTTTCGCTGGTCAGAACGTATTCGCAAATAATTAATGTATCCATTTCTGGCAAATTGTTCGAGTCGGCTTGAACGAATTTATTAGAAGTGTCCATTTTTGCAATACAAAATTTCCGACGAAATACGGCCGCTCAAAAGCAAGATCAATTTATATCGGTACGAATATATCTTTGTTCTAAAAAGCGCGTAATAGTTGTCGAGATATTATGCAATTGTAACCAGAAACGATTCACCCTGAAAACCTCAAGAGTAAGGATTCCTCTGAGCCGTCTGAGCCCAAAATCCACACCAAACTCCAAAGAAACAAGACACGAGGATTTCGAAGTAACAATAACAAATAGAAATTTCTGACAGTTGCCTACTGTCAGACAGTTGTCAACTGTCATAGACAAATAACTTTTATTTTTGTTCCACGTTTAAAGCCTGTCACACACTGGAGCGGCCTGCGGTGGCGGCCGAGGGGGCGGCCAGTTGTACACTATGACAATCTTAACAATCATTCTGACACACGCGGCCTTGATTGTCATAGTTTACAACAGCCCGGCTAGTATGATAGCTTATACCGTCACGTTATATGGCCAAAATGTACTGAAACGTCACATATATAAGCTATCATACTAGCCGGGCTGGGCGCCACCGCAGGCCGCGCCTATGTGTGATACGCTTAACTTAAGCCTCTCACAAGTCTCACAGACTGGCGCGGCCTCGTCGCGGTGATGTGAATATGATGTAACTAAAAATTTAAGGTTTCAATTTTTTAATTTATCTGTGCTATTAGACGTTGCTCCGTACCTAATTTCAAGATTCTTAGTTCACGGGAATCAAAATATAATATAGGTTTTGATTCCCTTGCGAGAGTCGAAAATTTGCGGCATAAGCGGCTGTATATATTTAAATTGCGTTGGCTTAGAAGTTTGATTTTTTCACAGCTCCAAGGGACAGTAGACCTGAGTATTTGATATAAATTCCAGCTTGATACCTCCACGCGTCCCTGAGAAAAAGGGTCTTGACAGACAGACAGACAGACAGACGGACGGACGAACGGACAACAAAGTGATCCTATAAGGGTTCCGTTTCTTCCTTTCGAGGTACGGAACCCTAAAAATGATAGTATGTGTGCTTGCCCGACGTATTCACCTAAAATCATAGTGATTAAACACCCTCAAATATCCATACCATTGTATACTGTCGTGCAAGCGCAATACACAATAATAAGAGAGAGAGAGACAGTGATAAACACTCTTACCTATAACGATTTCACTTTACCATGGCCTTGTAGGTACAGTCAAGAGCATAAGTAAGCTAACACTTTTGTATCTTAGCCATTGTAATAAGGTAAAAAACGTGTAAACTTACTTTTGCTCTTGACGGTACTGCTCTAGTGAGAATGCAAGCTGTACCATGCCATCATATCCTTTGTGGACAGTTAGCGGTTGGTTCGTGGCGTCACAGTCCTTGTACGGTGGTAGCAACGCCGCCTCCCGAAGGCCCGCGCCGTATCCCCCGCGACCTCCCTCTCGGCCACGGACGCTGTCACCACCATGTAAGTTTCCATAATATTATCCATATCTGATTCGCATTTTAATATCTTCCGCACGATAAGCAAACTTATCTGAACGAGCCCACGAACCATATTAAAAGCGAAGCAAATGTGTACGCAGTCGCAACTGAAAACATAAATAATTCCCTATCTTTTTGGGATGATATTACTAGCCTAATCAAGCAAGCAAGAGCAGGGAAGATAGCTCTAAGTAAGTTTCAGTGGGAAGTTTGGATAGCCCATCTTTTACAAGCTTTTTGTAGAGGAGAATCTGCGTGCAAACCACAGTGCAAACTCAAAACCTTTCTGGGAATATTCACATATTCTCATTACATGACTGAATTACCTCTGGTATTGCATACTTTAAGTACCCAATTATTTAAAATCATTGTTTATAGTTTTTGCTATGGAATTTGTCATTTGTTTCAAAGAAAGACGATTAATGCGATGAATTGCGCTCTTTTGCATAATTTTTTGACGATTCATCCCGATTTCCAGCAACATATAGCAGCACAGAACGCGCTCCAACGGCCAACACGACGAGCTACACCTGGTCAGGCGGGAGCGGCTACTGGCCGCAAGGCTCTCCCCCGCAGCCCCCCTCCTCACCGTACCGCACGCCTCCGTACCCTACGCCCCTTGAATACCAGCCGCCAGCCAGCGCAGCACCGGCGCCGCTATACCCACTGCAAGTAAGTTGACAGCCTGAGATAGAGCGCATACATAAAAGTGTAATATGATACGTAGAGCGCTTTAGACCACGGCCTGTTACAGCGAATAACTATGAAGAGTTTTTTTTTCAAATAACTTTTTGCCAGGAATGCCTTGCCTATGTAATAAAGATATTCCAAGAACAATTCGTCGTGACATGCTCGTTTGTTGGTAGAAGAAGACGAGGAAAGAAACAATATGCATGACATAGGTATTCATAGGTACCTACTCAAAAAGAGGTAAACGACGAGTTCTTCCAACATTATGCTGAACTTACGAACTTTTTCGCCCTAAACGCGCTGGTCTTGTAACGTGCTATCCGTGTTCAAAAGGCGAAGAATCTAAGTAAGTCCCGAATATACTGTGCAATGTATTCGCACCTTCATCATGCGTACTATTAAAAATCAAGATAACTAAGTTTTGGTTTTGATTGTTTAATTACAGTACGAAACTCCTACGCAGCACTCGCCGTATTACCAGCACGCGTACGCCCCGTACGCGCACCACGCCATTGAAGATATTTCCTATTGGCCTAACAGGTGAGTGATAGTTTAAAATACTGATGATAATCTTCTTCTTTCGTGTCGAGATTCCTCAAATAAGAGAAGCCCAGTGAGCAACTATGTAGACAGCGTTGCCCGTCGCATCTCTCAGGACGTGTTCCGATCAGAAGGGGCATACGGGGCACACCTGCAGGGGTGCGCGATGGTTTGCGGCGATAAATCACTGACACATGGGGAGGGTGGCCCCGGTGCAGTGCCCATTTGGTCATGTTCTCCTTGCAGCAACCTACTTGATATGAATATATTGAATAATAATTTTTAAGAAAAAAAAACCGACTTCAATGGGGGAGGCCGGTAAAACACTCCTAGATAGATATACAATAAAATAAAAATGGCTATAATGTATGTTTATAATGGTAGAAGACTAAGTACCCTCAATTCCTCACGGAATAATGAAAAAACCTTGCTTGCTTGACAAACAAAACGAAGAGAACAAATCGCCAAACGTGAACTACGCCTCGTTGAAGAGTTCCGTTCTGATCATCATCAGCAGTTCCACTTCATCAAATGTCACTTTTGTGAATGAAAATGCTTGATTAGTTCATGAAAATACTAAAATCACTATTTGTGTGCCTTTCACATTTGAGGAGTTCCCTCGATTCCTAATGGATCCCATCATCAGAACTCGAGCATGACAAAAATCAATAAAACTTGCTTAACAAACACAGCTAGAAGGACAAATCGCCAAACGTGAACTTTTCGTCGTTGAAGAGTTCTGTTCTGATCATCATCAGCAGTTCCACTTCATCAAATGTCACATTTTTGTATGATAATGCTCGATTTGTTGATAAAAACACAAAAATCACTATATGTTTGCCTTTAAGATTTGAGGAGTTCCCTCAATTCCTCATGGATCCCATCATCAAAAATCGAGCATTACAAAAATTAACATGAAAATAGAACTTGCTTAACAAACGCAGTTAGGAGGACAAATCGCCAAACGTGAACTTTTTGTCGTTGAAGAGTTCTGTTCTGATCATCATCAGCAGTTCCACTTCATCAAATGTCACATTTTTGTATGAAAATACTCGATTTGTTGATAAAAACACAAAAATCACTATATTTTTGCCTTTAAGATTTGAGGATTTCCCTCAATTCCTCATGGATCCATCATCAGAAATCAAGCATAACAAAAATTAATCGTGTAAATAGAACTTGCTTAACAAACACAGCTAGGAGGACAAATCGCCAAACGTGAACTTTTTGTCGTTGAAGAGTTCTGTTCTGATCATCATCAGCAGTTCCACTTAATCCAATGTCACATTTTTGGATGAAAATGCTTGACTTGTTGATAAAAACACAAAAATTACTATATGTTTGCCTTGAAGATTTGAGGAGTTCTCTCAATTTCTCATGGATCCCATCATCAGAACTGCGTTTTGCCAAAAACGGGACCAACTTGGATATATATACTGACAATTAAAAAAAGAATTTTCCAAATCGGTTAAGAAATGACGGAGTTATGGACTAACAAACATTAAAAAAAAAAAAACCTCCTCTTTTGAAATTTTGAAGTCGGTTAAAAAGTGATAATCAATATTCAATATTTATATCAAAAAAGCAAAACGAAGTGCTTGCGCTAAAACTCAAAAATGCATCCCGGTACGATCAAGGGAGGCATAAATATCCCTAGAATACCACTGATACTCGTATCTACTGAACTGCAATTCCAATTTAATTTTACAATTAAAAGAGCGCAAAGAATAACTTTAAAATATTCCGGGATCAACCTCAAAGACTCCTGCTTTTTTCTCACGGTCAACTATAGGTACGATATGGTACTATAGGTATAGGTAGTATGTAGCTTGCTTTCGAGTAGGAAATTCGAAAAAATTATATAGATACCGCGGATAACAAAATGAAAAATGTTGTTTATAAACAAGTATTGTAAATAGAAGTATTGTAGTTAGAATATATTTTCAATAAAAAAATTGTACCTCTTATATTTTAAAGTTCATCCTTTTATTTCAAAAGAAAATATGAGCTTTGACGACTGAGTAAAGTAGCGTACGTAATTTCAATACCACTCGTGCAACACACAATGCGTGGGGCACAGATCAGACCAAATTTTTTGGTTTGGTCTGTTACAACGGAGCAGTTCCACCAAGTCCCCGAAGTTGAAGTTTGTAGGTAGATTTCCATTTATGTCGCTCGGATCGGAACAGAGCGACTGACATGAGAATGAACTTACTTATGCTTGATTTTCATGGTATCGCTACCTACTCAGGAAACAGTTTCGTACAGGAGTTGAAATAATATTATCTACAATTTTTTTTCAGCTTAAACAGCTACGGTTACCAGCCATCCGAATACGTTGGCACGGGCGAGGTTTCCTACAATCCCGAAAGCATGCCTTTCGGCCCCACAGGGCCCGCTCTTGAAGCGGCCCCGGCCACGGAAGGCCGTGGGACGCCTCCAGCGCCCGAACACGACAGAGAATACAAGTATAATACTGAAGACCGTCATTCTCCGTGTGAGGAGCCTACGTTGTCACCGCGCCCTCCCACTCAGTGATCAAGTGATTCAAGGACGATTGGGTGACTCAGGAATCGAACGATCGTCTATAGATGCATTGTTTACATACTTGCGCTTTTATTAAGTATATACTGAACTATATAATCTATAAAGCACATCTAAACCGCAGTACCTACGATGCATGCATATTGCTAGGAAATAGAGCAACCTTTTTTTTCTAGCTCTAAGTATAATATCGTTATTGCTTGCACGGCTGTACAAGTGAAAGACGAGATAGAGAATATAAAATACGACGAGATAGAGAATGCACCGCAAGATCTAGGATCTAGGATGCAGATCGACAAATTCCAGTCGATAGATGATCGGTGCGCGTTATCAATGTATCGATCGACGATAGATCAGTTGTTGAGTTACCCATTAGGATATAATAAATAAAATTATTTTATTGCACGTTTGTCTGCGGATAGGTAGTAAATTTTTCACGAGCTGTGATGAAAAGTGTACTGAAGGAATAAAAAGATATTTAAATATAGGTAAATGGTAAAACAAAATGTTATTTAAAAAAAATCGAGATGAAGTAATACAAAATAATCTACGTTTACTTAAATTATAAAGTGGGCTAACACTATTAGTTACAATACTTAAAAATATCAGTTATATTACCCACCAAGTTGTCGAGTCTTGATAATGAAGCTAATGGTTCCACCACACTTCTTGTACTTGTGCACATATTCGTGTTGCATCTCTTTCTTTCATATCGCAAAAGACAGGGAGGCGAACACGCAACCCGAAGTGTGGTGCTACCATAAGATAAGATTCAAGTATACTTTTCATCGCAGCATACAGTTTAAGTGGCTGAAGTCTATTTAATAACGTTATCCTTATATTTCCTACTTTGTGGTTAAGATCCGTCCCCTACTAATTTATGATAAGATGTATATTTTGTAAATTGTATTTTTGATTAAGGAGCTATTATAGCTACTTTGAATAATTATTGTGAAACGAAAAATGCTTGAAAAAAGGTCACTTACCTACAGGCGCAGATCCGGAGGGCTACACCGAACCGAAAAAGAAATATCTGCCTATTCGTCGCACTTGCATATTCGAGCGACAGAGGAGGAGATATTTTGTTTTCAGTTCGCGGTAGCCCATCAGAATGTTGTTCTGGGAGGTGCAATATCAGCCTATCAGGCAGGGGAAGCCATATTATTTTATTACTTTTGAAAAAGAGCACCTAGGTCCGTCAGGAACGGGTAATGGTAATGCCCGTTTTGCCCCCTCCCTTGTATCCGCACCTACTTACCTACACTTACAGTTTGTTTGACGAAGGTTTTCCTTTCCACCAGCGAGGTGAACCGGGGCGAATTAAGAAAAGTCATACTATAGGGTATGAAATTAACTTTCCCCCAAACGCCTCACTACACTCCTAACCGCCTTATGTAGGTACACGCTCCTTTTAATGCCAGAATTACACATTGGCCCATGATGGCCCAACGTACAGGACGCAGTTATGCGCTGAAATGAGACGAAAATATGTCTTTCTACCTTTAACGCTTAACTGCGTCCTAATACTCGGGCCATTGTGGCTCATTGTTTGGTTCCAGCATGTTGCATAATTGCGTCCTGTACGTTGGGCATCATGGCCCATTGTGTGTAATGAAATGCGTGTGTATCCGGCATAAGGTTAAAATTGCAAGCAACCAATTATTTATTATGGATTATCTATGATTCTGTTGGAAGAGGTAAATTCGAAAAAACGTTCTACACACCTATCCATATGTCAAGACAACTGCCTTAAAAGAGAATGAATAGAATGGTTGCTGTCTCCTTCCATGTCATATCTGCGTCTCTATAGTGATTTAAGCTTGGGTACGGTGAAATGTGTCGTATAGCTTTCATCCCAATATGATCGATATACAGAATGATTTCGAAACAGAGGATCAACCCTACGGATTCGATAGACCATAAAGCTACTGTTTCGTACCACTATCAGTGAGATTTAACGTTCATTTTTTAGTGTCATTAGGTAACAATAGTAGTTTATGCAATCGTTATAATGTGTGCTTTTAAGTCGAATACCGCGTTCAGACCATTATGATTGTCTAGTGGTCTAAGTAATGTACGCGACTCAAAAGCTAATTATATAAACTATTGTATACAATAGTTTTTAGTCAACCGAAATTATTTAAATAAACCGAAATAATCAAGCAAACTCCTGCGGAAACGAAGTGCAGGCCACATGTTGCATGTGGATGGATGGTATGCTATTGCGTATAATTGCTGGTTAAGTACAAACGTTATTATTGCTTCTTTCTTTACAAATACATCACCGCTGACAGTTATTTTGTTACGTTATAAATGCAATTATAAAGCTGGCTCATATGTAATTGACAATAAAAATGTTTTCTGTTACAAATATCCAATGCTTTGTTATTTTTGTTCTCTGTGTAAGTACGTACTGGTCCCTGTTCGTATATTTCTCTATTTAATAAAATTATATGGAGGCGTTCAGTTAAAAACAGGATGGCTCAACTGGCCTGGCCTCGACTGGATAAAGAGCTGGAAGAAGCCGCGCAAGATCGTGACAACTTAAGAACAGTTCTGCGACAACAGTCTGCGAGCTCTATGACCCTAATGAGGGATAACTTGAACTCATAATCACCATCATATGTCGAGTTACGTGTAGGTATGTACCTATAGAAAGTTCGAGATAGTATAGATTATTTTTATTTATCAACAAGTAGTAACAACAGAGAAATTACCTAAGACCTATTGATTTAGGTAGGTAAGAATAAGCCTTTTTTCCAGTAACATACTTATAATATGTTTTACAATCTCAATGTGGAACCACATTAAAAGAAATAGAAACTTAAGTACACAAGTAAAAATGGAAACGTATTCACTGTTGGAAGAGGAGATGATTGAATGCCTTGAATGGGCCGTGAAGAGGTTGAGACGTTGGCCCACCCGGTTAGGTAAGGGGTACGGCTTTGGATTACTGAGCTTCCCCTAGCGACCGAGTTTTGATTTTTCTTTGTATTTAGATAGGTAATATAAAAATGGTTCAATTAGCATAAGGCTAAAGATTAATTTTACCGAATAAACGGTGTTGGTCAGTTTTTCGGTAAATAGCACAGCTGACAATGTTTCTGGACCCACAAAATTCCTTTTGGGAGAATTAAGTTCATGTTGTCAGATCATTACATCAAAGCAGGCGGCTGGGACTCCAACTATCTGCAACAAATACTCGGATTTATTTAAAAAATAAATTTGCCACTATTTTCTAGACCCACCTCACTCAACTCTCAAGCCAGACTCTAAGATACTTTTTATCTCGGAAATCATTCCTCAGCTTGAAATTTGTTTAAGTGTTTAGTTGATAACTAAGCAAATGCTTGAAATAATTGAATAGATGGTATAAACAATGTTATGTACTTCCAGTACAAAATAAAGCAAGACATGTAATCTTAGTAGTAGAGAATTTTTCATATCTAAAAGTCATTAAGAGGTGTACGTAACTATTTCATACACCCAAATTCAATAATATATATGGTGTCAGTCTACATGCACACTTACTTACTGCCTAAAATAATAAATGACTTGCCAGAAGATGTAGGAAATATATATATTAACGGAAACAGAGTAATAAAAGACTAATTA
Source organism: Notocelia uddmanniana (assembly GCA_905163555.1). Classification (NCBI taxonomy): domain Eukaryota; kingdom Metazoa; phylum Arthropoda; class Insecta; order Lepidoptera; family Tortricidae; genus Notocelia; species Notocelia uddmanniana. Next base: position 24,769,086 of record LR991058.1, on the reverse strand, counting down.
GGATGCACCTACTGAAGTCTAGAGACTTCAGCATTATTCCATAATAGGCATTAGTGTATTATATGTTTAGTTTTTAAATTACTTATGGTATGAACTCCTCATCGGCATACAAACCTCCTCAAGGTTTTGCCTACGATGGGTAATGTAAGTCTAAATGTTTTCTGTATTATTACATTTTTGTTTGATAAATATAAAAATAAATAAAGACGTATAATTTTAAACTTACGGTTCTCAGGACAGGCTTAGTTGTTTCCTCTCTCATAGTTTTCGTCTCGCAGATTCTGTAGAAGGCGCAAATAGGAAATGAAATTAAAGTTAAATATATTTTACAGTACATATGGTGCTACTTTACCGCACGAGTGCGGTAATCAGCAGATTACGGGCATATGCAGAAACTTTAAAGAGCCATATGTACTGTAAAACGTTGTACGATACACGTGCGAATAGGTAATTCGTAACTCGTGTCGATTTAAAACACTCCCTTCGGTCGTGTTTTAATGTATCACCACTCGTAAACTCGTTGCGAATTTCCTATTCTTCGCACTTGTATCGTAATGTACTATAACATCATATTTTTGTTTACCTACACATTTTATCCAAGAGTAGCTGTTGCTCGCGACTTTGTCCGCGTCTTCGCTCCTATTGATCGCAGCGTGATGTTATATACTTAGCCTAAAGCCTTCCTCGATAAATGGACTATCCAACACAAAAAGAATTTTTCAATTCCAACCAGTAGTTCCAGAGATTAGCACGTTCAAACAAACAAACTCTTCAGCTTTATAATATTAGTATAGATATAATATAGTATATATATAGTATAGATTCTTTGATAACTATTTGTGTTGTTAAATTGGATTTTTATTAAAATGGTATAATTCTATACAATTCTTACGCCAAACATTTGTTGATTGCGCCTAGATTGGCAGATGTTCGTCTATTAATGTCAAATTTAAAAGTGCCCTTAGTGGGAAAGTTTTGGGGTAGTTCTGATTTCTTTCATTCTATATATATTTTGGGATGCTGAATCCGAATCTGAGGTTTCCTAAAAAAAAATCGTGACGCAATTGACTAAATCGCAATAAAGTGAAAAATTGCTGCTTTTTTTTCAGATTTTTGCTTAAAACTCGAAAACTATTTTTAAAAGCTAAATATGCTGCGTCGTTTCTATGGGTATACACGGATATATGCTTGAACGAACGGAAATCAATAAAAAAGTTATGAATATATTATAATAAACCTTTGGCAATTTATTCAACGCAATGTATGACGCCGTGATTGTTTGTATGTTTACTATTAACAATTATTCATTTGTAGGGCTTACCAGTTTTTCTAACATATCTTCAATTCTATCAGGCCCGCCAATCACAACAAAATAATCGATCTCGCTGGCCGTGTTTTGCATACATTGTACAATAGTATCATCGGAAAATGGAATATTTTCCTAGAAAAATAGATAAAAATTATTCTATGGATAATGATAAGTTAGAGAAAAATTTTGTGCTCCGAGCAGGCTTAGAACCTGCAACATCCTGCATACGCAGTCAATCGTACTAGCCAACTGAGCTACCGGAACAACCAAGCTCAGGCACGTGTACGCATCCCTAAGGCGTTGTAAGAGGAACTGGTGAATTTCGTGCCTGAGCTTGCTTGATTGTTCCGGTAGCTCAGTTGGCCAGAGCGATTGGCCGCGTATGCCAGAATGTCACAAATTCGAATCATGCTCGGAGCATAGGTATAATTTTTAAAATTTTCCCTTTATTATGAAATTTACTAATAGAGTCTGACCTGTAAGTCGTGTCAAAAGCATTTTTTTTTAATTCTTTATACAATTTTACCTAACAAATAAGCCGTTAGTTTTAAGTATCTATCGCGTCGCTATATATTTTGAAATACCAGCGCGATTTTTAAAATTTGCCGCATTTTTGTTGTGACACGACTCGTTGGTCAGACTTCTAGAAGCCGATAGAAGCAAGTAGTATTTTTCATTAAAAATCACGATCTTCAGTCATGAAGGAACGACTGGATAGAGAGCAGTGCAAGAGGGACAAAGGCTAAAATGTTCGTCATAACATAACATATGAAGATGGTCTAAGGAAGCAAGATCTGCTACTCCAGATTGTGGCCCAAGCCATGGTCAAAGGAAACAAGCCTACGTAACTGTACAGCCCGTAGGTACACACACGAACTCACACTACGACCGCCAACCACGGATAGGCTCGATAGCAGTGTCGCACAATGAATTTTCCCTGGAGTGTCATACCTTGTATTATTGTATCTCTAAAGTGTCACACTTTATACTAACAAAACTAATGAAGGATTTTTTTCTGCAGTAAATATGCACAAAATATATTACTTACGCATTACAATTGGCTAAGTAAAGTTTTTTGAAGAGGTGCAAATTATATTTTTCTTCGATAGTCGTCATCTTAAGGGTTGCGAAACTGCAATTCTCAAATTTTTATGACCTATAGTTTTTTAGAAATATTTTTTTAAGTGGACGGGATGACATTTGGCCGATTTAATGGCGGACAAGCTTAGTGCCTTTGTACTTCAAGAAATAGAAAAAAAAGCGATGTCAACTGCCACCGCTGTCACTGTCAAACTCGAAATTGACATAATAAAAAGATTCTGATTGACTGTTTCTTTCTTGCGTATTTGGTGTGATCAGTGTGTTTTAAGGGATATTTTCAACGACCTCAGCACAAATCCGGAGTTTCGATTTTGCCACATTCCTCCACGACCTTAGCACGATATTTGGACCACGATCTATTCACGACTACTTAGGCACTGCTTCTTGGACAACGTTTTCTGGCTTTACGGTGAACCTTACGTGAAGTATTGGACTGCAACATAATGCCTTCAGATCCCGAAAGCAGTCGAGCGGAAATGGAGTATTACAGAGATATACTCCAATGCTTTGTGCCTTCTTGTTTGAAATACAGACGAGACTATTTGAGACGAGAATTCGGCATATTTAAGTATCCCAAAGTGTTTACAAGCAACTTGGCGCCAAGCATTGGGGAGAAATTGCCCGAAACGGAACTTGTATGTCTGTGAGGAACATATCAATGTAAGTAGGTATATTACTATTTGTGTTCATTAGGCTTAAATTCCTATGGTCGTAACTCTTTTTTGCGGCCAGCTCTCTGTCCATTTAACAGGTCTTCTGTTTTTTCTTCATCAGTATCTTCCACCAGCATAAACAGATATATGTTCATCATCATCATTGTCTTAGCAAGGGTTATGAATGGTAGTAACTAATAAATTATAATGGACCCTTAATATATAGTGCATCCTGCACATAAGTGTATCTGGGTTCTCTCTGAATTGGGGACTGACCACATTTATTATAAAAAATATAATTACATTTAAGTTTTATGCACATATGAACCCTTTTATATAATATTTTGGAACACAGTAAAAGCTCTTTAATTCTGTTTATAGATTGAGGAAGATTGCTACAAAAGCAAATCTGGCAAGTTACACCTGAAAAGACAGCACATTTGATCATACCAAAACATATGATGAGAATGTAAGTATCAACTAGGCCCATTATTTTACATTCATACACATACTTATACTCACACCCATATCCCATTGGGGTAGGCAGAGGCCAGAGAATGCTAAAAACTATGCACATACTTCTTTCACTCCAAAGACATCCATACATCTCCTCATACATGCTTGTTGGTTGTCAGTACTTCTGACTTGGCCTTTTTTCAGTATCATAGAAATATTTTATACTGTGGTAATTGTAAATGTATTAATTACAAAGCTGTCCAAGACACTTTTTCTATGGAACAAGTGGGGATATGAAGTTGAAATTAATGTTGAAGAAGTGGCAAGGCAATTACTATTTTGTTGACTGTAAATAAAAATAAATATATAATATTTGTCTTTGTGACACTCTTTTAAATAGTGATATTTAAAAATGAAAAATTGGTTGCTGGTATAATACTTAATAAGCATTTATTTACTTTTAGGAAATTCTGATTGATGAAAGCAACAGAACCCAAGATACTCTGGATAACTCAAAAGATCTGCCTACTATGTTAACTCAGTTTATGCAATATGGAAGCATGTCACATGCAAAGGTAAATATACATTTTTGTATATAGAAGGCAGTATAGTCAAGCCATCTTCATACTTTACACTAAGGTTCATATTCTATCTCATAAGGAAAATTAGTTAGTGTGTATCTGCCGTTCATGATGAATGGCATTCAAAGGGTTAAGAGTTATGTTGACTTATTTAAAAGGTATTATGATAGAGCATGTGTGTATACTTAATTTGCTTGTATTCTTTCAGTGTGATTCTTCGACTCAAACTGAAATGGAGTTTAAAAATAAAGATGTTTTGGTGAAACCATTTGTAAGAAGTATACACTGTTCCGCCAATATTAAAGCTGAAAGCATAATGGAAACTCAGCCCATCTTCCAACCCAAGTCGTTCGCTAACACCATCACCATCATTATATGAACCGTCTAGCCCATTATCATCAAGCCCGACTAAAGAGATCGTAACAGAAGGTAGAGATATGTCAGGACGGAGACATATTTGGAAAATAATCAAGAACCCCAAAATGTACCTTAGTGTTCCTAAATCATATTATTGGTTAATAGATATTTTAGCAAAACAATGTAAATTACGCAGGGTAATATAATAAAAATGCAATAATCTTTGTTTTGTTTTATTTATAAATGTACAAATGATTATTCTTAAGCCAAAAAACTTCAAAAGCATGTTATTGAATAGAAAAGGTTTGTTACTTTTCTACCTTAACGGCATTAACATAGAGTTGAAAAGTGGCGATCGTTTTCATTCTGCGACTGAATATACATTTAGTGGAAAGTGGAAGTGGGTCTGTATAGATAAATACATAGAAACCATCCAAGACTCGGGCACAATGGAGAGACTTCAAGATAGTGCATTATGTAAAATTTTTGGGTAGATGGCTTCCTTCCAAAACTTCTCTGACTTTTTAAATAAATCATTAGTATAAACTGTGTCAAAGTTAACCCACATTATTTGTATTTTTTTGTTCTTCTCAAAATCTGGATCAGCAATACAAAAAGCACATTTATTGTACCCAGTTGCTTACATTTGGAATTGACATTGAGCCAAAAACTTTTCCTTTATTTTATAATTATCTATATAATGTTTGATGGGTTTCGTTGTACTTGAGCACTTCACTTCCACAATAAAATCACTTGCTACACTAAAAGCTAAGCTCCACTAAATAAGTTAATCAACTTAAATCCACATTCTTCAATTTGGACCCCCAATTTCCTTTCAATCTCCTTTACCACAGGTTTTTAAAGTAATTTACCACTCTTCATAGCCTTGGTGTCATACATTTTATATCCGCCAAGAATTTGCTAAGAGAGCCATCAGGAACCATGATCATGTCCATGTGTGGCAAGTTTCTAGAATCTGCTCGCACGTATCCACTCATTTTGCGATCAAAGGCGAAGCGTCAGAAATACAATATCAAGTCCAAGAGTCAGGACAAGCGTCGTCGTAAATAAATGCAGGAAACTTTATCCAAGAAGCAGTGCATAAGTAGTCGTAAGTAGATTAATCGTGGTCCAAATATCGTGCAAAGGTCGTGGAGGAATGCGGCAAAATCGAAAGTCCGGATATGTGCTGAGGTCGTTGAAAATATCCCTTAAAAAACACTGATCACACCAAATACGCAAGAAAGAAACAGTCAAACAGAACCTTTTAATTATTTCAATTTCGAGTTTGACACTTATGACAGTGACAGTTGACATCGCTTTTTTTTCTATTTCTTGAAGTACAAAGGCACTAAGCTTGTCCGCCATTAAATCGGCCAAATGTCATCACGTCCACTTAAAAAAATATTTCTAAAAAACTATAGGTCCTAAAAATATGAGAACTGCAGTTTCTCAACCCTTAAGACGACGACTATCGAAGAAAAATATAATTTGCACCTCTTCAAAAAACTTTACTTAGCCAATTGTCATTTGTTTGTCTACGCAATCAAAATAGGTCAAGTTAAAAATGAATTAACGTAATAATTTAATAAAACACTCACGGGTATACACGGGAAGAGAGTCGGGGGGAGTATCATAATATAATACTGGCAATACAGCAACTCATACCGCCCGCCCGCAGAACCATCGATACAAAGTGATGACGTAGGGTGACGTAGACTTGTGCCACCCACACTACTGAATTTCCCCGGAGTGGCCTTCCATTGTAATATTGTCTCATGAATAAACCTAGGCAGAGGGGTTTATACTTTCTAAATACTAAAATAACTTTTTGTAGTTATACCTGTTCTAGTATCTCCGCTAATGTACAACTTTCTTTCTGTATCGTAAATGTGATGAGTTTATGTTCACCATTTTCAAAGAAAATTAACATCTTGGCTGGTTGTGGAGGCCCATTACCTGATGGTTGTTCTGAAGCTCTCTTCGGCGATACATTGTTTTCTGTGATGCAAAGAGATTCATTTTTAATCGCCTTAAAAATATATACCTAAAAAAAATATCACGGACAAACATACATACAAACATAGGTGTCAAACGGATATCGTTCACATTTTTATTGGTAGGTAGTCTGAGTTGGTAGGTATCCGATACCGATATAATGTGAACAAGCTCTAACGCGGCATGTAGCCTTTAGGCTTGGCCACACAGGGCGTGCGACACAAGCGTGAGGTCCATGCAGCGCGACCGCTGCGCACCGGAATGTACGGTACGGTAACAGTAAATTAAATGTACGATGCCGTGGAAGATGAAAGGCGTTTTATTGTTGGTGTTGATTAATTTTTCACAACAACTCATCTTATAGCCGACTTTAGGCTGTCGTGGTTGAATTGATAGGTATGTAGAATGCTTCATTAACCACCCACCACCCTCTACCTAACGCACGATATAAGCAGGGTACACCATATAAACTTATACCGTGACAATATATGTCCGAAATGTACTAAAACGTCACATATAACTTGACGGTATAAGCTATCATGCCAGCTAGGCTGTTATGCTTAGCCGCAACTACACGATGGCTCATCATCATCGTAAGAATCATGGCTGACTGTCTGTTTGCTGCCCACACAGTCATCGGCTTTTCAAGATGGCCGCGGAAAAAATTAAAGTAGCTACTTGTTTTGATAGGTAGGTATTATTATTGACAGAATTTTACAGATTATATTACTTATTCATAACTTTATTTTACAGAGTGAAAACTGAAGAAGGGGATGAGATTTAGGGTAATAAAATTGGAACATGGTAGCAGATTGAATATGATTAATTGATTATATAAGAATTTATACGGTAAATATTGATATCATCATATTTCTAAGGTATAACTATTTCTCTAAAAAGACGGGTACTAGGTATATAAATGAGATATAACTTGCCATTCAGAGATAACTTCTGAAACGGGGTAAGGAGTTCTTCAGTCTGGCGGGTATCCATAATCCTGAAACAATTAATATCAGTAATAGGTATCTGATAAACCACATTAAGTGAGTTAGGTACCCTATACGGAAAATATGTGTATATATACACGAATAAAGTTTTATAAAAGTGGGTACTTCTAAAAATCAACTGCTTACTTAAACAAAATTTTGTAATGCGGTGAAGACACTGAATAATTAGTAATGATATTCAGTAATGCCATTGAAGGAATCAACGATAAAGAACAAAGGAATTACAGTATTTTTCATATTATTAATACTGAGTGTCTTGACCACACGGCCCGTTACCTTTTTTGCTGAACCAACGTAGTGACTACTCTCTGGCTGAACCGACCACAAACAAGTATGAGCAGCTTCTTAGAAGCAATTAAACAATTTAAGCATATAATGCTTCTCTTGCGCAATCTTGATTTGTCAATTTGACACAAACGTCTTGTCAGCTCTATGAGTCTTCTCAAATACCGCCAAATACACTATTTCTTATTGATCTGGTCTGTGCTTCTCAATTTCTTTTAAATAAATGAAAATCGTTTAACAACTCTCAAGCGTGTCACAGACTGGCGCGGCCTGGCCGCGGCGGTCAACAGTAAACTGGTCATTAGCTGTCAAAGGATGTAGCAGGAGAACTCTTCAAAAATTGCCCCCAAAGCTTTGAGTTCGAAACTATTGGGCCCAGTTACATGGTCACTATTATCACGCGATCCAGGCATATCATGATACGTATCACGTGAATATTGACGAGTATCGCAGTATCGTGATAATATCTGAGCAAATCCGGATTAATGGAGCCTCTGTAGGCAAGATCAGTGGAAGCCAGTGGAATACCTCTATTTCTGCTAAGATGTACACACATACAGAAAGGTGCATACCTTGTAACACCACCACTAAGACGAATTAATTATTTGTGGTGATTCTAATGACAGAACTGCTGCCTAAGACCACTCATTATTTTAACATGTTCCCTGTCCTGGTGCCTGCAACGATAGGTCACACAACTCCTTGCCAGGAGTCCATGCTTCCGCTAGTCTTATCCTCTTGTCTTTACTAAATGCAAAGTTGGACTTGGGACTACATGTTAAATTATCTATGATCGTACCGAGCACTAAAAGTAACTCCGACGCTTAAATAAAACGTAGTGATTATACTCTTTACTTGCGTCGAATGTTAGGTTAGAAGTGTCACAGTTGAATAACAACTTACTCGTAGTACTGACGCGTGATCGGCGTGATAATATGCACTGTGTAAATGGCCTTTTCAATACAACTTCAATAATGAATATTGCTGATAATAATGACACACCAGTATCATACGAGGGGTGATCAATAAGTTTTGATAATCAGTATTAAATATGGGAGATATGTAAATCGTTATATTTTTAACACAATATGCACACTTTCTATATTTTCAAATACTTATTAACGTCAATCAATTGTTTTATTTTACCCCAATAAAAATAATTTTACTTTTTCATATAAAATTTTATATAATATTTATATTCACTAAGTCATCACCAGGACTTGACTTTCATGTAGTTGGTTTTGAACATATGTGAATGAGAAGTAGTAGTCGGAAGTTAGGGCTAAATAACAATGGGAACGGTTATCAGTTCTGATCTTTACTCGAATAGCAGCACCTTTGTCAGTTAGAAGGCTCTGAAGTACAATTTCTCCCGAAAATTCGTTTTTTTTTTCTTCAGCTTATTTATAATATTTAACACAACTCTGATAGAATAATGTTATACAACTCTACAATAATATTTGAGCTTAATTGGTGAAAACTAATTTCGCAGTTTTTATTGGTAGGCCTCAATAGTCCAGGAAGAAGTTGAAAAATACACCCTAATTTTGGTGACAGAGCTGGAGTTAAAAAAATACCATTGCACAGATAACTTGCTTATCTTTTAAATTAGATCATAATAATAAGCCAAGGTTTTATTTTCAAATACAATATTCTTCATTAGTGCATCAGGACTTTTTCCACACCGCTCCAAATAATTACAAAACCAACTTTTATATCCGCCATCTTGTTATTTTTTCAATTTAGATGTTTTTTGTTTAGCATTTACAGAAAAACAAATGAATAATGTTTATATATTTTTACTCTAATTTAATGTTGCTTAGTGTCATGATATAGCCCACATTAAAATAATATCATTAACGCGGTGGTTCATACCGATTATCAAAGCTTATTGATCACCCCTCGTAAGTAATAATAGCCGTGTAACAGACCCCATTGGGGTCTGTTACATGGCTATTATTACAATACGCAATATTCATTTGCTTAATGGAGCCATAAACTTAAATCCAACTTTAAAGACCACCACCCTCAACTACCTAGAAGCAGGTTACATGTTTTTACCCAGCTGAAAGAATATATGCTGCTAATGAGTACATAAAAGTGACCAAAATTTGCAAGAAAAAGAACCCATTAGAGGTTTATAAAATGAAAAAGCAAGACTTTTTGAGTTCTAAGAATATTGAGAAGAAAATCAACCGAAAAACTTTTGTGAGTAAAGAAAAATCTAATTGGCTGATCACGAAAGGATTTTTTATTAAAGAAGGAAGATGAGGCTACAGTTTTCATGGAAACTATATTAGACGATGAGTTTCAAGAGCTCAACATTCAAAAAAAGTTTAAAGGTAAACCAAAACCCATCTCTGAGAGCGACTTTTCTCTATTATGGCCTGATGCCAACGAGATACCCCAGGCAAAACTGAATGATTTAAGATGAATGTTCGATCTCATCACAAAAGACTGCTTACCATTTTACTATTCATTTCGAGGAAACCCGTCCTTTGAAGAAGACGTAGAAGGATATGCTGGCCCCATTGAATTTGATACTGAAGATCCTGATATATATCAGAGGACACTGATTAATAATAAAGATCTTGCATATTATATCGAGACTGATTTTTATTATAAGAAATATGTGATTATATGAGACTTACGACTGTAAAACAAAACTACTTATTTCAATTATGTTGAATAAAAATACGCAGTAAATAATTTGGTTATTTTAATTCTGTTTTATTTGTATTTTTAAATCTTTTATATGATTTTTATGGCAACTTTATTACGTGAATCCTTATTATAAATTAAAAAAAAAAAACGTAAAAATGATCCAACCTCACTTTCGGTCAAATATCTTGAAAAATATAGCATGTAACTGAATAATGTATGAAAACATGTATAATACACTACTCGACTCAATTTTCATCCAAACATGTAACATAAAAAACATGCATAAGTTTTGAGGAATAACGGTTCAAATTTTAAACGGCCTTAATTTTCGCTCAACTTTCTGTGGATTTTTGTTTGCAAATAATTCAATATTGATCACTTTAATTTAAACTTTGAAATTGGTTGGCCATTGTTAATATAACCTTATTTTCGATATTACGTTTAAGTATAGGTAAGGTATTCAAGATATATTTTAATTGGATCATTGCTGTTGTTTACCAAGACACCGAAGCAGGATTAACAAGAACTCAACAAAACGGATCGAAGTGAGTTGGATCTATTTTGTTGTGTATCTAAAAGAATTAAACATTTTCAATTTAGTTTCTCAAAAAGAATCCAAATGGATTGGATCCATTTAATTGATTATATTAAGAGTGAAAACGTGTGCATTGCGTTTTCTTAAAAATGATCCAAGCAAGTTGGATTGCTTTTGTTGAAATAAATCTGAATCAATTATGTAACTAATATAATATCACTATACGGTTCCAAGCGTTTTGGATTTAAATATTACAGGATATATATTTTACCCCGTCATACTTGTGGGATGGTATCCCATGTTGATTAAAATATGAAAACACTGTGTAACCCCGGCGTCTTTTTGCTGAATGAAAATATCCGCCTCAGAGACCTCTGTGGTATACTTATCTCATGTTTTGGTAATTTTGTGGATTGGATCCTTTTCCTTTAACTACGTCCAACTATAAAAAATATCAGAACTCTACTTACTTACTTTCCTAAAAAAGAATAAAAATTAATATTAAACATTCTGTATAACAATTCAGGCTCGTCGTAATAACACCATTTTTGTACTAAATATTAACCAACTACCTATCTACATAATATGTAAGTTTCATGTAATTAACAAAGGTGGAACACTGTGAAATAAACGTAAATGTAGGTACTTATCAGTACATACTATGTATGCAACACGCAGGCGACATTAGGTACGAGTAAAAGACATCGGCCCGCCGGCTGGAAAGCCAATGAAGCCATCCGTTTTAGATTTTTTATATTGCAAAGGAGGTGTTAAATAAATATAATATGAATTAAACTCATTAATACTAATTCGAGCAAGTGTTTCTGTTTATTTATTTTTTACTAACAAAACATAACTTCCAGTTTATGACTACAAATTAACTATTAGTTAACATAAAATACATCCTCTATTTGATCTTCATCTCTGTTTTCATTAATTACAGTCAAATTAACTACAAAACAATCAAATATATTTGTAAGAATTTCTGCTGGCTTTAAAATTCTTACGTAATATGTATTATCTAGCTTTCAATAAATAATTAATCACTGCAGCAATATGTGAGCAACAACCTGCAGTTCGGTTTCCATTAGGGCAAGTGCAGTAGTGGTCGGTGATACCTGCGTAATTGTTTTGATTGGGAATATAATGAATAACAACCGGCCAAGTGCGAGTCGGACTCGTGCTCAAAGGGTTCCGTACCAACACCTCCTAATCTACATTTAAAACCACTGTACAATACATTTAATCAAAAATAGGCCCTTTTGTTTGGGAAAGACAGTTTTTCAGCAATAACTCAAAAACCGTTAAACTTATCTTGTTCAAACCAATCATCGTTGAAAGTATTTATTAATTTACATCATCTTGATTTTGTTCAGAATTTTAAATTTCATAGTTTGGAACTTAGAGGGACACACACACACACTTTTTACCACTTTGACAGCTAATATCTCGCCAACGGTTGACTTAAATGGAAAAGTTTTCTGGGAACCTCTATGTCATTTTTGAAGGCCTATCCATAGATACTCCACACGCCTATTTACATTTAAAGAAAAATCGACCACCCTGTTACATGTATGGGGTGCCCCCACAGTTTTATATTTTTTCAAATTCCACATCATATTTCTATAGCGGTTCATAGCATACACCTTCTTACGAAATTTCATAATTGTAGTGCTCATAGTCTCCGAGTAAATCGGCTGTGACATACGGACGGACAGACAGACAGACATGACGAATCCTTAAGGGTTGCGTTTTTTGCCATTTGGCTACGGAACCCTAAAAACATGATAAGTCTTTTCTTTTATATGGCGCGACTTTATATGAATTACAGTAAAGTAAAATAAACAGAAACACTTGCTCTAATAAGTATTAAATTAATGAGTTTCATCCATGTTTATATTTATTTTACACCTCCTTTGCAAATTAAAGAATCGAACACGAATGGCTCCCCAGACGGCGGGCCGATGTCTTTTACCCGTACCTAATGCCGCCTGCGTGTTGCATACATATTATATACTGAACAGTCCCTACATTTACGTTTATTTTACAGTGTTCCACCTTTGTTAATTACATGAAACTTACATATTATGTAGATTGATAGTTGGTTAATATTAAGTATATAAAAATGGTGTTAGTACGACGAGCCTGAATTGTTATACAGGCTGTTTTATTTTTTACTTTATTTTTTTCCAGGAATATAAGTAAGTAGAGTGCTGATATTTTTTATAGTTTATATTGGTCAAAGCAATATTTATACAAAATTTGATATTTATCCGTTTAATATTTTTTGAGAAAAAAAGCAATGCATTTTAGGGTTAAATGGATGCCGTGAGGCTCCAGCCCAGTTCTCAGTATAATATACTCTTTGCTCCAGCCTAGCTAGTATGATAGCTTATACCGTCAAGTTATATGGTCAAAATGTACTGAAACGTCACATAAAACGTGACCGTATAAGCTATCATACTAGCCGGGCAGATGGCAGTAGAGGGTTAAAAATTGGTATAAAGTATTTTCTCTTGATGGGGCATCAACTGGTAATAGTTTCAAATCTTTTTGAAACTCAAAGCTTTGGGGGCAATTTTTGAAGGGCTATCCTGCTACCTCCTCTACTAATGACCGCCACCGCAGGCCACGCCAGTGTGATTCAGGCTTAGGCTGTGAGACCATCTACAAATGAAATAAAAATGCCGTTTTACTACTTCTGATGTTAAAAAGAAACTAAATATGAACTCTTTTTCCTTTTTTATACTCATTTATCTATATCTAAATGGGGACGACTATGTTTTCGGTAATTCTCATTGATTATATTGTGAATAATTATGCCGTGAATACACAGCAAAAAAATATATTTAGCTGGCTACATTGATATAGGCTACTGCCAGATTGAATTGAACGTCAAAGTGACATTGACATTTCATGGCTTTTACTTGTTGCTATAGTTGCGGTTGCGTTGCGAGCTTGCTTTTAACCGCGGAATTATACAAATTTAACAGTACAAGTCAAAGTAACGTCTACACAAACGAAATTTAATTATCCACGTTACCTGTAATCACACGAAATCATTTCTATATAACTGCTTTATTAATTTAGCACAAGTTGTAAAGTATTATTTCTATTTAGACAAGGTTACAACATAATTATAGCAGATGTTACATCCTTCGCAAATATCATGTGTTTCATAAGTTTGTAATTGATGCTGACTACAGCTGATATTCATGCTAACTGGTTGCGAATGCCACAAATTTTGCCAGCAAAAAACAATCGTGATTTCAGTATATTAAGATGGAGTCTACAGTCTCAGTATCCAAGGTACAGGATTCAGTGTATAATGTATGTAGTGAAATGATACAGCCATTGTAGCCGAGTGGTAAGGCAAAAGTCTTAAACTGGAGAACCTGGGATTGAACCCTGGTTTATACCAGTGGAATAAAAAAACAATCAAATATAATTTGATATTCAATAGTACCTTTTAGGTGAGCGAAAACATCGCGGTTTAACCCCGATCTAGGTCTAGTTTTAACTCTGGGTTCGAAGGCCAGGTGGTAGTTGTTTATGAAAAACTAGTGCCTATGCACAAAACTTGGGATTAGGTATTAAAGTAGACCCTAGTCTCCTTTGAGACAACCGGAAAAATACTAGGAGGAGAAGTGATTAATATAATTTTGTTTTAAATATCTAATTATGGTCAGTACTGACCAAGACCACTGCGATGGGTAGCAGCATCCCTAGAGTGCGATGGAGATACTGTGGTTCGCCAACCCACATGCCGAGGACGTCCTTGGTCTGATGTGGCGGTCAGTATTAATCATGATGTTCTTTTCACAGGGTGTTTTTCTTTTTCCAAGCACATTTAAAAAACCCAAAAATGCTAAATATAAGAGCAGTTTGTTTGAAAAACAATTCAGGAAAGAACCATGGTACAAAGTATATAAAGAGAACTGGGACAAAATAGAATCTAGAATCATGGTATGATATTATGTTCTTTCTTATGTTGAGGATTGTAATTGAAATAAAATTTTCGAATTATCTTCTTATATAATGAAATATCTCGTCTTTTTAATACGAAATACAAAAGGAATGACACAAATATACATATTTCTTCCAGGATTTACATCAGAAAACCTATGACATTCTATTAAATGACATGGTGAATTACATAAAATCATTTCATGGAGGTAATGAATTATTAACTTTAGAAGGAGTCATTCCCAGTGCCACACTTTTGACTGGAGTCAACCAGCCTGACCATGTGTCTCAGTTTGAGACACTTATATCTAAAATAAGGTATGTCAATTTGCTTGATATGTACAATATGAAGCTAGGTTTGACAAATATGGTTCAAGGTGGGACATTTTCGGCCTGTTGTGTTGGGTGTCTTTGTTGGCCTGCTTAGCCTAGTTGGTGGTTAGCGAGGCTTAACTATCATTTAATACAAGTTTCAGTCGAGAGGATTTTTTTTTTACACCTTTGGGAGGCTGTTGTTGCTCAACCCACCAACAGATCGCCAACTGACGTCCACAGTCCTTCATAATACAACTTTCTTAACCACTACAAGTTTTCGTGGGAGAGAAAATGACTAACGATTTTTGTGCCTGGCTCGGGTACTATGTTATGTACTGTACAGTCAAGGAAATCGAAACACATACCTTTTTTGCACTTGTCACAATCACAATAAGGGTTAAAAAGGTATGTGTTTACATTTCCTTTACTGTACATACAAAGTCATAATAATCTGAACATTCTCACAGTGACAAAAATATCTGTATACTCTTACACCCTTGTCATTAAACCCATGTTCACATATTTTGTCACTCAGTGACTTCAGTGCACTAGGTATATTTGATGTTGACTTTTTTACATCTTCAAATTATTATAATCAACCTAGTCCCAAACTACCAAAAATTGTATTATGGGAAGTAGGTGATGATACACATAGTTAATTATATTGATAGATAAATACTTGATTATTTAGAAAACATCCAAGACTCAGGAACAACGCTCATCATCATCACACAAATAAATGCCTTGACCGGGATTCGAACCCCGAACCACCAGCTTCATAGGCAGGGTCACTACCAAAGTAACTAGGCTAATGTGGTTGTCAAATATAGTTTCAAAATAACCTTCACATTTACTGTAAAATATCATCAAGCTTAGTGTAAGTCTTTAATCATATGATAAATGTTTTTGGGCTAATTGATATCTGTGAATAAATGTACTGATTTATTACTTTTCTTTACGATGGATTCTGAAAAGCAGGAAGCGAGGCTAGTGAATTTTTTGTCTCTCATGCTGAGCAAATATGTTGTATCTTTGGTTACGAAATAATCACCCTAAATTATATTTTCCCAGTTATATTTATAGCTATCTGAACTTTTTTTGTTCTATGCCTTCAGGGATGAAGTGACTCCACACATTGCAATGGTTAATTCTCAAGATGCGTCTACAGTAAAGCATTTAGTTGAAAATGCAGTTTGGCAACTGGTAAATGGATATGAAATTATGGTAAGAAAATCATCATTTTTATTTATTTAGTACAATAATTACATTTCAAATTTTATCTACATTTTTATACTGCTCACAAACCACGAAAAGAAGATTATTATTGTAACATCAGTTGGTGCACATTGCCAGCGCTAGCCGCTGATCAGGTCGGAGCGATATATTCCGGGCCACTCAAAATGCGCCTCCATATTTAACTTTTCCCTAGATATTCTCAGCGCGTCATATACGCACCCCAGCCTGTCACCCAGTCCTGCCCAGGCTCCTCTGTCAGTCTGTCCACTCTACCCTATGTCGGCCTTGTAAGAATTTATTAGACTGCTGTGAAGGCATGGTCACATAAAATGCTAAATGCGGAGAATTCATGCGATTTTTCGATTTTTCATACAAGGATAGTATATATTTTTGTACAGGGTGCTATGAAATAATGAAAGGGCACCAAATGCATCACTTTCCCGGGGCGCCAAGGTGTAACACGCCAGCCCTGACTTTTAGTTTCTTTACCGTCACATTTTAGGATGACAGCGCAGTGGAATCAGATGATGAAACATTGCCAACAAAGAGGAAATTAAAGAAGAACCAATGCACGATGAGGATGTTACAGAATTGGTATAGCAGCAAATACGTCAACACCTCGCCAAAGAAGAAACACACCATGTCTATGAGGTCACTGGTCATCATCATACCTGACTTTGAAAGCTTCAACTGTAATGTGTTACAAGATTTTGTAATGATTATCAGGTGAGCAACTTCTAAGATCAAACAGATACCAGTAGAGGTAAACAATTAAACATAACTCGATTTCCGATAGTGTATAAATAAATATGTGTCTTTCAAAATTTCTAACAGTTTTTTCTAAAACTAAGTAGTATCCTGAAAGAAAATTGCAATTAATCCTTGAGTTAGATTGTAAAAAATATTGGACACGTATTTTTCTTTTGTCAATCAATCATAAACTGACAAAATACAGCGCGTCAAAATTCGGTAGTGGGAGTTCAAGCACTAATGACATCACTTTCCTGCCAAAAAAATGCCTAGATAGGCATATTCATCATCAACATCATATCAGGCCTATGTCCACTGCTGGACATAGGCCTCCCCAAACAGTGCCACAATGACTGGTCCTGCGCCACCCGCATTCAGCAGACTCGCGAGCTTTACCAGGTCGTCAGTCCACCTTGTCTACCCACGCTGCGCCTTCCGGTTCGTGGTCGCCCCTCGAGAATCTACAACCTTTCCGCTGCAACGCCCATCGGTTCTACGTGAAATGTGCCCGCCCACTGCCACTTCAGTATATCAATTCAGAGGGCTATATATCAGTTACTTTAGGTATATTTGGGTATTCTCCTAATTAATTAAAATTGTTTCTCCTTGCAGTTCGTACTTGTCATCGCTACCGATAGTGTTCGTATTCGGCGTGGCCACATCGGTATCGGCGCTTCACAAATCGTTCCCGTACCACGTCTCCTCCAAACTGCTCATAAAAGTGTTCCATTCGCACTCTTCGCCGATATACATGAATCAGGTAACTTCACTTGTTTTCAATTAAATTTATAAAGACTAATCTATAGGATTTATGCAGACGTACGGTATTTGTGCATGTTTGGTCTCAACTTTGTAAATTGGTTATGCCGTTGAATAAATATGTTTCTATTATTAGGGTATTATTAGGGTACATACGATAGGTTACGAGTGTATTCTTTATTTGTTTTTAAGTACCATTTAATGAATTTGATATAGGGTTACGGTGTAGTGGTGTGGATATATATTTTAACACT
Source organism: Notocelia uddmanniana (assembly GCA_905163555.1). NCBI lineage: Eukaryota > Metazoa > Arthropoda > Insecta > Lepidoptera > Tortricidae > Notocelia > Notocelia uddmanniana. The sequence continues at coordinate 24,750,860 of LR991058.1, read as the reverse complement.
CGGGGCACATGATGAAAATGGTTTGGAAACTAATGGTCTAATTAATAATTCTCAGTAAAATTATTTGCAAGGATATCTTTCAGTTACGCACGGTAAGTTAAAAGTTAAAAGAAATTAGGGATACCCATCGCTCACACGTAATATCCCATTAATATATCCCATTTATTTAGTAGCGAGTACAACGAAAAAGTAAAATAAGTTACTACATAAAATTTCCTAATTTGGTTACTGGCGAGAGGAACATTGCAATATGTTGTAGTGAATACTCAAACACCCTACGCCCTACTCCATTTTATAGCTGTGCCTGAATTAGGAAGGTGTAACAACTGCTTTAGTCGTACGAGACGTTCTATATCTTAACGAAATTGAAATGTTCGATCATCTATTTTTCAGGTGCTTGAAGACATATTCCTGAACCATTCAAGTCCTCTCCACTTGTCCGGGAAAGCGTTTGAGTTGCTTACTGACGTGTTTCTGTTTTACGATTTCTCGGTCACCGGACTTATACAAAGCATAAAGGTAAAACAATAAGACGTAATGTTGAGTTACATGATAGACTAAGATCAAAACAATTTGGAGGGATACGATATCTTCGCCTGTACATCAGTGTTGCGTGGAAGCAATTTATTTATTGTGAAGTCAACGTGTCAATAGAATTTCAATCTTAGTTCTCCGAATTAAGGTTCAAATCAGATTGCATAATCACCAAAACGTAACTATTTTGAATATATATTTTGTTTTTTTGTAAAGCTTTCTAGATCGGTGCGGCCTGGAAAAGGGATAAAGCGAATCCTATCTCGTCCGTACGCTAGCACTATTACATCTAAGAAAGAATCAGCATATTTATGGCATCGTTGTCACTGTTTTGTGGCAAGGCTAATAATATAGTATTAATAATATTTGAAAAGTCTTCAATCACTACAAATCTGAAAACATACAATTTTTTCCCAGTATTGTATGATGGAACACTATTACGGAGACAACGTGAAATCCCTCTGCTGCGAACGAGACGGCATCGAAGACGCAGCAGCCAAACTAACTGCAGAGGACATCGAAAGTATAAGACAACTGCCTTCCTTCAGGCCATTCCTCGAGGCCCAAGATTGTGAGACTAAGATAGGCCTATTTGAAAACGATAATTTCTTCAGAGAAGTCTTGTGCCAGGAAATGAATAAGCTACACGATTACTTGCACAGTTTTTATCTGTGTGTGCGATTGTTGGCAGCGTTTTTGAAGGATTTGCCTAAAAATGTTATAGGGAAAACAGTAAGTTTATGCCTATACATCTGTTGGAATGGCTTTGTGGTCATGTTACGCGTATGTTACGGCTTTGTTGACATCTAAAATATTAAATACCACTTTCTTCACTAATAAAATATGATTCGAAACTCATATGTTATTTACATCCATGAGCAGCGCGCAGCGGCCGTATTATGATTATCAGTTGAAAGCGCTCATCTGTTTAGGTTGTTTTCTGTGTGAATTGACTCATCTTGATATTTTCTTTTTGTTACTATCTAGTTCAGGAGTATTGTGGCCTAATAAAGAGCATACTCGTAAACTTTACATGTATTTTTAGAGTTTTTAATTAAGAAATATCGTTTCAATTCGCTTAAATGCCACTACACACAAGAATGGGTTCGTTTCTATCTAAAACTTTCATAGAAGCTTACAAGGCCTCTTAAGTCCCATTTACTTGATGCAAGAACTTACATGCGATTTTGAATTACATTGCGGAGCTGCGGGCTATCAAAGTACGACGTATTTGATCAAACTGCGCAATATACGTACCTATAGATAATGAGAATCTTGTGCAAGTTCTAGTCCCATGTAAATGGTCCGTTATGGCCATATTACCCATCATGTTGTGACAAGTAAGTGGATGCGAGAATCGCGAGTAATTTAAAATCGCGAGTAAGTAATAAAATTAATAAGGGCTTTTTAGAGTCGGTAACGCGTATGGCATGGGACACCCCTGGCAGGGCTCGGAACCGGTTAACCTCAAAATCCTGAAATGGCCAAATATTTTTAATTAGTTTATGCTCTTTATGTAGGACTCAATAATGTATTTGGGTTATTACTTCATATTGTTAGATTGCCTGATTAAACATGAAATAGTAGACGAAAGAACGATAAGAACTAAAAAAAATACCGGTATTTTTGTATGGACAGAATACCGGTTTCCGAGCCCTGACCCCTGGAGATGCAGGCGTCCATAGGCGGTGGCCGCTTACCACCAGGCGGATGGTACGATTGTTTGTCACAGACATGGTATAAAAAAATGCAACCTTAAATACTCCTTCTGGTGTTTAGTCCCTAGTAAAATAATAAAACTAACACTTCGCTGTCTCATATTTTAACGAATTGAAATATTTGTCTTTCATGTGGATTAAAATGAATGTTATATGCGATCGTGTTTTTTTTTCAGGTCCGTGAAATATACACCAAATGTGCCGGGGAATCAATAACCCAAACCACAACTTTCAAAGAATGCATGCAGCTCATAAACTTCCAATCACAAATCAAACTACTAGACAGTATACAGGGCGCTCTTAAAGTTATACAATCGGAGCTACAAATGATTTCCCCTGTAAAACCCCTAAGGTCTACACCTACAAAGAACAATACTAATAAGTTCGTCTTAAACAATGACTTAGGAGAGACCTTTGCTAAGACTGTTAGAGTACATCTACTTACGTTTTTGAGACAACTTGAGAACGCAAATACGGAGGCTACTTTACTCACACATGTTGCCAATGATGTTGAGAATGATATGGAGATTGTGCCAGGAAATAGATACAAACTGAAAGAGGTATGTACTACCAAATATATATCTGGCCACAAATGAGAATGAAAGAGGTATGTACCGCCAAATATATCCCTGGCCACAAATCTTGGCCACAAATGTAGAATGTATGAATGCGATTTGTGTGTTTTTCTATACGTATAGTCACCGGCACCAATATATTTATGATATTTGGTTTTTTGTATTTGTCTTTGTTCTGAATAGCAGAATATTTATTGATATATCGGTAAAAATTTCGAACAAAATTTTTCATACATTTTGTAGGGAACGTTTCGGGGCGGAACGAAGTTCGCCGGGACATCTACTAAATAAATTAATATTGGTGGACAATATCGCACAAATCGACCTAGTCCCATACTAAGCAAAGCTTGTGCATGGGCACTAGATGACGATATACATACTTCCATTATATTGATAAATAAATATCATCACAAAAATAATGCCCTAACCGGGATTCGAACTCGGGACCACCAGCTTCGTAGGCAGGGAGTGACCCTTTGTGAGTTGGTAGTGACCAACTAGACTAAAGTGGTCGTCCAACAATAACCGATTCTTACCCTTTTATCTGCTTCGCAAGTCTAAACTATATTAACATAGGAAGCTGATTTGCAACTGTTCGGGTTTTCAAGTATCGAGGATTAGCCGTTAACCTGACCAAATTTTTTTTCAGCAACTACTACGCGCGACGAGGACTGATCGCATTCAATCGGAGTTCGAGATGATACGTTCGCGCTTCGTCAGCTACCTCGAGGACATGTTCACTAAGGTATATTGCGAACAGTATTTAGATATTTTAAACAGTCATGGAACATGCGTCCATAGAGTCGTAATATTAGTCAATATCCTTTTTTCTGTGCCAAATGTATCAATCAAATCATTAATCTCATCAGAAATGAGAGTCAAAGTTAGGAGGATCTGTGTGTTAAAATAATACGTACTCGTATAAGGTAAGACCTATACTAATGTTGTATACGGTATGAGATGACGGAACGCTACAACCGCCTGCATCATGTGCTAAAATTCTTTCGAAAACCTACGTTTAAATATATACGTATAGACAACCACAAGATGTCTCAAAGTTTTCATCTATATTTATGTAGATACACCACAATTTTATTATACAGTCAGCATCAAATACACATGTAGTGCATAATTCGTTGCCATCGGGAAAACTCGGGATTACAGCTAGACCCAAAGTGTCAAAAATTACTAAAATTTGAAATCTGCCGCGGAAAACTATTAATCCTTACGTAAGCAACATTACAAATTCATCCGTATGTTTCTTCTGTGGTTTTCTTTAGAATGATGTCTAATCTAAATTTAATTTATAGGGCCTGCAACCGCCAGCCACACAGACCTTCCACGAGGTGTTTTTCTTTAGTGACGTCAGCAGCGTCAGGAAACAGATTGTCGGTTCACCGCGAGGAGCCGTGCACACTGCGTTGAGCAACCCTCACCACTATTTACAGGTAGATACGGGTCGTAATCGGACCAAACAACGCTTCAGGAGGTGTTTTTCAGTGACGGCAAAGCAGTTCGTCGGCTCGCCGCGCGGAGCCGTGTACAACGTGTTTAGCAATAGTTACCACTATTTACAGGTAAATAGAGATCATCTTCGAATTGAAAACTTTACAAACCTTCCACGGGGGGTTCTCCAGTAGCGTTGTATTCGTCACAAACATAATATGTACAAGAAATGTTGTCAATAACCCGGCAAAATCCAGTCTCGGTCGGGTCACCATATAGATACAAATGTGTCTGATGTTGGCTTTATAGTTAGAGCTGGCCAGATTTCGCCTTGCGTCCGGCGGCTTCCCTCAAACCTTTTTGAATGAATGTATAAGATAATGTCGAGATCTTCTAATAAATGCGAGATATATGGTCTCATGCCCCTATTTAGACTAGAATCGTAAATTCGGATTCATCCCATACCTTAATTGATTTAAACGTTTTATATAAAAAAAATTAAACTAACAATGGTTCAAATATGTTGCAGCAAAAAATATAATGATCGTTGTATGTCGTTGCTAGTAAAGTTTGTAAGGCGTTTTACTGAGTGTGAGGTGAATCTAACGGTTTTTTTGCAAAATAAAAACGGGTAATTGATGATTTACAGGTTGATTTCAGGGCTGTGACCATGAATCAGTTCTTTAGACTTGGTATCGGTTAGCCATTGCAAGAAAATTGTAGTGACACGATATACACGAATTTGATTCTAAAATTATTTTGATGAGAAAATTACAAAATCTCTAAAAAACATGTTACCAGACCATAATTTGACAGATAGTATGGAGAGTTGACAGTGAGATAGGGTGACAAAGTTGTATGAAAAAGTTTTAATTCCTATTATTTTTTTAAATAATTAAATAGAATTATTTTAGTTTGCACCTTCATACAAACTGTGATGTTGTCTACTTGGAAATTCCAAGTTGGAATTCTTGATCTTATACAATCATTCCGGATGATGACCCCAAAATCATTCTGTATACATTCTGCTGATGTTCTGACGCGACTGGCCTATAAGATAAGTATGAATCATGCTGAACCTCATGTTAACGTCACATTGTTTCAGTGCACATGCTGTCGCCTATCGTCGTCAGACAGCGCGTCAGCTTCGCTCCCCGATGTGTGTCTAGCGTACAAGTTGCACCGAGAGTGCGGAAAACATATCAACTTATACGACTGGCTGCAAGCGTTCAACGCCGTGTTGTGCGTTAGCGAAGAACAAGCAGACGCGCAGACACAGTAAGTTTATTTAATTATGGAACCATAAAAAAAAAATTAAAAAAAAAACTGACTTCGATTTGTGTCAATTTGTGGTTTCCGTGAGCCAGTGCCGTGAGCCAATGCTTGGTTACCTACAGAAAATACCGAAATCGGCATATGCGTGCCTATCAAATTCGAGGAGTTCCCTCGATTCCTCCTAGATCCTATCATCAGACCTTCACCAAATTTATATAGGACCAACTTGGGGGTATCTGCTTTGAAACAAAATGGAATTATCAATATCGGCTGACGTGGTCAATAGTTATCGGGGAACATACATACAATACAATACAACTATTATTTATTGTTCACCAAAAACAAAACATTTAAAACTGTAATTAAATAAAAGTAGACAATTGGCGGTCTAATCGCTAAAGAGCTATCTCTTCCAGATAACCTTACATACATACATTAAAAAAGCAAACATGCAGACGAACTGAGAACCTCCTTCCTTCTATTGAAGTCGGTTAAAAAGCACATCCCTCTCATCAACGAGAGGAGGATTGTGCTCAGTGCCCACGTGGGCAAGTACCGAATGAATTGATTAGTGAATGAGTTCACATACGAATTCATTCGGCACTTTTGATTCACTTTTGTGTTCAGACGTGTCATTTTGAGTGAATGATGCATCTTTCACTGAAAGAGGGAATGATTAAAATGAACATAAAAAATATCGGCGTCTTTAACCACAAACTTCCATCCATAACCTTTGTTGCAACAAGTATAAAAATAAAATTATCTTTATTTTGCAACTTTTGCAGGGCAAGATTTACCCGAGCCGTGGCTGAGCTCCAGTTCCTCGGCTTCATCAAATCCTCCAAGAGGAAGACAGACCACGTGATGCGCCTGACCTGGTGATAACCATGACAACCACAAATAGAACTACTGTTTGCGGGCGTCGAGCGTCTATCTCGGGTCTGGCGCGCAACCCACCGATAGTCTCGCCCACACTGTGACAATTAAAAAGAGAAGAATACATTTTTCTCATGCTTGGCGGAAATTGTGCTCAAAGCCACTTCACTTTTTTGGGCAGTAGTGTAAAAAAGCTGGCCAGTAGTTCTGTCAAAGTTCCACTTTGACAGAACTATTTATACGATGTTTTAAGCGATACCTATTTGATGCACACTAATCTATTTTACGTGTAAACTATTTATTATCGTGTGATGCAGTGCTAAGATTTTTACTTTTTATTTAAATAAACGAGTTTCTTGCGTTTTTGTTTTTTTATTTTATTTCTTAGTTTTTTAACGCTAAAGATGCCTAAGTTCGTCGTGCTTATTATAAGGCTCAAATTGTAATAACTAGGCGTTGGGGAATTTTGGAGTTAAACTTTAGACTGTCGCAATTACCAAAATAAGATCGCACGTGTGATTCCTCTGGAGTCTCAAGTGTCCATAGGCTACGATGTTTGCTTACCATCAGGCAGGCCGTAAGCTTGTTTCCCACCGTCGTAGTATAAAAAATATGGGTTTCTGTCATAAATATCATTAATGGTACTAATTTTTACTGTACATTATTTACACCAGTCATTAACTACGCCACACGTTATCATCTCGGTTTGTCCCCTTGAACGCAATTCACTGCCATTCATATACATGAGTGGGGATATCTCTATGACATGCCGGGTACGTCCAATTTAGTCATCTGGTTATGGCTACTGGAACGCAATTCCATTCGCCTTAATTGATGAAAAAAGATATCCCTAGGATATCGCTAATAATTATTGTCGCTTCTGATAGACATGAAAGTGGGGATATCACTCTGACATGCTTGAGGAGATGAAACTGTACTGGGAATAACGCTAGGAGGATGATGATGCTTGAGGAGATACGTCATACTTTTTACAAATGCGTGAGATATTAGAATAGCGGGTTAGCTACGCATTTATTCGAACGAGCGTTACAAGTTACAACCTATAAACTGTAATTATTCCCTAAAAAAGACATTTTATATTCCTAACGATCGTCCTAACACTTACGCAATCTGCAGTATTATATTTTGTATAACTGGCATAAGATCGTGTAAGAGCCAGTGACAGAGAAATATACACCCGAATCCTAAATGGATGGCCTTATTTAGATTAAGTAATTCACGTATTGGTTTCGTGTCTTTGATTATTGCTGCGAAGAAGACTACTCATCTCAAGCTTTGACTTGGCTTTTTTTCTGGCTGAACGCTACGTGTAGTGTACGTCTAATTTTTCAACTGTCGAGGGGCTTCGGGGTTTCGATTTGAAGGGCCAGATTTGAAAAAAAAACCGGACAAGTGCGAGTTGGAATCACCCACCGAGGGTTCCGTACCAATTTGTAAGAATTACCTAAGTACTTTAAATAAGGACTATTTTTATGATTCAATTAGAAATGTATACATTTCAGATTTTTCCCTGTACTTGTAGTATAAGAGGATAGATACTATGTACTTGCCAATTTTCATAGTTCTAGGTCAACGGAAAGTACCCTACTTATAAATTTTGATTCCCTTGTGAGTGTCGAAATATTTATAGGTTTTTATGCGGCAATAGAAATGAGATACTACAGACTGCAACTAACTTTTACTTAAACTTGTACAAATCTGAAAATCAAGAGCCTGTTTTACCTTACCAACAAATTCACAGACGGAAGTACCGGACATCGAAATAAATGAAGTTGTAAAGGGAATTGCAAAGTTGAAATCTGATAAAAGCCCAGGGCCCGACAAGATAACCAACGATGCACTAAAATTAGCGAATACTTACTTAGCCCCCTATTTAGCTCAACTTTTTAACTTGGTGTTGAAAACAGCAACTACGCCAATACAATGGACTGAACCGGACATCATCTAAATATATAAAAGAAGAAACTGACTGACTGACTGACTGACTGACTGACATATCAACGCACAGCCCAAACCGCTGGTCCTAGAGATTCCAAATTTGGCACGTAGGTTCCTTATAAGGTCTAGGGGTGCACTAAGAAAGGATTTTTCAAAATTCAACCCCTAAGGGGGTGAAATAGGGGTCCGAAGTTTGTATGGGGAAATAAGATTAGCTGGACTATTTTATTCGAAACTTCACAGGAGTATTTCTAACGATAAATGAGTAAACACGTGTTTCAGGTTTTTTGAAAAATCAACCCCTAAAAGGGGGAAATGTGGTGACAAATTCTGATAATCGACATAGGTATTGTTTTTATGGTTTTTTAGGTCAGTGATAACGAAAATAACAAGGATTTTAAAATCCCACGTGGAGGACGTGAAATACCATCCCCTCCTGTTGGGGTGCGAGGGGGATGAAATGTCTAAATATTAATATGGGTGTCGTTTTTATGGTTTTTTGGGACGATAATTACGAAAATGGCATCGGTTTTGAAATTAAATATTGTGGACATGAAAACTTTTGAAAGTTTGTGCCAAATTGCAAGAAATAACTGACTGACTGAGTGACCAACATATCAACGCACAGCGCAAACTGCTGGTTCTAGAGATTCCAAATTTAGTATGTAGGTTCCATATAAGGTCTTGAGGTGCATTAAGAAAGGATTTTTCAAAATTCAACCCCTAAGGGGGTGAAATGGGGGTCCGAAGTTTGTATAGGGAATCAAGATTAGTTAGATTATTTTGTTCGAAACTTCACAGGAGTATTTCTAACGATAAATGAGTAAACATGTGTTTCATGTTTTTTGAGAAATCAACCCCTAAAAGGGGGAAATCTGGTGACAAATTCTGAAAATCGATATGGGTGTGGTTTCTATGGTTTATCGGGTCGCTGATTACGAAAACAACAATGATTTTAAAATCCCACGTGGAGGACGTGAACTACCATCCCCCCTGTTGGGGTGCGAGGGGGATGAAATGTCTAAATATTAATATGGGTGTCGTTTTTATGGTTTTTTTGGGACGTTCATTACGAAAATGGCATCGATTTTGAAATTTAATGTTGTGGACATGAAAACTTTTTAAAGTTTGTGCCAAATTGCAAGAAATAACTGACTGACTGAGTGAGTGAAATATCATCGCACAGCCCAAACTGCTGGTTCTAGAGATTCTAAATTTAGTATATAGGTTCCATATAAGGTCTAGAGGTGCATTAAGAAAGGATTTTTCAAAATTCAACACCTAAGGGGGTAAAATGGGGGTTCGAAGTGTGTGTGGGGAATCAAGATTAGTTGAACTATTTTATTCGAAACTTCGTTATAAATAATTTTAAAATCCCACGTGGATGACGTGAAATACCATCCCCTTTGTTGGGGTCCGAGGGGGTTAGAATGTCTAAATATTAATATGGGTGTGATTTTTATGATTTATTAGGTCGTTAATTTCGAAAATGGCGTTGATTTTGAAATTTAATATTGCGGGCATGTAAACTTAAAAGTAGGTGCCAAATTGCAAGAAGAAACTGACTGACTGAGTGAGTGACATATCAACGCACAGCCCAAACTGCTGGTCGAGACTCGAGAGATACCAAATTTGGCATGTAGGTTCCTTATAAGGTCTAAAGGCGCATGAAGTGCCGTGAATTCCCTATGAAGATACGACCTTTCTTGAGTCAATGTATTGTAAGTGGTTTTATTATTTAGTGCCGTCCGATACTATTCCGAGAGGACTCTTAATACGACTCCTAGGTAAAATTTGGCAAAAGTGGCGGCCATATTGCTTTTCTTCATTTTCGTCCCGATTTCGTTCAAAATCGATATCTGAGCGTCCGAGAGGTCCCCAAATACGACACCGAGGTAAAATTTTAAAAAAGTGGCGGCAATATTTATTTTCTTTATTTCCGTCCCGATTTTATTCAAAATAGAAATCTGAGCATCCGAGATGTCTCCTAATAAGAATCCGAGGTAAAATTTGGAAAAAGTCGCAGGCATATTGATTTTCTTCATTTTCTTCCCGATTTCGTTCAAAATCGATATCTGAGCGTCCGACAGGTCTCGTAATACGAGTGCGAGGTAAAATTTGGAAAAAGTGGCGGCCATATTGATTTCCTTCATTTTCGTCCCGAATTCGTTCAAAATCGATATCTGTGTGTCCGAGAGGTCCCCTAATACGAATCACAGGTAAAATTTGGAAAAAGTGGTGGCCATATTGATTATCTTTTTTTTCGTCCCGATTTCGTTCAAAATCGATATCTGAGCGTCAGAGAGTTCCCCGAATACAAATCCGAGGTAAAATTTGGAAAAAGTGGCAGCCATATTGATTTTCTTCATTTCAACCCGATTTCGTTCAAAATCGATATCCGAGCGTCCGAGAGGTCCCCTAATATGAATCCGAGGAAAAATTTGGAAAAAGTGGCAGCCATATTGATTTTCTTCTTTTACAACCCGATTTCGTTCAAAATCGATATCTGAGCGTCCAAGAGGTCCTTTAATACGAATCCGAGGTAAAATTTGGAAAAAGTGGCGACCATATTGATTTTCTTCATTTTCGTCCCGATTTCGTTCAAAATCGATATCTGTGTGTCCGAGAGGTCTCTTAATATGAATCCGAGGTAAAATTTGTGAAAGTGGCGGCCATATTGATTATCTTTTCTTTCGTCCCAATTTCATTCAAAATAGAAATCTGAGCGACCGAGATGTCTCTTAATAAGAATCCGAGGTAAAATTTGGAAAAAGTCGCAGGCATATTGATTTTCTTCATTTTCTTCCCGATTTCGTTCAAAATCGATATCTGAGCGTCCGACAGGTCTCGTAATACGAATGCGAGGTAAAATTTGGAAAAAGTGGCGGCCATATTGATTTTTTCCCCTTCGGTCCCCGATTTCGTTCAAAATCGATATCTGAGCGTCCGACAGGTCTCGTAATACGAATCCGAGGTAAAATTTGGAAAAAGTCGCAGCCATATTGATTTTTTCATCTTCTTCCTAATTTCGTTCAAAATCGATATCTGAGCGTCCGAGAGGTCCCCGTATACGAATCCGAGGTAAAATTTGGAAAAAGTGGCAGCCATATTGATTTTCTTCATTTCAAACTGATTTCGTTCAAAATCGATATCCGAGCGTCCGTGAGGTCCCCTAATACGAATCCGAGGTAAAATTTGGAAAAAGTGGCAGCCATATTGATTTTCTTCATTTCAACCCGATTTCGTTCAAAATCGATATCTGAGCGTCCGAGAGGTCCCTTAATACGAATCCGAGGTAAAATTTGGGAAAAGTGGTGGCCATATTGATTTCCTTCTTTTTCGTCCCGATTTCGTTCAAAATCGATATCTGTGTGTCCGAGAGGTCTCTTAATACGAATCCGAGGTAAAATTTGTGAAAGTGGCGGCCATATTGATTATCTTTTCTTTCGTCCCAATTTCATTCAAAATAGAAATCTGAGCGACCGAGATGTTTCTTAATAAGAATCCGAGGTAAAATTTGGAAAAAGTCGCAGGCATATTGATTTTCTTCATTTTCTTCCCGATTTCGTTCAAAATCGATATCTGAGCGTCCGACAGGTCTCGTAATACGAATGCGAGGTAAAATTTGGAAAAAGTGGCGGCCATATTGATTTTTTCCCCTTCGGTCCCCGATTTCGTTCAAAATCGATATCTGAGCGTCCGACAGGTCTCGTAATACGAATCCGAGGTAAAATTTGGAAAAAGTCGCAGCCATATTGATTTTCTTCATTTCAACCCGATTTCGTTCAAAATCGATATCCGAGCGTCCGTGAGGTCCCCTAATACGAATCAGAGGTAAAATTTGGAAAAAGTGGCAGCCATATTGATTTTCTTCATTTCAACCCGATTTCGTTCAAAATCGATATCCCAGCGTCCGAGAGGTCCCCTAATATGAATTTGAGGTAAAATTTGGAAAAAGTGGCAGCCATATTGATTTTCTTCATTTACAACCCGATTTCGTTCAAAATCGATATCTGTGTATCCGAGAGGTCTTTTAATACGAATCCGAGGTAAAATTTGTGAAAGTGGCGGCCATATTGATTGTCTTTTTTTTCGTCCCAATTTCGTTCAAAATCGATATCTGAGCGTCTGAGAGGTCTCTGAATATGAATCTGAGGTAAAATTTGGCACTCCATACATGCCTGTATGCAAAAAAAGTTTAATGTTACTATATATGCGTGTGGGGTATCTATGGACTTGCTTTTAAAAACGACATAGAGGTTTCGATATTTTTTCCATTTAAATCAACAAGTACGGTTGCCAGTTTTTGTTGCACTTTTAGCACCACCCAGGGGTCACGTGTAGGGTAACGGTGGGTACTCTCTACGGACGTGGTGCAACTTCGACCCCCCTTTGTCAAGTGAGTGGGCAACTTGACTGTTAGAAGTTCGCAAGCCGCTTGAAGGCCTCTAACTTGGCTTAACGATTGCAGCCGGGATCAACGGCTTAGCGTGCCTTCCAAAGCACGAGAGTCATTTAGTAACCACTCAAAGCGATCACCCATCCAAGAACTGACCTGCGCCCACATTGCTTAACCTCGCACACCGCACGCGGTAGGCGGGTGCCGCTGGGCCACGAGCGCTCTAAATTCGTGATAGTTTGTGCCAATTTGCAATTTAATCGGTCCAGTAAAAGCAACTTGGTTGTAACAGACGGACTGAAGTAAGGAGTGCGAATGGAAGTGACGCCAAATTTTCTTTTTGGATGCTCCAATGGGAACTGGCAAAACCTACGTAATAAATTTAATTTTAGGAAAAATAAATGTTACACGTGATATTGAATTAGTCGTATTTCTGTACTTCAAAGGACCAGAGTTTATGACAGCTGCGCGCTGCTTGGTCGTTTACAGACCTATCGGTGTTACTGTAGTACACAGATACTTTTACTAAGGGCCATTTAAGACATGCTTTTATTTCATCGGCCCTTTCCCCTTCGGCCTCTCGGAAATGTATGATAATAGTTTTCGATCCTTATTTTTGGCAAAATCCAATGAAATTCAACAGTTTGCCGGTTCTCAGAATGTATGACTTTTCATCTGTTCATCTATTAATGAATCACAATCACCAAACTTCGTATACCGAAACCCCCAGAATGTAACAACTACTTTTCTGGAGACCGCATCTAAATCGGTTCAGCCAAACGCGAGATAATCGTGGACAAACATACGAACCTGTTTTATGTAGACGGTTAAAAATTTCGCTTAGTACGCGGGCGAAGCCGCGGGCAAATGCTAGTTTTATTATATAAAAAAGGAGATCCCAATAATATAAATAATTACCGACCTATCAGCCTACTGTCATCAATATATAAGCTGTTTTCAGCAATTATAGAAAAGAGAATTAGAGGCACTATTGAAAAACACCAACCCAAAGAACAAGCGGGATTCAGAAGAGGATTCTCTACTGTGGATCATATCCACTCTGTCGAAATGCTCATAGAAAAATACCAAGAATTTCAGAGGCCACTCTACCTCGCGTTTATTGACTTTCAAAAAGCATTTGACACTACATCATAAATTTATATGGGAGTCTCTACATTTCCAAAATATTGACATAACCTATCTGAAAGTTTTACAACATCTCTACCAAAACTGTAATAGCAGAATCAGATTAGAGTCGACCGGACCTCCTATACCTATCAGAAAAGGAGTAAGACAGGGAGACCCTATTTCACCAACGATTTTTATTGCGGTGCTAGTCAATCATAGGAAAACTTAAATGGGAAAAAGTCGGTCTAAATATAAACAATGAGTACCTAAGCCATTTAAGATTTGCTGACGATATTATCTTACTGTCTGAAAGTACTACAGAGCTGCAGTCAATGATAAATGCTCTCCAAATAGCAAGCCGCGAAGTCGGCCTGGAAATAAATCGTAGTAAGACTAATATAATGACGAACAACCATAAGATACCAGTTTACTTGCAGAATGAACCTCTAGAATATACCGACAGCTATATTTACCTCGGCAAGAAAGTCTCCTTTAAAAATCAGAGAAACGAGGAGGAAATAGAAAGGAGAGTGTCAAATGCTTGGAAAAGGTTTTGGAGCTTAAAAGAGGTATTGAAAAGTGATATGCCAATCCAAATTAAACAGAAAGTTATGGATACCTGCATTTTGCCATCTTTAACTTACGCTAGCCAGACTTGGAAGTTCACCTATCGAATAAAACATAAGATAAGATCATGCCCGAGAAGTATGGAGAGGAGCATATTGAACGTTAAAAAAATTCAGATAATAAACCACGAAACTATTAGAAACAAGACGAAAGTCACCGATCACTGCAAAAAACTAAAGTGGCGATGGGCGGGTCATATAGATAGACTGATCGACAATAGATGGACTCACAGACTGACATCATGGAAAGGACCAACGGGTAGTAGAAAGAGAGGTAGACCCATTGCCCGGTGGATTGACGATATACTACAAGTGGCTGGTAAACAGTGGATAGACACGGCGAGTAATCGGGATGTTTGGAAATCACTGGAGGAGGCCTTTACCTTCGAGGAACGAGGGGTTCTTACTTAAAAAAAAAAATATTGTTTATGAATGTAATTGTTAATTTAAGCTTTGTTTTAATAATGTATGTAGTGAGTAATTTATAAACTTAAAGAATGTTAACTGTTATGTAATGTTTTAGTAAGAAATATAAGGCTTTTTTATTTCTTATTTTTATTTATTATGCGCCATAAACTTTGGTATCTCTTTTTTACGTTAACTTAGAACAATTCACAAAACTTCAACTGTAAAATATACCTAATTACCGAAGTCCAACAATATACCCAAAACCGTTTAAAGTTGGTATAATCGTTGCCACCTGCCACTTTATATCTGTCTAGACAATTTATTGCGTTCGTCTGTATAATCAAATGTTACCTACTCGTAAAACATAGAAGGCAAACAGTCATAGTTTAAAAGGTATTCGCCGAAATCACCTTGAGCTTTTTAGCTCTGTGGCAAATAAATATTTGTAGATGTTTTGAGACTAAAACATAAAGATTGAACTCAAAAGAAAAACGGAAGAAACTAGCTTGTTTGTAAAGATACTATTTGCGACGTGTTGACTTCAATTGTAGTGCAAGTCATGTCGGAAATAGTGACTTTACGTGTTAATACGAGTATGTCTCACGTTAGTATAAATTTATATGTTTTGAGCCATTTACTCTTTTCATCGGTCTTATTTCCCCATACTTGCTGTCCCCGCGGCTTGGCGTTGTACAAAATGGAAACCGCATATAAGTAGGTACTATTATCCTAGTACCCTACCCACTATCCTATTAAGTGTATATAAATATTATAAATGCAAAAGTATTTAGTTTAAGTACTTGACAGGAGCGTCGAAGTTTCACCACATCCATTGGGAGTAGCCACCGTTACCCTACACGCGACCCCTTCGTGATGCTAAAAGTACAACAAAACTGGCAACCGTACTATCCTCTCGAGGGTCTCACGGTTCGAAAACAAATGCCATACGAGTATTATTTTTATCATAGATAAATGTCCCAAGGAACCGCGAAGGTACTATTAATCATCTTGTGCAGCTTGTGCTGCACCTGCCGTTCACGGGGCTTCATGCTTTAACTCTTTGAAGAGGGACTTTATACATGTAAATCTGTAAACTCTGTTGCTGGTAAAATCTGTTATTGCTGGTTGGCTAGTATAAGTAAGTGGGCAACTTGACTGTTAGAAATTCTCAAGCCGCCCGAAGGCCTTTAACTTGGCTTAACGACAGCTGTCATATACAACAGTCTGGATCAACGGCTTAACGTGCCCTCCAAAGCACGGGAGCGCTCAATTAGTAATCACTCATACAGGTCACCCATCCAAGAACTGCTCTGGGTCCACGCTGCTTATTTAATCTGCATACTGCACGTGGTACGCGGGCTCCACTAGGCCAAAAGCGCTCCATCTGTTAAGGATGATTCACAGTAGGCCCTTCAGTGTCCGGGCCGGCCCGTTTTCTTCTAGAGAAATACGCCAGCCGTTGCGTTTGCTGTCATAGAAAACGGGCCGGCCCGGACACGGAACGGTCTACTGTGAATCATCCTTTAAAAGCTATCAATAGAAACTATCAACTTAATATACTCGTAGGGTAAGTACCAGAGGCAAATCGTCGAACATTCGGTAGGTACGCTGTAGAGAGGCTTTTCTGATCCACAATGCGCATGCAAGCGTTCATAGCCTACGGTAACTGCTTACTATCAGGCGCTTACGGCAGGTAGTAGGTACGCTTGTTTGTCACCGGCGTGGTATTAAAAAAACGGTCAAGTGTGACTCCGACTTGCGCACTGAGGGTACTCTACAACGATCGTGTACTCCGTTAAGCGTTGCACAGCACGATGTAGAAATTGAACGCCTAGGGTACAAATGTAGCATGTACCTGACTTGTTGATTTTCCAAGGATATATATTTTTAATCAATAGTTTATTTGTCAAACAGGAACAAAGGTGTTACTATTATAAATTTATAAGGTCCAACTGTATTTTGCCATAAGACATACAAAGTTCTTTAAAATTAGAATTTCAAAATTATATAATTAGGTAATTTAAATGTCAATTCAATTATAAAACAATGAATAAATGTCAAATTGTGTATACACATAAAAATATACATAGCATGTCATTATTATTACATTAAAATTTTGAATAATCATCTATAAACGATCGAACTTATACAATTAAATTTAAAAATAAAATGTCATCATCATGTGCATTGAATTCAATAAAAAAATGTTTTTTGATGATGATTAAATGAGATATAATTATTTGTGATACCCCACTTGACATGGTCTGTAGAATTTGAACCCCTAATCGTATCGGTCAGTTTTGCATGCAACGAACAATAATTCCAGTCTTAATTGACAAAGTGAAACGAAGCTTTCCGTTTCAGCTTCGGCAAAAATGGTTTCCGGTTCTAATGGGTTAAGGTTGGATTTCCGGTTTTCGGGCTGTTCTCTACAGCTTGAAACACAGAGAGCGCCGCGGTAGAGCGGGGGCAGCGTGCGTGTGGGACACTCGAAACAGAGTAATCGACAGTCGACAGTTTCGAAAACACGACAACAACAAAATGCAAAACCACCTCCGCCCCGCACCGCGCCGCGCCCGCTTTGCACGTTTCAGGTCGCACTTCTCAACCGATTCTCATGAAAAAAAATCTTTCAAAAGAAAAAAATAATTTGTTCCATTCTTATGACCCTCGAGCCCGTTCCCAAAGCCTGCTCGGATATTGTATCCTACAATTGTTCATCCCAGTGCCTGATTACCAGGTGCATGAAGAACGGATTGACATGCAATAAGTTGTGCCACCGTTCTCGCTAATTTTTGAACTCCATTTTTTTGTGATAAAAGTCACATATTGTGATTGAGCCCCTTTTGATATTACTAGGTTTTGTAGAAACTTTCAATTTGTAGATATATTTGTGTTCTGCAGGAAGGTCGTCAAGAGTAGGTACCTTAAATCGGCGCGCATGCATACATTTTGAGAGTTCATGAAGCGAAAGTTGTATGTCAGGATCGTATTAATGGGAATCCGTGATCTCTGCCTACCCCTCTGAGAAACAGGCGTGATTATTTGTATGTATGTATGTTTGCCTTCCGAAAGGTTGCAGAACTACAGTTTGCGCGCTTAAAAACGCACTGAAACGTAAATACGGGAGGAAAACTGAACATAGATAGCAGTTTTCGACCATAACTCTTAGGGATGATTCACAGTAGACCGTTCCGTGTCCGGGCCGGCCCGTTTTCTATGACAGCAAACGCAACGGCCGGCGTATTTCTCTAGAAGAAAACGGACCGGCCCGGACACGGAACGGCCTACTGTGAATCATCCTTTAATATATATTACGAATATTTAGTCCATAGCTTCGTTTCCAGAGGTCATGGAAAAATTTGAATTTCCAGAGGTCATGAAACAGTTTGCGCTAAAATGTAGTAAAACGTAAATATAAACGCTTCCATATCTTTGTCCCCAGGGGTCGTGGAATAAATCTTTGAACTTAAAAGTTTTAGAAAATATTGCATTCTACCATATTTCAGAACCATGATCAACACTAGAATGGACTTTAACAACAGTATAGGCGAAAAAAAAAGAAATAGTGACAGTTTTTCCAAGATGGCGGAGAAAAATATAGAGCTGGGGAGACGGAAACTTTGGGTTATTTACCATATATCGTCCATAACAATCGGACCTTTTTTAAGGTACTGGAACAACGATTTACTAAATGTACGACGAAAAATTTTGTATGTGCTGCACCTTTCTGGTATACTGTACTCGTATTTCCAGTTCAAATTTTGAAATGGCGACAGGTAGATCCGTATTCTGCAGGGTCAAAACCCTCTGATAACGTTGTCACCCCAAATGATGACATGATTTGCCGCTTGCATTGTTTAGAGACGCGTTTTCCAGTTTTGGGCCTTAGCTTGACCGGAGATATCCTTAACATACATATCTCCATGGCACATTCGCATATAGGTACCTACTTATAAGTATGTATAATGTAATAAATGCAATGCATGTGACCTTTTCGCATATGAAAAATAACTTGACATTTTTTAATCCTCGTATTGTAGTTACAAATCTTGCGGAACTTTATTTTGATGCAATGCATATGCTATTGGTTATTCTTCAGTCTTGTAATATGTCTTATACTGAATAAGAAATATAAACCAAGATTTGCCATTGTTAGTTACATTACGAAATTATAAATGGGCCACCGCCGAACTAACAACCAATGTCGCGGGAAAAACGAGTGTTGAAATGTACTCCTGCAAACGAAAATGGGTCTTACGGCTCTGAGCATTTACGTCCAATAGCGTCGCATTTGTATTGAAATAACTTTAAGATATCCAACGAACGTCGCTACCATAAGGTGTGTTTTTGTTTAAACGGCGACAACACAAACGACGTGGGCACATAACTCAATGACATGTTTAATTAGACGAACTTAAAAAAACAGTCGCATCACACATAGGCTGATGACGCCACTTCTATGTACCTAAATACCTATGTTGTAAAAAATGGCCATGAATTACTAATTTCTTAAAATAAAGAATATATCGTCGCGACTTTTCAAAGGTTAATATAATATAACTTAAATTTTGCCTCTTGCTTGGCAAACGACTAGTTTTTAGGGTCTCGTAGGCAATATAACCGGAAACCACTGACCTTTAACTATGAACTTTGACCCTGGTTTACTAGAGAAGGTCATAAAGATTACGTAAATCATGAATGTAATATTTAATTTTGTCACCATATACCCACCATGTATTTATGTATTTATTTGTACTTGCGTAGGTAGGTACGCGTATCGTTTATTCACGGGATATCTAATTTTGCATCTAAGAAGCTATTCAGATTCAAGTCATATTTTTGGTTAGAAGTACAGCTACAATCTTATGCAATTTCAATTCTATCTTAATGGTGGGAGATTAGAGCTTTTTAGAAAGAACTTTTTCGGAGAAATGCATTTAGAAAGTGACAAAATGTATTAACTGAAAAGCTAAGTATCTGTTTCTTGAAGGTAATGTTAGCACTATGAGATAGGATAGGTCAGGTCGCCTCTTTGGAACTGGTTCTACAAGCTCTAGATTCTTATCAGGTGTGTTCTTTGAGAATAAATTGATGATGATAATTCTTTATTTATTTATCGTATGGCATTTTATTTTCGAACCGTGAGATCTTCGAGAAGCCAGTACGGCTGCCAGTTTCTTGCACGATGATAACGATAGAAGTCGAGAAAGAGACTTAGTTGGCCAGGCTACCGATACTAACCCGCACACACGTATACACGTATACGTATTAAGCAAGGCAATATATAACAGTTCTCAACCGTCCCAAAAAGTCCGAAACTCATTTAACTGAGAGTGTGCTTATGAGGGGATAGGAGGGCAGACGTTAAAGCGTAGTGGCCGAGCATACCTCCTACCCTTCCTTGCCGCCTCAATCCCCTTATCAGCTAAGCTCGGAGATTCTTGACGATATGAAAAATTATCGTGGTAGACGACGGACAATTCACACCGAACAGACAGAGTCAAAGGAATTTGAACTCTCCATACAGAAGCTTGATCAGCGTAGGTATCCAAACGGTAGTGGCAGCTCGTCTGCTCCCCACCCATTCAAAAACCAACTTCAGTACGGGGGTTCGAATTCCTTTGACTCAGGTGGGGTGCGCGCTGACTCCGACTGTTTGGTGTGAATGATCCCTTAACCGGTCGACCCAAGGGGCAAGTACGTAAACATCATTTCCCATACTAAAAATAACAGCTAACCTAAAAGTTTGTCACGTTAAATAATCAACATCATGTCAGAAACTGCCGTATTATTCTTGTCACTAGGGAGTTCGACAGTCAAGATCCTATTAGGATCATTAAGCTATTAAAATAAGAAATTAATTAAGTAGCCATAGCTAATTATAATAATAAACATCGTAGAACCTGTTCATGGTATCATCAGATTATTAACAGATGTAAAAAAACCAGATTCCTTTTCTTCCACATTGCTAAAGATTACGTAGGTGACTTAAAGTCAAAAAACATGAGCGACGGATTTAAATATAGTCGAGTGTTTAATTGGTTTTATTTTATTTGCTTACGAATGTTAAGTAGGTAGGTATTCAATTATGACATTCCGTCTCATCTCAATGCTTAACCGTGATATTATCAAAGTTCAAAGTTACGCGAGTTGATATTTGAGAACCGTCTTCATTTTTTTAGTAATAATGACTGGCATGTCAGCAAACAGCCATTTGCTTTGAATTAGCTTTGATTGATGCTTGCAGTATTACCAAGCCAGAAACCTCTTATCCTCCTAATATAATAATATCCGTCTAATAATTAAGGTAATTCAATCCCTATATAATGCCCTAAAGGTAGGTATGCGATCTGTGGGGGCCGCGTGGTGAAATGCTTGCGATCCCATTGCGCCCCCTTAACGGCAGAACGGGTGTGTTTTTAGAGTGTATGCTCCTCTTGTCACTATCACTCGGCGGGGGGATTGAGTCCCACATAACCCCCAAATGGCCTTCCCCGGTCTGGGGTATGCATAAAGTATTTTCACACCGTCAAAAAAAAAGGTATGCAATCTCAAGTCAACCCGGATAGGAAATCTAAACTACCTATGTATCTACTACCGGTAGTTTCATTTCGTTTATTAGGACACCGAATTTAAACATAGATGATACATACTCGTAGCATTTTCTATCGTCAGTATACCAAATTTAAAAACGGATAGATTATAGGAGTATTGCTGTAAATTTTGCTGCGTCAATGAGGTACTTATTGGATTCGATGACATGAATGGCAGGTAAAGTTCTTGACCCACGAAGAATGCCAGTTTAACTCCGGTAATAAACTGTAACTAGTCAGAACATAAGGCCGTGTTAATTGACAAGCGGGTCTATTGGCGGAGCGAGGCCCGTATATGAACTGGAGATGTGTGAAAATTCTTAAGTCCGTATAGAATCCCGAGCTGGGAATATTTTCCCATACAAATCGGGAAAGTTTCAGAGTTCTGCATTTCACTTATAGGTACACCCGAAAATGTGAATACGCCGCTTCCTAAGAGGGTTTATTTTATATACAGCATTAGCAATAGCTAGACAGATGAAGACATCTAAAGCAGTACAACGACCCTTCCCCCTACCCTTCCCCTCCCTTCCCTTTTTTATACAACGACGGTGGCCAACAAGCTTACGGCCCGCCTGGGGGTCTACTCTGAAGTTCGAAATCCGAATTTCGTATGGTGCCGTCCCTTTCGCTCTCCTGTCATACACTATATGAGTGCAGCGAGTCCACAGTCCTTATTGCAGCGAGATGAGCGCCGGTGCGAAATACATCCATACAGCGCAAAATTTACTAGTATTACGCTAATATAATACTGACGGTAAACTGACACATAATTAAATCTAGATGACACCAGTAAGATCTCGGTAAAGCAGAAAATATTGTAAAGAAATTCCGCCCCGTCAAGTCAGGACGTAGCCTAACTGGTATTTATTGGGATCCGGTGTTATTAATACCAGTTATTCTCTACGCATGGTGGATATGGCGTTTTTACCGTGCCTACTCAATAATGTATACATTACAACAATGTTAAGTATGAATTATGTAAATTAGGCAAGTTAATTTTAAATTCCCTTGCACTTTCGTTATACGGCTGCGTAACAAAAGTGTGAGTGAAATATAACTCAATGTTATATTTATCCATTTGGATTTGATAGGTACCACATCCAGTAGAGAAACTGAGCTGCATGTGAATTTCTGTAGCATCTAAGGACCGTAAATTATATAGTAAGTACCTAAAATACAGTCCACTTTTACTTGTTACGTGTCTTTTTATGGTTCTGTACCCGAAGCCCTATTGCTTGACAAATGTAACATACAGACAAACGGACACGGGAGTGACGTGTCCGCCTGTCGACTGTTACTCATTTTGCCCCGAAGTATTGTTTAACTTCCCATTGAAATATGAACTTGAAATTTGGTGATAATTTTTATTATTACGTATATTTTACAAACAAATACCATACATACATACATAAACTCGCGCCTTTATTCCCAAAAGGGGTAGGCAGAGCACACGAAAATTAATTTCAGTGCCACTTTTAGCAATCGTAAGCTGATGGAGAGCCCACAACACACTTCAACCTGGTTCCCATAGTCGACTCTTACGACACCCAAGGGAAGAAAGGGGGTGATGCTATTCTAACCCGGCACCACACGACTCGCACTTGGTCGGTTTTTTTATTTCCGGCAGAATTGAATAAACCTAAACTGTATATTGTGTAGAGGCCTACAATATCCTACACTTCGAAACTTATAGGGGAGTAAGAAATCGGTAGAAATATTCTAACAATATCACTGAGTAACGAAAATCCTATACCGTATGTATAGGTAATATAATATTGTACAAAACAAATGCCAGTTCCAATTCTTATATTAATGGTGGGCAATTCCAGTCAGAATGGGGGGCATTTCAGGCGATGGGGAGGGGGATTACTTTTATAATTCTTTACAAATTGCTGGCCGCGCTTGATGTGTAATGGGTTTTCCATACTTATGTACTTCCTGGTCAGTAGCTGACTATAGAGTAATAGCAACATTTTGTAAATGACTTAGGAAATACTCAGCAAATTATGTAAATCAAATTGTATTTTATTCAGATTTATGTACTAAATATTATAATATTTTTGATTAAACTATTTGAAAGGGGGCAATGACACTATAAACAAGAGTCAATTTTATAAAATGATTTATTTATCCTTTTAATTAAATTCTGGGTGAATTGAAAAAATATATATACATAGTTAAGGACTTCATTATGTCTACATTTGAATTGACTCCTTTGTGTTACGAAAATTAATCATACATTTAATATGGGTAACTTTCGCAACACAAAGGAACCATTAAAAATGTTGTCATAATTAAGACCTTTAACTATGTACAATTTTGTATAATTCACCGTTATACTGGTTACCTAAGTAAAACCATAAAATATAAATAAACCATACTTGATAATGACAATGCTCAAACGATGAACCTGCGCGTTCAGGAAACACCACCCTTGACCCATTACCCTTTTGTCGTATAACGTATTTCATATTAAGTGACAAATTATTAAGTAAATAGTTGTGAATAAAACCTTCAAATTGCTGCTAAACACATACGCACACATAGGCGTGTCGAGTAGGCAAGCTAGTATCATGACCGCATACAGATTGGCCCAAATGTCAACTATATACCAATGCGATATTGAGCCTTGTTTGGCTAGTGCAAAGTTTAATTTAGAGTGTATTTCCATCCCAAAATGTGATCTTAGTTCGGTAATGTAGGTACAGCTGATCATCGATGACCGAATCCGAGTAGCCGGTATCGAATGTTTGCGCCGTTTTGACATTAAGTGCGTTAGATTGCCGGGAGAAATGTATAAAAGATTTAGTCACGAGCGTTTAGGCATCAGTCGCTCATCAGTATCTCATCGAACAGAAGTAATCCAAACACTAATAAAAATGAAACTGGTTAGTTGTCAATCATAATTTATCATAAATATTATAGGTTTAGTGACGTGCGTGCAAAAAAATCCGAGTGGTTTGAACTACAGCTGCCACTTCTTGCAGCTGCCAAAAGCCCCCAAGGAGCTAACTTCATTAAGTTTTGGAATTTGTTGACATCTTGGATGTAGCAAGATGCTACTGACACATCGCATTATTAATACTGTGTCAAAACAGCTTGATACAGTATGAACAATGCAATCGTGTCAAAACTTGGCTTCAATTTCCCTTAATGACAGCTAATATCCTGGTGATTACGAAGTCAAAGTGGTGATGTTATGTCACGAGTTCTTTAAATAAAATAAACTGCATCTGTGTTCGATAAATGCGATTTACTCGTATTTATTCTTACTGTATTGTTTTATGTGCAGATTATCCTCGCCGTAGCCGCCCTTGTGGCCGTCGCCATCGCCGCCCCTGCGGATCAGAAGGTCGTGGCAATTCTTCGTTCGGATTTCGAACAGAGTCCTAACGGTGCATACAACTATGCGTAAGTACTAACTTCCCTAAGCGTCGTCTCTGACAATATGCTCTACATTTAGGACATAAAAACATCAATACGGCTTATTGCTGTATAGATTTAAATTTAGTCGCCCACCCGGCGGTGACTGCACTAAATAACTACGAGTTCAAGTGTCAAACAACCTGTTGTTGGTTAGCTGGTTTCAAATAAGCTTTTCACTTCTCATGCTCTAAAATAGAAATAGAAAAGCTTTATTCATGGGTAGCAGACAAAATGTTAAGAAGTTTTACAGTACATATTGCTGGTGCTACTTTACCGCGCGAGTGCGGTATTCAGCAGATTACGTGCATATGTCGAAACTTTAAATAGCCATATGTACTGTAAAACGTTGTACGATACACGTGCGAACAGGTAATTCGCAACTCGTGTCGATTTAAAACACTCCCTTCGGTCGTGTTTCAATTTATCACCACTCGTTGCGTATTTCCTGTTCTTTGCACTTGTATCGTAATGTACTATTACAAT
The DNA here is from genome assembly GCA_905163555.1 of Notocelia uddmanniana. Taxonomy (NCBI): domain Eukaryota; kingdom Metazoa; phylum Arthropoda; class Insecta; order Lepidoptera; family Tortricidae; genus Notocelia; species Notocelia uddmanniana. The sequence continues at coordinate 24,725,408 of LR991058.1, read as the reverse complement.
TTTTTAAAGTTTAAAAGATTATTTATTTTACTCTAAAAGTTCGTCTTTATGTTATGCATAGGCGACATAAAGTAGCTTTTTATGCCCTAGAGTATAAAGCAAAACCTGACGTCGGCGCGCCGGCGCGCGTGCTTGTTTTCGCGCGCCGCCCTGGCGCAGCCGCCCTCGGTCGACGACCGCATTAGTATAAGTTTGATAACATAATTTTAATTATATTAATTATTTGTTTAATTTTTTCGCAATCGAAGTGAAAAACAGAGTGTCCAAAGCCCATTTTATCCTCTACTCTATATCGACCATCGCCTGCGGCTCGGATCGATAAATTGTCTCGGATAAAATGTCTTGTTTTATGCACTTGTTGTACAATCTACTATTTGTAACCAACATTTGAAATGAAAACAATGGTTTATTTTTCGAAATTAGAATGTATAGAATTAATCTTCTCCTAAATTTCAGTGTCGAGACTGATGACGGCACCAAGAGAGAGGAGACCGGTGAGTTGAAGACCGTGAATGATGAGGAGAACAAGCCTCACGAAGTGGTAGTCGTGCGCGGATCCTACTCTTACGTCGACTCCGACGGCAAGCTCCACACCGTAACCTACTTCGCTGATGAGAACGGCTACCAAGCACAAAGCGATGATATCCCCAAGCCCCAGTAAACTCTTGACTACTCCAAAGCCATGAACTATGTTTAGTCATAACATTGTCGGGACGTGGGGCGCGGCATCCGCCTCACATTTCCCCAGTTACTTTGTTATCGTGATGCTCACTGCCATATTTTTTTACGTTTATACAATTTTTTGTTGACATGTACTTGTGAATAAAGATGATTGAAGAGAACAAAAGATATTTTAATTTAACTCTGGTGTTATTGCTTATTTAATGATGGCCCATGTTTTGCTTGTTCGACATGTGTTTTTATTGAGATAATTTTCGCATAATTTAAGTTTTGATGGAAAAAATGACATTCAATTAAGCACCTCGATTGAAGATATGCGGATAATGTCGGGCCATTTGAGATGTTACAATTTGTAATAAGACGGTCAAAATGTATTATGATGTTATCTTGTAGCAGATATACTTAATACGGGTCTCGTGGGAATCTAAACGCGGACTTAATTATATTTTAGGTTGGAGTGGGCAGGCTCTTGTTGTTTATGGTTTCCTAGTTGATGCAATAGTAAACAGACATTGGCATTTTGAAATTGAATGCAGATGTGTCTGCATCTTGCCAATTACGATATACTTAAAGGGTAAAAAACTATCGGTCCACTATTGAGAAAGCCAGCCAGCCAGCAATTATTTCGAAGTGGTTTCAGGTGAAAAAAAAAAGGCTTTTCCCTATTTTTCTTCACAGACTTAGGCACGATATAAATAAATAGTTATTTTTAAGTTTAAAAAACAAAAAATATATCAAATGTATTTTTTTTGCGTGAAGAAAATCTGCGATTTAGGTACCCAGTCATCGGGGAATGATTGGGTTATGTGGTATTTCTATCCACTAATGGATGGAATTTCACGGTGAACGCCATCTGCTATCTTATGCGGAAGATTGCAGGATCTCAGTACTGAACGCACTGGAGCTCCCCCCCTTGCCCTTTACTCCTTTTGGCTGTTATTATTAAAACGTCACCTTCCTTGGTGCTGATAGTCGGGCGCTGTGGTCCTCGCCACATAGTGTACTCGCAACCCCGTTGGCCCTTTGGTCGCCTTTTACGACAGGCGGAGAGACCGTACGAGTAGACCTATTCTTGCTGAGTCTACACGGTTATCGAAATTATCCTAGGAAACCAAAAATGCAATAGTAGATTATAGACCGAGGGGATAAAGCACTGTTTTATGTCACGGGCGCGGAATTAAATCCTGAGCAAACGAGGGACTCCAGATTTAACACCCGAGCACAGCGAGGGTGCTACGAGTCCTGAGTGTAGCGAGGGATTAAACTCGCTCAAGACGAAAACAGCTTTATCCCAAAGGAGAATAATCTACTTTTCTCACCTTTTACGAGACAATAAAAAGCAAGGCTACTTCCTAGCAACAACATTTCATTACAACTTAAAGTACCTTATTTAAAAAAAGACGTACAAATTGTAATTTTTTTATAGGAATAAGGAGAAATTGTTCCACAATACTTTATAACTAATTAACTTTCAAACTCCTGCTAATACTGCCGCGTTTTGTAACGCTCGCGGCTTTTGTTTTATTTTCTTTGTGTTGCGTATCGTATATGGTTTGTAGTGGCTAGTTCGATTTTCAAATAAGTTTTTATTGCTGTAGGTCTCAATGAGACAATTTTTCATACGAATTCAAATCTCATTATTAACCAGCGGGTTATAATGAGATTCAGTGCCTTATACCCGGCAGCTTATAATGACATTTAGTTAAACCTGGCGAAATTCTTACTTTAGATCAAAATTTCTCCGAAATAAAGGTAGGCTATTGTAAATGCGTAGGTTTGTCATATTGAAGTCATCTGTAAATTACTTGTTGGGAGTGCTATTTTATTTTTATGTCTTAAGTTTAGAGTGCAGGTGTGAAATTCTTTTACTTTTATGTATAAATTTTGATGTTTTCTTATACATTTACATACTTCCAAAATATTCAGATATGGTAATGTTAATTTTTTTAATTTATTAAAGTGGGGTTTGCAAGTGTCATCATTTTTAATGTTTGCGAGAATCCGTATGCACCATTTTTGTAGAATGAATAAAGGATGATGCACAGCAGGCCGTTGCGCGGCCGGGCCTCATCCGGGCCCGGTGACGCTCGGAAGCGTCCCAGCCATGATCATTGATCAACGTTAAATATGGCGCCGGCAGCTGTCATCCCATAGAAACTTTCCATACATTGAAATTTTAACGAACATAGCTTACAATACAGACGGTTTGGTGCAACCGACCCAAAGTCTTCTAAGGTAGATGTCGCTGTACGCCTCTCTAAGGCGTTGTAAGAGGGAACTAGTGAAGGATTTCGTGCCCGAGCTTGATTGTTCCGATAGCTCAGTGGCTAGAGCAATTAGCCGCGTAAGCCAGATGTCTCAGGTTCAAATCCTGCTCTAAAAAAAGTAAGTAGGAGACTTACACAAATCGAACTAGATAGTACCATTGTCAGTTAAATAAGGCTTTTGTTATGGGTACTAATAGACGACGGAAAATTTAAGAGACATAATATTCAAATATTTAGAAAACATCCAAGTCTTAGGAACAAATGTTTTTGGTCATCACATAAACTTTTATTGGAGAAAATTATCCATCAACTCGCAGCTCCATATATGCACTGCAGCGGTAGCCAGTTTGGCTTCAAAAGTGAAGTGTCTACAACCTCGGCCATATATACGTTCAAACAGATTGTTGGGTACTACAAGTCGAGGAAGACATCAGTTTACGCCTGCTTCTTGGATCTGAGCAAAGCTTTCGATAGAGTCGACCACCGATTGCTATGGGATAAGATGCAGACGCGAAACACGCCCACTCCAATTATAAGGATGCTCAAAAACTGGTACTCGCAACAGAATAACGTGGTACGATGGAAGGGCTCGCTATCTACTGCTACCAGCTTAAATTGTGGTGTGAGACAAGGAGGGAGCATGTCACCAGCGCTTTTTAACATTTATATGGACGGACTGTCGGAGGCGCTGACGCAGACCGGAGTGGGCTGTTCGATCAATGGCTAATCATCTAGCGTATGCCGACGATATGGTCCTACTTGCACCGTCGGTGGCTGCCATGCGAGAATTGATTGCAGTATGTGAGAGGTACGCGAGCACACATAACATGCTATACAACGCAGATAAGTCGGAGTTAATGCTCATGGAGGCCGCCAATACACCGACTCATGTACCACAGTTATTTTTAAATTGTGTACCGCTGCGACAAGTGCACGAGTTCAAATATCTGGGCCACATTCTGCGGTTCAACATGAAGGACAACGAGGATATACAGAGACAAAGGAGAGCTATCGCAGTGCGCGCGAATATGCTGGCCAGAAGATTCGCTAAATGCAGCAATGGCGTCAAGAGGCAGCTATTCCTGAGTTTCTGTACCAGCGTGTACACCGTAGAATTGTGGTCAAACTATACCTGCGCGTGCAGTACAACGACGCGTGGTGCGCTATGTTCCGGCTGCCGCGCTGGTGCAGCGCGAGCGCCATGTTCGCGGAGGGCTACGCGCCGGGCTGGGACGCGCTGCTGCGAGCCAGGAAGGCAATAAATACATCTACGAATAAGCTCCTGTCAGCGGTGAGAGAGTGGGACGCCAGCCCGCTACACGAACGATGGAGGAGCTACCACAAGCCGGTTAAACGCGGTCGGGGTAACCCATGATGTGGTTTAATTTTAATTAAATTTTAGTGTTAGTGTAGTATTATTATTATTGTTATTATTTTATCTTATTGTATAACATATGGACATGTTCTGGAATAAATTGATTTCATTTCATTTCATTTCATAAACAAATGCCCTTACCGAGATTCGAACCCGGGATCTCCAGCTTCGTACGGAGTGTCACTTTACCAATAAGGCTAAACAAGTCAACAAAATTGCTATGAACCTTGTATTGAATTTACTACGGCTGTTTTGACGAGGCGAATTTTAATTAAAAACCAAGTCTAATATGATACAATAATAATATGACTAATGAATACATATGCAATTTTTATTTTGAATAAAACGTAGACAAAGCTACTATCATGGGACAAAATTTATTGCAGTCACTATGTCATTACATTGAAGTGTTACTTAACCCGAAAATAAATCATTACAGCCACAGAACTCTGTAACAATTACTATGTAATAATTAAATCAAATGATGAGATAATATCTGAGTTGTCTCACGGCACGACACTAATAACATAAAAGCACAATCTTTATGAGACCTCCGAAATCATGGGTTCTCATGACAAACAAATAACTAATTAGACCTTATATGTCACTGAACCCTGACGTATTACAGGGCCTTTACTTGTGACTTATGAACTACAAACAAAACTGGCCAAGTGCGAGTCCGACCGGCGCACTAGGGTTTTTGTACCGCACTCGCAAGTTTTGTAGTTGGGCCATTCTCATTTTTGTGCACGGCGGTGGATGTCACACGATATTAAAAAAACGCTGATTGGTTACTTATTTTAAATCATCATCATCACCATACGAAGGACGTCCACTGCTGCCACAATGACCGGTGCGCCACCCGCACCCAGCGGACTCCCGCGACCGACACCAGGTTATCAGTCTACCTTGTGGGAGGCCTGCCCGCGCTTCGCCTTCCGGTACGTGGTCAGCACTCGAGAATTTCCATTGCTCTTTGGGTGACTTTACTTAATTTTTTTTTTTATATTTTAAGTCTTATTTAGAACGTTATATAAAAACAGATTAATTACCAAAAATAAAACTAATTACAATAACATTAAAACTAATTACAAAACTGAAATAAAACTAAATTAAATCTAAAAATGGCCCCCGCGGCATTGTGCCGAAGATACTGGCAGCATTTCCTCTCTGAATAGCCAAGCTAATTCTTTGGCCGAGGTAGCTGCCAGCTCTTCGGTCACCTGTGGCATCAATAAGCCTCTTCGACAATTCGTTGAAGAGGCTTATAGCCCCAGGACCCCACGGACCGAGAGTCTCGACGCCGAAAGGGGTGAACAAGTATTCGGCGCCAAGACCGCTGTATTTGCCGATTTTAGCACGTTCGGCCGCCTCCGCTGCAGCCGCCGCCCTCGTGGAGGTTCCGTGGAGATGCGACGGGGCTAGTGTATCTACACATGTAGCATCCCACACCAGCACCCGTCCCATACTCCACGGAATCAAAGTCATCCCGTCCGGTCTCTTACCATCGTTTCTTGACATGCCTGCAGGTTCTAAAATGGCTTTACTTAATTAACTTTTTTGAATGTAATAAATGAAATAAATGAACTTTATTCTGCAAGTAGGCCGCAATGGCACTTTTACACGTCAAAATCTACTAAAATACGTAATAAAGATAAAATTACGATTAGGGTTTTATAATTGCGTCCACATTAGTGACATCCACAGCTGCCAGTGTGCACAAAATTAAGAAGGACATAGCTTAATTCAAGCATGATCTGAGAATTTGATAGAAAAAAATCAACTTCATACCTATATGCGTTCGTGAGAAAAAAGGTCTTGACAAAAGGACAGACAGACAATGAAGTGAGCTTGGGTTCCTTTTTCCTCTTGAGGTACGGAACCCTAAAATTATAAAAATATCATTATACCATTAGGGATCATACAAATATTTAAATAGTGACATAGAAGAACAAGACTCAGGAACAGGATATCTGTGCTCATTACATAAATATTACCCAAACTGTCTCCTGGCTAGGCAGTTAATGGTAATGGTCACGAATTGGCTTTGGTTGTTTGTACTAATTGTTATTTATTTTTATTTTATTTTATTTCAAAAGGTACATAAAACAGACAGTAATCAAAATTAACAAAGAAATACATATACGAAGACACTTATAACTAGATTACAGTCCAAAACATATGTACACATCATGGCTTTGAGTTACAATTTAGAGATAAAGATATATGTATGTATTTATGAGAAAAAGAAGGTTTTTTTTTACATAGGTATTAAATTTCAAATCAATTGGAATTACAAAGAGAGTGATAAAAGAAGGCAAACAAATATCAGCACACTCAACAGTTAACAGTTATTGAAATAATCCAAATTAATTGCTTGTTGCTAAATATACAGATTTTTTGAATTGAGATATTTTGGAAACATAAACATCAAGATCCTTACAGACGCGAACCAAATCATCAAACTCCCGACACATGCGAACAATTGGATTATAATAAGAAGTATTATTTCGGTATACAGCTAGAGTAAAAGTTTTCGGACAACGAATCCTATAAACTATGTTAATATTCAGAAGTGACAATAGATAAGGAGAATCAATATGGGAATGGATAATTTTATATAAATAAATAAGGTCAGATTGCTTACGTCTGACTTCTAATGATGTGACATTAAACTTTGCCATACGCTGACCATAGCCGGAGATAGACCGTCCATAAAGGCAACGAAAACATAGGATCCTAAGAAATTTTCTTTGCACACTCTCGATTTTATTAGAGTGTACAGTATAAAATGGTGACCATATAATAGATCCATATTCTAAAACACTGCGTACCATACCATAATATAATAACAGCATACTTTGAGGGTTTCTAAAGTTTTTAGTGATACGTATCAGAAATCCCAGCAGCCTGTTACTTTTACTGACTATATGTTCATAGTGCGCACGAAAAGAGAGTTGGTTATCAAAAATAACTCCCAAGTCCTTAGCTACAGATTTCCTATCCAATACTTGCGATGATAACTTATAAGGGTAATTTACAGAGTTGCGTTTACGACTAAATGATATTACGAAACATTTTCCAACATTAAGAAATATTCGGTTATCAAGGCACCACTTATGAATTATATCTATATCTATTTGTAATTTAAGACAATCCTGTAAGTCCCCCACAGTCGAAAATACTTTCAAATCGTCGGCATATAATAAGCAGGGACAGGACAGACGGCTCACAAGGTCATTTATAAATATTATGAAAAATAGTGGCCCAAGGTGAGAGCCCTGTGGTAGTGTGGTACACCCGATGTAATGGGCTTGGGGGATGATTTAAAACCTTTAAGAGTAATAAGTTGACTACGATTATGCAGGTATGAGCAAACCCAGCGAAAAAGTGACCCGTGTATTCCATATAGTGAGATTTTCTGACATAAAAGCGAGTGATCTACTTTGTCGAAAGCCTTGGAAAAGTCCGTGTAAACGGCGTCAACTTGCCCTCCAGCAGCGAATGCATTGCATAGATAATTCTTATACGTAAGCAGATTACTTATCACAGATCTATTTTTAACAAACCCATGTTGGTTTTCTGATATTAATGGCTTGACATGGTGGTATATGTAATCATACACTAATGATTCAAACATTTTTGCAAAACAGGATAGAATACTAATTGGCCTATAATTTTCACATCGAGATTTATCCCCTGATTTAAATACGGGCACAACATGCGCTGTTTTCCATTTCAGCGGGAATACTCCACAAGTTATTGACTTATTATAGATAATGCAAAGTGGAGTACTGAGTTCCTTCCAACAGACTTTTATAAACGAAGCAGGAAAGCCATCCGGACCTGCACCCTTTGAGCCATCCAATTGTCTGATAGTATTAGCAACATCCTTTTCGGCAATCCTCACAGAACATAGAACAGAATCCCATGGAGAGTCAGCATAACAACGGGTACGCAAAGGCGAATGCTTTTCAAATACCGAACCAAAGTATTCAGCAAAAAGGTTATAAGAAAACCATTATAAGACATTGTCTCGGGAAGGACTGCGTTACCCCTTTTAGATAATACTGTTATGTCAAGTGATTTAAGATAATACTGTTATGTCAAGTGATTTAAGAGAGGGCTTGCGTACACGTTGACTTCCGGCCGGTATTAAATTATTTCTTTGTACTCAAATCCTATACTTTTCCGTCACTTCACTTAGTAAAAAAAATTTATGACATCTACGGAATGTGCAAAATGGAGAACTACTCCATAGTCCATTTCATTTCAATGTAAAAAACTATGTCATTTATTTTAGCGCAAACCTAAGGTAACTTCGTGACTTGGCAGGGCGGGAGGGATATTTGATAGGTATTTTGTTGTTTGACGTGAGTTTACAGATGTGAGATTTCACTGGACAAAACAACCAATATGTTTCATTTAACCATATATGTAACTTAGTTCCAACAAGATGGTATCTTCTCAGTCAGTGTCGGCTTTGATGAAAACAATTATGACCTTCTTTTAATGAGAATAATTAATCGAGTGTACTGCCACGGTTGTTGGAGTTCTAAGGGTCTATTTAACTATATGTATTAAATAGGGATTGGTTTTGCTTTTCTATGCGCACATGCGTGTCAATTCGTGATGAAATGCTCGTCGTTCGTGATTCGTGATGTTCCCAAAGCTACTCCCGAAAATCCCAATTTGAAAGGGGTAGTCAATTCCATCCCGGGATTATTCTTGATTTGTATGGGGCTCATTATCAATGGTCCATTTCACAAGCTCAAAGTTAAACTGGCAACACGGTCAGTCGTTAATGGTCAAGTGGATGTTAAATAGCTTCGTAGCGTAGCTTCGTGATATCAATTGGCGATTATTCTCCATACAAATTCGGAATATTAACGAATGTTGTACGCATAATAAGGAACGTTACATCATTAAATGGGGGATGTTAGAGTGTAGACTAGTGACATCTCATGTCATACTTACGGTATATTTGAGAATGAAATAAACTAGTCTGTTTGCAACTGTCATAAGAGTATTATTAGGTTATGGGCCCTTCACAATTCCACTGCGTGAATATTCCAAGGATAGGCAAATCGCAGGCATCTAGCCTTATATAATTCGTCAGAACCAGAGCGCTACAATTATAAAATCGATTCCAATTCGACGCATTTTGTCGAACAGACCCTCTCATTGATATAATGAAATATTATTGTATTATGCAGATATTCTGTCTGCTAATTAATTGATACCTAAATCCGTATGAATAAGATTCCTTGCAGTGAACTGCTTGCAGGTTTCCAGGGCAATGGTACCCTCTCATACATACAATGATGAATGATCCTTGTACGAGTAAGTACAAGTAAATAATTTCAAACCAGAATAGACTTTTTTACGGAAACATTTTCATGTCATTATTGTAATTTCTGAAGATATGCATCTTGGAGTACCTAAGCCGTAGCATGAAATTTTAAGATTACCTACAAGTTAGTTAAAATTAGATAATAAAGAATTTACGGTTGAGATGACTTAAATCTTACGTCGTTGCCTAATAATTAAGTATATGTGAAGGTACATTAACTCAGGTTTTAGGTTAGAAACTACTCTAGTGCTGTTTATGTTATGTATGCCATTGTCCGTAGTTAAACCTACTTTTGATACATAATTAGGAAGTTTTATTTAGAAGGTTTCGTACCAAATTGAAACTCGGTTAACTAGTATTGTTCCTTTAGGTGGCTGCTTTTTCGTCTGATAAGTTAATGTTAATATGCGCTAAAAATTATCCGACATTTCAGTTTTTAGCGTTAAATATTGCTTTTCATTCGAGACTACTAATTTAGTTCGCTGTAATGACGGATAATACTCAATAATAGGCGCGAGTCACTATTTTGACGCGATCCTACTGATTTAGCCTACTACGCTTTCGCGAACAAACGGATTGAAAAAAAAACGGAAAATTCACGAAGCAATTGGAGCAAAAAAAAACTTTAAAATTACCGACATACCTATATACACAAACCTACCTCCTTTTGCGAGTTGTCTGACATATTTTTAGGTTATATTTGACCTCAGAAGTCGGGAAGATATGTGGACCTAGGGTTAAATAGTAAAAATAATAATTGAGCAATGGCTGTCACCTCTGTATCGATTTTAAACCTTCGTAATAATTATTATGTGTTAATATTTTAACTTATGGTAATATAAAAATAAACAAAGGCCGGTAATTATTGTTATTTCAATACATAAGCAAATGATTTTAAATACAAGCGCATCCAAAAAAATCATATTAGCAGAAACTTATCAGCCTCACTGCCATTAAATTGTAGTAATATTTAAACCATATTGATAATTGTAATGGATAAATTATGGAAATACACAAAAATTTTATAAATACTTTTCCATCTTTTAAATAAATTATAAGCATTCTTTTGTTACATATAAAGTATATCAATTACCCTTCAGATCCGCTTCCAGGAAATGGTCCACACACAACACACAACGTCAGTTAACAGTTCCCGTCCAAATAGTCCATACATAAACGATTTTAGAATGGATTTGATATGATTTGACTGATTCAGAAATATTTTAGCATAAGTACTTTTTTTTTATAGTTACCTCGTATTCGCAGCAGAGTGTTTATAACTCGGAGGAAACCACACGGGTTTCATTCAAACCTTAGTTAACAATCTACTAAAGCATCTATTCTATTGAATTGAGGTATCGTCTATAATTTATATTAGTATCGCTCTGTAGTAGTTTATGACATTGCTAGTTAAGTAGTTAACTTAATCCCAAATATTCCGATAGGTTAGATTACAACGTAAATCTGCCGTATTAAAAAAATACTTTCCAGGCTTTATTTTCCCTTGTTGCTTTTCTGCTATTGACTACGTAAGACTAAGGGACCGTGACTACGCTCGGATTTAAATGAGACTTTTCGGTAACGACAACTCTTTTCATGTTTACAAATTTTATAATTATGTTGTTAATATATATGTATACTCACCATCATCTCTATGCCCTTATCCCGCTTATGCAGGGTCGAAGCAACATGTTTTCTTCTTCCATTCCTCTCTATTATTCGTCTCTTCAGCGCTTACTCCTTTATTAACTAAACCTTCTAATTACCACAATAAATTATAAATTTCAGAAAAATATTGAAAACATAAAAAGATGCTCGTAACTATGATTCGAAAATAGGATTTAACGTTCAAGACTAAAATGATAATTACTAGTAGAATTCTTGTTTTGATAAAAAAGAAAATATATTTACAACCACATACATCCACACGTATAACGAAATTTTCTATGCAATTGTTAATACAAAGATGATTAGTAGTAGTGCACTAAGAGTGCAATACAATAATGTTTTCAGGGCCCTGTTTCGACTCCCCCGCTTTTGTAGTGCGTCAGGAATGTTTGCGGACGCTGCTGTGGACGACTTCTACGCCATAATGCGCAAAAAGTCTACATCCATTATAAGGCGTATGCGGGGGAGTGGGAACAGGATCCTGAAGATGATCTCGGACAGGGTGGACTCTGCCGTCCTCGCCCGCTTTATGGATCTCCACATGAGGGGTGATCATTGTGATCAATGAGGGGGAGGGGTCTTTTTTGTGTGTGGACCCGATTTGTTTATTTTATATAACATAGATTATAAGTGGCTTGTTATTAACAAAATATGGAACTGGTTTTCTTTAAATGATTTTTATTTTTCATTATTATTAAACATGTAATCCTCTCTAAAAATGGTTCGACTGGAATCATACGTAGAAAATAAGCAAGTAACTTTTTTTATTTTTATTAAAAATGGGATTGCTCTTTACCAGCATCTAGCCGGGGGGCAAAGATGAGGCCGACGATGAAGCGAGCTCACCCAGAAATTGCCTATTTACTCGTGCCTTAAAAAGGTCTAGGTTATATGAACTCGAAAATACAGACGCCGGCAGAGAATTCCAAACCTTAGAAGTATTAACTAATCAAAGTTACGGCTGGAGCGCTATAAATTGAAGCAATTATATGTATTATTTCAATGTAAAAACCATTCGTTTCAGTCTTGACTTTTGAAGACAGGGTAGACTTTAGCTGCAGGGTAGGTTAGCTGGAAGAGATCCCCCAGAGGGATAAGTTCGCCTTTGTACTCTGATCCTGTGTGACATGTATATGTTTTAAACTGTTATTGTGTACAATAAAGTGCTTACATACATACATACATACTTTATGTTTTATCACTATGGTGGTTCTACAATGTACAACAAAAATATAAAATTGTAACAAGAATGACAAGTAACCTCTACATCCAAGCGTACTATAATTTTGTATTCAGACATCGCCTAAGGAAATTGAAATATCGTTACAGTTATCTTTCAAACACTAGTTAATAGTTTTGACTAGTATGTAATTTTCGGTGCAACCTATACATTTGTACGTCGAAAATGCCAGTTCGTGATAACCATTCAATGCAAAACAGGGGATCCGTTGTAGTGCTAAACTGTAATAGACCACCGACGGTTATTTGTGCAACATATGAGTGGATAATCCTTGCGTTGTATGCAGCTGGTAGCATTTAAAGTAATTTTCGGTTAAAATTGGTAAATGACTTCTGTTCGTGGTGTACGAACATCGGCGAACATTAAGTAGATCCTAAACAGCTGGTAGGTAAAGAGACGTGTGCTAGCCTCACGTTTGAGCGATGGCACAACAAAAAATATCGGCACAAAGCAACCCTGCACCTATAAATGGAATATTCGGATCCCACGGCTACAGTAGCTATCTGAGTACAACGCAAGACGGATTAGGAGCTCACAGAGGTAAAATAATTGTTAATTGTGAACGCTCTACGTCTATGAAGAGCCGCAATCTCAAATTTTAAGTTCACATGCGAATATTTTACTTTTTTGTCGGTTAAATATTAAACAATGGTATCAAAATAGGATAGATAAGTAGATGGTTAAATTTGGCGGATTGTGAGTGCATCAATCAATGCATAGAGAGTGCAAAAACTAACTAGTGTTTGAAATGGATGGCAAGCAAACCCCATATTAGATGTAACTACAGTGTGCGCCGTGTGTGGTTTGAAGAAAACATCTGCCAAAATGTTTTTGACTTACATATTTTCCTGTTTTATGACTGTCCACTGAGACAAAATAATCAAATATCTCCTATGAAATGAACGGTTTATAAGAGCAATGAACGCCTTAGAAAACTACAAATTTCTTTAATTGTAATTAGTTATGAAAAAAATAAAAATAATTTCGTAATTACTACGTAAATCTTTTCTCTGATTCATAACTCTCAAGAGAATCAAAAGTGTAATTCAGAAAGCAGTTTTTTAGTATCCACTGCTTGATATGTAATTCAAGAAAAAAGCCAAATACTGACGTTGCATATCTACTCTTAAAATGAAATTTTACATAGGTACCTACATTAAGGTTAAAAAAATGTAAAATGTAAATGTCTTAGTGCTCGTCACTGACCAAATACATGGCACTTTCAATCTTATGTCATAAAAGCAGAGGTGATCAATTAGGTGCATACATGGTGTCATTAAGGTGCTGAGCGTTGGGATATTTATTTATTTATTTAAAAATAAAATTTAACAGCATTACAGCATACTGCCAAGGCGGTGATAAACTTAAAACAAAAATCTAATCTAATATCTAAATCTAAAAATCTAAGGAAACAATACAAAACAGCAAAATAATAACTAAGAAATACTTTCACAAAATTGCTTAAAGATAAGTAGAAGTTTTCTTCACTTGTAGGCAAACAGATCGCAATCTGGTGCATATAAGGTTACTTTGTTAAGTAGCCCTTGCGCATTGACAATTGGTGAGTGCTCATGCGCCACCGTGCGAGCCGCCTCCTTCGCCAAGGCTGCGGCCGCGAAGGTACTTGTCAGGAACAAACAGACAACATGTTCTAGAGACCAAGTCGGAGCAATCTGACTCTCCTCTCAAGAGCCGACAAACAGTTGCCAAAAGTTCGATATTGCGCTGGACCTCTAGGGAATTGAAACCTAGAGGTCACGGAAAACCTTTCTGAACAAACAAACTGTGCGCGTCCGTTACTGTAAAACAAATATTTTCATTTCAGTATTCAAGTAATGACGTCCATTATCTTTCAGATGCTACGCTTTCTTCCCTGTATTTTAGCCTTCTGCTCGCTAGCAAGCGGGCAGACGCTCCCGTCTCCCCTGCCACTCGGGGTGACAAACTTGCCCTACGCTGGAGTGGTCCCGGGCCTGACCCCCGTGCCCCCTGTGGCTCCCACTATCTTCCCCTTCAACCCTGCATCGAGAGCCCTGGCCCCTGGACTCCCCGGCTATAACAACCCATATTACAACCCCACTGCGGGCCCGGCTGTGCCCATACTCACGTATACCAATGACCATGGAGCCGACGGTAGTTATTCTTACAGGTGAGTCTTACACTTTTGTATGTTATATGGATACCTATAACTGTACCATTTTACAAAACTACACGAATTATTTCCCCTTTATTTATTTATTTTCCTGGTTTTTTTTTTCTTTAGGGCGATAATACTCTTATAGAAGACGCTAAAAACGTGCTGTTTCATATTTGCCATGCCATTTTGAGTAATTTTTTTACTCTATTTGAGTATTTGTGTTGTCTGTTTTATCTAACGTATTCAAAACATGTGTTTGTTAAGATTCACACCATTTTGTTGTGGATGGATATAAATTTAGTTCCTATATTTGTTTGTTTGTATGTTCCTTTAGTTTTTCCACTGCTGATGGAAAGCAAGTTCAAGAAACCGGATACCTCAAGGATGCCTACATCGACAACGCGGGAGAACCCCAGGGAACTCAGGTCAGTTAATCCAGAAGAGTACCAAGAAAAGGACCTGACATATTTTTTGATCTTTCGATTAAAAATGCCATCGCGTTAAAGCCCATCGAATTAAAAGCGAAGTAAAACCTTTTAATTCCATAATTTTTCAACTTTATTGAAAAATGCGACTGTGACAGTACAATTTACGACAAGACCAAGTAAGGGCGCACTTTGTAATAAACTCGTCAATTAACAGGTCGTCCAAGGAAGCTACGCCTACGTCGCGCCTGACGGCACGCCGATTCAAGTCAGCTACATCGCTGATGAAAATGGTAAATATGCAACAAAGTATTGGTATTACGTTCGTTGCAATAAATAATAGTACATTACTACAGAGGCCGGGACAAAAGGGGTTGCCGGCCGAAGACATATAGACGGCCGAGCGAAGCGAGGTCAGATAGGTCTCAAGCGGGCAACCCCACATTTCCCGCCGAGGTATGTATAGTGCTTTTCTCAAACATGCAATGAAATATACAACAAAAAAATCAAGGTTTTATTTTTAATACCCATAGTGGCAGAATGTCATGATACCTGTGCCACAAATTTATGTGGAATGGAAATTAAAAAAGAGGACTTTGCCGGCCTAGGCCTGCAACATTTGTATGAAATTACATTAACGACCTCTTGTCCTAGCCGCACCTGAAACGTCATACTTCGCAACCTTCATTGCATGTTTGAGAAAAGAGATTTTTAATCCATCATCATCATTATCAGCCTATATACGTCCCACTGCTGGGCTTAGGCGTCCGGCGTCCTCTTATAGATGAGAAGGAAATGACAGTATTCCCCATGCGGGCCTAATGCGGGTTGGGGACTTCACATATAGAGTTAGCACTATGAATATGAAAATAACTCCTGTCTGTCTCTTTGACCTTTTACGGGGGTCAGTTTAAGAATTAGGTTTCTCATTACAATTTGAGTTCAGCCACCGTACTGATTTAGATGAAATTTGGCGTGGAGATAGGTTGAGACCCCGGGACGTGTTAAAATGAGTTTCTAATATAAACGGATACAGAGAATGTCAATAAAAGTACAAGGATAAAGTTCAGCAGCATACATAGCATAGCGCAGCGGTGGCGGAGGAGTAGGTATACGCAATGGGCCGGAAATCCAGACACGCACTGAGTTTGATTCTCGGCTTGCTCTACTGGTTTGTGCATTCAATTTTGTCTTTGTGCTTTAATATTTGTATCAATAAGTAGGTATAATAAAATGGCCGTGTACCTATTTTCCTCATTAAATTATGAAATAACAATGTTCTCCACAGGATTCAGACCATCAGGCGTCCACATTCCC
This sequence comes from Notocelia uddmanniana, assembly GCA_905163555.1. Lineage (NCBI taxonomy): Eukaryota > Metazoa > Arthropoda > Insecta > Lepidoptera > Tortricidae > Notocelia > Notocelia uddmanniana. Next base: position 24,708,945 of record LR991058.1, on the reverse strand, counting down.
GCTGACGGCAAAGGAGCAGTACCACCACCCGTGCTAGACAAGGACGGCAAGCCAATCTTGGACCGCGCTTACAATAACCCCTATAGCCCTCTCAACCGCTTTGACGGACGCTACAACGGGTACTACGGAAACCGGCTCAATAGACCCTATGACCCCAGGTACCCGTATGATGCACGGTACCCCCAAGACTCGAGGTACCCTCACGATCCCCGGTACCCTCATGATCCGCGGTATCCTCATGACCCGCGGTACCCTCAAGACCCACGGTATCCCTACAACCCTGCTACCTACAATTACAACGCCTACCGCCCCTCGTGGTCGAACAGCAATAATAACGATCAGAATAAGAAAGAGGAGCCAAAAAAGGATGTCTAAATGTAAGTTTACAAGCACGTACTCAAGCAATAACTAGTTACGATTTTGTTAGATACAAAATAAAAAATGATAATGATATTTTAATGAAATAAAAAATACTGTCCAAAAAAGGTTTAGATTTTCATTCAATTATAACTATTTTACCAAATAGTGGATTAAGCAACCTATATCCAAAGTAACAACAGCTCGAAGATCGGAGACTCAGTATTCGGCTCGGTTTTTGACAGTTCATAATCATAATATTCCTGAATAAAAAAAATGGTAAAAGAAAACACTCATTACTTTTAAACGAGCTATGCAACGATGACACATTGGGTTTTCCAAGAAAATAAAATCTTCACTTTACGTGTAGGGGAAGGGAGGTACCCTAAAAACATTTTTAATTCCATTTTTTTAAATTTTCATTTGACCGTTTTGTCGGCGTGATTGAGACTAGATATCCCTAGACCTAGACTCGGGTTTCTAAAAAAGGAGATTATAAAGATCGTTCATTATCTTTCTGAAAAAAAAAGGAGATAGCAGATGACAAGAGTAGTCAATACATAGAAGAAGAGAAAAGAAAAATTAATGGAAATCTCTATTAACGTGCATCAAATATCGATTTGAGTAAAAACGTTTTTTTTGAGAATCATTGTTATGAATCATAACGAATTAAATATATACGATTACATAGCGAAATTTAATCTTCATTTTATCAAAATGACGAAGTCACTCTATTGTGCAACTTACTAACTATTAAGAGTATTAAGCTTGAAACGCACAAAGCGGTGCAGCGTCGTTACGGGGCGAAGCCGGTTTTGCGGTAAAGCGTGAGTCTTTACCCACGGTACACACGGTCTGGCGCACGTCGCACCAAAAAACCGCGCGCAATTCGGTAGCGCGTTAGAGCGGAGGGGACATGTGTGACGCATGAAGCAGTAATCGACTGTCAACAGTTTCGGAAAGATCAAAAATGCAAAACCACCTCCGCCCCGCACCGCGCCACGCCAGCTCTGTGCGTTTCGAGCTTTACAATTGAAATTCTAAACATTATATAGTCGGCGCTTATTATGTTTGCGTATGTCCACCAGAACCAAACCATACCAAGCCTTGGCTTCCCTCGAATGAGGGAAAGCCAACACCCTGTTACAGACACATGGCCTGGTCGGTGACTCACTACTTTTCGCCAATAGGTATGAGATGTGACCGCCATGTCAAGAGTTGTCATTTTAACATATAAAATTTCGCCACAGCACTTTTTTTCCTTACCTTCCAACCTTCCAAGACTCTACTCGAATAATAACCCTAACGTTAAGGAGCCACGAACGTCTTGCTATGCATATTTATTTTGCATATCACTGGTTTTATTCGAAAAGACATACCATCATTCTAGTACTTAGAATGTTTTAATGACCGCAAGGGATATGGCTATCGGACCAGCTAGCATGATGCGCTTTTTGGTCACTTTTCATGGGACGTTTAAGGAGATGTAGGCCGTAATAAGGTGCTAGCTGGGCAGCTGGTTGTCGCAGTGTACTGTCGACTGTAAAGAAATGTATCCTCTTTAACAAAAATAATAAGAAAAGTTTATTCGAGACAAGAACAACACCATGAATATATAAAAGTACACCTCACCTAATAGCATTGTAATAAGGTCCAAAAATGTAGGTATACATCTCTTTGTAGTCCACTGTTCATTGTTGCGCAAGAGTGGCCGCGGGCCAACATTAATCAATATGGCGCCGGTAAAACTTAAATGGGGATGACAAGCTCGGAATAAGATAAAAGGCACTTTAATATGAGTTTAATTGAGTTAGCAAAAAACGGTGAATCATGTGCAAATGGGTCTGGAAATAAAGGCCGCTATTCCATTTGTTTTCATTGACAGGAGACATCCATTGGATATCGCTTTAGTTTCATGTATCTATCAATTTAATTTTGAAAGACAGATCAAGGTGGAGATTCGTAACGTCACATTATGTTTTCCCGATTCGCGCTCGAGATGGATACATTTTATTATGTAAGTATGTAAAACTTTATTGTCTATGAGTAGAACACAAAAACAAAACAAGAATTACAAGATCAGTTGGCATGTGCACAAAAGCGAGCTTATCCCTATAAGGGATCTCTTCCAGCTAACCTTTGAGGAATTGAGTGAAGATAAAGATTTATAGGCAAACTGAGGACTAAACATGTACAAAACGAATACAATTTTAACTTAAGAACAAACATCACAATATTATATTAATAAAAGTCACAATGTATAAATAATTATAAAAATAAAAGCCAAAATATACATTTACAATAAATAAATACCATAATAAAATATCGAGTCAAGTTCGTTTGTTTTTCCATATGTGACAATATATGCATGGTTTTTATTGGTGTTGGCCAAGACTTAAAAATACCAAATTTATAAAACAATTCGACCGATTTTACGGGTTTCAGTATACAATGGAAACATATTTTTATCATGAAATGTAAGGAGCACGCAGTTCGTTCGTGTTAAAATAATCACACACTTTAAAAATAAATCCGCCTGTCTCAAAAGCCTCTTGAACTTTATACTGTATGAACAATTGCACATTACAGTATGTCATGCAGTGAATCCATCAGATCATAAAATTTCATGCATGTACTAATTTGTTGCATGTTACTGCACAACTGGTCCTGACAGCAATTAAAGTCAATAAGAAAATAATGTTATTTTATATGAAGCCTTGGTGCTGCAATTTCAATAAATGACAAAAAAATGTTAAGCTTGAGTCGGATTCACGAAAGGAGGGTTCTGCCTTGATCGGTATCGCCATAATTAAGGCTATTTTTAGCATTTGGTGGTGCGGGGTCGGGTCGGCTGAGTCGGTGTAGATTCTTTACTATGCGCCTCCATTTAAATGTGTGCTCCCTGATTGGCGCCAATTTAATAGATAGTGTACCTATCGATAACTAAGTAAGTATAGGCAACGTCAGTATGCTGTCGGGAAAGTAGAAAATACCGCATACAGGTTGTGCCTCGGCAAGTCAGGCAGTAGCATTTGGGTACGCTAGTGCCTGACTGACGAAGGCTGTACGTTTGAAGCGTACGCAATGCACAAGGCTTATATCTAATGAAAGTTTACACGTAAGCATAAAACAAGCTTAAATACATAATTAAACAAATTCGATCTTAATTCCCAATTTCAGAAATCATTTTTTATGAAATGTCATGTGTACGTGTTACATTTGATCATAGTATGTTAATATTTAGACAATTATCTATATCCAATTGCGAAAGTAGTCATCAGCGTGTGAGCGATAACAAACGACACAAAAGCAATAAAAATCCTCCTGTTTCTGAAGCCTAATTTTAGTATTTGGAGAATAAAGCTTAAATAGCGGTCTCGGCGTAGCCTTGCCCTATATAACACTATGGGCTCCTAATACTCAGAGCCCCAAAAATGCAACAATTCAAACTCCAAAAATGACCCACATTGTTACTAATTTCAAGTTTACGTTTTCTAAGTACGGAACCCTAGCCGCTAAAGTGCGGGCATGTCACTCGACACTCGCAATCAAAGCAACTGGTTTGCATCGTGCGATGCACCGCGCTAAGGTTAACTTTTCCGAACTCTAAAAACGGCGTGTGCGCACGGGGCTACTGAAACACATGTACCCTTTTAAGCAGCAACTGTGGAACTGCGCCGATTTCTTACATAACGTTAAGCATGACTCGCGTTTACTTGAAAACGTTTCTTTTTCATATTTTGTACTTTATGGTGTGCCTGTATAATGAATGTGTCGCTTCTTCGTATTGGAATTCGAGGTTTTGTGATGATATGTTTTTCATACAGGCAAAGACAAAGGGTACATTTGTATAAAAGTTTTGTATCTACCTACATCATCTCTTTGGTAGCGGTACTTACTATTAAATATTCTATTATATTAGGGTATTCTTATTAAATCCAATTTAACCTCGGGGTAAAGTATGCCGTAATCTTATTTTGATTATTACTTACAAGTTGGTCGAAGTTGAAATTGCACCACGTCCGTAGGGAGTACCCACCGTTACCCTACACGTGACCCCTGGGTGGTGCTAAAAGTGCAACAAAAACTGGCAACCGTACTTGTCTTCTCGAAGATCTCACGGTTCGTAAATAAATGCCATATGATTTAAAAAAAAAAAAACAGGTTGGCGACCGGCGGTTGTAAGGTTAAAATATTTTTGTTAAAGACATAATAAAGGATGGTCTAGTCAAAAGATGCTTAGCATCATCAGCCTAAACAGTAAACATGTCCCACTGCTGGGCACAGGCCGACCCTTAGGCCGCGGTCTAGACGCCAGCGAGCAGCGGGTCAGCGAGCGGGCGTCATACATTGGATGATGGCCTTATGGGATTGAATTAGCTGCACCTTTGAATTCCTTTGCAGAAGTATACAGATTTAATTAGTACAGTATTCCACTGTGGTAAACCATGAAAATTTTCGTGAGTAAAGTATGTAAATTCCGTAAGTACGTAAATTCCAAATAACTCATAATTGTTACGAGTTTGGACAAGTATACCCAAGACCGTCCATTTGAAAATCTTCTGTAAAACCTGAACCACCATCGCTAGCGCATTAACTAGTGCAAAACTTGTAAATGGATGATTGGCCGAAATATATTAAAGGGTCGACTAGATATTCAGGTTTTGCATTCTCATTTCTTATTCAATGACAGGCCGCTTTCACATGCCGCATTACATTAATATCAAATCTGAATGTTGTTGTCAGCAAGGTGATCCTCTCGGGCCTGCAATTTTTAGTTTGGCAATTAACTCAATCATTCAAAATTTAAAATCCAAATTCAATGTTTGGTATCTCGACGATGGAACCCTAGGAGGCAACATGGAGAGCGTGCTATCAGACCTTTCAACCGTAAAATCGAAATTCCAGGCTATTGGCTTAGAACTTAACTTCTCTAAATGTGAACTCTTTATTCTAAACTCATCTCTAAATTCATACGACATAAAACAGAAATTTGATAACCTGACTCCAAATATAAAATTAGTGGACAAAAAATCCCTGTGCCTTCTAGGATCTCCTATTTTTGAAGAATCTTTTTCAAATTACATTTCAGAGTCCATTACTAAATTCAAAAATTATGAAAGTCGTCTTCTCGAAATTAGCCCTCATTTTGCAATTACAATTATAAAGTTCTGTCTTTTTGTGCCAAAATTAACATATGTACTTCGCTGCTGCCCCTTCACTAATTTTCAAAATTTATTATATCCCATGGACGACTTAATCAAAGTTAATCTGGAGTCTATTTTAAATCTGCAACTCAGTGAAAATTCTTGGACGTTAGCATCCCTACCTATTCGTTATGGTGGGCTAGGGATACGCAAAATTTCTAGTATTTCTGCACCGGCGTTTTTGTCGTCGGTTCATAGCTCGGCAAATCTCATAGGTAAAATCCTTAGGGCTCTCCCTGTAAACTATGAGATTACCGGCTTGACGGATGCCAAAAACGCCTGGTCCAATGCTTGCCCGGGTAAGGATTTCCCCCAAAATTTAAAATCTCAAAGGGCCTGGGACGATACCCTTTCCAAACTTAGTTTTGACTCTCTCTTAAACTGCAGCACGGGTTCCGATCGCGCCAGAATCTTGGCGGCGGGGACTAAAGAGGCCGGGTCCTGGTTACATGCCTTCCCATCTGTTCATACCGGGACCTTTCTGGAGCCCCACACCCTGCGCATAGCTACCTGTCTGCGGCTTGGAGTCCGGGTATGTGCTCCACACACATGCCCTTGCGGCATTGAGGTTGATGCACTGGGGCATCACGGACTATCGTGCCAAAAGAGCGCGGGCCGCTTCTCCAGACACGCCGCTCTCAATGACATCCTACGCCGCTCTCTTGCCAGCGTCAATGTGCCGGTTCTCTTGGAGCCACCCGGCATTCATAGGGACGATGGCAGGAGACCGGATGGGATGTCATTAGTTCCGTGGAAGATGGGTAGGGTGCTTGTGTGGGACGCCACCTGTGTCGACACATTGGCCCCTTCCCATCTTCACGGAACATCCATCAGAGCTGGTTCGGCTGCGGCGGCGGCCGAAAAGTCAAAAACGAACAAGTATAGTGGTCTAGGCGCCGAATACTGTTTTGTACCGTTCGGCGTCGAGACCCTCGGTCCGTGGGGTCCCAGTGCCCAAGAACTCTTCAAAGAGTTGTCAAAAAGGCTGGCTGATACCACCGGAGACCGTAGAGCTGGCAGCTTCCTCGCTCAACGCATCAGTATTGCAATTCAGCGAGGAAATGCTGCCAGCATCTTCGGAACCATGCCTCGGGGCGACCCTTTATTATAGCTTTAATTTATTTTGATTAGTTTTAGTTCTTAGTTACGTTTTTTGTTTTATCCATATGTAATTATATAACCTCTAATTGTGTACAATAAAAAATAAATCTGAATTGTATACGTAAATATTGGCTTGACCCTTTTGGTATTTACGTCTACTTACTGGATGCGATACCCAAAGTCGCATTTAGGACAGTGTTAGCATGATTTATTTGTCTCGCATGAGATACTCTTTGAAATTTCAAACGGTGTAATATTTTCATCTATTATAATTAAAACCTATTTGAGGCCTAACCCAGACTTTTCTTATTATGTTAATAGAGTACTCATTATAATCTAGTTCTAATCGCTCTGAGGGGTGATTACGTGACGTTTTCGAGCGTGCGTAAGGTTGATCTAAACGTTACTTTTCATGCTAAAAATGACAGTTAGATCTACCTAACGTAAGACCGACATATTACATATCAACGAGCTGATCCAAATTTTACTAAAATGATGTTAAAATATCTTTATCCATCACCTTGACAATTGTGTTCTTGAGAAAGGGAAAAACTAACCTTAATAACCTAAAAATGCTTTCGTATGTATGTCCGGGTGTCAGGTAGATTTTCAGATGTTTTCGTCTAAAGGTCGCATTGTTTAACCGGTTCTCGTGAAATTTTGTGAACAGGTTCGATAATTATATGGATGTTTCGTAGATTCGGTTTTTGGAAATTTTGCATTAAAAAAAAAGAGCTTTGAATGAATTGAATGAATTAATGAATTTATTTATTTCAGAAAAGAGTCCACAATAATAATTAATAACAGCTACATAAATTAAATTAAATTAAATTTATCAGAATAATTAACTCACGCTTTACAGCTCACGGAGCTACAAAATATGTATATATGTAGTTTCATTTTAGACAGGCAGCTGATGCTGATACGTCAACATCTTAGTTCATTTATCATAGGGTCACACTGCTTTAAAACTAAATTTGTCAAGTCTCTTTTTGAACATAACAGACATGTTCAAGTAGCCCCTGCTAGTGTTATTATTTCTTCGATTAACATTTGCCACAAAATGCTCTGATATCAATATTGTCGCAGATCTTAAAATTTGACAACTTCACAACACATCAATATTGACGAAATAGTGCTTTAAAATTGCATGTATCGTGATAAGTGATAATAATAGTGTTAAGGCACCATTAACAACAATCAGCTTACAGTCCAATAGTCACAAAGCCTGCATGATGGGCACCCTACCTAAGGGGCCAAATTTAGTTTTTTTATAGGTTATTTTTAATTATTTTTAAGTTAGAGTAATTTTTTATTTGTTATTTCACGTTTTTTTCTGAATACACATAATTTTTTTAACCAGTACACAGAAATACTGAACGTGCGCTAAAATACTAATTCTCCGAATTATTTGTTCATAAGTATTCGCTTAGTTAGTATTTCAGTCAGTACGTTTTAGTTTTTTGTAGGTTAGGTAAGTTTATGTTCGGAGCTTTTATTACTACCCAATCACAAATACCTAGAAAAGGTCTCGCAACGCCTGAACACAAGGGCCGGTCCTTGGGTGTACCATAAAGAACATTAAATTGCTTGGCGCATCCGCCACGATGAGTAGTTACCACAAAATTTAAGTATAAATACAGGGGGATGCGTTCCAAGTGCATCACTCCGAGCTTTGTCATCCGACTTGCAACGTGCAACCAACATACAACACATCATGATGCGCTTTGTAAGTGCTTTTCACTTCTGTAATTTTTATTTTAAGCTACTTATACTTATTTGCTAATTGAAAGGAAAAAACGTGAGAAATTTTCTGTCTAACTGAGATTTAATTTGAAATCCTCATAAATCTAAACATACGTTGACAGTACTTTGTTACAGCAAGCTTTTGAAACGACATATATAAATAAATAAAACTACAATAAATATTTGTGGGCAATCTAACTCAAATTGACCTAGTCCAATCTCTTCTTCTTCTTATCTGGATCTAATAGGCTATATTGTTGAACCAGTGAGCAACATCTTAAGTAGGCCTTGTCATCGCTTTCCATCAGATGAGACTAGGGCCAATCGCTGGTCAGCCGATCTTAAAAAAAAAACAGATAAATACTTACATACCTGCATAGATAAAATCCAAGATTCAGGAACAATTATTCGTGCTTATCACACCAATACATGCCTGACCGGGATAAATGTAAATTAATACGTAATATTACTATTTGATTAACAACTTATTTCCTATTTATACATACGTACGTTTTAGCAGCGTGTAAGAAACCCATCTTAGAAGGTAAGGTCTCGATGTTTTGACAGCTTAACGTTAACGCACTAAGATTAGTTGATACCCATTGTTCACCTCTATTACTCGTATTGTGGCATTAAATTGGAAGTGTCCAGTACTGGATTAGTGACAGACACTGGGACGTTTACCTCATGTATGTAAACTTATCCTGAAAAAGCCTGATTCACACATGGAATTCTGAAAATTAAATCTAAATAGTGGCCGTTTGGCTGTATGCAGGGAGATTTGGGAGATGTTAGGGATTAACCCCACGGATTCAGTAAATCATAACATAAGCTACTGTTTCGTACCACTATCAGTGAAATTAATGGTTGTTGTAGGGTGACCATGATTGCAGAGAATTAAACTTTTACTTAACATAAAGTTAATAAAGGGAAAAAAGAGTGGGGTCAAAAACTATGTTGAACCTTGGTTACACCAGTAACTATTTCACAATCGAGAAGTTCTATTTTACCGAGTTACGACATAAATCGGAAAGAAACGGTGTCTGCTTATCATCAGGCAGACCGTATCCTTATTTACCACCGTGGCATAAAAATACTTAATTGTATTGCGTACCGTGGTACCGTTAATATTAAATTCGTTTAGATAATTCATAATATTTACTATAGCTGCCTGTTAAGCAATGTTTCTATTACAATAAACCTTTATTATCGTCGTTATTGTTTCACGGCTACTTTTGTTAACATATCGGCAATCTTTTTAATACGAAGTTCGTGAGTTAATCCGTTCGCATACTTGCGTAAGGCGCAGAGTGAGGTCTATTATTTATGGAAATTCCATTATGACTTGTGGTAATTTTATGAGCTGTTGATAATATTTCAATATATTATGCTTCTTTTGGGTCATTAAATATATCAGAAAAAGTGTATAATTATTTATTATTACAATTGAAATGAGATGAATGAGTAAAATGCAAGCTTTTGCTTTATGTAAATGTGAAAAATTACTTCAAGCTAGTTATATTACTTGAAGCGCAGTTCTCGATTTTTAAAGAAATAAAACGACCAAGTGAGAGTTTTACTTGCACGTTCAGAGTTTCTTATAATATTAGCCCCATTTTGTTTAGCTCTTATATTAAAAAAAAACTGTAGGTCTAATTTTTTTCGGCGCATGGCAACAGTTTCATATTCGTGTCTATTTTGAACTTTCTTTTCCACGTGCGTCAAACTAACGTAGCAGTACGAGTGTACCTACAACACATTGAAATGCGAAAAACAATTAACCGAATACAAATCCAAGTCTTCACTTCTTTTCTGCCCCTACCATAAATAGGTATTTACGCGACTATGCCGAATACACATATAGCTATTACCAATTCTATTTCTTCAGGTGATCCTCGTACTGGCAGTGGCTGTAGCCAATGCCGATGTAAGCAGCTTCCAGACCTTCCAGGATCCCCAGCAGTACACAACGCCCATCCCTATCATACGGCAGGAGCAGGTCATTAACCCCGACGGCTCTTACAAGTGGAGGTGAGACTAATATCAGAAGCCGCGGTCAAAATCGATGTCAGCAGCTTGTAGAACTTCCAGGACCCCCAGCACTACACGATGCTCATCTCTATAATATGTCAGGAGCAGGTCATCAACCAGTATCAGTAGCCACGGCCAACGCTGACGCCAGCGGCTTCCAGACCTTCCAGAATCTCCAGCAGTACACGGATACCTTTATCATATGTCACAAGTAGGTCATCAACCCTAACGGCTCTTACAAGTGGAGGTGAGATTCAATCTGGCAGTAGGCACGGCCAACGTTGACGCTAGCGGCTTTCAGAACTTCCAGAATACCCAGCAGTACATGACGACCACCCCTATTTTACGTCAGGAGTAGGTCATCAACCCCGAAGGCCCTTACAAGTAGAGGTGTCTTTGTGCCGCAGATACAGGGTGTAAAAAAGGTTTTGTTTTTACTAAATACCAATTTTTGCCTCAAGCATGTTTTTGACCTATGCGCTTTTAATTTCTAGCCGCAGTTTGAAACCAATTACGTCATTTAAACGGATCGCCACCACTTTTGTTATACCCTAAATAGGTAGTGGTGAGTCGTTCCGTTCCCAAAAATACTACTGATTTGAATGGGGGATATTTCCCTGTTAGAGAGTATTATTTACTTCACATCCAACTCAATAATATTCGGGAATACTTCTTCCCGGCAACACAACACCCTATACTCAATGTCCCTATTCCGTAAGTGTTAATGACAGCTACAGGTATTGAATTCGTCTTTTGACAGTTTGTGACTGGCGTAGCCAATTTTATAACAAGGAAATTTGCCAAAGGCATTTTGTTTTGATCATAATGGCTAAGTAATGCCCCAGTCCCAGTGCTCGACACTCATTTAATACTTGATAATTACAATGTTATGTTTTATTTATACTGGAGAACGTAAGTTTTCAACTATCGTATATGGTTTAATACCCTGTCAAAGATTAGAACTTTATCATTGCATCTAGAATCACGTCATTCCGGAAAGTGACTTTTCCGGAACCAAAATAAGAGAAAATGGGACACTTTTTTCTTTATTAGTCTGACAGTAGTCCTAGAATGCGCTTGTGGCCTAGAAACGCCCGCGTATTGCGTGCGGTAAGCAACATCGGCAGAGGACAATTCTTGGATAAGTGACCGCTTTGAGTAGTTAACTGAGCGCTCCCGTGCTTTGGAAGGCACGCTAAGCCGTTGAGCCAAGTTAGGGGCCTTCGGTCGGCTCATACCCAGATATAATATTCTTATATCTGTGCCGACTTCAGAACTTCTAACAGTTAAGTTGGCCACTCACTTGACAAGCCTAATCCCAATAAGGTTTAATTTCCCTCCTGGGTTGCAAGGTCAGATAGATAGCAGTGCTTCCGTAAAAACTAGTGCCTACGCCTATTCTTGGGATTAGTTAGCGGACCCCAGGCATCCTCTAGGATGCAACTTGATCTTGTCTGACAATAGTCCTCAAGAGTCTTCTCTCTCGCCTACGGTTTTGTGCTAGCCGTTTAGTTTACCTACGATATTATTATATTCTCTTCTAACATACCAAACAAGTATAGTCGACCGCTATAAATCGGGCCGCACTTGGCCTCTAATGCTTTTATATCGATGCCCTCACGTATTTGCGTCCTTGTTTTTATTTAATCATATATTCATTTCACATTATCTTGACAAATATTTGTTTGATAATGGTGACCCTGGCCCCGAAATAAACGAGTGTTTAACATAATTCGATTTTGCATATTTTAGAGTTTATAACAACAAGTCTATATTGGTTCAGTTATTTCTGCATTGCGTTAATTTTAATAAGGATTTTTTTTCAAAATTTTCAAAGACTGACTCGACAAAAAATCTGTACAATTATCCAACCTACTCACAAAATTTTACGAGAGTCGAGTGAGAAATGCGACCTATAGAGGAGAAATCCGGAAATCTGCCATCCGCCGGCCGGACACACGAAATCATTTTTACCGAAGCTGAAACGGAGAGCTCCGTTTCACTCGGTCAGTTAGTTTTTAGGGTTCCGTAGTCAATAAAGCAATAAAGCTGACAAAGTGGTAAAATAAAAACTAAACTTGAACTTGAAGGAAAAAAAAAATTGATTCAACCCTATGGTGTTTGGTTTTGGATAACTTTCAAAATGAATAGAGGTCTTCAATTTTTTGATAAAGTCAATCAATCATTTTTTGATAAAGTGAACACATTCGAATATAAATACTCCAAAAGAAAAAAAAAGTCGTGTAACTTTTGAACTATGAGTCCAGAAAATATGGAAAAAATCAAGAAAGTAAAGCTTAATAAACACTTTCAACAAAAAATTTAGCGGACATGATCAGTTCAGCTGTTTTTGTGTTATCGTAACAAGTCTTCATTTCTTAGTAAAAGACGTAGTACTATTACTTACACTGTGGTAAAAGTCGTATGAAACGCTGCGAAAGTATTCCCTGTTCCTAGTTATTGATTTTTTAAATTTAAGTGCATTGAGCAACTACGGAACCCTAGACTGAGCATGGCCCGACATGCTCCTGGCCACTTTTTTATTTAAATTACATAGTGGCAATGACATTGGCAAAATGTCAAATTTTACACGCACTCAGTTATACAAACTTCGAGTGTACAAGTAGGATTCAAATAATTAATATAAATTTAGACGATTAGACGCCATGTCACAAGACCTTCGTGATTGAAACAAGTCGAATGATGGTCAGTTGTACCCAACATTTTTACACGTACCAATCAAACAACGATACACAAACTATTTTGTGTTTAGAATTCGATATTTAAATATTCGTGATTTACATTGTTGTTCATTTTAATTACTGAGGAGTATTTACTCAAATAATAATAATCTTTGTAATAGATGAGCAGTTGAGGCTAAAAATAAATATATTAATGTGTTTTTCAGTTATGAGACCGGCAACGGGATCGCAGCTGAAGAGCAGGGCTACGTGAAGAATCTGGGCGTGCCAGAGCAGGAGGCACAAACTGCGCAGGGGCAATACCAGTACACCGCTCCTGACGGCCAGGTGAGCTCACAACTGACCTGCGGCACGATTTAGAGTTGCAAGCACCAACTTACGATTACTGACCGATTTTCGTTAAACATGGCGCCGGCAGCTGTCACCCTATAAAACTTGTAATTTTTCCATAGAATCAGATTTTGAGGAACAGCCGATTGTTTACAGACGGTTTGGTGCAACCCAACCTTAATATGACAAAATGTGACGTCCGTGGAATATCACTGGGACAAGTGGGACATCTCCACTCCTTTCCCTGTCTTTCAAAATGAAATATGCTAACATACCTATATACCTTATTGCTTTTGTTTCATGCTTCATTTTTAAAGACGGCTATATGAATGAAAGTGTTGATATCCTTATGAGATACCGGGGCCCAGGAGCTTCCGATTTGCATTATTTGTTACGAATCTTAGGTCACGTCAGTGAAAACCCGTTTCAAAACCAGTGTATTTGTACCTTTAAATTATTTTCAGTAGGTAATTACGAATTTCGCCTGCTTGTACGTAACGTAATTTGTGATATCTAACTCACCTGCATCGCAAACACCATCTGGTCATATAAGGACAGAGCACTGAGAGACCAGTATGATCATCACTTTATTACTTAACAATGGCACAGTAGGTGGCCCGCGCTATTCATAATCAAACTTTCGAGAATACGGGATCAATTCATGCGGATGTCATTTTTTGATTTCTATACGCAGGTTCTTAAGTCTCGTAGACTTTCAAAATAGCAAAACTGGATTTGAACAAAGGTGGATCGCGTAACAATAGCTACTTAGATTTAATTGTCGTGTTTGACCGGTTTAAGACTTGCGCGTGGATGTTTTTTCAAGCTTGTCCAATACTACCTAAGGCTAAATCCGACGCGTTGAGGTAATAATAAAAATCATATAAGTAAATTGATCACTTTGCAATTCGAAATTAGGTCAACCTGCATTTCGTATTCTTAGGTAAGTTTGGCACTTGCTAAGTTCGGTACATGAAGTGTTCGGTGCTAGTAAAAAAATATGAGAAAGAGGGAGAAAGTGTTATTCGGATATTTCTCAGACAAACAGGCTTGTTAGATCGTGTAGGTATTATACACAGGTAACTCTTGGGAAAATGCTGTATGGTTCCAAACGTTGTCTTTATCATCAGTATAAATTTAAATACTTAATAATACCTAATACTGAGGTCGTTAAAAACAGCGATTGAATTTTTCTCACATTCTGCACTTCTAGGCCGACTGAGACGACTTAGGAGGGTAGCGGAGGGAAGGTACCAGCCTTCTTTGACCCATTAACACAGTGATTATTATCACAATAATGGGATGTCAATATTATCGCCAAATTCCAAATCGTTTGGAATCATCTTTAATATGCATCAATATTCACGTTATACTGCTTTAATATGGTGTGTACCGCATACAGCTTTAATAATAACTATGAAAAATGTGTATGCGTCACAGTCTCGTCTCTATCATGTATTCTGTTCTTATGTCAACTTTTCTTTCAGGTTATCCAGTTAACCTACATCGCCGATGAGAACGGCTTCCAGCCTCAAGGAGCGCACCTTCCGACTCCTCCCCCAATTCCAGCTGACATCCAGAAGGCTCTAGACTACCTCGCGACGCTGCCGCCTCAGAACCCTGACCCCAGCTACAGAACTCAGTAGAAATATTAGGTTTCAGCAGTCAAGGGATTAGCTTAAAAAAGCTGCTTTCCAGGCTCTTATTTTACCAACTTACCATTTTTCACCTAACAATTAGAAAATGTGGCGTACATTCCTGGATCATTACGTATAGGTAATTGCATCCGCTAGAGAAGTCCATAGTTGTTACCATACATTTGACAAATAGCTGTCACGCAAGCGATATGTCAAATAGATGAAAACACAGCTTCAGATATCGTTATGGACATTCACCCTGATGATGATGTCTACCTATGACCGTTTTAGGGTCATAACGACGCTAAGTCTGCAACACCGCCATAACTGTCACAAATGTAAACCTTAATACAAAGGCATATGACAGGGATTGCTAAATTATTCAATGCTAACTAAAATAACGTTAGTATACTACTGTAGCAATGTACGTCTCATTGTCTTTGGTGAAAACAAATATGGTGAATGAGCTTTGCATCTCCAGTTATTGCTTAGGAGCATGAGACCCACTGGGTCCACATCCACTCTCATAATGAGCTTATTCCTTGGCTGTTTATGACCTAAAACTGCAGTTATAATACTCCAGGGGCATTTGTATAATGTGTCTGTTACTTGCAAGAATTTAAGGCCTAGAAAATCAATTATCTTAGTTGTAATATTTCTGTTTTAAAAATAAAAATAGCAAAAAAAAGTTTTAACTATATATTAGTGTTATGTTGTTTGTAAATTTCTATTTAATTAATGATTAAAAATAAATGTTGCCATGTTATAATATATTCATATTTTCATTAATTGCCAAGTTAATGTACTTATTACTTAACATAAGTGTTCCGTGGGAAAAAAAATCGTAGGAAACATTACAAATTAACACAAACCAAAGCCAAGCCATGCTAAAGCATTAAGCCAAGTCGTAACTCGTGTACAAAATGCACAATTAAATTAATGAATTAACAATGCAATTCCGCTCATTCTGTTAACGTGGTTTTTATTGGTCACAAGTCACAACCGATCATATAATCTTAATACGACTAGACAAAATATGGAAATTGCTGCGATACAACTGATGATATTGTCGAAATAATATAAAATCCTATTCTGGTACCCGTGATATTAGAGACCCAAAATGATTTTATTTAGTACGGGTCTAATCCCGTTAATGAAATTACATCGATAATACATCAAATTACATCCATTAAACTTGGTTTGGCATAAGTCGTGAGTGGAATTTTGTTAATACATAGTTATGTACTTTGTAATTTATTATTACTTGCTTAGATATTTTATTTTTCTGTTAACATTGTTAAATGTTACACCGAAAAACATTATAAAAGTATCACTTACAATTATCACCTAATTTTGATTATCTATCTGGTGCATTTTCATGTAGGAAGCCAACATTCATTTTAGGTCACTGAGCCGAAGTAAGTCAGTAAAGTAAACATATTTAACCGTACTAAGTAAAATAACCCACTACGCAATACCGGTAAAATAGCTAAAGATGAGCGGTTTTCGGTTGTTCTCGAACAATCGGATCGGCGTGTTGCCCAAGAACCGGTAGGTTCACTTTCCCTGGCTCGTGTCAAGGTCGCTCCGCTATTAACTTCGCTCCTAACGACCTCTTGACCCGCGCGGTTGCCAACTGTCCACCGTCTAGCTAAACATTGTATGGAATTCAATATGAAGTATGTGAGGATTATTAATCTAATCGAGATTTGCTCACCGCAAAACCTACACGACTCGGCAGCCCGTGGCAGTTCTCGGAAGAAATAATCAAAAATTAATATTCTATTCCACTCCGTGCATATTTGGAGTAGACTAACTGGGGAAGTACTTCCGTCCATCCATGCCACATCCATTTATACACGAGTTAACAGAAGTTAAAGATATCTACTACTCGTCTCGGAATCCCTAAATTTTCATCAATATTATCTAATCGTACCTATCTCACTTATCATTTCGATATAAATAGCTTCTCTAACTCGGTATTATTTTTCTTCAAGTTACCTGGTAAATTAACATACACATTTAATTTTTGAGAACATTTTCCTTAATCAGTTATGCTACGCGGTGCAGTCGTGGAGTTAGAAGATCTGATTTATACTACAAAGTAAAGCCAATTACCAATTTTGACGACCTGTTTAGCCTAGTTGGTAGTGACACTGCCTCCGAAGCTAGAGGTCCCGGGTTCGAATCCCGGCCAGGGCATTATTTGTGCATTTAGCACGGATTTTGTTCTTGGGTCTTGGATGTTCTGTATGTATTTAAGTATGTATTTATCTATATAAGTATGTATATCGTCGCCTAGTACCCATAGTACAAGCTTTGCTTAGTTTGGGACTAGGTCGATTTGTGTAAGATTGTCCCCCAATATTTATTATTATTATTTATTAATTACTATTGTTGTACCACGTCGGTGGCAAACATGCTGACAGCCTACCTGATGGTAAATTGTCACCGTCGGCTATGTCCTGTAAGAAATTTTACAGGCCTTTTACCACGGCAGGAAGCTCATTCCACAACCTTAAGTGTTCTCGGCAAACCCTGCGATACTATTACGAATTGTTAAACATGAAATGTTCATAAAAATGACTTAGAGCGACATCCTCATTCACCGACGAAGCTCCTTAAAAAACTAGGTAATATTACAAGTGCGAAAGTACTGTAAATATGTCTGTTGCCTTTTTACGTGTAAAACAGAGAACCAATAATGATACATTGTGAATATTGAGATATACATGTAGTTTGAGTTCTGTGAATGGACAAGGTATAAAGCTCTAAACGCACAGAGCGGGCGTGGCGCGGTGCGGGGCGGAGGCGGTTTTGCTTCTTTGATCTTTCCGAAACTGTCGGCTGTTGATTACGCTTCATATGTCACACACGCCGCCTCCGCTCCGCTATCCCACGCGAATTCCGCGCGGGTTTTTTGGTGCGACGTCCCCCGGACCGCGTTCACTTTACCGCAAAACCGCTTCCGCCCCACAACGACGATGCAATAGCTTTTAAACTTAAGATGGAGGGTGGAAGTTTCAAAACACTACATCTATGGGAATCTACTAGCAAATATCCCTTGAAGCGATTAACTAAATAACGAGGACGAAGTCGCCAGTAAAAGCTAGTTCTTCATTAAATTGGGTATACCTTTGCTCCATAGCAATAGCCAATATAACCATGCATATGAATAACCTCACAGTACCAAATTGGAATTTCACTTCGTTAATGAATCGGTTTTATAAAACCACTTAAGAAAGGAACGGGTAGATGGCAGATTATTTTAGCTTTAAAAATCTCAATATGAATGTCAACGAGCACCTTTAATATAAATGCTTGAGATATTTATGTTCCGAACACGACATTATCGAGTAAAGATCCCATCTTAATTGAATATCCTATACAATTAATGTCAGCCTCGCGTAATGATAATCTTAAATTAAAATATGCAAGTAGTAACCAACGCATCAAGTCAGTATGAACATCTCTTTGACATCCGATCGCATTTCAATGTATGATCAGCCATGAACATGGTCTATCACTTTTGGACTTTATCACTCAAACAATAGACTTTAATAATGCCAGACCACTTTCTTGGCTGTTTTAGTTATATGTCTATACTATAACTATAACTATAGTCTGACAATAAAGAGTAGAAATTAAATAAAATGGAACTAACATAGAACGTTACATGGCAGCACCGGGTGTCATGTCAAAGTTGCCAAATACTGTCCCGTAAATAAACATTGAATTGCTGCTAGTAAGTATTATCGTTGTCTACCCAGTTTTTGTTCGACGAAAATATCTAAATAAAGTGAAAATGAATAAAACAATTCATAGTGAAGCACGGGAAGTAAAATATCAGGTGCTTTTGATGTGATTTTCCGAATTTCAAGCTGGAAAGTTATTGCTAGATTTTGAAGAAGTTTAAACGAACTGCTAAAAACTTTATTTTATATTTATCGAATCGAGGCAAAGATGTACAGCTATTCACCTAATAATCATTATTTGGATGTAATTTCGCTATTGTAAATAATTTGAGATTAGGTAAATAATATTCGATGTTAAAATGTCATATAGCGTAAATGCCACTTCTTGATATTTCACTAGTCGATCACATAAGGAAGCAAATGAGACGAACAAAATAATCTTTATATTATTTGTACAGGTTGCAACTTAATCAGTGTAAAACGATTTAGTACATATAGCCTGTTAAGATTAAATAGTACTAAATAATGAGGACCTAAAATACTAAATAGTTACACTTGTACATAGATACTAATACTATATGTACTAATACACTTGTAATCTGATACCCAAATAACTTTGAGTACTGTTTATTGATATGATCATAAATATGTATAAAACTTTAAAATGTACATTGTTTCAGGGAAGCAGTAGTGTTAAGAAAATAGTGAATAAAGAAGTACGTAAGAATAACGGCAAGTTTGGAACGCTCACAGAGCACAGAAGAGGGCGTCCTCAAAAACAATAAGATGACTTTGATATATGACTTTTTTAATCAATAAATTGGACGAAACCAATAAAAGATCATATTTTATTTTCATTTTCGTGTTTATTTTTATGACTAACGAATATATTACTATAAAATATTGAATATATTGTACTATATTATTTTGTATTTGTTTAGCAAGTATCAATATCAATCGAGTCCAGGCAAGTTTGGAACGCTCACAGAGCACAGAAGAGGGCGTCCTCAAAAACAATAAGATGACTTTGATATATGACTTTTTTAATCAATAAATTGGACGAAACCAATAAAAGATCATATTTTATTTTCATTTTCGTGTTTATTTTTATGACTAACGAATATATTACTATAAAATATTGAATATATTGTACTATATTATTTTGTATTTGTTTAGCAAGTATCAATATCAATCGAGTCCTAGTATAAATGTTGCCCGTTAAAGCACAGTGGCGACATCAATTAATTTCTACTCTTTATTTTCAGACTAAATACCCCGGTTTGGATTTGATAAAAATATCACAGACAAAGACAGACTAAAATGTGGTTAGGATAGCAATCAATATAAATAGATCTCCCGAGGGGAAATCTCAGACGAATGTTTGGAGACACTCCTACCAATTATTCTGCTTTGCCTTAAGGCAGTGGTAGTGAATACCATATGGCATTAAGTCCGCCTTTTCTACGATAAGGTTTCATTTGTACAATAAAGATTAAATAAATTAATCAAATGTTTGCATTGCATTCTTTAGGCCGTTGTTCCCCTTAAGTTATCCTTTGCCTTCTCCCTCTCGCCCTCTCGCCTCTGCCACGCCCACGCGCTGCGCAAGCACCATCTAATAAGTTAAGGCGATACCTTAATTTTGTAAACCACACCCCTGTGTCTTAAAAGACACACTTATGTCTTTCGGGCACGAGAAAACGAAATGCAAGACTCTTCGAAAATGCTTTAATTCGCTTTAAGCTTCACCGTGTTTATAGTAAACAACAGATCGATGTCATCTTTAGGCGACTTCCCGCTTTGTCAGTGCGGGTTGGTATGAACATAATTAAACTGTCAGCTGCCAGTGTCAACTATCATTCGAGCCAGTATAACCGCTTTTTATTGCGCCCCTACATTTTTTATACCACGTCGGTGGCAAACAAGTGTACGGCCCGCCTGATGGTAAGTGGCAACTACTTACAATCAGGCTGGCCGTATGCGTGTTTGCCACCGTTATAGTACCTGCAGTCCTGCCATCGTATTAGCTGTACATTGCAGTATTGTATAGAGTGGTGCATGACTTCATCGAATTATCATAACCATACACCTGTCACTCGGCCACTCCCATCCCAACAAATAGAATTAATTCACCAAACGAAATTCATTTCAAGACATTATGGTGAATCAAAGATTTTAGGGTTCAGTTGCTATAGTGAACTAAACGCTTTACCTATTATTACCCTCAAAACTGTCCTGTTAAATAGGGCAGGCATACGCGTTTATGACATTATAGTATAACTAGATAAAAGCCCGGCTTCGCTCGGGTGAAATAAATAAGAAAGAAATAAAGAAAACATTTATTCGTGACAGATATGCAAATGTCGAAAGAAATAGTGTACAAAAATGTATAAAATAAAAACATTACAACAACGGATTATGATGAAATTTCATATACTTACAAAAATATAGTCTGTAGGTAGTGTTTATTATTTGAAAGGGTGTTATCATATCAGTTAGGAGATTTTGTTTTTGTTCATTTTATAATTATGTTTTAGTTGAAGATATGTCTAGTTTATATTATTAGCTTTCAGTTTTTATTTAAATTTTATAATTTTATATTGTTTTTTTTTTAAATTGTTACCATTTCATTTGCCAGTAGCCACAAAATAAATATAAGATATGTTAAATTTAATTGTAATATCTCCCCCACGGGACAGACAATGCCTAGAGTGGGGGTCAGCATTAATGTAATAGAATATGTTTTTCCCTGTGAAATAAACTATTTGTATCTCTATATGCAATAGGGAGTATAAGATTACGCTGACGAAGTCACGGGCAAAGGATCTTTATAAGTTAATCCTAAGTATTTTTATAAGGCTAGTATTTAAAGGCACATAAACAATTTGACACCGTAATCGGTACTGATTTGTATAGCTAAAATACTAATCGTTCATTAAAATTCAGTTCAGATGTGCAATTGTTAAATATTGATGTGCCAGTCAGTATTTTTGGTGCGAAGTCAGAGCTGCTACCGCGAACGAAAACAAATGAAGTACCTATGTGTATCACCCTCTCTGTCGCACTTGCGAATTCGAGCGACACAGAGGGAAATAAATACACGATGTTCGTTCGTTTTCGTTTCGCGGTAACAGCTCTCTATTCTCCGCCAAATTCTATTTAGTGGGGCCCTTTACACTCAATAATGTGTCAATATTATCGCGGTTTTCAAAATTTTATGGATGTTGCTTCAATATTTATCAATATTCACGTGATACGGATCGTGATATGAGTGTTTCACGTGATAATAATAACAGTTGGTAATATTTTCTTCGGTTAATGGCACTTATTTAACAACTTATTCCGTTAATTTCGCCAAAGGTATTTTGCATTCCGATACGCGCACCATCCAGGAATAGGAGCCGTCCGACCAGAGGGCCTACCGCGATCTGAAAACGAAGTATTACCCTCTCCACGCTCGAATATGCAAGTGCGACAGAGAGGCATGTATTTCGTTTTCGGTTCCCAGTAGCACTTCAGTCCGAGCGCGGCGGTCGGTCAAAGAAAGTCAAAGAACATTCCGTGTGTCGTCTGTCACACATATAATTTTTTAACTGAACTAGAAATTAGGTGATAATGTTTAGTATGACGTATATTTTACCAAAAATACCAATATATAAATCACATTTGTTTTTTTAGTTGTATGGAACCCTTGGTGCGCGAGTCCGACGCACTTGGCCGGTTTTTCTTACATTCAGAATTTTATTTCTCATATAATAAAATACCCTATTCGTTTTAAAGTTGACGCCTGAGGGCCTACCGCGAACCAAAAACGAACTACATATCTCCCTCTCTGTCGTTCGAATATGCATGTGCGACAGAGAGGCAGATGCTTCGTTTTCTTACTTTACGATAGCGCCTCTAAAGTCCGAGCGCGTCGAACGGCATGAACAGTACTACTAAGTTATGAGATAGAGCGAGATAGGGATAGAATTTAGCTAGACATTTAAAGACCATAAGTCACCTAGTAGTTTGTCACAACAAAATAGAGACGCAGCTTTAAGATGGCGGACAGACTCCGCAAACATTCTAGTGGTGTCCTTTACACGATTAATATTATCACAATACTGGAGAGTCAATATTATCGCTGTTTTCAAATTTGTCTATACAAATCAGAAACTATTTTCTGCTTCAATATTCACGTGACACTAATATCCATGTAACAGGCACCATACATTCGCTTTGAAGGAGATTATTGTGACAATCTGATAGGTGTATAGACGCTTGAAAACTGTAAAATCATAAAAACAAAAGCCTGCAGAAGCGACTTGTCGGATCCACACAATGGGCGATGATTGCCCACCACCCAGAAGGCAGCCCAGCAACCTGGCCAACATACCGGACGCAAAAATAGTTCACGATTTTCGAACGTAGCCGACACTGTCAACCAACAAATTTAATATGGCAATATAGTCTGTGGGCAATATGGCCGACGTTTTGTCATCAAATTAATACTCTTAAATGCAAAATACGCGAAAATCCGAATTTTGCGGATACATATGTTCAACTCGAAATCGTTATTTTTATACGTTCTTCAATTTGAGACAGGTCTCGTTCGGGTCTACCGTACCCCTGCACGAAATTATTAATATAGATTAGGCCAGTTAAGGTTCGGTCATGACTTCAAGCGACGGCGGCAGCCCAAAATCTCTCATTCCGCGAAGCAACATTCCCTGTCGCATTTTCCCCCACTTATTTCCATCTTAAAGGCCGGCAACGCACTTACAACCCTGGTGGTGTGGGTGTCCATGGGCGACGCTAATCCCTTACCATCAGGCGATTGGTCTGCTCGTTTGCCTCCTATCTCATAAAAAAACTTGCGTTTGTTTGTTTTCGTTCACGTATTTCTACATAGATTATTATTCCAATAGCTTTAACAAAAAGGAATTAGCATTAGTTGCATTTTTTTTCTAATATTCGCAGCTGGCGGTATGATCACTGTTCTACTAACTCTCCTCCTCGCTTCGCTCGTCATCGTACCTAATGGAGACCTTGTGTCTAAGAAAACTCCCTAGAGGGGGAAATCTGCACATCAGATTTTAGCGGCCGGCCCACACCCCTATAGCCCGAGAAAGATACGGTTTTTTTGGAAATAATTCAATAACTGGCCAATTTTTGTTATACGGTCCTATTATGTGATTTTAAGAACCTATATTTTTATAATTTCCGAATCTGAAGACCGGAAGTTGGAAAAAAAATTATGTGCCCGAAAACTGGTGAATTTTTGCAGCAAACAGGGTATCAGTATTTTTATGATGTGTACTTCTATGTATATGTCTATTTTAATACTTACGACCAGAATCGAACAATATGTGCAACGGGAAATGAGAAAAAAAAAATCTAATAGGTAGTTTCTGGTTTTGGCAAATTTACTAAATGGAAATATAAATATAAGTTTTTTTTAGCCACACTTGAAACACAAATATTGTTCCTCAAAATTATCATTTAAAATGGAATGACATATATATTTGGTAAATAATTTTTTTTTAAACCCCTAATAACTTTGATATCAAAAAAAGGGCAGTGGAATTATTTCCATAGACTTTTAATTTAATGTCTCAGAATATCTATCGAATAGAAATGACCCAAATTTTATTTATTATCGTTATTATACTCAATTACAGCATACATATGCAATCTGATTTGGACTTTATTGCCTGTTAATTAAGGATTATTTTAGAACGCACGGCGAGATGGGGAAGGCATAGCATAGGTAGGTATCTTAAAACGCGCGCGGCGCGTGCTGACGCCGCCGCCTCGCCCCGGTGGTGTTTTTACTGTTTTTATTATTTATTAGCTACTAGACTACTAGTTGCGCGTAGCGCAGATGGAAATCGCTTGTGTGTCTACTCCACCGAAACTTCAAATGCAAAGGCAAAATGACAAAGTTCCGCTCATTTGCAGCCTGCATTCTGCATTGCATAGGTACTTACCTAGTTTTCAATAATGTAGGATTCAGATCAAAAGGCTGGAGTCGGCTTGCATCGTACTACTTAAATATAGCTACCGCCTGTCCGAAAACAGCGTTATTGTTCAGTTTTGGTTCAGTGCTAATGAAACGGACTTTTATTTTAGGTGTATAGATGTTAATATAAAACAAAACCTGTGATTTCTTTTGTTGCAATGTTAAGGCAGGAAATTAAAGGACTTTTGTCACCCTTTCTATCGTATGAAATGAGAATAACGCCTGCCAGACACTGTCAGTAATATTTACACTATTTAGTACCTATTTTACTCACATTTGATATGATAGAAAGGGATGGGTAGCGAAATACTGACATTATTACTGATTGTTTGGCGGGCTTAAGATAGGTTCAAAATACTTGTCATTATTACTGATAGTGTCTAGCGGGCTTATGTATACAAAATCCCGTCAAAAACATAAATGTGAAAATGGGAGCCGAGTTCAATATTAAGAATATGCTATGCTTGGTTGTCGTCTTCACGGACAAGAGAATTGAGATCTAAATGTGTGCCAAGTTCCGTAGATTCTCTGAAATGGTGCCCTATCCGGCACTACAGTGTTCACAGTAAAACTAATTTACTGCGGCTTAATGCATTTTGAGCTTTAACTTGGCAGTTTTCTTAAAAATCCAACAGCTTTTATGGTATTATAACATACTGCATAGAAAACTGCCAAGTTAAGGCTCAAAATGTATTAAGCCGCGGTAAGTTAGTTTTACTGTAAACAATGTAGTGCCGGACTTGGCACCATTTCAGAGAATCTACGGAACTTGGCACCCATTTAGATCTCAATTCTTTTCTCGGTGAAGACGACAAACAAGCATCTTATATTCTTAATATTGAACTTGGCTCCCATTTAAGTATGTATTTGATGGGTTATCATTACATATTGTTAATCTTCGCCGAATGCCTTTTTAAGAGCGAATGCACGAGTTACTACTATCTAGACACGCGGCCGCGTGTCCAGCCAAGTTCACCCCAGGAACTGGCGGACGGCAGCCGTATGTTCATCATCATGTCAGCCGAAAGACGTCCACTGCTGGACATAGGCCTCCCCCAAAGACTTCCACAATGACCGATCCTGCGCCACCCGCATCCAGCGGACACCCGCGACCTTCACCAGGTCATCAGTCCACCGTGTGGGGGGCCTGCCCACGCTACGCCTTCCGGTACGTGGCCGCCACTCGAGAACCTTTCCGCCCCAACGGCCATCGGTTCTACGTGCTATGTGCCCCGCCCGCTGCCACTTAAGTTTAGCGATTCGGAGGGCTATATCGGTCACTTTGGTTCTGCTGCGGATGGCCTCATTCCTGATGCGATCACGCAGAGAAACTCCCAACATAGCTCTCTCCATTGCCCTTTGGGTGACTTTGAGCCTTCTTATGAGGCCCATAGTAAGCGACCACGTTTCAGTGTCATATGTCATCACTGGCAACACACACTGGTCAAAGACTTTTTTCTTGAGACACTGCGGAATATTGGACGAAAAGATGTGCCGTAGCTTCCCGAACGCTGCCCAGCCGAGTCGGATTCGACGATTAACCTCTTTCTCGAAGTTGGACCTACCTAACTGGACAGTCTGTCCTAGGTATATGTAATCGTCTACAACTTCGAGCGTAAAGTGTCCAATTGTTAAGGGAGTTGGTGCGACATGGACATTTGACATGATCTTCGTCTTGTTCATGTTCATTCTTAGATCAACTCGCTCGGAGGCTTTACTGAGGTCATTGAGCATTGTACTTAAATCCTCCATGGTCTCAGCCAAGACTACTACTCGTATATCGTCAGCAAACCGAAGGTGAGTGAGGTAGTCGCCGTTTATGTTGATGCCTAGCCTTCTCCAGTCCAGAGTCTTGAAAACATCCTCCAGTGCAGCGGAGAAGAGTTTAGGAGAAATAACATCTCCTTGCCTGACTCCCCGCTGCAACGGAATAGGCTTTGAGTTCTGGTCCTGGAGTCGGACTGACATAGTGGCATTCTCGTACAAACACTTCAGCACTTCGATATAGCGGTAGTCCACTTGGCACCGTTGGAGAGATTGTAGTATAGCCCACGTTTCAATCGAATCGAAGGCTTTCTCGTAGTCCACGAACGCTGAACAGAGGGGCAGGTTATACTCCTCAGTCTTCTGTATAACCTGACGGAGCGTTTGGATGTGGTCTACGGTGCTAAAGCCTCTTCGGAAACCGGCTTGTGCGGGAGGCTGGAAGTCATCTAGCCTGCGTGCGAGACGGTTCGTAATGACTCTTGAAAACAGCTTATAGACATGGCTCAAAAGTGAGATGGGTCGGTAGTTCTTCAGTAAGGAGTTGTCACCCTTTTTGAAGAACAGCACCACCACACCTCTGTTCCATGCCTTTGGAGTTTTACCTTCCAGTAAGACGGAGTCGAACAATTTCTGAAGGGCCCTAAGGACCGGTTTTCCACCCGCCTTCAGGAGTTCAGCTGTAATTCCGTCTTCACCGGTTGCCCTGTTGTTCCTCAGCTGCTTAAGAGCCATTCTAATCTCGTACAGGCTGATGTCCGGGATATCTTCGGTATAGTGCCGGGTTAATCTAGCTCTAGGGTCTTCCGCCAGACCAACTTCGGGTCTGCTAGTTGACGTGTATAGCTGTCCATAAAAGCACTCTATCTCACTCAGAAGCTCAGGTTTGGACGAAACGATTCTACCATATTCAGTTTTTAATCTGGCGAGCTGGCTCTGCCCAATAGACAGATCTCTTGAGAAAACTTTAGAGCCCTTATTCTGCTCGATGGTCTCTTCAATACGATTTGTATTGAATTCGCGCAGATCGCGGGTAAGGGACTTAGAGATCTGTTTATTGACCTGCCTGTATATATCGGCTGAAGACTGCAGAATCATCTCATTCCTTTGCTCGATGAGCCTCTGAGTGGAGATAGAGAGCCTTTTGGCTCTTTGAGTTCGTTTGGCCTTAAAGAACTTAGACCCAATGCTATGGACAGCTTCCACAAAGCCGTCGTTGAATTCGTCCACATCGCCGCCTAGACAATCGAAACGGTTTTGGAGTTCCAGCTGAAAGCTCTCGGGGTTTTGGATTTGGACTGCTGCTGGACAGCCGTGTGTTATTTTACACGAACCGTTTGGAGCCACTTTTGACCCCCCAATCACTCCAAATCTATCTAACATAAAAAAGGGTACATGTATTAAGATCCTTTAGACCAACTAGAATCCCAATTTCATAAATATAGGTTTAATAGTTATTGCGATATTAAATTCCAAAAAACGGCAACCAAGCTGCATGCCAAATTTCAGCTTTCTAGGTCACCTGAAAGTGTGTTAGGTTTTTGATTACTAGTCAGTCAGTCAGTCAGTGGTAAAAATGCCGTTTTTTGGAATTTAATATCTCAATAACTATTAAACCTATATTTATGAAATTTGGGGTTCTAGTTATTCTAAAGGATCTTTATACATGTACCAAATTTAATTTTTTTATGTTAGATAGATTAGATTATAGTTATTGGGGCGGTCAAAAGTGGCTCCAAACGGTTCGTGTAAAATAACACGGCTGCTGTCCGCCAGTTCCTGGGGTGAACTTGGCTGGACACGCTGCCGCGTGTCTAGATGTAATAAAATATTCATTTGGTTTTCTAACTTACATCTCGCTCAAGAAGTATAAGAGTGTAGTGATGCCTATAACCATTATTTTTATATGAAAAGATTAAAATAAAACAATTTTGGAATGAAATCAACTTTGTTTTATTAGAATGTAAAGCAACTATTAATAACAATCATCAACAAAGAAAAAAAAATGCAGCTTATTAGATAAACTCACTTAACGATAGCGAGAGCTATACAATGTTTACATAAATCAATGTTTGTTTATATATCAAGTAAAATTTTCTTGAAAACAATTGATCGAGTCGTATTTCACTAGATTCATATAGTTTATGTAACCCTTTTTCACCCACTTGAACGACATCAAAGCACAAGGTACAGTTACATATTCTACACTTGTTCTGCTCGTTGCCCTCCATGATTAGTTTGACTCATATAAAAGGCAATAAATACACTTATTTACTTCAAAAATAATTAGCAAAGTGAAAAGCGCACGCGTAACAGGATAATATAATATCGATCCGGAATTGAGCGCGCGTCAGCCGCCCGCGCGCCTCGCGCCGCGTCGTTCACCTCCGCTCACCCCGCGTATTCCCCTCTCGCGCCTTATATTTATAAAAATGTATTTAAAAACACTTAATAGCTTTTTATGGTCCATTATCAATATATCTGTTTCAATTTAACCTTCATGAATAGTCTACATAGTGCATTCGGCTGCCACATTAATTTCAAAAGACTTATTCAAAGTTATTACAGCTTTAGGTATTTTGGGTTGATTCAGTATAAAAAGTGTCAAGAAATATAATAAAGGCATATAAAAACCCTAACTGTAATGATACCTTATATGCCATTAGCGTAATGCATTTTTATGTTTTACGATATTAATAATTAATTGTATTATTAAGTTACCGTAACAAAAATAAGTTGATTTTCATGTATTACAAAGAAGATAAATAGAAGTAGTATATCATAAAGAAAATAATTCTTATAGTACTTTCGCTAGATTTTTAGGGATTTTTTATAGATTTGTTTTTAATATTTTCTACCGTCGCGTTAATAAATGTAGGTGTATTATTTAAGAATACTTAGTATAATTACTCAACCTAATTTTTGATGCACAAAATTTGCTGATACCGATATATTGTTGTTTTTTCATACAGTGAAACCGTATAGCTCTCGGGCTACTAGTGAAAACTGGAAAGTAAATATTCGCTGCCTGTAATACTGTTTTATTCTGTCATCTACAGAACCCAGTCCACATTGATCTGTTAGCCGTTGAGTTTTTACATAAGAGACATGTATAAAGTCCTTTTGTTATCTTATACCTATTCAACATGCTTAGGTAATGCCTGTATATGTCAAACTTTTTATATTTGAGATATGACGTACGATTTTACGCAAGGCGCACAGCATTTTGATCATGTGACTGTTTACTTTATTATTTGTTAATACAGATCTCAAATAATCAGATGGAGCGTTCGTGGCCCAGCGGCGCCCGCGTACCACGTGCTGTATGCGAAGTTAAGCAATGTCGGGCGAGTCAGTCCTTGGATGGGTGACCGCTTTGAGTGGTTACTAACTGAGCGCTCCCGTGCTTTGGAAGGCACGTTAAGCCGTTGATCCCGGCTGCTGTCTATGATAGCAGTCGTTAAGCCAAGTTAGAGGCCTTCGGGCGGCTTGAGAACTTCTAACAATCAAGTTGCCCACTCATTTGACAAAGCCTAATCCTAATAGTTTAGTTCCCCCTTGGGTTGGAAGGTCAGATGGTCGTTGCTTCCCTAAAAACTAGTGCCTACACTACATCAATTCTTGCGATTAGGTAGCGGACCCCAGGCATCCTTCAGGATGCAACTGTACTGGGAATAACGCTAGGATGATGATGATGACAGATCTCGAATAATCAATCATTTTAACCGTCTGCGATTCATTAAAAAATTTTTAATAGATTAAAAAAACATGGGATATGGTTATCGACTCTTGTTTTCAGTGAAATCGTTTCCGGGAGCATATCAACAAATATTGCTCGTTTACTAGTATACAAGGGGATGTATTCGTATCACAAACACATTAAATAAGAATACAATACAACACAATACAAATACTTTTTATTGCACACCTCAATAAGAGAACACAGAATGTAATACAGAAGAATGAACATAGTCACAATAAGTAGAGACAAAGAACAGGCGGTCTTATCGCTAAAGAGCGATCTTTTCCAGAAAACCTTAGGCGAGTTCCTGACTTGGAGGGGCGGTATCGATATGTGGTGTTTTGTTCTTTGACGTGAACTGATGTCGCATAGATTTCCCCACTTGACGAGATACTGTCAGTATGGCATTTGCTCAGTCGGGTCGATAGGCTGATTAGCGACCACTTGGGTGAGTTGATGAACTGAAAAGATATTTTCTAATTTTTTTGCTGAATTCCCGTTCAATAACTACCAAATAAAATGCATACATAGAACACAATGTTTCTTTAAGGTCTGTAAGATATTAATATCTTTAATTGCAAATCCTAGTTCTTCACGTGGTCGCAAACTGACGCAGGTCGTGTAACCGGCGTAGCGACGCTACTTACGCTGCTTATTATATAGTGTATCTACAATAGCTATATAGATATAGTTATACTGCAATTATTCGGGTATATAAGGATTGTGATATTACTGTTGTGAGCGGTGCGATACATTCGCGTCACGCATAAACCTTAAATAGGTTTCTGTGCGCGTCTATTAGTTTTGTATTGAAATGAATTTTTTTGTGTCTTATAAATAAATAAATAAAAAATATCATGGGCCCATAAACAGATTTCAAATTTCGTTCACAGCAACAATCTACTTTCACCATTCCAGTCTGGCTCTCGATCTGGACATAGCACCACCACCGCGCTTCTGAATGTAACAGAGGACGTTAGACTTGGTCTGGAATCCACTAAAGTTACGGTGTTGGTGCTTATAGACTTCTCAAACGCTTTCAATGTTGTAGACCATGACTTACTTCTTGCGACGCTTACTCATTTGCGGGTCTCTTCAAAGGCGACGGAGTGGTTCGCATCCTATCTTTCCGATCGTGCCCAAGCAGTTCGTGCTAATCGCTCACTGTCTGACTGGTGTGACCTGAGCACCGGAGTGCCGCAAGGTGGTATTCTTTCTCCTTTTTTATTCTCTGTTTTTATTAATCTCATTACTACTAAGATTCAAAGCTCTTACCATTTGTATGCGGACGATCTGCAGCTGTACGCTCAAGCTGATGTGAATAATATTAACTGTGCCATTTCCCTTATTAACGCAGACCTGGATCACATCTCGGAATGGTCAAATAGTTTCGGCATTTGTGTCAACCCAGCTAAGTGCCAAGCTATTATTATTGGTAGCCAGCAACAACTTTCCAAACTTGTTTCAGTTTCTGTTGCACCGATCCGGTTCGAGAACGCTATCATTCCCCTCAGCACACAGGTAAAGAACCTTGGATTGGTGTTAGATCCGAACGTCTCCTGGAACGGTCAGCTATCTGAAATAAGTCGTAAGGTCACCGGAACGCTGAGAGGTCTCTATAAATTTAAAAATTTCCTCCCAGTTGCTACAAAGAAGTTGCTGGTTCAGGCGTTGGTGTTGCCAATTATTGATTATGGTGATGTGTGCACTACCAATATTACTCAGGAATCCCTTAATAAACTGGACCGTCTCCTCAATAATTGCATACGCTTCATTTTCGGTCTCCGTAAGTATGACCATGCTTCTACCGTCGTCAGCTTAACTGGCTCTCCATTCGTCGCCGTAGGTGCCTTAGAATCCTTTGCACCCTTTTTTCAATCCTGTTTGAGCCTTCTGCTCCAGGATATCTCAAAAGTAAATTTGTTTTTGATACCCCTCGCCCAGGCTGTCAGCTGCGTACCTCAAATTCTGTGTTCTCAAATTATCAATACCTTTCCATCGCACTAGATTCATGACCCATTCTTTCCCCATACAGGCAAGCCGTCTCTGGAATTCACCCCCTCTCGAGATTAGACAAGCCCCAAGCAAGTTTACTTTCAAGCGAATGCTGCGTAAGCATATGCTTAAACAAGAATTCGACTAGAATCCATCCCTATAATTATAGTAAGTATTTAATATGAAGTAGTATATCTATTCTTGTATGTATGTAACTTATATGAATATATTGTATTTATGTATGTTTATTTACAATGTTTATATTGATTTTGTCTTCGCATTTTCTTAGTAGAATTAACAAACTTTTTTTCTTTGCACCTTTCATAAATCTCTGTTTAGCCCAATGGTTGGCTGGTAGAGAATGCCATTTGGCATTAAGCCCGCCATTTGTACGATTATATTTTGTGCAATAAAGTTTAAATAAAAATAAAAAAAAACATGCGCTAAAGCCACCACCACCACCACCATATCAGCCCTAGGACGTCCACTGCTGGACATAGGCCTCCCCCAATTTCAGGGGGGGTAAATGCCATAATCGCCACGCTTGGCATGCGGGTTGGCGATCGCAGTATCTCCACCGCAGGCGCTGCGCTAAAGCGTGGCAGTAAAAAGCGATACTGAGCCAACTGACAGCTGATAGTTGTCCCGTATTCCCGTATACTGCCTTCGCACCGACAAATCAGGATGTCCGGTTTAAATACAAAGTATAGCCTCGGAAGTGCTACCGCGAACCGAAAACGAAATATATGCCTCTCTGTCGCACTTCTTCGAGAGACAGAGAGGGAAACACTTCGTTTTCAGTTCGCGGTAGGCCCTCTGTATTCGAATAGGCTAGTTTCCAAAAAAATATGAAAGATGCCATTCGAACCAGTTTTTAAAGTGGATAAAACACAACATATTGAAATTGAAAATTTTATTGCTAAATCATGTTGTTTTCATGGTGTCGCAATTGTAGTCCCCGGACACCAAAAATGCTCCATACTTCTTCATTGACAAAAAATTATGACGTCACAACGCACGAGCCCCGTACCGTAAAATGGCGTGAGTAGGGTCAAAACTGAAGTTCAAACCACGATAACATTTTATTTTTACATATGAAAACTGAATGGTGTATATAATAAGTGTTCCGGACGTTTTTGTTGTAGTTTTTATTTTGTTTTGGGTAGTTCCATTTCATAACTTTGACGATAAAGGGGGAAACCCACCTCACCCCGTAGTGGCTCGCATTTGGGGTGAGAGGGGTTTTCATACAAAGGTGATTTTCGAAGATTGTTGGATCGATTTTTATTTATTATGCGTATTATACATTTCAAAGTAGGTGATGCAGAGATAATTCTTCAGAATTTATTTCTTGCTTCGTATTTTTTGACGGTGACCGTGGAATTTGAAATATTTAACTATTTATTATTGGATATATTAAATGTATCAAAAATACTTACGTTTATTAAAATTTAAAACACAGTTATACAAAGTAAATTAAAAATAAATAAACATAAGGATTGATCTCAAAATCCGCCTCGTGCCATTCCTGACCCAAAGGTGCCCATCACGCTTGTCACGTTCCCGCGTTGGATCGCAATGGACAGCCTTTGCACTAGGAATGAGCCGGATCGAGGGTCATGACCCCTTTCGTGCAGACGCTGCCCAACCTCCTCGAGGAAAATTAACCTGCCCTAACAGCTAGTTGTCTCAACCGCCAGAGGGACAAACAAGTAATTTGTGAGGACAGCGTATTTATCTCGCTTTTTCAAAGCCGCCGCTTCTGCACCTGTAGCCGCTCCCGCAAACCTCATTGTGCGACCAAGGTGTGACGCCGCAAAAGTGCTGACACTCGTGGCGTCCCAAAGTAGGCACTTCCCATTCTTCCATGGTACCAAAGTTAAACCATCGGGCCTCTTGCCGTCCGATCTACTGGGGCCCGATGGTTCCGGTACGTAAGGAACATTGGCAGAAGTCAATGCCCTTCGAACTATGTCGTTGAGCGCGTGGTGACGTGGAAATCTTCCTGCGCATCGACAACAAATCAACACGTGATGACCGTTACTCTCTACCATAGTGCCGCAGATGCATACATTAGGTTCACATACATCACAGCCCAGACGGAGAGCCACGGCCACCCGCAATGAGTCGTTGTCGAGGAGAGTTCCCGATTGCGGGGACGAGAGAGCGTGTAGCCACGCTCCAGATCCTGGCCTTGATACTGAAATGAGTTTTGCTCTATCAACACCCGCTGCTTTCTCCACAAGGCTGCCTACTATTCGCTTTGTCCCTATGTCATCCCAAAACCTTTGTCGCTCCAGTTTCTCGAGCATGGACGCACCCGGGTTGAGAAACATCCAAAATGTCAAAGCAGGAGCAGCGTAAGGTATGGTTGCCTTGTCACCGTCTGAAGAGAGAATTTTAGTGACAAGGTCTACGACCCCAGACGCCGATGCTAAGAAAGCTGGCAGACCCACATCCTGTGCGCGCCGTACGCCTAATCCACCGTTCCGTATGGGTAGAGATGCCAAACCCCATTGTACAGAATCCAGACAAATATTCAGCAAACATTCAACTGATTCCTTTAATATACAGTCAAAGAAGTCAGTATCCAGAGGGCCATGTCGGAACAGTACGTAGAAAGTAGGTTAACTTGGGAACAGCGAAACAGACCCGCAGTAAAGTTAGAGCTACGTGCGCTGAAAGCTGCTTCAATATTTCTCTAGCAGACTGGAGGAGCTGCCTTCAGACCTCAAAGGCGTCAGGGATGGCTTCAGGAAAAATGGGAGAACCCAAAAGACTAAAAGTTTATGTGGATATTTTTTTAAGTCCAGGAAGTAAGGCATTATATAAAATAAAGGAAGAAGATGAATTGGCACTGCAGGGGAAAAACTCGCATTTGCTTGAATTGATCTCTAACCCCGACTCCTGAAAGCGCGGCAAGAGCGTGAGTAAATCTTGTTTCACTTCCCCCTTACCCCCAAGGGTACCATCATCTAGGTACCAAATGTTCAACGGGGATGTAAGCTGAGAGATCACTTTTTGTATGGCCAGATTGAAAACTAGTGGACCAAGCGGATCCGCTTGCTGTGTGCCTACTTGGGAAAGAATAAGGGATCCGTCATAAAAGAGGTTAGAAGGCGAAGAATAGACTTGAAACAAGAAAGGGTACAGGGAAGGCAACTTCTCCTGGACTTTATAAAGCAACACATCACGCTCAACGCAGTTAAATGCGTTTTTAATGTCGAGTTTAATTATGACACATTCGGCATTATTGGGATCTCCTGAAAAAGCTCGCGTTGCGTGAATAGCGGCTTCGCAACCCAATCTTGTGCCAAACCCTAGTTGATGTGGTTGCAGTTAAGCAGTCATTTCATTCCTCACAGCACGGCACCCAAGTTTAGCTGTCAAACGACGGAATGTGCTGCCGACAGCAACGGGTCTTATACCACCATCCTTTTTCGACAACACGCACAATGACGCTCCGTAGATATACGGACAAACCAGCGGATTTAACTGGCCACTTAGCAAGAAGTTACATAGTTTTGTTAGACACTCCAGCAACCGACGCCCGTTATCACCCGCCGAGCCCGAAGTAAGCTCTTTGAGATGTGCTGGACGGATGCTGTCCAAGCCAGATGCAGAACCGCTGTTGAAGGAGCTAAGAGCTAGTGCTACGTCTTCTAGCTTAGCAGTATAAGCGGAAATATATGTATCCGGATCTGGTGGGAACATAAGCGGCCGAGATGGGAATGGGTGTTTCGATTGTAAGGTTGCAAGGGTTTCCGGACTAGACGGTGCCACTCCATCGCTCCATTTATTATTGAATTTTGAATAACACGAATTATGAATAATTTTATTAGGATCAAATCTTTTAAAATATTTGACCCTGACCTATTTTATGTATTTTATATTTAATACGTTAAATCGTTTCAAATACACAATATTTTATGTATTAGAGTATTTTATGTTATTGATCGGTTTTTGGCTTTAGGTTGGTATAATATGTTTAATACATATGTATTTTTGTAATCGGTGTATGTTCACGAGAATTTACAATATTGAGTTTCATTGAAATTGATATTCAAATACCAAAAAGCTTAAAATTGCATAATTTTTCCACAGGACTAATATAAGTAACTGAATCTTATAGTTATGAGTCATGAAAGTCATAAACCTGCAACAAGGAAAACTACTTACCGTTTGTGCGTGAAAAAGACTCTAGATCTAGATACAGCTCACTCCTTTTAAACTACATAAAATTAACGTTTCTCCAGAATGCACAGTTTTGCCCATATTGGGGTTATCTCGGTAGAATGTTGACCTTAAGACATGGTGTGTCATATCATCTTGACTTACCGAGACAATGTTTCACAGAATTAACGCTTAGATTTAAACCTTACTGTCCTACGAATAAAGTCGAATAATGACTGTCATCTTCGTTTGCTGCCCGCAGACACGAGAAGCGCTCACGCGCCATACTTGAATGAGCGTTCACGTAATACATTAACAAAATTATTTTACCATGAATTTACAGTGCGAACTTAACCCACTTTAGCAATGCAATATGATAAGACAGAGGCAATAAATTTTATTGTTATGAGGTAGATAATTGGTGTCGTTTTTGGCGTTCATTCAGGTAGTGTATTAATGTTTATAAGCTAGCGCTTTTCCGAAGGCCGCTGCAATATCTTTCGCATTCTTACCTTCTTTCGCATTGTGATTATTTAGTACGTAAGTAAATATTAATAATTGGAGCCTCGTCTGCCTACAAACCGCATTGTGGTTTGGCAGAAGTGTATTAATGTGTAGTAAGAATGTTTTGGTGAATAAACTATTTATTATCATTATTATTATTAGTTGTACTGCTATTGTCAATAATTTATTAGCTAGCCTAGTGGGTAAAGCATGGGGCTACCTAGTTGCGGTCGTGGGTTCGAATCCCGGCTCGTCCTAATTAGTTTTTCGGGACTTATGTCCGAAATATCGTTTGATGTTTACCGTTGTCTTTACGGTAAAGGAAAACATCGAGAGGAAATCTGCATACATTGGCGAAGAAATTCAAAGGTGTTTATGAACTCCCCAACCCGTACTGTGGCCCAGTAGAAGCGTGAATACTATTATCCGTTCCTTCTCATCCATGAGAGAGAGAGAGAGAGATCAAGAGGCCTGTGCTCACCAGTACGATCTATATACGAGTTTACGAGTAGGCTGATCATGATAATGATGACTGTCAATTTACATTGTTTTAGATTAATACAATGTGATTTAAGATTGTAACCCATAGCTTTTGTAAGAATACTAGCTAGCTTTCTTAAGGCGTATCTTACTTAACTGTGTAATTTCAAAGCAACCTCGTAGTATGTAGAATAAAGTTCAAATTCCAAAACTAAAACTAAACAAAATTTTTATTCGACATTGACTGGGTTTCAATACTTCTTTCTTACCGAGGCGCGCTGACCTGATTAGTGAGATACCATATTTTTATACGGTGTCATGGAAAATAATCTGGATACTGAATAGGTATGTGAAATGTCCTGGCTCGTATATGCTCTTTCG
This sequence comes from Notocelia uddmanniana, assembly GCA_905163555.1. NCBI lineage: Eukaryota > Metazoa > Arthropoda > Insecta > Lepidoptera > Tortricidae > Notocelia > Notocelia uddmanniana. Next base: position 24,671,096 of record LR991058.1, on the reverse strand, counting down.
CATAAGTGCACTAAGTATGCTTGACTGCGGCGCACTGACGTTGCCATAGGATTCGAATGATACTATAAGGATTTTCAATTATATTGAGAACAGAGTTTGCTACTTTCGGGCGTAATATGATGGTACCCATTTTTCATCACTTATCGTCGTGGATTAGTATAAGACACCTGTCACTGTCGCACTCGCATACTTGTCAGAACGAGACGAATCTCTTATCCGCGACTTTAAGTGATAAAATGGCGACCACCATACGCCTCTGGATCTAAAAACCTCTGAATATCTTTCTACTGAACGCAAAAGCAAACCCTGCCGTAGGCCTTAGGCCGATACTGAACAAATTGGAAACTCCGTTAGATATGTTGACCGCCGTTACGTCGTGCTAAGTAGACATACATGGCGCGCGTTAATGCATCTAATGTTTACTTATTTCGTACATTTGCGACACGCCAACGAATTGTGCAATTAGAAATGCAAGGAGGTGGTCGGTGACACTTACTATAAATACCCAAATTGTCAGGATGTATCGGTACCAGTTAAGACACACTCGTCTTCAATTCATCTCCTCCATTGACAAGATGAAGTCCGTCGTAAGTGTCAAGTGATTCGCATGGATTTTTTGTGCCAGTGTTTTGACGCAGTACGCGCTCAGTTCCGTGATTGTCAGCTGATAAGAATTCAAAAAAGTTTTATGTGATATCCGTCAATTAAAGTTTTGTGTGTTTTCCAGATTCTGGTGTCTATGCTGGTCGCGGTGGCGTTTGCTGCCCCCCAGGGTTCGACAGAGCCCGTCCCGATAGTTCGCCAGGACAGCCAGGTCAACGGAGACGGCTCATACTCGTACTCATTCGAGACCGGCAACGGGATCAGCGCTGACCAGAAAGGCGACTTGAAGAAGGTCGGAGAAGTAGATGCTCTGGAGGTGAAGGGCCAGTTCCAGTACCCCGGCGAGAACGGAAACATCCAGCTGACCTACACCGCTGACGAAAATGGGTACCAGCCCCAGGGGGCGCACCTCCCCACCGCCCCGCCGGTACCCGAAGCCATCCAGCGCGCTCTCGCCTACATCGCCACCGCCCCCCCTCAGCCTGAAAACAGTCAACAATAACTTCGGGCTTGAATATAATACTCATAGTTATTTCTGATTTCTCATTTTATATTTTTATATCGATCATAAATAAACAAAAAGTCAAAGTTATTATTTATGTTTTATTTTAATAGGGACCTAAAATGCCACAAAACCAAAATATCGGCCATGGTACTATGTTAGGGAAAACGATGGTCCTTACTCCTGAAAAGCTGCTAAAACATAGCGATATTATTACACAAAAAATTTTTTCAGCATACATAATGTTAATCAACAAACTGATTAACTTCCAAGGTTAAGTCTTTGACCTAATATTATTTGTTAAAAAGAACATCTCACAGTTTACGACCGTGGATATACCTGGCAAACAGCTACGATCCACTGGACGCCTACGAACAGTCCCTCGTCGCATGGCGCTTTCAAGAAAAAATCCTCGTGTCATAGGTCCCACTTACTATGAGCATTTGCCTGCCGACTTAAGACACGAACAATGTGACGAAACATTTAGGCGCAAACTGAAAAATCTTTTGTTGAAAAATCCTCTGTATTCCGTAAACGAGTACATGGAAATCAAATTTTAATTATTATTATTATTGCTAACTGATATTTTATTTAATTCTTATTGCTTATTGACATTTCATTTTTATTTAATGACGATCCTTATTGGGAGATATTATTTACTTTTACATCTTATTATTTTTGCGTGTTGAAAATTCTAATGACATCGATCAATACTCTCTATTGATTTTCTTGTTTTGTTTAATTTTAATGTGAACTGACGATCCTTATTGGGAGATACAATACGATATTCCTTCTTGACATGTTTTCTTATTATTACTATTATTTAATTGACGATCATGATGTAAATTCGTATAACTTTGACACTAAGCAAAATTATATTGTAATTTTATCATGAAATAAATAAATCTAAATCTAAAATCTAAGCTTTAAGTTCCATCACAATAAGAGTGATGGAACTTAAAGCTTAACCTTGTGTTAATTTAAATTTCTACCAACTCGAATCGTGCACAAATTCATAGCCGAAAAAATCACAAATATGTTACTAATACGTAGGTATTTTGTATATCTAATACAGGACTGACAGCCGTCGTTAAGCCAAGTTAGATGCCTTCAGGCGGCTTGAGAACTTCTAACAGTCAAGTTGCCCATTCACTCAACAAGCCTTATCCCAATAAGGTTTTACCTATAGTTTCTTTCTCGGATTGGAGGGTGAAATGACATGACCGCCAACTCCCGGGATTAGGTAGCGGAACCCGGGCATCCTGTACTGGGATAATGGTAGGATAGGGTGAATAGAGGAACAGACTTCACCAGTTCTTGCGGACACCATTTTAATTAATCAGCCTAGCCTAGCGTGATCGCGTGTATGTTGGACATCATCATCATTATGGCTATGAATTTTTGTACACGTTATAAGTTTGTCTATCTAGTTGTACCTACATGGAAGAGAGGGATCTCTATAAGGGTTTATATGGATAAATTCGCCTTTTTACTTCGATCTTGTGTGACACGTATATGTTTTAACCTGTTATTGTGTACAATAAATTAAGTACTTACAAACATACATTATCATCATGTCAGCCGAAGTTCGTCCACTACTGGACAAAGGCCTCTCCTAAAATATGATCTTCGTGTTTTCCATACCGGAGGGCAGAGGACTTACTGAGGTTATCGAGCATCGCACTCAAACCCTCTATGGTCTCAGCCAAGACTACTATATCGTCAGCAAACCGAAGGTGCAAACCGATGTACTCGCCGTTTATGTTGATGCTTGGCCTTCTCCAGTGATGAAACGTGGTACACTCATACGAACCCGAAAATAAAAACCAGATACGAGTTTGGGTATATGAAAACGAGCTGAAGCCAACCAAGGTGGTTCGCTCTCGAAGCACGATGAAAAAGATGGTGGCTACTTTTGTGTCGAAGTCTGGTCATATTGCGACTTTGCACTTGAAGATCGCAGGACAGTTAATGCAGATTGGTATACAACAGTTTGCCTGCCTGAAATCGTTGGCATACTTAGAAAAGGAAACTGTAACCGACCCATCATCCTCCATCATGATAACGCCAGCCCGCACACCGTTCGTCAATCAAAGGAGTATTTAAAGCATAATAACATCGAATTAATGGACCATTCGCCATATAGCCTCGACCTTAGTCCTAATAAAAAAAAATATTTATTTCAGACCATATTTACCCACAGTATTGTTAGTTAGAGAAATTTTACATAGTTACTATGTTAGTGGACATTAAGAAAAAGAAAGTTTAATAGCTTTTCAATAGCTTACAAAAGTCCTGCAAAAGTTAGCCATTGAGAGATTCGAGAGAGAGTATGTAGCACGGCTCTCCCAATAGCAACCTCCACCCGAAACTTCATTATCAGGCAGTCGGGTCTTTCGGCCAACGCCTTGAGAACACCGTTGCTGCTATGGCGCACTCGTCTTAGCATGGAGGCGACTCTTTTTCGCCTAATGGCAAATAATAAGTCGCGCTTCCGCGAGCGTGCTGTTGGAGAACATGTGTGCAACGCCTTATTGTAATGAAGTGTGTTGCTGCCCTTATAGTTTGTAATTTATTATCATGTCTATGGCTGTAAAGAATATATAAACGACAGAAGTCATTGAATAAAATTCAGTTCGGCAACAATCCTTGAAGTGTTTACATTTATTTATATTCGTATGCTCCCTCAGTAAAGAAAGATTATCCAGTTCATCCCCATCATCAGGAGAAACTCCTACATCTGGCGACCGTGACATAAGAAGCGGATGAAATAATAAGAAAATGGAAAATCTCAAGAGGGAACGATCCGTCATACGACGACACTTCACAAAACAAGTGAACGCCTTAGAGAAATTGCTCGAATGCGAGGAAGTTCCAGGAACCATGGAAAAGGAATGCGAGATCGAGATAAAAGCCTGTTTCAAGCTGCTGCGCAACGAATATGTCCAGCTAGTGGAGCTGAACAAGGAAATTAAGCAGCAGATACTCGAGATACCTGACTGGGTTGAAAAATACCTAGAGGAAGAGATCGAGGGCTCAGGAAAATACGAAAATAAATTCGCAATTCAACAAACATATCTGGAACAAAGGGAATTTTCCCGAGCGTCAGTAAGGAAAACAAATGAAGGCGAAAACAAAAGAAATGTCAAACTGCCAATTTTAGAACTCAAGAAATTTAATGGAAATATCAAGAACTGGTTGAATTTCTGGGGCTCCTTCAACAAAATAGATACAGACAACACAATCAACAATATTGACAAAATGCAGTATTTATATCAAATGATGGAACCGGACACAGAAGTACAACGTTTCGTCAACAGCTTCCCGTTGACAAACGATAGCTACACTGCCTGTATCCAGGATCTAAAAAACAGGTATGCAAGAGATGACTTATTAATACAAGCATATGTTAGAGAACTCCTTGCCATCGTTTTAGACAATAGCCCTGAAAGGGAATTGACAACATTATACGACAAGCAGTCTGAGATCTTTAGAAATTCTAGGAGTGACAAAAGATAAATTTTCCGCCTTTCTACTGCCAATGGTAGAGTCAGCCCTTCCGTCTGAAACATTAAGAGCATGGGAGCGTTTAAGACCCAATACCAGTGACGACATGTTGAACTGCTTATTAAAATTTCTCAAGAAAGAAATAGAGAGTGAGCAACGAGTGGCAATGGCCAAGTCTAATTTCACCCCGGAATGTTCGAAAGCATATGGACCAACTGCAGCCTGTCTTTCTGTTAATGTCAAGGACTTCAAACATAATGAATCATCAGCAAGATCTGTATGGTGTGACAAAGCTACTCATCAAAGCCTTGAATGCTACAAGATAGCGAAGATGTCTTTAGATGACAGAAGAGAACATCTGAAGAAGAAGAGAGCTTGCGCCTTATGCTTGAAGATTGGACATCATGCGAAAATATGCAAATCATTTGTCAAGTGCTATGTTTGTGGGCAACGACACTCAACTGTCATGTGTACTGGAGTACATTCACCTTCTGAAAGTAAGCTATCATTTAAATCTACGGAACCAGAGAAGAATAAAGCTGAACTTGTACTACAGAACCTCTCTCAGAACAGCTTGAAGACAACAACTCTACTACAAACAGTTGCTGTGAAGATTCGTCGGGGAGAGAAAACGGCAACAGTTCGCGCTTTATTTGACAGCGGCTCACAGCGATCGTATATCAAGAGTGAGATAGCAGAGAAACTTGGACTACCAGTCGCAGGGAATGAAGAGTTGAGCCATTCACTGTTTGGAGGAGTATCTGTATCCTTTAAAAAATATAATGTGTATGATTTTACTATTGAAAGTCTTGATAGCACATTTAAATACAATATGTCAGCTTTAGAGCAGGTGTGCGTATGTAAAAATGTTCCCAAAGTGAACGAATCACATGAGTCTTTAATGAGACTGTTAAATAAACATAACATAAAATTGTCAGATAGTGAGAGCTCTGACATAGGCCTACTGATAGGAGCCGACTATTCAGGGGCATTATTAACCAACTTATTCATCAATTTAGAAAATGGTTTAACTGCCATTAAGACGAAAATAGGTTGGACTTTACAGGGTAAAATAAATATAACTAACAACAATGTAGTGACATCTTTATTTTGCTCACAAAGTATAAGTAACTTTTGGGACTTAGAGTTGCTAGGCATTAATGACACTACACAGGTGCAGTCTAAACAGCAGAAGGAGGAAGAAGTGATGTCAAACTTTGAAGAAAACATCCTGATCAACTCGGAGGGCAGGTACGAGGTGCATCTTCCTTGGAAGACTGGCCACGACGCTCTTCAGAGCAACCGGCAGCTCGCCATGCGCAGGCTAGAGACTACTTCAAAGAAGTTAAAATCTAGCGGTAAGTTCAAAGATTATAATAATGTCTTTAGTGAGTGGGAGCAAGCCGGTATTATAGAAGAGGTGCCTGAAACAGAAAGGGATGAGAATAAAGTACATTACTTAGCACATAGAGCTGTATTTAAAGAGGCTAGTCTTACAACGAAGACTCGCCCAGTATACGACGCATCAACAAGAGATAAACATGGTTTGTCATTAAACTTGTGTTTAGAAAAAGGCATTAATTTCCTAGATAGAATACCCAAATTGTTAATCGGATTCCGTAAAGGATGCATTGGCATTACAGCGGACATAGCAAAGGCATTTTTGCAGATATCAGTGACACCTCAAGACCGTGACTATTTGAGATTTCTCTGGTGGAAAAATGAATCATGTGATGACATTAAGGTGTATAGACACCGCAGAGTGGTTTTTGGTTTAACTGCAAGTCCATTTCTTTTATCTGCAACCATTTCGCACCACCTTAATCAAGTCACAGATTACAAAACAACAGCCAATTTACTAGGCAAGTCATTCTATGTAGATAATTTAGTGACTAGTTTAGATTCTACCGAGCAAACTCAAATATTCATTCATGAAGCTAAGAAAATTATGAATGAAGGAAAGTTCGATCTGAGACAGTGGGTCACAGCACCTTTGCAGATTAATGAAACTAAAATGACAGTGATTTCGGTGTTAGGATTGCTGTGGGACACAGCTACAGATGAATTGTACTGTAATTTAAATTCAATGACACCATATACTGACATAAATAAAATAACAAAAAGAAACTTACTGTCTCTGACACAAAAGATATTTGATCCTGGCAAATGATGATGGCATAATTAGAACAGCTCAAGTAAAAACGTCAGTGGGTTTTAAGACTCGGCCAATTCAGCGTTTGTATAGGTTGGAACTTTCTTCTTCTGAGGTGGAGGGACAGCAGGAAGCGAACACAAACGATCCAATTGGTAAGAAGTTTAAAATTGTTATCAACCCTAGCAGTACTACTCAGAGGTCAGAGACCTCACCGGAAGAGCCTACGGTGACAAGAACGACACGTACAGGTAGAATAATTAAACTTCCAGCTAGATACGATGTTTGACGATAATAAATTCTGAGAGCTCTCCCTGTCTGCCGTAACGTTTCACTGCTTGACTTTTACGCATAATATGTATTATTTGATTACTTTACATCAAATAATATTTATAATGTTACATTAATTACATATTTATTTACGTGACATTAAATATGTAATACGAATATTTTTAGGAAACTTGAATACCTACCTGTATTTTAGTTTTATTCTCATATTGTTATTACTATGTCATATATGATATGAGTTGAAAAGAATGATAGTATACATATGGCATATTATTAAACTATTACTTATTAGCGATAAAGTAATTTATGTGATTAAGGTTTAATGATTTGAATTACCAATAATGTAATATTCGGTTACCATGTTCACAGCATATCTCTCCAAAGGTCTCATTAATCATTATTAAAATTAAATTAATTATTCCAGATTTATGAGGTCACTGTTTACAGTCGTAAAATGTACCTACGAAAATAGTAAAGGTATTACTTTTCCTTTGGCTGTGGAGGATGTTGGAGAACATGTGTGCAACGCCTTATTGTAATGAAGTGTGTTGCTGCCCTTATAGTTTGTAATTTATTATCATGTCTATGGCTGTAAAGAATATATAAACGACAGAAGTCATTGAATAAAATTCAGTTCGGCAACAATCCTTGAAGTGTTTACATTTATTTATATTCGTATGCTCCCTCAGTAAAGAAAGATTATCCAGTTCATCCCCATCATCAGGAGAAACTCCTACACGTGCTAATGCTTTTAATACTTTCCCAAAAATTAAAGAAAAGTTACACAGTCATAGATTCCAGTCACCGGATCAAGTAGCAGATGCCTTCAAAAACGCCATTTCCACCTTGGAATGGAATAATTGTTTCAAAAATTGGCTTGACTTTATGCAAAAATGCGAAAATATGTTAGGAGAATACTTTGAAAAACAGTATAACTATTTTTAACTCGATGCACTTGTCTATTTTCCGTATTCCCCAAATGTTCCACCACCACCATATCAGCCCAAGGACTGCTGGACTGCTGGACATAGGCCTCCCCCAATTGAATGGGGGGTAAATGCCATAATCGCCACGCTTGGCATGCGGGTTGGCGATCGCAGTATCTCCACCGCACTCCAGGGATGCTGCTGCCCATCCCCCGGTGGTCTTGGTCGTAGTTTTAGGACATACCCGGGTCCCCAAATGTTCAGTGCAACCCTATCACAGGCCACACCATGTTTAAATGAGTTACATGCGAACGAAGTCACGGGCAAAGAAGAGGTTAGTTTTATTATAATTTATGCTGTATATCTGTCCGTTGCAGTATTTCTAAAGTATTTTTATATACAAAAAAGCTTACGGCCGGCCTGATGGTTAGCACATAAGCCTATGCATGCGGATATATCGGTGTATGTATCCATAATGCAAACCGTATCAAGACACGCGGCAGCGTGTCCAGCCAAGTTCACCTCAGGAAGTGGCGGACAGCAGCCGTGTGTTATTTTACACGAACCGTTTGGAGCCACTTTTGACCCCCTAATAACTCCAAATCTATTTAATATATAAAAATCTAATTTGGTATATGTATTAAGATCCTTTAGAAAAACTTTAATCCAAAATTTCATAAATATAGGTGAAATAGTAATTATTGAGTTATTAAAGCCCAAAAAACGGCTTTTTTTACCACTGACTGACTGACTGACTAACTAGTAATCAAAAACCTAACCCACTTCCAGGTGACCTAGAAAGCTGAAATTTGGCATCCAGCTTGGTAATTGTATGTGTACACATAAAAAATCTAAAAAATAGTGATATATTTATTATTATTATTTATGCTTGTTACCTCAGAACTCCGTCCTTTATTAACCGATTTGGGAAAAATCTTTTTTTGTTTGGAACGGTATACTTCCGGGGTGGCCGTACTGTCAGTCAGAATCTGATCACAGGATCCTGGAAAAATCCAGCGAACTCTTCAAATATTTAAGGTATATCGATTTGGGTATTTTTAACAGCTTTCATGGTATATAACATACTGCATAGAAAACTGCCAAATTAAGGCCCAAAATGCATTCAGCCGCAATAAATTAGTTTTACTGTAAACAATCTAGTGCCAGACTTGGCACCTTTTTCAGAAAATCTACGGAACTTGGCACCCATTCACATCTCAATTCTTTTATCGGCGAAGACGACAACCACGCATCGCATATTTTTAATATTGAACTTGGCTCGCATTTTCACATTCATCTTATTTAAAGGGATTGAGCTTATAATAAGCTACTTAGTTTCATTTGTGTGAATTAAATGTCCCTGTCCCCTAATATTTACTGTGCTGTCTAGCGTGCTTTTATAGTTCATCCATTGATTTTATGAAAAATGTATGAACTATAAAAGCACGCTAGACAGTGATTTTATATACCAGAGAGCATAGAGTTTTCACCGACACATTATTAATGTCATTGTATATGAGTCAGCGACTATTTAAATGACAGATAAAAGTACAGGAGTAGAAAAATGAATTTACAGTACATATGGTGCTATATTACCGCACGAGTGCGGTAATCAGCAGATTACGTGCATAAATGTCGAAACTTTAAAGAGCCATATGTACTGTAAAACGTTGTACGATACTCGTGTCGATTTAAAACACTCCCTTCGGTCGTGTTTCAATTTATCACCACTCGTTGTGAATTTCCTTTTCTCTACACTTGTATCGTAATGTACGAATATATTACATTAATTGTTATTATTGTATGAATTGTAAAACAGGCCCTTGAGGGCTACATATAGAATGAACATTTCATTTTGTTTTTAACGAGACAAAACCCCTTCTAATCCTAACTTCATATTCAGTGCTAAATAAATATAGCTTCTAGATTTCCTGTAGAAAAGATGATGCCATCAGGTAAAGTGCTAATTTATACACGATACTTTACTTCCTTTCTCTCGGTCTTGACACTGTTTGTGGTGGTCGAGATGAAGCATAAGATAAATTCAATAGCGTTTACAGATGTAGTGAATAATCCTTTCTTATCGGCAAAACTCGGAACAATGATAACACCCGAATGGTGCCGATGTGTCTATGAATTACTGTATTATTAAATTACGTGTAGGTATCAAATAAATCGCATACTTTATTTATCAATGTCAAATGTCAAACTGCCCGTTTGACGTATATTACACTGAGATGTTAAAACCACCACGATTCTATCATATAAAGAATTCGTTAGGTAAACAAAAATATAACTAGTTTTATTTCAATAAAACGCACTGATAAAAACCAAATTCCGGTTGGGATGATCTAATGATTCTATAAGGATTGGAACCCCAAAAGTCTAACTATAAGTCAAAACTACAGTAGGATTTTGCAGACCTTTTTTATAACAATAAATTTTTGTAATTAATTAAAAATACTATGACATAACAAAAAAGACACCTCAACATAAAACAAAACAAACCAGCAGAGAAATTAATATAAATAAATATGATTTTCTGATTGGATGAACGACTTTGATTATGACAGCGGGATTAGAGGAGGAGGAGCGGGGTGGACAGTGTGATGCGAAACAATACTTCCAACTTCCATATCACAGTCAGAATCAGAACTATTTTCTGGTGTATAATCGTCAGAGTTTTCATGAAAGGTGATTACAAAACTAGCCATATAATTTTCCAACTCAGGTTCGTGTTTTCGGTACTCATTTTCGCATTTGATGGCGTGGTCACATACTTTGGCCCAAACATCGGAACCAATCATATTAACCTTTTCCTGTACCAATTGTTTCACAGTAGTCATATTCATACTGATGTTTCTTTTGGATACGTATCCCTTTATTTGAGACCATATGTTTTCAATCGGATTGAAATCAGGATGATATGGTGGCAATCTTAGTACGCTGTGTCCATATTCGTTCATAAGTTTATCTATAGAGTATTCTATAAAGTCATGTTTGTACTTGCAAATAATTTCATATATTTCAAGTTTTGTTAATGACGGATCAGTCGGAACGTTATGTTTGGATAGCCAATTAATCATGTCTTGCTTACGGGTATTTGAATTAGGAGGTTTTTCTACGTACTTATTATGATATGCAGCATTATCTACTACTAGTACCGAATGTGGAGCTAAGTTTGGAATGAGTTGATTACGAAGCCATTTTTCATAGTTTTCATTGTTCATCGCGTTGTGATAGTCACCTGTTTTATCAGTAGACTGATACATTAACAATGCCCCAGGTATAAACCCCTTCCTACTACCAGCGTGCACTATTATAAGACGTTGTCCTTTAGAAATTAACTGTTCCACTCCGTTTTCTGACGAGTCAGCCCAGCTTTTACCTGCCAAATGTGAGGTATGGATGTATGTTTCATCCATATAAACAATCTCTCTCCCTTGCAATCTGTACTTTTTTATCGCGGCTAAAAACTTTACTCTTTTTAAACGAACATCATCTTTCTCGATAAGTAATTTTCTGTTGTTTTCAACTTTTTTATACCGAAATCCCATTTTTCTAAGAATTTTTCTTAGCGTAAAGTCACATCCCTTAAAATTTATGGCTTCGGATAACTTGGACTTCAGGGCTTTAATTGTAGGTACTTGTTTGTATATCAAATGGAAATTATACACTAATCGGCGTTTAACGTTGTAGTCAAAATCGTCAAGACCTAGACAAAATAATTTATTTGGTCTACCCAACTATGCCGACTTCGGACTATTGGAGGTAGATTGATTTATGTATTCTTTTTGCAATATTTTATTTACTGTTGGTTGAGAAATTCCACTGGCCTCCATAACTCGTTTTTGGACTTTACAAAAGTAAGCAGTATAGTTGGTATGTTTGAATTTATAATTTTCAGTTAAGAAATATAAATAAATATTGAAAATAACTTCGCAGGCTTGCCGATCTAAACGTTTCCCTTTTCTTAGTGCTTTCGGCATGTCTGTTATAAATTGTTAATGTGGATCGAATAAAATCAATGTTTATTATTTACAAAAATGACAGACAAGAGTGACATGTAAAAAGTCTATCAAAATATAGGTGACCTGCATTAATACACGAGTCCATGAAGTTTATCACAAAATCTAACATAAATATCAACAAAATATTTCTGTGGTATTAACTACTCTATATAGATACTTCCTCTTGCAATGCGACCGTTCCCTACGTTGTCTCGATGGGTACTGAGTGCGAGTGAAGTAGTAAGACAAAAACGAACATTTCCGAGAAAATACGAAAGGAAAGGATTATTCACTACATCTGTAATAACAATTATTATGACACATGTAACTATATTTGTGATTTTTAAACGTTTAGAAAAGGCTCTACTTAGGCGGCGCGGTGATATATCTGCTTCGCTTTGACGCTCTCTAAGGTCGGCGAGACTTTCTTGGAAGCTGCCTATCGCCCTGATGCGTTCATATGTCACGTCACACATGCCCGTGGGACTTATTTGTGCGAACACAGTGTGTGAAGGTTCGTAGGATTCATGGCAGCGTGACAATAATAAAGCCCTAGAAGAAAAGAAAGAAAAAATATTAAAAAAACTTGTTAAAATAAAAATTAAAATTGTTACAACACATTTCATCATCTTTATCATATCAGCCGAAGGACGTCCACTGCTGGACATATGCCTCCCCCAAAGAGCGCCACAATGGCCGGTCTTGCGCCACATGCATCCAGAGGACTCCCGCGACCTTTACCAGGTGATCAGTTTACCTTGTGGGGGTCTAACCACGCTACGTCTTCCGGTACGGGGTCACCACTCGAGAACCTTTCCGTCCCCAAGGCCATCGGTTTTACATGCAATGTGCCCCACCCACTGCCACTTAGTTTTAGGAGATTCGGAGGGCTTTATCGGTTACTTTGGTTCTGCTGCGGATCGCCTTATTTCTGATGAGAAACCTTGAAAACTGCGTGGGAAGGCAAGTTAAGTCGTTGAATTTGGCTGCTGTCTATGATAGCAGTCATTAAACCAAGTTAGAGGCCTTTGTAGGAGTTGCCCACTAACTTGACAGATTACTTGACAATCTTGATTACAATAAGGTATATTTTTCTCCTTAGGTTGGAAGGTCAGATGGTAGCCGCCTCCCTAAAAAACTAGTGCCTACGGCAATTCTTGGTATTAGGTAGCTGACCCCGGGCATCCTTCAGAATGCATCTATACTGGGATAACTGATGATGAATATTTCCGAATTAGGTTATCTCGAAACACAAACGGTAATTGCTGTAAAGTAAGGCCGACGAGATAATATATAATGTATAGTACATAAATAATAAAAATAACAAGTTAAAAAGCTATGCCAATTAAAATATTAATTAATCAATGTATATTCTCCTAGCAGGGCTGGTAACCCATGGAGTCTCATTACCATCCCTCCTTCTTGACCGAAGGAGAGGCCATTTAAAAAAAAGTAGTAAATATAAATAAACCATGATTAATAACGTATTTTAATTTCATTGTATCTTTTTTAATAAATTGTAACATATTTTATTACTATTGCTATAATCAATAAATGGCTATTCTATTCTATTCTATTCTATAAGGCCGACGAGATGAGGTGAAATAGGTGAGTAATGGAATAAAAGATAAAAGGAGTAAGTTACTCATTTTCAGGTATCAAACAAGGATGTAGATACCTGATCACGTTGGCTTTGCATGACTTACTCGTATAAATATCCCATATTTAGTTAGTTTACCTGCCTTTGGGGGACCGGTTTAAATCGTGGGCTATTGTATGTGTTTGTTTTAAGCAACGTGTTTATGGAAACGGTTGCATAAATTAATACATTTGATATTCATCATATTCACCAATTAAATAACGTTGACAAACAACGGTTATGGGAATTACCTTATAAAATATTGTTGATACCTACTTATAAACATTTTTTTACTGATTGCAACAGGAAGAGCTTCTCAATCCTTCTTCATGATTTTGTTTTATTCATAAGGTCCTTGGATTGTAATCTGAATTATATTACTCTAACACATTCACGGAAACAATACTAAATTGTCCGATATGACACTTACCTTCTTCATACGATGTATGTATATTGTATTGAAAAAATGACAGCTCGCCGAGTTTCGTACGCCGGTTCTTCTCGTGGCAGGGGTTTATTTTTCTGAACCGGTGGTAGTTTATTGACATTCATAGGTGCATATAATATGCCAAAATTAAAGAATAAATAACTCTTACTTTTACTTCTTTACTGCTTTATGAAACTGTGTTTCAATGTTTTACTTCTACTAAAAATAATGGACCACATGGAGATATTTTCTAACTGACAGCAACCACATGAAGATATTTTTTAACTGACAGCGAGGTGTAGTTTCTGGAGTGTATATACAATAGCTATATTTCTTAGGTATATAATGATCGTGTTATTATTGTTGTGAGCAGTGCGATACATTCGCGTCACACATAAACCTTAAATAGGTTTTTGTGCGCGTTTATTAGTTTTGTGTTCAAATGTTCATTTTTTGTGTATTATAAAAAAAAAAACATAATAATTGTTCACTTACCTAGTATCCCCGGAGAGACAATTTTTTTCGTTAGATATTTTTCTAAAGTATCATAATTTTTGGGCATTTTGTAAAACGTGTGTTATGCTTTATATATCCAATATTGACCTAGGGGAGTGTAAAAATATCTACTTGCAAGATTTTGGTCAAGTACAATTGTATGTAGTTGGTTTAGTTGTTAATTTTTACAAACGAATTGCCGAAGGCTCGTATTAAAAGTTGATTTACCTCAGGGCTTAGGTACGCATCTGAGCCAAAATACCACAATATTTATGATTTATGATCAGCAATAATTCCAAATTAACAATTGCAATCTAACTGCATTCTATTTAACAATCACTTAACGATATTTTCATTACCTCTGTAAAGGTAAAAGGTTATTCAAACATTTAAGCTCATGTTAAATATCGTGTAACTTTAGTCATTAGGATTTATCACAATGCAAAGAAGCACCGCCATTCAATACGTAATTTACAGAAGGGGATATCTCTAAGATATCGCTTTTCTCTGTCTCTGTGAGAGACGCGAAAGCTTAGGACATGGCGTGGAATTGAGTTCGAAGGCTAAAAAGTTGTAATTATAAAGCACGTAACTTATTCCTTTACAAGTTTTTTATTAAAATTTAAGTATTTTGTCTCTACCTACATTATTTAAAGCCACGATTCTGTATAATATGATCGTACCTCCTTTAAAATCTAGAATTAAAGGCTTTTTTTGGTGACATCATGTCCTTACGAGGCGGCATGTTGCTCTTTTTATAAATAAAATAAACTTTTATTTATATAATTGTGGACATTACACAAATCGACCTAATCCCAAACCTAGCAAAGCTTGTAATTGTGACGATATACATACACATAGATATACATAGATAAACAGATAAATAAATAAATAAATTTCGGGGGACAATCTTACACAAATCGATCTAGTCTCAAAATAAGCAAAGCTTGCATTATGTATGGGTACTAGGTGACGATATACATACTTATAAATAGATAGGTACTTAAATATATTGAAAATATCCAAGACCCGGAACAATAATCCTGCTAATTACACAAATAATGCTCTGTCCGCGATTCGAACCCATGACCTCCGGCTTCGTAGGCATGGTCTCACTACCAACTAAGCCAAAGTGGTTGTCAAATATTAAGGGAGGGTTGCACCAAAGGGTCTGTAAGCAATCAGGTGTTCGTCAAAATCTGATTATATGGAAAATTTTACATGTTGTCCCGGGGAACAAATATTCGCGCTCATCACACAAATAAATGCCCTGACCGGGATTCGAACCCGGGACCGCCAGCTTCGTAGTATTTCTTCGAATCACGTTAAATGACATTACAAACCCCTGTAGGTTTCATCCTGTTGATGATCTTAAATATATATTACTAGTAAAAACAACAAAAGAATCGCGACGCAGCGTTCCTAAACGCAAGTGACCAATTTATTGGCTAGTTTCGCTAGAAAGCTAAAGAAAGTTAAATGTTATTAAAATTTTACAGGTTGTAATAGTCGATTGAGCTGTCACAAATTAGCCATCACATTAAATGAGATGAAGCTGCAAACACGCAAGCTCACGCATGATTGGCTCCAGACTCGGATGATAATGAATCGTCGATTTAACTCCGGGCCGGCCCGGTGGTGCAATATTGCCTGCGGTGGTAGGCGCATCGCCCAGGCCAGTATATAAACCGATAAAACTGAGTTAGATCATCGTTGTCTAGTGCCTTCACCCACCCAACACAAACATGAAATCTATTGTAAGTGCCAGTGATTGTGCAAATATGTGAATTGATTTTATATTCGCTACTCGATTTTTGTTTCCGAAAGTTTTATCGATTCAGATTTAAATTTTGTAGAACTTTCTAATTTATCCACTGAATGTCAATATTAAGAAATCCTTCGGATACTTTTTCTCTAACATTGAAAGTAGTAGTATACTTACACTCATCTTATTTATGGGTATTTTATCGAAAATGTAATATAATTTCAGGTTCTATTCACCCTTGTAGCGGTAGCTGTGGCCGCTCCACAGCAGCAAGGAGAACCCATCCCGATCTTAAAGCAGGAGAGCAATATCGGTCCAGATGGCTCTTACCAGTGGAGCTACGAGACTGGCAACGGCATCGCAGCCCAGGAGACCGGCGCTCTGAAGAACATTGGCGCTGAAGAGCCCGCTCTTCAAGCTGAAGGCTCGTTCAGCTACCCTAGCGAAGAAGGCGGCAACATCCAGCTGTCATACATCGCTAATGAGAACGGGTTCCAGCCGCAAGGCGCTCACCTCCCAACCCCGCCGCCAATCCCGGAGGCTATCCAACGCGCGCTCGCCTATCTCGCCACCGCCCCTCCCCAGCCAGAACAAAGGCGCTAAATAGAACAATAGTAAGCCTGTGACTAGACAACATAATTGAGAAGCATATAAATAAGGTCTTCCTATCTTTAGGTAAATCATCATGGGTATACAAGACTGCGTGACACACATACAACGCAACGGACATTTCCTGGCAATTCTGCCAGAAAGAAGTAAAAAATCACTAGTGCTCATACGGTCTAACTCACAAAGAGCTCAACACTTTAGTACCTTGTCGCTTTAACGCCATGTTTAAACTGTCATACTACATTCCTAACGGTTGAAAGGGTCAAAGTACCATAGTGCAACTTATGAATTCGACGTTCGATTTACTTAGCCAAAAAAATTGACATGTTCGAACTTTTTTTAAGAGTATGGTATACTTGAAAAGGGTGTTAAGGTCATACCCCTATAACCGCGTAACATAGGTATCGTATGTCCAACATATGATATCTATATTTCTAAGTCATTTCTGAGTGTGTACCGGACCAGTCAGACAGTTCTAGACACTCAATATGTGGGTTTCGTCACTAGGTTATTTATGCCAACGGTGCCATATTCAGCATTTTAAGCTGATTCTAGTACAAGTTCCATTGATTGGATCTATGTTGGCGTTTGATTAGTGAAATTTTGTACAAAGATGTTTTATACTTTTAATACCTATTTAATAAGAAAATATTTCGCAAACTTGGTTTTTTTTTTTTCCTTTTTAGTCAAGGATAAGCAATAATATTCGAAGCAATCAATATCATCGGCATTTTTATACCGCTTGATTAGTAATATTTTTTTTATTTTTATATTTATAGCAATACTTAAGTGTAATCCTCATCACTGCCAGCAGATATCACAGATGCTCTAGAGCGTTTCGAGTAACTTCATATATAATACACTTGATATTTCCGACTAAAGGAGGTCAGTAGGTACATATTATTAATCTACATGTATTGAAACCAGTCCCTAAATGTATAATTGCGGCCTGTGGGTCCTTTTCACAGCGCAATTATTTCTATCAGGTGTTTCATTTCCATATATTAGGACTACGTTTTGCCAGGCGCCATCTCTTGGTAATGTGGTGAGTTATAATGCCAGTGACGATGACGAGCAATTGACTAACCTACCTTGGACCATTGGGTGCCATTGGAGGTTGATTAACTATGGAGACAACATCTAGATTTACTTATTTAACACAAGGTGGCGCTTTTAGCCTTGAGTGTTGTAAGTGGGTGTATATTACTTTATTTTATGGATTTTTATTTTTTCGTTACATACTTTATTTTAGGGCTTGATGTTTTTGGGAAATAACGTACAAGCAGGTCTCCGGATTGCAAATCTAACTCGTTTATCGTTATGTACTTATATGATTAAAATCTTCGGATACATCCTTTAACCATGTAACGAAAATGTATTTGTAAAAACCTGTTTCAATCGCTGTGCAATGTTTTAACGCCAAAAGAAACTAAATTCTATATTTAGTGGAATTCGGTTTAGAGCCTCCAAAATAATGTAGGCGCGCTAAACGTAGCTGTGAGTTATGGTATTGGGTGTGAACATTACTAAAATAGTAATAGTAATAGTCGTAGTCGTCGTAGTCGTTGTCGTTTAGTTTCTGTGTGTTGTTGGCTTAAAAATGTGAGAGCCAACTGAAAAATTTAAAGAAATTGATTTGTTTTTACATGTAGTATACTAGTCAATCTTACTATGAGCCTCATAAGAAGGCTCAAAGTTACACAAAGAGCAGTGGAGAGGGCTATGCTAGGGGTATCTCTGCGCGATCGCATCAGAAATGAGGCCATCCGCAGTAGAACCAAAGTGACCGACGTAGCCTTCTGAATCGCTAAACTTATGTGGCAGTGGGCGGGGCACATTGCTCGTAGCGATGGCCGTTGGAGCGGAAAGGTTCTCGTGTGGCGACCACATACGCGCAGCGTGGGAAGGCGCAGCGTGGGTAGGCCACCCACAAGGTGGACTAATGACCTGGTAAAGGTCGCGGGAGTCCGCTGGATGCGGGTGGCGCAGGACCGATCATTGGCACTCTTTAGCCTATGTCCAGCAGTCTATGACAGACGTCTTTCGGTTGATGTGATGATACTAGTCAGAACCTATAATTGCCTAATGTTTTATCTCACGACGTAATGCAGGAAGATATAATGGGTCAGAATGAATGGAGGTGATCCGAATCGTATTGAAAGTTCCCCAGTTTACGCATATAAAGGCGGATATGTGATGTTGTAAAATAAATCCTATTATTAATATTATGAATGTGAAAGTTTGGACATTTAGATGCTTAATTTCCAATTTTTCATTTTCAATTGGAAATTATAATTCCGTTAAGTGGACGTTTCCACTTGTAAAACATTTACATTTAGATGCTTGTTACTCAATCGTGCCTTTTGTGCACTGAACGAATTAAGATGAAATTTGCATACCACAAATGGTCTACAGCCTGGATACTATACTTAAAATAAACATTCCAGGAACTAACCCTCAAAGAGTAAATTGTTGCTGTTATGTGGTCGTCATATCAGTGGTACAATTTAATGTTGGAGTTAGCCGACAGTCGCGGGCAAAAGTCATTAATAAAGGAGCATGCGTTTTTGGTGTTGCGTATTTAAGTGACCACACAGAATCTGACCCCTCTGACCTGCCTTGCAAGAATAGCCGGATGACATTTACTCTGAAACTAGTTTCTTAGAGGTCAACCAAGAGACTCTGCAATTTACTTATGATAATGTTGCTGCTAATCAGCCAGTTTTCTAGAATGTTACATTTCATATATATAAATTACTTATTTACCTGGGCTTCTATTCTGGGTGTAAGTACTGCCTTTACGCCGAACTATCTTTGTCCAATTTTCATTTGGCAACTAAAGTGTGGACAGGAAAAAATCTGGTAATGCATGAAATCTGGTAATGATTGTCTGGTGATGCTTTAAATGAATGTGTATTTACAAGCAGCACTTTTTTTTAAAATAATTAGCGGATATCCAACTTCATAATAAAAATACAATCATAATATAACGTTAAGTTGTCTGTGACTATGACTTGATATAAATAAAATAAAAATAATATTAGGGGACAATCTTTTTACACAAATCGAACTAGTCCCTTATTAAGCTCAATAAGGCTTGTGTTATATATAATACATAGAAAACATCCAAGTCTCAGGTATAAAATGT
This sequence comes from Notocelia uddmanniana, assembly GCA_905163555.1. Taxonomy (NCBI): domain Eukaryota; kingdom Metazoa; phylum Arthropoda; class Insecta; order Lepidoptera; family Tortricidae; genus Notocelia; species Notocelia uddmanniana. The sequence goes on along the minus strand of LR991058.1, from coordinate 24,651,025 downwards.
TGCTGCTCACCATAGAAACAAATGCCCTTACCAGGATTTGAACCCGGGACCTCTAGCTTCGGAGGCAGTGTCAAACCAACCAGGCCGACAACTAGGTCAACCAGGCTAAACAGGCTGACAAAACAAACAAAACTATGTTGATATAAAACTAGATATAGGTCTGAGGGGTTTACTATTTTGACCCTTTTTATCGTTATCATATCAAGTAACTATATTTTTTTATGCATTTGTCTACCTACAACATTAGTTTCAAAAGGTACTCAGATGAATTTAATAACTGACGAAGGTTTGTACCACGACTGTAATTTGCCGTGTATGTTATTTCTGAAGCCTAAATATATATTACACTGTGTCCAATAAGTTCGAATACAGTTTCAAACTATCATTCAACAAATGCAATAAAAGCTATATTTCTTATATACGAGTACAAAATTTATAATAAATGTTTTGGGATGACTCCACCTTTAACCTTCATCACCAGCTTCAAACGTTTTTCGAATCCGTCACGCGCGGTACGCACTGCCTCCATCGGCATTTCGTCTCAAATTTGTACGTCAACTTTTTTTAAATGCTCGAAATTCTTAATTTTATTGTTAATCAGTTTTGAGAGCATGTACGACCATACAAAAAAGGCCAGTACATTTATATCCGGAGAACTCAGGGGCCATTCATTTTTTGGTAAGAAATCCGTTAAATTGACCTGACACCAAGCTTGAACTGAGTTTGCTGTGTGGGATGGAGCTTCGTCTTTTTGGAAACAATAGTAGCCGTTGCCAAACATCATTCTTAAATTTGGAGTACCATTTTTTTCCAAGACTTCTGTTTTATACTATTGGCATTGATTTTTACCCCTTTGTTGATAAATACCAAAGGAAGTTTACCCCGGTTGCAAAATGCTCCCCAAACTATCACTGATGGGTTGCTTTGGAATCTTGGCACATTCCACTGATAATCTGGAACATACAAATGTTTGCTGCCCACAAACGACCATTATGAGCGTTGTAAAATTGCTCAGTACGAAGAGTTTTTCGTCCGCAAAAACGAATTCATCCTCTGCGTGCCAGGAAAGTATAGTGTTTGATCGATATTTTTTTTTCTTTGTAGCTTTCGAAATGCCCTGTACTTTTCTTTTCTAGTAAGCGTGACACCCGAGGTCTGCTCTCATGATGTTGTGTTGATCCTCTTGAAATCTTTAAGTCTGCAGCATATTTTCGAATCGAACGGTGCTTTTTTCCAGCGGACACGCTCTCTCACGATTTTCACGACCGTATCCATTCTTGCTGAACGCGGGCGACCACATCTCTTGCGGCCTTCTAACGATGAGGTCTCTTTGTATCTTCTAATTATAGAATAAACTAGGTTACGCTTAATTCCAAAAAGTTTAAATGCCGCAAAAAATGCCTTAGGGCTATCGAAACTGCTTCATCATGGATTAAAAGCGAACGACTTTAGCGAAATATCTTTTAAATATTGTTATTTATTCAGGACAATATAAACTTTAAACTATAATGACAAAAAGGTCTGAAAGTAGTCTAAGATTTTTTTAAATCAATGCAAAAAAAAGTGTACTTGAATATATTGGACACGGTGTATATCAATCTATAAATAGGTACAGTTTACTCGTATCTAAAGCTAGCAAAGCAACAAGTATTCTATGGAAGTGTTGATGTGCCCAGAATAAATAATTTGAGACAAAATTGTTTGGTTTTCTCTTGCACAAGGACAATCTAATATACAAGGAAGGTCAATCTATATCTGGAATCTAGATGAACAAGTTTTGGACACTCACATTTGTTTTTTCTGTGAGTGTGGTCTATTATATAAGGCCAACATCTGGATGATCCTGTGCCTGTTTATTTGGATATCCATTTAAAGACAGATCTCAACAACATGAAGGTTTTTGTGAGTATAATTTTTATATTTATTTGATATTTATCTCAATATAGTCATTAAGTTTTTGTGCTCACTAAGGGGATCGTCAAACTTCATTCACTGTGGCCCCGCGGCACAGCCAAGACACAGGCCTCTCAGAGAGTATTGGGATCTTTGGTGTCGATATTTCCAGCGATGTCCAGTTTCGGAGCCACTTAGAAAGCAAAGCCAATCTGGCATTCAAAAAGCTAGGTGTGCTCAATAGAGCGAAGGGATACTAGACCCCTGGACAGATACTTCTATATTATATAAGAGACAAGTCCGTCCCCACATGGAGTATTGCTGTCACCTCTGGGCGGGAGCACCTGGATACCAGATTGGGCCTTTTGACTAGCTTAAGAGACGTGCTGTGCGAATCGTGGACGATCTCAAACTCACGAGCGATAATGAACCGTTAAGTTTAAGCAGAAACATCTATCGCTTGTATACGTATAATGGATTCTGCTCCGAGAAACTGTTCAACATGATGCCCTCGGCCGTTTTCTACCATCGCACCGCTCGCTGTTGGCAGGGCATTCATCCTCACACCTTATAGAACCAAATGGGGCTCTTCAAGAAAGGCGTGTATAAATTTTTAAACGGTCGGCAATAGCCTGCGGTGACCGCTTACCATCAGGCGGACCGTATACTTGTTTGCCACCGACGTGGTATAAAAAAATGGAAAATGGGAAAATTTTACGTGACAGTAAATGCCTTGTTTTGGAAATCTCACGCTTCGAAATTAAATGCCATACGATGAATCAATCATGATCATGACACGCACGTATGCTGCCTCCGCTTTACCGCGTTATCGAATATGTACCGCACCGTTTTTTGGTGCGACGTTTCTGCTCGCTTTACCGCAAAACCGCCTGCGACCCGCAACGAGCCTGCGCCGCGTCTGTGCGTTTCAAGCGTTGACTTCCTGACTTGGCAGGGCAGGATCGATATGTCATATCATAGGTATTTTTTGTTTGACGTAATTTTTTTTATTAAAAATGTGTTTGCTCTTGGCCAGCATCTAGCCAGGAGGCAAAGATGAGGTCGACGATGAAGCGAACTCACCCAGAAGATGCCTATTCACTCGTGCCTTAAAAAGGTCCAGGTTATATGAACTCGGATATACAGACGCCGTCAGAGAATGCCAAACCTTAGAAGTGCGCATTATGAAGGATGATGTAAAGCACTTGGTTCGAATTAGAGGAATTTTGACCACGTAAGGATGGTAGCCAGCCTTACGTCTGGATGTCCGATGGAAGAAGGGGAAAGGCGGTATGAGCTCATGGAGCTCCTGAGCACACTCACCGAAATACAATCTGTAGAAGACGCACAGAGATGCTACTTTGCGTCTATGTGCTAGGCTCTGCAGCTCATTTTCCACTACCGTACTGCCACCAATGAGCCTCCTGGCTAATCTTATTGGTGAGACAATTCCTCACTTGACGAATTACTGTCAGTATTACGTTTGCGCACTAGTGGGGCAGTACTGCATTGACATCGGTTGACACTGACAGCTGACAGTTTTCTCATATCGTACCGCCTCCGCATTGACACATCATGAAGGCGCCTTAGGTATGGTTTTACAACGGGTCGGCAATATGCATGCGTGATCAGGTGGCCCGTAGTACCTAAGTATGCGTCTCTGGCATAAATAATTATACTTGTTTTGACATTGAAAATGTCTTTTCGTTCGCTCCAGTATAGGGTCCCATTTCACGAAATAGTGCGATCCCCTTATATTTCAGAGAGTTGTGAAGGTATGATATTCAAACAAGGCTCAAAAGACGCGTATTTAAGAGATGTGTAAGATGCAAAGAGAATTATTTGAGAAAGTTCAGAACGAAAAAGTTTTGGCCGAAATAGTGAAAAAAAAATTCAATTCCCTCCGATTTTTTCATTTTGGCACTCGGTATTTTGGAAACGAAGAATGATATAAAAATTTTGATCAGAACTCCTCTGGACAATTTAGTCGGCTACAATTTGAGCCTAAAACAAAGACGATCGGGTCAAGGGTTTGCGCTGTAGCCTAACCTTTTTGAAAGAAGTCAAAAAGTCAGAACGACTATTAGTAGGTAATATATTTTTTTTTAAATCAACACAATTGTACAATTGTAGTTAGTTTTAGTTTTATATTTCAAATTGTTTAAATTAAACATGTATTGTTTCTATAATAAATTATTATTAATTATAGTTCGAGACAACAATAGCACATTATTGCAGTGCCCGGGAAATAACAATTCGTGGATAAGTCAATGATGTTTTGAAAGACCAATATCTTCCAAAACCTTGGCAAATAAAGTAGTTGATTGAGATTGCATAAAACAAGCCATTTTATCCGAGACAATTTAGCGACCCGAGCCGCAGGCAAGGGTCGATATAAAGTAGAGGATAAAATGAGTTTTATACATGAGTTATACATCTGCTATTCACTTCGATTGCGAGAAAATTAAAAAAATATTCAAGGTTATGATATCATATAATTTATCCTTCTCCTGGGGCCTAGGGTGTCATGTTGAATTCGACTTTGAAAATTCTTGTTATAGTTATAGTCGGAGTTTGGAGGTCGAGTTAATTTGAAGTCGCCGTTATCTTGCGTGAATATTAGTAAAGTGGCAAATGCCTTTTTATGTGGTTACCGTAACTTGGCTGCGCTTTAAAAAATTGCCAATTTAATAGGAATTTTGTATGTGAGCTATGTTTATATATTATATAACAACCTAATTGGCATAACGTTAGTAAATGTAATGCATTTTTTTATTTTGTTGAGTTCATTTTCAATGTACCTTGAAGTGCACGAGATCTGTGATTTTTTATTAATGTCGTTAATTGTCTATAGCTTTGTAACTATATATTTTACTATTACTAATAATCTTTTCATAACAATAAATAAGATTGGGGGACAATCTTACACAATCTTACACCTTGTCCCAAACTAAGCAAAACTTGTACTATAGGTACTAGACGACGATATACATACTTATATAGATGAATACATACTTAAATACATGGGAGAACATCCAAGACTCAGGAACAATATTCGCGATAAAAACCGCAAATTATGCCCTGACCAGGATTCGAACCCGGGACCTCCGGCTTCGTAAGCAGGGTCACTACCTACTTAGTCACAAAGTCGTTTCATAGTTTAATATATCTCCCATCAGAAAAAAATATTATAAGGTACACGTATACTAGTAACTAATTATAATTATTTATTTTAGTTATTAGCTGTGTTCGTCGGTCTGGTGGGGGTTATGGAATCAGCTACGGGAGTTGAGCGTGCAAGTCGCGCTTCAGCGACCAGCGACAGAGAAGCCTCCGTGCTGCGGTCAGAAGCCGTGGTCAGCTCCGATGGATTCAACTACGCGTAAGTTGAGCGCCATTAATATCTGCTGTTCATTGCCGACTGTACTTTTTTGGCACTGTTAAGGATAATTTCATCGGATCGGAACGGATTTTACAATCTTTATAATTCGTTCCGATCCAATGCGATGCGAGCCATTTGGAGGGAATTGATCATGATCATCATTGTCAGCCGATAGACGTCCACTGCTGGACATAGGCCTCCCCCAGAGACCGCCACAACGACCGGTCATGGGCCGCCCGCATCCAGCGGGCTCCTGTGACCTTAACCAGGTCATCAGCCCACCTTGTGGGGGGCCTTTCAACGCTGCGTCGTCCGGTACGTGGTCGGCACTCGAGAACTCGCTGGCCCCACCGGCTATCGTTTCGCCGGGCAATGTGGCCCGCCCACTGCAACTTGAGTTTAGCAATTCATCGGGCTATGTCGGTTACCTTGGTTCTTTTGCGGATTTCGTAATTTCTGATTCGATCTCGCTTTGGAGGAAATTATCCTTTATTAAACGTTTCCAACGAATCCTTCAGTTTAATGTGAATAAATTGGGAGTACCTATGTCCTATGTCCCCTCAACAAAAATCTGGCAACCGTACTTGTCTTCTCGAAGATCTCACGGTTCGTATGTAAATGCCATACGATTAAATAAAATGTCCCCTCAGTAGAGCAGTTCATTGCCGCTTGATATTGCATTATAACCGAACTACGTGTACCAGATGTCAGCTCATTTAGACAAGTAAAACCACATAAATGTAACAACCAAAAATAATTGGAGCTCAGAACGAGCGTTCGCGACGTAATACTTACTACACACAACCAATTCAACAAGTTTCCCGATAACCTTTTTGATGGGTACTAACAGCGAATGAGTACTAAGAATGTAGGCGTATATATTATATAAACAGTTTTTTTTTATCGTAGGGATATTTTTATCGTGTTGTCTTTCAAAACAAGGATGCGAGAGAGGCGAAGGAAATTGGCGTTGAAAGACATCCCTTCATCATTAAGACAACTGATCAATGACTATTCAATAAAGACAACCACAATACCTATAGTTGATAGAACGGGACATATCCTCACATGTCTGTAGTTCAAAATAAGAATGAAATTGATTATTTTGAAATACAGATAATTATAATAGTACACGACTAGGGTGATAAAACAAAGAAAGGCTGAGATCGCAGATTTTGCGGCCCGAGCTGTAGGCGAGGCACGTATATATATGCGATCGAGGGCTTTATTTATTACCTCCCGTGTTGTGTACATCATTTTATTACTACACTTGGCCAGAAAGCGGCTTTTTCCGTACGCGCAGCGTGCAGTAAAAGCAACTTTTTGGCCTGGTGTGGCTTAAAAAGGATACATCTAATTTTGAAATCGTAGAAAGGAATATTTCCAACTTTGAAATTGGATTATCCCCTTCTGTCAAATGTGTCGGGTGGAACACTGGCGCTAATCATGTATGTCGATCAAGTGAAGAGCGATCTGATTTGTTTCAGATATGAGACAAACAACGGAATTGCCGCACAATCTTCTGGCACCTTGAATGGCGACGCCCTCGTAAGTAAATTAGTAAATTAACTATGCAGTAGGTAGAGCAACCTGGAGCATATTACATTTCTGCTGTAGCAAATGTGGTACTACTTATAGATACAACATGAGGCGAACAAAACGCTCTCGCTCTCACGCATTATTAAAACGCAAACGGAGAGTGAGTGCGCGTCGATCTGACAGTTGATAGAAGATGGCGTGAACTGCGTGCTTAGAACGACGTACTCGACTGTAACAATTGTATTTGATATGATGCCCATGGCCGCTTTCTATCATCGCACTGCTCGCCGTCGGCAGGGCATTCATCCTCACACCTTAGAACCTAAATAGTCGCGTACGGTACGGTTTCAGAGGAGCTAATGCTTCGGAACAAGCGAGAAATATATTAAAAAGTGTTTCTATACTCAATACTCAATTATTTATTTGCAGTCAAACATTGTTAAAAGTAAAATAAATTAAATTACAAATACATTCTATAACTAAACAATGTAGAATAGTTGAAAAACTCCTGACATTATCATTTCATAGTTCAATATCTCGTAAACAGTTGAACTGATTTAAACAATCACTAGAAAACCTGATTTCAAATTAAAAAAAAAGGGCTTATATCGGTTCATCCATGCATTAGAGAGACGGATAGATACACATGTTAAATAAACTACACTCACCACCACCACCACTCACTCACTTATATAACACCCCTTTTTTGCGTTGCGTCGGGAGTTAAAAATAGACCTCACTAGTTTTATGAGTTGATCAAAAATTTGTACAAGCTTATACACATATATCAAATCAATTTCTAACTTCTTTTTTAATTAAGTGATAAAGAAACAGCATAAAATAATATAAAATAAAATGGATATATATACGTGCCAAAACATTTTCCAGCAACGGAATAAATAAAGCTAAATGGGTCAAACGAAACTGGTTATAAATAAAATTTAAACGAAGTTATTATGCAAAGCAATCAAGAAAGATATAATTGTTCGTTATAACTGTGTAAGTAGACGACGTAAAGTGAAAAATTGTACCGTTTATGACTGAGAGCATATTATTACACTGATATGAAGCTAGCCCATTGTCCAGAACTCGATTTCAGTTGGACTGGCATCAACAGTGTGACAAGTGACAGATGTGACCGGTTCCTTCCCTACCACCATATCAGCTGAAGAATGTCCACTGCTGGACATAGGCCTGCCCCAATTTCACGGGGGGTATATGCCATAATCGCCACGCTTCGCATGTTGGTTGGCGATCGCAGTATCTCCAGTACACTCCAGCACGGCTAGCACAAGACGGCGCGCGAGCTGTATCGCGCGCAGGATAAAATATCCGTCTCTATCTAATGGGTACACACGGAAAGAGACGGATAGTCTATCTTGCGCGCGATATAGCGCCGTCTTCTGCTAGCTGTATCGCCCGAAGAATTTATTATATATTTTTTCACCTCATTGGCTCGAAAATGGCCGTTTTGCTCCTTGAAACCAGTGAGCAAAATACAATTTTACCGCGAGCGTATAAAAAACTTTTCTCGCTTAAAATCAGTGAGCAAAATGCAATTTTGCTGCAAACGTGAAAAAAGCTAACGCTTTAAATTTTCATATCGTAGGTTAGTCGCAGGTAATCTCTTCATACTGCGGGATGTAATACAAACGTGGAACATTTAAACTTCATCCTCTCTGTCAGTATTCCTTTGCGTTATACTCGCGCCGCTGAGGTGAAAAGTTATATGTATCACACGAGAGCAAAGATATTTGCTTCTCGTGTCTTTGAGTCCCTCGCTACGCTCAAGATTCTATATTATAGAATCTTTCGCTTCCTCGGGACTCAACATTAACACTCGCAGCAAAAATCTACTTTGCTCTCTTGTTGAACAAATAACTATTCCTGCAGGTCGTGCGAGGAGAATATCAATATACTTCCAACGATGGCGTCCCCGTAAAAATCAGCTACGTGGCCGATGAAGAAGGATACAAGCCTGTGGTGAGTACAATGACATTTAGGGTGGGTCGCAACAACTTACAGACCGATACCGATCAACGATAAATATGGCGCCAGCAGCCAACACAGTTTACGAGTACACGCGGTTTGGTGCAACTGGTGCTAGGTTTTATCAAGATCCGTTAGATCAGCCCTCTGTCCAGAACTTGACAAATGACATTTGACAGTTTTTATATAAAACCGGGTGACAGGTGAAGACGAGTCAGTTTATAAATAACAATTTACGGCAAAAAAATTACCGAGTTACCAACATTGTATCTGACTTAGGTCTAACGGATCTTTATAATACCCGGTTTTAGGTTACAAATGACAGCCCTTAAATGTTCTGTTTACTACGACGATCTTAAGTAGTGCACCGAGTAAATTGAAGGTGCGATGCAAAGGGCGGAGTTAATGCTTTGTTGGAAACCTTTATAGGGTTCCGTAGTCAACTAGGAACCCTTATAGTTTCGCCATGACCGTCTGTCTATTTGTCTGTCTGTCCGTATGTCGGGACCCTGCTCTGTGATTATTAGTGCTAAAAAGCTGCAATTTAATACTAAAAGAGTCGTAAAATATTTAAAAAAAGGAATAGAGGTCTTGATCAAAAATTTTTTGTCAAAGTGAATATTTTCGAAAATATTCACACCAAAAGAAGAAAAAAATGGTGTCCCCCCCTACCCCTCTAACTTTTGAACTCTGGATCCAAAAATATGAGAAAATCATGAATGTAAAGCTTAATAAAGACTTTCAATGAAAACTATAGCGGACATTATCAGTTAAGCCGGTTTTGAGTTATTGTAAAAAGTATTCCCTTCTTAGTAAATAAAAGACGTATGGAACACTGCGAAAGTATTCTCTTTTGCTTGTTATTGATTTTTTTAAAGTAAGTTCATTGGGCAGCTACGGAACCCTACACTAAGTATGGCCCGACATGCTTTTGGCCGATTTTTATTGAACATGTTTTTGCTTTCAGGGCGATCTTCTCCCTGTACCGCCGCCGACCCCAGAAGCTATTCTCAGGGGCCTTAAATACATCGCAGACCACCCTCCTCCGGTGGAACCTTACAAGAAACAGTAAGAACGAGGATCAATGTAACGAGACAACGGACCATTGCAAGCCACGGGCCAACGAGTACAAAATAGGGTAACATGTGGTTACACGATGTTATGAATATAAGCGCAAAATGTACTAGATAAATAAAATTACAGTGCCATATTTATTTGTTTTCATTTAAACCCATTCCATTTAAGAATACATATCACACATAGCTGAAACTTAATATGCTGTTTACTAATGGCCAATTCTGAAACATATCGTAATTTTCCTAAACTGTGAAACCATTCAGATTACTCGTATAGCTATATCATTATTTTGTCATCATATAAGAAACGTATCTACGAACTTTTCCATACGACGATCTCAACCGCTATTTAATTTTCTCCAATCAATCAATCAATAATCTTTTATTAAACGCGATAGGTATTATAAACGTGAAAATTGGTGCCGATGTTCGGATGTAAGCTTAATTTTAACATTCAATAATTTATTGAAATGTCACAAAAGTAGGTACAGATGTCCACTTAAAGCTACAAGATCATTTTGAACCTTGTTGGGCACTGCAATGTCTGCAATGTTCGGGAGAGAAGGACTTACTGAGCCAATCTCTATGGACCTTAAAAACTACTTTCCAGTATTGTAGCTTACAGGGTTAAAAGGGGGAGGAATTTTTTATTGGGAAGCAAAATTATTTTTCAGGAAGAAAACTTGAAACTTACCTAATAGACTAAGAAATAAAATGGAATAAAACTGTTTTCGGCATTATTGAATTTTTCTTCTTTGAAGGAGTGAAAAGGGAGTTGAAAGTTTGTTTGGGGAGCATTTTTAAACGAGAGACTTAAAACTTCGTTAATAGAGCTAGCATTAAAGTAGAAGAAATCTAATTTTAGCGTTTTTGAAAATTTGCTCTCAGGGGTGAATAAGGGTGTACCTATAAGCTATTTAAAGAAGTAATTTTTTTTTAAAAGGAGAAACTTGAAACTTCGGACTTAGCATTAGTTTATAAGAAAACAAATTTCAACGGTTTGAAATTTCTCCTTCTCGACGGATGAATAGGGCGTTGCTAGTTGGATCTAGAGCAAATCTTGAAACTTCGTGTATAGACCTGGCATTAAATAATAAGAAAAATAATTTCAGTGTTTTTGAAATTTCGCCCTATTAAAGGGTGAAAACGGGGTTGAAAATTCTTATTAACAGCAAGTATGTTTTTTAAACGAGACTCTTGAAAGTTCGTTTAAAACATATATAGTAGACTATTTTTTTAAGAAGGAAAACATTTATTCAGGTATATACATTCAATGACAAAAAACCGATTAAACTGATAAGGTTAATCGATAAATATTTAGTTAGATATGTTTAAATCAGTTGCTTCACTGCCTTCTTCTAAATATTGTAATTAAAATGTTTTGCAATTGTATGTGAAAATCTTAATGGCCGTCTTTAAGTTAAAATTTGCATAACTTATAAACTGCAAGCCTATATCATATTCACAATTCTTGCAAAAAAAAAGATTAGTAATTCATTTGGCGACCACTTTGCCTTAGTTGTTGGTGACCCTGCCTTCGAAGCCGTAGGTGCCGGGTTCGAATCCCGGCCATTTATTTGTGTACCTAGCTTTTGCCCGCGACTTCGTCCGCGTTCAATTAATTATATCGTCAGCTAATGGTGTAAACCTGATAACGTTATCTTATGGAAGTTTATAGGAGTAACAAAAAAATGATTGAAATTAAAATATTAAACCCCTAAAAACAGGAAATATATAATTAGGTATGTAGATTATTTTTTCCCCTAATCCAATCCAAAATAAGAGACAGGGAAAGCGTTTTAATTATCTATTTTTTATGATGACTTTTGTAATCTCACTGTATTTTGCAATTAAATAACGTTTGAAAGTATGGATTTAGTGGTTTGTCGAGAAAAAGAAAGTAAATAGATCTTCATGTAATATATAGTACCTAAATTCCTAAGATATATATATATATATATATATATATATATATATATATATATATGTATATAACACTCCTCTCTTTTTGCATCAGGGGTTAAAAACTACCATAAAATTTTGATAAGAGGTTATTCTAAACCCAAAACAGTGATTGTATTGGAATTACAGCTCAAAATTTACGATATACTCGTATTAATAAAAAACAATAAAAGTACATACCTTTGCGATGTCATACTTCTTCGTTTACACAAAAAACTCGAATCAAAGTTGTTATCTTTTGCCACACATCTAGGCGATCAAAATTCTTATGAAAATGGCGGGTATATTTTATTATTAGCGGATAACTTTTAAATTCGTGGGGTTGCCTCATCATGTGATTTAAGCAATTTGTTAAAATAACTGGCAGTAGCTTTTATTTTCAGGCGATGCACCTTTTTTGCTACATAATGGTGATTTAACGAAAAAATATTAAGAAATGGATTTAGCGTGTACACACTTAGCAAATGCTATTATACAGAAATAATTGCTATTCAATTGTTGTAGGCGCTCATTCAAACTCTTGCCCCCCTTTTCACCCCCTAAGGAACGATTTCCGGAATAAAAACTATCCTATGTCCTTTCCCGGGACTCAAACTATCTCTATACCAAATTTGATCTAAATCGATTAAGCGGTTGAAGCGTAAAGAGGTAACAGACAGACAGACAGACGGGTGACTTTCGCATTTATAATATTAGTATGGAAGTATGGATATGGATTAACACAGATATTTGTTCCGGAGCCTTGGATATTTTATATGTAGGTATATGAGTATGTATTTATCTATATAAGTATGTATATCCTCGACTATTACCCATAGTATCAGCTTTGCTTAGTTTGGGACTAGATTGATTAGTGTAAATTTGTACCCAATATTTGTCTTAGTTTTTTTATTTATGTTAATCTGTATGTTTGTTTGTACAATATCAATCGTTATTAAAATTTCGATCATACGTGAGTAAAGAGCATGACATATTGAATGTAATCATCAGTGGTCGTAACTTTTGTTTCATTTTCAGTGCAGCGTAGTGGTGTTAACGGAATTGGTATAAATGATTTAAATTCTTATGATTAATTAGCGTTAATAACGTTAATATTAACCTTAATTAACCGTTTAAATGGTATTTGTCCATACCACCTCCGTTTACACCACTACGCTGCACCGAAAATGTTTTTTCATCACACTTGCTCGTAAAGGGTATTATTGTGCGCAGGCGTGTAGAGCAGTTATAGCCGATTTGCCTCCCTCGGGAGTTATGGTTTTCCTTACTCCCTAGGGAGTTATAAGTTTATCTCTGATCTGATTGGTTTACAGAAATCTAGTTGGCCGTACTCCACGAGAATACTGCTCTGTGATTGGTAGAAATATTGAATCTGACAAATCTAGTAGGCCGCGCGCTGCAAGCTTTGGTTGCATTATTGAAGCCGCGCGCTCCTCTCGGCGACCATGCACTGATACTGGAGGTGAAGTTGTAGATTTCTTTAATTTTAATTAGTGCAGGAGTTAATTATTTCCACGCAAATGTGATGAAAACATTGTGATTACCTCCGACGTAAGAAAATAGCAAACTTGAGTCATCTAAAGCCCTCCGCCTTCGGCGTCGGCCTTCTGATAGACTCTCGTTCGCAATTTTCTACTTACGCCCCTCGTTAAACAATGTACTTAAATTGTATTTGTCCATACCAACTCCGTTAACCACCGCTACACCGCTACGCTGCACCAAAAAGGCTACAAAAGTTACGATCACTGGTAATCATCCATTAAGGAGGCGAAAGATTAATGTGTGTGCGAGAGCAATAATAAAGCCTGCGCCTTAAATATTTATATATATATATATATATATATGACGGGCAATAATTGTTAAAAAAATTGCCCGTGTAAGAGCACCTTTTTTTACTGAATCCAATCGCTGGTCAGTCTATTATTATATATATATATATATATATATATATAATAATAGACTGACCAGCGATTGGATTCAGTAAAAAAAGGTGCCCGTCAACGGTACACGCGTCCTTCTCTGGCCTGTAAGTAAAAGTGAGACAACCGTACTGTTGACGGGCAATAATTGTTAAAAAAATTGCCCGTGTAAGAGCACCTTTTTTTACTGAATCCAATCGCTGGTCAGTCTATTATTATATATATATATATATATTATATATATATATATAATAATAGACTGACCAGCGATTGGATTATATAATAATAGACTATTATTATATATATATATATATATATATTATATATATATATATATAATAATAGACTGACCAGCGATTGGATTCAGTAAAAAAAGGTGCTCTTACACGGGCAATTTTTTTAACAATTATTGCCCGTCAACAGTACGGTTGTCTCACTTTTACTTACAGGCCAGAGAAGGACGCGTGTACCGTTGACGGGCAATAATTGCTCAAAATATTGCCCGTGTAATACAAATACAAATACAAATGGTTTATTGTTCAAAAATCGATAAGTACATTACAAGAGATAAGAGCACCTTAATAGCCTATTCACTCTTATCTTGAAGAGACCGAGATTGTATGTATCAGGAAATACAGACGGCGGTAGTAAATTCCAGTCCTTAGCTGTTCGCATTAAGAATGAAGAATCAAATCGCTTCGTGCGAATAAATGGTAGGCTGACAATGTAAGGATGCAACCGCTCACCGCGTCTGGACGTCCGGTGATGGAATGGGGAGGCCGGAACCAAGTCAAGTTTATAGTCAAGTATATTGCAAATATTTAAGGCGATAACGCGAGTCCTACGCGGACGAAGTCACGGGCAAAAGCTAGTCTTAAGGTCCGGCCACACCGCTGCATAAAACGTACTGATGCACCGTAAACGCAGTGACGTGCCTCATGCGTGACATTTTTAAGTCATAAGTTTCTCCCTCTCGTTCACTGCGAGTCCGTACCGTCACCTTATTCTGAGCACCAGTGTGGCCGGACCTTTATAATATTTGCTTTTGAAATAAGTGTTTGTTTACTGAAGATTTGAATTTAGAGTCGGTAAGTTCAGTACCTAATGTGCTTAGGAATTTTATTGTAGAATTTAATACAATTTCCCAAGAACGACTTTATCGCACTTATCAGTCTGTAAAAAGGTATTTTTTTATACCACGTCGGTGGCAAACGGCCCGCCTGATGGTAAGCCGTCACCACAGCCTATGGACGCTTGCAACTCCTAGGGGTGTCACATGCGCGTTGCCGACCCTTTAAGAATTTATACACTCCTTTCTTGAAGAACCCCATACTGTAGACTGTAGTCCATCGGGAAAACCTCGACCTCGTCGGTATTTTGAGTTTTTCAGTGTTTCTGGTAGTTATTGATTATCACTTTTTAACCGACTTCAAGATTTCAATAGAGGAGGTTATCAATTCGGTTGTATGTTTTTTTTGTTTTTATTTTTTTAATGTTTGTTACTCCATAACTCCGTCATTTCTTAACCGATTTGGAAAATTCTTTTTTTGATTGTCAGTATATATATTCATGTTGGTCCCGTTTTTGTCAAAACGCAGTTCTGATGATGGGATCCATGAGAAATTAAAGGAACTCCTCAAATCTTAAAGGCAAACATATAGTGATTTTTGTGTTTTTATCAACTAATCGAGCATTTTCATCAAAAAATGTGACATTTGATGAAGTGGACCTGTGTTTGTGAGGCAAGTTCTATTTTCACGATTAATTTTTGTCATGCTCAAGTTCTGATGATGGGATCCATCAGGAATCGAGGGAACCCCTCGAATGTGAAAGGCAGACAAATAGTGATTTTAGTATTTTCATGAACTAATCAAGCATTTTCATTCATAAAAGTGACATTTGATGAAGTGAACGGAACTCTTCAACGACGCGTCGTTCAAGTTTGGCGATTTGTTCTCTTCATTTTGTTTGTCAAGCAAGCAAGGTTTTTCCATGATTCCATGAGGAATTGAGGGTACTTAGTCTTCTACCATTATAAACATACTTATAGCCATTTTTATTTTATTCTAAGGAATCTAAGAGTGCACCATCTAAGTATAATAATCTTTCACCGGCCTCCCCCATTGAAGTCGGTTTTTTTTTTCTTAAAAATTATATCAGTCTTCGTTGAGAATTTTCATATATTCTGTCTAACATACGTAATTTTTTTGAATACGTCCAGTGACGGCAGTGTTCAAATAGGTATCAATTTCCTTGAAGGATTCTCTTATAGACTCACGCGACCCAAAGTTAGAAGTTATTAGTTTTGCTCGGATAGCTCGCTTTTGCATAATAAAAACAGTTTATCTACAATATCTGCAGCTATCCCCGCAATTAATAAGACCATAAGTAATTATACTATTAAAATAAACGAAGTAAACTAACCGTGCTGTGCCGTTGCCACATTGGTAAGCTGCCTTGTTCTCCTAACTTGCAAATGCAGCAGAGCTCAACCTACTAATTCCTATCGCGGTTATGTGGGAAGCCCACTGCAATTTGGAATCCAATGTAATACCTAAGAATACAGTTGTCATGTCATTGATATCATATTCGGTTCACGGTCCACCCATAAAATAAAATAAAAACGGTCAAGTGCGTGTCAAACCACGCGTAATAATGGGCCCCGTAGTTGCCCAATTGTTACATTATGCCACAACAACAGCATTGAATTATAAAACTCCTCTTTATTTCGTATTAGCAAATAAATTATTATGAATCATTTCGCTTAGTCGTCGACCAGGCGTTTTTATGTAAATGATGAGTGATCAAAACTCAGAGTACCCAGAGTAGACGTCAAATAATAATACCGCTAAGAGCGAGAAGATCATATACAAAATTGAATAAGAGCGACAGAGAGGGATATATCTATTGTTGTCCGTGTCATAGTTCCGCTTTTCTTTATTTGCCTCAATGTCATCTAAACGTCAAGTCAAATAGTTTGAGGCAAATAAACGATTACCCGGCCAAATTAACGAGGTTGTTTATTGTAAGCCGCCAGACGTTTAAGACTAGTTCTCAATTTAGCTGCATAAGAGCTTTAAAACTCGTATAGGATCTCTATACAAATCCTTACTCTGAGGATCAAAATTATTTGGTGAAAAACCCGCCAAATGCGTGTCGGAATACGCACAAATGAAGGGTTCCATACCATACCTACTACTAGTACCCCACATTTATATCCACAACCATGTACTTTGATTTAAAAATTTAGCGATAACTCGAAAACTATTGGACCTATAAAAACTTCTTATAGGTTTTCCTACAATTTATCTAGGGCTCAGAGGGCTGTAATCTATCTATGCAAGAGGGGCTTTTCTTAGTCTTCACTTATGGCAGAGAAAGACAGAGAGAGACGACAACGTCCGCGTTATCCTATTTGAGCTTCTGCTTGTAAAGCAAGCGGCCATAGGCTTGGACACCGGTAAGGTCTATATTTATGTGATCACGATTAAAAGTGAGCAGTGGCAGTGGGCGGGGCACATTGCACATAGAGCCGATGGCCGTTGGCGCGGAAGGGTTCTCGTGTTACAACCACGTACCGGAAGGCGCAGCATTTTGTGAACCAAACACAAGGTGGACTGATGACCTGGTAAAGGTCGCGAGAGTCCGCTGGATGTGGGTGGCGCAACACCGGTCATTGCGGCAATCTTTGATGATGATGAGCATTAATACCGTTCCCGACAGTAATATTCAATCAATCAAGATGTGCCAAATCTCTTCCTATTTTTAAAAACCAGCTGAAACAATATTAGTTGTCGCTCCCTTAAGTTGCCTTTTATTATATATATTTATATAAGTATGTATTTATGTATATTTATATATAAATCTATATATATTATGTTAATATGTATTTATTTAATATTTCTTGTGAGATGTATGTATGACTCTTCTTCCTTTACTCTTGCACTACCTGTTCATAATTTTATTTTGATAACTTTTCCTGCTACCCAAAGGTTGTCTGTAAGAGATCGCTTTAAGCGATAAGACCGCCTGTTGCTACCATTACTAGTTATGTAAGTTTTTTTGTGTAACATTGTTCTCTTGTGTGGTGCAATAAAGCATATTTATTATTATTATTAATATTCATCAAACAATGCAACCCAATCAGTGATGTATCATTCTTGGGAAAATATCGCGAACATTCGCAAATATTCCCGAAATAGCACATCTTTATACACATAACTCGTATTCACTCTGACTAAAATATGAATATCTCAGTTCTGCAATGGACTTCTACTTGGTGCCTGTAGAACGAAATGAAGTAGATTTAAATACCATGTATTGCCCTAACTCACAGCTTTGTTGGTTTTAGGATCAGACTCCATACAAAGTTGCCAATGGTCCTTTAGTTTGACAGTTTAAATATGACGCTAAAAAGACCTGGGGGTCTACTTCGAAGTTCGTATTTCGAATTTCGGAGTAAACCCCCAGAGCTGCTACCGCGAAATGAAAACGAACGAAGTTCGAATACCTCTCTCTCTGTCGCTCGAATATGCAAGTGCGACAGAGAGGGAGATATTCGAACTTCGTACGTTTGCGTTTCGCGGTAGCAGCTCTGGTATAAAGGTGTTAAGCCCCGTGTGTGAATCGCAAAAGGTTATTAGGGGTGGTGTTTTACATCGCCACCACAATCGCCACGTAAATGTAAAACAGTTTGATGACAAACCCGTGAACTATTCAGAGTTCCGGCTTGTTTAGAATATAAATATGTGTTTAAAATTCATGAAGACGACACGGATAATTCTGATTTCGCATTATATGAAGTTATAAAGATAGTTTCAATGGCCAAGCCGAGGATATCTAGAGTTATATCAATAAAATCGATATGGTTATTTGCTTGCTGTGGCGTCTACAAATTGTAAATATTAGTAAGCACCGTGTTAGAATCCTAGTAATTAAATAGATGTTTTATGTGTGATTAATAATTCAAATTTAAAATATCAAACGCAACTATGTTGTAGGCGTAAAGAGATGGGTAAGCGGGCCTTAACCACATTAGGCACCTAGGTACCTGGTCATTCTATTATAAAGTGCACACAATTTTTAGACACTCTTCCTTAAAATACATATTTTGGAATAATTAGCCCGCTTCAATTTCCTTGCCCCGAAAATCCGCCATTTTTTTTATATACCATACAGACTCTCGAAAAACATAACCCTCCTTCTGGCGCAGTCGGGTAAATATTCGAAGTGTTTTAAAATGTGCGTTGGTCATTTTGATTTTAAAATCAGATTATTATTATGTCTTTTCCGCTCACAGGACAATAGTGTCCCGGACCTTTGGAAGTCGTGCGCGGAGCCGAAGTACCGAGGTACCGAAGTACCAACCGAGTACCACATAGCCAACACGTAGAGGCCCTTTTGATAATTTAATGAAATGCAAGGGGTACACCGAGTGGATGCTGTCCCTGTCCATGTCATGGGACGCACACAGAGACAGCACTCACCAGGGTGTACAGGAACTATTGCTCGTTGATGGAATCTAATGAACCGGATTATTGGGTGAATATGGTGGTCTAATGGCTGGGCTATTGAGAGACCAACGGACGTCTGCCTAGTAAAACTGTCTCTAATTTTTATCTCAGGCAGACGGTGACTCGCCCCTGCTAGATGGGCCTCTATAAATAGCGACATTAAAAAATGTCCTAAGGGCAACACCGGTGCAGAGGGCTGGAGGTAGAAAGGTGGCACTGGACTTTAAACATATAGCTAACTCGCCACTTAGGGGACCACATACACCCCCGAGCAACAGCTCCAGCGACTCCACTCTGGACAGCCGGTTAAAGCAAGCCAGAGAACACCCCCAGGAGTACTCAGAAACGTAGAGTCGCTACTCCCTAACAGCTCGCCACAAGCTGCCCTACGTTGACTGATTGCACTGGAAACCCAGTGGGCGATGGGGTCGTCACATCCCTACGCCAATAGATTATTATTAGAGATATTATATGTCAAGATTTTAAAATACAGTATGCAATGTCATTTTATGTCACAAGCTACAACTATTCCTTATATTGTTTGAATGATAGTTGAAAATAATTCATTGGAAATTGTACGAAAATTTGCTTTACCAAAATACATTTTTTAAGTTAGACTATTCTTCGTTAACTAGTAATGTCTAAAGCTGTGATAGTTTTTCTTTTAAAATCATTATCTAAATATATAAAAGAAGAAACTGACTGACTGACTGACTGACTGACTGACTGACATATCAACGCACAGCCCAAACCGCTGGTCCTAGAGATTCCAAATTTGGCACGTAGGTTCCTTATAATGTGTAGGGGTGCACTAAGAAAGGATTTTTCAAAATTCAACCCCTAAGGGGGTGAAATGGGGGTCCGAAGTTTGTATGGAGAAACAAGATTAGTTGGACTATTTTATTCGAAACTTCACAGGAGTATTTCTAACGATAAATGAGTAAACACGTGTTTCAGGTTTTTTGAGAAATCAACCCCTAAAAGGGGGAAATGTGGTGACAAATTCTGAAAATCGACATGGGTGTTGTTTTTCAGGTTTATCGGGTCGCTGATAACGAAAACAACAATGAATCTAAAATCCTACGTGGAGGACGTGAAATACCATCCCCCCTGTTGGGGTGCGAGGGGGATGAAATGTCTAAATATTAATATGGGTGTCGTTTTTATGGTTTTTTGGGACGTTAATTACGAAAATGGCATCAATTTTGAAGTTTAATATTGTGAACATGATAACTTTTGAAAGTTTGTGCCAAATTGCAAGAAATAACTAACTGACTGAGTGAGTGACATATCAACGCACAGCCCAAACTGCTGGTTCTAGAGATTCCAAATTGAGTATGTAGGTTCCATATAAGGTCTAGAGGTGCATTAAGAAAGGATTTTTCAAAAATCAACCCCTGGGGGCGGGGGTGAAATGGGGGACCGAAGTTTGTATGGGGAATCAAGATAAGTTGGACTATTTTATTCGAAACTTCACAGGAGTATTTCTAACGATAAATGAGTAAATATGTGTTTCAGGTTTTTTGAGAAATCAACCCCTAACAGGGTGAAAAGTGGTGACAATTCTGAAAATCGATATGGGTATTATTTCTATGGTTTATCGGGTCGCTGATTACGAAAACAAAAATGATTTTAAAATCCCACGTAGAGGACGTAAAATACCATCCCCTCTGTTGGGGTGCGAGGGGGTTGGAATGTCTAAATATTAATATGGGTGTCGTTTTTATGGTTTTTTGGGTCGTTAATTTCGAAAATGGCATTGATTTTGAAAGTTAATACTGCAGACATGAAAACTTTTAAGAGTTTGTGCGAAATTGCAAGAAGAAACTGACTGACTGAGTGAGTGACATCAACGTACAGCCCAAACTGCTGATTCGAGAGATATCAAATTTGGCATGTAGGTTCCTTATAAGGTCTAAAGGCGCATGAAGTGCCGTGAATTCCCTATGAATATACGACCTTTCTTGAATCAATGTATTGTAAGTGGTTTTATTAATCAGTGCCGTCCGATACGATTTCAACAAAAATCGATATTTAGGCGTCCGAGAGGACTCTTAATACGACTCCTAGGTAAATATTGGAAAAACTGGCGGCCATATTGCTTTTCTTCACTTTCGTCCCGATTTCGTTCAAAATAGAAATCTGAGCGTCCGAGATGTCTCTTAATACGAATCCGAGGTAAAATATGGAACAAAGTCGCAGCCATATTGATTTTCTTCATTTTCTTCCCAATTTTGTTCAAAATCGATATCTGAGCGTCCGAGAGGTCCCCGAATACGAATCCGAGGTAAAATTTGGAAAAAGTGGCGGCCATATTGATTTTCTTCAATTCCGTCTGGATTTCGTTCAAAATCGATATCTGAGCGTCCGAGAGAATTCTTAATACGAATCCGAGGTAAAATTTGGAAAAACAGGCGGCCATATTGCTTTTCGTCATTTTCGTCCCGATTTCGTTCAAAATCGATATCTAAGCGTCCGAGATGTCTCTTAATACGAATCCGAGGTAAAATATGGAAAAATTCGCAGCCATATTGATTTTCATCATTTTCTTCCCGATTTCGTTCAAAATCGATATCTGAGCGTCCGAGAGGTCTCTTAATACGAATCCGAGGTAAAATTTGGAAAAAGTCGCAGCCATATTGATTTTCTTCCCGATTTCATTCAAAATCGATATCTGAGCGTCCGAGAGGTCTCTTAATATGAATCCGAGGTAAAATTTGGAAAAGTCGCAGCCATATTGATTTACTTCATTTTCTTCCTAATTTCGTTCAAAATCGATATCTGAGCGTCCGAGAGGTCCCCGAATACGAATCCGAGGTAAAAAAATTGGAAAAACTGGCGGCCATATTGCTTTTCGTCATTTTCGTCCCGATTTCGTTCAAAATTGATATCTGAGCGTCCGAGAGGTCCCCCTAATACGACACCGAGGTAAAATTTGAAAAAAGTGGCGGCCATGTTGATTTTCTTCAATTCCGTCTCGATTTCGTTCAAAATCGATATCTGAGCGTCCGAGAGAATTCTTAATACGAATTCGAGGTAAAATTTGGATAAACTGGCGGCCCTATTGATTTTCTTCATTTCCGTCCCGATTTCGTATAAAATAGACATCTGAGCGTCCGAGAGGTCTCTTAATACGAATCCGAGGTAAAAATTGGAAAAACTAGCAGCCATATTGATTTTCTTCATCTTCATCCCATTTTCGTTCAAAATCGATATCTGAGCGTCCGAGAGGTCCCCGAATAAGAATCCGAGGTAAAAGTGGGAAAAAGTGGCGGCCATATTGATTTTCTTCAATTCCGTCTCGATTTCGTTCAAAATCGACGTCTGAGCGTCCGAGAAAATTCTTAATACGAATCCGAGGTAAAATTTGGAAAAAGTGGCAGCCATATTGATTTTCTTCCCTTCCAATCCGATTTCATTCAAAATCGATATCTGAGCGTCCGAGAGGGCCCCAAATACGAATCCGAGGTAAAGTTTGGAAAAAGTGGCGGCCATATTGATTTTCTTAATTTCCGTCCCGATTGCGTTCAAAATCGATATCTGAGTATCCGAGAGGTCTCTTAATACGAATCCGAGGTAAAATTTGTGAAAGTGGCGGCCACATAGATTTTCTTTTTTCCGCCCCGATTTCGTTCAAAATCGATATCTGAGCTTCCAAGAGGTCTCTTAATACGAATCCGAGGTAAAATTAGGCACTCCATACATGCCAGGGATTGTAAAAAAAGGATTGACTTTTAAAAACGACATAGAGGTTTCTATATTTTTAACCGACTTCAAGATTTCAAAAGAGGAGGTTATCAATTCGGTTGTATGTTTTTTTTTTATGTTTGTTACTCCATAACACCGTCATTTCTTAAGCGATTTCAAAAATTCGTTGATTGTAAGTATATATATCCAAGTTGGTCCCGTTTTTGTCAAAACGCAGTTCTGATGATGGGATCCATGAGGAATTGAGGGAACTCCTGAAATCTTTAAGGCAAACATATAGTGATTTTTGTGTTTTTATCAACAAGTCAAGCATTTGCATCCAAAAATGTGACATTGGATGAATTGGAACTGCTGATGATGATCAGAACAGAACTCTTCAACGACGAAAAGTTCACGTTTGGCGATTTGTCCTCCTAGCTGTGTTTGTTAAGCAAGTTCTATTTTCACGATAAAATTTTGTCATGCTTGATTTCTGATGATGGGATCCATGAGGAATTGAGGGAACTCCTCAAATCTTATAAGCAAACATATAGTGATTTTTGTGGTTTTATCAACAAATCGAGCATTATCATACAAAAATGTGACATTTGATGAAGTGGAACTGCTGATGATGATCAGAACAGAACTCTTCAACGACGAAAAGTTCACGTTTGGCGATTTGTCCTTCTAGCTGTGTTTGTTAAGCAAGTTCTATTTTCACGATTGATTTTTGACATGCTCGAGTTCTGATGATGGGATCCATTAGGAATCGAGGGAACTCCTCAAATGTGAAAGGCACACAAATAGTGATTTTAGTATTTTCATGAACTAATCAAGCATTTTCATTCATAAAAGTGACATTTGATGAAGTGGAACTGCTGATAATGATCAGAACGGAACTCTTCAACGACGCGTAGTTCACGTTTGGCGATTTGTTCTCTTCGTTTTGTTTGTCAAGCAAGCAAGGTTTTTCCATGATTCCATGAGGAATCATGGAAAGTCTAAGTCTTCTACCATTATAAACATACTTATAGCCATTTTTATTTTATTGTATGGAATCTAAGAGTGCACCATCTAAGTTGAATAATCTTTCACCGGACTCCCCCATTGAAGTCGGTTTTTTTTTCTTAAAAATTATTTTCCATTTAAATCAACCTTTAGATTAGTATTACATACTTGCAGCCCGGCCCATACAAATAATTAAAAAATATTTATTCTAAAATTAGGCACTCCATACATGCCAGGGATTGTAAAAAAAGGATTGGCTTTTAAAAACGACATAGAGGTTTCTATATTTTTTCCATTTAAATAAACCTTTAGATTAGTTATACATACTAGCACCCCGGCCCATACAAATAATTAACAAATATCTATTCTATCATCAATAGTTTTCTTAGCGCACGCGATGTAAAGAATATTTGAGTTACTTTTTTTTACAACATTACATTATTGGAGTTTTAGTAAGAATCCTTATTTTTTGAAAACATAATATAGCTCATATCAATGTCACCCAAGAATAGTGTAGCTATTCAATGCAAACTAACAATCAAATCTTTCCTTTTTATAATATTAGTATAGATTAGCTGTCTAAGTCGTAAAAATTGTGTCCCCTGACTGTATATAATTTCCAAACTTTGAAGTTTAAGATTCTGAAAAACATTGAGATTGTGCATATTAAGTAAATACTTTCAGCGACTTATGGTTTCAACAAGAGATGTTTACCATTTTTTGAGATATCGTTGAAAAACAGTCTTGCCCAAACAAAAGGACTTAAGTGCCGTGAGTTTCCTAGAGTGGTTTAAATGTGAACTAGCAGGTGTTGGCACGGAACCCTTCTGTGTGCGTGTTCCGACACTTGGCCGGTTTTAATTTAATATTATGGACATGACATTTTTTGATAGTTTGTGCCAAATTGCAATTCTATCGGTCCAGTAGTTTTAAAGCAAATCGGTTGTAACAGACGGACTTCAGATGAACAAAAGTCAGTATAAGTACGAGCAAATAGTAAGGAGTGCGAAAGGAAGTGAGGCCAAATCGTTCTTTTTGGATGCTCAAACGGAAACTGGCATAATCTACCAATTAATTTAAATTTAGGAAAAATAAGGGTTACGCTAGATATTGAATTAGCCGTATTTCTGTACTTCAGAGGACCAGAGTTTATGACTGCTGCTTGGTCGTTACCAGACCTTCAATTGGTGTTACTGTTGTACACAGATCTTCTTTCTCTCCCGACCTTTTCCCCCTCGGCCTCTCGAAAATGTATGATAATAGTTTTTCGATCCTTATTATTGCCAAAATCAAATGAAATTCTACAGTTTGCCGGTTCTCAGAATGTATACTGACTTTTCATCGGTTCATCTGTTTATGAATCACAATCACCAAACTTCGTATACCAAAACCCCCAAAATGTAACAACTACTTTTCTGGAAACTGCATCTAAATCGGTTCAGCCAAACACGAGATAATCGTGGACAAACATACATACGTACATACATCTGTTTATGAATCACAATCACCAAACTTCGTATACCGAAACCCCCAAAATGTAACAACTACTTTTCTGGAAACTGCATCTAAATCGGTTCAGCCAAACGCGAGATAATCGTGGACAAACATACATACATACATAAGTACATACATACATACGGGTCAAACAGAGAACCTCTTTTTTGAAGACGGTTAAAAATTATGCTTAGAGTACGCGGGCGAAGCCGCGGGCAAACGCTAGTAATATATATTACTACCATGAAATTTTCACGTACCCAGTAGCCACAGTTCAGTGATCTGGACACTTGACTCCAACGACAATTATTATTCCTGAACAAACAATGATTAAAACCCATGTTACTTTTAAATGAACTATCCAACGATACCGCACACGATGGCTTTTGCAAGAAAAAAATATTTGGGAGCCTGTAGTGTCCCACTGCTGGGCCAAAGCCTCTGTTTCCAATATTGTCGGTCTAAAGCATCCTCTGACCATTCCTTTGAAAAAGAGTCTAGCTAGTCCCGCCATCGTCGGCGAGGTCTGCCGCGTCTCCGTTATGAGCTGCCAGGGCCAGTCAGTGGCAATCTTGGCCCACTCCCATTTCAATTTAGCCACTTTCCGAGCTACGTCGACTATTTGCGTCTTGGAGCGCAGCATGGCGTTCTGGATGTGATCGATTAGAGAGTAGTAGATTCACACCCAGTATGCTGCGGTCTATGGCCCGTTGGCAAACCCCGAGTTTGGACCTTTGAGACACTATCAACAACCAAGTCTGTGCATCGTAGGTGAAAACTGGAAGTATGCACATGTCCATGAGCATACTTCCAGGTCCTTTCATGAGGTGTTTTGAACAATAGCTCCTCCAGGAGCTTTCGGTCCGTCTATTGACCTTTTTTTCCTGTCGCGCGAGGAATGAGACTAATTGGTCCAATTAAAAAAATAAACCGACATAATTTTACGTGCTAACGTTGCTAATTACTTAAACACAGAATTTATGTAGCTGTCTCCAACTTATAAAAATTACTTATAACAAAATATTTGCATTCGTTCTATTGTGGTTTTAGAGAAGGAATTTGCCATACTAGTAGTGTTCAAGCACATTAATATCATAAACCCAATCGGTCAGAGCATGTACGTGGAATTGTGGAGATTCCAAACCACCTTTTAATATTATGCATAGTTTTCAAATTTAAGTAAGATCTCGATTGATCAGACATAAATTGACGCCCATCCTATGACGTTTAATGTTAGCATATTATGTAAAATATTGCAATAACGTATTTTATGTAAAAAAAAAATACGGTGACATTTGTCTGTGTGTCATGGAGTTGTGCGTAGCTACCACAAGTTAGGCCGTCGGCTTGTTTGCCACGTGACATAAAAAAAACATCAATACGCCCAATTAAGAATCATATTATAATAGAATTCACAGTTTACACCTAATTCGCGCCAAATAATTCGTGAATTAGCGTGTCGTCATCTGTTTTAAATGCCAACAACATCTCATTCGTGACATAAACGCTGACCACGATGATCCATCTTAAACGATATGTTTCAGAAATTGACTAATCTCAAGGCAAAAATACTTTTTTGGAATCGAATATGCATCGATAGTCGCATATCGATATCGATAGTGACATAGTGTCACTTATTTGCTTTATTAATGGTAATGACAATAAGGCACTATTTCCGTAACTACACTATAAGGAATTGTCTTTATTGACATCGACAAAGAGGGACCTTTTGCTTGAGAGTAACACAACATTTAGTCGGTATAAGTTAAAATTTTGACTTAAACCAACTTTTTTTAAATATAAAAGTTTATTTATGCTTATTAAAAATATTATCTACGTAGGTACAATCAGCATGAATAAGGACTTTTGAACTATTCAAACGCGTGACTACTTTTGATGCTGACTGTACTAAATCTAAGATTAAAAAATATTTTAAAAATTGGACCCCTCGGCATGGTACATACCTAGGCGTATGATGGTTGCCATTTTATCACTTGTCGTCGTGGATAAGATATTTGTCACGTTCTGACGAGTATCTATGTGAATGCGAGAATAACGGGCGTCTTATCCACGACGATAAGTGATGAAATGGCAACCATCATACGCCCGGCAGCATTTTGTCGCTGAATCGAAATGCGTTGTGGAGTCTATAAGGCTTTTGGAAAGCTCCTTGTAGAGCTGATGTGCACTGGGTCCCCACAGACCAAGGGTTTCCACACCAAACGGAAAAAAGTATATTCGGCGCCGAGACCCCTATATTTATATTTTTTAACTTTTCGGGCGCAACACTAACTTCGTTGATAAAAACACTAACTTTTTTGACAAGAAAATGTATGTAAACACTTTATTGTACACAAACACATGATAAAAACAATATAAAAGGCATATGAATGTCTCACATGATCCAATTACAAAGGCGAACTTATCCTTCCAGCTAAGCTTTGAGCAATACAGTGGAAGGTACGTACACCGAGCAACAAATTATTTCGCAAATGTAGCGTTTGAATTGGATTGGATGAGTTTCGTGTTTAGTGGATTTTTTAGTAATTATGCTAAATATTGGTTAGGTATACTCACGGCGTCAGAAGTAGCTATGCGCATTAATATGCCAAGCGCTCGTGGCCCAGCGGCACCCGCCTACCGCGTGCGCGTGCGGTATGCGAGGTTAAGCAATGTGGGCGCAGGTCAGTTCTTGGATGGGTGACCGTTTTGAGTGGTTACTAACTGAGCGCTCTCGTGCTTTGGAAGGCACGTTTAGTCGTTGATCCCGGCTGCTGTCTACGACAGCAGTCGTTAAGCCAAGTTAGAGGCCTTCGGGCAGCTTGAGAACTTCTAACAGTCAAGTTGCCCACTCACTTGACAAAGGGGGGTCGAAGTTGCACCACGTCCGTAGGGAGTACACACCGTTACCCTACACGTGACCCCTGGTTGGTGCTAAAAGTGCAACAAAAACTGGCAACCGTACTTGCCTTCTCAAAGATCTCACGGTTCGTAAAAAATGCCATACGACTTTTAAAAAAAATGCCTTTATTATAAGGGAATAAGAGCTGGTTACCTCTTCATATGCGTACCTCGCTAATTTTGATGTTGACTCTACATATGTCGCTTTTGTAAAATCTGTTAACGCAACTGGTTAGGTACATTTAAAAAACCATAAAACGCGTGATTAAATATTATATATTTGAATTTAATATCCTTATCACAACCAGAACAATAAAACTACATTTTACGAGTCAATGCGACTTTAAAGCGTATTAGGAACGTAGGCACATATTATAAATGGTAGTTTGTTTGTACAAATAGAAATAGAAATAAACTTTATTGCATAACTGATGGTGATGACAAAGGATACAGTCTCAACAGCTCGCCCATTTCGGACGTACAATAGTGATGAGTTAACTAGAAAATAGAATTCAAACAACATTTTCATTTGGGAAATTACTCCTTATCTAAAGCAATGAATGGATTGTGTGAGAGAGGATATGAGAAAGAAAGTCGTTTATGGGATTCTGTACACTTTGTTATAATAAGTTACCTGAAGCCATTACAAATATGCCTGAAAATAAATTTAAGATAATTGTAACACAAACATTAAGTAATAGAGCCTACTATAAATTAGATGAGTATTTGCTAGACAAAGATGTATGGACAAATGTTATACCTCCAATAAGCGACAATCCCGCTATCAGTTAAGTGCTATTATAAGGAGCTAAAGATATTGTTTAAGAAACCTCATGAATGAATTATATTATATCACATTGTATTTACGTAACGACTCCACACCAGGATGAATCTATTCTATAATTGTAATTTTTGACATTCAAAAAGTATTCTTTATGTTTCTATTTTGAATAAAATATTATGACTTATGACTTAAAGGACTAAGCGCTGAAGTGACGAATGGGTGGAGTGGGTGCAGCAGGGATGCGGCGCCCTTGTTATAAACCCGCCCGAAACTTCTACGTTATAAACAAATGTGATGAAGTTACACGTGCCGAAAACTTAAGCCAGCATGAGAGACGTTTTCAAAAACATATATTTAGATATTCTTCACCTTGCACCTCCATAAAAGTATAAATTATGTTAATTTGTTAAGTATGTATCTATGCAAATTATGCTCCATTTATAAATCACTTCAACGTTTACTTTATATTAGCAAACTAAAATTTGTAAAATACACTGCCAATATTAAGCTGCGTCCACACAGTACCCCAAAAGCAAAAACAGCAAACTATGGCATCCCGCTTGCATGTGTTTGCCGCGTAAGACTTACTCTGTCGTTCCTAGCGTGATCGGGTATATGTATTAATAGGTACCACGAAGGCAAGCTAGTGCTGAGTTTAGCCGAAGCGGCAAGAGGAAAGCCTGATGTAACAAAGCTATGGACTTGGTTCCAGCACGGATAGGACAAGATCGCGTTGGATCCTGGTGATGAATAGCGAGATCTCCCGAAGATGCGCATAGTTGAGAGGGACCTTTTTTATCGGTGTGAAAATGTTTTACGCTTACCTCCGACCCGGCGAAGGCCATTTGGGGGTTATGTGGGACTCTCTCCTCCCGCCACCATCCAAGTGGTGCTGACAAGTAAAACATAAACACCAGCGTCGCCCGCTCTGCCGTTAAGGGAGAGTTGAGTTTCGTTCGAATATGCAAGTGCGACATCGATCTTCTTTCGTTTTCGCGGTAGCAGCTCTGATATCATACTGTCTCCGCACCTAAAAGTCAGGAAGACGTCTTACAAATGTTGACATATTTTATTACAGCCGACCGAACCAGTAAAGTGAAGAAAACATGGAAATGAAAATGTACCAATTTTAAGGAGTTCAATTAGTGCTTTATGTTGTATGTAACAGAGCCAGAATTACAGATTTTTAGGGTTCCGTAGTCAACTAGGAACCCTTATAGTTTCGCCATGTCAGTCTGTCTGTCTGTCTGTCTGTCTGTTAGTCTGTCCAAGGCTTTCGTCTGTGATTGTTAGTAGGGTATGTAAAACGGAAATTTCCGGGAAATTTCATACAAATCGGGACAGGGACTGTAAACCCTGATTATTAGTACTAGAAAACTAAAACTGTGTAATGGATAAATCAGTAAAATTGGAAAAGATGTGAAATAAAAAAATAAAATAAAAAAATTAAGGGTGCCTCCCCTACAAGTAAATTGGGGATAGCATTTTTTTGGTTCAACCCTATGGTGTGGGGTGTTGTTGGATAGGTCTTTCAAAATGAATAGAGGTCGTCAAAAATTTTTTTGATAATGTGTATAATTTTCAAAAGAAAAATCCCTATAGCGGACATAATCAGTTAAGCCGTTTTTGAGTTATCGTAAAAAGTCTTCCCTTCTTAGTAAAAGACGTATGAAACGCTGCGAAAGTATTCCCTTTTGCTTGTTTTTGTTTTTTTTAGAGCATTGCAACTACGGAACCCTACACTGAGCATGCCCCGACATGCTTTTGCCGATTTTACACACACACACACACACACACACACGCACGCACGCACGCACGCGCACACGCACACGCACACACACACACACACACACACACACACACACACACACACACACACACACACACACACACACACACACGTACGGTACGGTCTAAATAGTTTGCGCCAAAACGTAACAAAGTAAAAAGCCGTCAGAACTTAGGATATTTCTTATTTGGATCGTAAACACAATGCAGCTGCTTATATTTTAATAGCCGACAACTCAGATTTTGTGAAAAGGATGTCAACTCTTGGCCATATATTTCTACGAACTCCCAAAATTATTATTGACTATTCATAATAACTATTTTAGGTATAATATATTTCTACTCGATCTGGGTGGGTCAGGTGTTTGCAACAATGAAAACAATCGCGTGGGCAGCTGAATTACGACTTGCGGGGTTCTCTCTGATACGGCTCTGAGATAACATTTTTATATCGTAATGCTTTATAACCTTGGGGGGGGGGGGGGGGGGAAGTAAAATGATATTTAAGCTACCTGAACCATTACATTGCGTAAATGATTATGAGAAGTATCAACTAAGCTAGAAGAAGTTGTCGTTTCATATCAGGTGCCCCATCATCATGCCTCTTCTATTTCGAATTGCTTTCAATAAACAAATTGAAGGCAAGAGAGGAAGAGGAAAACTTAGATTAACTTATTAAAACCAAGTGAAGGAGATAAGTTGCTGCCGAGTCGTATAGTGAAGGTACACTTATACAGGGTTAATGGTAGCTTGGCGTATTCCTGGCAGAAGATGATAGGGGAGCTAAAATGCATCCAACTTGACCTCCTATTTGTATAGGTAAAAATCAATAGTAATCAAGTTTTTTTTTAATTTTAACTCATTTTCTGTTTTCACCCAAAATCCATCCAATAAGTAGTTTCTTTTTAATTTGGAGTTAAGTTTGAATTTTTGGTGAAAACAGAAAGCAACTTAAAATTTCAAAATCTTGAAATCTATTGATTTGCCCATAGATATAAGGGGTCAAATTTCTCTATCACCTCCTTCCAGGAATACGTCGAGTTGCCAGTAACCCTGTATGTGTCTATAGTTGTTGCCTATGTGCAGTCAAGTAAATTGAAAGTCGTACCAAATTTAATTCACTCAAGTCACACCGAAAAAAGGGTATAACAATACTGTTATACCCTGCTGTTATAAAATGTGCACTTGATGTGATCTTTGAAACGTATGTAAAATTAAGGAGGAGAGTTCTTAACCCTTAATTTTACATACGATAGATCACATCAAGTGCACATTAAAAACAAGAATTTGCACCTTTAAATACTATTTAAAAAAGACTTTAGGAGGCGACGCAGATACAGTTCGAAATGATCTCTCAATAATAAAAAAACAAGTTCAAACTCATCGGTTTAGAATTAAACTTCGACAAATGTGAACTTTTTATTTCAAAATTCATGTGACACCTTCGAAATAAAACAAAAGTTCAATGAACTGACTTAAAATCGTAGATAA
Source organism: Notocelia uddmanniana (assembly GCA_905163555.1). Classification (NCBI taxonomy): domain Eukaryota; kingdom Metazoa; phylum Arthropoda; class Insecta; order Lepidoptera; family Tortricidae; genus Notocelia; species Notocelia uddmanniana. Next base: position 24,618,599 of record LR991058.1, on the reverse strand, counting down.
GAACTCACTTTGCCTCCTCGGGTCCCCTATTTTCGAAGAAAGTTTCCCGTACTACATCGAAAATTTTATAAAAAAAAAACAAAATTAATTCCCATCGACTCCTTGAAAAAGTCCTCATTTCGCTATTTCAATTATGAAATTCTTTGTTTTTGTCCCCAAACTTACTTATATGCTCCGCTGCTGCCCGTTTTGTGATTCCAACAAAAATCTCACGTCGCGATTAGATATATTGATCAAAAACAATTTAGAATCCATCCTCAACATTCAGCTTAGCGAGCAGTCCTGGACCCAGGGATCCCTTCCCATCCGGTTCGGTGGTTTAGGGATCCGCCAAATTTCCAGTGTTGCACCGCCAGCTTTTTTGTCATCAGCCCACAGTTCGATTCGTCTCACAGGTAAAATCCCAAGGGCCTCCCCCACAAACTGTGGAATTCGGGCTTGGTTAATTGCTTGCCCTGGTCAAAATTTATCTGAAAATTCCAAATCTCAAAGGTTCTGGGACGACGTACTGTGCAAATTGACAGCAGACTCACTCTTAAGCCAGTGCGGCAGTGTGGAACAAGCCAGACTTTTGGCAGTAGGCACAAAAGAGGCCGGATACTGGCTCCACGCACACCCTTCTGCAAGCACTGGTACATTTTTAGAGCCGAATACCCTCAGACTTTCTGTTTGCCTCCGCCTCGGAGTCCCGGTCTGCACCCCGCATCGATGCCCCTGCGGTTGTGACGTTGACCGTTTTGGACACCACGGACTGTCATGCCAAAAAAGTGCGGGCCGCTTCTCCAGACACGTCACCTTAAACGACATCATCCGCCGGTCTCTTGCATCGGTTAACGTGCCAGCTTTACTAGAACCGACCGGCGTCGTAAGAAGCGACGGCAAGAGGATTGGAGTATGGGGCGCTGGTTTGGGATGCAACATGTGTGGACACACTAGCTCCGTCCCATCTCCAACGCACCTGCGTTAAGGCCGGGGCGGCGGCTGAAGCGGCCGAGAAATTAAAAATAAGTAAATATAGTAGTCTCGGCGCCGAGTACAACTTTGTCGCATTCGGTGTCGAGACTCTTGGTCCGTGGGGTCCCGGCGCTCAAAACCTCTTTAATTAAATGTCGAAGAGGCTGGTCGATGGCACTGGAGACCAAAGATCTGGCAGCTTCCTCGCCCAACGCATTGGCTTAGCCATCCAGCGTGGAAATGCTGCCAGTGTTTTGGACACAATGCCGCAGGAGCCCTTTTTAGATTTTTAATTAGGTTTATTTTTATTAATTTGGTTTAGTTCTGTGTTAATTTAATTTTAGTGATAACGTTTAGTTTTAGATTTCTGTTAGTTTTATTGTTAGAGGAATATATATATATATATATATATATATATATATATATATAAATAAAGAAACATAATAAGAATTACATTCAACAACTAAAAAAAAACAAATATACACAATACCAAACTAATCGTGATAGTTAGCCTACTTAACTTATAGGTAATACTTAGGTATATATTGCAGCGTAAATAAAATGTACTCTGCATAAAAGTTACTTATTTTGCGTTTTGAGTTAATTATTCTTTTATTTTTAGGCCATCTATTGGAGGGTGTAGGAACTAGGTTGACCGATTCGACACTTTTTTGGCTAGTTTGATGTTCGTGTTTGAAGTGGTTTGGTGGTGTGTTATTCGCGTCTTAGATGGCGCTACAACAAGCTTTTCACCTTCTTTGAAAGAGCTAGTATGAAATGCTGGCCGTTTTTTTCTTACATCCCTTCTTTATGTTCAACAAGTTAATTTCAAATTTGTAAATCTAGAACATTCTCAAAGTCATAATGTCACACGACGATGGATTTTTTTCATTCTATTCAGAGCTTGAGGAGAATAAACATTCTTTTTCTGTGACAAATTATTTTTCAATTTGAAGTAATTCTGAGTTATTTCGCCGAGGAGATTGGCGATCTTGGTGAATCCAGCTGCGGTTTAGATCGCAAAGTTACGTGTGCCAGTTGCGTAGAAAGTTTCCACCAGGGTTTTTTGGGTGCTGATGCTGAGCAGCAATATTTGTTTGCCAATTTATAAATTGGGTAAGTTTTAGTGCGTCATCTCATGTAATTTGGTTTTTACTTTATCGGGCTAGCTTGCAGTGTGTGATACCGTGTTGTTTGTTCAATAGCTCCTAGGAGAGGGCGCGAAGAGCGATAATCTTCCACCGGAGATACCGTGAGGAACAGTATATCCGTGGTCCCAGTGGAAAAGCCTGCCCAAGAACTAAGCAGCGCGTGAACACTGCGGTCCTGTTTTAATTACGGTCCACAGACCGTACGCCTATTCCGGAATCTACGGAAAGTGACAGAAAGGTTTGGAGTATTAGTGCGGACTTCCTGTGTTCTCTTCTTGTCGGTTTTTACGGCTACCTGCTGTAGTGTACACATATACTGCTAAGCGCAGCGAGAACAGCAGTTTTACAGCGAACGAATTTTTGCTTACGTCCACTAGGCGATTTTACAGTGGCTTTACTACGTGGCACACTACGCTAGTCTAATTCCCCAAATTCAAAAAGGCTTTAGTCACGCCACCGTTTCTTATTGTGTATTTCGGATTTTTATTTTTGGCCGACAAGGAAACCATCCATCAATCACACGTTCATCTCATATCACTCGTAAATCATCCATACCTTTCATGATAATTCCACCCTTGATCCAGCGAACCTAAGCTATGATAAATTTATTCTGTTAACCTTTAAAAGGCACATTGAAGTAAAGCTACTATTAGACCGCTTAAGCGTCTAGGTTTCCATCAAATTGATTTCCGTTACGGAAATTTCGTCAGTAAACATTTTTACATGGTATAATTCTAAGTTTTCAGCTGTCGCGTGTTTGTGATCCATTACGTTGCACGATATGTCTGTATTTTGTTACCCTTAACTGTATTAGACTGTTCTCGGTTATCCTATTTAAGTGCGGTACAGTGATTAATATTAAAGTGTTCGGAATATTTTTGTGAATAAATTAAACGTGTCATTGTAAGTGAAATAGTGGTTTTATTTTTTTTTCACATTAATTCACTACAATTTTGGCGCCCGAATCAGTTGGTAAGTACCTTGGACCCTTATTCTAAATTTCTTCTTTAAAATACCATATTTTTTTTTCAATTTGACATTTTATGATTTTTCTTCATTTGCATTTTTTTGGGGATGGTGACCTATTCAGGTCGCTGTATATTAATCTTTTCTGATTTTAGCATATTCTTCGAGTAGATGAACAGTCACCAATACTTGCGTGTTGTCATACGGCGTTGATGAAAACTTAACCCTGCCCCTGCATCGTGTTTTGAGATTCTGACAGCTCTGTGTTGAATGTTGACAAATACATTGTTTCATATAAAATAACAAATGGAATGTGCTTTTACATGTGCTTTTTATTTTATTTCCTAACTAAGTTATCCCGAGTTATTCATTTAGTAGATTAACCCCCAGTATTCTAGTTCCCGTAGATTGTTAGGGATTATTTTACGGTAAGTGAGACGTAGTGATGTTTTAGTGCTTTTTGACGTATCCCGATTTGATTTCGTCTAGTATTATCCGAAGTGAGTTTTAATCCTAGTCACAGCGGTTCCTTGGCGTTCAAGTATCGTTGTTATAGCATTTCAGACCGTGATCGTGTGTCTCTATCAGCTTTATTACTATAGGGTAACATTTTGCGTGACGTAGTTCACGTGTTTACGGATTTTTTTTTACTTGAATTTAAACCAACGTGCTCAGGTATACGGATTTGTCATTTTTTCCGATAGTTAACCTTTCAAGCGCATCTTGTCAGACATTTGTATGTCGAATATCACGAGGGAACTAATATTGTCACCATGTGTCACTCTCACTGTGTCTAGTTCGTTTTGACAGTCGGCGTGACAACTATCGTTATTGTTGTTTCTCATTAAAAAAGGTTGTAAACCTCCACAAATTCCATTCGCCTCTATAGATATGTTCGACATTTATCACGTGACCAATTTTCGGTTCAATACGTAGCTTTATTTCGACCTCAAGTGTATGAGCATTCGTAGCCGTGTGGTATGTACGGTAGCCTCACGAGTCGATGGTCGATGGTTCGATTCTCACCAAGAGTGATCTTTTTCTGTTTTTTAAAAGATGTTTATTTCTCCCTAGAGACATTTCCAATTACTAATTATTAGTAATTACTAAAATATTTAAAATAATTAGTAATTTAAAATTTAATTTTAATTTCGCAAAGTTTAAAAATATTGTATTATTTTTTGGCCTTAGTCGTGTGTTTCATGGGTCATTTTTTTAGTTTTTTTCTTTTGACTTCTGTTCTTTAACATTGAATTTCAGAATTATTCCCTGTGCTTAACGATTATAATAGTAGTCTATCAATTAAAGTTATTATTACTTCTCAAATGGTAATAAAACCGCTGTTGGACTTTGAACCTTCTAGCGTTAACATTAAGGTTGCTTTTCTAACGGTTTGTTTCGGGACAACTTTGTCGACTTAAAGAATTTCAACTGTGTTGTTAGTCAATTACTACCTAGTGGAATTTAGTTGCCTATTGTTTTTGTTTACTAATGTTTATCACCTGTGTTTGACATTGTTTGTTGTTGTTGATCTAAGGTTATCGTCGGTTATCGTTATTTATCGTTAATTACCGTAGATATTCGTGGTCAAACTTTTACTTTCTCTGATCATCGTTGATTAACTTTGTCGATCAGTGACAATTTTTAATGTCTATCGTGGGTCACCGTGGACCATTGTCAAACTTTCACTTTCTTTGATCCTTGTCGGCCAACTTTGTCGATTATTGACAATCCCATTAACTATCAGTGACAATTCTATTGTCTATTTATGACAATTTTCTTGTCTGTCAATGACAATTCTTTTGAAAGTTTTCTTGACAATTCTATTGTTAAACATTGATAGTTTTATGGCTGAATATTGCCAATTCTATTGATAAACATTGACAATACTATCAACTACGATCCTATTAACTGTCAATATCAACTTTATTGACAATTCTATTGGCAATTTTACGTTCAGTCGTTGTCAATTGTTGACATATTATTGACAATTATAGATTTTTGTTGACGGTCATTCTCAATTGTTGTTTATTGTTTCAATTGTGGGTTAATGTTGATCATCGGTTGAAGTGTTAGGCTTCTTGAGTTTTTTTCTTTACGAGTTGTTGACACTTTGTACCTGGTTGAGTTTTTGCAATTATGGATCAACAATTCGAAGACTCAATTCATGTCACACCCCGGGTACCAGAGCTTAACGCACGCCAGCCCAGAACGCTTCACCTTCCGGACAGCGCGGATGAGGAATTTTTTGACACCGAGCCTCGATTCCGAGACACGCATGCTCATTCATATGCAACCCAAGCTGCGGTCAAGAGCGAATCACTTTCTAAATGGAACCTTACCTTTACGGGTGAAACTTGCGTCCGCGACTTCTTTTCTCGGATCGAAGAGGAGGGGATTGCCCGAAACACTGCACCACCTTACATTGTAAGGAGATTTCATGAGCTTCTATCTGGAAGCGCTTTGAAATATTTTAGAGCTATTCGATATCCGGGATTGTCGTTCGCAGAGCTTAAAGCGGCGTTCTTTAAAACTTTCGACGTGTCCGATTATGACTTTAAGGTTGAAAGTCAACTTCGCGCTTTGTCTCAGAGGTCTAATCAATCAGTTGTTGATTTCGTTATACAAGCACGCGATCTTAACGCTAAACTACGTTCTCCTGTTTCTGAGGACAGTTTATTCAACATTATTAAATATGGAATGAACCCCAGGTATCATCCGTGTCTGGCCACAAATATTGTCAAGGATATTGATGAATTGTTGGAGGTAGCGAAAAATTTTGAGGCCTTCCAAGGCATGCGTCCGTCACGTCTGTCAATCGCACCTATCCATGCTCCAGTTAGGGATGAGCCCGGTGCAGTTCTCTGTCTGAAGTGTAACGCGAATGGCCACAGCTATCGTGATTGTCCTAACATTCCCGGACCTGTGTGTTTCAAATGCAGAAGGGAAGGGGCTATTACGCGTGATTGTCCTCGTTGCAATCCAGGGTCGTCAAAAAACTAGGTAGTGGCGCACTGAGAGGACCAACGGTGTCACCTGTCGTATTGAATAAGTCACCAGATAATAGGTTGTTTATTGAAGTTAATATTTCAGGGATTACCGTTAAGGCGCTTTTGGACTCTGGTGCGCAGGCTACTCTTATTGATATTACTCTTCTTTCCGAGTTGGGTTTCCCCTATAGTAAAGAGATACGTCCGTCAGTTGTGTCAGCGGATGATTCACCTATTCTTATTTTGGGTGGTTCGGATCTTCCAATCTCTTTTAATGGCGTTCATGCTACTCATTCCTGCCTTGTTGGTAGCAATTTGCCTACTCGGTTTATTTTAGGCATCGGGTTTTGGAATGATTTCGGGCTTACCGATATTCTGAAACATGCGTTTTCGAGAAGTCAACCCGGTTTACTTCTTGTACCTGATACTGTTCTACCAAAGGAACAGCCTTCTATTGTTGGTGAAGTGCGGTATATCCATCCGCGAACTGAGCTTACCCCCGTTCAGGAATCTAAACTACAGGCTGTCATAAGCGAGTTCGACGAAATTTCTTCAGACAAAGTCGGCTTAGGTTGTACTTCTTGGCTATCGCATAAAATTGAAACTACTGGTGCACCTATCAGGCAGCGTTATTACCCGCTCTCGCCTGCCAAACTGAAGGTCCTCAACGAAGAGATTGACAAGATGCTTGACATGGGAGTTATTCGTCCGTCTCGGTCACCGTGGGCTTCTCCTGTCGTCATGGTCACCAAGAAGGATGGAAGTGTCCGGTTCTGCGTTGACAGTAGGAAGTTGAACAGTGTTACCGTCCGGGACTCTTACCCACTGCCTCGTATCCAGGATATTCTCGATAATTTGCGGGGTGCAAAATTTTTGACTTCTTTAGACTTCAGAAGCGCCTTTTGGCAGATTCCTTTAGCGGATAAGGCCAGTTGCGAGAAAACTGCCTTTATAGCCCCTCAGAGGGGATTGTTTGAGTTCGTTCGACTTCCGTTTGGCTTAACGAACGCTGCGTCTGAAATGCAGAGGCTTACGGACATGATCGTCAATTATGAACATACTCCGGAATCAGACGATTTCATTTTTGGTTACGTTGACGATTTGATCTTGGTCTCGCGTGACTTTGACAGCCATCTTCGCCTCATTCGGAAGGTCCGTGATAGGTTGAAAGAAGCAGGACTTACGGTTAACCTAAAGAAGTGCGAATTCTGTAAATCCGAGCTTAAGTATTTAGGTTACATTGTCAACGAACGTGGTCTGCAGACTGATCCAAAGAAACTCGAGGCAATCAACGATTATCCGACTCCGTCTAACGCTAAATCTTTACGGGCATTCATTGGCATGTGTTCTTATTATCGTCGCTTTGTGGATAATTTTTCATCCATTATTGCTCCCCTTACGGCGCTCTTGGGTAAAAGAAAAGGCCGAGACGCTATAGATTGGAATGATAGTGCAGCCGCGTCTTTTGCCAGACTAAAAGAGGCATTGTTGAATGCTCCGTTAATGGAGTGTCCTGATTTTTCGAAACCATTCATCCTCCAATGCGACGCAAGTCAGATTGGACTCGGTTCGGTTTTAGCCCAAGAATTCGACGGCGTGGAGCATCCTATTGCTTTTTATTCACGGTTATTCACTAAGGCAGAGCGTAGTTATGGTACAACGGAACACGAGCTTCTTGCCGTTCTCGATTCCATCAAACACTTTCGTGGTTATCTTGATGGGATGAAGTTTAAAATCATTACTGATCACATTGCACTTAAATGGCTGACAACCCTTGATAATCCTTCTGGACGCTTGGCTCGTTGGGCGACCATGATATCACAATTTAATTTTGAAATTGAGCATCGAAAGGGCGTTTTGAATGTCGTTCCCGACGCGTTATCTCGAGCCCAGGTCGGTCTGATCTCTTTCAAACGTGGCGCACAACCTTGTGGCGATCCGTGGTACGAACGTGTATTTCAGGGCGTGAGGGACACGCCTCAGATGTACACGGCGTACGCGTTGCGCGACGGCGTTCTAATGCGTAAAATGACAATAGAGAATCCTTTGGCCCCTAATCCGTGGCGAATTATTCTTCCGGCCATAAAAAGGAGAGAGGCGATCGCTGAGATTCATGATGGTTTTCCTAACGTACACCCAGGGGTTATGAAGACATACCTGAAAGCCAGGGAATTATACTATTGGCCTTATATGTACCGGGACATTGCTACTATTTTGGCCGAGTGTCAGATCTGCAAGGCGTATAAGATTGCGAATTCTCAACCTCGTGGTCAGCGCCTTTATCCGCGGCCTGTTGTCGCGCCGATGGACCTTCTATCCATCGATTTGATTGGTCCTTTACCGTTGGCTCGTAATGGTTTTCGTTATATTTTGACGATGGTCGATGTATTCACTAAGTTCGTATGGTTAGTGGCTCTAAAGAGGGTAAACGCCGGTTCGATCGCCGCAGCTTTGGAAACAGAAGTCTTCTTGAGATACGGATCGCCAACAAACATTCTTTGTGATAATGCAACGGTTTTCCATAGTGCACAGTTTGTCGAGTTTCTAGCAACTTTCGGTATTCCGAGGCCCTGTTATACCCCGTATTATTCACCTCAAGCCAATGTTGTTGAAAGGTACAATCAAGTGGTGGTTACCACCTTAAGCATTTTGGTGGCTGATGATCAGCGCACTTGGCCTGTACATTTGCCGCGCGTGGCATTGTACCTGAATTCTTGTATAAATTTGGCAACGTCATATACACCAAACTTTCTGATGTACGGCCGTGAGGTTATGGTCCATCCGGAGCGCGTTGATGGTCAGGTTGAGTACCAAGAGATGGAACTCAGCCGGGCCGAACGAGCTTCGAATCTTCATACCTTGCAGGACGTGTACGCTAAGGTTGGGGATGCTATGGTGCTGGCTTTTCACCGCAATGCTAGGAAGTACAACTTGAATCGTAGGGAGATTAGGTTCGCTGTCGGTCAGATTGTCTGGCGTAGGAATTTCCAACGTGGGACAACCGACGCTGTCAGAGGCGGCAAGTTCGCGCCGCGGTTCACGCAATGTCGTGTGGTCAGACGTGTGTCACCTCAAGTCTATGAACTAGCCGATGTGGATCCTCCACACATCGGTACCTACCATGTGAAGGATATCCTTAAGTAGTTCCCGTTTCAACTGTTTATCCCATTTTTTTCCACAAAATTCAAAAAGACATTACTTCAAGTCACCGTTAATTTCCTTTCGATTTCCTATTAGGCCATCCATTAACTGTTTACCCCATTTTTTCTCCTCAAAATTCAAAAAGACACTGCTTCAAGTCACCGTTAACTACATTTCGATTTACAATTAGGCCCTCAATTAGATGCCCCCCATCAGTCCCATTGCTGGGGAGGTCTTTGAACGATTTCCTTCGTTGCTCCTTTGTTCCGCGTGAGGTCGTTCTTCATATTGGTTTATTGGGGTTTTGTATCCTGACCGAATCTCAGGTTCGGGATCCTGGTCGTCGTGCCTTCGTTGTTCCTTTGTTCCGCGTGAGGTCGTTCTTCATATTGGTTTATTGGGGTTTTGTATCCTGACCGAATCTCAGGTTCGGGATCCTGGTCGTCGTGCCTTCGTTGTTCCTTTGTTCCGCGTGAGGTCGTTCTTCATATTGGTTTATTGGGGTTTTGTATCCTGACCGAATCTCAGGTTCGGGATCCTGGTCGTCGTGCCTTCGTTGCTCCTTTGTTCCGCGTGAGGTCGTTCTTCATATTGGTTTATTGGGGTTTTGTATCCTGACCGAATCTCAGGTTCGGGATCCGGGTCGTCAGGCCTTAGTTTGCTTCTTCGTTCCGCGTTCCGTCGCCACGCTCCCTATTTCCATTTTTTTGGGGGGGCTGTCGACGGTACGCATTTCCGCGTAGCGTCGTCTCGCTCATTTTCCGTTTTACTTTTCCACCTGTCGGTGGTTGTTCACGGTCACCCGTGGTTGTTTCCACATTCCTTTTTGGGGAATTGGTTTATTTATTATCGGGACCTGTTTCCCAGGTTCGTTTCTTCCCCGCTTTACTAGGCGTTAAGGCGAGTGTTGTTGGAACAAGTCGTCGATGGAATGGGGTTAGCGTTATTGTTTCGCGTAAGTTTTTTGGGTTAGTTTAATTCTTAGAACGATCTTTGAGGGTTGTTGAGGTTGTGGCGTGCCTAGCGTCAGATTGGGGGCCCAAAGTTGGAACCCAGTCGGACAACGTACGTTGCCATCGGCATCCGACTCAGGAGGATTGTTTTGTCGTTGTTAGTTAAGTTCGTGTGTTAACTTTAGTGTTGCACGTGTAGTTTAAGTTTTTTTATTTAGTAAAAAAAGGGTTATTGAACCCACTGGACATGTCGAAGCGTGATTATTCCGCAAACCTTTCTCCTGGTTTCTACCTAACTTCCTTGTCGGCAGCCATGGTGCCGGACAAGCGAATGTTATTATTAATCCCTTTGTGCGTGGAAGTCTGGTGGTGTGGTGCCAGTCACATTGGTGAGCTACTCGGATTTTTTTGGTCGATACCGTCGCGTGTGCTTGGAAGTCTGGTGGGGTTGTGCCAGTCACTCGCTGATGTCCACCCATAGGTGGATGGTCTCCGTTGTATCATGCAACGATGAGGAATCTTTCCTTTTTACCCGGACGTACTGGTTCGTTTTGTCCATCCTGTACCTTATATTTGGTAACACATCTTAATAGATGTTAAATGGGCAAAGGATCATCGTGTGCTCTGAATGCCACAGACCTTATGATCATGGACCGTAAATAGGTTTATCCTATAATTAGTTATAGATTAGGGTTAGTTGATTTCGGGCTGCTTCCGGCTAGTAGTTCTACGTGGAACTACTAGTTGATGGTTGACTTATATGATGTGTTAGTGTCAGATGTTAGATAGGTTATTATATAACTCCACTATTCCCGTTTTATCGTTGAACTTGTCTCACAACATTCCGTCCTTTCTATTTGTTAAGGCGATTCGTTCTAAGACCAACGAGTTTTAGGTACCAGAACCTTTTTTTATTATTTTATTTTTTTCTTTTGGTAAGGGGATATCTGCAGCGTAAATAAAATGTACTCTGCATAAAAGTTACTTATTTTGCGTTTTGAGTTAATTATTCTTTTATTTTTAGGCCATCTATTGGAGGGTGTAGGAACTAGGTTGACCGATTCGACACTTTTTTGGCTAGTTTGATGTTCGTGTTTGAAGTGGTTTGGTGGTGTGTTATTCGCGTCTTAGATGGCGCTACAACAAGCTTTTCACCTTCTTTGAAAGAGCTAGTATGAAATGCTGGCCGTTTTTTTCTTACATCCCTTCTTTATGTTCAACAAGTTAATTTCAAATTTGTAAATCTAGAACATTCTCAAAGTCATAATGTCACACGACGATGGATTTTTTTCATTCTATTCAGAGCTTGAGGAGAATAAACATTCTTTTTCTGTGACAAATTATTTTTCAATTTGAAGTAATTCTGAGTTATTTCGCCGAGGAGATTGGCGATCTTGGTGAATCCAGCTGCGGTTTAGATCGCAAAGTTACGTGTGCCAGTTGCGTAGAAAGTTTCCACCAGGGTTTTTGGGTGCTGATGCTGAGCAGCAATATTTGTTTGCCAATTTATAAATTGGGTAAGTTTTAGTGCGTCATCTCATGTAATTTGGTTTTTACTTTATCGGGCTAGCTTGCAGTGTGTGATACCGTGTTGTTTGTTCAATAGCTCCTAGGAGAGGGCGCGAAGAGCGATAATCTTCCACCGGAGATACCGTGAGGAACAGTATATCCGTGGTCCCAGTGGAAAAGCCTGCCCAAGAACTAAGCAGCGCGTGAACACTGCGGTCCTGTTTTAATTACGGTCCACAGACCGTACGCCTATTCCGGAATCTACGGAAAGTGACAGAAAGGTTTGGAGTATTAGTGCGGACTTCCTGTGTTCTCTTCTTGTCGGTTTTTACGGCTACCTGCTGTAGTGTACACATATACTGCTAAGCGCAGCGAGAACAGCAGTTTTACAGCGAACGAATTTTTGCTTACGTCCACTAGGCGATTTTACAGTGGCTTTACTACGTGGCACACTACGCTAGTCTAATTCCCCAAATTCAAAAAGGCTTTAGTCACGCCACCGTTTCTTATTGTGTATTTCGGATTTTTATTTTTGGCCGACAAGGAAACCATCCATCAATCACACGTTCATCTCATATCACTCGTAAATCATCCATACCTTTCATGATAATTCCACCCTTGATCCAGCGAACCTAAGCTATGATAAATTTATTCTGTTAACCTTTAAAAGGCACATTGAAGTAAAGCTACTATTAGACCGCTTAAGCGTCTAGGTTTCCATCAAATTGATTTCCGTTACGGAAATTTCGTCAGTAAACATTTTTACATGGTATAATTCTAAGTTTTCAGCTGTCGCGTGTTTGTGATCCATTACGTTGCACGATATGTCTGTATTTTGTTACCCTTAACTGTATTAGACTGTTCTCGGTTATCCTATTTAAGTGCGGTACAGTGATTAATATTAAAGTGTTCGGAATATTTTTGTGAATAAATTAAACGTGTCATTGTAAGTGAAATAGTGGTTTTATTTTTTTTTCACATTAATTCACTACAATATATATAAAGGAATTTAGTAGTTCAGGGACCTCGGTAAAAAACTCGGTAACTATATCTTTTAAAAATGAGCTTATTTATAGGTTACACAGCGGTGATTCCAAAATTGCTTTATAGGTTACACAGTGGTGATTCCAAAATTGCTTGCGTGATGCGTGATTAAATATTTCTATAAAACGTCATTTTTTTTGTAGTAATTATGTATTGACTCATTGACAAGGAAAAGTCTAGTCTATAGAGTTAAGTTATTAGAGTCATAGAGTTGAGTTCTACCTCTTTTTCTTTGTGTCGCCGTATCGCCTCCAATCCTCCTACTCCATATATTATTATAAAATTCAACTTCAGTTATGTAATACTTACAGACCGGTTTTAAGAAAATGCTATACCCATGGAGCTCGTGTGACAGGGACATATGGAAACGAGAATTTCTAATGTTATTGAACTCATTTTTACCTCACCCATCTAAATTTACCAACAGGATGTGGCCCCTAGTTAACCCGTCAACATCACCAACATTTCTGTTAATCGTAAATCACGTTTTTAGCATTATTGTATCAAAACAACTGATCCATTATGTCAATTACCATAACCTGGTAATCAATTTAGTTTCATGGAAATATCGGCCTTGGTGACAAGACAAGGAGATACATTTTGAATTCCATCATCTGCTTTGGTGAATTTGGTGGAACTAGTATTTTGCGGATGATAATTAATTAATAGCTCAAATACGGCACTCAAACTTTGCGCCAGATTTTAATACATTTTGCATAATTCCTTTAAATTGTTTATTAATTGCCATATTTGCTTAAGGTGCTATACACGTACGATTCTCTCAGTTACCATCTATCATTATTGCTGCCCATGATCAGCAAGTATTAATCAATTTCAATCAATCAATATGAGTTTACAAACACTTTTGTTTCAACTCAAATATATGATAGGCTATATTATATACGGTATTACGAGTATAAGTATTATTAGTTTGAAAATTTGTTAATTCATATAAGGTTAACGTGCAAATGTAACGTGCAAACTCGACACCTTATTGCCCATGCCACCTCTGTCATTATGACATAAGATCAAAAGTGACATGTAAGGCCAGTATCGAGCACTGGACCTTACATGTTTACGTAAGTATATGGAAAAACGGACAGCTCTAATACCACCGTAAACTCTAGGCCACGCATTTAACTTATGGCTGGAGGCGTATTACGAAATTCATAAATAATTAATACATGTCATCGACATTGATCAAACAGTAGTACAGTAGTTAAGTATAGTCGTTTCTCAGTTGTGTGTCCACGTATGAAAAAATAATAATTAATTATTGAAAATTTACGCGTTAAGTCAAAGCTGCCTAAAGCTATTAATTGTTTTCACATTACGCAAATACAAATCTTTTATACAATACAATACTCTTTATTGCACACCACAATAAACCTTTTATCAACATAATTTAAAAAAGTCATGCAGAATACGACGATTAATCGACCCGGGTAGCGAGCAAATCCATCAACTCGACAGATCACAAGTTTGAGAAACGTTGGCCGCGTATAAACGACAATCTACACATAGCAAATGAGACGAACTGGACAAGAGGATCGTCTATTTAAAATAAGATAAAACGGTATAAATAGGCTTTCGTCTTTGAAATAGCACATTCAGGGAGTTAGACACCGTGGGTGACAACGAAAATGCGCGGTTTCTTTGTAAGTTTTTCGTTAATTTGAATTAAAGTTCAACATGTGAAATATGTGAATATATAAAAAAAAATGCTACAGGCTATTCTTGATTTTGTTATTTATGGATAATTTAATTGTTTTAGGTTGTTTGCCTGTGCTTGGGCGCGGCCCTTGCCGCTGATTTCCCTGGAAAGTAAGTCAAAATTTTGAAATAAATAACTTAAATAAACCTAATCTTTAATAATACTAAGTGTAGTCGCACAATAGATTTTGAGATTATTATCTAATTTAAACTCTAACTATATAAATCTACCAAAATATAAGGACCTAGGAATTATAGCATTGAAAACGAATAGCGGATTATATAAATTTAGAACTACTTTTCGTTGGGTATTGCTTCAGAACTAACCTAACCGTTTTTCCTTCATAGGCCTTTCCAGTTCAACTCAAATGCCCGCCGTTTCAACAGCGGAGTGAGTGCCTCCGCGTCAGCTACCTACAACGGGCGCTACAACGCAGGCGCGTACAGTGACAACCCTGGACGCTACCGCGCAGGGGACTCTGGACGCGTCGTCGACGGCTCTGGACGCTACAACCCCGCCGTTGACAACTCTGGCCGTTATGTACCTGATGAATCTGGCAAATACAAGTAAGTATGACGTGGGTTAGGATAAACCTATTAAGGTGACTCCCAAATTTTTGTCTTGTGTTTAAATGTTTGTTCACTAGTGGTAGCTAGATTTGCCGTGATTTTAGCCCATAAATATCAGAAAATGATTATAATAAGAAAAACCACTAAATGTATATTATAAATCAGACAACTTATTAGTATGATCGTGATGAGTTATTTATTAATAAAGCTGTGAAAATAAAGAAAGAGAAATAATAAACCAGGTGACAGAAATAATGAACGTGCGACTAAAATGCTAACTCTCCGAATTAATCGCTCATGAGTCTTCGCACAGTTAGTTTTTCCGTTAGTACTTTTTAGTTTTTTGTAGGTTAGGTTAGGTTAGCTTATGTTGGGAGTTTATATTACTACCCATAAATAAATAGAACTGTATAAAGAAGTTTTGAGACGTACCTAACTTCACATATTTCCATCAAATCGAATTGTTAAAATCTCTTTAGGTCTTGTCAAGAGTCTCAGATTAAATTGAATCATATCACAACGAACTGTAATAACATGATCAGTAACTTCAGTTTAGGTACGATTTGGTACATACATTATTGAATTAAAAAGATCTCCTTAACTAATAAACTAAACTGCAATTTTTTTTTATTGGTTTCTTAAAATTCGAATAGACGATAAATATAACGCAGTGTTAATTAATCAGTTTGATAAATATTAGGTAATTTTTTTTAGATATTGAAAAAAAAAACCTGCTGAAGTTTTCCTGAAGGAATACCTACAGTATAGGGTTCTTCAAAAAAGGCGTGTATAAAATTTTAAAGGGTCGCCAGCCCCTGAAGTTGCAGGCGTCCATATAGCCAGGCTTCGTTGACCGCTTACCACCAGGTGGGCCGTGCCCTTGTTTGCCACCGACGTGATATTAAAAAATGTATACAATATGATTTTTAGTTAACATGCGTATTATTTTAACTGATACACGAATCGTTTTTGTAGTATTTACATCTTGTTATCACTGGCGCTGTCGGGCGTGACTTAACATCGTTTAAATGATAATATAACACCAATAACTTAGCAGTGCGCTCAATATCAGTGGTCAGCATTAAACGATACAATGCGTAATAAAATACTAAAGAGACATGACACATTCTCGTGAAGTAACCCTGCGAGTAATTGTTACAAATATGGCCTGATAATACCCCAAATAAT
This sequence comes from Notocelia uddmanniana, assembly GCA_905163555.1. NCBI lineage: Eukaryota > Metazoa > Arthropoda > Insecta > Lepidoptera > Tortricidae > Notocelia > Notocelia uddmanniana. The sequence goes on along the minus strand of LR991058.1, from coordinate 24,602,420 downwards.
AATTCAGCTTGTCATCAGGACAATTCATGGCCTTCACACGCAGAAATCGCCGGCGTCATGTACCTGCCAGCTTTCGTATGGTTAACCTTTTAAGGATATTTTGTAATAGACTGTGTCAAGGATCGTCAACCTTCAAGCTTCTAGGAGACATCATTTTACTCTGAAAACTTCGCATCTACTGCCATTTGCGAGCAAATTAAGAGATAGTAAAAAACGAATGGGTTCGAAACAAATCAAACGCGTTATTAGTAGATAATATAATTAAGAAGCATGGTTCCATCAGACTTTAAAATTACATGTATCTCGAGACAGGGAGATTATTTTAATTTGTGGTGACGATTAGAGACTAGGCTTTTATCATTGATCGTGTCTGTATTCCATATCAGATCAAAGGGTTGAAGTTGAAGTTTGTGTGTGAGCCCTTTATTGTACACGATTACAGGTAAAAACATATACATGTCATAAAAGTTTAGAGTATAAAGCCGAGCTTAATCACATAAGGGATTTCTTCCTAACCAAAGCAATTATACCTAGATCAGCTAATACCCATATGTCAGGTTGTCAGGCTGCCCACGCTTAGTGTTCAAACTTTTTTCTTTGTCCCCAGTGGCGACCGAGGTGACCGCGGCGCGGCCGGTGGTTTCTACTCAGGCTCCAGCGACGCCGGTGGCCCTGGAGGTTTCTACAAGGGCTCGAGCGACCGTGGCGACCGCGGCGGCCCGGGTGGCCAGTACACAGGCGACAACGACAAGTACAAGCCTGATGCTGGCGCTTCCTAGTAAGTCGACTTGTGTGTTCATTAAATATGATCCAATTCTAGCGAACTTTTTGGTCTGTTGATTAAAATATTAAATGAAAGTTCTGATGACAACTACTTCCAATCTTAACCTTTGACGTTTCTTGCTGGATGATATTATCCTATTATATCTTATTCAATTGTTGTGTTGATTTAATTTAGTAGAAGAAACCTTTAACAATCGTTAAATTCTAAGTATAAGGATATAATTGATAAAAACATATACCTATAATAAAACTACTATTAAATTAAAATAACTAAAACTAAACCTTAAACTTAAAAAATATAAATAAAATAATTAATTAAATATGAGATCTGGGCCTCTTGGCAGTGTGCCCATCACGCAGGCAGCATTCCCGCGCTGAACTGCTATCGCGATTAGTAAATATCATTTCTTTGCTTTCGGCGTCGAGACACTGGGTCCTTGGGGTAAGGGTGCGCTGGAGCTCCACAGGGAAATCAGCAGAAGGTTGAGGGAGACGACAGGCGACCCTCGCGCCGGTGGCCTTCTCGCGCAAAGAATCGCGATAGCAGTTCATATATCGTTCAATTCTTGTTTTATGTATCTTGTAAATGTTTGTGTTTATTTCAATAACTACTTTTCTTGTTTTTAGCGGATCTGGCGCAGGTGGCGCCAACGGTGCTAGCGCTACTGCATCTGCTAGTTCTGGTGGTTCTGCCAAGGCCTCCGCATCCAGCGGCCTCGGCGCTGGCTCAGGCCGGTTCGGCTCCGGAGTTGGTGTCAGCGGTAGCGTGAGCACCAACGTCGGATCCGGCGTTGGTGTGAGCGGTAGCGGCAAGGCTTACGGCAGCGGTAACACCGCCTATACCGGCAACACCTACCACGGCGACTACGAATACAAGCACGGCATCATCCGGCAAGAGGAAGACGTCAAGTCCGACGGCTACCATTACCTGTACGAGACCGAAAACAAGATCCTGGCTGAAGAGGGCGGCGCTATCGAGAAGGTCGATGCTGAGAACGACGCTTTGAGGGTCAAGGGATTCTACGAGTACGTCGGCCCTGATGGCGTCACCTACAGAGTCGATTACACCGCCGATGAGAACGGCTTTGTACCCCACGGTGCCCACATTCCTAGCCTGCAAGTAGTAAACTAAATCAGTCAGTCCAATATTAAAATGATATCATTCCCTTTTGTTAAAAAGGATTTAAAAAATCGTATTAAGTTACGCTAGGCATTGATTGTACAATGACTTGTGATAATAAAAATATTTAATAAAAGGTTCTTCCCTTTTTTATCCAATCCCAAAAATAGTTTTGAATAGTAGGTAAAGAGAAAATAATCACCGGAAAGGGGCAATGAAGAAGAAAAATATAATAATATACGTCCACACTTGCACCAGTTCTCGAAAATGATCGTGCCATGCTCTATTGGGGCCGATCTGTCATAACTGACAGGACCACCATACCACCATATCAGCCCTAGGACGTCCACTGCTGGACATAGGCCTCCCCCAATTTCATGGGGGGTAAATGCCATAATCGCCACGCTTGGCATGCGAGTTGGCGATCGCAGTATCTCCACCGCACTCTAGGAATGCTGCTGCCCATTCCCCGGTGGTCTGACACTACTATTGACAGGACTATTGTAGCAAAAAGCCAGATATCGTGCTGACAGATCAATCGTAACGCCAAGTGCTCGTCAACATCATCATTACCTATGACGAAAATTTGAAAAAGCGTTCTACGTGACCATTTTCAGACCAAATATGGAATACTTCAACCCGAACAGTATGGTTCTCGGAAAGGCAGACCCAAAGCCTGTTTTGGCCCCGTCAAATATGTCACGGAATGTATTAACAACATCACTCCAGTTGCATGTGTCTTTCTCGTTATGAGCAAAGTGTTCGATTTCGTCAACCAGGGTAAGCTCCTGCGTAATCTTGGGAATTATGGAAAATGAGGCTCTTGACTGGGTTGAGAACCACCTAAAGGACAAATTGCAATGCCTTGGAATTGACAGAATTGCTTATTCAAACAATGTCATTACAAAGAATGTTTATAGGTCTGAGTTTAAAACTAATAAAAGTGTAGTCACACAAGGTAGCATTTTGGAGCCACTATTCTTTCTCCTAGGCCTTTGTCCAGCATTAGACGTCTTTCGGCTGACATGATGATGATGATTTTTTCTCCTATGCATTAATGACATATCGAAGGCGACAACACAAAAAACAATAATTTACGCTGACAATACAACTCTTGTAAAAATAAATAAATTCATGACATAATTAATTGGATGTATATTAATGACCTTTATATAAATATATTTAAAACTAAATGAATACAATTTTCATCAAATAATACAAATAGTGTACCATTAAATATTAACCATAATAATAAAGCAGTTAATGAGGTCGACTCGTCTAATTTTCTCTGAATAACAGTTGATGAGCACCTAAACTGGAAGGCACACTTTGACAAAATCTGCAACAAACTAGGCCGTTTTGTATTTACGCTCAAAAGGCTGAGAGACTGTGTCAGTTGAAGCAGCATTAACCGCTTATCATGGATACTTATCTATCTATCTTTCCTTGGTAATGGGTTAATATTGAGGGGAAATGCAGTGGAAGTGGATAATAAAAAACTGAAAATTTTCAGAGCAACTGAAATCCTTCCTTTGCCTTGTCTATATTTAGAAGTAGTGTTAGAATTTATGTAAGAATTAGTAGTATTTATTTATATAATTGTTATTTTTTTATTGTTTTAATGATTCTATTGTGCCACTTTAACTGTTATATGTATGCCTATTATGTTTAACTTACTAACCACCGGGGAATGGGCAGCAGCATTCCTAGAGTGCGGTGGAGATACTGCGATCGCCAACCCGCATGCCAAGCGTGGCGATTATGGCATTTATCCCCCATGAAATTGGGGGAGGCCTATGTCCAGCAGTGGACGTCCTAGGGCTGATATGGTGGTGATGGTGGATGCGAGCTAGAAATCCGAAAAATAATTCACTGTAACATCCCTATACAGTGACAGTGTCGATGCAAATAAATAATTTCTGATTTCTGATTAACCTGCAAGAGGATTTTACTCCATAAAACATATGTGCAAATTTGTAAACTGATATATAGCGTTTATAAACGTATCAACAGAGGTTGTTTATTTTCGTACTGATGCAGATAAGGCAAAAGGAGTGTCACGGCGGATCCTTCTGACCCAGATCTTGCAAGGATGCGAAGCCGTCACATAACTATCTACTTTTTATGAGGCGTATTAACATTCTTTATAGTAATAGGTTAGCGATTCCGTAGAATTGTGTATATACATAGTAGTATTCCTACCTGTGACTCATTGCGTCTAAGATACCTGGTTTTACTGAACACTGTTTTGCTGTTGTATTTATAAAGTTTGAGAGTTCCCAGAAGAGGCCAATGGAATCTTTACATCAAAGGATACAATTTCTTTAATTTTGCATCCTGAATAGCGAGGGAAGTAATGGCATCTCGCCCCAATGTAGTGCTGCGTACCACTCACTCTAAAGATTCTTAATTCAGGGTGACATAATAACAGACCACACATATGGCACAAAAACACAGCTCTCTGTATCTATTAAAGTAATGGCGGTAAACATTTCAAAAGCATGCCCCCATCAACTTTATTTTATAGGACAACTAGCTAGACGCTGTACGGTTTTCCACCCCTCCCGTAGTTGAATTCCCTCCGTGAATTTAAGAAATTTTTCCTGGTTTGCTCTGCCTCAATCTGGAATTCTCTTCCAGCATGTGTATTTCTGGAAACTTACACAGATACACAGATACCGGCACGAGTGAACAGGTACGAGTATCTGTGGGCTTAATTCATCCTAGACCGTATCTCAACTTCATCACGTAAGACAATGGTTAAACGCAATCACATAAAAAAAACTGCCAAGTACGTATCAGACCACACACAATGTAGGGTTCCGTAGCTGTTCACCCGTGACATTATACGAATTTCAAATTTAGAAAATTTATATTTAATGGATATTAGACACAAGTAACAACATATCTAAGTAAAAATGGATATTATGCAAAAGTTTGCTTTTCCAAGTACACTTTGTAAGTTTAGCATTACTCGTTAACAAGATATGTCTATATACTTAGTTGTGATAGTTTTCCTTTTACATAAGAGTAAAAGTATTTTTTTCTTCTAATTCGGCATATTACATGCACCTACTCGTATGAACGTCAATAAACTACCAACGGTTCGGAAAAATAAACCTCTGCCACGAGAAGAACCGGCGTAAGAAACTCGGCAAGGTGTAATTTTTACAAAACAATATACATTGTATAAGTAGTTAAATATAAAATTACAGTGTCAGCTACTACAAAATAACAATGCTACAGAAGAAAACCTATTTTCGCGATAGATTAGCCGTGCAGGACACTATCACTGCCAAACATCCCTATCCATGATGTAATCGTTTACCTTATAATATGCTTTTGAAATAAGTGTTTGTTTTACAACAGATTTGAATTTAGAATTGCTAGGTTCCGTAATGTGTTTAGGAATTTTATTGTAGAATTTATATTCATTAATTCATTATCTTGTACAACTACCATGATTTTTTTCACATACCTACCCAGTAGCAACCGTTTAGCTGGCAGAGGACAAGGGAGAGACTTGACTCCAAAAAATTAGCACTTTATAAATTAATATCACACAAACGGCTAGCTAGTGTAACACGGTGGGGTTTGCAGAAAAGAATATGCACTTTACGAGTACGTGTAAAGTACGGTAATTTAATTTTCAAGTTTTAACGGTTACTAAACCAAGCCGCGGGTAGACGGACGTGCGGACGGACATGACGAAACTATAAGGGTTCCTTGTTTACTGCGGAACCCTAAATAGCGTGCTTTTGCTGCCACTTTCTAAAGTGGGCGAATTTAACGCGTCTCGCTCAGGCTTATTGCTGGAAACAGTACGTATATCTTGGATCTGTTGTTCTGCACTGAAGTTCGGCGTAGAAACCAAAAAATAATTCATAGTTGCGAATGCGTGGTACTCGTTTTCATGGTGTAAGGATGAACAGAACAGGTTATGTTAAGGATCATTATATTATATACTAAATAATAATAAATAATAATAATAATAATATTGGGGGACAATCTTACACAAATCGACCTAGTCCCAAACTAAGCAAAGCTTGTACTATGGGTACTAGACGACGATATACATACTTATATAGATAAATACATACTTAAATACATAGAAAACATCCAAGACCCAAGAACAAATATCCGTGAAAAATGCACAAATAAATGCCCTGAGGGCCTACTCCGAACTTCGAAATTCGAACTTCGTATCGTGCCGTCCCTTTCCGTCATATAGTGTAAAACGCGAGAGCGAAAAGGACGGCACGACACGAAGTTCGATTTTCGAAGGTCGGAGTAGGCCCTCTGGCCGGGATTCGAACCCGGGACCTGTAGCTTCGGAGGCAGAGTCACTACCAACTAGGCTAAACAGGTCGTCAGGGGGGGTGGAAGTACATTCTTTTTATTAGAATAAACCTTCTAATTTCACGATGAATATGCAGTAGTAGCTATATTGATACTTCTCTGAAAATTCTGCCGCATTTCCGTTTCGTTCCGCATTTGGTTAATATGCGAGTAATTTGTTACTGTAGGTAAACTAGTTTTGTTAATAAATTCATCATTGATCTATTCTATATCCAGTGGACCAGTAAATTAACTCATGAAATGATTATAAGCAAAACTTCAAATTTATTCTATTATATGACGACATTAATCTATAGTTTAAACATCATCAAATGTATCCTGAATTTAAATGTCTCCATGTTTTTTAATTCGTCGTATATGAATTAGTCGTTGCAAATGAGAAATAAACACTTTAAAACTTCTCATTGTGACGTCTATGCATAATTTTCTTCATTTCATATACCAACTAACTGCCCGCGTGGCTTCGCCAGGTATGGCGTAGAACCCAAGTAAAGCCGCAAGATAAAATATATCTATACAGGGTGTAATCGTTAAGTGTAGCCAGGCGATTATTCCGCAACTATAACAGATTTTAGAGAACTTCCAACTGATATCGAAAGTGCGTTACCCAATGAGTAAAATTACATTATTAAGTTTTTTAATAAAAAAGTAATATTAAAATATTGAGTTTAAACGCTCCCATACATTTAGTACGACGACTCACCCCTCAAAGAACGTCGGCGCCGTAAGAGATAAAACTGCTTGAGATTCATTATTTGCACGAATAAACTGTAATAAAATATTACTATTTTTATTTAAAAATAGTTATTAATGTAATTTTACTCATTGGGTAACGCACCTTCGATATCAGTTTAAAGTTTTCTAATATCTGTTATATTTACGGAATAATCCCCTGGCTACAATACTTCTTAATGATTACACCCTGTATACTGGTGACATTTTTTTTAAATAGGATGAGTACAAAGCTACAATCTTTACCTTTTTTCTACCCGTTGACTTTAATGTTTGAATTAAGACTTCGTAGACGAAACTTCAATCACATACTTTTTGCCTATGGAACTTTTATGAATTTCATCCAGTGTTGTTTTATTACAAAACTACCACAGAACTTTATTGAAATTGACCAATCAGGTGTCGCCGTCGATCTATTTCTTTATATATCTACGAACGCTGATCCGTTGGGCCTGCACTTCGTTTCCGCCGGAGAGTTTGTTTAATTAACTTCGGTTCACTCGTAGAAAAGTATTGTATACAATAGTAATATTATTAGCTTTTTTCTACTCCAGAATCTATCAATTAAAGGACTGACAGCGGTATTAAAACAATAAACTTTTTATACAAATGCAGGTCTATACCATAGACAAGTCATTATGAGACTGGTGGGAGAATCAAAATGAATTTTCATACATTATTATACCACTGATTTTTTTTTTAATTTTTAAAAGAGGCACACAGGCAATGCCCGTATTCTGCCACCATATCGATTTTTAATTTATATAAAATTATATTGCTGTCGTAGGAAAATTATTGTTTGCAACGTTACATAATTAATTAGGTCTTCAATTCGAGAGTTGCTGTAACAAAACAAGCGTAGCGAGAACCTTTATTATGTAGGTGTTGCATAAAATACTATTTAAATCTCGTACGTTAATAATAATAAGACCACTCGGCAAGTCTCGTGGTCTAAACGCGGTACTTACTCGACTAAAAAAACATACTAATAAAACGATTGCATAAACTACTATTATAATATTAGTATACTCATTTAATAGGAATTGCATTATTTATAAGTTTGACGAACATTTTTAAGATGACAGTCACTAGAATGGTATTTCGATCCGCGTGAGGGAAGTCCACGGTGTCATCGTATGGCGTCAAGAATCTGAGTGTATCTTAATAAAATTGAGTATCTGGAATGCAAAAGGTACATTGTCGATCTCGACGCGGTGGCATGTTTATGCGTCTTCATGTAACTGGGTCCTCGCCAGTGCACCCCATTCAAGAGTAACAAGTCTCACGTAGGCCGGTCTCGACGGCGGTACAAATATTATTATAATTTTCGAATATATTTTAACAATATCAAGTGCTGTTAAGCCAGTGTAAGTGATTAACGGATTATACTTTGATGGAACTACGATATAACCTATGCTAATACTACTGAGCGACCTCGGCACACCCTGAGAAGAGGCTCTGATTTTTGGTACGTTTTGAATAAAATTTATAGCGCATCTAAATGTTAATTAAATAAGAACGAAAACTTATTAAGTCTGGAAAATTAAAGATCAATGTCATTAAAAGTATTTTTGCATATGATATAATGGTCAGTCTAGTTTCAGATAGAACGCAAAGTTAGCAGAGCGTGCTTCATCGCGGGAGCTTCAATAAATCAAGCCGATAAAATATTCGGAACTAGATCGAGTATTCATATTCAGTGAAAATCAAGGATGATGCAATATGCAAAATATGTAAGTAAATATACGTTTTACCGTGTCACTTTAAATTTCAAACAGCATTTGATAACTACATGGGAAGCTCAAAATAATTTTGTACTGAATTTTTTTAAATTCTAATATTATTTTTGTTCAAATAGTCATCTCGTAGTCTGGTAGCATTTACACCAAATTGAAAGTTTTATTATGTGGTTTATTAGTTTATTACGATAAAATATACGAAGACTTAGGTATTTTTATTCAGTAGTTTTAGTGGATTATCGTCAATTTCATGTTTTTATTAATATTAAATGCATGTTCCAGATTTTACTACTGTCGTTACTATCTGCCATACATAGTTCGCCATTCGACGACGGAAAGTACAACCCGAAAAAATATCGCGTTTATGATGACGGACGTTATTATCGACCCTTAGGTGAGGGCAAATACGTCAGGGGTGATGAAGGCAAATACACATACGTGTATAAACAAGGGCTGTACCCCGAAGATGAGGGTGACTACCGATATATCCATCAGGAAGGCCCCAACGGAGGTTTTGGCGGCAGCGGTGGAAATGGAGGGTTCGGAGGAAACAGAGACTTTGGTGGAAATGGTGGTTTCGGAGGTGAAGGCGGCTTTGGTGGGAATGGTGGATTTGGGGGAGATGGAACTGGGGGAGGCGATGGAAACGGGGACAGATATGACGATGGAAGCGGTGGAGCAGAGACGTCAAACAAGCGCCATAAGATCGATTATGGGAAGAAGATATATGCGGAGCGATATCCTTATGTCCACAAGATCATAAAAGCGCTGGTGAACCAGTATGTATCTCAAGACTACATCAACTTTGGCGATGAGTCTGAGGGCAGTCACACACACTTTAGCAAAGTACGCGCTGATAACGAGGTAGCGGTGAAGTGCCATTATCTGACACCACGGGCTAACTCAACGGAGTTCGTTACGCAGTAAGTATTAACTATTTTCACTAAATGGTGTTAAATTGGAATACAGAGGCTAGAAAGTACATGACTACAAAGTAAAGAAAGTCAATACCTGACAATAAACAAGACTAAGGCTGGGTTGCACTGACTTACGATCACAGATATGGCACCGGCAGCTGTCATGCCATAGAAACTTGTCAAACTTTTCATACATTCAAATTTCAACGAACACAGCTTACGATTACAGACGGTTTGGTGCAACCCAGCCTAATTAATTAAAAAACCCGACTGCGATTCTGTGTAATTTGGAATTTGGCGCCAAAAATCCGCTATTTCGTTTTTGTTTTTAATTTTGATATACCCAGTGTCACCCTCACAGTAAAAACGAATCTAACGACACCTCTCAAGCTAAAATCTATCGAGTCGTTGAGGCTGCAGAGCGTGTCAAACAATTATAAATACACATACTCTCGAAGAACACAACCCTCCTTCTGGCGCAGTCGGGTAAAAAAAGAAATATCCTAGAGAAGCGAGTTTCAAAGACCGGAAATTTTATGGCGCCCATACTGGTAGTTTTCCTTATTACGTTTTGTAATTTAATAGATATATATAAGGCATAATAAAATTATACAAAATGTTATAGTTATAATGAAACTATCAAAATATTTAGTTTTCATTTTACATGACATACATATTTGTCGGCCTGTTTAGCCTAGTTGGTGTTGGTAGTGCCATTGCCTCCGAAGCTAGAGGTTCCGGGTTCGAATTCCGGTAAGGGCATTTTGTTTCTGTGGTGAGCAGAGAGATTTGTTCCTGAGACTTGGATGTTTTTTATGTATTTAAGTATATATCTATTAAATATATCGTCGTCTAGTACCCATACCACTAGCCTTATTGAGCTTACCGTGGGACTAGTTCGATTTGTGTAGAAAATGTCTCCTAATATTTATTTATTCATTTCATTTAACATCAATGGTGGTAGCGGAGGTGGTGCATGCATGTGCGAGTTGTGTTAGATTAAAATAACACCACCCTTTTTCTTCTGAGCGGGCGTAAAATGGTTGCCATTTTATCACTTATCGTCGTGGACAAGACGCCTTTCACTCTCGCATTGGCATAGTTGTTAGAAGGTGACGAATATCTTATCCACGACGAGAAGTAAATAAATATATTTTTTACGAAAAATTAAAACCGACTTCAATGGGGGAGGCCGGTGAAAAATTATTATACTTAGATTGTGCACTCTTAGATTCCATAAAATGAAATAAAAATGGCTATAAGTATGTTTATAATGGTAGAAGACTAAGTACCCTCAATTCCTCATGGAATCCTCCATCAGAACTCAAGCTTGACAAAAATGTGTCTTGAAAACCTAGCTTGCTTGACAAACATAACGAAGAGAACAAATATGAAAATGCTTGATGTTAGTTCATGAAAATACTAAAATGACTACATCTGTGCCTTTCACATTTGAGGAGTTCCCTCGATTCCTCATGCATCCCATCATCAGAACTCGAGCATGACAAAAAATAATAGTGAAAATAGAACTTGCTTAACAGCTAGGAGAACAAATCGCCAAACGTGAGATCTGTTCTGATCATCATCAGCAGTTGCACTTCATCAAATGTCACTTCTTTGTATGGAAATGCTTGATTTGTTGTTAAAAATACAAAAATCATTATATGTTTTCCTTTAAGATTTGAGGAGTTCCCTCGATTCCTCATGGATCCCATCATCAGAACTGCGTTTTGACAAAAACGGGACCAAGTTAGATACTTTTCTTTTTTTTTATGACATAGGTGGCAAACGAGCAGACGAATCGCCTGATGGTAAGCGATTAGCGCCGCCCATGGACACTCGCAACACCAGAGGGGTTGTAAGTGCGTTGCCGGCCTTTAAGATGGGGGATGGGGATGGGCTTCCATTAAAAAAAAAGAACTTTCAAAATTGGTTCAATAACGGAGTTATGGAGTAACAAACATAAAAAAAAACATACAACCGAATTCAGAACCTCCTCTTTTGAAACCTTGAAGTCGGTTAAAAATGGCAACCATCATACGTCTCCTGGTGTAGTCAGAGGCACCTGCGAGATAGGGTTTAAGCGTATTGTGGGCATTGGGCTGACACCTGCTAACCCATTTTCTTAGTTCTTACGGCGCTCCCACACTGGCTGTTATAAATGTGATATAACAGCAACTATCTCTCTCCAACATCATAGTGTTACATCAGCCTATCCTTGTTGCACTATGTTATATGACATTAATAACAGCCAGTGTATTTTAACCCGACAGCACTCAAAAATATTACATTTATACAAAACTCGAATTCATAATATCTGAACACGGTTTTTTTTACAATTGAGTTGTTATTAGATTATTCTTCTGATAGGACCTGATCAGATGTAAAAGTTGTCGACTGTACATTTGCTTAAGCTTACTACAATGTAATAAAGAAATTTTTATTTACAAAGGATGACCTTTATGACGTCGATTTTTGTTTCGCGTGCGTTCAATGGGTAATAAAACCGAAATACCTCCGGTCAACGTACTGGGAGGTTCTTATAAAATTCCACGACAAAGTGACACTCTTTTATTTTTATTGAATTATTATATTGTACCTATAACAATAAATAACTGTTTAAGAACATCATTTGCCAGAGCATTTCTTTGCACACTTAAATAGTCCATGTATTTTCGGGATTACATTTTATTCATTCTGAAACTTATATTATTATTGTTATAGTGCATCACGTTCACACACGCGCCATATTTTTTCTGTTCTGTATTATAATTTGTATTTTTGTAGGTGTGCTATAAAGTGTAATCCTTTGTAGGTACAAACACCAACACAGTTAACTGACCATTGTGACCCTTATTTCGATTAATATAAAGTGCACGACTGGGCAGTTAACTTTGTTGGCGATGATACGTAGGTACGAATGTGCACCAACTGCAAAAAATCATATCGATTTAATCTTCTCCTCAATACGTACCGCAGTTCGCAACCTTAATTCGCCGACATAGACATTGCGAGCTATTATAGGCCATAATACCTATAAGTGTTGCGTGTTGTCGCCCCACGGCGCCAATAACGACTATAGGTGTTATGACGTACGTTTTCCAAGTCACCATCATGCTTTACACTAAGGTTCATATTCTATCTCTTATGGAAAATGAGTTGGCGTGTACATAAGTATCACTGCCGTTCATGAAGAATGGCGTTCAAAGGGTTGAATACGAGACAAACTGCAGGAGTTTTCAAGCAATTAAAATCATGTTAATAGTTTACTCGGTATTATGTAGGTAGCTTCGTAATAAGTGAGATGAGGCTGACGAGATATTTAAGTGTAAATTCGACTGAAATTATGAAACTTTAATTTCGGGCCCTGATTTTTTTTCTTATGCCAAAAACTTAACAGTATGATGAAACTTAACACAATGAATGTGAAGGTTCCTGGGTCTCGAATACACTGGGAGATTCGTTTAATTTTTAATACTATAACCTATGACTTTCATGTTTGGCAATATGCTGTAAATAAGTTGGTTGAAAATAAATAAATAAATAAATTAGGGTATTGTATACAAGTCAGGGAGGCCACTTCATAGGTATATGACATAGACTGGTAAATTAACCACTTAATGAAACCCATCGATATGAGGGTCTGCCATGATATGGTCATATATTTACATAACCTCATAAAGTAAACCAAACCAAAGAGTAACTCATAGAAAAAGGTGGTAGTCATTTAGTAAGTTATAGAAGAACAAACTCAGCGTAAATAAACCGATTGACTGCGAAGACAGGTGGCTCCTATTTATATTTTATTGATTCAGTATCGATGGATTGATACAAATGATACATGTTAAAAATAACACCCACGTTTGTCAGCCCACGTCAAGAAATAAATAAAGAGCTCAAGTAAATTAGGAGCTATAATACGATTGGATAATCACAGGCATTACAAATTCTAAATGTCGATTGGTATGAAATTACATTCAATCGCCAAATATGTTGGTTTCTAGCATTATTTAAAAGATGTAAAGCGGTCCAGAAATGTAATTTAGGAAAATAGTGATGAAAAATGTGGCTTGATCATAAATATCTAATCATACTCAACATACACTCAATGTACTATAGAATAGTAGAATGTACGATGGCATCGTGAGCTATTTAGAAGTTATTTTGATACTTACTCATCTGCGCTGTTAGAAAAATACCTTCTTTTATATGGTTTGAATTTTATTATTTCTGAGATAAGATAACATGAAACCTAAATTTTTCTCTCTCTCTCTTCTCTTTACAATTTTTATCTCAATCGGTTCAATAATTAAAATGAAAGATATACAATTGCATTAATAGTTTCATATTGATGAGATACTTAAGTACGGTTTTGATGTTGATAGACATTAGACATTTTACTCAGCACTATTTTGCTTTTAAATTTCAGGTTCCCACCTCGTCTAAACACCTTACCCGGGGAGAAACCTGGCTCCTACTACAGTTTCAAAGGCACCAAGGTTCTCAGCACAGTGGCCAACTCCTTAACAAGCACGCTCAATCTAGAGTACGAAGTCTTCGTCAGGATCATTGACGTCACCAGCTAACAACGCTCATTTGTTTATTTATTTATTAACCTCATTCTCCTGTACCTAACTCAAGTGAAATAAAGAGGCGTGTTTTAAATGAGGGTTCTTATTGACGGTAGGTATATTTTAAATTAAAGAAGTAACTTTTTGATTCAAAACAAACATTTATTTATGTATAACGAAAATATGTACAAGAATACTTAAACTAACTTAAATCTAAAACGGGCCCTTGAGGCATTGTACCGAGGATACTTTTTGATTTATTTGATTACGTAATGTAGTCATACTTACGATAGATACATCTGTCATTTGGAGTATGGAAAAAAATATATTTGTGGACAATCTCACACAAATCGACCTAGTCCCAAACTAAGCTTCTACTATGGGTTGGTACAGTCAGCATCAAAAGTAGCTACGCTTTTGAAAAGTTTCTAAAGTCTTTATTACAAGAAACTAAAAGCTTTTGGACCCTTCATATACGTAGCCTTTTGTAGATAGATAAATACTTAAATACATAGAAATATCTAAGGCTCAGGCCAATTTTAGTGCTAATCACTCGAATAAAACCCTGACTATGAGATTCCAACCCATCTCGGGTTCACCCCCAGGTCCAGGTAACCCGCCAGCGTCGGTAGGTACCGACTAAAGTGTGGTCGTCGAAATATTTTGTGCAAAAATCACATTTAGATCGACCTTCTCAAGAATATTACGAAAGTAACCCTGTTCCCCATGAATAGTACAGGATATCCTGCAGGTTACATTGTATCAGAGAAGGAGAGAAAAGGAGCAGCGCTTGGGGCCCAGCGGCGCTGCATACCGCGCGCGGTATGCTAGGTTAAGCAACGTCGGCCCACGTCAACTCTTGAGTGGTTACTAACTGAGCGCTCCCTTGCTTTGGAAGGCACGTTAAGGTGTTGATCCCGGCTGCTGTCTATGACAGCAGTCGTTAAGCCAAGTTAGAGATCTTCTGGCGGCTTAAGAACTCCTAACATTCAAGTTGACCACTCACTTGACAAGCCGAATCTTAATAAGTTCTAGATTATCCTTGCGTTGGGACTTGGGAGGTTGGGGTGTTATAATATATGTTGGTTATATCTTTGCCCCCTGGCTAGATGCTGGCCACGAGCAATCCCACTTTTAATAAAAAAATTAAAATAAAATCTTTCGTAAAAACTAGTGCTTATGCCAATTCTTGGGATTAAGTAGCGGACCGCAGGTACCCTTCAGGATGCAACTGTATCGGGATGACGATAGGATGATGATATTGTATATCAGAGAAAAACTCTAATCTGTTACTCAGATTCACCTCTCCGGGATAACCTTGCCAGAGAGTGATAATTTGAGCATCACATGAGAGATTCATTTTATCGATACCAATCAAGCAAATGCAAATAAAATCAAAAATCTGTCAATCCACATTGTCACTTTTTCTGATATAACAGTTGATTTAAAACATCGCGGTACACCGAGTTTTCAATGACACCGCTACAACTACTCCTTGTAAAACATCTTTAATTGGTTACAATGTCTTCGTGATTAGCGATCGCCAACCCGCATGCCAAGCGTGGCGATTATGGCATTTACCCCCCATGAAATTGGGGGAGGCCTATGTCCAGCAGTGGACGTCCTAGAGCTGATATCGTGGTGGTCTTCGTGAAATAAAAACACCATATTTCAAAGTACCGCTCTTTAAAGGAATTAAATACTTAACAATTTTGGAAGGACGACAAGGTCCACACTTGATCTAATTCTCAACTATAGGAGTGGCTAATATATCACGCATCAACCCAAATATGTCGCGCCGAATGCCAACTTAACAAATAAAATTAACATTTTCTGCAACTTAGACGGATATCTTCGGATAACCATTTTTGAATTTGGTCTATGTATAAAAGAACCGATGGTCGTTTAAAGTGTATCATTCGAATTATTTCGCTCAGTTCAAGCGTTCTTTTGTTAACATGAAGCTGATCTTGGTAAGTAAAAAGTACTTAATAAAATGAAGTTTGAAATATTTTTTCCCAAATTAGCATAATAGACACTTATAATAATAATAATTAAGCTTTATTTAATCCCACACAAATTAAATACAGAAATAATAAATACTGAAAAGATAATAATTAAAATAAAGTGATAAAATCAATGTGCGGGCCCCTTCTGGGTAAAACTCGTTGGGGGAGGACGAGTTCCAGCGTTCCCTGTCCGTGGCATCTGTTAACCATTTTGGACCAGCTATTGCAGCTATCTCGTCTGTCCATCTGGCACATGGACGACCTCTTGTACGTGTACCCCTTGGTCCAGTCCATTTTATTGCTCTTAAGGTCCACCTGTCATCGTTATATCTGGCCACGTGTCCTGCCCACTTCCACTTTCTTTGTAGTGCGAAAGTTAGAGCATCCGTAACTTTCGTTTTCTTGCGAATAACCTCATTTCGTATCCTATCCTTTAACTTAATACCTAGGCAACTTCTCTCCATACTTCTCTGAGCCGTTTGGATTCTGTTCATTGTCTTGTGATCGAACGTCCAAGTTTGGCAACCGTAGGTGAGACATGGTAGTAGGTCAGAATCCATAACGATTTTTTTAGCGGAAAGTGGGAGTTGCGATTTGAGAATTTCTTTATGAGCCCAGTATTTGTTCCAGCTGATTGCTATTCTTCTTTCTATCTCTTCGATATTTCTGTCTTTACTTAATGAAATCTGTTTGCCTAGGTATACGTATTTTTGAACAAATTCAAGAGGAATGTTGTTTACCAAGATGGGTATGTTGTGGCGATTAGTCGTTACTTTCGTTTTATCGAGGTTCATTTCCAATCCAACTTTTATACTGGCTTGATGGAGATCGTTTATCATATTATTCAGTTGTTGCGGATATTCTGAAAATAATATAACGTCGTCGGCAAACTTGAGGTGACTCAGGAATTTTCCGTTTATGTTTATGCCTTGTCTAGCCCATGGTAAATTTTTCATAATGTGGTGTAGGACGGTTATAAACAGTTTAGGAGAAATTGGATCTCCTTGTCTCAGACACTTATAACTAAGTAGAATTCGAGAAATGGCTTTCACCAACCTCCATTTCACCAATTTGACCATTGAATAATAAACATCAAATAGCAAAACTAAATTAACAGGTTCTGCTGTTTTGCGTATTTCGGCTAATCAAAAAGTGACATCAAGTTTCATAATATGACGCATACGTTCAACATGCAATGTCCATAGAAACACTCATTATCCATCAGAAAGAAGCATGTTTGTTCCAATATTTTCACATACTCGTATTTTAGGGGCTTGCATATGAAATAACAATTTTGTAATGAATCCTTTTCCATAGTCCCTTTTGGTAGTGGTGGTACTCGGCCTCAGTAAAGCTGAGGACGACGGTCAGTACAAGCCGAGGGTGTACGGAGGGGATGATGGGAAATATCGCCCGGGTGACGAGGGCCACTACTACGGCTCGCCCGAAGGCAAATACAGTGTGTACACAGCCTTAGATAATAGGTAAGTATTTATAAATCCATATTTTAACTGTGATTGATGATAAAATGGTAACTTCATATTTTGTTCTTGATATATTGACTCCTTGTAATAACACAGTAACTAAGAACCACGCGATCCCAAAAAAAATATGTGGCACATATGATAAATTATTATTTTCTCGCCGATTATAAACTGGACGTGGTTATGGGAAAAGGATCCAATCCACAAGAGATCACCAATGAAATGTATGACTATTGTTTTAAGCAGAAGGTTAAAATTTTACATCGCGTGGGTTGGATCCTTTTCCCATGACTACGTCCAACTATTGTATGTACATTTTAGCCATTTTAATCTAGCTCTATAAGGGTATTCAGCGTTAGTTTTGAATGAATCCACTTTCTTTCGTTGTACTTTTATTTCCTTTGCAAAATATTTCGTTTTAAAGCTAACATTGTATTGAGCAATTTTTTTTGCCCTTGTGAAATAGAGTAGACACACTAGCGGTACACCTAATATGCAATAGCAATCTAGAATCAGAGTGCAATAATATTTTAACTTAGTAAATTCCGGATATACATTTTAGCTATTTTCAATTTGTAACCTCTAGAGTTCTCATCTCGATTTGTAATTTGCACTTTTACAAGTACGTGGAGACTTACCAGGTTACGAAACCAATATTCAATATAGGTCTGTTTTAGGTATAGGAGCCTGCTCGGTCGGAATGGCAAATATGACTCGATCTACGCAGCGTACCAGCCATTCTACGTTAAGGCGTACAACCCATACTATCAGCCGCTGCTCACACCATACGTCAACTATGGAGATCAAAATGGGTTAGTTTTATGAATTTTGATACCAGTGTCAGTATTAGAAAAAGCACCATATTTTCGGGTGACAGCCAAGACTAACTATAAAATCTATTATTATTCTTAAAAACCTCGTATCTCAATACGGAAGTGATGGTGAGATACGAGCTTGATTTTAAGTAGGTATTTGTTACTTGGCGGGTTACAGTTGTCCATTGACGTACAGTAAACGTATATTCACTTGCAATGAGTTATGAAGTCAACACATGAGTAGCAACGCGTTTGTGATACTTCAGGAGATGCAAGCGTCCATAGGCTACAGCGTGCTTACCATCGCAGGCCGTAAACCTTGTATAAGTATATAAAAAAAAACTTAGAAGCTATATTTCAATTTTGGACCGTAGTTGATGTGGAATTAAATAAACATATTTGATATCCACTGCCTTGTCCCTTGCCATTACATAGTCGAATAAATGTCAAAGGGACCTAAAGTCATTAACAGTACATTATCCTTTCCACAAATACTGACAGAAGCATGAAATATGTATGTAGTTAAAGTATACATCGTTTTATAGCTTTGACCGATTATACTTCTCGGTATTTCACAGTCGTGTGTTACATTCCTCGGTGTGAATCACAAAACACAAATGCGAATCGCCAAACACATAATGAAAAATACTCTGCTAAATCACACGTTATACACAAGTACTTATTTACTTTCGAGACACCTTTAGACGTCTTAAATACTCAGATAATGTAAAGTTTAGGCGAAGAAAAAGTGTCCTTAATTAATGATTTAAAATTTTAACACATGACATGTATGTCATGTTATGCCCAACACATTCAGTTACTCATAATCTAAGCACGGCGTACGACTGGCTATCATCCTTACCTGGTCGAAATTTCTCTAATTCGAACCAAGCGCAAGCAAGCAATCTTTCATAATGCGTACTTCTAAGGTTTGGAATTCTCTGCCGGCGTCTGTATTTCCGAGTTCATATAACCTAGACCTTTTTAAGGCACGAGTGAATAGGCATCTTCTGGGTGAGCTCGCTTCATCGTCGGCCTCATCTTTGCCCCCAGGCTAGATGCGGGACAAGAGCAATCCCATTTTTAATAATAAAAAAGTGACAAAATAGAATAACGTCCTTTCAGTTAAAAACGCTCAACTATTGTGTGAATTGACACGTATCTTGACATTTTCTCTATACTATCTAGCATACAGAGTAGGCCCCTGTAACAGGAGCAAAAAAATTAAACCGGCCACTATTGAGCGAGCCAACAAATGCTTTTAAACGGTCCCAGTTGAAAAAAAAAGTTTATTAAGTGTATTTTTTACTCTTCTAGAGTGATATTAATAACTATTTAATTTAAAGCACAATAAAATTAAAAAATATCAATACTACTATTTAAAACAAAAACAATCAAAAACTACTAAGACTCATACTACTTCATTAACTTATTTATCTACCTTAAAAACTGCATTTATTCACTGGCGCGCAATAATCTCATGTTTCTAAGATCCATTACTTGGAGGTCACAATTTTAGATTAAAATTTATCCGTATTGAAAATAATAAATAATTATTTGGCCACAGGGAGTTACTGCAGATGCTCTAAGAAAGCGTCCTTTTAAATATTTCCTCCTGTTACATGGCCCACCCTGTGGATTGTATATTATCAGTGTTAATTTTTATCAATGAATATATAAATAAATTATTTTATTATCATGTACTGTATTTTTTGGATACATTACGTCATAATTTGGGTTCAAAAAGTGTAGTGGTTGTGTTTTAAGGCCTCTGCGAGTATATACATATAGTCTTTTGATGGTGTAATTACCAGTGATCGGAATTAGTTGAGCTAAAATACCTATTCTTTGCAAGAGGACTTAATATAGACTAGTTACAACCGGGTAGAAAGTTTTTTTCTTGAATACTGGGTATTCGATATTTATCCGGGTACTCGTCCTAGTAAAATACATAATTAGGTTTAGAAGATCCCTTTTTTAAAAGTGTGACGAAAATGTTTCCAAATATGACTAGAAAAAGTTATAACTTTTAGATTAACATAAGCCATCCCGTTCTGTAAGTAATAACATGTATGTTTAACATTACGACCAGTATCCGGATAAATATAGAATGCCCGGTATTCAAGTAAAAATATTTTTTTCTACCCGGTTGTAACCACTCTGTATTATGTCCTCTTGCGAAGAATAGGTATTTTAGCTCACCTAATTCCGCTCCCTGGTAATTACTTATGCTTTTATTTAAAACTAAAACAACATTTTAATTTCCAGCCTCGAAGTTGAACCTTTCGCTTCATCCCTGGCAGCGGTTACGGCACGCCCCTCAGTCGTACCCGTCCCTGTCCTGCCTTCAGCCAGGCCAATCGTCTACTCGGTCACACCTAAGCCTCTAGCTTCCTACACACCTCTAATTTACTCCAGAGCCGGCTACGAACCCAGTGCGAAGATAGTTAGACAGGAGAATGAGGTAGATGCAGATGGCTATCACTACCTTTTTGAAACGGATAATGGTATTGCAGCTGAGGAAGCCGGAAGAGTCGAGCCTTCTGTTAACGGTGGAGGCACCAGAGCTAAAGGCTTCTTTGAATATGTGGGTGACGATGGGCAGAAGTACCGAGTGGAATACACGGCCGACGAAAATGGCTTCAGACCAACTGGCGCTCATTTACCTAAAGCTTGAAATCTCATTGTCGAAGTTCCCATTAATTAACATAATTATGTCGAAATAAAATTATTTGTAGACGTGGAATAAGTTATTTTTATTACTATACCCTGTGGTTGTTAGCTGATCAGGTAGTGGCGGTCGCTAAATAGTATTATACAGGTACCGTCTTGGATCTATGTATATCCAATGCAAGCAAAGCAGCAATGCAGCAATTCAATGTGAATTTACTACCAGCAAAACATATTTTGCTTCTATATTACGCAAAATATGTTTACTGGTAGTAAATTCGCATTGAATTGCTTATATCTGATTTAGGTTATGTTTTTATTTAGTTGGAACTTAAAAGAACTATTCCAATAAATTTAATTGATTTGATTTGACTTAATAGATTGTGTATTTATCCTAATCTACCCTTACCTATATTGTAGGTATTGTTCTTTCTCACAAAGAATGTCGAATTAGTCAAAAGGTCGAAATAATTTATAAATAATTACTAACAGAAGTTCAAAGTCACTCAAAAAAGATAAACCCTTTTACACGTAGAACTTAATGACAGTATAATAGCATAATTAGGGCCCTGTAACTCATGTATACCACCGACTTATTGTATCTACCTAAGTATTTTGTAACAAAAACTTTACCTTCATTGGGTACCTTTGAAGAATTAAATGAATAAGATCCCGCCTTGGCATAAAAATAATACGAAGTTGAATGTGTAGTATCAGATCCAGTGTTATACAGTGTGGCCTGTAACATGAGCAAATAATTAAACGGTAGATTATTTAATATGCCAGCAATTATTTCCAAGTGGTTACTAGTGGTGCATAGTTTTCATGGTGTCAAGATCACCGAACTTCACACTTGAAAGTCCTAAACTTTAGATCAAAATTTCTTGGAATTGAATAAAAATAAAATGCTTGGGTATAAGAGGATACTGCAGATACTCTAAGGAAGCGTCCTTATAATCCAGCAATTAATTCCTTTTTTAACCGACTTCAAAAAAAGGAGGAGGTTCTCAATTTTTGATTTAATATTTTTTTATCCCGGAAAGTATTCCAAAATTAATGGAACTTTAACAGGTTATTTGATAATACACTAGAAATACTATCCCAAGTTTGTAACTGCTAGGACCTAACTTGGGGGAACTGATACCTAGCTGACATATTTTTAGTTTTCGGTTGGATCGGTCACCATTTTGATGAAATCACGGCGCAGTGACGAAACACAAAATTACCAAGAAATAAAGAAAACTATAAAACACTAAAGTCATCGTTTTAAATAGACAAACTTTGTATAATAACGCTTTGGGCAACTGTAAGTCCACAATTGAACAATTTTAAATAAATAAAATAAAAACGAAAATAGTATTGATAAATTTAATAATCTAAGAAACGTGCGTCATGATTGGTTTAAATAACCCAATTCCAAGCCGCTACCAAATACCCTTTATATAACACTTTCCAGATACCAATACCCTTTGTTCCACATACCTATCAACTGGATTTAGTACAAGTAGCTTTACTTTGGCTTTAGTATTATTAAACAATATTTCTCAGTAGAAAAAGTGCTATTAGATAATATCCACCGAATCCTCCAATTTAACCAAGCGTGTTTTTATGATGAGATTATAAAGTTCCTGATATCTAAATGTTATTGTTATGATTTATATTCATGGTCATCTAATGTGTGTAATATATCGAAAACCATTCATTTCTCACGCCACACAGCACGATACGAGTATTGATATGTCAAATTTATGTGTCTAAATCGCTCATCTAATGAAATATTCATATTATTAGAAGTAGATCACGATCATTAGGATTGGACGACTAAAAAAGGTTTACTTATTTACTGAGTATAGTCGCGGAATGAAACGGAGGGATGAAAAACATGTAACAAGAAAACTATTAGATATGAATGTGGCTGGATGAAAGAAACGAGGTAGGCCAAAGGAAAGGTGGATGGATTGTGTAAGTGATGATATGAATATGAAAGATGTGAATGAAGAGATGACGCGTGACAGAGATATATGGAAGAAAAAGACATACTGCGCCGACCCCAAATAAATGGGAAAAGGGCAAGAGAATGATGGTGAGTCGTGGAATGAATAGGTTTGTCACTTTTCGACCGTAACGGCATTAAAATAGAGTTGAAAAATGAAAAAACCTTATTTTCATTCCGCAACTGTACTTAGCCGAAATTCGTTTCAATTCCTGTTAATGATAAAAAGCTATTGCTATAAGTATTTATCGGAGTATACTCATAAAAGATTTTCGAGCTTAAACCGCTGCGTTCATTGGAAAACAAGCTAAAATACATCAAAAAATGTAATAAATAAACCTAAACTTTTTATTTAAAATACATAAGGCGTTTTACGCGGTATCATCGATTTTTGACGACTTTTGAAGGCGTTTTTATTTAACCTAGACATCTCAATATTAATAGATTTTACTGGCCTGGCTCAACTGGCCAAGTGCGAGTCGGACTAGCGCACAAAGGGTTCCGTACCATTATCTATAAAAACGGCAAAGAGTCCGACTCGCACTTGGCCGGTTTTTAATATTTATTGTAATTGCGGTAACAGAAATACATCATCTGTGAGAATTTCAACTTTCTAACTATCGCGGTTCTTGAGATACAGCCTGGTGACAAACAGACGGACGGACAGACAGCGAAGTCTTAGTAATAGGGTCCCGTTTTTACCCTTTGGGTACGGAACCCTAAAAATACACTGGCTAAGCTATCGCGAGTTTGGGTAAAATTGGCATGGCGTTGGTTTCAGTCCCAAAGAAGCATAAGATATATTTTATTGTGGACACTTCGTCTAAATAAGTTAAAAGTGGAATAGAAGTTGATAATACGCGCATGCGATTATAGAGTTACATGCGGCCAAAATTGAAAACATAGCCTATAAGTACTTTTATCTTTAGTTTTTATAATTGTTACGACGGAACCCGCGAAGGAATTATTTTCAACGATTGATATTCTTCTTCCTAAAGCAATATCCTTGGGCTGGACATTAAGTCGACATTAATGGAAGAGATAAATAAGGCTTTACTATATAATTTCAGATTGTGTGATACATCAGACCTTTACAACTTTAGATGTTCGAGATTCCTAAGGATTTAATTTTTTAATGATTATTAGGTATCATTTAGGCTAAGTGTATGTATATGGTAACCGCATTGAGGCGGTTGGTTAAGCTAGCATTTCTATACGGGCGACTTCATCATCATCATCATCATCATGTCAGTCGAAGGACGTCCACTGCAGGACATAGGCCTCCCCCAAAGAGTTCTAAGTATTATGACCGGTCCTGCGCCATCCGCATCCAGCGGACACCCGCGACCCTTACCAGGTCGTCAGTCCGCCTTGTACGCCTACGCCTTCAGGTACGTGGTCGCCATTCAAGAACCTTTCCGCCCATCGGTTCTACGTGCAATGTGCCTCGCCCCCCTGTCACTTAAGTTTAGCGATTCAGCTATATCGGTTACTTCGGTGAAACTTACCTACTTATAATTATTCTACTATAACAGTCGGTATACCGGAAGGGAGAAAAATTACAAGAAGGTTTTCAGATAAGTTTTACGTTTTACGTTTGGTCCACCGTTTTACGTAGATGATAATGTTGAAATGTGACTTTACCTATTTACCTGTATTACATTATAGATTATAGCATTGTTTAGTGTATTTTTTTACAACGCTAAGCTTTGTGAAATTGATAGCCTGTTCATTCCAGCCAAGAATAACAATGCCAATAATACAAAACTCCTAATACATGTGTATTATTTCTCTAAATTGGCTACATTGTGCCATAAATTGTATTGTATAGCGCACAACATAAAATGATCCTCAGAGTTCAAGTACATGTACTCTTTACCCAGCACTATCGAAATCATCCACGGTGGTGAAGTTGTTCCGGAGAAAATGCGTTCAAACCAGCACAAACGCACTTTCAAGCAAAAAATGTTTACTGCAGCGCCCCCTGGCGAGTTATGGTCGTAACAATTATTATGGGGTTCGTCCCGAATGAACCACGAACCCATTGCAGAAAACCGTATCCAATTCGGTCAAGCCGTTTTGGAGATATTGAGGTGCACACACAAACAAACAAACAAACAAACAACCTCTCACCCTAAACGCATATACCTTCTCCGTTCCGTTGTGGGTAAAAATATAGCTCAACTTTGAGAGAACAGAACAACTCTATCTAACTTTTTTTTACTTTAAAATTTAACTAGGTCAATTATGTAATTAGAAACATCTCAAATGCTTTGAGAATATTTCTGTATTCTCAAATTAAATGCCTTAAAGCATTAGGTATAAATATCGTAGGTATTCTTCAATATACTCTTCAACATCATACTTCATTATGATACCTACACAAGATTATAAAAGTCTTCGAGTAGCAATAAAGTGATTAAATAGTTTATTTTATTTCATTTAATCGTATGGCATTTATTTACGAACCGTGAGATCTTCGACAAGACAAGTACGGTTGCCAGTTTTGTTGCACTTTTAGCACCACCCAGGGGTCACGTGTAGGGTAACGGTGGGTACTCCCTACGGACGTGGTGCAACTTCGACCCCCCTTTGTCAAGTGAGTGGGCAACTTGACTGTTAGAAGTTCTCAAGCCGCCCGAAGGCCTCTAACTTGGCTTAACGACTGCTGTCGTAGACAGCAGCCGGGATCAACGGCTTAACGTGCCTTCCAGAGCACGAGAGCGCTCAGTTAGTAACCATTCAAAGCGGTCACCCATCCAAGAACTGACCTGCGCCCACATTGCTTAACCTATACGCGGTACGCGGGCGCCGCAGGACCACGAGCGCTTTAAATAGTTAAACGTTAATAACAGTACTCGTACTTTGAATATTGATGAAAATTTTGCAAACAAAATGTCGAGCTCATGAGCTTTGAAGCTTTGAACAAGTCAAGGTCCAACCATATAATTAATATATTTAAAATATCCAAATTAAGCATTAAGTACTTATAGTAGCAATGATTTTAGAGCGGTAGGGGATAGCGGAATGTCATCTCTCTCATATCTCGTGCGGTCCAACTAGGGAAGTACCTGAGGGCCTACTCCGAACTTCGAAAATCGAACTTCGTATTGTGCCGTCCCTTTCCGTCATATAATGTGAGAGGGACATACACGAGAGTGAAAGGGACGGCACGACACGAACTTCGATTTTCGAAGACCGCAGCCAATATTTGCTCTGAGTACGAGTATGTGTTCTTGTGTTCCTGACTTAGTGGAGGAAGCAAACTCAAAACCTTATTAGGTTTAAGTTAAATAGAATATTAACGCTACGTTTTAAGAGGTGGGACTCCCATACTAAGGGAATAACCGAAAGTTGAATGCACTTTCCATGGTAATCAAATACCAACATGAACATCGAACAGATATCAAACTGACATATCAAGAGTGCCACTGCCAACCCAACGAATCGAATAGTGGCGTATCGACAAAAGCAGTTTTATTAAAATCGATAAAGAAGTTTATATCTATATCGATAAAAATCGGTGCACTGTTGTTCTAATGCAGTTCATGATACTCGTATTATTTAATAAATTCATATTAGGTTTGAATCTAGTGCATTAATATTGTTTTTCTACTCCTATACTTTTATCTGTCATTTACATGGTCGCTGACTCACATATGTACAATGACACCAATAATAAGTCAGTGAAAACTCTACGCTCTCTGGTCTATAAAATCACTGTCTAGCGTGCTTTTATAGTTCATACATTTTTTATATGAGCACTGTTAACTTTTATTTTAAGTTTTGGTTGAAAGTCTTTATTAAGCTTTACTTTCATGGTTTTTTTCATATTATTTGACCCGTAGTTCAAAAGTTAGAAGGGAGGGGACACATTTTTTTCTTTTGGAGTGAATATTTCCGATAATATTTACGAAAATATTCACTATATCAAAAATATTTTATGAAGGCCTCTCTTTATTAATTTTGAAATACCTATCCAACAACACCCCAGACCATGGGGTTGAAGCAAATAAAAAAATCATCCACACTTTACGTGTAGAGGAGGTACCCTTGAAAATATTTTTATATATTTTATTATACGATTTTTCAGTTTTATTGATTTATATATCTATACCAAATTGCAGCTTTCTAGCACTAACAATCACAGAGCAAAGCCTCGGACAGACAGACGGACAGACAGACAGACATGGCGAAACTATAAGGGTTCCTAGTTGACTATGGAACCCTAAAAATAAGAACTGTTTCAGTATGCGCAATACACCCCCTTTCATATGATACCCCACTTGACTTACTTAGTCAGACTTCGAACCGTTGCCCCCTGGTATCGGTAATTTTTTACAAAAAAAAAAACAATAAGCTGACATCACTGAGTTTAGAAAAATCTGATGGCGGTGCCCACCCTTTATTATAGTAGGTAAATAAAAAAATCGTTGTGCTCGTAGAGCCAGAAACAAATGCAATTCCCCCATTCTCAACACAGCGCATCTTATGGGGCTTCGGGGAGTGAAAATAGCTACTTTACAGCTCAGCATGCCTAGCACAAGACGGCGCGCGAGCTATCTCACGCGCCACATAGACTATAATAATTTGTACTGAATAAATGAATTTAAAAGGATAAACAAAAGGTTACTAAAAATGAAAGTTACATTTACCTAGCGTAAATTCGATATGTCTAGTTGTACGTAATCAATTAGCAGGACCATATTGAAAAGTTTCCTGAATTTCAGCAGCTTCATTATATGTCAAATTGAAAACGTCGTTGAAAATGAATAACGGCAGCGGTCATCATCCAGCAATTAAGTTTCAAAAGCAGCCTGTAGAAGTTTACATCGCCTATTATTTACGAAAATGTTGCAAAGTTGATATATTGCAAAAACTGCTAAGCAAAAAAAAATTGTGTATCGATGTAGTCAACCAAGTTGTTAATTTGTCAAATGTGACAGTTTACGTCTTTTTAAGTTAGTAAAGATTAGGAAAGACATAAATAACATGTTAAATTGGTGTGATCTTGACTCTAAATTGGATTAGGTCCGAAAACAGAAAAAGAGTGTTCAATAAAGTTTTGTCCAATAGTTTTCCTTGTACTACATAATGCCTTAAAGAATTAACAAATTAATGTGGCTACTAATTGCGTAGAATTTACAAAAATATCTTCGTCAGTGGAAATAAATAGGGCATAAACCCTATAGAGGTGACTATTTCTGGTTTCACATTCTGTACAAAATAAAAATCAATTATATTTATTAAAGAAATAAGGAATATAACAAATATAATAACTAGATAAAAAAACTAAAAACTAATACTAAATAAAATTGATATATATATATACTAAATAAACCCCTATTGGTTTAAATATACAAATAAATATTGACGGGCAAATCGACCTAGTCCCAATTTACGCAAAACTTGTACTATGGGTTCTAGACGACTATATACATGCCTATATGGATAAGAACTTCCTATACATACTTCAATACATAGAAAACATCCAAGACTCAGGCACAAATACCACACAAATAAATGTCTTGACCAGGATTCGAACCTGGGACCCCCGCCCCGGCTTCGTCGGCAGAGTCACTACTAACTAGGTCAAAGTGGTCGTCAGCGTTTGCGGATCACTTTAGAACAGCTGTATTTTATTTTGTTATGATTGTAATTAGTAATTGTCATGACGTCCTTTGTATTAAAACAAAAGTCTGAAAAATTGTACGCAAAAAAAGAAGTGGTTAAAAACTCCATATAAAAAGAGAGTGAAAGACATTGATAGAATTGCTGTTCCATTGTTTAGTTTTAGCGCCCAAATTATGGTAGACTTTTTAATCGGCACTTTAATCACTACATTTTTGTACTGTAAAGGGAAGATTTAGTCTCATTTTCTTTATTTATACATCCGCGCGACAGGCAGTTACAAGTAATATAATAAGAGTATATTCAATTTTCATAGTTGAAAAGAAAGGTGTACATTCTCGAAATGAAATAAGGATTATTATAAGAATAAGAATACATTTATTGCCAAGAAATATCTTAACCATACATATAAATAATTAATAAATATTGGGGGACAATCTTACACAAATCGACCTAGTCCCAAACTAAGCAAAGCTTATGTACTATGGGTACTAGACGGCTATATACATAGTTATATAGATAAATACATACTTAAATACATAGAAAACATCCAAGACCCAGGAACAATATCCGTGCTAAATGCACAAATAATGCCCTGGCCAGGATTCGAGCTCGGGATCTCTAGCTTCGGAGGCAGTGTCACTACCAACTAGGCTAAGCAGGCCGACATATGTATATACAAAATCAAAACAATAGTTGACAACAGGTACGAGAGACAACAACCTAATGTAATTTGAAAAAGCTGAGGAAAAGAGACTCAGGCTCAGCATGTGCTGGGCAGGAGTGCCCGGCGCTGGTTTTCAGTCTGGTCCTAACGATATAAGTTATAAATAACTAACTAAGTAATAAGAGGGAATTATAGCTTATAACTATAATTATTAGCTCTCGAAACCCTTACAAATATAACGGCACCTTTACAATTGTATGGGTATAATACATTTATATTTTAAATAAGCACCCACAGATTTTTTATCGTCTTAATAGGCCATCGATATTATAGCCCTAGTGTTATTTGATAAAGCAATTTTTCGGTCTCGCATCAAATTATTTAAATGTTATTGCAGTTTCGAGTAGGTACGAAGTGGGTGGATCCATCTTCGGTATAAATGCGCGCCGCGATTTTTTTATCCACACTCAAACAAACTAGTTCAAAGAAGACAGACAAACTATTCCAATCAAAATGAAACTCGCTGTAAGTATGCGTTGAAATCAATAAAAAGGAGTTATAAAATAATTACTGACATTTGATTGAAATAACGTGTCTATACTTTAAAAGTGGTAAATCAGACTAAGAACAAAATTCTATTATCTGAAATACAGGATATTAGTCCATGTTGATAGAATTATCTTACTCGTATAACACAAATAATCCTTCCAGTAACTTTACCTTTTGTGAATAAAATGAGCAAAATTCTACAAATGAAATGATAGAGTCGGAACATAATCTACATTTCAGACCTGATAAATCAGTTATTTCTAGTGTTGATGAACCCGATGAGACTCTCTCTTAATTCTAGTTAGTATTTTATCTCATTGCCGTGTATGTTTTTTATCTAAAGTCTAATTACCATATACTTTCAGCTCATCGCTTTTGCCTGCATGGTGGCGGCCGCCTACGGCCAGTCCGCCCGAGCCAGCGCGTTCTCTGGGTTCCCCGCCTTCAACAGGCAATACCGTCCACAGTACCAACCTCAGTACCGACCAGAGGTATACAAACCGGTGAGCACCGCCGCGCCCCCGCGCTCCGTCGCCCGTGTGGCTGGTGACGCCAACGCACAGACCCTGAGGGAAGGCAACGAACAGGGTCCTGATGGTAGCTTCAACTACTTGTGAGTATTACAATCCTGACTAAAAGCTATAGCTTCAAGATTTATACAGCGCTAGCTACTATTGTTTTATTACCTTACCGCGATTAGAATGGTATTTGAGGTATAATTTTTCCATTTACTTATATCAAAGTGTAATCATTAATTGCCAGCTACTTATTTCAATCTCAAGCTAATCGCGGTCTTACAATATCAATAATGACGTTGTAATAATTATTTTGGTAATAATTAATCCACTAAATAAAATAATAATAATAAATTTGAATTCAGACTTGTTCCAATAACGAAATTAAAGCACACACATTCCATACTTCAAATCACGCCTGTGTTCCCAAGAGGTGTAGGTAGAGGATAAAAATCCTACTTTCACCGAAATAGTTTATAGATAAATTATTGTTACCTGAAGTAGAACTTTACTTTATTTTTTCTTTCCGCTCTCAGCTTAAGTGGCTCCCTATCCATTTTCGACGTAACTCACATTTTGTCTCTTGTATTTAGTATTCTTTTCAATTTTATTATTAAAAAATAGATTTAACCCACTCAAATTGTTGAATACGTGGTATTATCTCCGCTACCCAAAGATTGTCTGGAAGACATCGCTCTTTAGCGATAAGACTGCTTGGCTGCTAAGCTTTTTAACCTTTACCCTAAGCTTAATGTTCTGTATTGTGTTCTTTTTCAGGGTGTGCAATGTAGTTTATTTGTATTGTTATGTAACTTGAATTAAAAATAGGAATAAAAGTGACAGTGATGATATTTATTCAGCTATGAAACTGACAACGGCATCGCAGCGCAAGCGCAAGGATCCCCACGCGACTTCGGTGGTAACCCCCCCGTAGTCCCCGTAGTCTCACAGGGCTCCTATTCCTGGACCTCCCCCGAGGGCGAGGTCATCTCCATCAGCTACGTTGCCGACGAGAACGGCTTCCAGCCTACGGTAATTATACACTAATTTTAAAATTCACACGTCAATCGAGTTTCAGAAACAAGGCATACAATGTCCACGTCTCTTTGTAACTCGGTATCTACAATATAAAATTATAATTACCGCATTTAGTAGACATTATGAAATCATAAAGAAATTATTAAAAAAGCAAATTAGTCAATAGGTATGTATATTCTATTACGAGTTTGAAGCTACCATACTACAATCATCATACCTAAACGTAGATCTGAATTTATGTAAGTATATTTTTGTTTTAGTCAAGAGTATTGAACAATAATTCAGCAAAAAAAAGTGCTGCCAGAAGTGACGGATGAGACTTTCCTAATGAGATGCATATTATGTTTAATGTAATGGAGTCTAGCAGTTCAGTGACTCATTTTTATGGTTCCGTACCCAAAGGGTTAGATTGGGACCTTATTACTAAGACTTCACTGTCCGTCCGTCCGTCCGTCCATCCGTCTGTCACCAGGCTGCCATTGTTGAAATTGAAATTGTCACAGATTGTGTATTTCTGTTGCCGCTATAACAACAATTATTAAAAACCTGCCAAGTGCGAGTGGGACTCTTTTTATAGATTATGCAGTACGGAACCCTTCGTGCGCGAGTCCGACTCGCACTTGGCCGGTTTTTATTTTATATTTATTTCAAATCCTCTTGTTAAATGATTTAATCGAATTTGACCACCTCCATAGTTTCTCCGTAGATCCGTGTAATCAAAAATCATAATTTATTTTTGTTCAAGATTCTGTAAGTAAATCTGACTTAACAAGAGAACGTTTAGGAAAAATATTTATTTTTGTTTTTTTTCAGGGTAACGCCATCCCCACACCTCCCCCAGTGCCTCCTCAGATCGCCCGTGCTCTTGAGTACATCGCCAGAAACGCGCCCCGCCAGTAGACCTTTCAAAATGAAGATAATAATTATGTTACTCATACTATATAGTCAAATCGACCGGTCTCCACAGTATTTCTGATTACGGCTATTGCTAATTGTCATAAATAAATGTGATACTATTTTTAAAGTTAACCTTGTTTGACTTATTTAATCCTTGTCAAGTATAAAAACCCATATGGGATTACTCCATATTACTAGATCATCAGCCTCTTAGCTTTTTCCTGATTGCAGTGCTGAGCCCGTGGTTTCTTTGCATCTAATCCCTAGATTTACGAGTAACATAGGCACCAGTTTTATGAAAGTGACCACTATCTGACCTTCTACCCAAGAGGAAAAATTTAGACTGGTTCCCGATGATGTTGCCCTTTAACGAAAACCTAGTGTTACATCAAATCATATTTCCTAAATAAGTTTTTTTCCAAAACCCTGTGGTTCGTCCCGGTTTTAGAACCCACGACCACCAGATTAAAAGTCGCATGCTTTACAGCAGCACCTACTAGCTAGAGATGAAGGTTCATAATGTTTATAGCTGACTGAGATTCGAATGATTTTTCTCTAGCATAGTTTTTAGTGCTTATTGATGACTTACCTGCCGAAAGCTATTCATCAGGCATAGTCATCTAACAATGCGGACGAAAGGACTGCAAACTACGTAATTTTAATGTTGGTTTGAATTCCGGTAAGGACATTTATTTGTGTGATGCGCTCGAATACGACACCCGAGACTCTTACCATGTCATCAGCACCTTGTGGGAGGCCTGCCCACGCTACGCCTTCCGGTACGTGGTCGTCACTTGAGAACCTTTCCGCCCCAACGGCCATAGGTTCTACGTGATATATGCCCCACCCACTGCCACCTAAGTTTAACGATTTGGAGGGCTATTTCGGTTACTTTGGTTCTGTTACGGATGGCCTCATTCCTGATGCGATCACGTAGAGAAACTCCCAGTATAGCCCTCTCCATTGCTCATTGGGTGACTTTGAGCCTTCTTATAAGGCCCATAGTAAGCAACTACGTTTCAGTGCCATGATTCATCACTGGTAACACACACCGGTCAAAGACTCGTCAGAAACTACAGAATTGGACAAAAAGATGTGCCGTAGCTTCCGAATGCTGCCCAGCCGAGTTGGATTTGCCGATTAACCTCTTTCTCGAAATACTTTATGTTTTCTATGTATATAATTATTTATTTATCTATATTTCTATGTATATCGTCGTCTAGTACACATAGTACAAGCTTTGCTTAGTTTAGGACTAGAACGGTTTGTCTAAGACGGTCCCCAAATATTAATTTACTAGCTTTTGCCCGCGACTTCGTCCGCGTAGAACTCGTTCTCGCCTTAGAATTATTTGTTTTCCCATACAATTTTTCTCAAGCTGAGATGGTTGGTTGGCTGTCCTGAGATGGTTGGACGGCGTCAAAAAGGACACCAGGACCTTAGGGGTGTATTCTATAGAAATCCTATAGTCATAACGAATCATTAAGTGCTTATTTCAAAAAATCAAATGTACCGATTTTAGACGAATGAATCCCGTCAAAAAATAACAATTAAAATGATAGAAAACTCGCTACGCAGTTCTGCCGTAAAACGTAGCTCCTACAGAGCGAGTTCTTCATGTAAGTATTATGGCCAAAGGCCCTAAGCAGAGCGGCAAGACATGCGGGCCTATCTTTTTTTTTATTAAAAATGGGATTGCTCTTGGCCAGCATCTAGCCGGGGGGCAAAGATGAGGCCGACGATGAAGCGAGCTCACCCAGAAGATGCCTATTCACTCTTGCCTTAAAAATACCAACAGAGCAGGCTCCTTATGTAAGGCTGAGGGGCGAAGGCCCAAAGCAGAGCGGCAAGGCACGCGATACCGGAGGCCGAACGTCCAAACAGAGCGGGTTCTTTACGTAATGATAATGGCGGAAAATGCGAAGCAGCAAATCATTCACATACAGCGGCCTCCCTATGTATGGCTGAGGGCCGAAGGCCCGATGGGCGTGCCGAGTCAAGCCAAGAGTGTTATACGCGATAATGAAGGCGTGGTGGAGGGCGGCAAGACACGCGAGGCTAACGCAAGGCGAGCGTTGTTATACACATTATGTATAGGTTATTTAGGACGACATCATGTGTCTTATAAGCGACCATAAGGGCCGAAGGTCCCAAGAAGAGCGGCAAGGCACGCGAGGCCGAAGGCTGAGCGTACCAACAGAATCGAGTAGTAAGTCACACAAGGCCTTGTTTAGGGCCTTACTATGGCCGTAGTTTGAGCATCCCAACAGAGTGTGCTTTAATTAGGCTGAGGGCCGAAGGCCCGAAGCTGAGTGTTAAGACACGTGAGGCGGAAGATCGAGCATCCCAACAGAGCGAGAGCATCCCAAATATAAAAAAATCAGCAAAAAAACAATAGTGTGATTATTTATAGACGTAAAAAGATGATTTTAATAGAATTATAAACATTTTTCTCGAAAATCTGTTACAATGAATTTTCAACGGCAGATTCGACTCCGGTTTCTTCACCAGAAGAATCACTTCGGTTAGACGAAATGTAATCGTTTTCATCTGCCGAAGAATCATCTGAGCCACGATTCTCTGGCCTGATCTGCATTTTATTCAGTAATTTCAACTTTTTGTCTTTTTTGTGAGGTTTTCATACTCGCGCCGTTGATTTTATTGACAAAACTTTAATTGTTAATCGTGTTAAAAAAGTTACACTAATACTGACCATATGAAGCACATACGTCAAGGATATAAATTTAACTATATAGAAAAATCGTACACGCTCGTTCTTATCTGTTTTGGTCGCGTCACTGCATGCTAGGAAAATCCTAAAACGGGCATTAAAGACTACCCACCTGAAAAAAATATATGAACGAATAACAGTTTACGCGACGTACCTCATTCGTACGTCAGTGGTTAAGAGTTAAAGGGCTAAACGCTAGTAGTTTTTAAATTTTGAAGAGACCTTGGCGGCTGGCGCGCACACTACACAGCGTCCCGGCGCAGCGCTTGCGTTTACTTTTTTTTTAGTTTCTATCTTAAGATTTCACAAATTTTGAATTAGGATGTTTTACCTTTGTCGTCAAGTATATGCTTACCAATTTTCATACCTGTATCTTATGGATAATAGAAGTTCCCATACAAAATTCAACCCCTCTTTTTACCCCCTTTTAACCCAAATCTGCACAATTTTTATAGCTTATAACCTGACCAGGTATTTACTCGACAGATTAGTAAAGTTTTCATCAAAATCCGTTCAGCCGATTTCACGTGATGATTTTGTCTGTTTATCTGTTTGTCTGTTTATATGAACGCATATAAACAGACAAACAGATAAACAGTAAAAAATCTAAAAACTGTTGAAACGTGTTCTGTTATCGATTCTAAGTATCCCCAGCCTATTTTTTTCGATTATCTTCCATGTACAGACTTTCGACCCTTTTCAGCTTTATTATATGTATAGATAGATTTGTTATTATTTATGACTTGTGGTGCCGGGTTAGAATAGCACCACCTCCTTTCTTCCCTTGGGTGTCGTAAGAGTCGACTATGGGAACCAGGTTGAAGTGTTTTGTGGGCGATGAGCTAACAACCTGTCACTGCAATATCTCATTTTTTCCATATATAAACCTACAATTGCTAAAAGTGGCACTGAAATTAATTTTCGTGTGCTCTGCCTACCGTTTTCAGGAATATGGGCGTGAATTTATATTTGTTTGTATTGTTTATTTTAGGTGTCCTTTTCTTTAAAAGTTGACGTTGAAGTTGACATATGACGGAACTTAAAGGTCTGTGAACGGTTATCTGAAAGGTCTCGTATGGCACTAAATTCACACACATTCATACACAAATGTAATGTGTTTTGAATCATTTGTGTAATTTGTTTGAGTGTGTGGTGTGTGTTTGTTTATATCTAGAGTCATATTATATTGCGCTGGTATCTCTTTAATTCCAAATCGAGTATGTGGGTAACTCATTCAAGTAAGACGTTCAAGGTTAAAAAAAATCAGGAATTCAAATAATCGTTTGCTAAATGGTCAAATGTTTTCATTTTATTTCTTTTATGTCTAGAAGAACATATGGTAAGCATTCGCCTTGACTTAACCAGAGACTCGATTTGTACTTGAAATGACCAAAAAGGTGCTTAATAGCTAAGATTACCTTCTGAACTAAGAATACCTAATCAAAAATGACAGAATGCTGCTATTTGTATGTAAATGATATTAAATTAAGGTCCGTTTATATTTAAAAAAACCGTCAAAGTGCGTGTCGGATCACGCACAAAGAAGAGTTCTGTATCGACACCTACTAGTCCGCATAAAACCACTATACAATAGGTACATTCAATCAAAAAAGTCGTTTCTTCATAGGGAACTCACGGCACTTACGTCCTGTTTTTCGGGCTATTTTGTTCACCGTGAAAACCACCGTTAAAACCAAAAGTGGTTGAAAGTATTTATTAATGTACACTAAATCAATATTTTTTAGAATTGTAAACTACATATTTTTGCATTTGGAGGGAAGAATTTTGTCCCCAATTTTAACGGTATTGATAGCTAATAGTCATTTGAAGGCCTATCCATAAATACTCCACAAGTCTATGTGCATTGAATTTTTTGTCATCACCCGGTGATATGTGTGCCCCCCACCTTAATTTAATATTTTTTCGAAATTTCACATTAATTTTCTATAGCGGTTATTATAGAATACACCTTCCTACTGTAGCTTATAGTCTCCGAGTAAATCGGCTGTGACATATGGACGGTCAGCCGGACGGACGGACGGACAGACATGATGAAACTAAGGGTTCCGTTTTCGTTATTTTGAAAATTTACACTTAAAAAATTAGGAGAAAACAATATCAGTAAGTATTGATTAACCAAAGATATTCATAGTAATAATAATATGAATACTCTTAGCATGCATAATTACGAGTATATTACTTATATATCGTAGTACCTCATGCATGTTAATAAAAGTGTTTTACATTTTATGTTTTTTATATTTTCTACTATATTTCGGGCAAAAGTGGACCAATCAGATCTTTAAGTCTTTGTACCACGACGCTTGCACACAATCATAATATGGTCTGTCAGTTGGTAAACCGACACCTTTAGTCTATTAACGCTTGTTACTCCAGAAAATAACTGAAAACGAATATTGGGCATGTATTTCATTCATTGAAAGCTGCAAGAGTTTAACCGATTGCACTATTAAAATTAATCATCAACTAAGTTTGCTAGCATGATCATAATTATATGCATACTAGAAAACCTATCATCCTTCATCTCATAAAACCTCTAACATTTCCAAAAACATTTAATGTCATTAGAAAGGCTCTCCAAATAAATTAAACTTGTAGATAAAAACGTTAACGAGAAAAAAAGCGAGAGAAATACGAATATGAAGACGTGCTCATTTACATAAAGTAGGTATGAGGAGATACCTATGTATTTGATCACGAAATTACGTATTTAAGGAATGCATTGAACCATTTATGCTCTTTCACACGCAAGAGATAAAATATGCTAAATTATGGATTTATTGATTGGTGTTAAGTGACATTTGACAGATACAGTGACATTTCTTGTCAATCGAATCGATCGATGATCAGGGTTCAGTAACCATGCCTTACCAGGCATAACTATCACTACTACTAGGCAGGGTAACTACCACTAGGAACTACACCTTGATACGCATATAATGTTAGGGGAATATCGTGTTAAGTTGAGAGATACTCTATGATAATTATTATTAGTGTTTAATTATATAATTTCATTGCCTGAACAGATATCAATTATAACTATTAAAATAAATTATTAACCATGAAATAATGAACAAAAACCTGTAAAATTTTCCAAAACATTGTTTTTTATTGCCAAATTTATAAGATGCGCTTATTATGAAAGACAATTACTGCAATTAGTTACAAATTATGCAAAATATTAATAAAGCGAATTCACTCAATACTTAAGTGTCATTAAAGTCTATTAAATAACATGATTTCCATTGAAATAGGTTGTTTTAACAGTTTTACAACTGTTTTATAGTTTTTTAATCGAACCCTTTATCAAGCGCAATCTACTACATCAATATTCAAATTTGATTAGGTAAAAAAAAAACAAATTAACCATAAAACACTATAAAACAAAGGTGCTATTCTAACTGGGGCGCTATCTGATCAAAGTTTCACAAGCTTAATATAGACGAATATAAATCGTCCAAGAATGGCAATTTGGATGCTAATGGGACAATATATAACGATAGAAGACGGATCACAGCTGAATCCGATTGCCCTTGGTTTTTATAGGATTGTTCACGGAGAACCCACGCCTGATGTTTTCATCTGACCAATGACGCAATGACACTGATTTATGTGGTTAACTGGTTTTTGAACGATTTTATTCTTGAAAGAGGATCCTAAGGTCTAATAAATTTTAAATTAAAAAACTGGCGCGTGTATGCCATTCTTGGTAAATGTTGATTTATTACCTTCATCCTAAGCTCATTGTCTGCCAGTCACTAGAGCCTACTAATGATAATCAAAAGGTGACTAATTTTAATGATATGATCTTTATTAATTACGATATTTAATTTACTTTATTTTGTATTATAATAGGTACCAAAATGTAAAGGTCGCTGGAGTGCGTTGGATGCGGGTTGCGCAGGATTGGTAATTGTGGCACTCTTTGGGGAGCCTTTGTCCAGCTATGGACGTCCTACGGCTGATATGATGATAATGATGATGATAATGACATGGGTACCAAACCAAATGATATATGACAACTCAACCCAAGTTTTGTTTTTACACATATAAATATGTCGTTATTTTTTAGTTACCGGCCATACTACTACTCGTATATATACCAATTGTTCGTAACTCACAAGGGGCTGAACGCCTTTGTAGCTTGTCGCTTTAACGTCATGTTTAAACTGTTATACCAAATGTTTACCGTGTGAAAGCGACAAAGTCCCAAAGTGCCCAGCTAGACATGAGGCCGACTGTACTTGATTAAAATGCAGATACAGACTAATATATCGGCTAATACTGTAAATAGACCATATAAATTACCTAAACTTTTTCATCACTATTAAAAATTATAAATAATTTACATTTCAAGTCAATCATGCTTTATTAATTTCAGTTACGGTAATTATTTGACCCTATAATTACCAACACCAGTTAAAATTACGTTATAATTGTAAAATATAGCCCGCAACCTTACGTTAGTGTCAAAGTGCAGAGGATACCATCACGCGATTTATTACAAAATTAAGATTAAGAGTATGATTTGTGTTCATCTAAATATATAAAAGAAGAAACTGTTTGACTGACTGACTGACTGACTGACATATCAACGCACAGCCCAAACCGCTGGTCCTAGAGATTCCAAATTTGGCACGTAGGTTCCTTATAAGGTCTAAAGGTGCATGAAATGCCGTGAATTCCCTATGAAGATACGACCTTTTTTTATTATATACGATTTCGACATTAATCGATATTTGAGCGTCTGAGAGGACTCTTAATAGGAATTAGAGGTACCTAAACTATGAATAAAGTAACGGCCATATTGATTTTTTTTATTTCCGTCCCGATTTCGTTCAAAATCGATATCTGAGCGTCCAAGAGGTCCCCTAATACGACTCCGAGGTAAAATTTGGAAAAAGTGGCGGCCATATTGCTTTTCTTCATTTCCGTCCCGATTTCATTCCAAATCAATATCTGATCGTCTGAGAGGTCCCCTAATACGACTCCAAGGTAAAATTTGGAAAAAGTGGCGGCCATATTGATTTTCTTTTTTTTCTTTCCCGATTTCGTTCAAAATCGATATCTGAGCGTATGAGAGAATTCTTAATACGAATCCGAGATAAAATTTGGAAAAAGTAGCAGCCATATTGATTTTCTTCATTTCCAACCCGATTTCGTTCAAAATCGATATCTGAGCGTACGAGAGGTCCCCTAATACGAATTTGAGATATAATTTGGAAAAAGTGGCGGGCATATTGATTTTCTTCATTTCCGTCTCGATTTCGTTCAAAATCGATATCTAAGTATTCGAGAGGTCTCTTAATACGAATCCGAGGTAAAATTTGTAAAAGTGGCGGCCATATTGATTTTCTTTTTTTTCGTCCCGATTTCGTTCAAAATCGATATCTGAGTATCCGAGAGGTCTCTTAATACGATTCTGAGGTAAAATTTGGCACTCCATACATGCCATAAAAAGTTTAATGTTACTATATAGGGGTGTGGGGTATCTTTGGATTGCTTTGAAAAACGACATAGAGGTTTCGATATTTTTTTTTCCATTTAAATCAACCTTTAGAATTTTTTTTTATCGTTTGCCATTTATTTACGAACCGTGAGATCTTCGAGAAGTTCTCTTTTGAGTAATGCTTTCCTTTTTTAAAGAAGCTTCTATATAGCAGGATGGCTCGGGGTATTTGAGATCCCAAACGGAGGGTTTGAAAAAAGTAAGAGCGCTCTAAATTTTTGATAGTTTGTGCCAAATTGCAATTCAATCGGTCCAGTAAAAGCAACTCGGATGTAACAGACGGAATGACAGTAAGGAGTGCGAATGGAAGTGTGGCCAAATTTTCTTTTTGGATGCTCCAATGGGAACTGGCAAAACCTACCTAATAGATTTAATCTTAGGAAAAATAAGGGTGACGGATGATTCACAGTAGACCGTCCCGTGTCCGGGCCGGCCCGTTTTCTATGACAGCAAACGCAACGGCCGGTGTATTTCTCTAGAAGAAAACGGGCCGGCCCGGACACGGAACGGCCTACTGTGAATCATCCTTTACACGTGATATTGAATTAGCCGTATTTCTGTACTTCAAAGGACCAGAGTTTATGACCGCTGCGCGCTGCTTGTCGTTATCAGACCTATTGGTGTTACTGTAGTACAAGGATACTTTTAATAAGGGCCATTTAAGACATGCTTTTATTTCATCGGCCCTTTCCCCTTCGGCCCATCGGAAATGTATGATAATAGTTTTCAATCCTTATTTTTGCCAAAATCAAACGAAATTCAACAGTTTGCCGGTTCTCAGAATGTATACTGACTTTTCATCTGTTTATCTGTTAATGAATCCCAAACTTCGTAAACCGAAACCCCCAGAATGTAACAACTACTTTTCTGGAGACCGCATCTAAATCGGTTCAGCCAAACGCGAGATAACCGTGGACAAACATACGAACCTGTTTATTTAGACGGTTAAAAATTTCGTTTAGTACGCGGGCGAAGCCGCGGGCAAATGCTGGTTAAAATTATAAATTAATTGCTACTAGTTTATTCCAATCATAGTAATTATTTTAAAATGAGTTTTATGCGAACACGTTTCTCGCCTATTAGTGATTATTTAATAAAGATCACCAAATCATATTTTTAATTTGATTTTTTGCTCGAATATGTCTAATACTGATAAAAAATAAACAAAAATCATAATTAAGTAGTGCGATAATTAACCGAAGACGCAAGCGATGACATCCTGTCGTTCTGATTTTAAAGACGAAGAATGGACGGACGCCCAGAATTGTATATCCTTAGTCCTTATGATATATGCTCGGAATGTGTCATATTTTAAATCCTCGTCTATGTGTGAACGGATTGTAGTATAAACCTTTAGGTTTCGTTTTGTTCATGATAGCTAGTATAGTTAAAGGTGAGCTCGTCTCAAAGTAATGTAAATAGACATCCTTTAAGCATCAACATTACTTTGGGCCAGTCGCATCTCAAAGATCCATTGGAAACAAATGATTTGCTATAATGCATTAAAGGGCTCGGCTGCCCTAAGCAGAAATCAAGTAACTCAGTTTAGACAAATTTTACAGGAGACCGGAAAAACAAATTTACTAAACTTTTCCTCATTACATGCTCAAAAATCAAATGGAAGCATTTAAAGTAGTGTATTTCCATTATGTGAGATAAGATTAACCTAGTACTTAAATTCTTTTTGGAGTATTGTAGGTATACTTATTTTAAAATGCAAAAATGATTTTCTGCTTAGAACGAGGAAAGAAACTATTAAAAGTATTCTACCTATATAAAAAACAAGTATCTCGAGATGCTTAAATTTAGCTTTGGTACTTACCTTCTTCATGATATCTTTATAGATACTTAAATACTCAAGCATGTGCCAAGTTTCAATATTAATACTTAAATAGTCATATCTATATTAATAATTTCGTGCAGGGGTACGGTAGACCCGAACGAGACCTGTCTCAAATTGAAGAACGTATAAAAATAACGATTTTTGAGTTGAACATATGTATCCGCAAAATTCGGATTGTCGCGTATTTTGCATTTAAAAGTGTTAATTTGATGACAAAACGTCGGCCATATTGCCCACAGACTATATTGCTATATTCAATTTGTTGGTTGACAGTGTCGGCTACGTTCGAAAATCGTGAACTATTTTTGCGTCCGGTATGTTGGCCAGGTTGCTGGGCTGCGTTCTGGGTGATGGGCCGTCATCGCCCATTGTGTGGATTCGGCTAGCCGCGTCTGCAGCGTTTTGTTTTTGTAGTTTTCAAGCGTTCTATACACCTATCAGCCTAGCTAGCACGATAACTTATACCGTCACGTTATCTGGGCGAAATGTATTAAAACGTCACATAAAACGTAACGGTATAATCTATCGTGCTAGCTAGACTGATTGTCACAACAACCGCCTTCAAAGCGAATGTATGGGGCCTGTTACATGGACTCATATCACGATAAGTATCACGTGAATATTAAAGCAGAATCCATACAAATTTGAAAACTGCGATAATATTGACACCCCAGTATTGTGATAATATTAATCGTGTAAAGGACACCACTTGAATGTTTGCTGAGTCTGTCCGCCATCTTAAAGCTGCGTCTCTATTTTGTTTATGACAAACTACTAGGTGACTTATGGCTTTTAAACGTCTAGCAAAATTCTATCCCTATCTCGCTCTATCTTATAACTTAGTGGTACTGGGGGACTACTCCGAAATTCGAAATCCGAACTTCGTATGGTGCCGTCCCTTTCACTCATATAGTCTATGACAGGAGCGCTCGGACGTTAGAGGCGCTACTGCGAACCGAAAACGAAGTATCTGCCTCTCTCGCACATGTATATTCGAACGACAGAGAGGAAGATAGTTCGTTTTTGGTTCGCGGTAGGCCCTCAGGCGTCAACTTTAAAACGAATAGGGTATTTTACTATAAGAGAAATAAAATTCAAAATGTAATAAAAACCAGCCAAGTGTGTCGGAGTCGCACACTGAGGGTTCCGTACAACTAAAAAACAAATGTGATTTATCAATATATTGATATTTTTGGTAAAATATACGTCATAATAAACATTATCACTTAATTTCAAGTTCATAGGTCGATGGGAAGCTAAAAAATTATATGTGTGACAGACAACACACGGAATGTTCTTTGACTTTCTTCGACCGTCCGCCACGCTCGGACTAAGGTGCTACCAACCGAAAACTAAATATATATGCCTCTCTGTCGCACTTGCATATTCGAGCGCGGAGAGGGAAATACTTCGTTTTCAGATCGTGGTAAGCCCTCTGGTCTGACGGCTCCTATTCCTGGATGGTGCGCGTATCGGAATGTGAAATACCTTTGGCAAAACGGAACA
Source organism: Notocelia uddmanniana (assembly GCA_905163555.1). NCBI lineage: Eukaryota > Metazoa > Arthropoda > Insecta > Lepidoptera > Tortricidae > Notocelia > Notocelia uddmanniana. Next base: position 24,558,321 of record LR991058.1, on the reverse strand, counting down.
AGTTGTTAAATAGCATCCATTAATTGGAGAAAATATTACCAACTGTTATTATTATCACGTGAAACACTGAATATTGAAGCAACATCCATAGGGGCCTGTTACATGGTTATTATTATCACGCGATATACTCATATCACGATCCGTATCACGTGCAATGACTATTGAAGAAAAATCCATACGATTTTGAAAACCACGATAATATTGACACACCAGTATTGTGATAGTATTAAGCGTTTAACAGACTCCATACAATTTTAAAAATCGCGATAATATTGAGTGTAAAGGGCCCCACTAAATAGAATTAGGCGGAGAATAGAGAGCTGCTATCGCGAAACGAAAACGAACGAACATCGTGTATTTCCCTCTGTGTCGCTCGAATTTGCAAGTGCGACAGAGAAGGAGATACACGAACTTCATTTGTTTTTCGCGTTAGCAGCTCTGACTTCGCACCAAAAATACTGACTGGCACATCAATATTTAACAATGCACATCTGAATTGAATTTTAATAAACGATTAGTATTTTAGCTATACAAATCAGTACTGATTACGGTGTCAAATTTTTTATGTGCCTTTAAATACTACCCTTATAAAAATGCTTAGGATTAACTTGCAAAGATTTTGCCCGTGACGTCGTTTGCGTAATCTTTTACTCCCAATTCCATATAATTCCATTCCATACTTTTATTCCCAATCCAGACTACAGACTATATTTCTATACGATTCGAAGTTTCATTATTTTTATTTTATACATTTTTGTACACTATTTCTTTCGTCGTTTGCATAACTGTCACGAATAAATGTTTTGTTTATTTCTTTCACCCGAGCGAAGCCGGGCTTTCATCTAGTCTATATTAATAATTCCGTGCAGGGGTACGGTAGACTCGAACGAGACCTATCTCAAATTGAAGAACGTATAAAAATAACGGTTTTGAGTTGAACATATGTATCCGCAAAATTCGGATTGTCGCGTATTTTGCATTTAAAAGTGTTAATTTGATGACAAAACGTCGGCCATATTGCCCACAGACTATATTGCCATATTAAATTTGTTGGTTGACAGTGTCGGCTACGTTCGAAAATCGTGAACTATTTTTGCGTCCGGTATGTTGGCCAGGTTGCTGGGCTGCGTTCTGGGTGGTAGGCCATAGTCGCCCATTGTGTAGATCCGGCAAGTCGCTTCTGCAGGGTTTTGTTTTTGTGGTTTTCAAGCGTTCTAGACACCTATCGATTGTCACAATAACCGCCATCAAAGCGAATGTATGGGGCCTGTTGCATGGTTATTAGTATCACGTGATACGTTCATATCACGATACGTGTCACGTGAATATTGAAGCAGAAACTATACAAATTTGAAAACTGTGATCATATCGACTCCCCGGTATTGTGATAATATTAATCGTATAAAGGACACCACTAGAATGTTTGCTGAGTCTGTCCGCCATCTTAAAGCTGCATCTCTATTTTGTTGTGACAAACTACTAGGTGACTTATGGCCTTTAAACGTCTAGCAAAATTTTATCCCTATCTCGCTCTATCTCATAACTTAGTAGTACTGCTCATACCGTTCACCGCGCTCGGACGTTAGAGGCGCTATCGCGAACCGAAAATGAAGTATCTGCCTCTCCATCGCACATGCATATTCGAACGATAGAGAGGGAGATAATTAGTTTTTGGTTCGCGTTAGGTCCTCAGGCGTCCAATTTGAAACGAATAGGGTATTTTATTATATGAGAAATAAAATTCAAAATGTGAGAAAAACCGGCCAAGTGCGTCGGACTCGCGCACCGAGGGTTCCATACAACTAAAAAAACGAATGTGATTTATCAATATATTGGTATTTTTGGTAAAATATATGTTATACTAAACATTATCACCTAATTTCAAGTTCAGTTAAAAAATTATATGTGTGACAGACGACACACGGAATGTTCTTTGACTTTCTTCGACCGACCGCCGCGCTCGGACTGAAGTGCTACTGGGAACCGAAAACGAAATACATGCCTCTCTGTCGCACTTGCATATTCGAGCGCGGAGAGGGAAATACTTCGTTTTCAGATCGCGGTAGGCCCTCTGGTTGGTGCGCGTCCGGCTCCTATTCCTGGATGGTGCGCGTATCGGTATGCAAAATACCTTTGGCGAAATTAACGGAACAAGTTGCTAAATAAGTTCCATTAATTGAAGAAAATATTACCAACTGTTATTATTATCACGCGAAATACTCATATCACGATCCGTATCATGTGAATATTGATGAATATTGAAGCAACATCCCTACAATTTTGAAAACCGCGATAATATTGACACATAATCTTGAGTGTAAAGGGTCCCACTGAATAGAATTTCGAACTTCGCATGGTGCCGTCCCTTTACTCACCTGTCATATACCATATGAGTGAAAGGGACGGCACCATACGAAGTTCGGATTTCAAAATTCGTAGTAGACTTCCGGTTACCCCGAAACGAAAACGAACGAACATCGTGTATTTATATTTCCCTCTGTGTCGCTCGAATTTTCAAGTGCGACAGAGGGAGATACACGAACTTCATACGTGTTCGTTCGCGGTAGCAGCTCTGACTTCGCACCAAAAATACTGACTGGCACATCATCATTTAACAATTGCACATCTGAACCGAATTTTAATGAACGATTAGTATTTTAGCTATACAAATCAGTACTGATTACGGTGTAATTTTTTTATATGCCTTTAAATACTAGCCTTAAAAAATACTTAGGATTAACTTATAAAGATAATAGCCTTTGCCCGTGACTTCGTCAGCGTAATCTTTTACTCCCTATTTCATATGTTAATCCACACTACAAACTATATTTGTATACGAAGTTTGATCATAATCCGTTGTTGTTATGTTTTTATTTTATACATTTTTGTACACTATTTCTTTCGTCGTTTGCATTACTGTCACGAATAAATGTTTTCTTTATTTCTTTCTTATATATTTCACCCGAGCGAAGCCGGGCTTTCATCTAGTATAAAATATTTTGTTCTGGTTATTTTGTTTATTGAAAGTAATCCACATACATATTAAGGTAATTGATAGAAACAGGTCACATAAAAATTAATATATAATTCAAATATCTGTATTTATATAAGTTCACTATGGTCAATTAAATCCAGTGATTAGGAGTTTTCTTGCAATTGCATCCAAAATAGTTGTAAATTTTTTTACATTAGAGAAACAAATTTTTCAAAAATTTCCTTTTTTTAGTAGTTTTGATGCCTCTGCCACCTAAGTAAGACATTGTTTTTTTTTGGTAGGTAATTCATTCGCTGAGTATTATTTTTGGAAAAAAACTCCACTATTTTATATTCGTCATCATTTTTTTTATAAAATATTGTCCTTTTTCCATTCTTGAGGCTCAAGTATGTCCTTCAATAAGAAAAATCGTAAGCTGTTGTTTTTATCCTCTGTCCCTTCTATCACAATTGTATCTTCGCCCCTTGTGCTAACACAAGTTTTAAAGTCTTCAAAATCATATACTTATTATTATTATTTTTTTTAATATTATTTTTAATATTTCCATTTATTTAATCGTATGGCATTTATTTACGAACCGTGAGATCTTCGAGAAGACAAGTACGGTTGCCTGTTTTTGTTGCACTTTTAGCACCACCCAGGGGTCACGTGTCGGGTAACGGTGGGCACTCCCTACGGACGTGGTGCAACTTCGACCCCCCTTTGTCAAGTGAGTGGGCAACTTGACTGTTAGAAGTTCTCAAGCCGTCCGAAGGCCTCTAAATTGGCTTAACGACTGCTGTCGAGACAGCAGCCGCGATCAACGGCTTAACGTGCCTTCCAAAGCACGAGAGCGCTCAGTTAGTAACCACTCAAAGCGGTCACCCATCCCAGAACTGACCTGCGCCCACATTGCTTAACCTCGCATACCGCATGCGGTAGGCGGGTGCCGCTGGGCCACAGCGCTCTTAATAAATAATAAAAAATATTAAGAAAGCCAAATTAATGTACGGAGATACGAGTTTTATATCGTAACACATTCTGTTTCCGATTTTATAGTCTACGCTAAATTCAAGTATCTCAGTAATCTACATGAATTACAAGTATCTCATTGCGAGATACTCGTTTTCAAGGTAAAACTATGGTACATACTTGACTTTAGCGTAGAACGCCCCGTTAAAAAAAGATACTTGGATTTTAAAAACTTATGTCTTTTGAAAAGTATACATTATTTAAAAAAAATGCAAGATTGATATGCGTATTTTGAGATGCTGAATCGTAAAGTATAAAAAAAAAAAATTAGTAAAATTTGGCTTAGTGTTGTCAACTTGTCAGATATAGAAATTGGGTTAGTCAGGTTCTCCTGTCACTTCTGGCGGTTATAAGCACATGTTTCGGTCAGAAATTGGAACTGTCGATGGTTTTCCGTTAAACGTTCGTAATATTACAGCATAATCATAGTAGTTTTTGATTACAGCTCCATGATTAAACATCTGGGACCCGGGTATGTCCTAAAACTACGTCCAAGACGACCGGGGAATGGGCAGCAGCATTCCTAGAGTGCGGTGGAGATACTGCGATCGCCAACCCGCATGCCAAGCGTGGCGATTATGGCATTTACCCCCCCCCCCCCCCCCCCCCCCCCCCCCCATGAAATTGCGGGACTCCTATGTCCAGCAGTGGAGTGGATATGGTGGTGGTGGATTAAACACTACTATCCGTGATTACGAAACGTGTCATATTTCCGTCAGGTATTTCGGTAATTTTTGTTAAAAGAACTTTATTCCCGTTAGAATACAAAAAACATTAAAAAACACAAAAACACAACAAGGGCGGGCAGCTATTCCGAATATATGTGGGCCCAGCCTAGCCTGTAGAAATTTTGGCTTACTAGTAGAATATTACATAGGCAACCCGATGGGAATCGAATTCTTTCAACCAGCGGATCACATATCTAATCGGTCGTAAAATGTTGCCAAGTACCATTTCTGAAACGATAGTAATATGGCCATTGAGTTTTGCCAAAACGAAATGAAAATGCTCCAAGTAAATCCTATTGTCTCGTGTGAGTGATGTTGACAGGCGCGATCTTCTCCGCATCGCGATGCTATGCGGTCCATGCGACCTTAGCATTTGCGACTCAGAACAACATTAATATATCGGTGTACAGTCGCTTTGTGATTAATACCGAATGGAACCTGTATTCCGATCAACGAGGGCATTGGGCATCAAGAAAATAGATTAGACAGTAGTAGGAGTGCTTGAGTAATCGATAAAAATTACTAGTCATAGGTAAAATCCTACTTTAAAAGAATAACGAATCATCCCTTCATGATACTTTATGTAACATAATCTTTGCGTTTGCTAAGTTTTTCAGTTGAGCATGCCACAAGTACGACTCACTTGTCAGAATTTTTTGCGTCCAGTGCGGTAATTCCTTTGATAAAATGTCTAAATTAATGTAGTTCGCCTAAAGTGCGCCTCGGTTGATAATGATGCTATTCTATATCTGACTTGAATTATTTTAAATCTCTCTAATGTATTATGTATTTGTTAGTATTTCAATTTACTGTCCCAATTCTATTAAAATGTAGAGTTTCCATTAGACACAATTTAGTTTAACTTTTATTATGAAAAAAATCGGCCAAGAGCATGTCAGGACATGCTCAGTGTAGGGTTTCGTAGTTGTCTAATAAACTTAATTTAAAAAAAGTAATAGGGAATACCTTCGCAGCGTTTCATACGTCTTTTATTAACAAGGAGAGACTTTTTACGATAACTCAAAAACGGCTCAACTTATCAACTCCGCTATAGTTTTCTTTGGAAGTCTTTATTTAGCTTACTTTCAAGATTTTTTTCATATTATTTGGACCTATACTCGAAAGTAAGATGGGGGGGGGGGGGACAATTTTTTTTCTTCTGGTGTGAATATTTACGAAAATATTCACTTTATCAAAAAATGTTTCATGAAGACCGCTATTCGTTTTGAAACACCAATCCAACAACACCCCACACCATAGAGTTGAAGCAAAAAAAAACATCCCCACTTTACGTGTAGGGGAGGTACCCTTAAATATATTTTTTTATATTTTACTTTACGGCTGTCATATTTATGGATTTATGTTTCCATACCAAATTGCAGCTTTTAGCACTAAGAATGAGCAAAGCCTCAGACAGACGGACAGACAGACAGACAGACGGACGGACACGGTGAAACTATAAGGGTTCCTAGTTGACTACGGAATTAAAAAGCACCTTACTCCATTTTAATTTAAAAACAGACAGACACGGAGAAAATAAAGCTCTTGGAACTATTGATAGTGTTGTTGCAGATAGGAAGCCTTGGGAGAGCAGAAGGCTTGAACTGATTCTTGATAACAGTCGTTGTTGACTGGAGTTGTGAAACTGTAACCTGACATGTGACCGATAACGAAGCGGTGCGTTTTGCCCGACCTTTAATATGCCTAGCTTTATTATGTTCCCAGTTTGGAGAACCCGTAGCATAGGGCATTCGTCTTCATGTTTAATTGGACTATGTGCTGAATCATTTGGTCTCATCTAAAGTATGCTAGCTAGTCACCAAGTAATATGAGCAGATCCACAGTTCCAAACAGGACTATAACCTAAGATATTCGCGGCAATGTCAAGTGTGTACGAGCGGTAAGGCACGTTACTTGCAATCCGGAGATCTTGGGTTCCAATCCCAGCTTGTTCTACTGGTTAAAAAAAAGATGTACGAAAGTTCATTTGATAATTAATAGTAGCTTTTCGGCAAAGGGAAACATGGGGAAAGATATAGGCCTCCCCTAATTTTATGGCGGGTAAATGTCATAATCGCCACGCTTGGCATGCGGGTTGGCGATCATAGTATCTCCAGCGCAGTCCAGGGAAGCTGCTGCCCATCCCCCGGTGGGCCTGTTCCTATTTTTAGTGACGGAAATATTTCGTAATTTCGTATAACATCGTAAAATGTTACAACTTGCATGCCAAGGTAAATATGCAAGTTAGTAATCAAGATTCAAGATGCATCAATATTTACATAAAATACGTGAAAATGAGAAATCAAATGAAATGCTAACATGCAATCGTGTCGTGTGTGAGCGTGCAATCGGTCTATGGACCTAGAGATTTATTCAAATCTATATTCTCAAAACTCAGCCATCTCCGCCTCCCTATAATAGTTTTGTCAGTTACACCCTCAGCTCTCAATCAACATCTGTATCATTTAAATGTTGACTTTAAGGTAGAACAATGATGCGGGTGCTATATAAAAGGTAACCAGTACCATATTCAAGCTGGAGTGAGTATACTTGTACGTCTTCTGGGTGATATCTCTCCATCTTCGACTTCATATTTGGCATATATATTATTATATTATTCAATTTTGTATTATAGTCTAAGTAGAACCCGTTAATCTTATCTTGAAAAAGACACAAAGATAAACATTTAAATAAATCTGTAGCCTGCCTTGTTTTTCATTACCTACTGAAATTAATGCTAAACTAATCAATTCAAAGAATAATCGAAATAAAAAACCCGCTACGAGTATCTATAAAATCCGCTGCAAAAACTGTATTAGTATAGTTTTACAGCAATGTTGATATTCCAGCTAAGATTTAAATGCTAACCGAGTTCACGGGAAGGTAATTGAGCGGGGAAGTGAGCCAATACCCCCGGACCCGCCCAGATGACACCGTTGCACTCGCAGATATAAAGTCACTAGAAGGCGCAATCACCCAGCCTAACTGGGGAAGTAACCTCCACCGTAGCAATAAGACCGTAGCACTGCAATAATAACACATCTACTTGGTCCTCACCTGAGGAACATACCACTATATAGATATGTTCCTGGTGGTAAGGAAGTTCAATGCTCCTGAGGATAAGCTATGTTAAAACCGGCCAAGTGCGAGACGTACTCGCTCACCGAGGGTTCCGTTCAACTAAAAAACAACTTTGATTTATAAATGTATTGGTATTTGTTGGCAAAACATACGTTATCACCAAATTTCAAGTTAATGGGAGGTCAAAGAATTCTTCGGAACAAAAAATAAGAGAGACGACAGATGGACATGCGAGTGACAGCTATAGGGCTGCGCTTGGACCCTTCGGATACGGAACCCTAAAAATGAGAGACTGTCGACTCATCAACAACTCAACAAAGAATCATCAAATTACGTCATGATTCACCTGACGCAGAGAGTAGCATAGGAATTGCCAAATGTTATGTTATGAGCCATAATTACATAAAATACCGGCAAATTTGAACGTAGGCACATACATATAAATCCAGTTACTAATACTGATAGTGATATGGCTACTTTCAATGTATGTAAATTAATTGTTATTTGAAGTTTCTATCTTTTAATTAACTTACTTTTTCTCAATTTACATAACGTCACGACATCTCAGACTGAAACTTTAATTGCCAAGGAGCATTATACTCGTACTTGCTTATTGAGTTCCTGCTACTGAAGACATTACAAAATGCGCGTTTTCGAAGTACATACTATCTTTAATGAATGTCATCGGTATTTAACATTAAAAAAATGGACGATCCTCGGGATATTTATTTGACAAGTACCTGTCAATAAGCGTTAGTGTTATGTTTTGCGATAGATACATTACGGGCCGAGTTATTTTGTATGGTTATTTTTTAATTGCAATTTGCAATAAAAGTTAGCTAATTATATTCCTTAGGTCCTAGACTAACTACTATTTAAATATTTGTTCCTATAAGATTTACACACATAATGTATTACTCAAGTTATTTTGGTCCAGTACTCGTATTCTTGTATACAATACTACCAGAATACATTTTTTTTTAAAGATAATACGAGTAAATAAAAAAAACAGTATTACATATTTATTGGTGACGACCACTTTGGCTTAGTTGGTAGTAACCCTGTCTACGAAGCCGGAGGTCCCGGGTTCGAATCCCGGTCAGGGCATTCTTTGTACATTTATCACGAATATTGTTCCTGAGCCTTGGATGTTTCTTATGTATTTAAGTATGTATTTATCTATGTAAGTATGTATATCGTCATCTAGTACCCATAGTACAAGCTTTTGGGAGTAGGTCGATTTGTGTAAGATTGTCGCCCAATATAAATTTATTTATTTTCAGTATTTTTAATGCAAAAATGCTAATAGGTTACATTAATGTATTGCAAAATTGCTTATTCGACTATTCCAACCATTCTCTTTACATCCGTGGCCGGAGTTGCATCCGCGGCTCTGTACCTTGCGACTAAATATAACCGACGTGTCAAAGTTCACTGGTTTTCTCTGTGGCACTCCTCAAAGCAAGTCTATCATTTGCAACGGATTAAAATAATAACAGTCTCGTTATGTGCTTAACAGCCGGGACCGGTACCCGGATGCCTCTGATTTTATATGACAGTTGGTCAAGAGTAAATCCAACAGCTAGAAGGGAAAATCCGTATGAATGTGTAAAGATCCGGTTTTTAAGCATACACGAAATTTTTTCAGTCAGTGCTGATTATTTTGTTTATGTACGTTAAGTGATAATTTATTACGTTGTCCTATCTACCTTCAGGGTAGTTTCATATGTATTTTATGAAGGTTTCAAGATGAAATTTAGGAAGAATAGAGGGAACTCCTCAAATAAATATCATCGACCTATATAGGTATAGATTAGCAATTTGATTAGTTTCTGTAGTAACCACGCCATTGAGTATACATTGTTTTAACAAGGCTTAATATTTACTTATATATAAATGTAATCAAATCTTGTAAGTAACTTAATCAATTTTCATTCACTTACATTAATTGTATCCATTTGAATCTTTGCAAGTATTACAATCCATACACAATTATGTAGGTATTATTATATCAATTTGATCTGATATCGAAATTAGAAGGTGGAACTATTCAATGTTCAACAGAAAGACTTAAATTAAAAATAATCTCAAAAGCAAAAATTTTGAATGCAATGTAACCTTAAGTTTTTCGTTATGTAGTAGTATTCAATCTGTCTATTTACATATTTTTTGAGAAGAAACTGACAAACGGACAGAAATACAAGGTTTTTAACTGGCGACCGGCTTACTAGCTGCGAAAAGGTGTTCTTGGCGATCTACTATATACCACACGATCAAATTATTCGAGGAAAACCGTATCTCAATTTGGATTTATGGAATGCCATAGGGTCTTTAAGACCAAATTTGGCCTAGCGCGCCATATTAGAGCTCACAAAAGAAAAAAAACCGTATAGCTATACGGTCGCCGTCATCGAAACCGATATGGAGGTCTATATATAAATACTTGTTTACTAAACGTTAAGGGCTCAGTTAAGCCTACCATTATGCTGCCCCAAGAACATCGCTTCGTCTTCAAATGTTAACAATGCCGCACAATCGCGTGGCTGAGGAAAAGGCGTCATTCCGAAAAGTCGTATATAACTACAAAGCTTGTCTCAATATACGACTTACTCATATTAACTTGGTAACAGTTCAATGGAGCCGCGGCAAAATGTCAGCATTCTTCTTAATATTATGCGTCAGCAGGGGTCATCAATGCGAATCGTCCTTAAACGCCAATGAATACTACATACGTTCCTCGTCTTACTTAAAACAAATGCGTTAGAACAGGATAGTAAAGTTTCAGATTTAGTATGAAAACCTTCCAAACACCTACGCACTTACTAAACTTACATTTATGTGTCAGATGTTATCCTGTTGGCTTAAAATGTTAATATTCTATGTAATCTCTCATGTTGCGAAAAAGATGCTTATCATTTCTGGCATTAGGAATATCAAAACAAGTATATTGTCCCATAAGGCATCATGTACATTAGTGCATATAATTATGATGAACTAAAAACTTCATCAAAGCACCTTTTTATATTGCTTTACTAGTTTACAGTCTTTTAACAAGGTTATGGTTTTCATAATTTGATTGAATTACCCGATAGAGCAAACTACACCTGGCTTTAGGGAAAAAACATTTTATGGTATGTGTTACATAAGATTCAGAAATGCCCCCTGCTAGTTTGGTTTTGTGGTCCCACATTTTTGATAGCAGGTTTGAAAATATTTCATCTTTTTAATTCGAATAATTACTTGCTACATGGATAGTCTACTCAAATTAGCACAACAATATGATAGGTAATATCTAAAAACCTAGTAAAACTCAAGGTCTACTCTCGGGTCAATGCAAGAACAATTATTTTTGTTTGAGTCGGCTCAAGGCGTTGTCAGTATTGAAATGTGATTGTCACTTATGCCTCTACTCGTCAAACGCCAAAAACATGTATGGCTGTTGCATTGCTAACGATGTTCTAACTGTATGCCAACGTCGCTATGTGACTTTGTAGCTTATTGAATAGATACCCAATACAATTCATAAAAAGAGGAAATCAATTATCAAACAAATATCCTGGTGTGGTGTTTTGAGATTATTCTTAACATTTTTGCTGTCCACGCGAATTCTAATAAAGTTACCGAATCCATATTTACAGCAGATTTCATGTAATTTAATATTGTTTATTGAGAGGAAATATAGAAATTATTTTGTGTATACATTGTGGTGGTGGATGGTAGCTTAATAATTTGGATAAAAATTTACAAGGCATTTCGACATTAACGCGAATTTTAATGATGATTTGCTATCTTAAATTTACTCGTCTGTGTCTCAGATTTTTCTCTAGTTTATAATTAAATAAGCCTAAAAACACGGAACCGTCGGATTTTTCCGAGGAACCTATTTCATAAAAAGAATATATTTAATATGTGTAGTTATATTTGTATGTTTATTTATGAAGGTATGTGTATTGTATATATATTTTATGTTATATAGTTTAGTGTTGTTTTGTAAGCTTTATCACCTTTACGAAAATTTTCTGCACCACCTACTCAGCTTTACATTGCATTTCTCTATTACACAAAGGTTGTCTGGAAGAGAACACTTTTTAGCGATCAGACCGCCTGTTGTTTTACCTCTGTCTCCCTGTATCTTTGTTAATTCTTATTGTATGATGATTTGTTATGTGAGGTGTGCAATAAAGAGTATTTACACCACACCTTGCCAAAAAGCGCTGCACGTCCGGAAAAAACCTCTTTTTGGCCAAGTGGGGACGTAAAATTGTGTACAAAACACGGGTCGTAAAACAGAAAGCCCAATACATGGTGACATCGGAGACGTGATCAGAAATTATTTGACTCGATAAAGTATTGAAAGACAAACTCAATAAAAATGATATCACAGTTACTACTCGCAATATTGACTATTATTTCTCAAATAATTAACAGAAAAAATAATGTTTCATTCAACATGGTCACCCTACACCACACGACGTCTTGTCATCCCTCATACAACGTGTGTCAAAAGTGATAGGGTGACCATGATTTAAGTATGGCGTTATTATTTTTGTAGTAAAAAATACGTTGTTTTATTCGATGTAACAACTATTGCATGGAAAATGCGATCATGTGTAGAGTCTGCAAAATAGCTTCTGATTACGTCTCCGATGTCACCCTCTATACATACATTTCTGACTATATATAACTATGCCGGTTACATATCATCACAATGCTTTTCAATTTTGATGCTGTTTAACTTTAATATTCGTATGTAATAGGTGCCGTTCTCTTTAGGAGACTTGCCCTCTACTGGTCTTGCATAGTGAATGGCAATGACGCATCCGAATGAATAGGCACATGGTGATGACAATTTGAAAAACTGGTACTAGTCACAGGGTTCTTTAGGAAGTCAATTATAATAGGAAAAAATGGGCCCTGGAGAGGAACAACCTGAAATCCTAAACATGACTCCTTTTATTTGAAGGAAACCATTTTTTTATATGTTTTATTTTTATTTTTAAACATTTCAATATTTTGGATATGATTTTTATCTATTCTAAATTTAAAATTAAAGGGAAAAACTCCACAATTTTTTTAATTCTTTGCCTTTAATTTGGTCTTTAGTATTTTCGTTATCAATAATAATAATTAAGAGAAAGAAATAAATAAGGAGAATAATAATAATATTGGGGACAATCTTACACAAATCGACCTAGCCCCAAACTAAGCAAAGCTTGTACTATGGGTACTAGACGACGATATACATACTTATATGATTAAATACATACTTAAATGCATAGAAAACATCCAAGACCCAATAACAAATATCCGTGAAAAATGCACATATAAATGCCCTGGCCGGGATTCGAACCCGGGACCTCTAGCTTCGGAGGCAGAGTCACTACCAACAAGGCTAAACAGGTCGTCAATGTTATTGCTTAATACATAATTATTTTATTTATTCATTTCTTCATTAAAGTGGCTTCATTAAACACAGTGTAATACGTAAACTTGCATACAAAACAGGTACCGGTAAAACCACTGGGTTTACTTACATAAAATATAATATCATTTTTTTTTACTCTGGATAGGTTTGCGCTTGACCACAAATCATCTGATGGTAAGCGATATTGTGGTCTAGGATGGAGCGCGGTTACCTAGTAAAAACCGGTTCACGGTACGGTTTTAGTTTTCAGGGAACAAGGATTCATCATCATCATCTAAGCTTTATCCAGACTAGTTGCATCCTGGAGGGTGCTCGAGGTCCTTAGAATTGGCGTAGGCGCTTATTTTTACGGAAGCGACTGCCATCTGACCTCCCGACCCAAGGAATTAAAATGCAACTACCTACTGGGATTAGGCTTGGCAAGTGCGTAGGCAACTTGACTGTTAGAATTTCTCAAGCCACCCGAAAGCCTCTAACTTGGCTTAACGATTGCTGTCATAGTTATAAACACATATCAATATAAAATAAAACAACATACACATTATGAAAGCCGGGTTACTTATAATTTCTATAATTTCATTTTCACTAATCCGATTTGCCACAATTTCATATGCGTATATGTTTATTCCTGAAGCATTTGATGTATAATCATTTGAAACTGAATGCATTAGCGGCTTCTACGTATATCTTAAAAATAAGGTGTGTGAATGGTGTGAAGCTAAAAGTTCAAGCTAGGTATTTTGTTTTAGTAACCAGCCAATAATAAATACACATTCATCATTTTATATTACAACTGCACGCATGAAGTGAGTGAGTAATAGTTCCAGTTATACTTGTTTCACGTATCCAATAGGTTTTCTTTATATGCTGCTGATATTGTTTCTTCAAATTACCTAATTGTTTTAATTATCCGCTGTAAGAAAAGAAGTCGAGTAGCGTTATGAAAATATACTTAATTGTCAAAAAAAGTTGTATCCATCAACATTGTGGTTGCATGTCAGTTATTGGGTACGACCGTTTTTCCTTTATTGTTCGCACCAGTGCGAAAGAAAAACTCAGTATCAGCAATTCCTATCGCAGTAAAAATTGTAAAATAAATCATCGTATTAGTGTTTTCCCGGTTGTATTCTAGAGGAGTCCGGGCTCCACTTTGGCTCCCGCTGGATGGAAGGATGCCGCTGCCCATCCCCCAGTGGTCTTGGTCGTAGTTTTAGGACATACAGATATATTATATTTGATCTCAGAAGCGCATTGAAAGTTAGCACATCGCCCCATGGGTTGAAAAGTAATAAAAAATTGAGCAATGGCAGAAGCCTGTACAGCCACCCCTGTAAAATAAAAATGGTTTTATTAGTTATTATGAGTTAATATTGTAAAAGATGGCAGTAAAAAACTAAATTAAAACTTAAAAATTACTGTTTGATTGTTTCTGTATACATTTTAAGCAATTCTTTTTAATATAAGCGCGTCCTAAACTCATTCAAAAAGGCATATAGGCAAAAAATTATACAACCATACGATTAAAGATACTACACTTTATAGTTTACTGATAATTATATGATAATATAAAAATATGAAATAAATTTGGTTTTGATCCGCTTGCAAAACTGTTCCATACACAAACACTATAACGTCAGTCAACAGTTTCCGCCAATATGGTCCATACACTAACGATTTTAAATTGGATTTGACCGATTCAAAAAAAATGATTTTGTTTATTTGTAATTGTTTAAGTTTCCTTGTATTCGAAATGAAAAAAGCTACGTTCGGGCGCCAAATTATCTCGTCCGAAATGGGTGGTTTTGGACCCTTGGTTAACAATCTACTATTGAATCAAAAATTATAAAGAAATATTTTACTATCAAAATAAACGTTCACCTTTCCATTAACATAAATACTATACCTACAGTCGTTGTCTATAAGCCGTTACCATGTGAATTTCAATCTCTGAAATGGTAACAGATCTCAAGAATAGACAACGAAATACAGTATACCTTTGTATGAGACCTCTATACAAAAGTTCTAACCACTAATGAGATTAACTGAGCATTAGCGGCGCCTCGCGCAATTGCCTTTTGTGCGCGAAAACAATGCCCAAATAGTTTAATTGTTTCAACTTTAAATCTCGTGAACCTAAAACACGAATTTACAATTTAATTAAACCTGGCTGAAACACCTCATTATTGAAAGTTTGCTTATATGTAAATCACTACATACCTACATTATTTTATTATATATGAATGATGTGTTTCATGTATTAAATGTATGTATGTTTGTGGCAAATGTATGTGGCAAACAAGTGTATCCATGTCCAAGAGGTCCATGTGATGGTAAGCGGTCACCGCAGCCTATGGATGCGCCTGTGTATGTACGACACTTGACAGCAAACTGCAAATAAAAACAATTATTAAAAAAACAAATATAAAGTAAAAAGGCGAGCTATATTCAAGAGCAAATAAAACGGGTACACTTTGTATGGAATTTCCTTACAGACTGACCCGTTTAAATTGCACTTGAAAGTTTATACACACCCCTCTTTCCCTTATGGGAAGTCTTCCAGTTAGCTGTAATATATCGATTACAGTTAAAGTGCATCCTGGGCAAAATCTCTGTCCAAAAAAATATCACCGGAATTTCTGGCACTATCATACTTAGAAATATATTGACATTGACTTTCGACTTTTGAACACAGAAATCTGTAGGATGAAAACTTCATAATATATCAAACCTAACTGACACATTTTAGGAACTTTAACTGATATCCGTGTAAGTAAGACTGTTTATAGGTTCGGCAATGCACATGTGACCCCGCTTGAGTTAGTGGCGTCCATAGGCTGCGGTGACCGCTTACAATCAGGCGGGCCATATGCTTGTTTGTATAAAAAAAGATACCCACTTCAGAAAATAGTGCGGGCTCTCCAGGAAAAATTGCGTAACAATTAATTGCCTTTTTCTGTTTTTGGGTGTCAATAAGCTTGTGTTTGTATATTTTATCATAGTCTGGTTATATCTACATATTTGGTCAAAACCCAGTTGACGTTAAAGTTTGACCGTACCGACGACACAGAGCCTAAGCTTAATGTATTGTAATCAATAACAATTATAAGGGGTCACCTCGTTACTGTGCAGAACGATACTGTGTTCGACGATCCTTGTTACTCCATTGTATCGCGAGATAATGTTCAACAGCGGGCCGCACTCAGGCAACTATTCGCAGAATGCACCACTCTAGTTCAACATTCTTCATGATTACAAACGTCATTCTTTTGTTTTCGCACGAGTGGTAAAATTGGCCCATACAATTTTCGAACACTACGAGTAATTACGATCATGAAATTCTGTTGAGCCAAGCCGATTTACAGGACGGCGTTGAATCAGAAAATATTTGTACACAAATATTAAATAACATATGAAAGTTAAGGTGTACAATACATTAGAAAAACACGCCATTATTTTTATTTTCACTAGATCTATTACTGCAATTAGTATATGATCCTAATACTTACTTATTGTGAAACATTTCGATTGCCATCTGCCTGTTTGAAATACTTACAAACCTAAATAATGTCTCGTAAAGACGTAGAATATACAGCTCACTGTAAAATATGTGCTCAGTGTTCAATGTATTGGTTTATTGTGTCAATATCATCGTAAATGTAAGTATTCTTTATTATTTATTTAGCGTATGGCAAGTGCATAGTGTTGCTTCAAAGTAAAAGGCAGTCGGTCCAACCACTTTGAAACTTCTAAATCGGCTCGATGGATCTTTGCGATGGCAGTAATATCTTATCTAAAAGACACTGAAATATAAAAGAGCCCTTACTGCCCATTAGCAGAATAAATAAAAAAGTTTAGGTGTCGAGTCCGGCCCTGCACTATGCACTCGGTGCAGGCTCCCCTGCATTGGCTAGACAAACTCGCGTCTCTATAAAAGGGAGCTGTGATTACGCGCAAGTACAATCCGGCGTCAGCACACTCGGCCGCCACCATATGGGATCCTGAGCCTCCTGAAACAAACGTTATAATGGTAAGTAGCAGTGTTGTGCTTAACTTTAATTGTGATATAAACTTAGATACGTGTGTATTAAGAGAGATGGCCCCTGGGAATTAATATAACGTTCCCGATGTGTAAAAGTCAAAGTCAAATATTTATTGCGTATCACATTTAAAATTAGATAGAACAGGCGATAAATACAGTACATGTGACGCCCTCCAAGGGCACAGCAATTAGAAAATGTGTATGGGGAATATTAGGGAATATTTCCCCACAAATCTTTAATATTCCAGTAAAAGACCATGAGCTACCACCTAATAATATGTAGTAAAGTAATAATAAAAAAAACCTGTCCTGGAGCACCGATTGCTTTTACAAAAAGGCCATTTAGCATTTACAGGAATGACACAAGTACTTAGCATATGTTCATCCTATTCTGAACGTTAGTTCTAAATGCCTTTTTTCTATCGGTGTACATTAAAAAAAACTTGAAATCGTTATATTATTAGTATGGGCATAAAAAATGGTTACAGTATATCGTTATGAATTTACCCACCATGTGTCCATTTTCGTGGCTGGTTGTTTGTAACAAGCAAGTGACAAGGCGATAAAGTCATCGGCAAATCTGTGATATTTCATTCAGCCATACGGTAAATGTCTCAGTGCTTGACAGTGACCAGATACTTGCCACTACCAATCATCATCATCATGTCATTCAAATAGAGGTGAACAATACATAGGTGTCAATTACTGAGTATTAAAGTGTCGAACTTTGGGATATTTTCCTTGCTATAGGTATGGAGAAATAATATTATCCACGAGCCAGGTGACATTCAATCTTAATGTCAACGGCATAAAGAATATGACACGGAAAATTATCTCACTTCAAATGTAGACGTACCTAGGTATACGGTAAGGAAAATTATTTCTGTTACATTTTTGTGACAATACCGTACATACTCGAACAATGAACACTGTAAAGTGAGAGTCAAATTCTGTGCTTCGAAGACAATTTCAGAAGTGTACATTCAATGATTTCAATAAATATGTTTGGGTATCTTAAGGTAGATTCAACATTTGGACAGTTTTGGATATAATCTCTATCATTTGAATGCTATCGTCTTTTCCTTTTTATTAGAAATCTAGTCACATTGATCTGGCTACAGGAATTATCTCTTGTTTCATGTTAAACAACCCCCTAAACTGAAATAATAATAATAATAGATAATAATTTATTTTCAGGCAACTAATGCCCACAGATGAATATTAATACCTTAGAGCTAACATGAATATAATTATTAATTATATTCTTAAGACTAAAACATTATTTTGCTGACAAAACAGTCTTAAAGCCTAAAGCTTACTAAATTATTAAACAATTTACATTTGAAAGTTGCGTTGTTTGTTACTATGATTGCTGTTGAAATTTTTCATAAACCAGGAACCCATATGTTATTGAAATTCAAAACCAAAAAAATAACCCATGGAATTACAAAATGGCTTCATACAGATCTTACTAATTCACTTACTATAGGTAGTTACGATACGAACCAATCATAACTTAGATTCAGGATGTAAATGGAACATGGCACAACAACGTCCAGTAGAATCTTTAATAAACAAAAGTATAAGACTACAGATAATTGATGCCAGGATGTAATAAACTTTTAATATTAATTTGGATCACACGCTAATTTAATGGGTTTCTAATCAAGTCAAGCATTTATGTCGTGATACATCTAAGCTTTATGACACGTCTGGCATTCATTAGAAACGTTTAAGTTAATCATGTTGTTAATCAATTTTGCTTTGAGGTTTCTTTACATTTGATAATATTTTTAACCCAGTAAGGTCTAGTTTTACCTCCGGGTTAACAGGTCAGGATAGCGGTCGATTTCGGAAGACCAAATCCAAAAATTATTGGCGAATCTTGGGAATCGGTGCTAACGTGAGCTCCGGCCGGGATACAATCAGTGAATACTTACTTACAATAGTGCATTTGTATGAATCACACTGAGCAGATATGTCAATAGATATAACCTGGCTTTTATTTGTGTACGTAGCACCTGTGGTTTTTTTAAATCTTTATTTAACGATATTATTTCCTTTGTGACTGTGTTACGCTATGATTTTGTGATAACATAAAAATTACCTATTAGAAGTGTATACAAACACGCTGCATGATTGAAAAGCGGATGCGCCAAAATTTGGTTAATCCCCCTAACTCGAATAAAATCTGACGTGCAAAGTTCCTTCTCGCGTCCACGTTCCGATCCTCTAAGGGTTATTTAGCAGTCAGTTGGAGATATCCACTGCTCGTATTAATCAACTCAAACAACTTGAATTACCTTCATCCTTTCTAGATTAAAATAATTAACTATCAGGATGACACGGTATTTTAAACGGATCTTGGCCTTTGACACTAAACTTGTAGGTTGGCACAACCATATTGGTGTTCGCATTTAAGGATGTTTAAGTAAATATCTGGCTTGATGCGCAGTCACGAAGATAGATTATACGCATCTGATGTTTTTATCTATATAGGTAAAAAATGTACAGGTACAATCGAACGGACAGGTATTTAGCACAAATACCAATGTGACTACGTATAATTGATCCGTTGAATATGAATGGAAATCATGTGAAAACTGTAATTATTGTAATTAATAGGTTCAATACAAAGGTTTTACTCATAACCAACCCACCCTAGGCCCGTGACAATATTTATGCGTCATGCCTCTACGTGCGATTTTCGTTATAAGGCGGCGTAAAAAAGTTAGAAACAAGCTTTCGGGCTGTCTGATGGTAAGCAGACACCGCAGCCTAGTAAGTCTTGAGCTGAAAAGTTCGGAATTCAAAATGAACAACGGAACTTTACTTGACATTTGAGGAATCAATATTGAATCATCTAACACGGCGAGGATGTGCCCATAGGTACCGGTTCATAGGGCGACCGTCGTTACGCAACGAGCCCTGCCTATAGAATACCCTGCTATACTAAAAAGTCGTGTATCTATACGAAACCAATCATGACATATGACTTTTCGGCGTAGCAGTGCACAATGCCTAACCTTTTCGATGCTATTTGCGCTCAGCCGCGACAAGCGTGCCATCAAATTAAATTTTATGGTTAGCATACTCATTCTGACGACTAAAATATATGCCTAGTTAAGTAACAATTGCGTATGCTACTCACTTTTGAATTTATGTTTTAAAACACTGGCTACTCACGACCACTTTGGCATACTAGGTGGTAACCACGTGGTGACCCTGCCCTGCAAAGCCGGAGCGGCAGTCACGGGTTCGATTTCCAGAAAAGGCATGTATTTATGTGATGAGTTTGAATATTTATTCCTGAGTCCCAGGTGTCTTCTATGTCATCATCATCATCAGTCGTTCCTTTAATGCTGAGGATCGTGCCATCATGTCCTATTCTTGCAGACCAAACTCCTCTATAGGCTCCTATCACCCGCCTTATGGACGACCTCGTGCATATGTAGTTGCAGGGGCGCAGTGATTTGGGTGCTCCATCTAGCGGATGGTCTACCCCGGGACCTCCAGCCCTCAATTTTTCCCGTCGTGATCATTCTCTTCAGACTATCCGAAAAACGTCGTTTTCTATGTATTCAAGTGTTAATTTATCTATACCTACTCCATCTTTTGTCTGCTTCTACTTGTATCTTTAGCATAGTAAAAATAGCACACTTAATATTAATTCTGTGGACCGTCCGCCAAATGTAGCCTAGCCGACGAAAAGTCAAATACGAGTAGGTCTGTGTGGGTCAAATCTTGAAACTGAGTTTAAGACCAGGCATCCTCAACCGACTGTTATACTAAAATTCGGCATATGAATGTTAGTTCGGTGACATTGCAATATTATGTTACCATCGAGCTGATCTGATGATGGAGATATAAAAGGTGACCATAGCAACACCTAAACTACACAAAATAAACCCGTCTTGTTTGGGCTCATTGAAACTGAAAAGGTACAGTCAATATGATTGTATTTTTTTTTTTTACAAAAACTTATTACAATGTCGTACGGTAGTTTATTAATGGTGAACCTTAAGCAAATAAAGTTCTACGCTGTGTGCAGTCCCAATACCGCCTTGGACCTATCTACGAAATAACAAGCATACAAGCCGATACCGGGACTGAAAACCTTAGTTTAATTGTAAAAGGCAATAATATTCCTCTAAACGGAATTGAATAGGATTCAGTTTTGAATTTGTCGCGCACTGGTTCTAATATTTATTTATTTTTATTTAATTAGCTATTTGAATCATGTGACAAAGGCCCAGATTAACACCTACCTAACATACATTTAATTTCAATAAAAATAACAAAACTGTTTAGGCGACATAATGGTGTGGCTCCGCTGCCTTTTCATCAGCGATGTAGATGTAGAGTTCGGAAGGTCACTCCGCCTGACACCCTTCAGCCTGACCATATACTACTCGTAGCGTGCGTTTCCATGCGAGTTGCTTAGAAGCGTGTGCCGTAGTAAACTTCCCATCAATATTATTATATGCTTAATGGAATATTTTAGCTGATCATCATCATCATCACAACGCTAGCCGAAAGACGTAGAGAGATAGATGAGAGATGCCCACTGCTGGACATAGGCCTCCCCCAAAGAATTGCACAATGATCGGTTATGCACCACCCGCATCCAGCGGACACCCGCGACCCTTACCAGGTCATCGCTGATTATGATAAAATAATATTAACGGACTGTCTAAGTCTAACTGGAAGATGCGTCACGGGGCTATACATATTATGGTTAAGAAAAACCTGTGTTTAGATGAACACCTCTCCTAGCAGACAGGGTTTCAATTTCTCAATCATTGCGCCTTTATGCTTGTGTCAGATTAAGAGCAGAAATGCATTGGAGGAGTATTTAGTTTGAGATAGGTTTTACTCTAACGACATTGTCAAAGTCGATTCAAAATGTTTGTCTTTAAAATGCGAATCTACTAATGATTTTGAAAATTGTGAGTGTAACGTCATGCGATTTCAGCAAAACAATTGTGAAACCTAATAAAGTAGTGATATGTTGGTAACGTTGTTAATTATCGAAATAACTAAGTACAATATTTCTGTTTCAATATTCTGTGTAAGCGAAGAACCGTAGACGAAATTGTTTATCAAAATTCTAATACATATTTTATGGAACGAGGTATGCCAATATTTGCCGCACAAAAGATATTGCTACTTGGACAGTTTATTATAATAGTTTTGCTTATGACTTGATGTAAAAAAGTCTGTAATTTCACGCCTTTGTCTGAGCATCGACATTGTGTTTCAGTGCTTACTCTACTCGTAAGTCGGCTACGAGTTCCCACCACGCGCTTGCAAAATACCTTGTTATCATACATCTGCATGCACGCACATATATTTGGCTTAGCCGATTGTTTGACCACGGATTGTTAAAGTCTCGCAAGCGAAATCTTGTGTCTTGTTCAACAAATAGTGACACAACGTGTTGGTGTTGTTAATAGAAGTAGTACTCAATTCAAATTCATTTTTTTTCAGGGAACAGACTTGGGGGACATGTTTTAGTATACGCAGAGTGTAGTTTAGTTTTAATTTTATTTATTTTTATTTAGTTCTAGGTTTGTTACATTATTATTAATTGTTCGTAATAAATGTTAAATACTAAAAAAATAGGGTAAATTCCGTAAACTGATAAATATCGCCCATTCCCACAATTTTGTGAAATAATTCCTCTTCATGTCTTCGGAAACTTACAAATAT
Organism: Notocelia uddmanniana; assembly: GCA_905163555.1. Classification (NCBI taxonomy): domain Eukaryota; kingdom Metazoa; phylum Arthropoda; class Insecta; order Lepidoptera; family Tortricidae; genus Notocelia; species Notocelia uddmanniana. The sequence continues at coordinate 24,535,330 of LR991058.1, read as the reverse complement.
TCTCAAATATCAAAAGAATTAGTTCTAACTTGTATGGCTTAAGTAAACGCTGTGTTACGTGGCTATATAATTATTGGTCAGCCCAGGCTAGGATTTTTTTATTGCATGTTCTTTTCATGGTGTTACAGTCACAGAATATGTCCAGTAACATGAACCCTGCTAGGCACAGTAATCTTATTATACCTAATAATATTATAATTATAACAAATGAACGCTAGATAATAATAATATTAACTTGGTAAAAGTCTTGGCTTCCTCAATAACCCTTTTCCGTTCGTTCCGTTGCCCGTTTTCTCCAATTTCCGTACTTTCCAATTCTTCGCAGATCTTCTTTCACAAAGTCTATCCACCGTTTTTACCTACATCGATCTCTTGTTGCCTAGAGGAGACACATACGACTCGAAATAGGAGTACTAGAAATCACCCTTTGAACAAAGAATCTTCCAGAAGAACGCCGGGACGAAAGGGGTTGCCGGCCAAGGACATATATGGATAGGTCTGAGGCGGGAAACAAAAAATCAAAGTTTTATTTTTAATACGCATAGTGGCAGAACGTCATGATGCCTGAGCCACAAATTTATGTGGAATGGAAATTAAAAAAGAGGACTTTGCCTTTCCATTAACGACCACTTGTCCTAGCTCACCTGAAACGTCATACTTCATAAGGAACATAACATCAATATTTCATTGCATGTTTGTTGTTGTTGTTGGGGGGGGGGGGGGGGACGCCTGGCCGGTCAGGCGGGCTGTCGATCACTCCAGGCGTTCATTCAGCCCAATTCCCCTTCGTTGGAGCTAAGGGTTACTGTTCCGGCAGCGCTCCCACACCGCATTCTTCTTCAAATCTTCCTTTGCTCCTGCAAAACAGAAGGACATCTTTGAGGTTGATATCCCTCAGTTCATTCTCCTCTAACTCATCTCTGCCGAATGTGTTATATCTCGCTGCCGCGTACATCACACATTCTGCTAATACATGTTTACTTGTCTCCTCCTCCCCACAGTACGGGCAGGAGGAGTCTCTACTTATCCCTAAAATATTAAGGTGTCTGTTTAGACCCATGAGGTATCTAGTTATTATTGCATGTTTGAGAAAATAACTTTTTTACTCGTATTGCTTGGATTGGCGAATGAGTGTTCCAATACTCATATACTAAAAAGTTTCTTGAAGGAATAACGAGATACCTGCCTAACTTTGATATTAATACTAGTTTATGTGAGGCTAAGCATACATTCGTTATGCTATCTCTTTATATTAGTAACGTTACCACAATCAAGTAAATAGTTATTGACCTATACATCACAGTATTGGAAGGTCACGATGACATTATACATTATGTAATTCTATATCTAATGTCATTAGGGCATGAAGCGTGGTAAACCTTCGTAATTCTATCTAGGCTGTATAAAAACCTAGGCTGTGTTGTATTGATATGTAGCCATCTATAAACTTCCAGTCCTCGACTCCAATGTAATTTCTTCTTTGAGTTTAAGAAATTAGCGTGAACTTCTATTTAGGCTGTACTTAAGAATTAACAAAATATTGTACTTATTTTGCATAACTATATTCATACATAAGTCATTTTGAGTTATCAATACGGTCAAAATATGATAAAGTTATCATAATATTTATTTCATAGGTATACGATAACAATTATTCGGCTTTAGGATTTCCTTTTCACGGACATTTGTCAAACAAGTACTAGCTTACTATAGGTGCCTAATAATTTATTTGGACTAATGGTAAAATGCCTATTTATTTGGGTAGGTATCCCACTGGTGAGCAAAGGACCCTCCTCCACGGCTCTATTGCGTGCATGCTCCGGTCAACCCAAACGGAACATGTCTAAATCCTCTCGTTATATCCTTTCTGGTCTGCCTCTGCTCCAGTGGATGTCTTGCGGGATCTAATCCGTACTTATCAGGAGCCATCTTTCCGGACGCATACAAAATATATGTCTAGCCTAGTCCCACTTCAATCAGGCGATCTTGACACGTATACAATTCGCGTTTTGATTCTTCTTATAATTGATTCTTCTGTACGACTATACTTCCTTTCACTAAATTATAATGAGCAATATACCTTTATAATTTAGTTTACTACTACACCCGTTTGGTATGAAACATAAGTCTTGAATGAAAAGTAAATGAATACAATTGTTTTTTGCCGGAAATTCGTATATGGCCTGCAACGCTACGTGATCACGACATTATTTGCCTACGGTAAAACAATCGAATGGCGTTGATAATAGCTCTTATTGGACGTCGCATTGGCGTGTTTGTAACGTGAAGGCCGCGTGCCACAACCTCCTTTGGTTTAAAATAAAAACGCGGTCTTTTTGTAAGTTTCTTTGGCAGTTACAACGTTATTCTAATATAACTACCTAGAACAAATTGTATTTGTTCTGTAGGTACAATTAGCAAGTGGAAATTACGTGTTTATTTATGTCTGTTCGTGTATCTAGCCTAAAAACGTGCTACCTAACAAATTTAGCAGCGAACAGCTTGACCTAGTCGTTCAAGGACTATTGTATGATATCTTTAACATTTTCAATGCATTAACGTCTAGGTTCTATAAATAGATGTTGTAAAATTTAGGTAGATAATATGTTACAAGCCTATTTATTATTAGTTGGCAATTTATTCCGTTTAAATGTTTGCCACGACGTTTATTTAAGGCGCATTTATATACAACAGTAGTTGTTTCACACAGTGTGACATTTTGAACTAATACAAATACAAAAAAATGCTTATAAAATGCACTAATTTTAAAGCCGCTAAACCTTAGTCTCTTAACGAACTAGTGGTTCTGTGAGCTATAGACCTCGCAATTTTTTTTTCAAATTTCAAAATTTCCATAAACTGATTCGACGAAAAAAATCCATATAATTATCGAATCCGCTCATAAAATTTGACGAGAATCGGTTGAGAAATGCAACCTGTAGAGGGGAACATCCGGACAGACAGACAGACAGACATACGAAAGATTTTTTGTCGATAGCTGAAACGGAGACGCTTCGCTCGTTCGGTCAATTATATAGCGAGGTAGTAGGAATTCTGCGATCTTTTATCTGACATTAATAGGTAGCTACCTAGTGCAATCTAAACTAAGTAATATTGAAACTTTCTTGTCTAAGAGAACTTTAAAATCAAAAACATGTGCGATAAAAAAATTACGACTGGTTAATTGTTTTCTTTAAAAGCTGGTATAATATGTAAGGCACGTGTGTTTTCAGAGGGTCTTATTATTAGTCTGTTTCGTGGGGCTGGTAGCGACCGCGCCGCAGCAGAAGCCGGGTGGCGGGGGAGACGCCACCAGCGCCATTATCAAGCAGGACTTCGACCAGCAGGTCGACGGCTCCTACCGTTACAGGTACAATCCTATCAGTAAATTTATATATCACAGGGTCTACTGAGTGTGCTTCGTGGAACAGCCAGCGGAGCGTCCAGTGCCATTGCCATCATTAGACATTAGACCTTAGGTATAGGCGGTGTTGTGTTCATGGTGGTCGCCAAAGGATGCGCTGTATTAAAAGTGAGGGACTTAGTTTTCTTTAACTGTCAACACAACGAATCCTCGAGTCAATAATGGGTCAGCAACGCATTTGTGTTTCTTCTGGGGTCGTAAGTATTCATAGGCGGTGTCTGCTTACCATCAGGCAGGCCGTAAGCTTGCTTGCCGTCGTCGTTGTATATATTATTTTAAGCAGGACTTCGATCAGGTCGAGGCTTCCTACAGGTTCCTAGAGGTAACAAACTGCGAAAGAAACTATGGGGGTTGCAACCTGTGTATACGGCTCATATTGTTAAAGGTATTGCTTTACATATAAATATGTTTATCTCAGGGGTCTTACTGTTGATATACTAAACCCATCGTTAGCTCATTCAATTAAAATCCTATCAATGAGTAGTTGATGACTATGCAAAAATGTATAGACATATATAAAAGCTTGTTAAGTCGCAGAATGAACAGGTTCGTTTCTTTTTAACTCTATTTTACTGCCGCTTAAGTCGAAGCGTGACGATCCTTTTATCCCGTGACTATACCTACTAAAATTGTTTTTTATTTTTATTTTGTAAGAAAATTATTTCTTAAAAAATCACGGTCCGCAGTGTCAGAAAAAAACGTGACCCAGTAACTATGTACGTAGGTATTTACTTGTAGAAGGTGAAAAGGCCTTATACAGAGTGGGATTGGATTATAAATTACTAGCTGCCTTTGCCCGCGACTTCGTCCGCGTCTTCGGTCCTATTGGTCGCAGCGTGATGTTATATAACCTAAAGCCTTCCTTGATAAATGGACTATCCAACACCAAAAGAATTTTTCAATTCGAACCTGTATTTCCTCAGATTAGCGCGTTCAAACAAACAAACAAACTCTTCAGCTTTATAATTCCAACACCAAAAGAATTTTTCAATTGGAACCTGTAGTTCCTGAGATAAGCGCGTTCAAACAAACAAACTCTTCAGCTTTATAATATTAGTATAGATAACAAACGGTAAGTACAGATGTAGTGAATAATCCGTTTCCATTCGTGAAAAATCGGAATGCGACTAGACCCGTAGAAGAGTCAATCAATTACTGTATTATTTAACATATGTCATGCCAAATGGCAAAATAGTAACAGTTTTCATTCTGACATTTGACATTGACTAATAAAGTTGTTTCACATTAACAGACATGAACTTCTCAATCATTTAATACGATAATTGATAGAGCCACTTCTGGTTTAGTTGTATTCCCAGTTTCAAGATGGGACCGGATTATTCGCTGGATATCTGTATGTATATTATTTCGAATCGATGTTAACTTGAAAAAACACGCTAGGTCTAAAATAGGCTTAGCAAGACATTCCTAATTATAAATACAGTTCTTCATGTCAACCCACATCCATCTATTTACTCGAAGGCTTCACATAATATGTATTTATAGCTAGAAAATACCTTATGAAACTAGAGAATGCATACTGCATAGCTAGGTATAACCACAAAAATTTGAATTCTAAGTATCATCTTCGTATCTCCGTCTCTATCGCATTTATATTATGGTGGAACCACACTTCGGGTTGCGTGTTCGCATCCATTTCCTTTGCGATATAAAAAAAAGAGATGCAACACGAATATTTGCACAAATAACCTATGTGTGGTGCCACCTTTAGAAGAGCGACTGACATATTTGAACTTCGATATTCAAATTTTGTGGCAGCACTGGAGATAGGTACTGCTGGTATCGGTGGATTGCAAAGTTATTTCCGTTAGTCACTGAAATGTCAAGTTACCTGGTCGCAATGACGCATGCATACATGAGAAGGATAATTGAGAAATCACGCATTCGTAGAAGATCTTATGCGCTGTGAAAACATCAAGGAGACGATTCAAGACACATGCAGTTTTCAGTATAATTGAGGAGTATCTTTTCAAAAGGGCTTATTTTTATCTTGGCGGTACTTCTACAGATAACCTTACTTAAGAAAACTTAAGGTTCTATTTGGAAGTAGAGTTACAGAAAAAATAAACTCTTTTGAAAAGACACTCCTCAATTCTAATTTTGTTTGAATGTCGTGGATTCATTCTGCCATTCTCGTTTGATGTCAGAGCTACCAATAATACGTTCAACACAGTCATTGAAGTCGAAAATCAAAATCGAATTGAAATGCGTAACGTACTCGTATGCCTCGAATAGACCATCTGAATAATTCATTTTCGTAGAAATGTGTTCAAAGCAAATTTTGCTGTAGGCGTTAAATTCCTTGACCTAATTATGTATTCTAAGTTTGTTAATGTGATACTATATTTATTAGATACATAGGTGATGATTTTTTGATGTCAAAGGTCAGGTTCAGTGGCTAAATTTATAAGTTGGTCAGGTGCAACTGATGATAAGTAGGTTTTGAGCCCCAAGGACGATGTAAAATTACCAATTGTGAGGATCAAGTTGAGTTATCGCTGATCATGTCTCTGGAACACAACAGTGCAAACACGCGCCTTAGCATTAAGACCGTAAATACCTAGGTATATCTTAATTGACAAAAGAAAGACAAATTTTGAATAATACCAATTGTTCTTCAGGACTCTTTATACGAGAAAGTAAAACGTATGTGATATCAAAATTTCATAAATTACTGACGCCTACTATTCCGGCTATGAAGTACTGACCCAAGTAAAACCAAAACACATCAACGCATCGTTTGTTAATATGTAGGTATACTCCTTTAGTTAATATGTAGGTACATCCACATCGTATTCATATTTTATCACAATTTCAATTCTGATTTGCAATTTTGTAATGCCTGGTAATTATTTACCATGCCTTACAGATGCTACATTCCAGTGGTTTCAAACCTTTACGCGACGCTATTAGTAATCATTATTATAACTTCTACTTTTTTGGTACCCTCGGTAGTCTCAGTTACGTTAATTACATAGGTCTTCATTTCTTCAGTACCTTTTTGGTTGTTTTATACCCGCAGAGATTAATAAGTTAAAACAATATTCAAGGAATTCAGTTGGAACTTGCTCTTAATCATATTTTAGTTGTAATAGATGTTTTTCGAATATTATTCCGCAAAATGATAAAGACCAAAGTTCCGTAGTGGACGAACTGTGACTGGTAATGATGAGGATGATGAAATGTTTTACGCAGAATAAGAATAGGACTCCTAGCTTTTGTGGCACTTTAGAACATTCCTCAAATATGAGATCCACTTTTTACCAGTGACTAAAATAGACTTACTCTACTCTTCCAGCTTTGAAACCGAGAATGGCATCAAAGCTGAAGAGACGGGCACGCTCAAGAAGGCGTCAGGACCGGACTCGAGTGACGTCATCACCGCGCAGGGCACCTTCAGCTACACTGCGCCTGATGGCACCGTCATCAACCTGAACTACATCGCTGATGATGTCAACGGGTTTAAACCTGAGGTAGTTTTTTGTCTTTACCACTTACCAGAAGGCGTAGCGTGGGCAGGCCTCCCACCAGGTGGACTGATGACCTGGTAAGGGTCGCGGGTGTCCGCTGGATGCGGGTGGCGCAGGTCATAGTGGAACTCTTTGGGGGAGGCCTATATCCAGCAGCGGACGTCCTTCGGCTGATATGATGATGATTTTTATTGTTCATGCTCTGATAAGCTCAAAGTCGAACATTATGCTTAACATGAAAAAGTATGTACCGGTTCTGCAGCAGCGGCCTTTTTTTTATTTAAAGTGGGATTGCTCTTGGCTAGCATCTAGCCAGGGGGAAAAGATGAGGCCGACGATGAAGCAAGCTCACCCAGAAGATGCCTATTCACTCGTGCCTTAAAATGATCAGGTTATATGAACTGGGAAATACAAACGCCATTTTGTCATATATCGTCGTGGATAAGATGCCCGTCACTCTCGCACTTGCATACTTGTCAGAACGTGACGCATGTCTTATCCACGACGATAAGTGATAAAATGGCAACCATCATAGGTCCGCTGGTGTTGTATTGTGGCGTCACGGTTAACGGTTCTTCAGTCTGGCAGCAGTGGAAGATCTCGATACAGCTCCAATGGTACAACATTTATTTCACCAAATATTTTGCAATTAAATACAGACGTCATGTTTACAAACGTATTTATTGTATGTATATGTCTATAATTCGTCACTTGCAAAATTAAAGACGTCAAACATTACAATCATCGTACGTGCTCATTTTTATCACAGCTGTGTCAAAATATGACTGCAAAGCTTATTGTTGTGTTTTGATTCGCCTGTTTGGTTACGTCAAATATGGCGTCATCATATCAACTGTGTGCGTTGAGCCATAGATATTCTATACATACTCGTAATAGGTACCGGGTATAGCATCGCAACTGGTATGCCGAAAGGTTTGAGACTCGGATGTAATGGCTATTCTATTTTGTCAGTCCGATGACCAGCCTTGATGTTTGAGGTTTCATATCTAACTTATTAATATGAGCTAGGATATCAATCCACCTGAAAATGACATACTTGAACCACGCACTATGTTGCCAGTGCTTCTTAACCTTTCACCTGTGTTTGTTAATATCATGACTCATAACCGTCATGTGTTACGCCTCTAGATCGGAACATAACTCAATAACATAAGTAACACTTTAGGGTTGTTACTGCTACATATCAAATATTTGAATCCAACAACGGCGATGGCGGAGTGGTATACTATGCTAGTATGCGCGTATCAATTGTGTTACAATAAATATTTATGAAAAAATGTACACAAAGCAAACTATACCAAAAAACTAAACAAAATATCAAACGAAGCAAAATTGGTTTAATTTGTTTAAAACTACACTATCCATTTTTGAAACAAAGATGGCAGGGATTAGACCTGCACTCTTTATGCCTTTTGTGGGCAGGAACGCTTTACCAACTAAGCGACAGGAGTACCTATAGTTACAGATCGGATGAATTTTATCATACCTGAATACACGTGAAAATCGTGATGTTAAAATAAGAGTATAAAGATTTTCTTAAATTAAATTCCACATATTCATGTTTCAGGGCGCACATCTGCCGACTCCTCCACCGATACCCCCAGCGATCCAGAAGGCGCTGGATTATCTGGCGACGCTCCCGCCACCGCCCCCAGGCCGCAACTAGGAACTTTAAAACGCTCTGACGACTGCTACCATTTTCCCAATGACCTGCTTCACCGTTTTGTAAACAGCTGAACGAAAAATTGTTTATATACATATATCGTGGCGGGGAGAATTACCGAAAATGTGACGTCTCTGGCATGTTATAGGGATATACCCATAACATGTCAGGATATAATGGATAGGTATGGATGATATAACAGTGCAGAAAGTCTAGCCACCAATCATGAAAGATAAAGCGATATCCTTGGGATGTACCCTGTTATGAAGACAACAGGAATCGTCGCTCAGTTCCTAATTAAAGACAAAGGCTATTCAAAACGGTACTATAATTAATGTATATTCAAGCAGTAATAAATGAAATAAAAAAAATGTGACTGATCTGTGATAGCGAAGATTGTTCTACAGTTTTTATTATATGATGTAAATGTTTTATTATTTATTAAATTAAAGCAAAGTCAGTGCCAAAGATGCATTGCAAAATAATTGGTTTGTTTTCATATTATTTATGCGTTAAATGTTTGTGGTAATTGTACTTCGTTGAGTAATTTACACACTTTACAGTATTTTCTTCGTAACCCAGCATTTAAGAGTGCGCAGTACGTTCGGTTCTCCATACAAACGTATTTCCGCTCTCATTTCGAAACGCCGTGCTAGAATAACATGAAACTTTGTATACACAATGGGATCCGGCATATCTAGGTCGGAAATTAGTTTTTGTTGCTTGAAATTATAATGGAGAAAAAATACAACGATTATTAAGGGTTTCATACAAGCCGTAAAAAACTGAAAAAACCGCTGTATTTTTTTCTTTTACATTTTCTAGCAACAGAAAGTAATTTTCGACCGCCGGATCTCATTGTGTATACAAAGTTTCATGTTATTCTAGCATGGCGTTTTAAAATGAGAGCATAAATACGTTTGTATGGAGAACCGTGCGTACTGCCACGTACTGCGCCCTCTTAATGTCGAATTTAATAGTTTCACGGGACGACACTTGAAACAGTGTGTCCAAACGCGACGCAAGTCACCATGAATTGCCATAAATGTGGTCTAAAATACCCTGTTTTTCTAATGTCGTCATAAATGTAATTAGCACGTAATAATCAACATCCAAGTTCATATCTAAGTAGGTGTAACATAGAACGACACTTCCTATAAAATGATACCGCTAAAACAATGCATGACGTAAGATTATGCACATACGACAAGGGGTCTATTAAACCCAACTTTTATTGTTTCTACATCAAGTTTACAGTTTTGTGTATTTGTCCTGACGCGTTTTTAGTGTAGACTGTCTAAGTGAGTGTCCATGTCTGTCAATAAAAAATGTATTGTAATTTTTACTATAAATATTAATATATTTTTTTTAAATAACTAAGTTTTATTTAAGGAAATACAACGAACTAATAAAAAATATATAAGAAATCTAAGTTCGAAATTAAAAATTCGTTACGAACACACGTGTGATACTAGCGCGCTTGACGGGTTAAGGGGATGCTTCGATTATGTACACCACGCCCTCCGTGTAAAAGAAATGCTTATGTCTTCCGCGAAAGAGCAAACTAGATGCGACTAATATTTTTTTTTCTGGCGAGAAAATTTTCAGTAATCATATTTCGGCTATACTCAGATAATAAATCATATTAATCAAGATTCATATATTTGAAAATCAATCCTAATTGTTTTTTATTAATAAATACAAGCGGAAATTGTTGAAAAACTTTAGTAATGAAAACTTTTATCATAAAAAATATTGATGTAAAAGAAAATGGAAATAATATCTTAGTATGCCCTATACAATAGTATTAATTATTCGATAGACATGTACCTAAAATGAAGATATACATTTATACATTTGACGACCTGTTTAGCCTAGTTGGTAGTGACTCTGCCTCCGAAGCTAGAGGTCCCGGGTTCGAGTCCCGGCTAGGGCATTTATTTGTGCATTTTTCACAGATATTTGTTCTTGGGTCTTGGATATTTTCTATTTATTTAAGTATGTATTTATCTATATAAGTATGTATATCGTCGTCTAATACCCATAGTACAAGCTTTGCTTAGTTTGGGACTAGGTCGATTTGTGTAAGATTGTCCCCAATATTTATTTATTTATGCCTTATTATAGCATGCTAACTGAAGGGCCGGGGGTGTCCGCTGGATGCAGGTGGCGCAGGACCGGTCATTGTGGAAGTCTTTGGGGGAGGCCTATGTCCAGCAGTGGACGTCCTTCGGCTGATATGATGATGATGAACTGAAGGAGAGCTGTTTATCTTGCTGTAACGAATAAAATGCTTCAACTCCCCATTTAGCGTGATAAATTTAATTATAGGTATCCGGAGCGGCCCTGCAATAAATTGCATTATCTTATTGACCTCCGTTAATATTTTTTAGTAGGTACTATAATTGTGGTAAACAAGCTTTTGTTTGATGATAAACAATTCTTCTAGTACACATGCCTAGCCACTTTTTAGGAAAAAAGTCTATAGTTTATTTGTTTATGGGAAGGCCTCATTCTTCCGTGACGAAATCTTGGTTGGAGCCGATCAACGTATAGTTTGATATTTAACCCTTAGCCAGGCCTAGCGATTTATTTACCTTTGAAAACTAATTATGGTAGATAATAGCGTTGAAAAAAAAGTAATTTCTTGTTTTATTTTTATTGTTATTATTATCGAAAAATACCCCTGTGGTACCCATATGCCCACTGCACGTTATTAAAATGCACGTGGTCCATATGTAGCCACTGCCCTGCTTGCTAGCAGCACTGCTTGCATGCACAACTTTTAAAGGTTAGCTACATATCCATACTAATCCACACTAATATTATAAATGCGAAAGTGTGTCTGTCTTTCTGTTTGTTTGTCTGTTGCCTCTTCACGCTTGAACTGTTAACCCGTTTTTCATGAAATTTGGTACGGAGGTAGTTTAAGTCCCGGGAAAGGATATAGGATAGTTTTATCCGGAATATCACTCTTAAGGGGGCGAAAAGGCGGGTGAAAATTTGTATGAGAGAGCGATAATTAGGCCTGCGCTTACAATAATTTAATAGCAATTATTTCTCTAAGGCGATACGAGCTTCAAGCGGACGGAGTCGCGGGGAAAAGCTAGTTTACAATAAATTGTTGGCATAATAAAACCCAAAATATTTCGTTTCTATAATTTTCATACAGGAAAAAGATAATGTGAAAATACGCTAGTTATACTGATTTAGGCGTCGAGTTTTAGGGTATCTTTAATCAAAAATCATATGATACGCCCGTATATACGGGCTCTTAGCGGATCATTGACAGTAATATTCTTGCCCTTAAAAGTCGTGTTCAAACGGGCAGAGATCATACAGGGACCACAAAAGTTTAGAGCGCATTATTAAAAAAATAACAAAAGCTGTAATAAATTATCACATACTAGACGCATATTAACTCATACACTAGCCAAAAGTTACAATACAAAGCACTTTCCGTATTTATTTTCGGCATAATTCAATTTCTAAACCTGAGAACCGCAGAAAAATTCACCAAATAGCAGTTTCAATTGTACAACAGAAACGTCACAAAAAAAATCAATTTGTTTTCGTTCGAAAATCACCTATTTTATAGACAACACAATAATGACATCTTGGGTTCCTTATATCACATCTGCTCGTCTAGAAGAAAATAATTGCTATGTGGTCGCTATGGGATCACTACCTGGCTAAGGCGACTTCCTGATTAGGCGGGGCTGGAGCGATATGTCATAGGTATTTTGCTCTTTGACGTGAATTTACCGATGTGAGATTTCCTCACTTGACGAAATACCAGTAATACGTTTGCTTAGTAGTAATACCATGCGCAGAAGTGGGGCAGTACTGCATTAGTATCGGTTGACACTGACAGCTGACAGTTTTCTCATATCGTACCGCCCGCGCATCGACAAGTCAGGAAGGCGCCTAAGGGTTAATAATAATTAATAACATATTTCTGAATTTATTCAATCAGCTTAATGAAGTTAGTCAAGTTCGAGTCGCCGCCGCCGGGGAAGCATGGTTGGTAGGTTTTGTCTGTGTCCAATCCATATTGTCCTATTGTGCGGTTTTGCTACCTTAATATCGTTCTCATTATTTCCCCTCAATAATAAATTAGAATCTGCCATCTCTCGTTCAATTTAAAAGACATTGAAGTGAGGGAACATGAATTCAAATATTGAAGAATAAAAATATGTTTAGTTTAGGTTTGTGTTCAGATAGTCTTGTATGATCAGAAAAAAGTATTGTATCTAAAACTTTAACTTTTATGGTGTCCACAAGAAAGATGTTACACTAATAAAAAAAATTGTCCCCGATTTACCCATAAGGTTATTTGATTTCAATTTTGTTGTAGAGGGAATCCGAAGAATGACGTAGAAAGCAAAAGTGAACCGGTTTGAACATTCCTCGTTGAAACCCGTTCGCGGAGTGAGCGTCTCCTCAAGGTCACTGATGAACACCATTCAATTATATTCATAGAAAGATATTAACATACTTAGTGCGATATGCCAACTTTAAGTAATATTTATTTCCTCACGAGTTGAATATTTAGAAATGACATCAGATCATCGGATTGAATTTGCACTGTTTACTTAGTTATGAATCATGTATGTCTTTTGAGTCACTGAAATGTAAAACTACTGTAATTGGTCCTTGAATGATGATTTTAGGAAACTTAGATGACAAACCAACAAAAATACGCCTAAATAAAATACTCGTGAAAGGAAAATAAAAGGCCAAAAGTTTTTTTATTTTATTTTTATTTCTAACAAGTAGTTGTACTTGAATATAATAATCAATATACGAGCAAACTACAAGGAATACCTATATTATTTTCATTAAAACACGACCACTTTATCTCAAGTTGAATAAATATAAACCGACAAGCCTAATTGTAAAACAATGCTAGCAGCTCTCGATCAATCACGTTTCAACCCAGTGCACCACATTGTTTTGTGTGAAAATGAATTAATAATTCTAATTTACAAAATATAATTGTATTTTTGTATTATATTTGTACTTAGTAAGATTCAACCAATCAATTAGAGAACCAAAACTTGTTAATGTTATCTTGCCGCTTTTAAATAAAAATTCTGCCAATAGTTTGCGTTTGTTACGCTAGAACAAACCTAAAGCTAAATATTACTGGTCATATTCCGCAATAGATTCCGTGACAGGTTCAGGGGTAGTCTTCGTCGCCAAGTATGCGAGAGCACGCGCAATAGCTGGTGGGATGGGCGGCGGCGTCGGCAGGTGTGCTCCCACTGGGCGGTAGCCATTTTCATCTGCTGTGTATGACAGGCTGTACTCATTGCCGTCCTTCGCCTGGAATAAAATAGCCACAGTCAGCTATGTGCAAGCTTTAAGTTCTCATTTATGGTCAAGCGTGGCGCCAGCAGCATGAACACTTGGTTTTTGTGTTTGTGTGGTCCCGCCCACACGAAGCGAGTCCGAAAATGAGGTCCTAATAATACCAACGTAATAGTGAATTAATTTGTATACATTTCTATTTCAAGTGTAAATATTACCTAATTTCAACTAAGACATTTTGCTTACCGTATAAGAAAAGCCACCACTGACTGCTTCCCCGGCGGTTTCATTGTCAAATGTTTTTAATTCTCCCTTTTCAAATGCTTTGGTTCCGTCGCCTCCTTCATAACTATATAATAAAAAAACATATAAGTAATAATAATAGTTTTTTTACAAAAGGCCAGTTAAAAAAATCTGCGTCAAATAACCAGAAATTTTAAAAGATATAATGGAAATACCTGTATTTAAAGTTTCCAGATTGCGAAAATACAAGATTTTCGGACTGAACGATTGGAATCACTTCACGGACTCGGGTTGAGTTGCCACGCTTAATATACTCTAAAGTGTTCTCTGTAGTTTTTATTGTCTCTGTTCTTTCAGGTTTGGGAACAGAAGGCCGGTTACGAAAAACCTGAGTACCAGTGCTAGTCGTATCTTCTAATCCTGCTTCTTTCTGTTTTGGGACAGGGTGTTGGCTGTTTCCCTTATTACTCAAAACCTCTCGGTGATTCTCAGTTGGAATTGAGGGCGTGTTTGTCTCGACGGTAGTTTCAATATTTTTTGTTGTTTGAGTCATTTGTTTTTTAGGCTGTTCCTCTGGTTTGTCTGATAAGGGAATCGAAGATGTTATTATATTTTTTTGTACACTGGAAAAAGTGTTGTCTTCGACAATAGTTTGCTCTGTAGCAGGTCGTGGGATCCTTTGCCTTCTGTTAAACTCATTGCTTTTTTTTGCTATCGGAATTGAATCTGTGCCTATGTGTCCGTTCACCTGTGCATTAGAGCTAATATTACCATCGTCGTTTGTTCCTTTATCTTCTAGGGCTGGCCGTTGGATCTTTCTTCTATTGTTTGTTCCTCTATTGTTATTGCGACTAGGATTTTTATAAGTTATTCTTTCTGGTTCATAAACAACAGCGACAGGAATTTGATGCTCCTTTTGAGGTCTGTATGTAGTTGGTTTAGGTTCTTCTTGCTTAATAGTTGTTAGTTTTGAATCAACGTGGTCGTCATTGACCACTTTAGTCTCATTTGGTTCTTGTGTAGTAGGTTCAGATTTAGGCAAATCTTTATTTACATCTTTAACATGATTCCCCAATGTTACGTCATTTCTGATTGACTTGTCTTCACGGCTGCCTTGGTCTTCATAAACAATTGCTACTGGTATTGCTTCATAGTTGTCAGGGACTGGTGGATGGTTATATTTGTATTCTTCTTCCGATTGTCTGTGTCTTATATTTCCTCTACGTGTGTCTCTGGCTAGAATACCACTAACAAGTATTAGTGCACACACTATCAATTTAAAGATTAACATATTGTCTTTAATAAAATAAAGTTAAAAATTATAATACACCACAACACACCACACCCGCGCTTAGTATATTAATGAAGATGAGTCAAATAACCAGCTAAGCTTTTATCTTTTGGTGATATTCGCCTACACGCTATTTCAACCAGACAACTCGAATTAATTTTATGATTAAGATAAAGAAGTTTTTTTCTTAATTGTAGTAAATGACATCAGTATTTGCATAGGTCTTCAACGAGGAAGCGGACATTGAATAGACGCATCTTTACAACATGAATGACGATTTGATTGTTCAATTAACAGCCTCGGTTATTTGACGTCAATTTTACAATTATATTGGGAGTTATGACCAAATACTTTAAACAACGGCAAAAATTACGTTTGTTTGTCTCAAAATAAAATAATCAATAAATTAACATAATGCTTAATCTCCATAATGTCAAGGGTATTGGGTTTTGGGTTTGAAATGGATCTTCATATCATGACAGTGACATTCAATAAAGAATTTTGAGGATACGACGGGTGAATTGCAAAAACAAATTACAAAGTTAAATTATGTCTACATTTTAATTGATTCCTTTGTTTTACCAAAGTTAACTATATAAATTGTATGAATAATTTTCGCAACACATTATTAACTAAAATGTAGATAAACATTTATACATTTGACGACATGTTTAGCCTAGTTGGTAGTGACACTGCCTCCGAAGCTAGAGGTCCCGGGTTCGAATCCCGGCCAGGGCATTATTTGTGCATTTGGCACGGATATTTGCTCTTGGGTCTTGGATGTTTTCTATGTATTTAAGTATGTATTTATCTAGATAAGTATGTAAATCGTCGTCTAGTTTCCATAGTACAAGCTTTGCTTAGTTTGGGACTAGATCGATTTGTGTAAGATTGTCCCCCAATATTTATTTATTATTTATTACATAAATAAGTCCTTAAATATGTACACTAAATTTTGTGTCCAACGCAGGTAAAGGATGATTGACAGTAGGCCGTTCCGTGTCCGGGCCGGCCCGTTTTCTTCTAGAGCGCCGGCCGTTGCGTTTGCTGTCATAGAAAACGGGCCGGCCCGGACACGGAACGGTCTACTGTGAGTCATCCTTAATAGATACAAAACAGAAGTTTAAATAGTTTGTGGCTACACCACCTACTGCGACTAAATTGGGTCAAGCGTAACCTGCTATAGTAAAAATATTTTATAGTGTATCGTAGAGATACAATAAAGGTCTTGTTCTTTCTTTGGGTTTAAAGGTCAGATGGCAGTCACGTCCGCAAAAACCTGCGCCTACGACAATCCCTTCATTTGATTGCAATAGAACCCTAAGCTTTTTAAGGGTGTGACTGGGAGGATGTTAAGATGAGGAGGCGTACATGCGATAATGAGTTATAGGTGAAGTCAGTCAACCAAAACTACAACCTTGTCGACTATATACGTACCTCCCATTCCTGGGCACAACCTTCTTGGTGTCAGTTCATATAATATTATTCAGTTCATATATAAACTTTTATTTGCATAATTACCAAAAGAAAGAATTAAATAAAAGGGGTAAACGAAATAAAAACTATAATTTTCATGAGCTTCATCTCCAAAACAAACAAACCGTTAATTTTTCAAGAATTTTAGATATATTTAGGTAAGGTTAGCTTTGTTTAATAATAAACTTATATATTTACAGTTTCAGACAAAAAATAGATAAAGGATATGAAACTTGGGCGAAATTGATTATCTGGGAAAAATGTTGTGTCAAACATAAATAAACTACCCTCCTTTCATGCATAAGAGAAAGCTTTTCAGCAAAAGAAGACATCTTGATAAAAGTTGCTCAATATTGTAGGTATATTGTATTCTACTAACACTTTGTTCCGTAAGCAATCAATTGTTTTTATTACTACCCCGATATAGGTTTTATGCCTGAAATAAATAATTGAATGAATTGAATGAATGAGTATCCGGAAACGAATTCAGAAAGGCAAGCGTGGGAGCTACAGCCTTTCCCTCTCATAGGTGAAATACCATATCCAAATAATGTTACTCCAGTACTTACATTCAAATTAAACATTATCTTAAGGCAACTCTTAAGTTAATGTCATCTTAAACTTGCTATGTCTCACAACACATGCTAATTATTATGAACGTTGCGTGTGGCCCACTTAGTGACATAGCGTACCTGTTTTGTCGTCATTCGTTAAAGTGTAGTGAGAACGTGGACGTTATGAGATTATGATGCGCTTGTCATTGGGATGGCGGTGCATACGAGTATATTACTGAAGTGAAGTGAGAAGTATAACAAATCTGCGGGGTACTTAGATCCCTCGAACTAATTAACTATTGAACTATTTTACTCGTAAACAATGATGGCTGGTTATCTCAGTCAACTCTAATGAACAGCTATAAATTATCCGCAAAAAAACGATTATTTTATCAGCGGACCAATAAAAACCTTGTTAGGTCGTCTTAATCACGTCGAATTGTCACCTTTATTGACACCTCGACGATTGTGCAATTTTACGAAGAACACATCAGTCAAGCGCTAAGGTTGAAGTATTTAGCGTACGTTTAGGAACCACCGGAAGGCGGGGGGAGGGTAGTGTAAATAGATGAGCCTTACATATAGGTGGCGAAGGAGTCTGGAGTATCATTCATCAGTGGATTTGAGTGGGTGAAGTAAAAATGTATTCTAAGTTGATTTTCCTGTGCTTGGCTGTGGCGACTGTTAGGTCGGCGCCTGCGGCTACCGATGTTGTGCCACTGGAGAAACAGCAACCTACAGTAATTCCTATTGTTTCACAATCGGAAGAGTTGGAATCAAATGGAACGTATAAATTCAGGTAATTACGTGTAAAATATTCTCCGCCAATAAAATAATAAATATACTCTGGCATAATTCCTCACAGGCGCGTATCACTTTTTAAATAACAAGTGTGGCCTTTGCCTGATTCCATATCAGAAAAATGTATCTGTTTAAGACTTTAAATACCTTTAAATACCACCACTTTACATTACCGTAGCCCATCTAATCATAAAATAAATCCACTTATGTTGATTTACTTCTGAAAATAAATATAATTTGACTTTAATGATGAGCTTCACCTAAACTTTAATTAAATTTAAACAATAACTTTGTAAGTGTTGCTCTAAATGTACAAATAGTCAGTCATTATCAATGCAAATGAATTTTGCAATGCCAATAATGTATTCAATATCTTACTTATGTCTACTTATACATACGTAGCTACGAGTATGTAACTATTAAGATCTTTATAAGGCGCTTAGGTATAAGAATCTTATTATTTTAATTTATGTCAATATTGCATTAATGAAAAATGGCAAACCAACAATGCTTCTTCTAGCTATGAAACTGGCAACGGGATTAAGCGTGAAGAAACTTCGTACGACAAAGTGCTTCCGAAAGTAGAAGGGCGATCGGCGGCAGACAGCAATGAAGGAGGGGAGAGCAATGAGAGTAATGAAGTCCATGTCCAACAAGGGTCCTACTCATACACCGCGCCTGATGGCACTCTCATCAGTGTCAGGTAAGGTTGAAAATCACCTGACAATTTCCAATTTCCAATCAAATAAAAAAAAAACACTAGGTGTGATCCCACTCGCTCGTAGCGAATAGTTTTTCCAACTGTTCATCCACCACCCCTACATTCCATGCATTTCTCTGAACTTACGAGAGCTATTTGTGGGAGTCCCTCGTATCGTATCGTGGATGTGTTGTCATGACCATGACAATTAGCTGTACATTTCAGAAAATTTGCTGTACTCAGAAATATACTAGGAAAAATATGTGAGGTGTGCAATTAAGAGTATTCGTATTAAAATAAATATAAATTAAATATTGGGAGACAATCTTACACAAATCTACCTAGTCCCAAACTAAGAAAAGCTTGTACTATGGGTAATAGATGAAAATATATACATACTTATAAAGATAAATACATACTTAAATAGATAGAAAACATCCAAGACCCAAGAACATATATCCCTTTTACTTGATTCCCCACACGATAAATTTTAGAAAAAAAAACACAATGCACTTTAACAAAATGTTGGCGTCATACTCTCCACCTGAAACTAAAGTCAAGATGGCTCTCCTTCATGAAGAGTTGAATGTTGATTCCATGTAAAAAATAATAACGTTAGGTATCAAAATCATTTAAATTATTTGCGAAAATCCGATTAAAATGTATGCGAGCGACTTATATTTTTTCTATGAACCAGGTATATTGCCGATGAAAATGGCTTCCGGCCAATTGGTGACCACATTCCCCAATCCATTGTCGCCGCCGCCGCTGCTGCAGCAGGTGGTTCGTCGGCTGAGAAATCCGGCCGTGCGTTGAAGGTGCCTGATAGTACTGATGCTGCGTCAGCGCCTAAGGCAGCCGCCGCACCTGCGCCACCAGCTCCTAAGGCAGCCGCCGCACCTGCGCCACCAGCTCCTAAGCCAGATGCAAAGAAAACAGAAGCAGCCCCTGAGTCTTCTCCAGCCAAGCCGTCAGAAGCGTCCACCACTATAGCTGCCAAATCCATAGAAAGCGAAGGAACTACTGAAAACGCCAGCGAAGCCTCATCTAGCACAACTGAAGCAGGAACTACCGCTGGTAGTAGCGAGGCCACTGATGCTAGCACGGCAGCTGAAGCGACAACTAAGGCTGCTGATGCTACCACTGTAGCTGCTTCGGAAGAACACGTTTCTACTGACGCATCTACCACTGAAGTTGCTTCTACAACTGCTGCTGCCTAGTTAGAAAACAAAGTAATGATGTCTATTAATAATAAATAGATTAAATCGGACATTTATGGGTACAATTTGAATATGGATGCTTTAACTATTACACTGTCTTACGCGTTACAGTAGATATTAAAATTATACTTTAAAATTTCCAACGGCATAGACAAAATATTCAAAATTGTCATGACATTTCAGCGCTATGACATGGTTAACATGATATGGTGAAAAAAACTATGACAAAAAGTGATGCTATTCTATAAGGTTCCTTTTTAATTATTTACTTACTTTAAAGCTTGGTAATATGTTTCCACATAAATAACTAAGCGAATTTGCGAGTATAAATATAACTTAAATGTTAGGTTACAAAATATTTGATATTTAATTTGTAAATATATACTTCTACGAGATCCATTGGTTTCACTGCTGTTCTTTTAAAAAAGGTAAACGCCCCCGTTATCTGACACTTTGGAGCCAGTAATTGGCACCCTGTTTTGTTGCCATGAATTAATGCTTACCCATTAAAAAAACCATTATTATCCTAGCGTCATCCCAGTACAGTTACATCCTGAAGGATTCCCGGGGTCCGCTACCTAATCCCAGCGACTGCCATCTGACCTTCTCACCCAAGGGATAACTAGACTTACTGGGATTAGGCTTGTCAAGTGAGTAGGTAAGCATCTCATGCCGCTCAAAGGCGTCCAACTTAGCTTAACAACTAACGGCTTAACGTGCCTTCCAAAGCACGGGAGCACTCAACCAGTAATTACTCACCTATATATATATAAATGAAAGTTGAACCTAGTGCTCGACAATGAGCCAACACTTGGCTCCGTATTGGCTCAGTGTCGAGCACGAGGACGTTTGCCTTATCTAAGTAATTTATCAGACGTATCAATAACGTGCAACGACCCTCTTGACCACCACTAATCTGCCAAGAGTACACGACTAAAAAAAAAAACACGTAGCATAATCATATCATGAAGTTGATCACTCTATTCCATCGAAACCTCATGACTGAGGGTTGTGATCAACAAAATAATAATAATAAATAAATATTGGGGGGACAATCTTACACAAATCGACCTGGTCCCTTTAGGCGCCGAAATCAGCATATGCGTGCCTATCAAATTCGAGGAGTTCCCTCGATTCCTCCTAGATCCCATCATCAAACCTTCACCAAATTTATATGGGACCAACTTGGGGGTACCTGCTTTGAAACAAAAAATAATTATCAAAATCGGCCAACGCGGTCAACAGTTATCGGGGAACGAAAGTTAAACGAGTTAAAGGAAAAAAAAACAAACGTGCAGACGAACTGAGAACTGGCTTCTTGATACGCCTTATACATAACAATTAAATAAGCACGCCAAAAAAAACCCACATACAAACAAGTTAATTTTGATGGGTATTGTTGTCATTTCATTGTTCCGAGCGGAGTTAACAATATAGTTATGTATATTTCCTACGATAGCAAAATTCGCTCCGGAACTCCGAACTCGAAGAATTATTTTATATCGTATGTTATTTGTCGATGGTAAATACGTCAAGGGTTTACTTTAAGAGAGCAGTCCCGCTGTGAGCAGCGTGACTTCAAATATCTGTTCGCCACAAATGTCAAGTGCACTGCCACGAGTATGCATAGTCGATAGTTAAATCCGAACCTCTCACTTTCATTTGAAACCGATAACGTGTATTATAGCTATGTCGTTCTTAGGCTTTACAAATACTTGGTAATTTTATAAAATTGGGAAGATGTCGTCCTGACCAATTTCGGTCATAACACTTATGATGACCGAAATTCTAGACTAGGTATCAACGATCACCAATATGGCTGTTTTTGTTGTTCTTTGTTGTTCTACTCTCTGATGCGCTCTTAAGTGGCGTATCCTATCATTTTCAGGGTACCCAAAGGGTAAAAACAGGACCCTATTACTAAGACCCCGCTGTCCGTCCATCTTTCCGTCTGTCACCAGGCTGTATCGCATGATCCGTGATAGTTAGATAGTTGAAATTTTCATAGATGATGTATTTCTGTTGCGGCTATAACAACAAACACTAAAAGACAGAATAAAATATTAATTAAATATTTTAGGGGGCTTCCATACAACGTGATTTTTTGCCGTTTTTATAGATAACGGTACGGAACCCTTCGTGCGTGACTCCGACTCCTACTTGGCCGTTTTTTTTTAATGCACATGTTCCACTTACCATTGGTTAAACTTAAAAAAAAACCTCTAATTCTAGAGTCAAGTAGAAAATGCGATACATACCAAAAAAGTACTAATCACATAAAAAAGTTTTTTTTTTTTCTTGTTTTAATATTTATAATTACCTAATTTATATATATACCTACCTAGGCAGCAATATTACACGACTAGGTTAGTTGAATACATTTAAAAGCCATTGTGCACTGCATCCTGGTGAGAATGACTACTGTTTACTTTAATTAAAAGTGTAACACAACTTTTTATGCTCATACCTACAGTTCACAGCAGAATCTGTTTTAAAACGAAACATTTAATTTCAATCCAATCTGGTTATGCGTCTCTATCACACACACTTTGCTGTGCAATTACGAAAAGAGAACGCCTGAACGAATTCGATTCAGATATCATTTAAATACATGAAAAACCCATTCCGCAATATGATTTGGTGTAATGTATTCGTGAACACCTAAAGCGAGACAATTCAATTACCTACTTATAAGAGTTAAAGGTTACCAGTAATATTTTTGAAATCCTGTTGTATTAAATATTAATATGCACTGTGTATTCATATTATTTGGTTGACACGGGTTATCTTAATCTATTATTTTTAAGGTTCCGTACCAAAATGGTAAAAAAAGGAACCCTTATGGTGCCGCTTTATCTGTCTGTCTGTCACATTGCTAAATATCTCAAGAACAACTTATGCTATTGATTTGGAATAATTATAAAGAAGGCTAACCCAGATGCATTGAACATGTTTTTGTAGCCTATATATGTTTTTTTTTTTCTGTGAAAATTTACCGATACAAGGGTTGCAAAAGTTCAAAGTCTAGCGACTATGTTAATTGCACATTTTAAACAAGTTTTTTTTTAATTCGATTTATGAAGGAAAATGGTGAAAGAATACCGTTCCCCCATATCTCCAAAGTTTACCGTAATGCTCCGATAGATCGCACTGTACCCATGACGTTCTCCTGAATTAATGGTGTCGGTATGTATATACGACATCGTTGTGCGGAACCCTCGGTGCACGAGTCAGACTCGCACTTAACCAGTTTTTACATTATGCAAGATACGTCATGTCGTTATGAATTTTAAGGTTCTGTAGTCAGTCAGTATAATCACGTATGAAAACGGCAACATACACATCATTAGATCATTAGCTAATACCACAGAATAGTATAATAGTATTACATACTAATACATACACCTTTTTATATTACGATGGTGGCAAACAAGAATACGACCTGCCTGATAGAAGAAAAAGAATCACAAGCTCGTGACAGCAGCAGACTGTGACTGTGGTGCGCCAGCGCAAACTATCCTCCACATTGTTGAGGAATGTCCCGGAAGGAAATTTTCAGTAGGTACGCGAGACCTATTGGTGCCGACTCCTGCAGCAAAGGACTGGCTACTCAACTTAGATTTAAAATTGTAATTCTTAACGTGTATTCTTGTTTTAAATATTATATGTAATAACTAAACATAAATTGTAAGACAGGATTAAAGCCATACAATAATAATAATAATACAAAGCACGTTGATGTTCGTTAATGAGCATATTTCAACATGTAGTTTAATTGACTCTGCCATTTTTTTATATAACCACTACTAGGCTGCTAATGAAAGTAACTATTATAATGTTAGGGTCAACTAGGTTAAGTGCGATGCAGGCGACTCGACTAGAAATGCTCCTATCTATAGGAAAAAATAAAATTTCTGAATTAATTCATTACTCTGCGCATATAAGTACATAGTGGGACGACATTAATGCATTACATCCGCAAGTTACATGCAATTGGTTGGTATATGTGCTAACTAAGGCATTAAAGAGATTCAAGAAGAGGGAAATGTAGGGCACAGCAAAATGTTATTTCGCTCGTATTTGGAGCAGCCCAAATGTGGAAGCAATTTCACCTCACAGGAGACCGCTGTCATAACAATACAACTATTTGCACTGTAAGTATGTGGTGTTGTTTATGTTGGTGATTAACGTCGTAATAGACGGCAGTTGCTCGAAAGCATGGACATTAAAGCTGGCGTCCCACAAGGCTCCGTGCTATCCCCGACGCGGTTGTTGTTGCATATCTATTGACAGGGCCTTTTGGCTCGCTTCGCATGCTGTGCGAATTGTCGACGATGCCAAACCCACAAGCGATTATTGAATCATTAAGTTTAAGGAGAAACTTTGCCTCTTTGTACGTGTTCTATCGCTTGTAGATGTATAATGGGATTAACTTCAGAACCTAAATGGTACGGTTACGGTAAGTGACCGATATAGCCCTCCGAATCGCTAAACTTAAGTGGCAGTGGGCGGGGCACATTGCACGTAGAACCGATGGTCGTTGGGGCGGAAAAGTTCTCGAGTGGCGACCACGTACCGGAAGGCGTAGCGTGGGCAGCCCCCACACGGTGGACTGATGACCTGGTGAAGGTCGCGGGTGGCTGGATGCGGGTGGCGCAGGACCGGTCATTGTGGAAGTCTTTGGGGGAGGCCTATGTCCAGCAGTAGACGTCTTTCGGCTAACATGATGATGATGATTGGTAAAACATTTTACACGTCAATAATTTAATAGCATGTATGTGTGTAGTTTTCCCGAGGGATTATTCAAGAAAGGAGTGTATAAAAATGTATACACTCCTTTCTTGAAGCCAACCTTTTATAAGTATAAAGGGTCAGCTACGGGCATATGATACCCCTAATTTTATAGACTGCGATGACCGCTTACCATCAGGTGGGCCGTACGATTATTTACCACCGACGTGGAATTAAAAAAATCTCCCGAGGGTGCGCTGTATTGAAAGGGGTGCACAGCTGTCAACGTAATGAATCCTAAAGTCAATATATATTATGCGGATTTCAAATATCACAAAAAGTCATAACTAGATGCTACCTGCCAAGATCCATTACTTGGAGGTCATAACTTTAGATTAAAATTTCACCCAATTTTTTGCTCCTATTACAGGCCACACCCTGTATATTCACTATATATTTGACACTAGCTGTTGCCCGTGACTTCGTCCGCGTCTTCGCTCCTATTGGTCGCAGCGTGATGTTATATAGCCTAAAGCCTTCCTCGATAAATGGACTATCCAACAAAAAAATAATTTTTCTATTCGCTGAGAGTAGCGCGTTCAGACAAAACACCAAACAAACAAACTCTTCAACTTTATAATATTAGTATAGATAACTAACAACATATCTATCTTTGTATTATTTTAATAAATTTATTTTAATTATAAGTTTATTTAGTTATATTTAGTTTTAATTTAATTTATGAACATGTCTTATACCTGTAAATGATATCTACGTAATCAATGGAAATTGAACGAAAGTTTGCTTATCCAGGTACATTTATGGCACAATGAAAAAAAAGTAAAAGTGTAAAGTTCCTCAGGTCTTCCAATATCAGAAAGAGAATCTGGTATGAAAATTTTAGACGTAACGATTTTTAAAAGTAATGGTAGGTAAAGTAATTCCATATCAGCCCAAAGACGTCCACTGCTGGACATAGGCCTGCCCCAATTTCATGGGGGGTAAATGCCATAATCGCCACGCTTGGCACGCGGGTTGGCGATCGGAGTATCTCCACCGAACTCCAGGGATGATGCTGCCCATCCCGCGGTGGTCTTGGTCGTAGTTTTAGGACATACCCGGGTCCACCAAAGTACTTGAAATAATACAAATGAAATGGAAACGTCACGGAGTTGGTCTCCGCGTCCGAATCTCCCTACGGCACGCGTGGTGTCAGTGACCTGGTTGCGTAATCGGCCATCTCGATGCAGCTCGTCTATTTCTCGGTCTGTTCCAATCAGAAAACGAACGCATTGTCTCGAATAAATAACCCACGATAGCGAGAACGTAGTCGTTGTAAGAAGGTCAGGTTTACTGAAGTTCTTAAAATTAAGCAAATACATGTGAATAGCAACGCATAGAACACATTTAGCTATTTAATGAACAAGGCACATTACTCAGTTAAAGAATTTTTAAATGAGCATTAATTTAGTAATTATAAATAACGTAATTTTGTGTCCTTTGAATAGTTTGTACTTAGATAATAAGCATAGTGTTAAATTTATGTTGCTATTCCCTCACAGGTTTCATTTTGAGACTGTATTTAGTTTATAAGATATATGTACACATAAAACGCAATAAACAACTTGAACTTAGAGAACCTCCATCCAACTTGACATCTCACCTGAAAATTATGTTTCGCTATACATTACTGGGTTTACAAGTAAGTCATTAGTGGCGATCGAGAAATGTAATAGAAATGTTGTAGTGGATATTTTGTTAAGATAATATCCGAAGATGCAATGATTTGGAAGTCCAAGTAATTGGTAACCGAACATATAAGTTGCTAAGAAATTAGGTACCAATATGATTAGGGATGTTATAGTAAAATAAATCAATTAAGTTTAATCAGGAATTAAGAAAACTTTTATATTAGTATATTTTTGTTTTCATTTTCTATAAATTAAAATTCTGACAAGTGTTTAGCCCTATTATTACTCACTGGATGACTATGCATGTGCAATCCAATGAGCACTTCGTATTTTAGTAAAAATTTTATTTAATTCTCTAATTGTAATTACTAACATAATTTTAAATATGTAGTGAATATGGATGCCCCACGTCTGAAATAAACGTTTTTAATTCATTTAACCCTATAAGACACGTGAATCCTTAAGGGAATCAAAAAGTCTTAATCACTGACTATTGATTATTGCATTAACAGGGTGTTAATAGGTGGCAAAGTCGTTTCGTTAAGTTACTCCAAAAACTAACATAAACTTTACATTTGTTTTAAACTTAAGTCTTCTTCTAGAGACGAGTTCATTCAACTCTGAAAGTATAGATACCTAATTTTATAGCACCTTATATATTTCTACCTTCCTAATGCGACTTCCTGACTTGGCGGGGCGGGAGCGATATGTCATAGGTATTTTGCTCTTTGACGTGAATTTACCGATGTGAGATTTCCTCACTTGACGAAATACTGTCAGTAATACGTTTGCGCAGTAGTAATACCATGTGCAGAAGTGGGGCAGTACTGCATTAGTATCGGTTGACACTGACAGCTGACAGTTTTCACATATCGTACCGCCCCCGCATCGACAAGGAAGGCGCCTTATATTACTAGATAGACTTATATTAGATAGACTTATATTACGAGATCCATGTATGAATTAAATAGTCTAATTTAATGTTCTGCAATATGATCTTTTAAATATGATATTATTCTAGAGGATTTGTATTTTACTTTTCTGCAGTCAGTTCATAAAATTTAATGATATGAAAATGAATGAGGCATCATGACCAACAAAACACGCACGGTGTATTCTTTTACTCATAAAACCTTGTATAGTTCGTAAGACAAACAACAAGCGTTGCAAAAGAGTTTCAAAAAATATGATTCATTTAAATCAATGATTCGTAGCGAATAAGAAAGATACTACGAGTAGTTACAGAATTCAAAACTGTTGGCACGGTGATCAGCCTAACGAGGCATTTATGTATCACTTGAGCCACTTTAAAAACAGACGAGTTTTCATCGTAAACTTGACTTGCCTTTTATAGTACCGCAAAAAATATGCAGTAGACCGCAAAAATCATGTTCTAATTAGACCCAACACCCTGTCATCTTTTAATTAGCCTTTTTAATTTTTAGCGAACAAAAATTACACGCTTTGATCGAGAATTAAAAATTGTATTTCGAAACAGTTCCTGAACCATTTAAAAGGAGTTCAGTGGTAAAATTGGTAAAAATGCATGCCTAAATTAATATTTATATTCGTAAAAAACTGGTAACGCAGTGGTAAGAGTCAATTATCATACAAATTGATGACCACGGAGTGACTCAATTTACGTATAGATATTTACAGTCCTTAACTATTTATCAAAACTATCGAAACTAATAGCCAAATTAAACACCTTTTCAAATCACTAAACATGAAATTGAAGTGATGGACGATTATTCCAAAATATGCATTTTAAGCAAATGAATAGCGCAATTAGTAGACTTTTGAGGTAGGTTAGGACTACACGCACCCTTTAGAACTTATTACACAATATTGATAACCATTAGGTTTTTGTTGCCACACCGATGGGCGAACCAACGCCTACTCTTTACATAACAAGACCGTATGCAGACGACCAGCTGACCGATAGATTTGATAACAATAGAGATAAAAAATTGGCTAATTTACCGTGTGAACGTGTAACAGTTATAAAAGCCACTCCCTATTATTAGCAGACATCGCTAATTTGTACCGTTTTCATTGCAGCGTTCTAGTGGTATCTAGTAAGTAGTAGATAAAGAGTCAATTGTTGTTATTGATTTGTTCAAAAAATATTCAATCCTTTTGATTGAGTCTATGTTATAGTAAATTAACTAAAAACTAAGCATCTATAAAATTGGGATTTTAACTTTATCAGCCCTTTTTCATAGAAAGTAATAATTTTATATTATGTATCAATTATTAATTTTCAATTAACATGGCTTGTCCTTATTACAACCTATTTTAAATTTAAAATCGATAGCATTAGTTTCTGAGATATAAAAGTTGTGACAGACGGACACCTGCAGTTAAACCAAAATTAATCATTTCTATGGCAACAAATTGTGTGTTTTTGGCATAGGACAGGTAAATAAAGTATTTTTTCTTCCTCACAGAATAACAAATACATAAACGTTGCTTAAACTTGGTAAGGATTCATTGAACATAGAAAAATAATAGAAAAGTAATGCCACTTTTGCGTTCATTAACTTTATAGCGATCAAATGATTTTCGATCCGCTGGAAAGCTCGACTTTCTTTAGAAATATGTAATATCGAACTTTTCTCCTTTATCTTAAACCTTACATCTTCAAACCCTACGAACAGGGTATTTACAGTACTTATTGACATTGAAACCTAAAATTGGAAGCACCGGTGGCTGCAATACTGCAGTGGCAAGCATGAAAGTGAGATGGCTCGGAGCGTGTGGCAGGGGTGTAGTATAAAAGTGAGCGCTCAGCTACCACTCTGGCATAGTTCACGAGCAACCACGTGTCTCGCGGCCGCATCACTCGCAAAAACATGAAGCTTCTGGTAAGTAGAAAGCTAGATTAAGAACACGGCCTTCCGAATTCCTGGATAGGTATCCCAATTTATGCGCTGATAGCACAATCAACTCATGACCTAGAAAAACGAGCTTTCTTTTAACATTTCATTTATTTTTCCCTTAGTATGAACGCGATATATCCTTGCAGTTCATCGATAATATATTACTAGGCCTTTTCATCGATGACAGTAACCCATTATAGGTACAGTTTTTTTTTTGTGAGCTCTAATCGTTAATAAGAGAAGTGAGGGAAATGATATGGTAATGAGATGAAGGATGAAATAGGTGTTGCGATAGCGAAGCAGAGGATTCTTTGATCAGGTATTGCAAGAAGCGATCAAATAGGGTCGGTGGGCGTGCCGCGAACTTTGACATTCACTTTAAGTAGGCAAATGCCTTTGGTGTAGTAACGTCGAATGCGCGCCAGTCGTCAAGTGACTTACGACGTTTAGACAATGTCGTATATTTACTGTCGATATAATTAGAAGTCGTAAACGTTTTATCTCTTACGGATATTTAAAGCGTTCGATCATTAGCGTTGTATCTGCTTTAATAATGCAATGTTAGCATTTGGATCTTCTTTATCCCTCAGTTACAGGAGGGGGTAGAAATGCTCTAATTGTTTTATGGTATTGGAGTTTGTACTTAACGACAAGGGCTCCATTAATATTGATTAAGTGATCGTCCTTCTTCACCTAATAGAGGTGAAAATACCATTAGTATTTTAAATTAATTGTTATTAACAATGAATAAAAAATCCAGCATATAAATAACACAACATAGTAAACAATGCCTCATTCAAGCCGCTTCAGTCGGGATTTTGTTCGTTCTGATTTATTTTTGGGCAATAAATACCACATAATTAATAAATAAATGTAAATATTGCAAAGGGTCTTTTTATCATTAATAAAACAAGAAGTTATTTGCTTAAAAAATAAAATTACATAAATTGTATACTTATGAATAAACTAGCCTTTGCCCTCAACTGCGACTGAAAATCGTTTATATCTTACCTTGATACAAACTTCTGCCCCCTATTTCCCCATAGAGTATAACTTCTGGGATAAATATATCTTATGTCCTTTCCCGAGATTTAAATAATTTCCATACCAAATTTCGCATTAAGGTTTAAGCATGAAAAGGTGACAGACAGACGGAGAACTTTGCTTTCGCTTTTATAATATTTGTATGGATATTATGGAGATAGTAGTTTTACTGTAAGATTAATAAATTTTGGGCTAGAGGCAAATATTAACGATTAAAATTAGGGAAAGATAACACTACTTTCCTACTGATACATAGGAAAACCCAGACTAAGAATAACATAAGGATACTTAAGAATTAATATTCAATCCAACGATCAACACAATACTCGTTATGAATATTAATGTTATTTTATTTGATGTATTTCAATAAAACACGTTATTTAAATATAATAGCTGAACACGTTTGTTCCTAAGCGATAATCAACATCAAGTTATCTTTTAAACATTGTAAAAATTGTTGAATCGTTTGAAAAGAAGTTTTATAACATTGATGAATATTGAAATGATGAATATAATAAGTAAATACATACGAATTAATCTTAAAGATGCGATTAAATGACCTCTCCCTAAACATACATTGATATATTATAACAAAACAGTCATTTTTAAAAACTTACCTAGATACCACGATAACTTACCATTACATTTTATGAGATGTTTTAGTACATTTCGGCAATATAACGTGACGGTATAAGCTATCGTGCTATCTAGGCTGGCCACCAATAAGTAGGTAGCTTAAAAAGTGGTTACCACTTTTACGAGGTGTGTAAATAAGCGAGTGGGCATATCCTTAAAATTATGTGTAAGGAATAACCCAATTGGCGCAGTCCGCGATCACGCAACAGTTGTCTGCATAACCGGTCCGAGTGTAAAACCACCTGAGTTCAAGGTCACTCAAAAATATATATGTCATTATGACTGATAAATGGTTGACATATACCTATAGATGCGATGTGTTGAGCCCTGCAATCCCTGCATTTGACTCAAGAAGCTGCAGAAGAAAAAGAAGACATACCTATGTCTTCTTTTTCTTCTAATAGGTACTCGTACATTTATTTAACGCCATGAACGCTAGCTATCAGCATAACGAATTCTTAAACAAAGAGTTGGTAACGTGGTTGTTGCTCTTCGTAGGAAGTGTCCATAGGCTGCGGTGTATATCCTCAGACAGGCCGTATGCTAGTTTGTCTTGGTAATAAAAAGAGACGATAAAAAATCCATGTTTAACAGTAGTGAAGTTCTGCTGAAATTGGATGCCCATATCTGGTAATTAAAGTGTCTTACCCTATATCGTATACCCAATATTAATTAAGGCTTTAGGTACGTGATAAAGTTGATATTTGACCCAGCGTTAACGTATAGATGACGGTTAAAGCGTTGGTTTAGTCAAACCTAGGTTTACCGCAAAAGCGATAGGCGACATCTATTTTATCTAGTTTGAAGCTATCAATTTGATAGCTTTAAACTATATACAAGATAAAGTGCTTATAGCTGCGTTTCTAGGTTGTTAGTGACTAATTGATTGTGGTGTGTAGGACGCTTTATTTATCATGATTACTTGTGAAATCAGTACTGAATAGTTGAAAATACATGTCCCAACATATATAGCTTTTCTATTTATGTGTTCTTTTGGAATTGAAAAACGAATGTCTTGTTATATGGCTCCCTCCATTCAGGAAGGCATGTATCATCCACTTACTGTACTTTGGTATCTACAGTTGCCAACTTTATAGTTTTGTACACCCACAAATCGAGTCAAAATAGACAAAATGTATCCAGATGACATTTCAATTTTTCAACTTAACAATTTCTTAATTACAAACTTTATTTAATTAAAATTGACAATGCAGCCATGATTGTTATCAAAAAAGGTAAATAATACAGTAGAAAACAAAAGCACCTTTTCTTCACACACAGACAACCTCATTTTTAATAGAATCTTAGTTATACAAGCGATCTTGCCTCAAGATCATTCATTGCATAACTTTGTGGGTCATAATTCGGACTCATAGGTGTTAGGTTAAGTTACGTGTGTTTGTTTATATCTTATATATTCAAATTTCATTTACTTATCAGATTAATCTAAGTGGATCGTAGGTATTTTTGTAGTATTATGATATTTTCGCATATTTTCGCGATGCTAACAAATTTTAAGAGAAATTAAAATGTCTTTGTGGGACCGATTACAAATATCAATACCACCACTATAATATTAGCCTCTATAATCGCCACGCTTGGCATGCGAATTGGCGATCGCAGTATCTCCACTGGACTCCAAGGATGCTGCTGCCCATCCCTCGGTGGTTTTGGTCGTAGTTTTAGAATAAACCCGGGTCCAATTACGTTCAGAGATATTACAATTAGATGACAACAATAAGTAAACATAAGAAGCTAAATCAGACATCGCTAGCCGCAGCAAAAAAGGCCCATAACGTAATTGACACAATTTTATGGTGTCAAAAGGTCATATCCGTTATAAGTGATGGTTTAAATCTTTGCAGTGACACATAAATAAAAATGTAATCGTTCCTCACAGTCACAACCTAATTGTAGATATCGCGGACCGGTAAACATTCAGTTGCAATTAACAAACAATCAAATGTAACAAAGCATTGAATATGTTAAATAAAGCAATTACGTGAGCACGCTTGCTGACTGGAACGGATCATTCAAGCAGATAATCTAATGGATTTACAATTGTACAAGTAAAAACACACTAACTCAAGCCTCACCTGTATTCCCAAAACGTGTAGAACATGTGATATTTGGCTTTGGGCACTAATGGGCACTTGTGGGTAAAAAGTGATAATGCATTGATATGTTGCTAGCCTAATATTCCCAACCAGACATCTTAATTGCCATAGTCAGATTTTACAATATACATGGGAAGAAGGGACGAGGTGCTAATTTAATCCGACACGGAGAGATGAGATGTAATAGATGTTTAACGATCAATTAAACTCATATTAAAGTGCTTAAATATTGCAAGCTGACTTAGAATGCAACCTTTAAATGTTTATATTAAGATGTTGAAAGGACGCAACGCAATGGAGAGTAACGTAACTGACAGAGGATTGGCAGCGTTTTGTACGGTAATTGTTTGATTTGATGCTAATGCAGTGAAGTGAGTTCTTGCGCACTTACAGAGCACGATCTTTACATAATACTAAAACGGGTGTTTTCTAAAGCTTTAAGTCTCTTTGGACCGATAAGACTCTTCAATCGTTTCAATGGAACACCGTATATAACGGTGCAGTATAAACAATCCCATTGCCCTGTTCTTACATTATCTGTAACATATCATTGCGCTTAGAATCGTGAATGAAATACAGCCTCATTTGTATACGCTACAGATGCGAAGTGATCATGTTCTGAAGTCGTTCTATAATTTATGATAAGATGGCTAGCTACTAACTTGTACGCGTATAAATTATAGCCTCCCATTCAGATGTCTACTATATTACTGCAAAGTTTCGCTAAAATTCGTTCAGTAGTTTTAAAATCAAGAGGAACAAACAGCGGCACAAACTTTCACGTTCATAATTTATATTTTATTTGTATTGTACACACTTCCTGATTTATTAGGTTATGCATT
The DNA here is from genome assembly GCA_905163555.1 of Notocelia uddmanniana. Lineage (NCBI taxonomy): Eukaryota > Metazoa > Arthropoda > Insecta > Lepidoptera > Tortricidae > Notocelia > Notocelia uddmanniana. The sequence continues at coordinate 24,501,190 of LR991058.1, read as the reverse complement.
GATTTAAAGACACTACATAGTGAATAAAACATACATTTTTTCGAAGCGATATAGTACTGTCATTAGACAACATACGCAAACAACTATACTAAGGCATAAACTACTTGTGATGTAACGGCGATTGACCAACACGAGATACTTAATGATGCTAACAAACCATAACCAAAAGTTAAGTAGATCTCAATGAAAACAATGGTATTGCTGGACCTGAAAGTGACTTGTTGAGCCCGCTTTCGCCCCAACTGCGTGTCGAATGATGTTTCACAATGAAGCCCATTGTATCCGTTGCATCTCATCTTACGACATTACGAATATGATTAAGCTCTTTTTGTGACATCATCGGATCAATGCCAACGTATCAGATGCATCAACTATAATATTCCATCAGTCCATATACGTTTGAAGGTCAAATTGATTTGACATTTTAGTGTCTTTGGGAATGGGCAAAATTAGTTAATTTGAATACATTGCCCATTCCAAGTTTTATTGATATCTCGTATACAATTTTGATCGATGTATAATTTATGATATGGCCAGCTGCTAATTTACAACACATAAACACAGAAAAAAAAAGACAGACATTTGTATTCAATCTCGAAGTGAATTCAAAGATAAAGTATTACTCACATGGTTATGTTATGAGTGTATGACGGAATAACGTAGTGATATAATGCAACAATTTTCACGATTTATTATTCCGTTCGATTACTCGTACTCTCCTTCTCTACGTAATCCCTTTGTGTAATACTTACATTTATCAAACAAATCGATGCGCAATCAATACCTAAACTGTGTAACAATGTGTGATATTATTAAATTCTAAAATCTGGAAAGTTGATAGCGATAGCATAGTATTAGTAGTAACCCCTGAAGTTGTTGGGAAGATAATTGATTGTGGTAGTCTTCGTTTATAGATGTGTACCTAAACACATTTCCAGTGAAACTATAACTAGAATTTGACGCACAATAGTTTTTAGGTATATCATCAATTCCATGCCATTCTTGAGCGATATACTATTTATTACGTGTGTTATAAACATCATTTTGTGTGCTGGCTCAAAAATTGGTCATTTGATGTTTCGTAATATATTTCTAGCAAATATTTACGTTAAAGTATTTGTGGTTTCTTTGATGAAAGGATCTAATGTACCTACGAACGGGGACACTTGTATTTAAATTTTCAAAGAAGGCTAACGTGATTTAAATTGTAATTTCCAGATAACTTTCTGCGCCGTGGCGTCCCTGGCGGTAGCTCTTCCTCAAAGAAGAGCATCGTTGAAGCCTGACCAGCCACAATCTTTCGATGACCAGCAAGCCGCAGAACAAAACTACAACAACTACCCACAACAACAAGACTACAGGCAACAGCAACAGCAGCAACAGCAGCAGCAGCAGGAGTACAGACAAGCCAAACAAATCGAAGACTTCAGGCCTAAAGTGCAGTTGGAGACTACAACCTTCATTCCCATTATTCGTTTCGATAAGGAGCAAGGCACTGATGGAAGTTACAAGACGTCGTAAGTATCTATAATATTTTAAATGACGACGGTACTCATCGAATAAGGGTAGTCAAATATCTGATATTTATTAGTACATTTTTTAAAGATTTTATTTGTACTTGCACTGTTCATATAGTAAGTAAGTAACTATTACCTCGTGTGATCATAATTTTTGAGACGGCTAAATACTCGTTTTTTTTTTAATATATACTATACCTATAAATATTTTGTTAATTTTACTTGAAAATAGTTTCATTTACATAGGTATTATTTAATCTGCATTCTAATATTTTATGTTAGATGCCATTTATTGCGTCGGCTACACCTAGATAATGACCCCGCAAGACACGAAAAATTTCATCAGGGAATCTCTTGCTTCTCTTCCAGTGGCTCATTTGTGAGTAACTATTTTTGAGTAGTATTTGTGGCAGGTTTTTAGCTCTAAATTGTGTGTTCATAAAAGGTAATTTTGCCCAAAAAGACTAATCAGGAGTATTTAGAGCCGGGCCCAAAGAAACTTACTTCTATTGACTGATAAAAGACATACAGCAGCAGCAGCAGCAGTTTTGGTATGAAATTTAATTTTGTTACGGTGTTCTCCAAAACTTTGTCAAAAAGACCAATTATTTTGACAAATAAACGTGTCAAATAAACTTCAAAAAGTGATTCCTATAGTCTATCTGGTAAATTGATAATTTTAAGGCATAGTTTGAGCATCTATTTATTAAAAATTGAAGGAAAAGGCTACCTCGTACGTAATAATCGACCGTATCGTGAACCTCGCAGGGTGATAAGGTTGCAGTACGTTCTGTGCAGTAGTTGGAACATCTATCGACATTTTGGTGTACAATTTGTAGTTCCGCTGCGTTAACTTTCTTTCTACAATAGCCCTTTACACCTGAGAAATCGCGATTGAGATAAATTAAAATGAACTTTAATGACACTGTTAAAAAAAATTATAAATCAATGTAATTAAGGGCTCACAATCGTTTCAGTCCGTAAAGGGATAAACATTAACTTGTCAGTGAAAAAGGCGTTTTTCGTTTCGTGCCGGCACCTAAGAGAGACCGCCGCATTTAAAGGCTTAAATCAAAAATATTGAAAACCAATTTAAATAAACTCTATTTACTTTTATCAGCTACAGTGCAGTGATTCAATGAAAATAATAACCTTGACAGGAATATTTTCTGTAATTGATTTATTTAAAACAATATTCGTCTCAAAACTTATGATCACACGAGGTAAGTATTTAAGTTGTCATCAGAATTTACAATCCTTTTTGCAGCCACTTACCGGTATCCGATTTAGCTGAAATTTGGCATACTTACGTAAGTTTGGTGACAATACAATATGATGGTATCACTGAGCTGATCTGATGATGGAGACAGAAGGTGGCCATAGCAACTCCTAAACTACATAAGATAAACCCATCGTGTTTGGGCTCATTCAAACCGTTTCCACGGGTAGTTGATGATTATGGAAAAAAGTATATAATCAAATATTTACGCAGGAAGCAATAGGTGAAAATGTATAACCTATGCTACCGGTGCCACTGATGAACTCAATCCGTAAATTTTTAACAACAGCTCGCAACATTGCGAATTAAGGACAAAATTCATGAGCGATGATGAAGTGACGATATCTAATGCCCTATTCACAGTACTGTAAAGTGGAGGTACTTTCCCAGTTGGGCTGCTCCAAATATGGGCAATGTCACCTTTCGCTGTGCCTTACCTCTATCGATTAAAATGCACCCTGGGACTCATAGTCACACACACTAAATGTATTTCTAGTTCATTACATTATTGCTAATTTAATAACGCAACCACTATCTAAATCTAATCTAATCTAAATCTAAATCTAATCTACTTGCATTTTAATCTGCTATATACCTATAGTATAAAGTTAATATAGACTGAATTGGTAGTTCAATTACGGGAATTTACGTACACTAAATTTTTAGGTTTAGGTAACATACCAGAGCAAATATTCAATCAGTTTGACAATGGATAAAGAGTATCCGCAAATTTAACACTTAGAGTTTAACGATACGATTATCCCTCACTCGATTATAATTACTTAATAAAATAACGGTAACACTACTAATAGATTTCTGCCCAGTTTGCAAGCAAACAAATGTAAAGTCAAGATTGTTTACAAAGTAAACACTTTATTCATTGCATGAGACGTTTACTTACGTTCTTTCGAAAGAGGTACATAATCAAATCACTTTCTTAAATACGTATTTTACCTTGAAGTTGTAAATCATTTAACGGCATCTCAGGTGAAATTTTGATGAGATTTCAAGGCTAGTGCTAGCTATGTGGTAAAAAATAAATATTTTTTATTAAAATTTATGAATTTTCAGGAATAAATAATTCAACTTCACTTATCAACCAATAGTGCAATTCTAAAGCAACATATTTTATAATATGTTGCTTTAGAACCCCATCGAATTATATCAATCAAAACGAACTTTTATCTCGCGTTTTAGACGTCGAACCTTAATATCCGTTTCATTGATCAGATAAATGTTAGCTGCATTAGTCAAGTTACGTAAGAGTATACCTAGACGCATCAATCCTCAAACGAAACAGTTATACTTGAGGAAGAAGATTTACAATTCGCGATACTATGCCAAATATTACTTACCAGTGCCTTCAAAATCCCTAAAACGTCACTATCTTAATTCCAGGTACGAAACGGGCAACCACATCCAAGCCGAAGAATCCGGATTCCTGAAGTCCGTTGGCGAGGACCAGAACGCGCTCGTCCAACATGGCTCCTACAGCTACACCGCTCCCAACGGGGAGGTCATCACTGTCGAATACACCGCCGACGAGTTCGGCTTCAGGGTCAAGGGAGACCACATCCCCACCCCGCCCCCGGTGTCCCCTGAAATCCAGAAGGGACTGGATCTCATCTACGCTGGAATCAAGGCTAACGCGGTTAGTATATGATATACGAGTTACAATTTCGTTTAATAGACGAGGCTAGACATAAAAATATTGTGATGTGTGTATGTGTGTGTGTGTGTGTGTGTGTGATATTTACCGTAAGTTTAACATCGTGAAATCTGCATACATCTGCGAAGAAATTCAAAGGTGTATGTGAAGTCCCCAATCCGCACTGGGGCAGCGTAACTATGCCCGTTCCTTCTCATATATGAGAGAAGGCATGTGCCCAGTAGGTGGGACGTATATAGGCTAATGATAATGATGATGATGCATAAACATACAAGCGGTTGTAGAAGCAAGCTGCGAACATTGTCGCTGTGATGTTATCTGATTGGTTCAGTGGTAAAGAAATTAAATCGGAATAATAGCAAAGTCGGTTTGGGCCCTGCCGTTGGGTACATTCGGTGTGGTAGCGATATTACGAAATTCGTCATAGATAAAATAATTTAACTTCTAATAAGTTAATTTTATTGCACGTCACATCGATTGGCAATATTTTGTGTTACCACTAGGGCATAAACCCGGCAGGCAAAGGCAAATCAAGATCGAAGTCGAGTCCACAACGGTTCTTCTCTTAGTCCGCTACTTTTTAACACCACCATAGATCATCTTACAAGACATTGCCAAAAAGCGCTGCCTTGGAATACTCTCTATGCCAATGACATTGTTGTGATTTCCGATATTAAAGAAGATCCCCAGCAGGAATTGCGACTCCTAGAGCACTGGTAATCAATGACCTTAGAATCAGTAGAAAGAAGACGGAACACATGTCGTGCCTTTTCGATATAGTGTAAATTGCCCTAGTACCCTAAGATCTCAATAAAAAGTACACTAATACTTACCGTGTTCCAATTTAAGTACCTAGGCTATTAATAGTGACATCGTCGATAAGTAGCAACGATGGCACTATTAATCAATCAATCAACCGTTTATTGCACCATGGTAAAAATATAGTATTAATAATGATGTTACTCATAAGACGACAGCAGGATGAATGAAGTGGAGACAGCTTACAGGTGTGGCGTTATGTGCTACAGGAAAATGCCCATTAAAACCTAAGTGCAGATGTACAAAACAGTTATTACTCCAGCAGTTCTATATGGGTCTGAATGCTGGGCTATTAAAAAGCATCACCTAAATAAACTGCACCGAAATGTGATTGCTGCGCTGGTCAGCGGGCGTCACCAACAGACAAAATTTGAAATGAGTACATCAGCGGAAATTACAGAGTTGCTCAATTGTTGACAAAGTTAAAAAAAACGCTTACAGTGGTATGGTCACTTTTCAAGACACCAAGAGGACCATATGGTGAAGCTTGCGTTAGCCTTACCTTACATGGTTAACGACGATCAAAAAATATCTAAAAGAAGCTCATTTAGAAAAGTATGTAGCACAAAATCGTGCTAAATGAAAAATGTTGAGTAGGAAAGCCAACTCTAAGTAAATGGGAATGGGACCCTGGTTTAGAAGCAATTTCTTAGATGAAGATCAAATGGCAATATTTGACACTGACAAATCACTACTTTGTACTCAGATATAACTCCTTATGTTTTCTGAGTGGTGGACTCCAAAACAAATTTTAGCAATAATAACCGTAACACTAAATCAAAGATTCAAATTGTCAATGTGTCATCTGTATTTGTGCGTAACTGCATTCACGTAGTGATTTTTACACATTCATAATTGTGCAATTATTTATTTCCAGGAGCGTGACGCGATAGAGGCTAAGAACAATCCTGAAGCCGCCCGACAACAGCAAGACAGAGCAGCCCTGGACTACAAGGGTCAATACTACCAGCAGTAGACTAGTGTTAGGACTAACCGTGCTCTACCTGTGAAGTGAGGGTGCTACGACGTGACTATGCGACTTTAAAATAGAGGGGTAATACTTATTCGGCTGTCCTTGATATAAACTAAGCAAATGACAGATTTTTTATAAATGTCGGTTTCATCGAGGTATTTTGCATGATCGATACTTTCGATAACGTTGTAAACAATTATTTCATTCTCAAATAACAGTTAGATTGTTACTATAAGTTTGGACGCTTAGTTCTATATTAGCATCATGCGCGGATCGAAACACTAACGAGTCTTTAACTTAGTACAAAACAGGTTAGGGTACTTATTCACAAACATTCAAGTGGACCTTTTTAAGGCACCAGTGACTAGGCATCTTCTGGGTAAGCTCGCTTCATCGTCGGCCTCATCTTTGCCCCCTGGCTAGATGCTGGCCAAGAGCAATCCCATTTTTAATAAGAGAAAAAAAGGTCCTTCAGAGTACTCTGGCAGAAAGCGATGATTTATAATTTGCTACAAACTTCAGCAAGCCCATAATATGATAATACACGGAAAATAATGCACCAATTAACAATATGTTTTGGGTTAAGCTTTAATTACACAGTTTTATTTGTATGAACGTAGATAAAATAGATAAAAAAAGACTTTCAATAGATTAGTTGGTATGGGTATATACCAACATAGATGGTAATTTATAGGAACAATTGCTTATTATAAAAATGAATTTATTATTTCTTGTAGTTTGGTTAGCAGATTTTCCGATACACCTGATTTGTTATTTTCACTAGCTTACCTTTGTAAAACTCAGTCTGAATGAGAAGAAAATACAAAAAGTTTTAAAACAATTTGAGACACCCGTATTTGTTATTTTGTTGAAGGAAATAGAAGACTATTGTCCAATGTGTCGTCATACGTCAGCATGGCTAGTTTACACTGGGTGTCATCAGGGGACTTTGATGGTTGACAGCACTACGATTTTCTAAATCTGTCAAGTCCCTTCACCTAATGACCAAATGTAAACCGGCCTTTAGTCAGCCGAGTCATTACATATCCTCTGTGACATTGTGATAGCGAGAGATGTTCTATGATTATTCTTACTTTTGTAAATACGTTTCTTTATTTTTTATATTTTAATAAAAATGTTAAAACAGTAATTGTTTGTGTTTTGATTTGAGAAAGAGTTGTGGCAAAATCATTCGAAATTAAGAGCATGGAAAGATGAAGGCATTGCATCTGGTCGGTGATCATACTCATAATATAACTATGAGTGGTCTGATTTAATAATGTAAATATATTGGTTGATAATACTATATATATCCACAGTGGATCTTTCATAAGAATTTGTATTTTACCTAACGATAGTTCAAAAATATTGTACAGTTCTATCAAAAACGTACAACAGTTACCCCAATAATGGTGTGTAATTGTCGTTTCAAAGATGGAGGTAATGTGATATTTGATCTTACGCGAAACATGTTTAAAATAATACTCAACCAATAATACTCGTAGTACCTACGGCCAAACAGCCGTATTCCAAGTAGTGAAATTTAATACAATGATGTTTAACCGTATACTTGTTGGACGAGTGAGCGAAATTATTAGATTCCACTAGAACGATTCGGCGTTTGAGAACAATTCAAGATATAGGGGGTTGTAAATTGTTGAAAACACGGTTTCTTTAACACCACTCTGATGGCGAGGTTAGAATCCGCCATGAATATAAATATCGCGAGTTCACTCGTCAGAGCGAAATACTATAAGTTATATAAACTTGATTTTGCAGTGATAGACCAGTGGAAGTACTTTTATGCATCCCACCCGGTTGGGGAAACAAGGACGGGTATGACGGACTAACCGCAGCAAACGCCTTGGATTACCGTATAAAACCCCAACGAGTGCCGGCTCCGCCTTGTACCCCCCGCCTTGCTTGTGCCACCGCCTTGTGGTTGTAAGCTAACTTAAAACGGTAATGTAAAGAAAGGGAGCTTATTTCTGCCAACAAACTGTTATTCAGTTTGGCGGAAGTAGAGACAAGCTGTAAAAGAGTACTGTTTTTTTGTGAATAAATGCTTTATTATTATTTGTATGTCTTTACCTTATCTCGGGACCATGGGGTCCCGAACCTTTGGAAGGCGTGCGTGGGGCCGAAGCCATCAGCGCAGAGACCCTTTTAGACAATTTAATCTAAATAAATAAATAAAAGCAAAGGGATACACATGGCGGATACCATTCCCGAACGCACAATATGATACATCCAGAGATGGTCCCCGCCAGGTGCAAATACTATTGCAGTGCACAGTGCGATGGAAACTAAGGTCATGGGCTATTGTGTTGAATGTTGGATAGGCTGGATAATGGGCTATTGGAGGAGACTAGCGGACACCTGCCGTGACAATCAGTCTCGATATTGTAAAAGGCAGGCGGTGACTCGCCAGCTCGCTGAGTGGGCCCCACCTAACAGTCGCACGCACAGTGCGAGAGGTGAGTCTGCGGTAGCTAGATCCCGGTAATCCGATCAGCAGGCCGCCGGCGTTATGACATTTTACACTTCCAACCTGGAGCATAGGTCTCGCTCTTGCGACTCCACTCTGGCCGGCCAATTAAGGCAAGCACAGAGGCGAGGGCCAGATGGAAACGGCCCTCTGGAGTTAGGGGTCCGCGGTGTCGGCACTCACCGTCAGCTCGCCACAAGCTGCCCCCGCGGGCTTATTATTATTATTATTATTGTCGAGGACGCCGCGGGATCAATATCAGCATTCGACCGCGTGCGTCCCAGCGGGAGACCAGTTCTAGGTTACATTTAAAAAACTCCCTCACAACTCAGCAACTCAACTGTTCGTCTGCTTTTTTCGCTTTCAGTTCTAGCTTGCCATCTTCTTCTTCTTTTTACTTAACCCTATTCTATTTAGACACGACTGTGGGAGGTCAATCTTACGAGTCTTACGTAACGACACTCCCGAAAAGAAAGGTTGATGCTATTTTAAAATAACGCGACACAATCAGGTGTATATTATTATAATAAATAAATTAATATTTATCTTAAATAATCTTATCCATTTAATTCCAAAATAAGCGAAGCTTGTACTAGGCGTCGATAAAAATACTAATTATAGATAAACAAACAGTTAATACATACAAAATATTCATTCTCATCACACAATTAAATGCCCTGACCGGGATTCGAATCAGGGACCACCAGCTTCATAGGCAGGGTCACTACCAACTAGTCAAAGTGGTCGTTCATGTTTTCATTAAATATTCCGAATTGCTAAAACAAAATTATTATGATGTATTAACAAATTATTATCATATTTTTCGTTAGAAGTAGCCGCCTTAATACGAATTAATTTATACTATCGGTGACCCTGACACTACTAGGTCCCCGTTTTTTAGTTTTTTTTTTTTAGTTTTTCTGGGCGTTTTCCGCAAGTCGACATCTAGCGTGCCTATTTTGCGTGAAAGGGGTAGCGCTACTCTAACCACCCTAGCTCCTGTATGAAGTTTACCAAAGCTTTGGTATTGTTTACTGCTTCGTGCAGTGTGTTCGGGGTTCCTATGTACTTTTTCCTGTATATTTCTACCTGCTTGCAGTCCAGTAGAACATGCTTAGACGTCTCTTCTGCCTCCATGCATGCTCTACACATGGGGCTGTCTGTGATGCCTAGGTTGTATAGGTGTTTGTTGAGTGTGTTGTGTCCTGTTATTAACCCTACTACTTTGCGTAGTTGGTCTCTGTGCGTCCTTAGTAATGTAGTTGTGAGTTTGTGGTTTTGTTCAGACAGTATCTCTTTCGTCTGTCGACATGTGTCTATCTCCTCCCAGTACTTTTGATGCAGATGTTTAGCGTACCGGTTTAGTTGGTTATATTTGTAGCTTTGTGGTAGGGGTATAATTGGCTCCGGTCCGTATGCCGGTGTTTCTGAGCCTTTTCTGGCTAGTTCATCCGCTGCATCGTTTCCTCTCGAGCCACTGTGTCCCTTTATCCATTGTAAAGTTACCTTGTTTTTGTATCCACACATTTTTGAAAGCTTTTGGTGGCATTCGTATATTAGGCCTGATGTATATATGTCACTTCTCAGTGCCTGCAGTACTGATTTACTGTCTGAGAGTATTAGTATGTTTGTGTCTTTGACTTGTCGTCTCTCCACGGCATTACAAGCTTCGATGATCCCCAGACATTCAGCTTGAAAGACCGTATTGTATTCACCTAGGGGTTTGGATATGTGTATGTTCAAGTCTTCTGAGAATACACCACATCCTGTTCCCTCATTCGTTTTAGACCCATCGGTATAGATTCTTAGGTTGGTTTGGTTTAGCCCTTCTTTCGAGTCTTCTGCTAGGATTATATCATATTCCTTCCGGAAGACCGCAGTTTTCGGTACTCTGTCTACCTCTGCCTCAATCATAGGGATGTTTGAGGTAAGATTGTTGTAGATTTTTGTGTGTGGTGTATTGTGTTTTGTCCATAGGTTTAGGCTTTTTAATCGTATAGCTGTTGCAGCTGCTTCTTTTTGTATATGTATGTGCAGTGGTAGGAGTCCTAGCATCATCTCCAGTGCTGCTGTTGGAGTTGTTCTCATGCAGCCTGTTGCCGCTACACATGCTAGTCTTTGTGTTTTCTGCATTTTGGTAACAGCACTAGTGATTTGAGTACGGGGCCACCATACTATGGCTCCGTAGCTTATCATTGGCACTATTACCGTTTTGTATAGCCACAGTATGATGTGGGGAGATAGGCCCCACTTTTTCCCCACCATTCTCCGGCATTGCCAGAAGGCGACTGTTGCTTTGTTTAGTCTGTTTTCAAGGTGTTTGTTCCAAATCAGTTTGTCATCCAGGGTAATTCCCAGGTATTTCACCTCTTTTGACAGCGTTAGTTGTGTTCCAAATAGAGTTGGCATTGTGTATGTACCCAGTTTTCGTTTGTGAGTGAAGAGAATTGTGTCGGTTTTTTTTTGGGTTAACCGATAGCTCATTCTCCTTGCACCATTTTTCTGTTATTCTCAGTGCTGTTTGTGTAAGTTCGCATAATGTGTTTATTATAAGGCCACTGACAAGTATAACTATATCATCAGCATACCCTATTGTCAAAAAGCGGTTTTTGTTTAGTTTTATTATTAAATCGTTTACTACCAGGTTCCAAAGCAAGGGTGAGAGCACGCCTCCTTGGGGGCATCCTCTTATGACTAGAGCCTGGTGGTTCTGGTTTTCAGATAATCTTATGATTCTCTTCTTTAGCATGTTCATAATCCACTCTATCAATAGCGGTTCGGTTTTATGTCTTTCTAGTGCTTGTTTGATGCTGCTGAAGTTTGTCTTGTCAAAGGCTCCCTCGATATCAATGAAGGTGCCCATGCAAGAGTTCTTTTTAGCCAGCGCATCTTCTATATTGCTTACTACAGCATGTAAAGCTGAGTCTGTTGATTTTCCTTGGCTGTAGGCATGTTGGTTCGGGTGTATTTTTGTGTATTTGATGGCCGTGTCCTTTAGTTCTCTGTCGCAGAGTCTTTCCAGAGTCTTTAACATGAAGGAGGTTAGGCTTATAGGTCTGAACGATTTCGGGTCAGAGTAGTCACTTTTCCCCGGTTTCGGTAAAAATATGACTTTAACCTCTCTCCAAATTCTAGGTATGTATCTGTAGGCGATACAACTACAGAGCACTTTGGATATATATTTGATTAGGTTTTCTCCCCCCCATTTTAGTAGGGCTGGATAAATTCCGTCCAGGCCTGGCGATTTATAGTTTTCGAAGCTGTTTATCGCCCAGGCTGTTTTGTTTTGTTCTGTTATTTGTTCTGCTATCTTCCACTCATCTTCTGTTGGAAGATAGTTTTCTTCTTGTTGTTCCCAAGTCTGTATATCTACTACTTTGCATCCCGGGAAGTGGGTCTCCACCAGCAAACTCTCTGTTTCCGCTGGGTTACTGGTGGTACTATTGTCTGGTCTTCTCAGGGTGCCTAGTAGTTGTTTCGGCTGGTTGGCAAGGATCTTCCTTGTCCTATTAGCTTGTGTGCAACTGGATATGTTGTCACAGAAGTTCCGCCATGTGGCAGATCTTCTGTACCTTATTCTCTTTTTGTATTCTGCTTTGGATGCCTTATATCTATCCCAGTCATCTTCAGCTTTGGTGTTCATTGCTCTGTTTAACTGCCTTCTCATTTTGGTTCTCATTCGTTCCATTTCTGAGCCCCACCAGTTATCTTTTTTGGAGTTTACACTGGCTGATGGCGTCGATAAGGGACATGTGTTTTCATAACTGTCTACTATGTATTTAGTGAGTGTGTTTACCTGTTCCTCTAATTCTGTTGTGTTGCGAGGCTTTTGTGTGTGTATCTTATCGTCTAGTTTACCTACCAGAGTCTCCTTGTACGCCTTTATGTCCGTGCGTCTCGGATTTCTTCTGGGTGTCGGTTCGCTTGTATCGGCTGTGAGGTCATACCGGATCCATCTGTGGTCGGAGCATGATAGCTCGTCCGACACGTGCCAGTTGGATACGTGTTGAGCTGCCAGCCCTGTGCTTAGAGTAATGTCAATTATAGTTTTGCATCTACGAGTGACAAAAGTTGGTTTCGACCCTGTGTTCAGAATATCCAGGTTAGTAGTCATTAAGTATTCAACAATGTCATTACCTCTATTGTTGTTAGTTTCCATTCCCCATAGGTTGTGGTGGCCGTTACTGTCTGCCGACAGGATCAGCTCCAGCCCTTCGTGCTCGCAGTAGCGTATAAGTTTGTTCATCTCCACTGGAGGAGGTTCTTCTTCAGCCGCCATGTAGACGGAGGCGAGAACTATCTCCGGTATGTTTGAGTTTTGTGTTCTGAGGAGTTTTATGGCACACACGTCTCTGGAACAGAATTCAGTTAGTGGTTGTGCCATTATGTTACGAGAAATATGTATACAAGTTCTAGGTTTATCTTGTGAATTGTAAATTACTTTACCTCCGGTGTTGCAGAGGCCGTTTATTCGTGTGTTCCTGATCCACGGCTCTTGGATCAGGGCTATCGATGTTTTGTTAACCTCCAGCCATCCTCGAAGTTGAGCCGTTGCTGTTTCGCTGTGCTGGAGGTTAACTTGGAGGACCTTACAGAGGGAAGGAGCCATCGGACGATGTCTCCTCCACCTTCCTCCCCTTTAGGTTCAAGAGGCTGATCCCCTTTGTACATCCGTCTTCGTCATCTGAGTCTAGCAAGATGCCTTCCTCGACGTCGGAGCATGGTTCCGTTCTTTCTGCGCTCTCTGTCTCCATCTCAGTGGTGGCGCTCCCTGTTGTTTCACCCTCTGCGGCCTTGTTTGCTTTGGGTTGAGTGCAGTCCTCCTCCAGGCTCACGCTTTTCTCTAGCGGAGTGTCCCTGAAGCGCCCCCCGCTGTGCTGGAAACGGATATAGACCGTCCCACATAGGTAGTTAAGCTTCCTATCCCTTTCCAGCGCAGCAGGGACTATGTCCTCTGGCACACCCACTAGAAGAAGCGTGCACCCTCTCTTCTTGAGGGGGATGGCTTGATGTATAGTCCATCGTCTCACCTCGGCCCAGGAGTTCTGGTAGTTAAGAACTCTACCGACCTTAGTGAGGTTGTCCTCTAGCGATGGAATCAGTATACCACACCTTGTTTTTCTTATCATCTCGTCCTCCCTCTTTCCGACGAGATGATCTCCGTTTTCTAGGCTGGCCGCTCCAATCCAGGACATCAGCCACGCTTTGGTATTTGCGTTCTGGCACCACAGCTTCAGGTACCCATCTACATAACTGGGTTTGCCCGAAAACGCTGGGGCCTCCGCTACGGTGTCCAGATCGGTTTCAATTGCTGCCTGGAAGATAGCGTCCCCGATCTTCTTCTCCACCTCCGCGGCATCCTGTTGCGACAGTCTGCCCGTGCGTTCGTTAGTGATCGCAACCGTCAGATCTGTCGCCGCAGCAGCCGCGTAGGTGGGGTGTGTTTTCTTTGTCCCCGGGGCGTCCGTCTTTATCTTTTTGTGGTCGCCTCTCGGGGATATGGTCTCTTCCAGGTGTGCCCTCTTCGTCTTCTTGGTCTGTTCCACCTGGGTCTGTGTTTTAGAGGTCGTCCCTTCCGCTTCTTGTTCTTTGGGGGCTTCGACCTCGTGTGTATCACAAGAGGGCCGGCTCTCCACGTCTCTTCGTTTTATGAGCCGCTGCCTCTTCCTCTGTGAGAGCTTCTTTTTCAGAGGGTCGTTGGTTTCCTTTTGCGGTTGGGCAGGTTTTTTGTCTGCTCTCGGTTTGCACCTTATCTCCCAACCGGGATCTATGACCTGCTTCGAGGGTTCAACTTTCGTCGTCCCACTCTCAGCGGTCGATGGTTGTTTTTTGGAGGTTCCCGCTGTCGAGAGTTCCATCGTCTCTGGTTTGGTCACCTTGGCCGGGGTTCCTTTCGGTACCCCCGCGTCCGGCGTCCTCCCCAGCTTCAATGTTTCTCCTTCAGCCGGTTCCATCGTTTGGTTTGGCACCTCCCTTGGCGGTTCAGCTTGCGCCGTCCCAGCCCCGGTAGGCGTGGTTTGTTTGGTTTTATTTGATTTTTTTTTAATTTGCTTCTCCATATTTAGTCCCACGAGTAGCAAGGGAATAGTGGTCCATCTACGCAGAGCCCCGCTTGCGCAGATAAGGCTAAGTATACAACGGGATTCGCCCGATACCCGAGGTCCACCGTTCGCGACTGAGCTCCCTCTCAGCCACGCATCCATCAGCACGGTCGGTCACACTTTGGATTAGGGTTTTTAGAGTCGAGGTTTTCTCCTCCAGGACCAAAGGGATGGGATGGGTAGGGAAAAAGGAAACGTGAGAGTGTTTGGATTGGGTCTAGGTTGGGACATCTGGATATTGTGGATGAGGTATACTAGGAAAGGGGTAGGTAAGGGAGATGATCTCGACTTGGGATTGGTTCGAGTTCAACCTTCCACTGTCCGGGTCCATAATTATGGATGACGGGCTATCCGCAACCTGCCCACCCGCTCGGTCGCTTTGGAAGAAGAGCGTGTCTTCCAGGTAGAAGTTCCCAGTTCGCGTCATAGGGCCGTTTCATAGAAACGGCCGAACGTCACTTGCCAGGACCTTCAGCCCAGACGACCCGAGCAGAGGTCCCCGTATTATAACAAATAATTACTGCGTGTCTTAGGCATAAACATAAAATATAATATCGTAGATTATTGTAATGTAATATGTGTATGGAATATATCGTAAAATTTATAGGTAGATAACTTTTAATTATTTCTAGTATATGTATATTATTTAGTTGGACATTTAGACAGTGATGCGACGTGCGATCACTTCATTTACTTACTCGTATCCTATCCGATTTCCTAATCGTCATACCACAAGCCTTTGGTTAATTATCCAGATTTTTGGTAAGAACGCAATCCTAAAAATTTCAAGTAAATTCTTAAATCTTATTATATTCGGTTTAGCAATACTCGTACTTTGAGCTATATATATATATATTATACTACGTCGGTGGCAAACAAGCGTACGGCCCGCCTGATGGATCCGTTAGTGGCCCTCTTCTTTACCAATATTTTTAGATACTTGGCAGTATAACTAACCAACTTAGAAAAATTGGCAAATACCCGACGTTTTCATTTCAAACTTCAATATCTCAAAAACGGCTGAAACTATTTTAATAAAACATGTTTAAGAAGCATCACCAGAAAATCTATTCATCCGTGAAAGAGCTGCGGTGCCACAGACAGAAACACATATACACATGTTAAACTTATATAACACTCCTCTTTTGCGTCGGGGGTTAAAATACCCTTAAACCAGCTGCCCACGCTGCTTTTCTTGCAATACGCAGGCAAAGCCGTCACAAAAAAAAGTTTCAAGAAAATCATGATTTTTGTAAATATGACCAAACATGAACACTCATCTATTACATCTTTATTAGTAGGTATACAAGGTAGGTATAAGATGGTCTGGATGTGATCGCTCTTTAGCAATAAGAGCGGCCTTTGTTTGCCATTACTTATTGTTATTATGTACTGTACTGTGTCTTTTAATTGAATATTACATTAATTTGATTTATATATCATAAGAATTTTTACCATGATCGTCAATAACAAGAGATAACAAGAGAGGTGTGCAATAAAGAGTATTTGTAAAGTATTGTATATACGAACTTACTCTTACCGCTTTCGATACCGCTACTTGTCAATAATCAAGTACCAAATGCGCATTTTCATAAGCTCAATTTGAGATGACAAAAATTTACGCCAACAGCAAGTTATAAAAGGGATGTTCATTAAATTTTTAAGTGTGTTAGTTATTCATATTTACAATAACAATAGCGATATATTATGGCCGCGCTCACGTACAAGATATATGCTGCATTTGGTGCCGCGTGACTGTTCAGGCGACTATGACCGGATATCGCCAGTGCTGTCTCTGAAAATAATGACATTGGCCTAAAGTTAGTGGTGGTGTTCTATTACACAATATATAGTACAGGTTGTGGCCTGTAAGAGGGGCAAAACATTAAAAGGACGCTTCCTTACAGCATCTTTAGTGACCAAATATTTTAATTTATTTTTCAATTCGCTGTAATTTTGATCTCTTTAGAAATTATGACCTCCAAGTAATGACACTACACGATTATACTCGTAGTATGGCAATCAATGCTGATTTTTAGGAAGAGGTATTATTGATGTCAAATCATATGTTTACATTTCTTAAATTTTATATATAAATTTTTGTGTTTTAATATAAAGAGAAATATCAGAAAAAATAGACGTAATCCAAATTTTAAAAAGCATACACGAAAAAAATCATAAACAATTGGAAATGATTGCTGAAAAGCTCAATAGCGTACCGTTTAATTTTTTGCTTATATTACAGGCCAATCTGTAAAAAAAAAGTTTTTATGAAAACTATACCGAGCCTCCTTGTGTAATCTTAAATATGACACATCATATAAAATTAATTTTCTTATTATAATATTGGCGAGGACATTTCATTAGTTTCATCAAATGTCATGCAGAACAGGATCGGCGGGGGTCACCGGTGGCCGCTAATGTGTTTCACAACATAACCCCTGCCTGCGCCTGCGCCTTCAACGGGCCATTCTGAAACAAACATTTCCATACGTATTTTATGTTTCACAAAAACAAACAACAAAATATACTGATTCACAAATAAATCTATTCAATGTATTAATTAACAGTATATCCAGTTTTTCTCCCAACCTTGCCATGGTTCTAGAAATGAGCTGTGATTGAGCTGGCAACCTAACACTGCAAAAACACATTTTCTCCGTCTTTATTACAACTGCTACAATTTGCAATGATTTTCCATTTCATTTTTTCTGGCTACCCTTTATACAACTTTTTTCGTTATTTTTGCATCCTTCTTTCTTGTACACGCAAATTTTTAGACAATATAATTAAATTTTATTTGTATAAAACCTAGTCCTGTATCCCGCATTGGGACGTATGACGATGATTTCTTGGAGAAATTAATTAAATTTATTACAAAGAATGTTTGTTTCCTTGATGTTATTATAGACGGCCTGTTTAGCCTAGTTGGTAGTGACTCTGCCTCCGAAGCTAGAGGTCCCGGGTTCGAATCCCGGCCAGGGCATTTATTTGTGCATTTTTCACGGATATTTGTCCTTGGATCTTGAATGTTTTCTATGTATGTAAGTATGTATTTATCTATATGGTATGTATTTATCTATATAAGTAAGTATATCGTCGTCTAGTACTCATAGTACAAGTTCTGCTTAGTTTGGGACTAGGTCGATTTGTGTAAGTCCCCCAATATTATTATTATTTATTATCAGTGCGTCCCGCTCTCACACGAGTTGAAACGAAATGCGCCGATTAACAGATTGAAAATACATCGAAATGTTTGTCACTGAATGCAGATCCGGTTTTACTGCAACTCTGCCCTAAGTGTGGTCCGGTCCGGTTGATGCAACACTAAATTATACGTGATTTAGGCGACATCCAGACTTAGCGGGGCAGGCGCGATATGTAGTAGTACATAGATATTTTGTTCTTTGACGTGAACTTACTACGCAGAAGTGGGGCAGTACCGCATCGACAAATGAGGAAGTTCATCAGTAAGTTATATGTGCAGTGAGTTGTTCAGAGCATATGATTACAAATTAACCATTTTAAAACCAGGTTGAGTCATTTTAATAAGGTCGATTTTAGGCATACGTTTCGCAACCAGGCAGTGGTGTCTTTATATAATGTCATCTTTTTACAATGTATCACCTAAGTATTCAAAATACAAAACTACTCAGGCGTTATGATTAAGAGCGTGCTTTGGAGAATTACGCGATATTTGTAACGCACTAGATAGATATATAGATAGATACAAACATTATCCACTACTGACCAGATTAGAAAACATTAAGGGCTGATTTCCAAATTTTCTGCCGCGAACATGACCAGTGCATCCCATGTCGAAAAGTCGGTAATAAAGGGAAATAAAGTAATATCGCATGAGGCCCGTTTAAACAAATATTTTAAGTATGCAAACCGCGAGAATTTTAAGTTATTTATTTATCGTATTGCAATTTATCGAACCGTGAGGTCTTCGACAAGACAGTACGGTTGCCAGTTTGTTGCACTTTTAGCACAAAATAAAACAATGCCAAAGAGCGTTACATCTCGTTTTTTTTGTGCGCGAAATGATAAACTTAATGTGTAAGAACACGGGGGCTTGCAATTTCTCGAATCGACACACCCCCTTAACCTCGTAAACAATGGTACAGCTGGGACATTTAAGTATGAATGTGCGAATATTTGCGTACTCGTGAAGAATTCCATGCCGCATCGCCATTTAGTCCAAGAATTTTAATGCTATTGTTAAGTGTTGACCTGACTTAAAGTCCTAGAGACTCTAGATGGGGCAGAGAGCATCCAAAGTGCCGAGTTTCTTACGCCGGTTCTTCTCATAGCAGAGGTTTATTTTTCCGAACTGGTGGTAGCTTATTGACATTGAAGAATTTTTTTTTTTACTTTGTACTGGCATCGCGTTCTGTCTCGGACAGCTTGCTTAACATTGAGCCATGACAGCCCAAATGCCTTCATTCTGATGCCACTGAGCACTGCCATGATTGCTTTTGACGACAACGTTTCCTCTAGCATTGTGGGGTCAGTCCATTCTAAAGTCCCATTTATACCCACGTGCAAAATTGTGGTTGGTAATGAAGTCAATATTTTTATTTGCCATAAACGTAAAGTTAATTATAATTAGCCCTAAATCGTTTTCTCAGAAACTGTAAACTTTTCAGAATTGTTGTAAAACAAACCTAACCTACGGTACTCTTTACAAATTTTATTTAAATTATCTTGAAAGTTTTACGGATTGAGGGAAAAACACATTTATGGCAAATGAAGATTATGAAAAACACCTGTCTAATAACTAACTAACTAACTAACTAGGCTGGCACGACGACCCAAAATGAGTCCTGGCCTCCGAGACAAGAGCACGCCACTTTTCTCGGTCCTGCGCTATTTCTCGCCAGCTTGCACCGGCTCCGAGCTCACGCAGGTCGGCGTCCACCATATCCTTCCAGCGATACTTGGGGCGACCCACAGGACGCCGTCCGGTCGGTCGGCCCAAGTATGCTCTCTTCACCTGTCGATCTTCTCCCATCCTCTCGAGGTGGCCAAGCCAGCGAAGACGATGCGCTTTGGTTTCACCAATAATATTTGGTTCGGCCACCAGCTCTTCTATTTCTGCATTTTTACGGATCCTCCAACTCCCATCGTCTCTTTTCACTGGTCCCAGGATTTTTCGAAGCACCTTACGTTCTGCTACTAACAGGCCGCGCTCCTCCTTAAGTGTTAGCGTCCAGGCCTCACACCCATACATTAAGATAGGGCGGATTACGGTCTTATATATCCGAAGTTTAGAACGTTTACTGAGGAGCTTGGACGCCAACACTTTGTGCAGGGCAGCACTGCAACGCAAGGTGTTCTGGATACGGGTGTTAATTTCCTCCTCTCTAGCATGCGTATCAGTGACAGTGCATCCGAGGTATTTAAATTTGGACACTCCCTTGTAAGAGGTTTCTCCTACAAGTAGGTTTTCTCGTTTCTCACGACTGTTTCTGAAACGTTTCATATGGCGTGTCTAATGGCAAATGAAAACCCCGCGACCAGAATGTCATTAGGTAACTGTAGTTACCCAAGTCAAAGTTAAATCCTAATGACCACAAGATGTATCATCAGGTCGTTAACCTTTAATTACAAACTGGACGGTGTATTAAATCGAGTAACATGGTATCCTTTCTGGGTGGCAGTAGGCAATCACCAGAGGCACAGTAAGAGGTCTATCAATTTTCGGCTTTATTATTTAAACATTATAGTTCACTTTACAATAGCGCTTTCTTGGCTTACTGTACTATCGACAACACAGTTTGACCACTTGTAAATCGTATTGCGAGGGAATAAGTGACTCTATTTCCTTTCGTTCGGACACATGAGTAAAACTAGTATGTACGTAGCGTCCTCTTCAATAAAAGTACTCCTTTTACTAAAACTTTCTTTTATTTTACCCCAAAAACACAGTTTTATAATAATTAATTAATTGCAAGCGATACTAAAAAAAAGTTTATCCTAATCCGTCCTCTCAGTCAATCCCCGTTCATTATTGCATTATTCCCTCTCATTCCTTCGTTCGTTCTATTCTAGTTCATACTCACTCATCCAGTCAATCGTCTATCACTCGGTAAACATTCATTCCTACATGTATAATTAGGTCCTTATCTATTTATACAGGATGGTTCGGGAGACGTGAGCAAGATCAACACTACAGATTCAGTAGATCATAAGCTACTGCTTCGTGCCACTATTAGTGAAAATTTATCTTTGGTGTTGAAAACAAAATGTTTTAAATTAATTACGAAATTCATGTTCACTCTACAATCAGAATACTTCAGTCAAGTGATACGTGTCAAATTGAATGTCATCTGAGTCCGATTACTTTTGAAATATCGTATCTCACTCAATGTGACAATTTACTTTCTTCGTAATCAAAGTGCTGTCAGAACAGTTAGAGGTTTAATCTTTATAAACCAGTTGTTGCAGGGTGGCCATGATTGTAGAGAATTAAACTTTAACTTAACGAAAATTAAAATACAGGAAAAAGGTATGGGTGTTTCACTTAAATACAATGGTGAACGATTCATTGCCATTAATTATGGATGTAGTGTTGGTCCTACTCACGCCTCCTGAATCACCCTGTATAATGTTCCTTAACAAACTTGGAAAACGTAACACTCACGGCATTCATCGGTGTCTCTCTGTCTATCTATGCGACATTTTCCGCATGCACTATTTGACGTTACTAATGAGTTGAGTTCAGTAAGCCGTAAGTAAATATTTAATAAAAAAAAATCAAGACAGTTCACGCAATACTTATTTTAAGACAAGCTTTTAATTTTCTCATATTTGTTGAAGTTGTTATTATAACTGCCATTTTCATGTGAAAAAGTAGGCAGATATTATGAATGCCATATTTTATGAGACGGTTTTAGTCCCGTGTGGTGCCGGGTTAGAATAGCTTTTTTCCCTTTCTTCCCTTGGGTGTCGTAAGAGTCGACTATGGGAACCAGGTTGAAGTGTGTTGTGGGCGATGGGCTAGCAACCTGTCACTACAATATCACATTTTCTCTACCTATACCTACACTTACAATTGCTAAAAGTGGCACTGAAATTCATTTTCGTGTGCTCTGCCTACCCCTTTTGGGAGTGTAGGCGTGAGTGTATGTATGAAAGTAGAAAACTGTAAAATTGTATGTGGCATCCCGTTCCACTGCCTAGGAGCGCTCTTCAGAGCGTGTGCTCTTTCTTTAACAGGTAGGGCGGGCCATGACGCTAGCCGCGGTTCTAGCATCAAGTGTGAATCGGGTTAAAACCTATATACCTATTTGTTTGCATGATTCATGATTGAATAGAATCAAGAAAATGACATAATTTATAATTTTTTTCTGTAGCCGTTAGTTTAGTTTAATTATCAAACTGCAGAGTCATGTAAGGCATGTTGGTTTTTCAAGGTTAATTATTTTATCACGTGGTTTACGGTTCGTGATTTGAATTATTTTTATTTAAATGAAGGTAGGTACTTTCAACATAATATCATAGGAGTTTAAAAAAACAAAATTAATTCAAAGGTGATTAAATTACAAAAGGGTTTAGAAATGTGTTTTGATGATAAAAATATATTATCTAGATAAATATATGTATAGTTACATTTGTTCCTTAATATTTATATTTATATTGACGTTGTGTAATAATTTCATCTTTTTGTCTTGGTAAAATTCGGAGATAAAAGTGAGGGGAACGTTTTTTAAAATTTCGTTTCATAAATCGAAATTTATCCACCGTAAAAGAGCTGTTTCAGAATGTGAAATTCCAGCCTTTTTATAATAATACCCCACTTGGGTCCATTTTCCGTACCCAAATTTGACAAATTGGAGATATTTTGATGTCTTTGTTTTTCTGAGTATGAAACAACGTGGATGAGGGAACAAGTAAGCATGTCGTCATTAACATTGCAGTATTCTCGAGTGTGATAATATTGTCTACGACGGCCCATCACTCCAACTGTTATAAAAAAAATCATACATACTATTTTATTATGCGAAAGTAACAATGTCTGTTGCCTCTTCACGCTTAACTTATAAGACGGATTAAGATGAAAGGCAGAAAGATAGTTCGAGACTAGAGTTTATTTGCTAAAACAAATCCAGTGTCCGGTGTATATCAGGGAAATATACCGCGCTTATAATCAGTGCAACGTGCTAATGCGAAAGAGCGTATGCTGTTTGGCTATAAAAATCTACAATAAAATACTCTCAGAGAGAAACTATTGCACATGTATAAAAATTACCTAACAAAATTATTAGTCACTAAATGTTACCATACGATATCTGACTTCCTTGTAGATAATCTAAGTTAATGTGTATTCTTATAATTTTATATTTTACATTTTATGATTGTACCTATACTTAAATTTAATTTGTTGACATTTTTATAATTTAAGGTATCTATTATTAATGTACGAAATACTATTTGAAAATGTATAATTGATTTAATTTGTATGCCGGCGGTATTGGCGAAATAGAGTTCTTATTTTCTCTTTCTTCCAAGACTGTTACCTGTACACAAATAAATTACTTTGACTTTGACCCAGAGAAAGACATGGGATAGTTTTTATCCTGGAAGTCATCCCTTAAAGGGGTTATACTTAAGGGAGTACATAAGTATATAAGGGGAAGCCTGAAAGTAGCGCCCATTGCCGAAAAACGAAGAGCCAATCGCCTGGCGTGGGACGGGCATGTAATGAGGAGGGACGAAAACCATGTAACAAGAAAAGTATTAGATATAAATGTAGATGGATGCGAGAACGAGGTAGGCCAAAGAAAAGGTGGATGGATTGTGAGAGATGATATGAATAGGAAAGATGTGAATGAAGAGATGACGCGTGACAGAAATGTATGGAAGAAAAAGACATGCTGCGCCGACCCCAAATAAATGGGAAAAGAGCAAGAAAATGATGATGAAGTCCTCCCTTGGGGATGAAATGAGAGTTGAAGGAAAAGAAAGAACAAGTGGTCTTATCGCTATAGATAGAGCGATCTCTTCTAGACAACCTTAGGGTAATGAAATGTAATTATTAAGAAATAATAATCTTTAACTGATTTTAGAAGTTAAATGGTTTTCACATTGATTATTTCCATTAATTTGTGTGTCCTTATTATTTATTTATTTATTTAAATTTTATTGCACAATGTAAGAGATAAGTACAAATGACGGACTTAATGCAAAAAGGCATTCTCTACCAGTCAAACAGACTTAACAAAAAGATTTGGTGCAGGCATTTAACTTGACTAGAAAGCTATAAATTATTTTTAAAGAGGCTTCATACAGACAATCGCGGCGTAGATGAGAGTAGCAAGAAACTTATATTACAAGAACACTTTATTTGAAGAGACGATAGTCATTGCTGCGCATTTATGTGTGCATAAGTCACTGGGATCCGCGCGGGTCGCGCGAAGTTCATAGGTAAAGGAGCCGGTATATAAACCCTATGCGTTGTCATCCACCACATATCGGTGCTGCCCGTTAGTGCATCCAGACTTGCATCCAACATAATGGTGAGTGCCGTCATTTTACACATATCTGGAATATAAAAGTAGTACATGACGTGTCGCATTCGGGTCTGCCCGATAATCAACGGGCAGTTTGCTTTAGCTCCATTACAAATGCGATTTTC
Organism: Notocelia uddmanniana; assembly: GCA_905163555.1. NCBI lineage: Eukaryota > Metazoa > Arthropoda > Insecta > Lepidoptera > Tortricidae > Notocelia > Notocelia uddmanniana. The sequence goes on along the minus strand of LR991058.1, from coordinate 24,476,701 downwards.
TCTTTTGTAGAAAATATTAAATAAGTAAAGAATTAACTTTATATATATATATTTGGCGCGGGTCACCGTAGGATGAAGACAGACACGTGTAGGTCTCTTGAGAATATATTAAGACATAAAACGTGATTTAATGGATTTAACGTACTTGGCAGATTATTGACGAAGATTAAATTAATGTCACGTGCTATTAAAATGTTACAGTCAAAGTATAAACCTAACACCCTTTGAAAGCTCGGTACTATATCATTAAACAATGTATTCAATTTACAATTTTTGCTGGACTGTCAAATTTAAAAGTTAACTATTCATAAATATATGATGACAATAAATCGATGACTGAAAGGTAGACAGTTTTTGGGACCCGTGTATGTCTTAAAACTACGACCGAGACCACAGGAGGATGGGCAGCAGCATCCCGGGAGAGTGGTGAAGATACTGCGATCGCCAACCCGCATGCCAAGCGTGACGATTATGGCATTTACCCCCCATGAAATTGTCTATGTCCAGCAGTGGACGTCCATCGGCTTTAATGGTGGTGGTGGTAGACAGTTTTTAAAATAAAACTATTTATATATTACTATACCTTTCTATCTTTTTATCTATCACGATTAAAACTTTAAATGACAGATAGATCACGGTCAGTCCATGCAGTGAAAATGTCGAATAGTTTTCCAGAAAACATTCAAATTGCGCACGCAGTCGAATACGAATATTTGCTGCTGTATATTTTTATAGTTAAAATCGAAAAAAAAAAAACAACTGAGAACTCAAAGCGGCGTAATTATGATGTAGAATGTTGCCAAAAATGCATAGGCATGGCAAAATGTTGGGATCTTACTTTATTTGAAAACATTAATCAAAATTCCGAAGAAGTCATTCGGCCAAGTAAATGTTTAGACATCACCAGAATATCACGAAATTGGGTATACGGCAAATAAGTCGAATGGTGACCATTACAAGTCTATTGCATTACAGGTAAATTACTTTCGAGATGTTTTTGCATTTGTAGTTGTGATCTTTGTAGCCAGCCTCACACACACACACATACGTGTGTCTATGTACGTCAACGTGTACGTGTGTCCCTGTAAATATACAAATACTAAATACTACAAATGCTAAAACCTCTCGAAAGTAATTTACCTATACTCTAAGTTAGACACCAGGTACTTTTTGTGTAGATATGTGGTCGTGTTCCTGCCAGGCTAGTATGATAGATTATATCGTCACGTTATATGGCCAAAATGTACTGAAAGGTCACATAAAACGTGCCGGTATAGGCTATCATACTAGCCGGGCTGGTGGTGAGGAAGGTCGTTAGTGCTGTCGAGGATGCAATCTATTGAGATTGAGGGACCTGCCTCTGTGTTGTCGACATAACAAATATTTAAATCAAAAAGAGTCGGTAACGTGCTCTGGATCTCTCGAGATGGAAATTTGACGCTTGTCACTCCTTAGGGGCAAGCGCCAAATCATAAAAAAATTAATATCGACCTAGTCCCAAACTAAGCAAAGCTTGTACTATGGGTACTAGAGGACGATATACATACATACTTATATAGATAAATACATACTTAAATACATAGCATACATCCAAGACCCAGGAAGAAATATCCGTGATAAATGCACAAATAATGCCCTGGCCGGGATTCGAACCCGGGACCTCTAGCTTCGGAGCCAGTGTTAATACCAACTAGGCTAAACAGGCCGATTAATCATATACCAATATATTCTTATTCTGTATTGTTGTTGTGTTGTATTGCCACATATTGTTGACATAGGCTGTTGTTCTTATCATCGTGGTTTATAGAATGACTGCCTTATTGACAGCTCGCGATATTGCTGATTTTGTGACGTCTCATTGATAACGTTAACGATATAACTTAAATAAACAAAAACGTAAACAAGTACCGTTTTATCTCATTGACATTGTGACAAGAGCAAAAAAGGTAAGTGTTTCGATTTCATTGAATGTTCCTAGTTTAATTTAAACATATTGTTATGTTAGATACCTATACGACGAGTTGTAAAAATAAAAGTCCAGGGCACCTAACCTTACCTAATCTTACGGATCTCCAACTTATAGTTAGTTATGGAAGAGGGCGTCTGTGACTTATTTTAGTACCGTATTATTAAGAAACGGAAACTGTCATGTAAGGATTAAGGCCAATGTATTTCCTTACAGGATACTTAAAAGAAAAACGCCCCATGTTCAGTAAAGTTATTGTCACATGAGACTGTGTTCCACCCAGACTCTGAAATGAGGGAGATCGTTCTCAGGTCACGGATTCTCGCCTGTCCCATACTCCGTACTGTACCCATACCGACATTCACTGCTGTCACGTCTTACAAGATATGATGTCTTTACGTGACCCTTCGAGGCACTGTCATAAAACATGAACATTGACACATCATCATAAATTTTGCATGCTGTTTATGCATGGTTGGAATTTTTGTAAGTTTTAAAGTAGCAAATTTACAAAATAAAACTTTATTATGCAAGCTTGGGCGTAGAAGAAGGGCACGACAGCACCTCACGATTATAATTATCAACTATGATTATAACGACCTGTTTAGCCTAGTTGGTAGTGACACTGCCTCCGAAGCTAGAGGTCTCGGGTTCGAATCCCGGCTACGGCATTATTTGTGCATTTAGCACGGATTTTGTTCTTGGGTCTTGGATGTTCTCTATGTATTTAAGTATGTATTTATCTATATAAGTATGTATAACGTCATCTAATACCCATAGTAAAAAACCCAAATAAAAAAACTGTCGTCATTTATTGCAGGCCAAAATTACAGTCGATATCTCGAAAAAAATGAATTGTTAAATTATTATAGTTTTTTTTATATTTATTTATTTTATAGCGTAAAAGGGCAAACTACTTTCTACTCGTATGTATTAATCAAAATATTTATTTAGTTAGGTTCGTAATGATAACCTGGTTCGTAATGATAAGTGGAACATCATCAGGATCATCCGTAAAATTAATTAATTTGGCAAAACAGACTACTGCGTGGCCCTTTGTCATTCAGAAATCCAAATTGATACACAGCAGGTGGAAAAGCGCCTTAAGTCGCGGTTTCAACACTCCTATAAATTTGCTAACATTGTTCGTGAAGAAAGCAAAATGGTTGAAAGTGCATCTTCCGTCATGAGCACTTCCTGGTGCACGCCTCGGAAATTACGAGTGTGGAAGATTTCGTCACTGCATACAAATGAGATGTCGGAATGAATATACTGATTAAGGTACTATTGTAGTAATAAGGAACCATGTGATTAAATTCTATTTATTTTTATTCGGTACGACACGTCATGTATGTCATCAATGAAAGAAATAGTTGTAATGACCAAACAAGTAAAAATATACTAGTAAACTACAACTAAAAGACATAAGTACAAGCTCTAGCTTATCCTTTTAAGAAATATACTATTATGTGAGACATCCTCTAAATTAATAACTTGTTAAAATCATAATTTCAATTTCAACTAATCAGGATTGATTTCTCTAACTGTATGTACATACATACTCGTACACCTACAATAAATATCAGGCACAAATATTTGTGTACCGGCCAGTATTTTATCATCCTTAGAAGTACTCGTATGTCTGAAAAATAATTTTTAATACCACGTCGATGGCAAACAAGCGTACGGCCCGCCTGATGGAAAGCGGTCACCGCAGCCTATGGACGCCTGCAACTCCAGGGGCCTCACATCCGCATTGCCGACCCTTTAAAAAATTATATACTCCTTTCTTGCAGAACCCCATATTGTAGTCCCTCCTAGGGTGGAAATTCCTCTAAAAACGTATCGTACGCGACCATTTAGGTTCTAAGGTGTGAGGATGAATGCCCTGCCGACGGCGACAGGTGTGATGGTAGAAAGCGGCATGTCGAACAGTTCTGTTCTTCGGAGGACAATCCATTATACAAGCGATAGAACACGCACAAGGAGGCAAAGTTTCTCCGTTCAATATCGCTCGTGAGTTTGGGATCATCCACAATTCACACAGATATTTTAGGCAATATTAAAACAGTTTATTTAATACAACATGAATGTGATATATTATTGGCCGTTATCTACGTATTTGTCTCAGTCACATATTTATAACATTAATATTTATTGGCTTGGTTTTGGTTTCCGATACTATTTTGACGAGTGTCATAGTTATACCATTGTGGCGAATATATTATATGTGATGAACTTTAGAAAGTTAGGGCACTCATATCTGGAGCTGCTCAACTAGGGAAGTGCTTACTTCCACCTTAAAGAAGACCACAGTCATAATAACACCACTACTTGCTCTGGAATAAATATATGAAAGGAAATAATAATGTAAGGAAAGGGAGCTTATTTCTGCCAACAAACTGTTATACAGTTTGGCGGAAGTTAAAGAAATTGTTAAAGAGTTTTTTGTGAATAAACGCTTAATTTTTTTTTTTATGATGTTATGTTCCTGGTCGTCAGTCAGATCGCCACGACTAGACAAGAGTAATGGGCATTTTTCGCAAACGTCCATAGGCTATGGTGTCTGCTTAGCATCAGACAGGGTGTGCGCTTGTTTGTCAAAGACTCAGTGACTGAGCGCTGTCCAGCGCTCGTGCCGTTCTCGGCACGATGTACTGTGACTCATCTTTAAGTAGAGGCAGATTAATCTTCTGTTAAATTCAGACGGTCGTCATTCTCCGCTATTTTCATCATGAGAACAATGATCTGAGATAATCAATCAATACTTTTCACATCTAATCTCATTACCCCATTTTTTTTTGAAAGCTAAATACATCCATTGGTTTGCGTCATATTTCAGGTACAACGTACATCGTTACAAAGTTTTTGATAAGTAATCATGTATCAAGCCTATACAAAACGATTGCGCAAACACTACTCCTATGTGCGAACAGGTTATTGCCCACAGACGGTAATCAGGCATTTTATCTTGATGTTTATGTTTATCTTATCGATGTAGTAAATAGCACTGTGTTTATGTTACATGGTAATTTAGTAATTACTCAAATAATATATTTGCGCATTTACCATGGAAGATTGGCGACTACCTACATGCATACTTATTATACGTTAATTCATGTTATACATTATTCGTTAGTCATTTCTGGATACAAAGATACGGCTTACGTGTAGAATCAAAAACGATGGATTAGTATTGCTTTACAAATACAAATACTTTATTTTGCAAGAAAAATGATTGTAATGATCTTAGTACAAAATATTCAGCACCTCCTTAATCAGCCATTAAGTATGGCATGCAAAATATTTACAATTTATGCGACTAAGTATTATTCAATTATTATTAACATAAATTCTATCTTAAATTTAATTTTCATGCAATATTTTAAAGTTTTATTTCATTACAAAAATTAGTCATGTTCATCTTAAGTCACAAGTTATTAAATTTCATTAGTTATTATTGCCTATCAAAAAAATCATTTAATTTATAAAATCTATGATCAAGGAGCCATTTATACAGGATCTTATTAAATTTACAATTCGGGGTTTCTTTGATTGGCTGAGGCAATTTATTATAGGTGTTAACGCACATTACACTACAGTTTTTTGCTGTTTACTAGAAATTTAATAAGTAGCTAGGTCAAACATCTTTTTTACTCCCAATTTTATTTTGTCAGGGGAATTTGCTAATTTTGTCGTATCGCTCATACAAAACATTTAGTTTGTGATTATTTTTTTACCTAACTATTTATTTTTAGTCACACTCTATCTGTATAAATAGTACATTACTAGGTACATTAACCACGATTCCAGTTGTCTTAACAATATATGTCGGGACATCTTTAGGATATCGTTTCATTCGCGTGTCTGATTTTAAAAGATACCTAGAGACACTAACGTACGTATCATATCGGCGATATCACATTTTGAGTTTTAAGTCCGGACTCTCTTATTTGTTAGATTTATTTTCGTGTCTTATACAACGATGGTGGGAAACAAGCTTACGGTCAGCCTGATGGTAAACAGACACTGTAGCCTATTGGCGCTTACTAAAGAAGAATCTCCGAGCGCGTTGCCGACCGTTGCTAGAGACGTAGCTCACTCACTCCCAACACAGCGCACCCTTGGCGACAGAATTCACCAATACTAAAATAATACCGTACACCGCATCACGCACGCGTTATTTAAATGTTTATGTGTTGCATATTATTTACAGATCTCTGTAGTGTTCCTTTCGCTGATGGTTCTCCTGGCGTTGGCGCAGCAGCCCAAGCAGCCACCGACGGCCGAACCGATCCCAATCATCCGCTTCGAGACAGACGGGCCCAACGTCGATGGGACCTATAAATGGGCGTATGTATAAAGAATGCTTTTTTATACCACAACAATGGCAAATACGCTAACAGCCCACGTGAAGATAATTGGTCACCGTCGCTTATCGACACTTGCAGCGCCAGAGGTACCACTTACGCGTTGCCAACCCGTAAAAAACCTTTTCACGCCCTTTTTGAAGAGTCCCATGCCCATTGGAAATAGCTCGGCAGGAATTTGATTCCACATCCTAAGTGTTCTCGGTATAAAGTTCCTATTGAAACGTACTGTATGAGAACGCAATGGTCTCAAGGTGTGGGGATGAATTCCCTGGCGATGGCGAGAGGTGCGATGATGAAATGTGGCCGTGAAAATAATGTCAAACAATTCCTCAGTGCACATCCCGTTAAACAGCCGGTGGAAGACGCACAAGGAGGCTAAGAACCTCCTGAGACTAAGAGGTTCAAGGTCGCTTGTCACACTCTCTCTATTTATCAGGCAATCAGTTGATTTAACTGATGATGCATGTATCCGGTTATATTTAAACCTTGTATTTATTTATTTAGTTATCGTATGGCAATCATTTCGAACCGTGAGATCTTCGAGAAGACAGTGCGGTTGCCAGTTAAACTGAGACGTCAAAGGGTGCCTAGTTAAACTGGACGTGTCAGTTAACGGTGGGTCAGGTAGCGGGCGGCAAGAAGCTGCATCGTTTTAGTTAAGGGTAGACCTACAATCATATTGTTCTTCGTACAATGTTTCTAGAATGTAAATTAGAATATTTTGTATGAGAACAAAATAACTATATTTAGTGAAGTACTGATGACCTGGTAAAAGTCACAGGAGTCTGCTGGATGCAGGTAGTACAGGAAAGGTCATTGTGGCCCTCACAGATATATGAATATAGGGCAGCACTCTTTCGGGAGGCCTATATCCAGCAGTGGATTTAGTAAAGTTGTAGAGATCTCGAAAAGGTTTTTAAAATACTTAATTTATGAATTACTTACTTCCTAATTAAGTTCCAGCTTTTTTTTTAATTGATGTCCATATTGCAATTTACATTCTAAGGTTGTGTCTTTTTTCCCCTAATTGTATATCTTATATCTATATTCTTTTCTTGTATATCTTACGATGCAGTCCTATTTGGAAATTCCCTCATTTAACATCATCCATTGATACTGTGTTAAAAGAGGCCATAGAATAAATTTGAACATTTCGCTAAATTGTGGTCCTAAGTTACTCTTCCCATCAAATACGGCGGGCTGGGTATTTGCTCCACTGGCGAGCAGGCTTTTCTCTCATCTGACCATAGCACCGTCGCCCTCATCGCTGGTATCCTTAACGTCAACAATCCCACTGATGTGGTTGTGACGGGCTTGGCAGATGGAGAGTCAACTTGGGGAGCCGGTTTCTCCGGTGAAGAACTACTCTCGAAAAGACCAGCCAAGCCGCCTGGGACCTAGTAAAAGTTAAATCAATGTACGATTCACTTTTAGCAAACTGTCCAAATTCTACTGAGCGCGCTTGACTGCTGGCAATATCCGAGCCTGATTCGGGGCATTGGCTACACGCTTTGCCGTCGAGGAACATTGCCCCTGATCCTGCTGATCCCTTTTGGACCCGGCTTCCCTGCGTGTAGCGATATGCCTCAGGCTTGGTCTCAAAGTCTGTGAACCACATCCATGCTGCCGCTGCGGCAACCCAGTAGACAACCTTGGGCGCCACAGACTTCATTGCCAGTCGAGTACACGAAAGGCACACGACACTTAACGACCTTATTCGCAGAGCCCTTGGGACGGTAAACATTCCATCTACCCTGGAGCCGGCTGGCTTGTCTGCGGCGGACGGGAAAAGACCTGACGGTTGCACGCTTGTGCCCTGGTTTTTGGGGCGAACTCTGGCGTGGGACGTGACCCATGTCCGGCGTTCGGCCCGGAAGTCTGCCGCAGATGACGCTCAATTGGTCAAGTGCCGCAAATATGCTTTCTTGAAAAGCAATTACATATTTGCGGCACTTGCAGTAGAAACTTTCGGTCCATGGTCGTTTGACACTAAAGGCATAGTGAAAGATCTATTTAAAAAAATATCAGTGTGTATGGCGACCTAAGGGCAGGTTCTTACTTCGCGCAAAGGCTGAGCATGGCAATTCAGCAGGGAAATGCGACCGGCGTGCTGGGGACAATGCCCCGGGCTAGTTTAAGTTTCATATAATCTTTTTTATGTATATATTAGTTTGTATTGAAAATAAATAACCTAGTTCCAGCTTGAAGACAAAGCTAAAGTTGATAATACATTATCTGTGGCGCTACTTCTTTTAGGTATGAGACGGGCAACGAAATCAACGCTGAGGAGTCAGGCTATGTGAAGAACTTCGGCAAGGGAGAACCCGAGGAGGTGCAAGTCGCTGAGGGCAAGTTTAGCTACAAGTCACCCGAGGGACAGCTCATATCACTCACGTACATCGCTGACGAGAATGGTTTCCAACCACAGGTTAGTAGTTTTCTGCCAAAAGCATAAACTTACACAGTATGACGAATAACAAATACGAATGACGAATCACAAAAGACAAATATAAATCCGTTGAAGTTGAGTAAAAATTCCTACATGTCAGGATTTCATGACGTTCTAGACGGTTTAATTTAATTAGTAGGATAGCTTTTCTACTCCGGAGAGGTGATCAAGAATGTTTAAAGTTCATAACTTACTACATTATGACGTCACATAATAGATTCGAAGCAACCGTTGTATGTTTCCATTGTACAGAGATAACAGCAAAATGACAACTATAGTGTCACCGTACCCGAGCTAAAATCATTATAGGTTGAGGTGTTGTCAAACTAATTTTACTAAATCTATTCCATTCAATTGAAGACTTATGAAATAAAAGGCGTATTTACTTGATGCCGTAAAGTATTCTTTACCAGCCAACAGTCAATGTAAATGAATAATAATCATAATCAACCTTTTATTTGCCATAAAATACATAAATGCATGCAAATATAGTTATAACATAACATTACAGAATAAAAAAAGCAATACATTATTTAAAATACAAAAAAAAAGATGTAGATTACAGGTCCAAATAAATTAAAATAATTAGAACAATATACTCGTAAGGTCATGTATTTAACTCTAAAGAAGGTATTATTTAAAAAATGTACAGGGTGGGAATGAGTATACCGACACATTTTAAGCAACGATTCTAGTTCCTATTTGGACAAAAAAAGTAATATAAACATTGCTGGATAAAGCCTAATATTCAAGATATTAATTTTATTCAGTAATTAAAGTTTGTCGGTATACTCCTTCCCATCCTGTATAGGTATCCCTAAATTTGGCCTGCTGCATTGCTATTTGCCATAATAATTTTACGTGTATAAATAGTTATAGCTATTTACGATACAAGGGTTGTAAAATAATGAAAGGCCGATATCGCAGATGTTTGAGGCCCGAGCCGCAGGCGAGGGTCATAAATATGCGAGAGAGGGCTTTTTGTTTTACGACCCGTGTTTTGTACACAATTTTACGTCACCACTTGGCCAAAAAGTGCGGAAAAATGCGCTTTTTGGCAAGGTGTGGTGTAAAATATGTTATTGTTACGATGCGTCAAGTGTGAGTCGTATTTAACAAGCTAAACCATACGCCATTGAAATTAAATTAAGTTAACAGGCGAAGGCAAATTAAATACTCACCAGAATGGCTTTTTCATGTAAAACAAGCAGCATCATAAAAGTTTGGCTTGACCTCGACACTTAGATCACTTCTATCTAGACAATAGCTCTTCATTGACCTAGTTTGTCGTCTAGAAATCCACTTTTATTTGCAATCTGGTTACTTGGACGTGTTTAGGTAAAGGAAAATTACGCGGTGTTTGTGTATTGCGATATTTAGTTGCCCACGCGCATTGACTTACCGGGTAAAACCTGGGGGTCAATGAGTTTTTGCATTTTGATGTAACGAGTCAGAAAGAGCGCATAACACATAGATACTATTCCATTCCATGTTAAAAACACAAGACTATTCGACTGATTGCCATAGAAAAAGGATTATTCTCTTCATTACAATTTAATTCAGTCATATTTACGAGTATGTAAGTATTTGAAGGGATTTGCTAAGATCGAATTCCAAAATTACCAAAATATTCATAACTTTAACGTTAATACATAAATACAGTACAGTCGTTTTACGTATTCTTCTTTTATTATAAAAAAGTGATTGTTCCTTTTTGAATATTGTTCCTTTTACATGAGTACACCTCAACTTAAATTGTGTTTAGGAAAACCAACCAAAAAATATTTTTCTTGTTTTTTGATTTAGCGGTCCAAAATAATGTACTTATAATGTCTACTACTTCATAAAAATTGTTCTTATGTCCAATAGAAAAAAAGTTTAATGGAAACGACGCTATAAGAAGAAAAAATCAACTTTTGAGCAAGGTTAAACCACAAATGTAAATAAATAGGTGTTGTCATTATTCCATGGTAATAAAACGCTTAACCTTTACTTAAGTAACTAATTTGCGGTCAGGAGTTTCTTTAGTTTCTCAGGTCATTTTACTCGTACTTAGAATTATATACATATTATTTTAGAATGTACTTTTCACATTTAAATAATATTATAGACTCTGCAAGTTTAAGTAATACTCGTACCTATTACAAATTCATAGGCTTGTTCAAGCAAATGCTGATGTAATTGATGATGCATCTTTGCCTATTTGTATCCATGAATACGGGTGTGGTCCGTATTGAGTCGATCGTTGAACGTCGAGTCCGTTTGAAGTAAACATTCATGAGAATATACAACTGATGAATGGAATTGAACCTTAAGTATAAACGAGAGAACTACTAAACAAACTGCTACTGATGAATAAAATAGAACCTTAAGTTTAAACCGTTAAAGCGTTAGAGCTTACATACAATCAAGCATGCTAAATTAGTTGAACGAGAGAGCTATTGAACAAACCGGAGTTTGTATGTATGTAATATTTGTTTGAGGATAACTTGAGTATCGTTAATCGGAACGTCGTGAAATTTGGTAGGCAAATTAATGACACAAAAAGAATGTTTTAAGTTCAAACATGAGCCAAATTGATATAGGGATTGCCGAAATATAATACAATTTAATTCAATACAATACCAATACTTTATAATGCACACCTCAATACGGTACAGAACAGTTTAGAAATATAGGTGCTGACGACTTCACAGTTCGGAGCGAACCGATAGAGCTTTTTGTTTCAAAACCATGTATGTATTTATTTATATGTTGTCGTCTTTGATGGTCATAAAACATGTGTATTCTTTTTTACCTTTTATTCTGGAATACCATATATGTAATTATATAATAGGTGAATTATTTTCGTCTGGTTTCCCAGATCATATCGAAAGATCGCCGAAATGATTGTTATGACTCACTTGAATTTAACATTTGCTAGGGAGTAACTGAAACCTAACAGATTTTAGAGCATGTTAGTTACGTAAGGAACGTACAGGAGATGCTAAGAGCGGTGTGTGAATTGGTTAACCGCACGCGGGCAAATGCCGTCGCGAAATATCAAATGCTGACCCGTGACCTACGAGAGTTTCCCGATCGATCGGCCGAATGAACTGTGCAATAGATACAAATTTTGTTCTTCCTACGGGGTAATTAGTCGTAAAGTAGATCATCATTTTCCATTCAAATAAGTAAAGTAGTTCTTGGCGACTGGTAGAGCAAAAATCCTATCTGCAAAATAAATGCAATAATACTTTCAAAACTTGCGTACTTATAAATTACATTGCAAATTAGAGGGTTGAAGTTGTGAAACATGTACTAGAAGTAAAAAGGACCAAGTGATTGTCTTTTCACCTATCTCAGGCGGTCGTAATGTCATAAAGCATTATCTCATAAGACAGATCGTCGTGTGTACGTTACGTCTTTCCAAACACAAATCTACATCCATATTGACTAAGTATTTTATTGATGTGACATGACATGCGAAAGCATAATTCACCGTCTAAAATTGAAAACCAATTCGTCAGTTGACCGACGTTCCATTATCTGTTGCAACATATTGGCAAAGCTGCCGTTACGTAAATTGAATAAGTTAATTTAAATTGTATCTTAAACTATAAATCAATGGCAGATGGTGACAATAATGGGAGCTAATTTCAAATTGGTTTGTGTAACCGGTTTAAGTGGGTAGGGCCGATCTGTCACCTATTGGATTGCATGTGTACAAACTCTGGCAATCGATGTGGAGAAATTTTGCGGTTAGAGCCATCCGGCCTTTTGTGAATCACACTTTCAAACCGACAGCGACGTAAGGTGCTGTCTGAAATATAACTTCGCAATTAGAATGCTGACATTTATTGTATAATGGAACGAGATAATAATTACTTATAAACCTATTATAGTGTTACCAAATAAATTTTAACGGCAAGTATCTCTAGTATATAATAACTTAATTTTATTAAAATGCGTTAATAATTACTGCGAATACATGCATTCTGCAGTATAACTACAGAGTAATTAATATTACTTACGTACAGAAGGACTTCTATCGAACCAAACCTATGTTAGACAACTAGAAAACACCGAATCATGCTATCCCGCACTAACGCATACCATATGCGTCCATAGAAATGTTGGCGCTGAAGTCAGACGTCGCGTGTACCATAAAATAGCAGACCAGGGCTTCACAAATATACTTAACGTAGAACTAAGCGCGAGTGAACTAAATATGTGGCTCATTTCAATAAGTACATTAATTCTTGCCAAGGGATCAAAACCTTGAGGTAGATTTATTTTTCATTTATTTTTAACTTTATTATTAAATTGTTTTATTTTTTATTTCAGGGCGAGCACCTTCCGACGCCGCCTCCGATTCCACCGGCAATCCAAAAAGCCCTCGATTTCCTCAAAAACTTACCTCAAACGGAAGCCTCCACCAACCTGCAGCCGCGGTACCAAGCCGCGCCCTCCAGGAGATTCTGAAAAAGGACGAACAATTCCGAGTAAAACAAATTGTTGGTTTTGATTAGGAGCGTTAAAGTATCGGCGAGGATAGTAGTTTGAGTATCAATGTAGTTGTAGATAGATATAATAAGAAAGTATGATACTGGCCAAATGCACTTTCATAATGTATTGTAAATGATGATTCACAAAACACAGTTACGTGCCAGTTCAGTTCGACGCACCGGAACATATAACTCGACTTAATAAAGTACATATCACATCTCACATCTGCGTAGACATCTGATCTCACTCTCAATACAGCGCATCCCCAAGTCAATAAAGAGTCGGCAACGCACTTGTGATTCCTCTGAACTCCAGAGGATGGACACTTGCGACTCCAGTCTGGAGTCGCAAGTGTCCATAGGCTACGGTGTATGCTTACCATCAGGCAGGCCTTAAGCTTGTTTGCCACCGTCTTAGTATAAAAAAATAAATAAAACATATTTGGCATCAGTCATAAGTCTAGCTGCCTAATTAATGAAATTCTGTTTCCTATGAGTTTTTTGTTTGCTATTTTGAGGGGCGTCTCATCATTAACAATGGCTCACAGTAACAACGTAGTACGGAACGCCGGCCGGCACTCGGTCACCGCGTTCCCTATACATTCGCCGTGAAGCCATTAAACAAAAGGATTGGGAAAAAAATACTTTTATGTACTTTAATAACTAACTTCAAAAAAAGGAGGCGGTTCTCAATTCGTCTGAATATTTTTTTTAACTTTATAATACAAAATTTTAAGAAAATCGTAAACGACGTTAAATAGGAACTCCACTCAGGATGGTGCCACGGCAGGATGAGGCGCTGATTTCAATTGAGAATTTTGTAGCCCTACGCTATAACAAGCCAAAATCTGTATGTAAAGGAAAGCGCTTATGAGACGAGCCCCGCCGAGCGGGTTCCCCGCAAAAGACCGCGAACTGGACTGCGGGGCTCAATGCATGGACGACCACTCACCGCCCCATTGCTCGCTGGCGTCCAGTCCGCGGCCTGAAACTGTTAAATATGGGCCTGCCGCTTGAAGCAGTACAGTCAGCATCAAAAGTAGCTATGCATATGAAGGGTTCAAAAGCTCTTTTTCCCTTATAATAAGGACTTTTGAACTTATCAAATGTGTAGCTACTTTTCATGCTGACTGTACCTGTCCCGCGCGCAATGAGGCGAAGTTAGGGCTTTTTGAATACATCCATCTCTACTTCTGAAAAGGAAAACCGATAGAGATGGATGTATTCAAAATTCGATATAATTATGTATTTCAGATTAGTGGATGAAATCTCTAACAATACAGCTACCACAATACCATGAGTGAGTTGGGTGATTACGTAACATTTTCGAGCGTGCGTAAGATTAGTTTTAAATGTCATTTTCCATACTAAAAATAGTAGATAGATTTAAGTACCTGGCACCTAGGTAAGTTGGATACGTTATATAATCGGCTGTCTTGCGCTCGAGGTAGGCTCCCTGTTTCTTAATAAAATACTTAAAAAAAAATCTCTTGCCAGGCGTTTTGTTACAGCTAAGATGGCTTTCTGAATGACTATAAAAGCCATATACTTACAACACGATCAAAAAACTCCGCACCTGGCGCCCATTGAAATGTTTGATGTATCCGCCCGAGACCCAAGATCTTACTCGATTGGGTTGTATTGAAAACATTATCTGCATTCGTAATATTTAATGTAAGAATATATTCGATTGAAAAATTAACCTTGTGTTTATCTACAAACCTGTAAAATAGAAAATTTAGGATTAATATGGTTACACTGAATGATTACCATACCAGCCATATACATCGGAAAAAATATTCTATAATAAAATGTAAGGCCGTGTTTTGTATATGATCGAGAGTAAAGAATCAAGCGGGTGTTTTCACTGAGAGCGGAATGGACTCCGTAGTGACTCCGTTTAACTTGCTTGAACAGTAAACTGAACATTAACGAGCAGATCAAGCTTCTTTCTTCAGTAAGCTTTATATTAGGGCACGTCACTAGGATTGCTTTTCTTTCAAGAGTCTGTTATAATATTGTTATCATAAATAACACAGACATGTAAGTGAAGATATCCCTATGACATGCCGGGGACGCCCCATTTTAACTCATAATTATACTTTGCGTTGCCAGCCTGCATTTGTCTCACTCAGTGAATTTGACATGCCAGGGATTTCCCATTTTTAATCATAATTACACTCTGATGTCAAATCTGTCGAAGCCTGCATTTGTCAACTCTGTGAAGAAATTATTCAGTTCGTAAGTACGTCCTATCGCATTTGTTGTGTTAAAATAGGCGGGCCGTACGCTTGTTTGCCACTGACGTGGTATAAAAAAAATAAAGTAAAAAAGACATACCTATACTAAACAGGCCGACAAAAAAAACAAAAAGTCTTGTAATATAATTAAAGATTACATAGAATTCTAAAACTAAATCATCACTATCAATATACGAGTGTACTTGTCATAAATATGTGTGTTCATTTTCCCTCTGAATCTTACTCCATATTTTCACCTAACCAGCAAAGACTACAAGTTACAAGTACCTAATATTAGTTTTTTGCTCAAATGTAGTTTGTTCATAGGCAATTTTCACACTGTGAGTTTGTATAGTTTCCATTAAATATGTATCTCTACTGCAATACTGATACTGTGATTGACAATCCGCATGCCAAGCGTGGTGATCATGGCATTTACCTCCCATGAAATTGGGGGAGGCCTATGTCCAGCAGTGGACATCCTTCGGCTGATATGGTGGTGGTGGTGGATGTAATATCGGGGGGATCCCCTATCCCCTATCGAAATCCAGGCACATATTCTTATATTAGGTGCAAAAAGCTTTTTTTGCCATCAGCTCTATAAATATAGTCTTATAAACGTCTTGTATCATTTATCTTACACACAAGTGTTAATTAACCTCGGAAATGTAGTCAGGAACATGGTAATTCGCTAGTTTTTCTACTTCAAGTCTCAAACTAGAGAAACTAATTAAAGTCGGCCTGTTTAGCCTAGTTGGTAGTGATACTACCTCCGAAGTTGGTCCCAGGCTCGAATCCGTATAAGGGCATTCGTTTTTGTGGTGAGCAGGAACATTTGTTTCTGAGACTTGGATGTTTTCTATGTATTTAAGTATATATCTATTAAATATATTGTCGTCTAGAAACAATAACACAAGGCTTATTGAGCTTACTATAGGACTAGTTCGATTTGTGTAAAAATTGTCCTGTAATATTTATTGTATTTATTTATTAATTCGATAGAAAATGGACCAACAATTCCATAAATCGAGTATTAGGGGCATTCCAGAAAGATTACGCCTAATACTCAACTCGATTTCGATAAAGAATTATCGAATCCCTAAAGAGAGTAGAGTACATACATAGCATTTTTTAAGACTATGTCAATAATACAAATATAGTTCTCGGACCTTGCCTTCTTGTTATTTTTGTGACCTTTTATTCCAATCTTTCTTCTTCTTAAATCATGTTCCTCTCTGAGGGTCTTGAACTCCACGAATTACTTTCTGGTCGACTTTCCACTTGTTTCCGTCAACGGCAGTATGTATAGCTTTGTGGAAGTTTTTAAACAAAGGCAACATTTAATTACTTATACAGACAGAATAAATATTAACGTCAACTTCAACATACTCAACTGTCTATTAGGTCTAGGTTATATTAGGACGTATGAAATTTATTTTATATTGGTACAAACTCACCCTTATCTCCCCAGATAACAACAATGTCGTCTGCACACGGCATTGTTCGTTCATTATATTTGTTGTTGTCGTCGCGGATCTGATCTGATTTATATTCATGCCTTAATTCAATTTATCTTATCGGGGTGTTACTGGTTATCTGCCCTCATAAATCTGTTGTCAACAGTTCTTATGTCCTTATTATTGATACTATCATGCATTCCGCCGACTTTATCTTCACTATTATATAAAACGGTAAACAACAACATCAAAACAAAAGACGAAAGAAAACAAACACAATCATAAGGTCATGGATGCAAGTAACACAAAAATACGTAACAAGAGTGTAGTGTTATTATAAATCATAGTTGAAGGACGTACGGAACATATAAATAGCCCAGTAAGTAAGGAACTAAGTCTAGGCAACAAATCTCTTGACTAGAAAATTTACTAGTGTAAGTGTAATTTTTAATTGTGATATTTGGTTCCTCACCGTATTTCATCATTGATAATTCTGTATTTATATGTCTTAATTACCTTTATAAAAAATAAATAAAATAAAATATCTTTATTTCAGATCAATAAGAATCCATAAGTACAATTCACTAAAAAATTTAAATAAAAATATATATTATTTATATTATTTTTTTATTTATATATTTTTTTTATTATATATATATATATATATATATATATATATATATATATATATATATATATATATATATATATATATATATATATATATATATATTATGTAGTGCCTACTGGGTGTCCCACTACTGGGCAAAGGCTTCTCCCCATGATCTCCATGAGGAGTCCTGACTAAGCGCTTCTTCTTTCCAATTGCTAAGAAATGCATCAAGGTCATCCCGTCATCTTGTTCTAGGCCGGCCCCGTCTGCATCTCCCGGTCACTTGGTAGCCACATTAGCACACATATCCGGATGCAGACGACAGACGTGGCCGGCCCAGTTTCACATGAGCCTGGCAGTTTTTAGGGTTCCGGAGCCAAAATGGCGAAAACGGAACACTTATAGTTTCGTTATGTTGGTCCGTCCGTATGTCACAGTCGATTAACTCGGAGATTATAAGCAATACAATTATGAAATTTGCTATGAACCGCTACAAAAAAATATATGAAATTAAGAAAAAAATGTTAAATTAAGGGGGCACCCCATACATGTATCCAGTGAATGAAACTTTAAAAATGATATAGAGGTTTCTAAAAAGCTTGTCCTTTTAAGTTAACCACCAGCACCATATCAGCCCTAGGACGTCCACTGCTGGACATAGGCCTCCCCCAATTTCATGGGGGGTAAATGCCATAATCGCCACGCTTGGCATGCGGGTTGGCGATCGCAGTATCTCCACCGCACTCAAGGAATGCTGCTGCCCATTCCCCGGTGGTCTTGGTCGTAGTTTTAGGACATACCCGGGTCCATCCGGGTCCCGGGTTAAGTTAACCGTTGGCGAGATATTAGCTTTCAAAATCGTAAAAAGTGTGTCCCTTCCAAACAATGAAGTGAAAATTTCTGAAAAAATTTAGGTAATAAACAGTAATAAATACATTCAACAATTTTTGGTTTGAACAGGATAGATTGAACGATTTTTTAGTAATCGCTAAAAAACTGTCTTGTCCAAATAAAAAGACATAAGTGCTGTGAGTTCCAAATGGAGATACGAATTTTTTGGATTTAATGTATTGTATAGTGGTTTTAAAATGTGGACTGGTAGGTGTCGGTACGGACCCCTTCTTTGTGCGTGATTTTACATAGGTACTTACAAAAAAGATATTTGACTAGAATTTCAAATTTAAATTCGACTCAGGATGATTTTCTTAGTTAGTTAGATGATGAGGTCGAATTATGTTAAGTACAGGCAAAGATTTCAGAATCGTTCATTTATGATGTTATTTCACTTTCATTTTATGGTACAGTCAACATCAAATGTAGATGATCTTTATGACATTGTACTAAAATGATCATCTACTTTTACTGTTGACTGTTTGTACTAGCACTATTTTTTCGTGGGATACGATGTGCAATGTAAAAGACATCAACGAGTTGTGCAAACCTAAAAAATGGTTCTCCCTTGTTTGACCGAACTACTTTAGCCCTAATGTTTCATTTCATAGGCATCTTCTGGGTGAGCTCACTTCATCGTCGGCCTCATCTTTGCCCCCCGGCTAGATGCTGGCCAAGAGCAGTCCCATTTGTAATAAAAAGAAAAAAAACACCTAATGGTATTTTTTTCTTAAGGCGCAGGGTAGGGCAAGCTATTCTCCATACAAAGGTTGTGCAAGTTTTTTGCGTTAGTTTTGGCACATCAGCATTTAATTTTATTTTTTATTGGTACATATTGTATATACGCAGAACTTGATGTTGAAATTTTGCATTATTTAAAAAAATACGAAAAATAATTAAAATTAAAAAAGAAAAACATCAAGACATAGCTAAAAAAAAAAGCATATGGACCAAAAATAGTAACTGGTGTGCAAACACAAACGAAGAAAAACTTGCACAAAGTTTGTATGGAAAGAGTTTGCTCACCCCTTCACCTTAAACGTTAAACTTTATAGGATTATTTCAAAACAAACCTAACCTAATCTAATGACCTCTATTTGATGATATTAAAGAAAAACCCTAAATCTTCACTGTTTCGAAGAAAAATGCACTAAATCTAGTGAAACAGTAGGTGAAATGAAACATTAGGGCAGATGTTAGTAGGTCAAGTGACAGGATTCAGATTAAGCCTATGTTCCCAAGAGGGGTAAGCAGATTACACGAAAATTAATATTTACTGTCAGTTTTACTTTTAGCTATTGTAGATTAATAGATAGAGAAAATGTGATATTGAAGTGACAAGTTGCTAGCCGATTGCCAACAACACACTTTAATCTCTCATATACACTTTGGATAAGTGACATAAGGTATAACAGACGAGACTTTAAAATGTTCTTGCAATTTAAAGCAAAATTGGAACAACAGTTTAATGTCCCGTACTTACTAACTTACTTAAATACTTGGCAATAAAAACGTGGATCTCTAAAAGGCAAAAAAAAAACTCTCTGAGAAATATGCAAAAAGCTTACTAAAAATCACATCGGATCGGATCGGTGGCGTGCACTCGTATTGGAGGCCAAGACACACTTTGGGTCGCTGCGCCAGAGGAGTAAGTAAATAAGTTACTAAAAATGTGTGCACTTAAAGATACACTATTAAGTAAAGGGAAACTGTCTTTATCTATTGGAGTATACGTGGTATTTGTGCTTCTTATAAAGCTGTAATGATACAATTATGATAATGAGTAACGAACAAATTGATTCATCGTGACGTTTACCTTGTATCGGTTTTAATGTCGCTCCTATATCCGTGGAGGAATACATCCCTTGTTAAAACAAAGATATATCGTACAATAAATATCACGGCCAAATGATTATTTAACTGAGGAGGATGGAACATTCGAATATTTCCTGATCTGATAGTTATGTGACTGGAGATACACATCAATGAAGATTGAATATGGAACGATAATAGGTAATAGGTCATCGGAAACGATTAAGTTTAACTTCAATGATACTGGGGTCCAAGTGCGCGTCGCCTTTATAATGAGATTTCAAAGCGCCTTATAGAGGCTTCTGGTGACCAGAGGGCTGGCCACTATTTCGCCCAGCGGATCAGTATCGCTATCCTACGGAGTAATGCGGCCAGCCTTCTGGATACCCTACCTAGCACTGAAGACCTAGGGCAATTTTTTTATTTACCTATAAGTTTTATTTATATTTATTTTATACTTTAACATATCAATAACCAATTATATACTTACGGAAATAATGAATCAATGGATTTCATCTTTACGAAATTAGTTTCCAATTGCATTGTTTATAAAATGAACGCCAAGAGTAATGATATCCTCTCGAGATCAGTTAAATATTCATAGCCAGGAGGCATGCCAACCTTTATGAATGATTGGCAATCTGAGGTACGAGTATATACGTCTTGTGTTGTTTTATTAAGAGGAACCATTACCGGCATTCCTTCTTCTCTAATACATAAAAAAAACTATTTCTTTCGTTATTTATTTATTTTATTTTATTACACATATTTTGTTATACATAGTATGTAGTAGTACTTAGATAGGTTTAAGAAATCTACACTAATATTATAAAGCTGAAGAATTTGTTTGTTTGAACCCGCTAATCTCATGAACTACTGGTTCGAATTGAAAAACTCTTTTTGTGCTGGATAGTCAGTCAATATCGAGGAAGGCTTTAGGTTATATAACATCACGCTGCGACCAAGGAGAGAAGACGCGATGTCGCGGGAAACAGCTAGTCAAAAATATATTGCATTGGTACAGTCGTGAAATGAAAACGTTTGTCAATTTTCAACTCTATTTTTATGCCATTAAGGTCGAAAAGTGAAGAACTATTTCATTATCACTATAAAAAACAAGCTCGCAAGGTGTATGTGATCTCTTTTAGTTAATATGTAGCTATTTTTGTATATTAAATATATTGAAACCTAAATCCACTTTCTTCTTTCGAGTAAAGGATGATTCACAGTAAGCCGTTCCGTGTCCGGGCCGGCCCGTTTTCTATGACAGCAAAACGCCAGCCGTCGAGCGGTCGGATCGTGTCCGGGCCAATCGATGCATGGAAGCGGCCTGGTGCCGGTTCAGGCCAGACACGGCCCAGCCACGCTACGGCCGGCGTATTCTTGTCGTAGAAAACGGGCCGGCCCGGACACGGAACTGCCTACTGTCAATCATCCTTAAATACGCTAATTTAAAACAATAATAAAAAACTTTTGGATTACGAGTACATGGCCTATTTCCTAGAAAGAGTGATACAATTTCGAGCAAAATAGAGATTAGCAGGAGTCCAAAATCGAAGATCTGTAAACACAATATTTCGTTCTAGCACCACAAGCGCTTCATCTTAATGCATTTGAATTACAAGAAATCTTACAATTAGCTATGAAATTAATTCTACTTATGTAAATTTATATGTGCTGGTATAATGGCTATGATTGTATTTTTTTAATGTCTGTACATAAAAAACATATTCCGATAAAAACGTACAAAGATGAAACTATTTACATTAATAATAATATTATATGTATATTAATAAATATTGGGGGACAATCTTACACAAATCGACCTAGTCCCAAACTAAACAAAGCTTGTACTATGGGTACTAGACGACGATATACATACTTATATAGATAAATACATACTTAAATACATAGAAAACATCCAAGACCCAAGAACAAATATCCGTGAAAAATGCACAAATAAATGCCCTGGCCGGGATTCGAACCCGGGACCTCTAGCTTCGGAGGCAGTCACTACCAACTAGGCTAAACAGGCCGACAATATATACACTTGCGACAGTCATAATACAGAGTGGGCCCTGTAACAGAAGCGAAAAATTCAACGGTCGACTAATGAGCGAGCTAGCAATTATTTCCAAGTGGTCCCAGTTGAAAAAAAGATATTTCGTAAAAAAAAACCCGACGTTAGCTTACTTGTACTTTTTTATTCTTCTGGAGTGATATTAATAATTATTAATTATTGAAAAAAAAAAACCATAATACCCTTTCAAATCAAAAATTCAAAACCTATTATGACTCATAACTTGATACTATTTCAAAAACTGCATTGACTGGCGCGCTATAATCTTGTGGTGTCAAGATCCATTATTTTGAAGGTAATAATTTTATATAAAAAAATCTCCGATTTAAAAAATAATAATTAATTATTTTGACACAGGGACTTAATGCAGATGCTTTAAGGAAGCATCCTTTTAAATACTTGCTCCTGTTACAGGGCCCACTCTGTATATTCTTTGGGATTAATTAATTAATTCTACTACGAACTCAAAAGTAGGTCGCTTAGAGTTGGACTTTCCTCGAATGCAATCCTAATAGATCATTCTAAGTTATCACGCAGCATACCTACCAATATAGATATTATAATATAATATGAATAAGTAACATAGTAAGTAAGTAGTATAGTAGTAAGTACATAGTGGATCCCTCAAGGCGGCTACCGGAGCGGAGGCAGACCAAAAATGGCGTACGACTTGGACGCATTCTGTTCGGATTGGCGAGAGAACGCAAGTAAGAAAAAGACGGGAGGACTTTGCCCGGCAGTGGGACACCTAAATAGACCACCATAAAATGAATTAGAGGTGCTTACTCCCTACTTCTTGTTAGAACGGACGGTTACGCATTAAACACATTAAATGTCCATATTATCGGTATGCGATATGTCGAATAAGATTGACTTCCATGTACCCGGGGTCCACTTTCCGATAAATCCACTTAAACTCTTCACAATATTCAAAGAAGAGCTCTAAGTCAATTAAACGCGATTTTTAAAATAATAAATTCCCTACATCTGTTAGCTGAAACTTCGCTATTTCATTCAGTGTGATTATAATTTAAAACATGACATGATGATGATTAGTAAGTGTAATTTTATTATTGCATATTTAAATTCCGGAAGGCGTAGCGTGGGCAGGCCCCCCACACGGTGGACTGATGACCTGGTAAGGGTCGCGGGTGTCCGCTGGATGCGGGTGGCGCAAGACCGGTCATTGTGGAAGTCTTTGGGGGAGGCCTATTTCCAGCAGTGGACGTCATTCGGCTGACATGATGATGATGATGATATTTAAATTCTTCTAACACTTTTAGCGCCAGGAGTCCACTAGGCGGGCCTTCGTTTTGCAGGCACTTTCGGCTAAGCGTAGCGCTACGAAATTGATAGCAGTGTAAGTGTTAATTGGTCCACATTTCATGTACAGGAGGTCATTGTTTATTCGCCTCTACGCATCGTATATGTATATATCATAATATTGGGGGACAATCTTACACAAATCGACCTAGTCCCAAACTAAGCAAAGCTTGTACTATGGGTTCTAGGCGACGATATACATACTTATATAGATAAATACATACTGAAATACATAGAAAACATCCAAGACCCAAGAACAAATATCCGTGAAAAATGCACAAATAAATGCCCTGGCCGGGATTCGAACCCGGGACCTCTAGCTTCGGAGGCAGAGTCACTACCAACTAGGCTAAACAGGTCGTCAAAAAATATCAATGTCTTTTGCGTCCTCACCTCCATATGTGCAGACTTGAGACACAACACCTATCGTGAACTGAAGACGAAGTTTGTTCGCTTTCTTTGTCTTGACTTTGCAAGTACGACATCAAACGAACTTTGTTTTTGGGTCGCGGCAGGCTTTCTGATAAGATCTGACAGATATAATTATACTAAGTTAACTCATACCTTAAAATTGACGGAGTGAAACAAAAGTCTCAGTTTCAGCTAAGGCAGAAATTCTTTCGTATGACCGGATTTCCACTTGTTCTTCTCTACAGGTTGGGAATCTCAATCGATTTTGTAAACAGGTTTGATAATTATTAATGTATAGATTTTTTTTGCTGAGTCAGTTTTCAGGAATAGTGAACTTTTTTCCCCCGTGGGGTGCCGTGTTAGAATAGCACCACCCCCTTTCTTCCCTGGGGTGTCGTAAGAGTCGACTATTGGAACTAGATTAAAGTGTGTTGTGGGCGATGGGCTAGCAACCTATCACTGTAATATCACATTTTCTCCATCTATTAACCTACAATTGCTAAAAGTGGCACTGAAATTGATTTTCGTGTGCTCTGCCTACCCCTTTTGGGAATATAGGCATGAGTTTATTTATGTATGTATGTATCAGAAAAAATAGTTATGTATAATATATATATTGCAGCTGATTTTCTGAGTCTAGATAAATAACATAATTTATATAGTTTTGTACATGACTCTCTATAAGTATAAAACAGACAATGAAACTGCATGTAGGTACATCTATTATGATTATGAGTGACAGGATAGCTAAAGTTCAAGCTAAATATTGCGACATTTAAAACTAATACTAGGTCTAAATTTAATATTATCCCTCTAAATCTTGAGTTCCTGAGCTTATTTTCGTAAACTCGATTATATTTATTCTACATTAATTGAATTCTAAGCTATTGTTTGTAATAAAAGCTACTGTTTCACATAAGGTACGCCTTGTTCTTTCAATGTTAACCGCGACACTTCGAATGCCAAAACTGATGAGTATATTAAGCGGCTAAAGTTACTAAACATCGCATAGCAATAAATTATCACTGTTCTACTGTTTGCAAAAAGGCGGGTTTGAGTCATATCCGCTGTTGATATACGTCGTTTATTGCAAGGCATCAATGCATCGGGCGGGTTGGGTATTCACGAGGCTCACCAAAACAATCAAGAGAACCAGAGTAACGTTTTTCTCCGATTACGCGTACTTGTTACAAATCGGGGTCATGTTAGAATTGCCACGAGTGGCGAGGCGAGTCTAGACGAGCCGTTAATGGCACAGCAGCTTTGAAGCGCTTGCGCCGGCGCAGACGTAGTCCAATTTCATGGGCTCCACCGTTCATATAAAAGCGGAGGTTGCGATCTGAAAAATCATTCCCGCCTCACACATCCTCCGAGGACCACCGAAAAAGCACCCCAAAAAATAAAAATGAAATCGGTGAGTCGTTCAGTCACAATATCCAATACTTTCCTCATCCATCCTTTGCTATTTACAAGTGGACAAAAAATAAGTTTATTATTTTATTGACACTATAATTCTTCTTTAATATGATGTTGAAACCGAAATAATAAGTACAGTTTTTCACTTAATATAAAAAAAAATTAAAGTTAATAATAATCTATATTTCGTTATTTTATTAGTTTTGCATGAACCTAAAATAAATACGTTCGGTTTCTTAAAATTATTTTAAATACATATTTAGGAAAGAATAACTTCAAGTTCTTAAAAAATGTAAATATAGGATTTTCATGATTAACCTCAATATTTTAAATTTTTTTGACTACTTACAACATATTCATACTTATTTATATATAATATAACATGTCAAAGTTATTACATATTAGTTACACGTGATCATATCAAATGTAAAAATATATATTTTAACATTACGAAAGTCAATTCACAATAGGCATAATATTTCACTATGGGCATGAAAAGATGATACGGACAGATATAAACATATATTTTTATTGTAAATTATTTTGTAAGTTTTGTTTATCATCTTTATAAAAACTGTAATGGACCGTCAGATTGGGTTATATTGACGGCTATATATACATTTATTTCATTTACAGTGTAACAAAAGTGACGGCAATCTGCTCAACGCATTAATTGGTGTCGCATTGTGTCTATCAATAAGCAGGTGATCAATTATTTGCCAAAAAATACAAAAAATATATATCAAAAGTGTGGATACAACCGTAAATGATATTTAGTGGATACTTCTTACGTTGCCCATCTATTTATTTTCGTCAATAAGTAGAGTGTCACCAATGTAAAATTAACCCAAACAAAATAGTATTATGTTTGAGTATTTGGTTGATAATTTGTTCTAGCGCCATCTAGGAACTTAAATTGAAAATATTGAGTATAACGCAGCTAACGAAGAAGTATCAACTTCAAACATGTTATGACTCTCTTATTTCTAGTCACCAATGTCACAATGTGATACCAATTAGCGCCTTTAACGGATTGCCACCATATGTTACACCTTGTATTTACACATTTTTTTCTAAGAGTACAGATTGTCACTTTTGTCTAATAAACGTGTACCTAATTATATTTATTTACCTTTACGTTCCAGACGTGTCTCAAAGTCAATAAATATAATCGAGATAAGATAGTCTCCCTTAATGATAATAAATTGTATAAGTTTAAATATTTTAATGTCTCATCCTATTCTCCTTTGTACCGTCTGTTGAGGTGTAGCTCTCAAATGAACTCCTTCCATTAGCTTCGGTCTGGGCAGTTTGTGATACTTCTTCCCATGTCATCCCGAAATCATGGTTACGTTCACCTTTAATGTCTCATACATCATTAACCATTCGAAAATATTTTTATGTTATATTTGTACGTACTTATAATGAGGTAGCCTATATGTTTCACCTTGTTTTGTCGTTGTTCCCGTGGCCCCCGCCCACACGCGGAACAATGCCCGATGGCACGATACGCGGTCCTTTGTAACATTGTAACGACTACAATACTATCGCTACGATGTTCCCACCGCATTGATTTTTCACTATCAGTCGCACCTGTTAAAACGGTACTCGGTTTCATAATAACTCAGGAAAAAAATTGTGACATAATTTAATGTTTTATCAGGAAACTAATTTGTGCTACAGATGTGGTTTATAATACCTATATTTAAAAAAAAAACTCGTGACGGTAGCGGTCAGTTATAAAGTAGACTTAGGACGGAACCTGACCTATGTTGGACAAATAAACAAGTGCGGGTGACTTACAATTACAGAGCTTCAGCGTTAAATATGGCGCCGGCAGCTGTCATCCCATAGAATCTTGTCAAACTTTCCATACAGTCAAATTTTAACGAACACCGCTTACGATTACAGACGGTTTGGTGCAACCCACTCTGTATAATTTGCACAATACTGTTCTTGCTGAAAGGTCAACATATGCAACTATCCGCGATAATATATAGATTTGACGATCTCTAAGCGTCAGTTTTCTGTAATACTAGCAATGTTGGTTATAATAAATGGCGTAATACTCATATATAGCAAAGCTTTAAGGCGCCTCCAGACATGCGGGGACACACCGAGTTCCGATTAATCGCCTAGTGACAATGTGCTTGGCGTCGTTTTCGCCCAAGTAGTGATAATATCTATCTATACACACATGCGGGCCTTGTTCGAAAACCTAGATGTTGTGGGAACAGTGACTATACGCCGACTGCCGAGCTGCCGATCCGGTCCAAGCCATTGGTACAAGAAAAATAGAGATAAATTATTGACAAAACTTACATTTTTGGCACAAGCTTTTGCAAGTTAATCAACCGCCCTTCGTAACTAAAATAAATAAATATGCACTAACATACACCGAGCACTTTTCCGAACGTGTAGATGGTAGATTTATAGCACAAATGCTCGTATTGTTCGCCTTTGAAGCTCACAGATTTACCGACAATTAGCTGAACCGGCAGTCAGCGAATCCCGAATGTCTGGAGGCGCCTTTCACAGGATTGCAGAATTTTCAGAGTTGGAATAAATTGTGAGAACTGTATAAATATAAATTTCAAGTTCATAAGAACAATTAGCAATTTTCACAATATTATCAAAAAGCGACCAAGTGCGTGTCTGGCCACGTGCAACGTAGTGTTCCTTAGCTGACTACCCGTGACAATAATGCGGATATAAAATGTCGAAAACTTATTTACTATATATTTGACATCCTAAGTAATCAATGGAAATTGTAGGAAAGTTTGCTTTCCCACTTCGGCTATTACTCGTTTCATGTCTATTTAGCTGTGATAGTTTTCCTTTTAAATTCTGTATACATATGTACTACTAACATGTTTTTTTACATACCCAGTAACAACTGTTTAGCTGGCAGAGGAGGAGGGGGACGCCTGACTCAAACCAAAAATTAATATCACGCAAAAGATCAGCATCAAAAGTAGTTACGCGTATGAAGCAGTCAAAAACTCTTATTTCCTTATAATAAAGACTTTTGGTCTTTTCAAATGCGTAACCTCTTTTGATGCTGATTGTTAAACTTAATTCAATAAAATGCTCGTGGTTTATTTAAAAGTGAAAAATACTTATTTGTAAAGCTAAAGAGATGTGTATATTTCATCTTTGCCTAATACGATATTGTTAGTATTCCGCTCCTTTTTCCTCTCATGCCACTATTTTATCTAAGTATTCTTGTTGGCCATACTTTGTGTCTTATCAGAATATCACGTTTTTTATTGCAAAATAAATTGTGAAGACGACAACTTCAACTTCACTCACGCAATAGTATTGTTCTGTCATTCAACTAGGTACAAACTAGGTTTTTCTTAATTTAATTTCACTTTTCATTGTTCGATTTGTTACTTCCTAGTTTAAACAAGACGTCATCAGCTTGTTGTTCACACTTTTGATGCTGTTACTACAAATTAATACCTAACTTTAAAATAAATCAATTTAGATGCATCATTTGATTAAGAAGTTTTATATTTTGCCTTCCGAATCGCTAAACTTAAGTAGCAGTGGGCGGGGCTATAGCACGTAGACCCATTGGCCGTAGGCTGAAATGATGATGATGATGATATTTTGAGCAAAGCTCATGTTTTACCATAATATTGAGAAAAAAAAACATTCAGACGAAACTTTTATTTTATTCTTTTTAACGTTAATACGACCCATCTAAAAAAATAAAAAAATATATACAGTTTGTCGGAAAAGAAATCAACTAAATTAATTTTGTATTAAGCAGTGACGCTGCTAACGAAAATTCCAAATTTCTAATTAAAGGAAAAATTTAATGCTCCGAGCAGATGTCGCAGGTTTGAATCCTGCTCAGAGCATTAAATTTTTCAATGTTTCCCTTTAATTTTAAATTAAGAAATCAACTACCTTACCTTTTTTTCCGTCGACATGGTTATATCTCCTATACCTAGGTACAATAAGTTTTATAGGATTTATATGCACTAGACCCATATTTTTGAAGGATAGAATCGCGAGGAAACTTGCATTAATCTGCGAAGAAATTCGATGGTGTATGTGAAGTCCGCAATCCGCACAGGGCCGGCGTGGGGACTAATGCGCATTTCTTCTCATCTATGAGACGAGGCCTGCGCCCAGTGCCCAGTACCAGTGCCCATGCAATAATTTTCTAAGTATCTCAGTCACTATTGTCGCCTCGCATACCGGTACAGAAAAGCGGGACAAGAAAAAGTGAATCAGCCATCTAGACAAAAGATGTCATTAGACATGAACCTTTGAAAATGCACATTGGCATCATACATAATAAATAATCAAACATCATTTTTCAGTTCATCGCCCTATCCGCCCTCTTGGCAGTGGTTTGCGCGGCACCGCAGTTCCAGCAGTACCAGCAGCAGGCGAATGCCCAAATACCCATCGTTAAACAATCCCAGGAAGTCAACTTCGACGGTTCATATCAGTTCAGGTAGGTAACTGTCACGAATTTTGGTGTCTCTGGCTTAAATTTCTCAGCAACATTAGATTTCGTCTAGGACATGTTAGCGCATGGCAATAGCGAAGAGCAACAAGACATTGGCAACTTTCAATTGTATCACGTTTATCTAATGGCATAAGAAACACTATCAAAATGAAAATGCATAAGAGGTCAGTAAATTTCTTTATCATACTTAGATACTATCTTTATAAACGCGATTAAAAATAGTTTAGACCTAAGTAGGTAGTTAAAACAAGACGAAATAGAAGATCAAAAATAATTAGATTCCTTAACTAGATATAAGTAAATTGATTGGGTCTGAATTTGAAAATATTAGACGACACGATAAAAATAGAATACACTAGTTTTCGCGATCCAATAAAAGATCTTGTAGTTTAGCAACCATAGAATGGATGGATGAATGTCTACAAATGAAGACATCATTATTTCTCGGCTATGCAGCTAGTAACCATATATTAAACGGCCCATGAAGATACCACTGCAGGCTCATAATAATCACGTTTATCATGTGACAATAGACAAAGTTGTTTATATTTTTTGCCACTATTTGACAGATGCTTAAAACAAGATATACGTGACCATAGACGGCTTCTGGAGTAACATCGCAAACTATATGATCTTGACGAAGCAAGCGTTAACGCAGAAGCAGTAAAAAATTGCATACTCTCGTGTCATGTAGCAGTAGTTTTTTTTTGTATAATAACTCGTATTGATTATCTTGGTATTTAAAATCGATCACAAGAGGTACCATTAAAGCTTAAGGTCTACTTTATCGCCTTGTACAAGTTAATGGCAACAAGTCGCAATCATGAAGTTCATGCTGTAACTCTATGCAATCATCCTTCTCCTACGTGTAATTTCTTCTTAATGTCAGTGAGGTAGCGAACGTAAAAGGTAAAGTTTATGTTTCAGCACCTATTAAACTGGGTATGTGGACTGCGGTTACATAGAATAAAGACCGACT
The DNA here is from genome assembly GCA_905163555.1 of Notocelia uddmanniana. Classification (NCBI taxonomy): domain Eukaryota; kingdom Metazoa; phylum Arthropoda; class Insecta; order Lepidoptera; family Tortricidae; genus Notocelia; species Notocelia uddmanniana. Next base: position 24,445,715 of record LR991058.1, on the reverse strand, counting down.
AAACAGTAAATAAGGTGTGCAAAGGCTAAGATTTGCATCCTTCTGTGTGAAATTAGGTCGACGATAGTTTACCAACAATATCAACCGATTATTGAATGTATTCAATAGTCAATCAAATATGGGTGAAAAAGGTGTACGTTGAAATATAAAAATAGATGGACTTAGTAATTTTTTACGTCGTTGGATAGGTACGAGTATCTACATATTCATTTTAAAGATCTAGTAAAAAGATACTTGATTTTCTGAGCATTAGGACTCTCGTAATGATTACTCCAAAATATGTTTATTGTCTCAAAACAATTTGTCAATGAACGTGTTACGGCAGATTTGCGACGGCGTGATCATATCGGAATTCCGTCGGTGTCAAGAACATTAAATGTAAGGTTTTGTAGGATTCATCTGCAACACACACCCAGCCCATTTTACGCAAGGGCCCAAGCGCAAAATTTATTGGTGATTCACCTGGTTACAAAACCGTATTAAGCTATAGGAAAACAACTCGACGACAACCAGGTCCATATGCATAATGAAGTTGCGTCAAGGTGTGGCGGTTGCATTGATGTTGTCAAAAGTTATCCGTTGAAATGTAAACTTAGGTAATTGAATCAAGAGCCCGTTTTGTTAAGCTGTTATTGACCTTTTTAACTTTATTTCATATGATTCATTTCTAGACATTCACTTCTTCTAGGTAAATTTTTTACACGGTTATGAAGTGTGGCGATTATGGCATTTACCCCCCATGGAATTGGGGGAGGCCTATGTCCAGGAGTGGATATCCTTCGGCTGATGTTGGTGGAGGTGGGCTTTGAAACATCGGCTTACATGTTCTAAGTTAATAGCTACTGATATTTTTTGAAATCCTTTAAGAACAATTTAAGAAAGGCCTGTTGTGCATCTGTATAATATGTTCATATTTTCCAATGTTGCAAATTAAAGGAAGTTGCGAAAGAAAAACGATTTTCCAGAACGTGATTGTTTCTCTTATACAAGTTACCATGAAATATCACGACAGCCATAACGTCTGATGTGTTAAGTACTAAAGTGAAACAAAATACTTTCAAGATTTATAAATTGATAGTTATTTACTTGCAATTGTACGACCCGATAACTGCACGAGCTGTAGATTACGCTAAATTATATCGCTCACTTATGCATATCTCTCTTATATGTTCTCAGTTGCGACCTGCAAGTAAGAGCAGAAAAAAAACATCGCTGTCGGTAGTATAGAGGCTTTGCACTGTCATTAGATTTGCTCTTTACAGGCGCGTGGCGGCGCCCTGAGCGTCTTTGACTCACAAAATTAAAAAGACGCAACCGACCTGAATTCTTTACTAACTTAGGCTTTTTGTGCTCAGGGTACCTTAACCTTCCCTCGTTTATTAAAGCGGTTCCGATCCTTAAACTGTAGCTTCAACAAACCGTAACTCATTCGGTTAACAACATTGATCAACCTCTTGATATGAGGGATATATTCATATTCAATTATATTATTGTTCTATACTCAACATTCATCTCAATCTTTTTATTTCAATCTACTTTATCCAATTGGCGTTTTGGCGATAAGAAAATGTTTCTTACTTCATCATCATCATCATCTTCATGTCAGCCGAAAGACGTCCACTGCTGGACATAGGCCTCCCCCAAAGACTTCCACAATGACCGGTCCTGCGCCACCCGCATCCAGCGGACACCCGCGACCTTCACCACTTTCTTACTTAGTGAAGAGTATTATTTTTCCGTCGCTTTGAGACAAATATCAGTTGCTTACTGTTTTATTTTGTCGTAGCTATGAGACCGGCAATGGGATCGCAGCGCAGGAGCAGGGGTACCTGAAGAATGCTGGAGTTAAGGACGCCGAGGCTCAAGTCTCGCAGGGCTCATTCAGTTACACCTCACCTGAGGGCATCCCCATCAGCATCACATACATCGCCGACGAGAATGGTAAGGCTTTAACTATTGACCTACCGTTTAACGCAGGCGGCCCATGGGAGAGGGACAAGAGGGGTGAAGTCAAGGGCATATATATGTATACATTTTTGGACCTTATTTCAATGGAATAAGGTGAATAAATATCTACATATTGGTGCTCTTGACTCTACGGGGCGGGCATCAGGCTGCAGGTTCCAGACACCCGCTGCCCTCCCGCATCGATTCAGTTCATCGGGCGACCTACACTTGTGATATTATTTTCTAAATCTTTTTTACTGGTCTCCGTAACAAGAAGTAATTTAAAATTGTAGTAGTGACTTGTTTTTTTATAAAAGTCACCTGTTTCCTATAGATCTGGGTAACTATTTTGTCATTTTCAATAATTCGGCGACAGCGTTGCATGTTATTGCAGTACATTTATTCAATTGTTTAAGCAGTAATATATGTATGTATGTATGTGTGTAGTCAACCAAACCATTATATATAATCTATAAAATGTCATTTTAGTTATTAACGATGATAGACTCGACATTTACACTAACATACTTTATCATTTAACATCACTACTCTAATTTAAACTCATTTGCAATCCATCATGGCCTGTTTAATATTGGAAGGCAAATCGACATGTACATCCATCAATAACTTATGATGCAAATTGCAATTGACTATCCAATGGGCAACTAGAAAATGAACAAGAAAATTTATATAAAGTTAAGAATAACGCAAGCTCAACAACACATCACAAATTTAACTGCTGCATCACATTATGTCACATGTGAAGCGCAGTTGATTAGGTGTTGGGAAAACAGCACGATTTGACGGGCTTAACCATTTTATTACTAGTTTATTGTTAAGTCTGACATTTATAGTGATCCGCCTACACTTGGCATCATTTAATCATAGACACGTATAACATTAGATGGCAGAAAAAAAAACTTTGTATGAAGCATTGCTTCATTGCTAAGGTACTCAACCAACAAATTCCTAAAACTATTAAGCAGTTTTGAAGTTGATTCTACTTTGTGGCATTTCAAATAATTGAATGTTTGGGTATTATGATTCATTGATGTCATTATTTTATAGCCTGCAGTTATGTATTGTATAATTTCGACATCAGGTAGGAACTTAGACAATAAACTTTATGTCAAGGTTTTCGGAACGTTAGGGGTCATTTAAGTATTAATTTAATGGATCGACTTGTGTTTTCAAGTACCTATGTCAGTTTAGTCAAAGATTAAAAACATTTTACTCATGTCTATCTACAGAGGATTATCGCCCGTCAGTCTAAATCCTGAAGAGTTGGAAGGGTCCACTCACGCCATGCATATGATAACGAATTTACAAGATTAGCACCAAATCAATACTATTTTAACAAGTACAATGGAGCAAACGAAATAGTATTCAATTTACATTCTGTTTGAATAAGTATTTACAGGTACAAAAACTTAAGTACTCCTCTTGTATTTTGTTATGGCAGGTCTGCATAGACATTACAAATATAAAAAAATTATAACCCACACAAAACAAATGCCTATTCGAACATGCCACAACTACATACGAGTGGGGCTTTACTTTTTAGCTGTACCAATACATATTGCCTCCCACACGGTGGACTGATGACCTGGTAAGAGTCGCGGGTGTCCGCTGGATGCCGGTGGCGCAGGACCGGTCATTGTGGAAGTCTTTGGGGGAGGCCTATGTCCAGCAGTGGACGTCATTCGGCTGAAATGATGATGATGATGATGAATACATATTGTACATAAATATAACACGCCAAACCAAGTGATTTACTCATACTTACTCATATTACAAAAGGCCAGTTTAATTATCTGATTCACCACGTGGTTAGTTACGTTTACATTTTAAAATAGAGTATAGCATTTTCTACACATGGTTACACATGGCGTACACTTGGTTCTCAAACTAAATTCTCAATATTTGTCGCCAGGTTTCCGCGCCGAGGGTGCCCATTTGCCCACCCCCCCTCCGATCCCGGAGGCCATCGCCCGCGCTCTCCAGTATATCGCCTCCCAGCCCCAGCAACAGCAACAGCAGCAGTTCCAGCAGCAACCCTTCCAGAATTTCAGGGGCTAACTGACCGCGCCGATCGATACTCAAACACACGTGTACCTAGCTCATACTCAGTAAATGTAATCTATATGTAGGTATTGTTACTGTGATTTATTTTTTATACGAAATCTGTATTAAAATACGTAAGTAAATAATACATGTTGTCTTTTATTTTGACTGATTTTAGATATTAGCCAGCAACATTGTAAAGTATAATAATATTAATAATATTTGGAACACCACCACCACCACCATATCAGCCCTAGGACGTCCACTGCTGGACATAGGCCTCCCCCAATTTCATGGGGGGTAAATGCCATAATCGCCACGCTTGGCATGCGGGTTGGCGATCGCAGTATCACCACCGCACTCTAGGAATGCTGCTGCCCATTCCCCGGTGGTCTTGGTTGTAGTTTTAGGACATACCCGGGTCCCGGGTATTTGGACACCTAAAATTTATTTTATTTATTTATTTATTAGTATTTAGGACGACAACAGCCGTAGATATAACTATTACATAATTAGTAATTACTTAAAATAAGGCCAATAATAGTCATCCATTAAATTATATAACCAAGAGGACAAGTAACCGGACAACTTGGGACCCTGTCGCTCTGACCCGTTAGAAATTTAGTATGACATTTTAAACATAACATTAAAGCGACACGTTACCAAGGTGCTCGGCCCCTTGTAAAGCCGTTCGCACAAAGTCGCTTTCTTCATACAATAGATGATTAAAGCAGCAATACTACTCAGATAAACTCACGCCTATATTCCCAAAAGAGGTAGGCAGAGTACACGAACATTAATTTTAGTGCCACTTTTAGCAATTGTAGGTTTACATGGAGAAAATGTGATATTGCAGTGACAGGTTACTAGCCCATCGCCCACAACACAGTTCACCCTTCACTCAATAAAAATAAAGAAATTTCTATAACGAAATAAATTTTCGATTTTAATAATATTAACAACGCAAGGGTAATCCATACTTTTGGCCAAGGTTGTATAGTATTGCGTGCTCTGACTGTGACGTCTAACTGGAATCGATGTGATGTGTGATGTGTTGAGTACTTCATAGGCACTCCTAATCGATTTTGCTATTTTACAAAGTAACTTATACGATTTGCTCTCGAAATAAATTTATCAAATTGAGCTTTACAAATATAATAGCAAAGTCCGCACACGATGGTGTTAACGGTGACGTCTAACTGTGTTTTTGTTCGAGGAATTTTCGAAGGTGGAAATTTAATGCTGAATTAACGTAATATAGCCACAATAATATATTATGTATGTATGCAATAAATCTATGAAAGGGCGTAACATGTGCCAGAAAAGCTCTGGAGGGATTTTAGCCCATAACCTACTCCATACATAACTTTATTCTTACTGTTTTCTTTATATTTACTAACAAGATAAAATCTATTGGAAACCTACTGTTTTCCTAAATTTCAAATAATACTCCTGTTTGCCGTTTCATCGGTCTTTAATTTGGGATAACTTAAGAGTACACGGAATATAAGAAGGTATTTGATTTAATATCTATTAAGGCTACGAAATAATAAAGTTAAAATAATCCAGTCATGGTTTTATTAAACTGTTCAGTTTCCCGTTCTCCCATTGTAACCACCACCACCACCATATCAGCCGAAAGACGTCCACTGCTGGACATAGGCCTCCCCCAATTTCATGGGGGGTAAATGCCATAATCGCCACGCTTGGCATGCGGGTTGGCGATCGCAGTATCTCCACCGCACTTCAGGGATGCTGCTGCCCATCCCCCGGTGGTCTTGGCCGTAGTTTTAGGACATACCCGGGTCCCATTGTAAAGATTATGGTAAACCAAACATCTACATATATTTTCGCTATCATCCTCATCTATATAATATAAATAAATTAAACGATTGCACTTATATAATTCTTTATTCGTAATTATATTACCAGGAGAAGGTTTGTATAACAGAAAATGTTGTGAAAATTGTACAGCAAAGAAAAAAAATAGGATTGAAAAATTCCATTGCCAAAATGAAATCAAATCAAGTTAGTTAGTGAGACAGAACGACACGACAAAAAAGAGACATTTAAAATTGTGTCAGCTGTTTCATTATTTTAAAGGTCTCTTTGTTATCTTAGATGCCCGGGTCGGATCGAGCCATTACCATGATTACACAGTAAAAGGAAGATTTGGTCTCAGTTTTTTTCAACTTACCGTAGAGATACCGCCAAATCGTCCTAGCCAGTTGTTGATAGCTATTAGTATGGCATATCATATATACTTGCCTTTCATTTCTTTAATTGATACCCTGGGCCATCGTATCTTGGCATCTACGATCTAGGAGGAATAACCTCAACTACTATAAACAAGTCAGTAATTTCTCACAATGTTTCAACATTTCGCGCGCCGTATCTCACGTCTGCCCTCGGGAAATTGTCTAGTTGATATTTTGGCATCCATTTGTCTTCACAAATTACTGGAATTTAGAATATTGACGCGAATCGCATTTACAGTGAAGAAGTACAACTCGTGATTGTTTAAGTTACCATAATAAATAACAGTGCTATTGATTAGATAAACTATTTGTAAAAGATGCTTCAAAAGACTAGTCAAGTAATTCACCCACATTATTATTAGAGAAACAAAATATACCCTTTCTCCCTGTCCCGGTGGTATCCCTTCTAGATCCACTGGCGAGAACGCTGACATTATGTAGATAAATTAAAAAAAAAAAAACAAGTAAAGTGCGACCTGACTTGCGCACCAATTTAGTTTGAAAAATATTTTTGAAGATTTAATAAAAATCACAATATATATATCGTCATGTAGGTACACAATAAAATTAGAATAAAAATGATAGATTGAATTTACACTTGGTTATTAGTATTTGGATGGGGGTGAATAAACATGTGCAATCAAATGAAAGGTTTATTTATTATTTAAAACATAATATTGGCGACGTGTGAAGCTCAAAAATGTCAGTTTCCAACATAGCAAGCATTGTGTTACTTGGGTAGTTCATACCAAACAAATTACCAAATAATTGGGAAAACTACAGAGAACAACTTTTCTTTGTATTGGAGGATTGGAGGCGTCAGGACAATTGGAAAACGTGCAGAAACGAGCCTTGTTTTTGTCTCAATGTGGAAAGGAGGCATTCGCATTGATTGTGTCACTGTCGTCACCTAAAAAGCCCAGTGAGGTAGGCTTCGATGAAATTATTAAAGTGTTGAACAGATTCTTTGTACTATACCGCATCCGGTATTAGAAACGGAAAAGTTCTATAACAGAAGGCAAAGAACGAATTAAACAATCACAAACATCAACAAACGTAACGTCAACAATCATACCTAAACATACGTACCTAATACTTTTACATAATCATTAATCGAAAATTAACCACTGTATAAAAATAGAAAAGAGTAAAACTAGTGCCTACGCCAATTCTTGGGAGTAGGTAGCGCACCCCGGGCATCCTTTAGGATGCAACTGTACTGGGAATAACGCTAGGAGGATGATGATGATGATAAAAATAGAAAAGAGGTACCTAGTAATTTAAACAATAGCCATAAATGCGATATTTAAGTGGATCAAAAATATTGTAATTAACTATTTACAAGAAACTAAAATTTAATTTATTTTTATTAACTTAATCCATTGTTTATAATTATTTTGATCTGTACACTGGTGACCATAAATTTAACAACATAAAATTGTAATGTTGTTTTCGACTCCATGACTTCTGTTCCAACTGCCATTTGCCCCGAAAGTTCCGAGTCCCAAATTAATAATAATAACTGCGCAATCTCTATGTGACTGGGCGTAGCAAGAATATGAAAGTTTCAAAATCAAAAATTAAACTCTATCATACTGAATTAATGTAACTTAATATATATTTTTATTATAAAATAATTAATATTACGGAGTCATCAGAGTAAATATTTTCATTTTGGCAATAATCATTTTGAGCGCCATCTGGTTAATATAACCCGCACTAGTGAATGTCCTATCAAGATTGATCAATGATCGGCGCTGCATGAGCGAAGTTATATTGCAAGAGATCAAAGCTGTTTCCGAGAATATCGTAAGATGGCGATACCTTCGCGCTCACGAAGGAAAATAATCACCAAATATGTATTTCTCAAATTATTATACTCATACTCATACTCATTTTATTGATAAAATATAAAATTTTACATGTTACAATTATTAGATAATTAAAATCTGTCATAGCTTACATTACGAAAATCATTATAAATAACATAGAAATAGAATGTTTACATTAATATACATTAATATACAATAATATACTCATTATCATGCCATATTTCTTCAAATTAATCATTGATCACAATTTTCATACCATCGCAAAGATATTACTGCAGATTACACACAAAGAAGATATACGAGACATATTGTTTCTCAGTGTTTCTGTAAATAATGAATCATTTCATAAAATTTAAGTCATGGATCTCCATTCTTTTTCATTAGATACCTATTGTGTTATAGGAAGGGTCATATGTCACGCAATCTAGGTCTTAATTATGTATTTTTACAAGGTTTTATTTAGTTTTACCTGTCCCATTGTCTGTCTGTCAGTCTGTAATCAAATCTTGCAAGTTAAATTTCATCCACTTCCCGGTTTTCGATTGAGCTGAAATTTTGCATGCATTGTATTAAATTGGATGACAATGCAATATTATTAAGACATAGAGCTGATAATGATGATGGAGACAGAAGGTGGTCATAGCAATTCCAAAACTACACAAGATAAATCCATCGTGTTTGGGTTCATTCGAACCGACTCAATAAGTAGTTTATGATTGTGGAAAAAGTACAGTCGGCAATAAAAACTTGTACCAAAAATGAAATTTTTGATCAAAAACTTATTATTATTAATACTTGAAAGTAACTATTAGTGTCAGAGCTCTAGACTTTGATAAGTACTTACAATACAATACAAATAATCTTTACTGTTCGCCAAAATAAAATATAACAAGGGTAATAAAATAACGGTAGACAACCCACCTAAACTTGTTATTAAATGATACTTTTACTTGCTTACTTACATATATAGAAAACCTTAAAAGGGTCTTTAATAAGGAGGGTTTGGGGATCGTGTCGAATTTTTAAAGATTTTTCGTCGCGCTTAATAGAGACTGCTGGTGACCACAGGGCTGGTTACTATTTTGCACAAATAATAAACATTGCCATACAGCGTGGCAATGCAGCCAGCCTTCTGGGCACTCTACCCAGTGATGGCGACCTAGGACAATATTTTTATGTAAGTTTGTTTTTTTATAGGTTTTCTTTAATGAGGTTCATCTTTTTTTTAATTGAAAACAAATCATCATACACAAGTCATCTTAAACTGGAAGCGAGTGTATTTTTTTGGGCGTAATACAGTCAGCATCAAAAGTAGCTACGCATATGAAGGTGTCAAATGCTATTATTCCCTTATAATAAAGACTTTTGAACTTTTCAAATGCGTAGTTACTTTTGATACTGACTGTACACAGAAGCTCACACATTGTAACACTGCTGTCTATTTTCTGGTAAATAGGCGTACATTTTAAAATTAGTTCTACTATACCTATGAATCTAATATACCCCTGAATATAAGATAATGTCAGTTAAATCAAGCTTTTGGAAGTTTATGTGCAGTTTCGTAATTTGAACAATTTCTTACCGAACTTACATCCATACTTTTAGTCATCACTGTTGGTTATGATTTTATTTCTACTTTCCATTATCGCTCACGTAACGCATGGCAATATAATTACAGTAATTAGTGTTTAAGATAAGGACCGTGCCGCCCGCTGTTCCGTCTGTCAACAGTGCAATCAGTCACGTTAGTCATACAGAAGTGGGTCAAGCAACTTTTAGACTTGGATTGTTGTCTTTGAGAGGTCAATTTGAATTGTTTTTCTTGCTCACATTTAGAGAAGCCCATCTGAAAACCCTCACCTATTATTATAATTATTGTTTTGTTTTGGGCCTTTATATGCCGCTTCGACCAGCATGTGATCTATTGTGGTAACTCTTTAGAGTTCACCGTTAAGACCCGTTGATTGCAGGAACTTCCAGATTCTTTGGGTGGTGATGTGTTGTACCTCGTCTGGTTGCGCGATGTTGCCCTAGGTGAGTACTTCTTTTCTGCATCAGTAGTTAACAGGAGCAGAGAAAGTGCATTGCCGTTTCTTCTGACTCATGGCAAAACCTGCATGACGCGTCTTGCTTCATACCCATTTGAAACAGGTGTTTGTTCAGTTTGCAGTGGCCTGTCAGGATCCTTGTCACTGCACAGGTTTTATGTCCTTGGAGCTGTAAAAGCTCCCTAGACAGCTTATTATTGAATCCCTTAATCTTGATTAAAGCCTTGCCCTTGGAGTGTTTTTGTCCTATTGTTAACTTGTACAGCTCAACAGCCGTTGACTATTCTACACTGTTTAACAGAGAATATTGATCACCGCGCATACGTTAATGGTCAAGATTTCAGTCTGGAAAATTAAGGCTTTTGGCTGACGCTAGCTTAGAGTTTTGGCCTTTCCGTAGATACAACGTCCTACATCCTCACCTTTTTTTATCCATCTGTAAAGCATACGTGGCTTACTCCTTCCTTTATGTATATTTAGTCGTTTTTCTACTCTATACAGTTGGTGAATTTGAATTCAGTATAACCCTTACCTAACAGAAGACCGCAGTCAATATAATAGTACTATGCTTTGCCTACAAAGGTACATGGTGTCGTGGGTCTTATGGTGCGTAAGGTCGCCTTCGAGCTAAGGTCTATGGTCGACTTATTATATTTCTCAAATTGGAGATTTAAGAAATAACCAAGATGTCGCGAAACATACACATAAAAACACAATTATCTGAAGAATATGTTGGCGCGTTGCTTGGAAAACAATGAAGCATCAAAGTAGGACATCTTATCGTCTAATACTTAATCTATGTCAATTTTCTATTCAGCCGAACATTGGGATTGACCCTCGGATTGACCTATCACAGTGACGGCGATTACATCATGTGTCACGTTTCTTAATGGACGACTACGTGTGAAATGACAGCGTTAGTATATTGTTTAGTACACGGTTTTGATTTCATTCATCTCATCAAACAACACGTTTTTTAGGCCAATCAAAACAGTCTATCGCAATAAAAATGTGGAAGCTTTGGTATTTTCTAAAATACCAAATGGTGGGTATTCTTATAGGTCGTCAGTTAGTTAAATATGTATCAAGTATTTAATTTTTTCGCAAACGACACACACACTTTTGGTGATAATCTACTGTTATTTTAAATATTCTAATACCTACTAGCTTTAGTCCGTGATTTAAGTATTCCTTCATGCGAAATCCTGACATTCTAACTGTCAAGCAGTGTGAAAAGGTAAATGAAATCAGGTGATTTGATCTACTTACCCCTCTCCTCTTACAATCAGCACATTTATTCATAGATCCAATGTAGTTAGATTTAAACGTTCGTGGTCGATTAATTGGCAAAAAAAACCGTTGTTGGTTAGGGTATCTGCACGATCACAATGATAATCATATTGCGACACCAAGATGAGGATGCAACAAGATGGTCTTTCCCGTTAGAGATAATAGGTTTTGATTCGCATTCGAACGATGACATTAGGAAACTATGAGTTTTTGAAAAGGTTAGACCTAATTAGAATCAGTACTAATAAGGTAGCTTGCTGAATCTTTTTTTAAACTAAATGCCACTCTATTTATTAATTACCCCTTTTTGATGGTGCCCACACAGACTGTACCACTTTGATGTTGAAGAAAGATAGTTGCTGTTATATAACATCTATAACAGTCAGTGTGGGAGCACTATTACATAATATATATTCCCAAAAGGGGTATGCAGAACACATGAAAATTAATTTTCAGTGTCACTTTTAGCACCATCACAGAGTAGGAGAATATATGGAAAAAGCTGAAATATATCACGAAGTGAGCGAATATTACGTACTTCAAAGCTGAATTAAAAAATTTGCTTCACCTATTATTGATTTTTGAACACGAGAGAGTTTTTAAGTTTGTCTGTTTGAGTGTGATCCTTCACTTACTGGTATTACCCACTTTGTCATTCAATGATTAATAACACATTATTACTTGTAAACATTTATTTACCTACATGAAAATATTATTTACAAAACACAATGCTGCATAACATAACTGCAGTACAAATCCAAAAACAAAACAAAAATAAACACAACAAAAACATTAAAGCCAGACTTGTTGATTGTTTAAGCGGTGCCCAAAATAAATCTACTTTTTGTTGAGAGCCTTGACAACTTCTTCGGGGATTGAGCCACCTTGTCCCTGGGTGTAGTGAGGATGGTAGCCATTTTCGTCAGCGGTGTAGGTGCCAGTGTAGGCCACACCATCGGGACCGACCCACTCGAATTGTCCAGTTGCAACAACAGCGCCAGCGTCATCTTTGCCGTTACCAGGGTGGAATTCACCCTTAGCTTGTGCGCCTATGCCGTCGTCTTGGGCGAATCTGTAGGTATCAAAATATGTACAAATAATGAAGCGTCATACAAAAACCAACGGAGAGGGCTATGCTAGGAATTTCTCTGCGTGATCGCATCAGCAATGAGTCCATCCGCAGCAGAACCAAAGTAACCGATATATCCTTACATTAAAAAACCGTCCAAGCGCGAGTCAGACTCGCGCACCGAGGGATCCGTAAAAAATAATTTATTTTTATGATGTAACTAAAAATTTACGGTTTTCGCAATTTTCCCTTTACATGTGCTATAAGACGGTGCTTCGTACCAATTTTCAAGATTCCGAGTTCCCGGAAAGTACCCTGTAGGTTTTGATTCCCTTGCGAGTGTCAAAAGTTTGTGGAAATTTTCGGCATAAACAGCTGTATTATTTTTTCACAGCTTCAAGGGGCGGTAGACCTGAGTATTTGATATAAATTCCAGCTTGATACCTCCTCGCGTTCCTGAGAAAAAGGGTCTTGACAGATAGACGGACGGACGGACGGACAACAAAGTGATCCTATAAGGGTTCCGTTTTTTTCCTTTCGAGGTACGGAACCCTAGAAACATGAAAGGCCTCACTAAATGTATAGTTAACCATAAAAATATACTTCATCGATTCGGAAAGATGTGTCGTGTTTACCGTCCAAGAGTAAATTAAAGTCTTAGTAGGGTCCTGGCAGAATATCAGCGATGTGGTCTCCTGCCGCATCAATAATGCTGAGCCAGCGCCCATTCTCTGCCACGACACATGGCTCCCATTACTATTGTAATTTGTCTGATTTTGTTACTTAGACCCTAAGTTGCATGCTCTTCATCTTAATTGTCATAAAAATGCCATGTATATTGTGGGTACTGAATAAAGTTTTATCTATCTATCTATCTATCTATCTAAAGTTTACCAATATTACTGCATTACGAGTAAAAAATAAATTATTTAACGGTCATACACGGATTTAGGTTCGAGACTTTCCTGTGGACATAACTATAAAGCTATAAAGCTAGCTAGCTATAAAGCCTAATTTTTGAAGGGACTCATAACCTGCATAAACGGCGTTTAAGTTTCTATATAATAAAAACACAACTTACACCGAAATACGTGCATGTAACGCAAGGTGTCATTATTGACCACAGCCTAACTAGCAATAGCTTGGTGCTAGAATTACTGTTCAAAACGGGATATGTATGTTAATATTGATGAATTTTCGATATTTTGGCGCTGTTGCAAGCACCATTTTCAAGGATTAACCGATCCATAAAAAAAATCAATCAATAAAATCTTTATCAAGGATCCATATTTCGTGATATTAACATACATGGTAAATATCCCGTTTTGAACAGTAATTCTAGTGTCAGTGACCATGTCAACTTGAAATCGTATAATAGCTTGGTGGCTCATACCATCACGTTTAATGTGACGTTTTAGTACATTTCGGCCTTATAACGTGACTGTATAAGCTATCGTGCTAGCTAGATAGGAGAGGTAACTTTTTAACCGACTTCAAGATTTCAAAAGAGGAGGTTATCAATTCGGTTGTATTTTTTTTTAATCTTTGTTACTCCATAACTCCGTCATTTCTTAACCGATTTTCATCCAAAAATGTGACATTGGATGAAGTGGAATTGCTGATTTATTTATTTAATCGTATGGCATTTATTTACGAACCGTGAGATCTTGCTGATGATGATCAGAACAGAACTCTTCAACGACGAAAAGTTCACGTTTGGTGATTTGTCCTCCTAGCTGTGTTTGTTAAGCAATTTCTATTTTCACGATTAATTTTTGTCATGCTTGATTTCTGATGATGGGATCCATGAGGAATTGAGGGAACTCCTCAAATCTTAAAGGCAAACATATAGTGATTTTTGTGTTTTTATCAACAAATCGAGCATTATCATACAAAAATGTGACATTTGATGAAGTGGAACTGCTGATGATGATCAGAACAGAACTCTTCAACGACCAAAAGTTCATGTTTGGCGATTTGTCCTCCTAGCTGTGTTTGTTAAGCAAGTTCTATTTTCACGATTAATTTTTATCATCCTCGATTTTTGATGATGGGATCAATTAGGAATTAAGGGAACTCCTCAAATCTTAAAGGCACACATATAGTGATTATTGTGTTTTTATCAACAAATCGAGCATTATCATACAAAAATGTGACATTTGATGAAGTGGAACTGCTGATGATGATCAGAACGGAACTCTTCAACGACGCGTACTTCACGTTTGGCGATTGATTCTCTTCGTTTTGTTTGTCAAGCAAACAAGGTTTTTCCATGATTCCATGAGGAATTGACGGTACTTAGTCTTCTACCATTATAAACATACTTATAGCCATTTTTATTTTATTGTATGGAATCTAAGAGTGCACCATCTAAGTATATTAATCTTTCACCGGCCTCCCCCATTGAAGTCGGTTTTTTTTTCTTAAAAATTATGTTTTTTCAACTGCGACTGACGAAATGAATATTAAATGCTGCGATATTTCACGACCAAAACAGTAATTTACTTATTTTGCCACACAGCGGTTAATACGGAGAGAAATAATAATTTATGACGTCATAACTCTTTGTCAATTAGTAAGACCTATTTTTGCCGGAGCTATCGATGTTTGATTTCGACTATCATTTTGTTGTACTCTAATTGACCGAGTGAAACGGTGGTCTCTGTTTCAGCTTCTGAAATAATGCTTTCGTATGTCTGGCTTACGGATTTCTGGATTTCTAGCTGTTCTCTACAAGTCGCATTTCTCATCCGAATCTCGTAAAATTTTGTGAGTAGGTTTGATAATTATCAGATTTCTTTGTAGAGTCAGTTTTTAAAAATTTTGAATTTTGAAATAGCCCACAAAGCCGTAGTATTACTGGGTCCTATATAGATCTTTGATTATTTATAAAAACTGCTTCGAATAGCATGAAACGTCTACGGTTCGGCTGAATAAAATGAAAAAAGAGTAGTGAAGTACGTGGCTAAGCCTAACATAAAAAAAGCAAAAGACATACTCGTAAAAGTAGTTGCCTTCGGGGAAGATTTCAAATGTGGATTTCAGGACTTGGGCCTCGCGGCCGGAAGCGGCGGGTGGTGCGGCGCAGGCTGCTGTCACCAGACAGAAAATCACGATCTAAATACACAGAAAAGAACATTGACAGTTAATGGGCAAGGAGAAAAAAAAATACAAATTTCTTTCAAGTATAAGCTGGCGATTTAAAATTTTATCTCAACCTTTTCTATTCAACGAGGGATCTTTTACAGCGTTATTATGGAAAGTGGTTATCTATTAGATAGTAATAGATGAAACCAAGGCATAATCAATTTTAATATTAATTATAATGATAAACGACTCTAATACACAAATTATACAATATAGAAATACTGATTGACCAAACAATTTAAACTACACAGTACGAAATAATGGTTCAGATTTCGAGATTTTCGTGCTTTTATAAGATTATGCTGTAATGAGATGAAAATATCTAAGTATTTTAGGAATTTTAGTAAGTTAGTAAGGTTTGACAACATTTCTAATTCTTAACTAGTATGAAATCTCAACTCATTTCGTTAATTTCTTAACAAGAAACCCCAAAAGATTTTATTTTAGTTTTAGTAGCTATTCGTCTTCTAAATATTCACTACTATTAAATGGTGACAGTCACAGCGCACAAAAATAACAGCAGTTCACTTTCTTTAGTAAATCTGTCTACACAGTGCTTCTGTATGATTTGTTACGCTGTGACGCCTTACTTGTCACTTACTCTCTTTTAGAATGAGGAACTTTTGAAATTGATTTATTTATATGAAATTGGGATATTTCACCGGAAAAAAACCTGCTGAAATGTTGTCAATTGCTTATACTTACTAAAAAAAGTTACTCACCGTTTTCATCTTGTTTTAAGAGAAGTATCTTGTTCTGCAGAAATGTTGAACTGATGAACGTTGCATTAGTCCTGCCTTTTTATATTACTTAACATACCTAGTTAATAAAGAATTAATATGCTTTGTTGAATTAATTAGATGTCTAATAACTTATTAATGCTCCTTGATAATAAAATTGGGGAAAGGTTAATCGTTTATGCATTATTGAATAAAGTATGTTAGGTATTGTTTTTTTCATTCAAGAAATGAATTAAAAACTAATGCGTGATATTTATTATAAACTGACATAGAAGTTTAAGTAGCACGATTATAATTGTCCTAGGGACTTCCTGGCGATATTAATTTGTCAATAAATTGTAGGTACTTACTTTCTTTTGACGTACGTATAATATAAATATGCAAGTTGTATACAGTCCGTAAAATCCGTTAATAATTGAAATCTAGTCGTTAAATTTGATCGTTCTTCAAGTTTAAAAATCTCTGTAAAGCACTACTACACTTATATTTTATACAGGGTGATTTCTGGGTCGTGGAGCAAGAGAGCAAGACATCATACAGAATTTAAAGATGAGCTTAATGGTTTTGTTAATTATTATTTATCATCAATAATGTTTATAATTTTTCAGATGATTATTTTTCAGGTGTCATAAGTGTCGTCTGTAGGAACCAGGTTGAAGTGTATAATATTAGTATAGATGAGACGTCACTACTAAATTAGTAACTATTTAAAACAGTTATCGATAAAATCGATGTTGGAAGTCCCTAGTTAATTGTCTTTTTTGCCACAAAAACTTCTATGTATAATGTATACAATAATGTTGTTACTTTTCAGGATGTCTATTATTTATATTAAAAAGCAGTCTTATTCTGCAATAAATATGTTAAATTAATGCACTGTGTTGAGAGTCAGGGACCTACAAGGCTTTAGCTAAAAACACAACGAGTCGTCAAGCCAATAATGGGTATGTAACGCGCTTGAGATTCATCTCGAGTAAAATCAAATAATATTAAGTAGTATATTCAAAATAACTTAATGGCAAATTTTACATAAATCTGGGACAGCATAAGCTACTCATCCTCGTCGTCGTTAAGCGTGGTCCTTAGCGTCCATAGCCTAAGGTGTCATCAGGCAAGAGTGCTTGCTCAGGTGATGATGCCAGATAGTCACTGGAAGTTATTGCGGTAAGTACGGGCGGTGCAAATGTATAAATATATACGCAGTATCGGGATGCTGCGTCAATATTTGGTACAAATGTATAATGCTTTCCCATCATTTCCATCCCATCTTTCATTTGAAAAACGTTACGTAATCACTCTGTGGGTCCAGGTATTTCGTTGGATCTATTAATTTTGGTACTTCATCACTATCAGCTGGCAGGCTTAAGCTTTCTTTCACTGGGAATTATGTTATGAACGTTTAATTAGCAAATTGTGAAATACTTTAGAAGTTCCATAATTATGAAGACAAGATAAACCTGGCATTCTGGCATAATAGGTAAGTATTATAATTGGTGTTACGTTCAGATTCAGATCGTGATGGCACGTTTATCGATATTTGCAACCGTAGAGGTCAGGAATACAGGTACCTATAAATTATAGTCGTTTTTAGGGTTCCGTAGTAAACCCTTAGAGTTTTGCAATGTCAAATTGTTTTTCATAGTTTGTCCACGTGTAAGTGATCTTATATCGATTAAAACAATTCCTTAACCAATATTTAAGACGGATTTTCAAAATGGGGTACAAAAATTCGTTGTTGCTGAAGCAGAGGCATAGTTAATCATTATAAACATCTCTTTTTCACAAATCAAATTATTTTACTACTATCGGTTCAGAATGCTAGGCAAAAATTCGCTGTAATGACGTAGTGATATGGGTGGCCTAGTGGTAAGTGTGCTGCGCCGGCAAACCAGAGGAGCGGTTTCGATTCCCGTATGTAATATTATGTGGATGGCCCCTAGGGGAGGTATGTAGCCTAAAATAGTTATTTGTTCAACAAGAGAGCAAAGTAGATTTTTGCTGCGAGTGTTGATGTTCAGTCCCGAGCAAGCTAAAGATTCTATAATTGAATCACGAGCGTAGCGAGGGAATCAAAGACACGAGATGCAAATGTCTTTGATTCAACTCTCTCATGATTCAAGTCTAACATACAACTTTTCACCTCAGCGGCGAGAACATATAACGCAAAGGAATAGTGATATGAGAGAATGAAGTTACTTAAACTAATCGATGATATGAAAAATTAAAAAGTAAGTTTTTTTCACGCTCGCAGCAAAATTGCATTTTTCTCACTGGTTTCAAGCAGGAAAAGTCGTTTTCCCCTCACTAGCTCGGAAAACCGTCTTTTATCCTTTGAAACAAGCGGGTAAAAACGCATTTTATCCACAAGTGGGGAAAGTAATTTGACCTTGGAGCGTGTTTGAGTAGCTTTTGACAGATAACAAAACGTAAAACGTTCATAATAATGGTTCGTTTCATGTCAATTATCATTAAATAAATGGTTTGAGAATTTTATAAAAAATACCAAATTTTGCTTTATTTAATGATTTAAAGTCATAAACCTTAAAATTCCATAGCTATTTTTTTTTATAAACGCACAAGTTGAGTCGATGCAATTTCAAAATGCCTCGTCAGAATTGTCATCAATGTCAATTAAAATATACACAACTTGTCACCGACTCCGACTTACGTATATAATATATAAACAACTTCCAGAGTTTTATGTTATAAATTTATAATGTCGTATCAAAATTAGTGATTCCAGTGATGAAAATCATGCCTGTGGAACTGTGCATGTTGCACTTTCCTCGCTATAGTGAGGAGAAAAGTTTTGTGTTACACACGGGTGCGAAGTTGTATTTTACTTCTCGTGTGTTGAAACACTCGCTACGCTCAGGATTCTATTTTAGAACCACTCGCTTCGCTCGCGGTTCAACTATAGAACCCTTTCGCTGGCTCGTGTTTCAATTGCACTCTTGTATAACAAATAACTATTTCACGCTCGCAGCAAAACTGCATTTTGTTCACTGATTTCAAGCAGCAAAACAGTCATTTTCGAGCCGCTGAGGTGAAAAAAATATTTTATGTCGCCGTGGTTGATATGTACGAGTATACTCATGCCAAATTACATCTTTCTATTAGTAGTGATTACTGAGATAAGCCGCAGACAGACGGACGGACGAACATGGCGAAACTATAAGGGTTCCTTGTTTACTACGGAACCCTAAAAAGGACTTAAATCTACAAAACTTTTTAAATAGTTTTGCAGGGACTAGTTGAAAAATATGTTATAAAAAAACATTAAATTTACGCTGTAACACATATCTACATATTTATATGCAAATCTATAGGATAGTGATCGGGCCACTCATTTTCTGAAGTGTTTTATACCGAA
The DNA here is from genome assembly GCA_905163555.1 of Notocelia uddmanniana. Taxonomy (NCBI): domain Eukaryota; kingdom Metazoa; phylum Arthropoda; class Insecta; order Lepidoptera; family Tortricidae; genus Notocelia; species Notocelia uddmanniana. Next base: position 24,425,947 of record LR991058.1, on the reverse strand, counting down.
GTAATAGTGCAAAATACCTATAAAAAGGTACGACTCTGAATATAAACTTGCAGATGTAAGTGAATCTGTGCGGTAAACTGGTGATTTTGTTCTAGTAGTATTTAGCTGGTAAGTGCATGTGCTAAATTAATCCCTTCTAGTGGCCGAGAAGTCGAAATAAAATAACATTTAGGGTCAACCAATATTGGCCTGTACGTGAACATCATGAACAATACTTCATTTTAGTATCTTACAATTCTCGTAAAAAATTAATTAAAGTGAAAAAAGAAAAACACACAAAGCCATTTATTGCTTTCATTTTGTTTTTACATCATATATCGAGTCATGTATGAAACGATATTTTGTTGATGAACATCCAAAAACGTAATACAAGCTGGAAATCATACAGATAAACGTTTTTAACTTATAGACCCTAGGTTATTTCTTATATCTCAAAGCATCATATCCTTCAACCAATTTAATGGGAATTATCAATATTTTTGTCATAATGCGAGTGAATATATCGATACGCTAGTTCACGATCGTACTAATTACGAGGAAAATATTGTACAGCAAAATTTTGCTGTGCTTTACTGTTCAAAAACACAAAGTCTTAATTTTGCCATAGTTTTTCCCCTAAGTAGTACCATAGTGACCTAGACTATGGATATTTAAAAAAATTCAAGGTCTCTTAAAGGGGAAACCTTGATAAATGATAACAAGAGCCCTCTACATGCGGTGTGCGTCCTATAACTATAAAAAAGTCCTTAGTGACACATTCCAGATGGATCTTACATTGCTTCTAATATGGGGTGGTATAATGGTGGCGTTAGCAGCTCCCCAAGAACAAGATGCTCATTCAAAAATAATACAAGAAGTAAACTCTAATGATGGAAGCGGTTATTATCACTTCAGGTAAAGTAATTACAGTTGTAATAAGAGTTATTTTTCTTTGAGGTCATTAGCTAGTGTGGGGTAGTTTGCGGTAGACCTCGACACACTACGCTATATAGTGCCTATAGTATATTTTTCTCATCTGAATCACCTGATTGACTTTGTGCGTAAAGACCTTTTTTGAAGCTTTATACTCAATTGCACTGTTCATATAATAATAATAATTAAATAATTTGTTAAATTGAACAAAGAAATTTTGTTAAATAAAACAAAAACTTGTTACATGATTCAGAGTATTATCCGTCAGACCCCAAACTAGGCTGAGCCTGTATCTTGGCAGTCTGCGAGTGCGATTAATGAGATTGACAATAGTGTACAAGACAAGTAACTTAAATATTATATAAGTATATGTATGGAGGTAAGTTTGTAAGTAGTCCGTCAAAATTAGCAAACCATTATTTTCTTTTAGTGTCCCTTATCAAAATGGGTCCAACGGAGCACTTATGATATCACTCGTTATCTGTCCATCTTTGACAGACAGTTTTCTTGAAGATCGCTTTACAAACAAAGCTGAAATTTGGTACGGTATAGATATGGCAAAAATGCGTTTTGGGGATACTAAGGGGTCAAGCTATATTTTTAAAATTCTATATCTGGTATAGCACCTATTTGACACCAACGGTAGGTGAATATCAGAGCGTTTCAACCAATTGATTTCTTGAGCACCATTTGTGGTGAAGAATCTGCTTGGTTTTATGACCGATTATTTGGTAATAGAAGCCAAGGAGCCCTTTCAAACCATCTAAAGAAACGATAACAATGATGTCAAAGAAATTAGATGGTTATTGCTCTGATATTCAACCTCTAGTGTTTATTTAACGCTAAAGATATAAGCATTATATAACCTAACATACGTACGCTACGAGCTAATTAGTAAACCTAAACCTACATTATTTTTTGTAATAAGACTGTGATAGACACAGATATCAGAGAAAAGCAGATGAGCGCTAATAAGTTGAACATTTTCTATACTTCTAATCTATTCTCACTAACGTACTTATCAGTATGTAAGAAAGAAATAGATACCATGCAATCTGACAGGTCTTCAACTGTCATTGTCTCAACGATTCATCACTTTGTGACGAGAGTTAGTGCAGTGAAAGATAATTTTATACAAAATATCGATATCGATATTCAATTACTGTTGAAGCTCAGAGACCATATACATCTCTGCGATATTAAATTAATTTTATATACTTTTTGTTTATTCGGACACAGATCGTATTCAATACGTCCTTAATATTTGTAAATTTATTTTCATTGAATTGTTAATCAGTTTATTTTTTCATCATTATTGTTAAGATTGTCAGTTTTTTAAATTGTATAAATTCACGCTTTTACATGTAAAAGTGCCCTTGTGGCCTATTTTCAGAATAATTTAATTTGAGATAAATTTAATTTGAGATTATAACATTAAAAAATTTGAGATAGGTAATGATAGAAATAGAGTTACAATAATTGAAATTAATTCCACTATCATTTATTATTTAACAATTTCAAAACCTTATTTCTCAAAATGTTCTATTGAGTATCGTAATTAAAACCTTTTATAGTATCTAGGACCATGTACCGTGGTGTATATCATATTTTCTTTGTCGTAGTCCGTGCTTGGTGAATCACGATAAGATCCCTGAAAATATTGCATATTGATCAAAATTTATGTAAGAAAAAAAATTTAAAGACAACGTTATACAACAACACAAAATTTGTCCCTGAGTCTTGGATATTTTCTACGTATTTAAGTATATATGTATTAAATATATCGTCGTCTAGACGATAACATAACACTAGCTTGAGCTTACTATGGGACTAGTTTGATTTGTGTAAGAAATTGTCCCCTAATATTTATTATTTATTTGTTTTCATATGCGTCCATAATTAAGCTTTGTCATAAAACAAATAATCTTAACTCATTTAGATCTAAATATTTCTCTCAGATAAAAAAAAAATATGTAATGTATGCAACGTCTCAACATATTATGCAAAACCTAAACCAAACCAACTCATCTGAAGCGGTCTCTGAAAAGTCAGTAAATAAATATTGCTCTTCCCTAACTTACTTCCTCAAGGGGCCTCTGGAATATTATTGACAATAATAATCTTTTATTGTCCATAGTAACTTAAAAGTCACTTTTAAAATGTTTTGAACAGATTCTGTGATTTTGGTCGGTGTCCAGTTATGGCGCCCTACTGCATTAATCCATTTTTGACGTAAATTATTTGTCAGAAATCTAAAGTTGACAAATAATCATGTTATTAATAATTTAACGCAATAGTATCTCGTCTAAATGCTTACGTAAATAATTCATATCGATAAATTGTCGACATATTTTTTTGCATTAAGTAACAACACTAGCCTAGTTTACGCAAAATGAATTTTTATCAAAAAACCTTTCTGAAATGAATTTGCAACTACGCAAAATGTACATTCTGTAGTATCCTGCATCTGTAGTCTATCTCAGACTATATGTTGCATAATATTCTTGCAATTTTTGAAATAATAGCAATAGTTACTTACCGATGAAAACTGATATTTTCTCCGGACATTTTCACTGATTTTAAAGTGCTCCGGCACCATGGCACTACGCACCACATTTCTGCTTACTTATAAATAAAGATTATTGAGTTTAGAAACATATATTTTCGTAAATATCACAATATCTTTGCACTTTCGGTACTGTTTTGTTATCGTTGTGATGTTTACTAACTTCACACTGGTGTGCCCAATGGTGTGCCCATGTGTGTTTTTAAATTGAGACAATTCGCTAATATCGTATTAGCTGTCCCATTCTAACTCATTTTGGTGTGCCATAAGGATTAACGAGACAACTATATGAAAAATCGTCTGGCTTAATACTGCGAGTCTGCTTTTATCTGATGTCTGTGGTGATAGACAAGGATACGACCTACCCTCTTGATGACAAGCGGACGAACTGTCAAAACTTGACAAATGACATTTGACAGTTTCCATATAGAAACGATGAGGCGTGAGGTGACAGGTGAGGACGAATCGTTTCGAGAATAACACCCCTGTCTATGATACAGAAGCGTACACCGTAATCTTTTGACCCTTTATTGACCTCGGCCTACAATTAAGCCGGTGGTTCTAATCCCGTTAAAGGCATTTATTTGTGTGATAAGCATAAATATTAGTTATTTGACTTTGGTTATTTTTTATATATTTAAGTATATCTGTACCCATTTCATTATGTATATCGTCGTCTAGTACTCATAGTGCGAGCTTTACTCAGTTTGGGACCAGATCGATTTGTAGCGTAAGATTTCCATCAGTATTTATTTATTTATTTATTTATTTAAAGAATCGTTCTTGTGTTGAAAACTAGAGCTCATGTCTATACACCACATAGAGCGCGAGAGATAATAATAATAATAAATATTAACTTACTTGGGACACAAATCGAATTAGTCCCATAGTACGCTTAATAAGCTTGTGTTATGGGTACTAGACAACGATATAGAGATACAAGGTAGAGGTTCTTAATTCTAAACAATTGGCTATACGTATAAAACCTTAACATTAATGAAATTTTGCAGCTACAAAACTTCAAACGGAATATATAGAATGGAAGATGGTGAACTGATTAAAACTGGCGAATCAGATAAGTTTGTTGTGCGGGGTTCTTACTCCTACACTGATCCTGATGGTAATGAAGTGGTGGTGTATTACACTGCCGATGAAAATGGCTATGTCATTGTCGATCCTGTGATAGCAGTAGTTCCAGTTGTAAGTAAAGGCTGACGCTGGAGTATTAGTAATTTGGTATTTTGTTCTTTGATGTAAGCTTAGTATTGTCGCATAGATATCCTCACTTGTCAGTACCAAATTTGCGCATGACCTAGTAGGACATTTTCAAAAGTAAGTGTGCAATTTAACGCGAGTTTTTAAAAAAAGTAAATTAAATTAATGCCGATTTCGTGACAATAATTAATCATAAAAATTTCTATGAAAACTTATTGATAGTTTTTATTATTTTGCGTTGGAACAAAACAAAAACTCGAAAATAGTTCATCATCGTTCTCTTGCCCTTTTCGCATTTATTTGGGGTCGGCGCAGCATGTCTTTTTCTTCCATATATCTATGTCACGTGTCATCTCTTCATTCACATCTTTCCTATTCATATCATCTCTCACACAATCCATCCACCTTTCCTTTGGCCTACCTCATTTCTTGCATCCATCCACATTCATATCCAATACTTTTCTGGTTACATGGCTTTCATCCCTCAACTCGAAAATAGTTCATTTTTATTAAATTACCATGCTTCATGCTAATTGGGTACCTACACTTATTTCTGAAAATGCCCATTAATGTCACACGCCGCGCTAGTCAGTAAGCACTCATACTGCCAAAAAGGAGTAATGTTTTCAGGGTTCATATATGTTATTTACAACAACACATAGCTTGCCTCACCCATCAGTCCAATCCATTAGCTTCTGGATTACTTCATAATGTCAATGTTGTTAAGAGACTCAAACGTTAATAGGCACTGGCCTCTGCATCTACGATCACCATATCCCGTCCAACAAATCTGATCGTAGTCTGGAGACTGATAGCAGATACTAATGGAAAAAAAGTTATTTATCTGCGTTTCATTATTCCACCAAAAAATATACTGATCGCCTTCATCGATGTAGATGTGTGAGGTATCTTTATAAGTAGAATTCTTAGATTATCCCGAGTAATATAAGGTATTTGACATTATAAGCAAAACTCCCTCTCATCCATCCATTTTGCCTGATGATGATAAATTGGCGTTCGTCGTCGTTCTTTATAATATGTTAATATAATTATTGTAATATTTCAGCAAGCAGTCTCAGCGTCCGTACTGGCATCACTACTAGGTTAATGCAAGCCAAGGATCTACTATAAAGTCAAAGGAATTTAAACCGTCTACTCTCTATATTTAAATGACATTGACAGGCGGCTGCTCGGGATCATTGCTGTTGCTATTTCAATATGAACTCTAACTTCTGTATAGAACGATCTAATTCCTTTTACTCTAATAATATACGAATCCTGCTTAAAAATGTTATCAATATGTTAATCAGATGCGCTACTAGCATGTAGGAATAACATTAATGTAAACTTGGGATGGCTACTTTACAAGTTTGTAAGAAGAAACCTGTCTTACATAGTAGACAGTGGCATTTACAGTGTTGTTTAAATGAAAATATATATTAATAACATTCTTAGAATTAATTATGAGTATACGTTACAATAAAGATTGATATTTGCATGAGTATTTTTTGATTACTTTAAATATCAATGAAGTTGCCTATTATTTACACGGAGATAGAAAAAAACTGATGCTAGTTTGATTTAAATACTTATTATTGATTTGAATTTGATATTTTTCTTTCTGTAGCCTCAAAATGGATTAACTTGAATTGAAGGTTCAATTGTTAAACGCTAACCCAATAATTGACCGAACGAGCGAAGCGTCTCCGTTTCAGCTTCGATAAAAATTCTTTCATATGTCTGTCTGTCCGGATGTTCTCCTCTGCAGGTCGCATTTCTCTACCGATTCTCGTTAAATTTTGTGAGTAGTTCGATAATTATATAGATTTTTTTGTCGAGAATGCGAGATAAACTGCTCACAGAGCCACTAGTTATAAATTTTATTTTTCATCCACAACAATAGAGGTGAACGATATGTGTCAACCTGAGGAAACGTTTAGGCACCAGCTAAGACACCTTTTGTTGGATAACCCTCTGTACCCAAAATAAAATTTCATTTTATTTGTTTTGTTCTTATTATAATTTGTGATAATTATTAGTTGACAAACATGTGATGTTTTATATATCAAGTTTGTCTAGTGACATTCGATTAGACTATTTAAATGTACTGACACTGCTATGTTAAATTCCATTTATATACATGCTATATTTTGTGTTATGACAATCCTTATTGGGAGATAGATGATTTTTTTATTTTATTATTGTTACATATTTACATTGAATTCACGATCATGATGTAAATTCTTAATACTTTTGACATGAACGCAAATCTATGTTGTAATTTATATCGATGTAATAAACTAATCTGAATCTGAATCCTCAACTATTGGGCTTAATATTGGCACGTTTACCTTAATTATTGTTTTCTAAGATTACATAAACATATCAGTCAATTTAATAGTACATTACTGTAGAGGCCGGGAAACGAAGGATTGCAGGCCAAGTAGATATAGACGGCCGAGCGTAGCAAGCCCGATAGGATATTAATGGAATGGATTTGGATAATGTAGACGGTAGATGTCCCTGTGCGTCCTGCAGCCGGGGCATAGAATACGACTACGGTATCCTCTGCCTGTCGTAAAAAGGGGGTCCTAGGGGTCGAAGACGGTCGCAGTTGGGGGCTGCAATCGTCTATGAAAACAGGTGGTTGGACCCACAGAGGTGTGACTCTAGGGCGGTACTGGAACGTTCCAACGGAGATCCCAGAGCCGTCCAAAATGACGGAAAATCCATTATGAATGGTATCCATAATGGATTTTCCCCCGGGGAAAAAGAAAGAAAGGTAGATTTCACTGTGCGCCTCCCCAAGGCGTTATTTTATTTAATCGTATGGCATTTATTTACGAACCGTGAGATCTTCGAGAAGACAAGTACGGTCGCCAGTTTTTGTTGCACTTTTAGCACCACCCAGGGGTCACGTGTAGGGTAACAGTGGGTACTTCCTACGGACGTGGTGCAACTTCGACCCCCCTTTGTCAAGGCGTTGTAAGACAAGAACTAGGTCGGGAAGGATTTCGTGCCTGAGCTTGATTATTCCGGTAGCTTAGTTAGCTAGAGCGATTGGCCCCATTGTCGCAGGTTCGAATCCTGCACGGACCATATAAAAAAAAAAAACATTGTATTCTGCAATTTTCTTTAGCAGTCGCTACTGCTACAAAATCAATCAATTTAAACTCACATAATGGACGCACCTACTTATATTTCTACAGTCAACCAAGAAATGGGGAATTTGTGTATTATATCATAAATTCTTTATTTCAGACGTTTTCAGGTTATCACATCCATAGTTTGTTAGTAAGGGCTTATATATCTAAAGTAAGTTAGTAAAATTTAAATTGGGCCACATTTGTTATTTGCCCCACCCAAAACTTTTTATTGTTTTTTTTAATATACAACCTTAATACGAGTAGGTTCAAAAGTGGTAAACCAATTTCTATATGAATGTACATGAAGTGAACAAAAATTAAACACAAACCAGTTAATTATGGTAACCACATAATAAGCATGATTATCAACGCCGTCTTCACTAATTTATGTAAATAAGTATATAAAAAAGTCACGCGTAATCATACATCCTGATCATATTTTATTTTTAGCGTCATTATTAAATTTCGAGCCTCCAACGCGTTCTTATTATGACAAAGTCGTAACCACCTACAATGTTGGTAATGAGACGAGTCTTTTTTTAACCAGGGGTGAAAATAGTTGAATTGTGTTGTAGTGTCAATGACATGGACAGGTCCTTATGTTGCTCAGGAATGAAGTCCAGACGTGACATTCTCGAGGAACTGGATATAAAGTGTAGGTAGAGGTGTCGTGGTCGCAGTTCAAGTTGGCGACCACAGAATAAAAACCTTGACCGAAATGGTAAGTCATTCAGAGTCATCTTTAGGCGGTCAGTTGAACACAATCTTAATACGTATAACGTTATGATTGACTGAACATTGTAACATCATTTTACGCTTTGAATTGTGTGAACTATGCTATTAATCGTGTATTTTGCCAAAAGATTTGCAATGCTAATTGATCGTATAATCTTTTCAGCTATTTGACTACTATTTATTTACTATATATAACGAATATTGGCATACAACCGCATATGTAACATTTGTAAGTGTACATTGTTTTGAGGGTTCCGTACCCAAAGGGTAAAAACGGGACCCTATTACTAAAACTTCGCTGTCTGTCCGTCCGTCTGTCACCAGGCTGTATCTCAAGAACCGCGATAGATAGACATTTGAAATTTTCACAGATGATGTATTTCTGTTGCCGCTTTAACAACAAATATTAAAAACCGGCCACGTGCGAGTCGGACTCTGCCGTTTTTATAGATAATTGTACGGAACCCTTCGTGCGCGAGTCCGACTCGCACTTGGCCAGTTTTATAATATTATTTTTTATCACGTCGGTGGCAAAAGTATAGTACGACCTCGCTGATGGTAAGCGGTCGCCGTAGCATATAGACGCTTGCAACTCCAGGGAAATCACGTGCGCATTGCCGATTCTATAAAAAAATTATACATATTTACACCTTTACACTCCTTTATTGACGAGCCCCATACTATATAGTCCCTCGGGAATATCTCAATACCCTAGTATTATTTAATAGTACAGGAGTTAGGTATATGAAAAGTAATAGGTGATAGATAGGTCATACTAATTACCATGTATTTTTTTCTCAAGTTGTCGGTCAAAAAACGCGTTTTGCACACTTAGATTTTTCTAGATTATTAGTATGTCATAAAATCTTACGCCGTTTTTGAATTGGAATTATTATGACCCCAAAGGCTATATCTCCTCTACTATAAGTAGCTAGGTCACTATGAAGTAGTTTCTGTTCCGTTCATATTATTATCATATAGTACAGTGAACAGCAGAAGTAGCTAAGCGGGCCTAGTGCTCAAAATGTCCTACACACACTCACACTCTTATATCAAGAGAATAAGGCTCTGTGTAGATAATTGTGAACGTTTTATACTTCTGCTGCTGATTATACTTAGACCTCTGTTTACTATAATAGCGCAATCTATGAACTCAATGGAAAACCCCTAATTGATAGCGCCAATATGATAAGCCGAGGTCTAAGTGCCATACGTAATGAATGGTACATCGACCTCTCTATTTATAATGAAACTAGTTACGCGACATTGTATGTGAATTGGCAGTTTTTTTTATAATTTACTTGCCCCTTGTTAGACACTGTTACAGCATTTTTAGGGTTCTGTACTAAAATGATAAAAAAGGAACCCTTATGGTGCCGCTTTAATATTAATATTTCAAGAAAAATGCTAACCCAGATGCATAGGACATGTAGTCTAGTCAAGAGGGGTGTCATATGAAAGGGCTTGAAATGCACATTCTAAAACAGTTTTTTGCTAACCCCCTTACATATCTCCGAAGTATACCAAGAAAAATAACTGAAATTATTAGACGACGTGAATATCAATATAATTACATTACAGGATAAACATAATCATATCTCTATCTAGAATTTGTAAATTAAGTTTGTATAATGCATCAATAGATGGCGCTGTATTTTCTATTTAGCGGATAATTTGTCCTGAATTAATGGGGTCGGGACGGGTACACGATCGTTGTACGGAACCCTCGGTGCGCGAGTCGGACTCGAATACCGACGTTTGTTTAAAGCTGACCTTGACATATGAACGCAGGCGCAGGTAAAAGCGAGCCTCTTCATCGCGGCGGTAGCCTCCGTGTTTATACCAACCTGCCACGGCCTCGAAGAACAATTAAAAAAATACGTGTTCAACAACAATGGACTGGGAACATATAGCTTTGAGTAAGTAATTAGAGGGTCTATTCGAGTTCATGGATTCTATTGAAATCAAATTGGTATCTGCTGAACGGTTCTGATACGTCGTAAGAAATCTTACTCGTGGGTATAACTTTAATTTTAATTTATGTTTTGTGATATAGCACTATATATAAAGTATTTATTTTCTATAAAACATTTAAGTCGGTATATTTTTATATTGGTAATAAATTTTATTTGTGGCCCTCAACTCTATCTCACACGAATAGATAAAAATCGGCCAAGAGCATGTCGGACCATGCTCAGTGTAGGGTTCCGTAGTAGCCCAATGAATTTACTAAAAAAAAAACTAGCAAAAGGGAATACCTTTGCAGCGTTTCATACGTCTTTTACTAATAAGGGAAGACTTTTTACGATAACTCAAAAGTAGCTCAACTGATCATGTCCGCTACAGTTTTCATGGAAATTCTTTATTAAGCTTTACTTTCATGTTCTTTTTCATATTTTTTGGACCCATAGTTCAAAAGTTAGAGGGGGCGGGGGGGACACATTATTTCTTTTTGACAGAATAGTTCCATAAATATTCACTATTAAAAAACTGTTTGATGAAGACCTCTATTTATTTTGAATGACCTATCCAACAACACCCCACACCATAGGGTTGAAACAAAAAAAAATATTGCATCCCCACTTTACGTGTAGGGGAGGTACCCTTAAAAAAATGTTTTAGTTTTTAATTTACGACTTTTTCAGTTTTATTGATTTCTATATCCATACCAAATTGAAGCTTTGTAGCACTAAAAATCACATAGTAAAGCCTCGGACAGACAGACGGACATGGCGAAACTATAAGGGTTCTTAGTCGACTACGGAACCCTAAAAACGAATGTCATGGTTAGAGTACAGATGTAGTGAACCATTCCCATCGTAAAAACTCGGAATACGACTAGACCCGAAGTGGCTATCAATTATCGTATTGTATGTATGTATGTAAAATTCTTTACAGTACATATGGTGCTACTTTACCACACGAGTGCGGTAATCAGCAGATTACGTGCACATGTCGAAACTTTAAAGAGCCATATGTACTGTAAAACATTGTACGATACACGTGCGAATGCGAATAGGTAATTCGCAACTCGTGTCGATTTAAAACACTCCCTTCGGTCGTGTCACCACTCGTTGCGAATCTCCTGTTATCTGCACTTGTATCGTTATGTACTATTATTATACATGAGTGAAACACGACAATAAAAGAGTAATTACTAAAAAAAATAACGTAACGTAAATAACGTATTAAATAATTGACAAGTTCAAGTTAAATTATCTTTTATAATTAAGATTAGTAGTTAAGTTTGTTCAAAATTACCTAAATCTAATTATGAAATAAACAGTTTAATTTTTTTTATGTGTGTTAATGTGAAACTTTATTAGTCAGTGTCAGAATGAAAGCTGGTAGTATTTTGCCATTTGACATGACAGATGTTAAATAATACGGTATTTGATGGACACTTCTTCTAGTCGTATTTTGAGTTTTCACGATGGGAACGGATTATACGTAGTACATCTATACCAACATGGCCGACATCTGACGTTTCACGACGTTGACGTGTGATACCTCAACAACCGTAAGCTTGTGATAACATATCATAAAGGAGGTGGTCAGAACGCCATAAAAAAAGAGACGGAGAAGCTATCATAAAGGGTGCTTAATCCATATTTCAAATTTCTATTATCTTTGTATAGCAAGATTTTAAAAATCGCTTTTCACTATGGCCCTAGAGTCGTCATATAATTACAGAAAGAAGAATTCAATAGATTTGGCAAAAAATTTAAACAAGGCTATATTGTGAAATAGTGATGGGAATAGTATTAACATAAAGAAATCAATCCATTAGACATTCGCGGATATATTATTAACTACAACTTAAGTGGTATGACACAATAATTATATATTTATTTATTATTTAATCAGAAGACGACATCATTTATTTACATTTAAACAGTGCACATTCCACAAATAATACAGGGAGGTTTTTAGTTATTTAGGTATTGTATGAAAACTTTATAATCGCTGTATTTTTTTCTCCATTATAATTTCAAGAAACGGAAACTAATTTCCGACCTAGATACCATTATGGTTTCAAAGTGTCATGTTATTCCAGCACGGGTTTTAAAATGAGAACCAATTAACGTTTTTATGAAGCATCGACCGTGCGGGCGACTCTTAAGGAATCATATCTTATAAGACATTTTTCCCTTACCTCATTTGAACTCCTTTCATCTTACCCCATCTCACTCTTACAATGTGCTTTGTCTTTTAATCACGTGCTTTTCTACAGGTATGAAACTCAAGACGGCACATACAGAAGGGAAGACGGTGGCATGGTGAACGGACCCAACGGTCTCGTCGTCCGGGGTGAATACGGATACGTGGATCCAAGCGGTCGGCACTTTGCCTTACGCTACATCGCGGATGCCAACGGTTTTCAACCCCTGCTTGAAGAGGATACGAGATTTAACGATAGGAGAATCTATTGATTAAATAGCTGGTATTAGTAAAAGGATATTGGATTTTATTCTTAACCTAATAAACGAACTCTTTCACTAAATAATACACGTTGAAAACTTTAAGATGGTGGATTTAGAATAAAGAGCAAAACAGATCAAAGCTTGATTGTATAAACAAAGATGTGTCTTATGAGTCACTATTTTTTAAATAAATGCGTTGTGTTGCGAGCGCAAAGGCGGCTTTGCGGTATAATAGATTATTTTGAGTCATATGATATGACAAACGGACAATTGAGTATTTGATTAAATAGGACAGGAAATAATGTAATTGATTCTATCTTTGCTACAATATAAAAAATATGTTGCAATATACCTTCGACATCAAAACTAATAAACCAAAAGATCACCACCAATAAGCTAAGATTCACTTTTGCTAAGTGTCACTTTAAATATTATGTGGTCTGTCTGTAGCCTATTTGGGAAGACGGGCGTTAGTAAGACATCAAACTACAACATGCCATGGAAAAAGTATACTAAAACTGTTATAACAGTTAACACATCTTTTAGAATAACAGCATTAGTGTCAACACTGCGCGGCATAGGAGACTAACCCGAAATCGTCAACTTATTTGTAATTCTGTTTACATAATCCCATTTTTACGACTTTGTTGATTTGATAAACAGACCTATTCACCCAAATACGTGAGTCCAATTTCACTTTTGTTTCTTACCATAGATTTTTTATTACTATCGATAAGATTTCCTTTTATTCCAATTCATAGTTTTTTAGTACATTTCACAATATAATAATAATACACTATTTTAAATTGTTTTGCCTTATATAAATTTAGCTTGTGGTGTGAAAAGATTTCCATTTCTCGAGTAAGATTTCATTAAATATAAATAAAATGGCAGATCTATAATAAACAATATATAAATGAACTGATGAATTTTGTTGCCAACGCTGACATTAAACTGATTGAACGATATAATAATAACTCAGAATGATTAAAACTGCAATCCATCTTGTTGTCTTAATGGTAAGTGAAATAAATGGGTACGAGTACATACTACAGAATTTGAAGCTATCTCAATTACCCTTTTCCGCTGTCATAACCATACCCGTTTGGGTGCGGCAGCTTCTGTTTGCAACTTGTTTGGTTATTGTTTACAACCTCAATGAGGTTGTTGTACTACAACAACCTCATTAGACGCAAGGCGGTCTCGTGTACTTTAGAATTTGGAAACTAAGAGTCAAAGTTGAATTAGGTAAAGCGTGTACTCCGCGCGGTCTGATAAAAATGTGATTTTTAGGGGCCTTGAGACTATTAGGTGAGCAAGAAAAAAAAATTGCAAATTTATTATTTAATTTTATTAGGACGATACATATGTACACGGTCTAGTTACATTCCGTTGAGGATATTATTTTTATTTGTTCCATTATTCTATTTGTTTTAATCATTGACAACAACTTCTAAAATATGTGATATTTCGATTAGCTCTTTCTTAGTAACGAGATCGGCTTCAAATGTCAATTTTGTATTGAGAAAAGAACACAAAACCATGAAACGGTTGTTCGAGTTTATCAAATGACTTGTTTTACCAGGTAGTTTTTGTACATGCATATTCAATCATCTTAACCTTCAATATGTTCATTAAATTAATTCTGACATTTAACAGCAAATGTTATTGGAGTGCACAAACACCCAGCAAACATCAAATGTCTATTTGTAATCATGTAATATAACATACAGTTTCCGACGGAGATAATGACTTGATTAAAAAACGAGCAGTTAAAATTATTTTATTTCATAAGCCACCTGGTTAACATCACATATGGTTTAGTGGAGACAATGATATCAAAATAATTTGGACCTTAATGTCTGTATAATAAGCTTTAAAATTAATACTTACACTTATCATAACTATCGTGCTATTTTAGGTTCATCATAGCCTAATAGAGCCAAGCAGTGCCGTCATTTACACATAGTAAGTAGTATTGCCAATATTGCATCGGATGAGTTTGTTTTTCTGCGTGGACACACTTAACTGATCGTCTGTGAACCTTATCTTCTTTTTAATAAGGTCTACAAATGCACACTTAAGTGTGTCAGTACAAGCTAAGGTTAAAGTTCTCCTATTTCCACTTTAGCGAGGATGTCGAGCTACGAAGGATATTTCCGAGTGAGTTCCCACAAGATACTGTGAGGAAAACTGGGCGAATGGATGCTGAAGTAAGTATTTATTAAAAGTACAACAAAATTTATAGTAAAAAGTCTAAAAACTAGAATGCGGTTTATGGACGATGAAAAGCCAAAAACAAGGAATGGGACGAGAAACATAAGGTAAATGAGCTAATGTTAGACACCTTCATTCTAATAATTCAAGCCCTGTACAATACATACAGGATGTGGCCTGTAATAGGAGCAATAAATTTAAAGGACGCTTCCTTAGAGCATCTACAGTAACTTCTTGTGTCCAAAAAAAAAATTAACTTTTTTCAAAATTTTGATCTAAAGTTATGATCTCCATGTAATGGATCTTGGCACCTAGAGAATATAGCGCGGCAGTCAATGCTGATTTTGAGGTTGCTTCAAGTTATGACTCTTAATCGTTTTCACATTTTTTGTTTAAAAGGATATTTTTGGGATTTTTTTAAATACATAGTTATATATATAGCTCCAGTAGGGTAAAAAAGTACATTTAAACTCCTTTTGCGAAAAAAAAAATTCTAAAATATACTTTTTTTAATTAAATCCATTTGGAAATAATTGCTAGAGAGCTCAATAGTGTACCGTTTAATTTGTTGCTCCTATTACAGGCCACACCCTGTATATTGTTTTGACGTACAGATGTAGTGATTAATCCTTTCTAATTGGCTAAATTCGGAATACGACTAGCCCCGAAGAAGTGTCAATCAATAACCATATTATTTAACATCTGTCTTGTAAAATGGCAAAATACTACCAGTTTCATTCTGTAATTTGACATTGACTAATATAGTTTCTTAATAACATATATGAACTTGCCAATCATTTAATACGATAATTGATACCCACTTCGGGTCTGGTCGTATTCCGAGTTGAGCCGATGGAAAAGAATTATTCACTCAGTTATTCACTACTCATACTCATACTCATTTATTTGCAATGGACATACATTACACGTCATAGCACAACAATTTGAATGTACATAGTACATTGAAATTGTCACTGTATTATAAGACTTTGGGTATGAAATAGCTGTGAATTCATATCTAGGTACAAATTGACGTTAATATGGCGAAACTTTCACATATAATCAACCTAATTTACCAACATAGATCGGTCTGATAATAAATTAAATATATGGACTTCTGGAGCCACCTGCACTAATATAAAAAATATATATAATTAAATTTACCCTAAATTAATTTTTGGTTAATTTTTTCAAGCACTTGGGGCGTTACGCTGAACTTCGGGACTATTTTATGCATCCAATGTCTAAATTAAACAGTCATTTTGAAGAATTCATTTGTTATGACGACGAGGCAACAAAGGTAACTTTGATTGAATTAATACATTTTACATTCAAAACAGTTACTACCCGTACTAATTAAAATGAAAATCAATATACTTCCAAAAACCTCGTTTACCAATATTATTTATTTTATTGATCATTTATTCATGAAAAACAACCACCAAACTGCGTAATAGTTTGTTGGCAGTGCATTTGCTCTTGATACACAGTTGTGTCAAAAACATATGGCTACTTTATATTCATGCTTTTTTCTTTAGAGACCTTAAATTACCTACTAACATAAAATATAGATCGGTATGATAATTAATTAAATTATATGGACTTCTGGAGCCACCACCATTATATTTGGACCTTCTGAACCCGTATGTTTTGAGATCAGGAACCACCTAATTGAAACTTCCAGCCGCCCCGGATCTTGTTTCCTACATTGTAATGCAACACTCATTCGTTTGTGTAATTTCAGATACGAGTATGTAACCTTGACGTAGATCGATACTCCCCAGAAGAAAATGCATACTTTATGTCACAGAAACCAGAAAGTCACATTGACCCTCGAAGAGTATACTGTATATTTCTCATCTGTTTTAATAGAGAAGAACTTGATAAAGTAGTGACGGCATTTTAAAAATAAACTTTCATCCGAATGTGTAAATGTTCCTATTTCAACTCATGTTCCTCTTTTTTTCATAAATTTAATTTTTGAGACAAATAGTTTTTGGCTTTTTTTTTGCAACGTCACCGATCGATAGTAGAGAGGATACAACACTCTTATGATGAATTTATCATAGGTATTGTAATATTTGAGAGTTCCTGTTCTTCAGAAATTACTTTTTATTACATTGTCTACTAAAAAATACGAATTTGTACACTAATCATTATAAATGTTAGAATTGTATCACCCTTGTCTCATCATTCAAATGCAGCATTCATTAAGATCTCTAAAGCTTGTCCAATATAAATGAGAATTACAAATAGCTATGCAAATACACAATAATCTGCGATCGCTGCCAACATGACAGGTCCAATCTGATTACTACGCCCATATTGCTTTCGATATCCATTTATTATCGACACCCCTGTGATAGAATAGGTCCCCAGACAATAGGTTGCATAAGATAATCATAAAGTCGTCTGGTTTCACCCGGACATTCGTTCAGTTATTTGGATATCTGATCATAAACGCTATTCTCTTTCCCATGACGGAACGGCTCCTCAGTCATGTCTTGCGAAGTAACTTGAATTCATTGCGATGTTTCGATGATGCATCATGAACAGCTAACTAATTGTGTAATTTTCAGACTATATTGAACTCTAGTAACCTTTTGAATGGCCATCTGGCAAATTTCAAACTACAGTTTGCTTTTATTGTAACTATCACAATAATGGGTGTCTAGCGTTTGCTGTAACGTATTTTACAGTGCATATGGTGCTACTTTACCACACGAGTGCAGTAATCCGCAGATTACGTGCATATGTCGAAACTTTAAAGAGCTATATGTACTGTGAAAAATTGTACGACACACGTGCGAACAGGTAATTTGCAACTCTTGTCGATTTAAAACACTCCCTTCGGTCGTGTTTCAATGTATCACCACTCATTGCGAATTTCCTGTTCTCTGCACTTGTATCGTAATGTACTATATTACGCTACGCGTACTGAAATGCCGCTTTCTGGCCAAATGTAGTAATAAAATGATGTACACAACACGGGAGGTAATAAATAAAACCCTCGATCGCATATATATAAACGTCCCTCGCCTACAGCTCGGGCCGCAAGATCTGCGATCTCAGCCTTTCTTTGCTTTACCACCCTAGTTGTGTAATGTACTATTGACATCATCTTAAGTAATGCATGATGTCATTAAAACTTATGGTTGTTCATATATTATGTTGTCTGTGGCATTGATCAGATTCTTTTAAACATCAATACTTCTGCAATATGATGTTTTAACCAAATATTACAACACTATGCAAAAAAAGTTATAATATCATGCTGTATAAAATACTATTTCTTGTAGCTATCAGAATTAATTCGATTTTGTCAGCTAGAAAAATTACTCTGGAGGTTTGAACGTGTGATTCCTTTACGCAAACGCAATCTGTGATCAATTTACTGATCAATTGGCTTGCAAATATTTGTTCATATTAGATTTATGTCATTAGTGTTCCAATCATCGTAAAATCACGACGAAGCATTTAGCTAAAGTTCATCATAACCGTTCACTAAATCATAACACAACTTTTTGCGAATTCGATTGATCAGTGATTGGCACGAGGATACATAAACATTTATGGATACCGTTATTTATACAACCACTATCTAAATATATAAAAGAAGAAACTGACTGACTGACTGACTGACTGACTGACTGACTGACATATCAACGCACAGCTTAAACCGCTGGTCCTAGAGATTCCAAATTTGGCACGTAGGTTCCTTATAAGGTCTAGGGGTGCACTAAGAAAGGAAAATTCAACCCCTAAGGGGGTGAAATGGGGGTCCGAAGTTTGTATCGGGAAACAAGATTAGTTGGTCTTTTTTTTTCGAAACTTCACAGGAGTATTTCTAACGATAAATGAGTAAATACGTGTTTCAGGTTTTTTGAGAAATCAACCCCTAAAAGGGGGAAAGGTGGTGACAAATTCTGAAAATCGACATGGGTATTGTTTTTATGATATACCGGGTCGCTGATAAGGAAAACAACAATGATTTTAATATCTCACGTGGAGGACGTCAAATACCATCCCCCCTGTTGGGGTGCGAGGGGGATGAAATGTCTAAATATTAATATGGGTGTCGTTTTTATGGTTTTTTGGGACGTTAATTACGAAAATGGCATCGGTTTTGAAATTTAATATTGTGGACATGAAAACTTTTGAAAGTTTGTGCTAAATTTCAAGAAATAACTGACTGACTGAGTGACTGACATATCAACACAGCGCAAACTGCTGGTTCTAGAGATTCCAAATTTAGTATGTAGGTTCCATATAAGATCTTGAGGTGCATTAATAAAGGACCTTTCAAAATTCAACCCCTAAGGGTGTGAAATGGGGGTCCGAAGTTTGTATGGGGAAACAAGATTAGTTGGACTATTTTATTCGAAACTTCACAGGAGTATTTCTAAAGTTAAATGAGTAAATACGTGTTTCAGGTTTTTTGAGAAATCAACCCTTAAAAAGGGGAAAGGTTACAAGGTGTACAAATTCTGGAAATCGACATGGGTAGTATTTTTATGATATACCGGGTCGCTGATAACGAAAACAATAATGATTTTAAAATCCCACGTGGAGGACGTGAAATACCATCCCCTCTGTTGGGGTCCGAGGGGGTTGGAATGTCTAAATATTAATATGGGTGTGCTTTTATGATTTTTTGGGTCGTTAATTTCAAAAATGGCATTGATTTTGAAATTTAATATTGCGGGCATGAAAACTTAAAATTAGGTGCCGAGAGGACACTTAATAGGAATCCGAGGTACCTTAACTTTGAATAAAGCAACGGCCATATTGATTTTCTTCATTTCCGTCCCGATTTCGTTCAGAATCGATATCTGAGTGTCCCAGAGGTCCTTTAATACGACTCCGAGGTAAAATTTGGAAAAAGTGGCGGCCATATTGCTTTTCTTCATTTCCGTCCCGAATTCGTTCAAAATCGATATCTAAGCGTCCGAGAGCTCCCTTAATACGACTCCGAGGTAAAATTTGGAAAAAGTCGCAGTCATATGAATTTTATTTTTTTTCGTCCCGATTTCGTTCAAAATCGATATCTGAGCGTCCGAGAGGTCTCGTATTACTAAGAAATTTAGAAAAAGTGGCGGCCATATTTATTTTTATCATTTCCGTCCCGATTTCGTTCAAAATCGATATCTGAGCGTCCGAGAGAATTCTTAATACGAATCCAAGGTAAAATTTGGAAAAAGTGGCAGCCATATTGATTTTCTTCATTTCAACCCGATTTCGTTCAAAATCGATATCCGAGCGTCCGAGAGGTCCCCTAATACGAATCCGAGGTAAAATTTGGAAAAAGTGGCAGCCATATTGATTTTCTTATATATTTTTTCCATTTAAATCAACCTTTAGATTTTTTTTTATCGTATGGCATTTATTACCGAACCGTGAGATTTTCGAGAAGACAAGTACGGTTGCCAGTTTTTGTTGCACTTTTAGCACCACCCAGGGGTCACGGGTAGGGTAACGGTTGGTACTCCCTGCGGATGTGGTGCAACTTCGACCCGCCTTTGTCAAGTGAGTGGGCAACTTGACTGTTAGAAGTTCGCAAGCCGCTCGAAGGCCTCTAACTTGGCTTACCGATTGCAGCCGGGGTCAACGGCTTAGCATGCCTTCCAAAGCACGAGAGTCAGTTAGTAACCACTCAAAGCGGTCACCCATCCAAGAACTGACCTGCGCCCACATTGCTTAACCTCGTACACCGCACGCGGTAGGCGGGTGCCGCTGGGCCACGAGCGCTCTAAATTCTTGATAGTTTGTGCCAAATTGCAATTCAATCGGTCCAGTAAAAGCAATTTGGTTGTAACAGACGGACTGACAGTAAGGAGTGTAAATGGAAGTGAGGCCAAATTTTCTTTTTGGATGCTCCAATGGGAACTGGCAAAACCTACCTAATAAATTTAATTTTAGGAAAAATAAATGTTACACGTGACATTGAATTAGCCGTATTTCTGTACTTCAAATGACCAGAGTTTATGACCGCTGCGCGCTGCTTGGTCGTTTACAGACCTATTGGTGTTACTGTAGTACACAGATACTTTTACTAAGGGCCATTTAAGACATGCTTTTATTTCATCGGCCCTTTCCCCTTCCGCCTCTCGGAAATGTATGATAATAGTTTTCAATCCTTATTTTTGCCAAAATCAGATGAAATTCAACAGTTTGCCGGTTCTCAGAATGTATACTGACTTTTCATCTGTCCATCTGTTAATGAATCACAATCACCAAACTTCGTATACCGAAACCCCCAGAATGTAACAACTACTTTTCTGGAGACCGCATCTAAATCGGTTCAGCCAAACGCGAGATAATCGTGGACAAACATACGAACCTGTTTTTTGTAGACGGTTAAAAATTTCTCTTAGTACGCAGACGAAGCCGCGGGCAAATGCTAGTAGATTATATGATTGATGTCGCAATAGCTAAAACGAAATAATTGAGTACCTAATTGAACTTGCTACTGAAATTCTTGGCACCGATATTACATAAGGCGATGTCATCGACATCTGTGTCGCATAACCTTGTGAACCTTGTACTAAATAACGTTATTTACATTGTTAATTATTATGCCATCGTGACTTTGTCTGAACTGATCAAAGCGGCAAACTGACCTGAAAAAGACAAATCTAAAGAAAGCTATAGCTTTGCGATTATTTCAAGTGGACAAGATCCTAAATATATGGAAAGTTTGCGTGTACTTATAATCTTCTTCTGTGGAGTCGGTCTTATTGGGTGTCGGAGGTCATTGGGCGACTTCGGCAGAGGCTTCAGGTGACGTAACGTGACCGGTCGGGCGACACGACGCCGGCGCAATATGGTGATGTGATGATAGAACTTCAAATTCAAATGCGCATTCGCGAAATTTTGAAACATGTGAGTCAGTATGGTTCTGGGAAACAATCGGCAGTATCAAATGTTAAGGGAACGATTTTAAGGGGATACATTTTTGCTACATATTAAACCACTTAATTTTTTTCTATCAGCTATTCATTACTTTAACTATTTATACAGTTCGATGTTGTTTTATATATTATCTGACATCCTACTGTATTAACATATGCGCAAACGAATGATTAAAATAAAACTAAGGGCTTATTTTAAAAGTAACCTGTATCAAAAGGAAATTTTTATGATTACTATTTTAAAAATATATAAATATTGTCGTTTATGAGCACTTAACATTTGCTGTAACACGGCAATTGCGTTTAATGACGCAAAACCAAACAAGTAAAATTGATGCATTCTTAGTACACATGTTGTAGAATAGGAATAAGAACATTTTCCATCTTAGAATATCTGAAGACTTAATTGCTCTCTACAAAAATACTATAGGTATTTTCAGATAGAAGTGTCATAATTATTTCTTTAAATTTTAATGCACGATACAAAAAGTACAAACAGCGACATAATCACAAAAGTCAACCAATACGCTTTTTATTTCTTTCTTGCACGGTTAAAGTCGATACAACTTATCTCGTATTAAAGAATCTGCATACTGTATTGCGGAGACTAAATAGCACGCTCACCCACGTGATCAAATAACTTAATGGACAAGAACTTAGGAATGTGTAATAAGCAAAGCTCTTAAAATATCCATCCCATCAAAAACCAATTGGACACAAATTATTCAGCGCCAAACGTTGCCTTGACCTTTTCCACTTGATTACCTACTTCACATTGTGGTCGGTGCGCGTATTAATTTCCGAGATTCTCACTTAAAGGAATGTGTTCTTTATTACTATGTGAGGTCGTGCCAATATGGCGCGCTTACAGTAAGAAAATGCATCATCTTCCGAATAACTTGAGTCGATAGAAAATGTTAAAGGCCGAATTACTTGCTTGAACTGATTGATGTTCCCATAACCTCTTGAGAACGTTTTATTTTGATATGTCGTCGTCAACATCGTTACTTCATTAATTGTTATTTTACTGAAATGTTGTTACATTTCTTACTTATAGGTCCTGTCAAGTCAGGAAGAGGTGGAAAGTATGGATTTCTTATTTGGAGACATTGAACACCTAATTCATAGCTCTATGAAGAAATGTTTCGTAAAAACAGCGGGTTGCCAAAAATGTTTCCCACTTCACCATTGCAAGCGTGTATACTGTATAGTTATTATATGTATATGAACCGCTTACTCGACGTGTACTAGAACTTAGGTAATCTGAACTATGCCTGATTTAAACTAGACAATCGATAAGAAAAGTGCTGTCAGGTGGCACCACCTTATCGATGTCTACCGATTGCGAATGATCGTGACTACACGTCAACCAAAGATGTCGCTCACCATTTGTACACTGCTATTGGATTCGATCTATTGCATTAAAATCGATTCGGCTTTTGTTTTCTCTTTCTAATACGATAGAATTTGACACCCGTGAAAACAAACCCGAAACATAAATAGATTCTACATATGTACAAGCCTTGTATTACTCGTTTATACATTCTTGTAGTTCTTACTGACGTCATTAAACATGTATGTCAATATTTATAACTCAAAACTAAAACAGTTTCTTCTAAAAATATTATCACTCTGTATCAGAGCTGGAAGAGAGCTGCAATGCAGGACTACTATATTTCTTTTTAATTTTTATAATTGTAATGCGAAAAAATGTTAAGTTCTAGGATATGCTTTCTTTCTTCATTTTAAAATTAATGACATGAATTAAATTAATTGGTACGTAAACTTTTAATTATTATTCATGTATTTAATTGTACTATTATTCTCTAATCTTGAATAAAGTTTCTTTTATGTTTCACACACAATTGCCATTTTAATGAATAAATGAAATGATATGAAATTAAATTTATATGTATGTAACAATGCAATCCAATTTTCATCCATTTCCGTCGATAGTATCGATTAGATTTTACAAGTTGATGCCTTGTCCTAAAAACCTATAATAAAATTATTCCATTGTAGTTCGAATAAACCTCAAGACATATATACGACCGCTTGTTACTAAGTAACATCCGCCATTTTGTTTATGTGCTGGCTGGAAAAGTACACTATATTTCTGCAATAGATAAATGGGGGTTGTAGAGTGAGGTGAGAGGTCGGATCTTGCGGTTACGATACGACAGCGTGTTAAAAATGTTGACACTGTTTTTTAACCCATTCACGCGCACATCTTTTATAGATGTCACCACGTTAGGCTTAACTAAGACTTCATTAAGATACCTCGCGTAATTGAAACGTCACATGTAATAACATTTTAAACAAAGTTCGTAATTTGACCATAATATGTTGACGGCCTGTTTAGCCTAGGTGGTAGTGACTCTGCCCCCGAAGCTAGAGGTCCCGGGTTCGAATCCCGGCCAGGGCATTTATTTGTGCATTTTTCACGGATATTTGTTATTGGGTCTTGGATGTTTTTTATGTATTTAAGTATGTATTTATCTATATAAGTATGAATGTCGTCGTCTACTACCCATAGTACAAGCTTTGCTTAGTTTGGGACTAGGTCGATTTGTGTAAGATTGTCCCCCAATATTTATTATTATTATTATTATTATTAATATGTATACAAGACCACCGGGGAATGGGCAGCAGCATTCCTAGAGTGGCGGTGGAGATACTGCGATCGCCAACCCGCATGCCAAGCGTAGCGATTATGGCATTTACCCCCCATGAAATTGGGGGAGGCCTATGTCCAGCAGTGGACGTCCTAGGGCTGATATGGATGGATGGATGTATACATAATTAATTACATATGAACGATATCATGAACCTTCCTGAAAGTATGTTGTCATTTAAACGATGTACAATCAATTGTCATTATTCATGAGAAGCGTTATATTACGTTATTCATGAAAATTGAGGATTACCAGGAGGCTGCCTGTACCTACGTGATAAGAAGACCTGGGGCACGACTTCGTGGATTTTAAGATTTACTATTTTATTAATTAATTTAAGCTCTACTGTACACAATTAAACTTATATATTATAAACAAGACTAATTAATAAAAAAAAATAAAAAAACCGACTGCGGGTCTGTGTAATTTGGAAATTTGGCGCCAAATATCCGCCATTTTGTTTTTTTATTTATTTTGATATACCCAGTGTTACTCTCACAGTAAATACGAATCTAACGACACCTCTCAAGCTAAGATCTATCCAGCCGTTCAGGCGCCGTTATAATGTTTGAAATGTGATCTTTACGTAGTTACAATAAAGTGCAGCATTGTGTGGGCAAAAAAAAAAGTTGTTATTGGGTATTGTTTACGGGTCAAATTTAGTGCAAACGGGGTAATTATAGAAATTAAGATTGCATCTAAGACACTAAATCATGGTCGCGTATGGCTCGGTTTCAGACGAATATCCTCCCTCGAACGCCCGGTTGTGTAATGAGCTCTCTGCCGAGGTTTTCCCGAGGAACTACAGTATGAGGTTCTTCAAGAGAGGCGTGTATAATTTTTTTAAGGATCGGCAATGTGCATGTGACACTCTTGGAGTTGCAGGCGTCCATAGGCTGCGGTGACCAGTCACCCTCATGCGGGCCCTGCGCTTGTTTGCCATCGACGTGATATAAAAAATATTTATTTACATAATAGAAACTTACGTACGCTCACGATTCCACTTACACTTATCACCAAGAATATTGTAAAATATGTCACTGGTAGTGTTAATTTATATATAACCAGCATTAAATATGTGGAGCGGTTTGATAGTCAAAACATACTACAAGACTTATAATTTGTCAACATTATAACTTGAGAGAGTGATGACATTCTTTGGTCACATAGCCCGCCAGGATCCGTCCAGCTTTGAAAAGCTGATAATGGTTGGCTGCGTTGAAGGAAAGAGGAGCAGAGGTAGAGCACCCACACGATGGTCAGATAGGCAATACAACTAGCCCAAAATAGAGGGGTCTGGAGAACGATGGTGAAGAACTGCTCCTCTGGTAGTCACGACCCTCAGCCGTGAGGAATCGACGAAGAAGAATAACGTATAAAGAATTTCAATCCCGTTTAATGATTACTCATTATAAATTAATAATTTTAATATTTAATTAATCTTAATTTAATTTAATACAATAGAGATTTTTTCTATCTCTAAAATAGCTTGTTATAATTATAAACAATCGCAATTTATGACATGCAAGAGTATTAATTATGCGTGCAACTCTCAGATGTAACTATCAACGCGAAAACAAAACCGGTTGTCTATCATATTGCACATAAAATTATACAGTCCTATAAACGTTTAGTAATGAAATATTTCTGTGCAGCAGAGTAAATTACAACCTTTTGAAATTCCTATTAACATTGACATTTGTACTCTTATTAGAAATTACTTAACAAAACGTTCTCGGGTCATGCCGTGTCCATACACATCGTTACACAGATGAACAATGCTTGAATGTATGGCCGTTCACCCACCGCGACAGATGCCGTTTGAGCCGTAGGGCAATCGAACTGCGCTATGTTGCAACCCCGCATTAGAAGAAATATATAAGAGAACCGTTAGGTCACACAAGCATCCCACACATTTGCAGTTCCTCGTGACCGGCAGTCGCACCAAAAACAAAAGACAAAATGAAATCGGTCAGTGCAGTGATTAAAGTGAAGTGTTTGTGATATTTCGGAGCGCGGTTTCAATGTCCTATTGCTTTCAGTTGGTGGTCCTAGCTCTCCTGGCTGTTTGCTACGCAGCCCCTCAGCAGAACCCTCAGGATGTGCAGATTCTCCGTTATGATTCTGATAACTCTGGATTGGGTTCATATCAGTTCGCGTAAGTATACAACTCGAAATCACTAAACAAGTTCGGCAGAGAACTCCCGGGGATGAGCTGTGTGAGTGAGAGACCAGTATATGTCTCTAGCTGTCAACACAACGAATCCTCAAATTTATAAGTGGTCAGCCATGCGTTTTTGATTCTTCTGAAGTGAACAAATGTCTATTTATAATAAAACAGACCGTTGTTTAATTAAGAATATTTGAAGATCGACATGATTATTAATTATTGATGTTTGGGCACAGGTGGGAGTTATCGGATGGTAGCAAGCACGAAGAGCAAGGACAGTTGAAGAACCAGGGTACTGAGAACGAGGGTATAGCTGTGCGCGGACAGTACGCCTGGGTAGGACCCGACGGCGTCACTTACGTCGTGTCCTACATCGCTGACGAAAATGGTTTCCAGCCAACCATCGAACAAGGCCCCGGTGGTGCCGTCCCCTCAGCCGTTGTCGCCTCCCTTTTAGGCTAAAAATATAAGTCAATAAACTGTATAAGCAGTTCTGTACATAGCACAAATTATGAAGTTGTATATAATATTTATATACTGATTCAATAGACTATAATAATAAAATTGTATAATTTATTATGTGTTTTCATTGTGAACACTTATTTATAAATGAAATGATTTTAATCAGGTTCCGGCTTGCTTTTAGTCTATACGAAAATATTTAATGCACCGTATACATTGTTCGATTCAAAATAGAACCTACACTGGTAAGAATAAATAATTTTCTACAATTGTGATATTGTTGGTATCTACTTACTTTAGGATAAACAGACAGATTATATAACATGCCTAAAATAAATCGCCATCATGATCTAATAATGTATTATCAGACCAGAGTATTGAACAGATTCTTAATGCCAAATAAATAAGAGAATAGCGCAAACCAACGTGGTCTATTTTTATATCGGCACATACGGGAAAAAACCAGATTAAATTCGCAATAAATTCGATACAAATTTGGCTGTCGCTGACAACGTTGATCTTGATTTACTAACCGGCGCAGGTAATTAGATATTTCATCTAACTGAAAAGGTCAAGTAGGTCATTCATTATAAATTTACGATTATCTTACTTTCGCAAACACTCTTCATCATGAATTTAAGAGTAAAACTCTTGTCGGTGTAGCCGATGAAGTATGCAGTTCACCTTATCCTATCCAGAGCCGATTCCTTGGTTTCCTTATACGACACGACTTATATTTCAAACACTCTTAGCGACCCTAAATTCGGCAACTTGACCTAAGACTAACTATTAATCGGGGTCAAAAAATTAAACGTACGATAGGTAAGTATTAACTGTATTTACTACCATGGAAAATGTCATTTAGACCCTAAACACGCTCGAAAACGTTTCGTAACTACCCCGCTGTTTACGCCTTAAAGTTCATATAATTATTATCATTTATTGAAAAAATATTAACACTAGTTTTTGCTAATAGCTTAGCGTACCCTATACATACATAACCTATCAAACCCAGCAAATCTGCAAATTTGAAGGAGGAAGCTAAGCTATTGAAAGCTGAACTTATGGAGGAGAGAGCAATCGGAATGGAATAAATAAATCGAAAGTCGGACTTTGAATTTGCCCTATTTGTATGGACGGGGCAACATGTTTGACAAATATTACGTTGTTCTGTTACGCATACGAAAAATTGGTTCTCAAATACCGAATCGAATTGCATTAATCACATTTAATGACATCGAAGATTTAGCGTCAAATCATTTTTAAAATGATCGCCTTCTCCTGTAACCCAGTCGATATTGTCAAACCTCGAAATGTTGGGTACTTTGATTAAATTATGTACGAATGTTCATTGACGACCTTGATTTTGTCTCTCAAAAGTCCACAGGCAAGGATCTGGTAGAACCGCCGCTATCTTGGAAAATGTACTTACTCCATCCGGAAGATATCCGCTTTTTGTGTGAAATCTACGTACCCTATTAAAATATTATCAAGGGCAACATTGCAATTTAATAAATTTTGGACTAACTGTAGCTAATAAAGACTGTGTCGAGACAATATGTCTTCTTGGAGCAAAATTCATCCACATGTGAGATTTTCCCTAAATGCCCTTCTAGGAGAGATTCTCTGAACTTGAAGCGTCGAAGAATATCAAATCTACTTAGATTTACGCAGTAGGATATAAGGAGGCATAAGGAGTTAATATTGACATAGCTCATTAACATTTTACCCAACTACGGCTAAACCAAAAAGAAAGGTATTTAACACGTTCAACGCCACATGTGGAGCGTTCGTGGCCCAGCGGCGCCCGCGTACCGCGTGCGGTATGCAGGGTTAAGCAATGTAGGCGCAGGTCAGTTCTTGGATGGGTGACCGCTTTGAGTGGTTACTAACGGAGCGCTCCCGTGCTTTGGAAGGCACTTTAAGCCGTTGATCCCAGCTATTGTCTACGACAGCAGTCGTTAAGCCAAGTTAGAGGCCTTCGGGCGGCTTGAAAAACTTCTAACAGTCAAGTTGCCCACTCACTTGACAAAGGGGGGTCGAAGTTGCACCACGTCCGTAGGGAGTACCCACCGTTACCCTACACGTGACCCCTGGGTGGTGCTAAAAGTGCAACAAAAACTGGCAACCGTACTTGTCTTCTCGAAGATCTCACGGTTCGTAAATAAATGCCATACGATTAAAAAAAAAACGCCACATGTCAATTATATTAATATATACTTATGAAAATTGCATACTCAGAAATAGTAGTATTTTGTTTAAAGAACGAACACGTGAATTGCCTAATTTCTGCCTAGGAGAATAATAATAATCCTACCAAAACATATTGATAATTCTGACAGCGCGTTCGATAACGATTCGACTGAAAATATAAGTCAAATCGACTAAAGAATAAAGTGATTCAACCAAAGAAAACCGCCGGTAATCCACGAGTTTTCCAGTGTGTGCACACCTTTATTAAATTTTCGTTTTTGCTTTTCATTGTTTATGATTAGAAGAAATAAATATAAACATAAAATAAGTTACCTACAATTTTATTAATCCACTAAATTACGAAAATGTGTTTATTATAACGTTCACCATCGAGTTTGAATGTAGAAGACAGTGTCAAAACTTAATAGCGCCTTTAAGGCTTTGTCACACTCGATCGCGATGCCGGCGTGCTGTGAGCGGGGCGAAACCGCGGGGCGCGACCGCGGCGCGCCGCGCTTCCGTTGCGCTCGCAACGCGTTCTCTAAACGCAGCGCCGCGCGTTCGCGCCGCGCGCCCGCACGGTCAGACACAGCCCAGCGTTCGGCGTAAGTGGAGTGGAAGTTCGACAAAAATAGTTTGAATCCATTATTGAAATACCTTATTGTTAGTGTAAACATTGTTCTTGCGTATACATAGTAATTAGTTGTAAAATAGTCGATGTAGACAAGCTCATATCAATAGTAAAATTCATATCAATAAAAAATCATAGTTTATTATACGACTTTACCAATAGAAATTATAAAAATGTGACTATGAAAGATCTTGTTTAGGAGGAGATAGGGCGGGAGTTTATAGAGCGAGCTTGCTGAGAGCGCGATG
The DNA here is from genome assembly GCA_905163555.1 of Notocelia uddmanniana. Classification (NCBI taxonomy): domain Eukaryota; kingdom Metazoa; phylum Arthropoda; class Insecta; order Lepidoptera; family Tortricidae; genus Notocelia; species Notocelia uddmanniana. The sequence goes on along the minus strand of LR991058.1, from coordinate 24,395,442 downwards.
AGAGCGCGACGCTGGCGGGGGCGGGGCGCGCGTAGGACAGTGTGCTCGCGTCACGCGCCGCTCACGCCCCGCGGGCATCGCGCTCTAGTGTGACGAAGCCTTAAAAGAAGTCATAGAAAGAATACTTTCAGCTAAACCAAAATCGAAATATCACCGCGTTATTAGATATATATATAGTATAACACGAAATGTTTTTCGTAATATCTTTGTGTTATTTCCTCACAATGTTTGAGAAATCGCTGAAGGAAAAAGGGATCTCTACCAGTTAACCTTAGAGCAATTGAAAACAAGAAACGAACGAAACTAACCCTTGTACAAAGATTAAATATGCTTACATATATTATAGATACTAGATGACGATATTGACGATACAAAATTAATAATGACAAAACAAATTTGTAACGCTGTAATAATAAATGATGATTTTTCTACACACAAGGAATGTTTTACGTCCCTTTATTATTAGCTGTCTAGTATGATCACCGGTTTTAAATTGTCTCCGTTTTATAATGCGAGTATTGGCAGAGCTAGTTAAGTGTGAAATATTTTGTCAATGTAATGGTTCAACTCACTCCAATAAACTTATTGGTTCTATTCAATATTTAGGGTCTATTCTATTTACTTTTTCCTTCATTAATCGAAGTTTATAAAAATTATTTTTAAATAAAAATATAAAAAATTATAAATAAAAAGAAAAACTGTTTGATTATGTGCAATAAGCTCTTTGAAATGACACCCTTTTTAGTAATTTATTGGCGAAAAATAAATAATATATTAATAAACGGCAAAACGTGTGTGTATACTTGAAATTGTGAATTATGACATCCTATGTGATTCATGTTTTATTAAATAAATTATCTTATATTTATTTAATAAAACATGAATCACATAGGATGTCATAATTCACAATTTCAAGTATACACACACGTTTTGCTGTAAATCCAGCATTCAAATTTCCCATGCTTTTAAAATTTACTTATGATTGAGAATAAGAATGATATACATACATATAATTAATCTAATGTATCCATAAAATAAAATGATTCACATAAAAACAGTCTAATAGTATTATAGTAATTTAAATATTATATTAATTCATTTAAAAATTATTTACCAATTATCTACCGATGCAAATATTTAATTACTGTTAGTTTATTTTGCTTCGGTGAACAATAAAGTTTTTTTTTATTGTATTGTATATAAGATACTCTAATTTCACAGAATTAATAAAATTAAGCCCTTAAATCTAGAAGCTAGTGAGGATTTAATTTACAATGTCGTATGAAATCATTGATGTTATAAAAAAAATGCTGCAATAATATTTCCAGTAACTTTTACCAGAAGTCGTTTTCTGTTAGTTTTCTTAAGATTTTGGGAAGTGTATTGTATAACTTTATAGCCATATAGTAACAATTATTTTGATAATATTTCATCTTTGATGCGGGACTTCCAGATAATGTTTTCTACGATGATTAATGTCTTTTTTTTACAAACAGAGCTATATTTTTCTTGACAAAATTAAACACTCACACATTACTTAGATTTGGAATATGAATGGTAATGAACCTTTTTTGACTTTGATTGTTCAGATAGCTTAGTGGCTAGAGCGATTGGCCGCATATGCCAGATGTCGCAAGTTCGAATCCTGCTCGGAGCACAAAACTTTTAAGTTTTTCCCTTTAATTTTAAATTTAGAATTTTTGTTAGCAGCGTTACTGCTAAATACAAAATTAAACATGAATGATTGTGGTGTGCAATATTTAGCCGTGCATTGTATCATTATCACTCTGAAAGCTGTTACACGATTAGCCATGTGTCACGACAACTGGCTGAAGTTAGAGCAAAATTTATGTATTACTGTCTCATTCTAAAGCGCGTCTCCGCCGATTGCCGTGACAAATTGCTACATGGGTAGTAGCCATGAAATAACTTGGTCCGGGCGATAATTGGAAGCCACTTTTTTTCGGGCCGATAATGTAATGGTACTGGTACCACACTTCCGGTGTTTGTGCAAATATTCGTGTTGCATCTATTTTTTAATATCTAAACACACCTACCTGACTTGATGACCCGAAGAGGATTTTGGCGTCCGACACAAGAGAATGCCACTCTTCTGCTTCTGCTTTGCTGTTCCTACCCTTAACAGTTTCTCAATATTTTATTCTACCTATTCCAAATTACAGCTTTCTTATTAGCACTTATACTTCTTAAAGAAAAGGGGCTTTAAAAATGACAAATACCACGTTCTTCAAATAAGGCTGGAAATACAAACGAATACTCTTTTAATATCCAGAAGGTACCCTAATACCTACAGCTAGAGATTTAACCTTCAACTTTGTATAACATTTAGGCCATATTAATATTCGCTACTTATAAATATGACTTGAATATAAATATATAAAGGATCTGGTTCATCAGCATTTTGCCATTTACTAGCGTCTGCCCACACAAACACATCAAAATGAAACTGGTGAGTTAATACGTATAAACAATTTAGGAAGTGCCATAATTAAAAGTCATCTTCACACTAAAAGAGACGCTTAAGTTTTTAATATAAATGAAATAGCTGAAGCCCGAACGCACAGAGCTGGGCAGAGGCAGTTTTGCATATAGGATTTTTCTGAAACTGTCGACTGTCGATAGTAGTATCGATTACTGAGGGGCTAGTATGATCGCTTATATGTCGGACATATAGCATTCGTCCCGTACTGTCAAGTATGTAAGTGCGAGAGGGACGAATGCTATATGTCCGACATATAAGCGATCATACTAGCCCCACAGCTTCATATATATTTCAAAAACGCCGCCTCCGCTTCACTATCACGCGCGGTTTTTTGGTGCCAAGTCCCTTGGACCGCTTTAAACCCACCTCCGTCCCGCACCGACGCTGCGCCGCGATCTGTGCATTTCAAGCTTACGAATTGAATGACAAAGAAATCCTAAACAGGACGCGCATAGTCCAAAGGTTCCTTCCTCTTCCTCTCTTTAAAAAGTAAAAGTAAAAGTAAAAGTAGTTTATTCTTCAGATTAGGCATATTACATGCACCTATGAACGTCAATAAACTACCACCGGTTCGGAAAAATAAACCTCTGCCACGAGAAGAACCGGCGTAAGAAACTCGGCGAGGTGTCATTTTTTCAAAACAATATACATTGTATAGTTATATATAAAATTACAGTCTCAGTTACTACAAAAATAACAAGCTACAGTAGAAAACCTATTTTCGCGATAGATTAGCCGTGCAGGACACTATCACTGCCAAACATCCCTGTCCATGATGTAATCGTTTACCTTATAATATGCTTTTGAATTAAGTGTTTGTTTTACTACAGATTTGAATTTAGAATTGCTAAGTTCAGTAATGTGTTTTGGAATTTTATTGTAGAATTTAATACAATTTCCCAAGAAGGACTTTTTCGCCTTTACTAGTCTATAGAAGGTTATTTTCAGTTTCCCAGTGTTTCTGGTGGCTATTGGTTTATCAGCGTTCGTTGGGAAATTGCACAAATTCTTCCTAACATACATTATTATTTCAAATACGTATAGGGACGGCAGGGTTAGAATATCTGTTTCTTTGAAAAATTCTCTTAATGAGTCACGCGACCCCAAGTTATAAATTGCTCGGATAGCCCTTTTTTGCAAAATAAAAACAGTTTCAATATCTGCAGCTGATCCCCACAAGATAAGACCATAAGTAATTATACTATTAAAATAAGCAAAGTAAACTAACCGTGCCGTTGCCACATTGGTAAGCTGCCTTATTCTCCTGACTGCAAATGCAGCAGAGCTCAACCTACTTCCTATCGCTGTTATATGGGAACCCCACTGCAATTTTGAGTCCAATGTAATACCTAAGAATACAGTTGACGTAACAAATTCTAATGTTTGGCCATTAAGTTTAATATTTGTATCTAAGTTTCTATTTGATGAGTTCGCTAGAGAGAATTTCATACATTTAGTTTTTTTCGGATTCAACACTAAGTTATTGGCAGCAAACCAGTCAGATATCATGGACAGGGTATTATTTGGTTCGATGAGTTCAGTATCTTTCCTATTTACCTTGAACAGTAATGAGGTGTCGTCTGCGAACATTACAATGCCTGATCTTCGGCTTACCATATATGGTAGATCATTTACATAAACAAGGAACAGGAAAGGGCCTAGAATAGACCCCTGAGGTACTCCCATCTCTACCACTGTCTCTGACGAAAGGGCTTTATTTATCGCTACCTTTTGATTTCTCTGTAATAAATATGATTTCATAAGATCCAATGCATGTCCTCTGATACCATAGAAATTAAGCTTTGTCGCCTTAACGACCGGTAACTTAGGCCGAGCCTCGATACGGTACCTAGGTTATGTTTATTTTGATGTGTTTATATTGACACATTCTTTTTTTTAAATTATGCTTTTATAAAGTGCGTTATCGGCGCGCAGGCTTTTTTGAAAACGGATAATAATACAGGGTGTGGCCAGTAATAGGAGCAAAAAATTAAACGGTACACTATTGAGCTCTCTAGCAATTATTTCCAAACGGTTTTAATTAAAAAATAAGTATTTTTTTGAAATTTCGTTTTTGCAAAAGTAGCTTATATGTACTTTTTACCCTACTAAATATATTAATAACTATTTATTGAAAAACACGAAAAAATGATAAAAATAAATAAAAAAATCCCAAAAATATCCTTTTGAACAAAAAATGCGAAAACGATTATGAGTCATAACTTGAAGCAACCTCAAAATCAGCATTGACTGCCGCGCTATAATCTCTGGGGCCAAGATCCATTACTTGGAGGTCATAACTTTAGATCAAAATTTCTCCCAATTGAAAAAATAACATTTTTTTGGACACGAGAAGTTACTGTAGATGCTCTAAGGAAGCGTAATTTATTGTTCCTATTACAGGCCACACCCTGTATATTTTATTAGCAAATCATAATTATTTGAATTAATTTCTTAAATCCGCACCATCATTGTACTAAATGCAGTACTTAAGTGACCTCAGGAAGCTTGGTTCTCCATACAAACGTAGTTATGCACTCATTTTGAAAACGGCACTCTGAAATAACATGAAACTTTGCATACGCAATGGGATCCGGCATATCTAGTCCGGAAATTAGTTTCTGTTGCTTGAAATTATAATGGAGAAAAAATACAGCGATTATTAAGGTTTTCATACATGACCTAAAATACTCGCTGTATTTTTTTTGTTTTACAATTTCTAGCAACAGAAATTAATATCCGGCCTAGATATAGCGGATCCCATTGTGTATGTATACCAAGTTTCAAGTTATTTCAGCACAGCGTTTTAAAATGAGAGCGAAACTACGTTTGTATGGAAAATCAAGTTCAGTCGAGCGTGCGGGGGACTGTCATTTGTACTATCTTGTCAATTTACTTTCCTGTGAAGTCACCAGCACCAATATCTGCCACAATAAAGCGTGCATAAATATCTGACACGACTCTATTTGTAGGGCCGTTAAGATGTGTCAGATATTTTTGCCGCCTTTGATTAGGCAGATATTAATGCTGGTACATTGTACATTGCTGGCAATTTAAATTTTGTTAGAAAATAAATGAAATCGAAACTTGAGTTTTATAATAAAATTAAGCCCACGATTAGGTTAAAGAACTACGTTTCCATACCCTCTTAAAGAAAAGCCCACATGCCGGTAACACACTGTATACGAGTACATATTGTAATAAACGCGCTCGCTTGTGCCTCGTGCTATATGTGAGGTAAAACAACGTTGACCATGGTCAACTCTGGGATGGGTGACCGCTTAAAAGGCACGCGTAGACGTTGATCCCGGCTGCTGTCTATGACAGCAGACGTTAAGCCTAGTTAGAGGCCTTCGAGCGGCCTGAGAACTTCTAACAATCAAGTTATCCACTCACTTGTATTGACAAGCCTAATCCCAATAAGGTCACCAAATCACAAGAATTTATAACGGGAAGATAGGTTTCAATTGTCGAACGAGTGGCGTCCAGTGATCCGAAATCCGATCGAAAAGAGACTGTTTTCGGCAAGAACGCGCGAGTTGATACTGTAAGTGTTTTGTCTCGTGATCGTGTTCGATATTTGAGTGAGAGTGCGGACGGTGGTAGTAACGGTGACACTTTGCGAAAAAAGCGAACCAAGAAGGGGTAGATCAATATGGAGTATGGGTAGACCGCCACTTAAACTTTCAGCACGTTAGTTAATCCTTGAAAATGGTGCTTGCAACAGTGCCGGAACTCACAAAACGTAACATGGTAAATACAAGGTGGGCCCTGTAACTGGAGCAAATATTTAAAAAGTACGCTTCCTTAGAGCATCAGCAGTAACACCTGGTGTACAATTATTGTTCAAAAACTTTAGTTTCGGAGAAATTTTGATCTAAAGTTATGACCTCCGAGTAATGGATCTTGACACCACGAGATTATAGCGCATCAGTAAATGCAGTGTTTGAGGTAGTACTGTTTTTGTATGTTTTGTTTTTAAGGATACTTTTGATACTTTTTTTTTTCAATTTTATTGTCTTTTTAAAATAAATTTTCATTAATACCACTTCAGAAAATTAATAAAAATACACGTAAGCCATCGTTGAAGAACAAAAAAAAATCAAAATATTTTTTTTAATCAACTTAGACCACTTGGAAATAATTGCTGACCCACTAAATAGTCCACCGTTTAATTTTTTGATCCCGTTACAGGGCCCAACCTGTATAACGTATTTAATAGTAATTCTATTGTTTTAATTTTCAGTTCATCATCTGTTGTCTGGTGGCGGCGGCGGTCGCTACGCCCGCTGCTCCCCCAAGCTATAACCCCAATGACGTGCAGATCTTGAAATACGACAATGAAATCAATGAGAACTCTGGCTTCAACTATGCGTAAGTATAAGACCATGCTCTCAAAAACATCTTATGTAGAAACCTTTTACAATACGAATACTCTCTCTAATACTAAATCCGGACAAGTGCGTGTTAGCCACGCGCAATGTAGGGTTCCGTAGTTGTCCATCCGTTACATTACTCCGACTTAAAAGTTCACAGACTTATATTTACTATGTGTTTGACACAACTAATAATATTGTCTGAGCATTCAATTGGAATTGAACGACGTTTGATTTTCTATGTAGGTACATTAAATTTCTTTAGTTTAGCGCATTTAACTAGTAATGTCTAGGTACTTAGCTGTGGTAGTTTTCATTTTTAATTCATTATGAATAATATATACTACTATCATGTTTTTTTTCACATATCCTTTAGCAACCGTTTGGCTGGCAAAGGGGGGCACTCGTATCCAACAAAAAATTGACAAAAAATGCATCCAAACTTTACGTGTAGGGGAGGTATAGTCAGCATTAAAAGGAGCTATGCATAAGAAGGCGTCAAAGGCTTTTATTCCCATATAAAATAAAAAATATATATTGGGGGACAATCTTACACAAATCGACCTAGTCCCAAATTAAGCAAAGCTTGTGCTATGGTATGGTACTGGATGACGATATACATACTAATCTAGATAAATACATACTTAAATACATAGAAAACATCCAAGAACCAGGAACAAAATCCATGCTAAATGCACAAATAATGCCCTGACTGGGATTCGAACCCGGGACCTCTTGCTTCGGAGCCAGCGCCACTACCAACTAGCCTAAACAGGCCGACATAATAAAGACTTTTGAACTTTCAAATGCTTAGCTACTTTTTATGCTGACTGTACCTACCCGAAACATTTTTTTTCCTTTTTTATCCTACATTTTTGTTGGCGTCATTGATTGATATAGGTATATAACCATGCCAAATTACAGCATTCTAGTAGTGACGGTTCCGTGGACAGATGGATGGACGGATGGATATGGCAAAACTATTAGGTACTATGAAACTCTTAAAACTTAAAGAATCTATAATTAAACAACAGGCAGTCTTATCACTAACCGGCGATCTCTTTCACACAACCTTTTGGTCGCGGAGAAATTTAGTTTATATAAATGGAAAAATCCACCAATCGGACACTACCTACTTGCTCTGATGTCCGTGCTTATGCTTCCGATGGTTAAATAAACAAATGAATTTTAAATGTCAAAAAACTACTAGCGTTTCTGAAAAATAAGACCACTGCCGAGAACAAATGCCGAAACATTCTCGACAATCAATCATTTTCTAAGAAAATAATTATATTTTTTACAGTGATAATACTTAAATTAGTAAATCTGAGTATGAATACAAAAAAGATTAAAGATAAAGGTAGGTTAGGTTGCCAAAGCTCGCGAAGGTGCGATGTAGGACGAGTAAAAGGGAAGGACCTCCATTTTGTTTCCAATTGAGCGTTTGGGATTGTGTTTTGAGTAGCAAACGTCAAAAGTGTCTTAAATGTGCCAAAGAATAAAAATAATATTAGCTTGCAATGCACTTTATAAAAAAGATATACCAATTATGGAAAGCCCTCCGAATCGCTAAGCTTAAGTGGCAATGGGCGGGGCACATTGCACGTAGAACTGATGGCCATTGGGGCATAATAAATATGGAACAAAATATGGACAGAAATTAATAGGTACATAAAAAAAATATATGCCACGAAACGATTCCATCTCAGCATGGTGTTAACGTGATGGCCAACGCTGATCTTTCGATGGTACCATCTGGTGACGCCACGGTGTGCAACACACACTTAGAAAAAATAAAATAAAACTCCATACGACTAAAAAACAGTGAAAATAAACCAATCTTAACATAAAACCAAGCAAACCAGAATTTATACATTATTATAACTAGGTATAAAAATTATCCTCTTATAGTCCTTCTCTTAATGCAAGGCTAAAATCCGTTGGGTTATTCGGCCTACGATGCATGCAGGCGCAGAATAAGTAATATTATGATATTAGCAGACATCGTTAATCACCTAAACTATCTGCTCGTGTTGCACTTGTTTTTTTTGCTTATGTGCAGGATAAATATATAAACAATGCCAGAAAACCGATCCTAGTAATTATCGCACAAGTAGCACTATTACCGACGTCCTCAAAAATATTTGAAACCGCGATGTGCAATCCCCTATATTCATTTTGTGACAAATATTTTTTTTAATGACGCACAAAACGGGTTAAAAAAATCGCTGCACTACTTTCGCTGCGTACAAATATATGACGGAAATTTTAAATACATTGAATTCTATTAAATACGCAATACGTATAGACTATTAGACATGTCCAAAGCTTACGACATGGCCCAGTATGATATATTATTTAAAAAAAAATTGGGATAAGGGGTATCCCTCACAAATGGTTAACATATAACCTAAAAACCTAATCATTATGGATCGATTATACAAATCACGCAATTGGTGAGAAAAATGCGTTAGATTTGACGTACAGCCGCCGATCACCCATTTTATTTCCCAGGGTAGCGTGATAGGGTGTTTACTTTTTTAACCGACTTCAATAGAAGGAAGGAGGTTCTCAGCTCGTCTGCATGTTTGTTTTTTTATGTATGTATGTTCCCCTATAACTTTTGACCACGTCGCCCGATTTTGATAATTATTTTTTTGTTTCAAAGCAGGTACCCCCAAGTTGGTCTCATATAAATCTGGTGAAGGTCTGATGATGGGATCTAGGAGGAATGGGCACCATAATAGAAAAAATAGAGGGCGTGAGATGCGTCGATTCAGCAACACTAGCTTTTGGTTTTGACTCAATTATTAATTGGAAAAAAACATGTCGCCAAAATAAAAACCAAATTGGCATACTTTGTGTATGCTCAAAGATAAGTTAAAAGATCCACAGACTTTAATTCTGCATTATCCGCTTACTACTCGTACGCCTATTTAAGGCTTACTTATGAGATAATTTTATGGGGTGATACAAAATTTATGGGCTAATGCAAAAATCCCAGAAAGCTGTCGGTCATATTTAAGGACATGTAAAATGTTAACTTTACCTTCCTTATACATTTTTGAAATGTGTAAATTTATAAGGAAAAAACCCACAACTGTACGTACACACCTGTAATAGATCAACGACGTTGATATCAATCTATTTAGGTTCAAAAATAACCTAGTTAGTATTAGTACCAGGATCGAAATTAAAATAACATAGCTCAAGTCCATATATTTTAAATAATTTCGCACAATGAATCGCTACTGCAACTCAGAGCGGGAATGCTGCCTGAATGATGGGCACCCTGCCTAAGGGTTTAAATTTAGATTTTTATAGGTTATTTTTAATTAGGGATTTTGGTATTAGGCAGCTGACCCCAGGCATCCTTCAAGATGCAACTGTACTGGGAATAACGCTAGGATGATGATTATTATAGGTTATTTTTAATTATTTCCAAGTTAGAGTAATTTCTATTTTATTTCACTTATTGTACAATTTTATCCTGAATAATCATATATTTCATTGTATTTAATAATAATAATAATAAAGCGTTTCTCACCATGTTAAAAAATATTCCTATGAATAAATGATATTATAACTTAGATGAGTTCTGTAATGATAAAAATATTTAACTAGCATTAATCTGCGGTTGTTTCCTGTTTTTTATGTGTTTTTTTTAAATATTTTTATGTATATCTGCGTTTGTTATATTTGGTTTATTAATGTAGAAAGTAGTACTATACTATCTAGTTTTTAAGTTCTCTTCTGTGCCCTAACAGGGTATCATGTACCTACTTAGCATCTTTAATTGACAACATTTCAAATTTTTAGGTAGTATGAAATCTTTTTTATATTTTTATAGCTATTAGTTTTCTAAATATTCACGAAAATGTGAAGAAAACCCATATCGTAGTAATGACGTCACTACTATGAAATTGTGACAGTCACAGCGTACAAAAAGAACAGCAGTTCACTTTCTTTAGTAAATCTGTGTTAGTAACAGTGCTTCTGTATGATTTGTTACGCTGTGACGCCTTACTTGTCACTTACTCTCTTTTAGAATGAGGAACTTTTGAAATTTAAAAATGTGGTTTTACTTAACTTTTCATCCTCTATCTCATTTCACCGGAAAAAAGCCTGCTTAAAAAATAAAAATGTTGTCAATTGTAAGTATGTGATATTTAGCATGAAAATGAATAAAAGGAGAAGTTAGGCGCATTTATGTATTAAACTGTTTACTAATACTAAATTATAATCTTTATCAACCACAGATACGAGCAATCAGACGGCACAAAAGGCGAGGCGCACGGAAGCCTCATCAATGCTGGCCAAGAGAACGCAGCTGTGGCAATTAAGGGACTCTACTCATTCATCATCGACGGTGTCACCTACACCGTGCAATATACTGCCGATGAGGAAGGTTATCATCCGACGATCGAGCAGGGACCCGGAGGCGCCGTCCCTCCCGGTGTTGTTGCTTCTCTGCTTGGATGAAGCAGATTCATTGAAATTTGTGAAACTGACAACCCACTGAAAACTAAATGACTGATGCAAAGATAATGAGTTTCTATAGGTAATCGTTGTCCTCTTTCTAGAAACGACAGTGGTGCTGTCTATGGAAATCCATAGTCATGTATTTTGTTTTATTAAGCTTTATCGAGACCCTCATTGTATTTCATTCCTTATATGATCTTGTTTTTATTAGAGTGGATAGAAAAATAAGTGCCTCTGGATGTTGACTTTCTAATAAAATGTTTATGTTATTTTCTTTTGTTTTAATTACGCATATTCTATTCGTGGAGCTACAGATATCAATATCCAAGTACAGGATATCAATATCCAAAAGAAATATGTACGGATAGCTAGCTTGAAATAAAGTATACATATGTATCATAGACATCGAAGTGTGAAGAAGAAACATTTAAACAATTCTACCCGTCTACTTCTAATATTTGAAAAATCAGATACATATTCTGAATAATTTATGATTTAACTAAATTCAATTATTTACCTGTAAGAATTTGTTCTTCTGGAAAAATAGAAATATATTCCGGTATAATACGGAATATAAAGACAAGGATAAATCATACCGAAATATATATTTTTTCCGTGAGGATAAAATCTATACCAAGTTATCGACTTTCATATATTATACTTTCATATATGTATAGAATAAAACGGTACTGTACTCCTAAGCTGGAGAGCGGCCAAGTGCGTGTCGGGCCACGCGCAATGTACGAGTAGGGTTCCGTGTTCCGTCGCTGTCCACTCGTGACATTATGCGGATTTAAAATGTCGATTTTTTACTCTATATTTGACATAACTAACAACGTACCTCGGACTATCAAAGGAAATTGTACGAAAGTTTGCTTTTCCAAGTACACTTCATAAGTTCAGATTTATTACTCGTTAACTAGTGATGTCTACTTAGCTGAGATTGTTTTCCATTTAAGTTCATTATAATAATATTATACTATTACCATGATTTTTTATACATACCCAGTAGCAACCAGCTGGTAGAGGGGGGTGGGGGCACTTCAACACACATTTCAAAAAAAATATAATTTTAATAATTAATATTCTCAAACGAATAGCTAAATCTTTTTTTTTCAAAGCATCAAGCAGAGATCCGGCTACCACCACCGACGACTCCTGGCCCTGGCAACATATAACACACGAACACTGCGGACCGACGAAAGGGTAGCGGAACTGGAGGAAGGATTGAGCAAGTTGCGTTGGGATATCGTAGGGTTACCTGAAGTCCGAAGAGAGGGGGAGGACACGATAACCCTGAAGTCCGGCAACTTGCTCTATTTCCCGGAGGGCGACCAACAGTCCCAGGGAGGTGTCGGGTTTATCGTCCACAAATCCCTCGTGAACAACGTGGTGAAGATCGAGAGTGTGTCGGCCAGGGTGGCGTACCTTATACTCAGAGTATCCAAGAGGTACTCGTTGACGGTCATACAGGTTTACGCGCCAACCTCGGCACACTCCGACGACGAGGTGGAGGCTATGTATGAGGATATATCAAAAGTCATGCATAGTTCCAAAACCTACTTCACCGTTGTTATGGGGGATTTCAACGCAAAACTGGGCAAGAGAGACGGCGAAGAGCCGAGAGTGGGGCAATTTGGAGTTGGAAGTCGGAACCACCGGGGCCAACTACTGGCTGGTTTCTTGGAGAAGGAGGGACTCTACATGATGAACTCCTTCTTCAAGAAACGCGAGCACAGGAAGTGGACCTGGGTGAGTCCCGACGGTGCAACAAAAAACGAGATTGACTTCATCATCTCGACGAAGAGGCATATATTCAATGATGTGTCTGTGAGCAGTACGGTTAAAACCGGAAGTGATCATCGTCTGGAAAGGGTCACATTGAATATATGCGTCAAGCTAGAACGCTCTTGACTTATGAAGTCCACGCTCCGTCCAGCAGCAGTCCAAATCCAAAACCCCGAGAGCTTTCAGCTGGAACTCCAAAACCGTTTCGATTGTCTAGGCGGCGATGTGGACGAATTCAACGACGGGTTTGTGGAAGCTGTCCATAGCATTGGGTCTAAGTTCTTTAAGGCCCAACGAACTCAAAGAGCCATTAGGATCTCTATCTCCACTCAGAGGCTCATCGAGGAAAGGAATGAGATGATTCTGCAGTCTTCAGCCGATGCGACATTATACAGGCAGCTCAATAAACAGATCTCCAAGTCCCTTACCCGTGATCTGCGCCAATTCAATACAAATCGTATTGAGGAGGCCATCGAGCAGAATAAGGGCTCTAAAGTTTTTTCAAGAGATCTGTCTATTGGGCAGAGCCAGCTCGCCAGATTAAAAACTGAAGATGGTAGAATCGTTTCGTCCAAACCTGAGCTTCTGAATGAGATAGAGTGCTTTTATGGACAGCTATACACGTCAACTAGCAGACCCGAAGTTGGTCTGGTGGAAGATCGAAGAGCTAGATTAACCCGGCACTATACCGAAGATATCCCAAACATCAGCCTGTACGAGATTAGATTGGCTCTTAAACAGCTTAAGAACAATAAGGCACCCGGTGAAGACGGAATTACAGCGGAACTCCTGAAGGCGGGTGGAAAACCGGTCCTTAGGGCCCTTCAGAAGTAGTTCAATTCCGTCTTACTGGAAGGAAAAACTCCAAAGGCATGGAACAGAGGTGTGGTGGTCCTGTTCTTCAAAAAGGGTGACAACTCCTTACTGAAGAACTACCGACCCATCTCACTTTTGAGCCATGTCTATAAGCTATTTTCAAGAGTCATTACGAACCGTCTCGCACGCAGGCTAGATGACTTCCAGCCTCCCGAACAAGCCGGTTTTCGAAGAGGCTTTAGCACCGTAGACCACATCCATACGCTCCGTCAGGTTATACAGAAGACTGAGGAGTATAACCTGCCCCTCTGTTTAGCGTTCGTGGACTACGAGAAAGCCTTCGATTCGATCGAAACCTGGGCTGTACTACACGCCTATGTACATTGAAAAAAATGTTTACATGTATGGGGTGCCTCCCCAGTTTAATATTTTTTTCGTAATTTCACATCATATTTCTATATCGGTTCATAGCATACATCTTTCTACCAAATTTCATAATTGTACTGGTCTTAGTCTCCGAGTAAATCGGCTGTGACTTACAGACGAATCTATAAGGGTTCCGTTTTTGCCATTTTGGCTACGGAACCCTAAAAATTAATAATAGTTTATATAATTTTTACGTTTACGTGGAATCTTATATTATGTCTCTGATTACAAGCATTCAGAATACTAGTCCCTTCCTACTCCGTTAGCCCTCAATACCGGATGGCGAGGGACATGATGGGTTCTGGATGCAGTCCTACAATACCTTAGATTTGTCTTGGTAGAAAAATAAGATAGCATACAAATATCAGTTTCCCCTCTTTGAAAAAAAAAACAGCAACGACGTGTCCCAACCTCACATATCAGATGAGCCAGCTCGCGACCAAGGATCTAGTGTCACATCCAAAATATCGAGTAAACCTCAAAAAGGTTGATTAATTTAAAATTGTACGCGTTTTAAGTCCCGTTTACTAATAATAATCTAAAAAAAAATTAATTTGCGTGTTGATTTATGTACCCATTTGATTTCTGGGCCACTTCGTACCTTGTCACAGTGAAAATCAATATTAAAGCTGCTAGAAATTTTATATTATTGTCACTGTGACAAGGTACACAGTGACCAATAAATCAAATTGGTGACTATGCCTATTGCTGTATCATATTACAAGCGGTTAGCCTTCTAGTGTCGGTGTTTGGTAGTGATGTAACAAAGACGAAAAATCATTCTGACAAATATTATAAAGATATTCGAAATACATACTTTTTGCTAACTGTAGGTGTTTTTGTTCCTCACCTCAATCATAGCGATAGTCTCAGTGGCAACCTTAGATATCTTATTTGGAGCCTAGGATCCGCTAAAAAACCTCATGTTAAGAGACATCTGGAAAATGTAGCCATTAGAATTATCTTATTAATGATGACATAATTCAATAAAAAACAAGAATAGTAAACAATAAAACAAAAAAAAAACAAAATACAATAAAACTGAAAAAAAACAATACATCAAAAAAAGCAAAAAACAAGAAACAAAAAAGTATGTAAATATACTAATTAATGTTGAAAGTAATATTGATGAACCCAAAACGTCGCTCGATGAATCCGAAACATGTCGCTCGATGAGCCTGAATAATGTCGCTAGTATGCTTACAGAGTCTAGTAGTGGTTGGCTTGGCTGTATGTAATTTTCCCTTGTCAGTTTAATGTTAGTAAACCATTTTAAAAACTTAGAGAAGCGGACAATAATGGTTTTTACATAAACCATACACAAGAAACTTCATGTCTTTATTTCGTAATATTAATGCATACATTTCGTAGCATGTTTGAGAAAATATGTTGATATAAAAAAAATGTTTACATGACGTTGATATAAAAAAAAAAGTATTACGGATAAATAAAAATATATTTCCTTAGATTTCTATGATTTTTTTTAACTCCTATGAGATTAAGCTGAAGGTACCTTCTTTCAATTTTTTTAAAATCGGTTTATGTTATAAAGAATTATCCTTGAAAAACCAACATATATACTACGTTATTTAGTAGCGCAAGTTAGTAACTAAATGCGCCGATAGGTGGCGCTGTACTCCTGGTGTTAAATTTATACATATCGCTATTAAAAAAAAACTGAATTAATAGGGGTCGGGACGGGTACACGATGGTTCTACCGAACTCTCGGTGCGCGAGTCGAACTCGCACTTGACCGTATTTTTTTATTTTATTTTATGACAATGAATAACGTTGATTCATGTCATATATGTTTGCCTAATAATAGCAATACCGTAAAAATACGCTTAAATTAAAAAATAATACTGTGCGTTGCATCACTAGTGTTTACGAATAAGATAAGGAAAACTGTAACATGCTTTTAGTGTTATTCAAATAGGATTTGATTTCGTATGCCAAAAATGTTACTAACCTAAGCACAGGCCTATAGCACCTTGATATAAAGACGATTATTGAAAGGCGCGGCCTCATTGGTCTGCCTCATCTCAGTCCATAACAACAATATGAAACTGGTGAGTAAACCTCTATGTTTTTTATAACATGACCAAAGCGTGTCGTAACCCAATACATCAACACGCTTAATTAGGTAAAATTTATGTAAAAAATATGTTAATATAATAAAAATTGCATGTCAAGATAATACTATGCATAAATTATTTAATTTACTAAGCAAAAACATATTTAAAAATACCGGGTTACAAGTTTTAAAATATTTTGTACTCCAATTATGACAAGGGTATTTTTGATCCCAATAAATTGACTAAAGGATACAATGCTTATATTAGTCTTAGATAGTAACGGAACTATTTTTTGCTTTTGATGTGTGTAGTAAACAATTTAAGCGAAAAAAGTTGCCTTTAAATTGATCGATTTATTAAATGATATTTCTTAATTAATTATTAATAATAGTATTTATAATAATACTAACGATGGAAGTTACCATCGTAGTATAATCATACAGCTTTGACATAAATTACCATACTCACACAATTTTTATGACAACTTGTTTTTTTACCGCTTTATATGTTTATAGTCTATCTTCTATTGCTTGCTGGTGGCAGTGGTTGCAGTGCTTTCGAGACCTCCGGACTACCCAGGAGAGGTGCAGATCTTGAAGTACATCAATGACAACGCCGGTAATGATGGCTTTAATTATGAGTAAGTTCCTGGATTTCTATTTAAGAACACCTAAATAACTCTAGTTAGGATAGCAACTAGCCATTAACAGGTAAAATATCTTGCATGAAAATAAAATCACGATAAGGAAAAAGACGCAACTAATTCTTCCGTATAAAAAATCCGAATCCTCTGCATCCACTGTGAGTACTAACCTGCAATTATCTTATAACAGTACGAAATTAAGGCTCTTTATCACAGTAGTCTGTTTAAATGTTTTACAACTAAACTGGTGGACCTGACATTGATATTTTGTTTCTTTGACTCGAATATTAACTTTCCTCTTAAATCCTGCATAAACCTTTGCCAAAAAATATTAGATCTCTAATATACAGTCAACTATACAGAAATGTATACAGTTATGTAAAATTTCCCCTTATCACAACACAGTGATATATGAAGATTTTGATTTTACAACACAATTATTCATGAATTCACAGAGACATTAATTTTGTTTTTATAGGTTTGAGCAAAGTGACGGCACGAAGGTTCAGGCCCGAGGCAATCTAGTTAAAGTGGTCGACGACGGCAAAGAAGTAGTAGCTCTAGTCATCGAGGGGAGCTACTCGTTCGTCAACAATGGCGTCACGTACACGGTTCGGTACGTGGCTGATCAGAACGGATACCATCCCAAAATTGCCGTAGGAGCTAGTGGAGTACCTGGCGTGTCCGTAGGGCCTGGAGCCTCAGGGTATGGAGTGTCTGAAGTGCCTGAATATCCTGGTCAGCCTGGACAGCCAGAAATACCTGGAGAGCCTGGTACACAGTCTACGCCTCCTCGTTTCTCTCCTTTAATATACGCTTCGTTATTGGGTCAAGGTTAAAATCAAACCTTTTTTTAGATTAAGCAATAAATAAACTTAAGATTACTTTCAATAAAATACATTGTTATATTTTTACTGGGTTTATTTTTCATATCACAACGCTGGTAATCAAGCGTGCAGCTTGACGAATAGTAAGCTGGCTCCGTAGCCTATAGACGCTCGAGACTAAAGAAGAATCACAGCTCGATGCCGTAACTTTATCGATTCGTTGTGTTGGCAGCTAAACACAAATACTACTTGACGACCACTTTGGCTTAGTTGGTAGTGACCCTGCCTACGAAGCCGGAGGTCCCGGGTTCGAATCCCGGTCAGGGCATTATTTGTATGGTGAGCACGAATATTTGTTCCTGAGTCATGGATTTGCTTAGTTTGGGACTAGGTCGATTTGTGTAAGATTTTCCCCACATTTTTATTTATTTATTGTTAATAAATGCATTTTCGGGGTTCATCTAGACGTTTTGGCAACACATTACGAAACATCATCGTTTTGGTGAAAATATATTCACCAGATAACTTAATACGGGATTCTAGAGTGCAAAAGGAAGAAGAAGAACCTCGAAACGCAAAGAGCGCGGCGCAGCGTCGTTTTTACGAGCGAATGCGGTTCAGCGGGTGTATGATGGTTGCCATTTTATCACTTATCGTCGTGGATAAGACGCCTGTCACTCTCGCACTCGCATACTTGTCAGTACATCACGAATGTCTTATCCACGACGATAAGTGATACAATCTCTACCATCATAGGCCCGCTGGGGACGTCGCACCAAAAAAACTGTGCGGGATAGTGGAATGGAGGCGGCGTGTGTGAGATATTCATGAAGCAGTAATCGACACTATTAACAGTCGACAGTTTCGGAAAGATATAAAATTCACAACCACCTCCGCCCCGCACCGCACCGCGCCCGCTCTGTGCGTTTCGAGCTTTAAGGCCGAGCCACACCGAATGCGTGCACGCCATGCAAGCGGTGTGTCATCTACTATGACATTTCATACGATACAACGGGCACGCCACGCACACGCGCACGCATTCGGTGATTCTCGGCTTTTAAATAAAAACCAGTCGGCAAGTTACTTATATATACAAATTTGGTTTTTCTGTGTGGCATAACCTTTGGTAATTGGGTAGCCTATATTAAACCATATTACCATATCTACGCTGTTGCTAGATTAGATCTGATATAAATAGGATGGTATTAATAGTAGTTTTGTCATTTAGCCGTCTCAACCCACCTTATAGCATCAAGATGAGACTAGTAAGTACCTAATTAATATAATATCTTGATTTTTAAGATATGTGTAAGTTAAACATTGCTTAGTGTCCAAATTTAAATTTATAAAGGACAAATTTAATTTTATCGTGTCAGGGATACAACCGTATTTTTAGGGTTCCGTGGTCAACTAGAAACCCTTATAGTTTCGCCATGTCCGTCTGTCTGACTGTCTGTCTATCCGTCTGTCTATCCGAGGCTTTGCTCTGTGATTGTTAGTGCTAGAAAATTGTAATTTGGTTTTATTGATTTATATATCCATATAAATCAATAAAAAAGACAAAGTCGTAAAATAAAATCTAAAAAATAATGTTTTAATGGTACCTCGCCTACAGGTAAAGCGGGGTTAATTTTTTTTTGTCTTCAACCCTATGGTGTGGCGTGTTGTTGGATAGGTCTTTCAAAATTAATACAGGCCTTCATCACACATTTTATGATATAGTGAATAATTTCGGAAATATTCACTTCAAAGAAAAAAATATATCCCCCCCCCCCTCTAACTTTTGAACTATGGGTCCAAAAAATATGAAAAAAATCATGAGAGTAAAGCTTAATAAAGACTTTCAACGAAAACTATAGCAGATATGATTTTGAATTATCGTAAAAAGTCTTCCCTTCTTAGTGAAAATGAAACCCTGCGAAAGTATTCCCTTTTGCTTGTTATTGTTTTTTTTAGAGTAACTTCATTGGGCAACTATGGAACCCTACACTGAGCATGGCCCGACATGCTCTTGGCCGCTTTTTTTAATAAGTAGCTATTTCTTACGTTGCTTACCCGTTTATTTTAACGCCATATAGCATCAATTACAGAACAAAAAATTTAAGCTTTGAGTTTAGAGCAGGTATCTCATTCAAGCTGTCAACGAAGAAGTATCCACTTCAAAAAGGTTTTTTTTTTGTTTAGATTTACTTAAAACTATTTGATGTACGTCTTTCGGAAAAAGCCCAAAAAAATATATTTTGCCATGTTTGATACCAGTGGACCCGGGTATGTCCTAAAACTACGACCAATACCACCGGGGGATGGGAAGCAGCATCCCTGAAATGCGTTGGAGTTACTGCGATCGCCAACCCGCATGCCAAGCGTGTCGATTATGGCATATACCCCCCTTGAATTTGGGGGAGGCCTATGTCCAGCAGTGGACGGCCTTTGGCTGATATGGTGGATACCAGTGACATCAGCTTTCTTCATTAAATCTCTTATAGAAAGTGAAGTGAAAATTAAACATGCGCCTAATCGGTTATAGGGGGCTGTAATACCCTATATTGAAAAAATGGTTTCCCTAAATACCATTAAATGGCGCGGGATGGATCCACGAGTATATCGACAGTTCCCGGCGAAGCACTAGTTTTTTTGAAACCTACTCAATGAGCGGAGCAAAGGGAATGGACACAGATCAGCTCCCACATGGCCGGCTCCGTTAGCACAGCCGGTTTTTAGGGTTTTTGTTCCTCAGAATTTTTTGAATTCCCATTAATATATGAGCTTGTTATTTGGTGATAATGTTTATCATTACGTATACTTTACGAACAAATACCAATATTAGAATTACTGTTCAGAACGGGGTATTAACCATGTACATATGTTATATTTATTGAGTTCCCAAGGTTCCCGTAATGTGAGTTAATCATTGAAAATGGTGTTTGCAACAGCACCAAAATATCGGGAACTCAATAAATATAACATACATGGTAAATACCCCGTTCTGAATACTCTTGAAATCTTAAATACCAATATATTGATAAATCACATTCGTTTATAAGTTGTATGGAACCCTCGGACTCTGACTCGCACTTGGCCGTTTTTTTTAAACAATTATATTTTTAAGTCCCCAACCCGCACTGGTCCAGCGTGGGGACTACTGCCCAATCCCTCTTATCAATGAGAGGATGGCTGTGCCCAAAAGTGGGACGTATAAATGCTGACGATGATGATGATATTTTTCAGTGGATCCTTTACTGGTTGGCGGCAGTGGTAGCCGCGGACACTGCAGACATCAAGTCCAACGCCATAGAAGTTGTGAATTACGACGTTTACAATCCTGGCCTACCGAACGGCCGTTTCATATATTCGTAATGTATTTATCTATATTTACTTTGATTCATTTGATCTTATTACCAAATCGACAAGAATGTGCCTCACTCTTACAAGGGTCTTACAGATTTAGATTACCTACCTATCTATTTCTTTTTAACCGACTTCAAAATTTCAAAAGAGGAGGTTATCAATTCGGTTGTATGTTTTTTTTTTTTAATGTTTCTTATTCCATAACTCCGTCATTTCCTAACCGATTTGAAAAATTTTTTTTTGATTGTATGTATATATATCCAAGTTGGTCCCGTTTTTGTCAAAAGGCAGTTCTGATGATAGGATCCATGAGGAATTGAGGGAACTTCTCAAATCTTTAAGGCAAACATATAGTGATTTTTGTGTTTTTATCAACAAGTCAAGCATTTGCATCTAAAAATGTGACATTGGATGAAGTGAAACTGCTGATGATGATCAGAACAGAACTCTTCAACGACGAAAAGTTCACGTTTGGCGATTTGTCCTCCTAGCTGTGTTTGTTAAGCAAGTTCTATTTTCACGATTAATTTTTGTCATGCTTGAGTTCTGATGATGGGATCCATGAGGAGTTGAGGGAACTCCTCAAATCTTAAAGGAAAAAATATAGCGATTTTTGTGTTTTTATCAACAAATCGAGCATTATCATACAAAAATGTGACATTTGATGAAGTGGAACTGCTGATGATGATCAGAACAGAACTCTTTAACGACGAAAAGTTCACGTTTGGCGATTTGTCCTTCTAGCGGTGTTTGTTAAGCAAGTTCTATTTTCACGATTGATTTTTGTCATGCTCGAGTTCTGATGATGGGATCCATTAGGAATCGAGGAAACTCCTCAAATGGGAAAGGCACACAAATAGTGATTTTAGTATTTTCATGAACTAATCAAGCATTTTCATTCATAAAAGTGACATTTGATGAAGTGGAACTGCTGATGATGATCAGAACGGAACTCTTCAACGACGCGTAGTTCACGTTTGGCGATTTGTTCTCTTCGTTTTGTTTGTCAAGCAAGCAAGGTTTTTCCATGATTTCATGAGGAATTGAGGGTACTTAGTCTTCTACCATTATAAACATACTTATAGCTATTTTTGTATTTTATTGTATGGAATCTAAGAGTGCACCATCTAAGATTAATAATCTTTCACCGGTCTCCCCCATTGAAGTCGGTTTTTTTTTCTTAAAAATTTTTCAAAAACCCTCTGTACTATCAAAATAAGACATAATATGTCATTTTTTCTAGAATATAAAGATGATAAGGATTAAATCGGTAAAGGGAGAGGGGTTGTGATATTTGAATACCATACCGTTACGTTATAACAAATGGTATTATGCCGCGCAAGTTAAAAAAAAACAACTCTAATTTGTTTTTTTCCCATACTTTAATTGTCTTACATAGAATACACATACATTATTACCGAACTGTATGAATACTAAAGAAATAACTGGTGGTTTTTTGTATGACGAGATTACGGCTTTTAAAACACAATATGTTTTATTTCAGATTTGAACTGACCGATGGGACAAATATTAAGGCCCAGAGTAAGAATTTCAAAGTGGTAAAAGATGATAAAGAAGTGGAAGTGCTGGTCATAAAGGGTAGCTATTCCTATGTCATCGATGGCGTCATATACACCGTGAATTATGTGGCCGACCAGGATGGCTACCGGGCCACCATTATTTTTGGGCAAAGTGATAAACCGCCTGGAGTAAGTGCCTCGGTCCTGGCTTCCCTCTTAGGCTAAGGGTAGAATTAATTATATTAGATGCGGCTATCCTGCTTTTAATGTTCACCTCCATGCTCATCCCCAGTATATCTTGGCGCCGGGACTTTACAAACAACACGTAATCGGAGGTCTGACGCATTGGTAATCCTAGGACGAGGTGAAGCGTTGTACATCCTACAAGAATAATTCTGCAGAACACACGGCTCAGTGTTTGGTGAACTAGCTTGAACAGTGCGAAAAATATTGAAAATGAGCTTCAAATACAGTCTTCGTGTCAATACTTTTGTCCTGCTTATGCATACTTCCGCCGAAAATGAGTGAACTCATCTCTAATCCGAAGACTGTTGTTGTTGAGCTTCTTCTCAGCACCTTTCCTGGTGCTAGAGATGGCTCCACCTGCGCTGGGTGATTTGGGAGTCATGGTGGGTCGCGTCCCCGCTACAGCGGAACGGGCTGCGGAATGCGTAATAGGATGGATGGTGCAAATTGTTATGACACCGCGCAGACAACAGCTGCCGTATGTTCTACGCCTGGGTGTACAATTATATGCTGTAGTGTATATTATATATGCAGACTTAATACATATTGAATAAAACGGAGAGCAAAAAATATCTTGATAAAATCACCTGCTATTTTACTGTATTCATCAATTAAACTGAATGCATTAATTCTGCTGCTATTTAATGTACCAATTTTTATACATATTTAAAACCTTGTTAAATATAATGATTATGCCTAACTGTAGATCATTTTTGCGTACCTACGAGTATTTATATACTTATGTGAGAATGGATTGCAAGCATTCATACCTCATAAAACTCGTCAACTAATACACATTAGGCCAACTTAGTAGATATCGATGATATTGGATATAAGCTGGATTGTGAACTTGTACTAATAATATACACATTATTATAAGTGATATAAGTATACGAGGGGTGTGTGGTCAAACCCGATGAATCGAAATAATTGCTTTTTGAAATAAGAACTCAACATCCGTTACGCAGAGTTCCATTTTCAAAAAACCTTTTACGCGACTTGTCGGGTTTGACCGTGCATCCCTCGTATACGTATATCTCAAAATTTTGTTATAAATACTACAGTTAAATTGTGGTTTCCTTTCGTTTGTAACAGCGGTCGCCTTGCTGTTTTGTATGTAATGAAAATGTGGTAGACTTTGTCTGCTAAACTCACAAAATTATTAACAAGTGTAAGGGCCATAATAATACAGCAGCCCAACAAATTGTAACGTCAATTTCTTTCGCTACTAAATGGCCTTTGACCGCTAAGAGGTTCCCTACCCCTGGTTTATAATATAATGCATAGTATTATAAACTGACAGATTAACTAACCTATCCTAACCATCAGTTTATAATTTCCTAGGTAGATTATAATTTAACGGTTGTTACGACTTTATGATCAGATGATGGTGGTTTTATATATACAAGTATATATAATATTTTTCCCCTCACTAGCTCGGAAAGCCGTCTTTTATCCTTTGAAACAAGCGGGTAAAAACGCATTTATCCACAAGTGGGGAAAGTAATTTGACCTTGGAGCGTGTTTGAGTAGCTTTTGACAGATAACAAAACGTAAAACGCTCATAATAATGGTTAGTTTTATATCAATTATCATTAAATAAATGGTTTGAGAATTTAATACAAAATACCAAATTTAGCTTTATTTAATGATTTAAGTCGTAAACCTTCAAATTCTATAAATAACATTTGTTTTATAATGATATTGAGTATAATTGTAAACGCACAAGTTGAGTCGATGCAATTTCAAAACGCATCGTCAGTAATGTCATTATTGTCAATGTCAACTAAAATATACACAACTTGTCACGGACTCCGACTCACGTAAATATTATACACAACTTCCAGAGTTTTCTGTTACCTATAATATCGTAAAAAAATCGGTGATTCCAGTGATGAAAATCATGCCTGTGGAAAAGTGATTTTTTTGCACGTTGCACTTTCCTCGCTATATTGAGGAGAAAAGTTTTGTGTTACACACGGGTGCAAAGTTGTATTTTACTTCTCGTGTGTTGAAACACTCGCTACGCTCAGGATTCTATTTTAGAACCACTCGCTTCGCTCGTGTTTCAACTATAGAATCCTTTCGCTGGCTCGTGCTTCAATTCCACACTCGCGGGTAAAATACAACTTTGCACCCTTGTATAACAAATAACTATTCCAAGCCTGTTGTCTCGAACGTCTAGCCAACCAACGCACGGCAACATGCACCCAAGAAACAATTAATGCATTGGTGGACAGTAGAGGCCTATAGGCGTAATTCTATTGTTATTTCTATTGTGTCTGGAATAGTGTCCATCAAAGTGTTAAACTTAGTTTCATCATATATCAGCCGAAGAACGTTTAGCGATGGCCGTTCGCGGAAAGGTTCTCGAGTCGTACCGGAAGGCGTAGCGCCGGCAGGCCCCCCACACGGTGAACTGATGACCTGGTAAGGGTCGCGGGTGTCCGCTGGATGCGGGTGGCGCAGGACCGGTCATTGTGGAAGTCTTTGGGGGAGGCCTATGTCCAGCAGTGGACGTCCTTCGGCTGATATAATGATGATGATGGCTTAAAAATATTTAAAGTGACCGACTCGTTTCAAAGTATCGAGATTGAAAATCCTATAACATTTTTTGAAAACGTCGGCTGTTTCAAATAATCTCGGCTGCTTTAAATAAGGTTGTTTTTTTGTGCAATAAAGATTAAATAAATAAATAAAATTATACTATAATTCTATGCGGTATACCTACTTTTGCATAAATCGACCAAATCTGCTATCCAGCATGGGCACCTCGAGTTGCAAACGAGCGACGGCGATGCCTTATTGTGGCCTAACTTATCATCGCAAAAAATCCGCCATTTTGTTTTTTATTTATTTTGATATACCCAGTGTCACTCTCACAGTAAATACAAATCTAACAACACCTCTCAAGCTAAAATTCATCGAGCCGTTCAGGCTGCAGAACTTGCCATACAATTATACATACATACATTACATACTCTCGAAAAACATAACCCTTCCTCTGGCGCAGTCGGGTAACAAACAACAGATTGTATCGGGGATAGTAAGTAAGTAATATTTTATTTACATACAACCATCTATTATATTAAAAGTAGATACTTCTTACGTTGCTTAGGCACCTATTTAATTTCTTCACTAATTAGAATAACCATCTATGTAAAATAAACCCAAACATATTTTAGCGCCATTAAAGGCCGAAACGCACAGAACGGGCGCGGCGCGGTGCGGCGCGGAGGCGGTTTTGCATTTTTGATCTTTCCGAAACTGTCGACTGTCATTACTGTTTCATTATGTCACGTCACACACGCCGCCTCCGCTCTACCCGTGCTACCGAATACTGAGCGGATTTTTTGGTACGAAGTCCCCCGGAACGCGTTCGCTTCACCAAAAAACCGCGCCGCGCTCTTTGCGTTTCAAACTTTTGTTATACCTAGTTGGTTACTAAGTTCTGTTACCTGTAACCTCAACCCCCTGGATTATGCTAAATGGCAGGTTATTGAGGAGAAAGCCTGTGCTAAACCCCACACAAATCTTGACTCCCTCAAGCGGGCCATAGTCAAGACAGTGACGGAATTAGATATGACAACCGTGCGTGCCGCTATTGATGACTGGCGTCGTCGTCTGAAGGCCTGTGTTCAGGCCCAAGGAGGCCATTTTGAATGAAATTGACAAATGTAAATCCTGATTGTGTGTACTTCATTTTAATATATAGGTATAATTTATTTAACTTTCGTTAGTATATTTTATGTAGATAAGGATTATTACAGTAACATAACTTAGTAACCAACTAGGTATAATATACTAGCTGTTGCCCGCGACTTCGCTCCTATTATTGGTCGAAGCGTGATGTTATATAGCCTTCAACGATAAATGGACTATCCAACATAAAAATTTTTTTTTAATTCGAACCAGTAGTTCCTGAGGTTAGCGCGTTCAAACAAACAAATTCTTCAGCTTTATAATATTAAGTATAGATTAGTAACGGATATAAAATTTAAAACGTTGAGTGTAAGTCAGCTAACTCATATTTACAAGCTGACAAAAAGGAAGTATCTACTTCAAAACAATGAGATGATATTCTTAACTTCATCTTTGTTTGAGGTAATGATGTGTGTTTTGCTCCTTTTTAGGGTTCCGTAGCGAAAATGGCGAAAACGGAACCCTTATGAAATAGTTTCATCACGTCTGTCCGTCCATCCGTCTGTCCGTGTGTTCGTATGTCAAAGCCGATTTGATTTATTCGAAGATTTTAAGCACTACAATTATGAAATTTGGTAGAATGATGCATTTTATGAACAGTTACGGAAAAGTGATGTGAAATTACGAAAAATTATTAAATTAGGGGGTGCACACATACATACAACCGGGGGATGAAAAAAAAATCAATCCACCGAGACTATAGATAGCCCTATAAAAAGATATGGAGGTTTCTAAACAACTTTTCCATTTAAGTTAACCGTTGGTGAGATATTAGTTGTCAAAGTCATAAACAGGGATCGCTCTAATTTCCAAACTAAGAAGTTTAAAATTCTGAATTAAAAGAGGTGATTAACATAAATCAATACTTTCAACGATTTTTGGTTTGAAAAAAAAAGGTGTACCTGTTTTTAAGTTATTGCTGAAAAACTGTCTTGCCCAAACAAGTAAGTATTTATATATATTATGTATTTTTTGTATATGAAGGGACCTTTTTTGTTCCGATGTATTATATAGCGCTTTTAAATGTGAATTGGTAGATGTCGATACGGAACCTTTTTTTGTGCGTGATCCGACACGCACTTGGCCGGGTTTATTCTCTCACACACTAATTTAATTCGTCTCGTTGACCTTACTCTAGATTATGGTACAACTAACTCCACCTAAATCGTAAATTCAAGAAGGAAGTAAAATAATTAAGTACGTAGGTATAGGTTATCTTCCCAGAAAATGGCATTGGGTTAAGAGGTAGGTAACCTTTAAACATATACACAGTGAAACCAGTTGCACGTCTTGATGTTGTCGATTCCGGAAATAACTAATCTCGAATTATTAGTAGGTAATCAATGTTATTAAATTTGCATAAAAAAACTAAATAGGTTTGTTTACCAGCTTGATATAACTACATTTTTTTAATACTAAGAAGGTGGCACAAGACGAAGCGCAAGCTATCTCACTCGCGACATAAACTATCCGTCTCTTTCTGTGTGTACCAATTAGAAAGAGACGGATAGGCTATCTTACGCGCGAGATCTTGTGCTAGGTGTGCAGAAGGCGTATGATGGTTGCCATTTTTAATCCCCGATGCGCAACGCAAACGAGGGACAGATGAGTTTAGACAGGGATACATGAGTTTAACGTGTGTACTATGTATATGTATGTCTGTCTGTGGCTTAAACGGTTGAACCGATTCAAATGCGATAAGTATTATTAAAATCAATTTAGCCACAAGCTTTTTTTGTTGAAGGAATATAGCCAACTGTTTGTTTCCACAATCATCAACTACTTGTTGGGACGGTTGGAATGAGCTCAAACACGATGGGTTTATCTTCTGTATTTTAGGAATTACTATGGCCAACTTCTGTCTTCTTTATCAGATCAGCTCGGTGGAACCACAATATTGAATTATGCCAAACTTCAGGTCAATCGGACGGCGAGTGGCTGAAATAAGGATTGCATTTTTTTACGTGCAAGTCAAATAAAAGCTTTAAAAAATGTACAAAAGCTTGTCAAAGAATGAAATTTATGACAGATACTTATTTTTTCTTTGATTTAATCAATACTAATATTATAAAGTGATTGAAGACATTCAGGTCATCAATACTTCATACCCTACAGATCACAGAATAGTGCGAACAAAATTAATCTTAAACGCCGGAAAAAAGAAAGCTAGGTCATCATACAGACGCAAAATGAAGACTCTATTGCCTATAGAACAAGAAGCACTAAAGAACATATTCACAGGAAATTCTAAGAATTTCAAAATGAAAACAGTTCAAGAGTCATATGAGGAAGTCATAAACAAGATAAAAAGTAGTTGTAATGAACTGCCTTCAAGACATACAAACAACACTAGAGATGTTATCATCACACCAAATGTATCGAATTCAATCTCCGAAAGTGAACAGCTAAAAAGAAAAAAGACCAGGAGAGAGAAAAAACGTTTAAGTAAATTATATTGGATAATTAGTAACAAAATAAAGAAGAATTTAAAAATATATAAAATAAAAGTCATAGAAGAGAAATAAAAACTGAATACGTCAAAACCATGGATTGTGTCTCTAAAACAATCAAAGGACTGTAATGCATCAAATAGACAAGCAATAATCAACATAGCTACAATTTTTTTCGGTGACAAGGAAAGAGAAAATCATAATACAAATATTATAAGCCAGAGCGATGACATCCCTAACTTATTGGAATCGGAAATAAAACAGTCAATTAAATCACTTAAGAATAATAAGAGCCCAGGCGATGATGCTGTAACTAATGACATACTTAAAGCAATTTCTGAACCCTTAACACTCATACTTACAACTAATTTTAATAACATAATTGATACAGGCCACATGCCAAAGAAATGGGAAGAGTCAATAATAACACTGTTATACAAAAAAGGAGACCCCCACGATATAGGAAACTACAGGCCGATCAGTTTATTACCGACAATTTACAAGTTGTTCACCCGGATTATACTAAGACGAATTCTACCGACAATTGAATACAACCAACCGAAAGAGCAAGCAGGCTTTAGAACTAATTTCTCAACTATAGATCATATTTTTACCGTAACACAAATCATTGAAAAATATGTAGAATATGGAAAAGAACAGTATATTGCCTTCATAGATTATTCTAAAGCATTTGATTCTATTTCACACAGCGCTCTATGGGCCGCATTGATAAGGCAAGGAGTACATCCCAAATACGTGAACATCCTACAACTACTATATAGCAAAAGTAAAGCGGTCGTCAGATTGTAGAGAAAAGGCAGCCCTTTTGAAGGGAAGAGAGGTGTAAGACAGGGGGACCCCATTTGCCCTAACCTTTTCACGGCTCACGGTTAGAAGACATTTTTAGGAAACTTAATTGGACAGGACTGGGCTTACGTATAAATGGGGAGTATTTATGTCATCTGCGCTTCGCAGAAGACATAGTCATTCTGAGCGAAAATCATACCGATCTCGAGATAATGCTGCAAAGTCTCGACAAAAGAAAGCAGAAAATGTGGGCTAGAAATGAATGCAAGTAAAACCTGTGTCATGACTAATGGAGAAAAAATACCAATACAAGTCAATCACCATGACCTGACATACGTCAACAGCTACGTCTACCTCGGCCGAAGTATATCCTTTCAAGATCTCTGAAGTGGAACGCGGAATAAAAAAAGCCTGGAGTAGATATTGGGCTCTCAAACATATATTTAAGTCCAAACTGCTACTAAGATTAAAAAAGAAAGTGTTTGAGAGCACAATACTTCCTGTCGTATTGTACGGATGTCAAAGTTGGGCATTTACTAAAGCAGTGGCTCATAAACTTCGAGTATTCCAGAGATCTATTGAAAGAAGTATGTTGGGTTTGACATTAAGGGATAAAGTAAGCTGCAGAAACATCCGAAACAGAACCAAACTAAAATGCATACTCGAAGTAGCTTGCAAAATGAAATGGAAATGGGCGGGCCATACTTTAAGGGCGCAAGATGGCCGCTAGAGCGAGCGGATACTCCACTGGTGGCCACGCGAAGACAAGCGCCCTCGAGGACGTCCGCGACGAAGATGGAGTGATGACATCGAACAGTTTGCGGGAGCAACTTGGCCAAGACTGGCTGGTGACAGAATTCGTTGGCATTCAATGGAGGAGGCCTTCGCTCAAAAATGGGCAACCCCGTAGTTTAAGATTTATTGTATTTTAACCTATATATTTTTATTTGTAATGTAACATCTAGAGGGAATAAAGGCTTATTATTATTATTATTATATTAATATTATAAAGCTGAAGAGTTTGTTGTTTGTTTGTTTGAACGCGCTAATCTCAGGAACTACGGGTCCGATTTGAAAAAATCTTTTTGTGTTGGATAGTCCATTTATCAAGGAAAACTTTAGGCTATATAACATCACGCTGCGAGCAATAGGAGCGAAGACGCGGACGAAGTCGGGGGCAACAGCTAGTGCTAAATAAAGACCGTTAAGTTCACTCACACACATTATTATAAAACGTAAACTATATTGTGTACCTCCCTCGCAATATGCATATAGATATATACAGACTAACTCACCGGACCAAGTAGTAGGTTAGGAACGAGTAGATTAGGTATAGGTTTCCTAATGGACATTCACCAAACGCCCGGAGTCGGCGCGCACGCTACCAGAGTCAAAGGAATTCGAATCCTCCATACAGAAGCTAGACTTAGTATCCAAAAGGCAGCGGCAGAGCCGTCGCCAGCCGACGGGCTGCCCGCAACCCATAAATGAAATCTAACTTCTGTAAGGAGGGTTCGAATTCCTTTGACTCTAGTGGGATGTGCGCAGACTGCAGTTGTTCGGTGTGAATCGTCCATAACGTGCTAATACTTACTTGACTTAGCCGGTTTATACCTAGTGCATGTACAAATATGCAAAATATACCTTAGCAACAACACATCAAATCTTGCAAAATGTTTCTCAAACCACATAAACTGCTCTTGTTAAGTATGTGATTAAAGATTCTTGCATAGGTACAGTGGGCACACTGCTTGCTCGTCTCAGTTGTGTGATTCAGAGCTTGTTTTGACTCACCGCACCAATTCCTAGTATTACTTGAGCTCTGCAGCATGTAAAAACTACGCGAATGGGAGTTCAGGCGTACTGGTCAGAATTGAGGCGTCAGTAAGCATTAATGAATACCAGCGCTGATCTGACCTTTACTCCAGTATAGCCAGCATTTATATGGGTATTGATTTCAAAAGCTTACATTTAAAAGAATGTAAATGTTTGTCTAACCTGACAGTTATGTTAAGAGAAACATTTTTATGATGAGTTCTTCTAATAATGGCCTTGTACACAATATTAAAACAATTTGTAGCCTTTGGAGGACATATTAGTTAACACCATCAAACGGATAAAATATTTAAAATAAAGTGTTCACTCGACACGTGTGGTCAGAAATAAAGGTAAATAAATATTGAGTCAGACCGGAATAAACTAATCTTTTAAATTATTTTAACAATATCAAGAAATAAATTTTACTAAGACAGCTACTCAAAAAATATTAACAAGTTAGGTGACTTCCTGACTTGGCGTGGGATCTATGTGGTATCTTGTTCTTTGACGTGAGCTTACTGATGTCGTAGAGGTTTCTTTACTTGACGAGATACTGTCAGTATTACGCGTTAGTAATATCATGCGCAGAAGCGGTGCAGTACTGCATTCGTACCGCCCCACTTGTGCGCAATTGCGCATCCCGTGCCAAACAGGAGGGTGCAGTAAAGAGTGGTACTGACTCGACTAACAGTTGAAGGTTTTTTCGTATCGTATCGCCCCCGGACCGACAATTAAGTCGTCTTAAGTACGTACCTAAATATTTTCCTAATAGAAAGGTATAAACAATTTTTTAAACACACAAACAAAAAAAAAACACTGTTTGATCATAGAGAACCGTTTTTTTACTAATATGTAGGTAAACTATTTAGCAGAGGTTTTTTTGACATTTAGTGAAAAGTTAGTTGACTTAACTACTTCTAAAATACCGTACTGGTTGGTACTCGATCGGATCCCTCACAGTCTCATTACCCTATTTAGCTAAATCATTTGAAAATAAACGAATTAATATATTGTACAGTCAACATCAAAAGTTGCTTAGCACATGATGGGGTCAAATGGAAGTTTAATGATCTCATCAAGATAATCCATTTTCATTGGACTACCTGAGATCTGACTCGTTAATGTTTAAGTAATATTCTTGTTTCGTCATAATCATACTTTGAAAGTAAAGTTCACTTATGTGTAGATACTGAAGTTCTAGTCACCTACCAGCCAGGTTGGCCAGTATTAAATATCACTAGAAGGAATATAAATAAATAAATATTAAGGAACAATTTTTTACACAAATCGAACTAGTAGTTAAGCTCAACAAAGGTTTGTATTATGGGTACTAGACGACGATATATTTCATTCATTATATAAACACACATACAACAAATTACATAGAAAACATCCAAGCCTCAGGAACAAATGTTTCTGCTAACCACAGAAACAAATGCGCTTAACCGGGATTCGAGCCCGGGACCTCTAGCTTCGGAGGCAGTATCACTACCAACTAGGCTTAACAGGCCGACCGAATATCATATTAATAAACAGTTGGCACTAAACCGAATATTTTTTTGAAGACAACTGTTCCTAAAACAATTTTCTGAGCACTCAACGAAGTCCTTTGTTAAATGCTATATTTTTCTCAACAAATCTTTAATCATAAATATGGAGATTCGTTACAAAATATCACTAGCTCGAAGTCCTTGGCATTAAGTTCCCATATGCGTGACTTTGGTCAAAGGTATATTTACGTTGTTAACTGACCACTTATTAGGCATAAATCTTAATCCTATCCTAATAATATAATTGGTAGCCACGACTCACATATTCAATTTCTCATAAAGCTTTCGCTGTTAAAAAAATTTACTGAATCCGGGAAAAGCCAAGCCCCTAAGCCCTGACTTGACTAGCCCCAAGTCTTGATTTAAAAAGTATGGTTTGGCGGTTTCATACATCTATTGCATGTCGTACACTAAAGACCTGTAACGTCATTTCCTATCACACATAAGGCCATCGTACCGTATGACCGATATAGTAAAACTATTTAAAATTTGAAATTTTAAATAGTTTTACTATATCTTTTTACTATATTTTTATGCGAAAAACTAGAAACTTCGTCTGAAGACCTAGCATTAAAGTATACAAGAAAACGAATTTCTGCGTTTCTGAATATTCATCCTCAATTGGAGTTAAAAAAGGGATTAAAAATTCGTTAGGGGTAAATGCACCCTCTGAAGGGGTGGAAATCGGATTGAAAGTTTGTTTGAGAGCAAATATTTCTCAAACGAGAAACATGACATTTCTTTTGTAGATATTTAGAAAACTAAACATCAAAATACAAGTACTTATACTTTGTCTTACTTTGCAGCTGAAAACAACAGTTATTTTTCCGTGAAACTTCCCAGTTACTCTAGTAGTGTACTCGTACACTTTGAAAAAAATTTGATGGCCGTCTCTAAGTTAAAATTTTCTATAACTTTCAAGATTTTGTATAGTAAGCACAAGATTATCTGATTTGCGGTTTATGCAAAAAAATATGGCTAAAGCATTTATCTAAACAAACTGCCAACAAACTGTCATGCAGTTTTGCGAATAGTTGTGTGTATGCATTAAAGTGTGTAAATTGTGTTCAAATAAATAAATAATAAAATAAAATTTGTCCTTTTTTTATATTCCGAAATAGGAAAAATTCGTTTTGACAATGTGAATTTTTATTAAAATTTTGTCAGTGTGTGAACTAGAGCATGACATATTGATTGTAATCAATCCGTAATGGGGTGAAAGGTGGGGTGGAAGATTGTATACAGAGCAATAATTAAGCCAGCGCCTTAAACAATATATTGCAATTATTTCACTAAGTGCCGGGCCACACTGTTGCGTTGCATTGCGTTGCGCCGCGTCATTGCAACTGATTTAATGTGGCATATATCACAAAAAATATATGTAAAGAGTTGCAACGCCAACGCGACGCAATGCAACGCAGGAGTGTGGCCCGACTCTAAGGTGATAATGAGTTCTGGGCGGACGAAGTCGCAGGTAAAAGATTGCACACTTATTTAATTAGATTTGTATACCAATAACTCAAGCCAAATGTTATCTTCTAATAACTGCAGTCCTTCATTAATTAACATCAATCAAGCACTTTTAAGTTACAAAGTGTTTTATAATTAAGTGTGTTGCAACTATCATCGTTGTCCTCAGATGATACGAGTACGAAGAGGTCGCGAGTGTAGGAGTGGTCAAAGATTCAAAACCTTGTAACTAGATAAACGTCAACAAATAACTATGTTGTAATAAATACATCTGCTATATAAGATGGTTAGATGTACTTAACAAGCGCAGTTGAGATTAGCACGGCTATCGTTCTACCTGATCTAAAGATGAAATTGGTTGGTAGATTATTGAAAAATAAAATATGTTAAATAAATAAAGACTTTTGCGATCACGATATCCCAGGATAATTTATCAAATTTTCATAGTAGCTAGTGTGTTTTAATCCTTTACGAGTACCTGCGGGTCAATCTCATGTCTCAGTGCGAGTGACAAACATGGATTGAAAAAATATATAAACCAATTTCAGTGATGTGTATTTCATTAAAAAATAATAGTTTTGGCAGGATAGTGAAGTGTATGTCGTTTGATTTCGGCAGAAAAGTGCACGTATTGAGGAGTTGTTAAACAAATGCCTGAAGGTGAAAACTAAAGTAAAACGGGTTCCTTATGAATTGTTTTGCTTTCAGTTCGTTGTTCTCGCTTTGGTCGCGGCGGCGGCGGCAGCGCCCCAGCAAAGGAGTCAACGTCAGAACCCGCTGAGAGCTGCAGCATCAGCAGTAGCATCTGGCGTTGCTGAGATTTTAAGATATGATGCGGACAACGACGGACTTGGTCAGTGGAGTGTCAAGTAAGTTTATTTTCGAGGCAATATTTCTGTCCTCAAGCATTTAATTTTGACCTTTTTAAACGGTTTAAATATTAAATATCTAATATATTGGTACCTTTAATTCGGGTACCGGGCTGCATTCTGAGTTATCAATGATAAAAATCAATTATGTAGGTAGGTACTAGGTATGCGTAAAAATTAACGCAATTATTAAAAGTAGAAATTTTAATAATTGCGTATATTTTTACACATACCTACCTAGTACCTACATAATAGATTTTTATAAATGAAATGTTTTGTCTGATAGACATGAGAAAATTTTTGTCTGATAGTAGCATTAAATAAGCAGACATAATTTTAATTTTTTTATTAATTAATTCCTGAGAGATTTAATAAAATGTCGATATTAGAGGCAGTTAATTAACTCATTAATTAGAAAACTCCCGTGAGTTTCAGACATGTAAAGTACATATATAAAGTAGGTCACTGATGTGGGCTCGGTATAAACGTAAGCATCGGCTTCATTTTCTCTATTAAGCATTGAAATGTTTCAACAATTAGAAAACTCCCGTGAGTTTCAGACATGTAAAGAACATATAATAAAATAGGTCACTGATGTGGGCTCGGTATAAACGTAAGCATCGGTATCATTTTCTCTAATAAGCATTGAAATGTTTCAACAATTATGGTTTCCTATGTTTCCAGCGTCGAACAGAGCGATGGCCAGAAACAGCAGGTGCAGGGTGAGCTGAGGAACGCCGGTGCCGAGAATGAAGCCATTGCTGTGAAGGGCTCCTACGAATGGATTGGTCCCGACGGTGTCACTTACACAGTTAACTACATTGCCGACGACAATGGCTACCAACCCACCATCGAGCAAGGTCCAGGCGGTGCCGTGCCCCCCGGTGTCGTTGCATCTCTCCTCGGTTAAGCCTGATTACACAATATAAATAAATGCTAGTCCAATTTCTAATAAAAACTCTTCTTTATTCACTGCATTGTTATTTCCAGCTCTAATCTGGCCAGCTTGCCTAGATTTTTAAACTACCGTCTGAAAGTCAGTGGGTATATAGCGGTTTGATGCATATGCTGTAATACTTACATTTGATCGTCTTAAATCTCTGAAAGCTCGTTAGCTCATCGTTCAGCTTAGGTTCAAAAATCCTCTCTTGTGAGAATGATGAACCAGTGTTTACTTTTCTTACTCCATTTATTACGCAGCGTGGCTAGGTCTAAAAGAACTGTTGAGATTTTCACATACGAGTAATAGTTACAACGATTATTATGCTAATTGCGAACAAAAAACCTTGGTTGGTATATTGTTTAAAGCACATTCAGCCACAAGCCTAATAAGATTCACCCGACTCATCTGTTTATCTGCCTAGTTTTTACAAGCCTTATATTAACATCTATATTAAACAATTAGTATATTTAACAATGTACTTAATCACATCTTGCATACCAATTTTCGCTCATTTCCGTTAGTTGTATCGTTTGTACCTAAGTATGTAATCGTTTTTCATCATCATCATCATCCTAGCGTTATTCCCAGTACAGTTGCATCCTGAAGGATGCCTGGGGTCCGCTACCTAATCCCAAGAATTTGGGTAGGTATTCGTTTTTACGGAAGCGACTGCCATCTGACCTTCCAACCCAAGGAGGAAACTAGACCTTATTGGGATTAGGCTTGTGAAGTGAGTGGGTAACTTGACTGTTAGAAGTTCTAACAAAGCTTGCACTATGGTTACTCGACTACGATATATGTACATACTTGTAAATACGTAAATACATAGAAAACTTCCAAGACTCGGGAACAAATATTCGTGCTAACCACACAAATAATGCCGTGACCGGGATTCGAACCCGAGACCTCCGGCTTCGTAGGCAGGGTAGTAGTGACTACTGAAAAGCGAGGCCATGGTTTTCGCGGTGACTTTGGGCTACATGCCACCGATTAGACTATGTGGGTAGAAGCGCCCGATAGTCAAGCGGTTCAAGTATTTGGGTCACATTGTCACAAGTAACGAGAGACGATTGTAATATCGAGGAGAAACGCAGGGCGCTGGCAGCTCGAGGGAATATGCTGGCCCACAGGTTTGTGCATTGCACAGGATAACTAAAAAGGATATTGTTAAAATCCTTTTACACAAGTGGCCTGTGGGTCGGTGACACCCAAAGAGCAATCAGCGCCTTGCGTGTCCTCTACAAAAACATGTTTAGGGTACTTTTGGGTCTGCCTAGATTCTGCAGCGCGTCAGGCAAGTTTGCCGATGGTTGCGTAGATGGATTTGTCGCCATAATGCGCAAAAATGGCCTGAATCAAAAGCAGAATCCACATCAGTCCAAATGGCATACTGACGTGTTCTGCCAGTGACGTCTGATAGTGCCTGCCAATGTTCTGCAAAGGCACTGGATGACGGGATTTATAAACCCTGAGTCCGAGCAGATTTATTACATAAATTAATTAATAAAAATAACATAGGATACGTACCTAAAATTACTGACGATTCCATGGACCTCAGTTATATCTAAGTAAATAAATAAATTATTATTATACTTTTTGTCAAACTTCATCCAATGGTGCTTTCCCAGAGCGAATGCACGAGTTACAATAAAAAATACCCAAACCGCTATAGGTGCACCTAAAATATTTGAAGAGTTCCCTCGATTTCTCCAGGACCCTATGATCAGATTCTGACCCGATGACAATAGGACTACCCCGGAAGTATAAAGTTTCAAACAAAAAAAGTAGTTTCCAAATCGGTTAATAAATGACGGAGTTCTGAGGTAAATAGCATAAATAATAATAATAAAATCACTGTTTTCTGATTTTTTCTGGTGTATACGCATAATTACCAAGCTGCATGTCAAATTTCAGTTTTCTAGGTCATCTGGAAGTGGGTTAGGTTTTTGATTACTAGTCAGTCAGTCAGTCAGTCAGTGGTAAAATGCCGTGTTTTGGAATTTAATATCTCAATAACTATTACACTTATATTTATGAAATTTGGGGTTCTAGTTGTTCTAAAGGATTTTAATATATGTAACAAATTTCATGTTTTTATGTTAGATAGATTTGGAGTTATTGGGGGCTCAAAAGTGGCTCCAAACGGTTCGTGTAATATAACACACGGCTGCTGTCCGCCAGTTCCTGGGGTGAACTTGGCTGGACACGCTGCCGCGTGTCTAGATTATACCGTTTTGTCGGCGCAGTAGATACAAGTATGTATATAGGTAGCTATACCAAATTACAGCTTTCTACTAGTAACGGTTACTGAGTTAAGCGGACAGACGGACGGACGGACCGACATGGCGAATTTATAAGTGTTTCTTGTTTACTACGGAATCCTAAAAATGGGTAGTACGAGTAGAAGCCGAATGATTGCAGCGGCTCGACAGCGGCTGTAATACTTATATTATTGCTATCAATGAACGCCCGCTCGTCGCACCATTTAGGCACAGAATAGTATGCTGATAACTAATGTTAAATAGGGTTTTGTGATTCTTCTGGACTAGCAAGCGTCCATTGGTGGGCTTGTAGCTTGATTGCCACCATCGTTGTTTATAAAAAAACCGGCCAAATGCGTGTCGGATTATGCACGATGAAGGATTCCGTACTACTACTCCACATTTAAAACCACTATCCTGTACTTTGAATCTAAAAAAGTCGTATCTACATAGAAAGTTAAGACACTTACGTCCTTTTGTTTGACTATGGCAGTTATTCAGCGATAACTCGAATACAGAACACAGAACTCGACAGAAAAAAGTCGGAAGTTAAGACTTTGTTTTCTTTTTTTCCTTAGCCAACTCAAATAATACATTGATAAACGATACAACCAAGTTAAGGTATTTTACCTCATCTAAAACATCATGAGAGGAAATATGAATATTTACAATGTCACACATTCATCGAAAATTTTCCTATAAAGACCATTCCCAAAAAGAGTTGCACCTCGTTTTCTTATGCGCGGAGAACATAAGCGTGTCTATTACAAAGGGGGCAGCTTAGCAAAATCAAGGCAGCCCTTAAATCAATATTAATCAACAAAGATGAGAGTTTATTACACGATTATCCCATGAAACTTTCAATTTTGGCTACAGATCAATCACGACAGATCTAGTTACTCAAGGTTTGTGGCTTCAGAAAATTAGTTAATTGGTTGAATGTGAAAAGCGGTTGGATGCGGAGAACTGAGGATCGGGTATTGAACCGCGAATTGGGGATGTCCAGCAGTGGACGACTGCGGGCTGATGATGATGATCGTTGCTTGACACTCCAGTGCAAAGTAAAAACATATGTAGGAGAGTTTACTTTGATTACCAAATTTTTAAGTCAACATTTTAATATGTACGACAAATAGAAACTAAAGCGTCTGTTCTGTTAATATTAATAAATAACACTCGTATATATAATTTTTCTTTGTTAATATAGCATATAAATACTTAGACTCGGTTGTATAAAGTTTCGATCGATATTCTATCGGTAAATTATATCAAGTACTGACTTACTTGCCAAAACTTAATCTGAACTTTGTCCTAACAGATCTTTATAAAACCCGGCTTCATGATGTAGCACATACCTAGTGTTAATTGGGCACCTTCTCGCTCTCGCTTGCACGTTGCGGGGATGTGCCTTTTCGGAATCAATTTCCTTAGCCATATATTACTGCGTCCACTATAGCGCTGTAACGATAGAGAAATGGTTTTCGCCTTCCCCTATTTTATCTCCAGATTTTATCTGAACTCGACACCTTCCAACTCTGAGGCGCTGAGCACATGCACCTCTTTAAGATACTGAGTCCTACTACTTCGGGTCACCCGGAATCCAGAGTCGCGCTGTCACTCCACACCACCGAGAAGTTACCGGATTCTGTCATCACTCCGGTATCCGATTATCAAGAATCCCGCCGTCTTTCCGATCTGGGAAGTAACACGGGAAATATCTAAAAATCCAATCACATTTGTTAAAAACTTTAATTCCAAATTAAATTTATAATTCTTTGTAAAGTGCCTAATAACCCCCCCGACCCCAGACTTCTTATTTACTTCAAGTTTCTCTCAAACCTTTTCTTTTCATTTGACTAAATGAAAAGAAAAGACACACAATGAAAAGAACAGACTTGTTTATCTCGCCTGTATTTTAACAAAATTTACATATATTTCTTATACAACATATAAACAGGTAGGTAAACACTTAAGGCCTTATATCATGCTATGTCCAGAGTCCATATTGAAAAATTTAAATTGTAATTAGAGCTAGATTATAGGAAAACCATAAATTATTCTTTATTCGATTTCTAGAGATAATACTTCAAAGCTAATAAAATTCGGCTTAGCAGTTTATCTTTTACATTGATATACTAGACTAGCGAAAAAGTGTAAGCAAAATATCCGTTTGAATTTTAATGAAATATATGAGAATGATTAATCTTAGCAAAATGCGCGTAAAGTCGTGTAATGCGTTAGTACTTAAGTAATGCGTTCCGTAATGGAGCCCCAGGCTATTTTAATAGCGCAAAATATCTGTAAGAAAAGTATAAGTAACAAATTCATTCAGGCGCTAGTGTTACTTAGCAGAATTACATATTGATATTTTTTTTTAATCTTGTTTACTTTCATAATCATCGTTCTAGCGTTATCCCAGTACAGTTCCATGCTAAAGGATGCTCGGGGTGCGCTACACAATCTCAAGAATTGACGTGGGCACTTGTTTTTCGGGAGCGACTGCCATGTAGCCTTCCAACCCAAGGGGGAAACTAGACCTTATTGAGATTGGGCTTGTCAAGTGAGAACTCCTTACAGTTAAGTTGCCCGATTGTTAGAAGTTATACATCCACCCGAAGGCCTGTACTTGGATTAACGACTGCTGTCATAGACAGCGGCCGGGATCAATGGCTTAGCGCGCATTCCAAAGTACGGAAGGGCTCAGTTTGAAACTACTCACATCGGTCACACATCCAAGAGTTGACTCCGACCGACGTTGCTCTTCAACTTGCATACCACATGTAGACTGCGTGACGCCGTACGCGGGCGCTGCTGGGCCACGCGCGCTATTACTCACTTACTTTACTAATATTAATCCGTATGACGACCTGTTTAGCCTAGTTTGTAGTGACACTGCCTCCGAAGCTAGAGGTCCCGGGTTGGAATCCCGGCCAGGCCATTATTTGTGCATTTAGAACGGATTTTGTTCATGAGTCTTGGATGTTCTCTTTGTATTTAAGTATGTATTTATCTATATAAGTATTTATATCGTCGTCTGGTACCCAAAGTACAAGCATTGCTTAGTTTGGGACAAGGTCGATTTGTGTAAGATTGTCCCCCAATATTTTTTTTTTTATATGTATGTATAAATAATGCAAAAGTTACCATTTCACGCGTAAACGTCATACGGTTTAACGAAAGCGCTGAATGGATTTTAGATGAAAATTTGACACGTCAGTGGTTTGAGGCTTTGAGAAGGACCAAAAGTCATTTTAATCTCAAATTTAATTCCCTAAGGGCGTGAAAAAGAGAGTTTAAGTAGTAGTAGCAAAACTATTTATCGTACAAAAAACCCACAACATATACATTTTGTGTGGGAAAGTGATAAATTAGTGTGTACCTAAAATAATTTAATATCAATTACTGAGTGGACGAGATCGCGGGAAAGGATGATGATGGCATACAATTTTATTTGTTCACTTTAGATTTTCGTTTGAGAAAAAGAGAATTAGTCACATAATTGACGATTATTTGAGCTAACGAGTCATCGAAATATAATTACGTGTACCTATATTTTTTGTAGTACTTAACAGAAAGTAATACGTTATTGTTAATTCTGTTCAAATAATTAATTGTACGTTTGTCAGAATCTTTTAATTCTATATAATTTCATAAATTGCATAAGTTAACAGCAAGGTAAGTTGTGTTGTATGCTATCATATTTTGTACACATATAATTC
Organism: Notocelia uddmanniana; assembly: GCA_905163555.1. NCBI lineage: Eukaryota > Metazoa > Arthropoda > Insecta > Lepidoptera > Tortricidae > Notocelia > Notocelia uddmanniana. The sequence goes on along the minus strand of LR991058.1, from coordinate 24,352,803 downwards.
TTTTCAATATTATTTTTTATACAACCATAAAGCCCAATACTTAAGATAACAATAGGTGTACCTATGGAAAACAAAGAAGCGTGAAAAAATATTTTTTTTTTATTACGAGTAAAACTAGATGAGTTTGATATTAATGCAGGTGACTGAACTAAACTGCAACCGGTTACACACTGTCCTTGGACCCAGGAAATCCATTTCTAACTAACAAACTCATTTCAATTTCGTTCCAATCCCATCTGATTCTCAGTGCATCGCACTCATGCACATTACCGCTTTGCACTAAATAAGAAGGAGCGTGAGTACCAATACTATTTAAATCTCATTTCAGCGTTTAAAAGACGCATTCTGAATGTAGTCTCAATGCACTTTTATGTACTTCTATTCAGTTAATACAGAGCAAGTGACTATAACCGACCACTTGCTCTTATCTCCTCATCGTAATCTCAGTGTAATCTGATCGTGCTTTGTTATATTTGAATAATAGTAATTAACACGTAATTAAATTTAAATTATAATTGTTTTGAATTGATTTCACGCTTATGAACTGAGATAGATAATGATTTAATTTATGTGAGATAAAACTAACTACACGTAGCTATATGAATGTCACTTCCCATTTGAAGTTGGTAAAATATCCTGACGCGTCGCGAGTGTCGCGACCCCAAGCGCCAAACGTTCCGAAAAATGTGCTCACTTTCTATCCTACTATTCATTGGAGTCTTGTATTTGATTGCCGCATAAGTCAATATGTGAATAACGAAATGAGTTACCATCAGGCAGTCCGTAAGCTTGTTTGCCACCATCGTAGTATAAAAAAAAAGTTAGTAACCAAACCATACTCTTCAGCAACATGACTATTTGAAACTGCAATTTTTCCTATGCATCAACGTATTTATTTAGTGTAGAATACCAGTGGTTTAAATTTATTCAAGTACTAGTTGTGAATTAAATTTAAATGCGAGACAAAATTATTTATGAAAACAAGTCTTTCTTTGTGTCATAATGTAATAGATTATATATAACATGTTTGTATATCGGTATATGTTACGAAATATTAAAGTACAAAGGCGAACATTTGATTATCATCGTAGTATAATTGTATATACGTCGTACTATACATAAATTAACATACCACAGTCAGATAACTTTTAAAACAACTCCGTGAATTCTTACATGCAGCACATTTGACATCGTGTTACTGACCATATTCTGTGACAGTACAGAGCTAGGTCGTAATTAAAGTTGTTATGGTACTTAAAGTATTTTTTTGTATGTTTGTGATAGTTCATTATTAACCAAGGATCATGAACAAGTTTTTATATAAAACCATCCAGGTAAGTTTTTTATTTCACTTCATAGGATTTTGAGACAAAAGATATTGATTTTGTTACATTTTTGGTTAACCCTTAAAAGTGACTTAGTAGTTTTTTGTTTGCATATTTATATATTCTACTATAATCCATGCTACGTAAACTCATTCCTTAAGAGTTTACCTATCACTATTAAACTTACTCACTTCTAAGGATGTCATAGGTATACAAAAGAGCTATACTTCCAGATATAAGGTCCTATCACGATATCGTTCAGTAAAAAATAAATAGTATAACAGTACGGTAGTCTTGTACGTAAAGAAGTGAAATTATATATTTTTTAAAGAAGTTAGTAGTTCAGAAATTTGCCTGGTTTTTAACTGTCTTAAAAATTACAATAATCTTTCTCAGATGCAGTCTGTTATCATATCGTGTTGTTTGTTGGGAACAGCATTTAGTGCTTCTCTTTTCGGGTTAGACTTCTCGGGACCGAAGAAAGTTGTCAAAACTGGAATTGAAGAAATGTAAGTATGTATTATTATTAATTGCGTTATACAAAAAAAAAATATGCTTTTGGTAGTTAGCTTTAACATGCAGCTTGCGGGGTTAACACGTAACTTTTCGAACGTACGATAGGTAAATTTAACCGTCATTTTTACAACGGAAAATGACATTTAGTCCTACCTTACTGACGTTGTTGCGTAACTACCCCACAGCAGGGCCAGAATTACGTAAAGCTCACCATATTTCAAAATACACGAAATCGTCTTAGGCACTTTCTACATATCTATAGCTATGGCACAACATAATTTACAAACTTACAGTTATCTTTCTAGTTAATTGCCAATACCTGCGCAGGTGTTTTGTATTTTGTTTTTCGAGTATAGTGAAAAAAAACACAGTTTGCTTTTCACTTAGATACCTTTTGGGATTGCGTTTAAAAAAGATAATAGATTAATAGGAAAAAGATATAAGCAGGTAATGCATCTGATGATTATTTGAACTGCTTTGTCCGTATAGGTAATCATAGTTTACTCTTGTTTCTAGATCTCAAGTGCTGATGCCAAACATTCAACAGCATACGAGCTCTTCTCTTAGTTTTAACCATCAGTCTAGTGACAGAAATACTAATGAAAAAGAAAATCTAACACATAGCGGAATTGGTGAAAACATCAAGTACGTATAATCATTGAATTATAATAATGATTAATTAGGTCAATAAATGATGCAGAGAAAAGTGGACCTATGATGAGAATGTTTATTGTTTGTATATATGTTGTTGTGGAAAAGCTTTTGTCATTTTCGTAACATTTTCATTCATTTCAATATACGATATGGTGATTATATGAAAGCTATCATAGGTATAATGAAAGTTATCACAGGTGATCGAGGTATTTGCACGTTTATTATTAGATGAAAATGTCTCAATTTATAATCACCTCACATTTTATCAACCGGTGTAAGTAAGCGCCGAAGGCGTAATTTTGTGTTTGATATGCAATAAGTGCAATTATCAAGCTTAGACCACAAAAACAACGCCAGTCAAATTGGTGTAACAACGTAAATCAATTTTCAAATTGTTTGAACAGGGATAAAACAAAAGAGCCCACGAAAATAAACAAATTCACTCAGCACTACAATCAGTTCTCTGACAGTGGCATTCCAATCAAGAAAACTAGTGAGAAAGAGCCCGGACTATCGAACTTCAACAAAATAGATCCGAACACTAGTGTATCGGAACTAGTTACAGAAAACTCCACAGCCGCCTGCTCCGAAATTGAAACTGATTACACTACTAAGGCATCTGATTATGAGGTAAAGTAAAATAGTTATAATATTGGATTATCAGTAAATTTTAATTTGTTTGTCATGCTTTCTTTATTATGTCAAGTAATTTTTATTTTACTGTGTTGCGTGACCTTTGATTTTTTTTTATTAATACACGATACTTTATATTTATACAGCAATATATTTATCTTTTACAGACGACGACTTCGTGTGAATCACTAAATCGTATCGGAGGAGTCCCTCCAAATGTTGTGGCTTCACTTCTTGGTTAAAATACAAGTAAAATACTTATAAAATTAAGTTTTTTACAATACTTTAATCATAACACGCATGATATTATAAGTCATACACAACTGAGACATAAGAGTATGAAGTAATGAAAAACAGCTGGATTATTGGATTATCAGTAAATTTTATTTGTTTGCTTTGTTTTATTTGTGAATTAGTTTTTAAAAAGATAGATTAAACAACACGTACTGATCTAAAGCAAAAAAACTCAAGCATGTGAAATACATAATAAAATAAGATAGCAAACCGGAAAAGCAAAAAACAACAACACAAAATGAAACGAAATGGTCCCAACTCAGCATGAATAATTATGACATCCACTGGTCTTCCGTTGGAACCAAAAAGTGTCTTAACGAATGTCGTTAGAGTGCGTGGCATTCAATTAAAAAATCAATATGACTTATTAATGTGCATAAAACCTTACAAGACAATCTATTAAGCTACTTAGTTGCAGGTGTAGTTAATTTAGACCCTGTAAAAAGAATAAAAGAGATTTCTCTCATAATAATTCCGTGCATGAATTCGTAAATGTAAATAAATACTACAAATATTGTTAGAATATCGTAGATATTAATACTATAATATCATTTATTTATGTACAACGAAAATATATACAAGAATACTTAAGCAAAATAATATAAAGGAAATTAAAACTAAATTAAATCTAAATAATTAATTCATAATAATTATAACATGAAATATTGCTTCTACCTTCTACACATATAATAATTTAGTTAGGGTTAAGAATATATAAGAATAATAATCGGTTTAATTAATACAGTTTGTTCTTTAATATGTTGTAATCTGAACCCTAATATAGTAGAACATATTTATTTTCATTGATTACTAAATTTAATTACGTATAGTCTGATAAAAATATATACTTATAATACAACTACTATTAAATTAAAATAACTAAAACTAAACCTTAAACTTAAAAAATATAAATAAAATAATTAATTAAATGTGAGACCTGGGCCTCTTGGCAGTGTGCCCATCACGCAGGCAGCATGCCCGCGCTGAACTGCTATCGCGATTCTTTGCGCGAGAAAGCCACCGGCGCGAGGGTCGCCTGTCGTCTCCCTCAACAGTTTGTTGATTAATTGACAGAGGTCTCTGTACTACTTCACTTCACTTCACCTGTATCGCGGGGAATCAGTTAAAAATTAAAAACAGAACTTGTAAAGTTACGTACAGTAAAACAAAGAAAAATTAGAGTATTACATTACGTTATATGAAATACAAACAAAACTTAAAAATAATAAACATTACAGAATGATAAAACTTAGGTCACTAGGTCACTTTATCTATCTGTCTTTATTTCTCGGCGTAGTTTAATGAAAGAAGAAATTTTAGAATGAGCTTTTTTGCTTCATTGGTAGTACAGTCTTTTAGGTGACAATGTTTTAGAATAGCATTGTAGGTGGATACCCTGTATGTAGTCTCCGAAGCGTTTGCCAAAGGTGGAAAGTATTTTTTGATAATTTTTAATGTTTAGTTTTAGTTACCTACTTTAGTTAGTATTACTTATTTTATTTTTCCTTTCATAATGTTTATTAGTTTAAGAGTTATTGACAAAAATAAATATTCTTCGAATCGCTAAATTGAAAACAAGTTTGTGAAGAATACAGTCATATTAAGTCACGGATTTCGAGGATTTATGGGTGAGCGAAGACATTTTGAATATGATTCCATACTCTCTAAAAATGCTATTCGGCGAATACGAAGTATTGGAGTGTATTAAATATATATAAGTATATATACTACTAATTATTCCTAGATTCTATGGTCGTTTCTTACTACTTGAAACCTTACAACTTCTGCTCATTTTTTACTTCTTGTGACCTCAAAATGTTTTGTTCAAGCCTGTCAGTTATCCGAATCTTCGCTATACGTAATTAAGGTGTAACAAAAACTAAGGCAATTTTTGGTTATTAGAAATAAACCCATCATTGCAAGCGCAACTAGTCAGTTCTGTACTTACTTACCAACAGAGCTCACGCTACGCCGTTCATATATATAAGTTAGTACTGTGTTTGTGTGTGATAATATTACGAATCAAGGAATATGTGTAAAATTTATTTTAACAAGGTCCAGGTAAGCTTTTCATTATATTTCGTTAAGAAAATTACTACACAGTTATACATTTTTCTATGTTGTAAATGGCAATCGTAGTTCGTGCTTTATCTAGTTAACATAAATTGTATATACAGTTACTGGTATATGTATATACATATACCAGTGACTTGCACCATAAACTTGTTTTCCCCTAAAAGGGTCTAAGAGTGTAGCTTTAAACTTGTAAATTAAAGTTTTGCAAACATTTAAAAGTCTAGCTGAATGTAAAGTCAATTAAACATTCGTATATTTTCAGGTGCAGTTCGGAATGATGTTATGTTATTTGTCCAGCACAGCATTCGGTGCATCTTTTTTTGGGATAGATTTATCAGCACCAGAAAAAGTTGTCAACACCGGATTTGGAGAAATGTAAGTCCATGTCCGTACACAATTTTAATGTCATAAATATGCAATCATCATTCGCTTGTCCTTATGTTGTATTTACTCTATCACCCGTGAATCTCATCACTCAGCCTTCTAATTTACGATATGCAGCACTGATATTAAAGGGTTATAGTTATTTACATTATACGTAAAAGTAGAAATTTTCTACGATCGCATGATGAGTCTTCATGTCATGCCAAAATAACGCAATTTCAAAACAATCATATTATACCTTTTCTTATAGGTATATAACCGATGTAGGTATTGCTATCCAAAAATTCTATCACCTTCATCTATGCATTAATTTTTTTAGATCTCCAGGGCTTCAATCAAATATGGAACAATATTCGAAATTTCCACATACTGGAAATAACCAATTTCCGCGTGAGGACAATACCAACAAAGAAGAAAATGGTTACTACTTCTATCCAGCACCTGGTAGAAAGATTGAGGAATTCAAGTAAGTAAGATAAAATTCTAAAACTTCCACACAATCCACATTTCCACATAGTAGCGCATTAACTCTTACCTATGCTATACAAATTATATGGCTAAAACAAAAATTAGTGTACAATAAAAAATTCAAGTGGGTCGTTTTCTCGTGAATTGAGAGTTACTACTGTTTTAAGTAAATTTTAATTATATTTAAAGACGGTGACGAACAAGAATACGGAATACCTATTGATTAGCATGTCCGCTACTACGTATGTATGCTTTGACTCCAGAACAATCTCGAGCGCACTGCCACCCCCTTTTTGGTTCGAAGATTCGTTGTATTGACAGCTGGAGACAAATGCAGATCCCTGAATTTTAACAGCGCACATCCTTGGGAGTCCGGGCGACCATACACACCACCCAATTGTCCCCTAATATTTATTTAATATTTATAATTATTTAACCAGGGTTCAACCACAAGAGTCTCCTGAGGTGAATAACAACCAGAAATCAGACAGCCGCATAGAAAACAAAAAAGATAAGCCAGCATTGAATCCTAAAGAAAATAATATGAACACTGGTGTTGATAATGATGATGATTCCACACTAGGCCAGCCGGAAGATGGTGTTGATTCCACTACTGAGACACCAGAGTATGAGGTAAGATATATTCTCTTTTTATGTTGCCTCTCCAACAACTAGTGAAGTTTGGCAGTCAGCCCCGCATATCTCTTTTGGTCTTTTGCAAGTTTGAAAAGCTACCCTGAGCTGACACCGCATTTTCGTAAATAGGGTGACTTCATTTGGACTGTACCATGGATCGGTATGCGGTATTTTGTACTTTGACGTGAGCTTACTGTTGTCGTACAAATTTTCTAATTTGCCGGTGTAATATCAATATTAAATTTGCGCAGGTGTAATCGTGCGTGGAGCGGGGTAGTTCGTACCACCCCGCTTCCGCGCGTCCGCATCAGTTAGACGGCACTGATTTAAATGTAGGCACGCAATAAGGAACCAGTACTGACTCAAATGACATTTTAAACTGACTGCTGAAAAGCTTACTGATATCGTACCGCTTTTGCACCGACAAAATGTGGAAGTAGCCAGAATGGTAGACGAAATCGCTTGGCGTAGTCGTTTCTTATCAGATGTTTCGGACATTTTGGTCTGCTTTTTATATTTGGTTTTTTATTACAGATATTAAGTAGATTATATAAACTTTGACTAAAATATACATACTCGTATAATCTTTACAGACGACTACCGACGAAACACTCAACCGCATCGGAGGTGCCCCACCTGCAGTCGTGGCCTCTCTTCTTGGTTAAAACTTAAGAAGATATTAATATCTATTTAGTTCATGAACATTCACTACGAACCTATTCATGGTAATATGTGGAAAGCCTCGCCTAGCAAATGAATGTGTATATTTAAGCATTAGTTAACGTTGTGTATTACTATAGACTAGAAAAAAAACCCTAATTTATTTGTTTCCTTAAGATGTACTTATCTACGTATTCAGCAGGCTTTTTATTTGTCATCTTGCTGCTTGTGAGATAATGATTCCGTATTCGTTTTCCTCATTATAGTCGTCATCATATTATTATGCCACGGCCATGAAAAATAGTACAATCAAGAGCAAATGTAAGTTAACACTTTTGATAAAGTGAAAACTGTTCACTTTTTTATAAATCAATGTATTAATAAATGACTAATAAGGGACATATTTACACAAGTCGAACTAGGCCCATAGTAAACTCAATAAGGCTTGTGTTATGGGTACTAGACAAGGATATATTCAATAGATACATACTTAAATAGATATAAAACATCCAAGTCTCAGGAACTAATGTATTTCATCACATAAAGAAATGGGATTATCGAAATCGCGACCAAAAGCTGGCAGTGTCAGTACCAACTTACTTCTGCCATGGTCTAAGGTCTGCTACTCCGGATTGTGACACAAGCCTACGACCACTGCCGATCCACTGTCGAGATGCCACTTTATAATAACGAAACAACTAATGAAGGATTTTTTTCTGCTGTAATCATGCAAAATATGTTATAACTGTCATTTGTTTGTCTAAGCAAACAAAATAGGTCAAGTTAAATATGAATTTACGGAGTAATTTAATAAACCACTCACAAGTAAGTAAACATAGGAGGCCGGGAGTATCATAATACAACACTGACAATACAGCAACTCGCACTTACGCCCGCAGAACCATCGAAACAAGTGATGACGTAGGCTTGTGTCACCCATACTACTGAATTTACCCGGAATAGCATACCTTGTATTATTGTATCATGACTTCTGCTGTTGACTGTACTTAGTCACGGGATCCTGTGACTTGACATACAACTTTTGTCCTAATGTTGCACTAGACCTATAGTAGTCGGCGGTTAAGAAGTCAATCCTGACACCTGTAATTTCCATACAGTTTATAACCTAAAAGCTTTTAGGTTAGGTTTTTGACTTTTAGCTTTTAGGTTATAAACTGTATGGAGATGACAGTTGTCAGGATTGACTTCTTAAACGCCGATTACTATAGGTCTAGTGCAACATTAGACGCCTTCCTGATTTATCGACGCGGAGGCGGTACGATATGAGAAAACTGTCAACTGTCAGTGTCAACCGATATCAAATATAACTATTATTTTTTGCATATCTGTTTAGTACAGTGTTTGTATTAATGCCAAGATAAAACACCAATTTCTTCTTAGTATATCTCGGGTAGAATTACATTTATTTTTTCCTCCTCTTACTCACTCGGTTTGTCGGATTCTACTGGATCACGATGTAATAAAATTAAGGCAGATCTTGGGTGAGTTCTAAGAAATAAGCGATTTTTTTATGACATAGGAGCAGAAGAATCGCCTGATGGTAAGCGATTAGCGCCGCCCATGGACACCCGCAACACCAAAGGGGTTGCAAGTGCGTTACCGGCCGGTTAGATGGGAGTATGCTCTTTTCTAAAAAATCACATCAAAAAATCGCATCTAGATAGTCGTGTGCTTAACGACAGAGCCCACGTTGTTATTACAAAACACTGTGTGAGAGTTAGAAATTAAATTCATTCTAAACAAGTCAAGGTTTTTTTAAATGGTCAATACATAAAACAAAATTGCTTAATACTTTTTAGCAAATATTGTTTGCTCCGCCGAAGCTCGATATTTAAGTTTTTGACATTGAAAATGTCTTTTCGTTCGCTCCAGTATAGGGTCCCATTTCACGAAATAGTGCGATCCCCTTATATTTCAGAGAGTTGTGAAGGTATGATATTCAAACTAGACTCAAAAGACGCGTATTTACGAGATGTATAAGATGCAAAGAGAATTATTTGAGAAAGTCCAGAAAGAAAAAAGTTTTGGCCGAAATAGTGAAAAAAAAAATTCAATTTCCTCCGATTTTTTCATTTTGGCACTCGATATTTTGGAATCGAAGAATGATATCAAAATTTTGATCAAAACTCCTCTGGACAATTTAGTCGGCTACAATTTGAGTCTAAAACAAAGACGATCGGGTCAAGAGTTTGCGCTGTAGCCTAACCTTTTTGAAAGAAGTCAAAAAGTCAGAACGACTATTAGTAGTTAATATATTTTTTTTTTAAATCAACACAATTGTACAATTGTAGTTAGTTTTAGTTTTATATTTCAAATTGTTTAAATTAAACTTGTATTGTTTATATAATAAATTATTATTAATTATAGTTCGAGACAACAATAGCACATTATTGCAGTGCCCGGGAAATAGCAATTCGTGGATAAGTCAATGATGTTTTGGAAGACCAATATCTTCCAAAACCTTGGCAAATAAAATAGTTGATTGAGATTGCATAAAACAAGCCATTTTATCCAAGACAATTTATCGACCCGAGCCGCAGGCAAGGGTCGATATAAAGTAGAGGATAAAATGAGTTTTATACATGAGTTATACATCTGCTTTTCACTTCGAATGCGAGAAAATTAAACAAATAATCAAGGTTATGATATCATATAATTTATCCTTCTCCTGGGGCCTAGGGTGTCATGTTGAATTCGACTTTGAAAATTCTTGTTATAGTTATAGTCGGAGTTTGGAGGTCGAGTTAATTTGAAGTCGCCGTTATCTTGCGTGAATATTAGTAAAGTGGCAAATACCTTTTTATATGGTTACCGTAACTTGGCTGCGCTTCAAAAAATTGCCAATTTAATAGGAATTTTGTATGTGAGCTATGTTTATATATTATATATCAACCAAATTAGCATAACGTTAGCAAATGTAATGCATTTTTTTATTTTGTTGAGTTCATTTTCAATGTACCTTGATGGTCGTGTAGTGCACGAGATCTGTGAATTTTTTACTAGGCTCCAGCACGTACTTCCTTTTAACATGCAATTAATTACTAAATTATTATTGTTTTTAAATCAGGAACAATCAGAACGTTTACCTTTTTTGTTGCTCTGGGGGAAATCCGTTATGGATACCACCAAACCGCGGGGACAGTGCGGAGGTTATGTCGGACTTGCACTGACTAAAAACCCCCCGATGGTCCTTTTCAACTCATTTCGGAATGCTCTGGGATCTCCTTCGGAACGCACCAGTGCCGCCCTAGAGTCACACCTCTGTGGGTCCCATTTGTTTTCATGAACGATCGCAGCCCCCAACTGCAACCGTCTCCGACCCCAAGGACCCCCTTTTAGTTGCCTTGTACGACAGGCAGGAGATACCGTAGTCGTATTATATGCCCGGGCTACCAGAGCGCCAGAACGGTTACATACTTCTTCAACATTTGTGTCCGATGTAAAGACTGCCGGCGGAACGGAAACAAGCCACTGGCGGAAATTAAGTAACGGCATTGTGTTTGCCACTGTGTGTGCGTGTTTTTTACCAGTACTGCGATTATATTAAAATATTGAGTAATTTTACTTGTATCTCACATACTAAACTATAGAATTAAATCTTACAAGTCGATTTATTCTAACTTCATGTGGTATAAATCTGGTCATGGTCGAATTATAGTATAGTACCATTAAAAAAGGCTCGTGTTTATTTAAACCATTATTAATATATATGGAAACAGCTTAGGTATTGCCGCAACTAATAATTGTGCTTTCGTATTTCAAAAATTTTCATACATTATTATATTTAACCAAATCATGCGCCTGACCTAGAACCACCTGCAATCCTGTCTTTAAATTTGTTTTCACTATGGTCTGATTTCATTGTTTGGTGCGAATCAGAATCGCAGTTCTTAATATTGTTGTAAATTCACATCATGTTGTTCTTTAAAATACTTTGCCAGCACCTGATAAAATAGAATAAGCAAAGCTTAGTTTATGTGTAAAGCTCAGTTTTTTATGTAAGTATCACAATCGCAGCGGGATTAATCAGTAAGTACAGGTAATTCAAGACATTACTATTCACAGTCTTCATTTTCAAATGATATTTATAAACTAAATAAATAATGTAGTTAAATGTGTTACATTATTCTATCAATGAGTGTGGTTAAGCTGAAACGTGGTCGCTTACTATGGGCCTCATAAGAAGGCTCAAAGTCACCCAAAGGGCAATGGAGAGAGCTATGTTGGGAGTTTCTCTGCGTGATCGCATCAGGAATGAGGCCATCCGCAGCAGAACCAAAGTGACCGATATAGCCCTCCGAATCGCTAAACTTAAGTGGCAGTGGGCGGGGCACATAGCACGTAGAACCGATGGCCGTTGGGGCGGAAAGGTTCTCGAGTGGCGACCACGTACCGGAAGGCGTAGCGTGGGCAGGCCCCCCACTCGGTGGACTGATGACCTGGTGAAGGTCGCGGGTGTCCGCTGGATGCGGGTGGCGCAGGACCGGTCATTGTGGAAGTCTTTGGGGGAGGTGTCCAGCAGTGGACGTCTTTCGGCTGACATGATGATGATGATGATGATGATGATGAGTGTGGTTAAGTGCCTACGTTTGTATAGCCGCTTGTAGGCGTCCGTTGTTTTCATCGGACAACGGACCATTTTTTTGCCGGACTTGGGGTGTTTTATGGCCTACAATGAATGTGTGTAGATGCACTGCGGACACCGGTCAGTGGGCTTTTTTATCCGGTGCATCTACACACATTCATTGTAGGCCATAAAACACCCCAAGTCCGGCAAAAAAAAACGGTCCGTTGTCCGGCAACGTCTACAAGCGGCCTTATTTACACACAGTATGCGAGTTTCACTACACTGCGCGGTTTGATAGGTCGATGTAACTCATTATACCATGGTAACCCGCGATGTAATGAAACTCGCATGCGACTATCATAGAGGCCTTTAGAAACGCTTTTATTGAAAAAATAGAACTTTAAAGAGTTACGAATGTGCTGAATTTCTGTTAGTGATGAATTGTGTTTGTGAAGAATACCAGTGTCTTTGTTTGGCCCAGTGGTTGACTGGTAGAGAATACCCTTTGTCATTAAGTCCGCCATTTGTACACTTTTTTTGCAATGTAGTAAAGAAATAAATACCAATATTAAGATAGTTTTGTGAAAATGTCCGGCATAATTTTCCGGTCAACCATTTATTGTCTCGTTACATCGCCAAAAATAAGCTCCCGTTGACACGCTGTGTTGAGAGCGGAAGACTTTATCAATGTAGCGCATCCTAAAATGAAATAAATATTGTTTTAAGCCTGATAATATTATCAACACATTTTATTTCTGAAATTACTAGGATAAATTTGTATAAGAATAACATAACTTAAAACATAAAATGACAAAAAACTAAAAAAAACTTAAACTAAACCTAAAATTAAAATTAAACTAAACTATTTCTAAAAAGGACCCCCGTGGTACCATAGACGCTGGCAGCATTTCCTCGCTGTATGGCTATACTTAAGCGCTGTGCAAGGAAGCTGCTAGCTCTTTGCTCCCCGGTGGTGTCGACGAGCCTTTTGATGAGCTTTTTAAAAAGTTCCCGAGCGCTTCCTTGGACCCCACGGCCCGAGGGTCTTGACACCGAAAGCCATGAAATGGTATTGAGTGCCGAAACCCCGGTATTTTGTGGCCTTTTTTGTTTTGGCCGCCTCCGCTGCCCCGCCAGCCCTGGACGAAGTTCATCGTAGATGGGACGGTGATAGCGTATCAACGTATGTGGCATTCCACACCAGCACTCGTTCCATCTTCCACGGGATCAAGGTCATACCGTCCGGCCTCTTGCCATCGTCTCTCAACACGCCATTCGGTTCTAGAATTGTGGGGGGCACATACCTTTACGCATAGTCTCAGACTTACAGCCAGCCTTAAGGTATTCGGATTAAGGAAGGTTCCAGTTGGTGGGCAAGGAAACGCGTGTAGCCACTGGCCGGATTCCCGCTCAGCCACTGCCAGTAGCCGCGCGCGTGTATGACTAGTGCTCGAGTTCAAAGATTGAGTAAATTCAACTTTGCATAACATGTCGTCCCAGCTCCGTTAGACATGTAATTTTGCAGGCGGAATTTGCCCGGGACAAGCCGCCTGCCAGGCATTACTAGCCTCGGTCAGGCACGCCGTCTCGTAGTTTAAAGGACAAGCCCTCAGAATTTTTCCTACGAGAACGGAAGTGCTGTGGACGGATGATAGAAAGGCTGGTAAAGCTACGCTGGAAATTTTGCGAGTGCCTAACCCACCAAACCTAATAGGTAAGGAAGCCTGGTTCCAACACGCTCGCTGAGCTGTATATCAAGAATGGACTCCAGGGAAGACTGAATGATGTCATCAATATGCTGGTGAAAAATACGTTCGGGGAACCCATCTAACAAATCATAAAATTTTAGCTTAATCGATTGAGTGTAGCTTGTTTAAAATTCAGTTGCAAGATTATTACCACTCATACATACTACATAAGTTACATGTAGTTAAATAAAAGCTTGTAATTAATATTTATTTTACACAACACACGTACACGTTTTTTCACGTAACGAGTGCTCTAACAATTACTTATTACCGGTCAAATTTTTTTTAAAGATATATTTTTGCATTATTAATTTAATACCTACATATATTTATCACAAAAACATTAGTCAGATTCAATTTCAACATTGTCGAATCTGTCTCTGAATAACCTTGTTACCTCTTGAAGGCTACATAGACACGTAGAATAAGTTGTCCGACCATCTCTGTTCTGCTCAGAATAATGCAGGCACACTTTTCCCCTCCTTCTTCTGCAATAGCGTCTTCTCTTATATTTTCCTCTCCTATACCGTCTTCTGGAGTAGTCTGCCAAATATGTTGGAGGCGTGATGGAAAGAGAGAGTAATATATGAGTTCTAGGGTGGTTGTTGCGTCTTAGGTCGGAAAGGAGAGCTCCATTGACGCCTTCGTCTGAGTATCCGAAATAAATCAGCAAATTGAAAGTTAGGAAAAATAAGAAAATCGCCATCTGCAAAAAAAAGATGATAATGATGTTCAAACAAAACCTTAGTAAAATCGAACTCAAAAATGTTTATGGTAGGCTAATGGGCTTTATCAAAACAATAAAGGTGTTTAAATTTAAAAATGAGCTGGTAAATTGAAATGCATGATTGACATATTAATTAATGTAGCAAACTTTGGCCATTACGAAAATATGATAGTGTTTGTCAGACTCGTAAATTAATTTAATAAAAATAGAGTTACCTAAACTATATATTTCATGTTCAAAAATATTTCTTACAATGTTTCTTTTTGATGGTTGGTAAAAACTTTTATACAATCGTTCTATCTTTTTGTATCATTGACAAAATAAAAATTGTAATAAAGACGTTGGTAATCCCAGTACAAACTCATCAATCTCGTGATTCAATAATATGAAGCCATCAACGTATAAATCAACTTCTTATTAGATACAATAGATGGGTTTTTCAAGCGGAAAACCGATTAGTAACAATTAAGTCACTATACTGAAATCTTCTAGAAGAGGTATAATATCCTTCAATACTGTTATAGTAAGATTAAGTTGATGCTTCACCTAAAATGTTCACCAAAGTATATAAAAAATATTCACCAAGGTATATTAAGTATATACTATAGCGTTTATACTTACCGTACAATTACACAATACGTTACATATATATTTTATTGCGATTCAACTCCTCTTTACACCTAAATATTTTGGAGGCCTCTTATGGTGCCAAATTCTTTGGCATGTTTCAAGTGCCAAGTTTGCACAAAAACTGGGCTATTTTTAAATACACTTTCACTGGACCCTTCCAAGTAGAAAGTTAAGAGGAAAATCTCTCTTATCTGACATTGTTCGTGTGTCATGGTTTGTTTTTCTCATTAGTACCTATTTAAAGGAGTGACCAGGTACAGCTAGATGGGAGGGCTGGAACCGTAGAGGTGAGCTACCCAGCAGTGGAGTGGGACAATACTGGCTCCTGATAATAATAGTAAAACAGATTATTATCTGTTTTACTAATCTTGATATTAAGGTCGCTTTGTCTTGACAATAACATAATGTGTAAAGAACATCTTGTTTGGTAAGATAGATAATAATTGCTTTACGGTCACCTGTAACTGTAAGCCCTAACCCTAAACGCACAGAGCGCGGCGCAGCGTCGTGGCGTGGCGGAGGCGGTTTTCCGGTATATCAAACTCGGTCCGGGGGATGTCGCACCAAAGAAACGCGCAGGATAGCGGAGCGGAGGCGGTATGTGTAACATATGAGGCATTAATCGACACTATCGACAGTCCACTGTTTAGGAAAGATGAAAAATTCAAAACCGCCTCCGCGCCGCGTCCGCTCTGTGCGTTTCCAGCTGTAATCATATCTGACATCACAAGGCGTTCAAAACATTTGATGAAGCCTAGAGTAACATTAGTCTCAGACTGAACGTGTCTCCACTGCGTTTCCGTCATCGTCTCAGGTAAGCATACAGAAAATCCAAACATTAAAGCAATATACTTCGCCAAGAGCGTTCATTTTTATGATTGGTTTTACCATAGTAATATAGTTTGTCAGATATATTTAAGTGCTTGTTCTGTTAATAGCGTTCGATTACTAATATAAAAAGAGGTGTAAGTTCGCACTTTGTAAGTATATATGTTTGGCATATAGTTTCTGAAAGTACCTACTCATCTTAATTAAAAAACTCCCGGTATATAGAATCTTTATAGAATGCATTTTAAGAACTGACATAGCTAGTATTTTTTATACGACTGCCTAAAGAAGGAGTGTAATTTTTTATCCTGAGACTCTGGCCGTGTTTTCGTAATACGCGACCGGAGCCGAGCGGATGGCTTAACTTATAAGTATTCCAACAAGTGATATAAAGTTATTATCGCGTCAAAGTCTATACTCGTATTGAAACTAGATAAGCAAAACGTAGACGAGTGGATACTGTATCTCTTTTCTAAAATATGTTTGGATCCAAACACATAAACGACTTACTCAATCCTGGCAAATTACTATTCCGAGCCGTGAATCGTGACACCAAGTTCCGGCTATTACGTCTAGCTGTCCTGCTCTACACCAATAAAATGTACGCTAAGCGCTTACGAATCACAATGTTTATGTTGTTGACCAATGTTTCATACAACGTGGACCTCTATTTGACACGCGCGCAAAGTTCATAATCCTTCTAGCGTTTTCCAAGTTGTATTTGGAGAAGCCCGGGGTCCGCTTTGAAACCTCACTACACTAGTTTGACAAAGACGACTGTTATCAGTCCTTCCAGTGACGGAAAACTAGATCTCGGGATTAGACAGGATTTCTCACGATGTTTCCTCCACCAAGAAGCAATCCAAATTATATATTGTACATAAGTTTTTTTTACCTTCTGGTACGCGACGAAGTGCCTTGTTTATTGCGCCTTTATCATTTCTCACGCATAATCTAAAGTGCAACAGCGCAACAGAACTAACCTTACTTAGAATTACTTACTACTATTAAAAATGGGATATATATGTACCATGTATTTTTTTATGGCTTCCCGATATTTCGGAACTGTTGCAAGCGCCATCTTCAAGGAAAGAATGCGTAAGTTGATACAGTAAATGTTGTGTGTTGTGATCGAGTTTCAAGTGAGATTAAAGCGAAGCAAGAAGAGGGTAGATGTGACAACGGTGTGAGGGTACTGCGGTGTACCCTCACACTGAAACTCGTTGAGTGAAAGCCTAAAAGGAAAAAAACAACCCTTGAAAATGGCGCTTGCAACAGTGTCGAAATATCGGGAACTTGCAAAAATGAATATACATGGTATTATATACCCCATTTTTTATATTAGTTCTATTGTTGATGACCATGTTAGCTTGAAATTTAACCTGAGTTGTCAATACAATCGGCGGGTGACAGCGATATACCTATTGTTGGAGGAAAATAAGCTTACCGCTAACTCGCCAGATGGCCAGCGGTAACCGTTGCCTATAGGCGCTGTGTTAATAGTTTGTGAGGAAATACGGGTAGATTCATGTATTAGGTAACTATGGGATTTCTACCTACCCTTATAAATTAATCGGAAAATGCCATAATCGTGTTGTTATAAAAAAACATACCTTCGTGCAAATGATTGATGAAAAACAATATCTACGCCGACGTACTAGTTCTTCACCTATTATCCCATTAATCCTAAAATAAATTACTTAGGTTCATGAATAATACACACATAAGTTACTCTAGGTGGTCCTGCTAGTGTTTTCTCAGTAGTATCGTAGATATGAGCCGCTGTGGCACGTTATCGCAAAATTCCTATACACTAGTTAGTAAGGCATTATATACATCTTATGTAACCAAACGTAAAGCCAAAAAAATTACCACATAATTTTTACATTATCAGTTTGATAACGGTATCTGATTTATAAATATCCAGTAACTTTAACCGTTGGTTGAAAAAAAAACATAATTTAATCGCTTTGTGTAAGCTCTTGTATTATTTGTTTTGGTACCATCTTATCAATTGCAAAAACGATACAAACAGAAATGCCATAATGTTAAAAAGAAAAAAAAATACGTTTAGAGCCGTCACCTGACAAAAATATTTAGTAACGTCCTTTACAAAATATTTTTTATCGACTGCAAATAACAATTAATCAACTAAAATTTTAAATAACTAGTTAAGTTTTAAAAACTGCTACAAAGGTAATACAAACCAGGTTATTACACTATGTCCCATTTGGACGTTAGCCAGCATAAAGCTTTGCTTCAGGATCAGATACGTACTGTGCCTCTATAATGATATACGTGAGATAATTCAAACAAGAACTAAAGTTTGACTTGTAAAGTTGACCTAATGTAACATCTCGCCAAATATGTATTTTGTTTTGTTTTGTTTGAATCATTGTTCTTAAATTCTATTTTGTGTTTTTCTGGGTTGATATCTATGGGTCTATACGATATTTGAAAATCTGTGATATGTAATGATCCTGGGACAATAACACAAAAGTACGTTTAAATTAAACGAGACTCCGTAACACTATGGTTACATGTTTAAGCATGAATGACAATTTTACTCGTCAATCAAAGGTACAGGTAAGTAAGTATTGTGACGTAATGGCTGGTACTCCGTCCATTCATATGTCGATCACCGGGTAATAATTGTCTCAGTTTCAGTTCCGACGAGGCGATGTGCACTCGCGGGAGGCGTCCAACCTCGTATATAAGGAGATCTTGCGAAACCATCGCACATTCGAACAACAACCTGTCCAGGAAGTCACCTGTTCCATTCATACATCGACATGTTTTTAATACTGGTACGTACTTACAAGGTTCAGCCGAAAAGTTTGTTTTACTCACTAGGACTTAACACCAGGTGACATCAATACGTGATGTCGCAATGATTGGTGATTAGTGTGTGAATATTTAACGCTTGTACGAATCTTTAGTTCTAAAGACGTGACCTTTTGAATGTCCTTAGTCCTAGCTTCGAATATACAAGGTAATGTCATAGTTCCCGCATTGACTATTCAATACACTGTAATATTATTGTCGTTAGCGTAACGAGCAATTATCATAAGGGTCAAGTAGCTTAAATCATTAGACAAATCTAGAAGGTTAAGTTCAATTGTTAATATTGTCATACATAGATAGATACTTGAACTGATTTGAATAGGGTGCATGCAAGCCTAGTAAAGTCGGTGTGATACTAAGAAAATAGTGCTGACAATTTTTTTTTATCTTCTATGGTATCTGAATTATTTACTTTTCATGCGATCCCATTGTAGTTAAATAATCATCTTTATCCTAAACGGACTGATAGAAAATATTACATGGCAAAAATCCTAACATAAGAATGCTTTCCTAATAAACATTCCGTATATTTGGGGAGGGAAAAACACCAAATTTTGTTCATAACTCAAAAAATAATTACTCTGTTAAATTAACAACTAAATGTTTTAACTTCGTTGAAACTAATTTCTCAACTAAGGGAAGTTGTTTGTATCTTCTTTTGAGAAATAAAATTCTTCAACCCGAAATTACACATTATAGTATAGAATTATACATCAAAACTTAAAAGAATGGCTACATATTTCAGGTTTTTGGAGCAGTGATGGTGCAATGCTTGGCGAGCCCTGCAATCGACGGGCAGGCCAAACCACAGGTCATACGCTACGAGTTGGAAACCGCTAACATGCCCAATTCCTATAACTTCTAGTAAGTTACCATATTTATTGATACAACTACCTGCCCGTGTAGCTCCGCCCGCGTATCAGAAAGAATGCAATCGAAGCCGCCTTATAAAGGTTACCTTGCTGAAGGGAATCATTTAAAGGGATAAGCTCGCCTTTGTACTTTTTGTTTGTTTTTCATTTTGTCATGTTATATGTACCTATACAATGACGCAAAACTAAAAGACAGAATGAAGCAATACCTTCGTAATACATATTTTTAAAATAAAATAAATTCTTCCCGAACGTCCATATTTTTTAAATAAAATAAATACTTGTGGAATAATTTTTGAATTCGGGCAAGTATAGTTTCGGAGATTAGCTTAACTCTAATCTCTTCGTAATATTACTTATAGTACACATGATGGTGTGTTGTATTGTGTGAAATGCCTTTTGTTTTGTGACAATTATGATCAAAATTTATTATTGGACAGATATGCTGATGATATCACGAAATTTCTCATAATACTTAGTAAAGTTTCAACATCTTAACACCTGCTGATATTCGCTAAGTTACTAAGTAGGTAAATGCAATAAAAAATCAAATAAGCCGTTTATATAATAATGGTACTATTACAAGGGTAGACATAATTTACATGAGCAATAAATTTACAAGTTTGTTAACACAATCAAATGTGATAACACTGATAACTCAAAAATCAATTGAACGCCGTAACAATGCTAGTCACGTCTGATGACTAGTACCAACAAACAAGACATCCGAGATCAAGTTAGATATGATATTTGATTAATTAATATAGATCCAAATAATTTTCTCAATATTGGTGAAAATCAATGACATAACAACACTTTAAACTCTCGCGGTTTGTACACATTCTTAAAATATCTTCTGCGACCATGACCGGTGCAACCTGTGTCGAAACGTCGGTAATTAAGGTAAATACGAGGAAATAAATTTCGCGTTAGATCCGTATACGAATATTTTAAGAAAATCAATGACATTTCAGCATCGTCATCAACTCATCACCAACAATAAAATCTGGATGTTTTTTTGCAAAACTTAGGCAATATATACTGAATATTATATTATTTAGGTTTCTTACTCGGCCTTTTATTAGTTTTTCAGTGGTCCACTGAAGGCCTTCCTTTTTTAGGATTCCGTAGTAAACAAGGAACCCTTAAATGTAAGGTAGTTTCGCCATGTCCATACGTACAGACGTACTGCTGCTTGTCCGCTAACGTCTGTACGTTCGCGGCTTAGCTGATAAGCAGCTATATGTAGCCTTCCTTAACCTTGATTCTGATCGAAATCCATCAAATATATTTCTATCGTTAAGGAATTGCACATAACATTTGTGATATATGTCATCAGTTTTAATACACCAATTCGTGATATATAAGAGCAAATGCATAAATTACTGCAGAAAATATCATAATTGCTATAGGTATCTGCCTATAAAATCACCATCGAAGTAATTCGATTAATTTTGTCATGGAACATGGTCCAATTATCAGATGTTCTAAGTACTAAAGAATACTCTCAAGTTTACGTGGTATATGACCAATGTTTGTTTTGCCTGCCCTGTTACTTATTTACAACGCTCTACAACTTCTCTCATAGACGAATAAACCAACCGACCAACAGACCAGATTTTTTTAAATATTACGACGTTGGCAAACAATCACACGACCTGCTTAGTCATAAACAGATACGGTAGCCTATTTACGCGTGCGTCTTCAAAATAGTTTGAGGAGTTGTTGTATTGAAAATTAGAGACAGATGCAGGTTCCTCACTCTCAACACATTATCGGGTAGGAACCTTACTCACCACCAGTCTGATCGCCAATTACGCATAGATTCGTATAAAATAGTACATTTCGATGCTAGTGCGAAAAGTATGTCATTTCTTCACGAGTACCACGTTTTCCACAGTTCTCCACGAGTGAAGAATGACATTTCCGCACGTGTATTGAACGACGTTTTTTAATACAGTTGCGAAAAAATAAGAAAAACAACAAGTAATATTTATAAAAACAATATCAAATGTTGCCTTTAGAAACTTAAAACATGCTTGCAGCAAGTAAAAACGCCTCTTCTTTGACAGGCGTTTCGGCAGCTATTCCGTTCCACTCAGACAACTTTTTAAGAACGGTTTTTCAATATTCAATATTAAAAAATAAACGTGTTATAATGATGAAGAGGTAAGTAATAAAATATGAAATGTGTATATTTTTCGTATTCTGATATTAACAGTAGGTTTTTATGTTGATTACGACGTTTAAAGGAAACTAATATTTAACACCTAGCAATAAGGAGTCATGCATTGGAACAAGCATAAATTTAAAAAAATTGGAAAAGTGAAAAGCACTACTGCGCGAAAACCAACTTTCCGCACGCTAAACAGCTACGTAAAGTAGCACTTATTAAAAAATATGTTTTCTATGGGATTGATGAGGTGAGCCGAGCCAAGATAGGACGTGAACGGTTGACATCATAGAGATGTTTACCCTTTTGCATGTTTTTGATGTTGAGTAAATTTCTGATTTTCCTCACGTGCTCAGTGCAACATAACCCGATTATCGAGCGACGTGCTTTGGAACGTGGTCGGTACTGTTTTTGGCGAAAGCAAACACCTATTCTAAAAACCGGCCTTGCGTAAGGTGACGTAGACCGTATGTACCTAAAAATAGTAAAAATTATATCTGTTATACGAGTATTTAAGGAGATATCGTATTACATTTTTCATTTCGTTTGGGCCTAGTTTGCTACCTGAGAAAAACAAATGTAATAGACTTATATGGCATGTATTGAGTTCAGAGGGACCAGAATTAAATGAAAGGAGTAGGAGCTCCAAGTGCCCATAGACTACGCAATCTTACCATCAGGCAAGCCGTGGTTTCTCGTTTCCTGGCTTTGTGGTAAAAAATAATTGTGCCTAAAATCATTTTTTACACGATGTTGGTAACAAACAGGCGCACAGCCAGCCTGATGGTTTACGGTTACGCTAGTCGTAGTCAAGCAAATCAATGCAAAGCCTTGGGGCTTGACGGCTTGGGGGGAGACGCATTTGTTTTGCCAATCCTCTAAACCAGTACATTTATAATCTTGAAAAATCACTCCGGGAGCCCATTCCACAGCCGGAGCATTCGTAGCAGGAAAAACCGTTTTGTCCGTGACTTTTCTAAGTTGTAAACAAAGATGTTAAATAAATCCCCTTACGCTCTCCGAATACACTATCTCCACAAGGCATGAATGAATCATCCACTTTCAAACTCGCCTTACTTTGACTGGCTTTGCGCCAAACGTACTTAAACATCTCAGTGATTGTATTCGGGACAAATAAGTGCATATCAATCGAATGCTGTTAAATATTTGTATGTGCATTAAGTAGTTGTATTTGTTTGCAAATTAAACACGGATTTGTAATTAACCGTGACTAGGAAAACATGGTGCGCGAGAGACGGATCAAGTCTCCTCCATACTATGACACGTTTTAGGTACTTACTAGCTGCCCGCGCGGCCCCGCCTGCGTATTGTAAAGATCTCAGGCGAAGCCGCGGTATAAAATTTAACTAATGTTATCCATCCCGAAGGTTGACGGTAATATTCGGTAAAAGTAGCTTTATAATACCTAAATTACATTAACTTTGGAGGTAAACTCATATTGGCTTATTTCGACTCGAAAAGACTGACCATTATAAAAACGTGTCTCTTTGTTTGTCTAAGTGATCATTTTCATTTAGACTGAACAGGAATATGACTTTATCAGGGGTTAAATTGACCAAGAAAAATATACAGTTGCTCTTTAAGTTGAATATTTTTTTAAAGTTACTTTTTAACTCGTTTAAATGTAGGTACCTAATCGTGATGTGCAATCTTAACGAGTGGAAGTACCGGGATGTTCCATTTGGATGAATTCTTAAACAAAGACCTTTTTTCGTAATTTGTGTTAGTTGAACAGGTACTACGTTTCTTCATTTAAATTACCTATACGTGCTTGAACATAAATTTAGCTGAACACTTTATGCCTAGTCCCAGCGAAAGAACAGATTGTAAACCCAAGTATTATAAAAGTGTATCTTTCGCGCTTTACGGCAATTAGTGAAAACCTTGTTAGCCATGCATTACATATCATTATGCTGTCTTTACCATCACCAAATAAGTATTTTTTTAGACCTTCGATCGCACATTGAAATGGTGTACGTCCTTACATTTTGTTACATTTTCAAACAGGTGGCCTCAGAAAAAAAAATCTACGAATTAAAACTAAAGAAATATAATATATAAACAATGCGGGATAATCTTATACAAAGTCCAATAGTTGAGTCCTAAACTAAGCAAAGCTTGTACTATGGATACTAGACGACGATAAACATACTTAAATAGATTAATACATACTTAAATACATAGAAAACATCCAAGACCCAGGAGCAAATATCCGTGCTAAATGCACAAATAATGCCCTTGCCGGGATTCGAACCCGGGACCTCTAGCTTCGGAGGCAGTTTCACTATTACCAACTATGAATATGCTACGAATGCTTTTCCTGTGAACTAAAATAACATCGTTTATTTTAAACTCAGTGAGTTTTTAATCTTATACCTGTCAAACGCTTATTTGAATAAGCATGTAAACCATATTGATAGATGTCATGTTACAATGGCTTCGTAAAAAGTAGAACATATAACGGTGATGTAGGATAAAAGTGACAAAAACATGATCACCCGCCTCCGCCGAGTTGAATGTCCGTCTTTACCGCATACCCGTCGATCAATTGTTTAAATGCCAATATAACTGTACAAGAAACCCTTATCAAAATGTTCGGATTAAGCAGGTATATGTCAAAAACTGTAGTAAAGGCCTTCTTGCATGTATTTGTGTACAGTTCGAGTAATCATTCGTTTTGTTTGTGTTTGCAAATATTCAAAATTGTATGTATATCTATTAGAACACGCCACAACTACATACAAGAGGGGCCTTACTTACGTTTTTACCTATACATGTTTACGTAGCAATTTTATAGTAAGTCGTCGGTATCAAAAGTATTGTTAATCAAAGTGGATACGAATAAATAATGGAAATTCTATATACATTAAACATACATTACATCCAAAACAACATGCAGTTCAACCCATATTCAAGTTTCTTTATATTTTCGCGACTTTTTAAATTTGAAATTAGTTGCACAATGCACTGACTCCATCGTTATTTTATTTTGTCCTTAAATATGGTTTACATTCGTACCGTTGGTCACCTTACTAACTAATAACATGTTCGAAATGTTTAGGCACCATTCCTCAAAGTATTTTATTTTAATGTCAGTACTTAAATAAAGTACCCTGTCGTGTTGTCTACCTAAACAATACAGTCGTATAAGGTTCTATTGCTATATAATTTGGGAATAAAATTGATGGAACATTTTCACTTTTATTACGTCTTAAACAAATATAGATGTGTTTGAAACAAACAAAGATTACTTGAGTAAATGTTAACGTTTATAAAGATTCATCGCCCATTGTGTGGATGTTGTAATGAATAGCAATATAAAATATTAAATTTTATCTGGAACTAGAAGTGAAGAATATCAAATGTGAAGAACCAATATTTGCTCACGTATTACTTAACGGCGCTTTTTAATAGAATGGAACAATAAGCCTTCAGTTCAAATGGATACTTTTGATTTGGTTAATACGTTAAGTTTTTTCAACACTTTAAAAAACACCAAACACTAGTGTTCATTAAGTGGTTAAGGTTTGTTTTAATATTTGTTAAAGGCAAAGGTTTCATTGATAAACGCTCATTGGGATATTTGCAAAATGAAGTAGGCGTACAGTACATCAAACATCATCATTTGAAACTTTGTATACACAAGGGGATCCAGTATATCTAGGTCGAAAATTAGTTTCTGTTGCTTGAAATTATAATGGAGAAAATATACAGCGATTATTAAAGATTTCATACAAGACCTAAAAAATTGTATTTTTTTTTCTATTCCAATTTCTAGCAACAGAAACTATTTTCCGACCTAGATATGGCGGATCCCATTGTGTGTGTACAAAATTTCATGTTATTTTATCATGGCGTTTTAAAATGAAAACGAAACTACGTTTGTATGGAAAATAGAGTTCGGTCGAGCGTACAGGGGACTCTTAAAACCGCTTTTGAAGCAAGCTTCCCTCTTCGAATAGATATTGGTTGAATGTGCATTACCATTATGCTTACGTTCGAAGGTAACGGATACACAGAGCCTTCTTACTCACAAACCAAGTCGTCCTCACCTCTCACCTCACCCGTTTTTATATGGAAACTGTCATAATTTGACAAATGACATTTGACAGTTTCCAGACGAGTCGGTTTGTGGATAACCCGGACAGTTCAGTTTAAGATACTCCCTAGCACGAATATACCTTTTTCTGTTGTTATAATTAAGCATATGAATGGACATTTAAAATTGCCAGCAATAAAATAAAATAATAATAATAATGAAATAAAAATTGCCAGCAATCCCTCTATCTCGTCGCTGGCCATCTCTTCTTTCGCGAGGTCTCGCACGTGGTACACACAACAAAAAAAAAACGACGCCAATCTCCTCCATACTCCTACTAAAAGTTCTATAAAAAACACTGAAATCGCCACATAATGTGCATATAATATTTGAGGAGTTCCCTCGTTTTCTCCAAGATCCCGTAATCAGATCCAGACTTGATGACAATGGGACCAACTAGAAAACGTACCCTTTCAAACAAAAACAGAACTTTTGAGATAGGTCCAATAGTCTCCGAGTAATCGGTGAACATACATACATAAAAAATATACATATAGGTATAAATATATAGGTATATATATTCCGACAAATTGAGAACCTCCTCCTTTTTTTGAAGTCGGTTAAAAAGATATTTGTTGTCAATTTCAGTTACGACACAAGCGACGGTTCGTCTCGGACGGAGCATGGAGCCATCCTGAACCCCGGCACGAAGGACGAAGCGCTCGACGTACTGGGGACGGTTCGCTGGTATGACAACAAGGGACAACTCTATGAGATGTCGTACAAAGCCGGGAAGAGAGGCTACAGGACGATCATCAAAAAAGTGTCGCAACGCTAACGAAGTTTTGTTTAAATCTGTCCAAGAAGCGAAGGAATCTTGACTACCTTTAATTTCATAGATCCAGTCTGTAAATACGCAGAAACACGAGGTACTTAACAACAGTGTTAATGCGTACATGCCAAATACACCTTTATGCCCTGAACAGATATTAGGGACGATTTCAAATAGTTTTCGTATAGTTACGATGAATTAAGATGCAAAACGGTGTATCTTCCATAAGACTTATTTTTTAAGAGTCGAGTGTAAAACCCCCGTTGATACAGCCCGCAATGCAATATATTTAAGACTCATATTCAGTTGATTGTCACTAAAATGTGTCAAGACAAATTAATGTTATGTGTGAGTGGTGCATTACATTGCTGCTCGGGAAAGCTAAAACCTTTTGGGACTGTTATCAAGGATATTTTTATAAATTTTGATAAAACAGCTAAGAACACTTAAAACTGTCGTTATTTATAATTATAATAGAAATTGATGATTATGCCTTTTAAATTAAGTTAACTTTTATTTGAGTACGTAATATAAGAAAATAAATAGATTGTTTGATAATAACTGCACACAATGTGCAATGACAAGATACGAAGTAAAAGACAAAACTGAGCCAAATATTACTTGTTGTAAATTATAACATTACTGCACGATCTCATGTTTCAATATTTAGTTAATATTATGTAAAGAATAAAATATCAACTTGTGGCCTTAAACAGATAAACTGGGAACAGCCACAAAATCTAAAATATCTTATGACACTCACAAAATAGCAAATTGTACCACAAGTGCATAAAACAAGCCATTTTATCCAAGACAATTTATCGATCCGAGCGGCAGACGAGGGTCAAGGTCGAGGATAAAATGGGTTTTACATATAAGTTACTAATACAATCTGCTTTTCACTTCAATTGCGAGAAAATTTAACAAACAATGTATATAAATTGAGGATATGTTATCAAATTTATTCTTATGTGCTCGTCGACCTCGGGTGGTGCTGCAGGGGATCGCCTCGCGCGCGCTCCGCGCCGTGGCACTGGGGACGGATTTTACTTTATGCGCTAGAGCATTAAAAGCTATTTTATGTCAGAGGTGACACCTGTATTAAGAAAGACTCATTATTGCCCTCAAATGAGGAATCAAAGTTGTACTTTCTTTCCTCATTTGAGGGCAACAATTACTCTTTTCTGAGTAACAGTCCTGCTAGCACGATAAATTATACCGTCATGTTTTAGGGCAAAAACGTATTAAAACGTCACATAAATTATGATGGTAGAACCTATCGTGCTAGCCGGGCAAGTGCTAAAAGCAGTATGTGCCACTAGATAGGAAAATTAATTCCGTTTTAGGCGTAAACCTCATTGTATCCCTGGTTAAGCTCAAGATTTCACTGTAGAATCCCTGGCTACGCACGGGCATCTACTTTTGGAGCTTTCGCTTCGCTCATGATTCAATATCCGTCCTCGTCCTAAATATATAAGTTTTCTCCCTTAAGAGACTGTTTACTTTTTCTTGGCTGAATACTACCAGAGAAACTAGATGGTAGTTATCCATATTAATAACAAACAAAGCACCTCCACATTGCTGAAGACTGTACCCACAATAACGTCATTACTTGCTCTGTAGGTAAGTATAGGTAGTATAACAAAATTCTGACTTATAAATATTTTGCTCCGGTGAAATGTTATGTCTAAATGTGTGTCATTCGACAAAGAAATTGATTGTGAGATTTGTTTCTTTGCCCCCTGGCTAGATTCTGGCCAAGAGCAATCCCATTTTTGATAAAAAAAGAAAAGAAAAACATTTCTACAATTATGAAAATAAAATAAAATAAAGAACAACACGCTGGAATGAGTACAAAATACTTACATGATATGCTAGTTAAGTTACCTAAGTAGAATATCATGTAATGGTTTTATTATGGGATTTATTATTGTATATTGCTTAATTTGAATTTGAAACTTAGTGTTTGGAGTGCTTGTAAGAGTAGAATTAATTATTTGATTTAAGTTATTATGTTCATTTTATAAATTGAATTTATTTAAAAGTTACTATTATTATTAAATTATTTCTCTAGAATATTTATGTCGTGTTATTAACAAAAAACTTATTACAAAAGCAAAATAAAACCACAAGAGTTTAATGTGCTAAACATGTATAAATAAGTTTCAAAATACATAACAATAACAACATTAAAAGTTTTCGTTACCAGCGTTACTGTTTAGTACAAAATTATGTATAATAAGATTAATAAGTATATATTTGACACTGGTAAACGGTTACAACTTTCAATTACATGATTAAGAAATGCAGACGATTTTTATTTTCTATTACTAAACGCCAACCAAACGCCCATTTTGCCGATTGAGTAGTTGAGATAGGTTCTATTGTTATATTCACCCGTACCAAAGTTGATGAAGACCTACCCTTTACCTGTACATACAAAAACATTACATACTTAATATTATTTACTCTTCTAAAACATTTTTAGCCGTTTATTAAACAGCGTGTATCAAAAGTAGCCACCTACGCATTTCAAAAGTTCAAATGTCTTTATTATGAGAGAATAAGACCTTTCGACCCCATCCTATCCGTAGCTACTTTTGATGCTGACTGTACTAGTCAGAAATAAACGCTTTTAAATTATTACTAGATGAAAGCCCGGCTTCGCTCGGGTGAAATAAATAAGAAAGAAATAAACAAAACATTTATTCGTGACAGTTATGCAAACGACGAAAGAAATAGTGTACAAAAATGTATAAAATAAAAACATTACAACAACGGATTATGATGAAACTTCGAATCGTATAGAAATATAGTCTGTAGTCTGGATTGGGAATAAAAGTATGGAATGGAATTATATGGAATTGGGAGTAAAAGATTACGCAAACGACGTCACGGGCAAAGGCTAGTATCTTTGCAAGTTAATCCTAAGCATTTTTATAAGGGTAGTATTTAAAGGCACATAAAAAATTTGACACCGTAATCAGTACTGATTTGTATAGCTAAAATACTAATCGTTCATTAAAATTCAATTCAGATGTGCATTGTTAAATATTGATGTGCCAGTCAGTATTTTTGGTGCGAAGTCAGAGCTGCTAACGCGAACGAAAACAAATGAAGTTCGTGTATCTCCCTCTCTGTCGCACTTGCAAATTCGAGCGACACAGAGGGAAATACACGATGTTCGTTCGTTTTCGTATCGCGATAGCAGCTCTCTATTCTCCGCTAAATTCTATTCAGTGGGGCCCTTTACACTCAATATTATCGCGATTTTTAAAATTGTATGGGGTCTGTTAAACGCTTAATACTATCACAATACTGGTGTGTCAATATTATCGTGGTTTTCAAAATCGTATGGATTTTTCTTCAAAATTCATTGCACGTGATACGGATCGTGATATGAGTATATGGCGTGATAATAATAATCATGTAACAGGCCCCTATGGATGTTGCTTCAATATTCAGTGTTTCACGTGATAATAATAACAGTTGGTAATATTTTCTCCAATTAATGGAAGCTATTTAACAACTTGTTCCGTTTTGCCAAAGGTATTTCACATTCCGATACGCGCACCATCCAGGAATAGGAGCCGTCAGACCAGAGGGCCTACCACGATCTGAAAACGAAGTATTTCCCTCTCCGCGCTCGAATATGCAAGTGCGACAGAGAGGCATATATATTTAGTTTTCGGTTGGTAGCACCTTAGTCCGAGCGTGGCGGACGGTCGAAGAAAGTCAAAGAACATTCCGTGTGTTGTCTGTCACACATACAATTTTTTAGCTTCCCATCGACCTATGAACTTGAAATTAAGTGATAATGTTTATTATGAAGTATATTTTACCAAAAACATCAATATATTGATAAATCACATTTGTTTTTTAGTTGTACGGAACCCTCAGTGTGCGACTCCGACGCACTTGGCTGGTTTTTATTACATTTTGAATTTTATTTCTCTTATAGTGAAATACCATATTCGTTTTAAAGTTGACGCCTGAGGGCCTACCGCGAACCAAAAACGAACTATCTTCCTCTCTGTCGTTCGAATATACATGTGCGAGAGAGGCAGATACCTACTTCGTTTTCGGTTCGCAGTAGCGCCTCTAACGTCCGAGCGCGGCGAACGGCATGAGCTGAGGGTCTACTCCGAAATTCAAAATCCTAACTTCGTATGGTGCCGTCCCTTTCACTCTCCTGTCATAGACTATATGAGTGAAAGGGACGGCACCACACGAAGTTCGGATTTCGAATTTCGGAGTAGTCCCCCAGTACCACTAAGTTATAAGATAGAGCGAGATAGGGATAGAATTTTGCTAGACGTTTAAAAGCCATAAGTCACCTAGTAGTTTGTCACAAACAAAATAGAGACGCAGCTTTAAGATGGCGGACAGACTCAGCAAACATTCAAGTGGTGTCCTTTACACGATTAATATTATCACAATACTGGGGTGTCAATATTATCGCAGTTTTCAAATTTGTATGGATTCTGCTTTAATATTCACGTGATACTTATCGTGATATGAATCCATGTAACAGGCCCCATACATTCGCTTTGAAGGCGGTTGTTGTGACAATCAGTCTAGCTAGCACGATAGATTATACCGTTACGTTTTATGTGACGTTTTAATACATTTCGCCCATATAACGTGACGGTATAAGTTATCGTGCTAGCTAGGCTGATAGGTGTATAGAACGCTTGAAAACTACAAAAACAAAACGCTGCAGACGTGGCTAGCCGAATCCACACAATGGGCGATGATGGCCCATCACCCAGAACGCAGCCCAGCAACCTGGCCAACATACCGGACGCAAAAATAGTTCACGACTTTCGAACGTAGCCGACACTGTCAACCAACAAATTTAATATAGCAATATAGTCTGTGGGCAATATGGCCGACGTTTTGTCATCAAATTAACACTTTTAAATGCAAAATACGCGACAATCCGAATTTTGCGGATACATATGTTTAACTCAAAAATCGTTATTTTTATACGTTCTTCAATTTGAGACAGGTCTCGTTCGGGTCTACCGTACCCCTGCACGAAATTATTAATATAGATAATTAGGACGAACAATAGTTATTTGTTATACAAGGGTGCAAAGTTGTATTTTACCTGCGAGTGTGGAATTGAAACACGAGCCAGCGAAAGGAGTCTATAGTTGAACCACGAGCGAAGCGAGTGGTTCTAAAATAGAATCCTGAGCGTAGCGAGTGTTTTAACACACGAGAAGTAAAATACAACTTTGCACCCGTGTGTAACACAAAACTTTTCTCCTCACAATAGCGAGGAAAGTGCAACATGCAAAAACACAGTTCCACGGGCATGATTTTCATCACTGGAATCACTGATTTTTTTACGATATTATAACAGAAAACTCTGAAAGTTGTGTATAATATTTACGTGAGTCGGAGTCGGTGACAAGTGTGTATATTTTAGTTGACATTGACAATGATGACATTTCTGACGATGTGTTTTGAAATTGCATCGACTCAACTTGTGCGTTTACACTTATTTTCGAAGTCATTATAAAAAAAAAATGTTACTTATAGAATTTTAAGGTTTACGACTTAAATCATTAAATAAAGCTAAATTTGGTATTTTTTATTAAATTCTCTTTATTTAATGATAATTAATATCAAACGAACCATTAATATGAGCATCTTACGTTTAGTTATCTGTCAAAAGCTACTCAATCACGCTCCAAGGTCAAACTACTTTCCCCACTTGTGGATAAAATGCATTTTTAAGGATGATTCACAGTAGGCCGTTCCGTGTCCAGGCCGACCCGTTTTCTTCTAGAGAAATACGCCAGCCTTCGCGTTTGCTGTCATAGAAAACGGGCCGGCCCGGACACGGAACGGTCTACTGTGAATCATCCCTTACCCGCTTGTTTCAAAGGACAAAAAACGGCTTTCCGAGCTAGTGAGGGGAAAAATGTATTCTTTTAGTTGACTATAGACACAAGACAGTCATCGTTTGTCGTCAAGTTAAAAAAAAAGCATAAAAAGTAATCCTCTCATAAAAATACCCAAACCTTTATTTACTGAAATAGGTCGCATGGGACTTATTTTCTGTAAGTTGTTGTACCCATAATGTTGTACTTGACTGTAGGTATTGCGAACTCAACCTTTATTTTTATATAGTGTTTTAACATCTCATTTTATTATAGTTATTTTAATTATGCAGCAGCAAAACGCGCCCGTCGGATACAGTTTAATAAGAGCGGTTACTATAAGCCACCAATAGCAGCGCTCCACATACGCTTTATCCCTACTATTAGAACATTCGTTATCTGCAAAATATGTACAATCTGGCTCTTCATTACCTTTTTCTTTGCTCTCACTTACAACTACTTCTGCATATTTCTTTCGGTCAAAGTACTTTTATAAACCAGAAGCATTTAGAAAAATATTATAACAGTCATCTTTTCATTGAAATGAAATTATATGGTTCATTGGTTAATGTAACACATTACAAAGGTTGGGACCTCCTAGTACGTACAGTGGTACTTGTGTCAGGGGAGCTAACTCTTCCAAAAAACAAGAGTGGATACAACCAATGAATAATATAAGATTAACTTAACATTAAGAAAAATCTAAAATGAACTACATAATTTGCTCTAATTTAAATTACAAATACAAATATTTTTTATTTAGCAAGAGTAAATTAGCATACAAAACTTATCCATTAGACTCCAAACTAGGCTGAGCCTGTATTTTGGACGTCTGCGAGAGCGATTAACAATTATTGATTCATTAGGACATTATTCTAGTTAGGTATATGGGTTTTAACTTGGGTATTGACTACTATACAAATGTGAAGATTATAGAATCAGGAGATAAAATAAATGAAACAGGTTTGAAACAAGGAACCAAAAAGTAACATAATATAATATAATTGAAGTTTTATTTGTAATAAGTATAAATTACAGTCATCTTTTCATTGAAGTTTTGATTCAATCGTCTAGTTCCATTATCACCGGCATCAACGGCTACAGTAAAGTCTCTCTCTTGGTCGGTCCCTCATGTCTGAGGATCGTGGTTAGCACCGGTTTCTGTCTTCTGTCTCTTACAATCGTGTAGAATTTGGAGGAAGACGAGTGTTTTTTACTACAGTACAGTACGTTTGGTAAAATTGTGTTGACAGATGAGAATCTCGTATTATTGTCACACCACGAATCCTTGGCCAACTGGGTGGGCTCGCGACATTTCATAACTTGATTCGAGTTATCACCTCATATACACATAGTATCAGTATTACATTTGACTGACTATCCGTGATCCTTATTGCAACGGCTTACGGTCTACTATTGGTCAGTTTCCTGTGATGCTGATAGTACGAGTACGTACATTTGCACTTTGTCAATTGCTGTAACAATAGCAAACAACATATCTATTTAAAGAAAACATTCTCGATTCTGCATCAGTATTCAGGTACGTCTTTTGACCACCATGATTGCTTTGGTAAGTCTTTTCTTAATATAAATATAAACTGTAGCTGAAACGTAAGAAATATTTTTTAATATTTGTATAAGAATATGCGGAAAATTAAATAAATAAACAAAAAAACTTTATAGAAACAAGCTTTTGTTTAAATGCTCCAAAAAGAATAAATTAATTTTCTTTTTTACTTTTTTATCAACTTATAACGTCATATTAGTAATTAAGTACATAATATATATGATACAATAGTTTGTCGAGAGATTTAAGTACTCGTATTTACTTAGTTTGAAAAATTATAAAGGATGATTCACAGTAGGCCGTTCCGTGTCCAGGCCGGCCCGTTTTCTTCTAGAGAAATACGCCGGCCGTTTCGTTTGCTGTCATAGAAAACGGGCCGGCCCGGACAGGGAACGGTCTACTATGAATCATCCCTAAATTAGAAACAATCCGTTCAAGTTATTGAATTAACTTGTTTATCTAATATAGGCCAATCTTTCGAGTTATTCTCAGCAATTAACCCTTTCATTTCATGCCCATATTGTAGGAGTGCATTAAATATAACTAGTCCGCCATCTTGGATTTAGAATGACGTCACACAGCTAACCATGCATTGTCATCCAAACCAAACGTGTATACAAAATTACCGATTGAAGATATCTGGTTCAAAATTAAATTGCAAGATTCCACCCGAACAAACATAGTTGTACATAACCTACATACATTGCAAGCTTGTAAAAAGTAGGTATTTCGTGGAGGCAGCAATTTTGCGATCTTTGGCAAAACCGGAGCAACATTTAATTTATCGCATAGCACGCGGGAAACTCCTATTATCAAGATTTCCCCTTTAAGAAAATCAAGGGTAGCACGAGCTCCCAACGTGTGGGATACAAACTCTACTGATCGGTGTGAACGAGTCTTTAACACGTTGGCTGCCCACCATACTTCACCTAAAGTATTGCTCTCACGCCCCATACTAATTTAATGATACATTTGATCCCACCGGTGATGCTCATGGCCACACAGAGAAGATTACCTGATTCCACCGGTGATGCTCATGGCAGCCAACGTGTTAACTTAATTCGTAATTTTTTTAATCAGTTCCTTCAGAACATAATGGCTCAGGGAGGCTTAGAATATGCCATTTAAAATTAAAGTTGTATTAGTGGGCAAATCATATTCGTCAAACTGAAAATGATTATTTCAATCCAAACCTGAATACATTTTACATAAATGATGTCGTGCTAAAGCTGATATTATGATTAAAAGTATATCGATATATATTTTAGCTAAGAAAATATAATGATACTTATACAAATATTACTTTATTTTGCAGAAAATTGTATTCCTAGCCCTCGTCGTGACAGCCTTGGCTGCTGAAGACGCCACTAAACCAGATGTAGAAATCCTCACTGAGAAAACATTTGTCAATGAAGATGGGTATAATTTCCAGTAAGTGAAAATATACGATACTCGATAATGCGAGCTGCTCTATATTATATCTTTACGCCACGCCATACGAACTTCCGCCACCCATTTCACTCCCCTCCACTAAAAAACGTTGTTCGTTTATGAAGGCGACTTCCTGATTTGTCGATTGGGATATCGTAATATGAGAAAAATATCAGCTGTCAGCGTCAACCGATACAAATACAGTACTGCCCCACTTCTTTGTATGATATTTCTACTGTGCAAACGTAAACGACAGTATTTCGTCAAATGAGGAAATCTCACATCTAAGCTCACGTTAAAGAACAAAATACCTATGACATAAGCCAGGTTTAGACGAAGCCAATGCTGCCTCACTGGCTTGAAAAATAGGCCGGCGCTCTATTCCCGCCAGTGCTGGCAGCCAGTGCTTTACATACAATAACAAGCCAGCACTGGCTTCGTCTAAACCTGGCTACACATATAGATCCCGCCCCGCCAAGTCAAAAAGTCGCCTAAAGTTCCTCAATTTTCCACTGGATGACAGCTGTGGACGCCATATTTTACGTTGATGGATCGTAAGTTGGTGCAATCCACCTCTCGTGTAGCGTTCGTTGCAGGCTCATGAACCACGTACACACTATGTTTTTGGTAACAGTAACGGTTGCAGTTACGTCCAAGTTACGGGTTCCGAAATGAGTACGTTGTAAACGTCGGCTCGCTGCAAACCACACGCGTATCGCTCGCAGCAGGTTTGCGAACCACGTACACACACACTATTATGTTTTTTGGTTACAGTATATATGCAACGGTTACGGTTACAGCTTGCTAATGAGTACCCGGCTTTAGGTGATGTTTTCGAGGAGAAGGAATTATTCCTCGTCCTTGCTTGTTATGTTAACTATGGTCAAGAACAAATTCGATTTCGACTCGCTTTATATCGAATTGTCATAGAATCACCCGTTTTAATTGCTCCTGAGTATATTTTCAAACCAAATGTCATGTGGTTTACACGTGGAGAACGCCGACAGAGAGAGTAAGAATGTTATAGTTTGGATGACGGCTATCATTTGAGTGTTGTGTTATATGTAGACATCGGCGGCTTGTGGCATTTAGGTAGCATTAGACGTTTCTGACAGACTAATAATGTAACCGTGTTTTTACAAGTAAGTACGAGTAAGGTACAAGTCGAACAAAGGAAACCAATTGAAAAAAATATTTTCAATCATTTAATACATGACAGTCGTGGTATACAATTAATATTTGTTCTAAATTGTTATTCTACGTCTTCTATCTGTGAAAATCTACTTAGTGTACGAGAATGATCTTTCAACTTCGACTGACTTGATGGGTAAAAAAGTTGCAGCGTATTTTTGTTGGTGTTCTCTATGATTTCAACTTATTTGTTTTGTAATAAGTTATTGATATTTTTTATTGTTAGTTATCCTAGATTCTTAATGGTTCTTAATTTTTCTTTAAATATTTTTTTTCAACGTGGAGTCTTGAGTAAAACTTTTTTAGTCTTACTTGAAAAACGTGCCCCATCACTAGTGCTACCTAAATGCCACAAGCCGCCGATGTATAGTTATATGAACTGACAGAATGTCAGTGTTCTAGTCTTTTATGGTATCAAAAAAATCCTGCAGACTACTTAACTAATACCAGTAGTACCTCTTCTCGTAGCTTTTGAGTGTACTTAATTACCAATATAATTATTTATAAGCACAACTGTTCTGTGGTTTCAGATACAAGCTGAGTGACGGCATCTCCCGTCAAGAGCAAGGAGAGCTGATCACGGTTGGAGACCACCAGGGTATAGGCGTCAAGGGTTCGTACTCTTACGTGGCGCCTGACGGACAGGAGTACACTGTCACCTACACCGCCGATGACAAGGGTTTCAAGCCAGTGATCCAAGCGTCGCCCGCTAAGGCACAATAAAAAATTTAATATTAATAAGATTTTTATTCATCAACAAGGTTAAGGAGCCTTTTTCACGTACGGTCAAACTCACTAAGGGTTTACTTTTGTAGATTGCCGCTTCAACGCCATGTTTAAACAGTCAAACTAATATTATCAACGACTACAACAAACTAAATTATAAAAGCGACAACCGAAGGACGACCATTGCTGAACATAGGCTTACCCCAAAGAGCGCCACAATGACCGGTCCTGCGTCAACCGGAGCGCCATCCGGTACGTGGTTGCCATTCGAGAAACATTTCCGCCCCAACGGCCATCGGTTCTGCGTTTAGCGATTAAGTTTAGCGATTAGGAGGGCTATAGGTATCAGTTACTTTTCCACCAGAGCAAAAGCTACAGTATGTTAGCTCTTAGAACAGTCTTTGAGTCCAGGTGTAGTCATTTATTTTGGCATTACAACGTGTAAGAGCAAGCATGAGAGAAATAACAATCCAGCTGTATATTGTTTTATACTCTAAGGGGAGCGTCCTCTAGAATTTGAGTCTTTCATACTACCCTTGACAACATGCCATTTTATGCTCACGGAATGAGACAAAAATAACCGATACCCTTAGGTGTATGAAAACGTAAAGGACGATTCACAGTAAACCATTCCGTGTCCGGGCCGGCCCGTTTTCTATGACAGCAAACGCAACGGCTGGCGTATTTCTCTAGAAGAAAACGGGCTGGCCTGGACACGGAACGGCCTACTGTGAATCATCCTTAACTCTGCTAGAAAAGCAGCCTCAGTAGGGTTTTTCTTCGCACTTTTGTTACAAAAACGTTGGCGTGTACTCACTGACTTTAGAAATTAAAAAGTTCCAAGAGACTTAATAATCTAGACAAATAAGTCTTATAATGTCGAAACACATAATATAATAAGAATAGGAATTTGTTAGAGACAAAAACCAACAAAACATTGACACAGATCAGCATTTAGGAATCAGTACCATTGTGCTATTGTGCTATCTTAGCATGGTGCTGGCGTAATGGCCAGCACTGCTCTTCCAATAGGATCTTCAGGTATATTAAACTACTTTTTTTAGTATTTTTCCGAAGTTTTTTTTTAAATAATATGGGTATAAAAAGTAAAATATAAAATCGGCAGAGAGTACATGTTTGTACCTTTTGGCGTCGAAACTCTAGGTCCATGGGGTCCCAGCGCGCATAAGTTATTTGCAGAAATTGCGAAGCGTCTGGTTGACGTAACTGGTGACCGAAGAGCTGGCGGTTTCCTCGCTCAACGTATCAGCATTGCGATACAGCGAGGAAATGCCGCCAGCATCCTCGGTACAATGCCTCAAGGGCCCGTTTTAGATTTAAGTTAGTTTTAATTTTCTTAATATTATTTTGGTTAAGTATTCTTGTATATATTTTCGTTGTACATAAATAAATGATTACTGTATTAAATATAAAATTATAAATACTTAATTTAGTGTGCCAGAGCAGGGCTCAAGCTACCGGTGGTTAGGGCAGTAGAACAGAGCGAGGAAGCTTCGCACGATGCGTAATGTGTTCGGAAGTACCGCCTTCTGAATCTGACCCTTCGATCTATCCATGTAATAATTTAAAAACATAATTTATACTTATCTCCAACTAAAATTAGCACTATGAAGTTTAGGGGAGTAGAGAGACGTAACTATAATTTGCACTTAATTGTACCAGAAAAAAAAACAGGTGTTATTCTCGTTGTTACTAATTTTGGTCCCATCCAATTCATAATAAATGGAGTTTTAAAGGTTGTCGCACACGTAACCGCTCGGTACCTGATCGGTGCCGCCTCAACTCGAGCCGTTCAGTATTCTTTGTAAGCAATTCTATACTGTGATGCACACATTTCGGCAGCACAAGCTAGTAATCCGCAAGCGACGCGCGGGCAACTCGCAGTCATTGAGCATACTTCGGGCCGCCGCCGCGCTTGCGTCTGGCCGCCGGGACGGGGACGGCGTGCAGACTGCCATCGTTCCCCCGCGGCCATCAACGATCATCGACAGCCAGCTCTAGCCGCCGCCTCGCATAATGGACGATTCACACCAAACGGCCGGAGTCTTCGCGCACGCCACCAGAGTCAAAAGAATTCGAACCCTCCATACAGTAGCTAGACTTGGTATTCAAACGGCAGCGGCAGAGTCGGTAGCAGTCGACCGGAGCAGACCGGCTGCCCGCAAGCTATTCAAATATGAATTGTTTGGAGGGTTCGAATTCCTTTGATTCTAGTGGGGTGCGCGCCATCTCCAGCCATTCGGTGAGAATCATCCATTAAAGCGCGCTGTCGCCCAGCCGTGAGCGCGATGTCACCTAGCTCCATGCGGACACCTTGGAGGTGCTGAGCCGTTTCCGTTACTTACTTGCGTATGGTTAACGCCTTGTTGACGGCGAGCCGATGTGGTGAGGCGGCGGCGATCCGGGGATGAGCGGTTACGTGTGCGACAACCTTTACATAATAAGGCTAAGCAACTCGCGGCCGGTTCTTACTCGTACGAGTACAGACGGGATAAAAAAAGGTTCGTCACCTTACAGTCGACATTTGCTTGCACCAAGACAATTATTAGTCCTGCCAACGTTAAATGGCAGGCTTATCAACTGATAGTTAGAGGTCGACTAATAAAAGATATTTCGCTAATAATTACTTCCCGCAATAATTGCAGCTCTTTCATGGATATTTACCTAAATTCATCAATAAATACGACGCAGTGTTATTAATCACAAAAATTACAAGAGAAAACATTGACACTGACAAACACTGACAATTAAAAAGAACATAATATTTGATTAACTCTTACTAAGTGGTTTATTTAACTAAATCATTGAACAGGTTTGATGTTGATTTGAAACAAGATAATTATCAAGTAAGAATAGATATATGCACTTGTCTACTTAGTACTTTGATTTCAAAGGCACTAGGAGTCTATGACTTAATAAAGGAATGAATTTTATAACCGACGAAGGTTTTCGTAACGCGACTGATGGACATAATATACACGGTGTTTTTATTGATGTCCGTTCCTTCAAGCATATAGCCGTATATGCAATAGAAACGACATAGCATATTTAGTTTTTAATATTCAAGAAAACTTTATTTTTTTCATTTTCATACAAAATTATTATATCACCAAGGTTGAATGAAAAACGCCCTTAAGAGTTAACATGAAGTTAAGCAAAAGTTAATGTCAAGTATCTATGACAATTCGGAATTCGACTCACACGCACGTCAACATTGTTAAATTGTTAAGGATCTTTTATACTTTACTTGGGGTGTTAATAAAAG
Source organism: Notocelia uddmanniana (assembly GCA_905163555.1). Lineage (NCBI taxonomy): Eukaryota > Metazoa > Arthropoda > Insecta > Lepidoptera > Tortricidae > Notocelia > Notocelia uddmanniana. Next base: position 24,311,760 of record LR991058.1, on the reverse strand, counting down.
AAAATGAATTCTTGAATAACTTCGAAATGGTACGAATTGGGATAACAGCGTCTTAGAGAAGATTGCTTTATTTCATCTCAGGATTGAGCCCTCGCAATGAACGGAATACAATAAAAACATCCAGTATATAAATTGCATTATGAGAATTAATCGCAGATCGCATAAAGAGTGTTCGGTGCATCTGCAAAGTATTCAATAATTGATAGACAAAGCCGTTTGAAAGATTTTTGTCTTTGAGCATTTCTATCGTAGAATGAAATAAAAGACATACCTACTATTTAACATTTTGTGCTCCAGATAAGCAAAAATAAGCAGAGTCAAATCAATAATATTGGTCTATTACAAATTATTTAAGATAATAGGTACCAAATTTATTATAAAATTAAAAACGAAAAGTATATAAACTAATTTTTTTATATAAATAGCTTAATTGTCCATTAAGGGGAAAACAAGAAAAAAGAAAAAATAAGCGGATACCGTTCAATAATAAGCAACCAAGAATTAAGATGTTAACCAATCTTTATTTCCATGAAAAACGTCACAACAGCGACTAGACTTAAATTTTATAATTTCTTAAAAAATAAACATTCATTTGGTTAAAGCGGCACAGTTGTACTTCAAATAGAGTCTTATGCGGTCAGTTATACGGTTTATTGTTGAGGGGCGGGCTGTTCATCACCGAGGTGCTGGGTGGGTTGGTAACCGTTCTTGTCGGCGATGAAGGTGACGGAGACGTGCTGGCCGTCAGGGGCTACGTACTTGTAGCTGCCTTTTACAGCTAGACCCTGCTGGTCAGTGTCGTTCTTGTACTCTCCCTGCTCCTGTCTGGCTGTGCCGTCACTTGTTTCGAAGCTGGAATAAGGATTGTTGGTATAATTTTCAAATCCTTGCCGATACAGGTATTTTATAATGAACGCTTGCTGCAACAATCATATCAAGATCCTGTGGCTAATGATGATGATAATAGTAATATGTGTAGGTTATGTGTTTATTTATTTTCAAAGTCACGATGTGATTGCTTTTAATAATGTTTACGAGTACTTCTAAGGGAAAAAAGACTAAACTTGTATATTTGAGGCCTGGCTTTACAATCATCAGTGTATAAACTACTTACTCAAAGTTGTATCCATTAACGTCAACCTCAGAGTCCTGTTTGACTATTTGCACTGGTGCAGCTTGGGGCTTGTCCTGTGGCACGGCGCATACGAGAGCCAGCGCGGCCAGGGCGAACAAAGTCTATAACAAACATGAGTGGTTACAAGGAGTGACCCTTCTTTTCCATGACTGTGCTATGTGGAGGGAATAGGGTAGACGGAAGCTTCATTACCCTACAAATTTATAATTGTAGTAACATTTTCCTATTTTGATACTATTTTTTTGTAATAAAGCTCATATTTAAATACTTATTATACGATTTGGTAACAAATGCCGTAACTGACGTATTTAATCTGAACAAACTTATATCGTTAACTTCTATCGAAACGTACAATATCAACACTATGTTAATTTTGACCTTTATTTTTTTTTGATTTAGTCAACGCTTCACAGTTTTTCAACTCCTTAATTTATCGTGTAAATAACATTTGAGTTATGAATAGTACGTTTACTGAGGCACAATTAGGCACATACAAACAGGAAACTTTAAAACATCGCTAGAATCAATATTCATTAATTAGAAGCTCTTAACCATCTCTTAGCACATTATACACGTATTAGCACATACAAAAATTACACTCGACTTACGATCTTCATCATTTTACTGAATTTCGGATAATTCCCACAAAATGTGTTGACTGACCGACGAGTCCCGAATGTCTACTGTTCGGAGCTTCGTCTTCGGGTATAAATATGGTCAGTATTGTATTGACAATTGCAAGTTTCGAAGTATCATTGGCAAGGCGAGGTGTTAATCACAATCACGTAAACAGTTTGTTTAAGGTGATCCATGAAAACGTTACGAGGATTTTGTCAATTGTGTAAATTGTTTGCAGCTGAGCGGAGCGTGCATCACTTAACCTACATAGCGTATCTTTTGCGGATTTTTATTGAAAACAAGGAGTATTTTTTGAGGAAGCTACAGTCTGGATAATGAAAGTTGAGACAGATTTATTTAAAATTATTATATTTATTTATTAAAATGTGTCAAACGTCACTACGGTATTTGAATATTTTATGTGGTGCCATTCGAACCAATTCTTAGAGACGATTAAATGTCTATATGGAACCGACTACAATTAGAGCACAATAAAGGAAAAAATAGGGACAAATCTTTTTTTTCGTGGAGAAAACCTGCGTTCCAGGTACCCAGCCATCGGGGAATGACTGGGCTATGTGGTATTTCTATCCACTAAAAACTCCACGGTGACCGCCATCTGCCCTCAAATGCGGTGGACTCCAGGATCTCACTACTGAATGCACTCGAGCCCCCCTTGCGCTTTACTCCTTTTGGCTCCCCGGCTACAACGGTTGAAATAGGGACAAACCTCCTCCTCTCCTCCTCCTCCAAATTGACAATTGTTTATGAGCCGTTATATGGTTATATGGTAATTAGATTGTTAACCAAGGGTTCAAAAGCCGACCATTTCAGACGAGATATTAATAATACGAGGCTGAAATGGGTGGTTCCACCCGCGTTTAACACTCTAATTTTCATTTCGGATACAAGAAAACTAAAAAAATACCAAATATGTAAAAAACTTTTTTCTGAATAAGTCAAATCCTATCGAATCAATTTTAAAATCGTTTGTGTATGGACTATTTTAGCGGAAACAGTTGGCTGACGTTAATAATTTGTGTATGGACCTTTTCCTGGAAGCGGACCTGAAGGGTTCATATAACTTCTATTAAACGAAGGAATTAATGTGTTAGATTGTAAAATTGTTAGATTAAGGGACTTTAGTAAGTAGTCATATTCAAATACAATTGTAAGATTGTTCATGAATCAATAAAAAAAAATGCTCATAATTTATTGACAACATTAAAAAGTATCGATAACTGCATAGAGTTTTCTATAATTTTAAATATTAACTCAAAATAAGTATTAACAAGGTTATAATCATTACAATTTTACGGAGGTAGCTATACAGGTTTCTGCCATTGCTCCTGTTTTTAATTACCCACAGTCAGCTGCAGAACAAGGTGCATAGAAGTTTGTATGTAGAGGGGGTCACTTTTCTCTGCAGGTAGAGCGTGTATGTACAGCAGAGGAAATGTAAAACACGAACCTTTTCAACCCTTATTGTCATTGTGTCATGAGCGAAAAAGGTACGTGTTTAAATTTCCTTCATTGTATAGGTCGATTCACAAGAGCTGGCGCGGAAATTGTATGAAACTGTCATTAATTTCATAGACATTCCGCGCCAGCTTTTACCTTTACAATTTTACCTTAGGAATATCTAAAAAATTAAGTGCTAGAATGTAGATTAAATAAATAAATAAGTAATCGTATGGCATTTATGTTCGAACCGTGAGATCTTCGAGAAGACTAGTACGGTTGTCAGTTTGTTGCACTTTTAGCACACCCTCACGTGTAGGGAAACGGTGGGCAGTTCCTACGGACGTGGTGCAACTTCGACCCCGCTTTGTCAAGTGCGTGGGCACTGGGCAACTTAACTGTTAGAAGTTCTCAAGCCACCCGAAGGCCTCTACCTTGGCTTAACGACTGCTGTCGTATACAGCAGCCGGAATCAACGGCTTAGCGTGCCTTCCAAAGCACGGGAGCGCTCAGTTAGTAACCACTCAAAGCGATCATCCATCCAAGAACTTACCTGGCCCCACTTTGCTTAACCTCGCATACCGCACGCGGTACGCGGGCGCCGCTGGGCCACGAGCGCTCCATAGAAGAATGTAGATGTGTTTAAAATGATACTGACTATACCAAGTAGGTAGAATACGACTACTTTGATATACCTTAAAAATACAAGTGATATTTTTACATTTTATTTTAATCTATGGATCCGCTATTTTGAAAAACTGTATCGACAAAAAGTTCCACATCATCGAACCAAAAACTTAAAAATAAATAATCTAGGGGTCCCCTCGCGGCATGGTGCCAAAGATACTGGCAGCATTTCCCCGCTGTCTAGCAATACTGATGCGGTGTGCGAGGAAGCTGCCAGCACTTTGGTCACCAGTGGTTTCCACTAACCTCTAAGCCCCTTCTTAAAACCACCCCTTAATTTTCATCTTAACTTTATGTCTTCGTTTTTGTATGTTTTTTTTCATATCTAAAATGCATTTACCTTTCCATTATCGAACCTGCTCACAAAATTTCACGAGAATCGGTTGAGAAATGAGACCTATACGGTAATCCGGAAACCCAACAAACTAAAGCATTTTTACCCAAGCTGAAACGGAGACGCTTCGTTCGCTCCGTCAATTACTATCTATACAGTCATATCATCATCATGTCAGCCGAAAGACGTCCACTGCTGGACATAGGCCTCCCCTAAAGACTTCCACAATGACCGATCCTGCGCCACCCGCATCCAGCGGACACCCGCGACCTTCACCAGGTCATCAGTCCATCGTGTGGGGGGCCTGCCCACGCTACGCCTTCCGGTACGTGGCCGCCACTCGAGAACCTTTCCGCCCCAACGGCCATCGGTTCTACGTGCTATGTGCCCCGCCCACTGCCACTTAAGTTTAGCGATTCGGAGGGCTATATCCGTCACTTTGGTTCTGCTGCGGATGGCCTCATTCCTGATGCGATCACGCAGAGAAACTCCCAACATAGCTCTCTCCATTGCCCTTTGGGTGACTTTGAGCCTTCTTATGAGGCCCATAGTAAGCAACCACGTTTCAGTGCCATATGTCATCACTGGCAACACACACTGGTCAAAAACTTGTCTTGAGACACTGCGGAATATTGGACGAAAAGATGTGCCGTAGCTTCCCGAACGCGCCCCAGCCGAGTCGGATTCGACGATTAACCTCTTTCTCGAAGTTGGACCTACCCAACTGGACAGTCTGTCCTAGGTATATGTACGAGTAATCGTCTACAAAGTCGAGCGTAAAGTGTCCGATTGTTAAAGGAGTTGGTGCGACATGGACATTTGACATGATCTTCGTCTTGTCCATGTTCATCCTTAGACCAACTCGCTCGGAGGCTTTACTGAGGTCATTGAGCATTGTACTTAAATCCTCCATGGTCTCAGCCAAGACAACTATATCATCAGCAAACCGAAGGTGAGTGAGGTAGTCGCCGTTTATGTTGATGCCCATTCTTCTCCAGTCCAGAGTCTTGAAAACATCCTCCAGTGCAGCGGAGAACAGTTTAGGAGAAATAACATCTCCTTGCCTGACTCCCCGCTGCAACGGAATAGGTTTTGAGTTCTGGTCCTGGAGTCGGACTGACATAGTGGCATTCTCGTACAAACACTTCAGCACTTCGATATAGCGGTAGTCCACTTGGCACCGTTGGAGAGATTGTAGTACAGCCCACGTTTCAATCGAATCAAAGGCTTTCTCGTAGTCCACGAACGCTAAACAGAGGCGCAGGTTATACTCTTCAGTCTTCTGTATAACCTGACGGAGCGTATGGATGTGGTCTACGGTGCTAAAGCCTCTTCGGAAACCGGCTTGTTCGGGAGGCTGGAAGTCATCTAGCCTGCGTGCGAGACGGTTCGTAATGACTCTTGAAAACAGCTTATAGACATGGCTCAGAAGTGAGATGGGTCGGTAGTTCTTCAGTAAGGAGTTGTCACCCTTTTTGAAGAACAGCACCACCACACCTCTGTTCCATGCCTTTGGAGTTTTCCCTTCCAGTAAGACGGAGTCGAACAACTTCTGAAGGGCCCTAAGGACCGGTTTTCCACCCGCCTTCAGGAGTTCCGGTGTAATTCCGTCTTCACCGGGTGCCCTGTTGTTCCTCAGCTGCTTAAGAGCCATTCTAATCTCGTACAGACTGATGTCCGGGATATCTTCGGTATAGTGCCGGGTTAATCTAGCTCTAGGGTCTTCCGCCAGACCAACTTTCGGGTCTGCTAGTTGACGTGTATAGCTGTCCATAAAAGCACTCTATCTCACTCAGAAGCTCAGGTTTGGACGAAACGATTCTACCATCTTCAGTTTTTAATCTGGCGAGCTGGCTCTGCCCAATAGACAGATCTCTTGAGAAAACTTTAGAGCCCTTATTCTGCTCGATGGCCTCTTCAATACAATTTGTATTGAATTGGCGCAGATCGCGGGTAATGGACTTAGAGATCTGTTTATTGAGCTGCCTGTATAATTTCGCATCGGCTGAAGACTGCAGAATCATCTCATTCCTTTCCTCGATGAGCCTCTGAGTGGAGATAGAAAGCCTTTTGGCTCTTGGAGTTCGTTGGGCCTTAAAGAACTTAGACCCAATGCTATGGACAGCTTCCACAAACCCGTCGTTGAATTCGTCCACATCGCCGCCTAGACAATTGAAACGGTTTTGGAGTTCCTGCTGAAAGCTCTCGGGGTTTTGGATTTGGACTGCTGCTGGACGGAGCGTGGACTTCATCAGTCGAGAGCGCTCTAGCTTGACGCATATATTCAATGTGCCTCTTACCAGACGATGATCACTTCCGGTTTTAACCGTATTGATCACAGAGACATCATTGAATATATGCCTCTTCGTTGACATGATGAAGTCAATCTCGTTTTTTGTTGCACCGTCGGGACTCATCCAGATCCACTTCCTGTGCTCGCGTTTCTTGAAGAAGGAGTTCATCATGTAGAGTCCCTCCTTCTCCAAGAAACCAGCCAGTAGTTGGCCCCGGTGGTTCCGACTTCCAACTCCAAATTGCCCCACTCTCGGCTCTTCGCCGTCTCTCTTGCCCAGTTTCGCGTTGAAATCCCCCATAACAACGGTGAAGTAGGTTTTGGAACTATGCATGACCTTTGATATATCCTCATACATAGCCTCCACCTCGTCGTCGGAGTGTGCCGAGGTCGGCGCGTACACCTGTATGACCGTCAACGAGTACCTCTCGGATACTCTGAGTATAAGGTACGCCACCCTAGCCGACACACTCTCGATCTTCACCACGTTGTTCACGAGGGATTTGTGGACGATAAACCCGACACCTCCCTGGGACTGTTGGTCGCCCTCCCGGAAATAGAGCAAGTTGCCGGACTTCAGGGTTATCGTGTCCTCCCCCTCTCTTCGGACTTCAGATAACCCTACGATATCCCAACGCAACGTGCTCAATCCTTCCTCCAGTTCCGCTATCTTTTCGTCGGTCCGCAGTGTTCGTGTGTTGTATGTTGCCAGGGCCAGAAGTCGTCGGTGGTGGTAGCCGGATCTTAACCGGAGATTCTTAGCACCCCTGGCCCCGCTAGTACCCTGGCTGCTACCAAAACCAGGGCACCGGGGGCCGCCGGAACCTCGGGGCCGTGGCCTTTGTGTCATTTTCATAGGGGGTAAATGCCATAATCGCCACGCTTGGCATGCGGGTTGGCGATCGCAGTGTCTCCACCGCACTCCAGGGATGCTGCTGCCCATCCTCCGGTGGTCTTGGTCGTAGTTTTAGGACATACCCGGGTCCTATACATACAGTCATATAGGCAAGCTTATAGGGATACAGGTAAACGATTACATAACATTCGAAACTGTCTTTTCATTTTACAAAAAAAGGGGGGGGAGGGTATATTCCATAATCGCCACGCTTGGCTTGCGGGTTAGCGATATACAACATATTACTTTTATCAACCCGAAATTTTACAAAAAATACATTTTTTTGTAAAATGAAATGATCTCCCTTACGTACGTTTGAAACGTCACGTCATTCCCCTCGGGTGTGTTGACATTTTTACATTACGTCATATTTGTAATTATCTATTTTTGCTAAAGAACTCGCACCGTTAATGTCACATTCCATTTATAGAACCTAAAATAATAACATACACGTAAACTTGAAGGCCACGATGGCAAACAAAATAACTACTACTAAAACAAGATAAAATAATTAGCAGTTATTGTCAACAAAATGTCAAATGCTTCATTTTGTGTTCATTTTGTGTTTAACGAGTAATTATCCGTATATAGTTGACTTATTTGAAATTACACATCTTACTTGAATTATTAACATTTTAAAAACTGCCATTAAATTATGAATCTTCTTGCTTGGTAAGTAAAGTCGCTTTTATAACGCACGCGCTTGGGTTTTTCTAAGCTTATGTACGGGCTTGTTACTTGATACGACGACCACTTTAGCTTGAAATGTAGCGCGGCGAAGCGTCGTTGCGGGGCGGAGGCGGTTTTTCGGTAAAGCGAACGCGGTCGGACGTCGGGGGTCTCGGGGGACGTCGCACCAAAAAACCACGCGGGATAGTGGAGTGGAGGCGGTGCGTGTGACATATGAAGCCATAATCGACACTATCGACAGTCGACAGTTTTGGTAATGACCCTGCTTGCGAAGCCGGAGGTCCCGGGTTCGAATCCCAGTCAGGGCATTATTTGTGTAATTAGCACCATTATTTGTTCCTGAGTCTTGGACTATGTAATTAATATGTATTTATACTTACTAGACAACGATACACATAAATACGATATGGGTATACTCCCATAGTACATAGCTTTGGTTAGTTTGGGACTAGGTCGATTTGTGTACGATTGTCCCCCAATACACACTGTTTAAAGCGTACTGCCAACCATTTTACTCGAGCAGCCTGTGGGTAAGGTACCCTAAAAAAGCCTATAACGCCCTGCGCGTTCAGTACAATAATGCGTTCAGGATGCTGTTGGGACTGCCCAGGTGGTGCAGCGCTTCGTCCGTGTTTGCGGAGCCCCGCACGGACAGTTTTCAGTCACTTATGCGCAACAAGATCGCCTCGATGCTGAACAGGCTCAGAGGAAGTTCCAACGGCATCCTGGGTGTCATTGCTGACAAGTACGACTGCCCTATATTAATATACTGGGTCAGCCTAATAAAAGCAGTTGAGCAATTTAGAGTATTTAGGTAAATATATGTCATTAGCAGTTACTGACTTAGATTAAGTTTAACTAACATTATATGGATGTTTAACGTCTGAAATAAAGATATTCATATTAATATTCTTTTTTTTTCATTTAATAATAGATTTTCGGTGAAGGGAAACATTGTTAGGAAACCAGTTTAAGTTTTCCTTATGTGTTGGAAGGTCAAATTGCAGTAAAACGTGTGTTTTACGAAAACGACTGCCATTTTTTCTGACCTACGTCATATCTTGGAATTAGATGCCACAGCGGGCTTCCTTAAGATACAAACCGGAAAGAGCAAGTAGGATGTTATTTGCATTTAATTTCGTAAAAAGCTTTCGTATGTCCGGCGGATTTCCGGCTGTTCTCCTCTACAGGTGACATTTCTCAACCGATCCTCGTGAATTTTTTAGCAGATTTGATAATTATATATTTTTTTGTCGAGAAAGTTTTTGGAAGCCAGATCACAGAGCCACTGGTTTTAACAGGGTACGAGTAAGTGATGGGGTCGCCCAATCGCAGCAGGTAAGAAGGCATGAGCCGGGGGCCCGTTTTACAGGTTACAATTTTATAAGTGGCAACGGGTCACTGGTCGCATCATCCCGCATGCGGGGACCATGCGCTATCCTTGTTACAAGCTTTTGTTTAACTTGCAATTTTTGTAGGAATGTAATTTTTATTTATTTATTTGCTTCTGGCAACAAAAAGCCCATAATTTAACATTACATAACAATTGAACATTAATATTAAATTGTCAAAATTAGATATTAAATTAAATTACATGATAAAATAAAATAAGAAATATGGTATGACTATTTAACTACTTAAATTTTTGATGGAGTGCACGGCAGTGGTTTAAATAAACTCCATCCATCCTGCTTGCAAACATTAACAGAATGCTGTTGGTGCTTGTCTTCACCCTGCCCAGCAATGATGCAGCCCTCTTCCGCATGGTGGCAGAAAAGCTGTCCACACGCGCTTCCGCGAACATTGCTGAAGCACTGCAGTGGCGAGGCAGCCGCAACAGCACTCTAAATGCATTATTATATTGCACTCGCAGGGCGCTGTATTGTTTTTGCGTGTAACTCGCCCACAGGCTGCCTGTGTAAAACGACGTGCAGAAAGCTCTGAATAGTGTCAGCTTAACAGCTGTTGAGCTACGAGCAAACCTGCGGGCAACCATGTTCGCTCTAACAGACAGCGCCCTGCGCTCCCTTTCGACGTCGGCACCGTCTTTGAGGTCAGAGGTAACTATGTGGCCAAGGTATTTAAATTGAGATACCAGTTTTAGTGCGCTTCCAGCCAGCTTTAACGTAGGAACCACACACTCACCTCTGATTCCAAAGACCATTAGCTCACTCTTAGTGGAGTTGTACTTGAGGCCGTGAGAAGTAGCATACTTTTCACAGATTGCTATGAGTTTAGCAAGACCACAGGGTGACGCACTCAGCAGCACCATGTCGTCCGCGTAGCTAATGTTATTAACGCACACGCCCTCCACATGGCAGCCTACATGAGTGCTGCTGAGCTCGGCAATCAAAGCATTAACGTATAGATTGAAAAGCTTCGGTGAGGTCAATCCCCCCTGCCTCACCCCGCACTCCAACCTATACGGTTCCGACAGAGCCCCGCCCCATCGAACGCAGTTGACCTGTCCTCCATACCAGAATCTGAAAATGGATATGAGCTCCAAAGGTACTTTCATATCCACTAGTTTTCTCCACAAGATGTCATAGCAGACCAGGTCAAAAGCCTTCGACAGGTCGAGAAAACACGCATATACGCTAGTATCTCTGTCTGTGTAATACCTAGCAGTCTGCTTTATACACAGAATTGCACTTTCAGTTGACAGCCCAGGTCTAAACCCAAACTGGTTGTCATGTAACTGTATGTATTTGTCTAGCTGTGCAATAAGCAGACTGTCGAGCACCTTTGCAACAATAGTAGCAAGTGAAATAGATCTATAATTAGTTTTGTCCGAAGTGTCTCCAGTCTTGTTTTTTACAATCGGTACAACAATAGTTTTCATAAGCTGGGCCGGTAAGTAAGAATGCTCCAAACAAAGTGAGTAAAACATAGCTAAAACTCGAGGCAGGTGAGGACCCGCATGCTGAAGATGTTCGATGCTGAGACCATCATGACCCGGGGATTTACCTCTGGACATATTCCTTATAGCCATAACTACGTCCTCAGCTGTAATCTTCGTTTCTATCTTGAAGGTCTATAATGTATGTTCGGGTCACTCTCGCAACTTAATTGAAATCAGATATCCTCATCCGTTTGAGCTTACACTTGGCATACTTATGTTAGTTCGCTGACAATGCAACATTAAGGTACCATCAAGCAGATCTGATGATGGAAACAGATGGCCATAGCAACTCCTAAACTGCTCAATGTTAACCCGTCATGTTTGAGCTCATTGGAACCCTCTCTACGTGTAATTGATGACTGTGGCAAAAAGGTACATCTGGCAATAAAATAAATAATAAATAAATATTAGGGGACATTCATTTACACAAATCGAACTAGTCCCATTGTAAGCTCAATAAGGCTTTTGTTATGGGTACTAAGTAGACGACGATATATTTAATAGATATTATACTTGAATACATAGAAAACATCCAAGTCTCAGGAACAAATGTTTTTTGCTCACCACAGAAACAAATGCCCTTACGGGGATTCGAACCTCCAGCTTCGGAGGCAGTGTCACTACCAACTAGGCTAAACAGACAGATAAAATAAAAGCTGGTTTAAAAAAAATATATTTTTGATACAGACTTATTTTTGTTATAGGGGAAAACAAAATACCATGAGCTCCCGTATGCGGGTATAGCGATCAGTGTAAATGACTCCCAGGAAGAAGTTGTCAATCAAATAAAACTTTTTTAGGGTTCCGTACCCAAAGGGTAAAAATGGGACCCTATTACTAAGACTTCGCTGTCCGTCCGTCCGTCCGTCTGTCACAGTTGAAATTTTCACAGATTGTGTATTTCTATTGCCGCTATAACAAAAAATACTAAAAACAAAATAATAATAATAATAATTAAGGGGGGCTCTTAAAAAAAACGTGATATTTTAGCCCTTTTTCATGGCTACCACTCGCCGAGCAAGATCTCAAGAACCGTAATAGCTAGACAGTTGAAATTTGCACAGGTTATGTATTTTTATTGTGGTTACAACAACAGAAACTAAGGGGGGCTCCCATACAATAGAATAGTTGTTGGTGTTTTTTGCTGTATCTCATGAACCGTAATATCAAGGAGCTTAAAATTCTCACAGATGTTGTATTTTTATTGGCACAATAATAACAAATACTAGAAATAAAATAAAAATAATATTTAAGGGGCATCCATACAACAAAAGTAATTTTTTTTATTTCTGTTAGGTACGGAACTTTTATTAACAGGCGTGGCAGGAGTAAAAATTAGTTGAACATCTTTCGTTGACTTCATAATTTGTCATACAATTTTATATGGGTAAATTTCGTATCACAACGGAATCAATTAAATCATAGACTTAATTGATTCCGTTAATCTTAGTCCCAAAGTTTGAAGTCTACATATAATTATCGAACCTGCTCACAAAATTTCAAGGAAATCGGTTTAGAAATGCAACCTTTACAAAAGAACAGCCCGTAATCCTCCGTCCACCGGACAGAAATACGAAATAGTTTTTACCGAAACTGAAACGGAGACGCTTTGCACTCGCTCGGGCAATTACTTGTCATATCACATACAAACAATCTCACTCATAGATAGTCACTTACCACACGTCATTGTGAATTGAATTCCTAACAACAAACGCACGCGTGTCTCTAAAGTGGGGATCGCGGTAAAACGCTATAAAACGTTAGAATCGATGAAGTCACTTGCATTCTACTGATGCGGTGCAGTCACGACGCTAGCTTTGTTGTACAGTCGACTCGATAAGGCCAAAAAAAAATCAAATATTTATTCTGCAAATAGGCAACAATGGCACTTTTATATGTCAAAACGTGAATTACACAATCTATACAACTGACAACAATAAATAATAATGATTTCAAAACTATACTGATTAACAGACTTACGGCATTCAATGAAAATAAACTTACAGGGTAATATTAGGGAATACAATCTGTGACCTAATAAAAAAAAAAAAAAAAAAATTAATATCTCAGAGATGTATATTGTCTCTGAGTGTATTACAAGATGCATTGCATTAAAAGTGAAATATGTCACCGCAAAATTTCAAATAATACCGTTATATTATAATATAGATAGCGCGAGATTGTAAACCGTCGAAAGATAGTGAACCGAAATTGTTTTATAATATACGCGTACGCGGGACTTCTATTTCCGCTCTGGGGACACAAGGACTTTATTACAGCATGTTGCAGCAGTGTAGTTTTTAATACTGTATTTCTTTTGTGGCAATAAACTTTTTATTATTTATTATTTTTTGTGAACATCATCATCATATCAGTTGATGGACGTCCACTGCTGGACATAGGCCTCCCCTAAAGAGTGCTTCAATGATCGGTCCTGCTCCACCCGCATCCAGCGGACTCCCGCGACCTTTACCGGGTCATTAGTCCACCTTGTGGGGGGGGGGGTCTACCCACGCTGTACCTTCCAGTGCAGTAGTTGTTGTGACTATCTTTCGATAATTTACAATCACTCCAGCTAGATTACAATCTAACGGTAATTGCAATTTTACGGAGGCATATTCATGTTTTTGGCGTCCACTGTATAGGTACCTTGGACAAATTATGGACGGGTCATGATTTGGGCCACCATCGGATTTAACACTATTACAACCTTAATTATCAGATCAACATGTCATGCCATGTCGTTACGACAGCCTCGCAAAACCAGGGCTTGGAAACCGGTATTCACTCCATACAAAATAAACCGTTTTGTTTTCGTTCTTTCGTTTACTATTTCATGTTTAATTAGGCAACCTAAAAACGTTATTTAGTCCTGGATAAAGAGCGTAAACTAATTCGAAATAATTGTCTATTTCGGGATTATGAGATTAACCAGTTCCGAGCCCTGGCCATAACAAGTTCTTATAATTTATCAAAACTCATTTTCAAGCCAAAATGTACGTTTTTGCGTAGCCAATAAGGCGTCATTTCCTTAACAAAGCAATCAGAAATCGACCTTATTGACATAGACAACCTTTGCTTGCTGCTGTCAACCTGTCCCCTTATTCACAAACCGACTCGTCCTCATCTATCACCTCACACCTCACCCGTTTTTATATGGAAACTGTTAAATGTCATTTGTCAAATTTTGATTGTTTCCATATAAAAACGGGTGAGGTGTGAAGTGGGGACAAGTCGGTTTGTGAATGTTTGTGAAACACCCCTGGCTGTGTTTCCAACTACCTTTATGGAATAAAGTGAGATTTTGTTCCCTGTTAAACAAACGTAACATGTCAATGTTACGTTTGTTTAACAGGTCGCCTAGTATGTCAATACTAGGCGACTTCCTGATTTGGCGGGGCGGGATCGGTTTATGATATTTTATTTATTGACATGAGCTTACTGATGTCGCACGGATTACCTCACTTGACAAGATACTGTCAGTATTTTTCCATACTGATCTTAGATTAATAATACCAACAGATCTGTAGTGTTAAGCAAGATGATTTTTCATATAGTTGTCTCTTTGAATCCTTATCGTACTATCTGTCCCGTTCTAACTCATCTTGAGTTAGAACGGGACAGATAGTACGATCATTTTCGGCTGTTAACGAATTGTCTCCATTTTAAACACACCAAAATGTCAAATCCCATTCATACGAAAACATCACAAACGTCAGTTCAGTATAATTTACAGCTATGAAAGCGGAGACACTGACAGGTGAAGACCTTGTCAGATATCACTTATCTGTCTCTCTCAAGCTTACTGATTTGTGCATTAGTGAGAATAGATCACATGTACATAAATCGTTCAAATTAAATGAGCGGATCTACTTTACTTGATATCTGTGCAAAATACTGTCTGTATACTCAGTATTACATTTCCGCAATAGTAATATCATGCGCGTGAGCGGGACAGTACTGCATAAACAAGTATAGCCATGGTCTAAGGAAACAAGGTCTGATACTCCGGATTACGACACAAGCTTACGTCACTGTACATACACTACACAACTTACACTACGACCGCCAACCATCGATAGGCTCGATAGCAGTGATGACGTAGCCTTGTGGCACCCACACTATTGATTTATCTTGGAGTGTCATTTCTAGCAGCAGCGCCCACGGCAGCCAGAGTGAGGTTGTCGATAATTCGTTGTTTTATTGGTACAGATTTGAAACTCTGAAAGGTTAAAAATTAAAATTTAGTTTTTTTAATCATTATGGTGGCAAATAAGCATACCACCCGTCAGATGTTAGACAGAAACTATAACGTAAGGTCGTTTGCAATAATTGTAGTTCAATAGAAATCGGTTTCGCGTTACCGATTCTTAATTGATTTGGAGTTTCACCAAGTTCATAGAAAGGGACAAACAAAAGACATCAACGAGTTACCACGAATATTATGTATTTTTGCGTAATGCATGTCTCTAATTGATAGCAAACGCATTCCCAAGTCAATAAAGGGTGGCAAACGTAGTCTTCTCGAAGATATCATGGTTCGAGAAATAAATGCCATACGATTATTATTAGTAAAGGGTCGGCAACGCGCTTATAACTGGAGTCGCAATCATCCGTAGGCTACGGTGTCTGCTTACCATCAGAGACCCAATCCCTCCTGCCCCGTACCCGTTTCCCGTCGTAGTGTAAAAAACAGCCATTTTGAGGTGTTTGTTGGTCGAGAGACTCAAGACTTCGCTATTAGACTACTGGCAGAGACGATTATTAAATGAATCGATATCAACTTAGGTAAATAGCAATACTTATTAGTGCAAATAATAATAAAACTGACTTAACTTTTATACTTCTTTCCACTTCATCACTTGAACTGTTTCCCAATAACTAATGCGGTTCTTACTACAGAAAATAGCCTTGTCACTAATGGGCAGATAATATATGAAGAGCTCAGTTGATTCCTCAAGGATCTGTCAATTGCATCAATTCTACTAAATAATATGTATTATTAGCTTTTGCCCGCGACTTCGTCTGCGTAGAACTCATTCTCGCTTTAGAGTTATTTGTTTTCCCATACATCGTTCACCCTTCTTTACACCCCCTTAAGAAATGATTACATTCAATATGAAATGCTCTTTACCGCGCACGGCAAATTTTAATAGGAATCTTTTTTCAAAACGAATCATCATCACCATATCAGCCGAAAGACGTCCACTGCTGGACATAAGCCTACCCCAAAGAGTGACACAATGACCGTTCCTTTACCATCCGCATCCAGTGGACACCTGCGACCTTTAACAGGTCATCAGGCCACCTTGCGGAGGGGCCTACCCACGCTGCGCCTTCTGGTACGTAGTCGCCACTCGAAAGCCTTTCCTCCCCAACGGCCAACGGTTCTACGTGCAATATGCACCGAAACTGCGACTTAAGTTTAGCGGTTCGGAGGGCTGTGTCGGTAACTTTGGTTCTACTGAGGATGGCCTCACTTCTGATGCGATCACGCAGAAATACTCCCAGCATAGCCATCTCCATTGCTCTTTGGGTGACTTTGAGCCTTCTAATGAGGCCCATAGTAAGCGACCACGTTTCTGTGCCATATGTCATCACTGGCAACACACACTGGTCAAAGAGCCTCGTCTTGAGACACTGCGGAATATTGGACGAAAAGAAGTGCCGTAGCTTCCCGAACGCTAACCAGCCGAGTCGGATTCGACGATTAACCCCTTTCTCGAAGTTGGACCTACCTAACTGGACAGTCTGTCCTAGGTATATATAATCGTCTACAACTTCAAATAAAAGTGTCCGAGTGTAACGCGAGTTGGTGCTACGTGCTCGTGCTTTCAAAACGAATGATTAAGCTTATTTCAGAATATCAAATGTACCGGTTGTATTCTATGTATTCTAGTCGAATGAAGCCCGTAAAATATTACATGTACAATGATAAAAGTCTCACTACGCAGTTCTTCCGTAAAACGTCCCAACAGAGCGGGTTATTCATGTAATTATGATGGCCGAAGGCCGGAAGCAGAGTGGCAAAGCATGCAAGGCGGAAGGCCGAGTATTCACACAGAGCACACACGAGCATTCAAATAGAGCAGGATCCTTATATAAGGTTGAGGGCTGAAGGCCCGGAGCCGTGTGGCACGCGCGCTAGGCTGAAGGCCGAGCGTCCCAACAGAGCGGGCTCCTTATGTAAGGCCGAAGGCCTGAAGCAGAGTGGCAGTTCACGCGAGGCCGAAGGCCGAGAGTCCCAACAGAGCGGGCTCCTTATGTAGGGCCGAAGGCCTTATGCAGAGGGGCAAGGCATGCGAGTCCAAAGGCAGATCATTCACACAGAGCGGGCTCCTCATGCCGATCATTCACACAGAGTGAAGTGTAAGGCTGAGGGCCGAAGGCCCGAAGCAGAGCAGCAATGCACGTGAGGCTGAAGGCCGAGAGTCACAATGCCTAGAAATATAAACCGATAGACAAACAGACACGAATTCTTAAAACTGGAGAAATGTGTTCTGTTTCGATGCTAAGGGCCCTCCAATCGCTCCATTGATTTATCCAATATCTTCAATGTACAGATTTTCGACCCTCTAGAGCTGTATTATATGTATACGGATAAGCATAGATCCAGGGGCCTTTCAGCTCGAAGTACGATTTTTTCCTATAGAAATGTTAGTTTAACTCGTTTGTACCAGATGTCACTGGGTGCTATCTCTATCGCACTTGCATATTGAAGTGACTTACATATTGTACTTTGTGCATAGATCTAAGATGCTTCAACCGTCAATGTTGACGATTGGGCTGCCCAGTCCAAGTGATTACTTATATCAAACAGTTATTATAGTGTGAAGGGTCACCAATTACGTAAACAATAATACAAGACAAAATTATATTGTACACCGACGATACAAAGACTGCATTGAAGCAGCTGTTTTTATATTTCAGCATATGAAGACAAACAATTCCAAAGTATCGCAAATTTATTTTGATTTACACGCTATAATAGACCTAATTGCTAAAAGGTAATGCTTAAAAATAGCGTCATCAATCAGAAGGAATTATGATATTTCGGTTTTGTCATATCGAAACGTCAGCTTGTTTACAATACGTCAAATTCTGCTACGGCTTACGTTAAATTTATTGACACGCCGTTATACTCCCAATTGGCTGAAACTTAAAGCTTAGAATGGCGTATGAGGATTTAAATCACCCCGTTTCATAGACCATATTTGCATCCCCGATTTCATCTCTTTGAGGGTGATTATTGGGACAAAAAGTATACTATAAGTGAATCCAGATTACATACTATAGTCGGGGAAAGAAAAATTTTTACTCACATTAAAACCTACAGTTTTGGAAGCTTTTTCTATTCATTAAATAAGGTCTTCAGATTATCATTATGCGTTTATCCCCAGTGCAGCAATTGAGCATTTCAGTAAATTGAAGATATCAATGTCAATCACTGGCACAATGTGTTCACTAATTCCTACACTCGGGATTATTTATCAATTATATATGTTCAAATAAGTTATGACTAATGATAAAATTATCCCCTGTTTGTCCATCGAGTTTATCAAAATAAACTCAGTTTTCTGATTTTTTTTTCTATAATTGCTATAAATGGATCTTACAAATTCATACAGAATTCGAAAATTTGGTAGTTGGCTACAAATATGAATCTAAACATATTAGTAATTTTTCACCAAGGTGACTTAGTTGGATCTATTTATTATGATGAATTTTGGTTTTTATTTGCTTATACTATATTTGCATTAAAACCTACATTGGAGATTAAAATATTTCTTCAATTGTCTGTTTATTTACCACGCGTACTCAAAAAATCTCCGAAAAATATCAAGTGCTTCAAGAGTAATCGAAATAAACAGCGAATCATTTGCGGCTCACTTTTTAAAAACACCGCTTTCGCGCGAATTTGCCTACTATTATGTGTCTAGCCTATGCCGTCTATATTGGTGGGACGCGTTCCGATGATGTGAGTGAAAATAGAGGTATACTTTCGTTGTAAGTACGAGTATACCGCGCGAGCGCGGCGCATCCGGCCGGCGTCGGGCGACAGTTTTGGTAATAATTAGGTATATAGTCGTTGCATTTGTTTTACATTTATAAACAGTGCGCAAAATAATTTTGAGCGTGATTATAATTAAGTATTTATGTACCTAACATAAAAGCAACAATAGGCGTTAATGTTAACAGTGTCACATAAATTAAAACACATGGTATATGTTTTATAAAACCGGCCAAGTGTGAGTCGGACTCGCACACGAAGGGTTCCGTACTATTATCTATACAACATTATACACTTTATTATAACCTTTTTTAATTTAATTTAAATAATAATATATTTTATCAGTAATAAATAATATCAAGACGAATTTTGGTCAAGTGCGAGTCGGATTTTAGTTTTCCCATACATTTTGAGACCCAGCGCCTGATGAATACAACGAGCAACTTTTTGTATTTTTTTTGGATGGGAGCTCCCTTAAATATTTATTTTATTTTGGCTTTAGTATTTGTTGTTGTAGCGGCAACAGAAATACATCATCTGTGAAAAAACTGTCTAACTATCACGGTTCATGAGATACAGCCTGGTGACAGACGGACAGATAGAGACAAACGGACGGACAGCGGAGTCTGAGTAATAAGGTCCCGTTTTACGCCCCCTTTGGATACGGAACCCTAAAAAATACAAAAAGTAACAAAATGCAAAGTAGCATAATTCCAAAGGAAGGTACCTATATTCATATGTACCAGAAATATCGTAATTGTTAAAACTCCTGTATTATTGTGTGTCAATGATATTCGTAAGTATACTTTTATATAAATTATGTTTAAATCGGTTTATCTTCCTCATCATCAAACTTAAAGTATTTTTTAAGTGTGATGATGATAAACCAATGTGATGGCGCCTTTACGTTACCTTTATGGTCAGTTCTTTATGTAAGAGTGTGTTACGTAAAAAACTGACCAGAAGTGCTACATACGTTTCATAAAAGCGTTTCATAGCTACATAAAAGTGACGAAAACAATTCCCAAAGGAATACAAACTCATAACTTGAGACATCCCAATGAATATAATTATTTTATATATTCAATGAATATAATTATTATACATATATATTCATATTTATTTATATGTGTAGGAATGTATCTATTTATGTTAATTTACGTGATTGTACATAAGTTTGAATTCAGTAATTTTTTTGTTTGCCACCCACTTTTAATACGTTTGTTGCTATTTTTGCGCTAGGTTGTCTGGAAGAGATTGCTCTTTAGCAATAAGACCGCCTGTTTTTTACCTCTAGTTTTAAGTTTTATACGCTGTTATAATAAGCTATGTAATTTATTGAGGTGTGCAATAAAGAGTTTTTATATTGTATTGTATTGAATATATTCTTTTATTATTTCATACGATTCATGCACGAGACCTAAATCATACATCAGACATAACATTTTCAAGATATATATTATTTGTATACATTATAAAACAAACCTGCAATTGCTAAAAAGGGCACAGAAAAATAATTTTCATGTGCTCTGCCTATCCCTTTTGGGAATAAAGGCGTGAGTTTATGTATGTATAAAACAAATGAATGAAAAGTAAGCTCTAAAATTACCAAATAATACTGTGTTACATAAACTGGATACACTCATGAACGTTCACTTCAAATGTTGGTATACAAGTTATTATGGTCAACAGCAGGTAGGGTATCCATAGATATACTAATAAGAAAACAGTGTTGCCAATTGAATAAAAACAATGTTTAAAAAATGGCGTATACTAATGAAAAATATTTGAGTTTATGTAACGAAATTTGGGACACGAAATCTCTTCTCGAGCGTTGAAGAGAGCGCGTATATTAAACATAGTGATTTGTAGAAGGATAATTTAGTTAATGTTTAATAAATGATCAATCAATCACATTTGGTTTTCACATCTGCAATTATTATGTTGTAAAGGCATGAAATAATGCTTTTAACCACACTAAACACACCATTTTCACATGTTTACCTTGGATAGGAGTGTACAAAGTTGAACTTTATCCGAATCCAGCTAAAGTAATTAATTAGGTTTCGAAATAACTATTGATAAGCTTTCATTTGATGAGGTGTAAGTTTGTTTGCTTCTCGGGTCTTACTACTATAAGCATGACTGGTAAAAATAACTTCTTTTTATGCCGCAGCATGAACCAATATGAATTACCTGTATTTTTCTAATATACCTGCCATATAGGTTCCGCTGATTTGCGGGCAAGGCCCAAAAATTGGACTTCTTTACATACAAAATGTGCTCTGATGTTTTATAAAAACTATTCATAATAGTATCATGTCTGTCCTTGTATGTCATAAAATAGTATTTTAAGCAATTTTTTTAATCCTCAACCAACAACAAAAATTGAT
This sequence comes from Notocelia uddmanniana, assembly GCA_905163555.1. Lineage (NCBI taxonomy): Eukaryota > Metazoa > Arthropoda > Insecta > Lepidoptera > Tortricidae > Notocelia > Notocelia uddmanniana. The sequence continues at coordinate 24,290,341 of LR991058.1, read as the reverse complement.
GGTGACGACGCTTTTCCATATAAATTGTAAATGTGCTTTCGTGCAATTTTTTTTAATCTCATCATTTTAGAGCATATTCGATGTACTTTTCAGTATTTTACTTAGACTTAAAATAGTTTTATTACGCTCTCAGCTTAATTAAGCGTTGAAAATCTCCCAATTTTATCAAAAAAAAACTTTATGTGCCCTGAATCCACGCTTTTATGGAACAAAACTTTTGTTACCATATTTTTTCATTAAAATCTACCAATTATTTGGTAGAAATAGATGAAGTACATTGGAAACGCAGTCTATTATCTACCGCATAAACATAGCTTTTCTTATTGGCCATATTTAGTCGTTTGCGGGCGGTCAAAACGAGTGGACACTGCTCTGTCATATTTATGATGAATGTAAAATGAAGTTTGCATTATACATTTAATCTATGCGTTGTAATGTCATAAAATTAAAACTTTTGTATCGATTTGGAGTGTGTGAGGGTCGGTATTATATGACGTATGTAACGTTTTTTGCCGTTTTCTGATGTAGCGTTACCTAATAGTGGTATGAGGTCAATTACACATTGGTCAACAAAAATTAAAACCTTTTTTAAGGGTTCCGTACTTCCGTAGTTAAGCAGGAACCCGTATAGTTTCGCCATGTCCGTGTGTCTATTTGTCTGTTTGAGGCTTTGCCCTGTGATTGTTAGTGCTAGAAAGCTGCAATTTAGCATCGATATATAAAACTGGCGCAGGACCGGTCATTGTGGAAGTCTTTGGGGGAGGCCTATGTTCAGCAGTGGACGTGATTCGGCTGAAATGATGATGATGATGATGATGATATAAAACTGACAACGTGGTAAAATAAAATCCAAAAATATATATTTTAAGGGTTCCCTACACGTAAAGTGGGGATGATTTTTTTTGCTTCAAGCCTACGGTGTGGGGTGTTGTTGGATGGTAAGTGGTCGCATAATTTCGTATAGTGAAAGTTTTACTTACCTTGTCTACATCACCATCGACTATTAGGCATATTTTATATTGGTTATTTTTTGATGATAAATAATATAATATACATGGTAAATACCCCGTTCTTAACAATATTCTAGTGTGACCTTGTTAGCTCGAAATCTTGAATCAAATTTATGTATTAGCTTTTACCTTAAGTACTTATATGTTACTTTTATGTAATTGTTACATAAAAGTTATAATGCTGCTTTTATGTGAATTGGGCCGATTTTTAGGGTTTGCCCTTGTAATTGATCATTTTGAGCCGACATTGTTAAGTGTAAGAGGTAAGACATTGATAATTAGTTATAAACAATAAAACAATTTGAGTTAATAAAATCCCGTACTTGCGATTTAATTCGTTTAAATTGTTCTATTTGGGTCGTTATTAATAGAAATTTACCTAGTTAAGGGCTTAAATTAAAACCAAACTTAACTGATTCCTTCGTTGAGTTACCCGTATATTTTGTAGGTATGATTCACTTTCGTTACAAAAAGGACGCAATCGTAATTTTCTTTTCTCAAACATGCAATGAAATATTGATGTTATGTTCCTTATAATAGGCTGCGAAGTATGACGTTTCAGGTGCGGCTAGGACAAGAGGTCGTTAATGCAATTTCATACAAATGTTGCAGGCCTAGGCCGGCAAAGTCCTCTTTTTTAATTTCCGTTCCACATAAATTTGTGGCACAGGTATCATGACATTCTGCCACTATGCGTATTAAAAATAAAACTTTGATTTTTTTGTCGTTTATTTCATTGCATGTTTGAGAAAAGCACTAAGCGGGAAATATGGGATTGCCAGCCTGAGACCTATCCGACCTCGCTTCGCTCGGCCGTCTATATGTCTTCGGCCGGCAACCCCTTCCGTCCCGGCCTCTGTAGTAATGTACTATTTCTCAAACATGCAATGAAATATTGATGTTATGTTCCTTATAATAGGCTTCGAAGTATGACGTTTCAGGAGCGGCTAGGACAAGAGGTCGTTAATGGAATTTCATACAAATCATGCAGGCCTAGGCCGGCAAAGTCCTCTTTTTTAATTTCCATTCCACATAAATTTGTGGCACAGGCATCATGACATTCTGCCACTATGCGTATTAAAAATAAAACTTTGATTTTTTTGATGTTTATTTCATTGCATGTTTGAGAAAAGCACTATACATACCTCGACGGGAAATATGGGGTTGCCCGCCTTAGACCTATCCGGCCTCGCTTCGCTCGTCCGTCTATATGTCTTCGGCCGGCAACCCCTTTCGTCCCGGCCTCTGTAGTAATGTACTATTTCTCTAAGCTTTTAAATATTTTTAAACGCTTAACCATTAATGAGTATCAGTTGCAGAAATAGTAGACAACATTACAATAAAAGGTGAAATAAAAACCGCATCCGTAACTCCGTAACACTACTAAATTAAAATGAATATATTGTTTTTTCTACCCTGTATACTTTAGGTTTGTAGGTAACAACATTTATTGACACTCCCCGGTACTGACTAAAATAATTGACTTGGTTTAACATTACATCTCAAAACTTTTTTGTAGTAAATAGGTATAAGAATCTTTCTCCATCTTTTCACATGTAGGTAAATAATGTTTTTGATGTGATTTGTACACCAAACGGGCTGAGCACTCTAGTTACATCTCATATGTTATACATAACAATCATTTGTAATTGTATTAAACCGATTTGGTACATAATTAATAAAATTGTTTAATAATTATTCACACCGCTTCCGATCGGATGGCGCCATTCAAATATGAGACGTATCTACTGGGCAAACGCTTGAAAACCCTTGTGCAGTTAGGTTAGAATCGTATCGTACCTAGAGACTCGCCTTGTTAGCGTTGTTGATTCGCGCCCTACGCCGATCACGTTTATTTCGAAAATCAATAATTTGGCAATTGTAGTAAATGCTCAGGGTGATAACGAGGGATTATTTGATATTATGGTAGGTTTAATTTATAGCCGTAAGGTGTATTAAAAAAGACTACTGTAGAATTAATGCGCATGTACTAAAATCAGTTAAAATTGTTTAAAAAATAGTAATAATAAAGTCCCCGGTGGTTTTCTTTTTTAAGAATGGGTAAAATAATTGTCCTGACAGTATAGTCAAAAATCACCAACTTTTGAATTAATGTATAGCTGTTATTAATTTATTTCAATATTTTTATTATTATTTATATATGCTCTACGATATAAGAGGTGATTTTTTAAAATACTGTTTTTAATAATATGTTTGTCCATTTAGATCAAAAATCACTAGTGTAGGATTTAATGTTTAAATTTAATGAAAAATATAAACTTTAAAAATTTTTTTTCCGAAAAGCTCAATATATTTTTTGGGGAAAACCTTTGACTTATTATCCCAAAATAATGTTCTATCAGATTGCAAAAAAATATATAGTGTAGGATTTAATGTGCAATTCTCGAACAACTGAAAGTTTCTTTCCCGGACTACTATTAGTATACAAAAAATCATCTTGATCTGTTCAGTCGTTTTTGCGTGATTGAGTAACAAACATCCAAACATCTAAACTTTCGTATTTATAATATTATATAGTGGGATTAGTGGGATGATGTACTACTTTAATGAAATATCATCTAATCTGTGATGTTCGTATATGATTGCAATTCTGCAGAGATAGTCCTTGGAATTATCCAAGGACGATCTCTGGTCATGGTCATCAAATCCACGTGACCAAAGTGGTTTCCGAGAGCAAATGCACGATTTCAAGTTCTTGGCAAATTAAACTCCGTGATGTCTATCTTCCCGTGATACATGTCAACCATAGGAATGTATGTACACCTGGCCTGCAAAAGAAGGTTTATCAGAAAGTTGTTCTAGAGAGCTAAAAGTAAAAAAATACAGCATTTGAAAAGGGAGCATTTTTCTTTTTTTTTTTTTTTTCAGCCATCTTTTAAAAGGAGGTTGTCTAAAAGGATTTTATATAACAAAATTAAATTTTCTACATAATGCTTTTATTTCAAGTTTCTAAATTAAATAGTACAGAAGTTATCGTCACGTTTATGAGTGTTACGAGTATACCTTCTTTTGCAGGCCAGTGTATATTTATAATGTTTAAATGTGTACTGTATATGTCCTTAAGTAAAATTGAAAGTTAAGTACCATATTAAACAGTGTATATTGAAAAATTATTTACTAACCACTTCGTACTGCGTGCACTAACTTAAGGTCCACGCGCATTGCTTAAGAGCAAGCATCAACAATGATTACGTTTCTTAGAACCAAACTGACCTAAAAACACGAGTACTTTTAAGCCATTTTAAAGCTAAGAATAATAGCAATTAGGACAATAACCGCGTGTACATAACAATAGACTTGAGACACTTCGGTGTTGGTCTATGTTATGTAACAGCACCACTGTGCAATATGTCGTTGTAATACTATTTTCAATAACGTTCACAATAATATTATTAATGAAGCGGAGAATTTTATAGACGGATTCGTGTCAGAGTTCATTTTGATTAGACCTTTGTGTCTGTTTTGATTTTGGTCATCGTTAAATCTGGTAGCTCACAAAGAAACAAGAAAAAACCTGCTCACTTTAACAGAAGTTCATACTTTTGTAAGTATGACCTGATATTAATGCTAGTGTTTTAAGTAATATTGTTATTCCATTTATTGTTTTTAAAATGTCTGTACCTAATATTTTTTAATTTAATCGGTTGGATGTAATCTAAAATCTCAATAAATGAGATTATACTGGTACATGTTTTTTTAAAATACTGATAACTAATAATAGTTGGTGAAATGTGAGTTTTTGAAATGCAAGTTTATATGTAAACTATGTAGGGGGTCATCTTCAGAACTACTCATCCGAATTCATAAATTATTCCACCATTTTATGTCATAAGACTGCAGCTGACTGTACATGGGTTTTTTGGGATTGCGTTCGACCCTAGTCTAACCTGATGGGATGTTAAAACAAAGTCTAAGATAGAAACTTACTTACTCGACTAAGACAAACCAGACGCATCCCGTATTTTATGTGCATCAAAATATTTAACAAGCTTCCTAGAGGTATTAAAGACCTACCCCTGAAACAATTCAAGAAGAGACTGTTTATATGGTTATGCGAACTATGCGTCTACTCTATTAATGAATTCCTAGAGATAAAAACTAGTAATAGGTAATCCCTTTATTATGTCTGTTGTTAACCGACAACAAAATATACTATTATTTTGCATGCTTATTTAAGTAAAATAATATAATAATAATATTGGGGGACAATCTTACACAAATCGACCTATAGTCCCAAACTAAGCAAAGCTTGTACTATGGGTACTTGACGACGATATACATATTTATTATAGATAAATACATACTTAAATACATAGAAAACATCCAAGACCCAAGAACAAATATCCGTGAAAAATGCACAAATAAATGCCCTGGCCGGGATTCGAACCCGGGACCTCTAGCTTCGGAGGCAGAGTCACTACCAACTAGGCTAAACAGGCCGTCAAAATAAATATGGCGGACTGTAATGTCATTTTGTACCAACACAATATGACCCGTATTCGGCAAATAAATTTCGTTTCATTTCACGCTCACCCAGAAAATGCCTGATCACGTTATCACTCTTGCCTTGAAATAAATTACATACTACATACGATTAATATTTTACATTGTATCCCGCGGCTCCGTCTGCTTTCTTTGTGATATCAGCGGAGCCGCGTACGAAGCCATTTATTATAAAAATAATCAAAAACGGAAACTAAAAAGTCTCAAAAATAAATATTTTTTATTTTATTCATAATTCGTGTTTGATATTTACATTTCCATACAACACAATCTAAACGTTCCGGTCAAGGTTAGTAAGGCTGCGTGCAATAACCGTACGTTGTGCTACTTTATGAGCTCATGTTGGCCATGTGTTATTCTCTTACACAAACATCGGCATCGTGGTGAGTGCATCGTTGAAGATTTTCTTATTGTCACGCTTTGTTATATATATAGCATACACTTCAAAATAAGGATAATATGCTTAAAAAATAAGCAAAGCTTGTACTATGGGTACTAGACGACGATGTACAATTGTACATACTTATATAAATACATAGAAAACATCCAAGATATAGGAACAAATATTCGTGCTAATAAATACATACAAATAACGCCCTGACCGGGATTCGAACCCGGGACCTCCGGCTTCGTAGGCAGTCACTACCAAATAAGCCAAAGTGGTCGTCAAGGATGTTGGTGTAATTTCGAAACTTTGATTTTTTACACCGAATGATGCGCACTTTTGATTCTGATAAAGAAAAAACTGGCCTGTCGGGCCACGCGCAATATACACAATGCAATGTCTGTGTTTCCGTAGTTGCCCACCCGTTAAATTATGCAAACTTAAAAGACATAATATTAACTCAGTCAGGCATGATTGTAAAGGCAAAAATCATACTGTTTTCTTCTGTTTTTTTAAGCAGTCAACGCAGCGTATGGACGCTTGCAACTCCAACCTTTTAAAAATGTATACACCCCTTTCTTGAAGAATCCCATACTGTAGTCCCTCGGTTAAATCTCGGCAGGGACACATTCCACAACCGGACCATCGAATGGAGGAAAATTTTCTATTTTTCTAAATGCCATCTGGCAGGGCTCGGAACCGGTTAATCTCAAAATCCTGAAATAGCCAAATATTTTTAATTAGTTTATGCTGTTTATGTAGGACTCAATAATGTATTTGGGTTATTACTTCATATTGTTAGATTGCCTGATTAAACACGAAATAGTAGACGAAAGAACGATAAGAACTAAAAAAATACCGGTATTTTTATATGGACAGAATACCGGTTTCCGAGCCCTGCCATCTGGTTCTAATATGTTATGTTATATGTTTGTATGTACGTCCTGCTCCGATAGCACATACCGCTCGTTAGTCGCCGCGCGTATATGGGCTACGGTGTCTGTCTGCCATCAGCTAGGATTCTTGTCTGCCGCCGTTGTGGTCTTATTTAAAAAAACATGGGGTGGGTTATGTACGGATATATATTCAAATTTATTATAAGTTTATCTTATATATAAAGGTATCGGGTGAGGAGTGTTTCGAGATGTTTTCAAACTGTGGCTTAGTTGGCTTTTGTGTGAGAAACACGAATATTTGTTCCTGAGTCTTGAATGTTTTCCTTGTATTTAAGTATTTTTTTATCCATATAAGTATATATATCATAGTGTAGTACATACCCATAGTACATACGAGCTTTGTAAAGTTTGCGACTAGGTCGGTTTGTGTAAGATTGTCCCCCAATATTTATTTTGTGTGAAGATGCTTTAATATACTAATTAAATAAACTTTAATATAAAACACAGATAACACAAAATATTTATAATTTACTTAATTTCCAACCGGAGACCGGAGTGAAGAACGATGACCATGCCGAACATGTTGACCACCATACCATGATGACAATCAAATAACCATGATAGACGGATTGCAGAGGTTGTGATGTGGGTTCAAATCCCGCCCGGGATTTTTCACTCCGATTGGAAATTATAATGTCACTAAGTGGACAATTCCGCTTGTACGATTTATAGTAAAGTATATACTTTCAAATGATTAACATGTTGTGAACATTGATCGACGCGACGCCGCAGATGGGGCAGGCCTAGGCGGAGATAGCGAGATGACTTAGACATCTTCCTCGGCAATTGGCTGCAAGAAGCACACACACGGGAGTCATTGGAATCAAGGGGCCTTTGCCTAGCATTGGGACACTCGGAAGCAATATAGAACTTTGATGAAAATAGGCCAGGAGTCGAGAAAGAAAACTGCGCCAATCATACTTTGAGATCGAATGCTTATAATGATCAGGGGTCGGAATTCTCGTAGCACTTTTGAGCTGTCATAGGGACTTCTCATTTATATTTTATCGACTTCCGATATATAAATATATGTCGATAAAAACAGAATATTAAAAGTGTAAAGTAAACAACAGGCAGTCTTATCGCGAATGATCGATCTCTTCGAGATAACCTTTGGATGCCAACTTTTTGGAAATTTTAAATAGGAATTATTATAATAATATTTTATAGTTCCTTATAAATAATTTGTGGAGTTCTTATTACGAGGATTTAATTTTAGACGTTTTTCAAAACATAAATTGCCATCGTACCTAATGATATCATGTTAAGTAGGTACTGGCCATCAATCTGATGACCTTTGATTAGTAGTTTTATAGACATATGCAAACAAAGAAACACAATCACTGAACTGAACTAATTAAATGTGAAATTGTTAACTAATAATTTTATATAGAAAACTCCCGTGAGTTTGAGACATATTAAATATAATGAAACGGGTCACTCACGTATTTAAGGTCGAATATCGCTCGACATGTTTCAGACCGGTTCGCGGTCCTTAATCATGAGCACCTATCGCGGCGGCGGTTTTCTTAGCACTGCGTGCCAATGCCCTGTCCGCTCGGTTGCTCGGCGCGGGTAGAGGCGGCGGCGGCGAGAATCTACCCTCGTTTTCTTCACAATTGTTCAATGCCGAACTACACACAACACTCACAACGTCACATGCTAAACTAAGAAAACCGCCGCCGCGATAGGTGCTCATGATTAAGGACCGCGAACCGGTCTGAAACATGTCGAGCGATATTCGACCTTAAAGACGTGAGTGACCCGTTTCATTATATTTAACTAATAACTTGTCATTGTTTTCATTGCATATCTCTATTTCACATTTTCAACTACTCAAGTTATCTGAAAGACATCGCTCTTTAGCGATAAGACCGCCTGTTGTTTACTGTTAATCTCCATCAACATGTTGTGTTCTATAATATATCGATATAATATTATGTAGATCGTAAGTCGATAAATGAGAAGTCCCTATGACAGCTCAAAAGTGCTAAATTAAATTAGCTTAAAATTCCGACCCCTGATAATGAGATCTATCAGACTAGAATAAGGTGAGAAGTCCCTGATCCGCGCTGGGCCAACGTAATAATCCTCTCATCTATGATAGGATGCCTGTCCTGATAATGATGAGGACGAGGCTAGGACAATATACCTATATTTATAGTCGCGTTGGTTTGGATTACCCTTTGAACGCCATAATATTTGAATGAAGTGATCACTCAGACGCCACGGTATTAAAAATGTATGTAACGTTTACACCAATTAAAACCATATTAAAACAAATAAAAACAAGTCATTTTTTTTTTTTCATAATCAAATTACACCTTTACTCCGACCTTTTTAGTGGTAGTTGGCGTGGTGGGCACGACAACACACGATCACTTTATGGGCTCTTGGCGTTCAAAGGGTTAACCTAATTATATACTCTTACTTTGACGTAAGTATGTGATCCTGTGTTCTTTATCCACATCACTAACGTCGAGTGTACGTCGACTGGTTTGTTACCATCATGTTTTGTAGCACATTATCCGCAACAGACCCAAAGGTCAAAGTTATCTTTTCGTGTATCTGCGAAATATTTGTTTAAATATCAAGCGTCTATTAATTTTACCTACCTGTTAACTTTGAAAATAAAATACAAATGAAAATTTTGTTATTTTAATTGCAAATTAATGAAAACATGTACTTGGCAGTCAGGTTATTTAAACATTCATATTACCTTTTGTAGAGTTTTTAAATTCATAATCATTAATAACAACTTATATAACCATATAAGTTGCCCCCACTTAAAACATCAATGTGCTATATAGCTCGTTCCATATAACATTAGAATTTAAAAGGCCCGATTGGTTGCGTATCTTCGGATTTCTAGGGTATCTAAGAGAAATATTGTTCTAGTTTTACTTATTTAGATTATTCATTTCTTCCTAAATATACAATTATCAACCTGTATATGTTTCAAAGTCGTCTAATTTTTTTTATATAATACTGTACGGAATATGTTAAAGATTCATTTATTCACATGTTTTGAAAGGAAATCACTAAGGAACGATATTTATAACCGTTTCAAATTAAAGGTTTCCACTACTGTAGAAAGCATTTTGGCACCATTACCCCTTTACAAAAATACTTCATCTCAATGTTTTCTTATTGCTGTCTGATGTGATGACATGATGTGATTACCGGGACCGAGAAGGAACCGTTGTTTTGGAAACGATTCGATGTTGACCATTTGGGACATTTTGAAATTGCTCCCTTATGCGTTCGCATATAATCGTTTCAGATGGAAGGCTTCCACTACTGAAAACTTCGTTTTGGTACCATTACCCGTTTACAAAAATTCCTCTTCTGAATGCTTTTCTGATGTCTGATGACCGTGACCGGAAGGAACCGGTGATTTGGAAACAAAGTTTATTTGAGACATTTTGAAATTGCCCCATTTTGCGTTCGCATCGTCAAAAGATAATGACTAATCATAGAGGGAGTCCTCTTCATCCAACAGTTTTTCAAGATCTTGACCGGAATCGCTCATTAAGTTATTAGGCATTCTCCCATGCTACAGATGCTAAGTACATAGGTAGTCACTTACCTTTCTAGGATTCCACAGGCACAAGTCTGTACCACTCTGACATTATAGCTAAAAGTAATAGGGAAAAGTAAACAAACCCAGCCAAGTGACTTGTTCATTCAGCCAATGATGTAATGCCACAAACGAAAGGTACAAGTCAAATGATTTTAGTATCTTTCCATAGAAAACCTAAGCGGCTTTTCCTTAATTACATTGGCGCATTTAATTGGGAGTCGGTAACCCTCTCTCGCTAAATATTTGAGGCCACGTTTATGTAATAGCGACAAATTCGACGACACTTCAGTCAACCATTTTTTAACTTTTGATGCGGGGATCAATGTACTAACGTATGTACTAAATGTATCCTGTTAATACATAAATTTATAAATATGTTAATCTCCGGTCACAATATAAAGGGAACATCATAATAATGACGCCGCCTTGGCATTACAGCAATCACTTTTCTAAGCAGAAGTGGAAATATACTTATGCACATTAGTTTCATTTGACATTGAGACGCCAAGAGATAAATCATCATGGCAGCAAAAACTTAATCGTAGAAACTTTTTATTAAATTAAAGCCCTTGAATGAAGAGGCTCATCATTCTCATCAAGCTAAAGATTATTATTTCTTATGACATCAGGAGGTCTATGTGACCCAACGTTTTCATTTCATTTATGTTTTGATATCAGTTATGTTTTGATCCGTGTGGTGTTTTTTTTGGTATCAAGTGGTGAGTAAGGTTGCAAGAGCTCCTGCGGATACATTGTATTTAGAGAGACCTGCATAAAAAAAAAAAACAAATAAATAAATAAAAGGTCGGGAACGAGCTTGTGACTCCTCTGTAGGCACAAGCGTCCGTAAGCTACTGTGTCTACTTACAATGAAACATGACGTATACTTCTATGCCACCATCATCGAAAAAAAGAGAGATAAATAAAGAAAATCTAAAGCATTCTGCGTACGCGTTTTGTCTATTACAACGCACAGTCAAGAGCAAAAGTAAGTTAAAACTTTTACATCTTATTCCATTGTGTTAAGGTGAAAAAGTGTTAACTTACTTTACCTCTTGACTGTACTAGTTTAAGCGCGCGACCGTGTAACAAAGCCGTATCAATGTCATATCAATGCGTAGAGGCGAAGTAGACCTCCAGTAATATTCATTAACAATAATAAACTCGTATAGGTGTGTTTTTTTTTACACCTCTAAAGTGCCATTGGTATAGATCGTAAACATACGCTTCATTTATTCTAACAAAAACTGCACTTCATTTTGCCACGGACCTCCTTTGGGGACGACACAATAATATAAATCTGAAAAATCGCGCAGAAACGTAGACATGTCGCATTTTGCTCATTGAATAACATTCGGATCTTGGTCTCAAACTTACACTCATATCCGTCCGTCCGTCCGTCACTTAGGCATCTATAGTTAGCATTACATGCGCGTGAGCATGTGTTCGCGTAAATTAAACTGTTTTTATATCATGATTTTATCAAATAATCTAATCTAATATTCATGTTATTTGTATCTCTCTTACAGCTGCAGGAGGTCAAACACTTAGGAGTTTAGGGTACATTAATTTACCCATAACATTTGAAAATATATATATGGAAAATATGTGTACCCGGGTATGTCCTAAAACTACGACCAAGACCACCGGGGAATGGGCAGCAGCATTCCTAGAGTGCGGTGGAGATACTGCGATCGCCAACCCGCATGCCAAGCGTGGCGATTATGGCATTCACCCCCCCATGAAATTGGGGGAGGCCTATGTCCAGCAGTGGACGTCCTAGGGCTGATATGGTGGTGGTGGATTTGAAAATCAATTTCACATTATTAAAGTGCAAGTGATTCCAGACGGGCCTTTTCATCCACTACCTTTTTATAAATTTTACCTCGTGTTTTCATAAGTTTTGAGACGAATATTGTTTTGGATAAATCAATTATAATAAATATTTCTGTCAAGGTTATTATTTTCATTGAATCACTGTACTATAGCTGACAAAAGTAAATAGAGTTTAATTAAACTGGCTTTCAATATTTTTGATTTAAGCCTTTAAATGCGGTGGTCTCTATTACATAAGTGCCGGCACGAAACGAAAAACGCCTTTTTCACTAACAAGTTAATGTCTCTGGTAGAAAGAAAGTTAAGGCAGCGGAACGACAAGTGGTACACCAAAATTTCGATCGATGTTCCAACTACTGCACAGACAGTACTGCAACCTTATCACCCTACGATGTTCACGATACGGGCGATTATTACTTATGAGGTAGCTTTTTCTTTCAATTTTGAATACTAGATGCTCAAACTATGCCTTAAAATTATCCATTTACCAGATAGACTATTGGAATCACTTGTTAAAGTTTCTTTGACACGTTTATTCATCAAAATAATTGGTTTTCGAGCAAAGTTTTAGAGAACACCGTAACAAAATTAAATTTTCATACGAAAACTACTAAAAGAGAAAATTTCGTTTATCAGTCAATAGAAGTAACTTTCTTCGAGACTGGCTCTAAATACACCTGATTAGTCTTTTTGGACAAAATTACCTTTTATGAACACACAATTTATAGCTAAAAACCTGCCGTAAATACTACTCAAAAATAGTTACTCACAAATGAGCTACTGGAAGAGAAGCAAGAGAATCCCTGATGAAAACTTTCGTGTCTCGCGGGGTCATTATCTAGGTGTAGCCGACGCAATAAATGGCAACTAACATAAAATATTGGAACGCCGTTTAAATAATACCTATGTATATTTATTAATGAAACTATTGTCAAGTAAAATTAACAATATGTTTGTAGGTATATACTCGTATAAAAAAATTAAGAAATCGAGTATTTAGCCGTCTCAAAACTTATGAACACACGAGGTAATATTTTGTGTATATACTCGGTGGGCATTTTAAATTCAACACCCCTAGTGTTTCAATATTTCCATTTTTTAATCGTAGGTATGGCATTAATTTACGAACCGTGAGATCTTCGAGAAGACAATTACGGTTGCCAGTTCCATTAACGGGGTGAAATGAAAAATATCGCGTTCTTTAAAACGCTCTTCTGTCGAGGTTAGGAAAACGGACTGCTTTTCAGATAGGTACATGATTCTTGACTGTAATTATTTCCCTGACTAAAGCCGAAACATGATTTCTTAAGGGTCTCCACTGAACTCGAGTCTCCATACAAACCTAGTTTCGTTCTCATTTTAAAACTCCGTGCTGAAATAACATGAAACTTTGTATACACAATAGGGAAAAAAATACAGCGAGTTTTTGAGTTTATTAGTGTCTTGTATGAAAACCTTAATAATCGCTGTATTTTTTCCATTTTAATTTCAAGCAACAGAAACTAATTTTCCGCCTAGATATGTCGGATCCCATTATGTATACAAAGTTTCATGTTATTCCAGCATGCCGTTTTAAAATAAGAGCGAAACTACGTTTGTACGGTGAACCGAGCTTCCTGCGGATTCTAATAATTTAATAAAAAAAAAGAAGGAAAAAAGGAACAAAAGAAATCCAAAGTCTAGTCAATATTTTCCTTTTCTTCAACGGCCTACTCAAATACTATATTATTGAACGGCACAGCTAAGTTTTCCCGACCACAAATCTTGATTTCCCACCCCCTTAAGGCTCAGTATTAATGACAACAACTTTCCCAGTACAAAAAAATAACATTTTAATTTTGGACTAAAATTGGAATTGTCATTTGCATCAATAGTTAAAAAATGCACAATTTCTACATCTCAAAGCACTGTCAAGATTTTATGTTCTTGTGCGGCAATGATGACATCTTTTATTAAGAAAATGTCTAATGCAATCGAAACTCGTGCGTCGGCGCACCACACCCACGTTGAGTGCACTAAGATGTCACGGTGGCCACGTGACCTATTCATCAACCTCAGCTATGCTATTTACAATCATCACCTTACCGCTTACCTCACAACTCACAACTAGTATATCTTGACGCCGAGACTAGAAATAAAAACATGTAATCAGAGGTCTGACGCACTGGTTCCTCTTAGCGTGAGGTGAAGCGTTGTATAGATTACTACAATAACGGTTACGCTAGTACCTTGTCTAAATTACAATACACAGCGGCAGCTTAAGTGTGTCTATTTTTAAAGTGATATGGTACAAAGCTCACAACATGCACATAAAATGGTCGGACCACATTAGAAATACAAGTGTTATAAGGCGCGCTAATGTCGGAGGCATTGAGGTATATCTGATGAGGCGACAGCTGCGGTGGTGCGGACATGTGTCTCGCATGTCAGATGAGAGAGTGGCAAAGCGCATCTTCTTTTCAGAACTCCAAAATGGTAAGCGAAAGATAGGAGGCCAGTACCTTCGATTCAAGGACGTTCTGAAAAGACATATGAAAAGATGCAAGGTAGAGCCTTCGCAATGGGAAAGCAAAGCAGCACGACGGCCGGAATGGCGTCGTTTCATCCATGAGCGGGTTAACGCTTTTGAGACTGAGCGATGTAACGAGCTCGATAAAAAGCGAGACGAGCTCAAGGCGCGTCCACCAGAACCCATATGCTACAGTTACGTTGGCGGGGTGTTAACCTGCTTACAGTGTGCACGTACCTTTTCCAAGAAGATCGGATACATAAGCCACTTAAGAGCGCACGAAAGAGTAGAACAGCAGCACTCAAGTAGTGCATAAGTTTAAATTTAGATCCAATCTAGGATGCACAGTCGCTGTGGCCGAAATCGGTCAGGACATCATCATCATTTACTATACGTGTGACACAACGAACAGCGTTATCTAAGAGATCAATGGAAATTGTGCGAAAGTTTGCTTTTCCAGGTACATTTCTTAAGTTCGTCTATTACTCGTTAACTAGTAATGTCTACTTAGTTGAATAGTTTTCCTTTTAAATTCATTATATATTTTATGACCATGGTTCTTTTTCACATATGAAGAGCAGAAGAAACTGGTTAGCCGGCAGTGACCTCCCGGTCATTTGACTTTAACAAAAATAAGTACTTAGTTTAATACCACGATTTTATTCTACCGGTTTGTCAACGTGATTGATGTGTATACCTATACAGCTTTCCAGTAGTAACGATTACTGAGCTAAGCGGCGGACAGACGGACGGACGGACGGAAGAAAGGACGGATGGAAGTGGCGAAACTATAAGGGCTCCATGTTTACCACCACCACCATAACCATATCAGCCCTAGGATGTCCACTGCTGGACATAGGCCTCCCCCAATTTCATGGGGGGTAAATGCCATAATCGCCACGCTTGGCATGCGGGTTGGCGATCGCAGTATCTCCACCGCACTCTAGGAATGCTGCTGCCCATTCCCCGGTGGTCTTGGTCGTAGTTTTAGGATATACCCGGGTCCAAATGCCGGGGCAAAATGTTTACCATGGAACCCTACAAAAGGTACATACAGTCAGTAATTAAAGCTTGTAAGTACAAGTACTTCATTTATTTGTAAGAAATTTTATTTGATTTTATCACTAAGAAAGTTCGGATGATAGTAAATTTTTAATGCTTACCCAACACCTCACTATTACTTAAACGAGACGGGCATGTAAAAGTCTAGCTCTCCGATTATGCTGAATAGGATATTTTACAACACCAAAAATATTTTTATTCAGTTACCAATAAACAATTCATACGAAAATACTCGGAAAATATCAAACTTCAGCTGCATGCAACTTTAAAAAAAATTACAGTACATATGGTGCTACTTTACCGCACAAGTGCGGTAATCAGCAGATTACGTGCATATGTCGAAACTTTAAAGAGCCATATGTACTGCAAAACTTTGTACGATACACGTACGAATAGGTAATTCGCAACTCGTGTCGGGTTAAAACACTCCCTTCGGTCGTGTTTTAATTTATCACCACTCGTTGCGAGTTTTCTGTTCTCTGCACTTGTATCGTCATGTACTAATAAATACATAAACATGGAAAAAAGGACGCAGTTTCACCATAGAAAATAGTGACGTCATTAGGCATATTTCCCTACACTCTTCATCCTAACCGAGCATTTTTAACGTATCGTATTTTTAATACAGTATTTTACATCAAAACAACAAAAGTTGATTTGACTAACAGTAAAATCGTATCGCATTCGTATGGTTCTTTATTGGGCACACACTGTTCGTCCCTAAGGATTTTTGATGGATAGTCTTCTTCTTCTTATTTTTCCTGGCTATTGTCCCAGTTCATATGGGGTCAGCCCTTCTAGTAATTCTGCGGTTGTGGGTTGTCTTTTCTGTTGTTGTGTTTCGTTCTCTCACGTCGTTTTTTATTATTTGCATCCAGGCCATTGGTGGTCGTCCACTTCCTCTTTTTCCATCACTCTTTTTGTCATATGGTCATCATCTCGCCTCATTACATGCCCATACTAGCGCAAGCGGTTTTCACAAAGTTTTTCGTGCACATCGGACAGTCTAAAAGTACCGTGGATATATTCTTTCCTTACTTTGTCCATTCTTAATACTCCCCCAGATCAACGCAGCATCTTTATCATGAGGTGTGATTTTTTGTCCATCTATCTTTCTCATTGATCTCTTTAATGGGTATTATTGCTATTAATTATTTTTTACTAGAATCTTGAAAAGGGCAATGTGTTGGCTATATATTATGCACGTATTTATACATAAATATTATACAAATAAGTTTATAAGCTATTTAGGAAACTTGATTCGCTATCTCGAATATGTATCGTTACTTGAATATATCAATAAGGAATGCAAATGTCAAACGTGCAACTATTTAAATCAGCTTTAATTCTTGCGATTATTTAACTCATTGGATAATACTTTATAGATTTCCGCCGGGTACTCGTATCATGTGCACTAAACGGAAAATTAAAATTAAAATCCCATCTTAAACGCCGGCAACGCACTTACAACCCCTCTGGTGTTGCGAGTGTTCATGGGCGACGTAATCGCTTACCATCAGGCGATTCGTCGGCTCGTGTGCCACCTATGTCATAAAAAAAAATTGGGTAAAACTTCATGGTAGTAGTATGTACAGTGTGTTACCGGCATTAGGGTTTTTCTTTAAGTAGGGTATGGAAACGTATTTCCTTAACCTAATCATGAGCTAGTAACGAAGACCTAGGGCAAATGTTTTATTTATAAGTTTTTTTTATTTTTATATTTATTTTTATTATGTTCTATCCTTGTTCTTTTTTGTTGTGTTATAAATAAATATTTCAATCACCTGTATAGAAAAAATAAAAAAATATGAACTTAAAGATAAAAACCGGCCAAGGGCGTGTCGGACCACGCACAAAGAAGGGTTCCGTACCGACACCTCCTAATCTATATTTAAAACCACTATACAATACATTGAATCTAAAAAGGTCGTATCTTCATAGGAAACTCACGGCACTTACGCCCTTTTGTCTGGGCAAGACAGTTTTTCTAACAAAATTTATATTGCCATCAATGTACTTACTGCAAATTAAATTGACAAGACAGTACAAATGACAGCCCTTCTGTTCTTATTACTACAACTTTTTTCAAAACGGGGTATTGACCAAGGTTTTTTTCATGTATGTTAGAGGGTAGATCGCTATGGAGTGTGGGTAGTCCACAAATAAAACTCGCAACACTTCAGTTAATCCTTCAAAATGGTGCTTGCAACAGCGCCGAAATATCGGGAGCTCTATAAATGTAACATACATGGTAAATACCCCGTTTTTAACAGTAATTCTTATGTTAATGACCATGTTAACTTGAAATCTTATACGTCATCTTAAGCAGTGTATTACATTGAAGGGGCGAATTTCAGAAATTTAACTGTAGAGTTAATTATTATAATTACGATTTGTTAATACATACAAACAATTGCTAATGAAACATACTATTATCTGTTTTAATGTTAATAAATCCCACGTGCCGGTAACGCACTGTATAATTAATTTAAAAAGAAAAACTATCACAGCTAAGTTGACATATTACTACTTAACGAGTAGGTAATGGTCGAAGTTAAGACATGTACAGTCAGCATCAAAGGTAGCTAGCATAGGAAGGCGTCAAAAGCTCTTGTTCCTTCGTAATACAAATTTTTGAACTTTTCAAATGCGTAGCTACTTTTGATGCTGAATGTACTTGGAAAAGCAAACTTTCGTACAATTTTCATTGATTACACTTAGAAAATGTTGTTAGTTGTGTCAAACACATATTACATATAAGTTTGTGAACTTTTACGGCCGCATAATGTAACGGGTGGACAACTACGGAATCTTACAGTGTGCGTGGCCCGACACGCACTAGGCCGGTTTTTTATTTACATTAGGTAGGTATTCGAGTTTTTTAGCTTATGTATTTCAAAATAGACAAGTAGAAGTTTTTTTTTCTATTACCTAAGATTGGTAATATTTTTCATGCTTTATCTACTTAACTTCCATGATGGTGTTTGTGAAGTCACCAACCCGCACTGGGTCAGCGTGGAGTTACTTGCCCACTCCACCCATCCATGAGAGGCCTGTTCCCAGCAGTGGGGCGCAAATAGTCTGATGATGATGATGACTTAACATTTCTGATCTGAACTGAACTAAACTTCTCAAAATTGCAAAAACCACAAGCATGAGTTATTGTTGTAAACAACAATATATTACAATATTGTTATTCATACACGTTATATGATGTATAATTACAAGCAAGGTGTTAACTATGCAAATAATGACCGCAGTTTGTCATGTTAATTAGTACTTAAATGCAAACCCCATATATTGTATTCGTGATCATGGCCGGCATGACCTGACTATTGTAAATCCGCACATTATATCGTATTGTTTATCATATTCACAACACATTTAATTCTAGACTGCTTGCGCATCCCTAGCTTAGCCAGACCTCTAGATTCGTAACACCTTCTCATATCATACATAGTTGATCGATCGCTTTTGTTTTTCCGGGTTAAGTCAAATGTACCATACGAGTATCTCACAACTCAAACTGTATAAAAAATAAATATTGTATTCCGATTATAAAAGGAAAGGAGGATGAGAGGAGAGCAGGATTAGGTTCGCCTACCACCTTTAGGCACTAATTAGGGTTCCTTAGCCAAAATGGCAAAAACCGAACCCTTATAGATTCGTCATGTCTGCTGTCCGTCCGTCCGTCCGTACGACACAGCCGATTTACTCGGAGACTATGACCACTACAATTATGAAATTTGGTGTGAAGGTGTCTGTTATAAACCATTATATCAATATGATGTAAAATTACGAACAAAATATTACTGGCTAAAAATATACTAGGGGCACTCCATACATGTAACAGGGGGGCCAAACATGATTTTTCAATACACATAGGCGTGTGGGCTATCTATGTATAGGCCTTCTAAAATGACATGGAGTTTTACAAAAAACTTTTCTATTTAAGTCAACCGTTGGTGAGATATTAGCTGTCAAAGTCGTCGAAAGTGTCCCCCCCCCCTCTAATTTCCAAACTATGAAGTTTAAAATTCGGAAAAAAATCAAAATGATGTAAATTAATAAATGCTTTCAACGACTTTTGGTCTGAACAAGATAGGTGTACTGGTGTTTGAGTTATTGCTGAAGAACAGCCTAGCCAAAACAAAAGGGTGTAAGTGCCGTAAGTTTCCTATGAAGATACGACCTTTTTTGATTAAATGTACCTGTGTGTAACCCGTGTCCGGGCCGGCCCGTTTTCTATGACAGTAAACGCAACGGCCGGCGTTATTCTCTAAAAGAAAACGGGCCGGCCCGGATACGGAACGGCCTACTGTGAATCATCCTTAATTCGACTTTAAGGTGACTGTCAGAAACTACAACCAGGATCAATTGGGCATGTCCTATAAGGCGTCAGACTGGGACTCACTGCGGACCCGACGGTAGCGAAAATTAGTATTGCGGGCTGATGATAATAATGATGATGATAGTGATATTACGTATGTAAAATGTAAAGTGTGTAAAGTAATGGTTTGTCAGTAGATAAATCGTTAAGTAAGCTTTTTAAATAGCCGTTCTGCTCACAATGATATTCTAATCGAGTCCTTGGAACGAAATACTTATGTATATGAGTATAAAAATTATGCATAATGATATTGGAATCTTAGTAAACGAATAAATGATCAATCAAATGGTTTTATGTGAGAATTTTTATTATTGTCATTGCATAATTTGATAGCAATATCAATGTTTTTTTGGTAAAATTATTCCAAATATATAATGTATGTATTCGGGAACCATACGTGTAACCTAAATAAAGCACACATACTTTACATAAGTATGTTCTGCCTGATGGTAAGCAGGCACCGTAGCTTAAGGATGCTTGTGATTTCACAATAATTGCTTCGCTGCCGACCCTTTTTGATATGAGTATTCGTTGGACTGGCAGCTAGAGATAAATACGGGCCCTCCACACATAGCACAGGAAATTACCACCAGGAAAACAAACATTCCTCAAACATTTTGCTGTGCCCTACCTCTCTAAAACATTTAGTTGTGCCCTACCTCTTTAAGCATTCCGCTGTGCTCTACCTCTCTAAATAATTCCACTGTGCCCTACCTCTCTGAAACATTTAGCTGTGCCCTACCTCTTTAAGCATTCCGCTGTGCTCTACCTCTCTAAATAATTCCACTGTGCCCTACCTCTCTAAAACATTTAGCTGTACCCTACCTCTTTAAGCATTCCGCTGTGCTCTACTTCTCTAAATAATTCCACTGTGCCCTACCTCTCTAAAACATTTAGCTGTGCCCTACCTCTTTAAGCATTCCGCTGTGCTCTACCTCTCTAAATAATTCCACTGTGCCCTACCTCTCTAAAACATTTAGCTGTGCCCTACCTCTTTAAGCATTCCGCTGTGCTCTACCTCTAAATAATTCCACTGTGCCCTACCTCTCTAAAACATTTAGCTGTGCCCTACCTCTCTAAAACATTTAGCGTGCCCTACCTCTTTAAGCATTCCGCTGTGCTCTACCTCTCTAAATAATTCCACTGTGCCCTACCTCTCTAAAACATTCCGCTATGCCCTTCCTCTCTGAATCATTCCGCTGTGCCCTGCCTCTCTAAAACATTCCACTGTGCCCTACCTCTCTAAATCATTCCGCTGTGCCCTACCTATTGAGCTTTAACTTAGCAGAATTCTTAAATACTTACTATTAGTTTTACTGTAAACAATCTAGTGCCTAGACTTTTGTCAGTGAAGACGACAACCATGCATCGCATATCTAAATATATAAAAGAAGAAACTGACTGACTGACTGACTGACTGACTGACTGACATATCAACGCACAGCCCAAACCGCTGGTCCTAGAGATTCCAAATTTGGCACGTAGGTTCCTTATAATGTGTAGGGGTGCACTAAGAAAGAATTTTTCAAAATTCAACCCCTAAGGGGGTGAAATGGGGGTCCGAAGTTTGTATGGAGAAACAAGATTAGTTGGACTATTTTATTCGAAACTTCACAGGAGTATTTCTAACGATAAATGAGTAAACACGTGTTTCAGGTTTTTTGAGAAATCAACCCCTAAAAGGGGGAAATGTGGTGACAAATTCTGAAAATCGACATGGGTGTTGTTTTTCAGGTTTATCGGGTCGCTGATAACGAAAACAACAATGAATCTAAAATCCTACGTGGAGGACGTGAAATACCATCCCCCCTGTTGGGGTGCGAGGGGGATGAAATGTCTAAATATTAATATGGGTGTCGTTTTTATGGTTTTTTGGGACGTTAATTACGAAAATGGCATCAATTTTGAAGTTTAATATTGTGAACATGATAACTTTTGAAAGTTTGTGCCAAATTGCAAGAAATAACTAACTGACTGAGTGAGTGACATATCAACGCACAGCCCAAACTGCTGGTTCTAGAGATTCCAAATTGAGTATGTAGGTTCCACATAAGGTCTAGAGGTGCATTAAGAAAGGATTTTTCAAAAATCAACCCCTGGGGGCGGGGGTGAAATGGGGGTCCGAAGTTTGTATGGGGAATCAAGATAAGTTGGACTGTTTTATTCGAAACTTCACAGGAGTATTTCTAACGATAAATGAGTAAATATGTGTTTCAGGTTTTTTGAGAAATCAACCCCTAACAGGGTGAAAAGTGGTGACAATTCTGAAAATCGATATGGGTATTATTTCTATGGTTTATCGGGTCGCTGATTACGAAAACAAAAATGATTTTAAAATCCCACGTAGAGGACGTAAAATACCATCCCCTCTGTTGGGGTGCGAGGGGGTTGGAATGTCTAAATATTAATATGGGTGTCGTTTTTATGGTTTTTTGGGTCGTTAATTTCGAAAATGGCATTGATTTTGAAAGTTAATACTGCAGACATGAAAACTTTTAAGAGTTTGTGCGAAATTGCAAGAAGAAACTGACTGACTGAGTGAGTGACATCAACGCACAGCCCAAACTGCTGATTCGAGAGATATCAAATTTGGCATGTAGGTTCCTTATAAGGTCTAAAGGCGCATGAAGTGCCGTGAATTCCCTATGAATATACGACCTTTCTTGAATCAATGTATTGTAAGTGGTTTTATTAATCAGTGCCGTCCGATACGATTTCAACAAAAATCGATATTTAGGCGTCCGAGAGGACTCTTAATACGACTCCTAGGTAAATATTGGAAAAACTGGCGGCCATATTGCTTTTCTTCACTTTCGTCCCGATTTCGTTCAAAATAGAAATCTGAGCGTCCGAGATGTCTCTTAATACGAATCCGAGGTAAAATATGGAACAAAGTCGCAGCCACATTGATTTTCTTCATTTTCTTCCCAATTTTGTTCAAAATCGATATCTGAGCGTCCGAGAGGTCCCCGAATACGAATCCGAGGTAAAATTTGGAAAAAGTCGCAGCCATATTGATTTTCTTCCCGATTTCATTCAAAATCGATATCTGAGCGTCCGAGAGGTCTCTTAATATGAATCCGAGGTAAAATTTGAAAAAGTCGCAGCCATATTGATTTACTTCATTTTCTTCCTAATTTCATTCAAAATCGATATCTGAGCGTCCGAGAGGTCCCCGAATACGAATCCGAGGTAAAAAAATTGGAAAAACTGGCGGCCATATTGCTTTTCGTCATTTTCGTCCCGATTTCGTTCAAAATTGATATCTGAGCGTCCGAGAGGTCCCCCTAATACGACACCGAGGTAAAATTTGAAAAAAGTGGCGGCCATGTTGATTTTCTTCAATTCCGTCTCGATTTCGTTCAAAATCGATATCTGAGCGTCCGAGAGAATTCTTAATACGAATTCGAGGTAAAATTTGGATAAACTGGCGGCCCTATTGATTTTCTTCATTTCCGTCCCGATTTCGTATAAAATAGACATCTGAGCGTCCGAGAGGTCTCTTAATACGAATCCGAGGTAAAAATTGGAAAAACTAGCAGCCATATTGATTTTCTTCATCTTCATCCCATTTTCGTTCAAAATCGATATCTGAGCGTTCGAGAGGTCCCCGAATAAGAATCCAAGGTAAAATTGGGAAAAAGTGGCGGCCATATTGATTTTCTTCAATTCCGTCTCGATTTCGTTCAAAATCGATGTCTGAGCGTCCGAGAGGGCCCCAAATACGAATCCGAGGCAAAGTTTGGAAAAAGTGGCGGCCATATTGATTTTCTTAATTTCCGTCCCGATTGCGTTCTAAATCGATATCTGAGCGTCCGAGAGGGCCCCAAATACGAATCCGAGGTAAAGTTTGGAAAAAGTGGCGGCCATATTGATTTTCTTAATTTCCGTCCCGATTGCGTTCAAAATCGATATCTGAGTATCCGAGAGGTCTCTTAATACGAATCCGAGGTAAAATTTGTGAAAGTGGCGGCCACATAGATTTTCTTTTTTCCGCCCCGATTTCGTTCAAAATCGATATCTGAGCTTCCGAGGGGTCTCTTAATACGAATCCGAGGTAAAATTAGGCACTCCATACATGCCAGGGATTGTAAAAAAAGGATTGACTTTTAAAAACGACATAGAGGTTTCTATATTTTTAACCGACTTCAAGATTTCAAAAGAGGAGGTTATCAATTCGGTTGTATGTTTTTTTTTAATGTTTGTTACTCCATAACACCGTCATTTCTTAAGCGATTTCAAAAATTCGTTGATTGTAAGTATATATATCCAAGTTGGTCCCGTTTTTGTCAAAACGCAGTTCTGATGATGGGATCCATGAGGAATTGAGGGAACTCCTGAAATCTTTAAGGCAAACATATAGTGATTTTTGTGTTTTTATCAACAAGTCAAGCATTTGCATCCAAAAATGTGACATTGGATGAAGTGGAACTGCTGATGATGATCAGAACAGAACTCTGCAACGACGAAAAGTTCACGTTTGGCGATTTGTCCTCCTAGCTGTGTTTGTTAAGCAAGTTCTATTTTCACGATAAATTTTTGTCATGCTTGATTTCTGATGATGGGATCCATGAGGAATTGAGGGAACTCCTCAAATCTTATAAGCAAACATATAGTGATTTTTGTGGTTTTATCAACAAATCGAGCATTATCATACAAAAATGTGACATTTGATGAAGTGGAACTGCTGATGATGATCAGAACAGAACTCTTCAACGACGAAAAGTTCACGTTTGGCGATTTGTCCTTCTAGCTGTGTTTGTTAAGCAAGTTCTATTTTCACGATTGATTTTTGACATGCTCGAGTTCTGATGATGGGATCCATTAGGAATCGAGGGAACTCCTCAAATGTGAAAGGCACACAAATAGTGATTTTAGTATTTTCATGAACTAATCAAGCATTTTCATTCATAAAAGTGACATTTGATGAAGTGGAACTGCTGATGATGATCAGAACGGAACTCTTCAACGACGCGTAGTTCACGTTTGGCGATTTGTTCTCTTCGTTTTGTTTGTCAAGCATGCAAGGTTTTTCCATGATTCCATGAGGAATCATGGAAAGTCTAAGTCTTCTACCATTATAAACATACTTATAGCCATTTTTATTTTATTGTATGGAATCTAAGAGTGCACCATCTAAGTTGAATAATCTTTCACCGGACTCCCCCATTGAAGTCGGTTTTTTTTTCTTAAAAATTATTTTCCATTTAAATCAACCTTTAGATTAGTATTACATACTTGCAGCCCGGCCCATACAAATAATTAAAAAATATTTATTCTAAAATTAGGCACTCCATACATGCCAGGGATTGTAAAAAAAGGATTGGCTTTTAAAAACGACATAGAGGTTTCTATATTTTTTCCATTTAAATAAACCTTTAGATTAGTTATACATACTAGCACCCCGGCCCATACAAATAATTAACAAATATTTATTCTATCATCAATAGTTTTCTTAGCGCACGCGATGTAAAGAATATTTGAGTTACTTTTTTTTACAACATTACATTATTGGAGTTTTAGTAAGAATCCTTATTTTTTGAAAACATAATATAGCCCATATCAATGTCACCCAAGAATAGTGTAGCTATTCAATGCAAACTAACAATCAAATCTTTCCTTTTTATAATATTAGTATAGATTAGCTGTCTAAGTCGTAAAAATTGTGTCCCCTGACTGTATATAATTTTCAAACTTTGAAGTTTAAGATTCTGAAAAACATTGAGATTGTGCATATTAAGTAAATACTTTCAGCGACTTATGGTTTCAACAAGAGATGTTTACCATTTTTTGAGATATCGTTGAAAAACAGTCTTGCCCAAACAAAAGGACTTAAGTGCCGTGAGTTTCCTAGAGTGGTTTAAATGTGAACTAGCAGGTGTTGGCACGGAACCCTTCTGTGTGCGTGTTCCGACACTTGGCCGGTTTTAATTTAATATTATGGACATGACATTTTTTGATAGTTTGTGCCAAATTGCAATTCTATCGGTCCAGTAGTTTTAAAGCAAATCGGTTGTAACAGACGGACTTCAGATGAACAAAAGTCAGTATAAGTACGAGCAAATAGTAAGGAGTGCGAAAGGAAGTAAGGCCAAATCGTTCTTTTTGGATGCTCAAACGGAAACTGGCATAATCTACCAATTAATTTAAATTTAGGAAAAATAAGGGTTACGCTAGATATTGAATTAGCCGTATTTCTGTACTTCAGAGGACCAGAGTTTATGACTGCTGCTTGGTCGTTACCAGACCTTCAATTGGTGTTACTGTTGTACACAGATCTTCTTTCTCTCCCGACCTTTTCCCCCTCGGCCTCTCGAAAATGTATGATAATAGTTTTTCGATCCTTATTATTGCCAAAATCAAATGAAATTCTACAGTTTGCCGGTTCTCAGAATGTATACTGACTTTTCATCGGTTCATCTGTTTATGAATCACAATCACCAAACTTCGTATACCAAAACCCCCAAAATGTAACAACTACTTTTCTGGAAACTGCATCTAAATCGGTTCAGCCAAACACGAGATAATCGTGGACAAACATACATACGTACATACATCTGTTTATGAATCACAATCACCAAACTTCGTATACCGAAACCCCCAAAATGTAACAACTACTTTTCTGGAAACTGCATCTAAATCGGTTCAGCCAAACGCGAGATAATCGTGGACAAACATACATACATACATAAGTACATACATACATACGGGTCAAACAGAGAACCTCTTTTTTGAAGACGGTTAAAAATTATGCTTAGAGTACGCGGGCGAAGCCGCGGGCAAACGCTAGTACTTAATATTATTGAACTTGGCTCCCATATTCACATTAATGTTTTTGATGGGATTGAAATATCTTGCATATATCCTCTTCCAAATAATTACAAAATCAATACATACAACCTCATATTTATTTAAAATCTCCTCGTTATTTAGAGACCTAACTTACTGCATAGCAATTGGTAGAGACTATTCATCGCATAATTTTTATATGTTTCAAACGCCGTTTCAGTCAATTAATGTGACCGAATAACAGTATATGACAAAACAAGTAAATTTTTATCAAAAAAACACCGACTCCAAACTTTGCCAGATCCCATCCTCCTGCTATATAATTTGAGTCCCTTCGATGTAGCCTTACTTACCCCATCCTCATCGTGGTATATAATTTGAGGAGTTCCCTCGATTTTTCCAAGATCCCGTTATCAGATCCAAACTTGGTGACAATGGAACCAACTAGAAAACACACCCTTTCAAAAAAAAATTTTTTTTGACATCGATCCACTAGTCTCCTAGTAATCGGTGAGCATACAAAAAAAATATAAAAAATATATAAATATTCCGACGAATTGACAACCTCCTCCTTTTTTGAAGTCGGTTAATAATACTGAGAACTGGTTCTACAGGTACCTTTAACATATGCATGAGGATAATATCGACTAAGAAACAAAATGCATTGAAAAAAATACGTCTAGCTACAAAAATAAATTTATGGGACCGAATAAAAAACCTAATGATAACACATCTGTATAGGAAAAAAAAAAGCGGGGAAAACTCTAATACTAAATAATAATAATAAATATTATAGGACAATTTTTTACACATATCAAACTTATAGTCCCATAATAATAAATAAATATTGGGGGACAATCTTACACAAATCGACCTAGTCCTAAACTAAGCAAATCTTGTACTATGGGTACTAGGCGACGATATACATATTTCCAAGACCCAAGAACAAAATCCGTGCTAAATGCACAAATAATGCCCTGTACGGGATTCGAACCCAGGACCTCTAGCTTAGGAGGCAGTGTCACTACCAACTACGCTAAACAGGTCGTCTAGACCCATAGTAAGCTCAATAAGGCTTGTGTTATGGGTACTAGACGACGATTTATTTAATAAATACCGTAAAATGGGGTGAGTAGGGTTCGAGGGGGGAATTGGGTTGCGAATCCAGAATTTCTTTTTTCAGTAGCTACTTTAATTTTCGCGCGCAGGTTGATCTCAAAGTAATTAGATCATATTTTAGACATATTTTTTCTTCTTTTCGCAACACTAAGCTGCCAAATCATACAATTTTGAAACACAAATTCACTATCAAAGTTGATGCTCGAAAGCGGCGGATTTCATAGTTGAATTTAACTTTGTTTTTATGTGATGTTTGCCAAATTAAGTGTTCATCCAGCTTTCGGATATCGTTTATATACTTACATGGTATATTGGAAACAGAAAAACATAAGTCATATTTTCTTTATTTATAATGATTTTAACATAGATAACGATTCAACCGCATTTGAGGATTTTTACGGGGAGAGCAGGGATGTACTGAGGGGTGAGTTGGATTGAAAACGGGGAAAGTTGGGTCATGAATGGGGGGAGTTGGTGTTACAAACGGGGTGTACCGGGATGATAAAGGGGGGAGTTGGTGTTCGTAGTTCAGGGGTGTCGATTTACATAAGTAGACGAAAGTGTCTTAAATTATGATAAAATGGTAAATTATTATTTTAAAAATATTGAAATAGAGCAGAAATTAAAGAAATTGCAAGTTAAATAGATATGTTACATTAAAATGTTCATTTTATTTACTTCATACAGTAATACAGGTTTTTATTATCTACTGATTGTTTAATCGACTTTTATTCAATTCGTGAGTTTTTTTTCGACAGACATGGAAGTTTATCGTCGTATTTTAACATAATATTTGACCATGCTTATACGTCAATGTGCAATGTGCTGTGCTGATCATGCCTTTGCATACCTAAATACGACACTACGTCGAAAAACGACCCGCGTCCCTTCTGACGACGCAGTGTCATGCTAGTCATGCACACAAAATTGTGACACTAAGTCGATAGACGTTTCTATCTGTCGACGTGTCATAGTGTGACATGCAGGTCATTCAATTCATGTTAATGTTTTGGATGGGATTCACCTTACTAATTCCATGTAGATCTTTTTTTTTAATTGATCCCATAAACTATTTATACGTCATAAAAATAAGGTGACAACTTACAGAAAACATTAGACCGGTTTAAGTAGGAGCATACATAATAAAAAAATATCTTGACAAGTCAAGCTATTGTTTTTATCCGAAAGTGTCAACCCTAGCAATTTTCCCATCTCACCCCATTGCTAGCCCTTATAACCCCAACTACGAGGTGAGCTGGGTTTGCCTACTATTATGTATTTTTCGTTGAAACTATGCAATAAAGCAACAAATTATCATTGACAAACTAAAACTCATACCTCCGGAACACTTTTTTTGTATATAAATCAATGTGCCACATATATAAATAAACTTTTATCCAGGTTTGAACTTCGATTTAGACCCAACACACCCCATTTTACGGAATATATTTAAATACATATAAAACATCCAAGTCTCAGGATCAAATGTATCTGCTCACCACAGAAACAAATGCCCTTACAGGGAATCGAGCCCGTTGAAATCAAAAAACATCGTAATTTCAACCGGGATATTAGTAAGTGCAAGCGTCAAAATACGTCGTCCATTACATTAACGGATGTTGTTAGTGTTGTGTGTCGGGCGAGTGACAACCCTTTTGTAAATGTAAATAATAAAGACCAAGTGCGGGTAGTTCGGAAAACCCGTGCGGCTAGAAGATGTTGATACCCGCTCAAGCTAGTCAGCTCGTGACCATGGATAATAATAATAATAATAATAATATTGGGGGACAATCTTACACAAATCGACCTAGTCCCAAACTAAGCAAAGCTTGTACTATGGGTACTAGACGACGATATACATACTTATATAGATGCATACATACTTAAATACATAGAAAACATCCAAGACCCAAGAACAAATATCCGTGAAAAATGCACAAATAAATGCCCTGGCCGGGATTCGAACCCGGGACCTCTAGCTTCGGAGGCAGAATCACTACCAACTAGGCTATATAGGTCGTCGATGTTGTGATACATTCGAAACGTCGGGCACAACTCAGGTAAATAATTTTCAGTTGTACACGAGTAAGTCCCGTTAACCAATAATAATGCCCTACTTTTCTAATTCATTCCGCTGAGCCCTACCACTCTAAGACATTCCGCTATGCCCTACCTCTCTAAAACATTCCTCTGTGCCCTACGTGTCTAAAATATTCTGCTGTAGTCTACTTCTCTAAGACATTAAACTATGTCCTACATCTGTAAGACCTTCCGCTGTGGCCAACCTCTCATTGATATGCCGCTGTCTAAGAGCTCTTTTGATCATTTTTAACACCTCACCTGCGTAGGATGCTTTGGCTACTGATTGACACAGTACTGACTGACTGCGTTATTACTCTAGGAGGTGTAGGATGTTATCATCCTAAATGACCCTGGGGTCAGTTTTGACGCCTAACGGGGCGGTAAGGCACTAGTTTTACGAAAGCGACTGCTATTTGATCGTCTAACCCGGAGAGAAAACTAGACTTTGTCGGGATGAGACTGGTTTCCTTGCGATTCCTTCTTTCATCAAAAAGCTGCTCATCAAAAAGCTACTGTTAAAAATCAAATGGTACTTCTTCGCCTACGTTCGCGGTGTTGGTGGTGTTCCAATCTTAAGGCGATAATCGTTTGAGTCTCGCGTTAATTTGTAAGAAAAGACGGTGTTTATATCCGTGCAAGAAAGAAGGATTTTTTTCTTATGTGGATATAAGTTTACATAAGATTTATTTTAAAAACCTGTAACGAGCCGATTTTCTCCTCCAGATGTTTGCCTTACCGCTCGGATGCTGTTGGAATAAGGGTGTGTTACGATATAATAAGGCTATCCTTTCCTGTCACCAACTGTAACTAAATATACTGACTATACCTTTTAACTTATATACTTATATGTACCACATACATGTATATTCGTATAACGAAATGCGGCAAGAAAGTTAGTTACCACCTGGTTTGAAAAGGTCGGAGGTTAAGATGCAATGTTCATTCTAAGTGTTAATCCCTATTCCTATTCGACCATCATACTCGTAAGTAAGATATTATTACAATCCATCAAATAGCCATTTGCATTCTATGATTTACATAAACTCACGCCTATCTTATCAAAATGGTTAGGAAGATCACATGGGATATTCAGTGTCACTTCTAACAATTTGTAGATTGGAACAGAAAAAACAGTGGAAGTGGCATAAGCTCGCTTCCTTCAAGACCACTGTCGCTAACTACTCACTTTATCAAACAGTTAATTATAAAGAACAATTGAACCTTATTGGCCGTAACGTTTGACTGAAGAAGAAATTATAAGTCACGACAAGGTATCGATTTTTCTATACTATATCGGTGGGAAATATGGACGCCAGCACATTCCCAGGGATGTCACATATGCATTGCCGATCATTTAAAAATTTGTACACTCCTTCCTTAAAGAAGCCTTTATGGATTATAGTCCCTCGGCGAAACCTCGGAATAGCTCATTCCACAACCGGAGTGTCCGAGGGAGGAAATTCCTCTGAAACCGTATCGTACCAATCGTAATCGTACGCGATTTCTAAGGTGTGAGGATGAATGCTCTGCCGATTTTTATTACCTTATACTCGTATCTGCAATGCACATAGGCGTGTGGCGTATCAATGGATAGGCCTTCAAAAATGACATAGAGGTTTCTAGAAATTTTAAGTCAACCGTTGCTGAGGTATTCGCGGTCGTAAAAAGTGTGTCGTCGTCGTCGTCGACCCCCCCCCCCCCCCTTTATTTTTACAAAATATGAAATTTAAAATTCTGAAAAAAATCAAGATGGTGTACAGTAATAAATCCTTTCAACAATTTTTGATTTGAATAATATAGACCTAACGGTTTTTGAGTTATTGCTGAAAAACTGACTTGCCCAAACAAAAGGGCAAAAGTGCCGTAATTCCCTATGAAGATACGACCTTTTATAATTCAATGTGTTTTGTAAGTGGTTCTCACTCATAGCATACACCTTCCTACCAAATTTCATAATTGTAGTACTCATAGTCTCCGAGTAAATCGGCTGTGACATTCGGACGGACGGAAGGACGGACAGACACGACGAATCTATAAGGGTTCCGTTTTAGCCATTTTGGCTACGGATGCCTAAAAAAGGCTTTAAACTGACGACAACGCTTAATAATTTTGCATCATTTATTTTTAGATAAGAAACAGCATATTAATTGGTTACATAACATGATTATAGATTCTAACTCAGGCCGGGGACGTGTTTATTCCTCCTTGTCCTTGACCGAGCACGTTGCTATTGGGTTCCATTTAGGAATGTACATATTAATAATACTTGGAGTTATTGTTTTATTGATTAAATTTAGTACCGACATTATTATTGGCTATTTTTTACGGTTCGAACTAATCGAACCAGCTTTTAGAGAGGATGAAAATACTATATGGGACCAACGACAATTCGAGCACAACAAGTTCGCCGCCAGCGGCCTTGCATACGGCTTCTACAAATGAATATTATATTGTCATATCGCATCGTTGTATGGGAAAATAAGTCAATCGTAGTCGGCCTGTTTCGCTTAGTTGGTAGTGACACTGCCTCCGAAGCTAGAGGTCCCGGGTTCGAATCCCGCTAAGGGTATTTGTTTCTTGAGCAGAAATATTTGTTTCTGAGACTGAGACTTGGATGTTTTTCTATGTATTTAAGTATATATACATATATATCTATTAAATATATCGTCGTCTAGTATCCATAATACAAGCTTTATTGAGCTTACTATGGGACTAGTTCGATTTGTGTAAAAAATGTCCCCTAATATTTTTGTTTGCTATTACTGCGTTTTGGTACATAGTGTCATATAATTATTTTACAGAACATATCGACGCTGGAAAAGAGAAATGGGATAAGCGACAATTTTGGAGATATTGAGTTATATACATCATTGGAATCGGCAGATTTTTCTGCATCGAATGGGCTAGGTCTCGTTTCCGTCTGACGACTTTGGTGTCGCTTATCCCATAGGTGATTTAGAGGATGACTGACATGTTTTTTTTACTAACCGACTGGGTATATGACTCTTTTGTGGAAAATGGAGATTAGAGAAAATGTTATATTACTTAATGAAACTTAGATTTTTTTACTTATTTGTCAGAACAGATTAAGCTTAACTTGGATAGTTTTACTTCATTACAACTTACCTTTCACTTGTTGGTTATCTTTTTTTACCCGCCCGTATAAAATGTTTTAATGTCATTTGAGACATTTTACCTATATCTATATAAAAAAATGTATGTGGTTAGATAAAATTACTTGGTTGTCATATCTAATCTATTGGCGTTTATCCACATTTACCTAATTGCAAATATAAAACTATTGTCGCTTATCCACTTTTACTTCAAACAACTTTGAAATACGACTGTCGTTTACCCCAAATTGCTTAAATGAAATTCCAATCAATTTGTCGTTTATCCCAAATTGCTTTTACACACATTTGTCGTTTAGAATGAACTAAAAACACAGATCTGTTTTACAATTTGATTGTTAGATAACTTTACCTTTTATGCTTTCTAAAATATAGCTCATTTAGTACTAACTTATTATATTTATAAAGGTGGTTAACACCACACACAGTGTAAAAAAGTGTCGCTTACGCATTACTTTCGGGCATGCCTGTTGCATCCAAATGCGGCAAACGCCATCTAACTTGAGCAGTGCCCTACGAGACGTCGCCTAGGGCACACGTTGCCAACGCGTACCGTAAAGCATTTACTTTTATATTGCGACTGCTGCCCAGGTCAAAATCGCAATAAAACTGTGTTAAGTATGATTCATTCAACTTTACAGTCCTGTAAAAATTTAAAGACTGTACAAATAAATTATTTACTTACCGGATACACGTACATGCCAGTAGATTCTGTGCATGCTGTGATAGAAAGATACATTAGAGGTACCATAGTCTACGCACCATCACAGTGGTATACCGTGTTTTCTACAGCTAGGCAAAATCCGAAGCCCTATAAAGTTGAGATGATGACTCACAAAGATTTCATGAAATGGGACACAGCATGTGAGAAATACTTCAAAGGAAATTTAACGGGTAAAATTAGTAAAATACGTAAAGCTACATTAAAAAAGGACGCTTCAAAAATAACCGTGAAATATTCTATGGATGAGTCTGATGAATCGATTTCTGTGGAAGTACAATGCCAGACTAAAATCATGCCTACGGCATGCTACAAAAATTTGCTGCCAATATCAAAAGCAAAGTATAATGATCTAAGCAAACTGTGCAATGACAAAGTTATACCTTCAATATTTCATAGCGAATTTTTAAACATTCCATATGCTAGTACCGTTAAAGATACTCTGGCAGAGTCCGATATTGAGGATCCTGACGATGATTGAATATTCCATTAAATGTTATTTTCTCTGCATTGCATACTAAGTTCCTTCAATAATAATTATTAATGAAGGTTGATTTACTATTAATTAATTAGTTGGTATAATTATTATTTTGAAATAAAACCTTTTTATTTTGGATTTATTCTTGTCATGATTTAGTTTAGATGCAATACCCATTATAGATATAATTATAATAGCAATAAATTTAAGATTGCATGTGCCTCAAAGAACTTTGTAAGACTGTTATTGATAATGAAAACATGTTTTAGAAAGTGGGTTATTATCACTTGTTAGTATTTTTTAATTTGTTTTTTTTTCAGTTTTTGAGGAAATGCCAAGCAAGGGCAACAAAAGCAAATTGTGATTTTGTTATTCTAGTAGTAGGTTTATGTTGATCTCAATTACAAGATTTAGAGTTTTTTTTCTGTTTGGGCGCGAAGTATGAGTTTTTTACTTTAATATTGAGTATGTTGTACTTTTCAGTTGATTTTATATAAGATATTTTGATCTCAAATAGGTAAGATAAATAACCTATGTTTGTTTAGGTACTGTGAGACTTATTTAAAACCTGAGACTTACTAAAAATAAAGCTTCAAAAAATCCTAAAACAGTGTTTTTGTTTATCACGCCTATGGTAAATCATTAACTTGGCATTCATTAGGCATCACTTACTTTATAATAATGAAGGCTTTCTTCTGATGAAAACATACATTATGGGGTTTCATTGTAGCTTAAGTAGTTTATCACGGTTGAAATTGTTGCTAAAAAAGGGATTAGATGACTTTTCCTGATTAATTTCGTGGTTATTTATACACATAATATATTTTTACCCGACTATAAAAAAAAACATTTTTTGCATTAAGATAATTTAAGCTCGAATAATTATTGTGTAAAAGTTAGATTGGACTCTTTTACCTGACAAGTTTTTCATTAATTCGTGTCGGTTAGATAATTTTACCTGAATCTATTTTTACGACCATTTTGATTAAGCGACTCTAAATTCTAAAATAATCCATTAATAGGTAAAATAATAAAGCAATCATGTAGAAAACATCAATATTATCATGAAAAATGCTTCGTATAAGAAATTGACCGAAAGAAACATTTTTAATGATTTTTTTTCAAAAAAATTCGCTGTTTTTTGCCTCTCCTGTAAAGTTAGCTCTGTGTCGCTTATCCCATTACTCCTTTCCAGCGTCGATATGGTGCTACATTACCGCACGAGTGCGGTAATCTGCAGATTACGTGCATATGTCGAAACTTTAAAGAGCCATATGTACTGTAAAACGTTGTAGGATACACGTGCGAACTGATAATTCGCAACTCGTGTCGATTCAAAACACTCCCTTCGGTCGTGTAATTTATCACCACTCGTTGCGAATTTCCTGTTCTCTGCACTTGTACCGTAATGTACTATTTCATAAGGATTCTTTTAGTACTATTTAATTTACTACTGGCGGATAAAAATTACGAATTTTTGAAACCTCATACCTTTTTGTGATTTTGCTGATTTGCAATTTATTTCGATATTTTGATTGTTTACTATCGATATAATAACACCATGCTATAAATTTCAACCTGTGGCAAGTACACAATTATAAAAAAATTTTTTAACTATACTAATCGTCAACAAACTAACACGAACGTGTTACTAAAATTCAAGCAAAAGTTTATCCTTATTGTGATGACCAGCGTTTAACTTATTGGAATTTGAATTGCGATTATATATCCTTTAGTAGGTAGTATAATTAGTGCGGTGGAGCTGAAGTGCGGTGGAGATACTGCGATCGCCAACCCGCATGCCAAGCGTGGCGATTATGGCATATACCCCCCGTGAATTTGGGGGAGGCCTATGTCCAGCAGTGGACGTCCTTTGGCTGATATGGTGGTGGTGGTGGTATAATTAGTACATCTTTTCAAAATTGAATCTCAA
Organism: Notocelia uddmanniana; assembly: GCA_905163555.1. NCBI lineage: Eukaryota > Metazoa > Arthropoda > Insecta > Lepidoptera > Tortricidae > Notocelia > Notocelia uddmanniana. The sequence continues at coordinate 24,253,833 of LR991058.1, read as the reverse complement.
CTCGATACGATATCCGGGGGTGAGCTCCTTTTATAAATTAACATGTAGGATAATAAACATAATTCATATTTATTGACACATTTAACAATAAAAATAACACAAATCTAAAACTAAACGTTATCACTAAAATCAAATTAACACTAAAAAAAATCAAATTAATAAAAATAAACCTAATTACAAATCTATAAAGGGCCCCTGCGGCAATGTGCCCAAAATGCTAGCAGCGTTTCCACGCTGGATGGCTAGGCCAATGCGTTGGGCGAGGAAGCTGCCAGCTCTTTGGTCTCCAGTGACGTCGACCAGCCTCTTTGATATCTCTTTAAAGAGGTTTTGAGCGCCGGGACCCCACAGACCAAGCCAGAATCTCGACACCTCGACACCGTTCTACTACATGCGACAAAGTTCTACTACACGTATAATTGGAAAACGATTGTCTGATTGACCTGAAGGATAATTACGCAACATTTTCGAGCGTGTTTAAAGTAGATTTAGATGTAATTTTCCAACTCTAAGTGACACTTAGATCTACGTTCAAAAAGTTACGTCTTAAACAGTAGGTTCGTAGAAAGAAACGATAATGACAACAAAAATACTATATTTACAACTACGTAATAGACGTAGTAAAAGGAAATGCATTTACGCATCCCGCCTAGCCGGGGAACTAGGACAGGTATGACGGACTCCCGGGAACCGCCCGGACTACCGTCTAAAACCACCAGGGTATGCCCATCACCAGTGATACCTAGGAATAGGCAGAGTATAAATACCTAAACTCACTAGAACAAAGTCATAAACTGGAGATAATGTTTTGAGACTTCCTTACGGCTACATTTTTTTGCGTAACTAAAGTCCCGGGAAGTTACTAAATAATTGATATTGTTATAACAATGCATTCTGCCCCAATACAATCGCCTCAATAAAATAAAACAACGAATAACATAAACGGATTATTACATATTTATTTTTTATAGCTTTGTTTACGTACACACTCGTATATATTTCTTAAATCTAATAATAATCTAAAATCTAATCTACAAATACAAAATTATGTATCGTCGGTATCTGGATCATATTCATGATCATGAGCGTATTGAAAACTTATCTTTTGAAGGGCTGTACTGTCTAGCATAGCTGCAAATGCTCGTCTAAATCAAACGTGCAAACTTGCAAAGGGATACAAAACACAATTTTTGAGGTACAAAGTTCTACCCCAAGTATATTCTTACAACCGTTTTTCCAAATTCAGAAGTAATTAACAACCGCAGCAAGTATAACAGGTTAAATTTTCGCATATTCACGATTTAACCCTTTGCAAGTTAGCACGTGTTGATTTACGTACAATACAGTAAGTATTGATGTAGGTTTAATGTATTAACACGTGATCAAATAATTAAGGTTCGCGACCCTTAATTGGAGACTTTTATTTTGTAACATTTTATTTTACAGACAAACAAAAGCTTAAAAATGTTAAATAATATATTACCTTACCTTGAAACTTGGTGGTGTTTCGAGTATCCAGTAATCGTCAAATCCAATCAAAGCAAAGTCAGTGCCGAATTCAGGCCAGGTGACATTGCAGTAAACAAGCCAACGCCAAATATTATAAAACACAGTATTAACACGTCCGTAAGTACACGACAAAGGATTGTATGCAACTGTACTGTCAACTTATTATTTTATCCATATCAAGCAAAATAAAAAATCTGGACTGCGTTAATAAAAATCTTAAATGACATTTGGACCACCACCACCATATCAGCCCTAGGACGTCCACTGCTGGTCATAGGCCTCCCCCAATTTCATGGGGGGGGGGGGGGTAAATTCCATAAGTGCCACGCTTGGCATGCGGGTTGGCGATCGCAGTATCTCCACCGCACTCAAGGAATGCTGCTGCCCATTCCCCGGTGGTCTTGATCGTAGTTTTAGGACATACCCGACATTTGGACAATTAAGACGAATCAATTGACGTAAGAATCATCCAAATTGGCCGACGCGTTTGGTCTCTAGAGTGCCACAGAGGAACAAATATACATACACACACTGTTAAACACATTACCCTCCTTTGCGTCGCGCAGTCGGGTAAAAAGAGTAGTAGCGACAAGTGATAACAACGTCTGTGTTCTCTTTTACACGATGACAATAGAAACCACAAGCAATACGATAGATAAGACTACTATTATGTCTATCTCTTTCACTTAAACACAATACGACAAGTGATAACAACGTCTGTGTTCTCTTTTACACGATGACAATAGAAACCACAAGCAATAAATAAGACTCCTATTATGTCAATCTCTTTCACTTAAACACAATACGTGAACTGGCGTAATACAAAAAAAAAGTTATATTTTTACTAAACTAGTAAAACTTGTAGTGTTGTTGTTACTACTGACTTTTGAATACCTCTAGGACAAAATAATGTTTTTATTTTATTTTACTGACTTTTAAATCCGGGAAGTTCCGGAAAAAATGTTATCGCAAGGAAGTCTCCATTTCATGACTTTGTTCTACTAAGTTTAGGTATTTATACTCTGCTTTTCCTATTACTGCTCATCACGCAGCATTAGTGGCGGTGACACGGGATCGCCAAGGCACACAACCGTGAACACTGCCTGCTGCGACAGCCGAAGCTGTCCCCTCTCGGAAGACGCTTGCGCCCCCCACCCGACGGCAAGCGCGCAGGGCGACACCACACACTTGCCGGCCAAAAGACCTCCACGCCAGGAGGGAGTAAAAAACCCCGCATTTACTCCCTCAGGTCCCCTTGTAACTTTTTATAGAGGTTTTCTCCCTCGCAGCTACCACCCGGCCCCGGCCTGACGGTGACAACCGCCGCTCCCGACTATAGCGGCCCTCTGCCGAAGTCAGGGTTACGGATCCGTAATTTTTTAAACAGGCATAGGGCATGGCCTGTCCCTATCGCCGCACCTGGGGTGTCTTGCGACTCCCTGATGCGGAACCCCCCATCCCCCCCATTGGTCGCATCTGGAGTGTCCTCCGCTAAGCAGAGGAACACCCAGAGCAACTCCGTCTCCGGGTTATTGGTAGCACCGGTAAGTGATCCCTCCGAAGATGAATCACTTACCGTTGCCTCCAGGGCGCACCGGCCAGAACCCTTCCCCTTCCCCCAGGCCCGCGAGGGTCCAGAGGAACTGGAAGAGCCCAGACACTCATGGAGGTTACCCGACTAGCGCCCCAATCACACATCTACTCAGATAATGCTTGCTTATGTGCCAGCTATGGCTCCATCAAGAATAGTGAGTAATATTATACCTGTATTTAAACAAATATTATTCACATTTAAATAGGACATTAATAAAAATGTGACATTTAAGTGATGTTAAAATCAACATCGTGGAATCCAACACACAAAAAATGAAGAGTCACATGCAAACAAGTGTGAGACGCAACAGCCACCCATCGCTCAAAGCATGATGTCAGCCAGCAAGTGCAGCATCTCCGAATATATAAATGAACGATCTTACACTACTTTATCATTCGTTACTCTACTCACCTCGAAGCACCATGATCAAATACGTGAGTTGAAATATCTTTTTAAAAATCCTTTAAGGTGTTTAAATGTGTAATTGATATTTAATTGTTGCAAAAATTTGACTACCTATGATTTAACGAGCTATCAAGTTTTTTTTTTCATTTGAATACTGGGTACACATGTTCAAATGTACATTTTTATTTTGTTTTAACATACATTCTTGGGTATACTACTTTGAAAGACTGAAACCAGTAGTAACCTATTATATATAAAGCAAGTCAAATCTTAGGTTTAAATTTTTTTAAGTTATCTGCTTTGTGTAAATAATACGGCCGTTCAATTTTCACAAGAGCATAATGCAGCGTTCTCCAAGTTACCTACTGTTTTATAATAGCAAAATATTCATGCACCAAAATAAAATGGAAATTGAGTAGGTATTTATTCCATTCTACAATTATTTATGTTTTTTAAACAAATGTCAATATTTATAGGTATATAGCAAAAATAACAAGTATTAATTACATTCCATCCCCATCACCGTCTATCGGAGCATTATCCAAACTTAGTTTAGAAATGCTTTTTGAGGTTTAAAATATGTATAGTATAATATACATTTTTTTTCTTATGTTGTCTGACTTTTGAGAATTGTTCATTTGTTGAATTGTGAATAAAATCATATATATAATTTACATAGAGATATCATTATATTTTTCCTGTATAATTTAGATTAAACGTTGTGTGTGGTTGTGTAATATTTTTCTTCGTAAACTTCGGAAATAAGGAGGGGTGCATTTTTTTTACATTTTCCTTTATAAATCGAAACCTACCCACAGTAAAACAAAAGAAAAAAAACTGTTTTAGAATGATAAGGCCTTTCATATGACACCCCACTTGACATAATCACTAGACTAAACTTAAATATTAAAAAAAATGTTGTATGTACTTAGGTTAGTCTTGTTTATAACCATCTATTCCAAATTTCAAATCGATAGCGTAAGTAGGTCTTGGGCTATATAAGGGTTCTTTTTAATCATTTTGGTACGGAACCCTGAAAATGATCAATGATTATGTCTATTCTTTTGTTCCAGGTGACCGTTGTTTGCGTGCTGGCCGCCGTGTGTGCCGCCGTCCCCCAGGGTTCCCAGGATGTCCAGATCCTGCGGTTTGACAACGATGTTCAACCTGATGGATACAACTTCGCGTAAGTTCCATATGACGACCTGTTTAGCCTAGTTGGTAGTGACACTGCCTCCGAAGCTAGAGGTCCCGGGTTCGAATCCCGGCCAGAGCATTATTTGTGCATTTAGCACGGATTTTGTTCTTGGGTCTTGGATATTCTCTATGTATTTATCTATATAAGTATGTATATCGTCGCCTAGTACTCATAGTACAAGCTTTGCTTAGTTTGGGACTAGGTCGATTTGTGTAAGATTGTCCCCCAATATTTATTTATTTATTTAATAGTTATAAATATTCAGTAACGTATTTACGCTCTCATTTTAAAACGCCATGCCAGAACAACATGAAACTTTGTATACGCAATGGGATCTGGCATATCCAGGTCGTAAATTAGTTCCTGTTGCTTGAAATTATAATGGAGAGAAAATACAGCGATTATTAAGGTTTTCATACAAACCGTAAAAATTCAAAAAACCGCTGTATTTTTTTTCTTTTACAATTTCCAGCAACAGAAACTAATTTCCGACCTAGATATGCCGGATCCCATTGTGTGTACAAAGTTTCATGTTATTCTAGCATGGCGTTTTAAAACGTGACGGTAAATACGTTTGTATGGAGAACCGAGCGTACTGCGCCCTCTTAAGGTAAAACCTTATACAAATCGAACTAGTTCCATAGTAAGCTCAATAATGATGATATATTTAATTTAATAGATATAATTATACAGAATGGATTTTTTGTATGGGCCTGGAGGGGAACTACCTTTAAAAGCCGACATAACACAATTTGCTGAAATGAAATATTATTTTATTTCACCTAAACAATAAAACTGCATTCAAAAATTTTTGAAAAAATGTACAGACAGCATAACAAAATCATTTTTTTGCCTTTTTTGTTGAAAAAATGTTTGATACCACTTGAAGTCAATCGATCCTATTTCTATCAAGGAACAAAAACTTCTTAGAGACCAATCTAGTCTAGGATACAAGAGAGGCCACAAAATAAAATAAAAATGTTTATATAATAATAAGTATTGAAATTGTTTTCTTTTTTCAAAGATCTGTGAATGCGATAAAATATTGTTTCCCTTCAGCATTTTTTAAGGTAGTTCCTCTCCAGGGTCCATTTTTTTTTCCACTATGTATACTTAAATACAATAATAAACAACCAAGTCTCAGGAATAAAGATCAGTGCTCAATACACAAACAAATTACCTTACCGGGATTCGAGTCACTAACACTCTAGGCTAAACAGGCCGACAAATGACAATTCTAAATACTATCTCCTCTTCCGACGATCAATCAATCAATCCATTTATTGATAAACAATGCCAGTCAAGATCGTGATCCTGTCACCTAATTTATATAATATCCGATCTGCTAAGGACAACCTTATCAATTGCAACCATCTTTTGAGTGCAGTATCCTCCAGCGGTATATCCTGTTGGTCGGATACGTGATAACACCATCCCGTGGAACTTCTTCCCTATGGATCTCCTACTCTGTCTCAATAAGTTTCCCCGAATGGAAATACCCAGAGCTATGTGACCAAAATATTGTATAAGCTACACGTTGGAGGCAGATGATGACCAGTCGGGTTGGTTTTCGAATTTCAACTAAGCAACTTTTGGGGATTTGAAGCAGCATTCGTCACCACGTCTCAAACGTATATTAGTTATCAAATCACACAAAGGATACTAGTAGATCTACCTGACTTGATGCATTGATATGACATGCGTCACCTGCAGGGTAACTGTTCGAACATACGATAGGTCATTTTTACTATGGAAATAACATTTAGACCTACCTTACGCACGCTTGAAAGCGTTGCGTGATTATCCCGGACTTGCTTCCAGGCGAGATGAGCGCTTTATCAAGGCTAGTCTAAATGCCTAGATTATATGGGGAAAATTCGGGAAATCCTTCCCATACCAGCCGAGACTTTCAGGAACATTCCCGAGAGCATCTTATTTCTATTCAAGCTGGACACGGTTGGCGATTAGTACGAAATTTATCTGCCAAATCAAAGAAATTAATAATTTTATTTCCCATTATTTCAATGACTTGACGTGTTTTTGTTCCAGGTACGAGACCAGCGACGGTACTTCTCGCCAGGAGGAAGGCAAAGTTGACAACCCCCAATCTGAAGATGCCGCTCTAAACGTCAAGGGACAGTACTCGTACACCGCCCCCGATGGAAAGCACTACACTGTCACCTTCACCGCTGGACCCAACGGCTTCCAACCCAAGACCTCCCTCGGACAATAAATCCGCCGCAAATATCTAAAGTTTCATGACTAAGACATGCGTTATTTCCAAAAATATTTCCGATTTGTATGGGGACTATTCTTGGCTCGGGTATATTTCTTATACAAATCAGGAATTTAGGAAATATTCCCGAAAGCGTAACATCTCCAGTCGCAAATCAACAAATCTTTTTTAGTTACGGCAAGTGCTGGTCTCCAAGTTACTTCGTTAGTATAGTCAGCATCAAAAGCATATCAAGGGGTCAAAAGCTCTTATTTTCTTATAATAAGGACTTTTGAACTTTTAAAATACGTACTTACTTTTGATACTGACTGTACTCCTTTATGTTTATTGTTATAAGTCCAAAACAATTTAATTTGCGTCTTAATAAAGATTTTATATGAGCCTTTGCAGCTCGGTAATAACTTTGCAGTGGCCTTTAGATCTCATGATCTCATTATTCATGCCGATGCAATAAGAATAAAGAACCACTGAATCTAAATTCTTGTAGTGCCATACCATTTTTTTGTACTTTTTTATTTTATTTTATACACCTCTTTTTGAGCACCTTGCTAAAAGAATAAAATGTTTTACAAAATGTGTTGTATTCTTTTATTAGTACATTACTACAGAGGCCGGGACGAAAGGGGTTGCCGGCCGAAGACATATAGACGGCCGAGCGAAGCGAGGTCGGATAGGTCTCAGGCGGGCAACCCCATATTTTCCGCCGAGGTATGTATAGTGCTTTTCTCAAACATGCAATGAAATAAACAACAAAAAAATCAAAGTTTTATTTTTAATACGCATAGTGGAAGAATGTCATGATGCCTGTGCCACAAATTTATATGGAACTAGCATTTGCCCGCGGCTTCGCCCGCGTACTAAGCGTAATTTTTAACCGTCTACAAAAAAGAGGTTCACTGTTTGACCCGTATATATGTATTTTTGTCCAAGATTATCTCGCGTTTGGCTGAACCGATTTAGATGCGGTTTCCAGAATAGTAGTTGTTACATTCTGGGAGTTTCGGTATACGAAGTTTGGTGATTGTGATTTATTAAAAGGAGCATCCAAAAAGAAAATTTGGCTTCACTTTTATTCGCACTCCTTACTGTTAGTCCGTCTGTTACAAACGAGTTGCTTTTACTGGACCGATTGAATTGAAATTTGGCACAAACTATCAAGAATTCAGAGCGCTCGTGGCCCAGCGGAACCCGCCTACCGCGCGCGGTATGCGAGGTTAAGCAATGTGGGTGCAGGTCAGGTCTTGGATGGGTGACCGCTTTGAGTAATTACTAACTGAGCGCTCTCGTGCTCTGGAAGGCACATTAAGCCGTTGATCCCGGCTGCTGTTTACGACAGCAGTCGTTAAGCCAAGTTAGAGGCCTTCGGGCGGCTTGAGAACTTCTAACAGCCAAGTTGCTCACTCACTTGACAAAGGGGGATCGAAGTTGCACTACGTCCGTAGGGAGTACCCACCGTTACCCTACACGTGACCCCTGGATGGTGCTAAGTGCAACAAAAACTGGCAACCGTACTTGTCTTCCCGAAGATTTCACGGTTCGTAAATAAATGCCATACGATTAAAAAAAAAATTAAAGGTTGATTTAAATGGAAAAAATATCGTAAACTCTATGTCGTTTTTAAAAGCCAATCCTTTTTTTTACAATCCCTGGCATGCATGGAGTGCCAAAATTTACCTCAGATTCGAATTAAGATACCTCTCGGACGCTAAGATCTCGATTATGAACGAAATCGAGACGAAAAAAAAAATCAATATGGCCACCACTCAGTACACAAATTTTACCTGGGATTCGTATTAAGAGACCTCTCGGACAATCAGGTATCGATTTTGAACGAAATCAGGACGGAAATGAAGAAAATCAATATGGCCGCCGCTTTTTCCAAATTTTACCTCGGATTCGTATTAGGGGACCTCTCGGACGCTCGGATATTGATTTTCAACGAAATCGGGTTGGCAATAAAGAAAATCAATATGGCTGCCACTTTTTCCAAATTTTACCTCGGATTTGTATTAAGAATCCTCTCGGACGCTCCGATATCGATTTTGAACGAAATCGTGACGAAAATGATAAAAATTAATATGGCTGCCACTTTTTCTAAATTTTACCTCGGATTCGTATTACGAGACCTCTCGGACGCTCAGATATCGATTATGAACGAAATTGGGAAGGGAATGAAGAAAATCAATATGGCTGCGACTTTTTCAAAATTTTACCTCGAAGTCGTTTTAAGAAACCGCTCGGATGCTCAGATATCGATTTTTAACGAAATTGTTAAAGAAAAGAAGAAAATCAATATGGCCGCCACTTTTTCCAAATTTTACCTCGGAGTCATATTAGGGGACCTCTCGGACGCTCAGATATCGATTTTGAACGAAATCGGGACGGAAATGAAGAAAAGCAATATGGCCGCCACTTTTTCCAAATTTTACTTCGGAGTCGTATTAGGGGACCTCTCGGACGCTCAGATATCGATTGTGAACAAAATCGGGACGGAAATGAAGAAAATCAATATGGCCGCCACTTTTTCCAAATTTTACTTCGGAGTCGTATTAGGGGACCTCTCGGACGCTCAGATATCAATTTTGAACGAAATCGCAACGGAAATGAAGAAAATTAATATAGCCGTTACTTTATTCAAAGTTTACCTCGGATTCCTATTATGAGTCCTCTCGGACGCTCAAATATCGATTTTTATCGAAATCGTATCGGACGGCACTGATTAATAAAACCACTTACTTACAATACATTGAATCAAAAAAGGTCGTCTCTTCATAGGGAATTCACGGCATTTCATGCAACTTAAGATCTTATAAGGAACCTACATGCCAAATTTGGTATCTCTCGAACCAGTAGTGTGGGCTGTGCGTTGATATGTCACTCACTCAGTCAGTCAGTTTCTTCTTGCAATTTGGCAAAACTTTTAAAAGTTTTCATGTCCGCAATATAAAAATTCGAAATCAATGCCATTTTCAAAATTAACGACCCAAAAAACCATTAGAACGACGCCCATATTAATATTTAGACATTCCAACCCCCTTGGAACCCAACAGAGGGAATGGTATTTCACGTCCTCCACGTGGGATTTTAAAATCATTGTTGTTTTCGTAATCAGCGACCCGATAAACCATAGAAACAATACCTACCCATATCGATTTTGAGAATTTGTCACCACATTTCCCCCTTTTAGGGGTTCATTTCTCATAAAACCTGAAACACATATTTACTCATTTAACGTTAGAAATACTCCTGTCAAGTTTCGAATAAAATAGTCCTGATTCCCCACACACAATTCGAACCCCCATTTTACCCCCTTATGGGTTGAATTTTGAAAAATCCTTTTTTAATGCACCTCTAGACCTTATATGGAACCTATATACTAAATTTAGAATCTCTAGAACCTGCAGTTTGGGCTGTGCGATGATATTTCACTCACTCAGTCAGTCAGTTATTTCTTGCAATTTGGCACAAACTTTCAAAAGTTTTCATGGCCATAATATTAAATTTCAAAACCGATGCCATTTTCGTAATTATCGTCCCAAAAAACCATAAAAACGACACCCATATTAATATTTAGACATTTCATCCCCCTCGCACCCCAACAGAGGGGATGGTATTTCACGTCCTCCACGTGAGATTTTAAAATCATTGTTGTTTTCGTTATCAGCGACCAGGTATATCATAAAAACAATACCCATGTCGATTTTCAGAATTTGTCACCACCTTTCCCCCTTTTAGGGGTTGATTTCTCAAAAACCTGCAACACGTGTTTACTCATTTATCGTTAGAAATATTCCTGTGAAGTTTCGAATAAAATAGTCCAACTAATCTTGATTCCCCACACACACTTCGGACCCCCATTTAACCCCCTTAGGGGTTGAATTTTGAAAAGTACTTTTTAATGCACCTCTAGACCTTATATGGAACCTACATACTAAATTTAGAATCTCTAGAACCAGTAGTTTGGGCTGTGCGATGATATGTCACTCGCTCAGTCAGTCAGTTATTTCTTGCAATTTGGCACAAATTTTCAAAAGTTTTCATGTCCACTACATTAAATTTCGAAATCGATGCCATTTTCGTAATGAACGTTCCAAAAAACCATAAAAACGACACCCATATTAATATTTAGATAGTTCATCCCCCTCGCACCCCAACAGGGGGGATGGTATTTCACGTCCTCCACGTGGGATTTCAAAATCATTGTTGTTTTCGTTATCAGCGACCCGATAAACCATAAAAACAATACCCATGTCGATTTTCAGAATTTGTCACCACATTTCCCCCTTTTAGGGGTTGATTTTTCAGAAAATCTGAATTACGTGTTTACTCATTTATGGTTAGAAATACTTTTGTGAAGTTTCGAATAAAAGAGTCCAGCCAATCTTGTTTCCCCATACAAACTTCGGAGCCCCATTTCACCCCCTTAGGGGTTGAATTTTGAAAAATCCTTTCTTAGTGCACCCCTAGACCTTATAAGGAACGTACGTGCCAAATTTGGAATCTCTAGGACCAGCGGTTTGGGCTGTGCGTTGATATGTCAGTCAGTCAGTCAGTCAGTTTCTTCTTTTATATATTTAGATGAAAATTAAAAAAGAGGACTTTACCGGCCTAGGCCTGCAACATTTGTATGAAATTGCATTAACGACCTCTTGTCCTAGCCGCACCTGAAACGTCATACTTCGCAGCCTATTATAAGGAACATAACATCAGTATTTCATTGCATGTTTGAGAAAAAATATTTGTAGTACAATGGCTTTAAACAAGCATACTGCTTGCCTTAGGAACGGTACTGGCCAAAAAAAAGTGAAAACAAAACCATTGTTTTTTCCTCTCCATATGTAATCTCGTCAATGTGGCTGTAGGTTTGCAACAGGGTTCGGTTTTAAGCCCGTATTTGTTCCTCCTGGTTATGGATGCTCAAACATCGGACATACAGGAGGAAGCACCCTGGTGTATGCTGTTTGCCGACGACGTTGTTCTTGTCGGAGATATGCTCTTGAGGTCCAGAGCAGGTTGGAAAGATGGCGGGAAAAACTGGAAAACGTAGGATTAAAAATAAGCAGAACCAAAACGGAGCACTTGTTCTGCGACTTCGGCGGGGTATTCAGTTTTTCCCAAATTGCCTCGGATGGTGTATCCCTACCAGTCTGCTCCGACTTCCGGTACCTCGGATCATTAATCCAAAATGATGACAATAGAGACCGCAACGTGAAAAATAGAATAAATGCGGAATGGATGAAATGGCCACAGGTCTCTGAAAAAGCTTGCAATCGACGAATGCCCCTTTTAAGGGGAAAATTTATAAGACGATCATAAAGACCTGTCGTAATGGATCAGAATGTTGGGGAACGAAAGTGATGGATGAAAGAAGAATGCACACAGCTTAGATGAGAATGTTGAGATGGATATGTGGAGTGACGAGGAAAGATTGGATTAGAAATGAGTATTTCATATCGCGTATCACGATCGCGACGATTTTGGCGCTTAATGTCGACACCTCGGTTAGAACGGATTACGAAGTGTGGACGCGACGTGACTTCGAGGAACCCGGAAGAGTCGTCAGCACGAATATAGAATACTTACATGCCTGCAGAAGATAAATCCTATAGATGCCTCATTCCTGTCGACATAATCGATTCACTCGTCGTAAAGTCGCTGTGCACTACACTGCCGCATGAAAGATGTAATCTAACTGGCTTATGCTTTGTTATGGCCACTAAAGTACTAATAAACCACTTTTTTAACTATGGAACCAATGGTTAGCAGGACTACGGGTGCTCGTGCTTACGTTTGTGGGTCGGCACTGTACACTCTGACAATTTTGTCTATTTTAGTGTACTGTTTTACATCTACGTAAGGAAATTAATCCATGGAGTTGTTCACGACTTATGTATGTGTTGCTGTCGCACGCTCTACGATCCCATTATAAGTGTGTAAATATTTATGATTTTATTTAAACATTTTGGTAGGTCAGTGCATTGTCTGCATTTATCTGGGGAGTGGGGATACGGCAGTATCCCAGCCAAGACGAGCCAAGTGAAGCACAAGTGCACTACCTACCTTTTCTCGAAGCGCTTTGTCGTTTTTCTGTCATAACTTGATATTATTTTCAATAGTGTACTTATTAACACTTTGATGGACACTATTCCAGACACAATAGAAATAACAGTAGAATTACGCCTATAGGCGTCTACTGTCCATCAATGCATTAAGCATATAATTTTAAGTATGTGTAGCCGCCAATGCCGGTGATGAAGGACTCTACGACTTCAATAGATGAAAAATTGACTGTAGTTGTATTTCTTCCAAACAGATATGCAAAAGAGGTTGAATGTACGAACAAAGAAAGCGATAATGACAAATAACCGCTTTTATAGGTTTTGCTACTGCGTAATAACTTGCTTAAATACTATATAAAATAAGGGTTGCGTTTGTAACAGTATGCATCTAACAATGTGAAAATATGCAGAAGAAACTATTTGAAATAGAAAAACACCTATATTTTTTCATTCTGCCTTATCATTAATACTGGTAGGCATTCTTAGCCCCTTATGGAAGTTTCCCACCAGGATTCCCGCTTTCCAGTATTTTTTTCTACTCAGTATATAAACATATATATATATATTTGCGATGACAGCAGGCGACCTCAAGCTATCAATCCTGATGGTCGTTTTTCTTCCAGCGGCTCTCAAGAGACAAAGAAGATAAGTGGACATTTCCTTTTTTAACTTACAAAATGAGAGTACTACGGTTAAATACAAAACGAGGCGATTTACATATTTATATTTTTTATGGATAGTAAACCATCGAAATATGTTTATAAAAATATGAAAGTCTATCAAAATCATAAAAAGATAAGAAACTTCAAAAACTTATTTTTAATCGTCGAAGAGTAAAATATCTGGAAAAGGATCTATCTACCAATTGGTAGGTTCAATTATCAATACAAACAACAACAAAACATACAATTGATTAAACAATCACGTTGATTGATAACTATGTATTTCTAACAAAATGTATGGGATTAGAATATTCGAGAATCGTCGTTACAGTGCAAGTTTTTGGAATAGCCAACGCTACTCGGAACACATGAGTAATGAAATGAATATCGAAATTATAGTCTACATTTGAAAAGGGGGACCAAGTTCCCAGTACAAGGCAGTACAGTGTGAAATAAGTCAAGTGGAGGACGGGGAGGGAATTGAAGACAATATGGAAGTGAGTTGTCAAAGTAGAGTTAAATTGAGTAACAGTTTTAGTAAAGAGAAGTGATGTAGTACACAGTAACAGTGAAGTTATTAGCTGTAACACGTACAAATAGGCGCGAACTCAGTCGACTTGTGAGGGTCAATTGACTTTTTATTAATACGCGGGGGAACTCAGTAAAGTCTACCAAGTCTACCAATGCAGTGTAACTAAATCGCTTAATAAACCAATCGTCGTGCTACAGAGGTATTTTAACTCTATCCCGTACCCAGTGGCATAATGTCTAGGTAATTAAAGGCCCTGGGCAAAAAACAAACTAGGGCCCCCATAAACTAGTAAATCTGTGAGCTGGAGACCTCGCAATTTTTTTATTTTTCATTATCAAATTTCAAAATTTCCAAATACTGACTCAAACAAATCTGTATAATTATCGAACCTCCTCAAAAATTTCACAAGAATCGGTTGAGAAATGCGACCTGTAGAGGAGAACATCCGGACAGACATACGAAAGAATTTTTGTCGAAAGCTGAAAGGGAGACGCTTCGCTCGCTCGGTCAACTACGAAAATTTAAAATAATATTACTATATAATTGTGTCACATATTTGTAACTGGCCCTAGCACAGGCCCCGGTCTTTTTGGGCAGTTACTGCACACTGCGTCTTTAAACGCTTGTTCAAATTATAATTTAGCAGTAATTAGAAATAGTGAAATGTTTGGTGTAGATATTTAATGAGTTTATAAATAAATAAATAAATAAAATAGTTTTATTAAGGCCATGTTTCTACAATAGAAGAAAAAAAATACTAGTGGCTCTTTGAGTTGTAGACCTCACAATTTTTTTTAATTTAATAATTTCCAAGAACTGTTCAACAAAAAAATCTATACGACATTCATCCATCCTCATGACATGCCTATACCATGCTAACCTACTGCTCCTCATTTTCTCGGTCATGGGTGCCACTCTCAAACTTCGCCTTATATACTCATTTCTAATCCGATCTTTCCTCGTCACTCCACATATCCATCTCAGCATTCTCATCTCAGCTGCGTGAATTCTTCTTTCATCCGTCACTTTCGTTGCCCAACCTTCTGATCCATTACGACAGGTCTTTATGATCGTCTTATAAATTTTCCCCTTAAGTCTAAGGGGCATTCGTGGATTCCAAGCTATTCTAGAGATCTGTGGCCATTTCATCTATCCCGCATTTATTCTATGTTTTACGTTACGGTTTCTATTGCCGTCATTTTGGATTAATGATCCGAGGTACCGAAAGTCGGAGCAGACTGGTAGGGATAGGGATACACCATACAAGGTAATTTGGGAAAAACTGAATAAACCGCCGAAGTCGCAGAACAAGTGCTCCGTTTTAGTTCTGCTTATTTTTAATCCTACGTTCTCCAGTTTTTCCCGCCATCTTCCCAACCTGTTCTGGACCTCAAGAGCATATCTCCGACAAGAACAACGTCGTCGGCAAACAGCATACACCAGGGTGCTTCCTCCTGTATGTCCGATGTTTGAGCATCCATAACCAGGAGGAACAAATACGGACTTAAAACCGAACCCTGTTGCAAACCTACAGCCACATTGACGAGTTTACATATTTAGAGGAAAAAATAATGGTTTTGTTGTCACTTTTTTCTGGCCAGTACCGTTCCTAAGGCAAGCAGTATGCTTGTTTAAAGCCGTCGTACTACAAATAATTATAAAAGAATACAGCACATTTTGTAAAACATTTTATTCTTTCAGCAAGGTGCTCAAAAATAAGTTGTATAAAATTAAATAAAAAAGTACAAAAAGATGGTATGGCACTACATACCGCCAAGTTAACTGGAACTAGGTAGGCTGGGCAGAGGAGGGTAGGTATAGTGGTAGCTCAGTTGGAAAGAGCGATGGACGCATTCCAGAGATGTGACCTAGTCCCAAACTAAGCAAAGCTTGTACTATGGGTATTAGACGACGATATACATACTTACATAGATAAATACGTACTTAAATACATAGAAAACATCGAAGACTCAGGAGCAAATATTCGTGCTAAACATCCATAAATAATGCCCTAAAGTCCCTAAACCAAAGTGGTCGTCGTTATAGTTGGTGGTCGGGTAGAGTCTAGACACTCCGGTTTCAAGACGGTGACTAAATTATATGAAATATTTTTTATATCTATCCTTTAAAAACCAAGTACCTATCTAACATGTTGAATTGTTATTAAATTTTATTCAATCATATCTAACGTGTAAAAAATTTAGGAGTGTAGCAAACATGTGTGAGACGCAACATCCACTAGTATGAGGTCAGTCAGCTTGCAAGTGCAGCATCTCCGAATATATAAAATGAACGTAGTACATACATTACTCACTCATTCGTTATTCTACTCACCGCGAAGCATCATGATCAAATACGTGAGTTGAAATATTGTTTGAAAAATATTAATTCTTTAAGATCCATCTTTAAATATATAATTTATTTATAGTTATTGCAATAAGTGTTTTGTGCATTTTACGTGTTGTGAAGTAGGTAAATGTATATTTTTAATTGCAATATGGTCTAGTCTAGTAATGTTCATGGGAATTATTTTATAACTTATTAATTTATTTACGTAGCTAGAAAATATTTACAATTATACTTAACCCAAATAACTTAAATAATATAAGTAATATTCAAGCTAGCTTAAAACTTAACCATAATAACATCAATAACTTAAATAATATTAAAGCTAACTGAAACAGGCCCTTGAGGCATTGTTCCGAGGATGCTGATGACATTTTTTCGCATTATTGTTTATAAGTAGTCGTATTATTGACTTTTTACATACTGGTTCCGTAATTTTTTTAATTATAATTTTTATAATTTGGTATATGGATTATAGATAAATGTATGCTGCATAGGTAAATATTCTAAATATTAAACACACTTTTCTTAACTACTAGGTACCTATCTGTTAATCTCAATTACTTACCTCAATTAGTTGATACCTAGTTTTAATGTTGTAATTGCAATAACTTTGCCATGTTTTAATTCGAAGAATAACAAAGTATAGAATAAATACAATATAATAATTGTAACAAATTTTTACATTCAAAAAATATTTGTATGCGAACTGTCCAATATCTTCAATGTTGACATACCTAATGGCAGAACATATTATGGAATGATTACCAACACCTTATATACTATATATTCTGAGGAATAAACTATGATTGATTGATTGATAACTAATTGCTGTAAAATTAACGTTCTCGAAAAAAACGTTACCTTACCGGTGAGCTACCTAAAGCGGTCCGAATAAGTAAGGGTCGCAGTTCGAACTTACATATAATAATTTACATGTCTGTGATCAGGCAGTTTCTATTGGTGTCAATTTTTTAACGTAGGTCACAACTTTGAATTCCACAATTTTACGAATATTGAAAGCAGATCGGTCTGATGATACCATACCATAGATAGTACTTATCAAACCTACATTTCTATGAGCAGCTCGGTTCTGTTGGTGTCGCAGTTCTAACTCAACATACATTTTTGTGAGCAGTTTAGTTATATTGGGATCACAGTTCTAACCTTACCTTTATATTTGTGAGCTATTTGGTTCTGTTGAGGCCATAGTTATAAGCTATTACGACAGTTAGAAGCAATAAAACTGCATTGATAGTTTTTTGAAAACATGTACAGATGAAAAAACAAAACCATTTTTGTCATAAAAATATTTGATGCCTGATGATGCCCATTTCTGTCAAGGAAAAAAAACTTCTTAGATACCGTCTTAAGGATACAAGACAGGCCACAAATAAAAAAATTGAGATTTTTTTACAATTAGTATAGAAAAGCGTTTTATTTTTCATTAATCTGTGAATGCAGTTTTATTGCTTAGGAGAAATAAAATAATGCTTCCTGTCAGCAAATTGAGCTACCTCAATGTTTAAAGGTAGTTCCCTTCCCCAGGGCCGATTATTTTTCTCCACCCTATACATTATATTATTAGGAACCGTTTGTTTCATCAACACTTAAGACCACGCAGTCACAAGCTACACTAACACACACGTACAGTTGACTACAATGAATTTCACCTTATATAAAAATAACGTGAAGAATGGATACATCTTTATGTAGTCGACCACATAAAATTACTATAAGAGTTTTTATATTTAGTAGTGGCCTTTGAACGGTATGGTAATATATTTTATGACTAACTTGAATAATTGCTGTACCTACTTCTTCCAGTCAAAGTCAAGGTTGGCTATGTCAAAGTTCTTGATCTTTGACATACTTAGATGCAAGAAATCTTCACTTGACCTACAAGCTGTTAATCCGACTATTTCTTTGGTTGGTTGGATGTGAGAGCATTGTACCCAGCAGTGAAGCATTGATGATGTTGAAGTTGTTAATTTCAAAAGTTGTTAGGTCTAACAAGGGTGAAACCTAACAACACTCATTTCCTTTTCTTACGGAATTAATAATAGCTCATAAACAGAAATAACCATAGCCAACTGTTATCACTGACCTGGTATTTGTCCCAGGTATGCTCATATGTAGTATATATTTTGCATTTTCTATTTCTATTCTGTTTGTTCCAGGTGACCATTGTCTGCGTGCTAGCCGCCGTGTGCGTCGCCGCTCCCCAGGGCCCTCAGGACGTTCAGATCTTGAAGTTTGACAGCGACGTCCAGCCCGACGGATACAGCTTCGCGTAAGTTTTCTCTTGACTAGTGACCTCGTGAAACAATATTATTACATAGCCTAAAGTGTGTCCCACTGTTGTGCAAAGGCCTCTCCCCGTGATCTCCACGGTCCCTACTAAGTGATCCTTCCTCCCAGTTTCTGAGAAATGAATCAAGATCCAGCGCCTGTCCTGCGGTCACCCACTTGGTGGCCACTTTATCCTTCCTATCCGGGTCCAGTGCATGCAACAGATGTGGCCGGCCCAGTCCCAATTGAGCCTGGCAGGTTTTGTGCCTACGTCAGTAATGCGATTTTTGGAGCCGTTTAACAGCAAAAATTCTGCGCTTTATAGCGAAACAATACAATGTTTTTTATTACAAGTTTACACCACAAAAACTGGATGACCTACAGGCTTACTCTTTGATTGATACGACGCCAGTAATGGGATGAGACAGGAGAGAAGTTTTCTTAACGAGCTTACGGCCTGACTAATGGTTAGCCGATACCCTCGCCTAAGGAGCTCGACTTCAGAGTTTAGAAGAATCACAAGCGCATGGCGACCCTTTATTAACTTGATAAAGGATACCGAGCGGGTAATGGTGGGCGGCAGATCCTTGGGGTCCGCTGTCCTCTCACGCTGTCTCAATTAAGCGGTCGAAATAATTGTATCTCACTTGACAAATTGATATAAAAAAATATGTTAAAATGCGTCTGTCAACTGCACTTGCTTCCACTTTCGCCTAGACATAGGGTCTCTTTAAGGTGATCATCCACCAGATATTTTTTTACATATTTTACACACAAATGTCCGTGAGAGATGTTAAACCGCTCATAATTATTTAGGCACCCATACCTTTTTTACCAAAGTGTGTGTGTGTTTATATGAATCAGCAATTAGTGGTTATTTAAGTCATTGCAAAAAAAAACTACCATTTTAAAACGCACCGATTTAAGGCTCAATTAGTCAGCTAAATAAAAAATGCAAAATGCACGCACTGTCAAGGGACTCTGACTTGGCAGTGTATTTTGAAAGCCATTTTTGTATACAGATGTATAAAAAAAGGTATGGGTGCCTAAATCATTATGACCGGTAGTGTATATGAAAATACACAGCTTTGCATATTTCTAGTGAATATTGTCCCTTTCACATGTTATATTCCAAAATCTTTACGAAGTTTTTACTTCTTTTACAATATCAGATGAATCATTTTATTTTGCAACATTTTAATTGATATTGTTATACTTTCAACGCTCCAGGTATGAGACAAGCGACGGCACCTCCCGCCAGGAGCAAGGCAAATTAGACAACCCAGAATCTGAAAATGCTGCTCTAACTGTCACTGGCCAGTACTCGTACACCGCCCCCGATGGAAAGCATTACACCGTCACCTTCACCGCTGGACCCAACGGTTTTCAACCCAAGACCTCGCTCGGACAATAAACCTACCGGAAAAAAATAAAGTGTCATGAATAGCGATATTTGGTCTCTCGGGAATATTTTCATTTGCTTAGGAATTATTTCCAGCTTGCGATGTTCCCCGTACTAATCGGGACCCTTCGGAAATATTCCCAAGATCACCACATCGTTAGTCATGAATCTAAAAATCACTTTTAGGAACAGCGAGCGCTGGCCTATTGTAAATACTCCTTTAAGTTTAATGTTACCAGTCACAAACAATTGAATACTGTTAAGTTTACTTGCGTTTTAAGCTTTGTAGCTCGATAGTAACTTTGCGGTGAACTTTAGATCTCAATTATCCATGCTAATGATATAAGAATGAAGAATAACTGAATCTAAATTCTTGTGCCATTTTTTTGTACTTTTTTAAATTGCGACGCCCTTTGAGCATCTGTGCCAAATGAATAAAATATTTTGCGAAACGTGTTGTTTTATTATATTTACACAGCCTATATATAACAGTAGTAGGCTACTGTTGTGGTTCAAGCATGCGGCTGTTGTACAGCGGTCGTAGGTTTGAATCCCGGGCTCGTACCAATGAGTTTGACGAACTTATGTGCGGAATATCATTCGATATTTCACGTCAGATTTTCGGTAAAGAAGAGCTTCGACGAAGCTTAAATGTGTATGTGAAGTCTCCAACCCGCACTTAACCTGCGTGAGGACTACTGACCGATCTATGAGAGCAGGCAGATGATGATGATGATTTTAAACAAAGTTAGAAATCAATGTTTTTTGCATAATATAGGTATGTCTTATTAATCCACCTAATAATTCATCATCTCTACAAAAAAGATCAGTCACAATTTTCAAATACTTTGTCTCAAACGGGAAACCAATGTAAATAACCGTTGAGAAAATGGTGTTATTGGCCAACATCATTCTAGACGACCTTCAGGGGTAACAATAGATAAGTCATAACCTCACAGGACCTAAGTAATAAAGTAATCGTGAATACAATTAATATAAAGGTCATCATTATATATTATTATTACTCGTATTTACCCAGTTATTAACAAGTGAACGATTGCTGGATGGAACTGCGCTATTGCAATACAATTCATAACATTGTACACTTATTGTGTATCTTTGTTAATTATCGTAATGTTAGGTTTGTTCTACAATATAATTTATTTCTTTTATAATATAATACTTCATTTGCGAGTAAACTCGCATTAATTCGATGCCTAGGAGTACGTAGGTACTTGTAGGCACCGAATTAATCATTATTGTTCCTTTGTATTTTGCCATAGCCGTGTCGATTAGGTACTCCTACGAGGGACATTAATGATTTTAACAAGTCTATATAGGGTAACTTCGGAAACGTGATTCTACTAACTCGATAAATGATTGCGATTTCAGCTATTAAATAAAGTTAGTTTTTATATAGGTAACTACAAGTTCACAATAACCAGCAAAGTGCGTGTTGGACCACGTACAATAAGGGTTCCGTACCGATACCTCCTAATCTACATTTAAAACCACTATACAATACATTTAATCACAAAGGTCGTATCTTCATAGGAAACTTACGACACTTACGCCTTTTTGTTTTGGCAAGACTTTTTTTCAGCAATAACTCAAAAACTGTTAAACTTCCCACCACCACCATATCAGCCCTAGGACGTCCACTGCTGGACATAGGCCTCCCCCAATTTCATGGGGGGTAAATGCCATAATCGCCACGCTTGGCATGCGGGTATGGCGATCGCAGTATCTCCACCGCATTTAAGGAATGCTGCTGCCCATTCCCCGGTGGTCTTGGTCGTAGTTTTAGGACATACCCGGGTCCACTTATCTTGTTCAAACTAAAAATCAAAGGATTTATTATTGTACATCATCATGATTTTTTCAGAATTTTCAAATACATAGTTTGGAAATTTGAGGGTGGGGACACACTTTTTACGAATTTGACAGCCAATATCTCACCAACGGTTGACTTGAATGAAATTTTTTTTAGAAACCTCTATGTTATTTTTGAAGGCCTATCCATAAATACACCACACATCTATTTACATTAAAAAAAAATTTGACCACTGTTACATATATGGGGTGCCCCCCCAATTTCATATTATTTCGTAATTTCACATCATATTTCTATAGCGGTTCATAACATACACCTTCACACCATATTTCATAATTGTAGTGGTCATATTCTCCGATTAATCGGCTGTGACATACGGACGGACAGACAGACATGACGAATCCATAAGAGTTCCGGTTTTTGCCATTTGGCTACGGAGCCCTAATTAATAATTCAATATCCGCACAATTCACATTTTTATTACAATTATAATATACACGTAATACCGTACAATTTATGTTAAAAACCAATTCGAAAACAAACTGATTATTAGATGAGTAATAAATGTCAACAGTCTTTGTTATGACAAAGTTAAAATACCAAAATGCGACCATTACTGGGGATTTATTTCACCAACGCTATCCCAATTTGCCTGTGATAAGCCGAAGATTGAAAAAAAAAACACAGTGAATAACTACGATACGCGGACAATATGGTGAACCAAACGATCTTTTGTCAGGATTCATGAAGACGCCCTCGGCAAGAGTGTTGGACTTTTGAAGTATGTTTAGATATTAATTATCTACACTAATATTATAAACCTGAAGAGTTCGTTATTTGTTTGTTTGTTTGTTTGAACGCGCTAATCCCAGGAACTACTGGTTCGAATTGAAAAAATATTTTTGTGTTAGATAGTCCATTTATCGAGGAAGGCTTTAGGCTATATAACATCACGCTGCGACCAATAGGAGCGAACACGCGGACAAAGTCGCGGGCAACAGCTAGTTTTTAATATACCATTTTAATTTATTTATACTTTTTACTTGTAAAGATTTAAACACTAACTGTAGAACCTAAAGATAACAGTTATCAATTTACAGTCGTAAATTATGAATACGTATTTCAACAGAGTTACCTATCTTGTCCAGTGTTCAGTGTAATTGTGACCAAATAGAACTCCAAATTGTAAACAAATTTATTTTTTTCTGATACACGTACTAAAAAATACTAACTCAACGCACTCAAAATCTGCTGCGTTTAATTCCTTATTATAATACAATACAATGATTTATTGATAACATAATACAAATACTCTTTCTTGCACACCTCACACAAATGAAATAACACCATAGTTACAATATCAATATGAATGTACACTTACTTCAACTTATTGTGTGCATTGATTGGAAAGTCAATTTTTACTTTGTTGCTACACGACCCCGCGGTCACCCTGTATATGTTTGTATTTTATTTGGCAATAGTAATCGACGACGCTGGTAATTAAGTATTTGATTGATTACAAAAAGAAACATTTAAATATGTTAATCGTGATATTTTAAAAACAAAAAATGATTTTTTGTTTTCCTTTGTTTGATAGTGTTTACGTTTTCAACTGGTTTGTATTTTAGTCGCAATTAGCCAATTAACCGAATACGTGCCTAAAAACTTCTAAAAACGTCTTTTTTATTGTGAAGCTGAGTTAATCAAGGCGTTCTGGGCAATTCTCGTTTACAGACAACTCGTCGCAGGCAATCAAATACTAATTTAGCCTCCAAATACCCATAGTTGTTAATGTATAGGTAACGAAATTTTTAAATCTACTTGCAAACAAACATTGTTATTTTAAATTTAGCTTTACATTTGAACCTTAGCTTAAACCTGAAAAAAAAAACGTTTGTTAAACAATCGTTTTAAAATGCACGTCCAGATTAAGAATGAAAAAAACAAAACAGCACTTTTTTATGTTTTGACGATCCTATTGTGAATTTTAACTACATAATATTAATTTTGACATATCTACAGCAATTCAATTCAATACTAAACTGGTATACAAAATTGTAAAATCAAATTAAAATAAAAAGGAGAAACCAAAATATTACCCGTGCATGTTAAATTAAGCTTTTTCCATTGATAAAGTCTATTAGTACATTATAAGAAAATTGTTTTTCCACAATCCGATTCGCTCTCTATAATTGTGTCACATATTTGTAATTAGCCCTAGCACAGGCCCCGGTATTTTTGGGCAGTTACTGCACACTGTGTCTTTAAACGCTTGTTCAAATTATAATTTAGCAGTAATTAGAAATAGTGAAATGTTTGGTGTACATATTTATTGAGTTTATAAATAAATAAATATATTTGAATTGCTCTAAATAATTAACTTAATAAAATGTTATAACTGACGATTCGAAAGTGCTTGTTGCTAGAAATATTTTTGTTGCTATAATATTTTGACTTTGGCTTTGAATGTTTTGGTACAATTTGCAATGAGAATGCTGTTAGTCTGTTTAGGTCATATTAGTAGCCAAGAAGTTCCACTAAATGTTTTAGTGAAATTACATTTATCTTTTGTAATGTCCCAGGGTAGATCTAAGTTGTCAGGGTCATTGCCACAATGAATATCGCATACCGCCGCAAGGCGACTTTCTGACTTAGCGGAGCGGAGGTGGTATGTTACTAGTAAGTTAACTATCATCTGTCAGTGTGAACTGTCATTACGGGTACCTATTTTGAAAAACCCATGCGGCTAGAAGATGTTGGTAACCGCTTACGCCAGTCACCTCGCGACCTATAATTATGATATGTCCGGAAAGTCGGGTAATTATCAAAAAGTGAATTAATTTAATGGTATGCTAGTAACTCGTGTTTACTAATAACGATAGGTTACCTATATCCAAGTTTAATACAAAGTAAGTACGAATAATTCCCGCGAATGATGATTTGATCTGTCGACAACTCCCGGCTTCGCTTACATCATCCTGATCTAGTATTATTATGGCTTAAATTTGACAGCTAACGCCATCATTGAGGCAGTGTACCTGCTGTTCGATTTTGGCATGTAGTGCATTTATCATTCTGTGGTAGTAGTTCTGAAGTATAGTATTATATCCGCAATGTTTGACCGAAGACATTTTTATATATGGTCAACGCGTAAGTACTACGTAGAGAAGACCATAGACACGAGTAATGTCTTATCAAAAACGCGAATAGGATAGGCCTACTAGTTAAATCAAGTAAATAAATACATCCTTCATCGCCAACAACAGGCGGGTCATTAAAAGCCCGTTTTACATATTACCATTAGCTTTAGCAATTTCACACCGCTGTGGGTGATACGTGTTTCGTAAACGCAGTTAAATGCCAATGTGCACGCATGTGGAAAAATCTCATAACGGATGTTATTACCTACACCAATTCCAGAAAAATGAAAATTTATAACTATAGTTTTCTTGACGACCACTTTTGCATAGTTAGTAGTGACCTTGCCTACGGAGCCGTAGGTCCTGGGTTTGAATTCCAGTAAGGGCATTGATTTGTGTGATGAGCACGAATACTTGTACCTGAAACTTGGATGTTCTCTATGTATTTAAGTATTTATAAGTATGTACCTATATCGTCGTCTGTTACCCATAGTACAAGCATAGTTTGGGACTAGGTAAATTTCTGTAAGATTGGTCTCCATAATTTATTTTAAATATCTACAAAAATCTAGTTGGTATGGAGATGGAGACAGTCATGCAGAAACACATAGATATATCGGGGCAAATAAGATGCTTACTAGAACTGAACACGATTAGAGAGGATATTATTGTCAAGGCGTTAAAATGCTAAAAAATTTTTGCATTAAAGTGAGTGCAGACAATGGCAGATATATTTTGGCGTCTGGTTGTAAGAGAATTTACATTGAGTGTGTAAAGGGCTCTCCGAAATTATACCCACCCAAATCCAAATTTTACTAGTAAAAGGAACGTTCAGGAGTAAAATACGCTACCTATATCATTTTGTCCCGCGACTCTGCGCAGGCGTTCTTACTGCGCGAGCGGAGCCGCGGTCGCAGCTAGTTAATGTATAAAATACGAGAATACATGACGATTAACAAAAAAAAACTGTTGTCACATTTTTGCAAGACGAAGACTTGTTTGTGCAAATATTGCATAATCCAGCGCATTGTGCCGGTGTTTGAGAACCTTCGTCGTGTCAGATTTGTTTAAAATTCTCAGTAAACCGTGTTGCAATCAGTAACCTTTAGCGCATGTCAAATGGCGAGGCTTAGACGTTAGTTACTCGAAGTCTATAATAATCTGCCGACCCTAACATACTGGCGTGTGTTACTCTAAGATTCTTAAAGACAAATGAAGCCACTGTTAATCTAACAGGGCTACTATTGTGTAGAGAAAGTTCCTTTAACATTGACTACCATAAATCGATATGGATTTATTATATGAATAAAACCCAGTATGTTAAAACAAGGTTGTGGAATTGACATGATCAACGTTATACATTATAGTAAAAAAAAAAACTATAATGAAACAATTAGGCATACGATACCCTAAGTATAAGTTCACAACAACCTTTTATATAAGTTTTCTTTTCGTTAAAAAAAACAGTACTTTTTTTTAATAAGGAAAATAAAAAAAAGAGAATTCGGGCCAGCATGCGTAACCTAGAAACTCATTTTGAGCATATGTAAATTATTAAGTATAAAAAAAAAAAAAAATTTTTTGAAAAACCCACGACGGGTTAACCTAATTCAAAAATGATAAAATAAAATAAATGTGAATCCCCCGACTAGGTATTTACGAAGTAAGTACATGGAGATAATAAATAGATTTCAAAAATGGTTGTATGGTCGCGAGGTACAGTTACAAAGCCCGAAAAATCCGTCGGGGGCTGCCATTGCCTGCCCTGAAATTAAGTAAGATTACGAAGTCCGTGTTATAGGTACTTCAATTTAAGTTGCTGTATGTAATGTACCTCGAGCTTTACTATTATTAATATTTTAATGAAATTTGGAACAGACATGGCAATGGCAGCCCCCGAGGGATTTTTCTGGCTTTGTAACTGTACCTCGCGACCATACAACCGTTTTTAAAATCTATTTATTATCTCCATGTACTTACTTCGTAAATACCCAGTCGGGGGATTCACATTTACTTTATTTTATCATTTTTGAATTAGGTTAATCCGTCGTGGGTTTTCAAATTTTTTAATTTTGTTTTATTTTATTATTTTTAGAGAGCAATGTCTATACGTTCCTCACTCAAACGTTCCAGTTGTAGAATGAGGTTTTCCCAAGGGATTATATTATAGTATAGGGCTATTCAAGAAAGCAGTGTATACCTGTTTAAAGAGTCAGCAACGCGCATTGAAACCCCTGGAGTTGCAAACATCCATAGGCTGCGGTAACCGCTAACCATCAAACGGACTGTATGCTTGTATGCCATCGACGTGGTAGAAAAACAATGGTTTAGGGTTTGCAGTCCCGGTCCCGATTTGTATGAAGTTTCCCGGGAAATCCCGAGAATTCCCGGGACATTTACATACCCTACAATGGTTGTTTCTCACTTAACGCTATATATTCCGGAAACAAGCACGGTAGGCCGAAGGCAGAGCTCAGCGTAGGGACATATGCCCAAAGTGTCCCATTAGAAAGCACTCTCGATGCCAGCCCGAGACCTGAAGGGCAAGCCCAAGTAGATCCTTTCTATCGAGTGTTTTACAAGAGAACCTGGAAGACGAAGGCTCGGAGCGTCCTTTGAGAGAGTTCTCTCCGCAAGCCAGAGGGCCGAAGACCCAAAGGGCTAGCCACCACTATCCACCTGTGTCTTTACAATTAAATTTGAGGGCCAAAAGCGCAAAGTTGAGTGGCAAGGCACGCAAGACCAAAATTTGAACTCCGCGCAGGTGAGAAGGCCCGAAGTGCCTAAAAGCCTCAGCGCGAAGGGTCACGCTCTGTACGCGAGCCTACACGGGACTCTCGTGCACTATCCTATCGCTAAATGTTCAAAGTAGAGCCGATCCGAGTTCTGCGTGGGGCCGAAGGTCCTAGGCTTCTCTTCAGACCGCCCACTACGAGTATATGCGAGCCCACGTAGACACTCACATACTCCTTCCTCTATCACAAGCACATCAAATTTAATATCACTAACTTGGATCATTCATTCTAAATTTCGACGAACTTTTACTTTTTTACGAATATATAGCAAAAAATCTTAATCGGTTTAGCCGATTTGGAGAATCTGCGCCTATTGCCCTTAATTTACCCTTTTTTTTACCTGGGGAAATGCATTTACGCATCCCGCCTAGCCGGGGAACTAGGACGAGTATGACGGACTCCCGGGAACCGCCCGGACTACCGTCTAAAACCACCAGGGTATGCCCATCACGCAGTATTAGTGGCGGTGATACGGGATCGCCAAGGCACACAACCGCGAACACCGCCTGCTGCAACAGCCGAAGCTGTTCCCTCACTGCTGAGGCAAGCGCCTCCCATCCGTCGGCAAGCGTGCAGGGCGACACCACACACTTGCCGACTAAAGGACCTCCACGCTGGGAGAGAGTGAAAAACCCCGGATTCACCCCCTCAGGTCCCCTTGTGACTTTTTAAAGAGGTTTTCTCCCTCGCAGCCACCACCCGGCCCCGGCCTGACGGTGTGAGCCCCCGCTCCCGACCATAGCGGCCCTCTGCCGAAGCCAGGGTTACGGGTCCGTAGTTATTTTTACAGGATACGGCATGGCCTGTCCCTCTCGCCGCACCTGGGGAGTCTTGCGAATGCGGAATCCCCCATCCCCCCATTGGTCGCATCTGGACTATCTGGAGTGCCCTCCGCTAAACAGAGGAACACCCAGAGCGACCCCGTCTCCGGGTTATTGGTAGCACCGGTAAACGATCCCTCCGAAAATGAATCACTAACCGTTGCCTCCAGGGCGCACCGGCCAGAACCCTTCCCCTTCCCCCAGACCCGCGAGGGTCCAGGGGAACTGGAAGAGCCCAGACACTCGTGGAGGTTACCCGACTAGCGCCCCCCCTTAATTTACCCTAAATTTTTATACCTTATCCTTTCCGTCGTGGGTAACCAACCACCATATTAATTGCGCTCTGCTCTGCATATAATTTAGTGAATCTGTTTTGGAATAAATGTGCAAAATCCCCTTTTCAGAATTCTGTAGCCCCGAAACAACGTAATCGGTTCATGAGTATGTAGAGAAGTTACTCAGTCATCACTTTTTAAAGAGCTATATCACGGTATTCTATCCATGAGGATTCACAAAGTTCCTTACTTTGTTATTCTGTTTCATCATACCTACAGCTCTCAGCAGTTCATACACAGAAGCTACTCAGAAAACACTATCAAAAGAAACACGACACGTTAATGCATATATATGTGCTCTCGCAAACTTCCCTATGGTGCTGATTTGCTCCATCATCAGGCCTTCAGCAGTTCATGTGAAGAGGTTTCTCAATTCATACCAGCCAAACAATCGAAACACGGTTCACTAAATGATCACCTTAATAAGATTCCCTGCAATATTGTTCTGATCCATCATCAGACCCTTAACATACCATGTGCAGAAACTACTCAGCAAACTCAATGAAAAGAGCCCAAACACGGCCAAATACCTATATGTTGTTCTGTGTGATGTTATTTTACTCCATCATCAGACCCTCAGAAGTTCATTTACAATGGCTGCTAAGCAAACATAAACAAAAGGGCCCAAAAACGAACAGTAAGTAATCGAACCCCTGTACAGTTCCCTACTATATTTTTTGCTACATCATCTGATCCTCAGAGTTCAAGTACATGTACTCTTTACCCAGCACTATCGAAATCATCTACGGTGGTGAAGTTGTTCCGGAGAAAATGCACTCAAACCAGCACAAACGCACTTTCAAGCAAAAAATGCTTACTGCAGCGCCCCCTGGCGAGTTATGGTCGTAACAATTATTATGGGGTTCGTCCCGAATGAACCACAAACCCATTACAGAAAACCATATCCAATTCGGTCAAGTCGTTTTGGAGATATTGAGGTGCACACACAAACAAACAAACAAACAACCTCTCACCCTAAACGCATATACCTTCTCCGTTCCGTCGTGGGTAAAAATGGGTGAGTTAAGTATTTACTACCAAAATGCTAGAAGTATTAGAGGTAAACTTCATGAATTGTATTTGTCATCTTTAAGGGTTGATTATGACGTCATAATTATAACTGAAACTTGGCTTAATGATAGCGTCTTTGATAATGAAATACTTAATAGTAATTATAGAATATATCGTAGAGATAGAAGTAGCGCACCGGGATCTAAATCTGATGGAGGCGGCGTGTTGATAGCAGTTTCAAAGAAATTAAATTCAGCAAGGTCACCTGCCCTCGAAAGTAACCACGAAGTTATTTGGGTTCAAGTCTGTAGCAGTTCCAACGCGTCTTTTGTGTTATATATTTGCGCAGTTTACGTACCCCCTCCTGTATCTTGTGACCGACTTAATAACCACCTTGATTGTATAAGTAATAGTATTTCATCCATTAGCGATAACGCCATGTTATTAGTAGTTGGAGATTTTAATATTGGGAGCATTTGTTTGGATTGACGATCCTCATAATAATAATTCGAATACATCATCACTCGCACTTATGAACTCCTGCTCCTCAGGTATGGAAGTCGCTATTTCAGATTTTATGTCTCTTCACGATCTAAATCAGTTTAACCTTACCAAAAACAAGGATGATAGAATTTTAGACTTAGTACTTTGTTCCAGTAAAATTGTTAAAACCATTCCTGCCGATTCACTCTCTAAAACTGACTCATTTCATCCACCATTGCTTATTACAATTGATTTTCCAAGTTTTTTTTTAAAGTATACGAGTGTAAATAAATTAGATTTTTTTGCAGCTGACTACACAAACATTAATAATCAGCTTAATAATGTTAACTGGGAATCTATTCTCAAGTCTTTGAATTGTGTCAACGAAATGGTTAAAGTTTTTTATCGTGTAGTTGGTGACATAATTACCAAAAATGTTCCAACAAAAATTATTAATAAAGGTAAATATCCGGTCTGGTACACAAAACCCCTAATTAAGTTAATTAAATATAAAGAAAAACTTCGTCAGAAAGTGAAAAAATTCAGGAATCCTATTGACGAGTTTAAATTCAAGAATGCGAGAGCTAAATGTCATCAGCTTATCGACGAAACCTACGCAAAATATCTAGAAACTGTAGAGGAATCTATTTCCAGTAACAATTTAAAAACGTTTTGGTCCTTTATTAAATCTAAACGACAAAATAGGAGCTCATTTCCTGGAGAAATGTATTTAAAGAGTACAAAATTGTCTACTCCTGCTTCAATATGTAATGCTTTTGCCGATCATTTTTCCTCGGTCTATTTGGATAACCACATGTATAACAACACTCCCTTTTCAATAGCTAATAAGTCCACCACTCCTGGTACTTTAGCCAGCATACGTTTCACCCCTGAAATTGTTGAAAAAGCATTTAAGAAAGTAAATAAAAACAAGGGAGCAGGACCTGATGACATTCCGGCAATTTTTATCTTCAACTGTGCTAGTAGTCTGACTAAACCTCTATGTTTTATTTACAATTTTTCTCTTAGTAGCGGAACTTTCCCTTCAATTTGGAAGGAAGCTAACGTTCTACCTATCCCAAAGACCGGCAGTGCCAACAATATTGAAAATTATAGACCCATATCACTCCTTTCTGTTCTTGGTAAGGTATTTGAATCGCTGGTGAACCCCATTTTAATGAGTCATCTTAAGCCTTTCCTTATTCCTCAACAACACGGGTTTCGCAATAACAAATCGACAGTATCAAACCTGGTACTGGTTACCTCTGAGCTCGCTGAAGCTTTAGACAAAGGAGCGCAAGTTGACGCTATTTACACGGATATTAGGAAGGCTTTTGATCGAGTCAATCACGATATCCTGATAAGGAAGCTTAGTGATTTCGGAATCCTATTGAATTGGTTTTCATGTTACCTTTGTTCAAGATCACAGAAGGTTTTAGTATGTGGTCAAGAGTCGAGAAGTTTCGGTGCTCCCTCTGGCGTACCACAGGGGTCTCATCTAGGCCCGACATTATTTTTGGCTTTTATAAACGACATGTCTGAAGTAATACGCTCATCAAGATTTTCCCTATTTGCCGACGATTTGAAAATATTTAAAGTAATTAAAACACCTTACGATTCATTACAATTGCAAGACGACCTAACTCGTATTTCCAAATGGTCTGAACAAAATAAATTACCTTTGAACACTAGCAAATGTAAGCACATAAAATTCACGAGAAAGAAACTTTCCTTAGCAACGTCATATGTTATAAACAGTGTTAGTTTAGAAGAGGTTTCCGTAATAAAAGATTTAGGTGTTCTATTGGACAGCCAGCTCTCTTTCATCGCCCATATAGACGTGATTATCAAAAAGGCTTATAAAATGCTAGGTTTTTATGGCGGAATTGCAAAATCTTCAAAGGTAGGACGGCTCTAGTAACTGCATATTCTGCCATAGTTAGAAATCTTCTGGAATACTGTTCCAGTGTCTGGAACCCTCAATATAGATGCCATCAAGAGAGAATTGAACGGATCCAAACAAGATTTCTTTTCTTTTTATCAATCCACCAAAAGAAACTCTGTTCCCTTCCAACCTACAATGATAGACTAAAATTTTTCAAATTAGCGTCATTAAACAAACGCCGATGGATTTCTGATCAGGTCTTGCTCCACAAAATCTTGGCCGGGGTTATTGATTCCCCTGAGCTATTGGGTATGATTAAATTCTCAGTTCCTAGACAAAACTCTCGCATAGTAAATTTCCGGCCTCTTGCCATTAAGAACTATCGCACAAATCTTGGTTCCCAAAGTGTTCTTCCGAGAATTTGTAGGGAACATAATAAGCTGTTCAAAGCCACTAGGGTGGATTTGTTGTCAATGTCTCAAATGAGTTTTAAAAAGTTTTTGTATAAATTTTATAAATTATAGCTTAAATAACTGTTAACCACCTACTTCTAAGGTGTTCTTTTTTTTCCGTATTTGTAAACACTTCACAATGTTTAGCTTTATTTCAACGTACATGTTGTGTTTGCCTGTAATTGGATAAACACTCGGCCTTGTTTTTGTACACATAATTTATTTTGTAAGTCACATAGTGTTATATCTGTTGGCGAACCTAAATAAATAAATAAAATAAATTAAATTTGTATGGTCATTTGTATATACAAATTATATAATCTGTGTCTTTTCCCTGTTTATATGTTGTGTTGTATATAAACTGTACAAAGTCTTTACGTGTGTTATTTCACCATCGGCGGACCGTTTACATGCAGTACGCTATTTGTGGTATACCTATAATAAATCAATTAAATATAAAATGATAACAAAGCCCAAAAAACTCGTTTAAATCAGACTCCAGAAATCGAAAAATTTACTACTTTTTCCAAAAAGCAAGCATTTGGTTAAAACACGGGTTAATTTGTTTTATAGAAAACTGTATAAATCTGAATTAGTTTTGCTTACGAAATGATATCTAAGAACAAATAATTCTGTTATAATTTTGAATAAATTTGATGATTTTGTTATGTATACCGCATCCTACACGATGCATAAATTAAAATGTAACGGAGCGCCTAAAGATAAGTAAGATCAATCACTCGTACGTCGTACGCATGCTTTTAAAAAGCTCGATCTTCTAATGAGGTTGTCTTTGGAATAAAAATATTAACATTAGTTGGTTTTTCGTTACCTACTTCTATTGAACACTGTTTCCTTCCTAAACGTCTGATGCTTATTTACCTGCACTCTGTCATTAAAGTCAGATTACAATCACATGATTTATCGACATTAAAACACCACATTACGATGCGTTCAAACAAACAGGCACTTGTATTTTATTGTATTATCTTGGCTTCTTGGCTAGCACTGGTTATTGGTTGCTGCAAAATGACCAAGAAAGGAATTTCCAAAATGGGAGGGACAAAAGAAAATGTCGAAGGTAAATACTGTAAAAACTAACAAACCAGATAATGTAAAAATCGGCCACGCGCATTGTAGGGTTCCATACACAGTTCCATAGTTGCCCACACGTCTAATGAGGAACTAATAGCTCACAAACATATTTTTTTTTAATGTTTGACGCAACTTACTACGTTATCTAAGCAATCAATGAAAATTGTACGAAAGTCTGCTTTACGAAGTACATTTCATTCGGCTATAACTCGTTAACTAGTAATGTCAAACTTGTATGTAGTTCGATTTGTGTAAAAAAAAATCCCCCATATTTATTTATTTATTTACTAGCTTTTGCCCGCAACTTCGTCCGCGTGCATCTCGTTATATCGTCGGCTAATTTTGTAAACCTGCTAACGTCATATTATACAAGTTTACAGGAGAGACAAAACAACATGATTGAAATTAAAATATTAAAGCCTGTAAAACGGGAAAAATATATTTAATTGGGTTTTTTCCTGAATTCCAAAATAAAAGACGGGTAAAGCGCTTTGGTTACCTTTTTTTAACGATGACTTTTGTAAATTAAATAACGTTTTAAATTATGAATTTTGCACTTTGTTGAGAAAAAGAAAGTAAATAGATCTTCATGTAAACCAAAAGGTACTTAATATACAAAGAAACTTCTTGAAAGAAACTAAATGAAATCTTCTGAAATAAATATATTAGGTGTTGTGCGAAAGTATTCATCATCATCATATCAGTCGAAGGACATCCACTGCTGGACGTAGGCCTCCCCCAAAGAATGCCACAATGCCCGGTCCTGCGCCACCCGCATCCAGCGGACTACAGCGAATTTCACCAGGTCATCAGTCCATCTTGTATGGGGCCTACCCACGCCGCCCCTTCCGGTAAGTGGTCGCCACTTGAGAACCTTTCCGCCCGTTAGGGCCGTTAGGCCCTCGGTTCTTGTTAGCAATTCCATGTCAGATAATTGGGTTCTACTGCGAATGGCCTCATTTCTTATGCGATCACGCTGAGATACTCCCAGCTTAGCGCTCTCCATTGCTCTTTTGGTGACTTTAAGCCCTCTTGTGATACATAGTAAGCGACTACGTTTCTGTGCCCATTATGTCGTCACTGGCAACACACACTGGTCAAAGACTCTTGTCTTGAGACATTGTCACACAATTATTTTCATAATATGGAAAATACCTGCTAAGTACGTTTATCGCGATAGTAAGAATAAAAACTCCCAATTAATTTTGATAAGAGGTTAACCTAACCCCACAACAAAACAGTGATTGTATTGGATTTACAGCCCAAATGCCACGAAATATTATTAAAAAACAACAATAGTACATACTTTTGCGCTGTTATACTTCTTCGTTTACACCAAAAACTCGAAACTAAGTTATCTTTTGCGAGAACACACATCAAGGCTATCAAAATTCTTACGAAAATGGCGGGTATATTGGGGTTAGCCGATAACTTTGAACTCGTGGAGTTGACTGTTTTACTCACCATGTGATTTAAGCATTTTGTTAAAATAACCGGCCGTAGCTTTTTTTTCTCAGGCGATGCATTGATTTACTTTATAATGGTGGATAAAACGAAAAAATGTAAAAAATGGATTCAGAGGTTTGACACTCTTAGCAAATGATATTATAGAAATAATTGCTATTAATTTTTTTGTATTTGCCGTACAAGTTTTTACCCCCCTTTTCACTCCCTAAGGAACGATTTCCGGAATAAAAACTATCCTATGTCCTTTCCCGGGACTCAAACTATCTCTATACCAAATTTCATCTAAATGGGTTTAGCGTTTTAAGCGTGAAGAGGTAACAGACAGACAGACAGACGGGTGACTTTCGCATTTATAATATTAAGTAAGTATGGAAGTATGGATATTAGTATATATTAGTTTATAGTATTTTTGTATTAGTATATTAGTATTAGTATAATTAGTATATTTAGTATATTAGTAAATTAGTAATTAGTAATATTTGCAATTAATAATTAGTAATATTGTAATTAGTAAATATTAGTAAATTAGTAATAGTATTTAGTATGGAGAGTTTTCCTTTTAAATTCATGATATATACATTCATGGTATACTAATACCATATTTTTTCACGTACCCAGTAAGCCACCTGTCTAGCTTAGTTTTTAAACAAGCTACCCTAAGATACTATAACGAAAAGATTTGCCAGAAAAATGGGGAAGTAACCATAAAAAACTTGTATTTTATAATGTTTTGCCGGCATGATGGGTAAGTATGTATACTGTTACTGTTAGAAAAGTTATTCTAATTTTCATTCAAACAGTATATTTCGAGCCTTACTTATCAATCAATGGTTGAATTATTAAAAAGATATCAAAAAAAGTACGGCTAATGACAGGATCTTAACGATAATTCTATCTAATAGTAACTTCCGGCTCGACCTATTTCATACTTTTCTGTTAATAAGTATTTAGAAGGATACTAAGTGTGTAATTATTGTTAGTTGTTCTAATAAGGTTATTTAACTAAATACTTATTGTGTTAAACATAAAACTAGTTTAAAACATGTTTAATACGGACTGCAATTGTTTCGCGTCGTTGAGAGATGGCGCCCTCAGACATTACGACTTGGCTTGTTGTGGCTGCATATTTTGATAAATAACGTTTATGGAATTATGTTTATCTTGTGTAATTGTGATGTTTCAATAATACCTATGCCAAATTACACCTTTCTAGTAGTAACGGTTAGTGAACTAAGATGGTGTCAGTAAAAATTATGTATAACTTTTAATCTTAAATACACCGTGCTCGCAACGAGCCCAAACCAGCACATTGATGAGGTTGTAAGAAGTAACAGCTACCAACTAACTTTTTGATTATTTATGACAAGCTGGCTGTGTCTGTTGTTGTTATCTCTTTTTATCAGTGGAGACAAGATACAAAACAGACACACAATAAAAAAAATTCAATCCCGGCTTACTTTATACGACATTTTGGTATCAAAACTGAGTCAAGAATACGCTGGGCAAATTATTTATGGACGAAACACACCAAACGGCCGGAGCCGGCGTGCACGCCACCATAGTCAAAGGAATTCGAACCCTCCATACAGAAGCTAGATTTTGTATCCAAACGGCAACGGTACAGTCGGCGGCAGCCGACCGGCTGCTCGAAACCCATTCAAATATGAAATCTAACTTCTGTATGGAGGGTTCGATTTCCTTCGACTAGTGGGGTGCGCGCCGACTCGGGCCTTTTGGTGTGAGTCGTCCATAAATAATTTGGCCAGCGTATTCTTGACTCAGTATTCTCATCGCCCATTTAAATTCTTCCCGAGGCACCTATACATTTTGGGATTTGAACCCACTACCTCCGCATTTTTCGCATTCAATTTCGTTCATTTCGTTTTTACAATTTTTACTTGAGTGTAACTTATATTTAATTTCATTCCTTTCATTCCGCTACCTGTTCCATTATATATGATTTGACTGATGTGTGATAATATAAAAGTTCGTCCAACTGCAGAAGACGTGGTGCCCTACTTACTGGGCATAGTAATGCGCTGCTCTCAAATCGTTCTCGTGGCTCCGGTGCGACTACGCTGTGTCGACGGTCGATGGGCGGTCAGAATATCATCCGGGTTAGTCATATTTCAGCGTTCCCTGGTCTTCATAACTAGTAAGTTTGCTTTCTTTAAGTGAAGTTAAAATAAGTTCTCTTCCTGAAACTTTTCAGCTTGAAGCCTTTGTATTTGCGGCAAAGGCTCATCTACCGTTAATCACTAGGCTGAGTATAAATTAACAACTTAATATTATTTTTTTCCAGATTTGATTGTATTAATTGCCTTTTGTGGTGATTTATCTGCGCTACACCAAGCTAATTCGTTCAAAAGATCACAGATCTTGTCTACTATTATAATTGGATCGCAAATATTCTCTCCTATGCTAATATACAGCATTCGTGTGCTTAAATCCCGGTGGATAATTAAACGTAACCTAAGTATATTGCAACAAATACAAAAGGTAAGGAAGGAATATAATACATTCAATCACTATGATTACAAAACAAACTCTCTGGCCGTGTAATATTGGAAGGTAACATGCCATGTTCAGAAATTACTGAAAAGCGTTTTATACAATGTACTTACTGCGGACGATCCCAAATGATTTTACCAGCCAACTCATGGGGTATTGAGTAAAAATATATTTATAGTACATAAACTGTAATGTTTAATGTTATACAAGGTGTGGCCTAAATATATATAATGTGTGGTAATAGGAGCAAAAAATTAAACGGTACACTATTGAGCAATTACCTATATCCAATTGGTTTTAATTGAAAAAAAAAAATAGTTTTTTGTCATTTTCTTTTCGCTAAAGTAGCTAATACTTTACTGGAGTGATATTAATAACTATTTATTGAAAAAGCACAATAAATTTATAAAAAAAAAACCAAAAATATCCTATTAAACAAAAAATGCGACAACAGCAACAGCAACCTCAAAATCAGCATTGACTGCCGCGCTATAATCTCTGGGTGCCAAGATCCATTACTTGGAGGTCATAACTTTGGATCAAAATTTCTCCCAATTGAAAACAGATATTTATTTTTTTGGACACAAGAGGTTACTGCAGATACTCTAAGGAAGCGTCCTTTAAATTTATTGCTCCTATTACAGGCCACAGCCTGTATGTCCAAGTATGTTTTTTTTGGGTTAATAATTTCATCATCAGCATCCTAGCGTTATCCCAGTACAGTTGCAGCCTGAAGAATGCCCGGGGTCGGCTACCTAACCCCAAGAATTGGCGTAGGCACTAGTTTTTACGAAAGCGACTGCTATCTGACCTTCCAACCCAAGAGGAAACTAGACCTTACTGGGATTAGGCTTGTCAAGTGAGTGGGCAACTTAACTGTTAGAAATTCTCAAGCCGCCTGAAGGCCCTCTAATTATAAGAATATATATGCCTATGAATTGTAAGAGACCCGTCAGAGGTCCAGTGAAATACGACTCAGGCTGAGTCTAGTGTCAGAGAGAGAGGTATGAATTTGGCTAAACGACTGGTGTCATAGACAGTTGCTGGGATTAATAGCTTAACGTACCTTTCAAAGCACTGGAGCGCTTTTTGTAACTTATAGCGGTCACCCATCCAAGGACTGACCCCGGCCGATGATACTTAACCTCACCACACTTCGCACGCGGTACTAGGGCCGCCACTAGGCCACCAACGTGACGAACGTTACTAAACACTTATGGGTTACAAATGTATTACCAAATTATTATTGACAAAATGTTCACTTACCAAACATTTTTTCCCATACAATCAATTGCCAATTAATTGTTTTCCAACTGATCCTGTTATCATAATTCATAAACATCGCTTGCAAACAAATGTTAAGCAAATACATGTTTAGACATGAATTTGGGTGGACAAAGTATATTTGGTAAATTTTACATTTCCGGACTTAATCAGATTCCAAATCATACTACATCCAAAAAATATGTAGCAAACATAACATTACACTTAGCTAATAAATGTTTAGACGTTGTTTTATTTAATTTCAAATTTGCCTCGATATAATTAATTTCAAATTTCATTCAGATGCCAAAACATACCAAACTCACATCAAAATCTGGTACTTACTTAAGTAATTAGCGTTCTTAATTATCATAGTATGCACATTGAAGAAAAAAAAGTTTATGGAAAGTGATAATTTGATTTAAGTAATTAGAATTTGGCAAATAAATACATATATTATAGTTTGTTCATATAACAACTAAGTAACTTGGTAAATCACATACAAAAAACAATCAAGCAAATAAATACATATTAATTAAAAACTAAACTAAATTACCTTGCCCAGTCATAAAAAGAAGACCCCGTCCAGTAGTTCCGTCTGCGGCATGGAGTCCCTTTCTGTATTGCTAAAGAAATACGTTGGGAGAGGTAAGCGCCAGCCCTATGGTCCCCTGAAGCGTCGACGAGACGTTTACCCATTTTTCGAAGGAATACATATATTATATGGGAATATGTGTTGGAAAAAATCAGTTGAAAACTTTTGGTTGGGAAATAAAATTGGGTCAAACATGTATTTCGGTAAAAATAGGCTACCGTTTTTTTTAATAAAATAAATAAATAATTTTTACTTGTCCATTAGAAATCCTTTATAACGAAGCTAGAAATGTATGTTAATGTTATGTATTATTAGAACAGACAAAAAATAAAATATAAAAAAAACTTGGGCTGAATCTAACTTACCTTATATGTCATTTTTAGGGTTCCGTAGCCAAAATGACTAAAACGGAACCCTTAAAGATTCGTCGTGTCTGTCCGTCCGTCCGTCCGTCCGTATGTCACAGCCAATTTACACGGAGACTATGAGCACTACAATTATGAAATTTGGTAGGAAGGTGTATGCTATTTAATAAACTGCTATAGCAATATGATTTGAAATTACGAAAAAAATATTAAACTGGGGGGGCACGCCATACATGTAACAGAAGGGTCAACATTTTTTTTTTCAATGCACATAGACGTGTGGTGTGGTGTATCAATAGATAGGCCTTCAAAAATGACATGGAGGTTTCTAAAAAACTTTTCCATTTAAGTCAATCGTTGGTGAGATATTAGCTGCCAAAGTCGTAAAATATGTGTCCCCCCCCTCTAATTTCCAAACTATGAAGTTTAAAATTCTGAAAAAATCAAGGTGATGTACTTTGAACGATTTTTGGTTTGAACAAGATAGGTTTAACGGTTTTTGAGTTATTGCTGAAAAACTGTGTTGCCCAAACAAAAGGGAGTAAGTGCTGTGACTTCCCTATGAAGATACGACCTTTTTTTATTGACTGTATTGTTTAGTGGTTTTAAATGTAGATTAGGAGGTGTCGGTACGGAACCCTTCTCTGTGCGTAACCCGACACGCACTTGGCCGGTTTAATTTTTTCTTAAACATGGTCGGATGTATTTTCAAGGCACCTTATATATACATATATGTTCTATAATCTCACGCAGTTGCAATGTGACGTGGGTGATAAGCTTTCAAAACAACCTCTAAAGAATTTTCACCATCCGAACAAACATATATGTAAACTCACGTCTGTAATTCCAAAAAGATTAGGCAGAGCACACGAAATTCATTTTTAGTGCCACTTTTAGTAAATGCAGGTATAAGGCCTCGTTTCCACCAGAGATGTGCGTAACTGCGAGGATGCTTAGCGAAGGATGTGTTTGTTAAGAACCAATAGAATCACTTCATGCGCGCTGCGCTGAGCGAGGATAGATATCTGGATTGGAAACGCAGCCAAAAGATGGAGACAATGTGATATTGCAGTGATAGCTTGCATGCCCAACGCCCACAAAATACTTTAACTCGCTTCAAAAAGTCGGCTCTTACGACACTTATTGGAAGAAAAAGGGTGGTGCTATTCCAACCCGACAAGCGGGGGAAACCTACAATTGCTTGAATTTATATGATACTGAATATTAAATTCCATGTGCTCTTTTACCCCTTTTATAAATACAGGCGTGAACTCTGTGTTAACAGGTACAATCAACCCTCAAGTGCGGCAGTAAAGTGCAAAAGTCTGAAAGAATTCAAGCATGTTTGCTTCTTACGTACATCTTCTTCAAAGTAATCGTCTACATAGAAGCAGTGGTTTGGATGTGTAATGTTTATATCAAGAGTGGAATTACGCGTAAGTTTTAATGTGTTTCCTCATACCTAATTAAACATTAAAGAGTCATACAGAGTTCCAAAATAATAGTCGCCTTTCCTATGCTCCATTCTTAAAACGGCTTATATGTACACGTAAGTAATATGTTATAACATAAACTTACGAAAGAGGAGTTAATTAATAGTACATTACGGTAGACGTGCGGAGAACAGGAAATTCGCAACGAGGGGTGATAAATTAAAACACGACCGAAGGGAATGTTTTATATCGACACGAATTGCGAATTACCTATTCGCACGTGTATCGTACAACGTTTAACAGTACATATGGCTCTTTAAAGTTTCGACATATGCACGTAATCTGCTGAATACCGCACTCGTGCGGTAAAGTAGCACCATATGTACTGTAAATAATATTATGAATGAGTATGAATAAGTGTAGCCAAAATCAGGTTGAGTACAACAATTAGAAGGATTATAGGATAGGTTATAAGAAAAGGTTAGAAATGCCGTTTAAGTTGAAATAATCTGAAATAACTACCAGAAAAAGGTTATAAACCTTTTGTTGGGTTCCGTAGCAAAATGTCGAAAACGGAACCCTTATAGATTCGTCATGTCTGTCGGTCCGTCCGTATGTCACAGCCAATTTACTACTATTATTATTATATTACTATAATTGTAAAATTTGGTAGGAAGGTGTATTCTATGAACCGCTGCAGGAAAGTGATTTGAAAATCTGAAAAAAATATTGAATTAGGACCCCCTATTAGGAGCTATTTTTTTGTTGTTTCATTCATTGCATGTTTGAGAAAAGCACTATACATACCTCGGCGGGAAACATGGGGTTGCCCGCCTCAGACCTATCATGCCCTATCGTGAACACCCTGTTCAGGCGGCCGGCGGCGCCTGTCTGAGGCGGGCAACCCCATGTTTCCCGCCGAGGTATGTATAGTGCTTTTCTCAAACATGCAATGAAATAAACAACAAAAAAATATCAAAGTTTTATTTTTAATACGCATAGTGGCAGAGTGTCATGATGCCTGTGCCACAAAGTTATGTGGAATGGAAATTAAAAAAGAGGACTTTGCCGGCCTAGGCCTGCAAGATTTCTATGAAATTCCATTAATGACCTCTTGTCCTAGCCGCACCTGAAACGTCATACTTCGCTGCCTATTATAAGGAACATAACATCAATATTTCATTGCATGTTTGAGAAAAACAATAAAATCTTGCTTCGAAATTATAAAAACGTAATAAAACTGCAAGAATAAGAATAGAATAAGAATAAGAACCATTTATTGCGAACTGTGTACATAGGTAGGTAATATTAACAAGATACATAGTTTCAACAGTTACCTGTGTCAGGCATGCAATAATTAAGAATTTCAACTTTTCTTATATTTATATTAATGGTAAGAACAATATACTTAACATTAAAAAAAAAAACTCTTTAGTATTATAAAATGCTTTATCTATAAGCCAATTTTTAAACTCTTCTTAAAACAGTTTCCCTCCAGAGCTTTTATGTCGGGTGGGTGGTGATTAAATACACGGATCGCCATTACAAATGTGCTGTTTTTTAATATGGAGGTATTAACTTTCGGTAATTTAATATTATATTTATCGGCGAGTCGTCTCCCA
Source organism: Notocelia uddmanniana (assembly GCA_905163555.1). NCBI lineage: Eukaryota > Metazoa > Arthropoda > Insecta > Lepidoptera > Tortricidae > Notocelia > Notocelia uddmanniana. The sequence goes on along the minus strand of LR991058.1, from coordinate 24,210,491 downwards.
TAATTAAAGGTGCAGGTTTCAATTTAATCGAAACAACTAGATTTAGTAGTTAAATCACTATTTTAATATCAATCTACAATAGTCGAACCAACTTGACAATAAATTAAAACACATTTTCACAATAAATAATCAGACAACATTTGAGCAGCACGACAAGTGCACTCGGCCAACTCTAATGCAAGAATGCCCCCACCAGGCACAATCTGTCTATTTATAACCTTTGATTCAGGTAATGGCGCCACGTGGTGGCGTGACTTTACAATGGCCTGACAAGTCAGGCCAGGTACAGGTCTTGTTTACATTGCTTGCATTAGTTTGCAGCACGTCGTCGCCGCCGTCACGGCCATGCTGCCGGGTGCACGTCCTCGTGCACGCAGCTTTACAATGGTATTTGACAGGGAAAGAATAGGTAGCGATTATTCGCTCGTTCATCCTGACTTACTAAAACTATTTTTTCATAATGAGTCTGGCCCAGCCATTTAACCGAAGCCCTTCAGATTTACGAACCCTTCAGTATAATACTGGACTGGTCTCCATTAGCTAGACCGGACAGTGCTTTTTTTGTCCCTTTAGCCTATTGATTGGTCCCGCTTAGCCCTTCAATCAACTCAAATGTTACTTATGTTTCTACAAAAGGAATAACTAAAGTATCAAACAGTTGTTAATGCTAATGGGATTGTTATTGTGACACACATAAAACACAAACAAAGCTCTCGTCGTTATCATCCGCCGCCGTCATTCCATCGTCACCAGTCGGCATGTAGGTGGTACAGGTCCATCCTTTCCGCCAATAACACTACCGGTATACAGCAAGATGAGTGGTCGCACGCACTGGTCGAAATACACTAGAACAAACAACAAAGGCTGAGTCTACCATTGGATACACTTAATCTTATTATGATACGAAATGGATAAACATTCAGTAAAGCACAATATGTTGTTCATTAATTTATAAAATAAACTTTGTGTTTTACGCTCGTTAGGTTAATTTGTTCTGTGGTTGTCACTGTCCTTTATATTATTTTAGTAATCAACGACAACTGACAATAGAATTGTGGGACTATTGAGTTTATCACTTCAACAACATACATAGACTACCTCCATCCGGCATCTAGATATATCACAACGTGTCACATCGCTTCCATCCAGCAATTGACCGTTTACACCTTCCAACCAAACACACGCCACTCACAGTGGTGACAGCACAGTAACGCGAAACGATATCCAATATTTTATGCCTGCGTCTACAATGATCAAAGGTGTATGCAGTCTGAGCCAAAGATGCCCAAAACATGTAACTATAAATCTCATATTAACAACTATTTTGACAGTTTATTTTAGAATCTCTTTAGTCTTATTTTTGTTTTCAGAATACCAACATAGCCATTTTTATTAAATCTAATACAGAGAAGCTTTTTCTTTGTACGGGATAAAAAGTCTACAACACAAAATAATTATAAACAAAGTAACTTATTGAAAATGATTACAGTATTGTTATAGATTCTTGTTGAATTATAATATCAGTGACCATAATAACCAAGTTTATCCCATCATCACAAATCTCATTAAAATACTTATCGACAAATCGATCGATACTACGTCAGTACTTTATTCCAAAATCCCAATGAAATGTGAACTGCTCACCGGATAGATAAAGTTTGCCATTGTGTGTTGCCACGACGCGCATGTAGACTAGAGAGTAAGGACTTCAGATACTGCCACACGCCACACCAACTGCCAAACTGCCAGCCCGCTTGCTGATGCTCAGGAAAAGCACGAAGTCTCCACTACAACAACTGAGTAGAGTATCGGCCTTCATCCAGATTTTTGATCTTGTAGTTCAGACGTGGCTAACTTGTGTCTAGGCGCCAAACACCAGAAACGGAAGTTTCCGTTAGCGCGTATTGCACGTGGCACTGGCCAACAATCGTTGTGGGTGTAATTTGGATCGGCATCGGCACTTCTGATATCGGCGAGTCGTCTCCCATAATAAAAGGTGCAGGTTCCAATTTAATAGAAACAACTAGATTTAGTAGTTAAATCACTATTTTAATATCAATCCACAATAGTCGAACCAACTTGACACTAAATTAAAACACATTTTCACAATAAATAATCAGACAACATTTTAGCAGCACGACAAGTGCACTCGGCCAACTCTACTGCAAGAATGCCCCCACCGTCGCGTGTCTTCTCACTCGCTCGCCCCCGAAGGGGGCGAGTGAGGGGGATGCCTTTTCGGGACTGTTGTCCCTTCAAGCAGTATTGTTTCGCAGCCTGTGACGACATCATGGTCTTTCTCGGCTTGTTTGCAGCTTCTTCATTGGCCATTGTGGCTGTGGTCACATGTGACCTTCTAGCTTCTTCATGTGGTCCTCCTCCTGGGGGTGGACTCTGGGTTTTCCATGTCCGGTGCGGCGAGCTCTCTTGCCAGAGCTCGTGATCGGGCGTCCGGGGGGCGCGCGTGTAATGGCGCTATCCCCTGCAGCAGTGGGTAGTTCGAGTCGTCGGCGCGGTCGAACATGGCGCGCGCGAAGTGGCCGATGAAGTCGTCCAGGCTTTGCCAGCGAAGGTCCCGGATGATATCCTTGTTTCGCACAAAACGTGGGGCAGCGACGATGGTGCGCAGGGACTGGGTTTCCTGCGCACGGAGCCTCTTCTTATTGGTTTCTGCCGTCATGGCGTACCATGCTGGCGCCGTGTAGGTTAGGCGCGCCCTGACGTACGTCTTGTATATCCCCAGTTTTGTGCGAAGGGGGAGGTGGCTGGCTAGTACTGGACGACGTAGAGATCGCGCGGCCTTTGTTCGACGCACCACCTCTTCCACGTGCTGCTTCATGGTTAGTCTGCGGTCTATTGTGACCCCCAGGTATGTAGCGTGCGGCTTCCACTCTAGCTCCTGGCTGAGCAGTCTGAGTGGTGGCGGTCCCCACCACGCACAATCTGTTTATTTATAACCTTTGATTCAGGTAATGGCGCCAGGTGGTGGCGTGACGTCACAATGGCCTGACAAGTCAGGCCAGGTGCAGGTGTTGTTTACATTGCTTGCAAATTTTAGTCTGCAGCACGGCGACGCCGCTGTCATATTTATACTGTGTCCTCAGATTTCATTTTTCGGATGATAGTGTGGTAAAATAATTTGGTTGCTTCTTGACAAACAAGCTAACCTCCAGTATATAAATTTCTGTTAATTTAAGAAACCGTTTAGCTCGAAAAACTTGTCTTAGAGAATCTCTAACGTTCATGCGGTAGATAGTTTTTAAACATATTTTCTGAAGGATGAATGTTTTATTCACATCCACAGAATTACCCTAGAAAATAATTCCGTAGATCAACAAAGGATACATATTTCCGTAGTAATCATCAACAACTATGCTTTCCGTGCTTGTTTCGGATAATATGGACAATGCGTAACAATTGCTGGAAATTCTTTTATTTATCTGTTCGATATGAACCTTCCAATTAAGATTCGAATCTACATGAACCCCTAATAATTTCACATTACTGACTTCCTTTATAGTAGTCCTAGCTTCCGACACAGTTAAAGTAATAGGAGCAGTTCTATAATTTCTGAATTGAATTAGTTGGATTTTGTTCAGGTTCAATTTAAGATTTAATGAAAAAGCCAATTTATTATTCTACTTAGGACAATGCGTATATCTTCATGAAGGCTAAATGCTTTTGAACGATCACATGAAAAAAATATTGTGGTATCGTCAGCAAACAGCACGCACAATTTATTTGCAACACGAGGAAGCTCATTTAAATATAGAAGAAATAAAAGCGGACCAAGTACGCTTCCTTGTGGCACTCCAACTATCACTTCCTCGTAACAGGACAAGACTTTCTCTATGGTTTTATTTTGTTGGTTGTAGCAATTTATTTGTAGAGTGTTTTCTATTACATAGGTAATTTTCAAATAATTTTTGGGCATTTCCCCTTATCCCAATATGCTGCAACATTATGTCATGTACAACGCAGTCAAATGCTTTTGACGTATCAAGCATTAGGGCAACACAGGGCAACACAGCAACACATGTATGATCTTTTCAAATATCTTACTGAATGTTGGTAATAAAGCTAGAATACAGTATTTCTTAGGGCACGCAGTGACCGCTTTAGATATATCGAGTGAAGTACGGCTGAACATTGATGTGTAAGTTTTTGACAGCGCTGTGTGACGTCGCTCTATTCGTTCGGAAATTAAACCGCTCCGTTTATCGCAAACAACGGGGACAACATACATGTAACTGAGGGATAAACTGGTGTAAAATTAAAAAAAAATGGAGGTGGTGTAGTCAAATGCTTTTGACGTATCAAGCATTAGGGCAACACATGGCAACACAGCAACACATGTATGATCTTTTCAAATATCTTACTGAATGTTGGTAATAAAGCTAGAATACAGTATTTCTTAGGGCACGCAGTGACCGCTTTAGATATATCGAGTGAAGTACGGCTGAACATTGATGTGTAAGTTTTTGACAGCGCTGTGTGACGTCGCTCTATTCGTTCGGAAATTAAACCGCTCCGTTTATCGCAAACAACGGGGACAACATACATGTAACTGAGGGATAAACTGGTGTAAAATTAAAAAAAAATGGAGGTGGTGTAATTTAATAAATACTTTCAACTATTTTTAGTTCCAACATTTGTATGTCAACTAAAATTAATTACATAGTATTCGCTTAATTAAATAATTTGTATAACATCAACAGTCATTATATTAAGATTTAGCGGAGCGCCTAATCGAAACTACAGGTGACCAGCGGGCTGGCCAATACTTTGCACAGCGTATAAGTGCCGCTATACAGCGTGGCAATGCGGCCAGTCTTCTGAACACACTACCCATTGGCACTGATTTAGAGGATACTTTTTATTTATAGGTAGGTCTTAGTTTTTAGTTTTTTATTGCCATGTTCTTAAGGTCTTAGTTTTTAGTTTGTTATTGCCATGTTCTTATTAGTGTTTTCGTTGTATGATTAAATAAAATTTACCTTTATAAATACATTATAGTTACATAATATAAGTAAATTACTAATACCGCGTTTGAGGAATTTGGGGCTGGAGGTGAACTCGGCTAAGTGTGAGTTTTTCCCCTGTGGTCCGGAGTCATGTGCTGTTTTTTCCTCATTTTCATTATTACTTCCGGGTCTCAGAGAACTTGACACCGACACTTTTGGTTTACTTGGAGCACCCATATTTCCTTCTGCTGTTCCTGAGGCTCTTCAAAATCGCAAGAATCACCTCCTCCTCGCTAGCGAACGTCTAAGAACAATAAATTTACATGTGGCTCTGGTTCTCATGCAGAAGTGTTTCGCCGTCCCGGTGGTGACTTACCTGTTACGTACGGCCCCAGTTTGGTTGTTCCCTAACGTTATCGACTCATTCGACGCCGCGATTAAGTCCATGATTGAGTCGATAGCAAATGTCTCCCTGAGCGAGGATCAATGGGCACAAGCGTCTCTGCCAATCCGGCATGGGGGCATTGGGGTGCGACGGGTGCGGGATGTGAGCATACCGGCTTTTTTGGCGTCGGGCCATGGGGTAGCTACTCTGGTTGCTAATATTCTATATGTGAATGGCGAAAGGGCAAGTATACCGTACGTGGCTGACGCTTTGGTAGCGTGGTCAGCTCTCAATCCGGGGGCTGCCGTACCCGAAAACCCCAAAGTTCAGCGCGCGTGGGACGACGTAGGTTGTAAAGCCACCCTGGATCAGCTTATTGCAGGCGCCGCGGGAGTAGATCGTGCGAGACTCTTGGCGGTATCACGACCGGAATCGGGGGCATGGCTGCACGCGTTGCCTTCGCCTCAGTTGGGCACTTTGTTAGACGGTGACTCTTTGCGTGTGTCCGTTGCTCTCCGCCTGGGCTGCGATGTATGTCAACCACATGTATGCATCTGCGGTACCATGGTGGGGGCTGACGGTCATCACTCCTTGAGTTGCCGCCGTTGCACCGGCAGGCACCCGCGTCACCATGCCCTCAATGAGATCATCCAGAGATCTCTCAGGTCGGCTGGCGTTCCATGTGTACTGGAGCCACCGGGTCTTAGACGCTCGGATGGCAAACGGCCTGATGGCCTGACGTTGGTCCCATGGGAAAGGGGGCGGTGTCTAGTATGGGACGCTACGTGTGAGAGCACCTTCGCTGCCTCCCATGTCAGCCGCACTACGCGTGCGGCCGGAGCGGCGGCAGAATCTCAGGCGGAGATGAAGCGACGAAAATATGCTCTCCTGGGACAGAGCTACATTTTCGTCCCCTTGGCGGTGGAAACGGCGGGCTGTTGGGGGACGGACGCAAAAGAGTTTGTGCGTGAAATAGGCCGTCGACTTAGACAAAAAGGAGAGGACTCCCGCTCCGAGTCGTTTCTGGTGCAAAAGCTCTCCATAGCTATTCAACGCGGAAATGCCGCTAGTGTCATGGGCACTTTTGCACCAGGAACGTTTAGGGGCGGGCTATTATGTGACTAAGGTGGTAATGGCCGAATACATATAATTTACTTATATTATGTTAAAGAAAAGCAAAATATTACTCTTATAGTTACATTACATTAGTTTAAAACAAGTAATATAGTAAAATCTGTCAGACAATAGACAGCCTCGTCTTTATTTGACATAAATTCGTTGAAGGTGTAGAACGGGTGATGGACAAGTTAGACTGGGAGCGTCGATTATATTTTGCGGGAATTTATTATACCCAGCAGGTCTATTAGATTTGACGAGCTTGCGACCAACGACTGCATTTTTTTTTCAACGTTGCAAGTGTTAAAATGATGTATCATCCCATCCATCCCGTTTGTTTTATATACCTGCCATTTAATAATTTCAGGCATGTTTTTACTTATCGTTCTTCCATCCCTTTAATGGATGATTTTAAGGATAAAAGGCTATCCCCTTATTGTCCTTCCTAAGGCCTTAAGCTATATTCATTAGTTCAGCGGTTTAAGCGTAAATTTTCTCATAAGCATGCATAAATACGGTGTAACTTGACGGTATATGCAGATGATACCAATGCGACTGTTAGTGCTGATAGTATTGATAATTAAAATAAAATTATGAAGGATGAAGTCTTAGTTTTCAGCGATTGGTGTTCAAAAAATAATTTACGTGTTAACAGTGATAAGACTTTTTTTATGGTCATAGAGTTTTATTATATAAATTAGGGAATATATATAATTCAACTGGTAAGAATATACATAGTTGGATATGAAATTAAAAAACAAAAAAAAACATTACAAATAAAAACAGAACCTAAAAATACTAACCTATACCTACCTAATGGCTAAGTGTATTACAAAAAGAACACCGCCTCAAGCAGGTCAGACTGCGGCATGGACCCCATTACACTGGCGGCATTACCTCTCTGAATCGCTATAGAGATGCGTTGCGAGAGGTAAGCACCAGCTCTGGGGTCGCCAGTTGTTTGGACCAGCCGCGAAGACAAGGCCTTAAAGAAGTTTTTCATATCTGCCGACCAGGGTCCCAAGGTTTCCACGGCAAGCGCCAAAAAATCGTAATCCTTTAATAAGGAAGAATATTTTCGGCGCTTGTTAACTTGGGCCTGGTCAGCAGCAGCGCCGGCCTGAGAACGGGTGCCCTGAATGTGGGACAAGGCGAAAGTGTCAACGCAAGTTACGTCCCACACCAGGGCCTTGCCTAGTTTCCATGGCACTAATGTAGCCCCGTCAGGACGCTTGCCGTCGTCCCGCGCCAAACCTACAGGTTCAAGAATTGCTGGCACGGAGGCGGTGGCAAGCGAACGGCGGATAAGATCGTTTATAGTGCCATGGCGGTATAGGCGGCCGGCGCTTCTATGGCATGAGAGGCCATGTCTGCCCAGCTGGTCCACATTCCTTCCACAGTTACACGTATGAGCGAGGCACATGCTGGCTCCAAGTCTGAGGCATACCGATATTCTCAGGCAGTTTGGATCCAGAACTGTGCCCACGTTTCGTGATGGGAGGGCATGCAGCCAGTGGCCCGACTCACTCACTGACACAGCCAAAATTCGAGCACGATCCGAGTCGTCCAGACTACTATTAAGAAGTGAAGCATGGGTTACCTTGAGGCGCGGAGTATCCCATGCTCTCTGGACGTGCTTTGTTTCAGGGACGTCCACTCCTGGGCATGAGTCACACCAGGCTTTATTGGCCTCCGCTAGGCTCGCTATCTCCATGTCAATTATTTGAGGATGATTTAAAATAATACTGACAAGAGATAGCGAGCTGTAGGCCGAGGACAGGAAAGCCGGCAAGGCCACGCTGGATGAGGAACGAACGCCCAGACCACCGAATCTAATAGGGAGAACCGCTTGGGCCCACGATCTAGAATCGAAATTTATGTTTAATACTTTAGAGAGAGTTGTTTTGATGGAGTCGTCAATGGCAGATAAAATGGAAGGGAATTTCCAGATTGGGCAGCTGCGAAGTAAATACATAAATTTAGGAGTGAAAAGACAGAACCGAATTATGAAAAGGGCCATGTGGGGGTTGATTTGGAAAAGTAAATTTGATGTGTTATTAAAGAGATTTAATTTACATGTGATGATGGGTTTGATTGCTTCGTCAAAAATGGGTGAACCTAAAAGAGACAGTGATGAGTTTGAATGGACCGAAATGTTGGGCAGTACAGCGTTAAAATTTGTGAGAATTTCAATTTTTTTTTCTGATGGAAGGTGACTCGGCAAATAGATCTCGCATTTAGTATAATTTAGAGAGAGGCCGATATCTGAGAATCTGTCTATTATTAGATGCAGGTCCTGAAGAACTGTTTCAGCGTCACCGCCAAGCGAGCCGTCATCCAGATACCAGAGATTGAATGATGATTTAAGGTTAGAGATGATAGGGTGTATTGCCAAACTAAAAATGGCTGGCCCAAGCGGATCTCCCTGTTGGCAACCCATGCTGGAAAGAATTACTTTATCACCAAAGAGTAATTTTGTTGGGGCCCCGTAGCATTGCCATAGGTATTTGTATGCGTCTGGTAGTTCTTTTTTCACCTCTGATAAGAGGACCCCGCGATCGACCGAATTAAATGCATTTCGCACGTCTATTTTTAGGAAAACCTCGTAGTCCGGACGACAGAGGAAGGAGCGCGCGGCATGAACTGCAGCCTCACAGCCGCCCTTAACACCGAAACCCATCTGTCGAGGCTTGAAAAAGTTGGTCAGTTTAGTATGGAATTTACGGCAGCAGAGCTTCGATTCCAAGCGTCTGAAGGTGCAGCCGACAGCAATTGGGCGGATTCCGCCGTTCTTCTTGGCAAGAGCAATCAGATTAGCACCGTAAAGGAGTGGCACGACTTCGGTGTTAACGCGGCCTGACAGCATTAAATTTATTAGAGCAGTTATCTGCATTAAGAGAGCAGCACCTGTGTCACCCGACGGCATAGTGGTCAGGTCTTTTAGATGTTGTGGAGATAAACCGTCAATGCCACCGGCAGACCCGATCGGGAATGACAGGATCGCTTGATGAACAGCGTCTACGGACACAGAAGCAAAAGAGTCATCTGGACCGGGAGGATCCGGTAGTTGAGACGCAGGCGAGGGGTCTGGGTGCTTCTCTCTCAAGGCCGTATGGGTCTCAGCTGAGTACGACGCCAGGTCGTCGCTAGAAAATAAAAGCCTGGCAGCTCCACTCACATTCCCTTCTGAAAGTTTGTTCTCTATACATTTTATTTTACTAAAATGTAGAGCATTTTGTTTTCTGTGGCTGCGTTCCGAGATAGTGTGTGGTTCCGAAAGGGATAAAGTTTTACTTTTTATCTGATTCGTAAGTGACGCCTTGTTATTTTTGTCTACGTGGAGAATCGTGTAGGAGAAAGTGAGTAAACGCTCCCAGGCTGCGGGGGAGTTCTCTGCGACGACCTTGGCGATACACTCAGTAAGGCAGCTGGCAACAGATATGCGCGCGCCCCGCGGTATTCTTTTTATAATTGGGGTATTTGCCTTCAGTAGCCCTAGTTTCTGAGTCAGAGTGGAGGAACTATTAGATGTTGGTAATGGGTCTATAACGCCAAGTGAAGACACTGGTTGAGAGGCACTGGGCAGCGGGGGATCGACAACCATACGGGTGCCATGCTGGCGAGCGGTATGGATTGCGAGACCCCGCCGCCCCTTGTACTGTTTATTGTCACCACAGATAGGACACTCCAATAGTTCCACCGAGGTAAGGCAAGGCTGAGACGGCATTCAAGGTTTATAAAAACACATTTCAATAAACATATAGAAAAAAAAAAAATCTATCAATACTTAACGCAGCCGCTAAAAAACAAGATAGGCGTTCATTCACTTTTCTATGCAATATAGAGCGTAAAAGTAACTCACTTAAAACGAAGAAATCTGCAATAATTATGCAAAAAATAACAAAATAAACAGACTGACACTGTCACTGATTGACATAATTACACCGTCGTTCAATAATAATTCGTTACTAAAAAAATGATAAGACTAAATTAGTGTTGTTTAAATATAATTCTAAGAAGACTGATAAACTTGAAGTATTGATGATGGAGAAGTCGTAGACATAGTAGACCATGTTAATGTCTTGGCATGCGTATTGATTCCCATCTAAATTGGAAACATGAGCTGGAGTTTGTCGAAAGCTCTATTGCATCAGCATGCTATGTCTTACGGTGTCTCAGGGAGGTCATGGGAATTGATCAGCTCAAGACAGTCTATTACGCCTTGATAGAATCTAAGTTAAGATATAGCATCAAACTTTGGGAAAATAGCTATCAGTATAATATTATATAACAGAGCTCTTATAATACAAAAGAGAGCAGTTCGTACTATGTTTCGCATACCTCCATGGGTTTCATGTAGATATTATTTTAAAGAACTAGGAATTTTCACGGTACCCAGTTTGTATGTCTTGGTGCCGCTCATAAAGTTCCACAAGAACGAATCATGTGAGGATAGATATGATCGCTTACTTACGCGCACCAAAAACAGTTTTAAGTTCTGTCCTAGACTCAAGGTCGTTGCGCATTCCGCTACTCACCAAGCCATAAAACTTTTTAACAGGTTGCCTACTGAATAAAAAATCATTACGGATAACTCGTTGTTTCATAGGGAACTGAAAAGATTTTTATTAAGAGATCAGATTTTAATTGACGAAATATTTGTCAATGTTTTAGATATAGGCTAGTTTAATTTTCTTATTTTTTATTATTTTGTGGTTTACTTTCCTTGATATTATATAGATAGGTATGGTCATGTGATGAGGCGAGACGATAACTACTCCGTGAAAACAGTACTCAACATCAGCAACAAACGAAAAACAAGAGGCAGACCTACAGCCTCGTGGTGGTCTACAGTCGAGGGAGATTTAAGAACCCAAAATATCCCACCGTTGACTACCCAGGACAGATCAACCTGGCGCAGACGCAGAGGAAGGCCTGACCCCAAATAAAGTTGGGAAAAGGGCAGGGCGAAGAAGAAGAAGATATTTGATAGTTTTAATTTGCTTCCGTGTCATTTTTTTTCTATTATTATTAATATTACCTTTTTAAGGCACGAGTGAATAGGCATCTTCTGGGTGAGCTCGCTTCATCGTCGGCCTCATCTTTGCCCCCCGGCTAGATGCAGGCCAAGAGCAATCCCATTTTTAATAAAAAAAAATACCACCGCTGATGCGGGACTGCCGGGCCCCGCTACGAGCACCTTACATCTACCAACAAATTGCTTCTAAAGCGCGCCCGTGACCTAAAGGTCGAGCTAAACTATACCTAATTGTGGGTGAAGCAATGTAAAATCTATATGGGGAAAAACGACAACTCCAAAGTGAACAAAATCAGCAGTGAATCTGACCTTGTTAAGCCAAAATGACTTGTTACTACTATTTCATGTATTAGTCACGATCTCTGGAATGTAGTGTTAATTTTTGTTGCACTTTTAAAATCCTTATTCAAATTAGCTAATGTCAAAGTTTATATGTACCTTCTGTAATTATCAACAAAACTGTAAAGTTTAGACACTCGTATGGAAAACTTGGTCGTAAAAAAGTAATTACTTATTGTTGCACTTTTAAAGTACTTATCTGAATTTGTCCGATGTCAATGTTTATATAATTTCTGTAACTATCAACATAAGTATTATTTTGAACACTCGTATGGAATTCACTTGCGAACTCATTTTAAATTGCATTTCAAAAGCTCCAAACAATCCTCCATAGTGGGTTCTAACAGTCTAGCCGTTTACTATCAAAACGCGAGGGGCCTGCGGACTAAATCGCACGATTTTTTAAATAATAACATAGTAAATGCGAGTTACGATTTGATTTGTTTGTCTGAAACCTGGCTTAAGGCCCAGTGTGGTCAGTAATCAGAGTTTTTCAAAAGATTTTACGCGTTTGTACATGATAATATGGTTTCCAAAAATATGTAAATCAATTTTGAGACTTTTCTGTAGTGACGTTATCGATTCGAAACATGATTAAGCAACTTTTGTTCGATAGAAAAAAAATCGTGAACATGCCTCTAAACTACACCTTAAAAAAATTCTATATTTGTATATTAACTATTAACATGAAAATTATATCAATAAATGCGTAATGTTGTACTTGATTGCCTTCATCGATAACTTTTTCTAAGATAAAAATAAATAAAAATAATATTTCATAAATACTGATTTCCTCGAACCCGCTCGTGCGTGGCCGGCCGCTCAGTGCTCAGCGAGCTGCGTTCGAGGTCGGACCTGTGACACTCCAACTCCGCGCCACTAATGTACAATTAACGCAGATTATTCCGTGTTTTTATTAACAAATATGGGTAATAAGAGGAATAAAATAAAACTCAGTCGGCTGAAACATTTAATGCCAGCGTGAATGCTAGAATAACGAATGCAATATGGTAAGTACTTAATGCGTGTACCCACAGTAGATACTCTCAAATACAGTAGTTTAACTTTTCACTCTTTAGAAGACGCATACAAATCGCCCAGCCCATTACTTAGTAAGTAAAGTAGTAAGTACAGTAAAACTAGTATGAATAGATAATCCATACAGTACCGGTCAAAAGTTTAAATTCACCTTATGCGACTTTGATTTTCTATGAAATTATTTTCAAATATATATTTTGTTCTTTAGACGTTTAGCTGTATAAATTACTAAAAAAATGTTTAATAAATATCTCTTGATGAAAATTTAAAGTTGTTATACGCGAATTTTATCAGATACACACGAAACTGTACTTGCATTTCTTGTGTAAACCTTGTTCCTAGGTAAAGACCCGTTTAAGAGGAAACCATTAAAAATGTGTCGGAAAGCCAACAAATTAAGCATAGAAACTCATGCTAAACCCTTGAGTTCTGTCCAACGAAGGTTACTAGACCAATTACAGAAAGAATGGGGTTTCTCAAACTGCAGTCGAAAACGCTATGAAACGAAAAACAAGGAAAAAGCTTTATTCCAGTCCATTTCGTTCAGGTAGGCTGAAATTTGCAATAAAAAGTGAAGACATGTTTTTGCGTTCAAATCTGATGTCAATACGTGTACTCGAACTGCTCCAGAAATTTATGAAGAGATCAACGCAAAGATCAACGAATAGCAGTTTTGAAAGTGCACCGACGTCTGTTTTTTTAGATAAATGATAAAACTATGCATGATGCCTACACTGAAGGATGGAGGATCTGCTACCAATAACCAGGGAATGCTTTACAGGTGCTAAAATTGGTGATTTTGTACTGAGTAAAGGGCGTAAATGAACTAAAATAACAGAGTGAACTTAAACTTTTGACCGGTACTGTATATTTGACTAAAAGTTTAGCGAAGTATACTACAATACTACAAAGCTAACGGTCCTGAGTCCAAATACCGGTAAAAGAAAATATTTGTGTGACGAAGATGAATATTTGTGTTGGAGTCTTGGATATTCCCTTGGTTTTTTAGTATTTAGTTGATTCAGTGTTTATAGGTAATTTCTTTAGTTGGTCTCATCTTTGCAAAGATAATGAAGAGAGTGAATTTGAATAATTTAGCTCCAAGGTCATCAAACTACTATTTGACAAATTTTATGAATTTAAGTTAATAGGGTAGCAAATCATGGAAAAAATATATTGAACCTATACTGTTAAATAAAATGAAAATTGTTTTTTTTTGGTTTTGCTAGATTTTTTTTTACTTTTCGTATTTTTAAAGTTTTTTCTGTATTTTTGGTATTGTTTATATATCTACTGTGCTTATTGTGACAGCGACAATATTGTGGAACGTATTTTTTTTTATGACATGGGAGGCAAACGAGCAGACGAATCGCCTGATGGTAAGCGATTAGCGCCGCCCATGGACACTCGCAACACCAGAGGGGTTGTAAGTGCGTAGTTTCTTATCAATAATGGACGGACGAGGTACTTTCTGCATGTGATTCGAAATAACATGAAAATGATATGAGACTCACTAATATTCAATTAAATAAATAGTGCTAATACAAGTAATAATAATAAAAAATGTCTGTCAAGAAAAATAGTTTCATACATCTTTGCAGTACTGTTCATGCTTTTACTGTGTAACAGGGCGTTCATACTGTACGCGCCTGGAGAGTGGGGCGCTTCCCGCGCTCGGCGGCTTCCTCACCCCCTGACGCGATATTTTTCTGTGAACCTACTGCGCCTTAATTCCGATTTCTTTAGCAGTGAATATTTCGATAGTAGGTATACTGTGTATAGACGGGACCGTGCGGGGAGTGGGAGACGGCGAGGTGGCGGAGTGCTGGTGGCGGCACGCCGGGAGCTCATCGTGACCCGCCGCGACGACTGGAGCGCCGCGCCGCGGCACGAGGAGCTCTGGATCACCGTGTCCCCCGCCCCCGCTGCCTGCGCCCCGCGCCGGCCTAATATACACATAGCTTGTATACTTCCCGCACAACGACAATCATAACTCGTCACTAAGTGATTTCTTTGATAACGCTTGCATAATAACCCGGAAGATATATTTGTTCTTCTCGGAGACTACAATATTTCGCACGCTACTTGGGGCACAAATTCCAATGTAAACTACCTATCACTCGAGGCTAGTGATAAACAGAACAGTGCTTTTTTTGTCCGACTTTATGGCCTTAACAGGTTTTCGACAATATAATTCTTGTACTAATGTGAACGGGCGGATCCTTGATTTAGTCATTTCTAATGGTAACTTTTCTGTTGCCGCGAGCCCCTGTCCACTCACAGCCGAAGACCCCCACAGCACAGGGCCCTACACATCGAATTAGCGTTATCAATTGCGCCATATTTACCCGAATTGAAGCCAAACCAAAGTGTCAAACCAATGTTTCATTCTGGGGATTATGAATCGATACGTAATGCCCTTTCTGATCTTGTTTAGATGGTTTAAGTACTAATGAGCACAGACTAGTAAGGGTTCAGACCGCCAACTCACAAACCAAAAATATAGACCGTAAGCAACCATATTTAATCTGTACCCGCTGGTAGATTATTGACGTTTTTTTTTTATGATTTAATGACATTGTGGCAATGGAACTTACTGTGAACATCCAACGATAAATATATATATAGCTCATTTAAATTTAACTTTCGTTAAGTCAAGTTATAGGCCGTCGGGTGGCTTAGTATTAACTTCTAACAGTGAAGTTCCATTAAACGTAAAGTATAGGAAATGTGGAATTGATAAATGAGTGTTGTTGTCGTTATGATTATATATGTTTGTTATGATATTTGGACGACTACTTGAGAATAATGCATTTTGTTTCTATAGTTATAGGACGGCATCCACTCCTTTCTACATGTACAGTTATCTCACCACAATATTTTCGTCATTTAATACGCTTTTACTGTAAGCTTCGAAATCCCGTTTACGTAACTGGTGTAGGTACTAGTACCTCACATTCTTGGGTTTAGGTAGCGGATGTCCCCAGGCACGATGATGTTGATTTTTACCTGATTGAATGGATCATTTATATTTGCCCATTTAAGTCAAACGTATACGTAATTTTTTTTATTTATTTTTTTGACTGTATACGTGTTCTGAACAATAAATAAATAAATCATTAATATTGTTCTTAGTATGTAATCATTTCAAATATATTTCAAACACAATACATGTATTGTTTTATGAATAAATACTATGACTATAAATCAAACGGGTCGCCTGGCATATTTTGGCCATCTAAAAACAGGAACAATAAGTATAACATTTTGAGGTTAATATTAGAAGGAAAAATTTAGGGAAAGAGAGGAAGGGGTACAAGGAGGACAATATTAAAAAGTGAACAATCATAAAGAACGCAGCTACACTAGCAACAATGGCTGAAAATAGAGAGAAAATGGCAGCGGTGGTCGCCGACGTCCGCTAGGACAGAGCCACAAAAGAAGAAGAAGGGTCGCCTGGACCATACTAAGGCTTTGCACCAACTTACTATAACAGACCGATCAACGTTAATATGGCACCGGTAGCTGCCATCCAATAGAAACGTATCCAACTTTCCATACATTCAAATTTTAACGAACACAGCTTACGTTTACAGGGAGTTTGGTGCAATCCACACTAAATGGGCAAATATAAATGATCCATTCAATCAGGTAAAAATCAACATCATCGTGCCTGGGGACATCCGCTACCTAATCCCAAGAATGTGAGGTACTAGTACCTACACCAGTTACGTAAACGGGATTTCGAAGCTTACAGTAAAAGCGTATTAAATGACGAAAATATTGTGGTGAGATAACTGTACATGTAGAAAGGAGTCGATGCCGTCCTATAACTAAAGAAACAAAATGCATTATTCTCAAGTAGTCGTCCAAATATCATAACAAACATATATAATCATAACGACAACAACACTCATTTATCAATTCCACATTTCCTATACTTTACGTTTAATGGAACTTCACTGTTAGAAGTTAATACTAAGCCACCCGACGGCCTATAACTTGACTTAACGAATGTGTGCTGTCATTAACAACAGCAGACGGGATCGATAGCTCAACGTGCCTTCCAAAGCATGGGAGTGCTCAGTTCAAAAGTTAACCACGACCCAGGCGGTACCTACGCGGGCGCCACGCACTTAGGCTGGGTTGCACCGACTTACGATCACAGACTGATCAACCCATAGAAACTTGACAAACTTTTCATACATTCAAGTTTTAACGAACACAGCTTACTATTACAGACGGTTTGGTGCAACCCAGCCTTAATAAATATTTTTGTTTTCATTGGTTGTTTCTTTTCACTGATCGATGAATGTCAATTATGTTTTATGCAGTATTCCCGTTTGGCGTGCCACTTGTCTTCTACCAAAACATAGTTATCGTCTTTTTTCAACTGGAGTGGAGTTTAATCGTTAATGAAGTACGATTCACGGTCAGCATGATCAACGATGAACTACATTCTTGGCTCGAAAGTAAGTAAAATAATAAATATAGAGAAAGCGTTGTGAATAGAGAGTCTGTTGCCTATTTTATAATTTAAATATATTATTTTTATTACAGCACCTACTGTTACTAATATACCACGCATAAAGCAAAACCTTCTGTTGCAACAGAATTTTGTTATAACCAACAAAATACACGCGACCAAACCATTCCCTGGATTTAAAACAAGGAACTTTGGTATGAATATTTTACTTTAATTAGAATAAATATATCTTGGCGACTTTTTCTTCTGTTTCATTTTGTTAATAGGTGTCCGCCACAAAAATAAGGGAAAATAACAGTGTGCCTTTTTAATTTTCTCTGTTTTGATTTTTAGGTATATTCGCGCATTCCAAAGCAAGTATTAGTCATCTCAGCGACTGCTATTACAAAATATGCGATTTGATGCGGCAGATAAATATAGATAATGGCCCTATTTTGGCATTTATTATCATATTTCTGTTTATGCGTTTGTTGGTTTCTCCATATAGTTTGATGGTAGCTATAGGTATGTAATGTTCAAAAATTTATTTCATTTACATTTGAAGTTCTATTGAAGATTTATAAATAACGCGTGAGACGAGTACACCTAAGCAAACTGGCAACCGTACTGGTCTCGAAGATCTCACGGTTCGAAAATAAATGCCATACGATTATTATTATTACCTAAGAAAAGCCACAATACAATACAAATTCATTACACATACCTCATCCATGGCACATCTCTTATATATGTATCTCTTAGGTAGACACGTAACTAAAACCAAATACCTGACACATGAGACGAGGGCTACGACCCTTACAGGCTAGCATGCACCAAGCCCAGGACCGCGCATGGAGAGTGTTGGTGAAGAGTACCGTCAGCCGTCACGTCCATGAGGATACGCTAAAGAAGAAGAAGTGCTAAAACCTGAAGCAGAGGTTCTACCTCGTACCAAAAACGAAGTTCGTTACTGTGTCTTTATAATTTAGTGTTTGCGGGTAGTTGCCTCTAGGAAAGATAATAATGATAAATGAGCTCCCCCGCAAATGGCTTGCCTTAACTGGGTGCCCATGCAGAGTGAAGTCGCTAGAACTGTTGCTCGGGGTGTATTATATAGTCACCTAAGTGGCAAGTTGGCTATATGTTAAAAGTTCACTGCCACCTCTCTACCCCCAAATCTTTTGGTGTTGCCCCTAAGCCATTTATTAATGAGTACCACGCAAGTGTATCCTCGGGGGTACTAATCAGTAGCACGTTGTTGCGAGTGGCCATGACTGCCATGAGAGAGTGCAGTATCTGTTACGAAGTAGTTACGTACTCTATTTCACATTTGCCATCCCTTTTAATTTGCTGCAACACACGCACTAATCGTATTTGTTTTTTTTTTCTTGTAGTACATAATATTTAAGGTTTAATTAGATTTTTTGTGTTTGTACCAATATTTTTGTCTAATGTGTTTATTACAACCAAATTAATATTTATCTGTACTAATATTATAAAGAGAAAAGATTTGATTGTTTGTTTGCATCGAATAGGCTCCGAAACTACTGAACCGATTTGAAAAATTCTTTCACCGTTGTTGGGAAGCCACACTGTCCCCGGCCCCGGCCCCGACCCTGTCCGGGCCCGGGTGGGCTATATTCCTTTTTTTTTTAATTTTGAACCTTATTAAAACTCCAATAATATAACCCAATGTGTAAAAAAATACCTAAAATATTCTTTACATCGTGTGCGGTGCGAAAACTATTGATGATAGCATAATAATTTTTAATATTTTGTGTGTATTATATTTTCTTTTTTGTTAACCTTAGTTGTACCTAGATAATAAAATGTTTCTAACTCCGCCTATCTATCTTCCCCTCTGTCGCTCGAATTTACGACAGAGTTCGCGTTTGGTCCTCAGTAGTTGATTCTCGGACGTAATCGGAAGTACGGTGGGGCGGGGTGTGCCTTACAATTTACAATGCCCTATCTATGTCATATGAGAATGCACGCTAATAAAACATCTTGCTTCTAATTTTGTTCCGGCAATTATGTATGTATAAACGCTCGCCTACCTAATCCCGTGGTAACACATCATGCATCCATCCATCTAATCTATACTAATATTATAAAGCTAAAGAGTTTGTTTGTTTGTTTGTTTGTTTGAACGCGCTAATCTCAATTGTTTCGAATTGAAAAATTCTTGTTGTGTTGGACATGGCCAGTCCTTTTATCGAGGAAGGCTTTAAGCTATATAACATCACGCTGCGACCAATAGGAGCGGACGATATCGCGGGCAACAGCTAGTAAATAATAATAGTAATCGTATGGCATTTATTTTGAACCATGAGGTCTTCGAGAAGACAAGTACGGTTGCCAGTTTTTGTTGCACTTTTAGCACCACCGCACGTGCACGTGTAGGGTAACGGTGGGTACTCCCTACGGACGTTGTGCAACTTCAGCCCCCCTTGTCAAGTGAGTGGGCAACTTGACTGTTAGAAGTTCTCAAGCCGCCCGAAAGTCTTTATCCTGGCTTAATGACAGCTGTCGTAGACAGCAACCGGGATCAACGGCTTACCGTGCCTTCCAAAGCACGGGAGCGCTCAGTTAGTAACCACTCAAAGCGGTCACCCATCAAATAACTGACCTGCCCCACGTTGCTTAACCTCGCATACCGCACCCGGTACGCGGGCGCCGCTGGGCCACGAGTGCTCCAATCCATCCATCTAAAGCAATCGTATATATTTTATGATTCGTTTCATCTAATGCATGTACGTTTTTTAGAAGAAAAGAATACAAATAAAATAATGCGGGAGCTTGTTTGGTGTTTACTTCATACCTCACAATTACTTACTCTCGTTGAACCAAGCCATCGTTTACAAGAACAGGTATTCGTTTTTACACGTTTTTTTAAGCTAAGAATTTTTTAAGGCCGCCGTCTGGGCCGCGGTTAGGCGCCAGCGAATAACGGGGTGACATGCACATGCATAGAAAGACGCATTTAATACGAGTACATTATATTTGAGTGCGTTTAATGCATGAATTACCGCTTGCCGCGCTACTCACATCCAGTATCTGAGACCAAACAACTCACCCGTGTGAGTTGTTTGTTGTCAGATGTTGTTTGATGCTTTTCACTCCTTTCCACTGCTGGATAGACAATGATTTGGATCAGCTTATAGGAAGACGTGTGCGTAGAAAGCATTAATAACAAATGTAAAAAAAAACACACAATACATAATATGAATTTATAAAACTAACGCTAAAATACGTTTCTTAAACCGAAAACCAACTCAAGAGATGATAAATTAACTAACAATAGATTCTTTGAGAACTGAACGGTCAATGACAGGTGGAGGTGCTTTTTCCAAAATTATTTTTACTTCGATTCTTTTATCAAAGACCGACCACAGCCACGTGTCCGATTTGGATTTTCAGTGTCCTGTTACTGCAAATTAAAAGTCGTGCCTTATCATTCAGCTACAGTAGCTTCCATGTCGGCTACAGTGCTACTCCGTCCGAATGTATTCTAATGCAGCTTCTATTGTTATTCACTTTCAGTTGAAGCGCACACGTCTTCTAGCGAGCAAGCTGGCGAGTGAGGCTGGCCGCTGGGACTTGAACCTGGCTCACCTTGAGCCACTCCTGCTGCAAATGCAAATGAAGGGTCCTGCGATGGAGCCGATGGGAATGTTCACAATCGCCAGACCTCTGATTACCTCGGTAAATAAAAAAAACTAAACCATGAATGTAAATGCTATAAATATAAAGCTTTGAATTATCAGCTCATAAACATTCAAAATCACCCCGATTTTGCTGAGATATAATTCCTTTAGAGTATGACCATGTATGTATGCCCACCGTATCAGCCCTAGGACGTCCACTGCTGGACATAGGCCTCCCCCAATTTCATGGGGGATGAATGCCATAATAGCCACGCTTGGCATGCGGGTTGGCGATCGCAGTATCTCCACCGCACTCTAGGAATGCTGCTGCCCATTCCCCGGTGGTCTTTGTCGTAGTTTTAGGACATACCCGGGTCCACCGGGACCATGTATGCAATACAATTATAAATAACATTGCGAGGAGTTCGGATCTGCCTTCTAATAAAATGAGGGCAAAACCTTCCCTTTTACAATAACAACTTCTTAAGCATATTTTGGTGCAGCCGTTCTGCAGTGCTGAGTTTCCAAACATTTGGGACACTTCATATACTTAAATATATAAATATCAAACGGAGCTTTGCGGTTTCGTCTACAATAGATCAAAAACGACATTGTGTTGATAAAATGTTTTTATTTTACAAAAAAAAAGAAAAGCTGACTTTCTAACCTAGCAACTGCTTTACTTATAGTTAGTCATTTGATTTATTTTATTGTTTCAGATCTTTGGCGGTGCCGCTACTACTTTGATTATGATAGTTCAATTTAGAAATGTTTCTGAACGTACATGAGCAACAATTGTTAGAATTATGACTATATTACATAAAAGCATGTTCATCTATGAATGGTTATGGTAGAGTAAAATACAAATGATATTTTACTTGCAGTGGACTGGCAAGCCTGAAGCGATTAGGAGAGCCTTCCCTTCCCGTTTACTATGGGCCGCGTCGGATTCTGGTGTTGACGTTCCAGGCTCTCGTCCCAGTGATTACCTTTCAGTGTCCATTTCATAAACTAAGGCCTGCATTAGATTATTCGGGGTAGTTAGTGTTTTACTCCTGGGGTAAGAGCCTGACATACACCGCACAGGGAATTCTAGTGTGGAGGTCGGGGTACTCAATTATATGTATAGTCGCATAATGAAAGGTTTGTCATTTTTCAACTCGATTTTAATGCCGTTAAGATAATTTTGTGTTTTACGGGTGGCGCAGGATCGGTCATTGTGGCACTCTTTGAGGGAGGCCTATATCCAATCGTCCAGCACCTAATATTGTATTCAGCAATAACACTGCTAACGGAAATTCTAAATTCCAAATTAAAGGGAAAAATTTGTGCTCCCAACAAAACAACCCTTTAATTTGTGAAAAGGGAGTTAAATTTACTAATTTAAGGCGAAGGGGTAGGCAATCTCTTTCTATACAAACTTTGTGCAAGTTTTTCTTGGTTTATGTTTGCGCTACAGTTATTATTTTTGGTCAATATGCTTATTTTTCTGTTAGCTAAGACTTGATGTTTTTATTATTATTCACCTTAATTGGTCCAGTTTATCACACCGAAAGAGTAAGTGAGAACTGGTATAACAAACGTGTTTATGGCTTTTACTGTGTTACGGGCATAAAGTTGTGATTTCAGGATTATGTTGAGTCTGTGTTGGAACTGCTGTGTTAGTTTGTGTTTCGTGTCTTTATACTGTATTTGCCGTGATTGATTATACCCTAAATATTTTTAGGTCTCATGTTCGTCAAGTGGTTCAATCATTTCGCCAGATCCTAACATGTAGTTGTGTTGGTATATCTGTCCAGCTTTAATAGAGTTTATTTTACATTTGTCTATTCCAAACTCCATCTTGATATCATTCGTAAATTGTTCTGTAAGATTAATCAGTTTGTAAAGGTCAGTTTCACTATCAGCATAAAGTTTTATGTCATCCATGTAAAGTAAGAGGTTTAAATTCTCAGTTCGTCTGTCAATGTCTCTGTAATGTAATTGGTATCCTGCTGTAGTTGAATTTAACATGTTAGAAAGTGGGTTTAAAGCCAAGCAGAACCACGGTGGGCTCAGTGCATTGCCTTGGAATATACCTCTCTGTATTTTAATTGGGTCAGATTCTATAGTTGCAGTATGGGCACTAAGTTTCAGTCGGGTCATCCAGATTTTCATGGCAGTCGTTAAAAGTTTAATTATTTTAGGGTGTATGGTATATATTTGTAGAACTTGTATCAGCCAAGAGTGTGGAACAGAATTGTAAACTTTTTTGTAATCTATGTACATAGAATACAAGTCAGACTTGGTTTTATTGACGTGTCTCAGAATTACAGCGTCTATGGTTAGTTGTTCCTTGCAGCCCTGGCTAAACTTACGACATCCCTTCTGTTGTTCAGCCAGGATGTTATTGTCGTCAACGTGTTTATTTATAAGTTCAGAAATGCGGCTTGTTAAATTCTTATATAGGGTTTGCAAACATGTGATGGGTCTGTATTTAGCTGGGTTGGTAACGTCATTTTGGTCTTTTGGTATCATGAATGTAATTCCAGAAGTAATGTAAGGTGGTATCGTGCTAGGATCGTCCGTAAACTTATTTAAGTAATTATGTAGGTAGGGATGAATATATGTCAACTTCTTGTACCAGTAGCTGTGAATGTAATCTGATCCAGGTGCTTTCCAATTATGTAAGTTATTTAGTACTTTTTTAAATATATCTATGGGGATGGAGTCAAAAACCATTTGTCTTATATTAGTACTATTCCTAAGAGTTTCGGTATTTATCCATTCAGCTTCGGTGTTATGATGAATTGGTTGTTCCCAGATTCCTGTCCAAAAGTATTGTAACTCTTTCGGGTCAGGTAAGTTATCAGTATTGATGTTACCATCTTCTGAAGAATTAGTTGTAACCTGTCTTATTTTTCTGTAAAATACCTTCTCATTATTGTGAAATTGGATATTCTGCTGTTTTCTTAGTGTACATATTTTATATCTACGTAAACGTGCTGTTGTGAGTGCAAGTTTTTGTTTTAGTGTCTCTAATGTGTGTGTAAGCTGTGAGTTTGGTTCTTCATGTACAGAGTGAATTTTGTATTGTTTCATTATATTTTTCACATGGTTATCAAGGTTTCGGCTTCTAATCCCGTTAATAAATTGTGTTAATCCACCTATTTTTGCTCGTATGTCTTGTAGTCGTCTTTCCCACTCTGGTATTGTATCTTTATATACAGAGCGAGATCGAGAAATGTTTGTGGGAGCTAGTGATATTTTTGCTCCATTTACTTTGGCGGCTGTCCATGCTGCACAGTATATGGCTGTCTGAAGAGTATTAAAGTTGGTGTAGTTGTTAACATAATCAGGAAGTGTTATGTTATTAAGATATTGTACTATATATGATTTTTTTTGGATGATTTTTGCTTGGGAATAAAAGCTCTACATGTTGGTGCAGTATCTCTAAAGTGTTGGAATGTCAGTTTAAATGTTTTGTCTATTAATGGGTCTCTTTCAGGAGGCCGTATACTGTTCGAAGATTCTTCCGGACTATTGAGTTGTATATTGTGTAAGAATTGAGTTTCAGGGTCAGGTTCAGGTTGTTGGTTAACATCTGTTATTTCAGGTATGTGAATGTCATTATTTGGATTCTGGGTGCTTAAAGGGAGTTCATGGGCTATCTGTTGTCTTAATTCGTTTAATCGGATATCACTTATGTATTTGTTATTAATTATTGCTCTCCGCTGATCAGCGATTTATTGTTCACTAGATGTGCAAGGGCAGGAAACCTGTTTGTGAAAGCTTCATGTAAAGGTTTTCGGTATGAAGTTCTGTTTGTTTCAAGTTGAGTAATCCTGTAACATGTAAGTATGATGGCTTCGTTTTGTTCATTAGTCCATCTTAATCGTGTTTGTGTTTGCGTGCAATGTATTTCTTCTTCAATCAGTGGGGCAGGTGTGGATGTTGTGGGTAAACTATTTTGTAAGTTATTTAGTTCAATCCTTACTTCGTCATAAATCTGATCAAGAGTTTCTTGTGATAGCAACATTCTACGGATAATTGCTCTCCTCTGCTCTCCTACTCTTTGGCGGCTAACTGACATATTAGGGAATTTCTCAATGAATTTCAGGTGAAGAGGTTCCAGATACGCTTTTTTGTCAGTATCCAGTGCAGTAAGATAAAAGTAGGTGCGCATTATGAACTTATTCATTTCGTCCATCCATCGTCTGCGCGTCTGCAAAACGCTCGAGGTGGGTACAAGCTCAGCGTCAGGGATGACATCTTGTACAACACCTTCGTGCGTGCTGATGGATGATGAAGCAATCGTATCCTTGGTCAGGTACGACGGGCGAGTTGAAGATAACGGTGAGAAAAGTGATGCATCATCACCCGAATAATAATTATTCTCAACATCTCCTCCGCGCCGTGGTCGGAGGTTGTAATTGTTGGGAATAGGAACGCTTGCTCGTGAGCGTGATGGTAAGTCGCGGATAAAATCTGCAACAGGCCTTGACTGGGCAGAAGAAGTATGCGGTACGGTTTCCCCCCCAGAATACGTGGGACAGCTCGAGTTGGAAGATTCTCAATTGCGGTTAGCGCCGGTACCCGCCTGGGGTAGTTTTCTATCTCTTAGTCGCAACGCATATGTTTCTCCTACTAGTTATGCTCCGTTCGCCATTGGTAAGTAATTCACTGAAGTTGCCAATGTCCGCCCCTCACGTGGTCATAGATGATCGGTCCGGACGTGGAGTTAGGTTAGACTTTGAGGGGCTTATTATTATTATTACTTTTTTTTTAATATAGCAAAATTTAAACATCAGGTTTTGCGCATATCCAATATGTACAAGCAAATAATAAAATAAAATGATGTAGTGCCAAAACTAAAGAATAAAATTTGCACAACGTTTGTATGGAGAAGGCCTTGCCCTACCCTTCGCTTTAAAATACTAATTTCGTTTATTAGCAGCATATTTGCCTTTCGATTTTATTCAGGCGATATATTAATCCTTTAAGGCGATAAACGACTATTCCATAGAATAGACTAGTAACGGTTCAGACCGCCAACTCACGAACCAAAGATATAGACCGTAGCAAGTATATTTAATCTGTAATCGGCTGGTAGATTTTTGACGTTTCTCTTTTTTTTTATGACACTGTGGCAATGGAACTTACTATGTACATTCAACGATATATATTTAGCTCATTTAAATTTAACTTTGTGTACAAGCTTACGGTTCAATTGAAATACCGTGAACTATGTTGTACCGTATCTTAGTTACATGAAATTAAACAACATTTTACTTATCAACAGGTTTATTTTTTAACGTATCTCATATCCGGGAACACGATCGTTCTTTCACGGAGTTTTACGTTTTGCAAACACAACACTAGTAGTATATTTTGCAAAATACCACATACGACGCACTTTACTATCTTCTATTTGTTGTCCAAACAATAGTTATTACGCGTTTCCATAAAAAATTTCGATTAAGTTCACACTTTTTCATTTGTTTACTACATAATAAACTATCAATACTACAAATTAAATAACAACATTTGTAAAAATGAAAATAATGTTTAGAAACGCATTTTTAATTTGTTACCTAATTTTGACAAATCACAGAACTAATATGGCAGTCACGGCAGTAGCTAATCACAGCTCGGCAAATCGTCAAAATCTTTTTGAAACTATATCGCGCTATCATATACATTTCGTTCTACGTCGTAAATAGCTAGACTATGGAAAGTTCATTTACTATTCTGACGATTCGTCTCGTGACGCGACAGAAAGCTTCTGTTTTAAATACTTAGTATGTTTATATTCACACTGTCTATTCGTGTGCTAAGTGGGGACACGAATACAAAGGTGTTATGATATTACATCACCACCATATCAGCCGAAGGACATCCACTGCTGGACATAGGCCTCCCCCAATTTTATGGGGGGTAAATGCCATAATCGCCACGCTTGGCGTGCGGGTTGGCGATCGCAGTATTTTCACCGCACTCCAGGGATGCTGCTGCCCATCCTCCGGTGGCCATCATGATGTAGTAAAATATGTATTTTTGCGACAAAAAATTATATCGATGTTACTGTCAATATCAAGATGTTATTAAACATTAATGCATATTATTTATTTTCTCTGCATTTTTTATTGTGGTTTTTCATAGTTATTAAGCATTTTTATTTCATATTTGTTTGTGATAAAGTTAGCTGGTTTTCAATGAACACTTAAATGGCAAAATATGCTAGCGACCCGCCTTGGCTTCCCTATTTTAATCAAGATAGATATACATCTCGTCGTCTAGTCTCCATCCATAGTAGCTTTGCTTAGTTTGGGAGTAGATCGATTTGTGTGAGATTGTCCAAAAAAATATTTATTTACCTATTATTTATTATTTATACATTATATAACACGCAAGAGAAACTGATAAAAAATCCTTCCTTTAGGCAAGTCATCAATCAAAACAACACATTAACGAATCATTAAAAACATATTTTGGTAATTTGTGTCCCTTTACTGTTTAATATGGCAAACATAATTTACAACAGCACTAAGTACTTAATACTCAAGTAACAGTACTACCTACTTAATGCATTCATGAAAAAGAAAGCACCATAGACCACACTCGTTTTTGAAGTACCTACGTTTAGGAAAAACATGGCTTTCGCATGGAAAAACAGTGAAGAAGAGGATGGTAAGATTTGTACTTTTCAAACCTTATGAAATGTAACGCAGTCTTAGGCGACTTCCTGACTTGGCGGGGCGGGAACGATATGTCATAGGTATTTTGCTCTTTCACATGAGCTTACTGATGTGAGATTTCCTCACTTGACGAAATACTTTTCATTATTACGTTTGCGCAGTAGTAAAACCATGCGCAGAAGTGGGGCAGTACTGCAATTAGTGTCGGTTGACAGGTTGTCAGCTGACAGTTTTCTCATATCGTACCGCCTCCACACATCAGGGAGGCGCGTTAAAGCTTACAGTGTAGTACTTACGTACTTTTATATTTATATTCACATAAAATTATTGCAAATCCAATTGAATCTTATTTATATACTAATTATGTCCGGTTCCGGTGCTGTCAAGAGCAATACGTGTTATTCGTGTCTTCCGCTAATTAATTCCAATTCAGTGTAATATCCTGCTAGAGACAAAGTGACGCCATATTTCTTTGTAGATAAAGGCTGCATCTTATTGAAAAACTAAAAACAATCAAAGTTAAAGTGATAACAAGTGCGGAAAAAGTGTGTGAATTCTGTTAAAGGAGTTTCTATATCCAAACTCTGTCCACAACTAATTTCATAAATATGAAATGTAGTTGTCATGTCTGTCAATATAAAAATGGATTGAATAAAACAACGTATCGATATTTAATGTGCTTTACTTGCTATAACGTTTGTAAAATCCCTACGAGTCTAAAACGTTAGACACTACTGCGCATCTGATATTCATCAGGTTATCGGCCCCTGACACGATATGGAGAATTTTACGAAAATACAAATTGGTTTGTTAGAGGGGAAAAGAAACTGGGATACATGGAAGTACAAAGCCATAAGTCTACTAAGAACCGTCCCGCACGCGCAGGAAATAGTAGAAGGCACGTTCATAAAACCCACAGCACCCACCCCTGACTCATCAGGAGATGCTGCTGCTGTCGCCACGTTCAATGCCGACATGGAGCGATTTGTAAAAGCGGACGCAACCGCTCTCCTAATTATCACAACCAATATGCAAGAAGACACACTAAGAAAGGTCATGAGATTTACAAACGCGAGAGATGTATGGCTAGAATTACATAGACTTTTCGACGGCGCTGACGAGGACAAGTCTTATAATATGTGCATGAGTTTCTTTGGCTTTAAAAAGGATCCGGCAGACGACATAGCTACCCACATGTCAAAACTTAAGAATATCTGGACGCAGCTGAATCAGGAATTAAGTAAAGATAAAACGAGCCAATTACCAGAACTGCTACTCTTATGCAAGATTCTCGATACGCTCGACGAAACTTACTTCTCTTTCAGAAGCAGCTGGTTACTGCTGCCAAAAGCCGAGAGAACCATCGAAAGCCTAACTAGTCATCTGTGTGCATATGAGCGAGCACTTCAGAGCAACAACGTGCTTCAACAGGAAGCTCTCGTCTCAAATTCCGGCACTCCGTTTACTGCAGAGAAGAAAGATAGAAAGTTGAAATGCAACTACTGCCAAGCTATCGGCCATCGAGTGAGAAACTGTCACAAGTGGATCAAAGACGGCAAGCCTCCGAAAAGCAGTAATCCTCGAGCAACACCTTCTACTTCTAAGTCTGCGAACATGATCCTTATGTCTGTAGAAAGCACCGAAATATTTATGATCAATTCTGACACCGAGAATTGGTACGTGGATAATGGCGCCACGAGCCATGTAACAAACCGGGCTGATATGTTCCAAAATTACCAACAATTCGATGAAATCCGTACTGTAACCACGGCTAATGGCAACAAGATAAGTGCTAAAGGAAAGGGTTCAATACTAATGGAAGCAAATATTAGAGGGAAGCTGCAACGTGTGACCCTGCATGATGTTTGGTATGTTCCAGCCATAACAAAAAACCTATTCTCGGTTCTAGCAGTTCATGATAAGATTCCGAACAGCCAATTCTCATCAACGACAAAAGAATGCACCGTCTATGTCAACGGAGAAGTGGGCTTAATAGGAAAGCGACAAAAAGAGGGAGGATTGTATAAACTGGATGTAAAAGTCGTACTTCCAGAAAACCCTGTTGAAGTGTGCGCTTCATTGAGTACCATGCAACTATACCACGAGAGGTTGGCGCATCAAAACAAGAGACACGTCAAAGCTACAGTTAAGCGCGAACTGGACTTAGATCTTCCTCTTGATAAGGAACTATGTGAAGGTTGCATATATGGGAAAGCTCATAGACTCAAATTTGGTATGAGGACTCGAGCTACCGCGCCCGGAGAGCTCATACACACTGACGTTTGTGGACCGTTCCAACCGAGCTATTCTAAATACCAGTACTACGTGTTGTTCAAAGACGACTACACCAGCTACCGTATGGTATATTTTCTGAGGCGCAAGTCAGAGGTTAAGGATAAGCTCGCCTTAATGTTAGCTCAGACCAAAACTACAGGACATACCGTAAAATGCTTACTAAGCGACAACGGTGGTGAGTTTGACAACAAGTCCATTCGAGACCTACTAGACTCTCATGGAATCAAACAGAGACTGGTCACGCCGTACACACCGGAACAGAACGGCGTAAGCGAACGAGAAAATCGTTTTTTGGTTGAAACTGCGAGGTCTATGATGTATGCGCACGAATCCATGCCACAAGAACTTTGGGCAGAACTAATAAACACTGCCGCATACATCCTTAATAGAACCGGTCCAACAAATAAGAACGACAAGTCACCGTACGAACTTTGGAGTGGAAAGAAACCGATTATAAAACATCTACGAATCATAGGTTGCAATGCCTACGTCCACATTCCAAAACAAAAACGAAAGAAGCTGAACAAGAAGGCCATGAAAGGAAGACTTGTCGGTTATGATGAAGATGGATACAGAATCTGGATATCTGATGGAAAAAGGAATACACTCGTCCGTTCGCGTGATGTAACGTTTGATGAGAAACCATTACCTTACAGCGATGTTCACCCATCTTGTGCAAATAATGACGCAAATACGAGGGAGTACATATTGCGTTTGCCGATGGACGACGCCGTCAGCAACGAGGCACCAGCTTCACATCAAGATGAAGACGTTCATCGTCAGCCATTACCTATCCAACCCGACAGAGATTCCGAAAAAAGTCAACTAACGCTTTCTGACGATCTTGAACGTGGCCTTGAGGGAGAGAACTTGGAACCTCAAATAGTTCAAGAAGACCACGTTCACGAATCTGAACAGAACTTGGAACGTGAGCCAGTTCAAGAAGACCACGTTCATGAATCTAATGAGAACTTGGAACTTGAGCCAGATCAAGAAGAGCACGTTCATGAACCTGAGCCACTTCATGATGATGACATTGATGACCATGTCGATGAATTCTATGACGCAGAGCCACCGCGATACAATTTGCGAAATCGCAGCGAAATACGAAAGCCTGCTAGACACGATGACTATGTGTGCATCACAGAGACTTACCCGTCGAATTATGCTGATGCAATGAATCTCGATGATTATAAAGAATGGCGGAAAGCGATGGAAAACGAAATGAAGTCACTAAAGGACCTAAAAGTGTGGACGGCCTGTGATCTGCCGAAAGGGAGAAAAGTGCTTCCTTGCAAATGGGTTCTTCGGACAAAAAGAAATCCAGACGGTTCCATCGAAAGATACAAAGCGAGGCTCGTCGTGAAGGGCTTTAAACAGAGAAAAGGAATCGATTACGATCAGACCTTCAGCCCAGTCGCACGCCTAGCCACCGTCAGAGCACTCTTAAGTGTTAGCGCACAAGAGAACATGTACCTCGTTCAATTTGATGTTGTTACAGCATTCCTCAACGGAAAACTTGAAGAGGAAATATATATACAGCAACCAGATGGTTTTGACGATGGGACATCCAAAGTCTGGAAGCTTAATAGAAGCTTATATGGCCTAAAGCAAGCTCCCAGATGTTGGAACTCATGTTTTGAAGCAATCCTACTAGAGATGGGCTTCAAGCAGTGTGAGGCTGACTGTTGTCTATACACCAAGAAAGTAGATGACAACAAGCTTTTAATCACATTATACGTGGATGATGGATTAGTCGCCGCAACAAATGAAGATTTGGCAAATTCTTTTCTGAATGATTTGCGAAAACGACTGCTTATTACGACTAAGCCTGCATCGTATTATCTCGGTTTAGAAATCACCAGAAAAGAGGCTGGCTCTATCTTCATAAACCAAGACCAAGCCACCGTCAGAGCACTCTTAAGTGTTAGCGCACAAGAGAACATGTACCTCGTTCAATTTGATGTTGTTACAGCATTCCTCAACGGAAAACTTGAAGAGGAAATATATATACAGCAACCAGATGGTTTTGACGATGGGACATCCAAAGTCTGGAAGCTTAATAGAAGCTTATATGGCCTAAAGCAAGCTCCCAGATGTTGGAACTCATGTTTTGAAGCAATCCTACTAGAGATGGGCTTCAAGCAGTGTGAGGCTGACTGTTGTCTATACACCAAGAAAGTAGATGACAACAAGCTTTTAATCACATTATACGTGGATGATGGATTAGTCGCCGCAACAAATGAAGATTTGGCAAATTCTTTTCTGAATGATTTGCGAAAACGACTGCTTATTACGACTAAGCCTGCATCGTATTATCTCGGTTTAGAAATCACCAGAAAAGAGGCTGGCTCTATCTTCATAAACCAAGAATGCTACGCAAAGAAAGTCCTGGAACGTTTCGGAATGGCAGAATGCAATCCAGTCACGACACCAATTGAAAAGGAAACTTTTGATTCAGGGAAAGACGAAACTGAACTGATGGAAAAGTTCCCATATAGAGAAGCTGTCGGTGCCTTGGCATATTTAATGGTTGGGACTCGCCCAGATATTGCCTATGCCGTGGGTGTAGCCTCCAGGAAATTGGAGTCTCCGTCTAAGGAAGATTGGCTTAGAGTAAAGAGGATACTGCGTTACGTCAAAGGCACTTGCTCCTATGGAATCAAGTATGAATCGCAACAATCTGCAATACTTGAAGGCTTTAGTGATGCAGACCACGGAGGAGATCGTGACACAAGTCGATCTACTACAGGCGTGGTATGTCGCTATGCAGGAGGCGTGGTATCTTGGCTCAGCCAACGGCAAGCATCGGTTGCTATTTCTACAACCGAAGCAGAGCTAGTTGCAGCTAGTGAGGCTGCTAGAGAATTGGTTTGGCTTACCAGAATAATGCAAGAGCTTACAGAGGTCAAGCATACTCCAACGCTGTATGTGGACAACGAGTCAGCTGTACGATTAGCGCATAACCCTGAGTTCCACAAGCGCACGAAACATATTCGCATCCGACATTTTTATGTGCGAGAACAAGTTTCTGAGGGTGCAATGGAGGTGAAGAGAGTCGGCACCTCGGAGCAACTCGCCGACGTTCTGACAAAAGCACTGCCACGGGCACGATTTTCATCCCTTCGTCGTGACCTTGGAGTAGAGTGTTGAATAAGGGAAAGTGTTAAAGGAGTTTCTATATCCAAACTCTGTCCACAACTAATTTCATAAATATGAAATGTAGTTGTCATGTCTGTCAATATAAAAATGGATTGAATAAAACAACGTATCGATATTTAATGTGCTTTACTTGCTATAACGTTTGTAAAATCCCTACGAGTCTAAAACGTTAGACACTACTGCGCATCTGATATTCATCAAATTCCACATTACTGAAAAAATTTGAGGTTATCTGTCACAGACAGTTCACAAGAAACAATTCACAAGACAGTTCACAAGAAAAGTATAGGAAGGACTTTAGAATATGCAACACCGAGTTTAGCGTTCATATTTTTTTTATAAATAGTACTTACTATTAGAAAGCTTTCCAGAAAATGTCAAGTTGCGGAGACGTACGGTTTAAGAGAAAAAAAAAGTAAAGTTGAAAGTTTCTATACTAAAATCGGTAAATAATACTACGCCATGACAGTCCGACTCCGCCTTAGCTCCGGCGCTGCGGGACGAGCAGCCCTTCCGCCTTCGCGTAACAAAGCACGGTCGTCCATGCTCGGCTCCGCAGCTTCGCCTTGCTGGTCGCCTTCGGCGACCAGGCTCAGCCGCTCCACCTCGCACGGTTCCCGCGCTTTATCACGCCGGGCGAGGGCTGCTCTCCCTTCGCGCCTCCGAATTTTTATATACACTCTAGGGGTAGGGCAGACAAGACCACGTGGATAGTGGGGTGCTCTGATTCGGTTTTTGATATACCTAGGTCCCAGTGACGTGAGTGACGTAATCATCTGACTGTCATGGCGTGGTGTTTATTACCGATTTTAGTATAGAAACTGTCCAATTTTTTTTACAGTTTCGCAACTTGAAAATTTGTGGAAAGCTTTCTAATTATGTGTACTGTTTATAAAAAAAATATGAACGCTAAACTCGGTGTTGCATATTCTAAAGTTGAGCCAAAGTATAAGCCACCAAGCCATTTGGGAGAGCCTGAAAGAGCAAGGTATACCTTTGATTTATATCAACATTATTAAGGAAATATATTCAAAATGTGAAGATAGAATCCAACTAGAAACCCTGGGAAAAAAGTTCGAGATCGAGCGGGGCGTAAAGCAAGGTAACCCTCTGTCACCAAAATTATTCTCGGCCGTACTGGAAAGTATCTTCCGCAAACTAGACTGGGAAAAGTTCAGTCTCAATGTGTATGGTGTAAAATTGAATCACCTCAGATTTGCGGATGATATTGTCTTCCTAGAAGAAAACCCCACTTACCTTGAAGAAATGATAAATTCACTGAAAAGTGGGAGTGTGAAAGTGGATCTATCAATGAACAAAGACAAAACAAAACTTCTTACTAATTTGGAACATGTGGATATAAAAGTTGACAACCAACCACTTGAGTACGTCTCAGAATATATCTACCTTGGCCAGATAATCTCCCACAAAGACCAAACCACCAAAGACATAAATAGAAGAATTGCTAATGGGTGGAAGAAGTACTGTTCATTGAAACAAGTTTTTAAATCCAAAGAATTACCCATGCAAATAAAAAGGAAAACCTTCAACACATGTCCAGTCATCACTTATGGATGTGAAACTTGGGCACTTACCAAACACCATAGAGAAAAGTTGGAACGCTGTCAAAGAGCCATAGAAAGGAGCATCACAGGAATTAGGAAACAAGAAAAAGTGAGGAGCAGTAAAATTAGAGAAATTACAAAAGTAGTAGACATAAGTACTCTAATAGACCAACAAAAGTGGAGATGGACAGGACACATGATCCGAGATCCACAAGACAAATGGAGCAAAGTAGTCTCAGACTGGTACCCCATTGATAGCAAGCGAAATAGAGGACCCCAACGAACGAGATGGGAAGACGACTTAAAACTCACAGCTGGGAACAGCTGGAGACGAGTAGCGCGGGACAGAGTGTAGTGGAAGACGTTGGAGGAGGCCTATGCCAAGAGGCACTCTGAACTACGAGACATCCTATAGACCTTGTAGTCCAGAATAAAAAAGGCTTATTATAATTGAATCTTAACCCAATACATGTGTACGGTCAACTACAAAAATACTTTTCGATTTAATCCTCTCATAAATACGTACATACCGCAACCTTAATACGCCGACATAAGAGCTATAGGACATATTTTTGAGCAAGTTGTATGCACCCATATTTTTGCAGCTGACTGTACTTAAATGCCTAAGGATTAAAGAATGACAACGGGCAACTTCATTAATTTATTTTAAGTTTTTGTACAACAAAAACGTACAAATGACGGAGTTAGCTTTAAGATGTTAACTCATATTTTCAAAATATTTCGGCGTCCATGTTAAACTATTCGACATGACGTATTACATTGTGAAATACTGAATGACAAACAACCTTGAAAACCACAGAGGAGGAATCCTTCTGAATGCTATGCACAAAAGGGCTATACAGGTTGAAATAATATTGACTGTTAAAATTTTCACAGTGCTATCCTTTGCAAAAAATAAAAAGTAGGTGTTTATTCTTTCAGTACCTTTCAGTACTAAAATATCAATACAGAGCAGCTGAAAGATATCCTAAAAAACCATGCCTTCGTGGATACCGCGGTAGCACGCGTTGTGCGGGAGGTGGCAATAACGCTCGCCCCGCCCCTACGTTGAGACGCCGAGACAAACTTACGCGTCGAAAAACTGTTTTTTTAATGAAAGTTACAATGATATTAAAATATCATTGCAAACTAGTAAAAAAAACATAAGTTGCAAATTTTCCTTAATTCACGGGGTACTCCCGGTTCGTAAACATTATTGTAAGTCACGTTCGAGATAGCGTGACTTTACGAGAGATACAACACTGTGTTGTCAACACGGAAGTGCACAACCGGTCATGCAGAGACGCGCGTGCGACTAATTTGCAATTTTGGTCGAGATAAAATAGGTGAGCGCGCCCCTCCCCCGCACGGCTAACCGCGAGCATCATTCAGCTCCCAATTATTCACACGTTACTAATTATTTATTCGGACAGCACATTTTATTGTGAAAATTTTATCTATGTTTTTTTTCAGAAATGGCATCTTTTATTGATACCTAATGCCTGGGAAAAATTTGAACAGTCAATAAAAAAATTCTCACTGTATATTCAGAAGAATTCCTTAATTTTTTTGATAAATTGAAAATTAAAATAAAAAAAACCCGGTCGAGAAGAATGCGCAGCAGTGTAGGGTGTACACATAGTTTTAATTTGGGACGCCATTAAACTTGACAGTGCTTTCAAACTGTGTAGAAAGAAAACATAATTTTGCGAAATGTGTCACAAATTAAAGGGCGTGACAGTACTATTGAGAACCAACTTTTTATACGCAGAAGTATTAGTCCCGACGTCGATGCTCGTCGCCCTGTGGGTCTCGCGTACGATGGGCGTGACGCCTGCGCGGCTGAGGCGCGCACGCGCCGGCTGGCAGCTCAGCGTGTCGTCTCCACTTGTCAAATTACAGCGAATAATCGTCATTATTACCAGTAAGCTTAGTATTAACATTTTTTCAGACAATATGTAGGTAACTCCTTGGCATGCAACGCCTCGTAGTTCAGTCATTTACTCGTCAAATTACAGCGAATAATCGGCGTTATTACCAGTAAGCTTAGTATTAGCATTTTTTTAGCCAATGTGAAGGTACCTCCTTGTCATGCAACGCCTCGTAGTTCAGTCATTTACTCTTCAAATTACAGCGAATAATCGTCGTTATTACCAGTAAGCTTAGTATTAGCATTTTTTAGCCAATATTAAGGTACCTCCTTGTCTTGCAACGCCTCGTAGTTCAGTCATTTTATTTTCATTTGTATGGAAAAATAGAAATATTTTATAATATCATCTTTTTTGTGTAACAAATATAACATTAATAAAATATCAGTCATTAAGGAAACCGTAAATCAATAGTTTTTTCAAAAGTCGGAAAATAAAACGAAATGTTTTAAGCTATAATTTGGTTAATTTACACATGTTCTTTGACAATAAAGATCAAGCCAAACAAAAATCACACAAAAAATACAATGAATGCTCCTTTTCTATCTATAGGTATATATGTTATATGTTATATTATATGAATATGAATATGAATATGTTTGGGTATGGCCGCCAAAATTCAGGAACTCGTTTGAATGAAAGTGGAATCTTTCAATTGGATTTGAAAGTGCAATTTTTTGGTTAGCATATAGGTAGAGGTAATTATAACCAGTGTCCGGGGGACCTCCTGTCTTTTAAACGGTTGCTAGTATATATAATGAAATTAAAAAGAAAGCTACTATTACAGCTACGAATATCTTCATTATTACATTTACTAGTAATAGCCGAACTTAAGAAAATCTATTAATTAGACAGTGTTGTTAACTGTGCCAATAAAGTCTGTGAACTTTTAAGTCCGCATGATGTAACTCGTGGACAGCTACGGAACTTGTCTTACATTGCACGTGGCCCGACCATCACTTGGCCGTTTTTTTGGTAAAACTGCTAGTAGCACCGAAAACTATCGTTGTTTGTAAGACATGAACTGTATTCCTTTACACATAAGAGTGAATAGGTTTCACACATTCGACACCCTCTAGCTGCACTGTTTGTGAGGTCTCTCAAATATATGAAAACACAGGTTCGCACATCCCTGGTGGATAAGGACCCTAATAGTGGTCCCCATTAAAATATAGTCTTTTTTTTTAATACCACGTCGGTGGCAAACAAGCGTACGGCCCGCCCGATGGTAAGCGGTCACCGCAGCCCATGGATGCCTGCAACTCCTAGGGGTGTCAATGCGCGTTGCCGACCCTTTAAGAATTTATACACTCCTTTCTTGAAGAACTCAATACTGTAGTCCGTCGGGAAAATCTCGGCAAGGAGCGCATTCCACAATCGGAACGTCCTAGGGAGGTAATTCCTCTGAAACCATGAACATGAACATGGTGAGTCTCTGTCTTTATAATAGGCTATACTCTCTAAATTCCCTAAAATTTATAATTTTCAGGTATTCTAGTCTCATCACTTGTAGTAATGAGAACAATTATGCCGGATGCTACTTTAAAAACTTGTGCTCAAATCGGTGGTAAATGTTTTGCAAATGTCCTCCGAGGCGCGGAGTTGGCACTTATCGTTGCGGCATACGTACACGGCACCTGGACGGGCCCGGAAAAATTACAGGCAGTGAAGACTCTGATTCGGAACACACAAAAGGTAAAAAATAGACGGATTTAAGACTTATCACGGTGGGGGCCAGTTCATAAAGGTGAACTACCTGTCGTCATATTTTAATTTTCTGACAATTTACTTCCGGACCCGGGTATGTCCTAAAACTACGACCAAGACCACCGGGGAATGGGCAGCAGCATTCCTTGAGTGCGGTGGCGATACTGCGATCGCCAACCCGCATGCCAAGCGTGGCGATTATGGCATTTACCCCCCCATGAAATTGGGGGAGGCCCATGTCCAGCAGTGGACGTCCTAGGGCTGATATGGTGGTCAATTTACTTTCCCAAGCCGAGATTTCAATTTACTGAAAAAAAAAATCCGGTGAAAAATATTGGATATAAGAGCTCACTAAGTTAGGTCAGGTCTGTTTGTTAGGTCAACAATCTTTAAAGATATGTCTTCATTTAAACATTAGATACGGGAAATAAAATTTAGAGAAATACAAAAATTATGTGCAACATGACTGAGTCCATGTAAGTATCAAAAATACGTTTTAATTAAGACAAGTGGACCAGAGGGACTCGTAGTAATGATTGACATTATCATTGTGAAAATGCCCATGAGTAAAAGGTGCCCATGACATTCTATATTCATATTCTCTTTGATCTAAAGTATTATGGTGTACTGTGGACAATTTATTTGCTAAATTCTATCGCCAATAAAATCTCACTACGAGTACTTTATTTTTATATACACTTATTTTAGAATTACTAACGCTTTATTCATTTTTACTTTCTAGATCAACAGCAGTTTTAATTACGATGAAAGCAAATCTAAACGAGCAACCAACAAAATGTTTATTGCATATTTATTTTGGCAAATTATAACCATTGTTGAAGATTTGACATACAACACTAGGCAGATCCCGATTACATATAAAGAAGACGGTACGTCACAGTGGAACATTAAACTTACTTTAGAAGAAGAAGAAGAATAAAATAGTTTATTAGTACAAACATAATATACAAGCATAATGCAAAATTTACAGACAAGATTTTGTACTAAATGGTCCTCACAGCATGATGTCACGGAACGAGTCGTACGATACGCTCCGTGACGCTGGTTTTCAGTGAGGCCAGTAAGATTGGACTAGATGACACAAATACGCACTAAATGAAAATAATGACGTAATACAATAATTGGAATATAACAAGCATAAACGACGTTAGTTAACCCTTCAATACAAGCTTTATAAAATGAAAAATGAGAATGTGTGTGAGTGGGTGGTGAGTATATGAGTATGTGTGTGGTTATGAGTGTCGACACGCAAGATGGTCTGGTTTTTGGTTTATTAAGGAGGAATTTTTTGAATGATTGAGAACAGGTCTATTTGTGCATTTGTGTCCTTTTAATATACGTCCACTTCAGCGTAGTTGCTATCAAAGTGAAGGTCCAGGGTTCGATACCCGGTCAAGGCATATTTATGTGATGAGCACGACTAATTTTTATTTCCCATATAGTAAAATACCCTATTCGTTTTAAAGTTGACACCTGACGTCCGAGCGCGGCGAACCGCATGAGCAGTACCACTAAGTTATGAGATATAGCGAGATAGAGATATAATTTTTCTAGACATCAAAAGGCCATAAGTCACCTAGTAATT
Source organism: Notocelia uddmanniana (assembly GCA_905163555.1). NCBI lineage: Eukaryota > Metazoa > Arthropoda > Insecta > Lepidoptera > Tortricidae > Notocelia > Notocelia uddmanniana. The sequence goes on along the minus strand of LR991058.1, from coordinate 24,170,559 downwards.
TGTCATAACAAAATTGAGACGCAGCTTTAAGGGTATCCGCGCACGAACAAGTCGAGCAACGATGCGACAACGACGCGACTACGTGTGCGCACTTCCATACTAACCCAAAGACGATGTGAAAGACAAAATAGTCGCGGAGACAAAAGTTGCTCGTGCGCGCATACTCTAAGATGGACAGACACAGTAAACATTCTATTCATTCGCTTTGAAGGCGGTTGTCGACTTGTGACAAACTGATGGTGTATAGAACGCTTGAAAACCACATAAACAAAACGCTGCAGACGCGGCTTGCCGGATTGACACAATGCGCGATGATGGCCCAGCAACCTGACCAACATACTGGACGCAGTCGCAGACATAGAAAGTTCACAATTTCTGAACGTACCCCATACTGTCAACCAACAAATTTAAAATGGCCGACCTTTTGTCATTAAATTAACACTTTTAAATGCATTTATTTTGCGAATTATACGCAACAATCTGAATTTTGCGGATACATGTTTTCAATTCGAAACCGTTATTATAATACGTTCTTCAATTTGAGACGGGTTTCGTTGGGGTCTCCGTACCCCCCGACGGAATTATTAATATAGATTAGGTTTGTTCTTCAACATATTTTTTATAACATAATTAATTTAATTGTAGTGCTTGCGATGGTTACTCTCTATTTTTCCGGGGCGATTTTCTACCAGGCTGTGATGGGACCGATAATTCGAATGATGATATGCTCCATCATACTGGAGCTTAAGTTCACACTCACCTTAATCAACGATAAATTAGAGGATCTGTTACTGAGTAAGTACCAACATAAATACTCAGCTAGAACCTACTTAAATAAAACACATGCAAATTAAATCAGACACAAACCCTTGTATAGAATTTTCTCGAACATGCTCGGAAATGGTCGTATTTTGTTTGAAAAACGAACACGCAAAGAGCCTGTTTTTTGTAACAAAACCCATTATTTCCCGCTGCGTTAAACTTGCTATAATTCTTTCAACGCCATATTAAATATAATCGAAAGGAAAAATGACATCCAACCAAAGAAAACCACCCACAACCCGCGAGTTTTCCAGTGTCTGCGCACCTTTTTGCTCTTCTTTTTTTTTATTGCTCTTCTTTTCTTGCTCTATTTTTTTTTGCTCTTTATTTTCTATGATTCTAGTAAAAAATAATTAAAATTTTAAAATAAGTTAATATTTCATTGATTGACCATGAAATTCAGTAAATGTGTTATTATTAATTCAAAAACCAACTTTAAGGGTAGAAATTTGTGTGAAATCTTATACTTACCGCTTTTTCATAAAAAATATATATTTGTGATGTGATTTCGTCGTACTCGTCGTTTCGTCGTCGTTTCGTCGTGGTTTCGTATTACTTTGGTCGTGTTACTTTATTCCTTGTCCGCGCTTTGTACGCGTTTGTGCCGCGCTAGTTATTTATTTTATGTACTTTTAAAATTGTATTTGATTGTTTTAATTTAAAGTATGAAAATAGTGAAAATTTAAAATGCAAACGCTATAACCCCCTCAGACTGCGACCAGGCGTTGTATATGTATGTCACGCCTGCATTAGGTACTCCGCGACGGCCGATGACATGGTGGAGTATGTTCGTCGGAAGATCGACTACATGCTGAGTGTGTTCCAGCTGCATTCACGCCTCTACGTGCACTTCAGGTGTCGTAACTGTCGTGTTTCGGTGGTTGCATGACAACCTACCGAATCATACACTGGAGTTGACGACGGAACGGAGTCACCTCCTGTTATTTCAGCTAAATAATGTGTTTGCTCTTAAGAATATTAGGCACTGATTTTCATGTTAGTCTCTAAGATATATGTCAAAATTGGCCTTTTGTTACCTGAATCAAATAAATTACTTGGTAAATAAGTCTTTCAAGCTCAAATTACATAGTCAATGTAGGATACCTAAATTATGACTTTTTCACCTTGTTTCCATTTTCGTTACAGCCCCGCCTATGCCTTACAAGGACATCAAATTGTACCTCAGAGAATTGATACCTAGGACAGCTAAGATATCCGGTAGCTTAACAAAAGGTATGTAATGTGTAAGTAGTTTGGCTAAATACCTATAAGGTCAAAACATTTGCAAAATAAAACAGTACTATAATTGTATATTTGAATAATTTTTAAGAAAAAAAAACCGACTTCAATGGGGGGGCCGGTGAAAGATTATTAAACTTAGATGGTGCACTCTTAGATTCCATACAATAAAATAAAAATGGCTATAAGTATGTTTATAATGGTAGAAGACTCAGTACCCTCAATTCCTCATGGAATCATGGAAAAATCTTGCTTGCTTGACAAACAAAACGAAGAGAACAAATCGCCAAACGTGAACTACCTACGCGTCGTTGAAGAGTTCCGTTCTGATCATCATCAGCAGTTCCACTTCATCAGATGTCATTTTTATGAATGAAAATGCTTGATTAGTTCATGAAAATACTAAAATCACTATTTGTGTGCCTTTCACATTTGAGGAGCTCCCTCGATTCCTAATGGATCCCATCATCAGAACTCGAGCATGACAAAAATCAATCGTGAAAATAGAACTTGCTTAACAAACACAGCTAGGAGGACAAATCACCAAACGTGAACTTTTCGTCGTTGAAGAGTTCTGTTCTGATCATCATCAGCAGTTCCACTTCATCAAATGTTACATTTTTGGATGCAAATGCTTGACTTGTTGATAAAAACACAAAAATCACTAAATGTTTGCCTTAAAGATTTGCGGAGTTCCCTCAATTTCTCGTGGATCCCATCATCAGAACTGCGTTTTGACAAAAACGGGACCACTTTGGATATATATACTTACAATCAAAAAAACAATTTTCCAAATCGGGTAAGAAATGACGGAGTTATGGACTAACAAACATTAAAAAAAAAACATACAACCGAATTGATAACCTCCTCTTTTGAAATCTTGAAGTCGGTTAAAAATATAATCAATCAATCTTCTTACTCTATCTCCGAGCAAGCACCTTCAAATCGTCAGTTGTAACATTTTAGTAAGTTAATTATTAAGAGAAATTTATTGATGCTATTATTATCTTTAAAATAAATATTGAATTGCTGTAGACATGTCAAAATAAAGAAATTATTATTTAGTTAAATTTACAATAGAATCGTCAATACATAAATAATAATATTAAAAGAAAATAATTATGTAAAAAATAGAAGAAATTTTCTAGAATAAAATCAAAATGTGAAAAGAAAATAATATGTCATTAATATGTAATGCCATAATTATTAGGTCATTAATATTTCAGTCACAATTACTCCCACGGTGTTTTATCATACATTTAGTCGTGTGTGCTATAATATAATATGCTTTCGATATGTGTTTAAGCTTTACATATTTATTGAATTTATTAACAGATAATTTTCTTTCTTTTTTTTCGTCAGGTGGCGCTCGTAGCGCCATCATCCACATAAGTTACATCCCGTATTTATTAAATGTTTTGAAGATTTACGATGTCCCGACCAAAAAATCTTAACTCCAGTGCTTTAATATATCACAAACATTGTGCACCAGTGTTATGGCAGTGATTCGCGTAATATCGACAATAACTCAATATAACCGGCAACCGCTTGACCAAAGATAAACGTGACATTGAGTGTTTAGTTGAACTTCATTTGGTCTGAAACTTTTCGGTGAAGTGTTAGTGCGTATAAGTCTCACGGACAAGGTGTAGAGAAAACATTGATGCTAAAATTGACTCTCAGATCCAACATAACCTAAAATAATCTTATTAGCAAATCATCACCTTCTTACAGTTGACGTCGACTTGAACTAAATACCAGCGCCATCTATTGTGTTCCGCCCGGCACTGCTTCGAGAGAGGGCACCGACGTGAATTTTTGACAAGTGACATTAACAACAAACAAACTGGCAAAATGCAGTGCGGGTGTTGCGATCTGCCTCTAAAAGGCAAAACGGACAGTGAAGGTGATTTCATCAAATGCTCAAACTGCCCAAAAAAATACCATTCTGACTCGTGAAGAAAACAAAACAATTAGATTGAATAATCACTATGTGTGCCCGAGCTGCAAGGCAAACAAATCAGTTTTAAGGAACGACGAAACGCCTGTTCGTGTCGGCCCCTCGACGAAGCGGGCTGAGCCGGACCGTGCCGAGTCCGAAGATGAAGACTCATTTTGGCAACAGAGTTTTTGAACTCTGCACATGAACTGGCACAGATGACCATTCCAAACGAGGTGTTTGCCTCGTTTACCAAAACCCTTCAGCAAATGCAGCGCGTTTTCAATAACATGAAACTTGAGATGAAAGAGTTCGCTACTTCGCTTAATCACATGTCAGCAGATGTTTCGTAGTTTCGTGATGACATTTCAGAAATGAAAAGCCAGCTGAAAGAACTTCTACAAATCCGAGGTGAAGACCTTACGTGCTGAGGTCGCCGAGCTGCGTCAGGAACTCGATTCTAAGGAACAGCGACACTTCCTTAAAATGTAGAAATCACAGGTTTGACTGAAAGCAACGGTGAAAACCTGCAACAGGTGGTTAACATGATCTGCAGTAAACTGGGGGTACAACTAGACCCCCGCGATGTGGAGGACGTGCGGCGTGTCGGCCAACGCGGCGGTGCCGCGGGTGGCGTCGACCGGCCGCGACCTGTGGTGCTGAGGGTGACGCGGCGCGCCCCGCGCGACGTCATCCTGCGCGCCGCGAGAGTGCGCCGTGGACTCACTACGGACCAGCTGGAGATTCCAGGGAACCCGCGTCGGGTGTACATTAATGAGCACCTCACTAAATCGAACCGGATTCTATTTAGTAAAGCTCGAGCCGCCGGGGCTCAACTGAAGTTCAAATTCGTCTGGGCCTCGAATGGCACAATTTACATGCGTCGGTCTGAGACCAGTTCAGTAGTCCGGGTCGCCTCAGAGATGGTGTTGAATAAACTTCTTAAAGAGTCTGCACCCAAGGGTCAATCTGAGCCGTTTCGTGACATCTCCAATTGAACGCGATTATATTAAGACTTTAATTGTGTTAACAACCTTTGTACCTATCATATTTTGTTTTGTTTTAGATTTCTATGTAACTGTAAGCCTGTCATTCAATGGTTCTCATTATATCTTGTCTCGTGCAATATTTTGTCATATAACTCGAATTCCATCTGGATCATTTATTAAGACAGTTAATCGGAATGTATTATTAAATAATGAGGTCACCTTTGATGCTATCCCTGGAGCTTATATATTCTGTTCAGAAACAACCCAAATTAAGATTGAATTGTATTTGTGCTGTCTTAGTTGGCGATTGAGTGCTCGTAGTTGCACTGTTTGCAGGAACTCGGAAGAACTGGTTATTTCTGTATATCACAACTGGCTTGCGATGGGCAGGCACTGGCTATATCTGTTGATCTCGCAATTTTTAAATAATAAAAACACTGAACGCTTTGTTTTTAACTCCGACATACTTACATTTACTTTTACTTAATATGGACAGTGTTGAGGTGGCGGATGATATCGATACTACTCTTAAAAAGCTTGTCATGAAGTTCCTTGCTCAGATGCCTCCAATTCCATTTTCAAACAAAATAAGAATTTTAAACTCATTTTCAACATTCGCAGTATTAATAAAAATTTCGACTTATTCCTCGTAAATTTACACCGTACCCAAGTTGAGTTTGACGTGCTGGTTCTGACAGAGTGTAGGCTACAGGACACCTTATTGATAGACCAAATGCCAGGATACTCTTCCTACTGCACCGCTCATAAAATAAATCAGAATGGCGGGGTTGTAGTGTATGTCAGAGATCACTGGAACGTTAATGTATCAGAGCCCCATTTCAGCGAAACATGCTGCCTCTTGATAGATATTCCTAATCAGGTCACAATTTTGAGCTGTTACAGATCCCCGTCTTTCAAAAATACCACAAACTTCTTCTATGACCTTGAATGCACGCTTAACATGCTTGGTAATGTAAACCAATTAATCATAGCAGGTGACATAAACATAGACATCCTCGCTAACATACATCGAGCCAATGTATCTGAATACCTATCCCTTCTTGCTGAGCTTGGACTTGCACCGGCAATCACCCTACCTACTCGTGAAGGAGCTTGTCTGGATCACATATTTGTTAGAACTAATCGCCTAGTGACTGGCATGGTGTGCGATTTCAATGTGATGGATCACAAGACGTCCGCCATTGAAATCTCTTACCACTCGCTGTTTTATCCAAAGCGTAATAGAACCAAATCTACTATTAACTTTGAGGGCGTCGCTTCACAGTTGTCATCGACTAGCTGGAATCGAATACTGGCTGAATCTGATGTGAATACTGCAACTAACGCCTTCATGACTATAATTTTGAACTCGATGGCTGCAAACTCGAAACAATCAAAAATCCCGCGGTCCAGGTTCACCCTAAAACCGTGGATGACACCCGGACTCCTGCGGTGTGTCCAACATCGCGACAAATTACATTTAAGGTCGAAACAGTTTCCAAGTGATGCGGTGCTGCAGTTAACCTACAATCGTTACAAAAACTTTTGTAATAATCTCTTTAAAAAGCTTAAAGAACAACACGAGAGGCAAGAACTGGCTGCCAATAACCATAACACAAAGAAACTGTGGAATGCAATTAAAAAATATGCAACATAAATAAGAAAAACTCTCATCCCACAGAACTTATTTCAACGTCTAACCCTGTGGATTCACTAAATAATTGCAGCAATTTTTTTACATCCGTGGGCCAACAGCTGGCTGGTAGTATTATCGCAAACTCTGGAGAGTCTGAGGAAATTCTGGCCAGTAAACTTCAACTGAGCGGTAGCATAGGACATTGCTTCTTTATGCAGCCAACGGATCAAAAGTAAATTGAGAGCATAATATTGCAGCTAAAAGATGACAGTGCACCTGGGCCAGATGGGTTTAGTAACAAGCTCTTAAAGTGTGTTAAAAATGCTGAGCCGATAGGAGTATTTGTTTTTGGTAGTGTCATTCTTCAAAAACGAGTTCGACTTATCTTATTTACTCCTACTGACCCCTTGCTACTGTACGAGTATGATACACTTCTTAAGAGGGCGCAGTACGCTCGGTCTGGCTCGGTTCTCCATACAAACGTATTTACCCTCTTATTTTAAAACGCCATGCTAGAATACCATGACAATTTGTATACACAATTGAATCCGGCATATCTAGGTCGGACCATAGTTTCTGTTGCTAGAAATTGTAAAAGAAAAAAAATACAGCGGCTTTTTGAGTTTTTTACGGCTTGTATGAAAACCTTAATAATCGCTGTATTTTTCTCTATTATAATTTCAAGCAACAGAAACTATGGTCCGACCTAGATATGCCGGATCCCATTGTGTATACAAAGTTTCATGTTATTCTAGCCTGGCGTTTTAAAATGAGAGCATAAATACGTTTGTATGGAGAACAGCCCGTACTGCGCAGTCTTAAAACAGGGCTAAAATGCGGAGAAGGTGGCAACAGCAATTATAAATTCATTTTTCTCCCAACAGATGCCAGACCTTTGGAAGAAGACATAAGAGGCATCTGCCATATCAACCGCTGCCACGATATGATATGTGATATGGTAGCCCAAATAGACAAACTCTGTGGGCCGATCCTAGTCCTCTTCTTCATGTTGTTATCCCTGCAGTTAATGATCACTCCACAATTTCTGTTGGCAGGCTTAAGTACGTACCTATCCATAATCATGTCATGTGTGTTGTGTGACCGGTCAACCATAATAATACACCGATAAACTTATGACAAAATTAAGAACACAAAGAGCGTTCAGTCCTTATGTATATATCCACCACCATATAAGCCCAAGGACGTCCACTGCTGGACATAGGCCTCCCTCAATTTCACGAGGGGTTGATGCCATAATCGCCACGCTTGGCATGCGGGTTCGCGATCTCAGTATCTCCACCGCACTCCAGGGATGATGCTACCCATCCTACAGTGGCCTTGGTCGTAGTTTTAGGACATGACGAAAGCGGTGTTTGACAGCTAGAAGAAAACACCGAATTGCGCTATCCCATCCTATCGCGTAGCAGGTGCTCTGTTCTCTTGTTAGGGTGGTTTTGTAACGTGTTAACAGTGTTTAACAAATGATGCTGTCACCGTCCGGTGGTATCGGCCGCGTTTGGGTAATTAACAACCCGATGGTGTGGGAAAGCCAAGAAAAGCCGGAGTTGCACAAGGAACAAGCCATCTGCGACTAAGCCAATGGGTGTCGGTACATTAACCCATGTTTTATGTGTTTTATTTGGTATTATCTTAACCTCGTGTTAATGACTCTATGTAACCGTTTTGAATGTACTAAATTACGCGTTCAAGGTACATCAAGGGTCAACATAGCCATAAGGCAGACTAATAGAATTCTAATGTTATTCACTGATTTGCTGGTACTTGTGGAGCCATGCCAGCGTCTCCAAGACCAGGTAAACTATTTTATATTTTGTGTTCTTGTTGAATTACTCCCAAAAAGAAAGCTTGTCTATAAATACAGATTAAATAAACGGTGATCTAGGTACCCCAATGCAGGCATTAAATCTAGGTCTACATCAAGGAAAGGACGTACACTATTTTTGAAAGGCTTTCGATTTCAATCTTTCGATGAATATGATGTACTTGACCACATTATGACTCCACAATATCAGGTTAGCTCAGTTTGGCGCCTAATTTTGCTCTTAACTATATTTATATATCTGTGTATGACGAATATACGGGTTTTCACTAACCCTAGCAATCTAACCGTGAAAATTTGTTCTCACAGCGAAGAAGGCTCCGTAATTTCTCTCACCACAGTTTACATAACTTTCAGATGGATCGCACTCGCCGCTTGCTGGGCAGGCTAGTAGGCCAAGCACAACGTTGCGGCGTTGACCCCGCCCAATTGGATCTATTCATCCTTCAAGCGCAGATGCGAGACGTTGCTCTGGCACCGATGGGCGTGATCACTGTCGGGAGATCACTAGTAGGTTCGGTAAGGCACACTTTCATAAAGAAAATAGAGTAATCTATCCATGGCGTGACTGACGACGTCTCAATATATTAATTAATTGATACTTTTCTGGTATCATTTCCAAATTTAATTATTTTAGTATGTTAGTTTTGATATAATTTATTCAACTGACATTGTTATGATTGGTACCTTGATATGGTGTAACTTAATTTTTATGTATATTAGTTTAGTGTATCATTTTAATCTTTATTAACTGACATCTTTTCATTGTATTATTTTTCTATTATTATTCTTTAAATTGATTATTGGTAAATGCAGGTATATATTTAGTATATACCTTTATGTTACTATTATTATTTTACATATAAATTTCAATGTACTGACGATCGATAAACGACTAGCAATATAAGCGAATATGTTTTATAATGTAATTGTATAATGGAGATAAATGAACTAAACTAAACAATAAGATTAGTTGTAAAACTATAAGATTGTAATAGTTGGTAAATCTACGTGTAGGAGCGCCCCACTCCTTGCGTGAGTATCTATTTTGTCCAAAGCATAAGTGGGTCATTCAGGGCATATAATCCATCGTCTTTGTTCTGAACAAGTTCAAATACATGCAGAATTTAGAAGATGCCAATTACTCAAAGAATTCATAAGCATGAATGGTCCAGTGCGGGTTGGGGAATCCGCATACACATCTGAATTTTTGCGCCGATGTCATGCAGGTTACTTCACGATGTCGTTCTTCACCGAAAAGCTAATGATAAAAATCAAATGATGTTCCGATCGTCAGTTCCGAAGAATTTCGTTGCTATGAGCTGTGATTCGAACCCACAACCACTGTTCGACCACAGCATGCTTGGAACACCAGGCTGCCATAGCTCAGACTTCTAATTATATAAATTACTCGTATAAATTAAATAATTTATCAATAGTGCCCTTTTCTACAAGAGCAATTATTTATTAATATTTTTTTGCAGATAATCGGCGGTGTCGTCACCTACTTAATCATCGTAATTCAATTTCAGACCGCATCAGATTAACACAAATTAAGCACAAAAATTGTAGATTTAAGTCTTCCTGTGTGTGTTTGTTTTAAGACATTATTAACTGTCGACACGTCGTAACAGTTATTAATTTCACTGGTCATTTTATGAAAAATGTATTTTGTGTACGCTTGAGTGACTGTTTATTATGGCTTTCCGTTAGAGTGTCTATTTTACGTTGGTACTACTATGCCAGAATGCACACCGAACTTAACTAGCAATATGTACTTTATAATCAAATTCAAAACGGTGTCCCATAGTGTTTGTCATACGAGTATATATATGTATAGGTTGAAAATTGAATAAAAAATACTAACCCATTTTATGAAATATAGTTGAAATAATCTACTTACCTAATATTATATGTAAAAAAATGGCATTCAATATATTTAACAAATCCAGCAGTGTGGATCCTTTTTACGTTATTATACATATTTCCAAATTTAGTCTTTAATATCATGAAGCATTGGTGTAACTGTAATGTCATGTTAAAATGTTTTAAATAAATAAATAAAATCATTCTTCAAAAACTATCCAAATTGCTTGAGTTATTTTTGCTGTTATGTATCAGTTGTCGGCATATCTCTTCGAAAAATGTAATTAAATCGGACGACCCAGTAGAATTGCATCTTCTAACGATTTCAAGTTTAAACGTGCCATAGATGCGAGTTGGTTCCCTATGTAGTTTTAAATAACTAGCAACAATAATTTCCTGGATCTTATTCGCAGAATGAAAGTAGGCATTCTCGTTTCGCCAAAACAAAAAAAAGTAGGCATTGAGGACCACTGTGGCATGTGAACATCTAGTTGATTCGTGGATTGAGACCTTTTTGTTGCACCCTTCAGGTGGCAGCCGCCAAATTGCTATTATCCGCCAAGTGGCAATCGGCGATTGTCAAAAACCATCAAGTGGTAAGTGTACTCTGTCTTGCTCTATTCCGCAAGATGCTTTCGTAAATAGACACGGACGCCATAAATAAATAAATATTGGTGGACACAAATCGACCTAGTCCCAAACTAAGCAAAGCTTGTACTATGGGTGCTAGAAGACGATATACATACTTATACGTAAATAGATAAATAAATGTTTAAATACATAGAAAACATTCAATACCTAGGAACAAATTTTCATGCCCTGCGTCACGCGCACTACGTCACGCTTTGAAGGTGTGCTAAACTTGAGTTTTTACAACTTGTGATTTGTTTTAAATAATGAATATCTCTTTAATTACGGATTTTTGGACTACATGTTATACCACAGTTTATACTCTAATAGGTTCTAGAATCGTTGATTTAAATCTTTCATGTTATTGGGGTCCACAGTGTTTACTTGTATACATAGAAAATATCCAAGTCTCAGGAACAAATATTTTGCTCACCACAGAAAAAAGTGCCCTTACCGGTATCGTACTCGGGACCTCTATAGCTTTTTAGGCAGTGTCACTACCCGCTACGCTAAACAGGGCAACCCGGTCAAATAACAATTGATTGTATATAGCATGATCTTTATGAAATTCCTTCTAAAATTGCGTGTACCTATTACCCGTGGTACCACAGCTTTTGTACCACAGGGGGACCACGGGTAATTTTTTTTACCCGTTGTCCCACCGTTCTAAACAGTGTTCGTCAGTGGGTCTACGGGTAATTTATTTTTCCCTATGGTCCCAAGATGCGATGTGTTTAGATGTTCAGTTCTGGCGCTTCGCCGGCCGCTGCCGCGGCACGCTCGCTTCGCTCGCTCGGCTCGCACACTTTAGGGTCGCAGTTCTACTAACACTCCTCCTGGCTCCGCTCGTCGTCGTACCTAACTATTCTGTAGATTTTTTTTTTGTGAACACAAACATTTCAGTAAAAAATACGAAGATAGACGAACCATGGTGGGACCATGGGGAACACTGTTTAGAACGGTGGGACTACGGGTAAAAAAAATTACCCGTGTCCCCCTTAAAATTGATTAAAAAGCATATGTTTTAAATTTGTAAAAGTTAAAATCGAAAAACAGTGAAACTAAAACACTACTTTTGATTGAGAAGTGAAATAAAATGCTTGAATATTGGAAGGTCACAAGTGCTTTCTTCAATTATTGTTAAATTGTTACAGATTTATCCCGGGGATCGAATTCTTGGCCAGAATTAATTTGTGCAAGCACTTAGAAAGTGGCCTCTAGCAATTACTAAACCAATATACAATGCCTTGTTAATTTTGTTCGGGACTTATGCATTTTAATGTATTTTATTTTATTTTATTAATTATACGTAGTTTATTAAAAATGATAATTAGAGGTACGATTTTTTTATTCTATCTGCTTCGTTTTTACCACGTAGCAGGTGGTGGCCTTTGTTAACTGAAACACATACCGGAGAAAGTTCAAAATCGACTTTTTCTAATGAAATAACTTAGTCAAAAGACTAGACAAAAAACATACTACCGAATTGATAACCTCCTCTTTTGAAATCTTGAAGTCGGTTAAAAAGAAAGAGAAAAACATACTCAGGTTTTGCAATCAAAAATCAAAATCAAATATTTATTCTGCAAATAGGCCACAAGGGCACTTTTACATGTCAACGCGTTAATTTATACAATTAAAAAAACTTACAATCTTACTTAATAATAATGATTAAAAAATATACTAATTCAGGATTCAATGAAAATAAAAAATTAAAATACACTGATTAATAATTTACAAATATTAAGGACGTATATAATACGATCTTTGTCCGAATAAACAAAAAGTATATAAATTTAGTTTAATATCTCAGAGATGTATATGGTCTCTGAGCGTCCAAATATGATTAATAACAATTATTTCAAAGTCCTTAGAGATGTAAATGATCTCTAAGCGCTAAAATCAAAATAAGTAAACTTAATATTGTTAGAGATGTATAAGGTCTCTAAGCGTCAATAACAATAAAACTAATCCAGAACAGGATTATGTCTCTCGTCAATCTACATACAATGAAATAACACTAGTATTAAGGTATTTACTTTGCCCTTGCAAGCATGAACAGACCGGACTCCACAAACAATTTTGTTATGAACTTATCAATAGCTCTAAAATATATAATTATATTAAAATTTAATCAATTGGTTATGTCATTCTATAGGCGGACTAAAATGAGATTAAATATATAATAATAATAAATAAAAATTATTAATATTAGCGATATTGTTACTCTCTGTCCTGAGACTAGGAAAAAATATTTTCCCCTCACTAGCTCGGAAAACCGTCTTTTATCCTTTAAAACAAGCGGATAATAACGCATTTATCCACTAGTGGTAATTTGACCTTGGAGCGAGCGTGTTTAAGTAGCTTTTGACAGATAACAAAACGTAAAACGCTCATAATAGTGGTTCGTTCGATATTAATTATCATTAAATAAATAGACAACATATCAAATTCTAGCAACATAGCTTTTAATTTTTAGTGCCACTTAACATTTTAAAGAGAATTTGAACTTTGAATTTGTCACAAGTGATTTACAATGTTTAATTTTGCATCAACAATTTTACTGGACGTTAAATATTTTCAGAACTATTAAATACTTAATTACAAGTTTAAAGCATGATAAATAAACTGAATTGTTAAATAATTATTACAAAAATTAAGTTAGTAGCATGTCCAAATGAAGACTGTTTTGTTATCTTAATTAGTTAATTACAATTTTAAATAATAATAAACTACACTGATTATGATTATAATTAATATGATGATGATTATAATGTGTACAAATAAAGACTTATTTTTTATTACCTGTTTTTTTGCACGTTGCACTTTCCTCACTTTAGTGAAGTGAAAAGTTTTGTATTACACACGGGTGCAAAGTTGTATTTTACTTCTCGTGTGTTGAAACACTCGCTACGTTCTGGATTATATTTTAGAACCACTCGCTTCGCTCGTGGTTCAATGATACAGTCCATTCGCTTCCGCGAGTTTCAGTTCCACACTAGCGAGTAAATTTTACAACTTTGCGCCCTTGTATAACAAATAACCATTTTCTTGTTCTTTTTTTCTTCTTATACCGTCTCCTAGTATTCATAGTACAAGTTTTGCTTAATTTTGGGTAAGATTGTTTACAAATATTTATTTATTATATGGTTATTACCTAACTTCTTCATTTAGAATAGTAAGAAAGCAAGGCACACTCTTTAGGCGCCCGGCCAGTATTAAAATCAATGGAATATAATTAATCTTTTGTTCGATTTTTGGTTTCTACTTCTATTGAACACTGTTTTCTTCCTAATGATCGACTCTTATTTACTTACTTCGCCATTAAAGTCAGATTACAATGTTCCTTTTATCTATATGAAACATCACATTACGTTGGAGGTACCGTAATAAATATATAGGCACTAGTATTTTACTGTATTATCTTTGCTAGGATAGTGCAAGCAACATTTTCTTGGCTTATCGGCTTGGTCTGATTACCCTCTTAGCTTCTAAAATATACAAAGGATTTTATGAATAAAGAAATGAGTAGAACGAAAGAAAATGTTGAAGGTAAGCATTATGTAAAAACTATCATTTAATATCCCAGCTTACTTTATATGATATTTATATTTTATAATATCACTTTTCGATCAGGAATAGTGGGTTCAAAATTAAGAATTATCCGCCATGATTTTTGTCTAGTTTCCAAATGTTCTTTATTTCACAATAACACAATACACGGTAATTATAGGACTATTGGCACAAGTTACTTTATATGCTGATGACACTTGTCTCTTTTACTTTAATAACAATCTTGCTGATTTAGTTATCGATGCGCACACAGATCTACATAAGTACGTACGTAAAACATATCGTGGCTTATTACTGGATGCCAAATTGAACTGGAAAAGTCACATCGAGAAAGTCAGGTTTAAACTCTCTTCCCTGACCGGAGAATTAAGAGGGCGCAGTACGCTCGGTTCTCCATACAAACGTATTTAACCTCTCATTTTAAAACGTAATGCCAGAATAACATGAAACTATGTATACACAATGGGATCCGGCATATCTAGGTCGGAAATTAGTTTCTGTTGCTAGAAATTGTAAAAGAAAAAAAATACAGCGGTTTTTTGATTTTTTTATGAAAACTGTATGAAAACCTTAATAATCGCTGTATTTTTTCTTCATTATAATTTCAATTAGATATGCTGGATCCCATTGTGTATACAAAGTTTCATGTTATTCTAGCATGGCGTTTTAAAACGAGAGCGTAAATACGTTTGTATGGAGAACCGAGCGTACTGCGCACTCTTAAGAAATTGTGCTAGTCTTATACCTCACAAAGCTCGATTAATGATTTATAATTCGTTAGCTAAATTCCACTTAGAATGTTTTATTTAAGTATGGGACTGAGGAGCCAAATAAATCTTGAAAAGGTAGAGTCATCACAAAATAAATAAATTCAATGTTTATTTAAATACCATCGACTAACTAGAACAAAATTACTTTATACACAAACTAAACTATATAACCTTAAAGAACTTTACACATACGCAACATGCACGCTCATCAGACAGGTACTGACACATAAAATACACTCCCAAATAATATTCACAAAAAGAAAATTTAGACATAATTTAAGAAATACAAATAAAAAGAAATTATTTATACATAGAACTGGATATAGAAAGAAAATTATTTATACATAGAACTGGATATAGAAATTATCTGAGTGTGCACAAATGTATAAAAAAATAACGAATAGAAGTAAAGGAGTGTGAATCTATACTCGTCCTCGAACATCATCCGTCCTTTTGGTGGAAATAACCTGAGTGATTTGAGAAAAGAAGCAGAATATTCGCCGACGCTTGCGTTAGCCTACAGAAACACTTACATATA
Source organism: Notocelia uddmanniana (assembly GCA_905163555.1). Classification (NCBI taxonomy): domain Eukaryota; kingdom Metazoa; phylum Arthropoda; class Insecta; order Lepidoptera; family Tortricidae; genus Notocelia; species Notocelia uddmanniana. Next base: position 24,154,717 of record LR991058.1, on the reverse strand, counting down.
ATAAAGCTGAAGAGGGTCGAAAGTCTGTACATGGAAGATATTCGAAAAAAAGTTGTCTGGGGATACTTAGAATCGATAACAGAACACGTTCCAACAGTTTTAGAATTTTTATCTGTTTGTCTGTTTATATGAACGCGCATCACGTGAAAACGGCTGAACGGATTTTGATGAAAACTTTACTAATTTGTCGAGTAAATACCCGGTCAGGTTCAAGGCTATAAAAATTGTGCAGATTTGGGTTAAAAGGAGGTAAAAGGAGGGGTTGAATTTTGTATGGGAACTCCTATAATCAATGAGTTACAGGTAAAAAAAATGGTAAGCATATACTTGATGACAAAGGAAAAAGATCCTCATTCAAAATTTGTGAAATCTTAAGATAGAAACTGAAAAAAAAAAGTAAACGCAAGCGCTGCGCAGCGGCGCTGCCCGGTGTGCGCACTAGCCACCACGGTCTTTTCAAAACATGCAATTACAATGTTACTTTTGCCATTCACTTCATCTGCACTCACTTTATACCATAATCCCACTACTTAATATTATAAATGCGAAAGTTTAGCTGTTTGGATATTTGTCACTGAATCACGCAAAAACGGCTGAACAGATTAAGATGATTTATATGCTAATAGTATATAATCTGGATTCACTTATATATATTATAAGTGTACTTTTTTTCCCGATGATCTTCCCTCAAAGGGATATTATATCGGGGATGCAAGTAAAGTATATGAAACGGGGTGGTTTAATCCTCATACGCCATTCTACGATTTAAGTTTCAGCCAATTAGGAGTATAACAGGCTATCAAGAAATTTAATTTAAAGCATAGCAGAATTGTAAACAAGTTGACGTTTCATTATGTCAAAACCGAAGTATCATAATTCCTTCTAATTGACGCTGTTTTTGAGCACACCCTTTTCGCAATTAGTTCTGCTTTGTGTGTACATTAAAATGTATTTGCGATACTTTGGCTTTGTTTTTATTCATATGCTTAAATACAAAAACAGCTGTTTCAATGCACACTTTATATCGTCGGTGTAACATTTAATTTTGTTGTGCGTTATTTTTTACGTAATTGTTGACCCTTCACACCATAAAAACTGTTTGATATAAGAGATCACTTGAGCTGGGCAGCCCAATCGTCAGCATAGACAGTTGGAGCATCTTAGATGTACACTTAGAAGAGAGTCGAAAGTCTGTACATGGAAGATATTCGAAAAAAAGTTGGCTGGGGATACTTAGAATCGATAACAGAAATCGTTTCAACAGTTTTTAGAATTTGTGTCTGTTTGTCTGCCTGTTTATATGTCTAGGCATCACGTGAAAACGAATTATTAATATATAGTTATAATTTACCCTCATTAATATGGCAACTGGATCTTCGGCGACGACATAGCTCGGCCTTCGGCCTCGCATGCCTTGCCACTCTCCTTCGGCTTTTCAGTCATCAACCTTACATGAAGAATCTACTCTGTTGGGAGGCTCGGCCTTCAGCCTCGCGTGTCTCGCCTCTCTGCTTCAGGCCTTCGGCCCTCAGCCTTACATGAGAAGCTCGCTCTGTGTGATTATTCTCGCATGCGTTGCCGCTCTGCTTTCGGCCTTCGGTCATCATACTTACATGAAGAACTCGGTCTGTTGGGATAACGTTTTACGGCAGAACTGCGTACCGAGACTTTTAGCATTGTACAATGTACATGTAATGTTTTTGACGAGATTCATTCGTCTAGAATGGGTACATTTGATACTTCGAAATAAGCACTTAATCATTCAATTAATCAGTCCGATCTATTCGTGGCTTTCCTTCTCCAACATGTCACCCCTAAGTTCCTGGTGTCCACCTGTGCTTGAGAAAGATTGTATGGGAAAACAAATCATTCTAAGGCGAGAACGAATTATACGCGGACGAAGTCGCGGGCAAAAGCTAGTCAGGAATACTATTAAAAACTAAGTTACAATCTTATGCATATGATAATATTTATCAAGATGTGTTGGAAATATGTTATACCTTAAGTTAACTTGTAGACTCATTTAAGTGAACTATTGTGTTCTTATGAGTAATAAATGTCTTTAAACCGAACTATCTATGGCGGGTTAATTTGGCTCCGAGATAAACCCAGGCTCGAAGATAAAGAAGATTGAGCTTCCTAGAAAAGATTGATGCAACCTTCAGTAGGCTCAAAATCGGTGTGGTTGGGTGGACTCTCCTGGCTGCGTCTGTGGTGCTGAGGAGCAAACCAACCAACACATCTTGTGTTGACTTGACTTGTGTTATTGTGACATACGACAAAATAAAATATAGATTACACAGTACATATTCTGTAGGAATATTCTCTATTCTTTATTTGATTAGCTCTGTACGATTGCATGGCTCGTTTTGAACTAATGCTCATTATTCTAATGGGTATGTTAACGCAGGGAAAGCCCAGGATCCAAAGACTTGTGCCTATAACATGTATGTTGTCAATAACTATTTATATTTTATACTTTTTGTAGCGGACGCTTCGGCTTGACAAGAATTTGCTCCTTCTATACACAAAAGTTACTTAACTTTTCAACAAAACTGTCAAGTACTTACCATTAACGTAGTGTTATAAAAGTTTGTATAACTTCAGAATACGTGGTACCATACTTCTTGGGCATGGTTATGCGTGGGTCTCAAATCCTTCTCGGTTTGCCGGTGCGACTACGCTGCATCAACGGTCGCTGGGCGGTCACAATATCGCCCGGATTAGTAATTTTTCAGCGTTCCCTGGTCTTCATAATTAGTAAGTTTGCTTCCTTTAGGCGTAGTTTAAATAATAAATTCCCTGGATATTTCCCCTTATGTCTTTGCGGCAAAGGCTTATCTAATGTCAATTTTTTTATGTACTATACAACGTCAGCAAACAAGCATACCTGATGGTAAGCAGATACCGCAGCCTAAGACGCTTGCGACTCCAGAAGAATCACAAGCTCGGTGCCGACTCTTCATTAACTTGAGGACATGAAGAGGCTTGACATATCGCTTAAGAAATCCATACTCTTCAGTCTAAGTATTAATAAAAAATACGTTATGGTATTTCACGTAATTTTTGTTTTTCAGATTTGATTGTAATAATATCATTTTCTCATGATTTTTTTGGGCTACTTAAATCTAATTCAGACAAAAAATCAAAGGCCTTGGCCCATATATTAATGAGCTCGCAAGTAACTCTTACCATGTCAATATACAGCATTAGTGTGCTAAATTCATCGTGGAAAGTTAAACGTAATAGTAGTCTATTGCGACAAATACATAAGGTAAGGAAGGAATACTTTTAATTACTACTATTAGTCGCAATGTACATGGTACATATGTAATATCGTAAGATAAACACGTACTCGAAATTGATGAACTGGTTTTATATATTTTCGAGACCAAAAGTTTCAGGTCACTAGCATATACATAAACTTCAATATCTTGAATAAAAATAAATTTACCGTAATTGAATAAAATTGCGCCCTCTGTCTTCCTCCAGTCCGATGGTAAGCTTCCGACAAGGACTTCTTTTCGTCTTCAATTGCACGACTTGCATTCCTATATTGCGATCAATTTTGCAATTGCCGTCGACAATTCGTTCGGGCTGCTCCGTCCGCACATTTTCACTCTTCACGGCATCGTCATCGTTACTGTTACCATAATTTTCGTGACATTGGTTTAATTTAGTGCAATTTTTTTCACTTTGACGCACGTGAATGTCATCTGTCAATTTTTTTTCTTTTTGGTGTTTGAACTCGTTCAAAATTGACGTTTGCGTGGGTGAGAGCGCATCGTCGTGCGTTGAAATATCATCGCATTTGTTATGGATACTTTCATGCTTTTCAGGTCCATCGTATTCACCATCACCAAACTCGTGTAGTAACGCCCATTTTAATTCATGCCACGTGTTGAAGGGGTCCTCTGAGCGTAGCTACAGCGCTGCCGTGCCGCATAACCTTCTCTTTGTCAATACAAGTAGCTGACGTTCTGTCCATCTATACAAAAGGGATTTGGACTCCACGTCTTCAACAAAATCTTCCACTTTGCAGTCGTCATCCGCCGTAAAAATAGGCAACGTTAACATCTGTCGATATGTCTCGTTCATATTTTCACCTTCGTCTTCGTCCTCTTCGTATTTAATTATTCGTCTTCAAGTCTTGTTCGTCTTCCCGTCGTCTTCTCGTCTTCGTCTTCGTCGTCTTAAATATTCTTCATTATTTTCTGTGTCATTGTCTAGGGTTTGATTTTTCTTCCATATCCCGTACGAGCCCCCAAAATTGTAGAACCTCAGACAGGATCCACGGTTAAATAAGTAAACTCTTCTTAAATAATCCTTCGTTTTATTTACATCGTTATAAAATATGTTACTCCGTTCAACTCGTCTTACATACTGAAACATACGTCAACTCATTCGCCATTCCAAAGCAATTCAAACTACAATCGAACGTTCCTTATTCATCATCTAACAGCCAGCACCTTACACAGCTATCAAAAAGTACCAATCCCACACTTATAGCCATTTTTATTTCATTGTATAATCTAATTATAATAATCTTTCACCGGCGTCCCCAATTGAAGTCGGTTTTTTCTTTCTTAAAAATTATTAGATCACGAAGCGTAACTGAATGATGGCCTAGTTGTCTTACACGATATCCAAGCACATCCCAGGCATGCTCTGCGTGCTGGTCATTCCAAGCGACTAACACCAAGTAGTACTCGTAGAGTAGCTTTGCTCTATACGAGCAGTATGGGGGTTTGGGGGTGGCCCAACAAGTGCAGATTTTGAACAGTATAATACTCACAATCAAACAGGAGAATAGCCAGTGGGCATTCTTTAAATTCACATGGATTAAGTACGGCCGAGACGAAATTTGACTCCAGAGCACGCAAACAACCTCTTTACGCCATGATAGCTAGTTTTGGAGTGAAGCACACGATCCAATATTTACCTTTCATTCAAAGCCCGAACTAACCACAGACAACATATACAAACACAAACATCTCTATCAATTTCTACTACCTTTTAAATGACCCCATTGTTGCTTCAAGAACATATAAAAGTAATAACCAAATAAAGATTTCAAAACATCAACAAACTTGAGTTGTGTACCACCGCCATCTAGCGAATTTATTCATGAATCAAGAAGACAGCTTACCAACCTCGTGTCTGAGACGTCACGTTGCCGTCAGCGTCGATTTCCTACAAAACGTGCTTCCCGTAAGATGTCACTAGGAGTACCAAAATATCAACTCGAAACTTAAGTTTCTGATTACGAAAATTAGTTAATAGATAAGTCTAATATTTATTTATTTATTTTTACCATGGACAAAAGGAAATAAAATATACAAATAGAAATATTTAACATAAAGCTAATATGATACACTTTTCGAGCATGAAAAGTGAAAAATAGATTTTGAGATAGAACGAAAATAAAAGCAAGAATAAATAGGTGAATAATAAGTTTATGTTCACTCTTCTTCTTCTTCTTCTTGATCGTATACTCTTGGCAGAGTAGTCGTGGTCATGGGGGTCGTAGCATGGTCTTTTTCACAGTCTCCCGCCACTTCTCCCTCACCGTGGCATTTCGCACGCACAGATTCAGGGGTGATTCCGTGAGGGTTCTTATTTGATCCGTCCATCGCAGAGGCGAGCGTTCTCGAGACCTTGAGCCATTTACTCAACCTAAAGGTGGTGCTAAAAGTGCAACAAAAACTGGCAACCGTACTTGTCTTCTCGAAGATCTCACGGTTCGTAAATAAATACCATACGATTAAATAAAAACCTGAACAACAAGTCTCTCCATGGCGTCGTCTTCCTTACGTATAACGTGGCCGAAGTATGTTAGAATTCGAGATGGAACGATTGCCGAGAGTCTTTGCTTGACCTTGAGCTCCTGGAGAATAGATATATTAGTGCGGCGCTGAGTCCATGATATCCGTAACATTCTTCTCCAGCACCACATTTCCAAGGCATCGATTCGTTTACGCTCTTTCTCTTTTAACGTCCACGTTTCTGCACCGTAGAGCAACACCGGAAAAACTAAAGATCTTAAAAGGCGAGTTTTTGTTGCTTTCGTAATATTACGGTCTCTCCAGATTTTAGTTAATTTTTCCATAGTAGACCTAGTTATGGCTATGCGTCGCTTGATTTCATCTTCTGAGCCTCCGCCATGTGAAATCTGTGACCCCAAGTATATGTATGATGGTACAACCTGACAGTTTTCAATCGTTGTTGGCGTATTGTTGCTGATACGGTCCACACCATCATCTTGGTTTTCAGTCTATTGATCTTCAGACCAAACTCGAGACTTACTGTCTCAACACGACGCAATAGTGCTGCAATTAGATTTTCGCTCGTTGCCAGCAGAGTGGTGTCATCAGCATATCGCAGATTGGATATATTTTTCCCTCCTATAGGTACACCATCCGTCCAGTCTTCAAGCGCTATCCTCATTATGTGCTCGGTGTAAATATTAAATAGCAAGGGTGATAGTATACACCCTAGGCGGACTCCAGCTGAGGGGTGGAGCGACTTTGACATTGTATTGTCCACTTTGACTGAGGCGGTATTGCTTTCATAGAGCGCTTTTAATAAATGTACGAGATGGTATGGAGTGCTCATCTGCAAGAAAATTTCCCACAACTGTGGCCATTTAACCGAGTCAAACACCTTTGGAAAGTCAACAAAACAGATGTATGTTGGTCTGTTGAACTCTCTGGCTTTCTCTATCACCTGACGCAGTATGAGAATCTGTTCTCTTGTCCCTTTACCTCTTACAAACCCAGCTTGTTCTGGAGCTACCTCTTTACTAATGTAAGCTTTCAATCTCTCATTCAGGATGTGCAATAAAATCTTACTAGAATGATTGATTAAAGCGATCAAACGGTAGTTACTGCATTTTTTCGTTGAGCCCTTTTTGGGGACACAGATCGAATGGGTCCATTCTTGAGGCCAGGTGCCCGTTTTCCAGACGCTGTTACAGACTTTATGGAAAAGCTCTACACCATATTCTCCGCTGCACTTGACGATCTCGATTGGAATGTTATCACTTGCCAGCGCTTTCCCAGATAGCAGATAATGAGAGATGTTTGATAGCAGCTCCAACTTCCTCTTTGAGTATATCTCTAACCCTTAGAGTCGCAAGTTTTTTTTTTTACAATGAACTTTTTTTTGTTAGTTATTCATTTATATATAGTTTGAAATCATGTAAAACAAATTAGAAAAAAAATCCTCATCTTGTACATAGCGAGATATTGTATGTATAAAATACTATACACTGCCAACAACTTAACAAAAATTAACTTAGAACCTCTGTATGGTATAATATGCAATGACACATTTCCTACAAATTCTGATGATACGCGGTGAACCAGATTCTTCATTTTATATAGCGCAAGTGCACTTGACATTTAGTGCATTTGGTACCAGCTTGGCTAGGATTGCCAAATATAAATTTTTATCGTACCTTTTACTCATCACTAGTCCTGTCAGCCTTTTTTGAACTTTTTGCTTTTCAGTCACGATCCCAAAATCATTTTCTTTGGTTCCGGTTTTCCGTTACTAATCCAGCAAAGACTTCGTAGCAAGTCAATTTTTTTTCGTTTATTCATATTGAAGGCGTCTGGAAAGCCACGCGTTATGGATACAAATTTCAATCATTTGGGAGTAGATGTACATATACTAACGCTGAGATTTCATTCCGGTACGATACAATGCTATTATTATATCTGCGAGATTTACACCTCCCATGTGCCGTTTGTAATGGAGGGCGACTTGATGTCAATGATGAGATGTCAATTCGCGACTTGGTTTGCTTGGAATATCTTTATTTTTTGCATCGGATAAGCATCTACGTAGGAGCTATCTAACGTGACGGCTTTGTTGTCGAACCATTGCACTATGGCAATTTGTTTTCGTTGGCATGATAAACCTTATCCTTTTTTTTCCGTGTACAGTTCCGAGACTAAAAATGCCGTAGTTTTCCCGCAAAAAATAAAAGCGCTCGAGCGCGGTAAAATAATCAAAATATACAACACATGCACGATTGTTTATACTTTTGAACAGGGCAAGGACCATTTTGGCACCCACATCCAAATTTTCTTCTTCGCTACTATAGCTAACAGATATTTCTGATAATTCATCGCCAGCATAAATCATAAAGTCGTATACGATGCCAGATGCTCCAGCACTCATAATGTTTTGAACCCCGACTTGTCACGTTTATTAGGATTGTACTGACGCTGGCTGCCGGCTTTTTTGCTTTTGTATGGAAAAACCATCTCACCTATGCTGAAAGTGTTCTCCTCTTCCATGAACAAGCATCGAGATCTGATTGTGGCAAGGACTGGTGTTATTGTATGATACGTGTCCAATTGTCCATGATGTCCCAATTGTCAGTATAAGCGAAATGGATGTAAATTTTGCCATATCGAAATTATGTACTCCAGTAATCTTTCATGGAAGACATTTTAATATACCCAGTAAGATATTATAGCAAGAGGGTCGAGAATATCCTCTTTCGTGACGTTGATAGACCTAACTATGACGTACGACTATGACATAAGGATGGATGGACGAACGGACAGACATGACGAAAGTATAAGGGTTCCTTTTTCGCCATTTTAGCCACGGGACGCTACAAAGAAATGACGCAACTACGTTTCAAAAGCATCAATTACCGACGTCTACCGTACATATGCCATGGACACAAATCAAAATAACACGTAAGCTGTATACGGATGCATTGCTTTGTCAGTGAGGACGAATGCCGAGGAATAAAAAGACCGCGTTATGGAGAGGTGCTTTATTCTTACCGGTCAATCGTACACTAATTTATTGCTAAGCTTATGATTAATATTGCACTTCGGATATATTGATGCGTGTGCGAGGTTAATAGCCTTATTTGGGGCTAATGCAAAGTGCCTACACACGCATCGTTGCAGAAAATAATGTACATCTTTGTACATATTGCCCTCTCAGAAGAAGGCTCCAAAGGCAAGGTAGGTAGTAAAATAACATTAGACAATAGTGTGCAATAGGTGCAAACAGTAAAGGTAAAATAAGTATGTTAAATTCTAAGACATATTTGTAAAATTGTGCGCGTAATGTTAAAGTGTAAAAGTGCAATATAGCTACTGTAAGATAATAAGTTAAGGTCAAAATAGGTTGAATATCTTTGTTTAAAAGTCAGTACTAGTGCTAGTGTCAAAAACCACTTGCTTCGCGGAAGTGGTATCTTTCCGCGCACTCCCGCACTCTATTACGTCACTTTTAACACTATCACATGTTTCTTCACTGGCACGTAGTTGCTGCTGTGTCAGTCTCCGAGTACCTGTACGGTACTTATAGTACACGACGACACCCATCAGAAGGACAACAGTGCTGACGATCAATGATGCTCCAATGGTTGCGTATTGATATTGATCGTGAGAGGACATCTCTTCCAGTTTAGATTGGGTTTTAAGCAGTTGTATCTCCCGATGAATATTTGAAAATTGCTGTTCGTGAGTTTCGTTATTGAATGTCATGTGGGTTATCGAAGTATTTAATACATCGTTAAGTGATGAGAACTCTGGTACAGTGCTTGTATCTAACTCAATAATTGATTTTGCAACGTAATCTTTGTTCGCATACAGCATGAAGGCGTCACCTTACAAAACACAACCTCGACCTAGAGTTATCAGCCCGTTGTTACGTAATATCTTCGACGTCAAACCGTCTGGGCATAAAATGCGGACTAGGCACTCATTGCAACAGGTGAAGGTCCATGTGTTCTGTTTATGTAATTTGATCCATTTGTTAGTGCAGGGTTTTGTTTCAGTATGACAGTATGAATTATATTGTGCTCGATGAGTCAATATTTCCGTATTGCAAATTGATTTCCCTTGTTTCACCTCGTAAACGGGGTGGTTCAAATAGCATAATAATTTTTCTTCGTTCATATGAAGGCACGTGTTTATGTCTGGCTGCTCGATAGGTATAAAGGTGTCCTGGTGAATGTTGAAGGCTATTAGTTCTGATCCTGGAATGACGTGAATGACATTTTGTTGTGATATATGCTGAGGGATGCTTATCAGTTTATCGAGTTCAAATTGTTCGTCACTAAGTAATGGAACTTTTGCTTCCATTATGAGATATTGGTCGGTAATGCGAGCGTGAACTGTGAGTAATTTGTACAGGTTACGTATGTTATCTTGGAGGTCCGGAAGTGCTAATTTGCCATCTAGATGCCGAGCTATTCGGTTTAGTTCAGTTTGTAATTGTTTAGGGGACAGCAGGTGAACGTCGACATGACCGTGGTACATATTTGTCAGCGTGTTGATGACGGTTTGTTGTATGTTTTTTAAGTGCAGCAGAATTCCGTTTGCTGCTATGGATGACGTCATGATGTAGAATGCATTTTCGTGGTCGTGCTCTAATTGTTGGGTTTTGTCTGTCAAGTTATTTAGGTGCTCAGTGACTATTTGAAGTTGCTTGTTCATAATGTCTTCATTACGTTTTAGGATATTGCCTTCAGCTTCAATTATGGTAGTTTGATTTTTTATTAACTGCAGTAGGTGATGTTCATTGTGTCGTGTCAGTCGGATGTCATTTTCGTACTTTTCGGCGAATCGTTCATCCAATACTCCGAAGAGGGTGTTTGCAAGGTATCCCACTCCGTCCACTAGTCCTCTTTTGTAACGAGTCTCAATGGGATGAATTTTAAGAAGGGTATTGTAGAACTGAAGTTCTGTCATATCTTGATCTAATTGATTGGCGATTAGTTGAAATTGTGTCAGTAGTTTTGGCCGCGTAAATTGTTTAATGTGTTTTACGTAATTGTCCAGTGCATCAACGTTTTGCCAATAATTGGTCATATTATAGTATAAAACTATTTTCCAGTCATCTTTAATCTCCTGCATGTCAGCGATTCTGTCGAAGTATAAAGTCCGATCAGGGTTCAGTGGCGTAATTATAAAATCCTTAGTGTGCGTCTGTACGGTTTGAGTTGGCAATGTCATAAGCATTAATAGTAGGGAGTAATTCAGGAGAGTCGTCCACGACGTTTTGCTTGTTCGTCGCGCGGATGCACTATTTTTTCGGGTAGGCGGGGAAAGTTTGTCGTTGTCTATCTTCGTATCCTTTTCGCTGGTGACGAGTGGAACTAACTGAACAATTGGTCGTTTCATGATACCATTCTCGGTTTTAAGTGTCACAACTCTAGTATGTCCGTCCTTTCCGGGGTGTGTATCAATTATACGGCCTAGCGCCCATCGTCCCACAGGTTGATTTCCGCCGATGCACACAATGTCATTTATTTGTAGGTTTTCTGTTGGTTTTTGCCATTTGTTTCTTGCTTGTAATTGTTGTAAATATTCTCTGGACCATTGCTGCCAGAAGTCTCGTGTCATGTTTTGTACAAGTTGCCATCTTTTTCTAAGATCCTGGTTGGAGTTGGCAGGTTCGGGAACTGTCAAGTGGGCATCTCCTACAATAAGGAAATGGCCAGGTGTCAAACATTTTAGTTCGTCAGGGCTTTCTGTCAACGGACATAGCGGTCTTGAGTTTAGGCACGCTTCAATCTGACATAGGAGGGTCGTAAATTCCTCGTATGTTAATTTTTGTTCACCTAGTACTCTCTTGAGGTGGTACTTAGTGCTTTTGACGCCTGCTTCCCACAGGCCACCTCCAGATGGCCAGGCCGGCGCGTTGAAGTGCCAGTGTGTGCCCTTTTCTGTTATACCGTTTATAACCGTTGTGTCCATGCTTTTCACGATTTCTTTACGTTCTTCAACGAGTTGACGATTGGCTCCAACGAAATTTGTGCCATGGTCGCTGTACATGTGGGCAGGTTCTCCTCGTCTGGCACAAAATCGTCGAAATGCTGCGAGGAATGCACTGCTGCTCAGTTCTGAAACTAGTTCCAGATGTATTGCCTTTGTTGCCAGACAGACAAACACTGATATGTATGCTTTTAGCGTCTTAATTCCTCTTCCTTTGTTTGCTTTAATGTCAACAAATCCAGTGAAGTCAACACCCGTGTGTAGGAACGGGCGAGATGCTGTCACTCTGGGTTGGGGTAGGTCGGCCATGATTTGTTGTGGTTGCTTGGCGTTAAATCTCCGGCAAATCACGCAAAGATGTATGTATTTCTTGATAGCTTGATATCCACCGATGATCCAGTATTTTTCTCGTAAATGTAATAATGTCAATTTGGGGCCCCCGTGAAGCTTTTGTAGATGTGCTCTGTTCACTAATAGCTCTGTTAGTCTGCTGTTTCTAGAGATGATAATAGGATTTTTTGTGTGCTGGTTCAAAGAGGAGTTATTTAACCTGCCTCCAACGCGTAGTATACCGTTCTCGTCTAAGTACGGATTGAGTTTTAAGATGCTGCTCTTTGCACCGACAGTTTTATTTGCACGTAATTTCCTAATGTCGTCAGGAAACTCGTAATGCTGAATATGCTTCACGATTACCATTTCTGCAGTTATTAACTCGGTCACCGTTAAATAGAGCAATTTAAGATGCAGTGTCAGGTGCGGGGCTCTCGCTATTGCAATAAAGCGCAAAATCCAGGCTAGCACGCGAGTGATATGAGTCATGTTGCTATGTCGGCTGAGTAGTTCCATTATTGTCGACGGAGGCTCGGATTGCACAACATATGATTGCTTCGGTTTAGATTCACAGTCTGTTGGTGTAATTGTTTTGCTGTCAAGTGCTTTCTTGTCAAAATGCTTTAACCATGAAGGTCCATGCCACCATAACGAGTGGTTTTTTAGCTGGGACACGCTTAACCCTCTTGTGGCGCAGTCTGCCGCATTGTCTTCAGACTTCACATGGTTCCAATGGGCACTCGGAATGACGTCATGGACACCTTTGACTCGATTACTGACGAACGTTTTCCATTTCGACGGGTCGCCTTTCAGCCATCCTAAGACAATCATGGAGTCTGTCCAGGCGTACGTTTTGTCATGTAATCCTTCCCATTTAAATGATTCAATTACCTTTTTCATTAAGCGGGATAAAAGTAATGTTGCGCTAAGTTCCTTTCGGGGAAGCGTCAGTTTGTGGGTCTGACTTATTGGTGCTAGTCGAGATTTGGAAGCTATCAGTGTCACGAGGGGCTCGTTGTGTTTGTCAAACGTACGGATGTAAATGCAGCAGGAATAAACCTTGTCAGATGCGTCACAAAATCCATGTATCTCGAATGTTCGTGTCATGTCACCCAACCATCTGGGTATTTCAATACTTTCAATGTCACGTATGTCAGTTGTGAATTTTTGCCAGTCGTTTCGGATAGATTCTGGTACGACATCATCCCAGTCGCAGTCAACTTGCGACCATATAGCTTGAAAGAGTAGCTTGGCTTTCACTGTCAAAGGGTTCAAAAAACCTAAGGGGTCATATATTTTTGAAATTTCCGAAAGTATTGTACGTTTCGTAAGTTTTTCCGCGGGTCTGTCTGTTAACGTGTTTTTAAATGTAAATGTGTCGCGTGCGGGATTCCATTGTAACCCGAGCGTTTTAGTAGCATGTGCATTATTGAAGTCTATGACGTTTGGACTTATGCTGTCATTCGGTATATTTTCCAGCAACGCTGGAGTATTGCTGGTCCATTTTCTTAGATTGAACCCGGCTCCTCGTAGCATGGAGATGAGTTGTTGTTGAATTTCTAATGCATGATTTTTGTCATCACTTCCTGTCAATACGTCATCAACATAGATATCGTTATTAATGACGTTTGCTGCTAACGGATATTTGTCCGAGTCATCTTGTGCTAGTTGTTTAAGGGTTCTCAAGGCCAAATAGGGTGCTGATTTTTGGCCATACGTGATGGTGGTAAGTTGGTATTCCCTTAAAGGCTGATTAGGGGCATCTCGCCATACGATCTTCTGCAGGTTCTGATCATCGGGGTGGACCAGAATCATTCTGTACATTTTCTCACAATCGGAGGACATGACGTATTTGTAGTGTCTCCACCTAATGAGTAGACTTTGCAAGTCTTGGTGTAGTTTGGGTCCGCATTCCATTAGGTCATTTAGACTGTGTCCAGATGTAGTTTTTTGGCTAGCGTTGAATACTACACGCAGTTTTGTAGTTAAAGACTCCTCTTTTTTTATTCCATGGTGTGGTGCGTAGCAGTGTGGGTTCACGTTTCCAGAACATTCTTTCATGTGTCCCATTTTGATGTATTCATTAATAAAGTTCCTGTAACTTTCTGCGAGGTGTTCATCTTTCGTTAATCGCTTCTCAAGTTGTCGGAATTGAGCTATTGCTTGCGGTTTGGATTCTCCCAAGAGGTCGGCGAAGTTTTCCTTCATCGGCAGCCGAACCTCGTATCTCCCATTTTTGAGCCGCCGAGTCGTGGTAGTGTACAGGTTTTCGCAGTACACTTCCTGCGGTGTCATGGAGTTATTTGTGTCAGTGATGTCTTCGATCTCCCAATATTTTGCTAAGTCCTCAGTGTCATTAATTACTGCGTGACAGTTGTAAGTTTTCACCGCTCCCGAAAGTATCCAACCTAACTTTGTTTGTTGCGCCATGGGTATGTTTGAGCCTTTCACTAACCCATTCATCATTATTTGATTATATACCTCCACATCTAGGAGGATATCTATGGGTTGGGATATGTTATATTTCGGATCTGCTAGTGTAATGCCCTCTATATGCTCCCAGTTTCTTTTTTCGAATGTAGCGCTGGGTAAATTACTAACGACGCGTGTCATCACTAGTGCGTCCGTTGAAAATTCGAAGTCGTTATGTAAAGATTTGCATTGTAAAGTTACCTTTCCTCTACTTTTGTTCGATAGAGTCCCGACGCCAGATACGTTTGATCTAAGTTGCTCCCTCTGCAACCCTAATCTCTGTGCTGTGTTTTCATTAATAAGCGTAATCTCCGAGCCCTGATCGATGAGGGCTCTAAGTGTGATATACTCCCCATGACTGTTAGCCACTTGAATTAGTGCCGTGGGGAGAAGAATTTCGTCGCTACTCCCGGCAACGAAATTGTTTTGCATATGCCTTTGTGGTGACATGGCCGTCGAAGTTGACGCGTGCGGTAATGAGGACGTTGGCTTCGGGGCCGCTACATTTCCAAAGGCCTTATGTAACACAGTATTGTGAGGCTCATTGCATTCCTTGCAGCGTTTTTCTGATTTGCAATAATTCTTGGTATGCACATATAAGCAGTTTTTGCACACGTTGGACTTTGTAACATATTTTATTTGCTCGCCTGTTGACATGCTTAGAAATTGCTTGCATTGAAATAATGCGTGATCATCGTTGCACAATGGACATTTAATTTTATTTGCAGATACGGGACAATTATAATTGTAATGTGGGGTAAATGCGCCTTTTGTTGGCTGATTTACGGGTTTTGAATATTTATTGAAGGTTTGTGTATGTCGGTATGATCCTTGCAGTTGTTTGGTCGGGTTGCTGTCAGGTTTTCTTCTTGTCAGTGGTTCTAATGCAGTGAATTTCGCTTCAATGAAATTCATGAATTCGTCAAGGGTTGGCAACTCCCGCGGATGGGCTCTTACTTCCATATAATCGGCGTAGGTATCAGTGTCTATTTTTTCACATAAAATATGAACAAATATTGGATCGCATGAAGAAGTATCCACGCCCAAATTGTGGATTGCGTGTAGGGTTTCCATGCTAGTGTCATATAGCCGTTTCAACTCTAAGGCCGATTGCTTTTGTATGTTAGGCTGTCTCATGAATGCTTGCAGTTGCTTAGTGAATAAGAGTTGTTTATTGTTATACCTATGTGTCAACAAGTCCCAGCACACGTCGTAGTTTTCGGCACTTACTTGTAAATGTTGCACAAGTTTTTCCGCTTCACCCTTCAGTTTTCCCTTCAAGTGCTGCATTTTCTGGGTTTTTGTGAGGGTGGGGTTGTTGTGAATAGCCTCTGTATAGAGATCCTTAAAAGTAGGCCACTGCGTGTAGTTCCCGAAAAATTGGGGAATCTCCAATTTAGGTACTGATAACTGCTGATGAATGGAAGATGAAAGTTTGTTGTTAAGTTGCCTTTTAGACCGCTCATATTTCAGCTCATGTAACATGTAATTGTCATAATAGTCGATGTCAGTGCCGTTGGTAATACTGTCAATTTGCAAATGTAAGTTCTCTACTGTGTTCCACCGGGATTGCAATATTTTCAGTTTATCCTCAATTTCCCACTTTTCAACAAGGTTCTCAGCTTGTATGTTTTCCACACACCTTTTCAATGCCCGGAAGTTGGCATTTTGCAACTGCTTAAGTTCCAACAGCTTGATATCCTCCCCGAGAAATTTGCTGGTGTCAAATGTCACTTTTGCTGCGGGATTTTCGTCCTCCCCGAGATATACCTTCCCGTCACTAGGGCCCGCGGTGGATTCAGTAGTCGCCGGCACGTTGACGGCTTGCAGGGCTTTGCGCGTTCCTGAGTACCAACCGGAAATGACCTCTAGTATGTTGTCGGTGAAGTATTGATGATTTTTGTCACTTTCTTTTTGTAACTCTGTGTCGTTCTGTTGACACTCTTGCCACAGAGCTTCCAACTTTTCCAATCGGTCGGTTACATATTTTAGAGTCTTCCTGCTCGCAGAGTCCTTTTTAAAATTGGCTTGTATTTTTCTGATCTCTTCCAAAATCTCAGCTTGGCGGGCGATCAATTCGGATGTCATTTTGATGATAGATGCAAGGTGTAAAATATGGAAAGATCTTACTTGAAATGCGGCTACTTATTCGTCTGCTCGCTGCAAGAAGCTGGCTGCTCTGTTGCTGGTGCTAGCTGCTGGGTGCTGGGTGCTATTATGTTGATGCAGGATGCTGTATGCACTCGCGATTTTAATGTCATTTGTCAATGTCACTGGTTAAGATCACAGACCTCGGGCACTATTTTTCCGCGGCGACGGCGTTAAAATCGAACCGAAGGTCCACATATTGAAGGACCAAAAAACAATGTATACGGATGCATTGCTTTGTCAGTGAGGACGAATGCCGAGGAATAAAAAGACCGCGTTATGGAGAGGTGCTTTATTCTTACCGGTCAATCGTACACTAATTTATTGCTAAGCTTATGATTAATATTGCACTTCGGATATATTGATGCGTGTGCGAGGTTAATAGCCTTATTTGGGGCTAATGCAAAGTGCCTACACACGCATCGTTGCAGAAAATAATGTACATCTTTGTACATAAGCAATCATACTATGTGATCAAATCTATTCAAAATCTGTAATTTCAATAGGGACGTAATAAAAAACACGTCTTTTAATTTATGTAAAATTTTGATATTAAAAAACCATCAAATGCTCTCCAATTTATTTTATTACTCGAATGGCAAGGTATACTAAATAAAGGTCTTATAATTTGCTTGAGTAGTCGCAGTGTATAGTATGCTATACTAAATAAACCTGGCATTGTTTACTAGATAGTTTCCAACGCATAGTGCGCTATACAGTGTTAAAAAAATGGTAATAAATACTAAGGATGATGAATCAGACACTATATTTCACCGCAAATGCAATCTTTAGTGTCACATGTGAGTAATTGGCACCATCGATTTATAGTTTAGAAAGATTTTACGTATGAAAAAACATAATTACTTTGTAACTCCGCAGAGGTTTCTTCTTTGTCACCGAACTTGGCAAGCTAAATTCATTATCTGCCACAAGTAAACTTCATCGTATTTTAATAACATTCTACCGACCTTAAATAACAAATCTAAAACTTACATTTAGGTGCAGCTATTTGGAAAGTACCCATTTTATTTTTTTATTTGTTGCGTATACTCTGCTATACGAAGTGACTTTAAGGGCTAAATCCTGCTCTCTAAGATATAAAGAGGAGGAGTTGTGTGCTTCTGGATCAAGAAAAAGTGATTGACAGTATTTTTTCTATGCTATATTCTTATGTTCACTAATAAGTTATAAATTTTAAATAACTTTTTTAATGTCATTACATCATATCAACCAATAAGGTTTAATACTTACAATAAGGAGTATGAAGTTGTCTAATAAGATTCAAAATATTTTTTCACTTCTCACGCTTTAAAAGTTCGTCTTTACGCTCTGTAGAGGCGACATAAAGTCGCTTTTTATGCTCTAGAGCATAAAGTAAAACCCGCCCGCGGCGCGCGGCGTGCGTGCGTACGTGCGCGCGCCGGCGCCCGCGGTCGACGAGCACAGATGCATAAATTTGATGAAATAACTTTAATTATATTAATTATTTGGTTAATTTTCTCGCAATCGAAGTGAAAAGTAGAGTGTATTACTCGTGTATAAAACCCCTTGTATCCTCTACTTTATATCGACCCCCGCCTGCGGCTCGCGATCGATAAATTGTCTCGGATGAAATGGCTTGTTTTATGCACTTGTTGTACAATCTACTATTTGCTGTGAGAATTCCTTCTTGAAATATTTTGATTTAGGTACAACAGTGACCCGAAATTTTTGCTCTCGAGTGTATAAACACATCCCATCGGCTTGTAAAACAACCTATCAAGCAATATCACATTTTCACCATTTTTTAAAGGTACAATAGTGACTATCGATACTGAAAATTGTATTTCATAAGCTCTGCTGACTCTTTTTGGGAATGCAGGCAAGAATTATTGTATAACGCTTAACTCTGGGTTAACAGATTAAATCAATCTTCAACTGTGGCACTAAAATGGTAAAGTATGAAAAAATCCAAGCTTGTTTGCTTGTTGCGTATATCTTGTTGAAATTGATCGCCTACATAGAAACAACGGTATGGATTTGTAATATATATATCAAGAAAGGGCTTTTTGGTAAGTTGTTGTTTTTAGTTCTCTTGGTTTGTGAAATCCAAAGTCATATACATATACATAATAGGAGAGTATGGTTTTAAGAATTATAAACGAGGCCGTAATAAGCCTTTTAACTTCAAGATCGTAAAAAAAATAAAGCGTTATAAAATATTGCGAATACATATGATTATTTATTATATGAATGATTATCAAATTAAAGCCCAAACATAATTTCTTAAAAATTCCTCGAAAGAGTAGATATCAAAGATTAGCCTTTTTTTCCTATTTTGCCTATACTACCTACTCAAATAATACATTCTTGAAAGACATAGCCAAGTAAAAATGGTGATCGTTTCCCGTATTTAAAACCCATTAGAGAAAAATAGCGTACTTATCTTAAAGTTCTATGCCTTTATATAAAGGTTGCCCAAAAACTAACGTCGAACCGTCGTAGCCCATGTAACGAAGTATGTATTAGTAGAAACCTAAACATATTTGTAACATTCTCGTGACGTTTTGTACCACTATAATCGCAGAATCCTGGAACTAAAATTATTAAAATAGTTTTACAGTACATATGGTGCTACATTACCGCACGAGTGCGGTAATCAGCAGATTACGTGCATATGTCGAAACTTTAAAGAGCCATATGTACTGTAAAACGTTGTAAGATACACGTGCGAACAGGTAATACGCAACTCGTGTCGATTTAAAACACTCCCTTCGGTCGTGTTTCAATTTATCACCACTCGTTGCGAATTTCCTGTTTTCTGCACTTGTATCGTAATGTACTATTATAAAGAATGCAATTCCACAATTGCTTAATTTTTCCGGGCATTTCCAAACTTTACGTATATATCAATTCGAATATCGGAATATCGGACGTAGTCAATTTGACATTTCTGATTACTATAGTGTTTACGTGAAACTTAGCCCGTGTAGAACTCATTGATCGTCTTATTAGGATAGTGGCTATTCAATTATTTCAGGCGTTTTTACTTATCGTTCCCCCATACCTCTTTTAATAAACTTAATGGATTATTTCCTGGATTAAAGCTATCTTTTGTTATGTCCTTCCCAGGGTTTTCAAGCTATATACATAATCAGTTTAACGGTTTTAGCGTGAGCAGAGAGAGAATTACTTTGAAATCTTTAATATTAGCATGCATAAACAAACCAAATGGATCGCCTAGACTATACTAAATAGATAAATTTGTGACTTCTGTAAAACATTCTTATATTCAGTAAATTAAAAATAAATATGTTTGTTTTCACTAATCCATTAATGCCAATTTTGCAGTGTACACGTTTGGTAATCTACTAATGTTATACCAAAATGTAGTTATCGTCTTTTCTGAAGTGCAGTGGAGTTTAATCATTACTGAAGTGTGGTCCACGGTCAGTATATTCAATGATGAACTACAGACTTGGCTCGAAAGTAAGTTGAAAAATAAACTATAGAAGAAGCGTTTTCATGGGACCCAAGTTGCCTATATCGTATATTTTTTTATTTGCAGCAACTGTTACTAACATACCACACATAAGGCAAAACTTTGCGTCGAACCAAAATTTTTTTACCAACAAAATCCACACGACTAAACCATTTCCAATAGGATTTAAAGCGAGGAACTTTGGTATGTATTCATTGCTATGTAGTTAAAAACATATTTTTTTTCTTGCAATACATATAGTGTAGATTATTGTTAGATAGATTGGTTGGTTAATTTAACCGCTTTTTGATCAAGAAATCGGTTTGTATGATATTAAACTTTAACGTGCTAATTTTAGTTGAAGAGCCCCCAATTTTCCTCCATTCCTATCTAGTCTGGGCTTTGTGAGCACATTCGTTAAGTGGAGCACTTGTTAGTGCCTTGATTTGATCCTTCCATCGCATTCGTGAACGTCCTCGCGATTTGGAACCATTGACTCAGCCCTGCACGACCAGTCTTTTCACGGAGTCCTAACCTCTGTGGGAAACATGTCCGAAATATGTGAGGATTTTCATTTGTACGACAGCCAATAATCTTTCCGTTATCCTTAGTTCTTCAAGAATCAAGGCGTTGGTCTTGGCCGTTTAATTATTTCCTTTATTTTCATCTTCAGGTCCTAGCGTGCATCCAAAAGCAAGTATTACTCATCTCAGCAACAGCTACTACAAAATATGCGACATGTTATGGCAGATAGACAGTGACGACGGCCCCTTTTTGTTGTTTGCTATTACGTTCCTGTTTTTGCGTTTGTTGATTTCTCCATATCATTTGATGATATCTTTAGGTATGTACATGTATTTCAAGGTATGTATTTTATGCATTTAAACAGGATGTAACATAATTTTTAAGAAAAAAAACCGAGTTCAATGGGGGAGGCCGGTAAAAAAATATCATACCTAGATGGTGCACTCTTAGATTCCATAGAATAAAATAAACATGGCTATAAGTATGTTTATAGTGGTAGAAGACTAAGTACCCTCAATTCCTCATGGATTCCTCCATCAGAACTCAAGCTTGACAAAAATGTGTCTGTAAAACCTATCTTGCTTGACAAACAAAATGAAGAGAACAAATCGCCAAACGTGAACTTCGCGTCGTTGAAGACTTCCGTTCTGATCATCATCAGCAGTTTTACTTCATCAAATGTCACTTTTTTGCATGAAAATGCTTGATTAATTCATGAAAATACTAAAATCACTACTATTCGCCTGCCTTTGACCTGGATGGATGGAATGGATCCCATCATCAGAACTCAAGCATTACAAAAATTTATCGTGAATTGCTTGCTTAATAAACACAGCTAGGAGGACAAATCGCCAAACGTGAACTTTTCGTCGTTGAAGAGTTCTGTTCTGATCATCATCAGCAGTTCCACTTCATCAAATATCACATTTTTGTATGAAAATGCTCAATCTGTTGATAAAAACACAAAAATCACTGTATTTTTGCCTTTAAGATTTGAGGAGTTCCCTCAATTCCTCATGGATCCCATTATCAGAACTGCGTTTTGACAAAAACTAGACCAACTTGTATATACCTATTTACTTACAAGCAAAAAAAGAATTTTCAAAATCGGTTACGTAATGACGGAGTTATGGAGTAACAAACATTTAAAAAAAACACGACCGAATTGATAACCTCCTCCTCCTCTTTTGAAATCTTGAAGTCGGTTAAAAAATACCGTGGATCCGTTTAAGGCGTTAGGTGGTATCGCATTATAACGAGAAATATATATTTATTTTGGTTTTGGTAATTGGCAAATTTTGACGAAAGATTTAAAATCCAAAAAAAAGAGTTTTTCTTTTTATCTAGTCAGAATGCGGTACTAATTAACGCCTCAAGCTTTTATAAAAATATGCAAGAACTTTTTTAAATTATAAGAAATTTTCAAAAAGAAATTGTAAACATTAGTCTTTTCTCAAACATGCTCAGAAAGGACAAACGTAGATTATAGACTGGGAAACCTATTGTTGCCGGGCATCGTGCATTTACAGTCCGGTATACACCTTTTTAGGCTTCCATAGCCAAAATGGCGAAAACGGAACCCTTATAGATTCGTCATGTCTGTCCGTCCGTCCGTCCGTTCATATGACACAGCCGATTTACTCGGACACTATGAGCACTACAATTTTGGTAGGAATACCCCCCATGAATTTGGGGGAGGCCTATGTCCAGCAGTGGACGTCCTTTGGCTGATATGGTGGGGCTTTTGGGGGGGTATCCATGGATAGGATATAAAAACTCTTTTCCATTTAAGTCAGACGTAAAAAGTGTTGCCCCCCCCCCCCTCTAATTTCCAAACTATGAAGTTTAAAATTCTGAAAAAAAATCAAGATGCATTAATAAATCCTTTCAACGATTTCTGGTTTAAATAAGATAAATATAACAGTTTTTGAGTTATTGCTGAAACACTGTCTTGCCCGAACAAAAGGGCTTAAGTGCCGTGAGTTTCCTATGAAGATACGACCTTTTTGATTCAATGTATTGTATAGTAGTTTAAAATGTAGATTAGGTGTCAGTACGGAACCCTTCTTTGTGCGTGGTCCGACACGCACTTGGCCGGTTTTTTTCACCGTATCCCATTGAAATAGGTCCGAAATGTATACATATTTATGACCTACAATGTACTATTAGGTAACGAACTTCCTTTGCGGTTCACGGTGGGCTCTCAGTAGCTGATTCTCGAATGTTATCTGAGGTGAGATGGTGCGGGGGGTGCCTATCTACTATGCCAATCTGAGTAGTCACAATACATACAGTACGTAACTTAGTAAAACATTTTGGGGCACTCACAGACTTTAATTGATGAGCCATTTAGAGCTCACTTCATACTGACCATTATAGTTAGCTATAAAGTGTCCAGTATAAAGTGAGCTCTAAATGGCTCATCGATTAAAGTCCGTGACTGTACTACTTTTGTGTCGGCGATTATCCGTAAAAACTCGCATACGTTGCTTTCGTGACTTATCATCCATCTATCCATCTAAAGCAATCGTATGGTTAAATTTCTTCTAATGCTATCCATGTAAAAGCGAGTCGGATCGATAGAATTCGCCTGGCATACATTTAATTTTTTTTTATTTAGAAATAAAGAATATGACGAGAATAACTCGGGAGTTTGTCACGTGTTTTCATCACACCACACAATTACTTACTCTCGTTGAACCAAGCCATCGTCTACAAGACCAGGTATTCGTTTTTTTTTTATCAAGCTAAAAACTTTTTAAGATTACATCATCGACGTTATGGCAACGTCGCCGGCCACGTCACTCATTTTGACGTCGCCAAATCATCACCTGGAGGCATATTATGGTTGCCATTTTATCACGTATAGTCGTGTGTGAGCTACCATACATCTCAGTAGGAATTGTTTGGTTACCGTAGTCGGCAACATCGCCAACGCTAATACCTTTTTACGATTATCCACTCCAAGGCCTCCGCCTCACTGGGACATCATGGCGACGTCGCCGGCAACGTTGACCTTACATTTTGACGGCGCCAAACCGTTACCAAGTGAGTGAGCTACCATACATCTCAGTATGTATTGATTGGATAGCGTAGCCGGTGGCGTCCCAGTCAGGCAGAGACCTTAGGCTGCGGATTGGACGCGAGCGAACATCCGGGCAACGGAGCGGCATGCGCATGCACATTTGAGTGAGTTGAATGCTGTCGTCCAAACCGCGGCCCACGTGTGGATAATAGGGGATTCTACTCTCGTCCAGTGGCTGAGTCCAAACGACTTGCTCCTAACAGTGAGCTGGAGTGATATAGCAACACGGTTTTTGCTTGTTGCTCCTTCTCACCTGCTAGATAAACTATGATTGACACATTTGAATTAAAAAGCCTGTAATAAACTTGTAAAATATATGTTCAAAACAGAAAACCAACTCAAAGCGGTGGTCCCCGTTCGTTTAAAAGAACCAATAGTTTTTTCGTGGACCAAACAACCAATAGCACTGGCGGCTTTGCTTCATAATTTTGTATATTCAATATCTCCCTTATTTATAAATAAAATTAATAAAATATTGGGGGACAACCTTACACAAATCGACCTAGTCCCAAACTAAGCAAAGCTTGTACTATGGGTACTAGACGACGATATACATACTTATATAGATAAATACATAGAGAACATCCAAGACCCAAGAACAAAATCCGTACTAAATGCACAAATAATGCCCTGGCCGGGATTCGAACCCGGGACCTCTAGCTTCGGAGGTAGTGTCACTACCATCTAGGCTAAACAGGCCGTCAATTTTTTACCATGACGTAAAGACTGACTCAGATTATGCAACGTGCCAAAAGTGCGTAAGGTTGATTTGAATTTCAATTTTAGTATACATAGTTACATTTAGATCAACCTAAAGTACCTTTGAAACGTAAGCCAATCACCCCACAAGTAGTTCCGCTCAAGTCCTACTCCGTAGTACGTACCGTAATGTATTCTAATTCAGCTTCTATTGTTATTCACCTTTAGTTGAAGCGCACACGTCTTCTAGTGAGTAAGTTGGCGGGCGATGCGGGCCACTGGGACCTGGACCCGGCTCAAATTGAGGCATTCCTACTGCTGGTGCAGATGAAGCGTCCTACGTTGGAGCCTTTGGGGATGTTCACAATCAGCAGACCTCTGATTGCTACGGTAACTCAAAAGCACTGCCATACTAAACCATCAAATTGTCAGTAAATGCTAGAGTACTAATAGAGCTGATACCTACCTTATTAACTTTAAATACTACCTGCCCCCATTTTATATGGGTGTACTAATGAAGAAAATGAAATAAGGCTTCCCCTTACAATACGTAACAACATAATATGTATAACTAGCATTTGCCCGCAGCTTTGCCCGCGTACCAAGCGTAATTTTTAACCGTCTACAAAAAAGAGGTTCGTATGTTTCTCCACGATTATCTCGCGTTTGGCTGAACCGATTTAGATGCGGTCTCCAGAAAAGTAGTTGTTACATTATGGGGGTTTCGGTATACGAAGTTTGGTGATTGTGATTCATTAACAGATGAACAGATGAAAAGTCAGTATACATTCTGAGAACCGGCAAACTGTTGAATTTCATTTGATTATGGCAAAAATAAGGATCGAAAACTATTATCATACATTTCCGAGAGGCCAAAGGCCCGATGAAATAAAATCATGTCTTAAATGGCCCTTAGTAAAAGTATCTGTGTACTACAGTAACAACAATAGGTCTGATAACGACCAAGCAGCGCGCAGCGGTAATAAATTCTGGTCCTTTGAAGTACAGAAATACGGCTAATTCATTATCACGTGTAACCCTTAATTTTCCTGTTAATTAGGTAGGTTTTGCCAGATCCTAACAGTGCAACAAAAACTAACAACCATACTTGTCTTCTCGAAGATCTCACGGTTCGTAAATAAATGCCATACGATAAAAAAAAATGTAAAGGTTGATTTAAGTGGGAAAAATATCGAAACCTCTATGTCGTTTTTAAAAGCAAATCCATAGATACCCCACACGCCTATATTGTAACATTAAACTTTTCGGCATGCAGGCATGTATGGTGTGCCAAATTTTACCTCAGATTCCTATTAAGAGACCTCTCGGACGCTCAGATATCGATTTTGAACGAAAACGGGACGAAAAAAAAGAAAATCAGTATGGCCGCCACTTTTACAAATTTTACCTCGGATTCGTATTAAGAGTCTCGGACACTCACATATCGATTTTGAACGAAATCGGGACGAAAATTAACCTTTAACTGACGTGGTATACGTCTCACAGACGTCATGTCTATATTTTGAACTTTGTCACCGTGACATAAAGTGTTACTTTGACAGTGCTCTAAACACATCGTCAGTTAAAGGTTAAGAAAATCATTATGGATTTTGAACAAAATCGGGTTGGAAATGAAGAAAATCAATATGGATGACACTTTTTCCAAATTTTACCTCGTATTCGTATTAGGCGACCTCTCGGACGCTCGGATATCGATTTTGAACGAAACGGGTTGGAAATGAAGAAAATCAATATGGCTGCCACTTTTTCCAAATTTTACCTCGGATTCGTATTAAAAATTCTCTCGGACGCTCAGATTTCAATTTTTAACGAAATCGGGACGGAAATGATAAAAATAAATATGGCCGCCACTTTTTCTAAATTTTACCTCGGATTCGTATTAAAAATTCTCTCGGACGCTCAGATTTCAATTTTTAACGAAATCGGGACGGAAATGATAAAAATAAATATGGCCGCCACTTTTTCTAAATTTTACCTCGGATTCGTACTACGAGACCTCTCGGACGCTCAGATATCGAATTTGAACGAAATCGGGACGAAAAAAGAAAATCATTAAGGCTGCGACTTTTTCCAAATTTTACCTCGGAGTCATTGTAAACCTCTCGGACGCTCAGATATCGATTTTAAACGAAATCGGGACGGAAATGAAAAAAATCAATATGGCCGTTACTTTATTCAAAGTTTAGGTACCTCGGATTTTAAACGAAATCGGGACGGAAACGAAGAAAATCAATATGGCCGTTACTTTATACAAAGTTTAGGTACCTCGGATTCTTATTAAGAGTCCTCTCGGACGCTCAAATATCGATTTATGTCGAAATCGTATCGGACGGCACTGATTAATAAAACCACTACAAACACAATACATTGAATCAAAAAAGGTCGTATCTTCATAGGGAACTCACGGCACTTCATGCACCTTAAGACCTTATAAGGAACCTACGTGCCAAATTTGGAATCTCTAGGACCAGCGGTTTGGACTGTGCGTTGATATGTCAGTCAGCCAGTCAGTTTCTTCTTTTATATATTTAGAAGAAGAAGATAGATGTTCTGCTGACTTGAATAAGAGGAAGGAGGTTACTCAGTTATTCCTCAATTGTAGTACGTTTTTTATTAACATAAATAAATCTGTCTGTAACATGCCAATTTTGATAATTATTTTGTGTTCATATATTAAATTATATTATATTATATTAAATGTTATATAAGGAAGTATTTTCATATAAATGCATGACAGCGTCGAGGAAGAATCCAGGGAACTTCTTAAACGTGATAGGCACGCATATGGCTACATCGGTATTTCACATTTTGAAGTACTAAGACTGATGATTAGTTACCGAAGGTATGACTGGGTGCCTTATAGAATCGACGGTACTCCTCAAACATCATCATCCATACGTAGCGGCTTTTTTCTGGAGTAACCAAAGCATTTGCTAGCGGAGTGAACAGCAAAGGATATGTGAAAATGACTGTGTGTGGCAGGGTTAAGTATAAAATTAGAGTCGTTCTTTGGGTGTAAATAATTAACAACTTTTTTGAAAATTTTTCACATAACAAAAGCATATAGTTTTTTCGGGTGTAACAGATAATGCAAATTAACTGTAGTGAAACGCAGCTTGCTAGGCGAACACTGATTTATTCATAAATCTGTAGGTACACTTTTATTCGACTACCCTTATTATACTACATCTATCCCGTTATGGAATAAACAAACAATCAATTGCAGTGAATATTTACACATACATTAGTTTGTGTACCTACATCCTACTCAATAGCAAAGATGGCATAACGATAGGATATAAACAAAAGTAGGTACTCCTTAGATTGGTTGAAGAGGAATAACAGATGTTTCCTTTTATTTTTAATTTTACAATGTGGCCATTACGATACATTATTACTTTGGTAACCTTATCTCTACCCTTCACCTTTATACCATTTCACATACACCCGATATTGATTATGGAAGTTCTTGTAGATGTCTTAAGTAGGACCTCTTTTTTACATTTATAACCTATTACTTTTATTACACTCGATAACTTAATTTAATGATTACATTGTTAACTTGATGTTTATAGTTTGTTATCTGTGTATTATAGTGTATACTTTTAGTATTTAATTTCTATAAATGTTATTCGGAGTGCTGCTTGACATGGTATGACATTTATATTTAACTTGTAGCATTAAAATACCTACACTAGGTATCTAAAAATATTCAAGTGCCTGTTCAGCCAGTTTTCGGGCTCGACTCCTGGTCAGCGGTGGCACCACATCCACTGGCGGACCAGTAATCGCCACTTTAGAATCCCCTTGATTTGATCCGATCGCGTCAGGATGCGGTGGCGCTGTGGTCGCGGTGGTAGCGATGGGAGCAACGGGGGTGGTTTGAGTCAGAGGGACGGGGTCGTTGCCCTCTCGAGGTTCTTGCTTCAGCTCTCGGCTGATGATGTGGCGGCGGTTCCGTCTGTACTTGCGCCCTACTGCATCCCGCAGTATGTAAGACCGAGGTTCCGCCGCTCTAGCGATTACGTTCATGAAACGCCGGTTGTTGCCGTCCGCTACCACTACCTTAGCATTGATAGGTAGTGTAGGGAGGTCCCGGGCTGTTTTGTCATAGGTCGATTTTATTTTTTGTCGCTGCAATTCTATCGCCATGTAATTGTTTTTATTATCGACGGGCTCCACAAGCAATGGCTTATATGTGGGTAACCGCGTGTTTAGCCGTCTGCCAAAGAGGATTTGCGCAGGTGAATCAATCTTATCACGTGGCGTGGCCCTATAATTTAGTAGGCTCACACGATAATCTTGTCCGGAATCCAAGCACTTTTTGAGCAAGTTCTTGATAGTGCGTACAGAACGCTCGCTTTTTCCATTCGATTGGGCATACATAGGGGATGAGGTGATATGCTTAATTTCCCAATTTGACATAAATTGTTTAAAGTCTCTGGAGTCGTACGCGGGGCCGTTATCGGTCACCAATTCCATTGGTATTCCGTGGCGACAAAACTGCTCAGTCATTGCCGTAATGACCGATTTACTATTTATATTAGGCATCTCATTAACTTCCACGTAATTCGAGAAATAATCTACTAGCAATAGATAGTGTTTCTTTTTGTACTCGAATATGTCGGAGCCCAGCTTGCACCACGGCACGTCAGGCACCGCGTGCTGGCGCAGCGTCTCGCGGCGCGGCGGCGGCGCGTGCAGCGCGCAGGCAGCGCAGGCGCGCACGGCGCGCTCCACCTGCTCGCCCAGCCCCGGCCAGAACATCACCTCGCGTGCGCGCCGCTTGCAGCGCTCGATTCCCAGGTGGCCCTCGTGAACTCGCCTTACCATTTCCCCGCGCAGCGCCGCAGGAATGTACACTCGATCATCTTTCAAGATAAGTCCATCCGTGTACTGCAGGCTTTCCCTGTATGGCCAAAAAATACGACAGGTCATCTCCACGTCGTATTTATTCTTGGGCCACCCTTTTAGTATGTAGTTAATTAATGCCTTGCATACATTATCGTCGTCGACATGTTTTTTAATCATCTGCAATTTCTCGTCACTAAACTGCAAATGTTCAATCAAAAAACATGTTTGTGCTTCTACATCCCTATTTACGCGTTCACTCATTAGCTCTGGTAATGCAGCACGCGACAACGTGTCGGCAATGTACATAAACTTTCCAGGTGTGTACTGTACTTTTACGTCGTATCCTTGCACGCGCAGCATCATCCGCTGTAAGCGCGCCGGAACCGACGACAACGGTTTTTTAAAAATCGATTCAAGCGGTTTGTGGTCTGTCTGTATGGTAACATCACTCCTGCCAAATATATATTGGTGGAAACGTTGACAGGCGTGCACTATTGCTAACATTTCTTTTTCTATTTGCGCGTAACGCCGCTGTGCGTCTGTTAGCGTCGCGGAGGCAAACTCGACAGGCCGCCCGCCCTGCAGCAGCACCGCCCCCAGCGCTTCCGAGCTCGCGTCTACCGAAACCACCACCGGGAGCTCGCTCGAGTATAGGGACAATACGGGCGCGGATGAGATCTTTGCTTTCAGCACCCTCACCGCTTCCGAATGTTCGCGATCCCATAACCATTCGGAATCCTTTCTAAGAAGACTTCTTAGTATGGCCACTGACTCTGAATAGTTGGGAATAAACTTGGCAAGATAATTCACCATTCCCAGGAATCTCTCGAGCGACTTCCTGTCGGTAGGGTCGGGCATATCTACAATCGCCTCCACTTTAGCTTGGTCAGGTTTCATCCCCTCCGCATCGAATACGTGTCCTAAATAAACAATCTGTCGCAATCCAAACTTACACTTCGCTTTGTTAAACCTCATCCCTATTTCTCTGGCCCGCTGGAGGAGGCGCTGCAGACGAGCATCATGCTCCTCTTTAGTTGCTCCCCACACTATTATATCATCTATGAAAGAATCTGTGCCATCCAGGTCTTCCAGATGTTGCCGCACCCTCGCATGAAAGAGCTCTGGGGCACAACTGACCCCGTAGGGAAGCCTCAGAAATTGATATCTACCGAAGGGGCTCGCGAATGTACAAAGATCTGCGCTGGCCTCGTCCAGCTGTAGCATCCAGAAGCCGCTGCGAGCATCCAGCACGCTGAACCAGCTCGCACCGCGCAGGCGCGTCGTCAACTCGCTCACCGTGGGCAGTGAGAAATGCGCACGCTTCACAGCCGTGTTAAGCACTCGCGGATCTAAACAGACCCTAATTTCCCCATTTTTTTTAGCCGCTATTACTATAGGATTGACCCATTCCGTTGGATGTGTCACCTTACGTACGACACCCATTTTCTCCATCCTAATAAGTTCCTCTCGCAATTTGTCCCTCATGCCCATAGGGACTCTGCGAGCAGGGCAGACTACTGGCTGAACAGCTCTATCTACCACTATTCTATGCAATCCTGGTAATTTGCCTAACCCGCTAAATAACTCCGCATAGTTATCAATATTGAGCAAGTCTATCCTTTGTATGAGGCCTAACTTTACGCATCCTAGAATATTTTGACATCGCATTTTAGCTACCGCGAAATTTATATCATAATATTTGTCCTTGAATTTTAATGCTAGGGTACATGCACCAATAATTGGAACAGCATTACCGGTATACGAATAAACTTTTTTATGGTAAGGAACAAGCTCACAATTTATGTCTAAGCGATCATAATCACATTTCGAAATAATATTAAGCATAGAACCAGTGTCCAATTTAAAAGCGAGTCGCTTACCCTTAACGTCCATATACTCAATCCACTGGTTGGCCTTTTCTCCACGCCGCTTTTGCTCCTCAACCACGTCCACATAAAACGCATCACTGTCCGAATCGTCCGTCAGCTCGGAGACACTCACATTATGGACACCGATCGGCTTACTACTACACACACGCGCGAAGTGACCCCGTCGGTCACAGACAAAACACGACGCTCTCATGGCGGGGCACCGCTCCTCATCTCGGCAGAACCCGCTGCCACAGCGCGCACACGGCGCCCGTGCCCGCTGCCGCCGCCCGCGGCTGGTTCCGCCGCCCCGAGTCGGCGCCGCCGGGCCTGGCTGCGGCGCCCTCGCCCCGCGCTCGTGACCCGCCGGCGCTCGTGCGGGCCATCGCGACCCGCGACCGCCGACCACTTCGTCAACCCGGAGATTCGACTCTTCGAATTGTTTACTCTCTTCTTTAGACATCTCGTCCGCTTCGCAGATCTGTATTGCCTTTTCCAATGTCAACTCGTCCGCTCTCAGTAGTCGGTCCCTGACTACGTTATTGCTGATGCCACAAACTACGCGGTCTCTTATCAATCCGTCCGTCAGTTTATCAAACTCGCACCCTTGACTTAGTACCCTTAACGCTGTTACATATTGGCTAATTGTTTCACCGGCATTCTGGTTGCGTGTAAAGAATTTAAAACGCAACATAGTTATGTTTGTTTTCGACCCAAAATGCAAATCAAACTTATTTTTTATTGTTTTAAGGTCTTCCGCATTTTCTGCTGCTCCAAATTCAAAGGTGGAATATATCTCGTAGCCCTCCGGTCCTATGAGGTTCACTAGCAAGCTTGCTTGTACATCTTTTGGCTCCTTATTAACTCCGGATGCTTTAATGAATACACTAAAGTGTTTCCACCATTTCTGCCACGCCGCCGCCCGCGCGGCCGGGCTCCCTTCAATCTGTAATTCTGGCGGTGGCCTTGCATGCTCCATAACTTAGTTTTAGATAAACACACTAATAAACACTCAGTGAATACACAAAACAGGTATTTTAAACTTTTTTCTTCGTAAATTCGCGTAATTATATTTAAACCGCTGCCACCATGTAGTGAAACGCAGCTTGCTAGGCGAACACTGATTTATTCATAAATCTGTAGGTACACTTTTATTCGACTACCCTTATTATACTACAAACAAATGAACGTCAAGTAATCCATTTTGATATTATTTTTGATTGACAAAAGACAGTAGCTTCTGTGTCACGTTAAGTACTTTTAATATTTATTATTAAGTATATTTACCAACAAATACTAATATATTGATAAATTACACTTGTTTGTTAGGTAGTTGTATGGAACCCTCGGTGCGCGAGTTCTACTCGCACTTGTCCGGTTTTTATTAGTAACTTATGCTACATTCAGGATTTACTTTAAAGCTTTGCCGTTATTTTTATTTAATATTGGGGGACAATCCTATAAAAATCGACCTAGGTAGTCCCAAACTAAGCGAAGCTGTTACTATGGGTACTAGACAACGATATACATACTTCTATAGATAAATACATACTTAAATATATAGAAAACAACCAAAACCCAAGAAAAAATATCCGTGCTAAATGCACAAACAATGCCCTGGCCAGGATTCGAACCCGGGACCTCTAGCTTCGGAGGCAGTGTCACTACCAACTAGGCTAAGCAGGCCGTTTTGTCTGCAACAGATAAACGACTTCCTAAAATAGCCACTTTGTTTTTGTTATTTTATTGTTTATTTTATTTTATACCTATTTTTTTTTGTTTCAGATCTTTGGCGGCGCTGCTACTTCTTTAATGATGATAATTCAAATAAGAAACGTGTCTGAACATTCTTGAGCTCGTATCATCTCATAACCATATTTTACTAGTGACTCCAGATGCACTTCAGATATAATCACCCGCATAGCTATGGCCAAAAAAACATTCAATGCCAAAAAACAAATTTTCAAATGTAAGATTCCCCGCAACATTAGAAAACGTTTAATTAAGATCTACGTTTGGAGTATAGCGTTGTATGGAAACGAGATGTGGACGTTAACTCAAAGAGACAGAGATAGACTGAGTGCGTTTGAAATGTGGTGTTGGAGGAAGATGGAAGGTATAAGTTGGACGGAAAGAAAAACAAACGAAGAAGTATTAGACTTGATAGGAGAGAAAAGATTCTTGCTAAAGATGATAGAAAATAGAAGAGAGAATATGCTGGCTGGGGCACCTGATACGACATGACAATTACATCAAAACTATAATAGAGGGTAAAATAGAGGGAAGAAGAGGCAGGGGAAGACCGAGACGTGCGTTTATGGATCAGGCTAAGGAGAAAGTTGATGTTGTGTCGTATCAGGAACTCAAAGATGTAGCACAGAGAAGAACGGAATGGCGGCCACTCCACCGACAAGAGCAAGGCTCTTAAATTTATGATGATGACGAGTAAAAGAAAAGATCATCCTGGGTAGTTAATGTTATTGGATCAGTTTAAATTAAGTTTTTGGCTATTTCTTAAAAAAATATTGTTTAGTTGTGTAGGGTTGGGGTTTTCTATTGGTTCGTTTTTCTTTGAAATATTATGTTTTGTATAGTCTGGATATTATTTATGAATAATTTAATATCAAATATCCTGGTTAAATGATACAACGTATTCTACACATGACATCATTATGGGTATTTAGGTATTCGATGTTTTTCATAGATTGTATTAAATATTACCTTCTCAAATTTGTAGACGCCCAGGGATATCAATGACTTTATGATTTATTTGACACGTTTAATAATATAACATGCTATAAATACTAAAAACGTGTTACAATCATTACCCAGCAATATACCTTAGTATACGACTAACCTACCACAGTAATGTACGACTTATCGTATATTTTAAAATTGAGGACGATGACTTAAGAGTCCGCAGTAAGCTCGGTTCTCCATACAAACGTAGTTTCACTTTCATTTTAAAACGCCATGCTAGAATAACGTGAAACTTTGTATACACAATGGGATCTACCGATATCTAGGTCGGAAATTAGTTTCTGTTGCTGGAAATTATAATGGAGAAAAATACAGCGACTATTAAGGTTTTCATACAAGACGTAAGAACCTCAATAACTCGCTGTATTCTTTTTCTAATACAATTTCTAATAACAGAAACTAATTCCAACCTAGCGGCTCCTTTTTTGGGCGGATGTGGGTCCAAGTGCAAGGCAATTTTGCGACCGGTCGCTACTTGCGTTGGGTCTGTCTCTATGGTAACTGTCTGTCCGGCAGTTAACATGGTGAATGGCCTCGGGGGGAGCTCATAGTTGCCAAGATCCCCTAGGCAACACTGATTGGGCTCCTTCTTGAGGTTACTGCCTGTTAGCTGCCTAGTTCTACTGTTAGAAACAGGCAGCACGGAAATAATCAGTTGAGCCCACATTGTTATATCCCAACCTATCCTATCCCGCTTATTCCTTATAATCAGCCGTAAGCGATGACGTGGCATGTTGCAGCGGGCTTTCCATCCACAAAGAAGGATGGTTAGCAGTAAAATGCCACCCACGTGTTTGTGCCGTGCATGAGGACCCGTACCGATGGAGAATGTCGTCCTGATAGCTGAGCCGATCAGCAGTCGGGTAAGATACTGCTGTGAGGCAACAGTCTACTTTGGGTCAGGATTCATTTCACACGGGAGGTCCTGGTCTAGCCAACTGGGATCAATCGGCTGTTGCGTTGACAGTAATCTGGACGCGAGGCGAGTTTCCTGGGGTGTGGGGTCTGTAGTCAGCGGAGCACGAGTCACGAGTCGTCTGAGGAGATGACGAGTGTCTTGGCGCCGTGCGGACTCATAGACAACACACTTTGGGGCGCTATGTCAGATTGGTAGCCCTGGTGCATTAAAGCATCCCCGGGTGAGGGCTCCGTGGTGGGTGGGAAGCCAATCTGATGAAACAAGGTCGATGGCTACAAGATTCTAGTTTACCTAAGACAAATGCAGGAGCGAAAGCCGTACTCAGAGGGGATGAGGCCAAAGCGCATAGCGCACATGCTGCACCGGCGGTACGCAACGCTGTCCCAGACAGTGGTGCGAGAGCGGGCAGCAGTCAAGTAAGGGGGTCCGTAAGGACGCGGAAGGCGCCTAGCGCAAGTAGAGGCAGAGTCCATGGTGGAGCGGTCCGAACCGGAGGCAATACTTAATCAAAAGTTTCAATCCAAGTAAATATGAACCGAACACCATCGCGAACAATTCTAATCATTTGTTTTCTTAACGCACCCTAACATATACAATAGGTCAAACCTATATTTTATTCACTTAGTTACATTTCAGACAACCACTTTCGCCTAGTTGTTTTTTTTATACCACGTCGGTGGCAATCAAGCGTTCGGGCCGCCTGATGGTAAGTAGTCACCGCAGCCTATGGACGCCTGCAACTCCAGGGGTGTCACATGCCCGTTGCCGACCCTTTAAAAATTTATTTTCTTGGTAGTGACCCTGCCTAAGAAGCTGGTGGCTCAAAAAGTGAAAGTGAAGTGGTGGTGAAGGTTCGAATCCCGGTCAGGGCATTTATTTGTGGGATCCACCACGAATATTTTTGTTCCTGAGTTTTAGACATTTTCTTTATAGACGTTTAAAATAAGTAAGTACTTATATACAATTACGTGGCACTTTCTTTTTAAGTTCAATGTTTAATTTGCATGTACTCGTATCTCTGTCCTGAATTACAAATAAATATTTTTCTTGCCTTTTTTCTTTCTATTCTACCGTCACCTTAGTCATAGTACAAATTTTAATTTTGTATTAAGCAGTAACGCTGCTAACGTAAATTCCAAATTTCAAATTAAAGGGAAAATATTGAAAATTTTTATGCTCGAGCAGGATTTGAACCTGTGACATCTGGCATACGCGGCCAATCGCTCTAGCCTCCGAGCTATCGGAACAACCAAGCTCGGGCACGAAATCCCTCACCAGTTCCCTCCTACAACGCCTTAGGGAGGCGCACAGCGACATCTACCGTAGAAGACTTAGGCTTCTATTAACGATATCCTGCTCGAAGCATTAAATTTTTCAATATTTTTCCTTTAATTTGAAATTTAGTACAAAGTTTGCTTAGTTTTGAATGGAATAATAATAATATTTTATTTTATTTTTTGGTTCAATGCAATTCAATTCGTTTATTGCATACATGTTGTTAAGTTTACAAGGTGTTACACTCAGGTTATGTATCAAACATGTAGCCTGCAAGGGCATCGCAATGTTATACTTATAACTAAATTCACAGTTGAGCAATAATTAATAATTTCTTAACTAATTTAATAATTATTATTTCATTGTTACATGCACGCGTGTGTGTGTGTGTGCGTGTGTGTGTGTGTGTGTGTGTGTGTGCGTGCGTGTGTGTGTATGGGTCTGAATGATCGCGTGCATGTGTTTCGTTTATTATATTTTATCGTCTAGGTATTCGTTTAGGGAGTAATAGGCTTTATTTATTAAAATTTGCTTCAATTTGTTGACGAATATGTTACGTGTATCTTTTGGTTCACTTTTTATGGTTTCGGGTAGTTTATTATACACTTTTATAGTGATTTTAAGAGGACCGGTAGAGTGGATTTTTAACTTAGACGAAGGTGCCATTAGATTATTATTTTGTCTAGATGCATATCTCAATTGGGCATTTTCTCTTTTAGTGTACAATTCGGGGTGTTTTCGTACGAATTTACAATTTTCTATAATGTATAAACACGTAAGGGTAAGTATTCTGTATTTGATAAAATACGGTTTGCAGCTATCAATTTGCTTGATATTCACTAAAATTCGGATGAGCTTTTTCTGTAGTGTGAAGACTGCTGGTGCATCGGTACTGTTTCCCCAAAGGATTAATCCTTAAGTGAGCCATGCATTAGCGTAAGCATAATAAGTGGAGAGTGCTGTTTTGAAGTCTGTTGTTTTCTTTATTTCTCTGAGGGCATAAACGAATTTCGCGAGTTTAGCTTTAATGTTTTTTATGTGTGGTTTCCAGGTTACATGTTTATCTATTTCTACTCCTAGAAGCGTGAAAGAGTCTACTACCTCCAATTTTATCGGGTTGTAGCTGTAGTCAACAGTTAGCGGGTCTTTTTGGTATGGATGGAACGTCATCAATTTGGTCTTCTGATAGTTTATTTCAAGGCTGTGATCCAGTTTTTACTTTATTTATTATATTATTAATTTTTCATTTATTTCATATTTATGTTGACACGAAGTAAGTATTGAGATGTCGTCTGCAAACAGAATAGATGTGTCTTGTATGATTTTTGGGATATCGTTGATATAAATAAGAAATAAGAGGCATCCAATTACGCTCCCTTGCGGAATGGAAAATAATACGGTTTTTGTTTCCGACTGTACATGCAAAATTTTACCCATTTTAAAGTCATAGTACTCTAGTTCTACAACTTGCTTTCTGTTTGTTAGATGTGATGCTATCCACTGATGTGCTATTCCGCGAACTCCAATGCCGTAAGGTTTGAGAAGAATAAGAGAAGAGAAATTAGAATAGAAGAATTAGAATAGTGTATTGGACCTTGTCATAAGCTTTTGACGAGTCAATGATATTGAGAGCTGATTGCATAACGCTATAAATAAATATAAATTGCTAACGTAGTCGACCTGTTTTTTCGGAACCCATTTTGCGAGTCGTCAAGTATTTTGTATTTTTCACAGAATGCATAAATACGATCACACATTACTTTCTCAAATATTTTTGAGGCTGTGGGCAATAGGGCAATCGGGCGATAATGATTAGGGTCTGTTTTTGTGTCCTTTTTATATATCGGTTTTACTATGGCAGTTTTTAAGAGGTCAGGAAACGTTGCTTCGTCAAACGACTGATTAATGAGTGATCCTACTACTGTCGAACACAGTTTCCTTCCTAATGATCGATTCTTTTTATTTACTTACTTCGCCATTAAAGTCAGATTACAGTGTTCCTTTTATCGATATGAAGCATCACATTACGGTGAAGGCACCGTAATAAATAAATAGCTACTAGTACTTTACTGTATTATCTTTGTTCGGATAGTAGAAGCAACATTTTCTTCACTTTTAGACTTGCACAGATAAGCCATAGTTACTAAAAATATATGAGTTTCTGAGTGAAGAAATGAGTAGGACGAAAGAAAATGTTGAAGGTAAGCATTATGTAAACACTATTTTTTTTATACGATTGCTAATCAGACACCGTAGCCTTTGTCACTTGCGACTTGCGAGTCCAGAAGAGACACAAGCACGTTGCCGACACTATATTGACTTGAGGATTCATTGTGGTGCCATACCTAAAGAGCAAGTAGCGGTGTTATTATAGCAGCAGTCTACTGTCGAGTTGACGTACCGCCGTGCCATACCTCTCTAAACAACCGGATAAAGGGGCCAGAAACTTTATACGTTCAAATAAAAGTGGACCTATAGCAGACTAACATATTCAAGAGATCGTAAGGAGGTATGGTTATTGTTCGATTAGTGTCCAACATGCTTTCCCGGCGGCGAGTCAACGTGCACTTGCTTCCGACATTAGTGGTGCCAGGAAGTTGAGCAACGGTGTACCTCAGGGCTCCGTACTGGCTACTACTACTAATACCACTACCTACTGGTTACACTATTAAAAAAAAGTCAAAAAAAAATATTTGCGAGAATTATGGTACATAAGGATGACAAAATTCAACGTATACGTTCACGATCTGCAAAATACTGCCGCTAGGAAGTTCATTAACGCCGACAATATTGACCTCGAGTCTCAAGGCAAGGAATTCAGCATACTTGAAGCTTCTCTAGCCAGCGATCTGGAAATACTAGGGAAGTAGTTCCAGGCATCTCATACCCAGTACAAGCAAAACCGAGGTGAGTTGCATCCACCTGCACAACCAACTAGCCAAGCGTAATGATTGAATCGTCCCTAGAGCACAATTTCACTTCTAAGTACCTCAGCATCACTCTGGACCGCTCACTGAAGTGCAAGCAGCATCTAACCAGCACATCACGCAAATTGCAGACCCAAAACAACATATTCCAGAAATTAAGTGGTACGTCCTAGGGAACAAGTGCGGATAAGCTGCGTGCGTCGGCTCTGGCGCTGGTCTACTCCTCGGCTGAATACTGCTCATCGTTATTGCTGGGTAGTGCACACACCAGCTGAGAAGACGTCGAACTGAATGAGGCTATGCGACTCGTTTCTGGTACACTCCAACCTACTCCTAATGACTGGCTACCAGTGCTCTGCCGTAATCCTCCGCCCGACCGAAGAAGGAAAGATGCCCTGTTAAGGGAAGCAGAAAAGACTCACTGGAATCCGAACCTTCCTATCTATGTGGAGTTTTTGCAACCTGCGAGGCTTCGTTCAAAATCCCGAAATCCATTGACCTCAAAACAGAAATGGTCGCAGAGGTTATTGTTAACTATGGCGGGTAAATTTGGCCCCGAGATAGAATCCAGGCTCAAAGATAAAAGGGACTGAGCTTCCTAGATTGGTGAATTGAGGTGTGCAATAAAGAGTATTGTAGTGTATTGGAGCAACCTCAATAGGCTTCGAACCGGGCACGGCTGCTGCGGCCAATAGAAACATCTGTGTGGTAGAATGGACTCTGCTGCCTGCACCTGTGGCGCTGAGAAGCAAGAGCGTACTCGCATCTTAAAGGCCGGCAATGCACTTACAACCCCGCTGGTGTTGCGAGTGTCCATGGGCGGCGCTAATCGCTTACCATCCGGCGATTTGACTGCTCGGTTGCCTCATATGTCATAAAAAACATCCAACACATGATCAGCATCCCACCGAAGATCTGATCACCCTGAGTGACGAAGCTTTGTTATGGCTGACCAAAGAAAAAAAGTGTTGCGGTATTGTGCCATACGATAGTATTCTCTATTCTTTATTTGATTAGCTCTGTCCGATTGCATGTCTCGTTTTTAACAATGCTCATTATACTACTGGGTCCTTTAACGCAGGGAAAGCTTATTAGCTCAGGAACTAAAGACTGGTGTGTGTAACATGTGTTTTGTCAATATCTAATATAATAATAATATAATATTTTATACTCACTAAACCCCATTGACTGTGGCCTCACGGTTCCAAGACGCAGCGCTCTCCATCTCAGAGAGTATTGGGATCCTTGTTGTCGACATTTCCAGCGACGTGCAGTTTCGCAGCCACTTAGAAGGCAAAGCCAACCTGGCATCTAAAAAGTTAGGTGTGACAATAGAGCGAAGTGATACTTCACCCCGGGGTGAAGAACAGAGACTTCTATAAGTCATCATGCTCCTTCTATACACAAAAGTTACTTTACTTTTCAATAAAACAATCAAGTACTTATTATAAAAGTTTGTATAACTTCAGAATACGTGATACCATACTTCCTGGGCATGGTGATGCGCGGGTCTCAAATCATTCTCGGTTTGCCGGTGCGACTACGCTGCGTCAACGGGCGCTGGGCGGTCAGAATGTTGCCGGGATTATTAATTTTTCAGCGTGCCTTGGTCTTCATAATTGGTAAGTTTGCTTCCTTTAGGCGTAGTTTAAATAATTAGTCCCTTAAATATTTCCGCTCAAAGCCTTTGTCTTTGCGGCAAAGACTTATCTACTGTAAATTGTTTTTTTTTTTTTACCTGATGGTAAGCAGATACCGCAGCTTTTGAGCGCTTGTGACTCCAGAAGAAACACAAGCTCGGTGCCGACTCTTTATTGACTTGACGATACGTAGCGTCGAAAGCTAGACCGCCGCAGTGGATGGACCAACGGCTTAATGTATCGATTAAGGAATCCATGCTGGTTAGCCAAAGTATTAATTAACAATACATTATAGTATTTAACATATTTTTTCCTTTTCAGATTTGATTATACTAATATCATTTTCTCATGATTTTTTGGCGCTACTCAAATCTAATTCGGACAAAAAATCAAAGGCCTTGGGCCATATAATAATGAGCACGCATATAACCCTTACCATGTCAATATTCAGTATTAGTGTGCTAAATTCATCGTGGAAAGTTAAACGTAATAGTAGTCTATTGCAACAAATACAAAAGGTAAGGAAGGAATACTTTTAATAACTACTTTAGTCGCTATGTAAAATTGTGAGGTAAACACGTAATCGAAATAAGGAACTAATTTTATAATTTCGAGACCAAAAATTTCAGGTCACTAGCATATTAATAGACTTCAATATCTTTAATAAGACAAAATCTAGCGTAATTTAATAAAATGAACGAAAATTTCGTTACCACGAGAGATACCCACGGTAGCTCAGTTGGCAAGAGCGATGGACGGATTCCAAAGGTCGTGGGTTCAAATCCCGTCATTTGGTTGAAGTTGAAAATAATGAACCTTTTATACAATATACAGGGTGGCCCATTCAAATCGGTCAGTATGGGAAAGTCTGAAACTATAAGACATACGAAGATTTGTTCTTAGGAACCATGTCACCGATTTTGATAAAAAGAAAAACTGCATTCATACATTTGAAAAAAGCACTGTACCCAGCTAGGGAATCGAACCCGGTTGTTTTGAAAAAATAAACTTACACTATTTCTATTCAGATATCGTTTGTGTAGGTCTTAAGCAGTAAATGTCTCTAAGAAACATACTCGTAATGTCTAAAATGAATAAAATGCATTTTTTTCACATACTTTAATTTATCATAGTAGGTGTTCAAAGTGACCACCGTTACAATATTCAACAAGTTCAGGCATGTAAAATTGTCTCTATGGTTGTTTGTACCTCTCTACTTGTAAAATCGGTGACATGGTTCCTAAGAACAAATCTTCGTATGTCTTATAGTTTCAGACTTTCCCATACTGACCGATTTGAATGGGCCACCCGGTATATCTTATTTTGACACATTTTAGTATTTTACATTACCCCCATCCCGTCGCGTGCTCTCTGCGCAGGCGCAGCTGTGATGTGATTCAGCATGCTATGCACGAAGTTTCTGAAATACTCCTAATGCTCTACTAATGCATTTTTAGCTCATAAAGCGTAACTGAGTGATGGCCTAGTTGCCTTACACGTCATCCATGCACGTCCCAGGCATGCTCGATTTATTTAGTTAAGATCGGGGCTGCGTGCTGTCCACTCCATGGGGCGAACACCAAGTAGTACTCGTAATGTAATACCAATAAGTGCAGATTCTCAACAGAATAATACTCACAATAAAATAGGAGAGCCCGTGGGCTTTCTTTTGATTCACATGGGTTATGTTCTGGCCATACGGCATGCGGCCGAGACGAAATTTGACTTACACCTGCGAAAATCATTATTGTACAAAATTGTATTAAAAGGCAAAGTATATGCATAGTGAGACGTTACTACGAGTAACGTAAAGCACACGCAAACAAGTGTCATTGTGAAAGATGAGGAATTGAAACTAGTGGATAGTTGAGTTTTTCTTGGTTTAATATAATATTCCAAACTCCAATGGGGTCCCCATATTGGTCATCTTTCGAATATACAGTTCTGCAGCTTTTGCAGTAAGGAAGATCCGTCAACGACACATATTTGCTTGTGCTTTACGCTTGCTTGAATTTAACTAGATAATAATTTCTTAATTTTGACATACTACAGCAATTTAATATTTTTTTAAAGAATATTAATAGCATCAATAATTTGCTCTACATCATTAACTTAATATTATGTTTTAACTGACGATTCGAAAGTGCTTATTGCTAGGCCTATTTGAATAAATAATATTTTGAGTTTGACTTCACTTTGACTGTGAGTTGGTACCACCGCTATCTACTTAGCGAATTTGTTCACGAATAAAAAAGACTATCTACCAACCTCCTGTCTGAGACGTCACGTTGCCATTTTAGCGTCGATTTCCTACAATTTATTTTTCTAAATAGCTATCATTTTTAATTTCTTTTTTCAAATCAACTAATACGTGGTAACGCGGCAAGTGTGATGGGTACCTTTGCGCCAGGTACAACTCGCGGGGGCTTATTTGACTAGGCTTAAATTGTTTTAAGTCTAATTTTTCAATTCGTGTTTGTGTGTATGTATCAACTAATAAGGTTTAATACTTACAATAAGGAGCATTAAATTGTCTGGCTGTGAGAAATCGTTATTGAAATACAATGATTTACGACAATGACCCGAAATTTTTGTTCTTAAGTGTATTTATAAACTCACGCATGATTGAAATGTGACATGGGCCCGACATAATATGTAGTAGGGTCAAACATAGCCACACCCCATCGGCTTGTAAAACAACCTATCAAGCAATATCACATTTTCACATTTTTGAAACTTAAAATTGTGACAATTGATACTGAAAATTGAATTTCATGAGCTCTGCTGACTCCTTTTGGGAAGGCAGGCAGGAATTATTGTAAAACTCTAACTCTGGGTTAACAGATTAAATCAAACTTCAACTGTGGCACTAAAATGGTAAAGTATGAAAAAATCCAAGCTTGTCTGTTTGGTGCGTATATCTTCTTGAAATTGATCGCCTACACAGAAACAACGGTTTGGATCTGTAATATATATATCAAGAATGGGCATTCTGGTAAGTTTTTTAATATTGTTTTTTTAGTTCGTTATAGTCCAAAGGCGTCTTTCCTGTGCACAATAGTAAACGGCTTATATATGCATGTAAGTTGGTATTGTTTTAATTACATATATCTATGGAAAAGCACAGTCTGTTTTTAAGAATTATAAGTGAGGCCGGAATAAGCC
The DNA here is from genome assembly GCA_905163555.1 of Notocelia uddmanniana. Classification (NCBI taxonomy): domain Eukaryota; kingdom Metazoa; phylum Arthropoda; class Insecta; order Lepidoptera; family Tortricidae; genus Notocelia; species Notocelia uddmanniana. The sequence continues at coordinate 24,110,813 of LR991058.1, read as the reverse complement.
TTAATTTAAGCTATGTGTGCAAAAGAAAGACACGATCCTAAATACAAAATAAGGCGTTAAAAATAATGCGTTCTTTTTAAAACGGCTTTCGACTGCATTCGAAAGCAATAAGAACTGATTTTCAGAAATATGATTATTTATTATTTTTTATTTATTATTTAATCTCAGGTATATATAACAATATTAATAATGTTCAGGCGTTAGAACATTTTTCCTTAAAATTTTCTGAAAAGAGCAGAAATGAAAGATTTGTCCTTTTTTTTTCCTATTTTTGCTTAAACATACTCAAATAATCCATTGTTGAATGACACAACCAAGTACAAATAACGGTAATTTCCCGAATTTAATAAAAAGAAAAAAAAACGTTCTTACAGGTTGATTTTGGATTACGGAATGTGAATCGAGTTATCCCTTTAAAGTTCTCTGCCTGAATATACGGGTTGTCCCAAAAACCAACGTCAAGCCGCGGTAGCCCACGTAACGAAGTAGTAGTGTTACATTCTCGTAACGATTTGTACCTCTATAATCGCGGAATCCCGGAACTAATATCAAAGCCAATTCCATATTTGCTTAGTTTTTCTTCTTTCTTTAACTTTACGTAAATATTAATCCGAATATCAGATGGACATCGTTAATTTGTTTTTGATCACTTGGGATTGTTTTTGCGTGACACTTTGCCCGCGTAGAACTCATTGATCATCTTGATAGTGGCTATTCAACTATATCAGGCGTGTTTTACTTCTCCCATGCCCCTTTTCATACTCTTGATGGATTATTTTCTAGATTAAATCTTATGTCCTACCCAGGGTTTTCGTCACAATCGGTTTAGCGGTTTCAGCGTAAACAGAGAGAGAATTACTTTCACATTTTTAATATAAGCATGGATAAACCGACCCAATGGGTCACCTAGACCATACTAAATGTTTAAAATTTGTGACTTCTGTAAAACATTTTTATGTTCAGGAAATTATAAATAAATATTTTTGTTTTCACTAATCCATTAATGCCAACTTTGCAGTGTACATGTTTGGTAATCTATTCATGTTTTACCAAAATGTAAATATCGTCTTTTCTGAAGTGGAGTGGAGTTTAATCATTACTGAAGTGTGGTCTACGGTCAGTATGCTCAATGATGAACTACAGTCTTGGATCGAAAGTAAGTTAAAAAATAAAATATGGAAGAAGCGTTGTCAAGGGACCCAAATTACCTATCTCGTATATTTTTATTTGCAGCAACTGTTACTAACATACCACACATAAGGCAAAATTTTGCGTCACACCAAAATTTTATTACCAACAATATGCACACGAAAAAACCATTTCTAACAGGATTTAAAGCAAGGAATTTTGGTATGTATTCATTGCTGTTTGTTGTAGTTGTAGTTTAAAAAACATGTTTTTTTTATGCTAAACCCATAGCTAGGATTATCGTTAGATAGCTCGTTTGAAAGTAATGTGGGGTTTAATAATCCTTTTTTGATTCAGGAATCCGTTTGTGTGATATTAAACTTTAAAGTGTTAATTTTGATTGGAGTCATGAGCCCCTTCTGCCAGCTATACGGTTACTCCTATGTACCTATCTGAAAAAAATCATGGTAGTAGTTTAAATATTATCATTAATTTGAAAGAAAAGTTATCATATCTAAGTAGACATTACTAGTTAAAGAGTAATAGCCGAACTTATGTCAAAATTCCATTCATTACTTAAATAAGTTATTACTTGTGTGAAATATGTTGTAAATAAGGTTGCGACATTTTAAGTCATTATGTCACGGGTGGGTAGCTACTCGTACGATGGAACCCAACATTGTGCATGGCCCGACAGGCACTTGGCCGGTTCTTCTTCTTCTTAGGCGTATGCTCTTGACAGAGCAATTGCGATTCTAGACCTTTGCGGAAAACCTGTCCGAAATATGTGAGGATTTTCTTTTGTACGAGTAGGTTCTTCAAGAGTCAAGGCGTTGGTCGGCCTTGGCCTGTTAATTATTTCCTTTATTTTCATCTTCAGGTCCTAGCGAGCATCCAAAAGCAAGTATTACTCATCTCAGCAACAGCTACTACAAAATATGCGACATGTTGTGGCAGATAAACAGTGACGACGGCCCCTTTTTGTTGTTTGCTATTTCATTCCTGTTTTTGCGTTTGTTGATATCTCCATATCATTTGATGATATCTTTAGGTATGTAATGTTGAAAATTTTATCAATTTTATACAGAATGTAACAAAAATACCGTGGATTCATTTAGGGCGTTAATTGGTATCACATTCTGACTAGAAATAAGTAAAAAAAATTGACCATTTTTTTGTTTTGTATAGGTAATTGGCTAATTTTAACAAAGGACGACAAAATAAAAAGAAAATGAATCTAAACATTTTTTAACCTAATTATTTTTACTCGTAGTCAGAATGCGATACCAATTAACGCCCTAAATGAATCCACGGTATTTTTGTTACACGCTGTGTTTTAAGTTCTTTCTAAGATACGTACGGCGACTAAACACACCCACAATACAGTACGTTTAATAAATTAGTCTAGCGTTCAACAGACATTTCTACAGTGTGAATGATTTCCTGTCAAATAAAATTGATCAATAATATTGAAGTATTTATGTTTTCTATTCACTGCTAAGTCCAGATGGGATTTCCTGCCATGTGTGTTATAGATAGTAAAAAGAGGCAGGCTATATCTGTTTCGGCCAAGGCACGTATAGGGCTTTCTTAAAATATGCAAGGTTTATAAATTTTAAGAAAAGTCCAAACGAAATTAAAAACATTATATTTTTCCGTGCATGTGTGAGATAACACTCTTTTCTCAAACAGCTTAGAAAGGAAGAACTAGTGTTGTAAAGGACTCGAGTTCTGGGAGTATTTTTCATTAAGCCTCTGAACTCAAATAACAAGACTTGTCACGTACGCTCCTCTAACGGCCCTCTACATGAAACCCCACTAAGCTACTGCAAGCCCACGAAAACCGACTAAAGTTACTCTAGTCGCTTTGTGAAATACGAATTTTATGAAAATGTATGGCCTTGTGATCGCTATGGTAGAACCCCTTTTGTGTTGTGAACCGTAAGCAACCCCAGAACTTTAATGTGAGGCTGGTAGGATCATTGAACTCCTCATCTCTACAAATATTCGCGATTTAACCTGTCCTTTCTCACATCACTCACAGTTGACCTAAAAGCTACCTAACTAAGATCGGACTACACTGGCAACCCGTACCATTAGATGACATACTTAAAACTATATCTACTGGGGTTTTACTTAAGACTAGCCGACCTGAGATGAGCGTAGAGATTAACCTGCTTGTTCTGGTTCTCATAATGGTTATAGTAGTGTGAAACATAGAATGTTAAGTAGCCCAACTAAGTGACTTCTCTCTTAATTGCATAGGTCCTAGCCATTAAATATAAGGTTTTATTTTTGTTTTTGATTCTAAACCCTTCCACACCTGTAAAAGTCTCTATCTCCCTCTTGCTGACGGGAGCATGGCAATTCTTAAATCAAGGATACCTGCTATTCTAAGTACTACACTTTGACTACCCTAATCTTGCGAAAGTTATCCTTGGTTGTATATGTTGCGGCGTGCTATTTTTAGCTACAGACGCTGCCAGCAAGAGTAGGAAGATAGGATAAGACTTGTTACTCTACAAACTGTCTAACTACTCTAGGCTTCGCACAACAGAGATAAGCTGTCTTGCTTTGCCGCACAAGATGTTCGCGGACATCCCTAGTCAACACTTCCTCTGAAGGCGCTGATGCCTTATTAACCCTAGGCATGTCCCAATACACTGGGTATGTGCCCAACTCCTATTCACAACGTACACTGATCACTTTAAATACATCACATAAGGTTCGGCATTCTCAGCCTTACCGTAACGAGGACCCTATCCTGCTTTACGCTAAATTCCTAAAGATTAGCTGCTTAAAAATCCACTTACTTCACTATTCACTTCAACACTTTTACACACACAGACTGAAGACACTTTGTTCTCTGCCATCGAGCGCCCTATTCATTCTGCAACCGGAACACATCACACACTAAAACCCAACTGAACTCCCAGAAATAAAACACCCGTTCACTCACAAAATATTTCTCATCCTAGACGCCTATTAATCTTATCTTATCCCAATGTATGAATTTACCCAATCACTACCCCTTCCCGGTCCTATTCTGCATTATTTGAAACTAATTCCAATAATCTGGTTTTAGTTCCGAATAAGGCCGTGAAATCCCTATTCTAAGTTGTAATTCGTTTAGCCGGCCAAGCTGAATTCATACAACTGCATACCTATGCAAACCTGTCACACCTGTGTATTTTGTCCCCCTCCCACGCCCGTGGGCATGGTGGTGCGAGTAGGATGCCCTATTGTGTATATAATAAAAATATATAAATATATTTAACAAGACTGTACCTAGCATACCGCGAACTTCTGTAAGTGGAGTATACACTCCCATATCGACCCTAAATTGGCAGTTCTCACTTCCATTCAACGGCTGGACAACGAAAGTACAAGGAAGGCTGGACACATCACATATTATGTTGATAAAGAGGTGATGCCAGACGGTAACCCCAATCTGGTAATTAACGGAGCTCAAGGGTAAACACGCTTGACAGCCGTTAGGTTGTATGTACCCTGTAAGATTAACTGTAATCTAGATAACGTTCTGGCATTTATAAGAAAATAAACAATCTACTATTATGAACACAGAAAACTTTCAGTAAAAATAGTAAACACATGATTTCATCACTAAAAAGTCTTTGGTATAACGATAGGATTTCAACTAAAAATACTAGAACTCGAAAATCCCATAAAATTAAACAAACTAAATATTAAGGTAGAACATCCCCTTGTCATGCAGAGCGCTTCAGCATGACAGAGGATTCTCGACCATAATCACTAGAAACCCTCCGACAGGTATGTGCTATACAGAATCGTGTTAACAGCTCACCGCAGAAACTAGAATGACCCCCGCTCCAGTCCGCCGCTTCTTTTTATAACCATTGGCAGTTCATTCCCGCCAAGCTACCTATTCTCACCTGTCGGCTCAACTCAAACATTCTATACAACTTGCTCTTTCCCACTAAGTTACCCACTCCTACCAAACGACTGTAAACAACCACGCTATACCCTCTGCCCTAGCCATACATTCCGTCCTATAAAACGTCGCCACCAATCGGCTTTCTTTACCCACTCCGATTGGCTCCTGCAAAATCGTCAGAATCTCCAAACTGACGATTTTGCCGACCAGTGTAATAGAGCTCTCGAACTTAGTGATAATCATGCCTTCTAGGGCTCTATTAACAGAGGCATAGTCCTAACTAGTTTTAGATTTCCTAAGATAAATACCATACTCTTTGCTAATAAGATTGAAGTTCGGCAACCGCTCGACGAATTGTTATGATTTAGGCTCATTACGAGTATGTATTTTTTATTTCTATGCATTGTTTGTACCTAACGTTCTTAGATTGAATGACTGAGAATTCTTGTCTATACTTATATTATAAAGCTGAAGAATTTGTTTGTTTGTTTGAACTCGCTAATCTCAGAAACTACTAGTTCGAATTGAAAAATTCTTTTTGTGTTGGATAGTCCCTTTATCGAGGAAGGCTTTAGGCTATATAACATCACGCTGCGACCAATAGGAGCGAAGACGCGGACGAAGTCGCGAGCAACAGCTAGTTAATAATATAATTAAAACTCGCCTACTTTACCTACGATTTCGATAAATTTCAAAGTTATTCATGTTTCCAACTAACTTATATAAATACATAGAAAGCATTCAAGACACAGGAACAAGTATCCTGTTGTTTATTTGTGTAAGGTATTAAGTATTTACTTCTGTTTTGTCAAATGTTTGATTAACGGCAATGCTCAAGCTATAGCGAAACTTATTAAGGCATATGGAGCTTCTTAGAATTTACATATATGACACGGTAGTGCTTTCGCCAAGACTCCTATTTTTGATTATATTCTTAATAATGTTTTCAAAGGGAAAACTATGAAACTATCCGACTCTCTTGGAAAATAATTTAATATGGAAGTGACAGAGTGTAATTCGCTGCGTTCTGTTACAGATTCGACTCAGTATACAGGACTCTATTATGTATGTACGTAAGCACTTTATTGTACACAATTACAGGTTGAAACATAAAGAGGTCACAAAGCGTTAAAGTACAAAGGCGACCTTATCCCTATAAGGGATCTCTTCCAGCTAACCTTTGAGCAATTGAATGGCAGGTAGGTAGAATAAGATAGACAAAGTTAAACCATGTACAATACAAATGTATATATATGAAAAAAAAACGTATAATATATGCATAAATGTAATCGGTAAATATATACATTATATAAATATACAAATGTCGCAAATAAAGAGTAAATTAATAAAATTTATAAAACTGTATTTAACCAATTCACTAGTTATTGGAAAGCCACAACTTCTTTAAATGACTCTTGAGTGACGCAACAGACGGGCACTGTCTTAGGGACAACGGCAACGCATTCCACAGCTTCACAGCGCGCACAGTAAAAGACCTGGAATAAGTCCGCGTCTTATTCGGTGGTATAGCTAGGGTAAGATTAGCACTCGATCGTAAACGATGACCACTACCATCCGCCATATAACTAAAACGCTCCGTAAGGTAGGGAGGAGAAGCAGGATTGAACAGAACATTAAAAACTACTCTACTTATGGCTTACTCTATTTATGGCAGAACAAGTCACACGAACTAAGCGAGCGTCGCAAAGAACCAAACAAAAGGGTCCTGCGTGGCCCAGAGTGCGTCCGGAGACGGAGCGTACGCCATCAGAGTCAAAAGAATTCGAACCCTCCATCCATACAGAAGCTAGACTTCGTATCCAAACGGCAGTGGCAGAGCCGGCGGCAGCTGACCCGACGTGTCCGCAACCTATTCTAATAAAAAAAATTAAAAAAAAAAAAATATATATATATATATATATATATATATATAATCAATTTATAGACAGCATTGAGCATAATGGCGAAAATGTTACAGATCCATCTTGTATAGCAAATATATTCAACAAGTACTTCATTAATGAGACAGACCAGTTTAATTGTACTCCAAAAGAAACAGTGACTGAAAGCCGCAAAATATCGAATACCATCTTTTTAAAACCCTTTAATGATAAAGAGGTGTTAAATCTCATCACCTCGTTAAAGAAAACAAATGCTGAAGGATATGATGGCATCGCAACAAAAATTATTAAGAAATGTAAACTACAAATCGTGACTATTATAACTTTTCTATTGAATTTTTCATTGGAATCAGGGTTATTTCCCGATCGTTTAAAAAAATCGATTGTCAAACCTCTGTTTAAGAAAGGAAAAAGAAGCGAGATAAAAAACTATCGTCCCATTACTATTTTACCAATTTTCTCAAAAATCTTTGAAAAGGCAATGTTTAAAAGGTTAACAGCTTTTTTTGAGAAATTTAATATTATTGCTAAAGAGCAATATGGTTTCCAAAAAAACAAGTCTACCACACTTGCCGCTTTTAATCTTGTGCGTGAGGTTGTAACTAATTGTAATGAAAAACGGCATACCACCACCTTATTCTTTGATATGTCAAAGGCTTTTGACTTTGTGTCACACAATCTACTACTAACAAAACTAGAGCACTATGGAGTAAAAGGACTGGCATTACATTGGATAAAGTCATACCTTGCGAACAGAACACAATGTGTGGAAATAAAACATATCAAACACGCCAACTTAAGTGTAACCTCTAATTCAGAATATTCAATCAAAACGTGTGGGGTACCTCAGGAAAGCGTCCTTGGCCCACTTTTATTTTTAGTTTATGTAAACGATCTCTCAGATATAACTCACCATAGATGTATCTTGTTCGCTGATGACATACTCGTATCAATAATAGTCACAAATAGTAAATTTGAAACACAATCCATCCATGAATCAGATTTAAACAAGACTCTTTTCTCTGTTATCAAATGGCTTGAAAACAACAATTTACAAGTGAACCTTGAAAAAACTAATTATGTACGATTCAATAAATCTGATCAACTATTAAACATTTGTTATAACGGACGCATATTGCAAGAATGTAACACAACACGATTTTTAGGAATATACCTCGATAGTAAGCTGAACTGGGATCAGCACATTGATAATGTCTGTTCTAGAATAAATAGATTTGTGTTTGTTCTAAATAGGTTGCGCAGAACAATTGATCAGAAAACTACAATTGCGGCTTATTACGGATATGTCGAGTCAATTCTTAGATGCGGCCTTATTGTATGGGGTAATGGAGTAGAAATGGTTCGGGCATTTCGAGGCCAAAAAAAATGTATACGTGCAATTTGTGGTATTGGGCCTTACGAATCATGCAAACCGATGTACCGTAGACTAAATATTTTACCGTTGCCTTCTCTGTATGTTTTCGAAACATCTAAATTTGTAAAACAACATTTACATATGTTCATCAAGGCTAGTGACTTATATCCCAGAAATACTAGAAACTGCGAAAGACTAGAGATTGAAAAACAACAAAGAACAGCGATGTTTAAGAAAAATTGCTATGTGATGTGCATAAATATATATAATAAGCTGCCACCTGATATTAAGAATTTGCCTCTCAACAAATTTAAAAAAACACTTCACGAGTGGTTACGAAATAAGATGTTTTACTCTGTAAAAGATTATTTGTATACATAATAACTATTAATAAAGCAATGTATAGATAGATTTTAATTTAAATATTTGCATGCTGTTTGTGGACGGTTGAATTAGGAGATACTTAAAACTAATGTATTATAAGAACTGTAATCTGACCCTATTCACGCAAATAAATGATTTATGATTTATGATTTATGAATATGAAATCTAACTTCTGTATGGAGGGTTCGAATTCCTTTTACTGTAGTGGGTACGCGCCGACTCCAACCGTTTGGTGTAAATTGTCGATCACATTATATTGTCTGAGCCCACCTTACCTTAAAGGTCGATACGCATTTTGATCTTTCCTAAACTATCGACTGTCACACATTTGTGGCACCCGAATTGAGGGACCCAGCTATAAATAAAGACTCGAGTCGTTGCACAGGTGACTCACGCTCGACTTGACTCGGGCCTCAAGAGTCTTCGAGTTCACCGAGCCCTCTATTAACTGCATCGAGCCTACAAAATTAAGACTCCAGAACTCGACTGTTTTACAACACCAGGAAGAACTTAGATTATAGACTGCGAAACCCATCGTTGCCGAACATCGCGAATTTACTGTTCTGAACAGACAAGAGCACCAAGATGTACACATTTTTTCATCTTATCCCAACAATTATACGTATACGGCGATTATACGTAATCATACGTTACTCTTGCGACTCGTTATCAATCTAGCCATTAAAATTTTAAAGCAATCGTATAGCATTACATTATTAAATTTCTTCTAATGCCACCCGTGTACAAGTGAATTGGATCGATAAAATTCGGCTGCATACAATTTTTTTTTCTTTAGAACTAATGAATATGCCGACTATAATTCGGGAGCTAGTTACGTGTTTTCATCATACCACACAATTACTTACTCTCGTTGAACCAAGCCATCGTCTACAAGAACAGGTATTCGTTTTTTTTTATTAAGCTGAGAGCTTTTAAAGATTATCATTATCAACGTAATGGCAACGTCGCCGGCAACATCACCAATTTGACGTTACTGAACCGTCGGCAGGAAGCGTATTATGGTTGCCATTTTATCAATTATCGTCATGGATAAGATCTTCGTCACGTTCTGACAAGTATACGAATGCGACAGAGACGGGTGTCTATCCACGACGATGAGTGATATAATGGCAACTATCATACTCCAGCAGGTGAGTGAGCTACGATACATCTTAGTATGAATTGTTTGGTTACCTTAGTCGGCGACGTCGCCATCGCTAAGATCTTTATAAGATTATCTACGCTTAGACCTCTGCCTCACCAAGACGTCGTGGCGACGTCACCGACAACGTCGCCCTTACATTTTCGGTAACCGGTGCATTGCCGGTGGCGTCCCAGTCTGGCAGAGGCCTTAGGCCGCGGTTTGGACGCCAGCGGACATCCTGATTCCTGACAACGGAGCGGCCTGTGCATGCAGATTTGAGCGAGTTGAATGCTGGCGTCCAAACTGCGGGTTAAGAGTGGATAATAGCGGATTCAATTCTTATCCAGCGGCTGAGTCCAAACGACTTGCTCCTAACAGTGAGTTGGAGTGATATAGCAACACGGTGTTTGCTTGTTGCTTCTGCCCACGTGCTAGATAAGGATGATTTGGAATGACACACATTTGAATTAAAAAGCTTTTTTTTTCTAAGTACATGTTCAAAACCGAAAACCAAAACAAAGCGGTGGTTCCCGTTCGTTTAAAATTAACAATAATTTCTTCACAGACTAAAGAACCAATAGCACGAGCGCCTTTGCTTCATTGATTAGTTATTCAATAGCTCCCTTTAATTCATATTTTACCATGACGTAAATTGCAGGGAGACTACGCAACGTGCCAAAGGGCGTAAAGTTGATCTGAATGTCAATTTTAGTATGAAGAATAACATTTAGGTCAATGTAACGTACCCTTGAAACGTAAGCCAATCACCCTTGGGGTCGTTCCGCTAAAGTTCTACTTCGTCTGTACGTACCGTAATGTTTTCTAATTCAACTTCTATTGTTTTTCACCTTCAGTTGAAGCGCACACGTCTTCTAGTGAGTAAGCTGGCGGGCGAGGCTGGCCGCTGGGACCTGGACCCGGCTCAAATTGAGGCACTTCTGCTGCTGGTGCAGATGAAGCGTCCTACATTGGAGCCTTTGGGGATGTTTACACTCACCAGACCTCTGATTGCTACGGTAACCCAAGAGCACTGCCATAAACGTAAATACTAGAGTACTAATAGAGCTGATACCTAATTTTATTAACTTTCAATACTACCTGCTCCCATTTTATTTGGGTGTACTAATGAAGGAAATGATGTATGAGACAAGTATTTTATTTACAATACAAACGAACATAATATAATATTCAGCCGACGTGATAGTTAGACAGTTGAAATTTTCACAGGTGATGTATTTCTGTTGCCGCTATAACAACAAATACTGAAATCAAAATAAGATAAATATTTAAGGGAGTTCCCATACAAAAAAAGCTTTTAAAATGTTGCTCGTTATGTTCATCAGGCGCTGGGTCTCAAAATGTATGGGAAAACTAAAATCCGACTTGCACTTGACCAAAATTCTACTTGATATTATTTAAAGTTCTTATTACAATTAAAAAAAATTACAAAAGTATTTTTATTTAAATTGAATTAAAAAGGTTATAATAAAGTGTCTAATGTACTAATAACAGTACGGAACCCTTTGTGCGCGAGTCCGACTCGCACTTGGCCGGTTTTTTAGTTGTACGGAACCCTCGAGGCGCGAGTCCGACACGCACTTGTCCGGTTTTTATTAGTAACGTATGCTAATTTAGGATTTCCTTTGAAGCTTTGCGGTGTCGTCTACAACAGACTTCCTAAAATAGCCACTTTGCTTTTGTTAAACTGATTAATTTTATTGTTCCAGATCTTTGGTGGTGCCGCTACTTCTATAATGATGATAATCCAAATAAGAAACGTGTCTGAACATACATGAGCTCGTAACATCTCATAACCATATTATACAGGGTGATTCGGGAGACGTGAGCAAGATCAACACTACGGATTCAGTAGATCATAAGCGACTGCTTCGTGCCACTGTTAGTGAAATTAACGTTCATTTATCTTTGGTGTTGAAAACAAAATGTTTTAAATTATTAACGAAATTCATGGTCACTCTACAATCAGAATACTTCAGTCAAGTGTCAAATTGAATGTCATCTAAGTCCGATTACTTTTGAAATATCGTATCTCACTCAATGTGACAATTTACTTTCTTCGTAATCAAAGTGCTGTCATAACAGTTAGAAGTTTAATCTTTATAAACCAGTTGTTGTAGGGTGACCATGATTGTAGAGAATTAAACTTTAATTTAAAAAAAATACAGGAAAAAGGTATGGCTGTTTCACTTAAATACAATTGTGAACGATTCATTACCATTTACTATATATGTAGTGTTGGTCCTGCTCACGTCTCCTGAATCACCCTGTATAATATAAGGACTATGGGTAGTTAGTGATACAGGATAAGTTTAGGTTTGAGTTTTTGGGTGATTAGTTGGGATTTTGTAAATATTGTTTAGTTGTGTAGTATTGGGGTTTTCACTCTGTTCGTTTTTCAGGGTTCCGTAACCAAAGGGTAAAAACTGGACAATTTTTTTAATAGTCTTTTTATCTTAGTAAAAGGCATACGGAACGCTGCGAATGTAATCCCTTTTGCTTGTTATTTATTTTTTAGGGGTCCGTAGTCCGTACCCAAAGCGTAAAAATGGAACCCTATTACTAAGACTTCGCTGTCTGTCCGTCCGTCTGTCTGTCACCAGGCCGTATCTCAAGAACTGCGATAGTTAGACAGTTGAAATTTTCACAGATGATTTATTTGTGTTGCCGCTATAACAATCAATATTAAAAACCGGCCAATTACGAGTCGGACTCTTTGCCATTTTTATAGATCAGTACGGAACCCTTCGTGCGCGAGTCCGACTCGCATTTTGCCAGTTTTTTTAAATAGTATGTATTACTATATTGTAATCTTAGTCTGGATAATACATGTGATGGATATATAACAAATTCATGTCAAAAAAGATCATGGTTAGATGATATGTTTTCTGCACATCATTATTGGTAAATCAATGTTTTTAACTTCATTTTATCACATATTACCTTCTTAAATTTGTAGACGCCCAGGAATATCAATGATTTTATAATTTATTATGACATGTTTAATAATAACACTAATAATAATAAAAACGTTTGTTTTATTACAATCTTTACCCAGCAGTATACTAAAAACCTCAATTCGACGAATAAAAAAAATGGTCAATAATTGACAAACTTTTTACAAAAAAACGGTCTAGTTGGACTCGCGCGCCGAAGGTTCCGTACAAACTTCGTTTACAAAGGAATTTTGACGTTTTAGAATAATGCAAAAATGCGTGAAATGTAATGTTTAGAACAATATTAATCGGTTGTAATTTATTTGTACTTTTTAGGATTCCGTAGTAAACAAGAAACCCTTATAATTTCGCCATGTCCGTCCGACTGTCCGTGGCTTAGCTCAGTAACCATTACTACTAAAAAGCAGTAATTTGGTACAGGTATAAGACAGGTATACATAATAATAAGTACCAACAAAAAGCTATAGTACATTTTTGAAAAAACATATTTTTAGAGTACCTTCCCTACATGTAAAGTGGGAATCCAATTTATTTTTCTCTAAAAATCCATCGTATTGGATACAGTTAGACAGCTTGTTAAAAAAGAATACGAGCTTTCTTTTACCATTTTGATTTAGCTATTGGTTCGATGTTTTAACCCTCCACATACCAGGTGGAAAATAAGAGTATAGACGTGCCATACAAGGTGGGGTCAAAATTGCTCACAGTAGAATTTATTATTGTGACCCAATGTGAAGTATAGTAATTTTACATTTATAACGTTTTTTTTCTTATTTTTGTAGGTGTCTTTGTATAAATAAAATATTTTTTTATGAGAAATAATCATCATCATCATCATGTCAGCCGAAAGACGTCCACTGCTGGACATAGGCCTCCCCCAAAGACTTCCACAATGACCGGTCCTGCAACACCCGCATCCAGCGGACACCCGCGACCTTCACCAGGTCATCAGTCCACCGTGTGGGGGGCCTGCTCACGCTACGCCTTACGTGGTCGCCACCCGAGAACCTTTCCGCCCCAACGGCCATCGGTTCTATTTTCTATTCTACAGTCCACGAGGAACACATCCATACTAGGTAGATTTAGGTTTATAATACTCTATAACTCCAAAGCAGGGACCGGAAAAACCCTGAATTTGCCTTATTTGATAGTAACCCAAATCATTTTTATTACCGTTTCGACTGGAATAAGGTAACCCTTTCCAATGTGATTTCTGAGTCGGTAATCGCCTACCAATGAGTACTATCTATTCTGAACTGGCAACTATTAGCTTCTATTAGGTTGGTGCAATAATAAGCCTATCTTTTTGCGCAATTGGGTGACCTTCGTATGGGTATATAAGCCGATAAATTAGTGTCTAATTGATAATTGATCTTAAATTGGTGTAACCTTAAGTTTTAAATTAATATAACATAAGGTTATAATGTATCCTCAGTCATAGGTTCCTTCCAACAGTCAATTTAGTTCACGCATGTTAGTTCATAAGTGGTTGCCATGTAATTTACTCTCTGATGTTGTGCATAGTTGTAATTGAACTATGGACTAAAATATGTCACAGCATAGAATTATATCTTAATGTTTAAGTTTATAGCTTGTAACTATGCCTTTTGAAATAAATAAATAAGGTCTGTAAAAACGATTCTACCCAGTACCCTTTCCGATCCCTGCTGATACTCGAAAGAAACATTAGAACTTACCATTCTGAGAAACATTAGAACTTACAGTACCGGCTAATCATAGTAATCATGTATCACATTACGCGGTGTATCGGAGAATTCCGCTAAAATTCAAAAACTTTTAAGTACCCTACATCAGTCGGAATAGTACTGTTCATAAATTCATAGTACTTTACGATACAAGTGCAGAGAACAGGAAATTCGCAACGAGTGGTGATAAATTTAAACACGACCGAAGGGAGTGTTTTAAATGGACATGATTCGCGAATTACCAGTCCGCACGTGTATCGCAATCTGCTGATTACCGCAATCTTGCGGTAAAGTATCACCATATGTACTGTAAAATACCTGAAAAGGTTTTTACGTAGTAGTTGTAAATCACAAATTTATTAACAACCCCACGAAAAATTTTTATTGGATAATTATTTTGCACATGAATTCATAATTTATAGAATTCAATACCAATTAGCTTTTTAAAGAAAGTGTGGAAATTCCACCACCACCACCATATCAGCTAAAGGACGTCCACTGCTGGACTCCAAATTCACGGGAGGTATTATGCCATAATTGCCACGCTTGGCATGCGGGTTGGCGATCGCAGGATCTTCACCGCACTCCAGGGATGGCTGCTGCCCATCCCGGTGGTGTGGACATTCAATTGAAACTAACTATCGTTGATAATTATTACGGTGACATACTAAAAAGTGTTGAGTGTGATATATCTTTGGCGCATACTGTAAGTACTTTATAAACACCCATTAAGTAAGTATAGTAAATACTTGTTAGGATAGGCAGGCTATTAAATTTACATCAATCTTGTTGAAGTGTGTCTACACATTAGTAAACGCTGATTTTACTCCTCTATGTTTGCTGGCGTTTAACATGTTTCTCCAACGATCCAGTTCAACCCATTGTAACAAGCTATGGGGCCCCTGTAAGACTAAGCCTCGTCGTGAAAAACACCTAAAAGGCATGGCAATAAGAGATTTACAGCACACGGGACTACCAAATAATGAAAATGAAGGTATGGTTAACTTTTGCACAAACTCGTTATTTCATAATATCGGAGTTTTCCCTTCGGCCGCCGACGAAACCATGCTACGTAACCGGTTACGTGAGAAGAATTGTTTTTCTTGCTACGAAACCAGTTACGTACAAAGAGGTATTTTTCTTCCTACGAAACTAGTTTGAATTGAATTAAATTTCATAAAGTTCAAAGTATAATATTTTTTCGTCATATAGTAACAAAAGTTATAACAAAAGTTTTAAAAACAAGTTAAACCGCTCTTTTATAAAAAAAACCTCGAAGACGAAAGCGGGAGCGAAGCTCCCGCTTCCGTCTTCTAACCTATCCGCGATCCGAGTCGGTTTCGCCATTACCAATTCCCCGTGCCCTCTCATATCTACCGCATGCTGGCTATGCGTTAAAAGTATTCGGTTGTTTGCCACACATTACACTATCGAGTTTCATTTCAATTCGAACTAGTTTCGTAGGAAGAAAAAAACCTCTTTGTACGTAACTGGTTTCGTAGCAAGAAAAACAATTCTTCTCACGTAACCGGTTACGTAGCATAGTTTCGTCGGCGGCCGAAGCCGGAGTTTTCAATCCATTTTATTTCGGCATTGCGATATGCTAGTAAATCGTTACGATAGATTCAGGGTTTCTTTATGTTTCTTTTGTAATAAACTAACGGAAAATCTGCAAATACTACGTAATGTATTTTCTATTATAACTGTATATATAATATATGATTTAGCTTTGTCTTTGTTTTACCTGTGCATAACCGGTTGTGCACTAAATCGGTTCTAACTAAATCATAATACTTTAAGGCCCAGTGCGGTCAGGCAACAGAGTTTTTGAAAAGATTTTGTAGATAATATGGTATCCAAAAAATATGCAAATTAATTTTGAGACCTTTCTGTAGTGAGGTCATTGATTCGAAATATGATAAAGCAACTTTTGTTCAATAGAAAAACTCTACAAAAACTCCACTTTTAAAAATTAATTACTATAACTATTAACATGGAAATTATATCAATAAATACGTAATGTTCTACTTGATTACATTCATCGATTACTTTTTCTAAGATAAAAACAACTAAAAATGGTTTTTACACCACACCTTGCCAAAAAGCGCGTTTTTCCGCACGCTGCGCGTCCGGAAAACCCAATTTTTTGGCCAAGTGGTGACGTAAAATTGTGTAAAAAACACTGGTCGTAAAACAGAAAGCCCTCTCTCGCATATTTATGACCCTTGCCTGCGGCTCGGGCCTCAAACATCTGCGATATCGGCCTTTCTTTGTTTTACATCCCTTGTATCGTAATATTATCGTATTACTATTTTAGTACAAATTATTTCTGTATCTACCTTTGCAACCTACGATCCTATCCAGTAAACTCCTGGAAGTCGAGCAAAAGCCATTAGATTTTCTGTAGATTAGTCGCAAAACGCAGGCACTTTAATGATATTTTGGCCTTTGGTTATATTTTCAAGTCGCAGGAAAGTGTTCCAAAATGTACGGAAATTGATCCATTTCTTTGCGATCACTTTGGAGTTGGTTTTTTACCCGATTGCGACAAAAGGAGGGTTATATTTTTCGAATGTGTGTATACGTAGGTACCTACCTATGTATATTTATTTAGCACAATCTGCAGCTTAGACGGTTTGGTAGATTTTAAAATGTAAGGTGGTGTTAGGTTCTTCATAGTAGTGGGAGTTTCAGGCATAGTCGTTCACTTCTAAAAAAAAATCTTTAAATGTTGACTTATACTTCAGAGGCGTTCGTGCCATTGCTTCTGCGCATCTCGATATGGACGTCGTATGCGATGTGCGCGTCGCCCGCACGGCTCCGGCGCATAAGAGGCCGCTGGCGGCTCGCCCTGTCGCCGCCATTGATCACACTCCAGCGCCTGATAGTTGTCGCTGTCAGTAAGTTTCTTTATGTACTCCGCAAACATATTTGCTTAGGCGTGAATTACTCGGCGTTTGATTTTCTGTTTAATAAATATTTACTTATCCTATTATTCTGGCATAATTCATAATGGGTTGTGGATTTGGAACACCCTGGGAAATTAAAGAGTGGTAATTAATATATGTAACTTTGTAATGGAATGCTTTCACATCAATTGATTAATTAACTAGTTAAAATGTTCTATCGACAAAACATGACTGCTGCTACATCATTAGTAGACGTGATATAGGGTTTTATCACTGTATCTCACAAAGTATCCCGTCGGGGATACTGGGCATGACCCATCATAAAATTATCTGGGGGCACGGTAGTGCCCCCGCCAAGACCAGCCAAGCGAAGCGCAAGGGCACCACCTAACTTTTCTCGAATAGTCTTTTTCATAAACCAACGCTATTTTCCTAAACCAAAGCGATTATTGAACTATAATATAAAACTTTCAATCTTCGAAGCGAAATAAATTTCATTCTTAACATTGTTCCGAAGGGTACGAGAATACCTAACGCGCCCTCATTATAAATTATTTTTGTTTTTCAGATACTTTGAGTATATCGGCTTACATATTCGACTTGCTATCCGAAAAAAGATACCGTATTCGCCTAGGTGAGACAACGCTAACCATGGGTACGTGTTGCGTTGAGGTTTGCCTATTAGTGCTGTCTTACAGTCTTTGCGTATTGACTGGGCCCCGGAAGCTAAAGCAGACTATCTCTACGCTTCAACAACTGCATAAGGTAAACTGTGCTTCAACTGCGTAGTGTCACTTTAAGTACTAAGCAAACTAGGTGCAGAGAATATAAACATATGACAATTCAAAACTGCAATTATACTGAATAATCTTTGTAGTGATTAAACTTTATATTGCCAATTTTGGTTATAGTCAAGTGCCCCCTCCCCCTGCCAGCTAAACGGTTGGCTTCTAAGCACCTAAGTATGTGAAAAAACTCATGGTAGTAATATACTTAAATCTTTAATTTCAAATCTCAGACGAGAGCGCTCGTGGCCCAGCGGCGCCCGCGTACCGCGTGCGGTAAGCGAGGTTAAGCAATGTGGGCGCAGGTCAGTTCTTGGATGGGTGACCGCTTTGAGTGGTTACTAACTGAGCACTCCCGTGCTTTGGAAGGCACGCTAAGCCGTTGATTCCGGCTGTTGTCGATGACAGCAGTCGTTAAGCCAAGTCAGAGGCCTTCGGGCGGCTTGAGAACTTCTAACAGTCAAGTTGCCCACTTTGATTACACACTTGAATTAGAAAGTGAGAGTAAGGCTGAAAGGACTCAAAGACTGATCAACGTTAAATATGGCGCCAGCAGCTGTCATCCCATAGAAAATTGTCAAACTTTCCATACATTCAAATTTTAACGAACACAGCTTACGATTACAGACGGTTTGGTACAACAAAGCCAAAGTGTCTTACAGTCAAGTTCAGATAGTATGAATGCATAGAACATATTCAAAATATTCAAATATATACTGTCCCATGACCCTTACGTTAGCGACGGCTCGTATATATGGGTGCCCCTCCGCTAGCCTTAAGAATTTCTTACGTAATTTCACTAGCCCTATTGTTGTGAACCCTGACATCGCAAAACTAAATTTTCATTTTTCCTAACTATTCACTAGCCCGAATTTTTCATAATGTCTAATTTTTCATGTCATGGCCAAATTCTCAGTTATACTAATTTTAAATTATCTTTTTTTTTAATAGGCCTAACGTAGCCGAATAATTTCTATGCCTAACAACATTGAGCTCTTATAATACCTAGAGTCACAGTCCCGAACTAAATCTGTCACAATAATAGCTCATCTTAATGTTGCATTCGAGTAGAAGCGAAGTCACTCAATTCATAACCACGATCGTAAAACTAAAAAGTAAAGCATGCGAAAACTTAATTTATTACAGCCACGATAAGACTCAAATTAGTACAATGTGAAAAATCATCTTCATTAGCGACATTTGCAACAACTTCATGTCCTTCATACCCAATGTCAGCTGTCACAAAGGGGACACGGTTCGAAATGGAGTCGCATTCATATTTTTATGAACAATGTTTTTATTTAAGGATTTATTATAGTTTTTCATCGAACTATGTGGTCGAAATATGTTGATATCTATTCATGATAATGAAAAACAAGTTTTATTATTACTTTTCAAATTACACATGTTAAAAATGTTCTCAATTTTGCTGCACAAGAGCTTTTCCGTCCCTCATAGTCGCACGGGTATAGCGGTTCTACGTCATCATTTAAGGTTCTTCACGTGTTTTTTTTCTTTTCATATACCTGTACCTATGATTAAATCATAATCATCGTCTTCTTCTCCTTTTAACAAAAGATACAAAAGTAAATCGGGATCCCTACTTTCAAATTTCAAAAACACGTCGTATAACTTTACTATCTCAACTTTAATTAAAGCATCCTTCAATCACTTTATTGGAGTTATCAAATAATAGTCATAAGTCATAATTTAAGTTTAAAACATTTTAAAATTTGCAAGACCAATAAACGTCCTCATATCCTAGTGTTTTCAGTACAGTTGCATGTTGAAGAAACATAATTTAACATGAATTTTTAATTTATTAACTAATGGAATGGAATGGAATTACTATAATTAGTAGGGGGGTAGCTACTACACAGATATTTTATTCCTGGAGATTGTAAAATTACGCTATGATAACATAACGAGTACTGACCCTTTTAAATACAAATTTTAATTCAATAACGATTGGTACTTACTGAAAATAAGATTAAACAATCTTTTTTATTTTTAGTTCTGCTTGAATTTCTGCATTTAAGCACTAAACATTATGCAAGCAACCGGGAATGACAAGTTGTCTTGTCAAACACTATGATATTCACAACCTGTCTAGACTCTAGACTCGCCTTACCATACGTTTTTATTATATCTGGACCTCGAAATTCGTCACAACTATGCATAATCGGAGGTCAGGCTTATACTGGTTTTTTGAGAAGAAGTTTTCGTACGTCAGTAGACATTGTGAATATCAACCACGTGCTCGGACGCGTTCGGCTCCGCTCGATGATCCCCACGTAAACTGTGCTCAGGTCATGTACCGGCTTTTACAGAGCCAATTTTACGACGTGATTGTGATTCTATACATTATAGTATTTCTATGCCTAACAATGACTAAACCTTATTAACTTTGTCTATAAAATAACAGACCCGAATATTTATTTTGCCTAACTATTCATTAGCCATAGTGTCTGTATGTAATCTATATACATATAATAAAGCTGAAGACGGTTGAAAGTGTGCACATGGAAGATATTCGAAAAAAACTTGGCTGGGGAAACTTCTAATCGATAACAGAACACGTTCCAACAGTTTTTAATTTTTTTGTCTGTTTGTCGGTTTATCTGTTTGTCTGTTTACTTGACCGCGCATCGCGTGAAAACGGCTGAACGGATTTTGATGCAAACTTCACTAATCTGTTGAGAAAATCCCCGGCAATAGGCTATAAAACTTGTGCAGATTTGGGTTAAAAAGGGGTAAAAAGGGGTGTTGAATTTTGTATGGGAACTCCTATAATCCATGTGTTACAGGTTTGAAAATTGGTAAGCATATACTTGACAACAAATGAAAAACATCCTCATTCAAAATTTGTGAAATCTTAAGATAGAAACTGAAAAAAAAAGTAAACGCAAGCGCTGCGCCGCTGCCCAGTGTGCGCGCCAGCCACCACGGTCTCTTTAAATTTTGAACACTATTATGATTTAGCCCATTAAGTAACTGTGACCCTAAACCCAAATATTGGTCCCGTTTTCAAGATAGAAAATCTGCATGTGTAACTTTGGCTGAGAGTCGAGCATCTCTGCCTTCGGCCTCGCATGCCTTGCTGCTCTGCTTCAGCCCTACAGCCATCTCTACATGAAGAGTCTACTCTGTTGGGAGGCTCGGCCTTCGGCCTCGCGTGTCTCGCCTCTCTGCTTCGGCCCTTCGGCCCTCAGCCGTAGATAAGAAGCCCGCTCTGTGTGATTACTCTCGCATGCCTTGCCGCTCTGCTTCCGGCCTTCGGCCATCATACTTACATGAAGAACTCGTCCTGTTGGGACAACGTTTTACGGCATAACTACATAGTGAGACTTTTATCATTGTACATGTAATGTTTTTGACGAGATTCATTCGTCTAGAATCAGTACATTCGATCACTTAATCATTCGTTTTGATAATAAGATTTCTAGAGAATGTCATATTGACTGTAATCATTTCTTAAGGGGGTGTAAAGAAGGGTGAAAGATTGTATCATCATCATCATCTTAGGCGTAACAGACGCGGGTGGGCCCTAGCCTGGTCAAGCAAATCTCTCCAGTCCGATCTATGGCTTTCCTTATCTAACATGTCACCTCTAAGGTCCTGGTGCCCTTTTCGATGCCGTCCAACCATCTGAGATTGAGAAAGATTTTATGGGAATAAAAATCTAAGGTGAGAACGAGTTCTACGCGGACGAAATCGCGGGCAAAAGTAAGGCGCAGGTGTATATTATAAGGCGCAATCCAAACTCCCCGCCCTCCGCCCGGGCTTCCACCAGAAACTCGCTTTTTCAGCCCTTCGTCTTAAAGGCAAACTTGACCTTAGAGTTCCTAGCTCCGCTGGCTATATAAATTCTAGGGGTATGCCAGACAAGTCCACGTGGAAGGAAGCGGAATGCTCTGATACGGTTTTTTTCACTTATGTTTACTGGCACAGTTAATTGACCATATGATGAAATTGAGATGTATGTAGATTTGATTCATTAAACAAAGTAATCGTCGGGCACATGAATAATTAGGCTTAGTAATCATTATGAAGAATCATTATTAGTTTCTAATTAGCACACTTGATGTTTAGTGTAAGAAAATGTTAGGAGATATGAAATACGGCCCACCAAATAATTATGCCGTACAAGTGCAGTTATCTCAATTTTAGGGCTAATGAAAATGATATCCGACATTGGTAGGTGGAATAAAATTAGAATTAACGACATTAGGTCAAGTTGGGGAGAACCTATGTCTTTCGAATATACTGGTTCCAATTGGGTTATAGTCACCTCCTACCTAATGGTAGTGCTACAACACTTTAGAGCGTCTCTCGTGACCACTGAAAAATATATGGCATATAGTGTGTGGGTGCCAGGATGACACATCGTTGTTTGACTCCGCTTTTAATTGAGGAATGAGAGGCCTAAACCCTCCTACGTGTACAGTACGTATAATACGTCTGGCCAGCTGTATTGTCACTCGTGCAGTAGAGTGTTTAAAACCAAGTTTGGCCTAGCCAGCCACATAAGAGCTCATGGTAGGGCAAATCCAAGATTTGTTGGGGTCGCCGTCATCGAATCCGATGAGGAGGACTATATTATATAATATGGTAATGCAATTACTTATTCTGTGCTGATGGCGGAGTGAGAACGATTACAATATTATTTTGTCACACCTATACTACTTAATTAACCATAAAATAGTTGTTGTATTCTTGTTTTATTTTTCAGATTAAAATCAGCATTCAAAAAAGGAATACTACATTGGAATGTAGTAAAGTTAAACACGTATTACTTATCTTGTACATAGTATGGCAAATCGCATCCTATTCTATGCTATTTTGTGCGCATATTATTTATATGAACCGAGGAAAGAATCGTAAGTTATAGGCGTCTATCATTTTACCAAAATATTTATAGTTAGCTTAATTTCACATTCTACCCATAATTTCTGAACGTTTCCTAATTCAGTCAAATGATCACTTATTAAAATGTTATTACAGCAAGCAGCAGGGCAACCATTTGTGCTAAAAGCATTAGTTAGGGATAATATTTATCAGTGAAATTATTTAATGTACAGAAATATAAATTACCAATAAATGTTTCTAGCTTGGGAGATACTGTAGATTTTAGAAAAAGCTTATTTGCGCTTTTAGTAAAGTAAGGTTTCTGATTCTGAAATTGTTCATCCAAAGAAATGTTTGCCATACGCTATTTTTGACCTATTTTTTTAAAACCCAATTTCAAACGAAACAGTAAAAATAAATTCAATTGGTGTTCCGTTGACTCGCTGGCAAGTCAGAATTGCTCAACATTACAGTTGTTACCCCTAGGTACCTACCTAGGGGTCGTTCGTTACCTTCTTTCCCTTATTTTCTCTTTGTCCCCGCAGAGCAGAAATTTTCTGCATTTCCGTGTTAACTTGATATTGTCTTCAGTTTTAGTTGCTACTTTGTACGCAGTAAGCGGCTATCAAAGTGCTGCAGTCATAATTGTACAGCTGGAATGGAGTATGACATTGATAGAAATTTGTTCCACGCTCAAATTGGTTAATGAGGAACTAGAGTCTCTGCTTAAGAGTGAGTACCTACTTACGTAGAAAGTGGACGACGAAAAAGAAATAGCTGAATCTCAAGAAACGCAAAAGTGTGTTGGTTTTTTAAAAATCAACACGGGCAACATTTCATGCAAAATTGGCGGCCAAGACTCACAAGCTCAACATAACACAACACAACACATAACATAGTATAGTATAAGTACCTAATTTATGACTAACGATTTATTGGACCACCGTTGTCTTAATAAATAAATTAAACAATATTATTATTATAAAGATTTTGCTCTAAAAAAGTTATCAGATCCCAGGAAAAGCCAAGCCCCTAAGCCCTCTGACTTTATAACCTGACACATTGGTTTGAAAAGTATGGCTTGCCGGTTTCATATATTTAATTTATTGCATGTCACGACCGTCTGGTCGATATGATATAGAATTAAGATTTAATTAATATTATTTCAATAATTCAATATGATTTAAAGCAATGACGCGTAGTTCCAGTATGCAAGAGGCAACCGGATGGCTCGCGATATTTCAGCTCTCCAAGTGTTATAGATCCGTTCTGTGCAACCCGAACTGAGCAAATTTGACCTTTCATACCCCCGGTATGAAAAAACAGTGAAAGTCAAGTTGGCTCAATAACCCGATGTTTTAGTTTCAGAAAGTAGGTAATTAAACTGTTCTTAGGCAAATGCATAAAGTTTCTGAACAACTCAAAGATGTATGGCAACTTCCTTATAATTCATTCAAAGAATCAATTAAAAAACGCGGAGAATATTACATATCAACGAGCTCATGGAAGACAAAGAGACATGGCTAAGTATTATAAAGCCTAAATATGTTAAGAGGGCGCAGTACGATCGGTGTGGATCGGTTCTCCATACAAACGTATTTATGCTCTCATTTTAAAACGCCATGCTAGAATAACATGACAATTTGTATACACAATGGGATCCGGCATATCTAGGTCGGATCATAGTTTCTGTTGCTAAAATGAGAGCATAAATACGTTTGTATGGAGAACTGAACGTACTGCGCAGTCTTAATACGTACTTCGATTTAATTCGAATAAATCAGTTTAGCTCGGAACGCACAGAGCGGGCGCGGCGCGGTGCGGGGCGGAGGCGGTTTTACGTTTTTGTGTTTTCCGAAACTTTCGACTGTTTATTACTGCTTCATACGTGACAGTTTCCGAGTTTCTTACGCCGGTTCTTCTCGTGGCAGAGGTATATTTTTCCGAACCGGTGGTAGTTTATTGACGTTCGTAGGTGCATGTAATATGCCTAATTTGAAGAATAAACTACTTTTACTTTTACTTTTTTTACACACGCCGCCACCGCTCTATATACCACACTACTGAATATCTGACTGTTTTTGGTGCGACGTACCCCGGACTGCGTTCGCTTTACCGCAAAACCGCCACTGCTCGGCAACAACGCTGCGTCGCGCTCTGTGCGTTTCAAATGCATGTATTTTTAACCATATATTTCACCTCCGTAGATATGGCGACATCTCAACAGTTCGAAAACGTGAATACAGAAATCCGCCGTCTCAGCCTGAGCTTCGATGCCATATGCGAAATGTTGAGGCAAATGGACGACAACGGGGCCTTCATACTGTTTTATTTTCTACTAGTATCCTTGCATTCATTGATAACTCCATACAATCTGATTGTAGTTTTACGTATGTATCCATTACAAAGTATATCTAACCAATATAGCCACCACCATATCAGCCCTAGGACGTCCACTGCTGGACATAGGCCTCCCCCAATTTCATGGGGGGTAAATGCCATAATCGCCACGCTTGGCATGCGGGTTGGCGATCGCAGTATCTCCACCGCACTCTAGGAATGCTGCTGCCCATTCCCCGGTGGTCTTGGTCGTAGTTTAAGGACATACATCAGTCAAAATTCCTAACCAATCTGTTTAAGTTGGAAGATTGACAAAGAAATAGAAACACATACCTACATAAACTTCAGGAACAACCCTTCTTCTGCCCGGCAGGGTGAAGATTAATATATAAGATTGTGTTAATGTGCCCTTTATTCATTATACGTATTGACTTAACTGTTTAAAAGTAAAGTAAAAGTAATATATTCTTCAAATTAGGCATATTACATGCACCTATGAACGTTAATAAACTGCCACCGGTTCGGAAAAATAAACCTCTATCACGAGAAGAACCGGCGTAAGAAATTCGGCTTTACACGTTCCAGATACAAGCCAGAGCGGGGAATTGTTTCGGCGTGCAATAGTGCAGGTGAACTGGATTATGATACACTTGGGCCATCTGCTAACAATGGTTGAGCCCTGCCACCGCTTTCAAGAACAGGTACATTTTTATGACAACCACAATAAGTTACTTTTAGGAACACTTTGGTAGGTAGCGATATAACCTCATCGGATATGATAGCCGGTTTATGTTTGGCATAACATTTTTTCATAAATCTTTCATCTTGCTTAAGTTTTATATATATATATACGAAATAAACATATTTAATTATTCACGATTAGTGCCGGGTTCCAGCTTAAAATAGCACCACTCCCTTTCTTCCCATGGGTGTCATAAGAGTCGACTATGGGAACCAGGTTGAAGTGTGTGTTGGCATTTTCTCCATCTATAAACCTACAATTGCTAAAAGTGGCATTGAAATTAATTTTCGTGTGCTCTGCCTACCCGTTTTGGGACTATAGGCGTGAGTTTATGTAATTCACGATTATTATACAACAAACCTAACCTTATGGGCTCTATACCTTTTTTTAGGCCCTGCGAAATAAACAGTTTCATACCTCGGAGGGCGCTCATCTAGTAGACGCTTTTCACTACATACGGGGTTTCGAATTTTATTGGCTACGAGCGTAGCTCAATGGAAATTTTGGCAGTGAAGTTTTGCGTAAAACATTTTTGTTACAACCTCCCCTCATCACCATCATATTAGCCGAAGGAGCGTCGACTGCTCGACATACAGGCCTTGCCCACCCACAATGGCCTCAGCCACAATGACCGGTCCTGCGCCACCCGCACCCAGCGGAGACTAAGATCATCAGTCTACCTTTTAGGGGTCTACTCATATTACTTATTACCTCATATACATGGTCGCCACTTGAGAACCTTTCCGCTCCGATGGTCATCGGTTCTACGTACGAGTACAATGTGCCCCAGCCAAATCTAGCGATATGAAGGGCTGTATAGGATACTTTGGTTCCGCTGCGGATGGTCTCATATCTAATATTATACTCGTATTTTTCAGAAAGCACGTACTAGCCATCTGTTGGCCGGGCTAGTATGCCAAGGGGGCCGCCGGCTGGATTCCGCTCTGCTGGCATCATTCCTCCAGCACACCCAGATTAGCTTCCCGCTGGGACCGTGCGGCGTTTTTACCTTCACTAGGCCGCTTGTGGCCTCGGTCAGTAACTATCTATCCCATAGGGGTGTGAAGAAGTAGACCATACTCAGCAGTGTGTAGATAGCTAATACTGCTGAGTAAAGGCTAGTTCTTTATCACAGAATAATTAATAGACCGAGCGAAACGAAGGAAAGGCAAAGATCATATCGTAGGACCGGGTGTCCAGATGTCCACATTTCCGGTTGTTCTCCTCTACAGGTCGCATTTATGAACTCGTCTCGTGAAACTTTGTGAGCAGCTTCTATAATTTTATAGTTTTCTTTTTAATCAGTTTGTGGAAATTTTAAAATTAAAAAAAAATCGCGGTTTCTATACAGTTCTCAGAGCTACTAGTATTACAAACGGTACAGAAGGTTTACTGTCTAACAAATTCGATGTTTGACAGCAAATAATGGCATCCCGTCCCGTCCGCACGCGCACGCAGCATAGCCCGTACTCTTTCATTCCTTGCAGAGGGCCTACCGCGAACTTCGAAAATCGAACTTCGTGTCGTGCCGTCCCTTTCACTCTCGTGTTATACACTATATCACGGAAAGGGACGGTACGATACGAAGTTCGATTTTCGAAGTTCGCGGTAGGCCCTCAGGATCACATATATCGACACCATGGAGATGTGCTAGAGCCTAGTTTAGCCAAAACGACAAGAGGAACAGGCCTGGAGCGCTACCACGATCCAAAAATGAACGAAGTTCGAATGTTCTCTCTGTCGCTCGAATATGCAAGTGCGACAGAGAGAGAAATAGACGAACTTCATTCGATTTCGTTTCGCGGTACCAGCTTTGTCTTTATCTAAATGCCGCCGTTTTCGGTCCTGTGCTAATCCTATTAACAGCTTACTCGCTATTCCGTAATATCACCGACCTTATACTATACCTGGTAAACAATTTGTA
This sequence comes from Notocelia uddmanniana, assembly GCA_905163555.1. NCBI lineage: Eukaryota > Metazoa > Arthropoda > Insecta > Lepidoptera > Tortricidae > Notocelia > Notocelia uddmanniana. The sequence goes on along the minus strand of LR991058.1, from coordinate 24,082,736 downwards.
AATATACTATTAAGGTCTTATACAATTTTAAACGTATTTTCGATAGATGCAAAAGGCTTGCTAAAGATAAAGAAGACAATAATTCTTTACTGCATAGAAAATATAAATACACGTAAAAGGAGTTATAAAATACGTAGGTATTTGGTGCATGATAATTTGACTTCCAAAAAGATTTCAGGGTTGCCGCCCGCACTAAGTGTACGCAAGTATCGCAGGAAATCAGCCCGGTTAGCACGGTAACGCCGACCAAATATATGTATGCTTCGACAAGTACGAGTAACACGACATAATTCTACGTGTGGCGGAGCTTTTGTTTTAATTAGCTAACAGTATTAAAATAAATATGCTAATGTTGCAATGTAAATGTATCTCAATACTTACACAAAATCAATGTAAATTGTTGCCAACTTATAAAATTGAACTGATACAAACACGGGGTACATATTATTTACATCCGTTGATTTTGTAATTTTAGCGAAGAAAATTGACTAATTAGCACTCAAACATTATACGATAACCCAAATATTCGTTTTAAGAGAATTTATGTTAAATTTTAAGTGGGGTCCTGAGTGAACTACATAAATTTATGTCCATAACTAATATAAGCACATTCCGTTTTTTTTACAGCAAAACGTTACCGTAAAAGAAGCTACCATTGTGCTATCATGGTAGCTGAGTATACATGTTCATATGTCATGCGTAAAATTTATGAACAAATATATTTGGAAATATGGTGTTAGTAAACAAGGATAAATCTATAAGAAGAGACTAGTGAAGGATTTCGTGCCTGAGCTTGATTGTTCCAGTAGCTCAATTGGTTAGAAGGATCGGCCGCTTATGCTATAGGATGCCGCAGGTTCAAATTCAGCTCGGAACAATATTTTATTTCAATATTTCTTTTAATCTGAATAATTAGGAAACAATAAGAATGTTTATTGTCTATGTTGTATGTAAAGTCGAGTCCAGAATTAGGCGAACTAACTTGACAGCCGAAAATGTTGCCAGACATAGGAAAAAATAAATAGTGATAAGTTTAAGTCGACACAAATATGTCGATATAACCTTGTGTCTTCTATAAATCTGATTTTATTTATATTTTATCAAGTAATTGTCGTGTAAGTATTGTCGAAAGCCGAATGGCTTGCTTTGTTTGGCCAATGGTCCGAACTGTCAACAAAACAAAATGGCGCACAGCATCCTTAACGATGTGCGATGTATTTTTAATTCCAATTAGTTTTTATTATAATTATTTTGCTTAGTAAAATTATTAGTTTGATTCCAAACACAATAATAATGACTAACTACGAGACTTTTTATAGATCAATACAGCACTAGCCAAACCGTGGCAACATTAGTGTACAATGAACTGTCAAGTTAGTTCGCCTAATTCTGGACTCGACTTTAGTTGTGGCGAGTTCAAGTAGACATTACATATTTAAAATGTGTAACACAAACAAAACAAATGTCTATTCGAACACGTCACCACTACATACAAGGTAAGTTTCATAAGTTTCTACTATCTGAACATAAACTCTAGCACTCTGATAATAGGATCGTGTATAGATCTTTTTGTGCACTACGTTCGCTTCGATGTATTGGCAATATACAAATATGTAGAAGTTTTATACAAAGCAAATGCGATTATTTTCGCAGATTCAAAAGAAAACAAAGTTCATTTTTAACAATATTTTTATTTGTTTACAGTTCATCGGTGGCATCGGTACCTACTTGATCATCATAGTTCAGTTCCAAACTGTCTCAGAGATGATATAAATAACAATTCAACAACTATTTGAAATTATTTAAAATGTGGGACTATTTAAAAACACTATCATTAAAAATTTAACACTCTTACTTGGATAGTAAGGTCGCTATTTGAACGTACTAATTTGATACAATCCGGGCTTTTGAAATAATTTCAACTATACCTACGTATTTTAATTGTATTTAAAAAAATATCTGTAGTTTTATATTTTCCTACTATGTTGTTAACATTATCAGTATCACTTTTAAAACAAAAAACACCTTGTATTTAATTAAATTGTAATTTGGTAGTCTTATTTATAAAATATTATGTCTGTGGTAGGTACCTAGTCTAATATAAATAATGTTTTAAGTTGATGTTAATTACTTTAAGGTTTTGAATAGGAATGATTAAAACCTCATTGTATATAAGATTATTATTTTTAGGAATACTTATACTGGGTTTAATCGTTCATGAAATTTTACTCATTGGGTAACGCACTTTCGATATCAGTTTAAAGTTTTCTAATTTATGTTACTATCTCTTTCCCGCGACATCGTCTGCGTGTTCGCTTCTATTGGTCGCAGCGTGATATTACATAGCCTAAAGCCTTCCTCGATAAATGGACTATCCAACACAAAAAGAATTTTTCAATTCGAACCAGTAGTTCCTGAGATTAGCGCGTTCAAACAAACAAACAAACTAATAGCTTTATAATATTAGTATAGATATTTACGGAATAATCGCCTGGCTAGACTTAATGATTGCAACCTGTATATTTTTTTTAAATTATATTGATCAGCTCCTACACTCCTCATTATTATTACATGCTTCATTACTTTCATTGGGTATTTTATTACGATTTTCGACGTATCCCGTTACAAAATGGACGTCAATGTTTCTGTCAAGATCAAATATACCCGGAGGCCTCATTCCCGAGCCCTCAGATTTGCGATGATATATTCATAAAAAATGACCGTGGTAGATGACAGAGCTTAAAGGTTAATAAACATAAATGTATGTATTTAAATAAGTTTCCATAATAATTAGACAAATGCCATGTTTATTTGTATACCTGCAGGTTTAAAATTACATTAATAAAATTTCCTACACATAATAAACAAAATAATTTGTTCTTGACTATGGGAATTACTGTTTTAACTAGAACTGAACCCCGACGACGCAGTGTATAAATAGAAATATATATAACTGCTGTTTCTTCTTATCCCATCTGAACCGGTCAAACCGGTCAAAAACAGTAGGATCCACCAATGTCGGCATAATCTACGTAAAACACTACTTTACTGAATCTCACCCAAAATAAAAGACACCTTGTTAAATCCCCACCACATTAGCTTAGAATATAGGTGAAATCAAGGAAAGGTTGTTGAACTTGTGGAGTCAAAAAGATACCGGAGTTAGTATTAGATAAATATATTATATTTAACTCGTTACTTGTCCAGTGTATACCAAAACTGGAAACCAAAACTGTGTTACCCTAAGGTATAAACAAAATACAATCAATATTGAAGAAGACTTCAGGAGCAAAGTTAATCATTTGTGTGAGGGATAGAGACATGATTAAAGAAACCGAACAGAAACTAAGGTTCTAAAGAGCACACAAAATTTATGCCTAATTTGGTAGGGTTGGCACAGGCGGACAAAACAAAACAAACACAATAATGATTAGTTTTTTTTATATTTATGGATTACAAATTATTTACTCTAAAGATTTTGTTTTTATATTTTTTGTTTTTAATAATTTGTTATATCTTTTAATTGAATGATACATTTTTAATCTAATTCACCATCCTCCTAGAGTTATTCCCAGTACAGTAGCATCTTGAAGGATGCCTGGGGTCCGCTACCTAATCCCAAGAATTGGCGTAGGCACTAGTTTTTACGGAAGCGACTGTCATCTGACCTTCTAACCCGAGGGGGAAACTAGACCTTATTGGGATTAGGGTTGTCAAGAGGGTGGGCAACTTGACTGTTAGAAGTTCTCAAGCCGCCCGGAGGCCTCTAACTTGGCTTAACGAGCCTTCCAAAGCACGGGAGCGCTCAGTTAGTAACAACTCAAAGCGGTCACCCATCCAAAGACTGACCTCGCCCGACATTATTTTAATTACCCATAGTCCAACAAGCAATTGTTTTTTTCAACAAAAAGTTTTACATTCGTCACTTAGTCACACTTTAGACCCTTCTGCATACTTGAGAACATAAAAATCCCAGGGGCTTGAATTGGTTCACTTTTGCGGACTCGCTTCCATAGGCGCATATATATATATATATATATGCGCCTATGGAAATATATATATATATGTATATATATATATGTATTCGCCTGTATATATTATATCTTAGTTGAATTGTGCACTAGTGTTTTAAATACAATGCACCCTTTATCATAAAAATGTTTTTTCCTGCATCGTGAACGAGCCGTCGTGACCAAGATCTGTTCCTGACGACGTTAAATAAAACATAAGAATATTTACATTTACAGCTTCTGTATGCAGTCAGAGGAACCGATAACTTGACGAGATTAAATATAATTATCAACGATCTATAAATACTTCTACATGCTAATCATAACAATTTGATTATCATACGCAATGTATTTGTGGCGGTTTATCGCTAAATTCAGAACGCGTGGACCCCACAGGTAGCGGCCAGAATCTTTATTCCTCTAGACTGTAATAGGATATACATAGAAAAAAACAAAATTCTTTCCCGTGGTCAATTAACGGCTCATGTTATTTTTTATTATATATATATATTTTTTTTATATTTTATGCAAGAAAAATACATGAAATTTTACACACAATAAAACTCGCCAAACTGTGAAGTTTGATGGCGAAATGATATAGATTTATGGAAACGGAGACGCCGTATATCCAGATTATGAGTTCAACTAAAAGGCATTGTAGCCTAGTATTGGATTATACCCACAGATATTCGAACCTAAATCTGGGGATGACCCTAATAAGGTGACCAGAAGGATCTACTATGATTTAGGGTTCATAATTTGTTTTTTTTTTTTAAGTTTGATTATTTTTGTATATCAATCAACGTATATGTTGCGTCACGTAAGATTGCTTAAGCTGAGCTATGTAAGGTGACGTTCGGTTTGTTTTCGGTAAGTATAACAATCCTTAAGCAATCGGTAAGTATTACCGAACTCAGAAAAATGCTTCCGAACATATTCAACTTATGACTTCTAGGCGTAACATGAAACTTTTTTCGCTAGTCCGTGAGATCTTTCCTGTCATTTCTGATAAAGAGAATATTTTCGGAAATAATCACTACAAAAGAAAAAAAATGTGTGCCTTCCCCCCTCCTACTTTTGTGCTATGGGTCCAAAATATATGAAAAAAATCATGAAAGTAAAACTTAATAAAGACTCAACGAAATCTATAGCGGAAATGATCATTTAAGCTGTTTTTGAGTTATCATAAAACGTCTTCTCGTCTTAGTAAAAGACATATGAAACGCTGCAAAGGTATTTCTTTTTCCTTGTTTTTTTTTTAAAGTAAGTTCATTGGGCAACTACGGAATCCTACATTGGGCATGACCCGACATGCTCTTGGTCGATTTTTATATATTGTTTTGAAGTAATGCAGTCTATAGAGTTTCGTCACATTTGGATATTCTCAATGGCACTAAATCTAAGTGAATTCATTTTGTAGTAAAAATGACACAGAATCTTTCTACTAGGAGCATATTGGAAACTTGTGTCTTAATATTTCGACATGTGGATTAAAATCGATTTTTAGTAGACTTATACATAATTTATGAAAGTTCTGTTTTCCTGCTCAGACGTATTTGGATTCCTCCATTGATTTTGATTGATCATCTGTTAATATATTTTGTATGAGGCTCTTGATTTGGACCCTTACGTTACGTTTGACCTTATCTTGTACAGAAGATTGACATGAAGATGAAACTGTACCATTATTTTTATTTAATATGTGCCAAGGTTATTTATATCCGGAAATATACGAAAAGTACTCGTATTATTGTTCCATTAATATAATGATAATTATCGAGATCATCTTATACGCACATGCTATAATACTTTTATTCTGTAACTACGATCCGGAGTGACCAAGTTCTCGTGAATGTTTACGCCAATATCGGATACAAAACTTTAACAATTAGCAGCACTTTTGCTTACAAACTAATTCGGACATAGGTCACTTTAGTTTCCAGATACATATTGGGCACAAGCAACACGGAAGATATTATAGAGCATCACCTTAAAATTAATCATTTCGAAGCTAATGGTGAGATGGACAAACAGCTGTTGCGATCCATTCATCGTACCTGTGACCTTGACTGTTGTGGTAATTGTAGAATAAACATTGAATAAACACGAAACACTCAACACTGACCTCTGTCAATTAGTTAGAGGTGTAACACTTTTATGGAGGCGTCGAGAGGATATTGACTGAATTTTTGGCTAGAATGCGCATACTGTAAAAATATATTTTTTTCATTTGAGGTTATTTTATGGTTCTTGGTTCTAATGTACCTAATGTATGTTGAGCGTTCGTGGCTCAGCGGTGTCTGCGTACGACGTTGGGTATGTGAGTTTAAGCATCGTGGACCGGGGTCAACTCTTGGATGGGTAACCGCTTTGAGTACTTACTGAGTGCTCCCTTACTTTGTAAAGCTCGCTAAACCGTTGATCTCGGGCGACTTGAGAACTACTAAAAGTCAAGTTGTCCAATCCAATAACGTCTAGTTTCCTTGACAAGCGTAATCCAATAAACTCTAGTTTCCCTCTTGGGTAGGAAGGTCAGACGGCAGTCGCTTCCGTAAAACTAGTACCTACTCCAATTCTAGGGATTAGGTAACGGAGCCCGGATATCCTTCAGGATGCTACTGTACTGGGAATAACGCTAGGAGGATGGTGAATTAGATTAAAAATGTATCATTCAATTAAAAGATATAACAAATTATTAAAAACAAAAAATATAAAAACAAAATCTTTAGAGTAAATAATTTGTAATCCATAAATATAAAAAAAACTAATCATTATTGTGTTTGTTTTGTTTTGTCCGCCTGTGCCAACCCTACCAAATTAGGCATAAATTTTGTGTGCTCTTTAGAACCTTAGTTTCTGTTCGGTTTCTTTAATCATGTCTCTATCCCTCACACAAATGATTAATCATGGGGCCTGTCTAGCGTCACTTTTGATGTCTTATTATTTCACCAACTCTGATGCTTTTTGATTTGACTTTAATTATGGATATATACAAGGAATAGACGGAGACCTAATCTTAGATGGTCAGATGACCTCAAAAAAATAGGAGGAGGTATCTGTCTGCATAAAGCAAGGGATCGTGATAAATGGAAAGCTCTGGAAGAGGCTTTTGTCAAGGGACAAGTTGAGGTTGTCAATTGAGAAGAGTAGTTCATTTGTACTCAGTTGGCACAGACCTATAATTTGACGAAGTTTCTGTTAAATAAACCTAGCACAAAACTAATTATTTATCTTGTAGTAAGTAGCAACAAATTATAGAAGAATTTACCCAATTTATTTGCTCTTGACCATATTTTACAATCCGCGTGCTTGACAGACCCAAGAGCTACGTTCCAAAACCAGCTGGATAAAAAGGCGTACCAAAGAAGAAGTGTTGGAAAAGGCAAAGTAAAAAGACATTTAATGTCCGCCATAGAAAAACGCAGAGCTAATTGTATCGGTCACTTACATAGTTCGGAAACATAAAGGGTAAAATGTTACCATCCTAGAAGGTAAAATTGAGGGAACGAGAGGGAGAGGCAGGCCTAGAATAGCATACATGGCACAGATGAAAGAATCAATGGTGCTTTAAACACACATACCAAGAAGTGAAGACGAAGGCCCAAGATAGATTGGAATGGAGTATGCTGCAATGACAGAGGACCAGGCCCTCTTAATATTGATGATGATGATGCTTTAAAGTAAGGTGTCAGATATATGCCAACTCATCTTCTCACATCGCTGGTGGTCACCTAATGCTGTCCCAGTTTAACATATCATTCAAAATGCCCTTTCTTATTCGCTCCATTTTTTACCATGTTACGGGCTTTTTAATTATAGACTGAGAAGATCATCTTTCGTATAGATAGAAGGTTAACGAAG